>CM070708.1:19492010-22336468 GCA_036346265.1 Melocanna baccifera | reverse complement strand
AGTTTCATACAACATAACCATCTCAGTTATTACATCACTAATACAAAAGTTTGGATAGAAATATTATACAGTAGATGAGTATACATATATAATATACCGGTTGCACATATACCTATGGAGTGAAGTCCGGACTGCTCCTATGTCCCTAGTCATCCCAATCGTCGTATGAGGGATAACCCTCATACGGCTCAGCCTCAGTACCATATCCCTCTCCCTGGGAGTAGGGCTCCTCCTGACCGGTTTCATCTCCCTCGTAGGTCGTAGTAAACTAGCTATCCTCTTAACAAAAGAAAATAATAGCAAGAATAAGTACGAAGTACTTAGCAAGCTTATATAACAAATATGCATTACATGCTTCTGTCTATCCTTTCCCTTATCCTTTATTCTCATACTCAATACCAATCTTATGCCCATAGAAAAAATAAGGATTTTTAGTAATGAAATATTTCGATTTTCTTAATTTGGAAAGCTACTGAACATTTGTATGAACAGCTAAGAACTTCCATGAGTTTTTGTAATCTCCTTTCTCGGAGACAGACATGAATTCATGATTTATATAGCATTGTGTAAGCTTGTATCACTTTACCCATCATCATTCTGATTTTATTGGCTCATGGATTTTTCACATTTCTTAAGATACGGTGCCCAGATCAGAATACAGAATTTTTGTATCTATCTTAGTATATTATATCTCCACTCAGCTATTCTCAATCAACAACTTGGGGCAGTGTACCACCCTCGCCTAGACCCACCAAAAGCGACATAGCTGTTGGTTGGGGCGATTTTCGACCTTCGCCCAACACTCCACTGCGTAATATATCGCCCTCGCGTACCCCACTACTGATAACAATCCAGTCTCAGGTTATTGCGATTCGCGTACCCCACTATTGATAACAAACCTGTCTCGGGTTATTGCGGTCCGCTTCCCCTAGATCAGCCTACTCGCAAGACCTGGGGTCTGACGGCCATGGATCCCAAATGCCAGGAGAACAGCCGACCCTGGGTTCATCTCCTCTAATTAATATTTACCCATGTGGAGAATATATTAATCTTGATAGCACTACTAACTTTTCTAGACATGGACGAAACGTTGACTGATACATTTTGATACGGTCCATTCATACAGATGAAGTTTGTAATTACTTATATTATATCCTATGCCAAGGTCCCCAACCTGCCCCTCTGTTACCTACCAAAGGCAACCTCTGCCCGCCCCTTTATTACCTACACAGCCAACTGCTCCGTCAGTCGCCGATGCTTCCTTCTTTCTTTCTTTCTCGACTTACTCTCGATTTAAAGAGTTTTCATTGCTATGCAGAGTGATATTATATTATTATCAAAATACTTGGGTATTGAATATACTCGAGAAGTTGTTCAACAGAATGCTTGCCTGAATTTAACAAAAAGTAAGTCTTCGCACTATCAAGATATTCTTTCCTTTGAAAGCTCAGGATGCCTTCTGCAATAATATCATACCACTAATTTAACTTATGGCATTGACGAAGAATATGGTAAAATAATAAAATGCAACAATATAGTCGTGAGACTCCTAAGGTTAGGTTTGGTTCGCTAGCGGATTTCCGAAGTGTTGAAATCATATAATCGGTGACTCCCTTAACGACCGGTTCAACTAATATTGTTTTAATGTGTACACTTAGAAAATACTAAACCAACACGAAGCAAAACTAGGTTGAGGTTTCGCGCAAGTTTATATAAAAGTTACTATTATTATTATGCGGCTAAAAGTTCAAATAGAGGTTTTCAGAGTAATTTTTCTCCTCTTTATTATCCCCCTTTCTTTCCTATTTCTTCCTCCCTTTTCTTTTACCCTGGCCGGCCCACGGCCCTTTGCCCTTTCTCCCTTTTCTTTCAACCCGGCCGGCCCAACTCTCTTTCTCCTGCGCCCGAGTGCCCTTTCCCCTCCCTCTCTCCCTTATCGCCTTCTCGGCTCCTCCCTCATTCTTGCGCCGCCGTTCCCTCCACCTCTCTTTCGTCGCCCTCCTCTCCTCTCTTACTTACGCTGTCGCCCTCCTCACCTCTCTCTCCCTCCCATCTCCGGCCCTCCGCGCCGCGCCGCCGCTCCTAGTGCTGCTCGACTTGTAGATCCGGGGCCTAGGGCCCGGATCCGGTCCCCTTCTCTCTCGCTCTCGCCGACGGCCCCAGTGGCCACGCCGCCCCTCTCGGGCCCGACGACTTGCGCCACTTCCGGTCGCCGGATCCGTGGCCTACGGCCCGGATCTAGCCCCTCTAAACCCGGTTGCTCTTTCCCCCATGTTTTTCTCTGGATACTATTTGTTTTCTTCTGATGATTTTGGTTTTGGCCATAGGGTGAGGATTTGGCCTGGAGGTGTGTTGCCGTGGCTCGGCACGGCGGAGCTCGAGGCTGCCCGCATGCCGGGGGGATGTGCGGTGGCTCTCGGGTGCGAGTGCCCAGCTGCCGGTAGCGCGCCGCCGCCTACCTCCGACTACGGTAACCCTTCCTCCTTTCTACACCTCTACTTTCTATGTGCATGACCTCTGGGGTGGTGGTAATGCCCTAATGGCGCTGTGCTCTACTGTTGTTTGGTGATGCTATGTGCTACACGGTTGATATCTTGCTAGCTATAGATTGGGCATAAATTTGCTACTGAAAATGAATGCTAGTATTGTTGGGGTTATGTGGGCTACCTTTGCTGGTGAATGATTGGATGGTTGCAGCTGAGGTGATGGTTGATGCTGGTGGTCGCTTTCCCGATTGCTTGTGTGCCAATTGGTCCCAGCGGTGACCTCCCTTGCCTGTGGCTTGCGGTCCCGCTGTCTGGCCCCTTGCTTGTCCTCGGTTGGCTGATGCTAGGGCTGATTCTATGATGACTTGTTTGGTTTCGATTTGTGGATGAGAAGAAAGAAGGGTGAGCTTCCTCTTTGTCCCTCTCGGCTAGCTGTGCGCGCTTTCTTCTGTTGGCCCGTGGCTGTGGTCACTAGAGTTTGTGCTGGAGCTGCTCTTTCTGGATGGTTTGAGCTGGCCCCTCTGGGCTTGTTGGCCGTGCTGGCCAGTGTGGTGGCTTCTGGATGCTGGCGTGTTGGCTGCTGGCTATTGCTGTGTGGGTTATGACTAGTGCCATGCTGGTTTATTGATTGCTTGACACTTGTTGAGTTTGCTACAGTGTTTGTAATACAAAAACAGGTTTGTATTAGTGACATATATCAGTGACGTATATTTTTTAACTTGTGGTATCTCTGTAATGTTAATGTGCAAATTATCCCTTATTTTAATCTGGGAGATATGAATGGAACTCCCCCATGGAATGAAGGCCTGTCAAAAAAAGGAGAAATATGTAAATGCTTTAAAACAACTTTAACAATTACACTAGCACAAAAAAATTAGGAGACTAAAAACTACATTAATGTAAAGCATTTTCTTTTGCTGTTTCCCTTGTCTGTGTCTATTTGTTTGTGGTGGTAGTGATGGTTTCGGATGGTGTTGTCAAGTTCCAAATGAAGTAGGTTGTATGCTACTTATACATTTGGCACAAAGCTTGGCATTATTTTCATGAGAGATAAATTAATGATCTTCTTTATCTGAAAACACATGCTATGGAGCAAAGGTAAGCAAATAGGCAAGATGCTTGGATTAAGACAACACACCTCCCATTTAAGAACGTCAGGAAGATTGTCTGTTGAAACAAGACTCTGAAATTCAGCTTTCAGCCTCTCTTCTTTAATGCCCAACCATGTGTGGGGATGTAAAGCCAGCAGTAGAACAGTTAGAACATCTGTGCTTGGTGGATATTTGACAATTTCGTTGCTCAACTTTGAATTGCACATGCTTGTTTCTGATGAGGATATTGGTAAATGCACATCAACACCCTGTTCATTGCCTTCAGATACCACGGTGCCTGAGATAACAGTCTTAAGCCTATCACCATCCGCTTGTACACATTTGAAACATGTTTCTCTGCAGCAGAACCCATCTCTTGATGCAAGGTTCCCTGTTAGCAATGCGGCTCCTTGACAGCACACAGTGGCTGCAATCCGGGCAAGGGAATCTTCGTCACTACAACATGGCTGCTTAGCATATTGCAGTTCATAGACTATTCTAAAAAGCTTAGTATCGCAGACTTGCTGCAATACCATTTCCTGCAAGTGAACACCCATTATAAGGTGTGTTACAGAAGATGGCTAAGGTTTGACCCGGCATAAGTAAAAGTAAGAGGAAAATGACCTTCGAAATAAGCCTTTCTTTCTCCTCTTTGCTTAAGCTCGAGCCACCTTCCTCTCCTCTCCCAACTTCAATAACCCATTTGATCAGATCTCCAGCATTGGCTGGAAGGGATTCCAATAAGAGGGACAGAAGTGTTGGAACATTATCCAGACTCTCATCCTTCAAAAGATTGGGTACATCTTCCATGCAATACTTTGCCATACTTTTCCAGCTTTGATCTCTGCAACTCTGCAGAAAACTCAAAGGAATGAGAACAAGGAAAATACATCAAAGGTGTCCATTTACATTCAATACACCAAGCATTGGCCTGTTTACCACTGTGTAGTGCAATGAAGGAGCTCAAGTGTGCCTTGAGATAAGCATGAACCTATCAAATATCAAGATGCCAACATGTTAACATGGCATGATTAAAAGGAAGGCCAACTGGAAACTAATTTGGCCATAGAGAAGAAAACTGTTCTGAGTGTGTAGGAAATAACACCAGTAATGTGATGTTACGGTCTACAACACTACACAGTACAATGCAGCTAGTTGCTAGTCCTAATATTTTATGTAAACCAAGTACGTCAGCACCGAAACGAGCAGAATCCTCAAAGTAGCACATCGCTAGAGAAAACACCCAGTCTTTCCCAATGAACATGTCAAACCAATATAAAGGGGAAGCAATTCAAACTAGAGAAATCATGCCGGATGCTCCCTGCAACAACATATCTCGAGCCCAACAAATGAAATTGCAGTTCACAGGGCTGGTTGCAAACAGCAACGGGTACTAGAAGTCTAGAACAAAAATCAAGATAAAAATAAAAACCATACATCGAGGCCTTCTTAAACGAAGCATGAGTTTTATTGCTAAAAGGGAAGAGCGAGATAGAACGGACCACCTAAGACGCCGAATTGCTTCATCAATTGTAATCCCAGCATATCCTATTATCCTGTAGTCGATAGTGTAGCCCATATACAGTTGCTTAATCAAGAGGTACAAGCCTATTAAACATGCAGCCTAATTAAACATGCAGCCTATTAAACATGATAGTGTAGCATCATCATTCGACTCTGTACGTGCGTACTCATTCTCCTCAACCCTTAACCCAAACATATCAAACATCTGATCTCATGATGTACACACCATTTCCAACTACATTAGTAGGGCCAGGTGGATTAACTTAGGGAATAGTAAAACCTACCCCTTAACTAGCCCATATGAGAGAGTTATCGCAAGAACTGCCTGGTTTCTACCATTGTGATGTTTCTATCTGTTTACTAATAGAATCAACATAAAAGGATAGATGTGGACGACTCACAGACTGACAGTGCGAATCACTAGAAATTCTACTGCAAATAATTGACAAGTTTTTTCCTATCCACTACAGTGATGAACAAATAAACCATCTTACTCATCCTACATATCAAAGCAACTTGCATCAAACAACTTTAGAAGTTCTGCATGGTTACATATCCTTATTGTTATCCTTTCTTACTATTAAAGCACCATATCAAAGCATCTTGCGTCCAGATCTAACAGTAAGCTGTTGCGTATGATTTGGTGCTGCCATAACAACAAGAAAGAGCCCAATAGTGGTGTCTAATGGGCCATGCCGGGCCGACACGGCACGAGCCCCGGGGTCGGCACAGCTAATAAATAGGCTGTGTCGTGCTGGTACGGACACGATTAGGGCTAAACGGGCTGTGTCAGTATGGTTGACCCGTTTAGCCCGAAAGAATTAAAAAAATACAAAAAATTGTAGAAAAAGTAGGAAAATATTGTAAAAATTATGTAAACAATTGTAAAAAAAATATAAAAAATTTAACCGGCCGAGCCGGGCCGTACCATGTCGGCCTCTTGGCCCAAGCACGGCCTGACAGACCGGGCCATGCCGACACGACCCGTCATCCAAACGAGACATACCATGCTTGGGCCGGGCCACGGTCTGGCCCGTGCAGGCACGGCCCTTCTGGGCAGCTCTAGAGCCCAACGTTGTGACGACGAAGACGAAGTCGCAGAGGCGAGGCAAGGACGGCAGGCAGCCAGCCATGCCTCCCCTGGCCGCCGACGATGCCTTCCTCATCCTCGAGTTCGTCGCCGGCAACCGCCTCGTCCCTCACCCCGTCTTCACCGCCCTCCTCGCCTCTCTCCCCTCTGTCTCCCCCCGCACCTCCCCGCGCCTCCGCAAAGGCCTCGCGCTCCGCGCCCTCGACGCCGCCCTCTCCGATGCAGACGCCGACCCCCTCCTCCAAAAGGCACGCGCCGTCCTCGCCGACCCTGACCTCGCATCCTGCTTCCCCCAGAGCGTCTCTCTCTCCCTGCCCAACCTCAAGCGCCTCGTCGACGCTGAGTGGGGGAACCTCCCTCCCTCCATGCTCGAGATCGCGGCCGACCGGATCGCCGGCGCCGAAGCCCTCGACACGTGGGCCAACGCCGACCACGCCAAACGTAAAAAGCTTCGCCTGCTCGGTGAGCATCTCCTTTCCTTAGGGTTTAGAGAGATAATTTCAGGATGCGACTAAGACCTTGATATCTGCCTGCCTTGCTGTTGCTGTGGCCAAAACAAACAAAAAAATGTACATGCCATATAGGGATTTAGTTTTCTGCGCTTTTGCTGGAATGGTAATGCTCTGCTGCTCGTCAACCAATTTAGCCCATCCGAAACTTATTTTCAGGCAGTTCAATTTACTGGTGCACTATTGATTCACTTCAAATTAGTGTCATGGATAAGTAACAAATTGAACACTTCTGGGCTCTGGCTCTGGTTTTGAAAAACATACACCACAGCTGAAAAATCACATCTCTGAATCAATTTTTGGTTACTGCAGTAGGGGAGTCCATCGAGCGTGAGATTTTAGGCAAGCTTGGACAAGATACATCCGCCCCCCATCCACCGGTGGTGCCTGAAGTTGATAAAGCGGCTGCTAGTGTACCCAACACAATCGGTGCTAATGAAGCGTACAGTGCTCAAGAAGACGATGAAGCTGATCTTGTTAAGGATCATGCCCAAGAAGATAGTGCTCGACATCAAGAAGAGCCAGTGAAAGGAGCACCGGATGCCCAACTTTCAGAAAATTTAGTAACAAGGGCAACTGTCAAAGGCAAGGATCATGTTATTCCAGAAATGATGGACAAAGCTACAGCTTCTCATGCCACTGGACAATTTATCCCTGACAATAACAAGAACCATCAAGTACCAGGTTCGAAGCGTAGTCTAATGGAGAGGAATCCTACTGCAAGCACTTATGAGGTGATTTCACTGTGCTTTTATTGTTGTTGTGGGGAAGATGTGATATTGTGAAGGTCTTGGACGTATTACATGTAGCCTATCACTCTCATGTAGCCTACAAAACCTATGTATTACATGTAGTCTAGCACTAAGGGATGTGTGCTTAGCTCTTCACCTTTGATGATCAATGTTTCACAGAGATATCAGGTGAAAATCATGACTTTTGTGAAAATAGTACAAATTCCTCTAAAAATGCTCATACAAGTTCTCAAAAAATCTTAAAAAATTGCCAGCTATAGGTAAGTACATGGTATATAATACTATATATGCATGCAAAATTTGAAGAGCAAACTCAGTCCCACTTGTGAGATACAAAAAAGACAAATGTGATGTGTAATAGTGTTAATTACTGTTCACCACTGTTGTGCACTATTGCATGTCGTATTTGTCTTTTTTGTGACAAACGGGATTGAGTTTGTTCTTAAAATTTTGCATGGATATAGACCATATACTTAACTATAGCTGATAATTTTTTTGATAGCTGTTTGAACTCTTGCACATTTGATTTTAATAGATTTTGCACTATTTTCAGAAAGGCGTCATTTTCATCTGATATCTCCCCCAATATTTCAGCATAAATGTCGCTGTCTTGTTGTGTTTCATCTTGGTGAGGAATGGGTTCTTTGGATGTACTGCTTGCTGGATGTTAGTTAATCTTATTGCCGTCAACACTTTGTTATGCTTCTATTTTTGTGTGCTTTGCAAGGGGTGGTGGAGATTGACCTGATATCTGGTTGCTGACTTTTGTATTTTTTTCTGGTAAACTGTGTTTGACCAGTGCTAGTACATAGAGTATTCTAATTTACCTGTGATTGTCTTCAAGGTTTTTTTACTGTAATATAAAGGCAGCATTTGTGCAGTATTATGATGGTATCTTCTCATCTTTTAAGTGCAGTGGGATGGCTTGGGCGACTCCGGCCCTGAAAGACCATCACCAAAGCGTCATTTACCCACGTTTGAAAAGAAACCTAAGCCTTCTCCTACATTTCCACATAAGACAAGAAAGAAGTGGAGCGAGATGCAGGAAAAAACCTTGATTGAAGGGGTGGAGAAGTACATAATTTTCACTCTTTTATTTTATTTTAAATTCCCTAAAGAGACCTTGTTTCCATTGCTTACTGATGGTATTTATGCATTGTGTATGATGATTTTTGATCGTGCATGAAGGTATGGCAAAGGCAATTGGAAGGATATCAAAATGGCTTACCCTGATGTGTTTCAAGACAGATCGACAGTATGTGTTTTGGTTTGCTTATATTAGCGCATGTTTCCTTTTCATCTTTGCTTTGTCAATTTGAGCTTGAAATTTGGTTTTTTATGTGCAGGTCGATCTGAAGGACAAGTTCAGAAATATGGAAAGGCACCAATGTGTTTGAGGCCTGCCTGCTTTAGGAGAATTTGTTCTGGTATATAATGTAGGAAGCCATGCAATGCAATCAGTAGCTTAGTAGGACAACTTTTTGTTTAGTATTCTGCCACCTGTAGGGATATGTAAAGTAGTACTAGTGTTGTGTATATAATGACATGAACTTATGGAAAGGGCATGGCATATCTTGGCTTTTTGGTTGTTGCGATCACCAGCTGGAAGACTAGTATGTCGGAGTAGCAACATTTTTATGTTGGAAGCTCAGGATGGGCTGCCCTTTTCTTGTACAGGAAGATGTTGTACTAGTACTAGTATTAGTAGTATGATATATTCAGCTTATTTGGGCTCCAATCCAATGTACTCCAGCCAGCTGAAAAATGCCGGATCACTGGAAAGCTTTGAAGTTGTTACAGCTGCTCTATTAATTGTTTTCTTTTTCTGGATGAGGGGCGTGAATGTGATGCGTCTGCGTCGGGTGGTTGTGGTCGATCTGAACTGAAAGCACATGAGTAGTAGTCCCTGAACCTGACCTACCTTTCTGTCTGAAGACGATGCAAATTAATATAACAAGGAAGGGGCAGGGCGTTACCAAAGTTTAGGGTGGAATGAAATGCCAAACCAGGTGCTGGTGCTGACCAAAATTTGGTTTGGTGGACGAGCAAACAAACTAGAGAGAGATCCCTCTCTGTCGACATGAGACTTTTTCTTTTCCTTTAATTTGGTCCGTCCTCCTGCTGCTAGTGATCGCATCATTCACGTGAGAATCGAGAGAAAGAACGCGACAGGCACACTAGCTGAGGAGAGGACGCCTTCATCGCCACAAAACAAAAAGCAAAAGGAAAAGGGACACCTTGTTATCAATGTACAAAGCTAGCACGCACGAAATGCATTTGTTGGGTACTAGCTAGTGTCATGTCGCTCTCGATGTGCTTATTTGTCGCTATCGCAGCTCGATGTCGCCTACCTACTGCTGCGGGCTCAATCGGAGTGGATAGGGTTTAGGGTATCCCATGCTCCCTTTTTTTTGGAAATTAGAGTCAGATCTACACATAAATAGTACCGGATACCTAGTTTATCTCTTTGAATTTGTTTCAAAAGCTTTCGTCCGATTACACAAAAATTATCTCTTTGAATTTGCTTCAAAAACTTTCACCTGGCTAGACAGATATCATCCGCCTTTTCTTTTGCTTTTTCCTCGGAAGAAGCTAGCATGCGGTCGCAAACTCACAGTCGTTTACCGTAGCCAACATTGTGTTGCCGTTAGTTATAGGTACAGTGAAGGACTGACAGAGTGACCCCCATATTTGCCTGCATACATATTGGTCTTTATCATCAAATCATGTGTTCTCTTAGTTTCAGCAAAAGTTAAGCCTGAATTTATCATATTCATATCCGTAGGATGGTATTGCAGATACTAGCTGCAGCTGACTGCAAAAGCTAAGTGTGAATTTTTTATCATCGGGATGGTATTTATCTCAGAGACCATATTCATATATGACATAATGACAACATATCATATGCACACAACCCCTTCCGTGCACTCGTGCACTCGGTCACTCTCATCTACCCGATCTTCATCCAACCATCCAGATCCAGGCATGGTATTTTTGCAAATAAACGCCTGCCACCAGCTGCCAATTTTGTGAATAACCCCTCATCTCCCGACCCCCTCCTTCTCAATTACAAGCTATGTCCCACCCCCAGAGCCGCCTTATCGCGGTACTTGCATTTCCAATCTTACTTGAACAGTATGAGGTGCAATGGGAATCAATGAAATGAGAGTGAGTGATGTTTGCAGTTGAACAGTTTCAGGCTTGAAGTTGAGCATTCTCTCCATGGATTACCTCTCTGTTGGTCTTGTATGATTTTTTTTGAACATGACATTATGAAATTGGAGCATAAAAAGATAATTTTTGCCACTCTTGTATGAAATTTTGTATCCAAAACTGACAAGTGAATGAAATAAATTTGCCATGGCTAGAATTGAAACAAATTTCATATTTATGCATTCAACATTTTGCAACCAATCTGGCACCATTCAATTGGCATTGCTCATGAAACAATTGACACAATCCAGTTTTGCAATTCACAATTTTTATCTGACTATTCCTTTTCATTCAACAACTTTGCACTTATTAATCTAAAATAATTCATACAACTCAATTTTGTATTTACTGCTATAGAAGCAACTCACAAAACCAAAAACACATACTTCAGCTACATCAATATGATTCTTGGTAGCCTTTGGAACAAGTTCTTGGTCACCTTGCTTCACACCATGTCCTTGCATGTCCTCCACAGAAAGCAATTCCAACTGAAGTAATAAGCAAACAAAGTACACCTGCACAGACATGAAATTGGATGTTAAAAATACTGACCTTGCAATCTGCTACACATTTCTGTGCATGATACTTAGTACTGTCAATAAGAGAACAAGATGTAATCACTAACTGGGCATTGAACAAAGAAATGATTTGCGACTAAGTATAGGGTCGATAGTGTGGTCCCAACTTTCATCCATAATTGAAATGATCAAGAGGGAGCACACACGCTTCAACACACCGTTGTATACCTCAGACATGTTCATCGTCATAATCCCGCAACTCACACCATCAGTGTCGTGAAACAGTGACCATTTCTCCAGCTGGAGGGCATGTAAGTTTATCCATTTGGTGAACTCACCGACTGCTGCCGAAGCACCCTAAGCTACGCCCGGTTTCGCTACCTGCGACTCTCCCACATTCCTTGAGGTCTCCTTATCAAGCTCTCTTCATATTGCGTTGAATTGCACCTCTGGTTCTGTATGCAGATCTTCCTGAATTTGTCCATCAACTTTTTATTGTGGAAATGGGTGTGCAAGTTCACCGTAAGATACATGGTTGTGTAAGATACACCAATGGGTCCTCATGTCATTCCACTGAAACGGTGGTTGCATCCCTTACTGCATAGTTCTCAGCGCCGATAGCAGCCCAGTGTTGCGGTCCATAATCAGATAGTCGTTGGGTCGATCTTGAACTAATGCTTGCTTCATATTGGCTAGAAACCATAGCCAACTATCAGTATTCTCATTTTCCATAATTGCAAAGGCTAGAGGGAGTAGCTAGTCATTCACATCAGTGGCCACCACCGTCAATATTGTGCCCTTGTATTTGCTGTAGAGGAAGATGCTATCCATCATGAGCACTGGATGGTAGTACTTGAACCCCTCAATAGCCTACTGAAACATCCAGAACATTTAGTCAAAAATAAAACAATTGGGCCCCTTCGAAGTGTGCACCCTCTCCATCTTGTTTATGTATGTCTCATAATTACTTACAGTAATGTGATGCAGCATTCTTGGCACAAGTCATAGGCCACTTCGTACATGCCGTATATTCTTTGTATGACCTTCCTCCTCATTCGTCACATCTTACCGTAGCTCACTAGGAAACTAACTAGATTTATAGTATCAGCCATCAATAACTTCCGCAACCATAAGGTGGTTGATCAGGCTTGCAACGTATGATGACATCACATTCCTGTGCTTCTGTAGTGGCTCCGTATGCTCACAAGTATGATCCTTCAATACCGTTATCTGAAAGTCCATTGTACTGCGTCCGAATCTGTATGCACAGACCTTCTTGGGACAAAAATCGTCCACACGCTTCACCACATACGTGCCGTGGTTTGACCTGTGCATTTGATACGTATGGCTTATGTTCACCGCATATCTGGTAATGGCTTGTTGCGCAACACCTTTATTGGGGAAGTGTTGCCCTTTCACCAAAGTATCTTCATCGAACGACCATTCATACCCATCTTTAGACGGTAGAACAAGGGAGGCCAACACATCAGCATCCAATTTGGAGGAGGCATACTCAACATCCGTTCACACAAATACCATCGGATGCAACACCCCCACCAACGTCTACACCAACCTCATCACCATTGTCGGCTATGTCGACATCCTCCTCATTAGATTGCATTCCATCTAACAGGCCACCCAAATATTTATGGCAGTTAATATGCGCTGCCCACCATCTCCCTGCACATTCAATTGGCTCAAAATTCTAAGCACGTCTTATCAACCCTTCATCATCCCTACCAACACTATGGTCCGCCGCACCACCACCATACGCACCAACAGTATGTTCCATTTTGCCACCACATCCCCACCAACAGTTGGTTCTGCTGTGCCACCACCAACCAACAACAGCACTTCCACGCTACCACTCCTACCAGCCTCGGCCCTACTCAACGGTTCCCCCTCTCCACAAAGTGCACATACACCATCGGCCTCCCATATATCGCCGTATCAGGATTACTTGCAATCTCCATGTACTGCCCCTGAGTGATGTTGCCAATCACCTTCTTCTGCTCCCAGAAACACTTCCCTAAATATCCAACCACTGCGGTAGTCACTGCCTCGATGGCAAGCTTCTTCCTGTCTATCTTCCTATCAAATGCACTCTGTACACGCATTCTGAGTTCAGACAGACCTATCTCCTTCAAACCCGAAGCCTGGATCACGATCCGTTCATAATTTTGTAGGATCACCTTGTACGTCTCGTCCCGCACGACAACTTCCTCGTAGAATGCAAGCAAATGTTTCATATCCGACATCACGTACCTAGCACCAATACAGATAAAATCCACTTATTTTCAAATATGTTAAATACAACTAAACATTGCAAAAAAATGATCATGTACACAATTATGCCTACAGACACATGTGTCCAGGTACACACATATATACACATAAATACTAAAAATAGCAGTGCACATTACTGCAATCTTATTCATCATTTTCTATTTTTTTAATATCATCGGAGTAATACACACACATACGTAAATGTATATTTCCTAAATTGCAAAGGTACTTAGAATACTAAAGATAACAATGCACATTTCTTCTATATGGCTAATTAGAAAATATCATCATTATCACCACTAATACGTCATTGACATGGCTAATGACAAAATATCATTTGCATGAACTAAATACATACGTCAACTAAACATGGTTAGTAAGCGCATTTCATACAATCAAACCACTGTTACGCTAATAACATGCTAATAACATATTAAACGCATTGCTCGCATGAGAATAAAACATACATCTTCTTGAAAGTCTTCACCGGATCTACACTTTTTTCAGCTAGCAAATATCCTAAATCGTAGCAATACCACATCAAAAAACTAATTAAAACTCTCTACTCCTCTCTCTCTTTTTCTTCTTGCTTGGTTCTTTCTCGCACAACAGGAAAGAAAATGAACTAGGGCCTCGGGTGAAAGCAACGCGAAGGAATTTAAGAGTGTGGGACCACACAGATGAGCGAAAAGGGCAATTAGGCACTTGTTGAGTTGGTTGGGCACGCTAACCCCTACCGAGGAGTGCGAGCTCGGCAGACGATGCACCTGCGACTAGCATCAAATATATGTAAACTGCTAAGCTACGACTGCTCAGTAGGTTAGTAGAGTTATGGCCTGTCGTGGCAGTCGCGTTGCTGCCGAACTTGGGGTATGTTCTTTTTTACTGCGGCTTATGACTTTTAGCTGAAATTTTTGAATTTTAGCTGTTTACGACAGAGATTATGGAGAGAGATACTCGTTTGTGATTTTGGATGATACAGATATTAGACTTTTAACATGTACTATAATTAACTTGTAGACTCCATCTTAAAAAAATATTTCGTTTAAAAGTTAGATACTATAGCAAAAATTAAAAACTACTTTAAGAAGCTAGAAAGAACATAGCACTGTTCGGTAGGCTGGTGGAGCCGGCCACCGGCCGCGCTCGACGCCTCCCGCTGAGCTGAGCAGTGTGGGAGACGACGAGGCAACAGTGCTAGAAATGCGGAGAACTCCCGTAAATACGGCTGCAAACCAAACAGTACTAAAACGGTAAGCTGTGTCGTAGACAGCAAACCAGACGAGAGAGAGAGAGAGAGAGCCTTCTTCCTCTCAACACAACGGAACACCTCCTCCTCCTACTCCGATTTGCTCAGTCGCTTGTATTGTCCTCTCTGCTAAGGATCCCTGAATTGTGCGGTGCGGTGCGGTGCCTAGATGGGCGGAGTTCGCCGCGGTGGATCGCGGGGCAGAGACAAGGACGGATTCCATTCCCACCACCCCAATCTTAGCGGTCTGTCCTCGTCTCCTGATCTTTACATCTCGTCTTTTCTTCAAATCTTATGGTTCCCTCATGCATTCATGTTTGTTTATGAGGTGAAAGCTCTTGCTTTTCTTCCTGCCTGCTCTCCCTTGATTATACCACAGCTTGGAATCTATTTATTCTTGTTCTTTGGGGGGCTTTCTTTCTTTGATTTTGCTCACGAATGCTTAGGAGAGCTGGCACTCTCTCTTTTTCCTGCTGAATTAAAAGTTGAGTTCGGTGCTTGTTCTTCAATTATTACTTGGATTTCTCAGGATTTCATTTTTGTCAAGTACTAACCCCAAAAAAATTCTGTTTTGTTCTTTACCTCGTGTCGTTCCCCCCTTCATTTCTGAAAGCAATGGGAGCATAGGTTTCTTATGAATTCTAGTCTACTAGGTCTTGATCAGATAGGTAGGCAAGAGAAAGAAATAATTCTGCTTTGAAATTCAAACACTATACCGTTTCTCATTTAGTTGAATTGGTTTGTTCAAATTAATTTTTGCGCTAATTCCGAGCTAATTAATACAGCGTGATATGCTTTATATTCTTTGTTGAAACTTTTAAATTATTCGCCCAAGATCACGCAAAAGAAGCCGCATTTCCTGGAACATGGCAGCATTTTTAAGGTCAAAACCTATATATTATGCTGCGCGGCTGCGCCCACATGTTGATTAAGCACCATGAAGGTTCGACAAGTGGGATTCTTATTCTAATCAGTAAACAAATCTTTGCTTAAATAAACTTGAGTTATTTAACCTGTATAACAGTTGAAACTTTACTAGTTGGGGTTAAGTTACAATGTTGGACATAGTAAATTTTTTTATAATAAAAGTTTTGTCTGGCCGTTGTCACCGATCCAAATTAATAGGACTGCTATGTGCTGGTGTTTGTAATTGTTTGCGTTGGGTGGTTGGTCGTACATAGCTTCCATCTTCATCTCTTTGGCTGTTGAAGTCCTCCTTATCCCGCACCGATCAGCGATCAGTTATAAAGTTTACTTCTCATCTTTACATGCTCCATGGGCTGAAAAGTCCAGCTACAATAACCTCTGCCAATTAGTTATTACAGAAAACTGCTCATCTTTACATGCTAGGTAGGAATGGGATGAGACGTTGGGTTCTTCTTGGTTGGTGTGATTACCAGGTTCTTGTCGGTCATTCTGGGCAAGTTTTTACTGCCACACTGTGGTTTATTTTCCATTAACTGGTAGATCCCGGTGCAACATCTGTTCATGTGCGAACTGTCAGGTGTTTATTTGTTTGTGGTAAGAAAAGGGTGTTAAGTGTGGTAAGAAATCCACCAGGTGTTTATTTGTTTGGTGGTACAGTGCTTGCATTCTTCCCACACACTTAGCTTAGCACTGAGATCTATCAACTGCTTGGCTGGTTAATTGGACTTGGCTCTCCCTTTCCTTTCATGTTACCTCTCATGGTGAATGTGTGAAGTGCCTCCCCCTTGCTTAATCTGTACATTCTTCTTTTTGCCACTCTGAACTTTGCCTGTGGAGTTTATTTTTATGTATCTTTATGTTTGATTCAGGGATTGGATCCTTGACAAAACAAGGAGGTGAACCTGGGATACTTTCCGATTCTTTGGTGAGTGATGTATTTTTACCTTTAAACCTTCCAGCATGATGTAGTAATACAAAGTTCCAAAGCTTTAAAAAAAATCATAGCAGTTGACTTAACTGCGATAACATTTTGCACAACTTAAGGTATAATCAGAACTAGTTAGTACTTAGTAGCAACTAGTTTAAGCATGTCAAAAGTGTTAAGGATAGAATAGATTAGGATTAGGACTCTTATTTGTTTCCTAATATGCTACTTCCTTTTATGCTGTGTTGTATTCCTTTTGTACATCCCCTTGTACCTGTATATATATTGCCCCTTGGGCCTCATGAATAGATGCACACAATATTCATAACATGGTATCAGAGCCTACCTAGGGTTTGCCTCGGTTCGCTCGCCGCGCCCGTGCCTCTCCCGACGTCGCCGGCGCTCTCGCCGCCTCTCCGTCTTGCTGTCTCTCGCGCGGCGGCGCGCTTTGCTGCGCGCCAGCGCCGCGCTCGCCGGCGGCCGCTCCGCCGGCGCTCCTGCGCCTCGCGCGCGCCGGTACTCGCCGCCGCTCCCACGCCCACGCGCGCGCGTACTCCGCCGCGCTCAGCGCCTCCGCGCGCGCGCGCGTGCCGCCGCCACCAGCGACCGCGCTGCTGCGCGGCCGCTTCCCGCGCTCCGCGCGCCGCTCTTCGCGCGCGCGCGCGACCGCGCCGCCGCCGCCGCCCGCTGCCGTCGGCCACCTGCTGCTGCCTCGCCTCCGCGCCGCTAGCGCCGCGCCACCGCCGCCGCCTCCTCCTCCCGCCGGCCACCCCGCGCCGCCTCACCGCCTCTCTGCTTTCGCGTGTGTGCGTGTGTGCGGTGTAATCGGCCAAGGCCCATATTAGTTAGGGTTTTCGAAAAAAACGTCGATCTAACCGCCGCGCGCGTTGGCGCCGCTGTTAGACCGTTGCATTGGTCGCCGCGCGCCCGGCCGCCTACCAATGGGCACCGCTTCCTCTCGCATTGCGGTGGTCTTTGATGGTGTTAATTACACCGACCGTGTCTCATGCGCATTCACATGCGTGGTTTACGTCTCGGGCGTCCTCTCGCGATGTCACCGCCCGCTTGCCCTATTCCTCCGACGAGCCCACGCTGTTGCATTGCCCGACGGTACCGACAAGATTGCTACGAGGTCGCTCAGTTGTTGATGATGAAGCGCCTCGCCTACCGGAGGCTCGGATCTCTACAAGGACCGTCGACCACCTACACTCGGTGGTGCGATGACGACGCTCGAGCCGCTGCTTTGTCTTCATCGCCGATCTCGGCCTCGATTCTCTTACGAGGTTGTGGGACTCCTTCGGCTTCGGATGTGGACTCATCTTCGTCGGCGCCACGAGCCCTCGGTGATGCCACTGCACTGCCCGTGGTTCGCCAAGAGCACTCTCTTGAGCAGGTGATGCTCTCGTTGATGCCTTTACGCTCGAGCTCTGGCATGCGGCGTCGTTGGACTCTCTCCGCATCTGGCCGCTCGTTCTGTCCGTCTTGCTTGGATATACGTCTTGACTTGGAGTTTCGTGGGTCTCACGAGTTCCTTACTCGCCGCCCTAAGTTCGAGCAGCGGCGTGCTCGGCTTCTTGCACGCCACCTCGTGTCACTCTCTCGGAGGCTCTCACCGAGATACGCGCGAGAGGAGACTCGTCTGAGTGGTCTTTGATGCGATGCCACTCCCCTGCGTGCTCGCCGCTCGTCTACCGCTGCATCGCCTTCTTGGCCGGCCGCCACGGTGGTGGTGGCCGTCATCCGTCTCGAGGTGGCCGTCCTCACTGCTCCCCTCTGCGACAAGGCGGCCACATTGAGTCCAGTGCTATAAGAAGAAGCGGCATCTTTCACGCCGTTCTTCTATTGGCACGGTGCTTCTACGACGGCGTCGCGATCGACTTCTTCAGCAGACTTCTTTCACCGAGCGGGAGATAGCGGACTTCGCCGCTTGCTTGCCGCCTGTGTTCTCCTCGGCGAGTTCTGCGAGTTACGCCGCGACTCTTGAGCACCGAGAAACCACCTCTACGATCGGTACCTCCGTGGATTCTTGATTCGGAGCATCTTTTCACATGACTCCCGATGCTTCTACTCGTCTTCTATTACACCTCTTGATTCTCCCCGGTGTTCTTACTGCGATGGTACATCTCTTTCGTCTCAGTCGAGGATCTCTTAGCAACTCATCCTTTCATGTTCCTTCATTGCTCATATTCCTCGCCTCACTATGCTGACTTATTTCTGTGGATGACATCGACCTTGGTTATCGTGTCATTCTCGACTCGACTCTTGTTGTGTTTAGGACCGCCACACGGAGCTCGGTTGGTTTCGCCTCGCGCGTGACTCACGGCGTCTCTGGGAGCTTGGTAGCTTCACCTTCCTTCCATTGCCACCATCGCCGCGATCTCTCCGCTTCGCCACCGTCTCTGGCTCTTTTCAGCGGTGGCATCACCGTCTTGGTCATCGTGTGGATCTCTTTGTCATCCTTAGTTCGTCGTGGTCTTCGGGTGCATCTCGGAGACGTGTCTTTAGATTGTCGGGTGTAAGTTAGGTAAACAAATTCGACTTCCTATCCTCACGGTGAGTCGTGTCGGCGTCCCTTTGATCTTGTTCATTCGGATGTTTGGGGTCCCGCTCCTTCGTTTGAAAGGGGTCATCGTTATTATATCATATTTATAGATGATTTCTCTCGCCACACTTGGATATATTTCATGTCTTCTCGTAGTGAGGTCTTGTCTATCTATAAACAATTTGCCACTATGATCCACACGCTTCTCACTCCTATTCGTGTTTTTCGTGCCGATTTCTGTGGCGAGTACCTTTCGTTACTGCGCAGTTTCCTTGCTGCGTGGGGACTCTCGCCGATTCTCTTGTCCCGGTGCTCATGCTCGAATGGTGTCGCGGCGCAAGCATCGTCACCTCCTTGAGACGGCTCGTACTCGATGATCGCCGCCTCTACCCCACCTCACTTTTGGGCCGAGGTCGTTTCACCGCCACCTATCTCATCAACATCCGGCCATCTTACGCTCTTGGTGCGATCCCCGTTGGCGCCTCTCGTGGTCTTCGACGACTACTCGCCCTTCATATGTTTGGTGCGTTTGCTCGTTCTCCTCGCCCCTCGCGAACGTACCAAACTAACCGCTCGATCTGTTGAGTGTGTCTTTTGGGATCTGATCTGAGCACAAGGGCTATCGGTGCTTGGATCCGGTTGGTCGAGATGCGGGTTTCTCGGGATGTGACTTTCGATGAGTCTCGTCCATTCTACCCACGTCTCGCCTCTCCTTCGACTCCTCTGCGGAGTCTCTGTCTTTCTTGACCTTTCCGGATACACCTATATCCGCTTTGCCTCGCCCACTTGTCCCATCGAGTCTCCACATATTCCCCGTGGCCTCTCCATCGTTGTCACCGCTGCGTCGTCTCCTCCGACTCCCGGGCTCCTCTCACTCTGATACCTCCCTTCTTTTTACACTCGTCGACCTCGTATTGAGGCTTCTCCGGTGAGTCATCTTCTCCGATGATCCACCTTCTTCGATGCTCCATCATCCCCGATGGGTCATCTTCTCTCGCTACGCTCTCGCGATCGCGATCGATTCGGCCTCCCGCCGCTTTGCCTTTTTTGGCGCAGACTACTCGTGAGCCTGTCTCCTCAGGGATGTTGTTACTCACCCCGAGTGGCGACTTGCCATGGCCGAGAGATTGCTGCCCTCGAGCGTCTTGGTACTTGGGATCTTGTTCCTTTGCCATCTCATTCTCGTCCCATCACGTGTAAGTGGGTCTATAAAATTAAGACTCGCCTCGATGGCTCTCTTGAGCGCTACAAGGCGCGTCTTGTTGCTCGTGGCTTCCAGCAGAGCATGGCGTTGACTATGACGAGACTTTTGCTCCGTGGCCCACATGACCACCGCTCGCACTCTTACATCGGTGGCGTGCATTCGCCATCTGGTCTGCTTTCACCTTGATGTCAAGAATGCCTTTCTTAATGGTGAGTTGCGTGAGGAGGTCTACATGCATCCGCCACCGGGTATTCATTCTCGAGGGCATGGTCCGCCGCCTTCGTCGCTCTCTCTATGGCCTTAAGCAAGCCCCTCGTGCTTGGTTTGGCGCTTCTCTCGTGGTCACTTCGCTTTGGCTTTTCCGCTAGTGATCATGATCCTGCGCTCTTTGTCCACATTTCGCCCCGTGGTCGGACTCTTCTTCTTACGTATGTTGATGATATGATCATTACGGAGATGATTCAGTACATTGCCTTTGTCAAGGCTCGTCTTAGTGAAAGCGTTCCTTATGTCGGATCTTGGTCCTCTCGGTTATTTCCTTGGGATTGAGGTTACTTCCACTCCGGATGGTTTCTTTATGTCCCAAGAGAAATATATTCGGGATCTTCTTGATCGCGCCTCTCTCTCGATCAACAGATCGTTGAGACTCCCATGGAGCTCAATGTCCACCTCCGACCCTCGGATGGCGAGCCTCTTTACGATCCGACTCGCTATCGTCACCTTGTTGGGAGTCTTGTTTATCTTGTCATTACTCGTCCGGATATCACCTATCCGTTCATATTCGAGTCGGTTTGTTTGGCTCCCACTCGAGTCCACTCTGACCACCTTCTTGAGTTCCGCGATACCTTCGTGGGACTATCTCTCGCCGTCTCTTCTTTCCACGTTCGATGTTCGTTCTGACTTGAGCCTATTCGGATGCTACTTGGGCGGCGATCCTCGATCGCGGTCTCTCTCGCCTCTTGTGTTTTTCTTGGTGGTTCTCTTATTGCACGGAAGACGAAGAAACAGATCGCATATCCCGTTCGAGTGCAGAGGTGAGTTGCGAGCTATGGCTCTCTTGACACAGAGATTACTTGGCTACGGTGGTTACTTGAGGATTTTGGTGTTTGTCACTACACCGACTCCTCTCTTGTCAGACAGTACAGGTGCTATCAGTATTGCTCGTGATCCTGTGAAGCATGAGCTCACCAAGCATATTGGTGTTGATGCTTCCTTCATGAGGTCTTGTGTGCAAGATCAGGTGATTACTCTTCAGTATGTGCCTTCGGAGCTTCAGATAGCGGATTTCTTCACGAAGGCCCAGACTCGAGCACAGCACAGCTTTTACCTCTCCAAACTCAGTGTTGTTGATCCACCATGAGTTTGAGGGGGGGTGTTAAGGATAGAATAGATTAGGATTAGGACTCTTATTTGTTTCCTAATATGCTACTTCCTTTTATGCTGTGTTGTATTCCTTTTGTACATCCCCTTGTACCTGTATATATATTGCCCCTTGGGCCTCATGAATAGATGCACACAATATTCATAACAAAAAGCTCTTGTATTCAGTTTTTTGTTTGCACAATGTGCATTGGGGAACCAAGTTAATTTTTGTAGTGTGTAGATTCTGATCAAATGCTTCACATTCGCTCTTTATATTTTTCTAATGAAGCTATGCCCTACTTTATTACTTTGCAGTTGAATGTGCTATATCATTTCAAGAGCAAACTAACAAATTCAGATGTACTATTTTATTGTTTTCTCAGTTTGGCGGGAACACGCTCTGTACACCCAAAAGCGCTGGTCGCAGTCCAATGAAAGCGCTAATAGACGATGAAGTGTCTAGAGATGTCATCACTAGGCATACATCGCCTGGTATTCTGGAAAGGTTGATGGGTCTTGACACAATGCCTTTGTTAGCAGTCCATAGCCAAAGTACATGTAGTGGGAATCATTCACAGAACATGTCACCAGGGAGTTGTAGTGATAAATATGCCTTCTCTGGAGATGTTCCGCAAAGGAGCACTGATGAGATTCCAGAATTCAAAGATGTTTTTGAAGTTACGAAGACCACAAGAACAGAGAATCAAAGCCCCAAAACTAGAAACACTAACATTTGTTCTGGGCTGGACAAGGTTAACAGTGCTGACCTTAATTACACAAGGCAGAAAATTATGGATGCAAAACATCTTTCTGCAGATGAATCTTTTCAGAGATCGAAAGAGTTCAATAATGCGCTTGAAGCATTGGTATCAAATAAAGATCTTCTGTTGGAATTTCTTCAAGAATCCAGCAATGTTGCCACAAGTGATCTGTCCGATCTCAGTTGTTCTCCATCTTCTGGTGTAAACCGCATCATAGTATTAAAACCATCCAGAAGAAACAATTTTATCGATGCAGATGTTGTCTATCTGCCAGAAGAAGATACTGAAAGATGTTTCCACGCACCAAAAGAAGGGAAGCATTCTCCAAGGAAGCCTTATATTAACTTTTCCAGTCAACCGCCCAAAGAAGACACTGGTTCTTTCAGGCCAAAATTGTCTAGGTCATGCTACGGGGAGAGCATCGACAAACGCATTTCTCCCACTCGCATTGTTGTTTTGAAACCATGCCTTGAGGTAACTCAGAACATGGAAGGAGCATTTCCACTAACTCACGAAATTTTTCACTCAAGTTACAAAAGGACCAAAGCATGCCTACATGATGGTATTCAAAGGTCATCTGCAGAAGAATCCATGCCGCGGATGTCCACAGGAGATTCGGATGTGTTAGGCAATAGAGGAAAAGGGTCCAGAGAAATTGCTCGAGAGGTTACAACACAGATGAGGAGAGCTGTCAAGGGGGGCATAAGTGGGAAGCAGATACTCAATCCAGATATTGGGATGTTTAACTGGGCTGAGCAGGTGTCTTCACTGTCATCCATGGCTAAGCTAACGAGTTCAGAGGCATTTCAAATTTCTTCCGGTCTTTGTGATGCTACAGATGCTCCTTGCTTTGGTTCTTCACCAACATATTCAACTAAAAAATCAATTAGAAAAGAAGCAAGGAGACGCCTCTCTGACAGATGGAAGATGACCCACGAATATCAACATCCATCACAAGATGCTAATGCATTCAGCACACTAGGGGACTTGCTTGCTCTCTCTGACAAAGAGGCATCAAAATTTACTTCAGGGTCAGCAGCTTGCTGGAAATGCCCAAAGGGAGAGTTGCATAGGGATGGGATGCCTGGGTCATGTGGTTATCCTCTTGGTATCAGCAGCAATGATGGTTGGAAAGAAGAGAATGTATGTAATTTAACAAGGCTGAAGTCTATTTCTTCTTCATTGATCAACCGAGGGAGTTCGAAGTTAAACAACAGAAAAGGAAGTTGTACGCACAGTGAGTTTTCTATGCTCAAAGACGTCGTCAGAGTAGGACCTTGTAGTTTTGAAGGTGTGCATCACGGCAGGCCAAGGAGATCTGTGATCAGAAGCTCAACATACCACTGCGATGAAAGTGATGTGCCATCTCTGGATGAAGCAGAAAGTGTGGTGACCGAACGTGAGATACATGTGAATTTTAAAGAATCAACTTACAATGTTTCTGTCCCAGAATTATCTGAAGCTGGAGGAAGACTTGTACATCCTGCAAATTCTAACCATAAATTAGGTTCTGAATGCTATTTGGATACCGGTTCTGCAGTTCCAGAAAGGCTAGATGAGGCTCAGGCTTCTGCTGCACAGAACGAGGTAATGGACCAAGAGCCAACATCGGCAGTAGACAATCTTCTTGTTGCCCCTGGTCTCAGCGACTCTGCAACTCAGGTATGCTAAATTTATGCTAGTTAAGTTTCTGCTAATCATGGTTAAATCATTCATTGCATATATATGAATTTATGAGGTACAATTTATCGGATCATATTACCCCCTTCCTTTTTTTGGAGGTATGCAGGTACCTGATTGGTCTACGGATTACTAATCTAGTACACTATTCTTAATCTAGTGCCTGATTGGCCACCTTTTCATGTAATGGAACCCAAAATTGATAATTCATTGAAGCGTAACCCTCGTAACAATACGTCATATTGGAACCCGGGTGTGGTGATAAATGAGTAAGGACCGGGACATCACTCCCTTAGTAACGCGTTATGTCGGTGCCCAGATGTAATAGAAAATGTGCAAGAGTCTTCGCACTTTACTCGACAAGTGCAAGGGGCAAGGAAGCTAGCCGAGGAGAATACGAGCCATCTGGGTGATTGGAATGTAAAGTCCTTAACAGGTAAGTTAAGAGAGTTAGTAGATACAACGATTAGGAGACGTGGAAATATCTTATGCGTTCAAGAGACTAATTGGACGAGTCAGAAGGCAAAGGAGGTAGAGCATACTGGTTTCAAGTTATGGTATATTGGAATAGAATGAAATAGGAATGGAGTCGGCATCTTAACCGATAATCGTCTTAAGAGCGGAGTTGTCGACGTAGAGATAGGATTATCCTAGTCAAGCTAATCTTTGACAACTTAGTTTTGAATGTTCGTTGCGCATATTCTCCACAAGTAGGTCTGGATGAGGCCACTAAGAGAAAGTTTTGAGAATATCTAGATGACATGGTTAGAAGTGTGTCTAATAGTGAGAAGCTTTTCTTATGAGGCGATTTCAATAGTCATGTCGGTACAACTAGTTGGGGTTTCAAAGAGTGCATGGGGATTTTTGTTATAGGGATTTTCCTAACAGATTTAGTTATCTTTTTTCTTATGATTTTATCCTCCATAGATTGTTAGGTTATATCTGGAGAGTATGTTGTCTAGTAATATAAGTTGTTAGTCTCCGACTTTTGTTTTAGGATACAGGTTCGACAGGCTAAGGTCGCTAAAGCCATAAGAATGAAGTGGTGGAAACTCAAAAAGGACGCCTCACAAGAGTTTAAGGAGAGGATGATCGCGGAAGGGACATGGAACGTGGGAGAAGCGAATAGTATGTAGATGGAGATAGCAACTCATATTAGGAAGGTGGTTACGGAGGTGCTTAGAGTGACCCGAGGGATAAAATGTGAACCTAAAGACGCTTGGTGGTGGAATGAGGAAGTGCAAAGGCTATAGAGGAGAAGACATACTATAAGCACATGCATCATGATAGTGACGACAATATATAGAAATACATAGCAGCAAAAAAGAATGCAAAAAACGATGAATAAGGCACGAGGTAAGGCCTGTAAGGAAATTTATCAAAAGCTAAGTACAAACAAAGGCGAGAAGGATATCTATAAAATGGCTAAACTGTGTGAGAAAGGAAGATGAGAGATTTCAACCAAGTTAAATGTATCAAAGATGACACTAATAGACTTTTGGTGAAAGACGATAAGATCAATAATAGGTGGAGATTACTTCGACGAGCTATTCAATCGAGATAATGAGGATAGTATGATTGAACTGGATGATACTTTTGACGACACTGATAGACGGTTTGTTCGAAGAATTCAGGAGTTGGAAGAGGCATTAAAAAGAATGAAAGTAGGTAAAGCGTTATGGCCTGATAACATTCCTATCGAGGTGTGAAAATGCCTTGGAAAAGTAGCGATCGTTTGGCTACCTAATTTGTTCAATACCATTTTTAGGTCGAACAAAATGTCTAACAAGTGGTAGAGGAGAACATTAGTACTATTTATTTAAAATAAGGGAGACATTCAAAGTTGTACTAATTATAGAGGAATTAAGCTCATGAGCCACACAATGAAGCTTTGGGAGCAAGTGATTAAGCATCGTTTAAGAAGAGTGACCAACGTGATGACAAACCAACTTGATTTTATGCCGGGAGGTCAACCATGGAGGCGATTTTCTTGACATAACAGTTGATGGAAAGGTATAGGGAGCAAAAGAAGGATCTTCACATGATATTTATTGACTTGGAGAAAGTCTTTGACAAAATGCCAAGAAAGGTCATGTGGTGGACCCTCCAAAGGAAAAAAGTCTCAACTCCCAACAAAGTATGTTACCCTAATCAAGGATATGTACGAAGATGTGACTAACATCAGAACATGTTGTAGTGATACTAATGATTTCCTAATTAAGATAGGACTACACCAAGGATCAACATTAAGTCTATACATTTTTGCCCTAGCGATGGACGAGATCACGCGGGACGTACAAGGACATATCCCTTGGTGTATGCTTTTCGTTAATGATGTAATGCTAGTTGATGAGAGTATGGTAGGTGTCGATAGGAATCTAGAGTTGTGGAGGAAGGCCTTAGAATGGAGTTGTTAGTTTGGACGGACAAGTAGTACCTAGGAAACACACTTTTCGATATTTGAAATCAATGGTACAATGGGACGGCGAGATTGATGAAGACATGAGCCACAGGATAAGAGCGGGGTGGGTGAAATGGCGCCAAGTATCGGGTGTCCTGTATGATAAAAAAGTCACTCAAAAGTTAAACGGTAAGTTCTATAGGACGACGATCAGACCTACAATGCTATATGGAGCGGAATACAAGCGACTAAAAGATAACATATACAGAATATGAGTGTAGCAGAGATAAGGATGTTATGGTGAATATGTGGTCACACAAGGCGGGATCAAATCTGCAATGATGATATACATGATAGGGTGGGGTAGCACCAATTGAAGATACGCTTGTTTAACATTGCTTAAAATGGTTTGGACATCTGCCTTCTGAGGCACCAGTACGTGGAATTTTAAGATGTACCAAAAACGTAAGAAGAGACAGAGGTCGACCAAGACTGACGTGGGAGGAAGTAGTTAAAAGAGACTTGAGATATTAGAATGTATCCAAAGAATTAACTTTCGATAGGAGCGTATGGAAGTTAGCGATCTACATACCTGAACCATGACATAAGAAAAGGTTTAGGGACAGTGTTTTAGACTCTTTGCTCAGATGGTAGGATATAGGCTTAGGATTTTTGCTTTGTAGGCTTTATTATAAGGCTCGTGTTTCTTTGACCTTGAGGAGATTTCATTCCTAGCCTATCTCAACTTGTTTATGATAAAATGTTTTATTGTTGTTGTTGTTGTATTTATAAACTGACAGTTATGCTGCATTCAGGCTGAGGGGAATGGTCACGATCAATGTGAGGAGAGTCATGCTCCATCCAATCCTCTGACAGAATTAGTATCCCATGTGAGTTCCAATGAAGATGATCAGCCAAGTCCAGTGTCTGTTCTCGAATCTTCCTTGGATGCAGAAGACGATTGTTCAGGAGGTTTTGAGAAAATAAGTGCAGATCTTCAAGGCAAGTGGAGCAAGTTCTCAATTGCCAATTCATCTTTCTGCCACTATTCAGATTGCTGACTTTGATTTATTTTGGCTGCTGCAGAGCTCAGGATGCAACTTCGGCTCCTCAAGATGGAGGCCACAGATGATGCAGATGAAACTGAGCTTGTTTTATTGAGTGATGATGAAACTGCTGCAAGTTGCGAGCCACTTACTGAAATTGGGCTGGCATCTTGTACCTTTTGGGATGAAGATGAAAGGGATTTTTCTTATGTGGTTGACATGCTCAGCTGTCTAGGTTTTCGGAGTGCTGAGCAGGATCGTCTGCTCGTTGCATGCTATTTGTCAGAATTTCCTGCGGGCAGTGATGTGTACGATATTCTTGAAAAGAAGTACAGCAAGGTCATTATGTGGCGGCAGACTGAGAGAAGGCTCCTTTTTGATCTGACAAATGATGCCCTTGTGGATATAATTACTTGTTTGGCACATTGTGGCAGCCTGGGGTTGGTGAACAAGTGCCAGTTGAAATGGGACAAGGAGGGGCTTGTGGAGGAGGTGTGGGAAAGAGTGTGCCGGCGAAGGCGAGAAACAGAATGCTTCCAGGAGGAAAAAGTGATGGGTGTAGGGTGGTTGGATTGTGAAGATGTCACCGATGAGATTGCGGGAGAGATCGGGAGCATGCTAGATGAGGATCTCCTGGAAGAAGCTATAGCTGACTTGCTGCTGTGACCGAATCTGTCGAAGCTTTGTGGCGTCTTGCAACGTGTAGCTGCTGGAAATATCAAATAGAACATGAAGATGACGCTGATTGGTGGACTGCATGCTAACCTACGTTTCTTTAACAACAATGAAGACTTGCACAGATGGCCCAGGAGTAATTTTTAGGAAATTCTGCAGCTTACTAATGAGTAGTATAATGTAGTGAGTGCTTTTTTAGGCCCGCCCAGGCAGTGGCTGCTTGCTTTAAGTGTGATGTAATAGTCCGTCCATAGTGACGCTAACTAATGGTGAAGGATGTAATTATTTATAAATGGCAGTAGTTTTTTCCTTGTGAATGTGGATTGGTAATGTACTGTACATGTTGTGAAGTGATTGGTAATGTACTGGCACAAGGCAGATGTGGTACAACGTCAGATGGGAGAGTTGCAGAAGCAAGTGATGGGTATGCAAGATCAGATGAATCGGTTAGAAGCACTACTGCAGGGAATCACTAGAATACTGGAGTTGGCTCTCACCACGTGTGGCAAGAAGAAGGACCAGGGAATCTTCAAGATCTGGCGAATTGGAGATGGAGATGATGAGGAGAATCAAAGACTTTGGACCAATTATCCTTAACACCACACAGGGAGTTCACTTCAATGGTAGTCCTGAAGGTAATTTTAGCTCCCCATCTACTGGTTATTCAGCAGCACCAAATGTTTGGGGTCAGAACCGATTGTCACATTGTGTTCCTACTTCTCCTACTTTGAACAATCCGAACCCCAACCATGGCCCAAAATTTGCTAGACAGTGGCTCCCAAATCAAAGAGACTACCTGAAAAATCCACAAAATCAATACCATGCTAGACAGTGGAATCCTAACCCTAGCAATGAGAGAGTTCATAGTTTCTATTAGTCTATTGCTAAAGGCCCCAAACTATATTTCCCTAAATTTGATGGTTGTGAACCTCTGGAGCGGATTCGGTAGAGTGAGACATATTTTGCAATGGCCAATGTTCCAGATGAGGCTAAGTTTGATTTGGCTCAAATCTATATGGTAGGAAGGGCCGATAGATGGCAAGCATGGGATTAATATAGAATCCACTCCCTTGGCCTGATTTTTGTGCAATGGTGTGTGATCGATTTTCTCAGCACAGTGTTATGAAGTGTTGGAAAATTTTCATCAGTGAAGCAATACCATCTCAGTGTCTTAGATCACATTGATAAGTTCGAAGTGTTATGAATATTGTATGTATCGATATGAGGTCCAAGGGGCCATATATATATAGGAGAGTACAAGGGGATATGTCATATAGAGATAAGGCATATATGGAATAGAATATAAACTCTATATCCTACTACAACTCTATCTCCTTAACACCCCCTCTCAAATGCAAGGCGTATGCAATAGCATTGTATTTGAAAAGAGTTGTTACTAAAATAGTAAACATAATTCCGAAATCCGAGTCTTGATGTCGTCGTAGCGTGCAGTTCTTGAAAAATACTGTCGAATTAAGTCGATCCGAATTATGTTTCTTCTCACATGACAGCCGATCCGAATATTCTCACATGAACAGCGGCGCTTCTTCTCACATGACAGCCGATCCGAATATTCTTACTTCCCCTCTTCCTTCCCAGTCCTCTCGTTTTGTCTTAGTTAGGGGCGGTTCTTCTTTGTCCATCACTTTCCACGGCTCCTTGCTTTTCCTTCCTCCTTAATTTCTCTCCATCTTAACAATGTCCTTGTTGTTCCTCGCCTTCTTAAGAACTTAGTCTCTATTCGTTAGTTCACATCCAATAATCATTATTCTGTCGAATTTGATCCTCTTGACTTTTCTATGAAGGATCTTCAAACCAAGATCGTGATTCTACATTGCCCGAAGATCTCTACTCATTTCGGCTTGGTCCTTCCTCCAGTTCACTACAAGCCTTGGCAGTCGTCGTTCCTATTACTGACATGTGGCATCAATGACTCGGCCATCCTGGTCACCAACCACTTCTTCAAGTTTTTTGGTCCAATAATATTCAATGCCCTAGGTGTACTTCCTAATTATGTCATGCTTGTCAATTAGGGCACCATGTTAGGTTGTTGTTCAAGTCTTCTTAGTCTGTAACCTCACATTCGTTTGAGTTAATTCATTGTTATGTCTAGACATCCCCTGTTCCAAATAACTCTGGTTATAAGTACTATCTTTCAGTAATCAATGGTTTTCCCCATTATTCTTGAACTTTGCTGTTATGTCTCAAATCTAATGTTACATCTCATCTTATTGCCTTTCACGCCCACACTATGACACAGTTCTCCCTTCCTATTCACTCCGTCCAATGTGACAATGGACATGAGTTTGACAATCTCCAATACTGGTCTTTTCTTCTCTCTCGTGGCATTCACTTGCACCTTTCCTATCCTTATATATCTCAGCAAAATAGCAAGACCAAATGCGGCATTTGTTCAATGAACAATGTCGTGCTCACTCTTTTATTTCATGCTTCCATGCCTGCTATTTTTTGGGCCGAAGGTCTTCACGCTGCTACTCATCTCATTAACTTACGTCCCACACAACTTCTCCAAAATCGTTCACCTCATGAACTTCTATTTGGTCATTCTCCTTCCTATCTTCACCTTTGAGTTTTTAGCTGACTTTGTTACCCTAACATCTCCACTGCTCACCACAAACTTGCCCCTCAAGCAGTTCATTGTGTCATTTTAGAGTACCCGTCTTACCATAAGGGTTATTGTTGCCTAAACCATATGATTGCAGTGCAAGCATCATACCAAACTCCTGTTAGTGTGCGATGTACTCCATCATGCATCTCCAATATAACTGTTTTCATATCAGTAACTGTATACTCCTTGTAATCCGCTAAGTGAATAATTCCATCTATCGAACGTAAAGATCCTTCGGCAAACATATATGGAAGCAACAATCTAAATCTAATATACATCTATGAGAAGTACATGATTAATTGACGACTAGTACATTCGAATCATTCTTTGCTACCGTTACTAAGCATGCACCTCTTATTTGCTTCAAACTTGAGCTGTCCTTAATCATAGGGCATTTCTAGTTACATAGATAGCATATAATGTGCTCTCACTCTTTCCTTCTTCTTGTGACTTTTGCTTTTGTTTATAATACCTACAGCAACAAATGCTTGATCACTCGAGGATAAAGAATCTAATGACTTCTTCAAATACTCCGTATTTGATATGTAACTGCCTAATTAAAGTTGAGAGTACTTTTCCCAACGAGAATATTTATCATCAATTACTCTCATGATAGTGGTAGAGATGACGCCAACATGATGACCTTATCTTTCTCTTCAATTTTTTATTCACACTAGTTAGCTATGTGATAAACTTGTTGAAGACATTAAGATGGTCAACGAACTGTGTGCCTTTCTCCATATACAATTACTATTTAACCTTTACAATTGCCACTTTAGTTACTGTAAAGGTTGAAAATAAATAATAATAGCTGAAAGAAGTGATTTTCAGAAGGAGGAGCGAGCGGTGGAAAAGTGAGGAAGAGATACGTACGGTGATAGAGCGAGAGGAGTGGAGTGTGTGATGCACATGTCTTATGATATTATCCCTGAAGTGAGACGGTAACAAAAGAAGTGCAGAAGCTATTATAAGTTTTTTTAGAATGATTTATTAGAATAGTCTTTTTAAAATACCTTATCGGTATTTAGGTGATTATACTTGGAAAGCAAAGCAATGGGCCGCAGCCACAGCCACAGAGAATGGGCGCGTATATAGGCATCATTTGTTTCCCTGTGGGCCCGTGGGCTGCTAGCAATATTTATCACATGAATCGATCAACGTGAGCAGCAGGCTCGTCTTCCTCGCATCTCTCTCCGCGTCGCGTCGCGATAACAAGATGGAGCTTCGAACCTTCCAGAACCGCTTCCTCCTCCTCCTCCCCGCACGCGCCAGAACCTTCCAAACCCTAGCCCGCCCCCCTCCTGTTCCTCCTCCCCGCATCCCCCCCTCTTTGCTCCCCTCCCCCCTCCTCCTCCTCCTCCGCCCGCGCCTCCTCCCTCCCCCCCGGCGCTCCCCGCTTCTCCTCCTCCGCCCATTCGCCTCCGTCTCCCCGGCCCCGGGGAGGGACCTCGACGGCCCCCCGCCTGCCCCTCTACCGCCTCCACCGCCCGAGGAGCTCGCCTCCGACGACGGCGCCTACTACCACGAGCACCTACTCGAGGTCACTCAGGAGGACAAGACCCGCCTCGTCCCCGTCAAGGCCTACTTCCCCTGCACCAGGTACTCTGCTTCCTTGTTTCGCTTCTACTTCTCTATCCCCTTCCTGCTCATGCTCATGGGCCTCTCTCTTCTCTTGCAGCATCGACCTCAAGAGCCTCCAGTCGCAGAATTCCTTCAATGTTATCCCGCCCACTTCGCGTGCCACCAACTACGTCGTCCTCAGATACTACGATGTCAAGGGAGACCCAGAGGTCAGTGACCCCTATCCCCATCTCTATCTATCACGCCGTTACAATTGCACTGGGAATCTGTGTGTTTCAACCGGAGCTTGTCTCATTCATGCACAATGTGACCACCAACCATTAGGTGGTCTGGGAACCGAACAAAACAGCCTCACTAAGGTAAAAGGGAAATTAATCAAGTATTGTGCTTTACCTGCTATCATCTAATCAGATTTAATATTGCCATGATTTGCAAAGGGATGCGCAAATACAAGTGTCAAATCGCAAACTTCAAAAGTACCTGTCAGAATTTTTCAAAATTCAAAAAAATGGAGGGGCAAATTACTTTGGTCTATGCAATGCCCAATTGTAATACTTGGGGGTGGTTGAACTAAATCATTATCTCCAGTCTAAGTGCCTGATATCATACATGGCGTTTTTAGTGGTGTGTTTACTTTGTCAATCGTCATAGTGGCACAACCACCCAGGTCTTCTTTTTTCCGTTGCCTCTATAGGTATCCTGGATGTGAAGAGTGTCACGCACACATTGCCTTTGCAACTCTGTTTTTGTTTTCTCTAGTTGTTTGGACAAGTGATAGTATTATTTAGAGCATGGAAAACTTCTTTACAAATTACAATATGTTTGGACTTGTTGGGTGGGTATATAAAAGCTTCACTCTCAACAATCAACATGCTTGTTCACTGGATATCTGTTAGTGTACTGTTATATTTCTTGGACCTGTGATGACTGTCTTTTTTGTTCATACGATGCTCCTGATGAGTTCATTGCTTTCTATTTTATTGGATCGTTTCAAGCTGATTATTTATAGCTCCACTGTTAGTTATTGTGTGATAGCACCAGCACTTCTTTAAAAGGGTGATTATCATTTCTTGAATGTGCTACTAAGGATCTCGTAGAGACTTACTGGACTGATTTCATCTACTTACTTTATAGGGTTTTAAGACTGGTGTCATAGATGAGAGTCATTGTCACTATATGGTGGTGTTCCAATATGGGTCCATTGTGCTGTTCAATGTTTCTGACCACGAAGCAGATGGATACCTAAAAATTGTCGAGAAGCATGCATCAGGGTTACTTCCAGAGATGAGAAAAGATGGTAAACCTTAATTCAATTCAAGACAAGAACACTTCTCCTGAATTGTAGAGTTCCTCAATCCTTATATGATGTGAGTGTTGTCAAGTTGTTTCCCTCATATGAATGCTAGCTTGATGATTAACGATGAGAAACTAGTACTGGAGCATGGATATTTGGCCTTGTTCCTTGTTCGTGACAAAAGGTGATATGATGTTAAGTAGAACATATGCCATGGTATAAGAGGCCTGCATAGAATGTTATAGTATAAAGTCAAACCATTCAATCAACAACTGGCAAACAAACTTAAGGAGTTGCAAGTTACAGGCTTCGAGACAACTGCTTATTTTTATTTTTACTTGCCACTCCACTCTTTGTTTTCTTTTCCACATGCACATTGTATGCCTGTCACGGCCATGGCATTTCCTCATAGTTGAAACTGCTTTCTCAAATTGTACAAGCTTGTCCTATTTTGTGAATAATCTATTTGGTTTTTATAATTTGCAGCCCATAGACAATGGTGCTCACATTTTATGGGATGTTTTGTGACGAGAATTATTCCTGATTTATGTTGAGGTTTGCCCTCTCATTGCCACATTTTGCGAGAGCCCATAGCGTATGCTCTAGGAACTGCATTCCTAGCAACTTAATAAACCTAGCTGCATGATATGTATGTTTGCTACTTTTCTTCATTTTATCATTGTGACTACTGTTGTAGTAATATAATGGTTAGCATTTCTGGGAACACAACCTTGAAATCTTCAACTGCAGATTATGCCGTTGTTGAGAAGCCTACCTTGGAGACATGGATGCAGGGTGGGCTTGACTTCATTATACTTAGGGACCTAAGTATTGATGGAATCCGTACAATTGGAAGTGTCCTTGGTCAGAGTATTGCTCTTGACTATTACATCCGGCAAGTACGTACAAGTTAATTTCATACCTGTGGTTATGAAATTTTGAAATATCTATTTAATTATCTTCCTTGATAGGTGGATGGAATGGTAGCTGAGTTCACGGATATAAATCGTGGAATGGAAAAAACTGGTACCTTCACTATGAAGAGGAAAAAGCTTTTCCAGCTGGTAGGAAAGGCTAACTCTAACTTGGCAGATGTTATTCTTAAGCTTGGACTTTTTGAGAGGTAACTGTAGCATCATTCTGAGAACTAAGCATCTAAATTGAATGTATGTCAGAATGTGTGGTTGCACATTCAAGAATGCACATTAGCATGTGACTGTCAAACTAACTTTTACATAACGTTATTTTGTTGTATCTAAAGGGTAAAAAAATTCCAAGTTCCGATATCCTAACATAAACGTGCTAGATAGTGTTCCTTGCCCCCATTCTCCGTATCAAATGCTAGTCTTATTTTCCCGCCACAGTTTGGTTTTGTTGCATTTTAATCAGCATTGCATGTGCTTTGGCCACTGCATATGCCTTGTCCTGCCAGAGAAGTGGCTGTTTCATCATTTATAGTTGTGTCCATGAAGCTGCTGCTTAATGCCACCATATCTGAGATAAGCTTTTCTTTGTTTCTAGTTTACTTTAGTTTTGTGTAATGCTGAGGAGTGTCTAAAGTTGATGGAACATGATTGAACTTGCATATCATTGTCAAATTTAAAACTCATTTTACTGTTCAAGTGTTACGTGAATGTCAGGTAATATTATTTTGAATGCGAAGCTCCTCTGGCAGATTGCCAGAACTGTGGGAAATATAGTATTTGCCGGCCACAGGAAATAGGTGTGTTATTTGGTCTTTTTTGCGTGTGACTTCAACAGGATTATTTGTTCAGTTTTGCCCTAGCACTGTCTTGTCAGAATTGGATTGATCTTTTCGGCGTTCAGCAATTTAACTTTTAAAGTATGTAAGCAATGTTACACATCATGATAATTCAGATATTTCATATACCTGTTAGTCTTATTTCTCTGTAAATTCAGGTATGGTACCTGATTGCTGTTTATGCAAAGATGTGTCTTGAAAGTTGAAAATTTGAAAATTGTGAAAAGCTGAATGGGTTTTGCCTTATAAGTCTGAATTCGAAAGGGCTTACACTTTTTTCATTTATGTATCCGCGCACATTTACTGTAGAACTTTCAATTCCAGGTCAGACATTGCTTGGAAAAACGCAAACTATGCTCAGATTTGGGAGTACCTTCGGGATGAATACGAGTTAACCCAAAGATTTGGAAACCTTGATTTTAAGTTGAAATTTGTTGAGGTAAGACTCAGGCTGAGATATATTGAACATTTGGTGGTTCACTTAAGTTTATTCGTTGTATTTCAAATGCACACGCTGTGTTTGTCTATCCTTGTGATCTTTGCAATAATTGTGATTTGCAGCACAACATCCGGTTCCTTCAGGAGATCCTTCAGAACAGGAAGTCAGATTTTCTGGAATGGCTTATTATCATCTTGATTAGTGTGGAGATCTTGATATCTGTTTATAACATAGTTCAGGAGCAAATGTAGCTCCCTCCTCTTCGGGATTCGTTGCTGGGACTGTGACACGAATGACATGTTTTGTTTGTGGATTTTTCGGTGGTCACAATCGGAGCATTTGTAAAGAACACTGAGATGTAGGACCGATTGTAATTGCATGCATCATAGCATAGCTTTAGTCCACTCGCTGCCTTGGTTTAGTTATTGAGGATGTTGTGCTCAGTGGTTGGGTATGGGTCTGATGACCTAGGACAAGGTGTTCATCTTTATCTAACCATCGGTAAGGCTTTTCCTTGATGTAGTAGAGATACTCTAAATCTTGATTTTAGAAAAATAGGGAGATTAGAAACTTTGTTTATTCAGGCTCTTCTCTTTATATCGATAAGATTAGTCACTAACAATATAAAAATTAATATGATCTAATACAACTAATCAACTAAAGATAAGATTGTATCTATACTATCTAATATAAAGATATGCATCTAAGTATTTCTAACATGAAGATATACATCTAACTATTATGAATATATAGATATACACAAGATTTTATCCTTAACAACGAGAACAACAACCCTCTAATGGGCCTGTTTTTTACAGCTTCTAAAAGCCGCTTTTGACTTTGCTACAGTAACTAACTTTTAAACGGAGTATTTTTTTAATATGCGGTTTACAAGTTAATTGTAGTACACGTTAAAAAATTAATATCTGTACCATTAAAAATCGTAAGTGAATATCTCTCTTTCCGCAATCTTTGTCGCAAACAGTCAAAAAGCCATCAGTCGCAGCTAAAAGCCATCAGCCGCAGCAAAAAAGAACAGGCCCAATATTGGCTAACGTTGCAGGAGTCATTGACAACAAGGGTAATCGGCGTAGGGTAGCATCATTCTTCACACCTCAGGATGCAATAGTTGTAACTGAGATGTGATGATATCGTTGACTCTCACACGACAGTCATTGCACTTGGCATCTTTGAAGGCATGGCGTCAGCTAACTACATGGAGAAGACCTCTAGTGGATAGTGATAACCTTCCTCCTCAGCGTAGGCACCAAAAGTGAAGTTTAGAGAGGAGTTGTCGTTGATGAAGGTGGTAGCAAGATCAATGCCGATGCCGGTGATGGTAGCACCGCCATCACAATGGTAGGCGTCGTCTTTTGCTACTCCATCTTGGATATGGTTGCAACCGACGGCGATAGCGACTTAGAAATCGCAGCAACATGTTGCGTCTTCTCCTCTATCTTGGCTATGAAAAATGGCAAAAAAAAGCCTAAGACCAAAAAAAAGAACAAAATTAAGAAGTTAGCAGCTAAAACCTCAAACTCAATGGAGCAGGGCCAGCTATTGTTTCTTCTAGTTGATTCTCTAAGCACTATGATGATTATGATGCTACTTTCAAGGGATTAGGGTGGCCTGAGTTTTTGGCACATTTGGCATATTTTGGTATCGTATTTACAACAATGGCTATAGACGCATGCCAATTGCGAAGATATCTTTTTTGACGCACGCCAATCAGGCAGCAGCAACATGGGGCCAACACGTGGCGGGGGGGTGCTCGGTGGCCGTGCGCCCAAGGGCCTGCCGCCCAGTGGCGGGGCTATAGGTAATTAAGCCGGCTTAATTACCTGTCTTAATTATTTATTTATATGTATTGTTTTATTTAAAATTTTAGATACAACAAATGAACCCAAAAAATTACAAAATTTTATGTGCGGTCTCCCGACACAACATACTTAATCATGTAATTTTTTTATAATTTTATTTGCTATAAATATTGCTAAAAATTTTGTAAGATTATGGCATTTGTAGGAGTTGTGGCTGCTGTTTGGCCAATAGCCACAACACTCTCTAATAGTAAATTATTTCTCTAACTATTTTAAAGTTTGTTCTTTTTTGCTGTTTGTGAGAGAGTATATATGTACAAATAACTCGTGTGTGACTTTGGCCAATATAAATGAAGTCACTACAGTGTGTACTATAATCAATTTATAGACCCCGCGTTGAAAAAAACACTTCGTTTGAAAACTAATTACTGTAAAAAAAAGTTGAAAAGCAGCTTTTAGAAGTTGAAAGGAAGAAGCCCTTATACTATTTTCACCATAACTTTATGTCTCACACCCTCTAACTATTAACGTTGGTTTCCAGGCTCAAGTCATCTCTTGCATAAGAGATAGCACATTATCTTTTCTCACCTTCTCTCTTTTTTACATAGGATTTTACTCATTTAATATAACGACAAGATAGTTGAGATGACACTATTGGAAATGTCCTAACGGATTTATCCATTAAGGAAGCCCCAACTAATTAGTCGGTACATATCTCAAAGCTGATCAACAGCACAGAGGCATGGAATACATACTACCGAAAATATGAAACGGGCAAGTAACTCAGAACCCATGGTACCTATTTAAAATAGTTATATAGCCAAGGTATCACTTCGAAAAAATTTAGAATTTTTGGACATCAAATATAACTAGTTTACTAACTATTTTAAACAAGTTTAAGCTAAATTTAAAACTAGAGTTGCCTTTTTAATGGTAGTTTAATCGTAGGTATGTGCTAATTTTATACAAAAATTAGCAAAGCATATGGTAGAAAATTGAGTATATTTTTCAAGGAGTGTGTTTCATCTGAACTGTATATATATATATATATATATATATATATATATATATATATATATATATATATATATTCTAAAATTAAAATTTTTAAAATATATACTCAAACTCAGGTTGAATTCGCACGCTTGAATTAATCATGGCACCACGGTCCATGGTGTCCCATTTGAAATCACACACACACACACATATATATAGTTGTTATAATAGGGGTATTTCAGTAATTTTCACAATTGAAAAAAAGAGATCGTAGGACCCACCTGTCGGTGAGCCTGATTAAAGAGATAAGGGAGGAGACCTAGTCTCCTCCCGTGTGGTGCATTTGGCCGGCGGCGCTCCTGGGCGATGCGCTCGGCTAGGCGGGCGGCGGCGCGTTTGGTTGACTTGCTCCACCTGTGCGACGACTTCTCCAATTCTCCATGTGGGTGTTTCTCCCGATCCGGTTTCTATGGGAGCAACGACAGCTCACTCAGATCCGATCTAAGGTGAGTGATTTTCGACGGAGAGGTGAGAGGCGGTGGTAGCCTGGGAGCCTCGGCTCCGGCCGTTGGTGGCCACCGCACTGATGGTTTTTCCCCTCCTCTCAACTATAAAACGAGGTCGCCTCCTCCCATGACTTGTATCGAAGAACAAGTGAGCTCTCTCCCTTCAATCATCTCTTTTTCTTCTCGACTTGCCTGTGGATCGTGGTCTGTGGTGCTTCTTCTTCAGCACTTAACCGCTGGTCTCGACGGTGAGACTTGTCTCTAGTGCTTGGCGATGAGGTACTTGGCCAGTGCTTCCGGTATGCTTGCGCGACATCCCCTTCACCTTGACTTTGCCGGTTGGTGAGTATTCAACGGCGAAAGTGGGCTTTGTATCTCGGACTACCTTGCTCCTCTCTCTTGCTATGGCATAGAGCGGTGTTAGGTTTTCTGAGACAGCGCCTTGTGGCGTGCCTGGTCTGAGATCTTCTCGGTGATTTCGAGTATCATCGACTTTGTGAGTATTCTGTTTGATTCTTTATAGTTCGTGGCGTGTTCATATATCAGTGATTTAATTATTGCAAAGAAGTTGTGTGGGTTAAGTTGCTCAATGATGAAAATAGTCATATACTGAAATCGAATTGTTCAAACTTGAGCTCTAAATTAGTACTATTGTTGTCATTTCATTCTCAGTCTTTCAGTCTGTTACTTTGGAATTGACTTGCTATTTTGTTATATGATCTCTAGTACTTACTGATATATGCCTTTTGTTAGCCAATTCAGCCTGTCGCTGAACTTGTTAAAACTGTGATTGTTTACACCGGGAGTTCACCACATTAGTTGGCTAATTAAAGTGCTGCCTTGTGATCACCTTACAAGCGCATGCAGACCGATGGAAATAAGCACAAGCTAGTCGGTGCCGTAGTATGCAACTAATTAATACCGAGATATAGTTAATTAATTCGATACATACGATATGTTACGTACGTCCGTATATAGTTCCGACAGGATGGATGGAGGAGTAATACATGCCAAAACCACTAGTAGCTAGCAGGCTCATAGCTAGCTGGTCTGGTACTTAACCTACCTTGATGCATCCCCGAAATGAAATCAAGACCAGAGGTGCTCGTCTCCGGCTCCGGCCACAGCGCCGACGCCACAGCTGACCCGGAGGCATGGCTGCCGTAGAGCGCCTGCAGCAGGAGGACGTCGTGATCGGCCCGAAGCTGGAGGAGGTTGGCGTAGTGGGCCTGCACGTTGAGCAGGTCGGCCTGGGCGCGCGCCAGCTGCACCTTGAGCTCGTTCACCTGCTTGTGCAGGCGGCAGACCGCCCCCGCGCTGCCGTACACCGGGTCACGCACCCGCGCCTCCGCCTCGTACACCATGCTGCTCACCGCGTCGGCGCGGGACCCCTCGGGCAGCTCCTGCAGGAGCTTGATGATGTTGCCCGCGCCGAACACGCGGTGCGCCGTCGAGAACTTGCCCGGCTCCGTCGGCGGGAAGTAGGGCGCCAGAACGCACCCGTCCGCGCACCGCCGCCGCAGGATCTTGCACGCCGCGCACGGGCTCAGCACCATTAACACTTCCGGCATCGGCACGGCCTGAGCCGGAGGGGAGGGGGACGTGGAGGAGCTTGTGAACAGGCCGGAAGGCTCTCCGAGCTATTGATCAATGCATGGACGGGAGACTTATGCTAGCTAGCGAGCAAGCAGCTCCTCCTGTCCTATATATAATACACTACTAGTTGCATGCTACACCGTGCTGCGCTGTGAGTTACAGCTAATACTAACAAATCTGTGATGTGAACAGCAAAAACCAAAAGCAGCCAGCACGGCTGCAGCACCTAGAATATTTCAGAGGGACGCAATTATTCAATAGCGATCGATTGCTGCAAGTGCAGGCTGATATACAACCCACACCACTTAATCTACTTGTTGTTCTTTTTCTCGTGTTCACAACATGCAGCGGAAAACCTAAATGAATAATAATCGAATAGAGATATAGCTCCAAAACAGTCGGTAGAATCGGCCAACACGCACAGCAAGACGTCGGTCTCGCTCCGTCCTCCGTCGCTACCTGACCTGAATTAATTATACAGCAGACCGACCGCATCGTCAGTCAAAGCAGAGCTTGATCAACAGCAGCGTATATAAGATGTCAGGTGCAAGCAAGAATGTTAGATTTGCTGTCTCCTCGATCATAGGATTGGATTGGGATGCGACGACTGTCATTTACGTCGCCTCTCTCCAATTAACTGCAGCTGCGCGCTCTGCTGCTGTGCGACATCGATCGATCTCTCTGTGCCATCTCGCGCATAGCAGTTGTACATGACACTCCCATCAGCTCAATCGCATCCACAGTGATGAATAGTGACGCCACAGTCAGATTAAGCGTAGGCAACCCCAAGTCCGGTTCTTCACAAGGAACAGAGGCCCAACATAATAATAATAATAATAATGTGAGAAAAAATGTTTATGCACAACAGCAAAGGAAATATGTTACAGCCCTCAAGGGGCAAAATACACCAATGACTTGCTTCTAGGCAATCAAGGATAAATTACCTATCATCAATCTTCCTCGACGCCGGTGCACATGCAGCACAACTTCACTCTTGAAAAGACTTTCTCAACCAGCAATATTTGGCGTAATACACTCGAACATCTTGCGATTCCTTTATTTCCAAATATGCCACGCTGCGATGATACATATTTCTATATAAAATGTAGGATTGAAAGTTAATCCGATTCTCTTCACTTTAAGATTAACATCTATCGAATTGTCCCAATTAATTTCAATGATATTCCAACACGCTTGACTAAATTGGCAGTGCAAAATGAATGATTCTATGTTTCCTCCTCTCTATGTTGACATAGAACACATGATTTTTCTAAGTAATTATACTATAGTAGCTAGGGGTGGAAATTTAGCTTGAAGCTCGCGAGCCGGCTTGGCTCGTAACGTGTTCGAGTCAGCTCGGCTCGAGCTCGTAATAGTCGAGCGAGCCAAGCCTCCTCGGCTAAGAAGAAAACGAGCAGCTCGAGCCGGCTCGCGAGCTGCTTGTTGGCTCGTACCAGCTAGTCCGATCGGCGCCACTCATACTTAACCGGTCGCTCGATCGCTCGCCCGCCCCCGCTCGCTCGCTCCGCTCCAACCCGCTCGCACGCACGCCGCCCGCTCGCTCTCCAACCCGCCGGTGCCGCCGCCTCTCCTCCTCCCCCGCGATCCCCTCCCCGCCCCGCCCGCCGATCCCCTCTCCCGCCCGCCCGCGCCGATCCACCACCCCCGTGCGCCGCCCGCCCCGCTGCGATCCCCTCTCCCGCCGCCCGCCACGATCCACCACCCCAGTCGCCGCCTCTCGCCTCGCCCGCCGATCCCCCTCTCCCCGCCCCGCCGCCGATCCCCTCTCTCCTTCGCCGCCTTCTATGATCCACCACTACCTTTAGCTATTCAACATTCAAATTCGATAATGTTGCTCTCAGAAATCTCCTATAGCGATGAGTGATTTAATATATGCATGTTGGTGTCTGCTTTATTCTTTGTTGCTTGCTCTCTTATAATCTTGGAAATGTTGTTGGAAATGTTGTGCAATATATGCATGCATGTTGGTGTTTGATCTTTTGGAAATGAAATGAAAGCTAAATCTAGACTTGAATCAAAGCGCTGATATTTTGATGTTTTGATGCCTAATCTTGTTGGCGCTAAAGCTAAATCTTGGGAATGTTGTTGGAAATGAAGTGCTGATATTTTGATGCCTAATCTTTCTGGCGCTGTCGCATCGAATCGCTTCTTTGCTAAATCTAGAGTTGGCTCACGAGCTGGCTCGAGCCGGCTCGAGCCAAATTTCGAGCCGAGCCAAGCCGCTCTTCTGGCTTGTTTCAGAAACGAGACGAGCCGAGCCGAGCCGCACTCTACAACGAGCTCGGCCGAGCCTGGCTCGAGCCGGCTCGGCTCGGCTCGTTTCCAGCCCTAATAGTAGCTGTTAGATTTTTCTGAGTAACTCATTTAAAGAAAAATAAAGAAAATGAGAAAAACGAAAACACCGTTATATCTCCACAGACAATGTAAAGAAAAACAAAAAAAAAGTCAAAATTAGAAGCCGACGCGTTCCAAGTGTTTTCTGGCTAACTTAAAAAAGTCAGAAGCTAGAAAAGCCAAAAGCCGAAGCAGTTTGAAGCAGGGCCACTCAAAGCCTACTTTGAAAACATGTGCTACAATATTGTTTTTTCTTTCTTTTTGAGCTACACACATTATATAGTTTAATTGTTACAGAAACTTAGAGGGCAGCAGAATTAATTAGATTAGTTAGATAAGGCCTCATCTTTTTGTCTTCTAAAAACCGTGTTAGGCAAGGGCACGGCTGGGTACCCGTGGAATCGACAGCATATGTATTACCGTTATTACAAGTCAACGAGTAACCACATCTATCCTAGTAAGCCTGGTTGAAATCGACTTGTTGGATTTATTTTCCTTGTTACCCTAGGAAAAACCACATCTCATCTGTAACTATCGTGATCTCCTAACATTTTTTTCCCTCTATCTGCTTGAAAATAATTTATGCATTTTTAGGAACGAACAACAAGTGATGCTGAAAATTTTGCAAGCATGGCGCATTGGCTTGCTCAGTGTTTGAGTGTCCTCTAACCGCGCGCAAAGGGAAAAAAAGAACGCTGTATATATAGTAGTTAATTGCCAGTTGTTCAAAGCAGCAGCAGCAGCAGCTCGTTTTGTTTTTATCTGGACTAATGGTCGCGTGTTAGGATCCCTAATTTCCAACAGGCACCCAGTGATCCTCTGCTCTGCTGAAGAAACAGCTAGCTCAGGACAGTACCATATTCCTAGCTAGCTAGCTAGAATAGTTAGCTCGCAGAAATCTTGCAGTTTCAGCTGGCCGATAGCCTTTCCTGTAAACGCGTTTGGAATCCAATAATTTCCATGCAATTTTGTTCCTTAAATCAATTTCAATTCTCTCCTTCGCCGTGCTGGGACGTTTGTTAATCGATGGTCAGCAGCACAATCATGAATCGTTCTGTGCCAACTGCAATAATTCGTTTAAGATATCTTGATAGCATAAGCCTGAAGCTGTCGGCTTACCTACAGCCATGCATAGATCGATCGAGCAGAATATGCAAGGAGTTCTGTACTAGTGACTAATGACGTCTAGCTGATTACACACAAACAGAACTGGTCTGTAATCTGATGATACTGCACAATATTGACTGGCTAGCTTGTGACCGGACTAAATGAGGAAAGATCCACAGTTTGCATGCAGATGCAGTGCCAACTAAGTCTAAGGATAATTAATAGCAAGCTGTGTCACCTGCTTAATTAATTAAGTCTAAGGATACTGAGACTAATCATCAGTGTAGAAACGGAAAGAAAAAGGTTTGAGACACATATATGTTAGCATCGACCACTTGTTCTCCGGCGTATGGTGTGGACTCAGCCGTCTTGCCTGCGCATACTGCTTTACTTTGCGCGTTCATGGTTCACACCAACCCAGTCCACACATGCTGTATTCCCCAATTCCATTGCCATCTCGTTATACATGATGATACCAAAGGACCAGTTTAGTTATAGTCAGATTGACACCTTCATCATCTGTACGTGACTACCTGTACGTAGGCGCGCAGATTGACATTTTCCTATATAGTATTTTTGTACCGATCTCTTTAACTCATGATACCAAATCGAATTCAAGACGAGAAATATGTCGTCCTATGATAACTTGATCCTTCACTCGAACCTATAGTGGATTGCTCAGTTGTGATTGACTCCTCAACCACATTCGGTATGGTCATGCACTTTCTTAATCCAACCTCATCGACAGACCTAAATAACATCAAAATAAAGAGTTCTACGAACAAGTCACATACTTTTTGATCAACATAAAAGATATTTATTCAAGGAACAAAATAACATATTATTCAAAAAAGATCATAAACATAGAAGTGATACAATTACTCCATGATTGCCTCTATATATATATATATATATATATATATATATATATATATATATATATATATATATATATATATATATATATACTAACTAACAACACCCCATAGGGTACCGCCATCCATCACTCACTCATCTGACAAACCAAGATCGATCGATCGATCGATCGCTCACATGGATGGCACAGTCGGGATCCATGTTGATGCCTCAGTCGTAACCAAATCAATCCTGTAAACTTATGTCGATAGTGCAAAACAGCGAGAGCTAAGCAAGCAGGAGACGAAGCTAATAGGCCGCACATGCTTCTGCCGGAGAATCAACGACAAGACGAAAAACAATGTACAAGCAGCATTCCTTGGCCATCCACCAAGCAGAGCAGAACAAACTAAGGAACCAATTGGGATTTAATCTGTTGGTCAGAAATCAAATTATGCACTTGTCTCTCAAAAGGGCTCTACAATCTAAGCTTGCAACACACAGTACAGAAAGCGGCCCATCAGCTTGCAGAAAGCGGGAAATTAGTCGGTAGCCGTCCGATGAGCTTGCTTGCAGAATTTCACATCAACATACCAAGTCCCATATCACACTAAGTCCACTTTAGCTAGGTTGTGCACGGAAGAGAGGTGCATAGTAAATTGTACAGCTATTAATGCATATCGAATGTGTGATTCGATCTCTGCTTACCTCTTGCTCTACTGTACACAGAAAAGGGCAGAAGGGCGTAGTCTGACATTATTATAGCAAGCAGTACAGTATCAGCGATTCGGATATAAAATGAAGCTGTGTTGTTCTGTTACTGAAAACTCTCCAAGGTGCTTATATCCTGTGTTGTTTGGAATAATCGAATTGCAATGCATAAATATACCCTTTGTTTCTATGAAAACTCGGTCTGACAGTCTTTTCCTAATTACATAAATTTGTTGATTGTGCATGTAAGGACCATCAGGCCAAAAGGCATACATCACAGAAGAACCAATGAAAACTCCATAGACAAGTCCAAGCGTAGACGCAACCCTAACCTATATGACCTTCTCGGGAAGGTGTGCCCTCCACCTTCGTCATGATCACTGAATGATTTAAGCAAGAGTGAGTACTTTCGTACTAAACAAACCACAAATGCAGCAAAGGTGTATGCTTGTAGATACTACTAGTATGCATGGAATTCAAATGGATCAAGGCTCTAGGTTGAGTTACTAATATATTAGTTTTTAGTAGAACAATAAAAGCAAGTTTTTATAGTTGTAAAACAGTTTTATAAAGTTGGAATTAACTTGGTGTTGTCATCACAGTTACCAACCACCACGGTACCAGGTATATCATACTAGGAAAGACTACTTCGGCTTCAAAGTTGGAATCACTCAGAAACATAGCCCTATAAACTGGAAGCATAGCGTATTTGAACACTTCATTGACTCTACAGAGTTTGCCCAGCTTTACCCGTGAGATACCCACAACTTGGCCGAGCTAGGATAACAGTGCTTCTCACATAATTATACTCTTGTCTAATAAGTTAACAACTAGTAACCAAAAGTAGTACTTGACAGATCTGCGCAAATAGGCACGCGCCTGTTAACCTCACCCTTACCGTTGTGAAGACCGGACCGTACCTACATACACAGACGCTTGTCCCACACCATAACTCACAAAGCTGGCCACCAGGGACTCTGTGCACTGCGATCCACTCATGTGATTCAACAGTGTTGTGGCTTAGCCCTCTCCTGCATAGGGTTGACTTATTTGAGCAGTATGCTAATCAAGTTCGACAAGTTGATCCAACGGTTGAGCGATAACTATGTTTATTATTCAGCATAAGGTTCTAGTCCCTTATACACTTCATGCGAGGCCACCAATCACAAGCCGACGTGTGAACCATCATGAACAAAACATGGCCTTACACCAAAACATAATACGGCCTTGTGCCAGAATAGATGTGCACACAATCACCTTTCACAAACCAAGTCCCTCGCCCTTGGTTTAATCTTTTCCAAAAGCATACCAACGTTTCACCAGATAGTGACATGCCACTTTCATTTTGTAAGTGATATGACCTATTGCTACGGTGTGACTAGCCTACCATGGTTATCAAGTCGTCGACTAGTCGACAAGTCAGTGAGCTAAGACCGACTTGCGCCAGCGACTCAACTTGCGGCGGCAAGTCGGACGTCTGGTCGACTAGTCGACCAGTCGCCAGCAAGTTGGGCGCCTTGGGGAAGGCAGTGAAGCAGTGAGCAATCAGCTTATGTACCGAGTGCGGCAGTGAAGCAGTGAAGTGAGCCAGTGAAGCCACAAGCGAGCGAAGAGGCGAGCGCGGAGCTCCGAGTGCAGTCGCTGCCGGCCACCGCCAGATCGATCGGCCTCGGTTGTCGCCGCGCGCGAGATCCAGATCGGTAACCTCGCCCGGCCTCCCTCCTCGATCGGGCGCGAGGAGGAGTAGGGCGGGGGGGAGGAGGGGGCAGCGGGGGAAGAGTAGGGGGCAGCGGGAGAGAAGGTGTCAAAGCGAAGGAAAAAAAGGCAGTGGGACTAGGGGAAAGTTATAAGGATTGTTTTTTGCAATTTAGTCCTTTTATTTTTTTTGAAATTGCAATAAATTCCTTCTCTATATATACATATTTATATAAACAGTATAAACAGTACCTGTCGACTAGTCGACAAGTCGGCTTTGAGGAGGGTAGTGTCGACTTGTCGACTTAATAGCCTTGGAGCCTACCATCTAACTTAGATTTTTGTTGAGGTGGAATTGGCATGACCATCAAGGAGGGTTTTTACCGATAGTATTATATGGTATAACTACCATTCAATTTATTGCAAAATATTTTATACGAAATTACCCATGCATTCCTATTAACTATGAAAACAACATACATATATTTAAAATGGGTTCAACATGATAAAAAAGTGACTTGCCTCTTGCTTGATGTAGTTGATCTATTTACTCGATTTTTATCCTAATAGCCTTCATCTAAACGATGTCATTGTCGAGACCCAGGTCGTCGTAGCAATCCTCGGGCTCTTCGCTTTGAAAGCCTTTGTCCTGGTCGTATCCTCCTACAGTGAAGCCAATCGAGTCGTATTTTAGTGTAAAGGCAATAAAACCTCAAAGATCTCTGCCGACGAAAAAGCGAGTTGACAACAGTCTGAAAATAAAAGTTGTTATAAAACACATGACAAAATAGAAGATAATCGAGAGCAGAAGATACAAATTTTATGTGGAAAAACAGACACACGAATGCGGAATTACTAAATAAGAAGAAATTACAAGCACAAGGAATTTAGCATACCTAACTTTACGACTACATAGTACATATACATATACACATATACATATACACATATACATATATATATATACATATACATATATATATATATACATATACATATACATATACATATATACATATACATATACATGTACATATATATACATATACATACATACATATACATATACATACATACATATACATATACATATATACATATATATATATATATACATATATATATATACATATATATATATATAGGCTAGGGAATAAAAGTCATTGATGGGGAAGAAAACCGAGGTAGAGTCAGTTACGACACTTGACATCAAGCTTGGCACCAGTCGGCGATGTGCCACGTCTACCCTACATGGAAAGCATCAGAACCAAGAGTATTCCTTCTGACGGCCAAAACTTCCGATAGCTCACGCACACAAACCCACACAAGAACAGATAAATTTGAAGCTACTGTACTGCTTCTTTGTATTGCGTTGTTCTTGATCTATCGGAAGTTTTGGCCGTCAATTGGTATCAGAACTTGCCTTCAGAGGTGATTGTTGATGGCGTCGAATGTGCAAGACAACGATCATCGGTGCCTTTTAGACACTCGGTGACCTCCTCAATGGACAGCCTGGAGAGATCAAGCATGGTTTCCATGGTGTAGATAACATGACCGAATCTGGGCGGGACGACGTGAAGGTACTTCTCGACGGCCTTCTGCTCGTTGATGGGTTCACCGTACTCTGAGAGTTGGGCGACCAGGCAGCTCAAGCGAAGCGCGAAATCCTCAGGATCTTCGCCTTCCTTGAACGCGAGCGTCTCGAACTCGGTGCGCAACTTCTGGAGCTTCGACTTGCGGACGTGATCGGAGCCAATTCGCATGGACTTGACGTAGTCCCATGCATCCTTGGCCGATCGCTTGATGGCGAGCGCGCGAATCATCTCCTGCGGGACCGCCTTGTGGAGCGCCTCAAGCACCGCACGATCCTCTTGAACATCGGCGTCGCTGTGCTCGATGGCGTCCCACAGGCCCTTCGCTTGGAGCATCACCTTCATCACAAGCGACTAATCCGTGTAGTTGTCGCGTGTGAGCATCGGGTAGGACGCGCCTCCAACCTTCCGTACCGTCTTCTGAATCACCACGTCACGGCCACGACGAGGGACGATCGGCGAGGTTGAGCGCCGCCCTTGGCCTCGGCCTCCACGGCGCGGCGACAAACTCCAATCACTATCGGCCACCGGAGCCGACATAGTCAAGAATCGAGTAGCCTCCGCTCTGATACCAATTGACGGCCAAAACTTCCGATAGCTCACGCACGCGAACTCACACAAGAACAGATAAATTTGAAGCTGCTGTACTGCTTCTTTGTATTGCGTTGTTCTTGATGATTACAAACGATACAGGACCATGAATATATATACTACTCTATGAGTCCGTCACGAGTTCAAGGAAGCACAGGAGCTGACTCGTATACGGCTCAAAAACTGAAGACCAACTCGAATACGTAAAAGCAAACTAAGTTAGCAGCAGATTTATCTAATACCTTCTTCCATACATGGAGTATTCCTTTGTCCTTGTAATATTGTTTCCAGGGAAAGCATCAGAACCAGAAGAAAGCACGATCGACGGTGCTGTACCTGGTGCCTGTACCCAAAAAAAAAGTAAATTCAAACCTATTTGTAATTTCACTCCAAACAATATGCCCTATAACTCCTAGTCCCATGAGTGAATGGCAATATACGTGAAAGACAATGATTCATGGGTTGTGAGCAAACTTGACAAAAGGAAAAGGCACCTTGGTGCACAACAACGCATAACTAACAGAGTAATTTTAGATGTAGTGCCATGTTAGAGCAGTACATGTGCTTCTCATTTCAGGGACACGAAATCTACATTTTAGGGGGGGAAATTGCAAGCACAGGATCTTAGTGCTGAAACCCGTCAATGGAAAACAAAAAATAATAGAAACCCAGATTGGAACAATAATAGAAAAACTCGTCGAACCAATCAAGAAGCAAATGCAAGGAGAATGGAGAGAACAACTAACCTGCCTGTGGGAGGACATGGCAATGGAAGCTCCCTCTCTGCTGACACATCAAACATGCATTTCCATCTATGGTTGCTCCACAGTATTGATACCTCTAAATTACTTGCAGGAAATTTGCTGAGAACAGCAAGACAAATGTTGAAAACCTCTCCTGTATTTGCGGGAAAAGCATTTGTTGAACTATACTAATGAATAGTTCACTGCATACCCCAACTACTCTAGCTAACTTAATTCTTGATCTCACACCGAGGCCTGCACCCAACACCGGGGAGCCTAGACAGCCGCTGGACATCGGGGACGATGCCGCCGTGAGGGGGAGGGAGAGGGCGACCGGCGAGCGTGCGGGGGCGAGAGACCCAGAGAGGAAGCAGGAGGGGAACGGGGCCCCCGCGCGCCACTCCGCCCTGGACTCGCTCCTCTTACTTCCTTCCCGCTATCGAGCGCCGCAGCCGCCGCTCCACGCCCCGGGATCGTTTGTGCCAAGGTGAGGGGATGGAGGGAAAGCGCCGGTTGGGGAGGGAGCGGCGGCGCCTGTGGAGACGGAGAGATCGAAGAGGAAAAGCAAGAGAGAGGCGGAGCCGCTCCTTATGTAGCGGAAACCGCGAGGTAGGGCTGTTCGTTCGGTTTGTACGGTTCGGTAAATACGGTTTAATCGGTAAATACGGTTTTAGTATTTTGGGAAATACGGTATGGTATCGGTAAATACCATCTTATTTCGGTACGGTATCGGTTAATACCAATTTTACCAAAGTTTACGCGAATTGCTAAACGCTAATCTCATTTCCAGACTTCAATTCTCAATTCTACAGTTCAAAATTCATAATATAGCGACTAGGGCGCGTCGCCAGCGCGTCCACACAGCGCCCAAGATGCATGCGCACGTCATGAGCGCCAATTCAAAATTCTACAGACTCCAATTCGCCTGCATGCTACCATAATTCAGAATAAAAAATAAATTATTTAAAAAATTCAAAGATACTCTATATATATAGAGAGAGAGAGAAATAGTTTTATACTCTTGGTAGTACATATGTCTACTCCTCACATATTGTTGTGCTGTTGTTGTTATAGCTGTTTATCTATTCGAGTATATTCTAATAACGATTATACATCTAAACATGGGTATATTAATGTAGTCGGTCAGTTGTAGTTGATAGGTATATCCAAGAAAGAAAGAAAGAAGGGGGAAAAAAGAATAGCGGAGTAGGTATGTGATGACACTCGCACTGCGAGAGAGGGAGAGAGAGGGGGTGAGGGGTTTAGAAAAAAAAATTGAGGGTGATTGGAGGCGGCTTAAGCGCTAAGCATAGTACCGGTGATTGGAACCGAACGAACGTGGGCGCTACGAAACTTTGCGAGCAGGTGGCGACGTGTCCAGCGTCAGATCCCCAGGATCAGTATCGGATGGATTAGACGTCCTGGCAATTGCAGCCGTCCGTGAAGGATCGAGAGGCCGCCGAAAACCCTAGCCGACCGTCACGGGATATATATAAGGCCTATCCTTGTTGCAGGAGAGCCACCCTCCCATCCATCCATTCCTGGTCGGCGCCGCCCTGCAGCAGGTAACCAACGAGTTCCTCCTCTTTCCTCTTTGCCTTCTGTCTGCTCGGTCTGCCTGCCTCTTTCATATCCGATCGATTCGATGCGCTTCGCTTCTTGTGCTTGATTTGCTTTGAGCTTATCACTGATAGAAATCAAATCATCCCTGCAGCAACAGTCTTGTCTTGTTAGATATTAAATTACTAGAGATTATCATCGTCTGCGAGCTGTGTTTCCTCTAGAAATCGTCTAATGGTAAAGACTGAAGGCCTCCACGCGGAGCCTTCTGATGTAGGTTCGAATCCTATTGGGTGCCTTCTTCGGACATAATTTGTTTGCACCACCATTTTGCTCCCCCCCGAGTTACCATGTCAAGCACTTGCCTTGCCTGCTAGTCTTGCGTACCCAGATTAGATCATGCCTGGCTACTTGACATGCCTTTCTATCAGTTCGTGTTGAATGAACCACGTTTAGTTCTGCGTGCCGTGCACTGTGCTCTTTTCAGTTGAACCGTCCGAGCATATGTTATCTCTTGTAAATGATCATTGTCACTCTGGAATCTCCTACAACTGTTACTCTGGAATCTCCTACTGGTGTTTTTGCAGTCGGTTAACATCTCCTGCGGCCATGGGTAAGGAGAAGGTTCACATCAACATTGTGGTCATTGGCCATGTCGACTCTGGCAAGTCGACGACCACTGGCCACCTCATCTACAAGCTTGGAGGCATTGACAAGCGTGTGATCGAGAGGTTCGAGAAGGAAGCTGCTGAGATGAACAAGAGGTCGTTCAAGTACGCCTGGGTGCTCGACAAGCTCAAGGCTGAGCGCGAGAGAGGTATCACCATCGATATTGCCCTGTGGAAGTTTGAGACCACCAAGTACTACTGCACCGTCATTGATGCCCTGGACACCGTGACTTCATCAAGAACATGATCACTGGGACCTCCCAGGCTGATTGTGCTGTGCTTATCATTGACTCCACCACTGGTGGTTTTGAGGCTGGTATCTCCAAGGATGGCCAGACCCGTGAGCATGCTCTCCTTGCTTTCACTCTTGGTGTCAGACAGATGATCTGCTGCTGCAACAAGGTAACATTTCAGAATCGGTGATTTGTGTCTGTCGTATGAGTCTCGCACATTAGCTCAATTCAGTTAAATCCCGTTGCTGTATGTGTTGTATCTCATGATGTGCTTCTGCTCCTAGGTAGAGCCGACTACTTTTAACTATCATATTGTCATTTGAATTCGCAAGGATACACTCTGTTTCTGATACTGTTTGTCTTACTTGCAATTGTTTGGAATGATTGATGTATGCGCATGTTGTTAACGGAAATTTCTGTTATTATGGTTCAGATGGATGCCACCACCCCTAAGTACTCCAAGGCTCGCTATGATGAAATTGTAAAGGAAGTTGGCTCCTACTTGAAGAAGGTGGGCTACAACCCCGACAAGATCCCCTTCGTTCCAATCTCTGGCTTCGAGGGTGACAACATGATTGAGAGGTCCACCAACCTCGACTGGTACAAGGGCCCTACGCTTCTTGATGCGCTCGACCAGATCAATGAGCCCAAGAGGCCCTCAGACAAGCCGCTTCGCCTTCCCCTTCAGGATGTTTACAAGATTGGTGGTATTGGAACTGTCCCAGTGGGCCGTGTTGAGACCGGTACCCTCAAGCCTGGTATGGTTGTCACCTTTGGCCCTACTGGCCTGACCACCGAGGTGAAGTCTGTGGAGATGCACCACGAGGCCTTGCAGGAGGCTCTGCCCGGCGACAATGTCGGTTTCAACGTCAAGAACGTTGCTGTGAAGGATCTCAAGCGTGGGTATGTTGCCTCCAACTCGAAGGATGACCCGGCAAAGGAGGCTGCGAGCTTCACCGCGCAGGTGATCATCATGAACCACCCTGGTCAGATCGGCAACGGCTACGCCCCTGTGCTGGACTGCCACACGTCCCACATTGCCGTCAAGTTTTCGGAGCTTCTGACCAAGATCGACAGACGGTCTGGCAAGGAGCTTGAGAATGCGCCCAAGTTCCTCAAGAACGGTGACGCTGGGTTCGTGAAGATGATTCCGACCAAGCCCATGGTGGTGGAGACCTTCTCCGAGTACCCTCCCCTTGGCCGGTTCGCCGTGCGCGACATGAGGCAGACGGTGGCCGTCGGTGTGATAAAGAGCGTGGAGAAGAAGGACCCGACCGGTGCCAAGGTGACCAAGGCTGCAGCCAAGAAGAAATGACGCGGTGCCCTGCGGTACTGCTCGTATGGATATGATGCTAGTTTTTGTGGTAAATTTGGAAATAACTCTTGTTGGTTCGAGTTTGCCAGTTATATGGTTCTCTTGGTCGAGCGGCTTCTCAACTGCTCACTGTACCAAGTAATAATACGTGTGGGTAATGGTATTTGTAAAAGTACCACATGTCACTGTCCTGTTATGTTTACCTAAAAGTTTATTACTACTACTACTACTCTCTCTCTCTCTCTCCCCTGTTATATCGTCGGTCTGTATGGTACCTTGCCACTTACTGTAAAACTAGGGGATCGGTCAGTTGATTGTCTATGACCGGTATTGCATGAACGGGGTTGATAAATATCACCTGGATAATTTTCGTTTAAATTACCGTCCAGAGTACTGATCGATAGATCAGAGATTTAATGGCTGTGGATTTTTTTCTCTAAAAATTTCTCTCCCTTCCCCTAATAAAAAGAGGCAATTAGATTTTTTATCTAACAGTTAGAAATCTAGATGATTGTTTGGAAGAAAATATACGATACGATGAAGCCTTTCATGAATGTTGATTGCGTTGCGTGTAAACGACAAGGAATGCTGACTCGGCTGGATGGCTTGTTTGGCTAGCTAGCGTCGCTTGGTTGTGCGTTCTCGCCCTGAAATCTGTTAGTACAGTCAGTATCGATTGAGCTTGGCTTTCTCGGTCTGGCAGTGGGCATGCAGGCACCTGTATCCCCCCTTATCCATGCCATCTCAACGACTGTCCAGAATCTTTGCTAAGCTGCCCTGATCCAACTTGGTATCTATCTATCCTTCCTGGGAATGCAAAATGTAGATGCTGCATCACTACCAAAAATTTATCCTGTGCCGTGAAATTGGGAGGAGGTCACTTGCATGCTGCACTACAAAACCTCGGACACAGAACAAGTAGCAGGCAGTGCTGACCGAAACAGACGAGTTTAATTCGTCAATGCCTTTCCGTAGGTGCTTTTCTGAATGTCTGCCCTGAAATCTGCGTGTACTCGTCTGAAACTTGCGATTTGCTTGTAAGCAGAGTATCTTGCTCCAAGCTGCTTGCCTGTTCCCAAGTTAGAAAGCAGCAAGTCACTCATTTCAACCATGAATACAAAACATAATATTCTCGTGTTGATGATGCACTGCACTCGATGTACTGCATCTCTATGTATTTGCCAGTAACTCTTGCGCAACTGGTTCTTTTGACTGATTTCTCTCAACTGAGTTCGTGGACGTCAAAATCAGCAAATGCGCACTTGCGATCACGATGGTAGTGCACTTGAGGCCGGCTTCCCTCCGATTCCGTTGGTGGGTAAGCACGCTCACAATTGGTTGCCCCTGGATCTTATCCGATCCAGCTGACCGACCGGTGTTTTGATCACAATTGGGTAAGCACGCTTCATGAGTACTTAAATCACATTTAGGGGCGTTACGGCTTATTAGTCTAATAAATAGCGATTGAAGCTAAAAGCCGGTCGAAAAGAACGGGGCCTTAGCTTGCACATGACCTCTCTGTTACTTCACTGCAATGTCAGTCAGGAGTGCATGTGGATGGAGTTTTGGACCATCGGAAGTGGGATGGGTGGAGGAGGAGGAGGAATGCTGTAACATTATTACGCTAAGCACATGACAAGATACTTTCGGCCGCTTGGACTTGGCAGGCAGCACATTTTGGCGATGCTACTTGCTATAAAGAGATGAGACCACCCTGATGCACACCTTGCACAGATACTCGTAAAGATGGGTTTGAGCTCAAGCCTTGCTGCGGTGCTTTCTGCGCTTCTGCTCTCGTGCCACTTCAGTAACGGTAAGTGCAAGCCTACCTACGCTGAATTTCTCTGAAATTCCTCATCTCAAAGCGCAAATCTTCCTTCTTCTGCACATGCTATATATACATATCCGTCCTGCAGAGAGCCGCGTTTGTTGTTACTGCGTTGGACAACAACTCCTGTTAATTCGCTCAACTTGCAGGGAACGCTGCTGCTGCTGCTGCTGCTGGTGATCTGAGCTTGAACTACTACTCCGGGAGCTGCCCGAGAGCCGAGGAGATCATCAAGGAGCAGGTGAAGAGCCTGTACGACAAGCACGGCAACACTGCGGTGTCGTGGGTGAGAGCCCTCTTCCATGACTGCATGGTCAAGTCGTGCGACGCGTCGCTTCTGCTGGAGAGCACGCGCGGCCTCGTCTCTGAGAAATCCGCCCCCCGGAGCTTCGGCATGAGGAACTTCAAGTACATCGACACCATCAAGGCCGCCGTCGAGCAGGAGTGCCCCGGCACGGTGTCGTGCGCCGACATAGTCGCCCTTGCCGCCAGGGAGGGGGTTGTCATGGTGCGCGGCGCGCTAGCTATATATATGTAGCATTCTCTAGTATGCAGTCGTAAGTACGTGAGCATTAATTGACTAATTAATTGCAGCTTGGCGGGCCTTCCATGGCGATGAGGACGGGGCGGCGGGACAGCAGGGAGAGCTACTACGGCGTGGTGGAGCAGTACATCCCCAACCACAACGAGAGCATGTCGGTGGTGCTGTCCCGGTTCGCGTCCATGGGGATCGACGCGGAGGGCACGGTGGCGCTGCTGGGCGCGCACTCGGTGGGGCGCGTCCACTGCTTCAACCTGGTGGGGCGGCTCTACCCGACGGTGGACGCGGACATCGACCCGGCGTACGGCGCCTACCTGCGGGGGCGGTGCCCGACGGCGGACGCCCGGGAGGACACCCGCGACGTGGAGTACGCGCGCAACGACCGCGAGACGCCCATGATCCTGGACAACATGTACTACAAGAACCTCCTGGCCGGGAAGGGCCTCCTGCTCGTCGACCAGCGCCTCGCCTCCGATCCCCGAACCGCGCCCTTCGTCAGCAGAATGGCCGCCGACAACGCCTACTTCCACGACCGGTTCGCGGCGGCGCTGACGAAGATGTCAGAGAACAGCCCGCTGACCGGCGGCGAGGGGGAGGTCAGGAGGGACTGCAGGTTCGTCAATTAACACACATGCAAGTCACCGTGCAAGCCTGCCCAGTGTACGTGCAGACATCCCAGTGAAAACTCTAGTGATGTTATCTTCTTCAAGTGTACGTGCAAGTCAGTCACTGGACTGGACTAGTAAAAAGAACAGTACATGTATTTCTCCACCTATCGATCCATCTATACATGCTAGCTACCACTCGAGGTGAGTAGTATATGGCTGGCCCTGCTCTTTTGTATTTTTTAATGCTTTCGGTTTGGGTTTCTCCAGAAGATAAAATAGCTTCTTCAAATGACTTCATCGTCCGCATCCGTCTCAAAAATATAGCCAAAATTATCCACCACAGCTTTAAAGTACAACACCGTAGCTGATCTTTTCCTTTTCTTTTCCAGATTAAATCTATAGGCAAACTGTTATAATACACAATATGTAGATAACCCCTTATACAATGAAAAAATACACAAGTATAATACACATCTAACATCCCCTCAAACTTATGGTGGATTAACAACATAAAGTTTAGAGAGATGAAAACTGTGTTGGGCCCTAGTCTGTGTCTTTATGAAGAAGTCTGTTAACTAAAACCCAGAAGGCACGTGCTAAAGAGCAACAACCTGATCATGCACTTGTGTTCACATGTAGAAAGTATCAATACCAATATGCTTTGTAAACTCATGCTTCACTGGATCTTTAGAAATGCTAATAGCACATGTACTGTCAGATAAAAGATGAGTCGGTGCAGATACAGAAATACCAAAATCCTCAAGTAATCACCGTAGCCAAGTAACCTCTGCAGTCAACAAAACCATAGCTCGCAACTCAGGCTCAACACTCAAACGAGAAACTATTATCTGCTTCTTAGTTTTCCAAACAATGAGAGAACCACAAAGAAAAACACAATAAGTAGAGAGAGACCAGAATCAGAGGGGTCACTAGGCTAGGTGGCATCAGAATATGCTTAGAACTATAAAGAGTTAGAGCGAGAAAAAGTGATGATGAGAGATAGTTCTACGAAGGGATCATGGAACATGGAGAAGATGATTACAGTGGAGCTGAGTTAGAGCAGAAATAAACCGACTTAATATATGCACAAGGTACAAAATATCATGACGAGAAACACCAAAATAAACAAGGCTACCAATAAGATGACGATAGCGAGTAGGATCAGTCAAAGACTCACCATCAGTGGGAAGCAGATGAAGTCCCCTACCAAAACTGCTCAACATATCCATCTTTTTGCAATATGCGCAGTAAAATCCTCTATCAACAATAGATGTCACTGGTGGAGCCGCAACTAAGAAAGGAGCAACCCGTAACGCTCTAGGGTCCAAACCGGCTTAGGCCTAATCCCATTATAGATAATCCACGCACACGTAACAACATGCTTGCATTTTCATCCTTGCTTCGTACAAAACGGTTAACCAAAGGTTATTACTAATGGTACCTATAGGTTTATATGTTGGTGCTTCTCATGCTAAACTAGTAAGGTGAGATTAATCCATATCATCATGTGCACACACATATAGGTCATCATAGGCCGATGGCGGTAGAAGAAGAAGCCCGAGCAGATGGCAAGAGTCGACGAGAAGAATCCCAGGTGATGACGGCCGAAAAACCTAGATGACTCTAATACCATGTTATAAATAACACTTGTATATATCATAAGATCAATAAATCAATATATATACATCTACAAATATAACATATATATAAATAACCCTTTATACAATAAAAAAATATAGATATAATACACATCTAACATAAATAAATAAGTTCATCTATCTTTGGACTTACCATCTGCATCATATCGATCATACGGGGAGTGTCGGTGCCGACTTTATCTGAAACCGATACTGAATTTAATACTATATGCAATACTGTACTTGTCCTATTTGATTCGGGCACACTGCTTGTTTGTACTACCCAATGCTAGGACTAGATATATGATTTGGTCTGTGGGGGTGGGTATACTGCTAGTACTATAGATGGAATACGTACGGCTCGATTGATTGGTTGCATGAGCGCATTAATCAGGCGAGATGCAATCATGGCTTTAGGTTGGTATATGATTGTGTTCACGGGGAAGACGATGCTGCTGCTGCTTTTTTTTGTTTTTTCTTTTGGTCTCCTGTTCCAGTATGCTGCTGCATGCTTTCTGTTTGAGTATTCGTCGTTGGATGGTTGAATTCGATCTAGCTACACGTTACTCCCAACTGTATCTTAACTGTTTGTTCGTTTGGCAATACGAAATAGACACCTATATTACTTGTTATGCTACCTATATATGGCAGCTCAAGATATATATACACACATATAGAAAAAATACTAATTACTCTTGGATGTAGTTACACTCAGTCCATCCACTATTCCTAACTATTTGAGATTTGTGCTTCACTTAGATACAAACGAAGCTGAAAGACACGGGTGAGAGGAAGACCCAATCCAATTAATATTTTAATGCAGCCAATGAGTATCTTTCGTGAGTTTCATTACCATTAAGAGATTTCCGAGATTTTTTCAAACCGACCAACGCCCCCTTCCTCCTCCCCCTCCCGGTCCCCGACGCCAATCCCTGCGCCCTAGAGCTCCTCCCTCCTTTCCGGCCTCCTCAGTGCTAGATCTAGCCTCCCCACCACCCCTGAGCTCCTCCCTCCTGCCCCCAAGTTTCTCCCTCCTCTCCGGCCCCCTCGGCACCAGATCCGATCTCCCCGATACTCCCTCCATGTACTACTTCCCTTAGATGACACATACTCCCTTCCTGCACATACTTCCCTTAGATGAACATATACTCCCTCCTTCATTAATGGAACACATATATACCTTGTGAATTAGTACTACATATGGGCGGAAAAATACAGATATACGATCCCTTTTTAGTCTAAAAACTTGAATAGGGAAAGGTCCCTAAAAAGGTGGTATACTCCCTCAATCCAAATACAATGATATACTCCACCCACATACTCCCATGCATAAATCAAATGGACATACTTCCATTCATAAAAGTGCAGATACTCTCTCAATCCTAATACGATGATACCACATACTCACTACTCGATTTGTTAGCCACTTCAATCATGCGTGCATGCGGTCGAGAGAATAATGCAGTTTGTTGCGCTAATTAATTAGTTTACTTATTATTTAATTGAACCAATTGGTTAGTTAGCCTACTAATGGATATCTAGTGGATCCACAAACCTGATCAGCATAGGAGAATGGACCATTTCTCTAATTCAGGAGAATGGACCATTTGTTTAATTCAGGAATGTGTCAACGAATCCACTCCAAGAAACTTAGTGCCATCGGGTTGCTCTCTCCGTAGTTCGCCTTTCTAGCTCTATCTAGATGAAGTTGAACTTCCGCATCTGGTTTTGCAGACACAATGCCTTGAATATCTTCAGAATTTTCTGGCTATGGAACCATGTGAACAAGTTAGATACAAGATGCCTTATGCACCACCGAGTTCGCAGTTGTTCCACTGCTAAGGAGGTTCAGTTCCATGCTGCATGGTGTTCAGCGCGGCCATCAACCGAGCATTGCAATCTGTGATGACACAAACGTTGGACCAATCACCAACCGCCGCTTGCTTCATGTTCGCCAGGAACAAGAACCAACTAGACGTGTTCTCACTCTCCACAATGATAAATGCCACTGGGAGAAGCTAGTCGTTCTCGCCACTGCTACCGTGGTGAGAATGGTTCTCTTGTACCTCCCGTGAGGAAAGTACCATCCATTATGAGCACAGGATGACAAAACTTGAAGCCCTCAATGGTCTAGGCGAAAACCCAAAATAAACTATCTAGTATGAAGCAATTAGGCCCTACGTTAGCTTCTGGACACTCAAGCTTGTTTATGTACGTGCCAGGATTTGATTTAGTTATCTAGTAAAGCAATCTCGGCACAAGGTTGTACAACTTTTCGTATGTCCCGTACATGGACTCAATGACCTTCTACTTGCCTCGTCGGACCATACTGTGGCTGACTAGTAGCCAACCACATTGGCAATTTCCGACATAAACATCTTCAGGGAGACGGACATGTCCACCGTAACTAAGTGGTTGATGATGCTTGCTATATATGCGGAAGTCACGTTCTGATGATGGCGCAAGGGCTCATCGAGCACGCAAGTGTGGTCGATCATCGCCTTGATCGAGAAGACCGAGCCAAAAATCTTGGTTCATTGAGCGCTGACCTTTGCAGGGCAGCCCTCCATTACGCACTTCCACTGCGTAATTGACTGAATTGGACCAGTGCACTCGGTATACATGGCTGATAGACAAGACGTACCGTGCAATAGCTTGTTGCACAATCGCCTTGCTAAGGAAGTGCTGCCCAACTAAGAGGGTGTCAGCTTGAAGCCCTCATTGGGATCCTTCTTCTTGTGGTAGTACAAGAGAACACACCTCAACATCATCGAGTCTGGAGGATACATAAGACACCTTTGATGACACAATTCCCCCGGGTAGACCAGTCCGTCTGCTGTGCATCGTCGTCGGTATCATTAGAGCCTAAGTCGGCGTCCTCATCGGATTCCAACCCGAGCGCCTGGTCTAGTAGATACTCATGGCAATCAATGTGAGCTGACCACCACATGTCTGCCCCATCATTCCGCATGAAATCAGGGACGAGTCTTCCCTCTAATGTAGCATGTTCAGTGGTATCGTCTTAAAGCTCTGCCTATGGTTTACCGGGTGTCGAGAGGCCGGATTCATCACCGTTTTCTAACACCTGATGCACAAAACTAAGGTACACCATCGGCCTCCCGTAAATGAGCACCACGGGTTGGGAGGCAATTTGCATGTACTACCTTCATGCTACAATGACATTCACCTTCACTAGCTCTCACACACCATTCGTGCAGGTGATCCCCTCGATCGTAAGTTTCATCACCATTGCCTTTGTGGCGAACTCCCTCCAAATGCAGCTTCATAACTCGTGAATATTCATGATGCTTAACCCCTTGGCCCACAACACCTTATATTGGCATGTCGATAGGTCCAACTCATACAAGACCATCGTCGTAAAACATTGTCAATTATTCCATGTCTACAACTACCTAAAGCCACAACAACTAGATCCACAATAAGCGTTACAACAAAAAATTATGACAAACCGCATGCAAGTTAATGATTACATGTGTGTAACTACATACAAATAACTCATTGATTACCGACAATTTGATTACCCGTTTGAAAAATATTATGAGTGATTCATTACCGTCCGTAGCACTTAATTATTTAGCACTAACTCATTACTTAACCCTAACTAATTGCCACTATAGTAATTATGACTGTTTAACTACATACTACCATACAATGACAAATTACGGATACCATACGTACACAAAAATAGTAAAAATTATGTCTAAATTACTACGACCTACTTACTTTATTATGCAAACGATATTAATTATGACTAACTAAATAACACTGCTTAACAAGGGCTATAGGAATAACGTTAGAAGCATGCGATAAACATTTACCTGTCTTTCGGGAGAAGTAATCAGCACTTCCGTGTCCTCCTACCGCGTCCTTAATGAGCTATGCACTAGCTTCTCAAATTAATTAGCTATGTACTCTTAATTTTGAGCGACGACCGCGAGAATGAACTTCTACGACAAGCGACTGAGATGTCCGATGACCAATTGCGATAGGTTCGTATTTATGGCCGAGCGAAAAGGGAGCCTGATGCGCTCACCCCTCAAATTAAGGACTCCTTGTTGATATGCAGCACTTCAGACGAGGGGACGACATAGTAACACCAATAAATGTGAAGATGAGGGAGTGGGCGAGGGGATGGCACGGAAATAACAACATCAGTCGCGAACGAGGGAGCGCGCGAGGGGGGACTGTACGAACAAAGTGACAATTGCGCAAAGGACACAATGGAAAAGGAAACATAGCAGCAACGAGAAAATATATGTGCGAAGGACAGATGTCAAATACTACAAAAGATGCAAAAATTGTGATTAAATAAACATAAATTAACATAGCAAATTCAGGGCATATAAAATTCTCAAAAAAATTACACAATTAGGTTGATGGTGTTGGGAGGCTTCACATAAAATTTCATAATTTTTGAAGCTCATTTGCTATATGTGACAACTCTTACAAATATCTCAATAATACGAATTTTTAAACAACATTCATAGTGGATAAAATTATTAGCAAATTACACAATGAAATGCAATTTCTTGGGAAGTTGCGCATAAAATTTCATAATTTTTAGCTCATTTGCTATATTTAGAAAATCGAATAAATATGACATATAAAATAGTATTTAGGCAGGTAATTAAGTTGGCTAATTAGCCATCCTAATTACTTGCCGTATTGTGGTGGGGCGACATGCTGCCTACCGTCTGATGGCGGGGCGACAGGCGTGCGGCCGCATGGTGGCCGAGAGGCAGGCGCCTGCCGCCTGACGGCCAGGCTCCGGTACGCCATGTGTCACCTGCAGGCTACTACCACCGGTGACCGAGTGACAGAAGTACCATTTTTGTCATGTCCACACATATACGGCTATTTGTGCAAATACGGATGCAAAACATGCTATATATACCAAAAATTTGTCAGACATGCTCTACCTAGCTACTCCTGAATCCTGATGAGACTTGCAATTTGCAAAGCAAACAACCATTTGTGGTCAGCAGATAGGGCACCAGATCCTCGTGTAGGGATAGAAATGTCACTTCTTTATATTGGTGCCCACCGCTAACAAAACCATTCCACCTCACCCACATATCAATACGAAAAAGGGCAACATATGCAGTACAACTTGAAAAGTACAGTTCTACAGATTAAAGAAAAGGTGCCATTTCAAATAGTGGCGGAACTACCCTGGGGCAAGCTGAGGCAGCTGCCCTGGGTCTCCCAGGCGAACAACCCACCACCACCCCACGTCCCTGCCGATGCCCTTGGACAAGCTGCCAATCGCCATGAGTCGAGCGAGCTGCGCATAGTCATAGGCGTGCTGTGTGGACCAAGCAAGCTAGGGCTGTAGCGCAAGACGCAGGAGGCTACGGCAGTGTGGCACAAGGGGCTACGACACTACAATGCAAGGCAGCAATGATGAGGGGGCTGCAGCGCACGAGAGCAATGACAAGAGCGCTACAGTAGTGCAGCACGAGGGGGCTACGACAGTGCGACACGAGACGGTGTCAGTGAGGGGGCCACGGCATGAGTCGGCAACAGCAAGAGGGTGTGACTCAGGTGAGTCACTAAGTTTGCTTTATTTCACCATTCCTAGTTCTGCCACTGATTTTAGATAGAAACCATCCAACTGTATCACACCGCTCATTGCTGTTTCTCATGCAAGCAGTTTCATTTATTCTCTCTTTATCTTTACAGTAAAAAAGAATTACCGCGAGAAAATCATCTACAACAGGTCCCATCCTGCCTTTCACGCTTAATACATATGATAACATGGTGATATACAACATAAACCTAAGCTAAAATATGAGTATGCATCCATACAACACAGGCAGTGGTGTTGTCTACCTAGTGATAAGGTAAACAATCACCTTGACAAGTTGTTATTCATAATATACACAGCACAAGATGGATGCAACTATCCCACAATAAATAACCACCAGCAACTCTGTGTACGATGCGGCTAATACAAAATCACAATGTTATAGTTTCCACCACTTCTTGTTCTCCATTGTTTTCGCAAGCTCCTGGGCTAGGGAAGCAAAATTTTCTGCTCCACTCTGAAGCTCCGCGGTTTGTTGGCTTATTCTCTGGTACAAAAAGAGGATTAGCTATTGAGATCGTTCTTAATAAAAAATCAAAAAATAATCGAGTACATAGAAAAGGCTAGGAGCCTGCTGTGGGGCTACAAAAATACAGATTGACAACAATCGGAAAGTAGTGTAGTATGAAATACGTTCTTTTACCTCGAGTTTCTCCTGCCGCTGCATGAGCTTATCTTTCGCATGAGCAGCAGCAGCTGCGGCATCCTGCAAAGGCAATCTAGATTTAGCTTAGGTACAGAGAGACCACGACAAATTGGAATGTTGATGGAATTACCCCGCCAAACTTATATTTGGTAAGAATTTCTTGTGTAGTTCTTATTCTTGGTTTCTCAACATCGCTTGATCCTTCAAACAGTTTCGCTCTCTCCTCCTCTACTGCAAAAGTGCAAATATAAACATTCACAGTTGAAAAGAAGTGTATCCTTCAAAAATTAAAAGAGATATAAGTCCAACCTGTTGTTTTCTTATTCATGTGAGATGTAGAGGATGATGCTGGTGGTGGGGCTAGTGGTACTTCATCATCATCAATCACTATGTCATCTGCATTGAAATGCTTTTGGATAAATAGGCAGCAGTTAAGGTAAATACTTTCACGTAAATAGGGAGAGGAAGAGAACCAATTGACAATTCTTCTGTTGGATCATCAGGATTGAGTATCGATGGTTCAACAAATGATTCTTTCAAGAAAATAGACTCCAGCAATTCGCTGGGGGTTTGTGCAGTGAAACTTCCTTTCAGTTTTGCATTTCCGTCCGCTTTGCCTTTTAATCCCTTGATAATGCCACCAAGAATTCCTGCTGCTGGATTCTGCACCAGAAGTTCCATGTTAAGCCAAAATGTACAGGGCAGCATATAAGTTGATATGATCAGACAATGCCCGACCTGCTTTCTTTTCAGGTCTGTTGAGATGCCAATAGCTGCTTCAGCTGCTGCAGCAAGAACTTTATCATGAAGGCATGGCAAAGATTCTGGAATCCTAAAATGATTATCATGTATACAAAAAATATTAGTATAATACCACTGGGTCAGAAGTATTGCTTCTTAAGCTAAATAGGATACAGTTGAGACAGAACAACTGCAACCATTCAAAGGCATGCCAGAAAAATTATGTACCTGAAGTCATTGTCTGAGGCTATAAGAGAGATGATTGCAAATTCAGATCCATTTACCTGTGGCAGAGAATATATTAGAAAAATTGAGGGAAGTTTTTTACAACATGGTTCCATATCAAATCTAATGGAACTGAAGGGTAAATCTGAGTTTCCTAATAGAGATGAAACTGAGTAAGGGCAAGTTTTACTGGTGAACAAAGTTGGCCGCCTTCTAGTGCGCTTGCCACAAAGAAAACATGGCACTCATTTTAGGCACCACTATTCTTTTGGAGAAAATAAGCTAAGGTTACTCGGATATTGATGTGGCAGCAACAATAGAGAAAATAAACAAAAAAACTATTTAGAGATATGTAGCGCCAAAGTTCAGTGATCAACCAAACACTTGGGACCAAGTTACAAAGGCAAGCGAAACAATCTACCAGAGCAATTTGTCCATTTGAGGAGCCCATGGATTTATCCATGCCTGTCTTGTAATTCCATCTTAACAACGACATCAAGGAGTTCTCAGCAAGAATGGCCAGGTCTGGCAAAGATCTGCCCATGATAAAAGTAAAATTGTTATGGTTTGAGCAAACCTCACCAGGCTCTTGCATGAATGTATGTACACATGCCTATATGTAACAGATGACAACACTTAAAAGAGTCTCCTTTTTAAAATCTTTTCTTATCTATAACTAACCCAATGAGATTCTTCATAGTGAAGTAAATACATGACACATAAGTGCACAACAAATAGTGATGACGAGAGAATTACCAGCTTTTACTTTTATTAGTTGAGGTGGAGAACAACAAAGATTGACAAGTATATATAGTTGGTCATCCTTCATTTGTTAAGTATTGGCATTCTGAATTTTGAGAAGCATGTTAAATACCAAGAAGCAAAAAGAAGTCCATGGGAACTTGCAGTAAGATCCTTTTTCTGCCTTGAGGCGTATGATAAATGTAAAGTGGGGACCCATTTTCTCCCATCATACTTTGACCACAGGTATCATATAAGTTAGTCAACATGGCAAACACCATCATTACAAAATAAAAATCAATGATGATTTAGAATCTAGTATGACAAGGAAAAGACATGACAATTGCAACTACCTTAATTCTACCATGCCTGTCTGATAGGCTAACATTAATCCACAAGCTTTATCATCCATATTCTTGAAAATCGCCGACCAGCAGCACTGTTTTGCAAGCTTGGTTTTCCGTAGATGCTTGTTGCTTCCCTGATGGGGAAGGAACATCACCAGTAAGCTGTAGAAGTTTGAAATGCCTAAAAAGCAGCTCACATATGCCAAGTACACACCTGAATCAATGACTTCAGAGAAAATAAAAACACCACATCCTCACAGCAGACCAAAAGAAGTGAATCTGAACCACCGTTACTTAAATGTTGAGAAGCATTTTTCTGGCTATTTTCAACTCCTTGCGTTTGTTTTTGGTCAAGATCATTTTCTTCTTTTCCTGTCTGACCTTTACTTGGGAATTTCTCTTCTGATAATTGGGTTTGCTCCTCGTCCGAAACTCCATCTAGATCCAAACTTAGAGAGGTTATGAGTTGATCTAGAGGGGATTAGAAGGTGAGCACCACCATGATGCATTGAATAGTAATCACTTGCCTATGACATACATCGAAATTGCAGACAATTGCTTCTGATCCAACAGATGTGAATTTACCATCAGACCACTTGCCCGGTCAACTACAGTAAGACGTGCATCCTTAGTCAAGGAAAGTAGAACATCTGTGGGGAACTTTGCACTTTTAGCACTCTCTTTCTGTGACCGGTCTGCTTTTAGAGCAGATGCAGCAAAACTGTCAGTGCTTAGTGAAACCACAGGAGAATTTGTTCCTGATGCACAATCCACAGAGAACATAATTGACAGCTGACTTGCATCAAGCATTGCCACCTTTAAGAAGACAAGGCAGAACATAATAATTAGCTAATAGCAGCTGATCATTACAAGCTTCAAATGAACAGTGAACTTTCAGAGATCTTAAGGAAAATATCTATTAGAAAAATAAGTAGAATATACCTGACCATCTTCATATCCTACTGCCAGGACCTCTCCAGAAGCGGTAAATCTGAGAGATCGCACTGGGGAATTTGATGCCATAAAAGCAACATTGCAATGGAACCCTCTTCCATGCTGAACAACATGAACTGAAGGAAATCACAGGAAATGAAGGTTACGGAAAATGTTCAAAAGGAAAAGGTTTATAATGCCCTGGCATGAGATTCCCTACCAGCCTACTACATTAGCACAGGAAAAAATAATTTGACCCACTGTAAAAAACAGCATGAGAAGGAGAAAGCTTTTGTCCATTTAGTTTCATCAATAAGGGTTCGGACAAAAGCTAGGATCTCCTATCTACTATGTCCCTCATTTGCCAAAGAAGCATCATGTGACCTCCACTTGTCTGACTACCATACATGAGGCATACAGGTGTCTCATATGTGTTAACAAAAGGAAGCAAAATTGGCATAAACTTGTTTTAATAAGGATCTGGCAGCAACATGTGCACATGGAAAAGATATCTTGTGGGTCCTTTTACCAGGTGGCATTTATTAGGCATTATATTCATATCATCAGGGTTTTACACTGACATGGATTGCGAGTGAACCAGTTGACACACAGGTAGCACCAAACACTTTTTTACCTGAATACCAGCCAAATTACTCAGATATAATGGCCAATACTACCATTACAGTGATTTAGCACCCAAAAGATTATCATTTCTCTGCATAGAGACTGAGTGGGATTATGGGGCAGATGAGATTAGTTCCTGCCTATAGGCAGGTTGCACCTTTGCCTCTACGGCTATATTGCGATCTTTCGGAGTGACTACCATGAAAGAGATTATGAGAATCAAAGCAAACTAGAAGCCCAGATGGCAACATTATGGAAATCCCACCCATCATTCTATTTTGGACAACTTCGCTGATGCCTCATATTTTGACTGACTTTAAATTTAAAGTTTTAACACATATCGAATGATGGAGAGGAAACAGAAAAAGGGAAAAGGAAATGCGCTCATACATTACTGAATACTAACAGTAACAGTTTTATGAAATAGAACTTTATTCACATTTATGACTTCAATGAAATATCTACCTTCCTGTTTAGATTCACTCACAAAGTGAAAGCTTGAACCGCCAGTGTGCTCATGAAGTTTATAGATGCAGACCTAGAATGTAACAAGATTGTAGAAGACACTAAGAGAGTATTGAATATTCTGTCAACAACCAACAAATTGGACTGATTCATAAATTTAACAGTAAGAAGTTAAGAACTAACCAGACCACTAGTTGTGCCAACAGCCAAAGACATGTTTAATGAACAAAACGCGAGTGATGACACAGGAGCATTTGCTCCATCCAAAATAACGTCAGCCACCTGTGGTAAAGATTAATTTTAATCTTCTTGTTTTAATATATTATTTGCAAGTCAACAAGTCATAACACATTAGAAGTTAGTGTTAGAACTTAGAAGTATATGTATAACTGACCTTTCCGTCCAAGACAAACATTGGCATCAGAATGGGAAAGGTTGCATCCCATATTCTCACAGAACCATCTTGATAGCCTGCAACATATATTCTTTCAACCGCATGATCTTCCTTCAGCGACATTTCACTAGGAACCCCACCAGTCAAAGGCCATTTCATGTTCCCTGATATGGAAGGTGCAACATTTTGCCTAGCACAAAATTTCTACAGAAAAACCATACAAATATGATCTGATAAAAGTCACAATTAAGTCTCAATAGAGTAAAATATCCAGAATCCATGCAGAACTGTACCTTCAGTGAAATATTTGGATGTTCCCTTCCAGTTAGTGAATACAGATTTGTGACAGTTATGTTAGGATCAATTGTAGGAACTACAACTGGAAATTTCTGTGCCTCAGGCTGAGCATTTGCCTCTTCTGATTTTCGCACAGAAAATAGAGCACCACCATCATAAAAATTCAATTGTCCAGGATTTGTCAAAATGAAAAGTGCAGCAGTTCTGATTTTATCTGGAACCCCAGTATCCGGAATAAGAATCATATCAGCAAAGGATCCATCAAGTTTGAGGTCCATCCGAGACATGCATCTTACTGACTCCAATCCAGTAGTGGATTCCAGGCTAAGAACCTACAATAAAAATACAATTTTCTCCACTGAACAAGGTCTACTTTTCTGCAGTCCAGAGTCTGAAAAGCAATACAAAATACATGCTTTTCCATGCTAAGAAAAGTAATTTCGCTAGGTATATATATATACATATATTTTTAGACCAAAAGCTAGATACATAGTTGCTTGCACTTAAACAAAAAAAATGTCTACCAAGCTGTTTGGATCTCCAAAATCGGTTGCTTCCAGGGCAAAAACGCATCTTTGTTGCCCTAAACACTTTTCATTATACTTGTTGCAGGAAACTCTCCAAAATGGGCATGTTTTTTCTAACCTATGTGAACCATGTAGCCTTGTAAAATTAACTTTGTGGCTCAACACTAAACGCATCACATAGAGATGACCCAAATTTGAGTTCATCTGAGTTAGCTTTGTGGCACAACACTAAACGCATCACATAGAGATGACCCAAATTTGAGTTCATCTGAGTTAGAAATTGATTATTTGCAAGTTGGTAAAGGAGTTGATTATTTGCAAGTTAGTAAAGGAGTAAAACAGCTACATTTGAGTTTACCTTACAATGCATCAATTGTGTGCATGCATGCCTACAAGATGACAGGAAAAAACAACAAAATACATGACAATGAAACGAGGCACAAACCGTCAAAACTTCTTCAGACCCCATATCATCACCACCATATACAAAAAGATGCCCTCCTTTATTAGTATCTATTGCTGACCCAGCAGACCAGTGCAAGACAATAACAGGAAGCCTGCGACTCCCAGAAGCCAGCTGCAGCTTAACAACATTAGATGAAACATCACTTTGCTTGCCTTGTCTAGAGGACCTTGTAGTCATATCCCACAGAAGTATGTCTCCAGTTATATATCCAACAGCAACGGTTGAACCCCCTTTCGATGCCCAACAAAGAGAGCAAATTTCTCTCTCTTCTTCATTCTCATCAACATTATGTATTTGATCTTCACCAGAATCCCTTCGAGTGCCAGTGACCTGACCCTTCATGTGTAAATCCCCATAGCCTCTAACAGCAATAGCATGGTCCTCCGATACATCCCAAAGAACTAATAATCCTTTCTCATATGCAATTAGCACCCTGAAACATTTAAAGGAAGTTCTTTCATGTGTTTCAGATTGACAAACTGACAATGAATTGCACTTCTCATATTAAAGGAATGGGATGAAAACAACGCTACAGTTCATCTTTCAAATTCTCTGCTTGAAACATGTTTTTTCTTATTTGTTGCTTTTCGGAACATCTGATTGATCAGTCATGAATTGTTTTCAAGCTAACAAAGATAACTGAGGATAGTACCATAGTTTCCTTGAACTATTTGTGATTTTGCATATTTGACCATCCTAATATTACATACCATCGGCATGATTGCTGATTAAAAAAGCTTAAATAACTAGAAGTCATTGACAAAAAGTTCTAGAAGTTACATTTCATGAAGACTTTACCTGGTCCCCAAAGTGTCAGGTTGGGGTAGTATTCCAACAATAGGTTGAGGATCCTGTATTGAAACACCAGCTGCTTCTGTGAAGAAATTGAACAAACAAATATCATGTTTGAACCTCAAAGCAGTATAAGATCAGCACAAAATATGTTTAAGATGGTTCACTGAAACGTTTTGCAAGTCCATAGGTAAAAAGTGAGAGAAACTGGTTACTGGACCAGATGAACTCAATTTAAGCTAGTAAGATAACAAGTGCTGGTAATCCAAATAAAAGAATAGTGCAAAACGGCAAATAGGAATAAATAGAAATGACATTGCTCAAGTCCACTAAAAAAGTTCAGATTAACTCAAGTCATTTACTTATGCATTGCGCTAAATGTCAAATATTTCTGTTGAAGGTTAAAACTTCAGAGTAACAGACTATGACTCTCTTTGCTCAGAATCGGTGTTTTGTAACTTCTGTTCACAATTTTAACTCCATACTGCAGCGATATGAACAGGAACTTTGGTACATCAACAGAAGTAAATGGAAATATGCTATTTAACATTTGCCAAGAAAGACACATAAAAAGCAATGGTATACCAGCTAAGGAATACATAGTAACATTGTAAGGCATCTTTTGAAGTTTCCCATCATCTACATCATACTTCAGTACAGTAAGCAGGCCATTCTCATCTCCAAGGTACCTGAGTGAAATGGACAAATTTAACTTATGAAGAAAAGTTTAGGAACTGCTCCAAACAGCAATGCCAAACTAATAAATTAAAACTATGGCAAAGTAAATTTGTATATCTATAGCTCACATCAGAAAGGTCCCCTCTATGACTGCAAAAGCAGTTATGTTGATGTCCCACTGGGAAGAATAAAATAGCTGTCTGAACTCAAGATTCCATACCTACAGGATGGACATATATAATATATTATATGCACACTTCTAAAGTAAGATATAGTAAACCAATATTATGCTGAACGAATCATGACAAATTGAAGGAAACATCAGCATCATGATTCATGATGTAATAAAGTTAAATCACGTTATGTAGTCAAAGGCACAGGCAAGATTGCAAATGGTTGCCAGCACCGATCACTAGCGCTACATACTTGCATTTTTTTTTCAAAATGAAGACAAAGTAGAGAAGTAGATTTGTCAAGTAAGCACGACTAAATAAAAAAGAGATGGCATGCCTGCAAGGTTGAGGGGCTAGGCAGCAGTTGATAGTCTTCTTGAATATACCCCAAAGGAGTAAACAAGTTTGAATGTTCGCGTTGCAGTATAAGGAATAACATCCATGGTTGTCATGGCGTAATTGGTGACCACGGCACCTAAGAGGCACCAAGACGCCATGGCATCCAGGCGGGCACCATGGTGTCATCCAGGCGAGAAACAGCGTAGCAGGCTGTCCGATAGCCAATCTAGCCCACCAATGCGAAATCTCAACCAGGTACTCCAAAAAACTTGTAATCACTTCCTTTACAATCTGGTCCCCCTCTATCTATAACTCGGAACTACCGACACCTCCTCTCTCGCTCTCCTGAACTCACCTCCTCTCTCTTTCCAGAACTCACCGCCGTCCCGCCTGCCTCCTCCCCCGCGACACCGTTTCCCCTCCACGGTACAGTCGGCCGCCCGATGTCGCCTCCTCTCCCAGCTGCCTCCTCTCCCCGTCGTGGCTTCTCCGTGCCGCCGCTTCCCACCCTGTCTTCGCCGAATCCACCCGCCTTCGTGCATGCCACCACCGCAACCCATCGTCCCTGCCGAATCCAACCGCCCCCGGCCATAATCCAACTGGATCCGACCGTTCCCGCTGGTTGGAGCCGAGGAAGACGGGAGGCGGCCACGGGATGGGAGTGGGGGAGGAGGAGAGAACGGCGAAGCTCCATGGCGTCCCCCCAGACCGCCATGATGCCTAGGCGACGCCAAGGCCACGACTTGGCGATGCCGTGGCATCCATGATAATAGCGTTTTTCAATTTCTACATTCACGTGCTTCAACACCAACTAGATTTTTTCCCCACTAAAAATAAGCAAGGGATGGTGCTTAACTTAATCTCTTTTCATGATATTTCAGAATTTAGATTGGTAATTGATTTGACATATTTTTGGTGAGTTATAGTCTAACAAGAGTTAGTATCAGGATCTAATTGTAATTTAGTCACTTTAAGAAAAGGGTGTGAGGTCCTAAGGGGATGCAACATACAATTTTTCCCAAAGTCAATACATATCATGTATTCCAAGTTTCCAACATGCCAAACTGAGAACAGAATCTGCCAGGTTGTATTTAAATAATATATGATGTGGAAAGTTGGAGTATGGACTAATGCATGAGAATTAATGCATCAATAGAGAACAGGCATACAACTTATTTCAACATATAAGAGTAGCTGTAGTATCTAAAGTAAAAGAAAAAACAAAACTAAATACAGCAAAGCTTTATCTCTCGGGGCCATACCTGGATTTCATTCTCATTAGAAATGGCAATTAGAAATCCCTGATTTTGTATAAACTACAACAATAAGAATTTATTATTAGTTTTTCGAGGTAGCAATCAGAACATGGTTTTAGAGGTTATACATACACAAGAACAAAGTAGATAGCCACTTAGTCAGTCTAACATGCAGAAGTAGCTTCTGGTGGAAATTGGCTACAATTGCTTCTCAGAGGTATATGCAATATTCACACAAGTATCAGACAGGCAGTAAAAATGTCGAATGTCCTTCAGACAAGTAGTTAACATGGAAGGAACCCCAAGAACTGCAATGACTAGATTTTTCAGTCTATCATAAAATCGACTTCAGTAGTAAAGAGAAACCTCCACCTGAACCCGGATTATGTAAAAACTTCACTATTTTACCATTGAACTTATTATTCCACATACACATGATGGAAGTAGAGAATCATTGACATGGAAAAGCCAATCATATAAATTTATCTTGGTTGGAGAAAAGATTCAATCATTCAATTAAGTGCCAAACCTGCAGATACTTGTATGGCAGGCTCTTTGGTGATATGAGGATGCCTTCGATGTTATCACCTCCAAAGATTTTTATCCTACCGTCCCTGCAGTTTCAAGTGCAGAAAAGCAGTCACCATCTACTCAACAAGAGGCAGACCCGAGGTAATTAGTGCCAACTTCAGTAGTAAATTGCATTAAGATTTGGGGCATAGCAGCAGAAGACAACATGAAACACTGAATGACCATTTTCCATGCTTGTGTAAAGAACTTGTTTTGCCCTGTCCTGTTATATGATAATTAATTATTCTCGCTGCTCAGAGAGTAATATAGTTTCACAAAGCTATCAAGTTATAGCGAAAATATTCCATTTCAGTGGAATGCAATCATCATTGACACAAAATGGAGTTTGTGCGAGTGGTTTATTTTACAGTGAAGTGTGTAGATACAGGACGAGCTTGGAAAACTCACAGTGTTCCAACGGCGAGGAGCCGCTGTACGGGATCGAAGGCAAGGACTGACGCGGTATACGGGAGTCCGTAGTGAAGGGCGACCTGCGCGTGCATTTGGGGCACATCGCCAGCTCCTCCTCCCTGCGGCAGCAGGAAAACAAAGCGAGACCACATCGCATGAGCAGAAGCAAACCCTATCACCCTAGAAGCTCCCACCCCTTCCTCCCAAATCTGAACAAATTTCACCCACCCAAACACGACGCCCAATTCGATCAAACGGGATAGGAGGGAGAGGGGGACCTGATGCAGGGCCTTCTGGAAAAAGCGCTTCCTGAACATCGGAGACAGCCGCGGCTTTGGTTTCGACGGCGACGGCGACCGAGTCGTGGGGGAGGAGACGAGCGATTCCCCTCTGGTCTGGTGGGCGGAGCGGGTGGACGGTGGAGTAATAGAGACGGAGCGACGGAGATGTATGGGCCCGTGTGGGAGGCCCAAACTCACAACTGGCCTGCTTGGATGATACGATTAGGATCGTCATTCCACTACGATTTTATTAGGTATAACTTAAATATATGATTTAAATCAGATTTATTTTGTGAGATTGTAGAATCATACTAATCGTCTACGATTAGATATTAGAATCATACAGATTACAGTTATTTTTCGTAGGTCCCTCGTGGCAGCCTCAAATCAAGAAATCGTTTTCATATATAAGAAGAGAAGGGTCTCTCTCTTCTGTGGCGTACACGTAAGCTATCTATCTGCTTTGCTTTCCGTTATGGATTGGATAGAAATTTGATTCTTACACGTATTTTTGTAACGGGGGGGTTTGGTTTGAATTATCAAAAGTAGTAGGTGATGGAGTTGTTGGGCATTGAAAATTTGTATTCCATTCAAAATTATCCAATAATATTCAACCGTTCCCACGTGTACTCCGACTGCACGTGTCGCTTCTCTACGATTCCCGTTGACAAGAACAACGAATTTAACTAGCTCTGTTATGTACTTATCAAACGTACCTACATATTACAGTCTATGTAGATAGATCAATGGCTGCGGATCGAGTATAGTAGGTAGTAACATCGATCGGCCAATAGGTTTATTAATTTTCTTCAAGTACAAGGTCAACGTGTATATACTCAATACACACCGTACTCACACCATCTTATGAACATTTGCATACATGAGATCATAAGTTATCGCTATTCCGATCAACCCCTTTACGTAAGACTGTGTAGGTTGAAATGGTGACAGAAGATTATTTATGCAAATTTTAAGGGAGATATGGTAGTGCTCATTTAATGATAATGATATGTGATATTTAAGTATATATACTATTAAAAAATTCCACAAGGACTGCTACTTCCTTGGCTCGTTCCTTAGAGAGAGCTGAGGGCCACCAGATCGTTGCTGGCGTAAGCAATCCATTCTCCGAAGAGAAGAGAGGAGGATAGAATATATACGGATCCATCCCAAACCAATTTCGATTTCGTTAAACACAAATCTGCCCCCAACAGAAGCAAACATCGATTGAGGAAGCCATCGAATTCGAACTGAAGCTATCTAGCGCTGGTTGGTTGGGCGACGGGCGGCGATGCAGCAGCGGCGGAAGTCGGCGTTCGCGGCGGCGCCGGCGGCCGCCAAGCCGGCGCCCGCGCGCCGGGCCGGCGCGCCGCTCTCGCTGGCGGGCGTCGTCGTCTCCATCTTCCTGGTCGCCACCTTCCTCTACAACGAGGACGTCGTCAAGCGCACCACCGACTTGCCCCTCCCCGGAGGCAGCGGCGCCGCCCTCGCGAGGTCCCCCGACCTCCGGGTCCTCCAGGAGGCCGCGCACCACAAGGTCAACTCCCGGCAGGCCAAGTCAACTAAGGGCGCCGAGGAGGAGGTGGGTAGCAAGAGGAAGGAGAAGAACAAGGGGAAGGAGGAGGAGGAGGAGCAAGCCCAGCAGGTGGTACAAATCCTCGACGCGCCGATATCCTCCTCGGACGGCGGCGCCCCCCTGCGCGTGCGAGCTGAGAAGCAGGTCGGCGGCACCAGTGTTAAGACGGAGGAGGAGAGTATGCGCCGGCCTGCGGCGGTGAGGCTGGCGGAGCCGGTGTGCGACGTGTACAGGGGGTGGTGGGTGTACGACGCGGAGGGGGCGCAGGCGCCCTTGTACCGGGAGGCGGAGTGCGAGTTCCTGACGGAGCAGGTCACCTGCATGCGCAACGGCCGCCGCGACGACTCCTACCAGAAGTGGCGGTGGCAGCCCGCCGGCTGCGACCTCCCCAGGTGCGTGCGTATCCTCCACCATGGGACATCACGTGCTATGCTACCGCATCCAATTACTCCTGCTACCTTTTTCCTAGTGAAATTAGTGTCGGTCACCATCGATGGATCACTTGAAATCTTGAATACTCCAATTGGTAGCTCCGTTTGTGGCCTCAACTCGATGCGAGTCGCATGCCTTGCCTGCTCTGCTTGGTCGCATGCCTTGCTCGCTGTACTGGGCTCTTGCCTGATTGATTTAAGGTTCCTTCCATTAATCGACCAGCTTCATGCTCTGATGATACTCGTGCTGTTGGCATTATGAGCAAGGAGCGATCGATGAGTCCAAATGCTAGTAGAATCGTTCGTCGGTGGGGGAGGGGGGAATGATGCGGATGCGTGCGTGTATGTTGCAGGTTCGACGCGCGGCTGCTGCTGGAGCGGCTGCGCAACAAGCGGCTCATGTTCGTGGGCGATTCGCTGAACCGCAACCAGTGGGAGTCCATGGTGTGCCTCGTCCAGTCCGTCATCCCGCCCGGCCAAAAGACGCTCACCAAGTTCGTCAACAACGGCTCCCTCAACGTCTTCAGAGCGCACGTACGCACGGACGGACCCTCCTCAAGAGTTCATCGTGCATGCTCATCTCTGCCTAATTAATTTGACGCGTGCAGGAGTACAACGCGACCGTGGAGTTCTACTGGGCGCCCTTCCTGGTGCAGTCCAACTCCGACGACCCGCAGGTGCACAGCGTCCGGGACCGCGTCATCGCCTGGCGATCCATCAGCAAGCACGCCAAGAACTGGAAGGGCGTCCACTACCTCGTCTTCAACACCTACATCTGGTGGCTCAACACATTCGACATGAAAGTCCTGTGAGTACAAGCATCAAGGACCTTGGACGGATGATGAACGCAGTAACGGTATTCTTACTGTTATTCGTGCATGCAGGAAGGGTGGTGGCTCGTTCGCGAGGGCCAAGTACGCGCTGGTGGACCGGCCGATCGCCTACAGGGTGGTGCTCAAGACGTGGGCAAAGTGGGTGGACAGGCGCATCGACCCAAAGAAAACCATGGTCTTCTTTATGGGCATGTCTCCCAATCACATCACGTAAGTACCACTACTTCCCCCATCAACCAACCCCGCTTCTCGATCTCTCCCGTCACGCGCTTTTTCTTTTCCTCTCATCTCCCTTTCCTCGCAATTTCCATTTCCATTTTCCATGTGTGTGCCGATGGCAGTATAGTCCTGGTTGCTAGCGTCACGGGTTGGAATCAATGGAAGGCTTCTTGGGCAATGCTCTGCTCTCCTAGTCCTACTCCATTATTTGGTGTGAGAGAGCGAGCCCCGGACGAAACGTCCTCACACACATGGACATGGCTTCCCGAGGAAGATATTGACCACAAGTGATAAATTAGCTCTTAAATGGGTGACACGTGCTTCTCATCTGGTTGTTACTGGCAGTACTATATACTGCCCTTTTGTGCTACTAGGAGTAGTATAACGCAGCCCAAGAATTATGAAACTTCAAACAGGGAAAGGAAAGATTAATCAGTAGCAACACAAGATTAATCAATTCTTTGCATCAAATCAAGGTACCAGAGCGAGCACATGGGCAACCTATTGAATTGAATTGTTCCTGCTCCATGAGCTAGCTAGCTATTTCTACTTGTCCGGGAGACTTGGGTGCATATCCTGATGGGCTTTGGTCGAGACCACTCTTGACCTCCGCTCAATAGCTACAAATCTTATGTAGCCATCGTTCATTTCTTCCTGCTGCTGGAAGGGTTCAAATTGAAGATGATTAATAGTATAGTAGCACTAGTACGGTATTGACTTACTAGTTTTTATCGGGAGTAACAAAAACACTTGAACTGAACGTGCACAGACATCGCACCGTAATTCATCTGTAATGTTTTGCCTTCAATGCGCAACTAGCTAGAACAATCCAAATATTTGGCACTGGGATGTAGATAGATAGAGCACTGGATCGGAGTGTGGCTTTGATCGGTGGTGGGTAAGCAAACTACAGGAGAGGGTAGAAACAGTGGCTAACAGAAGGATCGATCCACATCGTATAATTAATACGTGTGCATATTTAGGAGACTAGTAGTCGTCGTAGTAGTAGCTGTACTCCTTCCTGGTACTGATGTTTGCATCTCCTATGAGTTCCCTTCCTGATGCCAATGCTAAGAGGAAGCTGGCGTCGGATTCCCCTTTCGCAATCACCTATTTGTCGCCTTCCTCGTTGATGAATCAACCAAGGGAGCCACGTTCTAAACAGCTGTTCATAGGACAACTAGGTGGTGGTGCTCTGTATGGCTTATGCTTTTTTTATTATACTAATCAAAATTTAAAAATTTTAAAATACAAAAAAAATATGTTAGCTCATCATAAATAATACAAAAGAATACGAGAAAAAAATGCAAAATAGCCTAAAAACTAAAAAGATGAAATTAAGAAATAGTAAAATAAAAAAAAGTAGAAAACAAAAACAAACAGGGTTTAATATATAAAGAGAGAGAGAGAGAGAGGACACCTATATCCTGCCATGTACAACTCCAGTTAAGCTCCGGCCGGTCTCGCTTTTGGCACAACCGTCCCGCGGCTGCTTTGTGCTGGTACTAGTTGCATTTTTAAATAATCCGTCACTAAAGCAACCAAGTGGCTTGCTTTGTCGATTCTTTTTAGGTTTTGTAGCCATAGCTTCTTTTTGGTTGGCAAGTGCGCTGCTTTCAGCTTTGATATACACATAACAGGAATCGACAATGCAAACTAGTAGTAGAAAGGCATTAGCTGATTGTAGAACTTCAAACTTGACCATTCCACGAAAGCAAAGAAACAAAAGGAGAAAGGAAGAGCAAGCCAGCATGTGCTTACAGCTCGTGAAGCAATGATGTTACTAATTACAAGAGCAAGAGCAAGCGGCATCATGACAGTATCAATCAAGCACAAGGCTAGGTGGGTGTCGCATCTAGATGAGCATTATATGCATACGACGACAGTGAGTGGGAGAGAATCTGAGCTCGGCCGCTTTATTACCTGCTTTGGTGTTCTCTAGGTTTCACTACGAACTTTGATGAAAGCCGATATGGCTAAAGTTGGTCGCTTTGCCTGCTTCTTGCCACCTGTGCGCTGCGCTCCCATACTTTGCGGACCGCGATGCATGGAGCCCACGGCCTGCATCAGCTGTTCGCCCACGTGCTGCTCTCTCTCTCTCTCTCTCTCTCTAAAAAAAAAGAGGACCAACTTGGTTTTGTCTGACTCATGCATGTGTGCAGGCCTGAGGCGTGGGGCAACGCGGGCGCGATCAAGTGCGCCATGGAGACGCAGCCGATCCTGAACCAGACGTCGCCGCTGTACATCGGGACGGACTGGCGGCTGCACGGCGTGGCGCAGGGGGTGCTGCGCTCGATGCGGCGCGTGCCCGTGCACCTGGTCGACATCACGGCGCTGTCGGAGCTCCGCAAGGACGCGCACACCTCCGTGCACACGCTCCGGCAGGGCAAGCTGCTGACGCCGGAGCAGCAGGCCGACCCGCGCACCTACGCCGACTGCATCCACTGGTGCCTCCCCGGCCTGCCCGACACCTGGAACCACTTCCTCTTCGCGCAAATCGCTGCATCCAGCCAGCCCCTTGCCTAGCTACAATCAAGATCCTCCGCTTCTACATTCCCCCTTTTACTCATCTTTTTAATCTTCTTTCTGTAACCAATCTGTGATTAATTCTTTTGTAAAAAGAAAGGGGAGGGATTAGGAAGAATCAGAAATGCAGGGGATGGTTGGTGTACATGAAACGGTTTCTTCGGCTTTGGTGGCGGCCGCCGTAGACGGCAAAGCGACCAACGGGCAAAAACGATACGTGTCAAAGTTTTGTCTAGTGTTTTGCCCGTTCGAAAAAGTTTTGTTGTCTTAGTATTTTGATTATTCCTGGGAAAGAGCAGCACAGGTGATTTCACTTTCTCGAGCCTCATATGACTACACCATCATTTTTTGAGGTCGCTTCCCTTGTGGTGCCCATCCCCAAACTAGTACTGGGGAGTATACATGATCGCACCCAATAATCTCACAAAGATGGATACGGACCATTCAAGGACGACAACCTGCAGCTTTTACGCTCACAGGCACCGTGTGAAATCTAGCCTTTTGTGTACAAACAGAAATAGTAACACCAAACCGTAATATTTTCCAGATTACAAAGGAGCTAATACAAACAGAATTTTGGATAAAGATGATGGTTCCCCCTAATTTCAGCTCTCTCTCTCTCTCTCTCTCTCTCTCTCTCTCTCTCGCCTAAAAGCAAGACATATCACTGTTGAAACCCAGAATCGCTGAAAAAACTAACAAGCTATGAAAGATTTGGATAGCAATCCGTCATAAAATTTGTCTGAAAAGAGAGTGGGTAATGTATTGATTCAGCATCAGAACAATACATGTATTTACGTACACCGTGTAAGAAAGTACAGCTGATGTACCACCTCGGTAAGTTTGTAATTTGGCTATTAAATGCGTTTATCCTTCCATGGGTATTTGCAATTTCTTATTCAGTGGCATTGACAGACAGACTAGCAGGCCGTAGTCCTGACATAATTTTTTGATCAAAACCCTATTCGGCAGCTAATGTAAGTAACAAATTATAAGAGATTCATCGAAAAGTAGTATCATGTCAAGTCCTTTTCTCCTCCCTTACAGCCGCAAACAGGCTGCATATATTTGGGTGGTGATCGTTTTAGCGATGGATTCTGGCTTTTAGTTGAAATTTTACTGTAGTTAGCTGAAATTTTATTGTAGCTAAGTTAGTGGATAGTATAGTGAATAGTGAAAAAAAAGCTGAAGCTAAAAGTTGAAACCGAAAAAAGCCAAAACGATCAGGGCCCAAAGCTTCCTGTGATGATCATTTTAGCGATGGCTTCTAGTTTTTTATTATTCCCTGAAAGAGTTTTGAAGCGTTTGACAGGACGATGGGATGGCTTACCAGAACATCAGTGCCAGTCTAACAAGGAACATCAGGGCTTTGAAAATTACTGCAAAATCTTCACCTATCAATGTCTTCTGGTAGTTTAACATTCCCAAAATGTATTAACTCCATTTCTTCTTTCCAAATCTGCGACTTCAGCACAGAAATGCACTTATCGACGGAAAACAAGCAAACTTACAAGCACAGGAAGAGATCAGATACCAGGCAGAAAGGTACAAAGTACATAAAGTGTGTCGGAATTCAATCCTGATGTGATGTGAGGAACATTTGTCTGGTGGATGTCATTGCCCTCAGGACCTCTCCTATAGGAGCTGCTCCCAATCCAGTGTGACTAGAGAAAAACATTGTCCACCTCCCCATGAGTCATAACATGAAACAACAAATCAAATTGTCAAATGAATGGGCAATCTATACATTGAACCTATGAGAAAAACCGGATTGGTACACAGAATTCCTAGCAATTTCACACAAGTCGCATGAACTTAGCTTCCACAGCTGCCAAGAGTAACAGGCAATCCAAATTAAGCAGGATCTAAGTGGGCACGAAACAGACCACAGGTGTAGAGGGAGGGAGGGAGATAACCGAAGCAGCGATACTGTATTCTTCAACCAAAGGTTCTTTTGTTAGGTGAATTTGTAAAGGGTCATCAGTTGAGAGAAAACATATGGCCTCTTAAGAAAAATGTCGGAAAAGGGTTCCGGTTATATTCAATAAACAATGAGTTGTTGCTTAAAGGAGACATTGCAAGACCAATATGATTTCAGGCAAACCAAAGATGGTTAGTTTCTTTCAAATAACCAAAAAAATAAAATCAAATTGATGTTCAATTGGTAGCTATTCTGCACAAAGAACGTCCAGAAAAGGAATACCACTGCCGACCTGAGCAAGATAATACAAGTACTGAAGGACAGGAGACTTCTTTAAATTCACCCCAGTTCCACTACAGTTCTGGCCTGAGGCTGTTTCTACAGCGCATATCTCATCAATATACATTCTTCCACTGTTCTTAAGGATATTAGTCCTATAGAGCGTCTCTACTCTAGAACCCCCAGTACATTCACCTTCGTGTTTTTGGCTGCACCTGTTTTATCCTGCTGTAATCTTTTGAGCGCACCAAACTATCAGCCCAATCCGTTGAGTGTGTATTTCTTGATTACAGTTCTAAGTATAAGGGTTATCACTACTACGATCTTTCTGCTCAACGGATCAGGATCTCATGAGAAGTTGTTTTTGATAAATCTCGACTTTTCTTCTATCGAGATTCGTCTCCTTGTCCTGTTTCCACCATTGAGACGATCTCCTGATTGCTTCTCCCTAACTCTTCACCCATTTCTCCCCTTTAACAGCCTTCCTCTAGTCTATCTCCAGTGGTTCCTTCTGTATCTCTACTTTCTATACTGCCTCCTGCAGCACCTCCTGTTGTTCTTGCAGCAGCATCGTCTCGTTTCTCTAGCATACGCTACTCCTGGTGTCCTCATCCTTCATCACCTTCTGGTATCATGCCGATACTGACACCTGATTTCTCTAATCATGCTCCTCGTTATGCCCTTCGTGACTGGACATCCCTTCGACTTCCTGATCATCTTGGTTTTTCTTCGACAGTTTGTGCTCTCTTTGTCACTGAGCCTAGCTCTTATTGTGAGGCTGCTTCTCATTCTGAGTGGCAGTTTGCTATGGCAGAGGAGTTTGATGCTCTTCGACGTACGGAGACATGATATATTGTACTGACACCTGTTCATATTCGTCCTATCACGTGCAAGTGGGTGTGCAAGAGTAAGACCAAGTCTCATATTGTTCTTGCGGTTTTCAGCAGGTGTACGGTCATGATTACGATCAGACGTTTGCCCCTGTTGCTCATATGACCATTATTCGTACTCTTGTTGCGGTTATTTCTGTTCGCCGATGGCCTATCTCTGTATTGGATGTTAAGAATGTCTTTCTTAATAGTATTTTGCATCATGAGGTTTATCCAGCCACCACCTGGGTATTCTGTCCCAGATGGACACGTCTATTGTCATCATCGTGCTCTTTATGGCCTCAAATAGGCTCCTCGTGTCTGATTTGCACATTTTACCTCAATGATTATCGTTGTCGATTTCACTGTCAGTGACCACAATCCTACTCTTTTTGTCCATATCTCACCTCGGGGTAGGACACTACTTCTTTTCTACGTGGATGATATGTTCATCACTGGTGACAATTCCTCCTTTATCACATATGTGAAGAGGTATCTCAGTGAGCAGTTTCTGATGACTGATTTTGGTTTACTTATGTACTTCCTTGAGATTGAGGTTTCTTCCACGTGTGAGGCCTACCACCTCTCCCAGCAGAAATATGTTCAAGATCTACTTTATTGGTCTGATCTAACTGATACTCATATTGTTGCGACGCATACAGAGTTTTCTCTTCAGCTTTGCACCACTAATGGTGATTTTCTTGAGGATCCTACTTGATATCGCTATCTTGTTGAGAGTTTGGTGTATCTTGTGAATACTTGTCCTGATATTACTCATACTGTCTATATCTTGAGTAAATTCATTGCTTGTCCTACTCATCTTCACTATAGTCACCTCCTGATGTGAGAAACATTTGTCTGGTGGATGTGATTGCCCTCAGGACCTCTTCTATAGTAGCTGCTCCCAATCCAGTGTGACTAGAGAAAAACATTGTCAGAGCTTACACCTCCCCATGAGTCAGAACATGAAACAACAAATCAAATTGTCAAATGAATGGGCAATCTATACCTTGAGCCTATGAGAAAAACCGGATTAGTACACAGAATTCCTAGCAATTTCACACAAGTCGCATGAACCTAGCTTCCACAGCTGCCAAGAGTAACAGGCAATCCAAATTAAGCAGGATCTCTTCTATCGAGATTCCACTCCTTGTCCTGTTTTCACCATTGAGACGATCTCCTGGTTGTCTCTCCCTGACTCTTCACCCATTTCTCCCCTTTAACAGCCTTCCTCTAGTCTATCTTCGGTGGTTCCTTCTATATCCCCACCTTCTGTGCTGCCTCCTGCAACACCTCCTGTTGTTCTTGCAGCAGCACCATCTCGTTTCTCTGGCGTACACTACTCCTGGCATCCTTGTCCTTCATCACCTTCTGGTATCCTGCCAACATCGACATCGACACCTGATTTCTCTGATGATGCTCCTCGTTATGCCCTTCGTGACTAGACATCTCTTGGACTTCCTGATCATCTTGTTTTTTCTTCGACAGCTTGTGCTCTCTCTCTGTTATTGAGCCTAGCTCTTATCGTGAGGCTGCTTCTCATTTTGAGTGGCAGTTTGCTATGGCAGAGGAGCTTGATATTCTTCGATGTACGGAGACCTAAGATATTATACCGACACCTATTCATGCTCGTCTTATCACGTACAAAGTGGGTGTACAAGATTAAGACCAGGTCTGATGATACTATCGGGCACTACAAGGCTCATCTTATGTCTTGCTGTTTTTAGCAGGTGTACGGTCGTGATTATGATGAGACGTTTGCCCCTGATGCTCATATGACCACTGTTCGCACTCTTGTTGCGGTTGCTTCTGTTCGCCGGTGGTCTATCTCTCTACTAGATATTAAGAATGTATTTCTTAATGGTGTTTTGCATGAGGAGGTTTATCCAGCCACCATCTGGGTATTCTGTTCTAGATGGACACGTCTGTCGTCTTTATCGTGCTCTTTATGACTTCAAGCAGGCTCCTCATGCCTGGTTTGCACGTTTTACCTCAATGATTACCGTTGTCGATTTTACTGTCAGTGACCACGATCCTGCTCTTTTTGTCTATATCTCACATCGGGGTAGGACACTGCTTCTTCTCTATGTAGATGATATGTTTATCACTAATGACGATTTCTCTTTTATCACATATGTGAAGAGGTATCTCAATAAGCAGTTTCTGATGACTGATCTTGATTTACATACATACTTCCTTCAGGTTGAGCGGTAACCACGCGATCAAGGGCTGCAGGAACATGCACATGGAGCTTGTCCCAGGGCTGCACTGCGGCGCGTGGAGGCGACGCTGCATTACCTGCGTCGTCGGCGTGGTGCACGGGAACTTTAAGAGGCAGAATGTGCTCGTCGGAGCTACGGGATGCTGACATCCAACGTGTGGTCCCTCGGGTGCATGGCGGTGGAACAGGGAAGCCACCGGCCGTGACCACTAATGCATATGTGTACGCTCTGCTCTTCGGTTAGTATTCAGAGAAGTGCTAAAGAGCATTTGAGTGTTGTTTGGTGTTTTGAGCACTCAGATTTTTTAGACGTTAGATATTCATCCAATGGATCCTCTATAACCCCCTTCAAAAAATTAATCTAGAGCGTTAGATCTCCATCTAACAGATCTTCTATGCCCCTCAAAAAATATGAATGCTCCGAATCTGGAGCGTTGAATGAAGATCCAATGTTGAAAAAAAATCTAAGTACTTTTAACTTAAAAAACACTGCATTGCACTAGTATTTAATCCAAACCCGAATGGAAATGATTATATTCCGAGTACGTCAAGGTCTCTTCTTCCGAATTCGAAACCTGCGACCACTTGGTGCTTGCCGTATGTATGTGTGGCATCGTTCGCTGCGCGCGCCACGTTGCGATAATGTCCACGGGGTACGTCAAGCTCGGCGACCATGTTGCCGCCGACGCCGAAGCAATACAGCTGACCAAAACGACGCGCCGCCGCTCCACCGTTCTCGGCAGGGCTCTGGCCGACGCTCGCGCTTAGTACCTGCCGCCGCCGCCGCCGCGAGTAGAGAAGGCGCGCGACGGGGAGGGCAAGGTCCTGGTTTACGTCGAGCAGCTCCAGGCAGGGGCGGATTTGGACCCCCGGCAAGGTGGGCTCTAGCCCGGGGTGTAAGAAAGTATACAATGTATAGTCTGGGTATTTTTAATTCAGCCTGGGGTAATATTTTAGCATTCAGCCCAGCCCATATAGCTTATATCCCACAGACCGTCAGCGTCAGCCCAAGCGCTCGTCGCTCGCTCATCGCTCGGCCCATATGGCTCGTTGCTCGGCCCGTTCGTCGCTCGGCCGGACCCCCCTCGCAGCCTGCCTCCGTGCCTCGCTCATTCACTCCCCAGCTAGGCCGTCGCCCGCCCTCAGTGCCTGCGCCCCCTCACAAACCCGCACGAACGCCCCCCGCCGCCTTCCTCCCCCTCGCGGCCTCGCTCTCCCCGGCCCCCCCCCCCCCCCGCGCGGCCCCGCCCCCCCCGCCCCCGCGCCCCCCCGCCGGCCCCGCGCCCGCCCCTCTCCTCCCCCCCCCCCCGCCCCTTCCTCCCCTCCCCGCCGCCCTCCTCCTCTCCGGTCTCCCTCGCCGGCCTCGCCCTCCTCGTCCCAGATCTCCCGCCGGCCTCCCATCCGCCGCCCCCGCCGCGCGCTCCCGGCCGGTGACCCCTCCCGCTGGCTCCGCCTCTTGGCTCCACAGTAATTGTAGGTAAAAAATGGATGTGTTTGGGGTTTGGCAGTTGGCACATACTTGGGAAAATCTAGATCATGTGCGTGCTCAAGAAAAATAGTGTTCTGTCATGTACTCATGTTCTGTCATTTACAAATCCAGAAAAATAGTGTGTATGAGCAGCCCCTGTGTATGAGTGTATCATTTACAAATGCTCTGTCTGTCTGTCATGTTTGTAGATTAGAAAAATAGTGTGTATGAGTGTATCAATTGATTTGTATAGCCTTTCTGTGTTTGCTAATTGCTAATTGTGACGCTTGATTGATCCTAGCTGAAATACTAAAATGTGACGCTTGATTGATTCTAGTTATTAGCTAATATATTGAAATGTGATGATTGATTTACCCTAGTTGTTCTTGTATTCTAGCTCTTGAACAAAATGAAGTGGACGAAGACATTATCATCTTATTTTTCAACAGAAGCACAATCCAACGAAACACCAGAAACAGGAGCTAGTAATACGCATCAAAATAATCCTCGTGTTGTACTCAATCCGGATGATATTGTTCTTGATCCCGGCTTGAAACCAATTGAGAATTTGGATGTGGATATCAGAGATGCTGCTAGAAGAGAGTATTTGCAAATAGGTCCATGCCAACCAATTGGTTATAAATTTCCACATAAAGAATATGGGAACCAGAGGAGGAGCTTTCAACAATCATGGTTCGCAAGGTATAAATGGTTGGAATATAGTGTTGCTAAAGATGCAGCATTTTGTTTTTATTGTTATCTCTTTAAGCAGCCTAGAGTTGAGAATTATGGTATTGCATCAGAAGAGATCAATTGGCCCAAGATCACCATGATAAAATTGTGAACAAATTAGAGTCCGATGAAATTTTTCAAGGGAGAGGAAAAAATCAACAAACTAATCTTGCAAGGGCCGACGATATCCGTTGGGGCTCACATCATAAAACCTTGTGTCGTTTTCTTCTCATGTGGGATTCGGTACTAGAGGTATTAGAGAATTTGAGTGATGATGCTACTAGTGCAACACAGAAAACCATAGCTTCCGGTTTATTGGAAAAAATGGAGAGCTTTGAATTTGTACTTATATTGCATCTTATGATCAGACTCTTGGGCAAGACTAATGATCTATCACAATGTTTGCAAAAGAAATATCAAAACATTGTTCGTGCAATCGGGCTCATTAGGACCACATTGAAGACAATTGAGGTAATAAGAAATGATGGTTGGGATGAGCTTTTTGCAGAGGCAAATGCCTTTTGTCTTCAACATAAGATTATTGTGCCAAATATGAATGATACAATGCCAGTTAGGGGTCGTGGTGGCCAAATGGTAACTTACTATGACCATTTTCATCATGATATATTTATTGTGGTGCATGACCAAATTATTGTTGAGATGAATAATCGCTTTACTGAAAGATCGACCCAATTATTGATGTGTATTTCTTGTCTTGATCCAAAGAATTCTTTTGCCAACTTTGATGAAGACAAATTAATTGACCTTGCAGGACGTATGGTGATGACTTCTCCGAATATGATTATCTAGTTCTTAAAGATCAGCTTGGTACATTTATTGCTGATGTAAGAGGTGATCTAGATTTTGCAAATTGTACTGACTTAGAAAATCTTCTTTGTGAAGATGGTTGGATCGATAGACACACAGTTTTTCCATTGGTATATCGTCTCATTGAATTGGCTTTGATTTTACCGGTGGCAACAGCAACTGTAGAAAGAGCCTTTCGGCTATGAAGATTATTAAGACTGATTTACGGAATAAGATGAATGATGAGTGGATGAATCATACTATGATATGCTATATTGAACGAGACATATTTGCAAACATTAGTGATGATAAGATTTTAGAGCGTTTTCAAGGGATGAGATCACGTAAGAAACAATTATCTCGTGCTAGTGGTAAGTTAGCTTCTTATAAGTGTACACTTCGTGTTGTTCGTACTTATTCGTATACATGTTTGATTTATTCTCATATGTTGTCTTTACAGGGTCTAGTTCATATCCAACTATCAATGAAGAAATGATAGAATAGGATAGAGAGCAAATCTTCGTAATTTAGGTATTCAAACTGTATCTCTATTATGTTACATTTTTTATATTTTGTTATCATGCCATGTTTTTCTTATTATGTTTTATGTTTATTTGTTTAGTATTGAACTCAAGTTTCGTATCAGTAATGCAATTAGCCAATTATGGTATACTTTTGTTATATCGTGGTATGGGTACAAATTAGCGTTAGTTTTAAGTTGTTAGAGTTCAGCCTGAGACGTAGCCAAATTCTGGTTCCGCCACTGGCTGCAGGGGTGCATCTGGCCATCCCTGTCCCACGACCGCCACGGCAAGGTCAGATGGCTGCCCGGGGAGCTCATTGACGGCTCCATCAGGATGCTCCGCCACCGCCTGGGCGCCGACCGCCCCAGGAACAACAAGAGTTGCCGCCGGAGAGCTACCTCCGGTGGTGCGACCTCGTCTTCCTCCCCGTCGGTAAGTAAACCTTCACCAAAGAGCTATCCTCGTGCGACGGAGAGCTATCCTTCAAATGCCATACATTCACCGAGAGGTAAGAATGACACGTGTAACAAGTCAGTCACTTGGGAAGCGCAGAGTCAAAAACTCTGGCAACCTAAAGTTCCAACCAATCCAACCCCATCAAACATCAAATTTTTTGAAGAGCCCTCCAGCAACCTCTCTATTAGAGAGTGGTCAACATGGGCACCAACCTTAACTCGGGAAACAAACGAAAGCCACACCCTAGTTCAGGTACTCTCCACTGCAAGATGAACAATTTATGTCACCTTCAGCAGTACAGTACATCAACAGGAGGACTGGAGAGTGCAGTGCATCAAATGGCAGCACCTGAAAAGAAGCAAGGAACGTTTACTCCATCAAAGCATGAAGCTTATTGTTGAAGTACTGAATGCTCACCTAGTTGCATACTGCGTTGGAATCCCCAAGCACTCTGTGCTACGGTGGCTCATGATGCACCTTTTGTTCTTAAACCTGTTCAAAAGAACATGAAAGAATCAACTAGGAGCTATGCACATCTCATGCAATATTCAGGGCCTGCTGCAACTGAGCAAATGCTGCTGGATGGATCCTGCTGATGGCAGCATTGAACGTTGCATCCCCATGGAGAGCTGCACATGCTTTCAAGTTTTCTCTTAGCACGTCCTCTAGAGAAGCTTGTTTGATAGGATCTGAATCCTTCACCTGATCAAGAGAATTTTCAGAAAAAAGTTCCTAATAATCTAGTATTTGGGAAAGAAATGGAAATAAATCGTAACTTGTCGCTTTCTCAACTCTTCGCTTGAAGCATTGGAATAACCTGAATTATCATTGCCAAGCCAGGAAGAGCTTGTAATATCACCACTGCAAATTATAGTATCAAGAATTATACATAGAAAAATAGAGACCTTAAAGATTTAGTTCAAACAAAAGAGCCAAAATCATATCAAAATGGAAGTACAATTAGACACCTAGTATCATCCTCTGTCTTTACTTCACGTCCCCCAATGATAACAGTAGTACAGACACTGCATAAAACCATAAGATCGATGACTAACAACAAGACAGTCTGTAAGCTTCAGTTACCTTACCAAGAAATGTCTTACCTTAATATGTCATCGAGTTTGTCAATGACTTGCGGTACTTGTAAGGTCAAAATTACAGAAAGAGCCATTGCATATTCCTTCTGCTGTATAACATTTGCATCATCTACCTGTCCAATGATATAGTACTTGTTAAACAGTAACACAAAACCATTGAACTCTTACAGAATTTACAAGTACATGTCCACGTGTAAAATCCTAACAGTAGGCACAAGCTGGACTCATGCTCGGAACAGAAATTCATAGTTCATTGGCAATGTGATCATAATCACAATATAACCTGGTAGGGTTAATTGTTGAACCAAGAACAGATTTAATGAGTATGCACAGCATATTTTGGTAAACACATATCTAAGTCAAATGGTGGATTAAAGGAACCTATTACTTCATTAACCACTGGAACTATGACAAGAGCATTAAGTTCCTTAGTGGCTTAGTGCAAGGTACCAGACGTGCAAAGGAAACTCCAAAAAACACAGAAATGCTGCGGGATGTACCTTGTCAATCCACATGTCAACCAAAGAAAGTAGAAGATTATTGTTTACAGAAATCCCTGCTTGTTGGATGCTTGCTAAAAGGGCAGGCTCTGATACTAATTGTGCCAAAAAGTTTGTATTCATCACCAAAAGCCTAGCAAGAATTGCTCCAGAGGATGCACGGACAGCTGTCCTAGAAGGGTTATGCTCATCATCTTGACTCAAAGATATGAAGATAAGTTTCTGGAAGTTGGCATGAATGGACAGGTCAGAATGATGGAAATGAGAAACAACAAAAGGGAATACAAAGTCATTTGAGCATTCCAGATTCCAAACCAACCATAGAAGTACCTGAAGAGCACTGGATATCAACGGTGGAGCTTCCTGAGGAAAGAGCTACATACACCCAAAAGCTCTGATTAGATTGATACCCCACAATAAAAATCTAAGAAAAAAAGAAACAGCTAATTGTAACAAATTGACAATGACAAAAACCAGGTCTATACAATCCCATTACAGGACATTACAACCTAATTTCCAGCAGATAAAATGGCCACGAATTAGTTCACAGTGCATGTCCTTAACCCTGACGAAACATATTCAGGAAGAACAGTGTCCCTGCTTCCCCCTAGTTCTAGACTATTATGATCCTCAATTTGGTAAGAAAAACCAGGGTCCTTCACATTACCCTACCAGACATTTTGCTGAGATGATTGTCAATATTGTTCTAATAGATTCACAATTAGCAACATCAGTGAAAGTTCTTCAGAAAGTTGAACTGCTCTGCAAGGGGAAAATATAATAACCTGAACAAGAAGATCAATGATTGGAAGTGCAGTGAGAAGTCCTTTGTCATTGACGCTTCCAACAATAGTATCAAGAATGTTCGCCAAACTTGCACCGTGGCTTTTCAAAAATTCTGATCCACCAAAAATTGTGTAATCCTCAATTATGTTGATTGTGACCTACATCATCAAAAAATCCTTCAGAGGCAAAGAAAACAAAATCTCCCCAAATCATTATACATGGCATGTAGTAAAATACTTCTAATTTCGAAAGTGTAATATGTTAGGTAGTCAAAATTGTTAGATGTGTATTATACCTGTGTGTATTTCCCTATTGCATAAGGGGTTATCTGTATATATGCTACACCTATACGTGTATATATACTGACCAATTGGCCTCATAATGAATACAAGCGCTACTCATAACATGGTATTAGAGCCTAGGGTTTCATCATACCTAGGGTTTCACCCGGTGCAGCTGTTCTTCCTCAGCCGCCATCGCTTACTCATAACATGGTATTAGAGCCTAGGGTTTCATCATACCTAGGGTTTCACCCAGCGCAGTTGTTTTTCCTCAGCCGCCATCGCTTCTCCGTGCTTGTCACCACCGGATCCTCTTCTTCGTGCCCTCGCCGTCGCTCGGATCCTCTCCACTGTGTAGCCGTCGTCCGCTGCTTACACCACCACCGCTCCAGCTGTTGTTGAGGTCGACCGCTAGGTCTTCTCAACGCCGCTAGGTCCATCGATCCCGTCGGAACCACCGATCTGCAGGCCTTTGGATCAATCCGCCATCGTCTCCTTCAGGTGCCTCGCTCTAGCTCTTTATAACTCCTACAGCTCCAGGCATTTTCTAATGTCACCTGGGCTAGTGATCCCTTTGATCGCCGATCTCTCTACTTATTGCATTTTTCTTAGTGGTTCTCTCATTACTTGGAAGACTAAGAAGCAAACAACAGTTTCTTGTTCGAATGCTAACGCTGAGTTGCGAGCTATGGCTTTTTTGACTGCAGAGGTTACTTGGTTGCAGTGGTTACTGGAGGATTTTGGTGTTTCTGTTTCTACACCGACTCCTCTTTTGTCTGACAGTACATGTGCTATTAACATTGCTAAAAATCCGGTGAAGTATAAGCTTACAAAACATATTGGTGTTGATGCTTACTACATGCAGACACAAGTGCAGGATAAGGTTGTTACTCTCCAGTACGTGTCTTTCGAATTTCAGTTGGCAAACTTCACAAAGGCACAGACCAGAGCACAGCACAATTTCTATCTCTCCAAACTTCATGTTATTGATCTACCATAAGTTTGAGAGGGGTGTTAGATGTTGTGTATTATACCTGTGTGTATTTTTCTATTATATAAAGGGTTATCTGCATATATGCTACACCTGTTCGTGTATATACTGACCTATTGGCCTCATAATGAATACAATCGCTATTCATAACAAAAATAAGAGCAATCTTAAACCGCAAAGCAGCCCATTTTAGAGCACAAGAGGATGCCCTTAAGAGAACGCACCACCCTTGCGGCCTGGCCAGATCCATATATGGAATGATAATGAAGAATTTAGGTCTGGTGCCCAAAGTTTGATTGGTCCAATCATGGATGTAAGGCATGGGGTAAAAACTGCATTAATCCTATCAATGTCTTGTGCAGTTGTGCTAGCTGGTAACATAAGCGCACGAAGCAACACTTGCAGCCTCCAAATGACATTACCAAACTAATTACATGGTAATCATCAAACCCCACGTAAACAAACATGATGCTTATCTCAATAGGTGGTAACTTAGTTGGAACACGCAACTAATCTACTTGGGTAAGTTTACCGTCGAAAATAACAAATATTTTTTTAGTCAAATAATTCCCATTTTTGCATCATAAAATCATAAAGCAGGTTAATTTATATCCCAACAAACAGTTACAAAATGGGTTACAAAACCCAAAAAATGCAGAAGATATTATCCAGAAGCAATGTATCGATATAAGAAATACAATCGAAGTGATGTGGGGTAAATTTACTTGGTGCTGCTGCCTACGACATTCGAAATCAGATAGTACTTTCAAAATACTCCCTCCAGTAAAAAGTGTCGTCCTAAAATGCATGCCACTAAACTATTTTTTCAACCAACAATATATTTATGAATATCTAATCATACGAAAGTGATACAAGTAAATTTGTCTCGGAAAATACCTCCATAATATTATAATCTTGTTACATTTTATGAATATATCACAATAGAAATTGGCAGTGAAAGTTATGTTTTGGACCATGTCGATGTCCAAAAGACCCTTATTTGTGACCGGAGTAACTATTCTTAAATAACCAAAAAAGAGATGTTTATTTTCTTCTTCTGTTTTGGCGTGGGTGTTCTAACCTCCAGATGGTCGAGGCTTCTATTCACGATGCCCACAAGATAAGGGAATAAATCCAGCAGTTGAGGTACAATGGAAGGGGCATTCGAAAGGGCTGTTTCCCACAACTGCATTATGAATCTCAACGTTAAGACATTTTGTGCATGTGCATGCATGCACATGTGTGTGGACTAGGTTAAAGAACTACTTACCAGAACACTGCCCTCGAGAAGATTAAGAGCATCTGGGCTATCAACATTTATACCACTTTGGAGTATAGGAATAAGCATGTGATAAGAAAGAAGCGACTGGTATCCAAGAGAAGAAACAAAAGTTCTAAGTGCTGCTAGCAATTGAATCTGCAGCAAGCTTTCACCTGCAGATTCATCCCAGATCTGAAAATGGTTCAAAATCAGTATTACTAATTAATTTGCATCACAAAGGAAAATCTGCATAGTTATTGAATATTGAACTGATAAACTCCCTCACGAACTACACTAAAAGTTGATATTGTAGTACTTTTATTCTGGCTTGCAGAAAACAAAAGGACATGCATTGACTTGCTTACCATCTGTTCTCAATACTATTCTAGACACTACAGATAGCAAATCTAATAAAATGGGAGTGCAGTAATATTCCTAAGATTGCTGGATAATGAGGTTCAAAAAACAAAGTTAGCATTGAAATCTGAAAGTGGAAAGGATAAACTGAAGAAAGCATATTGACTGGGAAGGACTCATTTATCTCTCTTCTGATGTAACACTTAGCAAATGATGCTATGTCAGAGGCATAATGCACACCGAGCTCAGCCCACAAGAGAAGTATGCTCTATAATCTTTATCACTCCATGAATAGAGTACAGCCAACACGAAAATGGGATTTTTATCAGACCATACTGCTTCAGCTATACCTTCTGAAAGAATTGTGATAACTGACTTGTAAATGGAATAACCTTGTCTCCAACATGTTCAAGAAGAACTGAAATGAAATTCAACACTTGCACCTACAAACAAACACAAAAAAATTAGGTACTTGTGAGTGAGAGAGAATGCTCAGCCACATGTTGGCAATCAGATAATCTACCTTGGAACAAACTACCTATTTATAAAGGTAGCTGTACAAGCTTTGCTGTGTAACAAACAGAGGCCACTAACTTCAGCACCTGACTTAACCATCCATTGTTTCGTGAATCGTGATTATAACTTTTACTGACTATGGATTGACTAATAGCATAAAATGAAGTTCAAATTGGTACAGTGGCCTGTTCAAGGGCCCTAGGATAAACAAAAGCTGAAGGAGAATAAAAAATGTGCTATGGAGATCCAAACCTTTGAATCAAATTCTTGAACATCTTGTGTCAACTTGAAACACATTGTCCAACATGTAGGAAGACATTCGAACAAATCTAGTTCCGAAAAGCTAGATTCTTGAAAAAGATAACACAGAGAAGAGCAAGTTGCTAGCTGAAAGTTAAACAGCATGAACAAATTATAAAACGAAGTACATGTATATACAGGAATACACTCATAGTCAAGGAATTGTAAACACAACAGATACCCTGACAGCTATGTCATTATCTCGCAGTAATCCAACCAAAGCACGGTAGACCAATTTCCGTGTGTCACCCTTGATCTGCAGAGCTACAATTATTAGAAGCTAAAGATGTCGGAAATCTACACACTTGTCAAGAAATAAAACTCCGATGTTAATATTTAGCTTTTCTAAAATAATGTTAAAATACTGAACCTCAGAAATCCATTGCCCGAGTAGCAATGCAACTTTTCGACGAATGATACGCATGTTGGGGTGACCATTTGAAATTTCGATAGATAGAGATCTGTGGAACCTGTAGAAATGAAAAAAAAAGAGAGGAAAGACTCAAGTAAAATTCGCTATAGCCATTGATTTTGTACCAATGCTTAGTTGTCCAGTCAGAAAAAAAATGCTTAGTTGCTAACACTATGTGTGCATAAGAACGTACAAATGGTTATAAACATACACCAGTAACATCCAACATTTTTGCAAGTAAATACAGAAGTATTGTTGCTCTTGAACTTACCATTCATTAAAATTGAGGTAGTTAGAAAGTTCATAATAAACATGCCCAGCGGCTGTATAAGCAGCATCCTTTAAAAGCATTCCAGCAGTAACATCTGTTTCTAGTGGTGGAGAAACAGCCATGGCTTCATGAAGAACAGAGACAACAACCGGAGCGAGCAACTGAGACAACACATGATCAAATGAGCATTACAACATTCTTTGTGGTTGTGTCCTATGAATGTTATAATGTGCTCACCTCTCGATAGTTCTCAAAGAGAACAATGAAGAGGGCTTCAGCGCATGGCCGTTTTTTCTCAGTCCACTGGACCAAATTCTGCTCATGATGAAAAGATTCGGGATTCTCTAACCATTCTTCCAAATCTTTTGCTGTGTAAATGAAGTATCTGCACAGGAATTGAAAACTTCCTGAGTCCTAGAAGGTAGCAAAATCCAAAATGAAAAATATGAAAGCATAGCAACAAGTGAAAAATCCTCCAATATCAGAAATGCATGAGCGTAAATGTAATGTGCATATAGGAAAATTTATAAAATAAACACCATTCAACATAACCTGTTCTATTGGTATTATAATGCAGTACTAGACAGTCCTTCAGGGATTCACTGAGCATTTTGTGTAATGCTTTCAATGCTGCATTAAAATGTGCTCTATAGCTCATAGCGGCACTTTTATGTACCGTTATATTTCTATAGCAATCCTAAAGCCAAATAGCATCAGAAAGACCAGTTTCATGTCATTTGTGGAACTACCATAAGTCAGTTACTATAACATGTAATAGATAAATATAGTTTGACATGTTCTACTAATCTGCATGCACTAGAACAAAAGACCAATTGCTCCTGACTAATCTTTTATGTGTGTAATTTTTTAACCCAAGGTTCATCAAAAGGATTTTGATTTCCCTGCCCCAAAGCAGAAAACCATTACATGGTTGGCCAAAAGATGTGCTCGTCCGGCAGTAATGCAAAGAAGGCATCAGTCATATCCTATCTTGCACAAACTTGAGCTTTATGCTTGTGAAAAAAACAAAACATGCACAAGCAAACTGATAGTAGTGCATCAGTCCAGACTCCAGAGGCTTTGCAAAAAGTAATACAGAAGCATACAATTTCTACGAAATTCAAATATTACCTCCTTATTAAAATGTTGCACAGCAACACAACTCGATCACCAGGTAAAACAACCTTGAGCATGTCACTAGCCACTGCTGCAAAGTTTTTCTTCCTTTGCTCCAGACTTAAAGTTTGTGCGCTTTCATTGATCACACGACCTGTGGGACTTGGTTTGTAATCTTTACACTCTAATACCGATTTAACCAAAACCATGCTTTGTATAAGAAACTCCTCAAATGATGTGCCAGCCTGTTCAGGATTTGTGATCATATTCAAACAGAAGTCAACTGTAGCTGGAAGCACAGTTTGGTGAACGAAAGAATATGGATGTCTTCCTTGTAAGGTAACAAGGACTTTCATCAACTTAGTGCATGCTCTTTTTCCAAAGTCCCATAGTTTAGCTTGCTTGTCTTTAAAGGAGTCTGTCAAGTAAAAAAAACAACAACAAATAATTCACTTGTGCGAACCGCCGAACCGAACTGAAATCAACCAGAATGTCACATTTGACAGGTCAGAAAAAATTAACATCAGAGAGGAAGATAAAAACAAAGGTTTAGCTTGATAAGAACAGCTATAAATGGGGCAATTTATATAAAAGACTATTATATTGTTCTCCAAGTTTTCTAGATAACCAAAGGAAATTAAAAAGGAATAGCTCAATCCCAGTTTTTTGCTATCAGATTAAATGCCAAGTCAAATAACAAGGCAAGACAACAAAAGTTATGTCCCCGAACCTTAATAGTCAATACCTAAAATGCTAAATATAACTTGTGATGGATCATAATTTGGTAAAAGTCAGAGTAAGTTCAGAGCAGTTTCTGGATGTGAGATTAAGACTACGAAGGAAGGAGGAACAATTCAGTCAAGATTACTAGTGAAAAATGTAACTTACAATAAGGAAGAAGGGATTGAATGGCAGTCAAAACAGTTGGACAAACTTCCCTGACCTGCCAGACTTCCTACAAAGGACAATAGCTACTTATAGATCTTATTTTCTGAACCAGCTGATAAAGATCGTATAACAGTAAAACTATGAGCAAAGAAATAATAGCAAATAGTAAATCTGACTACCTGTGCTGTTGTTGAATCACTTGCATAACCTGAAAAAATAAGTTGTCGAATGATCTTTAAACAAAGCAACCACCGGTCGCATATCAAAATAAGGTCGTTTGATTGCTCCAAAATGGAATCTATGTCATTCCGCTGCGAGAGCATAGAAAGATTTTGTAATATAGTCTGCACATCGCTCTTCCAAAGGTTCCAGGTATACTCAAACAAGTGGCTAGTGATCTGCATAAGACAATTGAGATGTTTAAGAACATGATACTCAGTTTGTGATCAGTATTTTAAGTAATTCTTGTTTACAACGAATAAGATTTGCAACAACAAGCTACATGAATTCATGTTCTATGAAATCAGTAACAGAAATGCTATGAATGACATGTTTCTTGAACAGCTCAAGAACAATTTGACGATAGTGAAAGGCTCACATCATAACAATCCTCCTGCTTAGCACTTGAGATGCCTTAACGTGCTCAAATAAAAAAAGTGGAGTTAATAAGCATTTGCTAATGTTGTGTGTGATGCATTATGGGGCAACAAGCTACTACCCAACCAAATCAATAATGGAGAAATCAGCAAATAAAACACAAGCACATATGAGGAGTGATACAGATGGATAAGTGACTTCTGCAAAATTAAAATACCTCAGCATAATTCCTCTGATCAACAGCAAGCCGTTTAGTTGACAGCTCCTTTAAAGTTCGAAATAGGACCATAAACACACGATGTGAAGCAAGAACATCAGCCGACTGTAGTTGTTGCGCCAATACAGAGAAAAGGTCAGGCCTGAATGACATTATTGTGAGAAACAATTGTAGGAAACAATTCAAATCATGTGGAAGCTAGTTGACAAGAGTTGTGATATAAACGCGTACCATTCTTTTGGATAATCTAAGCGTGCAATCTTGGAGATTAGTACAGCTAGCTGAAGTGCAATCTACATTACAACATTAAGAAAAGATACTCTCATCAATACACAAAATATGTGTTTCATATCATAAGATTGCGTATATATTATCTAGTGTGCACCTGGCTATTCTCCTCTCGTATGTTTAGCAAAAGATTTTTCCGAAGGTGGTCCTTCTCCTCAATGCTAATTCCACTACAACAGATAATTTAAACTAGTAACTGAGATTTCAGAGGTCATTAACGAGGTGGTGACTGGTTATGTTCTTGATACTTGCAACATGAAATTAGCAAAATAAAAGTCACATCAGAAATTCTACTTCTGAAATGTAGAGTTAGGATTATCAACAAATATACAGGTGTATTTACTCCACAAAGAGGCGATCTAGAAAAAAAATTAATATGAAAGTGGAAGCTCTTGCTTCCTGTTGGAAACCATCAGCTACTGTTGCATAAGTTTAAGTTAGGATGATCGATGACTCTAACCAGAGGGCATTAAACACTTAAGCTGTAGAAATATTTAAAATGCTGCAGCACAACAAATTGACAACAAGAAACTTGGGCAGAGCCTCTAGCATAGGATGATATTCTTCCTAAAAATAAATTATCCTGCACAAATCCACTAATGAGCACTTGCTAACACACATTATCACTACTCTCAGCAATAACCCATGGGCAAACCAGACAATCAATCATAATTAACGAACGGAACCGAATGGAGGCTCACTATGAATCCCGGCGATTCCGCCAATAGCGGTTGATACTATTCTTAAAATAAACTGTGGCAAGCAGACGCACGTCCTCGCGACAAGACAAACCCCTCGCCGAGATGATCTCCTGCAGAAGCACCAAATCAGAAAATCAGGATTCTCAGATTAGTAGCCGCGAAATTGCCCCGTAGATCGGACACGCCCCAGAGGCGAGGAGGGCAAGCCCTAGAGCCCAAGCTAGTGAAGTAAATGCGGGGAGGGCGGAATGGATTACCAGGAGACAGGAGCAGAATCCCGGGCGAGCCTCGCACTGCGCGAGAGCTGCCTCCGCCGGCCGCCGTGTCGCCTCGTCGGCGCTGAGCGAGTTGACGAGGATTGTGTACATGGCCGGCACATCGCCGGCGGAGAGCGCCATATCGTCGTCCAACAACGGCGACGGCGAGATGGGATGGTGGAGGCCGCGATAGGAGTGATCGGGGTTTGCAAGAGAAATTGCAAACGGATGGGCGTGGGGTACACCGGACAATAATACGTCTTTCCTATCGAGGTCCGTTTGAAAGAATTTAACTGAAATTTCATATGAAACAATTTAAACTTCATAAGATTGGACAGAAGTTACCACGTTCTAAATGGCCCCTCGATATTTTATGAAAGTTCAGGGCTTCAAACATGACATAAACATCAACCTTAGCTGATGCATAAAAAAGTTGCAACAACTACTGGTATGGAACTCGTTTTGGTACACGAATACACTGGAATTTTCACGACTTGACGGGAAGGTACGAGGTTTAGAATCCAGAAAATATGTTTTTTAGATTACAAAGGAGGATGTACCCTCATGCATATCATATGCATATATACGTGCGTGTTCTATTAAAACACGTTTAAATCATAAATCTATCTAGCACCTTATAGAATACGGGCACATGCTTTCCCACTGAATGCACATGCATGTATGAAATGAGGCACCCGGAGCTGATCCAGGATCAAACCCAGGCGGGTAGCTCGCATGACGGTGAAGTTTGCCAATTGAACAAAGCTCGGTCCTCCAAAAAGATGATGTCCTAGCATGCGTGCACGTCTTTATTATAAAAATAGAAATTTGTGGTCGTCGTCCATTCTCTCCATAGAAAAGTATCTCTTAAAGTTAAAAATAATTACCCGTAATACATATAGAGGGAGTTTGCGACCACGTGATGTAAACGGGGATGGATTGTTATCCTATGCATGGTCGAATTCTCATAACCGTTGCATGCAGTTCGAACTTTCGAAGTCATAGTCGTCGCATTCCCTAGCCTTCTTTCTTCACATATTCGTCCTAACTCCCTAGTCGTCCTCCCTTCAAATGCCACAAGCCGACAACAAATATAGAAAAAAGTCATGGTGATGAGATATGACAGAGAGAAAGTGTGGCCACCAAAGATCACCACTAGAGAAGCAGATGATGCCAAATAGGTCTTCATTTGTATACCAAAGGACAATAGGTCCTTCATTGGATTTATCGCTGTCGCCTGCCGCTACATCATCACTGGTCTCTCGTCGCTGACCACTGCATCATTTCCAGCCGGCCATCGCTGCCATGATGAATTGGTGATCATCATTTTACTACCAGATACATTGCTAGCTTGATCAAGAATCAAGTAGTTGTCTTTGTATCGACTATGAGTTTGTGACTACATAGTTTGCTATGGCATGCAGAGTTAACTTCTCTCTAAATCTTATTTTACTAGACTTGAATTGAACCTTTTTTTTGTTGCAATGAGACTAATTTGAAGAATTGGTAGTGCATCTTTCTGCATCTTTTTTACTGGAATGTTTAATTTCAGATGATAGTACTTAAGGAAGTTGAGTTGTTGGGATATTGTTCCTATCTACCTTCTTCAATTTAGTTTTAGCTAAAACTATGATATAATCTGTAGCCTAATTGATTGTAGGGTTACAAGACCCATGGGATCTAATCTCTATCCTAATTGCTCAGTCCAATACTCTAATCTGTAGCCTAATTCACATAGCACATTGCCAGGCTATCATGCAACAATTCTGGCTTTTGGGCTAACCTCAAACTAAAAAATAAAAGGAAAAAAAGCTATTCATAATAGATTTCTCTTTTCATTTGTTTCTCATGGCATAATAATTAAGTTAGCAGCAGAGCTATATGTGGGCTTGGTTTTCAGGATTAGATGAGAGCTATATGTGACCAAAGATCAGTGAGTCGATATCTCCACCAAGCCATTAGATGATAACCGGTTTTATAAATTAAGGAATAAGGTAAATATCATAGATTATTCTAACGTTGCTTGAACTCATGCATTATGACATTTGCTCTCATTTTTTGGAATTTTTGAAGTTCTTGTGAAAATTTTATTTAAAAAGGGTTTTCTTGAAATTCTCTGTACTTGTAATTTTTCTCATATAGTGAATTCCGTCTTTGTGCGTCTGTGATTTTTTTTGAAAAAATTTTTCACATAAAATCCGTGTCTCTTGTTCTTTTGATTCTCTTTATCTTTCTATTTCTGTTGTGAGTTTTATAACATCTTACCTTTGACTTTCACAAATTTGCTGACAGGACACCTCATTATAATGCCCACTAACGTAAAAGCATGCACCTTGTACATGGTGTGACTCCAACACCGCAACCAACTCTTCAGGATTTGCAACAACAAAACAAATCAAAGAATTTCTAATCACAATGGGGGAACGAAGAATGAACTGCTCAAGGTTGTTTCATTTCACCATCAGCTAGCTTCAGAAGAGATGATCTCGAGCTCAGCCCACCACAGCGGCGACACTTTTGGGGTCGCTCCCTCGGGACCCAGCGCGGTGATCTCCTTCATCCGAGCTGCAACTTGTGCCATCTGCGGTCTCTCATTGGAGTCTGGATCAATGCAGGACCTCGCAACCTCGCAAAGTGCGCGCGCAGGTTCTTCAGGGAAGGAACTGAGGCTTGAGTCAATCAGCTCTGCAAGAGGCATCTTGCCTTCAAAGTAACGAGATGCCCACTGTTCTAGTGGCCCATCTTCCTCAGAGAAGGGCAGTCTTCCGGTTAATATCTCCAGCAATATTTTGCCATACTGATGCACGATGCTATCTATGTCTGACATAGTGGGGTCATCAGTGGCTGAATTGGATCTCTTAGTGTCGTTCCAGAAATCAAGATCTGAAACCTTTGCAGCAAAATCATCAGTGAGGTATATAGTTGTCGAATCAAAGTTCTTTGGCACAACAGGTGGCTTCAGCTGATGCATGTGCTCTAGACAGTAAGCTATCCCCATCGATATCCTAAGTCGTGTCATCCAGTCCAAGTTCTCAGCTTCTCTAACTGCAACATAATCGAAAGCATTATCAAATACTGGTATATATGCCACTAATTATGAAGGCCATAGCAAGAATCATATCGCCTGATCACTAAATAAAGCAAATTTTGGTTCCAGCACATACAGAAATATCAAGTTTTTGGAAGCCTATAAATTTGAAGTGATATACAGATTGTAGGAATCATTTTGTTGACGGAAAAGAAAAGACATGATATAGAGGCAAATAACACAATCAGTACCAAGGACACACTTACCATGGAGATGCTCGAAAAGTGTCCCGTTTGGAGCATACTCAAACACCATAGCTCTCATAAAAGGATGCTCTTCTTCGCAGTAGCCAAGCAGATTCATAAAATTCTTGTGGCTAACTTTGGATAAACTTGTGATCTGAGACCACAACTAAATCAGCCAATGTGTATTATGCAAAATATATGGTGTACATAGGGAGGTTAGTAGCAGGGTACCTTTTTCCTGTACTGGGATTCACATTCTTTGGACCAATCCTTCCCAGATGCTATTAAACTAGACACCACTGCTATTTCAACTCCGCTTGATAAAGTTCCCTTGTACAACATGCAGCTAGCCGTAGAACCAATTATATTGCTGAAATCCTCACAGGCTGCTTCCAGCTCTGATCGTTTCAATGCAGGTACACCTGGAAACATGATTGATCATGGTGTAAGGTTTAACTGAAGAACTACATACACGATAACAGATATGCACAAATAGAAAGAAGGATACCTGTCACAAATGCTCGTTGCAGTTGCCCGCTCAAACCTGATGCCCAAGGCCTCACAGTCCCCACTTTCTTAACTCGACAGTATATAACAGAGGCTGCTGTTATGACAAGGAAAACTGCACTCCCTGCTGTGACCAAACCATAATTTCTCCAGGAATGCTTGTGCCAAGAGTGAACTGGAGCATCAGCCTTGGGATCATGCTTTGCCTGTGGGGTGGAAGGCAAAGGCCTAACTAAATGTGGAGGGGCTAGCAATGGATGAGAACTTGAAGGAGATATGGCAGGTGTGGAAGCAGATGATGATGGTGAAGCTTTAGGCGAAGCAGCGAATGGCAAGGGTGATGGAGCAGGCAACGGTGTCGATATTGGTGCTCTTTTGTGATGCTTGTGCTTCTTGTGAACAGGAGCTCGTGTAGGTGGCTGGAGTGGTGCAGCATGATGGTTTCCACCACCTATCTGTAGTAGTCTTCTCGTATGTGCATTTCTGAAGTTTCTATCACATGAAGGAAAACAAAGAAAATATAGGATATTTAGTGCCTGTTCACAGTTAACATACCTTACAGTTGAGTAAGAAACACTTCCATCATAAATCAATATCACTCGTAATGGGTCAATAATACATATAACTATAAAAGAACAACTAGTTGCACTGGAATACTTTTAGGAGGAACACCATTCGACAAGAACATATAAATTTGCGTCCTTGAAAAATGAAAGAGAGGAAAAAAACTATATTTGCTTCAATTGAAGTTGAAAAATCACACAGATGCGCCTTGCACTTCACAAACTATGTACTGTCAGTCAACTGTTTGCAATAACTAAGATTATATGAATAAATGGCGCACCAAACTAGAAACTTGCTAAATCACGGGGAAGACCGCTTCTAGTTAAGTTTCAAAAAAGTAGCAAGTGCACAATTATAGTATGATGGCTGTTCTCGAATTCCAGATGTTTATCTCGAGCTGTATAGCATCGAAATAATGTTAGGGCCAATTTAGTTCAGATATCGGCACGATTAGTACCAGCAAAAATGCAATTCAAATAGCCAGGAAAATATTCCCCCAGATTCGCGCCACCTACCGGTTGATAAATGGATCAACTTTAAATCATTTCTTAAGCTCTAGTATCCAAAGAATACAATTTATAGTTATACAGTGCAGACATCCCAAGAATCCAAAATATTGAAAGCCGAATTCTTCGAATTCCATGTCTAATCGCCAAAACTATAGAGAAGAAACAAAATAAGGAAGGGTGTTGCTGCTCAAAAGAACAAAGGATGCAGTAAATGCCCACCACTCACCTAAGACCAACAGAAGCCTGTCTGCTGCTGCCCCAGTCCTCAACGCCAACTCCTCCATAGCCTCCAATCGCCGCACAGACCAAGAAACCATGAGGAGAATAACCATCAGCCCAAATCAGCTCACCAACTTCACCAAAAGGGGGGGAAATCTAGGACACCAACCTGCACTACCGTGGGCGAGCGGCCAAGAAACCGAAACCAAGAGAACAAGAAGCCTCTGAAGCAAAGGCGGCTCCATTAGTTAACTGCGCCAGCTCAAGGAGCAGCAAGAACAGAGGCCAATGGCAGGGGCTTGGGGAAACCAAATGGGGAAAGGGAGGAGCCAAGCTTGGTTTGGTGGCTGATCTGAGAGGGGGTAGGGAAACGCGTTAATGGTAGAGGACGAAAGGTTGGACACGGCCAAAAGGGGCCGAAGGGAAAAGCAGCACGAACGCGACTGCACAGCTTAGCGACAATTTAATTTTGTTTTTCTTGTTTCTTTGTCTAATCACAATTCACATGTTTTGTGTGAATCTTGGGCGAATTTTGCACCGACGTCCTGCCAACTTTTGCTAATTGTTCTGTAGCATGGCTAAGTGACAACACTAGTATCATCATCACACACTACAGAATATTTGCAAAAATTTTGAAGTACTTATATAATAGTAGAGTATGTCGTTTGGAATCACAAAAGAGAGAGAGAGAATACATAGTTTTTGTTCATTGTGTACATGTTAAGGGGCACTGTACATTAAGAGCTTTGAACTATTAGAGTTTTGAAAATGTTGGAATTGTATGAAAAGTCATCCACACTAATCTACAAAAAAAAAAAAAAACTGGGGAAAGGAAATGAAAGGGAACCAAACATCACGATTTGCTATAATTTTCGATGGGAGACACCCCAACAGTTGACCGTGACTAGCAACCGTATTTCTTTATTCAGAATTAATTGAGCGGCTCACATGCTGCACTGATCTCATTTGGATGTGACCATTCTCATGAATTGACCCCTAATTAAGTAGCAGCAATTATGCAGGAGTACTAATAAATTGTCGTCGACCGGTAAGAAGCACTCCGTTGGTTCAAAGTTTATCTGGTGTAAATTCTTTTGACATAATCAAAGAGATATTAAGGTCCCGCTTAACTTCTTTTGCTGTCAGTGATGGGCTTCTAGCGACTGCTTTTTTTCCTGTACCAATTTTGTCCTTTTGTATTTTTTTTATTTTTTGGTATTTTTGTGTTTTGTTTTTTTTCGTATTCCTTTGCATTGTTTGTGATAGACTAAGTAGTCATTTTTATTTTTTAAATTTTTTTAAATTTAATTATATCCAATAAGTCAACTCAGCTACAGTAAAAAAAAATCAGCCAGGTATAGTAAAATATCAGCCAAAAATTATAAACTATCACTATTCCGAACGCTACCTAAAAGCACTATATTCTTTATAATTATTATATATAAACATTATATTTAATATATACATGTAGAGAATATAAAAGTAAAGCTAAATATTTATTAGGAGTATATAGGAAAGATGTCATTAATTTTATATTGAAATATAAAATACGTCTTATATTTATGGATAAGACGTAACAGCTTGTAGAGAGAGACTCGTGTACGATTTTAGCCGATATAAATGAAGTCGTTACAGTGTGTACTATACACTCTATTTGTAAGTTAAGTACTATAGAGAAGCTATTTACTTTAGAACAACGGCTTTTAGAAACCAATATAAATAAAGTTGTTTTTTTTACTTTATCTTTTCTTTCTTATTTCTTTGTATTATTTGTGATGATATAATATTTTTTTATTTTTTAAATTTAATTATTTATAAAAAAAGATAATAACCACTGTAGTACAGTTTTAACCACTATAAGAGAAAAAAAGATCAAAAGCCACGGCTTACGAGCCACATTAAGCAGTGGAAAAATATAGCATGGTAGAACATGGATGGAGGCAAGAGGGCCAACTTGCAAGAAGAAAACAGTCTCGAGTGATTTATCCTTATCCAACCGTAGGGAGTAGTGAGTGCGACTCCTGTAGATGATTCAAAGTGCCCCGAGGTGGCGACCTTCTCGGAGGTTACGTGGCTGCGGCTCTCTGGCGAAGCGATGAGACTTCCTCGTGGCCGATCGAGCATGTTGGTGAGCAACTTGCAACAACAAATGGAGAAGAAGCGAGTCTGCTGGTTCTGAAATCTGAAGGCGGTTCAAGTAACTTAGCATTGTAGTTATGTGTACGAAATAGTTCCAATATGCAATCTGCTTAAAGTTATGATTGTTTAGTTGTTCTTGCGCTATTTGCAGTCATAGACTTGGTTGTAAGATGTCTCATTCTGAATTTGTACTGTAAATCATTTCCTCAATATATGATTCTGAGCTCGGTGATCACCTCCTCGTCTACTTCCCATCCTTCACTGTCATTTAGACCTGGATATGTATAATGATGCGATTCGTTTTCTTCCCCTACGCCTTTTTCTTGCAAGTTTGCAAGAGCGTGTTGAAATAGCTAATCCCCGTGACCACCTATCAACTACGACAATAAGCTATATGAATTGAACGTGGCTAAATGAGACGCCACTGCCACAGCAACATTCTACAGGACAAAGGTGTGGATCCAATAAAACTAGACATCATAGTTCACATCATGGCTATTGGCTACTTGCTTGTCACTAAGGGGGAAAATTGTCAAGATGATTTCAAGTTCTTAGGTTCAGGTTTCCATTGCAGGACCATCCAAGCATCACAAAGGGTTCACGCCAAAATAGATCAACATATTTAACCATTAGCTAGTACAACAGCCAAGAAGAATATACCTCACAGTTGGCAAATTGTTTACCTCACAGTTGGCAAATTGTTACCAGGGAACTCGTCGGCCGTCCGGGCTCGCCCGAAGGGTAGGTCCGCCCCTGGGGCAGAGGAAACACACAGGGCAAAGGAATCAATCATTTAACCATCTTCTCGGACTTGGGATGGAGTTTTTCTTATTTTTCTTCCTCTTAGTTTTTCGGAAGAAGAGGAGGAGAAGTGGTGCTGCATTCTACTTCCAGTTCACTGTCTCAACAAAAGTTCTCGGTTAACAAAGAAAGAGAGACTTGCAACACAAGAAAGCGGAAAATATGTACAGATAATTTCAGCCACAAGACTGAAGTGACTCAAGGTGCAAGACGATAATATGCAGATAAAGACATAACCATTCCAGTAACTTGTCGATTGACTGTAACCAATGTGTTAGTTCATCCAACTATTGCAGGCAAGACAAAGCATGCCTCCAAATAGATGGCATGCGCGACAGCTGGAACACCAGTACAGCTCAAAGAATAATTTAAGAGACCAGTATAGAGCTATCAGCGCCAAAGAGCCGGCTAGCTACACCAGCGATTAGCTATCTACGGCCTTTCTGAAACTAGCAAACTAACAGAGTTTTGGGGAGCAGGCATCAGAATGCAGTAATCTCCTATCTCAGGCCAGACTATCGAAAGTAAACCGACACAAGAGGAATATCGATGTCGTTTCCATCATCATCCTCGCAGGCCACCACGACATCTAAATGCCTCCTGTATTCTGGAACATCCACCTTAGCAACTTCTTTGGCGACATCAACAATCTTCTTGTTCAATCTATCCTTGTGCCTTGCAAACATGCTGTTATACAACAGCGACGTGCCACAGGAAATGCTGTAAGCGCTAAGGCCCTTGTCACTGAACCATTGCAGGAGTTCCGCAAGAGTGAGATTGCCCTTGATGGACCATCGGTCCCATACAGTCCAGCTCATGTCTTGATGCTTCATCACCTTGGGTGGAACTGGTTCAGCCATTGAGAACAGTGGTAGTGCTAGGTTCGCAAATGTATTGCGGTAGTCTTCAATAGGGTGCCCTCCAGCAATAACCTTGTATAGCTCAAGGCATACAAGTCCTGTGGCCATGGATGTTGAAGTTGCAATAGCTGGGATAATTCTCCCTGCAATGAACTTAGCCTTCAACTTGTCAACCTCCGGAATGCTGTAGTTCCTTGCACGCATATTTGCAAATCCAGATATTAAATCCATGTGAAAGTTAGTGTCATCATCCTGCAAAAGCAAAGTGAAATGTAAGATCGGCTATTTCATGCTGATAGGTTGAGGGTGACAGCTGAAATAACAAACATACAGCACAACTGTACTGGTACTTCAGTTTTTCATATTCAAAGAAAAACGATTTCCTCTTTAAAAAAAATAAAAGAAATTTCTGTCAGATTATTGCATATGCACATAGACAACAGTTATATAGCCATCTGAGAGGAAGAAAAATTCCTAACGTGCCAGTCATTCTGAGGAAGAAAAAGGAAAGATATCAGCCTGCACAATAAGTCAATAACCAACTACATGTCCCCATGATAAAAAGTTGCAATATTGTACTACGGATGCTTATTAGTGCAAGTCAGGCATTGCAGACTTAAGAGTAGAGAAGATTTATTAGGTGGACATATCAAACATCAGAAAATAAACAACAGAGAATAGAAAGCACATGCAAAGATCTTTCACGAATCAGGATTTCCAGTGCAAGCCAGTTTTTCTCAAGTGGTACAGGACTGAAGTATAGAACAATGATATGAAAGACCAAAGGAGATGATCATTAGAAATAAGATCTGAAGACTTGCTGAAAGTTATACTTGAAATACTAACCTTCTCAAATTGGATAGGCTTCATTTGGAATCCTGGAGGTAGCCTCTTCGCATATTCTTCCAACTTAGCCAGAAGATCGTCAATAACAGCGACATCATCAACTGAAGTGCTGGAAAGGTTAGTGGCCTTCTCATCTGTCACAATATTGACCCCTTTCTTTGGCTCAAATATAGGAACTGCAACCATATTTAATACATCAGCAATCTTACTGGTGTTCTTTGCCCAGTCAGGTATAGCAATTCCAAATGACTCTGCTCTCAATATTGAAGCAGACATAACGAAGTTTATGTGAGATGGATCAGCAGCTGAAAATTGCAGTGGATGAGGGAAGCGCTTGGGGGCAGACCAGAAAGGCAAACCCGTGCTAGTGGCAGCATCTTCGGGAAAAGTGAATGTGAGCTGCTTCACACGGTTTGAGAAATAATCCTCAAATCTGCCAAGAACAACAAAAAAAAATTTAACTTGCACAAAGTGAATGTGAGCTACTTCACACGGTTTGAGAAACAATCCTCAAATCTGCCAAGAACAACAAAAAAGATTTTTTTTAACTTGCACAAAAAACTGAAGCCCTAAAATAAGGTACATCTCCAGGAAAAAAGAGAAGCTGTTGAAGTACATCACTTCTCCGATCATATCAGTACTTCTTGTCAATGCCCCATGCATAGCATGATGATGTAATCTCGACGGTACTAGTCTACACAGGTCACACATTTGAATTTGAACAGACATTAGTTAATATAACAGTGCAAGGGGCTAAATCTGATAATCCATTTATGGTGGATTCAACTAATCTTTCTTGTGAGGGAGAAAGATGTGGAATTTCATAGACGAGCAAAAACAAAAAGGAAAATAACGACAAGCAGAAGAGAAAAACATACTTCAGTCGGGCCCAAGTTATGCAATCCTCAAATGTGTCACATCGCTCCTTGTCAAGACATTCAGAGACACGTTCAAGTAATTCTCTTGCTTGAGCATCACCTGCCTTCCTCATGGCAGCAGCATATTGAGCAGGATTAGACAGAAAAGAATTTACTTCATTTGGTGTTTTATCTAGCAAACCCTCAAATTCTGAACGAGCCCATGTCAAGCAATGGTCAATATTATGTGGAAAAGAATGGACTGTGCACATTGGTGCCTGCTTCTCAGGTGGGTCTCTTGAAGCCCCATAATTTTCAGTAAGGTGAGGAATCACCATTTGCGTATTGCATTTTGCACCCAACGTTCCTGACTCCAACAGTGGCTTCTGGAAGTACAGGCACCTCATGTCCATATACATTCTGGCGTTAACATTATCAAGTGCATTGATGACAACATCTAGGCTCTCCCAGAATGTGTCATGGAACACGTTCTCAGTATCTGGACAGGCACGGTTCTGAAGGGCATCAGTACGAAGGTTGGGGTTGATAGCACTGGCAGCTGCAGCAGCCACAGTAGACTTTGCCTGTCCAATATTCCAGTCACGAAATAGGAATTGGCGGCTTAAATTGCTTTTCTCGATGACATCATCATCTGTTATAGTTAGCTTTCCTTTACAGCTGCAAGACACTCCCATTAAAGCAAGGTTTTTCAAGAATTCACATCCAAGAGCACCAGATCCCACAACGAAAATATTTGCCTCATCCAGTTTCTTCTGAAGCTTGGAACCAAATACAGACACCTGAGCATCATAGCGGCTGTTTGATGGCTTCAAGTCTTGGGGGTCCAATGGATATGTTGGCAGGGATTCAAGAGAATCAAAGTAGAAGAACTGCATAAAATCAAGTTTTATCAGACAGGGACAATGGATGACAATAAGAGCAAAGAACAGATGGATCATAACACAAACCTGGTAGAGAGGATGGAACTTCCCTGAACATGCCTTCACAACTTCTTGACCAACAATACCACCAAACATCGCAGCCATAGGGTTCAAAACAGCTCGAGAACCACTTGCAAAATGTCGGAATAACTTCTTGTCAATTTTGTCCAGCTTGCGATCAGCAAAGGCTTCATTAATATCGTCAGCAAACTTCAGGAAACTTTGAGCATCCTGCTCACAACCAGCAGCAGGGTAGCGTCCATATTGTTTCTTAAATTTATCCAGAGCTTGAAATGCCAGGTGGAGCACAGGGGAACGTTCAAACTTTGAAAAGTCGCTCAGAAGGAAATCTCCAGGATCTCTCATAGCATCTCTTAGTGCCTTGAAACGTAATACCTTTGGTTCCTTCACCTGTGCAACAATTCCACCTTTTGTATAAATGCCAAATTTACTTGTGTCCTCCTCGATGCTGAATGAAAATGGCCTTGCATTTTTAACCTTCCTTGGTTTTCCATCATTCAATTCCATCATACCATGGACCTCAGAGAAAACAACAAGATCACCGTCTTGAAACTCCAGTCGTTCATCATCAACACAGGATACCATCGCAGGATTTTCATTGCTGATGGATGCAATTATACCAGTATGTGGATCTTCACCGTCAACATCAAGAACAGTAAACTCCGGTCCAAAGTCACAAAAGACACTACCAAAAAGGCCACAAACTTCAGCTTTGATAAAGGAAATAGGAGGCTGGTGGCTGTGACAATAGTCATCAAATTCATAAGCCTTGTCTAAACCTATATCAGCAAAAACAACAACCTGCCATTAAAATAAGCAGCGAGTTAGACAGTGACATATCAAAGAGACACGAAATATATGAAATCATAAAGTGATGTATCAACAGGCAACAAAGTAAGGACAGCAGTGAGCAACAAAAACATGCAGCCGAGGGTCAGATTCTAAGATATTGCAAGTGCAAAACAATGGAAGTTGATACTGAGGACCAGAGACAAACCTGGAATTTAGACAGGTGTTGTGTGGTAAGTTCCTCTGTTAGAGCAGAGATAAGAACAGCATTGTTCAGCTCTTGCAGCTTAGCTGCACAAGCAACGGCCCTGTTCTTCCTAATATCTTGCTCTGATAAAAAGAAATTGGCAGACAAGTCCCACATCTCCACATTTTTCACATCGTGTAGAGTGACGGACTTAACCCCAGCAAGGGCAAGATTTTTTGCTGTAGAAAAGCGATATGATTGTTTAATATGGCGCACATAACAGTTGTGTTACAGCCGCAAGCAACCAATATGAAGCGTCTTGAGTAGGTAGTATGAACATAAAAAACTCAGTTAGGCATAAACAGCACGGGCACTCAATAATTTTACCAGAGGATCCAAGGCATTCTATATTTGTACGATCAGGCAACTGAAAATGGAGGGGAGAGACAAACCAATCTCAGCTCCGAGGCCATTGAGTCCAGAGACGAGCACGTCGGCGGCGAAGAGTCGCCGCATGGTCTCCCTCCCGTAGACGGCGAGCTGCCTGCTGTGGAGGTCCTCGTCAATCTCCGGCGCGGCCCCATTCTGGTTGCCGTTGATGCTCTGGCGGCAGCCTAGGCCCGCGGCGGCCGAACCCCCCAGCTTGGCCCTCTTGGGCTCCCCGGCGCTGGCTTCCTCCTCGGCTCCGGCGGCTCTCTTGGTGGGAAGCATGGAGAGCAAGCGCCTGCGCAGCAGCCGGAAGCACCTCATGGCGAAGGCCCAATCCAAAACAGAGCACACACCCGGCCGCATTAAATAGCAATGGGGAGATTGGGATCGATGCGATGCTTACCTGCGCGGCGACCTCACAGGTGGGGGTGGGGAAGGAAGGGATCGAGGTGCCTCGCGTGGCGTGGCGGCTAGGTTTGGGACAGGAGGAGGCGGAGGCGATGCGAGGGTGGGATGGAGTAGTACTTCCCTGGGAAGGAGAGCTCTGCCGTGCAGCAGACGAGGAGACGGGAGCGAGAGGCGGCGGCGCCCTTGGCCCCGTGAGCTGCTCGTATGTATGTATGTATGTATGTATCTATTTGTTTTTCCTCATTTTGTAACAAGGATATACGCACCAAGTTTACATACATCCATACAGCTTACTACTGCAATTAGTAGGTCACCCCTGTCTGTGTTTCTAGACTCCTTCGTGGCAAATTCACGATTAAATCTTAGAGGAACTTAAATTCATGGATTGAGTAAGGTGATATGAGTCATTGTATTAAGATTGTATGATATCATATTTTAGCTAACGTGGGTGTTGTGGTTACAGACCAAATAGAGAGAGATGTGTATGGTAATAGAGAGTTAGGTGAGCAATGTCCTCTTGGGTCTTTCCTAAGGGCTGACGTGATATTTATATGCTTCATCGTAAGGAATGTCTTTATCATCGTACCCTTACACCGATTACACTGAGAATCCCTTCGAGGGTAACTATGTCATTGTACATACCGACTTTGGGTTTAAAACCTCCTAACAGGCTAGCTGAGTTTAGGTGGGGGCCACCCCTACAACAGGAGTCTCTCATGGTGAAGGGTTTCACAGGCCAAAGCCATGTTGCCGAGCCATTTGGCCCCCTCCGTCTCTGCGGTCTGTGACCTTATGTGATGTTAGGCGGAGGCGATGTGGAAACCACAAGTCGATGCAAGGGCGAGCATGGTGCGGGGGTTGTAGGCGAGGTCGAGTTGTCGTGCGGAGGCGGAGACCTCGTTGAAGCAGGCGAGGCACTCAGGCGCAGGAAGTTGGGGCGTTGCCCGCGCGTGAGCGAACGTGTCGGTTAGACTCCCGGTAGGGGGCACGCGGTTGGCCGCGTCGGTCGGACTTCCGGCGGTTGCGCTTCTCCAAAACGACTACATCAATAAAAACCGTAATAAGAAGTTGCCAGCTCGTGATCAAGGCAATAATAAAAAAGTTTCATAACTTTGGCAAAGCAAAGAAACTTCTCTACCATGCCTTCACCGCTTTCGACAACTTCAACTTTAACGACATGGAGGGCTGAAGGACATGGAAGGTTAGCTATCTCAGATACATTTAGGTTTATGCACCAGTACAAGATGAGAGGGCTGCTACCAGCTCTTCATTTGACAAGCTGGTGACCATACCACTACTGTCATAAATACGATCAAGCACCGTCACTCACATTATGCTGCGCCATGGATATGGTGAGCGAACAACATTTGCTGGTCTGGCTTTCAACCTGTTTTGCCAACAAATTATAAGGAATTCCCCCTAAACCAGCGAGTAGTTTATCTGGTTTGATCATGTGATGTGTTTCCCATGTCGTCTATTATTTCTGTGCTGGTCTAGTCCTGAACGAATATATATTATATGTCGCAAATAAAAACCAATGCGCCCTCTCTCTTGCGAACCGTCTGCCAAAGAAGCAAGCTTTGCTCTCTCTCTATCTATGTGGCACCTGCACATACATCACAGCCGTAACAGGTCTAATCGAACCGTGCCCTATCCGGATCATGTCATGCCGGACGGTCCATTTGATCACGTCTGTGTGGCCCGTCTCCATGTTGCTTTCCTCTCGAAAAAGGAGAAAAATCTCGATGTAACTTAGCTGATGCAAAGGCAAGAAACAAACATACATTGTTTTGTTGACCAACTACTAACACGGATTTTTTTTAACACGACAACAAAGAATACTCCTCGTAACGAAAACAGTTCTTGGAAATTCCAAAGCCTAGTAGTAACAGAAGTAGGCTAATAGGGGATGTCGCGAGCTGCAGTTTCCACAATGTGATTTCCTCGATTCCAAAGCCTAATAGCAACAGTAGCAGAAATAGACTATTAGAGAATCGGTGTGATTGGTTCTTTACAGTCAAAAGCAGTTCATACGGCAAGCAACATTCATTCCATGGTCTCCAGCATCTGGATGCTGTCTGTTGCCAATCGCCATCATCGTGAGCAGGCACATCAACATTCTACAGTCAAAGGGGAGGCATTCCTAAAGAAGCATCCTTCCAATACCATCTTTGGCAAGAAAAAAGGAAAAGAAAACAGGGCCACCCAAAGTGAAAGCAATAGGACCAGACATTCCGGTAGCTTCCACAAAGTTAGAAATGTGCGCCACTATTGCCATCACAAATGTACCTGCACGACACAAAAATTTTGGCCTACCCTCACCTCAGACCACAAGATACTGCAGAAACAGCTTACACCAGAAAATGTTTACAACACATGTGCACATGCGTAATATCTATATCGATAGAGCAACTGACAATAGCTGAACATGGTGTTCTGATCAGACAAACAAGCTGCTGCATCTTACCGATTACAGCTACTACAATCCAGAAACAAACTGGTACATCACAAGCAAATCGGCCTGCTCCAATCCAGAAGACTGGATACTGAAACACAGGTTCTGCAGATGCCAGGGAACTGGATAATCTTTTAATACTCGTAGCAGACAAGAAAGTCACCACAAACAAAATCATGCATTTTCACTGCTAGTGCATTACGCATGATTTGTAACTGGCTTTTCGGTTTTAATAAGAGAAAGTGGGGCGTTTTGCCCTAAAAGTATACAGTGACTGGTACAGCTTGAATTTCTGAGACAATTTGAATGCTACGGCACACAATAGTAATAAGTGGAGCTGCAAATATCAAGTGACAAAAATCTCGAGACGGGTGAACTTAAAACAATTTACTGAGGAAATGAGTCTAATGGAATGATTCATTTGCTCGCTAAGACAATGGCAATCCACAGCAAGTTTTACTGGGAATGCAGTTAAACGTTACCTTTCTTTTCCTTTCCTGAACTCCTTTTAACTACATAATCTAACAACAGAAAATAATCCAATTTCTGAATCCCCATGTTCACAAGGGAAAAATACAATAAACTTTGGAAATCAAATACGTAATGGAAGTGTGAAACCCTTTTGTCTTCTGTAGTTGAACTCTTATCTGCAAGAAATTCTGAAAATGTTATATCAGTAGTCACCACCACTGATGCACAAGAACGCCACTCTCCCGGAGTGAACTGAACAGCTCCAAACACTCCTCATATGTGTTCTGATACTTGGGCGACCGCTCACCAGGACAGCACTTTTGCCACCGGTTGTAATGGCACTCAAGGAACAGCTCGTCAACCAAGCAAATTGCGCCTGTCTCGAAAAGCCTTGGGATCAAGTCGAACTCAGTCCCCTCCACATCCATCTTCATCACCACATAGTCCTTCTCCGACACCGTCCGCTTCAACCACTCGGCAAAATCAAATGCCGGCACACTCTGCACCTCACCGGACATGTTCTTCCCGGCCGTGGGGCGAATGCGCCCCATGCCACGGCCACTGGCCTTAGCCTCGTCCTCCTTTCCAGGGTCACCATTGATCTCGAATTTGAGCGTCTCATTCTTGACCCAGGCAGCATACGGAAGCAATGTGACAGCCTTCTTCGTGGCATACTCAGCGTGGAACGCCGGATCAGCCTCAATGGCGAACACCTGGAAGGTATGGTTCTGCTTGGGGTACTGTTTCCGGAACCAGCTGCCGATACTGGAGCCATAGCTACGGGAACCAACGTCAACATAAACATACTGGCGCTTGAAGCTGATGTCGGCGAGCGCCGGGAGGTACTTGATGTTCTTGACGTTCCTCTTTAGCGTGATCCATGGCTTCAGTGGCTCTTCTTGGATCAGTGGCTCGGCATGCGTGATGAGTTGGAGCTTGTGATCCCCAATTGTGCAGTTGTCTGTGGAGGTGGCCGCTGGAGTAGCACGAAGCTTCTGGAAGACTAGCTCCCGGAGGGTGGAGGCGTCAGGGCCACTGATCTCGCGAGATCGGACAAACCGGAGGGATGGGAGGATTGCCTGGAGCGAGCGGAGGCTGTAGGCGTCGCCGGCGCTGGAAGTGAGCACGACGAGATGGCCATCCGGCTTCAAGATCCGTGCGGCCTCGCTGGCGAGGTCAGATGGGCGCTTGGAGGAGTCGAGGGCGCGGCCGGTGAAGATGAAGTCCACTGATGACACTGGGAACGGCAGGCGGCGGTCGTCTCCGGCGAAGACGAGCGGGGGCGAGCGCTTCTTCGCCACGGCGATGGCGCCGGGCACGCCGAGCTCCCGCAGCGCGAGCGCCTCCTGTGCGCCGCCGAGGCACACGGCGCGGGAGGACGGGGAGAGGAGGCCGTCGGCGAGGTGCCCGCCGAGCACGGCGGCGTGGAAGTTCACCGCCTTGCGCCACTCGCGGCTGCGCCAGGCCTCCGGCGGCCCTACGGCCGCCTGGACGTAGGTCCTCCCCCCTACGACGGCGGCCGGCACGGGCGGGTAGAGCGGCCATCCGCCTCCGATGGTGACGAATGCCCCGTACAGCAGGCGGAGCGCGAGGGCGGCGACGCCGAGGAGAAGGGCGCGCGTGAGGACCCCGCGGCCGGTCCACTTCCGCGCCGCCGGCTCCATGACGAATCCGGCGACGTGGAGGGTTCGCGACACGGCGAGTCTAACGGCGGCGGAGGATGGAGCCGCTGAAGGACGAATCCGGCGTGGAGACTAACGGGAGCAGAAGCGGGTGGAGGTGTGGTTGGCGGCGACGAGGGAGGGGAGGAGAGGAGTGGATTGGAAATGTAGGGGCACGGGAGGGGGGTGATTGGAAGGGTCCATCATTATCTGTGGTGGTTTGCTTGCTGCGACGAACGGAGGTGGGGAAGGAGATGCCGAGGCCGCTTTTGACGGCGGGTGGGCTTGAGCTTGGGCCTGCCTGTCAGACACACACAAACTTATTTTTCCAACTATACCATACCATACTATTCTCGTTGTAACTTTACCCTCTCACTATTTATATTAATTTATAGATTCAAAATGTCTCTTGTATAAGAAACAAAATAATGTCTCTCCTCTTTTTTCTATATAAAATTTTACTTATTTAGTATAGATAATAGATAGCTAAGATGATATTAACAGAGATGCCCTAACTAAAGCCTTCGCTCAGCTAGTTTATAGCTGTGATTTTTGGTTTTTAGATAAAATCATAATGTAACGACTGTTAATTATTTCTAAGAAAAATAATAAAAAATTAAGAAACCGTTATATTATTATGGACAATACAAAGATAAGACCACATAGGCTTGATTCTTTTAACGTATTTATAATAAAATGATATAAACTGTCTATAAAGATGTCATATATATATATATATATATATATATATATATATATATATATATATATATATATATAGAAGCCTCTTTTCTACACTTGGGTGTAATTACACTATGTCGTATCTCACAACGTAGGAGTATCTCGCGTATGAAGAGTATGTGCGTATAGTATACAGTATTTAAGATCATCTAGGTGGTATGAATAATTTTTGAGTAGTATGTACATTTTTAGACATACTCCTTTTTATGTGTATATATGAAGGTATTTACAAAATACGCTAAAAACTATGGACTCCCTTGCAATTTTTCATGTGGTTCACATTGAAGTATCTTATAATTAGTATATGAGTATATCCAAAGTGATAAAGGAGTATTTCAAGTTCTTAGGTGGTATATTAGAGGTGGGTGTAATTACAGTGTAGAAAGTATTTTCCTATATATATATATATATATATATGCTATTCTTTTAGGCTATGGTGATGGTTTTAGTTGCGGTGATGGCTTTTATTTGTTTGCGATAGAGATTGCGAAAAGAGAGATACTCGCTTGCGATTTTTGATGGTACAGATATTAATTTTTTAACGTGTACTACAATTAACTTGTAGACCCTATTTTAAAAAAATACTTCATTTAAAAATTAGTTATATTAGTAAAAATCAAAAATAATTTTTAGAAGTCGCAAAAGAACATACCTATATTTTACTGAGGTAGATAAATAATGAGAAAGAGGTCGCTTCGTCGCGACAGCCAGCGTCCTCGTGTCGTGCGGTGTGCCAGCCGCAATTCACATGAGCTCTATGAATTGTTTGTTTGCCCACTGGCCCAGGATGTACCTGGCCAACTGACGGTTAGGCCACGGCAGGTAACCGACCTTTCCTTTGCATGGGCCTACGTACTAATGGGCCTGCAGCCCGTCTGCCATGAGCATTTGGCTTGGACCCAGGTGTTTGCAAACCACAGGCGGAGCTCCGGCCAGACTCCAAGAACGCGCCTGCGCTCTCTGCCGTGCTACTCCATCTCGAGCGCGGCCGACGATGCTCGATGGGCTGACTTGAAGCGTGTGCGAATGGTTTCTCGTGGCCACCCGATCGGTGGCGCGCGGCCGGCCGGAGAGCTTGCCTTGGATGGATAGCGGTGCGCGCTAGAGCGAGCTAGGTTGCAGGCGACGAGCGCGAGGAGTGCAGCGCACGAGCCTGTGACAGCCGATTCTTCTCCGGTCATACGGTGGCGCCGAGCTCGTTTCTCCCCCTCGCGTGGCCGCCGTCGCCTCCAACGGTTGCCGGATATCTGGATTCCGTCATCCTCCTCCGATGGTCCGAGTTCGTATTCATATTTGACAGAGAAAAATCTAAACCAAAACATTCTGTATTTAAAAATTGTCTAGGTAGATCACAAATCATGTGTGTAGGCGAGAGTATCCCCATAATCTGATTTTGAAAAAAAAAAATGAAAACAAAACGCATTTGTTGAGAGTGGGATTTGAACCCACGCCCTTTCGGACCAGAACCTTAATCTGGCGCCTTAGACCAACTCGGCCATCTCAACTTCGTGAGCAGATTGAGCGAAATACATTCAAATTAGCGTGACGCGGAAGGGTTCATAAGCGATCCGATCATTCCTTTTTTTGGACAAGTTGGTGATATTCTGTTCGAGAAAACAGGTAGTCATTTCTCTCTCACTTTTAGCCCGCCACTATAATGCACCCTAATAATCTCTGTACATTGTATATACTTTTCTTGCTTGGCTCTTACACTGCACGTCTGCTTCAGTCTTGTTGATCTTGAGATTAATCATGTTTTATGAAATTTTCATGATCAACCAGACTACCCTGCCAGTGAATGAATTAACGAAGTCACTCCGAAAGATAGGCTGTGAATTTGTAAGGGCAAATAGTTTCCAGTCTTGGAATTGCCGGTGGAGTTCTTGCCTTCTTTCTAGATGTTGAATTATCCATTGCTTGGAATTTAAAGTCTGAATTTTGTTTCCTTCTTTGTACTTTGTTCTGTAGATGTTCTTGCGATTATGCTCTGTAGGTAGTTTCTTGCTGGACCTTGATATGATTGATGGCCTTAGCATTTTCTTTCACCATTTTAGCCCAACTGCTCTGTACAAGCATCCAATATCTGATTAAGTTCCAATTCACTGTATATTTTCTCATTAAGTTCTAACCCAGTTGGAAATGTTGGGGCTTTTTTTATGACTCGAGTAATTAGGCTAAAAAGCCATAACTTGGGAGCCCCTCAACTGGTTGTTTGTTCAAAAATCAGGTCTCCCCATGATCTCCATTTTCCCCCTATTTTTCAGTAGCATTATTAAAACCTGGTTGCACCTGGCCAAAGTTCGTCTGCGAAATTTTTTCATGTATAGATCACGTCTGGCTGCAAGAGATTATTTATTTTCCAAAGCCGACACATTCCAACCCCTTCCATCAAGCTGCATCAACTCGATCATAAAATCCCCACTATCAACTTGCTCAAAGGTTGCTAGTAGAAAGAATATCACAGAGATTTTGACTCTTGTTTGTTTGTCATTCTGAAGATTCCAACGTAGGCGCTGATCCGGCCAATGCAGTGCAACGAAGCTTCGTGGTCAGAAAATGTTAATCCCTGTAAATTAATTAAGTTCGTGCATGACAGCTATGCTGGATAGATGGATCATCGGAGCTCAACAGAAACCCATTTGTATACTGCTCGCGCGATCTCCAATTAATGGCCCAAATCTGCTCGATATGCAAGTTTATAATCTGCTGCCCTCTCAAAAGATAAGTTATAATGTTTTGCTAATTAACTAACTATCTTTGTGCCAATTCAATAACGTGGTAGACTGGATCGCTCAATTATCAGCAAGGATCTTAATTTTAACTTGATTATATTTTGAGAGTGGGATTGATCGATCGATGATGCATGGCGCATACAGTATATATATATCTAATTAAACTCTGGTTGCCTCCTCCGTTTCTCCGGGGATACACAAAGATCGACTGGTTAGGTGATAATTAATGTGATATTGTGGCTTAGTTTGTCAACTGACATATATCTTGAGATACATTCTCGTAATCTTGTCAGACATTTAAGGGGAAGCTAGCTAGCTTACAAGCTCCAAGTGGCAAATACAAAAATGTGTCTTTCACTTCCCTCGCTCAATTGTATATGGATGAGCTCATCAGTTACAAGACAAGAATAATTATTCCATCCATTTGCACATGCCTTTCCCATGAAACCAGCTATTAGTATTTGACAATATTAATTAATTTGGTATGAACCGGAATATCTAAAGAGAGGAGAGGGTCATGGACGTCATGCCTACTACAACGGTACGGCCTCCATGGCTCCTTCCTATATAAGTTCCACCGCGTCGTGCTGTGCGATCGACGCGTCTCGTCCGCTCCATCTCCTCTTTCCAAGACCACCACCACCACCCCAGCCATGACTGCCGTCGACTTCATGCCCGACAAGCAGTCCCACCAGCCCGCCATCCCGCCTTCCCTCCATGCCACCTCCACCACCTGGCCGGAAGACACCAACACCCGCAATGGCGGCTCTGCCACCACGCACAGGAGGTAAACATATATATCCATGTGCGTGCAGTGCTGGTTGGTTGGTTGGTTTTCTCTTCTTGATTGAATCCTTGTCGGTTGGCTCGTTTGTGCGCGCGCTTGCAGGTTGGACGGGAAGGTGGCCATTGTGACCGGCGGCGCGCGGGGCATCGGGGAGGCCATTGTGCGGGTGTTCGTCAAGCACGGCGCGCGGGTGGTCATCGCGGACATCGACGACGCCGCGGGGGAGGAGCTCGCCGCGGCTCTGGGGCCGCAGGCCTGCACCTACGTGCACTGCGACGTGTCGGAGGAGGCGGACGTGGAGCGCGCCGTCGACCGAGCCGTGACGCGCCACGGGCGCCTGGACGTGCTGTGCAACAACGCTGGGGTGCTGGGCCGGCAGACTCGCGCGGCCAGGAGCATCGCGTCCTTCGATGCCGCCGAGTTCGACCGCGTGCTGCGCGTCAACGCGCTAGGCGCGGCCCTCGGCATGAAGCACGCGGCGCGCGCCATGCTGCCGCGCCGCGCCGGGAGCATCGTGTCCGTGGCCAGCGTCGCCGGCGTGCTCGGCGGGCTGGGCCCCCACGCCTACACGGCCTCCAAGCACGCCGTGGTGGGGCTCACCAAGAACGCGGCCTGCGAGCTCGGCGAGCACGGCATCCGCGTGAACTGCATCTCCCCCTTCGGCGTGGCCACCCCAATGCTGATCAACGCGTGGCGCCAGCACGGCGAGGACGCCGACGGTAGCGAGGCCGCGGTGCCGAGCGAGGAGGAGGTGGAGAAGGCGGAGGAAATGGTGCGAGGCATGGCCACTCTCAAGGGCCCGACGCTGAGGCCAGGGGACATCGCGGAGGCGGCACTGTTCTTGGCGAGCGACGAGTCGAGGTACGTGTCCGGGCACAACCTCGTCGTGGACGGCGGCGTCACCACCTCGAGAAACGTCATCGGGTTGTGAAGTCCAAGTGTGCTTAGTAAATCATCCATTGTGCGTGCGAATGTCAGTCACTTCAACAACTGAACTGAGCTGCACTGCACTGTACTGTACTGTACTACTTGGCAGTACAGTAGTACAGTACAAGTTGTTCATTAATTCTGTTTGATTTGTTTGGTGTTGTTCTTCATTAATCGTCGTGCAGAGGAACTGTTCAGTCCTGAGTGGGAGATTTCGTTTGACCTGCTTTAATTTCTGCGCCGGGGCTGCAACTGAACAAACCAAGAGTTCAGTCGTTATCCGAATGTTTCAGAGTGAGTTTATCAATTCACTCTCTGCTGGACCAGACTTAAAATATACTATTACTTGTTTTTTTCCACCCACTGGCCTGATCTGAATATAGAAAAGAAGAGAGAAGCCACATTCACAAAAACAGCTAGCGTAGGACAGAGAACGGCGGGGTGAAAAGGAGCCTACAAAAATGCAACTCTATTTGAAATATTCACTGGTGACTATAAGAGTTACCAAGTTTAAATTATACAAGCTATACTTAAAAAAAAACAGAAATAGAGATCTAAATCAACAACATTGAGCATAGGACAGATCTCGTCGGTGTGGTGGAGGGCACCAGAGTGAGCAGAGGCAACCAAAAGCTAGGATGGTGGTGGGAGAGGAACTGGGGCGATTGAATCTTCATGCGTGCTCACATGACATGCGCGCTAGCGCTTGGACGAGCTCATTCGGCAAAATCTCCCGTATCACCTCGTCCAGCAATTGAGAGAATATTCCCTGCAGTTGGATGAGTCCATCCGGGATGAAATAGTGCCATCTATCCAACCAAACACGTGAACACCCCAAAAAAAAAAACTGGATGGAATGATCCCATCCACCCTCCATCCCATGAACCAAACACACCATAAGATTTCATACTTGAGCTAAGAGCAGAAAGACTTAGACGAATTTTGGATATCTATTGATACTTAAAGGTGAATATTTACAGCCAATTCCTAGCTACTCACAAAGCCTAAGGATGACTAAAAACTCAAGTACAGGAGCCACAATTCATCTCTCAAGAGTTCTCTTCAAGAACCCTAACTCTCATCTACTTGCCTTTTTATCTAAGCAAACTTCTCTCCATCCTTTTATAATAGAGGTTTACAAAAAAACCCTAACCAGCACCTCTATAGGATTTCATCTTCTTTTATATGGGCTAACCCGTTAATCTAACACCATACCTGGTTTTACACTTACACATACACACTTCTAAAAGTGTGACTTGCACTTGCTCCCATAGCCTGAATTCATCATTCCATGTCTTCGTGATGACTCTTTGACCTAATTTGATTAGGCCACAATTGCGGTTTCACACACCACCATTTTTCAATATTGGATAATTTACCAAAATACCTTAGTACCATCCTTCCACAAACCTTGATGCTTTTTTTTTTGCCTTGAAGCAACCCTGTGCTTCATCTTCAACTCTCTGTGATCCCAATAATGCAACCAAGTATCTCACACGTTCGGGTTCTACTGAACTATTCTTGCTTACAAACAAGCCTAAGTCAATTGGCGTGCCACATGCCTCTCCATGTATCATGACAACACCCAACTTTCTTGACCATTCTAGACCTCAGCTCTTCTCTGAACTTAGTCTTGATCCGCCTTGCCATTGCCCGTCATGTTAACCACCAATCGCTCCCACTCCAGTTCCTTGTCTTCCAGGCTTGTAATCATTCCGGTAGCATCAGTCATCTTCTAGCACCACTTTGATCGTTCTGGACCTCAGCTCTCTAACTTAGTCCCATTCTTTGACTGCTTTGGACCTATGATTGTTAGCTTAGTCCTGGTCCTGTCCACTCACCATGACTTAGTTTTGGAGTTCTATAACTAACACCAATAAGCAAACTATCACGTAGCACCGCACGGCACAAAATCATCTATTGACACAATTGATGAGCCAAGAACATTTACCTTCATATAAAAACATCTCCATATGCTTTGACACGTAGTCTATAGTGCCTAATGACTAGATGCCATGTTTTCACGCATTTGGACTCTCAAGCCACCTGCACATCCAAAGAACAAGCAACCATCTCGAGCAGAGGTTCCATATACTTGACTTATATTAGTCAAAATAATATATCATACAACTCAACACAACCAAATAATAGCATCCATGTCGTGCACACACTCAAACCACTCAAAATAGCTCTCACTATTCTCTAACTGTAGCCACCGGTTAGACCGCTCTCCCTATGTGGTCGGACCACACTGGTCAGATCACCAACCACTGGCCGGTCTGGCCAGTCCACTAGTGTGACTGCATCTTCAATGCCAACCACATCGCCTAACTCAATTTCGGTTCGATCACCAATCAATAGTTGGTCGGTCCTTACGTGCCCAACTTCAAAACACACTCTCTAGAAAAAAACAACCACAAATTAGAATTTGATCACACCGCACTGGTGGTTAGACCGTCAATCAAAATCTGGTCACATCGGGCCGACGGTCAGACCGCCTTTGACCTACAACAAAAACTGAAATTTACCAACTTTTGAAACTAAACTCAAACATCAACAACATTTATCTAAGAGAATCTAGTACCCATCATACACCGATAGGTGACCTTTCAGACTGTGTCACGCAGACAAGAATCCGGCAGTTCTGAAAACTAACTGGAAAGCGAGATGGCGGAACAGAAACTTTGGACAACATGGAGGATGGATGCCACGATGAAAAGCGAAAAGTTCTCCAGTATCCAATGGCAAGTGCTGGCTAGCTACGGCCATCACTGCAATGGTGACAAGTTCTTGAGGGAGATAAGATCATTTGCTAGGCTAGCTTGTTTCCAACTAGAAAAATTTTACGATAGCCAATACACTAGTACTAGTAGATACTAGGCAAATAAAACATTTAAACATTTAGGAACCGCATGTTGTTCCTTCTCGATCATCGCGTCTCTGCAGGCAAAATACTCATGTCTAACGCCTTAGCCTTTTTCTGTCTCTACCATAGAGCTCTCATGCTACGATCAACAGATGCTCATGCTTTCCATATGACTAGACCATTTGGGGCGCGTTGCGCACCCTATTATCATACAAAAATTGAAAGAACTCATCACTGCGAACCGGAGCAATAGAGTAAGACTCAAGCAGTAATAATGGACAACGTACACTCAAGCAATAGAGTAAGACTTTCACATTGCAACAGGAGCTTCAGAGGCTATAACTTAAATCTTCCTACCAGGGAGTAGTAAGCTAACCTCTAACAAACGTGAGGTATTTTTAATTGGCAAACCGAATAGAACACTACCAATGACTAATTCTTTGCTATGCATATACCAAATCAAAATGGGATGGGAAAGTAATCCTCTTTTTTATCTTCTTTGCTTCTTCTGATCTGACATTTAGCTTTTACATACACTACTATAAAAAAAGGCTATATTAGATACCTCATCATAAATAGTTCTAGGGATTCATCAGTATTGCAATTATTATAGACGATTTTACAAGCGTAACCATCTATGTTACTAGCAATAGCTAGAACCGTTTAAGATACATAATTATCACAAATGGTTCGGATTAAAAATCATTTGTGATATCTGCAATTATCACAGATAGTTTTTAATTTGAATCGTCTGTTAAAATATCATAGATGGTTCTTAAAAAAACCATTTATGATAATTCCATACATTACAAACAGTTTTTAATCGAACCATTTGTGATAATGCCACGTCATCGATCCATGACATCTCCCTTAGGATTGCTGAGGATATCCCTGCTGCTCCTGGTTCATCCACTCATTTGCTAGAAGTTTCAACTCCTCCAATTGAACCAACAAGATTGATTACACGGATACGAGCAAAGAAACTACAACAACTGGTAAACTTGTTCTTTAAATAGCATACTTTTGATAAGAGTTTGCTACTACCTAATTCTAGCGCCCTGTGTGAACTTGGGTATGAAGAGGAGGCTACATGCCAAGGCCCATTCGGTTGTCCAACAGATTCGAAAACTTCGAAGACCATTTTGAGGCCCTAAACGACGTTTTTAGATATTACACTTTTTCATAGCCTCGCAAATGAATCAGAGCTGTCAAACAAGTTCAAGAACATCAAAAATGGAGTCCGTATGCAAACGTTATGGCTATTTTTATTGAGTATTGCTTTCAATTGATGTGTGAAATGAATGTGCTTGTTTCTTAAATGAATGTGAATTGGATGTGTACATGTACTTGTTGTATTTTTGCTTGTTTCAGAGGGCATAGCTAGTATTTTCTGAGATTAGCTAATAAATTGAAATAGATTTACCAATACAAAAGAATATCACAGACGGTTTCTAAGGACAAACCATTTATGATATATCAACTATCATAAACGATTTTATCTACAAACCGTCTGTGATAATCAACTATCATGGACGGTTCTGAGTTAATAACTATTTGTGAAGGTTGGTTCAAAAAATCGTCTATAATAACCTCATATCATTACTAACTCATAAACTAAGACGGTTCCCTAAATCGTTTGTGATAATATTTTTGAGCCATCTATGATGACTTTTTATGCAATAGTGATATGATATGGGAATTGCCCTTTTGATCAGGTTGAACTAACAATTGAATAAAAAATGGGGATGTTAAATGCCATTTAAATGTGATAGTGATCGCAATGCCTGGCGGGCTACAAATATCTCTGCTTTCAATTCCAACATCTCTCTTTTGGTTGAGGCAGAGTTGTTGAGGGCTTCTCCTCCTATCAGTAATCCGTCCAATGCCAATTATAAAATTCAAATCCTGAACAAATCTACATGTTAAATGTCGAGATCTATCTATCACTGCATTGATGGGAAAAGGGGGGAAGATCATGTTATTTAGATAATGCCACAAAAGAAGAAAAAAATGAAGCATAGCCATCGTCTCAATATAGCAGATGACAATGCTGCTTGTGATAGCGTGCCGGCTATAGCACCATGCGACCCATGGCGGTGATGAGGAAGGGGAGTATTGGCGTCAAGGGTGGTGGGGGAGAGAACACCATAGCCATGGAAGCTTCGTTGATCCATCACCATCACTATCTCGGCCAGCCCTGCCTCGACGTCCCATTCCCAGCCTGCGCCACCCGCCTCCCGGCTAGCGTCGCCCCCCTTCTTGGCCTATAGTGCCCGGCTGCCTACCTCCCAGGCTTCAGGTATTTTTCTCTTTACTATGCCATTATGTGTCTCAAGAGTCGAAACTTATATCAGGCTGATGAACTATATAATTGAATGTAGGTGTGGAACATGGTTGAAAAGCATAAAAAGGTTGACTATACTTCTATTATTCATGAAAAATATGCCCATGAACAGACGGTTGCCACTACTTCTCTTGCAGGAAAGTACATCATAGTGAAGAATATAGCAAAGGTACATTTTTATGCATTTATATTTTGTTATTATTTTGGGCTTCAAGTTGAATTCATTTTATGGCTAAAGATAAAAAATAATTTTAATTGTAACATGCGATATATGCATGTGCTTATATTCTTGGTGGCCAACTTGGTAGGTCTAGCTCAACAAAAGAGGAGTTCCTATGTTGACTTGTGAAAAGCAATAACTAATGTCTAATGGAATTATTTGACCTACAATTGTAGAAATTCAAAAACGTTGTTTTTCTAGGATTTGATCCTGATGTTGACTTAGAGAAAGTAGAGATTGCAAATCAAACAACAATGCTTAAAGAAGAAACTGAAGAAATTGGTGCGTGATATTGGCAATTGTTGTTACCTTTTTGGTTGTGTGATCTTATACTATACAAATTTGTTTTTGCACTAATACCAATTTGACTATAATGCTATATAATTAACAGGAAACTTGTTGAGAAGACTATGATGTGTAAGTACAGAGTTGAGAATGTCAATGACCACTTCATTGCCTTCAATACTATTTATGATGCCACATAGGTAAATTTTCTTTTGAACTTATCTTTTAGTTTTACAGAAATCTTATGTCCCTTCTGTACTGGTTGAATCTTCCCCTTTTGAAAGTCCTACATGTGAATTTTTCATAAACCTATATTTTCTGGATGTCAAAATGGACTGTCTCTATAATATCTTCATAATATCTATGAGATGGTAAACAATAAGAGATCAACTTGTATGTATTTGCACTATACATTTTTGTTATGTCTTCTATGGGTATATTTGACATAAGTTTTTCTTATTAGAATTCAGTCTGGGGTTTGACGGAATCCTGGATCCGCCACTGCTCACAAGTAAAGAGGCCACAAGTCATAGAGAAATGCTCCCGCAAAGTAGTTAGTTTTTTTTCTGAGAATCCTTAAAGTTCTTCTCACTATGGAATGATACTCCCAAGATTCTGTGACTGCAAAGAATAAAAAAAGTAAGGAGACTAGTAATAAGATTTCAACGAAGAAAAGGAGGGGGAAGAAGAATGGGAGAGGAAGGTGAGGCTGTCTCTTGCTCAAAGTACAAATTAGACCTGGAAAGGCAACAGTGCATTATATATGATCTAGATCATATGATGGACCTGGACTTTAGCCGCAGGGTAAGAGTTTTGAATTAAGCACAATTAGTTATAGAGATATTAATTAAACATGATATTTCCATACTAAGGTGCGCATATATAAGCTCAATGTACACCGAAATATCAGTCTATCAGTCAATGAAAAATAGCAAGCAACATGCATATTGGAGCTGAGGTCTGTGTCGTTGCTGGAAAATGTGCATATATAATACTTATCAACAACCTCGCGAAAAAAAAACAGGAGGGAAATGCTTACTAACAAAGGTGCTCTTCTAGCCGGTAGCCATGGGCTGTTCTGATCTGGTTTGTGTTTGACGATTTACAATGTGCGCGTTTGCTAAGGGAAGAATACTTACTAATAAGAATATGGGTATCTTTACTACTATAAAAGAAGGAGTTGGTGGTTGATGAGTCCTCTCCCATATCTCTTCCCTCACCTTTTTAAGCCATTCGATTCGCTATAACTAATCCGAACCGTCTGTCTCCTAAACCCTACCTCTCCCCCAGCGCCCGGCCCCCTAACCCCATCACTCCCCGCCGCCCCGCGCCTCTCTTGTTTTCCCCGCCGACCCGCTTTGCCCCTCGTTCTCCCGCGCGCCCACCTCCCCTCGTTCTCCCGCGCCCGCCTCCCTCACTCTCCCGCCGCCCCGCCTCCTCCCCCACACCCGCGCGCCGCCTCCTCCCACACCCCACGTCGCCGCCGCCTCCTCCCCCTCCCCACCCCGCACCGCCGCCTGCCCTCCTCCCCCTTCCTCTCCCCCCGCCGCCCTCCTTCCTCTCCCCCTGCCGCCCCCCTCCCCCTTTCCACGCCGCCGCCTCCTCCCCCTCCTCCCCTCCCTCGGCCTCCCCTCCTCCCCTTCCCCGCCGCCGCCTCCTCCCCTCCGCCCGCCGCCCCCTCCTCTCTCCCCACCCCGCGCGCCGCCTCCTCCCCACTCCGCGGACCTTCATCGCCCGGAGCTGCTGCCTTCGGTGGAGGCACCTCGTCGCCCGGCGCTCAGATCTTCACCGCCCGGCCTTGTCAGATCCGCCGCTTCACTTCCTTCGTCCGCCCAGGGTCCGCCGGCCGCCGTTCTTCCACAGACACTTCGTCAGTCCGGCCGCCACTCAGGTTCTTCATCACCTCGCCCGTGGCCGCCTCCGCTCAGATCCGTGCGGGGCCGCCGCTTGCCGCTTGAAGCGTGGGGAGCCGCCTTGCCCCTCCCGCCCTCACCCCCTCCGCCCCCCTCGCGCCGCCGCCACTCCTCTGCCACCCCCGCGCCGCCGCATCCTCCTCCCCTAGCCCGCGCCGCCGCCTCCTCCCCCTCGGGTGCCTCCTCCGCTCCGCCGCCACCTCCTCCCCTGCTCCGCCAACGCCTCCTCCTCCTGTGTAGTTGGGAGTTGGCCTCTGTGTTGAGGGATACGAAGGAGATATTTGATTCAGTCGGCGTCAAACTAATTGCTGTCGGTATTGGCACTCCAGATAAAGCCCGTATTCTTGCTGAACGTGTATGTAGTACGCTTCAATTTATACCTTATTTCTTACCCTCTTAACACACAGCCGTGAACTGTTCTAAATTATCCCTCTTGTCTAACGACTTGCCAGACAATGGATTTCCAAAAAAAATCAATCAATCATGCATATATGTTTTAGAGAGTTCTCCAGAAATTTCCATCCCTAACTAACTCTGTCTAAATATTTAATGCAGTTGCCCTTTCCATTGGATTGCCTCTATGCAGATCCTGGATGCAAGGTACTAATTCGTGTGCTCGCACATTAATGAACCTATTGGATATTGCTATATTGTATGCTAGAGAGTAACTATATGCACTTGATATTATGGTTGAACTTTTGAATATACCTTTCTTTCATATAGTATCTGTTGAACTTGTAAGCATCTCCTTGCCATTTTATTGTCTGGATTGTACTAACAGGATCTATCCCATAAAAACGTGTAATTACTATTTTGGAGAAAGATTGTTGGAAATTATTTTGTTGTGGCCAGTCAGAGAAATGTGAATTCATAAGATGCAAGTATTGATGGTGACCGTTTATTCACAAGTGGAAGGCATTCTATAGTTGCAGAACATGAAATCTGTCTTATAATCATAAAAATGTACAATAATAAGTTGTTCCATAAGTAAGGATTCCATTAGAAATGATCTTTGTTGCTGCTGGGATTAATTTGTGATGTATATGTTTTTCCCCTCTTTTCGAACTTAGTTGTTAGATATCTAAATGAGGTAGATACATGCATATACCATATTTGGTACATGAGGATCAATTATATGTGGATTGAAATTTTTACTATCCACCAAAAACATTTTCTTTCTTCTGTTCCTGAGCATATGACTTCCATCTAACCTTTTAAGGCTTATGATCTCTTGGGTCTATATTTTGGTATTGGTCGCGCATTCTTCAACCCAGCCAGTGTAAGCATCAATTTTTCTTTTCACTTGTGTAGTTTTGTAATGAAAAATGGTTGGACATTGTCGTAAACAGTTGAACATATTCCTTTGAAGGTCAAAGTGTTTTCTCGGTTTGACTCCCTCAAGGAGGCGGTGAAGAATTATACAATCGAAGTCACCCCTGATGATAGGGCAAGTGTCCTGCAGCAGGTTAGATCATTTACTGGTACTTTAACTGCTTCTGGCAGCCCTTGAAAAAATGCTTCTGCCACCATCATTTGAACTTATTTTGGGATTTCTCAGTTTCTTGATCCATGGAACTGCTTGTTTGTTTCCCATGTGTTAGGGTGGAATGTTTGTATTCAAAGGGAAAGAACTGTTACACGCAAGGAAAGATGAGGGCACAGGTGATCATGCACCTTTAGATGATGTCCTAAACATCTGCTGTAAAGTTCCAGTCGCCTGATGTTGTGTTCTACAAGTTGGTATGTCAGATACTCGTGCTCTTTTATCCATCAATTACCATTTTGAGCTGCTGCTACTGCTTCTCTCTCGCTCGCTCGCTCTCTCTCCCCCTCCCTCCCTCCCTCCCTCCCTCTCTCGGGTAAATAGCAATTTCAGTTCCATGTTAGCTTATGGCAGCCTGGGGCAAAAGAAATAGCAATATACTTCTGACTTGCTTATTGTCTTCATCAACTCATTTGGTATTTCGTTGCAACGCACGGACACCTTACTAGTACTACATAAGCATGAGCATGCATGCGTGCTGTATCCTGTAGTGAGAAAATTTTGTAGTTTTGTGTAGAACGAAAGGCAGCGATTAGAGATGAGGAATAGGAGCTCACACTTTTTGATATCAAATTGAATCCCCGAGTTATACATAGCTTTGAAACACGCAACCACAGCACCTTGCCGCGTGCTAACACTGAAGGGCAAGGTGCGGGGCGACGCCTTCTTCCCTCGCTCTGACTCGATGGCAACACGATGGGCGATGGCTTCAGTCAGCGCCATGGGTGAAGAAATCGATGCTATGAAACACTGCAAAGGCCAAAGGGCAAGGTCACTGGAAACCTTCCTCCTAGCTAGGCTGAAACCTGAACAGATCGGCCACCTTTTGCTTGTCTGTGTGAACTGCTGCTAGCCTGGGAGGTTGGGCTACGCAAGTCTTTGTTGTTGGCTCAGCTTGGCTGGTGTCACTGTTCGTGAGTTGCCTAATGCACACTACTATCAACATGGGCTCGAGCTATAGAAAAGCTGATTTAGACCTAGTGTCCTATGCATCCCCCATGGGTGTACATGGATCTTCCCCTACCCTAAAGTATCTCTCCAAGCATAAGAAATATTTTCTCTCAACATACACAAGAGCTTATATAGTGAAGGCTCTTCACCTCATACATAACCCTAACAACCAGCTTACACTTAGTGGATACAATCACTTATCAATTGGTAAACCTAATAACCCACACTCAAATATATTTTACACTTAATACACATTCACACTTCTTAAAGCATGACTTTCACATGGCTCCAACAACCCGATAAGACGCTTCATCCATCAAGATGTGACCTAATCTACCTTAGGTCACTGCTGTGGTTATGCAAACCATCTCTCCACCTGGTATTAGATAATATACACAATTGGCACCCACCGACCGTCACGATGCTTCTCCTTGAAGCAAACTCCAATACAAAGTTTGTGATGCCCAATGATTTGTCACCAATCCTATACACCTTCGGCCTCCTCCCGAATTATCTCCACTTGAAACAGCCCAAGTCCAATGACACATTATATGCATGCACTTGCCTCACAATGATTCTTATGTTTCTCTTGTACTTCTCTGCTTGAGATGTAGCTTTACCTAGGCTTACGTGACCCTCCATGGCCTCGGGCTCCTTCTCTAGTCTTGGTCTTGTCATTGACTGTAAACAATCAAAGTACCCTATACATCAAAAAAAATAAGCAATTATCCTGAGCACAAGTGACATAAACTTGACTTACGTTAGCAAACACCACATAGCACTCCCGACTATGATTAACACAATGCATGGACTTCTGCCATGACTAAAACTTGCGTGGACTCTCATCATAACTAACACCTTGCAAGGACTCCCAAAAAGCTCCTAGAGCAACAACACAACTGAGATAAAACTCATCTCACACACTGAGGAAAGGCCAATATAATCGCCAATCAATAGCTGGTTAGACCGTCGAGAACCAACTCAAACTTCTTTCGGTAACAGGGGAGCCGGTCTAACCGTGGCAACCATGCCGATTAGACTGCTCGACACACCTTCGTTCGGACCACCATCATACGGCCGATCACACTGCTCTCAAATCTTTCACGCAACAGAATGAGGACATCTCTAGAATAAAAGTATCATCAACTACGGAATGGTACAACCGCTCCCCGGTCAGACCGACACCCACGGCCGGTCAGACCGCTAATCACCTGATAGCAAAACCAGATAATGCAAGTGACACAAAATCAAACTCATAATTCAACAATGAACCTCAAGCGAAGTCAAATACTTATCAAAAATCTTGTGGGCACTCCACGTGGTGTTACATTTTTTTGTCAATCTTTGGCACGCGAACGAAGTGCGAGTCATATACTAATAGGGTAAGTGGTGTATATACCAATAGTCCAATAATAATATTTGTTAATATTTTAATATCAATCTTACGTATAATTTATATGGATTTGAGGGAAACCTCTCTCAAGGGACAAGCTATGAGTACACAGAATACACATGAATTTCTATGCATGTTCGAGCTTTTTCCTCAAGAACAATAACCCTATATCCTGTGTCACTATTGCTCAAAGAAGATGACTACAACAAAGTAATGTGAAAAAGACTTGCAGTATCTCATCAATCTACTGGATCTCTCCCCTTCTTCCTCTGCATCAGCCCTTGTATAGTTGATGAAACGTCAACAGTTGTCTTGCGCCTTAAGACGCCTTGTCGTTTCGGGAGTTAACCATCTGGTGGAGGTTATTGTCAGAGAGACGTGGTTAGCCGTTTACTGTGTGATAGTTATTGTCAGAGAGAGATCGTGCGTGTAGTTATTGGGCATAAGCGCACGTTTTAATTGTCTTGTCAAACAGACCCACTGCGTGGTAGATCATCATAGACAGACTAGTCGGAGATATACTGGTCATAGGAAGGTCTACGACCACGAGGTGGTCGTAGGACCACTTACGACTATCTCGTACTCGCAGAAGAACTTATGATTATGAAATGGTCGTAGAAGAATTAAAACCAGATAGTCATAGAATAGCTTACGATAATGGGATGATCGCAACAGAATTTACGACCATTTTATGGATTTTCTTACTTACTAATAAAAGATATATTTAAAATATATAATAATTTAAAAATTATTCTATCCCCGTCAGTATTCTTGAACTGAACGTGGACTGGGGATTCCAGCCGGCAAGCCAGTTAGATGTGTACAGCTGTTTACAGGAAGCAACGAAAGGACGAATGATTCATATGAAAGGACGAATGATTCATAGTCTCACTGACAAATAAGCAGAAGAAAACAAGGAAGCAAGTACGTAGTACAAATTTATTCAAAATTTTTGTTTGCTTACTGCAACAGCCATGCAAAAGGCTAGGCTAGGCTAGGCTTGTTTGTTTCGTTGCAGTTTGAACTTTCAACGACGACTTTGCTCGCAGAATCGCAAGCAAGCAGCGTGCAAACGATGTGGCGATGAGCTTGCGGTGAATCTTTGGTGCGATGGTACTACAATTCAAACATGGTTAATGTTTTTGTTTTCCACCCTACATTATGGGAGTAAGCTTGGTTGTTTCTGTGTCGCAGGGCGCGATGAATGGAAAGCATTGATCAGCTGATTTCACGGGCACGGCGCTGGTAATACGGACGTTCAGATTGGATCTGAACTTCGTAAAGATAGACGTTGACAGGCTCTCGATGAAGATATCGACATACTACGACGACGTCGAGACTTGGAGAACGCAAACATCGCCTAAAGCGACGCACTTTCGGACGAAGCGAAGGTCAATCTCCACGTGATTGGTGCGCTGATGCTGCACCGGATTCGTCGAGAGGTGGACGGTACTGATGTTGTCACAGTAGACGAGTATTACACGTTGGTAAGGGCTGTGAAACTCATCGAGAAGCTGACGTAGCCAACAAGTTTCAACGACGGCATTGGTTACAACTCTGTACTGGAACGAGGCACCGTGTGTTGTCATTTGGAGGACTAGGAGATGAGATAATTGTCACCAAGGAACCCGGTATAGACGGATGCGGACTTGCGTGTGTCAGGCAACCTCCCAGTCAGCATCAGAGTAGGCAACGAGATCCATCGAGGTAGACCGCTGAATGAGAAGACTATGATCCAGTGCCACACAAATACCCAAAAATACGCTTCACAGCTATAAGATGAAACTCTTGAGGATCATATGTAGCATATGGAGGCTGGTATTATTTGGATACCTCCGTCACCGTCACTCCGTCAGGGAGTTGGGCCGGCCTGCTGAGGACCGCATGGACTAGTTCTCGTAATTTGACTGATATTTTGGCAAAGTAAAAAAGAGACGCTTTGCAAATGCTGTTAAAAAACTTAAAATGCTGTAAAAAAATTACTGCTACTACTACGGTTTCCAGTGTTGTGTAAAATCACCAAGATCAAATGACTACTTGCTACTTAAATTCTCTCACTAGCTCGTTTCCTCGTCTATTCCATGAACTTGGCAAGTGGCCCACACAATTGTGTGGCTAGCCCTACCATACTTCATATTTATATGTCTATATTCATTGTAATATAGTTTATAATTTGGATATTCATGTGTTTTAATGAAGTGTTTTCCACGTGACACTCGATTTTGTATAGGCACATTATTTGAGGGATATTGTTGCTCCTTTGGTTCACAAATTATTATAATTGTGGGAAGAGTACAGTATTTTTTCTTCATGTTGATAAATAATATATTTTTGAATATTTATGTTAGTCCTATGAAGATAATATGCATATATTAGTGATGACTAATATTTCCATACATATTCTTATTTCTAATAAATATTTTATGGTCAAAACTAATATGTTAATTAAACTTGTGTCCTAGTCAATCCCACATTGACTATGGAGAAAAACATTATGTCACTCCAAATGTGTTTTTATATTTTTTTAACACTTAGACTTAAATGCAATTGCTATCCTGTAACCTGAACATGAGATTAGTTCTGGACTCATAATTTGCGACTTCATAGTCCATGCATGCATGTATTTTTTTGATATGGTATCTATAATGTATTTTGTAGATAGCTTCTTCGTGATGCAATATGTCTTGTTTTCTATGTTACAGTCGACTACTGCATGAAAAACATCCTAATTCTCTATCCTCTTTCTCTCCTTCACATCATCTCGTGTTTTACGTGGCAAAGCTTACATGCAGTTGATGTCACACCACTGTACATGCCTAAGTGGGGTGCAATGCATACGCAGATCCATCCTACAGTGGGCTGAACATTGAGCAGATTTTATACTAGAGTGTTACAATCTTTGTGCATGATGTGAACTACTCCTGTTGCATGCCTCGTGGACATCCTTCTCATGCATTAACTTCATCTCTCGAAGAGTTTTCTTAATTATCTCCTATTGATATGTACGACAGCCAAAAAACCACCATCTTCATCGATCTATGGTCTTGTATTGTCGGAGTCAAGCACCATAATTTGTATTGATTTGTTATTTGTTCGTTGGATGTGTGGGTGTATGCTAATATTGACCATCACCCTATATCACATGCTCGCTATGATCAATATGTACAAGCACCTCGTAGTTTCATCAGTTCCATCGTACTGATATTGGCCATCACCTTACGTGGCATGCTCTCTATAATCAATATATGTACGTACAAAATATTGATATGTCTTTCCGTTCCATGCAGGCCATTTCTAGTACTTGCGTTAGATCTCTAGCTAAATAGAGATATATCCATTGCACAATAACTCTATCTATGTAGATATATAATAAAGTCCCACAAAATAGACGATGTGTATTATTCTCGTCCTCTCAATTAACGAGATAATTTCTGTAAATATTTTTCTTTTTTATTATTGTGGGAATTTTTAGCCTTCCAAGTTAAGGAAGTAGCTTAAATCAGAGGGGAAAAAGAAGAAATAAAACCGACTTAAGGATCATCTCTCTTTTAGTTTTTAAATTACAAAGCAATATATATCTCTAAGTTAATGACACCATCTCTTTCATGCAACACATCAAACCGATCAATTGTTTTCTTTCTTGTCCGGTTGGTCAAATTTGGCTTTCCTTTCAATTGCTCACGACTTGATTTTCCCAAATGTACAGCGGAAATTAATTTACTTTCACCACTACCTCAAGGTCAAAACATGAGAGTATAACTGTATAACCAAATAACTGTATAATCAAATAACTGTTCCTTTCCCAAACTAGGAAGGGGGCACACCCTATATATACGTCCGGATCAATGATTCAGATAAGGTCACGGACAATGGGATGATTCCTTGTCACATAAGATTTATGGTGATTTGGATGAGAGAAAAGAGAGAAAGAAATCGTTTGGCATGCAACAGACGGTCTATAATACCCTTATACACAGCTTATTTGTTATTATATCCATGCCATCTATACAAATTGTGAGGACAACTTAGAGACAACGTATTGTATGAGTTGTTTTTAGTTTTATCTATAAAAAACATAAAATATACTACATTCACCAGCTATATATATTATTATTGTACATGCGCATAAGTGTCGTTGCTGAAATTATTTTCTGAGTTAGAGTACATATTGTCGTTGAGATCGACTGAACGGCAGGAGAGTGCATAATGCCAACGACCACCATCGTTTTCTTTTGGAGAAACATGATGTAGCCTATCTGAGTCATCTACTGACCCCCCCCCCCCCTCTCTCTCTCTCATGTCCGATCAGTTAATTTCAAAAATGGATGGTAAAAAAAGGAAAACATTTTGCTCCACACATCTCTAGATTCCAATGGACGGCATGGATAGTTGGTCCATATGAAGGTGAGTTCATAGTCTTGTTATTCGGGTCCAGGGCTGCATATTTTTACTGGATCGAAGAGGAAAAGTTGATGGTAGTACTACTGGTAATGGTCACCATCATTTGGAAATTAACGGAAGAATTTTGGATGCTAGATAGCCGCTATTGCCTATCGCCATTTGTCATAAGCTAGGACAAATCATTTTCTTTCTTCTCTTTGACAAGTCTCTGTAGCTTGATGCAAGGCTGTTCTTTTCTTCCCCGGCCAGTAGCTAGGGTCCAGGGCAGGAGATGCTCGCTCGTATGCAAAGCCCAACACTAGCTAGCATTAATGCTCCGAGCATTTTGAGCATATAAGCTAGTAGGAAAAGCAGGATATATATAATATATGATGCCCAATGCTTGCAACCTGCTTGCATGTTTGAAGTTAATTAGCTGATCATGAAGTGATTCCTGCTGAGAGTCCCCGGATCAATTAGTGAAATATATACTCTCTACGAGGAGAAATAGAAAACTCTCTAGTCTGCGCGCGACTCCATTATTTTCTGTACGATCGACGCAGATGCCAACTGCTCCATCGTTGAACTCTCACCATGCGATGCAGGCACGCCCATGGACCGAAGAAGATGACCTGTATTGTATTATTGGCGTTCAAAAGGATAACAGAAGAATTAAGATGACGGCAATATGCGGTAATTGATACGACTTAATTGATAGATCCGACTAAATATGAGGCCAGCTGGTAGATCCGACTTAATTGGCTTTGGACGCTACCACTCCCTCCGTTCCGAGCACATGACGTCTTAGAGTATGTACAACAATTTAGACGGCTGCTGTCTGTATATATATACACATCACATATAGACAACAAAAAAATAGCTTGCACAATGTGTTGTCTATTTAGTTGTCTGCAATCTTATAAAAAAGACAACAAAAAAGATAGCTTGTAAAAAAGACAGCTCGTACAACGCTCGCAACGCCGTCTCTTCGCTTAGGAGCACGAGCCCGGGCCGTCTCTTCGCGAGAGGACGGCTTGTGTCTCTTCCTTCATTAATTACAGTCCACGTCAGATGATTTTGCTATGTTGGCATGATAAAGACAGTAGTTGTCTATGTGTTGTATATGCCCTTAGGGTTTTGCACTTCAACCAAAGTGCATGTAGAAATAACCAAATCATACTTTTTCATTAGCTCGCTTACTGCTCTTGGATCGTGTGTTACTCTAATCCATGGTAATAAATAACCTTAGGAATAATGAGTGGTAGGCGTATGAGATAATTGAATCTATGCCATTGAATAGCGTCCGCTTCTACAAAATGTTGCTGAAAAACACTCTCTCTATTATATGTCACTGAATTATACAAGAATTCAATTATATGCCACTGCTGTTAGTGCACCGTTAGTAGAGGTCGTTATCTTCTGAAAAAAGACCAAAATACCCCTACCAAAAGATCAAAGACCCAATTTATTTAAAATAGTAAATAATCTCCACAAATTATGCAAATTCACAGGGGTGTTGTTCAACATGTCACTAAGATAGGAAAAAAATTCAAAGCACTGTTTAAAGAAAATTTTTAGTTTTTTAATTTAAATTCTGATAAAAGCTACTATTTACAAACAGAGACTAAATGAGGTCTAAAAATTCTCACATGCTCCTAAAATGTTATATAGTTCCTGAAAATTATTGCTTTACATTTTTTATGTAGTGAATGTTTCTTGGTATACAAAATAGCTCAAATAGACTACTTTTGAATTTAAATTTCAAAAATAGAACAAATGGAAGGATCAGTTCATAAAATTTTATTTTTGAGTTGTGAACTACCCCAATGATCCACCAAAAAAATTAGTATTTTTTTGGCTAAGCCAATTTACTCTAATTTAATTTTTATCACAAGGACATATTTTGAACTAAGGGCAAAATCATCTTTTTCAGGGCCAAACGGAGGCTAATTGATGGCAATGGTATATAATTGAATTTCAGTGTAATTCAATGGTATATAATAGTGAGAGTGTTTTGCAGTGGTATTTTATAGAAACTGACGCTATTCAATGGCATAGAATCAATTTTCTCTAGGAGTATTCCAAGGAAAAAACAGTTAAAAGTTGTCTTGAAATTGTAGAGCGATATATATTTAGAGATAAAATTTGAAAGATAGAATGATATGTATTCAGAATGGAGCGAGTAGGAAGCAACATTTTAATTTGGTGCATACCTAGCTAAGGAATAGAATGATATGTATTCAGAAATGGAACGAGTGGGAAGCAACATTTTAATTTGGTGCATACCTAAGGAATCTCTAGGAGACATGTTTGCTTTGCTGCTTGGATTCTGTAGATTATTGTTTACCTGTAGTTTCCCTTTTCAGCCTCTGTTTATCTGCATCGCTGGCTTTCATAAGTCATAAACTATTTTGTTTATTTGTTCAAAAAAATCATAAGTTGAAAATAACAGATCTATCTATATTCTTGTTTTCAAAACAAGCTTTGTATGCTTTATTAAATTAAATCCAATCACCGTGAATTAACAATTAAGTTGAGTTATTGAAAAACATCTCGGCGGGGTACTTTTCCTATACACACACTTACAGATGAAAAATAGCATTCAAGTGGTATATAAAAAGTGAGAATACGTACTCTCAAGAGTATGAAATCATGTTCCTATACACACACTTACAGATACTCCATTCATTGAGAAATATAAGCTCTATAGTTTGAAAAGTTTTGTTGATAAATACAAGGCTTATATATAGATTTAATAAATCTTTTTCTCATATGCTCCTATTTTCTTCTATCTATCAATGCATTTATTTGTTACTATCTACATAAAGTATTCTCATTTATCTTTTTAAGATATTTATAAAAAGTATCTAAGTCATTTTCTCGTATACACTTCTTAATTTTACTACCCTTAATTCACGTGCAAAGTCAAAATACGATTTCCGGAAGGAGTGATTACTAGATTATATTGGCGGTTGGTGCTGGGGCAGTGATCTCTATAGACTGAAGAAACAGGACTGGCAGAACAAGCATTAATTAAGCCAAGATAAGCAAAGCAACAGGCGACAAATCGCAAGGAATTGCGTGACACTCCAAGCAAGCTGGCTAACCTCATCATTCGAGCTGCTAACCTCATCATTCGAGCAGAGACCAGCGTAACGCCACGTCCCCATCACCGGCTAGTAGTGGTGATGAACTTTTCAAAGCAATTTTCCAAGTATCTCTCATCGAAGATCTACTATATATTTTAGTTAACCAGTAGATCGTTAGGAGATTCTATGAATTAGTATAAAGATCCGCTTTTAACGGGCTCCTTCCAGTAGGAGTGATAAACTTTTCATAGTAATTATCTGAGTATCTTTGATCGGAGATCTACTGCATATTTTGCTAAATCAGTAGATCATTTGAAGATTCTATGAACTGATATAAGGGTCCGCTTCTAGTGAACTTCTATGCGGTGGATAAAACACTTACTTTATCCACTCTGAATAGCACGACGCTTTGACCATGTATCTCTAACAACAGCTGTTATGCAGTTGTCTCCACGATTATCTTCCATTGAAAATAATGAAAATTTAGCTATTATCATATATATCTCTCTGACAGCAAGGATATCGTATAACCGGTTCATAGCAATAAAAATTATTATCTTTCTCTTGTTAAATCATTTCAATAAATATAGCCTTCTTTCTCGTATTTTCGTAAGATCGGCGACAAGTGGCAATACGGATACACACCGTATAGTGGTACTAGACAGTCAAACACGCATGAAATCCAAACTAGTACGATATCTCAACTCGGTAATTACCGTGACTAATGTCATGGACAGACGTAGCTAATTAAGCTAGCGGTTTACTAGCTAGCAGATGTTTAACGTGACTAGAGGGTGAGGGCGAGGACGAGGCCCGGGAGGGAGTTGCGGGCGCGGTCGGGGCGGCGGCTCTGCCAGATGCACTTGGAGGCGCCGGCGAGGCGGGTGACGGTGAGGTCGGTGTTGAAGTACTCGCGCAGCTGGGTGATCACCCCATCCGGGCCCACCGTCCACGCGTGCACCCAGTAGGTCTTGGAGGAGTCGGTGGCGGGCTGCCCCTCGGCGATGACGGTGGAGCCGAAGGCGTCGACGGAGCGTGGCACGAAGCGGAAGGACGAGGAAGACGCCCCGGTGAGGATGCGCATCATATGCTGGTGCGCGGGCGGGCCATGGAACCACCACTCGAGGTCGGGTGCGAGGAGGCCCTGGACGGCGGCGTGGTCGCTGGCGTTGAGCGCCTCGTAGAGGCGGAGGACGAGGAACTTGTTGCGCTGTTCCTCTGTCTCGGCGGCCGGGGTCTCCAGCTCCTCGCGCGAGCCCGGCCTAGGCTCTGGACCTACCTACCTAGCTTACCTTGCACGAAGGATTGGAGATGGGGAAGAAGGAAACGCGGGCGCGAGCCTTTTATAGAGGAGAGCGCGCCGCGGGTTGGGTGGTCGTCTCGTCTTCACATCAGCCGGCGGCGATCGATCCTTCCTGGGTCGTGCATTTCGGGGGAGGCGCCATTTGGTCCTGCTTCTGGTGAGCCGTCACATCCCTTTCAACTTATCTGTAGTTTTTTGAATAGACAAATAGTATATTTTTAATGATTTTTTTAACACGGTTTATCGAAATAGTTAGTTTTTTAAACGACTTATCTATTTACCTCTGCTTAATTTATTTATATAAACACTTATATTAAAATTAAAAATCATCCGTCGTACCTATAAGTCATACCCATCACTCGCTATGCTGTGGCGCAGCTTTCCGAGTAAGCTGCTTCCTTCTGGAACACCTCGTGTTGCTGTGGGAGTGCCACTTGGCTTTCCTCTGCATTCGTGCTTGCTTGCTTGTTTAGTACCCTAGCTAGCATACGTACCAAACCATGTGGTTAGTACTGGACTACTACTACTATCCTTACGTTCTTCATTGATCACTACTGTATAAATCAATTATTACTACTGATCAATTATTACTCACCTCACCGTCCCATGTGCCAGAGGCCGCTGGAGCTTGTTTGTCATCATTATTTTCTTCGTTCGTGAGCTTGTTTGTCGCTCGCTCGCTCCTTTGTTGAGTTGGATCCGACTCAGCTGGCCTAGTACTAGTAGCGAGGACCGCAGAAGACAATCCATCGAAACCCTAGAGCGAACGAGCGAGCGATTCCCTTTCCCCTTCCAACCCTAGAGCGAACGAGCGAGCGATTCCCTTTCCCCTTCCAACCCTAGAGCGCCGACTGGCATACGGTGGCCAAGGAAGCAGCCGAGGGCGCGAGCACTTGGTGGGCTGGTGGCCACGACGCATAACGACCAGGGCAAAGGAGTTGAGCATAAGCAATGAGCAAAGAGTAAAGGTGGAGTCGCGCAGAGTAAAGGGGATGCAGATGGATGATAGAAATGATGGCTTATGATGATTTGGGTATGATTCTTCCCTCCTTTTGCTTTGCATATTTGTGTAGATAGAAATATTTAAAATACAATAGAGGAAGGGCCTAGAAATATTTAATATACAGTAGAGGAAGGGCCTCCCATGTGAGATTGCAGGACCAAAGTGTCGACAGTAACAGACCAGCCCCGGTGTAAATTGCAGACGTCGCAAGGGGACAAATTACTGGAGGCATTCTGCGGGTGTGCAGAATTTGAGAAGACAAATCACTGGAGGCATTCTGCGGGTGTGCAGAAAATAACAGCTCACGTTCCACAGAAAATTCCTAGAGAAACAAACTTCTTTATTTTATTTCTCTTTTGAAGGATCAGAAATGGCAACAGAGAGGGTGAATGATGCCTTTTGAAAAAATTCCGCCCCAAGTATTCACTCACTTTTCAGCCAAGAGCAAACTAAAGACAGCAAAGAAATCTTGTCAAAACAAGATCAATCGCACACCTAAAACAAGATTAAAATCATGGAAACTCATTGACAAAACAACACTACTGGCTGATAATAGACCAAAAAAACAGTAAATAAATTGCTGTCCAAAGCAGCCTGAAAAGCACAAAGTAAAAACTGAAAAGCACAAAGTAAAAGCAGCTTAAAGTAAAAGCAACTCAAAGTAAAAGCTGAAAAGCAAAAAGCAAAAGCTGAAAAGCATAAAAAAAATCAGCAAAAAGAACTAGAGATTGCAGCAAAGAAATTCATGGGTACTGCTATTTTGCTCTTGGGAATGTGCTAGTCATGGGACTTTGAGAAAATTCTCAGTTCAAAGCAAACTCATGTCCGCAGTTCCTCAAATAAGAACACACCTCAAAATAAAATAGATGAAGAACTGGAGAGGAGACTTTTGCTCTTAGGAATATGCTAGCCAACTGGCTTTGAGATGAAATACGAAATAGAGCAAAAGAATCTGCAGCAAATAGAGCCCAAGTATAACAAGGAGATTTTCATATTTTTACTCTCGAGATATGCTAGCCAACTGGCTTTGGAGTAGATCCCAGTTCAAAGTAAATATAGCAGCAACTAGAGCATAAGTATAACAAGGAAATTTTCAGATTTTTACTCTTGGAAATATGCTAGCCAACTGGCTTTGAGAAAGTACCCAAATCATAGCAACGATTCAACCAAGCTAAACTCCAAAAAGAAAGAAACACCGAAATCAAACAATTTGCTTATGGAAAATAACCGACCAAATGGTCTTGAGACATATTTCCACCATAAGCACGAGAAAAGATTACTCTCACAATATTTCAAAAAGAGAAAGAGAGATACCCCGGATTATATAAAGAAAATGTTTACAACCATCTCTCCCATCTCTCAACAAGAGAACAAGTAAAACACTACTTCTCATGGAGTACAAGCATTAGGAAACCCTAACACTCACACTCCTCTCACATGCACACCTCTCCTCATGAGAGCAATTCTATTTATAGCCTCCACTAATGGGTTTACAAGCCTACTTTACCTATTAGGTCACACCAACTCTCTACTAATGGGTTTACAAGCCTATTTTACCCATTAGGTCACACCAACTCTCCACTAATGGGTTTACACACAATTTTACCCATTAGATTACAATATCTCTCCACTAATTGATCATTTCCTCATAAAGGCCACTTTGCCCATTCTTTCTTAACCCAATCCGCTTCCTTTTGTGCAGCCTTGCGTATTTACCAAAATACCCCTCCTGCACCTTCCTGGAAGCTTCCTCATTTCTTGCCGCGCACGTCTCGCAACCACTTCAAGTCCTCGCCGTCTTCAACACATCCCGACCGCTCTGATCTCAGCACCGCCTGTGCCTAGTCTGGTCACCCGTGTGTCGCCACGACTCCATCTCAAAATCCTGCCGTCATCACCGATAAGAAAACACATTACATAGCACCGCACAAAATATTATAATTAAATATCCGCATCAGTAATTAGCACCAAAATACCCAGAACAAACTCAGATATTTTAAAACACGAGTCAATTACTCATCACATAACTGGGGTTACCTCCACATGATCTCTCATCTTTACATTAGCACAAACCATAACTTACATCTACAGTACTGCATAGCGAGATGTCAACGCGTAGACCATTTCGCCGGCAGCCACAGCGACGTCGAAGCGACCGAGGAGTTGAGCTGCCCCGACGAGGATGGGGGTCTGTCTGTCTCTGTCGACAGCGTTGGTAACCGCAGGCTCCGGGAGGTGCCCTGCAACCCCGGAGTCCAAGCTGTCGGAGTCGATCCTGAACCCCTGCCGCCCGGGCCCAGCATCGCAACCTAACGGGCCACTGACACAGCGAGCTGGACCTCATGCCCTAATTCTCTCCCCTTCTCCGTCGCCATGGCCATGACGCACGCGAGCCCCTGCTGGTTCAGCAGCGTGCAAACCTTCGAATCCTGTCACGTGGATTAATCTCTGATACCGTTAGCGACTATTCCGACGCCCAAGCTGCAGGGAAGACGAAGCCGCCCGTGCCTGCTGCAGCAAGAACCGCAAGTTCCGCCTCGTCGAGACGGCCGTCCGCGACGGCGACGGTGTGTGCACCATGTGACCACCTTCGGTGTCAGCTCCGACAAGCATCGGGAGTCACGGCTCGCCTGCCTGCTCGCTCCTATGCCGTCTCCAAGTATACTGAATATTGCACCGCACAAGCATTCTGGATGTGAGTGAGTGATCCAGTGAAGAGCGGCCTGGTGTAATTTCCTTACTGAAAGGTGTATTTTTCCTCTTTCAACCTGCGGCGGTAATTTTTTTTCTACTTAGTTAAGGTCTTAAGGATCGAGTGCATTAGCAACTAATCCTTAGCCGGCTTGTAATTTTACACTAATATCTACTGCAAACGAATAATACAGTGAAAGAAAACCCTCATTTTTTGTGTTGTTTGTTAATTATGCAGAAAAAAACAGAGTTGCTCAGCAGCAGCAGCAGTAGATACAGGGGAACTATGAAGGGGTAAGAAATGAAAGCATTCAAGGCAAAAGAACTACCAAAAATTACATGTTTCGAAACTAAAATATGCCGCTGTTTCTTTTTCTCCCTTGCAAGATCGTGCAAGACACAGAGCGAGGAATTCATATATAACGCTACTAAATTTTTATAAATCATCACTTGATTTCACCACTGCAATTAGCAAACACAAGTAGATCTGCACAACATATATAACCGACTACAAAGAAGAATGGATTGCTCCCTCCTATCTAACCTTCCCCTCCTTGCAAATGTCATGAAAAATATAGCATCACTTTGACTTAGCCATTGCAATTAGCAAACACGAGTGGTTCTGCACAAAATAACCAACTACCATGAAGAATGGATTCCTCAAATATGACAATCTCCAGACAGACAATCTCCAGATAGATGTTCAATCAAAACTCACTGATGTAAAATAGCTTAATAAATAAGAAAACATACCGAACTATGATAAAGCAATTAACTCAACAAGTATACGATGGATCATCACAACAGGAATTAGAACATACCTTTCTTCCAACATTGCAGAGCCTTCTCCAAATAACTCCTCCACGGAGCCAAAAGAGGCAGACTTTACTCCAAGCTTTCCAATTGAACTGTGTGACCTTGTAGCAAAAAGAAGAGGCTTGGACTTGTTCTGGTTTCTCTTTGGGGACAACTGTGGCGATGTCAAACGGTGATCGGATGGGATGATGACAAGCACCACACAAGTGGTGTCATCTTTCAGCCCACTTTTTTTTCAGAGCTTGCTGCATACATATAAATGGATGTTAAAATTGGCAATTGAGTCAATCATGCCAACTATGACAGACATGGAGCATCTAGGTACTACTACAGGGCGCACAAGCTTTGCAGCCAATCCTCGGCAAGCCTTTGCCGCTGCTTCATTGGATAGTGCATCCCATATGCCATCTGATGCTATTATCAGCCTTCGTCCGACATTTGAGAGCTGAAATCACCCAACAGAAAGAGACAACTTTCACGTCTCAGCCTAAGACGCATCATGCCAGCAAAAGAAATCGCGTGCATTTTGTAATTCCTACCCACCTTCACTTGCTTGACATGTGGAATCGGCACAATGAACTCCCCATCATCCACGTCGCCAATGGATCTTGAGAGGCACAAACCACCTGGCCAGCACCGGAGAGGACCGACCTAAGATAAAACATCCACGGAACACCCCATTGTGCCCGTCGACCACCTACCGAAACAAGCGCAGATCCAGCGAACCAAGAACCCATCACATCACCAAATCAACAAATTGACTACGACGGAGAAGACCGAGGAGGGGGCATACAGCGAAGACGGAGAAGGCTGTGGAGGGGTCGCCGGGGACGCGGAGGCAGTCGGGCTTGACAAGGAAGTGGTCCTTTCCGCGCTTGGCGAAGCCAGCGTGGCCGTAGCGCAGTGCCGGGCGCTCGGAGCCTCCGGCGCGGAGCTCGCGCACGATCAGCGTGGACAGGGGCAGAGCCGCCTCTCCCTCGAGGCGCTGGCCATCACCGCCGCTTGCCTCAGTCGTAACTACCCACCACCTAGCTCCCAAGAACCCACCATTTCTCGCGGGGAAAATCTCAGGACGGAGGCAGCGGCGAGGCGGGCTCGGATTCGGATGTGAGATTGCGCGGCCCGCGCAAATCGGAGCAATGGGGAGACCGCGAATTGGGATTTGGGGACTCGTGGGGGAGAAGTGAGAGGAGACGAGCAACCGAGTAGGACTGGCGAAATGAGGTGAGGTGCTCACTGCAAAAACAACTGGTATGTTAACCTCCCAAAGCAAATCAAAGCAAAGATTAATGAAGTGACACTAGTGATGTGCTTGCTGCCAGCGTGGCTGTCCAAGCCACGTGGGAGTGCACTTTTTCTGTCTAATTTTTGGATCAACAGAAAAGACTTGTCCATATTGGACCACTACACGCTTGCTTAGATGCTGGTAGCAATTTAACCATCCAGGTTAATTTCTATCCTCATCTTGTTTCCCCTGGGAGGTTGCCCACAGCCACAAGAGAAGGGCCAATGCACATCAGGAATGGAGGACCATGTAACAAAGCTGCAAGAGGTCTTCAGCCCTTTTTTTTTCTTCGGCTTATGATTTTTATACTGTTTCTGAGAGAAAATATAAAGTAACAAACAACCACGTGCAATTTTGGCTAATAACTGGTGGAGGTCAGAGACCCACATGTTTCACTTTTAGTAGGAGGAGATGATCATCACCTTGCAGTATGTTGCTTACCTGACTAACCCGCCACTAGGGGTGTAAATGGATCGGATACGAACGGATAATACCTTTACCATATTTGTTTTTATATTTTTTTTTCGGATATGGATACAAATATGGATAACTCGAATACGAATACAAATACGAATAATATCGAATACAGATACGGAGCGAATACGAATCAAAACGAATATGATTACGAATATTTATCGGAACATGAAAACCCCTTAAATTATACATCCAAAATTAATGAAAATATGTAAATAATTCATCTTATCAAAAATATTCATGAAATCTAAACAAGCATAGATAGAGTGGACTGATGGGCCATCGCCAACTCGCCGTATTGGGCTGGACTACTGGAGGCATTATGGGCTAGATGGCTATTGGGATGAAATCCGGATATCCGTTTTTGTAATATCCGGATAATCCGTATTCGTATCTGTATTCGACGGATACCATGCTTATCGTATTCGTATCCGTATCCGATAAAAAAATCTGTATCCATATCTGATCCGAGAATTATCCGAAAAAAATCCGATCCGACACAATCTATATCCGTATTCGTCCGGATCGGTCAGAAACTATCCGATCCGTTTTCACCCCTGCCCGCCACTACTGGGTCGTTATATGGTTTCACCCCCAGATAAGCCGATTGGAAAGCACGTCTACTGCACCGGTTTGGACATCTCGTTTCAGATAGAATCCATAGAGTGCCACATTCATGGCTACGACGATATAGGCAATGCTCAGCAGATTCGCCTGCAGAGGTTATGAGGTTCCACCTAGTTGCTTACTTGCTCTTCATGTTAGGGTGGGTCCTATTTCCTATGACTCAGAAAGACTGAGTCCCTGGTCAACATCGAGCCTGATGAGGTCTTGCTATACAGCTGTGGCTCGGCTATACTATGCATGATCTACAGAGGTTTGTGCGATGGCTCGTAGCGTGCTACTGACAAGCCAAATCTCGTTGTCTACTATATCTTTGTTGCAATTGTTGTCATGAGAGCACTTTCTACTGGTCGGACACACTTTTGTGGTGCCGGTGCACCCGTACCAATTGGAGGCACGGTTCTACGGTCACGTTGATGGTGACAACCTAGTGTGCGGACTCACCACAGGTACTCATTGCATTGCTAGTGAGCTAGGATGATGCAGGGAGAGACCATGGCGAGTGTACCTGGAGTTTCACAACATGTTCAGGACCTTGCATAAGGGTAGTGTCGTGTGGACCGTAGAGTTCATCTCTGAGATAATACCTTTTAGCTTTGTTAGAGCAATATGAGCATAGCAGGGATTACTGGCTTACAACCTGCCATCTTGTCTTCTCCTATATAGTAGAGCCCAACGCCCTCAACAAGTCATGATATAGTTCAAGCTTCATCAGCAGATGCCACAAACATCGGGTCAACTACAACCCAACCACATTCACCTATAAGTAAATTTATTTGTTAGCTTATTTTGTATAGTCCATTGCTTTAACTTCTAAGTCGTGTATAATTTGTTTCTTCTTTATTTTTCCACTCAAATAATAGTTGTGTACCGCCACTTTTTTGTAGGCAAATAAAGAAGGAACAGAAGAGCGACGACTGGAGGGCGACATAGGTGTTGTGGACCACAGCCTAAGAGCAATCGATGAGGACGTAGGTCAAGCAGGAGCGACAGTTGTATAACCTAGACATGTACCCCCCCCGTACATATAGTGGTACGTGCTGTGAACCCATTGCAGACTAACGGGGCCCCATGCATAGCCCCTGCCACAAGCCACATACATCGATAGGTTGGCATTAGGCCCGGACTGACACCGTGCGTCATGATACAACAAAACGATAAAATATTTCAAGTTCGTATTTAAAACATATTGTCCATACATACACAGCTAAACTATTTTGTCTGTCTCTACAACTTTTCTCAACAAGTTGACATCACACGGTAGTTTCCCCTAGTGATTTGACAACACGAAATAGCTTTTCTTAGCTAGTTGACAACTCGTACCAGTTTTTCTCAGTGAATAGACAACACTCAACAGCTTTTCTCAGAGATCAGACATCATGCACCAACTTTCCGTAGTGAAATAACAATACATATTAGCTTTTCTTGGTAAATTAACAATGACACCACCTTCCCTGTGCTCACAACATTCGCTCTCCCAGACATGAGTGCACTACCATTCAGCAAAATTTACACCCGAACAGTGCACAAGGACCGCCTATAAAGTTTGCCCAGCCACCACATATTGACAAATCACATTACATGTTTCATTTCACACCACTAACTTACTCCATGCATTTACGGTAGACCACAGTGTGTTGCTACTTCTTCTAATGGATCGACAACCCGAAGATGTATGACAGGGCATCCATTGAGTAAAAATACATACTCAACTACTCGATGATGCTGGAGATATTCACACGCTGGAAACCTTATACTCGGATGCCAAGGGAAAGGCCAGAATGGCGGAGGACAAGAGAAAGGCGTCGATGCCCCCGCTGAATGCTAGGTTATTTTAGACTGGGACAAACATATACAAGTTGTAGAAGTCGAGTACTGGACATGGGTCGCGAGGTATAAAGTGCACAAAGGAGAGAGAGAGAGGAGAAAGGCACCGATGGTCCCAAATGTATACAACTTATGACTGCAAGCATGACTTTTAAAAGGCACATATGTATCTTAGTTGTCGTTAGGGTTGATAGTTTGCACATGTTGCTATTGGTATCGTATAAGTAGTGAGGCAAACATACGCACGTAATCAAACCCTACGTACTATATAATTTAACAAATTCATTGCAAAATATTATGTTGGTCTAGACATAGTCTATCACGATAATCTTTTACAATAACATATCTCTGCTACTTAATAAAGCAAATTGATGATGGTGATCCATCTATCCCTCCAAGCTCATCCTTGCTCCTTCATAAAACATTCTACCCTGATACAGAACAAAATAATGTACCAAAAAATAAATCTGACCACCCTACGAATTCTTCAACAAAAAACAAAGCTCTATCAGGTGCGTGCCAAAGTCAAGAGCGTGGAGGCACGTCAGGGGAGCGCGAATGCGGAGCTGATGGCGTGGGCCCTATAGGCAAATCCCAGCAATGTCGAGCCGACGTGTTGAAAAAAATATGATTTTTTAATGTGTATCAAAACACAAGTGTTGAACTGGTTAGCAAAAAAGAGGCCGAATGAACACTTGCTGAGTCATAGGAGCTCGACAGGGTGCTAATGAGCCTGAGCTGCTCAGCAGCTCCTGCCAAGAGAGGGGAGCTTTGCAGGGCGCTATGGAGACCAGAGGGGGGCAGCAAGCACCGTCTACATCCCACGCGCTCTAGCTACCATGCTCGCTTTGTCTGCCACGCCACTCATGTTCTACTGCTCTAGCTGCCATGCTTGTTTTGTCTGCCATGCCACTCATGTTCTACTGAACTGTAATGATATGCTATGTAATAGATGTCATCTATGGTATTTGTAACGAGTCTATTTTTACAAAACAGATATATGGGATTAAATCTAAAAGAAACGCTGCAGTGCCAAAAGTGCCAAGACGCGCACAGCGGCCGGCCGGCCGGCCGGAGTCGGAAAAGGATTAATTTTGACGCACACAGGTCTTTGCAGTGCAGTGCAGTGCTACCGAGTCGGTAATGTTAGCCGTGATGGGGCCCACCCGCTCGCTCGTGACACGGTAAACGGCGGGGCCCACCCTCCGCCGTCCACCATCGTGCGGGGCGGGGCCCTTTGTTTCTCCCTTCCTCTTGCCTTGGCGTCCGTCTCCTCCTCCGAGCACTGCAATTGCAAGGCATTTCCCACCGAATTGACTTGTCTGGATTACTGTCTGTCTAGGTACGATCTCTCCACCCGATTCCATTCAAACCCACCTAGCATCGCACCAGCAATCAACGATCAAAAGCTCTCTTTTTCACTGTGGAGGTTTGAAAATGGAAGGAAGGATTTGTACTAGTATTGAACTTGTGCTTGCTCTACTCTACTGGCGGTGCAAAAGGCTCGTCTTTGTCGCCCACTGTTTCACCTCAATTCTCGTGCTCTAAGGCATGCTAATTGATTCCCCCCCCCCCCCCCTTTTTCCCCTCGGGCGACTAATTCGGCCAATTGGCGTGGGGGATTCCGATTTGGTCCTTGGCTTTGATTCGTGGAGTGGTTTGATTAATTGATTTGGATTTGTGCTGCTCTTGCCGTGTAGGTACGGGCACCGGCGGGAGGGTCATCCTGCGGCGGAGGAAGATGGGCGGAGAGGACGACGACGATGAGGAGTATGTGGTGGACGAGGACGAAGAGGAGGCAGAGGAGGACGAGGAGTATGTCGCGGCTGCGTGCTCCGACGAGGAGGAGGAACCGGAGCCGGAGGACGAATCTGATGCGGATTTCGAGGGGGAGGAGGAGGACCTGGAAGAAGACGAGGAGTTGGAGATCGAGGCGCCGCGGCCGACGCGTCCGGCCAAGGGCGGGGCCCGAGGCCGGAAGGGGAAGCCGGCGGGATCTCGGCGGCGGAGGCACGAGGACGACAATGACTACGAGGAGGAGATCGAGGAGGAGGAGGACGAGGAGGAGGAGCAGGAGCAGGAGGAAGAAGTCGAAGAAGACGACGAGGAATCTGGGGATTTTGCCCCGATTCGCGCCAAAAAAGTTAGGCCTAAGAACAACGTGGCGAAGCGGAAGCCGGCGGCTGGACGCCAGCATCGTAAGAAGAAGAGGAACGGTTCTAGGGTTTCCAAGGGAAAGGCAAGGAAGGGCGCGTTAGCGCGCCGGCGGAGGAAGCGATGGGTGGTTGACGACTATGAAGACGAGGAGGAGGAGGAGGAAGATGAGGATTTCATTGTCAAGGATGATCAGGACGAGGTGAATCACCGGCCAAGGAAGAAGCCGAGGAAGACAAGGGATGGCACTCCAGAGCCGGTTCTTGAGGCAGAGACATGGCCGTCGGTTGAATCAGACACATCAGATTTTGAGTTTGTGACATCTGATGAGGAACCTGCCGAGAATGAAGCATCAATGGCCCAGCCAGCGAGAATCAAGGGGAAGAAGCGCCGGAGGAAGAGGGGATCTGGGTCAGAGTCGTCATCGGATTCTGATTATGTCATATCAGAGGATGAATTGATGGATTTGGGAGTGTCTAGGCCTCCAGAGACAGCGACCCCGCCACGACGGACCTTTGTTCCAAGGAGGGTGGAGGAGAAGGGGAAGGAGCCAGAGGAGGCTTTGAAACGGACATGTGGGATCTGCCTCTCAGAGGAGCAGAGAGCTACAATACAGGGTGTGCTTAATTGCTGCTCACACTACTTCTGCTTTGCATGCATCCTGGAGTGGTCAAAGGTGGAGTCGAGGTGCCCATTGTGTAAACGGCGGTTCAATACAGTTACCAAGTCATCAATGGCTGATCTGGGATTGGGGTTGAGGAAAGCTGTTATTAGGGTAGAAAAACGTGATCAGGTAACGGTTTCCTCTTCTGATCGCTATCGAATTACATATCTGCGTACTGCAGACCATTCTCCATTACTCAACACAGTTTTTATTTGGATGGGTGATGTATTTAGATGGGAAGGCATTGCTTTTCCAAGTTTCAACATACTCTGGCCGCTAGAGATATGATAATCCTGCCCCCGTGGGAATAGCAGGCCTTAGACCTTGTACTCTGACATTTGGCTGCTATTATTCGTAGTAAGTGTGCTGTCACTTGTAACCATCCAAAAATGTTGGTTTGTGGATAAAGGTTTCGGTAGATATGGCATGGAATTTTAGGGACAACATATCCATAACTTTTAGTTTGCCATTCTAACTCAGGGTTCAATAATGTAAGCTGCTGATAATCATGGCTCATGAATCTCTTGCAGCAGCCTTTCTTGGTACACTCATCTATTTGGTAAATAAAGTCTGTTCTTGTTATACTTGCAACCTTGATACCCGATGTATATCTGTACATGTTAAAGACTTAATTTCCTTCTTGGCTTTCACATTATGTTTTGCATGATCAACTTATAGAAAGCCTTCTCATTGTTATGATACCAACTGGAACTCGTGTGATGGTTAGCTTAAAAAAATACTGTCAGCCAGAAAAAGGGTAGTATAACCTTGTGGCAGTTTGTATGTTCTTCCGTTGGTACTCAGCATGCTGAATCTCAAAATACGGTTGTATCATTAGTTTTACTTCTTTCTTGAACAGGTATACCAGCCCACTGAAGAAGAAATGAGGCGTTGGTTAGATCCATATGAAAATGTTGTATGCATAGAGTGCAATCAAGGTGGTGATGACAATCTCATGTTACTGTGTGATATATGTGATTCCTCAGCACATACTTATTGTGTTGGTCTAGAAAGAGAAGTACCAGAAGGGAACTGGTACTGCAGAGGGTGTAGATCCGGCGGGGAGGGCCCCTCTTATGCACAATCGCACGATAGGTTGGTTCACCGCGGAGAAAGTAATAGTAATACCAACCCTGCTGATACTAGTTCTGGATCGTTTGGCACAGCCATATCAAGTGGTGTATTCCAGAGATCACCACTAATCAGCGTCCAGACTTCTCAGCAAGAATTTGATCTAAATCTCTCTCCAAGAGAAACCCCTGAGGAAGATAAGCGAGTTGAGTCACATATTTCATCAGATTCTATGTCGACTCCTACTGGAAGGCACACAACTCTCGGTAGGAGGCGTGCCTTGAACCGACGTATTCGCATTCTTCTATTTAGACCAAGGATTGCAAATAATGAGTGGCAGAGTGACGTTCAGCGTGACAGAACCCTATTAGGAACTGAACAAAATCAATGGAACACCTGCGCCTCAACAGGAGTGAACCCATCGTGTTCCAGGGCTGATTTTATGCAGAGCCAACAGAGTAGCTCACCTTTTGTTCAGTCAGCAAGTAATCTTACTCAGTGCACCTACGAGGATGGAAGCAATTTCCGACAAATAGAAGGTGCCAAGGACCAGCTGATTCCTATTGTCAAGAAGAGCCTCAAACGCATTTGTGCTCAGTCCCCATTGGGTATGTATAGCTATTTGAGCAGACCACTGTTTTGATGTATCAATTTTGCGAGCACGCATGTGTTTCTATTTATAACAGGTTTGTTCTTTTCGGCTGTGGGTTATGTCTTTTGAATTCTAGCTGTTCGCGAAAAGAGTTCGGAGAGAGAGATAGTCGCATGCGATTTTGACTGGTATAGCTGAAGTCAGTGTAGTGTCTACTACAATTGACTAGTAGACATCGCCTTGAAAAAACAATCCGTTTGAAAGTTAGTTACTATAGCATAAACCATAAGCCGAAAAGAACGAGACCAACCATTATAACATTTGGGTGTGGTATTTAATTTTTGTCCTATACTTTTTATTGATTACCCAGAGATTTAATATGTTCTACTCAAAGATTTCTAGCTTAGCTTTTTGTGGATAATGGTTGGTAGAAAAAAATAGTTCGGTTGATGCTCATTGCAGCATCTCATTGGTCAAAATTTTTTTAAGTGGCAAATTCATTTTTCTGGTGTGGCACCTGCTGACCTGGAAGTACTGGAAATACTTTTCTGGTTACTCTCATTGGCATTGGGCGAATATGATTGTCATTATGTTTTGAAGGAACCACTTTGGGGGGCTTATGGAGTTCTGGTTACTGGTAGTATTGATGGCGAAAAATTTTGCTTGTTTTTGATGGTGCTTGTTTGTGATATGATGTTGGCCATTGTGCCCGGAACTGAGTGCAAAGTCAGCTGTGTTGGACTACTTCAATTTGCTAAACTATGGCTATTTAAATCGGACTAACATATCCTTCTTGTATGTTTCAGACCAATCTGCTTTCAAGAATGTAGCACGGCGAGCAACACACACTATCTTAGCTTCGTCTGGGATTGCACACAACAGGGATATGGTTGTTGCTACACCTTATCCTTTTCCTAGCGGTTGTTATCATGCTTGTGATGGTCGAGAGCCAGCATTTCTCGTGGAAACTTGCTGCTCATCGTGCTTCACCTCCTTTGTTGGTGACGTCGTCAGTTACATCGCAAATATGTTTTCCTAAAGTTCCTGCCTTTTATTAAATTGGCATTTTTTAAATCTATTATTGTCATTCTTTCAATTATAACCAATTTAAATGATTATACAACCACAAATGTGTTACTGATAGTATGGTTAGCTTAAAATATAATGCGTATCTTCTAAATGATGCATTCTATTTTGGGAATTAGTTTTTAATTGCTTGCTTATTAACCATTCTTTGGTAATTTTCTAAGTCTTCCAACAAGGTTCTACAGTTATCCTGCTGGAAGAAGTTTTTTTCGACGTGTCACTGTGTCAGTGATCATGTCCTCATATTAAATGTTTGTAGTTACATACTATTTAACCTTTCTTTTTTTGCATTTATTTATGTTTTCAGAATACAGTATAGAGTTTCAGTTTACTAGCACTTTGCTTTTTGGAATGGCAGTATATCCAACGAATGTGGAGCATCTTATTTACACTGAGAGAAAACTTGAAGAATACAAATTTATATATTTAATATTGTTTAGCATACTAATAAACATAAGAATAAGATATAGGAAAGAATTTTATATACCACCACAATTTTCCCCTTCTGGATTGCTTGACAATCTGATTTTTTTTACCACTCTTAATTTATCTTTTGAACAGATATTAATTATTTACCTTATGTGAGTTAATTAGATTGGATTTTCTATTAAGAAAATCCCTGCATATCATTTCATTATTATTTCTTGTTTCGGAAGAAATCATCTGTCTTAGTATTTGAATAGACTAGTGTCCTTTTCTCTTAATGTTCCCTGTGTCCATAAGTATGATAAGTTCAGTTCTGTTACCTTCCCAGTTTCTACCATATTTTTCTGAGGACCGTACCGTTACCTTTCCTACAGAGATGAACCCATTGTTGATACGTAGCTGTTTTAACTCATGCAATTCCTTCTTTAGACATATAGTTATACACTAGTGTATCATTACTTTGAGCCAACTTAGAAGGTATAATTAGATTACAAAAGTTTATTTTGTGTGAGCCCTTGTAATTTCTGTCTGATTTCTCCTTGGGCATGTCTTGCATTGGGTCTGCAAAGACCCATTCCAGCTTTTACTTTTGTTATCTGTATTTGTTTGTGTGCTTCTTGGCTTGGGTTGTGTCATGTGTGTTCTTTGCCCTTTATTGGAATAAGCGGGAGATGCAAAAGGAACATGTTGCGGTCATGAACGTTGTGTTCAAAAACTGTTGCGGCCCAGCCCTTGCCTAAGAGGCGCAGATAAATTTACAATTTGGTAAGGAGGGACCTTAGCTGACGATGCTGCACTGACTATCTCCCAATTAGAGGTATTTGAAAGGCTGGTGCATCGTAGATTTGTTCATAGTTCTTAATTTGTTTCTGCAAGATCTGCATCCAAATTTTACTGTATTCAACATTGCAAGATCTGCATATATAGTAACTGTTACTGGTATCGAGCATTTACTCGATCGTTTTCAGCATGCTCATTTCAGCCCATTCATTGCCTGCCAAATGGACAGATTTTTTTAAAGTCAATCCTGCCTTGTAGGTTTTCTTTGTCACTTTGTCATCATGAGTGCTATAATGAGCAATATACGTGTGTTGGTGTCCAATTGAAATAGGGATAATTGAGGATTTGCCACTGCAAATAGATGCAATCGAGGATTTGCCCCTCTACGTCGTCGGAGGCCACAGCCGGCAGCAGTGGGTTCGAAACTGAAGAAGTTGTAGAGTAACCAGTTCAAAATCCTATGGTCAGTTCGGTGATTGACGGTTGTTTAACTGCTGCTCTTTTGCTCCGCGTGCAGGCAGCTTCTACAATCAAATTGACGAGATTGGGGAATGAAAGTATGAAAATGCAAAATGTTGATTCCATTCCATCTTTTGTTTGTTCGTTGCCTGATGTGCACACTGGTAGTTAACCTTGTCCCGGTTTATGGAGTTGAAAACTGCAGTGACTTCAGATCTAGCAATAGTCCCAGTTTATGAAGTTGAAAACTGTGAGTTCAGATCTAGCAATCCAGTTATAACAATGTTCTTCTACTAGGTGTTTTTTGATCTGTCATTAACTTAGGACTTTAATGTTGTTGGCCTCCCATTTGGCGATGTCAGTCTTGCGATTGAATCCAAGGGAGTAGCAAGGGCACAGACACACCAACCAAAACTTAGGAGCAGCTAGCGAATTCTCAAATCGTGAAGCTTACCACAACCAAGATTCAGAGTTTACGGCGACGAAAGACCAGAAAAAGCGTTGAGGGAGAAGAGTCCTGGATGGGTCTTTGGTGCTATCCTAGTCTCTTTCCATCGGTCACTCGTGGAAGCGCCATGGCAGAAACACGCATCCCAAGCAACTCCGACGATCGCGCCGTCTGGTGCCGTCGCGGCTGCATCATGCTCTACTAAAAACCATCGTCTCCTGATCGCTCTCCAAGGGAGAGCTGGATTCGACGTACATCAGGTCACATGGAGACCACCACATCGATCCTGCTTTGCGCAAGAATTTTGTCACACAGACACTGATCTCGATGAGGTCCCTGTGCTAATTGCCCAATCAGAGAGTCGACCTTGAAAAAATGCCTGACAACTCGTTACTGTTTCTTTCGTGGGACCGGAAACAAGATTATTTGCTTCTGTAGATGTAATCCAAAGCACAAATGGACATGGACACCACCATGCCGGATGCAGAGCGCCGCAGACGCAGCAGGGGGCGACTTTTCCTTCCGCCATGGGGGACGATATCTGCACATCATCCTCCGTCACAAAGCTTGGGCAAGAAAAAGAAAGAAAGAAAGAAGTTGAAAACTGTACAAATTATGCAGTACGAAGGAGAGGAGAGGAGAAGCAGCATCGACAGGAGCAGATTTCAGAAGAAATCTAACAAGAGACTAAAGACTGCACTATAACAAACTCGCAAGCAAAGGACATGATGAGACCAAAATTTCCCTCCACTGCTTCCGTCCTATCTTTGGTCGTTCTTTCCCCTGGACTGGATAGCGCATTCTCAAACTGTACAGTAGCGGTACTAGTACTAGAGCAAGTTTTTCGACCAAACACTTCAAACTTCCTCTTCGTTTTCCCGCCACCCCTTGGGCCTACGCGCTGCTGTTGCATCCATTGCTGTGCACGTTCCTAAGCTTGACGATCAGCAGCTCATCGCCTCGCACTTCACCGGAATCGGCCGGTCGAACCCGCCGCGGGACAGCAGGGTCCCAACCACCGCCATGTCGCGGCAGAACACGTCGCGGCAGAACACGCCTTGGAACGCCGGGATAATTGTTGTCGCTGCAGTTGCCGCGGTCCTGGGCGTTGGCGTTGCTGGCGCCTTCGCAACAACCTGAACATTGCCTCCGCTTGCTCTGGGGACACTCTCTGACTTGGGTTTCTCCGGCACGATTGCTTCTTCTTGCTTGGGCGCTGAAGCTGCGGCGGCGGCATCCTTGGCCTCCTCGTCCAACACGGCTGACATGATGTAGGAATAGCCCTTCTGCAGCATCCGGTACAAGAACAGGGCCGACATGCGCGCCTGGTCGCGCACGGCCTCGAGGTCACGGTGCTCGTCCACGAGCTCCAGCCGCTCGGCGAACGACGCGGATCGCTCTGGCTTGAGCTTGAGCGTCAGCAGGAGGTGCGCGCGCTCCAGCTCGGAGCGCGTGCATCCACGGCGCACCCCGAGGAGCGTATAGTAATCCACGTTGCACCCCTCGCCGGCGGCCACACGGCCGCGAAGCTGCTGGATACGGGCGGTCAGCGCGCGGTGCGCGCCGGCGATTTCCCGGTAGCTAACGCCGCCCGGCCGCCGCCAACTTGGCCCGGGCAGCTTTCCGTCACGGAGCGCAGCGTCATAGAGGAGTTTGAGGTGGTCGAGGTCGCAGAGGCAATCGGGGAGTGCCCCTACCGACTCGAGCAGGTCGGCGCGTGCACGCAGCGCCGGGATGAACGCCGGGTCAAGCGCGAGCGCGCGGTTGCAGTCCGCGATGGCGTCGGCCGGTCGACCGGCAGAGCGGAACGCGGCGGCTCGGCCGACCAGGCAGGCGGTGGCGAAGGGGTGCGGCAGCACGCCGCGGCGCGCGTCGATCACCTTGGAGAAATGGCGCACGGCCTCGGCTGGGAGACCGGCATCTAGCGCCGCCACCGCGGCGGCGCGTCGGCGGAGCAGGAGCTTGACGTGCGCTAGGAGCTGCGACACCGACTCCGCCTCGCTTGCCGGCATTCCGGACGCCGAGCCGGACTTGGACGCTCTTCTGCTGGCAGGCACGGAGACTACGTTGGCCGTCAAGTTCGACGGGGAGAAGCTGTCCTCCGACCAGCACACGCTCGCGGCGGAACGCCGCCGAGGCGAGGCGGCGACCCGTCTGGAGTAGCACCGCGGCGTCCTCCATTAAGCCGAGGTGGAAGCAAGCTTGGCCCAAGACCAAGTACCTGTACGCGGATTGGCATTGGCAATTAGTACTGCAGGTTACAGCGCCCAATGAGCGATCTTTATGTGCGATTTATCCACTGGTGAGTTTTTTACCTCCACTGTGTTTCGGCGTTGGAGTTCTTGCAGAGGCCGGCGACCATGCGGCGCTTCAGCTCGGAGGCGTCGAAGCAGCACAGGAAGCGGGAGGCCCCGGCGCCAGCGTCGGAGCGGTCTCGGCCCGGGGAGAGGAGCTCGGTACGGGAGGCAGCGCCGAGGTCGCCGGAGCCGGACGAGCAGGAGGACGAGGAGGACGAGGTGGTGGTGTCACCACCGGAGCAGGATTTGCCGCAGCTGGGGATGTAGTCGCGGAGCATGTCCGCGACGTCGCGGTAGCGCCGGAGGGCGAAGAGCGCTCGTGCCCGGATCTCCAGCGCCGCCTCCATGCGCGGTGACATCTCCAGCGCCGCGCCCACCAGGCCGAGCGCCGCCGCCGCCGCGTCGTCCCCGCTCTCGTTGTCCTCCGCCGCCGCGGCGAGAGCTGCCCGCGCCTCACCGAGGTACCTGTAGATCACCTGTCGCACATTGCAATGATCAAATCACCATCAGATTTTTTTTTTTTGCCGCCCTCAAAGATCGAGCTTTTCTCAGGCTCAAACGATCCAGAGAAAAGACAAGCAAGCAGTTCGTGAACAACACAAACAAAATGCAGAAGAAGAATCGTGAAGGAACAAAACGACGACGGTTGTTCGATCACGCGTGCCATGGATGTCGCCATTTGGACACCAAAGGTCAACGCTTGCCGAATGAATCAAACAAAGAAACCATCTTGGATTATTGGGATCGCTGCGCCAAAAGCCAAATCGCTCTTGGACTAATTGGACCATTCTGTTCTACTTGCATTTGTGCATCAAGAAAGAAATTAACCGGATGAACCAAGAAGAGAGATGCAGCGGCGCAGAATCGCAAACACCAACCTTCTTGTTGCCGCGCAGCCACTTGCTCCTCTTCTCCGGAGCGGAAGAAGTCGGGGAGACCGCCATGGCTACCTCTGACGCATCAACTGGCCGGCCCAAAGAACAGGCAACAAGGCAGGCAGGAAGAGAAGAGGCTATATATATTGCCTTCCTGCTGATGCTGCTCCCCAAAAATCGATTTGAGTATCCTCTGACTTGCAGTCAGAGCTCACAATTTTACTACTCTGGACAGTTGCTGGACGTTCGATTGGAAAAAGGACGGCGCAGATCTAATGCTACAGTGCGATAGCTGATGGAAAATCAATCACTGTTTGCTACAGTACGAAGAGAGCTGTGAGACACTGTAGCAGCCAGCAGCACCATCTGGAATCACTGTAACGCCGGACCGACCCAAATCCATGGGAATGGGGGGAGAAATCAAATGCCAGCTCTCTCCATTGCTTTCTTTCCCTTTCAGAGAGAGAAAGCTTCGACCTCCTAGCTGGACACGATGCGTGTGCCGCAACACCTCCACGCAGGCCTAGCAAAGTATGGGGAGGCCTAGCAAAGCATGGGGAGGCCTAGCTAGCAGTGCCCCTGTGCCGTGCATATGCTGTGCTGCCTAGCAGTGAGCTTTTTAAAGAGAGAGAGTGGCAATGCCAATGCTGCCCTGCCCCACTGCTCACTCCCTTGTCTCCCAAAAGGATTCTCCTTTCTTCCCCCACCCCCCCCCCCCCGGGGGGTCTCTATTTCTATTTTACTCCATGTGATGATCATTCACAGTTAGTATTCGCCCATTTAGTAGCAAAGCCACAATTTATACTGTAACTGCTTTTTTTAGAGGTACTGCATACACAGTAAAACTAGGCAGCCAGCTGAAGTACTGAACCCACCCAACCATTTTTACCACTGCATTATTAGTAATGCAGTGAGTACTAACTCTACTATTACTAGTGTAGCTGCTTTAGCAGCATTGGCACATTTACAGCCATCTAGCTGTACAGCATATGTTGAGGCACTGTCAGCGTGCTCTTTCCAGCATGTACAGCTAGCTAGCTCCATCGGCAGCACGCATTATCCAGCCTAAGCCATGTTCCAGTTAGCTTAGCTTAGCTTAGCTACCTCTCGGCTCCTCCTTTGATTAGGGAATACCCAACTCAATTTAAAATTGTAACTCCTGTCATCAGATCATCAAAGGCTAGCTAGCCAACAGAAATTAAAGGAGGCATTTACCTGGACACAGTTGCACGCACCAGTTCTTAGGATCAGCAGCAAATGCAAGCCTACCACGGTCAATATATGTAATCCCAATCACGCAACAAGCTAGCTAGGCTCAGTAAGAAAATAGAAGCTTGCTAAACAAAGTGCATAGTCTTCTTATCGTGAAGAAACATGGAAACCAAGACGAAAGCGCACTTGGCCATACGTGATCTCTTTGCAGACTGTCTATTTGGTCACCACAAAATAAAGTTTCTCAGGTTCGCTCTCAACCTAACCTTGGTTGTGGCATATGCCAGACGTCATGGCATGGAAGTTTTCTCAGGCAGTTGGGCCTCTCTTTTGGGTAATTGGGCTAGCTGCGTCGGCATCATATGGGCTCAGCCCAGCATGACAACACCCTCACGCCCCATGGCCCACGCTTCCTCTACCCCTCACGCAGCCTCACAGCTCACATATGTGGTAGGCTCGACTCCGTCCATCGATTCTCCGATCCCATCGCTGTGCTTCCTCAACACGTGAATGTTGTAGCAGTTGCTGGCGGAGTGGCAGACGGTGGTCCAGTGGGGACAGGTGCAGGGCCACCTATAGGCTTTTTTTTTTTTGTATTGTCCATAGATATATAACTTTTTATCTTTATTTTCATTTAATTGAATATCTTAATCAAAACTTTACTGTCTCTATATTCATATTTTAGTTAAAAGTTAGTAGTAATAGTTAAAAGTCATCATCAAAAAGCTATTTTGAAGGGGCTTATTAAGTACTAACGAATAGGTTAGCCATTGTTGCTTATATGGCCATGTGGGCCCATGCATCCATGATGTGGAGCTTTGTTCTAGAGGCCACTCAGTTGGGCTTTTTAAATCGATTTATGGCCGAACATATGGCTAGAAAATATTTTCCCTCGCGTGGTGCGTCTGTGCCAGTTGATGGAATATATGGTTGGCTGCACTGCGTTGCATTGCAGGCGTGTCGCCGTAGCGAACGGCATGGAGGCGACCATCGGATGCTGTGGCGCCCATTATACATATCGGCGCCTGTGTTCCCCCCATATATTTCAGAGCTAGTTTTCAACCTGCATGGCCTGTTGATTGGATCGTCAGGTCAACCGTGCTGACATCTACATGTCACTATTTCTACTTACTCTACCACTCTACTGTAGTACTAGTATCAATGAATGTTTTAATACACAGCTAGTTTGTTTGGACTTGGGAGAGCAACAATGCGTTTCAAGTCTTTTCTTTCATAAACTGCATGTTACTCCTCCATGCATTGCAGGTAAACAGGTAATTTAAGTCCCCCTACATCAAAATTCAGATACCTAGATCGAAAGAAGGGAGGAAAGGGTGCTACTGTGCTAGTGTCAATTATATGGAGAAAGTTATAGTTACATATGTACTGGGTGCTCATGTCAGTCAGAGTGTAGTTGTAAATGCAGCATTATTCATTCTGCCTTTTTGAAAAAGCATAATTGCAACTGTTGATTGGTCAAATGATCATGTATACATAATATATTGTTGGTGATTAGAGAGTGCGGTACTACTATGTATGGATCATTTGTCCTAAGTACTCGGTTCAATATTCATGCTAACTTAATATAGGCAGTTAGGTGGTGATCGGACAAATTGTAATATTGGAGCATGTATGTATATGTGGTGTGGTGCCTCCATTCAATTCCTATTGTAATTAAACAAAGCATACGGAAGAATCAGGGCTTGATATATATTCGGGCGAAATAATAAGACATGTTCCATGAGCTGGTGAACGTTGATGTATTGAGTTACATGCACTAATCAGTTCACCCAAAAGCTTAAACTGATGAGGAAAGATGGGCAATTCACTTATACTTCAACATGATGGATGGATAAGCCGGCCAGCTTCTAAGTATGCAACTAATGTAAGTGTTACGTCAGTGTCATGTTGGAGTTGGTACTCTGTCATGCTAGCTTACAACTGTCTACAAATTGCCGCCGGAAATACGGTAATCGACATGATTTATATCTTACTCTGCTCAAGGATCTTTTTTTTTGAAATAAACTCTGATTCATTAAGGATGTTCTTAATTATAATACTGTCGCGTTGTTTCGTACTGTCAAATTAGAATCATCATACTAGTACTAAATCTAATTGGCTCTCTTGTTAGCATTATTATGGTCCAACAGGAAGGAGTGGACCGGCAACCTGAATCAGCATTCTACATGCGCCTAGAACACGGGAATCTCATCATCGTCGCCACTCGGGAAGTTCTCCCCATTGTCCACATCCAGAGGATCAAAATCTTATCGAAAATTAATCATGTATCCTCTAAGGCCTTCAGCCTCTTCGGTCCTAACTTGGACCTTGGCCACTCGGTGAACAATACAGATATTTTCAAATGAGATGGCTAAGGTCTAAGTGAATATTGAAGGGATTTGGAGCCAAAGTCGATATTTTTCTTTTAAATCCTTCTGTTTGACTTAGCTTTTTTCCCTCGATTCATAAGAATGATGATTTGATTGTCGACAACCCTGAATTACAAGACCTAGAGAATTACCTAAGACCAAAACCATCCGATTTTGTTGATATGGTATCTATGTGAACAAGTCTCACTGATGTAGCACCCACGTCAAGATCCACATCCTCCTTTCTCTCCTACTCTCTCTTCTATTTCATTTCATGAGCACAACCTTCCGCATTGAACCAAGCATAGTATCTACAACAAAATACATTTATTACAAGATAGGGGTTGTGGGCGTGCAAACCCAAAATAACTGAGATCAAAGACCAACTCCCAAGGAAGACTTGAGCGGCAAGGACCCTACTGGGAACTCACATCGCGTCTTGAGAGCCAAAATCTTGGTTGTATTATCTTATGTGGATGCAATTTTATTTCCAGTTTTAAAACATGAAATGACCTTAAGATTAGGGTTTTCACGAAGAGTTAATTAATCCACTAGTCGATTAAAAGCGCTTGTAAACACTTTTGTTGATATGATATCTATGTGAACAAGTCTCATCCTTATTAGTGTAATAGATGTGAAATGGTGATATTCTACAAGTGATAATAGTACATGTACATTAAGCCTAGGTTTAACAATGACGGGTTGCAAATTAACATGGCATTTAATAGTGGTAGGGCGTATCTAAATTAGCATGTCATTCTAAACTTTTGATTTTACATAAACTAGCATTTCACAACTAACAATAATGAAGATAGCATAATTTCATAATTTAATAAACGTGGGATTATCAACATGATCAAGGAATTGCGACTTGCCGTTAATTTGGATGATTTACGCAAGCTCGAGCGAAGTAGCTCAGAATCTGCGCTTGCACTTGAAACTGGAATCCCGACACTAGCGCACAAACACGAGAAACAGAAACTAATCAAAAATAAATAAAAGAAAACATTTTATTTAATAAAAGAAAGCTTCAAAACTCATAAAGGAATTTTTATAATTTTTTAGGAATAATCTGGAGGAATGGAGGCCAAAAATGGGTTGAGAATATTAAGCTGAGCAAAATGGTATAATTTGGTGATTTTTGGGATTTTTCGAATTTTCTAGAATTTCTTTTGGATTTTACGTGATCCTGAAATTGATAAATGGAACTGCTTCATCTAAAGGTCCGAGCAAGATGTCGGCCCAACCAAGACTTGGCGCGGGAGAGAAAGGCGCGCGCGCGCTAGCGTTTCGAATCGACCGTCATCCACGTCAAGATCCACATCCTCCTTTCTCTCCTACTCTCTTCTATTTCATTTCGTGAGCACTTCAGCCATGGCCGACCATCAGAGGAGGCAAACACAAAAAAGGGGGCGACTCCTTCTTCCTCGAGCGAGCGCCAGACGCAATTGGAGGAGGTGGCGGCGGGGCGATGGTTGAGGCTGTGGACAAGCGCGATCCACGAGGAAGGAAGCACGGTGGAGATTTGGCTTATCACGGAGAGGGCATGGCGAGCTAGCCACGGAGAGGCGGCGGCAAGAAGGGCGGCGGCGGCGGGCCAAAGGTATGTGCTTCACCCAAATTGATTTAGGCGAAATCTTTGGTGGTGTTGTGGTGGTGCTCGGGAGGAGGTAATTGGGTTTTGGCCGACGGGTAGGGAGATCGGGGTGGGCTTACCGGTCAGGGAAGGGGCTCGCGGCGGAGCTAGGAAGGAGCGGGCTCAAGTGGCCGGGAGGAAGAAGATGGGGTGGTGCGGGGATGCGGGGAGGTCCCGATGGGGTTATAAAGCAAAGGGAGGCGAGGAAGCATGCGGGAGGGCGAGATTGATGGTGCTCGGCGAGAGTGCGGCGAGAGGATCAGACTATGCAGGAGGGTGGCCATGCGGGCGCGCTACGAGCTGAGGAGTTGGCGGGGGAGGGAGCTCGGCGCGGCTGGACGCACGAGCGGTCCGGTCAGAAGGCGTCGAGCGGGCGCGCGCAGCCGTGGCGGGAGGCAGGCGGTTGGGCGCGAGACGCCGAGGCACGGCGGGCCATCGGCAGTCGGGCCGACGCGAGCCGGCGGCGGCAGCAAGGGGCAGCGTGGAGCGGTCTCCGGCGAGGCGACGCGTGAGGGGACAGGCGAGGAGGAGAGAAGGCGGGAGGGAGGGAGGCGCCTTCGGGCAGGAGAGGCGAGAGCCAACAGGAGGGGGATTAGGGGAGGGATTAGAAGAGGATTAGGGGAAAACTAAAGATCAAGAACCAGAATCTTCAAGTTTTGGGTTTGAAAAAAATTCTGGGTTGTTTCATGGCCAACCATCATCTCGTCGTCTTAGCGTACATCATCTAGGTCCCCAAGGACCAAGTCCTTCGCGTCCCGTTTTGACCGCACCCATCACTACAGGAAACTCACCGTACTAACGCCTCCTCTACCGCGCCAGCTTCGACGGTGAAAGTTATCCAGCCGGTCATTAGCCGTCTGTCGCCACGATTGGGCGACCTTGTGGCCATGGTGCTGATCCACATTTGCTCGCCACCAGCCACCATGCTTGGGTCACATCAGCTGCTAGTGTATGTGAAGGAGGCGAGAGAGAGAGAAGATGAAGAAGCAAGTCATCGAGGCAAGGGCATGACGGGTTAATGGCCAACGGAGCTGGCAGATCCACGACTAGGAGAAGAGAGGAGGAATGAGGAGAGATCACAAACTAGATAGGGGCAAAAGGATGACCAAACACGTGGGTCCTACTTTTTATTTGCTACTTTAGAAAAATAATGTTATTCCAACCAGTATAACACATCAACAAACCATCACCTACTAGGATGCCATGTATGTATGCCAAAATACATATCAAAACTATTGCCTCGTCAGTTGAAAACCAAGGTGGGATGATCTTGACGAAGGTAAAGTGAATGATATTGATAGTTGAGAAAGTCTAATACACAGCTTTGCAGTTCAGGATTAATTTTCAGGCTTTAAAGATTATATATGGAGTTAAAATGGTTTTTTTTCGTACAACGATTGATTGCGAAAGCCGGTACTCACCAACCTTTAAACAGGCGTTAGTGCTCCAAATCTACCACGAAGCTAATAGTCCTTGATCTCATGGGGAATAGAGCAAGGGTCAGGTGAGGTGATGAGATGCGTGTTGTGAGTGATGAGGAACACGGACGGATCCTCCAAAGCCATTGATTACTTGTGCCGTGCACCGAACTCAAGTGCACCGAACTTGCTGCATGCAACTTACTTTGGATTCTGTCGTACGTACGCGGACTGACCTAGCTAGCTAGCTGCTCCGTATATTTCTACGTACTCTGGTTTTTACACTTACACTGTCTCGTAAATACTCCTTTTTCTTTCAGTTTTTTAATTTCCCCAACTTTCATTGTGTACTGTTTGACCCTCTGAATCTCTGATGATACCATATATCCAGGTACAGTCATTTTTCATAAGTTAAACTGACAGTTACTACTTACTAGTGTACCAGTACCAGCAAGCACGCACTAATTACTACGAGCTAGGAGGACCCAATTAAACATGCAGTGCACTCGTAGTTATCTATCAAGTGGAAATGTACGCGGAATCACGTGATGTAAACTTCTAAACCACAAAACTGTTACTCCTGCAGCCTGGTACGTACGTACGTATACCGACTGTGCGTTCCCACGGGAAATCGAAGCAACAACACTTAAAATCTTTCTTTCTGAAGCCTTACAAACTAACGTTACTATAGAAAGTCTAATATTAGACGCTAAATTACAGACGATTTTGTGAAACCGTCTATAATATACACTATCACAGACGGTTTTAATTTTGAGACCGTCTGCGCTGCTGAAGGAGTATCACAGACGATTTTTACTTAAAAACCGTCTGTGATACTGGATTATCATAGGCGATTTTTAATTAAAAATCGCCTATGATAATCTGGAATATCACAGACGGTTTTTACTGAAAAATCGTCTGTGATATTCTAGACTATCACAGACGGTTTTTAATTAAGAACCGTTTTTGATAGGTCAATATCACGGACGGTTCTTAATTAAGAACCGTCTGTGATAGGTTTCTCGTCTCACATATCTTTAAAATTTCATAATTTTTCGTCTGAGTTCGAGTAGGATTCCGTTTTGACACACCTTCAGTAAAACGGGCATAACTTTTACATACAGTGTCCGTTTTCGACGTTCTTGTACTCGTTGGAAAGCTAATAATCCTACTTTGCTATTTCATACTTTGAGAACTTTGCTATTTCATACTTTGAGACATGTTGTTTATATTGTATCGGTATATATATAGCCAATATCACAGACGGTTCTAAATTAAGAACCGTCTATGATATCGGATATCACAGATGGGTCTTAATTAAGAACCGTCTATGATATGTTTCCCGCTTCGCGTATTTCTAAAATTTCATAATTTTCCGCCTGAGTTCGAGTAGAACTCCTCTATAAATACTCACCCGAACATCCACCCCTCCCTTCAAATGCATCTGTGGGGTTTTCCGCTTCCTCCCTCCATTGTTTCTTCAAGTATTTGATTCTGTGGAGTTTAGGTCTCCATCGTAGCCTCCATTGTTGCTAGATTGTTGGGTTTAGAGTTGACTGGGAGCTTACAGTGAGGTAACTGCTAAGAAGGTCTACCCAAGATTGTGATGGTGGATTGTTCTCTGCTATGTTGCTTTCGTTGTTCTCTTCATCGTAGTCTCTATTGTTTCTTCCATTGTTTTCTGCTATTGTAATGGTGGACTGCAATCTTGTGATGTTGTAATGGTGAATTGTAATCTTATGATGTTGTAATGGTCGATTGTAATCTTATGATATTATAATGGTGGATTGTAATGGAAATAAAATGTTCTCTGCTATGTTTGATATCGTATTTGCTTGTTTTCGCTTGTTTTCAAAAAGCATAGCTAACATTTCCTAAGGTTAACTGAAAAAGAGAAAAAAAATTTAGGTATAGAATAAACTATCATAGACGATTTTGTAGTATAAACCGTCTGTGATCACACATCACAGACGGTTCTAAGTTTAGAACCGTCTGTGATGTGGGAGTATCACAGACGGTTCTATATATAGAACCAACCGTCTGTGATAGTGTTTTTAACAGACGGTTCTAGTTACAAACTGTCTGTATTGTATTTATCACAGACGGCTCACAAACCGTCTGTGATAACTTTCGATTATCACTGACTCATAAATTCAGACGGTTCAAAAAACCGTCTGTGATGATGTTTTAGAACCGTCTGTGATGATGATTTCTATAATAGTGTAAATCTATGCTTGAATGATTGACTCAAGCTGGCCGCCCAACCAGCTAGGCATCCTGCCCTTTTGATAAAAAGTAGCAACTCCTACTAGACTACTTCCATTTCACAAGAAAGTTCAGATTCAGATATATACTCCCTGCAAACATATTTAGCACTAGTCCTTTTCCATTTTCCCTTCTTTCAACAATGACAAGCCCGTGCAGATCGAGTACTGTTCCAAGTACCACATACTACATTGGTGCTTCATGCAAAACAAGTAAGTCGATCCAAAACATGCAATTAAGCTCACACGGGAGTGCCTACTGCCTAGGCAAGAACAAGTACTAGCAAACAATGAGACCCCCCCCCGGATCGATGCTCGTTTGGTTGCTGCCTGCCTTTCTGGCCGGCCGACAATCAGCAATGGAGGATCATATCCAGCATAAGTTCCATGCACTTAACTCATATTAGTTAAAATAATGCATCATGCAATGGAACAAAAATCCTCATGACTCCTAAACCATAAACAGACCTCAAACCTACTCGACTTAACTCACCTTGATCTCTAGTCACAACCACCGGTCTGACCGCTCTCTTTATGCTGGTCGGACCACCCGATTAGACCGCTAACCACTGGCTAGTATGACCAGCCACCCGGTGTGACCGTATTTTCATTGCCGGTCACACCGGCCAACTCATCGTGGCCCGACTGCCATCCATGGCTTGTCCGATCGAACGCAACGAACACCAAAACACTCTCTGGGAAAAAAAGCAGCCGTTAACTAGAAATCGGTCATACCACTTCCCTGATCTGACCACTTCCCAACTCCGATCACACCGAACTAACTACAGTCATAACACCATTCACAAGCCGGTCCGACAACTTCCTCCCAACGGTCCAACCATCAACACTAGCAGCAAATCTAAATTTTCTAAAACTATTATAAAATTTAAATTCAATTTAATTAAAATATTAATTATTCATCACAAATGTAAGTGGCCTCTCACCTAGCTTTTCCAACTCCTTAGTCTCCAGCTCATTCTTGGTGGTGGTGGTGCGTGCGTCGCTCGCGCGTCTTGTCATGGATCACGGCCGCAACTTTATTCGTCTCCTCCTAAGTAATTATTGGTCTGCCTACCACATGAAATGTCTGCATGCATGCTCCTCTGCGTCGATACGTCGAGGTTAAAAGGAATGATCTTTATTAGCATCTCCAATGGTCTGAGTCAGCTGGCTATTTGCATATACACAGATAAATTCTATGTGGAGGAAAGAGAGTATGCAAAAAAATCGAGCTCTTCCTTAGGACCATTAGAGATGCCCTTAGCTAGTGAAGCAGGGCCCAACGAGCTCTTTTAATTTTCTGATCTAACAAGGAAAGATGAATTAATGTTCTTGACTTATCACAATTGATCCTAATTTATTTTCGCATGCACCGGAAAAGAAAAGGGCATCGTGATCATCGCTGTCAGAGGGAAGAACAGCAAAAGAAGAAAGGTAAATATATGCAAATTCCAAATCGCTTCGCTCTGATCTTCTTTTCTTTTCACTTTTTTCCTTTTCATTTTTATAGAACGGCATATATGCAGCAGGTAGCTAGGTAGGTTCGAGTTAATTAACTCTGCACAGAAGAGAAGAGCTAGCTAGGTTGCACACTAGCTCATAATAACTCGTAGCTCATCGATCGGATGCTTCCGAGTGACCTGAAGTACTATGTATTGGGTGAGTTAGGGGTGACCTGAAGTACTGTAGTGAATGTATTGGGTGCTAAACCGTTAGCTAGCTAGAGATGGATGGATGGATGGATGGTACTATTCCTGTCATGAGAGTTGGAGGGCGGAGTTACTGACCACGTACTCTCTCACGTATGCGTGCATTGTAACAGTGGCTGTAATGTGCAGGTAGATAGGCCCATGACGCTCTAATTTATCGCAGCCCCTGCAACTGCATGCGCACCTTCCTTATCATGTGGAGGACAAGCTAGCAGTGTGGCTCGATTCATTCATTCATTTCTTCACAGGGATACTACGGCTCGACGATCCATCGGCACACCGTACGTGATTCTTATTACTAGCAGTGGCAGTGCATGCTTGCTTGTCTTCTTCTACCGATTTTTTTTTCGAGAAAGAAACAAGACCAGCATCTTAATTAGTTTGGTCCTGCTTCTTATCCACAGAGTTCACGTCGCAGCTGCTAGCGCTTGCGCTGTTCATGTCCTACAATGATAAAAGAAGAGACCATCATCATTATCTAATTCTGACGGCGCGCTTTATAATCTTAGGAGCAGGTAATTAAGATGTGAGTGACTACATCGATCAACAGAGCTAGGAGTATTTTTTTCCGTTGATCTGCTTCAAGTACGGTTAGCACCGGTTGAGAAAGACAGAGAGAGAGAGAGAGAGATAGAGGTGCTGTGCACTGCATAGGATTCCCGGTCAACGTACATCTGCTGGATGGGATCAGGCCGTGCCAGCAGAGGGCTTCTCTGCACGGCATGCTGCACTGCACCCTGGGAAACCATCGAAACGACCATTTCAAGTCGTACTACGCCGCAGCGTAATCCAGCTCTGATCCCTCGATCACGGCACGCTCGCCGCTGCATTTACTTCCTGATGCGCCAGCAATCATTTCGTCGCCGCGCGCCGCTCTCATTATCCACGGGCCTAGGTACAGACAGTACGCTGTACGTGCCTAGGTTCATGCGTTGCGTCAGCGCTCTCAACACAATATGGTACTTGACTGCTACAGCGCTCTCAACACAAGGGTGCTGCAACGCTCTGAACACACGAGTGATACTTGAACCGTTTGTGGTAGTTCTAGATTATAGTTTAATGAATGATATGTAAGTTTAGCTTGCATTAGCCTGATGTTTCTTGTAGTATAAGCATATTTCTAAATGCGTAGCCATAAAGCTTATATTTGTGAAATTGTAAGTGTCCTCTTGTGTATGCAGCGCTATATGTAATTCAGATCTGACATTCAAATTCAAATATATCATTTTACTTTCATAGGATATGGCTAACATTTTCTAAGACTAGCCGAAAAACAGTAAAATTTTTAGATATAGAAAGAACAATCATAAACGGTTCTTATTCCGAATCGTCTGTGATATGTCATTATCACAGACAGTTTGTGGTTAGAGCTGTCTGTGATAGTACGTCTTCACAGACGGTTTTAGTTTTGAATCGTCTATGGTAGTATACCTCCACAGATGATTCTAGTTATAAATCGTCTACGTTGTGATTATCACAGACGGCTTACAAATCGTTTATGATAACTTTCGATTATCACTGACATATAAATTCAAACGGTTCAAATTATCATATAGCGCTGCGTCCTTGTAGCAGTGCATATAGTTCCAAATTATCTATGATAACCTTTTTGTAGCAGTGCATCCAACACAACAGTGGTCGGCAATAATCCATGGCGTCTCCGTCCCCGATCATCACGAATTAAAATCACCGGCCGGCCGGCCGGCTCGCTGCCTCACTGCACTATCTCGATCATGCATGGCGTTAGCAGCAGCACAGGCCGCCGGCACATGGCAAGCCATGCTGGGCTCATGCATATGGAGGCTGGCACTGATATGTACCGGCAGACGCTGTCCCGGTGTGCAATGGCCGATTGATGCCTGCTGCATCGCATGATATGTAAGTTCGTCCATCCAACTAATTAAACATATCCCGCCGTCAAGATCGAGAGTAACTTGTTTGCACGATTCAAGGGCGCACCACAAAGACTCCCAATGGATCGCGATTTGCTGCGATTCTTATAACGGTAGCTAGCTCATTGTATATCGCAGATCGCCTAGCTGGCTCATCGATCCATTCTTCCAAGGAAAGACAAACTCTCAAATTAGACCTGAGCACGTACAGGTCGAGCAGGCGACATCGGCATGCACTTGCTTGATCACGACACTGCCAGTTCAATTAAACTAAAACAGCAGCGCATGCACGAGAGTCAAATTCTCATAAATCATCAGGGACGATTAACCTTTTAATGTTTGCCATTGTACAGTGACGTTGAGTGAGTAGTTGCTGGCGTTGGTCGTTTTTAGTTGGTGCTTGCAGATGCAGAGGTAGCTAGATCTGATGGAATCATTGGCTGCGACTCCCAGCTGCCAGCCGGGTGGGGCGCCGTGTAATGTTCAATCATGCGATGCAATACAATGCAGCAGATCGATCGACCCATGGATCAGAAGAAGATAATAGTTACTAATCGATTGGAGTCCAGATCGATCGGCATGAACTAATCAATCATTGGGAGGGAGATGCATGCTTGCCGCAGATCCAACCAACGCGAGACGTTTTGTTCTTTAGCATTGTCCGCTCTACGGAACAGAACGCCTGCATGCAAGGCCGTGTAAGCTGTAGCTGGAATGTTTTGTTCCTGTCCTGTGTTCATGCACTGCCAGTTTGAGATTTTGTCAAGGCTCTACTAACCTATCCACATACAACTGCATTTCAGATCAAGCCAACTGCAATTTTTTCAGTGTTGCTCTGGACACATTTGCGGTTTAATCTGGAATTTTGCAAGTTAGTCGGGCTTTACGGGGTTTGACTATATATACTTGTAAGGTTGAAGGCTTAGGGCTGAAATTAATGGTTAAGCGGATGAGGTTCTGCTTTGTGATCACCATCACGCTGTAGCTAGCCTCTTAATTTCTTTCTTTCTTTCTTTCTCTCTACTACTTTCAACTGGAAAGTTTCCTTTATAATGTTGGATCTCACTGCTTTATTGGGTTCTATTCCCACTTTTGATCAACACTTAACTTTTCTTCTGTGGATGTAGTTGGATCTTCCCAACCATTCAATTTACCAAGGAAAAGGATCAAACCAAAATCTTATCATAAAAACCTTTGCAGCTTTACAGTGATTATCATGGTAGCTAGCCATCCCACGAAGAACCTAATCGTCATCTGCCAGTACAGTACTACACGAGGAATAAACGGTTTCACTTCCATTCCATCAAAAAGGTCAATGTAAAGATGATATTACCTTTAGAAATGGTGCCAAATCAGAATTTGCCGAGGAGAACATATATAAGAAACGTGCTGTTGGACTCTCCAAAATAGACCGGCTAACTATTCTTTCTTTATTTAAAATAAAATAACTGAGTCTGAAATTGGTTTTTGGCCACAAGATACAAGAACCTAAAGGCGGTATGTAAAAGAAGACAAAAATGTCGAGTACTGGTCCAAGGTCTCCACATTAGATCTGGTTTTGTACAGCGGAATGGCTATCTGGAAGGCAGATTCCTACTTAGCAGGACATGAGAAAAAGAAGCAAAAGAGAGTGCAAATAGAGACTAATATGGAGCAGGCTAGGTCGACAAGCATATGAAAAAGGGTAAAGCAAACCAAACAAAAAAGAAAAAAAATTCCACCATTGTACTTGAAAATTGAAATGCCTATCCGACAAAATCTGAAAGATGAATAAGCATTCATGTTACTACTACCAAGTTTGTACTTGGTACTGTCGAGATTTTAAATCTTGCAGTTGCAGGCTATGTTCACAATAATAGTGCTTTGTACGCTTCAGGTTTAAGGCTTTGCAGGCCATGGCCCAAAGAGGGGGCAGCAACTACCAGAGTAACTATCTCCAAGGCCCAGTCTTGAATACCACACAGATCAATATGCTTCTGGGCTCGTTCTGATTGGATTTTGATAGACATGCACGCACATATTACATATATATGTCCGAAAGAATTTATATTCTTCGCCCCAAATTTGAAGTTTTTTTTTCAATTTCTTGTGAATGTAGGAAGAACTGAAGTAGAGAAGATACACTGAGTTGCTCACAGAAAATACTTAAAACCAAACAACATCTAACTTAAAAGCATGGCAATATATGTCTAGCCTATTCTGACAGACTAAGGCTGCAAGAACCAAGAAGCCAATTGCAGGGTTTAATCCTTGTTTTTTCTCCTAACATATAAAACCAACTAATAAATCACTATCCCAGCTTCCATCTCCTGTGAGCACTTCAGCTTCTCCAGTGAACCCTACATGATCAGATAAGAATTGTTCAGATAATTATGTAAATTGTAGAGTTCAGAACATGTAAGTTGCAGAAGTCACAGACTTGCAGAGGTGCAGAGCTTTACTAACCTTGTTGCACTCAGCTGGACGCGCAGGTCGGCTTGCGAGGGGGAAGCTGGTGATGAGGAGTTCTCTGCATGCAAAGAGCAAAGCGATTTGCTTACACCACAATCCAACACTCTGAATGATAAATACGTGCAGTGCAGTTGAACTAGAATCACTGGCCTCTTTGTCCTGACCTTTAACTTTGGCTTCAAGGACTCGATTGCAGCCCGTGCACTGTTGTTTGCAGCTTGCTGAAGCAAAGCATCAGAAAAAACAAGCTTCAGAAAAAAAAAAGTGCTTTTGTACGTAGCATATGTAACGTGTGAAGGCAGAGAGATTCCTTTCTGGATTAGAAGGATTGTGTACCTTGCCAAGGACCCAGTCTGCGGAATCGAAATAGGCGCGCTCATGGTCCTGCAGTAGAGACAAAGAAAATGAAGGAGAGCAGAAAATGATCAAATGTTCTTAAAAAGAAATTTCATGTTTCTGGGTGTTTCATTTGCAGTTCCTACTTTTGATACAGAAAACTAGTACTGTGCTGTTACTGGTCAAACCGATGAATATGATGATGATGAAAAAGCTCAAAGTGAAACAGAGGTAAGAACTTTGTGTGTGTGTGTGTTACAAGTTAAGAGCATTTAGGATCACTCAACAGTAGTTAGTAGATGCCCGTTTTTGGAATTACATACCTTTGAAATCAGAGGCTTCTTAGGTGCAATTCCTCCAAATTTCTTCTCAATGTAGGCCTGCAACTCCGAGATTTTAGGAGTTTCAGAAAATTGCTAACCTCTATGCGCAATATGCTAGCTGCAAACATCAGACTAAACCCAAATTGGCATGTACTCTTACTTTCTAGACCACCGATTAATCATGACCGAAGATAATGCATGAAAAGTAATGTGACTAGCACGAGCATATTCATGAAATCTGCACTCAAAACCCCACCTTTTCACTTAAAGGTTATGCAACCATACATCATTCATTATTGCAGGATGCAAATATTGCACGATTACTTTGGAGAGCAACAAAGCGACACAACTCTAAATCCTAGACAACAGAAAATGACACTAATACCCTTAACACGGGCAACAAAGCGAGACCGCACACGCCAAGGAGCATGCTTTGCGAAAGTAATCATTTAGAACCTCCATTACCAACAGGAACAAGCAAGGTGATATTGGGTCTCCCTGTTGGAGGCTTCAACGGAGTATGATCTTATCTCCGGGCGATCCATTAAGTAAGACCTTGGATGATGAACTAGCTAACAACATGGAAATCCATTCGCATCAACGTGGCCCAAAGCCCATGTGCCTGAGGACTTGTAATAGGAATGGCCAGGATACGGAATCAAAAGCCTTTGAGATGTCCAATTTCAGCAACAATGCCAGCTTCCTTCTTTCCTTAAGATTTTGGCAGCTAGTTGGACAAACCGAAAATTATCATGAATAGTTCTCCCGGAGACAAGGGCGCTTTGATAGGGTCTAACAAGGCCTGACAGCTCCTTTTTTAGCCTACACCTTGGAGAAGAGTTTGGCGAAGCTATGAAGTAAGCTAATTGGCCGATAATCCGCAATTCGGATAGCATCCTTTGTCTTCGGCAGCAGGAAGATCAACGCATTGTTCAAGAAGTGCATGCAACGCCCTTGCAGGCCATACAAGGCATGAAACCAACCTAATGCTTTGGTATCCTATTCTATGTGGTTGCTTCTTAATTTCTTCAACCTTTGCTGACTGAAGAGTCGTCCCTTTTGTTTTTGCGATCCTTGTGTGAGATACTCTAATATCTCCAGACTTGTTGCTGTGCAGGCCCTGTTGAAGATGGTCAGTAGTTACTCTACCGTTGCTCTGAGCCCCAGCAGGAGAGATGCTCTAACTGAATCGCCACTAAGAATTGTGCTGTTCGCTCTGCGCAAGATGTGCGACCACGCCGTCTGCAGGCTCTTCCTCCGATCATCAGAGCTGCTCCCAGTCATTGTGCACCTGAGGCAGTCGCCTGATCCGACAATCTCTGAGTATGCTTCTGCCATCGCTACTAAAGCACACCAAGCTTGATGACTCTCCACTCTCCAGACAGGTGCAGCGCGAGTATTCTACCCAGGGCATGATCATGCCACCCATTCCATTTTGGAATTGTAATGTAGTACAGGATCTCACGGATGGACCTACCTGTAAGACTTTTTTTTGCCAGAAAGAAGGCACAATTTCCCTGTATGAAGAACACTTGTGAGAAAATGTCATAGTTACATGCCATTTCTTTCTTGTTTACTTTCTGCTAACCGCGTGCAGGTGCAGCAGATACGTGCACGCAGAACACATAAATCCGACCAAGCCTACTTGGCCCATCAGAAGAGCCAATGAGGCACCTTTCTGGGCAACGCACGCTCTTGAATCGTCTTCAAGCTGGGCTTCCATCCTCTGCACGTCCGCTCCCTGCTCAGGAACTCCGGCCGGTGCTCTCCAAGCCCATGCAGCCACGCCGCCGCCTCAACCTGTTGCTCCCGTCGTCCATCAGCCGGCATCGACCGGGGCCGCGACGTTGTCAGTGTCAGCACGCGCCGCGCCTCGTCGGCGGACACCCTGCCCCGGGTGGCTGGGAGCACGACGTACACCCCGCCAGCGTCCAGCGCGTGGTCGGCGGGCAGCGCTGCGACCTTGGCACCGCCGCCTCCGCCACGAGGCGCGCGTCGACGACCAAGTGGCAGGGGTGCTCCATCATGAGCTCGGCCACGGACACAGGCTCGCTGATCGCTCGGACGCTCCCGTCCGGCAGCACGATCTTGCCGGCCGCGCTCACCGACGCCGACACCAAGTTGCCCATGACGTGCAGCAGTAACTAGTACTATGGCATCGGCCGAGGAAGAAGAATGGATGGCAATCACGGCATGGCTGGCTGCTACAAAAACGGGCCGTTGCGAGGCGAGGGGGTTCAGTTGGTCGTTGACGGCGGCACGGGCACGATGTCGTAGCACTCCGTTCGTGTGTCCCACGCCACGGTGTCTACCAAGCGTTCACTTTACACGTGGAACATGCTGAGTGGTGGACACCGGAAGGAGCGGTGCGTCGAGGCTGCTGCGCCTGCGCGTAACCGGCAGGCAGGCAGATGTGACGCGAAAGAAAGAAGCCTGTGGACTGTGGAGTGGCAGCTCGGGAGTGCTACTATTTTTCACTCTACTATTTCTCTGATTAGGAGTACCATCGCCCCCGTCCAACTTAAATATAGTACTAGTCGTGTCAAAGAAGAAAGAGAAAAAAAAACTGTGCTAGTTACCTTCCACTGTACCCCAAAATTCCTCAAGAACAGCTCTGACATAGTAATTTTACAGGGAAATCAATTCCCAAACCCTTACCTCAGCTACTCCAAGACGGATCTGAGGCCAGGACCACGGCTTTGATACCATTTTGTCAGGACCTGAAGTAAATCCGAATCCAATTCTTGATAAATCTTAGGATAATTAGGGATAAATTGGGGGTGAGAAATGGAGAAGGATCAGTAAAAGAGAACAGGAAGAGACGGCAAAGGCTTAGGAATTTCTCAATATAATCAATAAAGCATCCTCTCAAAGCAGACAGCTTTATATAGCGTGGCAATTACAGCAAAGGAAGGTTTTTTTTATTGGAAATGGAGATTCCATTAAATGGATCGTCGGCCACAAGAGATATAATGGGCCCGCTTCAGCGTCGCGACTGGACGCCGCGATGGGCGTCGATTTCACTGTTGAGCGATTTTCAGGTACTGTTCATTTTTTTTTTTAGTATTTTTGTGTTTTATTTTTTTCCTGTATTCCTTTGCATCGTCTGCTCTAGATTAGCGCTATTTTTATTTTTACATTTTTTAAATTTAATTATACCTAATAAGTCAACTCAGTTACAGTAAAAAAAATAAGCTAGTTACAGTAAAATTTTAGCAAAAGTCAAAAGCCATCGCTATTCCGAACACTACCATTATATAGCTAGGGTCACCGCTGTAATACCTGAGCTAGCTACAACCTAGCTGGCCCAAGCCACCCCTTCCAATAAAAATCAGCCAAGAGGAGGCTAGGCCCCGCTCAATTGAGCGACAGGCGACAGCGTTGAGCGATGAAATCACTGTAGCGCACGTTTAAAACACTGTAGCACTTTGTCTTTATTCTTTTTTTGTTTTTTAGTATTTTTTGTGTTTTATTTTTTTCCGTATTCCTTGACATTGTTCGCTCTAAATTAGCATGCCGCTTTTATTTTTAGATTTTTTTAAAAAAAATTTAATTATGCCCAATAAGCCAATCAACTATAGTAAAAAATAAGCCAACTACAATAAAATTTCATCCAGAAGCAAAAAAAATCATCGCTATTCCGAACGCCCCTAAATCAATTTGCTCCTCTCCCCGCGACGACTCCACCACACCTTCCTTGTTGTAGCGCTCGTCGTCGCCTCCTCCCTCGCGTGAGCCGCCACAGCTCTGCCCCTCCATGCGGTTGCTATCCTGGTGCCCTCACTGTTGTCACCCCTTGCTCCACCACAGCGCCGCCTCTCTCTCTGCTGTTGCTGTCGATGCTATCGTCCCCCGCTGGTTGCCACCGTTGTCCAATCCTTGTGCCTCGCCCTGTTGTTGCCCCATCCTCATGCGCCACCCTGTTACCGTCAACTCCCTAGTGGTCGGTGTCGTCATGGCCACCCGCACCGTGCCTCCCCAGGTCGCTGCTTCCCACAACCTCCTTGAGCCGACGCCGACACCGCCACCTCCCCTTAGTGGGCTGTCGCCGGTGAGCATCGCCGAAGGAGGGAGGAGGGGGTGGGTGAGGAGGAGAAGAAAAGGAGGAGCCGGCCAACTGCGAGGGAAAGGGAGAAGAAAAGAAGGGGTCGGCCGGGAGGAAAGGAAAGAAGAGGAGAGGAGAGGAAGAAAAAGAAAAAAAGAAGGGGGAAGCCTAATTCGTCGCTTGATCTGCCAGATCCGGCCAAAGTAGTGCCCTGACCTAGTTGTTTGGGGCTAGGGTAACCCTTCAAAAACCTTCTCCCTGCTTGTTTATCAATGCATGTAGAAGTTAAAATGCTAAATTTGAGGATTGATGTATGCATAGCCGATTAGTGCTTAGTAAATAGTTAGTGAGTCGGTACTTGGTACTCAGTACTGAGTACCGGACCAATTAGATACTGATTCAAGCAAGCACACAATAGTGTATGTGATTAATGAGGGGAGTAAATAATTGGTATGAATGTATAGATGTTTAGATGGCGAAATTGGTGGTAGTGTTGTTGATCTTGCTAATTTATAGAGAGATAGAGAGAGAAGTAGTGTTGTTTGTGAGAAGTATTGTAGTAGTAGCAATAGTTGCGTCAGTGTGTGCTTGACTGACTATTATTCAGTGAATAATTAGAAAGTTAATAAGTAGTAGTGGATACTCTGGTCAAGTGCATGAGGAGAATGAAGTATTTGTAAGGATTAGTACATGTTAATTAGTATAGACTAATTGACTAAGGTAATTGTTAAAGCTCTATAGAAGGCTGGAACGCCACTTTTAACATTTCGGATTGCAAGTTGGCGTCAGAGTCGGATACTACCAGATATGGGGTAGCTCAAACTTTGGGCTAAAATTGGAGGTTTGAATGGCGCAATGTTTAAATCATGGTAACCAGGAATATATGAGTAGAGTTATACAGATTATCAAACCCAGAATATTTGCTATGTTAGATTTTGGGTTTAAAAGACATGGTCGATCGAGCACCCGGGAACAATGGGACGGTATCTAGTAAAAGAGTGTGGCATGTGTTGGTTTACGCGTAGGAACATCGCCATTAGAATATGTGCATGTATCGCTATAATGTGTTGAGGTTGGGTGATACTTGTACAGGTGATGGTTCGGGTTTGATGCTGTCCACGCATTGTCTGCCAGGTTAACATGTAAGTGCATTGGAGAATAGTGGATTATGATAATTTTTTTCATTTTTGCATGATGTCTTACCAAGCTCCTAAATAGCCTGTGCTTCTTTCCTAGCATTTAAGAAATCTGGCAAGATTTGGATAATTAACTTTATCCACTTTGAGCAATACTGTCTATTATGCTGATTCAGAAGACTGGCTAGGACAAACTACTACCAATGTGAAAATGACCTGAAAAATGCTCAGGTAAAGGAAAGGAAAGGAAAAGAGATAAGGATGATGACCAAAGCAATTGCAGCACAATATAGTTTCTTGATAAAACCTTAGTGGCAATCAGAATATTCACCTCTTGATATCACATCCTATGACCCACTTCTTTTTAGCTTATGACTTTCTCTTAATAAATAAACGAGATAGCTTCTCCGTCGTTGTTTTGAAGCTGTGTATCAGAACAGCTTTTTCGAAATGACTTATTGGCGTTCAGTTTATTTGTATAAATGTTCATGCTATGATCAAAAACCATCAGTCACAGCAAAAAACCATTGGACGCAGCCGGAAAAGAATAGACCTAACGGTGATTTACCACTTCATTCTCGCATCCGGCCGGAAGTCGTCAGTGTACTTGAACAACTGCAGTAGTATTGCTGCAGGTTAGTAGTAACATGCAGTACAAATGCAGGTTGTTTTCAAGGAATCAATTCAAGCACACATTTTTAGATCTTGTACTACCGCATCAATTTCTCCAGGAGAAGCCAAATGGTATGAATTCCACTGCGTCAGAAGCATCCTCTGCCTCTTACAAGACTTGTGCAGGCCACGAACCTCTGCATTTGTTCATACAAGCAACATTCATGTCATTTTGCTACCTTGTCCCCCCAATCCTTCTTGCAACTTGGTGAGTGGAGATTTCTATCAAGATATAGCTGAACAGTAGCTAACATAGCCTCATTTAGGCTCCATGTTGCCCTTGTCTTGTTCTCTGCAGTGTACATCAAGAATCATGCTCTCAAGAGAATGCCATCATCTGAGATTCAGATGTCAATGCGCCCATTTATCACCGAAAGTCGCAGCAATTGGTTTCGATCAATGCAGAATATTTATTCCGTGTTTCTATGTTTTGATCGAAAAGTTCCATTTGGGATGTCTTCAGTCAGGGGTGCGAGCGAACGGCCGCGACGATGTCTGAAAATCAGAATGGTTGGCCCAGTTTTGCAACTTCTTTCTTTCCTTCCTTTGTGTGCAAAGTCAAGAAGTCCAAATGGTTCTCATGGACACCTTTACGCTTCATCCCATTACTGCGGAAAATTCTTGTCTTTTTTTGGTGTCTTTCAATGATTTCCAAAGGCCAAGAAGCGAAGGAGCCACTTGCAGTTTTGATGGCTCTTACTGTCTTACAGTGACAAGGAAAAGGGAAGGTGAGAACCGCAGCAACAAGAGAGAAAGCAACCAACGATAAGCGTTTGCGCTAGGGCTATAAGCCGTAGCCAAAAAAACCCACCCATTCCTTATGAGTTTGGCAGACAGGAGTGTTAATATTCGGAACTGAGTGTAAACGAAATCGAAGCGGTGCAATTTTTGAAGTATTTGCAGTAAGAGCTTGCCAGTACATCAAGCTCAACTTGATTTTGAAGCAGAAAGTACTAATTTTGAGTGTTTTAAATGTTCAGAGCTGGACCGAATAATCGAACTAGTTGAGTTCAGAACTTCGGATATTCGAGCACATATATATTGAGAATAAAATTATGCAGGTAGCCAGGTCAGAATAAGAAGAACAAAAGTTATGCATGCTACTATGTGCTTCTGAAAAATCTCTGCTTTTTTGGGTAACACTAGCACTGAAAAATCCTTGCTACTTGAGGTAAAAACTATGGTTTTTCTGCATGGAATTACGTAGGACTAGTTTGACATTGCGACAATCAGAAGAAAAGAATTTGACCGCTGAATTAAGTCTACATGTAATGTCAAACAACCAGATAGGTTGGCCTTTACTATAGATGTATACCACTGACCACCCCTCCTTTCGGGTGGCAATTGTGTCACTGTTCAACTGTTCATGCAATCAGAGAAGAAAGGTGTAGAGTTGCATGAGAAAACAAATCGGAGAATCTTGTGACAAGTAAAGCATGCATTCAACTGAACTTTACAGCAACAGCACTCTTTTCTTGAAGTTTGCGTGATGATAAGTGACAAAGTAAGTTTTATACAGTAACTAAAACAGTTGCCATTGCATTGGTTATCGCTCCTTTCGAGCCTAGGGATGGTTGTGGTTAGACATGCGGGCTTGGAAAACTTTACTAGTCTTGTCGGTAACAAGAGATTCCTATGTCATCATAATCTAATAGTGATATTGCCATTGTGTGTCATCTCTCCAAAAGGAACTCATACCACGTTTTTGTAGCAAGACTTTTAACAATGTCGTGTGTATGGTTCTGCACACACTGAACATTTTTAGGTCCCGCTCATTTCAACTTTTTTTCAGCTTCAGCTTTTAGTTTCAGCTTTTTTTACTATTCAGTAATTCGTCTCTTTCTGAATTTTTTTAGATTTTTTAGGCTTTTTTTAAAAATTTTCTTTTTTTCCCGTGTTCCTTTGCGTTATCCGTGATGGACTAACATATTTTTTTTCTATTTTTACATTTTTTTAAATTTAATTATACCTAAAAAAGTCAAATCAGGTACAGTAAAAAAAGCTAGCTACAGTGAAATTTCAGCCAAAAGCCAGAAGCCATCGCTAAAACGATCACCCCCTTAGAGAAATAATGTTTCAGTAAAAAAAAGAATAATTATCATGTGGTATTTCTGTCAACCTCGAATTTTTTAGGCGACAATTTTTTTAGGTGACAACCTCGAACGTTTCATTGATCCGGTTGCTAAGTGTTTTTTATTTTAGAAAAAACTTTTCTTATTAAAACAATATTCCATAACATTGTTGTGTAATAATATAGGTAATATCTATACGACATTCGTATTTTTATAAGCAACATCGGTCAAATTTTGGGACGTTGGATGGGAGATTTGGACCACTCTTTTTTTAAGGAGGTAGAGGGATCCGTTGAATGGAGATCTAATACTTTAGATTTAGAACACTCAATTTTTGGAGAGTGGTATGGTAGAATCCGTTGGATGGAGATCCAATGTCCCAAATCTAACCAATTTTGCCCTCAAAACATGCGAATGATGTATAGCAATTCTCAACAATATATTACAACATTATATTTAAAAAAATCTATTTTAAAAAAAAACTGTAGCATTGTGCCTATCTTCATAACAATGGTTTGGAGTAAATTTGTCATAGAGTTAATGGGTTTCTTTTTTTCAATTTTTAAAAAATATTTTTGATTTTTTTATAGTAACTAATTTCCAAACAAAGTGTCTTTTTAAGATGGTATTTATAAATTAATTGTAGTATATATTATAATAACTTCATTTATATCGGTCAAAATCATATATAAGTTTCTGTTACTTTGTACCCTCTCTTATAAATAATCTAAAAACATAAAACATAGATATAAACTATAAAGCCAGTGCTAATGCCAAAAAGAAAATATCTAATAGATATTTTTACAAAAAGAAGCATATAGAAAAAGAGATGTTAAGAAACTGTTCACGAACAATAATGACAGCTCGAAGCTAAGGGTGCTCCGATCGAATAGGTAGCAAGGCACAGTACGGAGCAATATATAAAAAAGGATGTGCACGTAATTTGTAATGGTACCACCAACCCTAGCTAGCTAGCAGGATCTGTTCTCGATGAATGACGACACTATGAACTCATATGGTGCAAAGGCTGGGCTCCCTCGCATCATGGTCATAAAACAACAAAGTTGCTCACGGCATTCCTTTAGGTGCATGTGCTCATGGCATTTTGCTACTCAACAGATCATGACTATGGTAAGTTTAAAGGCATGAGTCTATATTATGTTTCGAGCTCCTGTGTTAGTCTGAGTTTCAATTCTCAACTATAAAATCAAATATTTGGTTCTCCTTGGCCCCCATATTCCATTCTTCCCATAGTAGCTCCTTTGTAGATATTTGCTCATGGCAAGCTGCCATTTCTCCTCGCCCCTCCACCCTACTCCATTCTTCCCATAGTAGCTCCCTTTGTAGATATTTGATTCGGCTTGAACGAAGTGACATCCATGCTCCAGCGGATGCGTTCGCCGCAATTCCACCATGTTCCCACTTGTCACGATGAACCCCGCCTTGCCATTCACGTCGTTTTGTGCCATTTGATCCCCCAACCCAAACCCCTAACTCGATTTGGCAGCTTGTGCAATGCATCACCGTGCCTATGATGTCTTCTCTATTATGCTAAGTGGATTGTATCCGCTAAGAGATAGATAGGGCTGGCTAATCCATCAATAAAAGGGGATTAGGATGGAGACATGTGGTTAACTATTCAACCCATCTCTCTTGTGCCTTCATATTTTAGGGTTAGGGTTTGGAGTGCATGATGGCTCTTTTCAGAAATCTACTTTTTCAAGTGGTTTGATCTCTATGTCTATTTCATGTTTTGATATTGTTATGCCAAAGATGTGATTGAGATGGAGATAACCTCTGAAAATCAATATTCTATCAACTAGTCACTTTGATAGTAAGTTCATGAAAAACTCGTTCTTGCTTGATTTTGACATATTTGAGTGATTTCTTGTTTAAATGGTTTTTTGATCGATTTCTTCGATGTTCTAACTTGTTATGACATGTGAAATTACATCTAGATCCTTCTTGAGTCATCATCTACCTACGAGCAAGTTGTATTCATCGTTTGGGTTTTTGGCTTGGTTTTAGTGCAACCTTCCAATAAAATAAATAGGTCTCAACTTTGACAATGATTTTTATGATCGATTGTAAGAATAGGTTCACAATAACCTAGAGAAGATCTGTGCAAAATTTCATATCATTTGGATCTACAGATCAAAAGTTTGTTTGATTTTTGAAGTCGAGCTGAAAACACTATTTATTACCCTAATTTTACTGTAGAAACTGGTCAGGCCGCCATTAGAAGGCCGGTCAGAACGCCAGGATGAGTTAGGTTCTAAATTTTGTTGATTTGAACTAGTATATTAAAGAGTACTTCACGTGTATATCTACACTCACGTGTATATTAAAGACGAAATCAGGATTTGAACTCTGATAAACAGGGTCCTACACTTGTAATTTCACCTGAGTGCGACTCAACCGCTACCGGCGAGATCAACGGTCCTGAACGAACCCTTTGTCCATTCTCCGCATCTTGACCGTTCGGCCCCATCGCTCATCACCCGCTGCCACGCGGGCCCCAGCCGACTCGAACGGCTTCGCCCGCCGCCTACCAACCATTATAAACCTCCTCGCCCATTCCAAAGCCTCGCCTCGCTCACTCCTCAGCTAAGCCAGTAGTACTAGGCCATTAATTTCGGGCTTGGGAGCTCGCCAAAGAATCAAGTGATGGACCTGGACTCCCAAGCCCTGGTGCAGAAGATCGCCGGCTTGGCCGCCGCCATCGGCAAGCTGCCGTCGCTGAGCCCCTCGCCGGAGGTGAACGCGCTCTTCACCAACCTCGTCACGGCGTGCGTCCCGCCTAGCCGCGTCGATGTCGGCGAGCTGGGTCCCGAGGCCCAGGACATGCGCGCCCGGCTCATCCGCCTCTGCGCCGACGCCGAGGGCCACCTCGAGGCCCACTACTCCGACCTCCTCGCTGCCTTCGACAACCCGCTCGACCACCTCGCACTCTTCCCCTACTTCAACAACTACATCAAGCTCAGCCTGCTCGAGCACGGCCTCCTCGCTCGCCACGTGCCCTGCACGGCGCCTGCGCGCGTCGCGTTCGTCGGCTCCGGCCCGCTCCCACTCAGCTCGCTCGTGCTCGCCGCGCGCCACCTGCCGGCCGCGTCATTCGACAACTACGACATCAGCGGCGAGGCCAACGAGCGGGCCAGGAGGCTCGTGCGCGCCGACGAGGACGTGGGCGCGCGCATGGCGTTCCACACGTCGGACGTGGCGGACGTGACGTGGGAGCTGGCCGCGTACGATGTTGTGTTCCTGGCCGCGCTCGTTGGCATGGCGGCCGAGGAGAAGGCCCGCGTTGTGGAGCACCTCGGGAGGCACATGGCGCCCGGCGCCGCCCTCGTGGTGAGGAGCGCGCGCGGCGCGCGCGGCTTCCTGTACCCGGTGGTCGACCCCGAGGAGATCTGGCGCGGCGGGTTCGACGTGCTCGCCGTGCACCACCCGGAGGACGAGGTGATCAACTCCGTCATCATCGCGCGCAAGGCCACCGCCGCCGACGCGCACGCGAACGGGCACGCGCACGCTCACGCTCACGGCGCGGTGGTGAGCCGGCCGTGCCTGTGCTGCGAGATGGAGGCGAGGGCGCACCAGAAGATGGAGGAGATGGCCATGGAGGAGCTGCCATCATAGGCATCGACCATGCATATATGGCACGGTGATTTATCATCGATCGATCGATTGGCCGGTTAAGAGCAAAGAACTTGTACTAGGCATCGATCATGCATATATGGCATGGTAATAATTTGGCTAACTGCATACATGCCGCTGTTTACCATAATTAATCGCTGTCGAGTTCCGGAAGGGGCTCTTTGCATGCGTTTCCCCCCTCGAGGCGCGCTGCCCTTGTGATTTATACGTAAATAATGTTATAATATTTGTAAGATTGACCACCTATCCTAATTAATAGCTTAAACTTTTGGCTGAGTTCGTCAGCACAAGGAACTCCATCCTAGCCCGGAGATCCTGAGTTTGCTGCTAAACCACACAAAGAATAAGGGCTCCACAACATTGTACTATGTGCACATTAGGCTTATCAAGCCTGTACATGAGGAGTTGTGCAATATGATTAGGATTGCCCATCTTGCTAGGTCGGTTCTTTTTGGCTGCGACCGATGATTTTTTATTCTAACACGAGCGTTCGTACGAACGAATCGAATACCAATAAATCGATAAGCCGCTTTGAAAAGGTTGTCCCGATAAACTGTTTCAAAAAGACGATGAAAAACTGTCCTACTCATCTGTTCGGGGGAACTACAGGCTATAAGCCATAAACTGAAAAGATCCCAAGCTTTTGGGTCAGTTTAGTTTGTCGGTGCAATAAACTCAATACACATGACTTTTTCATTTCCATATTTGATGCATAGCACAGCTCCTCTTCTTAGATTTGCTATGTTCTTTCAGATCTGTCTATGTTGGTGTCGCTGCTGGGAGAGAGAATGATCATAGTGATGCAGATATAGAATTTGCTAAGGTATGGCGAAGCCTCTGTCCCTTGAGCTACAATGCATAAGCATTTCTTTATTCGATTCAAACATTCAGAAATTTGAAATGCCCCTTACAATTTGAATTGTCTACGCGAGTTATTTTGTACTTTACTACCTTTACTACCTTAGAGGAGAGATCCGAATGCGATGTGTTGACGTGCGTCTCATGCGAATGGTCTAGCAAAGGAGAGGAGAGATCCGAAAAGAACGAGCTCGATGTGTTGTTCGTGCCGAGCTCAGTTTTAGCTCGTGCGAAACGAGCCGAGCGAGCGAATGCTAGCAGCCGGACTCATTGCCAAATCGATTGCTGCTAGAAATGTGTGCCGCCTCGCCGTTTCCCCTCCGAAGAAGATGAGGTGTCCCTTCAAGCCATACCTCTTCCCGCCGCCTCCTCCCGCTCCCGCCCCGCGCCGCCGCCTCCCGCCGCCGCCTCTCGGCGCCTCCTGCCGCCTCCTCTACATATGCTCTCGGAAGACCGAGCTCGCGTTGTGCTGCTAAGCCCCTCCGCGTCCTCCGCGAGCTTGTTAATGTTTTCTTGCTGAATCTATGATCGCCGTCCACGAGCTCACATCGAGCCTACTTCGAGCGAGTGAGCCGCCATTCTTGCTCGTTAGAAACGAGCCGAGCCGAGCCGAGCCGCACTCCACAACGAGCTCGGCCGAGCCTGCTCGAGCTGCTCGTTTCACCTAGGTGTGCCAAGCCATACCTGTGATCTACATATAGGCGAGCTTGTTTTTCTTATATATATATATAAAGGGTTATTTTGGGCCACTAGCGATTTATGCTCCAATTAGCACTCATCAAGGCGTGATTCTTCTTAGAATAATGGAGATGATGAATAATTAACAACGTTGGTTATGATAAGATGAAGATGAGGTATTGTACAGATTGATGAGTCAAGTCGCGGACTTGTATTCGAGGCTTCAACACGTGGAAGAGGTTTGGAGGAACGTGGTCTTATCAATCAAGGATGTCATGCGAAAAATCATGGAGATGATGCATGGAGAAGATACATGAGGTGCGGTCCTGGAGGCTTCAACACGTGGAAGATTGGAAAAATCGGAAGCGTAAAAAGAATTAAAAAATCCATGTTATGAGAGGTTTTGGGTCCTAGAAAATTAGTGGGTCAAAAAGTCTGATTGAGGCAAAAAAAAGGTTCAGGATGAGTTGTATTATGATTAATGATGTATTGAAGTAGATTAAGAATTTTTAGAAGGGTTAACGGTGGCTAAAGAAGTATAAAAGGAGATGGATGTGAGTTTTGATAGAGATCTGCAGTTCACGTGAGAAATAAAGAGAACAAGTAGTGCACGGCCTTTTGTTTGGCCGGGTTTTTGGAAAGCAAAATTTTGGCGGCTTCACACGCGGCGAGAACAAGTAGAAAGAGAAGCATGGCTGCACAGGGCTAGAGCACACGCGGCGAGATTGAGTAGCAGTCGTATTTGGCCGTGCGGAGCCGCCTCAACGCAAAGCCAAAATCAAAGCAGCTACTTCGTCTCCTCCATCACGCGCGATAGCGAAATCACCACCGCGCGCGCCTCGGTTCCTTCTGTGAATGCAAGCAGGCACAAAAAGCGGTGTGTTTGGGAAAGAAGAAAAGAGGCCGACGGCTCCTTTCTCCGACGGTGTGCGTGGCGCTGGAAGAAGGAAAGGGCAGCGCCTTGGCCGGTAGCACTGTTTTCTCCGACGTTGCAGAAGAGACCAGCTTTTGTTTGGCCGTGCCTGCACTGCCTCTCTCTGGCCGAGTTTTTGGTCCTAAGGGCGGTCGTTGTTTTTACGTCTTCGTTTTTCTTGTTTGCTAAGAGCATCTAGTGATTTCTTCTTGTCTCATTGATTGCTGGTCTGAAGGGAGTGGTAGCTTGCATGCATTGCCTGATCTATTGCTGATTGCCAAGTCTTGGATCAAAGAGAAGTACTACTTGGTGACATTTAGTTTCTAGACGGTCATCTTTTGTATTAATCTATTTGATATTCTATATTATTACTTTGATCTTGTTTGTTATCACAATTTTACAGATTTAGACGACTAGAAAATAGCTAGGTCTGCAGTTGACTATCCTGTCGTACACAACAACAGACAGCATGCATGATCAGTGCCGGCTAAAATTCGGCTCCACCCAGATGGAGTTTATTGGTTCTACCAGCCCATAGAATGCAGGTCGATACTCGCCGTCCACCAAATCATAGAAGGCACTCGCTTTGCCGTCTCCAGCTTCACTAGAACCTGACACCGGCAAGTACACTCTGTTGCAGCAGCCATACTCCGGGGAAGATCTGATAGTTGCGCCCCGATTATCTAAAAACAGAACTGATTCATCTAATCTCTCCAGCTTAGTCCAAGACATCTCCGGTAGTTGGTCCAGCTTAAACATCTCGATCGGTCTGGCATCGTATGGTCTGAAAACCGCAATCAGGTCGCCTCTGAACTCCGACAGGTAACAATATCTGTCGTCTCCAGCAGGGGGAGCATTAGCACGAATAGGCTCTGGTTTATCAAGAACTGTCCATGTCAGATCAACTGGGTTGAATACCCCAAGATTCCCATGAGCCCCCAAGCAGTAGAATTCGTTGTCGAAGAAGACGGGATTGCTGAAGGTCGTATAAAATGGAATGTCACAAAATAGTTTTTTCTTGGTCCAATGCTTATCCCCAGCTCGCCACAATATCGCGTCAGGGGAAGCATCCCGTGGATCTTGAGAGATAGCAAAAATTATTGAATCTGGAGATTTAGGAACCGATGAAAATGATATACCATTGAACATTTGTCGGCGCATTCTGGGAAGTCTGAACTCCTCTCTGGTGAAAGGGTTCACTGCAAAGATGCATCTGTGGCCTTTCGTCACTAGAACCCATCCATGTTTGGAGAAACGCAGCGTTTGCCGACGGACAGAACACAGCAAACTGTCCTTCGCGGTGTACTCCTTCTCATTCATGGGATCGAACAGCTTATACGCACTAGATGACTTCGAGCAAAAGCTCATGAGCATGGGATATGTTTTTGCGTGTCGAATGGGCTTGGTCATCAAGCTCCACCCCTTGCAGACGGCTTGGACATGCATGTAGTCAATGAAGGATAATTTCGGAACAAGTAATTCCAACAACTCAATGGGTATATTAGACCATGGTGCTGCCTCGATTTCTTGTGTGTCTTCCTTTAATAGAAGACTTCCATTAAACTGCAACTGCAAGAGTAACCTAATGTTAAAAAGCAAGCGTGTACAGGAGACCTGAACACAAGCTCAAATAGAAAGAGAAAAGCATTCTGTAGTATATCTGAATAGCTGTAGCATTTTATCTTTGATATATAATCGATTGTATCTTTTCGAAAATAGTATAATTTGGCTGCATCGAGATAGCTAGCTGAAAGGTTGTGAGGAGGAAATCGGTGTGACTTTTTTAAAATTTTGCGCTTGTTGAATTTAAGGTGTGACGACAGGCACGAGATGACAAATGAAAGCGATACTAGATGACATGGGCTGACCTTGCTTGTGGCGACATCCAAAGATTTAGATGGTTGCTGCCTGAAGCTGGGTGGCACAATTGATCAAAATACCATGCTAATGTCAGTCTTCTTGTTGTAAGATATTAAAGAAGATGAGCGTCGCAAAACGATTACCTCTGAGGGATTGCCCAGTATAATGCACTCCAGTAGTTGATCCAGTATGCTCCAGTCGATGACTCGGCAGTACATGCGCATGCAGGTAGCAAACTGAAGCTTATGGTTCGGGCATCCAGCCGAATCGTGTACAGTCGAATACCATCGCAGGAAAAGCGCAGACAATGGATGCAATCACGCTGCGTTCCTGCGACCGTAGAAGACAGGGCAACGCAGTTGGAACCAAGAAAAAAGGTGGCATCACCGATACTTTCAACCTTTTTCCAGACGCATTCCAAGGTGTCCAAGCGATGAACATCAACGTCGGTGATCCCATTCACCAATGAATGGTAACAATGGAGATAGAGCCTCACCAAGAAGATGTCCCCGTTCGACTCAACCCAAGAGGAAAGATTTGGCCGGCGCAGAGGGTACGTATTAGGTTCTGCAGCTACGCCCATCTTCTCAACACAGACACTCGAAGAAGTTGTGTCGATGACCACACATGAATTGGTGATGTGAACATACATTTTCCCTTTACACCCAAAGATGGTGCCGACGAAATTATCATCGTCCAAATCAACATGATACTTTGTCCACTCTTCATCACCGGGGCGGCAGTACAAGACAAACGTTCCGCCATTGGATGCAAACATGACGGTGCAGTCAGGGGGGGTTGGGGACGACAGGGCGCATCTGTTGAGTGATTCCAGTGGCTGGAGCAGTGGGGGGAGGGAAATCTTCGAATGTGATGTGATATTTGAGAGAAAGCATTCCTTGGTTCCCTCACCAAACATCAGCAACCAATCTCCCAGGCATTCCAGGCACTGTTTTCCCTCCACCATCGGCAGGCTTGCTTCCAAGTAGCTTCCATCGAAAGGGCTGATGAATGTCCGTGTTTCCCCCTCAGTTTCATTGAAGTTGATGATCCATGGTTTTGAACAAAAATCTGGAAGAGTGGCACCTTCAGTTTGACCCATGCAGTTGCTCAAGACTTTGTCTATTCACCCTGCAAGCTTGAGGCCTGTACAAAACTCCCGTGTATCCCTGCTCCTGATAGTAAGAATTAAAGGAACTCGAAACAGTAAGTACCACTGCTGGTAAGAATTAGAAGACATAAGAACTCAAGAGTTCAGTAAAAGAAGCTAGCGCAGCTCAAATATAAACAAGTTGAGTACAGAAAAGCATTGGTAGCAGAAGCTGAGCAAGAAACGCCAATGGCATCATAATTCATCTTTAATATGACTTATCTGTCGATGGTTTGTGACGGTTGAAGGTCTAGTGAACCCCAGTTCCCGTGTGTTCGTCCTTTACACCCCGTTCAATTTTGGTGTTCCCATGTGTAACATCAAAATTGAGAATTGCTGCTGATGACACTACCCTCGGACATCTCTGGAGGAAGTACAGAGTGCCATGGTTTAACCACTAAATCCCAACTCTCTGCACTAATTTATTTGAACTACAAGGGGCAACCAAGGGTGCAGCAGCAGCAGCAGCAGTATGTATGTATGTATGTATATATGTATGTATGTATGTATGTAAGAAGAGGATGAACAAGGCTTACCCGGTTTTAGTGCAACTTCCGATGGCACCGTGGGTGAAGGGGATGATAACCTGTAATCTGAGCTCGCTCGCTCGCCCTAAGGGCTGAGGCGTTTAAATAAGCAAGCACCTTATTTAATTTAGAGCAACTGCGATGACACCGAGGAAGACTGACCGCGTCCAGAGGTGGGCGCCGGCGCCTCTTCCATATCTTCCTCTGTCTTGGTTTGCCATCGAGCGGAGCGGACGATGTAGGATTTCAGCGCCCCTAGACCGTCGGGTCCCGTTTCTGACGTGAAGTTTGAGCTGCTGCACTTTGCCATGGAAACTCTCTTTCCCGATCGGACGGATTGGCAGAGGACAGAGAGATGCCAAATGGGCCATGCCAAATAGGTAGTATGGTATTGTTGGTATGGTCTACAGTATGGTTCGGCACAAAAGCCGGTAGATTAGGTCGGCACGGCACGAGGACCTAGGCTGAAGCCTTGGTATGATGCACAACCCATTTGGCCCATCGACAACCGTCAACACGACCGACCCGATTGGCACGATGGGCACGGGCACGGCCCGACGAGCACAGTCCATCTAGCCTATTTAGCAAAGCCAACGATTGTTTTTTTAAAAAAAAAGATGTATTTTGATCGTTTGAGCCTTAAAAATATGAAAAAATATAACAAATTCTAAAATTTTTTTCTATAAATAGGCATCGTACCCCTCATCAACTCACACTCAAATCAGCATTCTCCTCTCCTTACTCTCTTGTGAAAATTCTGAAATTCTTTATGGTAATTTAGCAAAAATCAGATAATTTTGCCAAAATTTTGAAAACTCAAAATCTGGGCAGCAGTCAAGTAAAGAGGTGAGAATATTAATTTTTATATTCTTATATTATTTTTATTCCTCTTTTATAATTTATTGCAATGCACATTAGGTAATAATGTAATTTTGCACTTGTATTTTGCAGTTTTGTGCATTTTGAAATTTCATCATGGGACATTTTGATGAAATTGATGCGAGTGAGTATGGAATTGATCCGAAAGATCTTGCATCATTCGAGACAAGTCTGCTCCCACCTCAAATGGCCAAGGCCGCCGCAGAGTAGACCACGGTTGTACCATCGTTAGGCTTTACCAGTGTTTCTGCGTTAGCAAGTATTGGAGCTAAGAGGTCCAAACAGAGCACGTCCGACGTGTGGGGAGATTTCGACAAGGTCATGAAGCAATTGCCGTCTGGAGAATAGGTAAGAGTTGCTATTTGCAAAATATGTTGTCATGAATTGTTCGCAAAGCCTACAGGTGGAATCAGACACTTGCACAGACATACCCATAGATGTATTATCAAAGTCGTAGAAGATTTTGGTCTTACAAACAAAATTATTGCAATTACCCTAGACAATGTTGCAGCAAATTCCAGGGCAGTGGATATTCTCACTATAGTTAAAATTGGTTTGAAAAAGTTGGATTCATATCTTCAAGCTTTTCATGATACAATTGATTTCATAAATAATTCAAACCCATGTATTGTAGTATATAAGAACTACTGCATTGTGATGGGTGTACGTCTACGAAAGTTCGTTGTAGACATGCCAGTGAGGTGGAACTCAACTTATCTCATGCTACAAAATCTTTTCCTATACAAATCCATTTTTCTGTTTTCATCCATACGCACTATCATGGCTATACCGACCACACACTGCTGACTGAGGATCACTAGTATAGGTGATAAAATTGAAGGTTTCACTAATGTTCTCAACATTTTAGGTGATTCTATATGGCTAGATTATTCTAATTATTTGTCATCGGTACAAATCTAGATAATAAATTTAGAAGCACCTCTGGTCGGATGTGAAGACCACTGAGGGTGCGAAAGGACCAAGGAGAAGCACACAACCATCAAATGTATTCAATATGAGTCTAGGGTTCCAAAATAGCCTTCCCCTCCTATTACATTGGGTCCTATTTATAGAAGAAGATGGGGGGAGGTAAGTGTAGTTACAACTTTACCCATAAGATTTAACCTACTCCTAGGAGCATTTCTGTCATTTGCTCCGAGTGGGCCCTACCACGTCCGGGACCCCAGGGTCAGTCCAGGGTCAGGCTAGTGTACTCCCCTCGGGGTTGACCTCAGACTCTCTTGGGATCGATCTCGCTCACTCCGCCTAGGGTTGTCCCGAACTCTTGTGTACTAAGCAACATGGTGATCTTCCATGTCTTTATCTTTCTAAGCAACATGACTTCTCGCTCGAGTCCCCATAGATAGCACCAATTGTCATTAGTACAAATCTGGATAGTAAATTTAGAGGCGCCTCAATCGGATACAAAGATCGACGAGGGTGTGAAGGGACCAAAGAGAAGCACACAACTACCAAGTGTATTCAATATGAGTCTAGAGTTACAAAATTGCCTCTTCCTTCTATTACATAAGGTCTTATTTATAGAGGGAGAGAAGGGGAAAGTGTATTTACTACTTTGCCATTAGGATTTAACCTACTCCTAAGGGTATTTCTGTCATTTGCTTTGCACGAGCCTCGCCATATCCAGGACCCCAGGGCCGATACGGGGTCGACCCCGGAGCCTCCTGGGGTCGGACTCGCGTACTCCGCCTGAGGTTGGTCTTAGTCCCTCCTGGGTCGGTCTCACGCACTCAGCTTGGAGTTAGCCCCAGACTCTCCTGGGATCAGCTTTGCATACTCCGCCCAGGATTGGTCTCAAACCCTCTTGGGGTTAGGCTTACGTACTCCACCTAGGGTTAGCCCCAAACCCTTCTGGGACCTTGCTAGAGGTTGATTTGGAGACTTGGCTCGAAGTAGGTCCTCCAACGGGTGTCGTCGCTCTGAAGTGATGGTAGGCCCGAGGTAGCGTGGGGACCCTTCCCTAATAGTATTTTACAGCTGTTCGTTCACAACTGTCAAAAGTTTACTAGAAATATGAGCATAAATTTTAGGGAGCTCGCTTGTAATGATCTCTACCAACACCCACTACAGATAAGAAGACAAACTTATGAGGCACCATCTTTTCCTCTAGGAAATCCTCTGGAAGATCCTCTACATCTTCAAGTAGTGGAGGTTGAGCAATTCATGTCAGGGCTCGTGGGGAACTATTAGTCTTCCTAGATAGCGATCTTGTGCCATTTAGTACAGAGAGCTTTAACTTTTTGGATTGGTGGCATGAGCACAAACTAACATGTCCGGTGCTATTCATATTAGCACAAGATGAGTTAACCGTTCCTGTTTCGACGGTTTCTTCTGAGTCTGTTTTTATTCTTTTTGGAAGAATATTGGAGCAGAGAAGAACAAGACTCATGAGTGAGATGATGGAAGTATTTCTCATAGTAAAAGGCTGGGAACAAGCTGAGACGTGTGCCCAATACAGTGTGGTGGATACGGAGTTGGAACACACATTCAACAATCTGTATCTAGATGACGATGAAGGCAGTCAGGACGTTGACGATGATTCTTAGAGCACCCATGTACATATTGTATTTTTATGCTTTTCCACCTATAATGTTGACTTATAAGTTGTACTCTTTTTTCTTTGCTAAGATTTTCTTAAGTTGAGTTTTTTACTTAGCAAAGTTTTTAACGAGACATCTATTTTAACATAAACAAAAGCTCATTATTACATTTTAACACTTTTAACCAGACCGCCTATTTGGCCAGCGGAGCAACCAAGCTGTGGCTTTTCACTTTTTTGGTTGTTTTGGCTTGGCTTTATTAAGTAACAATCTTTTAAGTAAAGTATCTTTTAAAATAAATCTATAAATTGATTATAATAAACAACTGTCCAGAGTTCATCGTATCGAACAAATTCACACCTCAGCGTAATTCAAAAAATTAAGCAAACAAACCAAGCATTGTCGCCTCGCGGCTCCCACTCCAGTCCTCCTCGAATAAAAGCGGCGAACCCCTGCCGATCCGATCCCCCTCCACACTCCGGGATCCCCTTCTTCTCCGATGCCATCTCGCCATTCCTCCTAAGCGCCCACGCACACACACACACACACACACTCGCTTGCTGCTGCTCCCACGACGACGACGTGCCGGAACCCTAGGGTTGGCTCACCATGGCATTCTGGTGGCCGCTCCTCGTGCTCGCCGCCGCCTACGCGCTCTGCCGCGTCCTCCTCTTCCTCATCCCGCCCACCGTCCCCTCCATCGATGTCGACGCTTCCGATGGTACGGCCCCCCTTTCCCCAACCAATTTTTTCGGGTTTTCCTCCCCTGGGATTGTTATTAGGGGTTTACGAGGGTTTATTGTGGTTCGATTTTGTGCAGTGTTGGACGCTGCGAACCAGACGAAGGAGGACAGCTTCATATACGTAAGTCCCCCTCCACATTTGTCGACTACGAACTATCTGCTTCGCAGTTGTTTTGTGTCCGAATGGTCCACATGTTGATTCCTAGTCTTAGTTAACCTAGTGGTGTGTGTTTTGGTGATCTTGGGTACTTCAAAGCATCAGATGCACGCGCACTTTGGCTAGTTTCTTTGATCAATGCGTTTAGTTGGCGTGAGTCCATCTGATGTAGCGAGGGTGAGTGACCCAGCGATCCTGCTGTTTGTATGGGGTTTTGCTTTGGCTTCTCCGATCATGATTTGGTGTGACCTAGGCTTCTAATGATGCTCTTCGCATGATTCAGTCTTATTGGTTTGGTTTTTGAGTTGAGGTTCAGGTGTCAATTGACGTGAAGGATAGTGTGATGTTGTATTAGTACTGACTGGTGTAGTGTGGTTATTTTACCATTAATATGGAAAGTTTAAGATCGTGTAGTGGTTTAAGCTGTATCATGCTGATATGGCTAGTTCTTAGAACAGCAGGGCATCCAGTAGATCTGATGTACCAGTGTTTTGTTGGAAACAGGTTAGTTGGGTGCCCAGCTGGTGGTGGTTTCCTGGAAATTAATTTCAGTTTGATTTAGGTTTCATGATATGTTCCAATGTTGTAACACAGCATTGGCTTTTTTGGTGATGCTGTGATAGTGGCTTTGGCAAATTGAAACTGTGGTTAGTAAAATTTAGGAAAGCAACCGATAACAGTGTGCTGGACATTGGACAATTGATTGGCAAACACCAATGCATTTTACTTTTGGTACATAACCTTAGTGTGGTTGGGTCTCATGCTCAAAATGGTTCAATGCTGTAACAAGATGATAACTTGCAAATGGACGGTGTACTTGACAGCTGGACAGAGTGCTATTGATAGTGTATGAATTGTTGGGTTAGCTCAAGTCTAATTAGTGCTGATATGGGTTTCAGAAAAGCACTAGGCGTGTCTTTTTAGGAGCGAAGATTTGCTTCCAGCTGAACTATTGAAAGCTCAAAATTGCATGTTGTGGAAGCACAGCATTTGTCTTGGGAACCACATGATTTAATGGTTTTTATTTCTATGTTTTGTTCACTAAGTTTATCAATCACTTCTAGAATTATAGCGTATTAAATTTATGCTCTGCTGCAGATACCATGGAAGGGAAGACCAGCTCAGGCTGACATTGTTAAGTGCTATGAACCGGCAACTATGAAATACTTGGGATACTTCCCTGCATTGACTCCTGATGAGGTATGTTGTTGGCTTGCTATAGTTAGTTTCTCTTTAGGTACAACGTACATCCCTATAGGTTTAGCTGGTCTGGCCATTCTCTTTTGCATTATCAACTAGAGATCAGTTCACCCTTCCTTACTGATTTTTTATTTTTCTGAAGTAATGGTCGAGGAGCAAATACATCTTGTTATGTATTGTTCTTGCAATATTTTGAATTTCATTAATGTGACTTTCTATTTGGGTTTTATTGTCACTGATTCTTTGACTAATTAGGTCAAGGAGCATGTTGCACAAGCCAGGAAAGCACAAAAGATATGGGCAAAAAGCAGCTTCAAGCAAAGACGCCAGTTTCTTCGGATCCTTCTCAAGTATATACTTGAACATCAGGATCTGATTTGCGAGTAAGGACATAGTTACAATTCAAAACAGTATCTTATCTGTTAGATTATAGTACTAAAATGCCAATGATTTGTGCCTTTTCTTTTAATGAGTTCCAAGCATTTGATGGAGGGCTCACTTTGTCCTGATCAATAGCTCCTCTTTTTGGTTCACTTGTTCATACTTTCCAACGTAAGGAAGAGCTGAGGGTCCATACTGCTTATGTTGTGTAGGATATCATCCCGGGACACCGGAAAGACTATGGTTGATGCTTCATTAGGTGAGATAATGACCACCTGCGAGAAGATTACCTGGCTTTTGGACGAGGGTGAGAAGTGGTTAAAACCTGAATACAGGTTAGACTCCAAGAAATGGCCCCAACTTGATGGATTATGGATAGAGTAACTTAGGGCCTTCTATATTGTATAAATGATTAATAACTTAGCTTTAATTTTGTTTCACTAATGTTAAAGAAATAGAATCATGCTTACCTTTCAATTTTCATAAAGAAAGGGGGGCAGTTGAGGTAAATCAAGCGTAGCATGTGCAACTTTTGTTGGACTACACACTAATTCATGCTATGATGTGCAACGACACATGTGCTGTTTAGCATTGTTGAATAGCCCAACAAGTGTGTGCATTGAAAATTAGGAAGCTTACAGCAAATGTATTCTGATATTGAACAACCAAGTACTGCAACCTGAAAATAGTTAGTACTCTGCAGACGTTGGACTTGCAACTTCTATTAAGTATTAATTCTTGCACAGAAGATAAGCCTTTTCATTCCTGCACAAAATAATATTCTATAAGCTAGAAAGTTAGCAACTATGTAGGGCTGCACTGTTGCTGAAGTCATTTCTTTCTTAACACATGAAGTAATTACTTATAGAGTTCTTTTTCCCTGGTGAAGTACTGCTCTTTTTTTTTAAAAAAAAAATTATCTGTATCAGAATTAAATACAAGGACTCTCCCTACTTGCTTTCAATGCTGTTCAGGTCTTGTGGGAGATCAATGCTGCACAAGAGTGCAAAAGTTGAATTCTACCCTCTTGGAGTGATTGGTGCAATTGTGTCTTGGAATTACCCCTTCCACAATGTTTTCAATCCAATGCTAGCTGCAGTATTCTCTGGTAATGCAGCAGTTGTAAAGGTAAGCCATCAGATGAATATTTTCTAATATAGAGATAGAGTTGTCGATCATGATCTAGCAAAAGAAAGATTATTTGAATCCTTTGCACATTTTTCATTAAATTTCTATTACTAGCTTTATTATCTTGGCTTGATGTCTGGTGCTTGGCCCTAATTGTGAGTAACCTTCTATTGATTGCTCAGAATAGTCTTGTTCCCAACCTGAGTATAAATGTGCTACCTTAAGTATACTGGGTATGTTCTTTTGGGCTGCGGTTTATGGTTTTTAGTTGTTCGCGAGAGAGACTACGGAGAAATAGAGATTTGTGTGCGATTTTAGCCGATATAAATGAAGTCGCTACAGTGTGTACTGCAATCGACTTATAGATTTCGCTTTAAAAAGACACTTTGTTTGAAAGCTAATTAATGTAGAAAGTACTTTAATGCATGGTTGTTACACCGTCGCCTAGGCGTCACGACGGTGCTTGGTGGACACCATGCACACTCGTCTCGACTTTGGGGGCTACGACTTGGGGAGAGGAGACGGCGGTGGGGAGGGAGGCGGCTGCAGGGGGGAGGAGGCGGCAGGGAGGGGGGACACACTTGGGAGAGGAGGCGGCGGGGAGGGGAGGCAACGGGGGGAGGAGGCGTCGAGCAAGGGGAGGAGGTGCCGTGGAGGGGAGGAGGCGCTGGGGAGAGGAGTCACTGTGGGAGATGGGAGAGAAGAGGTCAGTCGGGAGAAAGACGGGAGTCAATGTTATATGAGGAGGGGACCGGCTCGGTCTTCGGCTTGCATGTGGACCATATGCATGTAACCATGTACAACGTCATATGGCGTTCGCCATGGTGTTGCCTAGGTGTCCTGGTGCCTAAGAGGCACCAGTTATGCCGTGACAACCATGCTTTATTGTATAAAAGCGGTTTTTAGAAACCGAAAAGAATAGGGCCACTACCTGGAACTTCTGGTTGCTTTTTGTAAATTATAAGGCTGAATCCCCCAACCCAACCTTGCCTAATCTGTTTTCTTATACATCATTTTCATGGACATGTCATAGAATCGTAGGTCAACCTGTTTATTGGATGGTCTCAAAGCCTTCATGTATTATGTATCCTTTGTCATTGGATGGTCTCAAAGACTTTTTGATGGCTATTATTTGTGTGCTGGATTTTTGGTTGTCCTTTTAGGTGAACCTACTGAAATTCTCAAAAAATAATAATTTGCATAGTGAACACTGAACAAACGTAGGCTAGGAGAAAGCACCCTTAGTTCGCCAATGTACCATGGAACAATTTTCATCTAAGCTTTCTTGGATTGATCCTGTTTTGTTGTTGGTGGCATATCTGCATAACAAAGCTGTACTGTGATTATGTCATCTGTTGCGGTGTTAAGCCCAACATCTGTAGACTATCATATGTCTATTGCCTTTTTGCTGCAATATTAAATTTCATTATGACCTTTTCATCTGATTTGTTGGTCCAACTTAGCAATTATTCAAATGATATTTATTATTCTGATTGGTAAAATGTCCTTTTAAAGGCTTTGTTGTTGTTGTGGTAAAATGTCCTTTTGCAGGTTTCAGAGCATGCAAGTTGGTCAGGCTGCTTTTATTTTCGTATCATACAAGCAGCTCTTTCGGCTGTTGGTGCACCAGATAATCTGGTGCACATAATAACTGGGTATGAATGCAGCTCTGCATTTCCTTTGTGTTCAGGCTAATGATCACATGGCTTACTTGGCCTCTATCTCTTGTTTGTTTCTAGTTTTGCTGAAACGGGTCAAGCTCTTGTATCTTCAGTGGACAAAATAATATTTGTTGGATCACCTGGTGTTGGAAGGATGGTATAACTCACATCTGAAGTAGTTATTTCTTAAACTCATGCTACCAATATTCTTTAGATATCATGATAAATGCTGTTTGTATACATTTCTTTTGCTTGCTATGGTAGACTTAATGAACTTATCATTTACAATTAACTAGTAAATCAATATTCTGTTGGCAGAGCAACATGCATCTGTTTTGTATAGGAGTCAGGACCTATCTTCTAGCATGTACTTTTATGCAAATTTAATCCCAAGTATTAAAATGGAATTCTTCTATGTCTGTTGTTGAAGTTTTTGTCATCCTCTGTTATTTTCCTATGTTCTAACGTGTTCAGTTTTATGCTTATCACAGATCATGCAAAGAGCATCGGAGACATTAATACCTGTAACTCTTGAGCTTGGTGGTAAAGATGCATTTATTGTGTGCGAAGATGTAGATTTACCCAATGTAAGGGTAGTTTTATGTTGCATATTTTATGAGCAGCATGTTTTCTTCAGCAATGCACTATTTAGTCTGAGCAGCATTTTCTCTGGAAGTGTATCGCAACTAACCTATGCCCTTTCTAATTTGAAGGTTGTTCAAGTTGCTGTCAGAGCTGCTCTGCAATCGAGTGGTCAAAACTGTGCTGGTGCTGAAAGATTTTATGTCCACAAGGATATATATTCCACCTTTGTTTCTCAAGTAGTGAAGATAATCAAATCTATATCCGTTGTAAGTACACAAAGCTGTATTTGACGGTCAGTAGCCATGTGCCAATTTTTATTGTCTTGTGTTATGGTCGGACGGTATTATACACGCCGACACAAATGCTTACGGGCAGCAGCTGGAAAGGAACTGGAGGAACCACGCGCAGGGGGGACTGCGGCCCGCTATAGGCAACAGAGGGTGTGGGGAGTCTAGTTCCGGACCAGCTACAGGCAACGGAGGGCATGAGGAGTCCAGACCGGTTACATTAAAGCTTTTCAGATAGATTACTTTCCAATTTGATTAGTAATAGATATGGTAATGTTAGAGACTGCTTTCCTTTGAATTAGAGATGCTTGTTAGGAAATAATCCATATATACGGGCTATGGATTGAAGAGAAAAGAAACAAGAAAAGAGAGTTTACTCTCCGTATCTTCTCCCCTGCAACCAACGCACCTCTGTCGGCGCAGGCACTACTCTTCTTGCCAGCACGGCACCTCCACGCCGCCGGCAGTTCAAAATTTATCCACCCATCACCCACTCCTATAACCTCCGCTCCGCACGTAACAACTTGGTATCAGAGACCAGTTACCACCGCTGTCCTCGATGACATGTCTGGCAGCGGCGAAGAGATTATTTCCACCGACAAGAAGCTTGATCAAATTATTGCCTAGCTGGCCACTCTAACGAACCTGCTGGATCGGCATTACGCACACATCGTGACGCTTGATGACGTTGGCAGCAGCAACACCGAGGCATCCAAGCAACCAATGGCCCTTCCACTGTCGGTGCGAGCGCCTGCCATGGCTGACAGCAAGCCACCACGCTTCCATCGACTCAAGTTCCCCATGTTTGCAAGCAATGACGATCCCTTGCCGTGGCTATCTCGATATGAGCAATTCTTCCAAGGGCAACGTACATTGGAGGAGGGGAAAGTCTGGCTCGCATCATACCACTTGACCGGTGTCGCGCAACAATGGTACTATCATGTGGAAAGGAATGAGGGCACACCCAGTTGACGCCGTTTCTCTGAGATGGTGCACATGCGCTTTGGCCACCATTGTGCCACAACCCCCTCGGCAAGCTCATGCATCTTCGTCAGACAGGTACCGTGGCCGATTACCAATCCCAATTTTTGGCTCTATTGACTCACGCCAACCTAAGCCAGGACCAACAAATTAACATGTTTACAACCGGCCTCTCCGAACTCCTTTGCATCAATGTCGAACTTGAGGCTCTGCATAGTTTGGAGGTTGCCATGAGCCTGGCGCGAGCATATGAGCGCTGGGCCCAGGTCTCTCTCGAAGTGGCTCTTTCAAATGGGCTTTCACACCAACAGGAAGCACAACTAGCGGGTAGCAGCAACAGTGTTTCGTCCGCACACGCAAGAGCCTAGATGGAGGAACGCTGGAGGCTAGGTCTCTGTTACAACTATGAGGAGCAATATACTCCCCAACACGTCTGCAAGCAGTTGTTCGCCATTATGATTGCTCCAGAGGTTGATGAGAGCGGGCCTAACGCGGTGGAGCCAACAGTGTCTGAGCCAGAAATATCGCTCCACGCTCTCACCAGGGTCAGCAACGGCTAAACCATGCAGTTGGACATATCCGTGGGCGATCGCCATCTTGTCGCCTTGGTGGATTCGGGATCAACCCATAATTTTATCAACGACACTATCCGTGCACGGTTGGGTGTATCCATACAGTCCTCGCAGCATAGTCTGCGGTGGTCATTGCCAATGGTGACCACCTTTTCAGTTCAGGTTCCTTGTCGGCAGCTGCCAGTTCGGATCAGAACCGATGACTTCCACTTGGATTTTTGCTCTATTCCACTAGCTGGGTTTGACATTGGCCTCGGCGTTCAATGGTTGGCAACACTTGGGCGATCACATGGGACTTCAACTGCCTCTCTATGTCTTTCTGGCACCACGCGTGCCGAGCCACACTCCATGGACGCACGGCACAGGGGGCTGCCACCAGGAGCATAGCCGACAACAATGGTGAAATCCTGGAGACACTTTTGGTAGAATATGCAAACTTATTTGCCATGCCCAGTGGCTTACCGCTAGCACGCCCGTATGACCATTGCATTCACGTGGTCCAAGGGACAGAGTCGGTGGCGGTCCGACCTTATCGTTATCTACAGTTGCAAAAGAATGAACTCGAACGCTAATGCCAAGACATGCCGCGCCAAGGCATTATTCGTATAACACGTTGGCATTCTCCTCGTCCGTTTTGCTAGTCCACAAAAAGGATGACACTTGGCGGTTCTACGTCGACTATCGTGCACTCAATGACAAAACAATCAAGGACAAGTTCCCTATTCCGGTTGTGGAAGAACTCTTGGACGAACTACGCGGCGCTCAATTCTTCACTAAGCTGGATCTCCGCTCCAGATGTCATCAAGTCTGTATGCACCCCGATGACATCACGAAAACGACTTTTCACACACACCAAGGACATTATGAATTCCTTGTCATGCTGTTCGGGTTGGACCAATGCCTCAGCCACATTTCAGGCACTCATGAATGACATCCTCGGTCCTTCGCCGTTTTGTCCTTGTCTTTTTTTGATGATATTTTGATCTACAGCTCGTCGTGGGCTGAGCACCTGTGCCATATCCGCATGGTCTTCCAGGAATTGCACTGTCATCACCTCGTCTTGAAGCAGTCCAAGTGTCTCTTTGCCGCCACCATCAGTGCCCTACTTAGGGCATGTTATCACTGCAGTAGGTGTGGCCATGGATCGAAAAAAAGTTGTGGCAGTTGAGGATTGGCTAACACCCACTTCTGTTCATGTCGTCCATGCGTTCTTAGGCTTGACTGGGTACTATCGATGGTTTATCAAGGATTATGGCTCCATCGGGCCCCCTCACGCGTCTCCTCCGCAAAGAGTTATTTTGGTGGACGGCCGAGGTGGACTCCACTTTCATCGCATTAAAAGGTGCACTATCTTCAGCTCCGGTTCTTCAATGACCGGATTTCAGCAAGCCTTTCATCGTGGAGTGCGACGCCTCTGGATCGGGCTTTGGGGTGGTGCTCTACCAAGGCTCGAGTCCCATTGCTTTCTTCAGTCGACCCATGGTAGCTCGTCACTCCAAATTGGTAGCCTACGAGTGGGAATTGATTGGTTTGGTCCAAGCAGTCCGTCATTGGCGTTTGTATATCTGGGGGTGCCTGTTTCTAGTTCACACGGATCATTGTAACCTCAAGTTTCTATTGGATCAACGTCTGTCCACTATCGCGCAACACCAATGGGCGAGTAAGTTAGTGGGCTACGACTTCATGGTGGAATACCGTCGGGCCGACTCAACACTGTCTTCGACGCGCTGTCATGATGCGATGGTGAGACGCTCCTATGAGAAAGGAGATTTGGGGCCTGTTTGATATGGCTGTGGCTTCTGGCTTTTGGCTGAAATTTTTGATTTTTAGCTGTTTGCGATAAATATTACGGACAGAGAGATAATCGCTTGTCATTTTGGATTGTACAGATGTTGGGCTTTTAATGTGTACTACAATTAACTTATAGACCCTATCTTGAAAAAATACTCCGTTTAAAAGTTAGGCACTGTAGCAAAAGCCAAAAGCCGCTTTTAGAAGCCGAAAAGAACATGCCCTTGCGCATACGTGCTATTGACAAGTCGATGGTGGAACGGGATGTTTTCTTGGCCAAGGTTCGCGAACGTCTGCTTCAGGCTCAGTAGGTGGCAAAGCTTCAATATGAAAAAAAATCATCGTGCGGTGGAATTTACTGTGGAGGAGTGGGTTAAGTTGAGCCCCCGCTACTATGGGCCGTTCCAAATCACAGAGCGGATTGGCTCTGTGGTATATCGTCTTCGTTTACCTTTGGGACTTGCATTCATGATGTATTCCACGTGGGTGTTCTCAAAAAGTTTCATGGGGTGCCATCGACCTCTGTTCCTCAGTTACCACCAATGGTTCATGGCCGCGTGCTACCCGCTCCGGCTTGAGCAATCAAGGGGCGTCTCACGTGGGGCAAACAACACGTCCTTACTGAGTGGCAGGGCACATCTCCTATGGACGCCATGTGGGAAGATGTTTTGGAATTTTAGTAGCTATACCTGGATTTTCAGCTTAAGGACTTGCTGTTTCCAGAGGATAGGAGAGATGTTATGGTCAGATGATATTATACACGCCAACACAAACGCTCACAGTAGCTGAAAGGAACCGAGGAACCACGTGTGGAGATCATGGCAGGGGCGTCCGTCCGGAGGGCAATGGAGGGCGTGGGGAGTCGAGTTCCGGACTAGCTACAGGCAACAGAGGGCATAAGGAGTCCATACCGGTTACATTAATGCTTTTTAGATAGATTACTTTCCAATTTGATTAGTAATAGATATGGTAATGTTAGAGACTGCTTTCCTTTGAATTAGAGATGCTTGTTAGGAAATAATCCATATATACGGGCTATGGATTGAAGAGAAAAGAAACAAGAAAAGAGAGCTTACTCTCCATATCTTCTCCTGCTGTAGGATCGAGGAGGCCGACTAGAGGGGGGTGAATAGGCGGTCTTAAAAAATTATCTTACAATTAAAAACAATATCTATTTGTCTAAAGCAAGTATATAATGCGGAAGTTTAACTTAAATTGGTTTAGCACAAATATTGCCTAAATCAACTAGGTTCGTCTAAGTGCACCAACAATCTTTGTCTATGTTAAAGGTTTGCAATCGTAGGGTGACAAGCAATCAATTTAATTTTATGAATGTAAATTACTTGAAGGTAAATTGAGTACAAGTAAACAAACCACAATTGATACGATTACTTTTTACCGTGGTGTTTGGAGACTTGCCGGTCTCCCCTAATCCACGTTGAGGTAAGTCCAAACGAATTGGACCGGCTCCACGAATTAAGCCAAACACCTCAATTCCACTAGTTGTAGCTCTTCCCCGCTTCGGGTAGGTGAGCTCCAACCTTCACAACACGTCAGGTCTTCTCACAACCTTTTTTGAGAAGATCACCGCGCACGACGCCTCCAACGCCGTCTAGGAGTCGGCAAACTCTAAGAGTAACAAGCCAAACCTCTTGCTTGACTCTCACCACGTGCAACGAATGCACAAGCTCAAGTGGATGCTAAATCCACCTCTAGATACAACACATGCAACTAGAGACCTCTCTCTTTTGCTCATAAGGTGCAACACATGCACAATGGAGTGGAGAGACGTACATTAGCTCAAGGGAGTGAAATGAGGTGCTAAAAATTGCTCTCCAACCGGCCACAAGTGAGTATTTATACCCCACACACAAAAACTAGCCGTTGGAGCTAAATCCCTGAAAAATCAAGGAAATCGGTACTACCGTTGTTATAAGTGCGGTATTACCGCACTCCACTTTAATGGCTAGAAAAATAGCCGTTACTCAGCATTTGCGGTATTACCGCAGTGTAACTTGCGGTATTACCGTAGTTGGGTGCGGTATTACCGCAGATTATGTGCGGTATTACCGCAAAAATCGCAGATATTACCGCACCTCTGCTTTTCAGCCGCATAAAGACACTCGGAAAACGGTCATAACTTTTGACTCCGATGTCGGAATTGAGTGATCTTGGACTCTATGAAAAGCTTATTTAGAGAGCTACACAACCCATCTATTTGCATGATCTCAAACACATTAGATCAATGCAGAAAACACAAGAGATCCAAGTAGTCACTATCACGGTCTAAATCCGAAAAAAATAATATTAGACCATACCAAAGGACATTGTATGACCTCCAACAACTTGCAAAATACATTTGCAAAGTATAGTCACATGTTGCAAGGATTAGATGCATGAGCCTTAACTATTCGTAAATAATAGCATTATACCATGAAGAGCTAGTGTAAGCAAGATTGAGCTATTAACACATGATGAGACTCAATCTACTAGACAAGACCCCTCTTAATAGTTCGGTTAACCTATACTAGCAATCCGGTCTTCCAACCAAACACCAAGACCGGTAAAAGACTAGAAACACATTCTTAGCCCTAGCTAGTCATACCTTTGCCTTGAGCATTTCCTTGAAGCTTGATGATGATCATCTTCACTTCAAATCTAGGTCATTGTCTTTTTTTGACTTGATGATCAACTCATGATCATCTCCTTTTCGAGATTTTGATATGCATCAACACATGATGCATCCTCTTTTGATGGCCTTCAACTCATGAAGCCATTTTCATCTCGAACCTTTGCTTGATGGTCTTCAACACATGAAGCCATCCAAAGTCTTTATCATCATGGAACATAACCTATTCATCCATCTCATAGAAAATATTAGTCCCATAATGTGATTATCATTAATTACCAAAACATACCATTAACTCATAATGGTGTGTCTAGATTCTTCAATTTTCCTTTGGTAATTGATGATAACTATCACAATTGCAAATAATTGAATATAAAACTTTAAACTCAAAGTGCGGTACTACCGCTATTATAAGTGCGGTATTACCGCTCTCCGGTAGTATCGCTCAGGATGCCGTTACTATCGATCATTGGTAGTTCCACTGATCTGTGCGGTACTACCGCACTACGGTAGTTTCGCCGTGGAAAATCCGGTACTACCGATTTCGGTGAGTGCAAGTCCCACCAAGGGTGATCTCTAGAAAAAATATACCGCACAAAAATCGGTACTACCGCACTGCGGTAATACTGCTGTTTACACGCCGGTACTACCGCACTGTGGTAATACTGCAGGTGAGTGCGGTGCTACCGATTTTCCTGAGAGAACACAATTGACTTTAGACTTTAAATTCAAATGTATGCTGATCTTTGTCTCGAGCCATATTGATCTTCTTATCAATCTTTTCATGCATCTCCACATAGTCAATCAACATCCGGGACTAAACCTTTCAAACACTTGATAATCACATTAGTCCCATACACAAATAATTGAGTGTAAAGCAATATGATTTAATGTGAGTATATATGAACTACACAAGTTTTATATACTCAAATGATATATTTCAAAGTAGAGATCCCAATGTATGTGAAAAAGGAAATATGGATCAATACTAATGAAATCACAAAACATAGAGTGAATTCCCCTAAATGTGTGCATACAAGAATATATAATGAGATCATATGCACATATTCATTTTAGACTTTTGGTGCAGTTCAATCTATATTTTGTATCTAAGGAATGCACTAAGATGTAAATAAATGTAAGTGTCGAATGCAAATTTCTTTGATTTCACCTTTTTATCCAAATGAGACTAAGCCATATCATAATCAATCAAATACATTAGTCTCATACAAGTATTTGTTATTATCACCAAAACCAACATAAAGGAGCTTGAACTTACACCTGCAACCGGCGCGCCTCTGCCGGCGCACTACTACTCTTCTCGCCGGCACGGCGCCACCACGCCGCTGGCAGTTCAGAATTCGTCCACCCATCGCCCACTCCTATAACCTCCGCTCTGCACGTAACATCTTGCCTTTTGAGTTTTGAGTTTGACCACAAGATTACACCCTCTGTTGCTAATTTTGTATTCTTATCTGTATTAGTTACTCTCGAATATTGTTATGTCATACAAATTCTAATTTGTACATTCACACTTAACCCTATAGTTTTCACATTGCTAACCTTTTCAGTTACATGATGTCAATGTGTATTCTTTTTCAGTTCCACCACACCAAATGTTCCAATGTTCGTCAGTTTAGAACTAATCTTAATTTGATAGATGAGACTAAATTATTTTAACAGATACTAACTTCTAAGGGTGTAATAACAAGCACCTTGAAGTGTCAACTGTCAATACATCAATTTTCAATTTTTTTAGATGATGCCGACAATCTTGCGGTAGTACTTATCTTATGATTTGCCTCATGTTCCGTTGTTTTTTTTTCTAGGGTCCTCCTTTATCTGGCAGATATGATATGGGTGCACTTTGTATGATAGAGCACTCTGAGAAACTTCAGAATCTTGTCAACGATGCTGTTGACAAAGGTGCCGAAATTGCTGGCAGAGGGAGCTTTGGCAATCTGGGTGAAGACGCGGTTGATCAATTCTTTCCTCCAACTGTTCTGGTGAATGTTGATCATACAATGAAAATTATGCAAGAAGAGGTAGGCTGGAGGCAATGGACGATTCCCTTTCATACCAATGATATTATTCTTACTACTGTTCTTTTCTGATTAACAGGCATTTGGACCAATTCTACCAATCATGAAATTCAGTTCCGATGAAGAGGTTATCGAACTCGCAAATGACTCAAAATATGGTCTTGGTTGCGCTGTATTTTCTGGCAACAAAAAGCGCGCCATCAAAATAGCTTCTCAGCTACACTGTGGTGTTGCAGCAATCAATGATTTTGCTTCAAGTTATATGTGTCAAGTAGGTACCACTATCTAGTTTGTGTTCTGTCCTTTGTAATAGTTGACAGTTTGACACAAAACTGAAGCATAACACCAGGATCATATGCTTTAATTATTGAATTTTTTTTTGTAGTATGCACGCTAATCTTGTAGTATTTAGCATTACATTCATCATATTATTGCAGGCCAATGTTGTTTTTCATTGCTTTCTGTTACCCTACCAGTGCAAGTAGGCTTACTTCTCTTTCTCGGTGCAGTCTTTGCCATTTGGGGGTGTTAAAGACAGTGGATTTGGGAGATTTGCTGGTGTCGAAGGCTTGCGGGCTTGCTGCCTTGTTAAGGCAGTTGTAGAAGATACATGGTGGCCGTATGTTAAAACAATGATCCCGAAACCTATTCAGGTATGCTACTTTCCCAGATAAAGTCTGACTTGCATGGTTTGTGGTGGTTCTGATATTCAGCTTCTGATCATTTTGCAGTATCCTGTCTCCGAGAATGGATTTGAATTCCAGGAGTTGCTCGTTGAAACTCTCTACGGCCTTAGTGTGTGGGAGAGGTTGCGGTCCCTTGTGAATTTGTTAAAGATGATTTCAGAGCAGAATTCTCCTGGAAGCACCACGAAGAAGAGCCGATGAGCAGATACAGAAGAGTTTAGTTCAATGTTCTATCAATTTGCTTATGATGTTCCCATCGGTGAACTAGTCTTTTGAAATGTTATCTCCATCCCTAGTTTAGTGGGGGGATTTGGATAAATTCTTGATAGTATTTGTCTGAATGTAAACCCCCTTTAGAACTAGTGTTCTTTCCTGAAAAGAGAAGATCAAAATTGACACTTGTAATCCCCGATTTCGAATTTTAACTCTGAAAGAATGTAAATGTTCCATGAGTTTATTGGGACCTGTATTCTAGTGCTTCAGATCTCAGGATATTTTCTGCTTTACGATTTGTGAATGTATCAATATAGCAGCACCTGTTAGCCGGCCAGTGAAATGCTGCGGGTTGGGTATGTGTTAAACTGTATATGCATGCGAACATCTGGTTTCAGTGCCGTGAGGATGAGAAAATTATCTGCCCTGCCATGACATGCTACAAAAGGATGTGCTGCCTGCAAGGCTGCAACAGCATCGCCATGTGCTGAGATTAAATGCCTTGTGCCTGTGTTTGCTTTCGTGCAATTTAGATGCTGCTCTAACGAGTTTGCTTCAAGCTTCTACTTTTTAATTGTTTTTTTGGTATTTTTAACTTTTATTTTCCATTTTATGCCATTTTTTTTGCATTGTTAGTAATGATATTTTTTTATTTTTAATCTAATTATGTTGAAAAAGCTAACAACAGCTTCAGTGTATTTTTAAACGTTTTGTGAAAAAAGCAAGAAATTTGGGCTTATAAACCTAAATAAACACTTCCTAATGTAATGCATGCAGCATTTTCTTATGCGTACTCTCATAGCCCTTTCACTGTATAGCTGAATGTGTCAGCATTGCTGAGGTATCATTGTTGGCGAGATGCAGTTCCGTTCGGTCGGTACGCGCGGAAAGACGGATCGAACTGCACGCCACAACCTGGAACATCTCTGCTTGGCCAACCCGGTGTTTAGCATACCGTCCGTGCGCAAGCATCTTGGTGTGCCGCGGTGCTTTATGGACGGGCTACTAGTCCTAAAACAAAAGTAAAATACACTGATGGTATGCTCCGAAAAAACACTCGTGATCTATACTGGTGAATCCCAATTAGCCAACAGGCTGAAAGCTACGAGCAGAAGGGAAGCTGACCATGACATGACGGGCGGCCCTTTGCCTATCCTTCATGATGCATCCATGGGGTAGTGACAGTATATGCACGCCATCAATGGTGAACAGTGGAGTGGAATTCGTGGTCAGCTGCCAACCCAAGCATGCAACTTGGTACCCTCCAAAATGTATCACCAAAGCTACTCCAACAAGCTCGATATACACCTGCACTTTCTTCGCATATTTTAGCTAAGTACTACTGTTCCTCGTAGCAAGACTCAGGTGTACTTGTTCATTGCAGATCATCAGATGTATGGCTGTTCAGGTGTAAATCCCAATTAGTCTAACATGCGAATCTATACATGGCTGCTCAGGTGTCCTTGTGCACTGCAGACCATCAGATGTATTAGTTCTAATCATGCCTGGTGCATCCGCGCTTTCACAAAATGGTCGTCAGTGGCACTCAGAAGCGAGTTCCTCAGAAAAAACGTGGGTGGAAAGGTGCGTCGAGAACAGAGCTCCGAGAAAACATTCAGAAGTGAGCTCAAACAATCAGGAGTTTTTGACACTTTTGGCGCTTTTTAGTCTCGTATTTGCAAGAATGTACATTGTATGTACAAGCAGTTCCATGAGGCAAGAGCTCCTACTTTCGTACCAGCACGTACAGTGCAGTGCTATACGTATTATCGAGTGGATACATGCAGCTGCGCCGGAGTTTTTGGCACATACAATGTATTTTGAAGTCCTATTTAAAGAAATGTTAGTACGCATGTGAAATTAGCAAAAATATCTGTTTTACCGTCGAGTCACTAGACGACGACGCTGTCGAGCTGATAGTTGGCGGACGGAGTCCGACCACCGTATAGTAGGGGGCCAGCTACCCGGCCACCATGTGGTAGGGTGCCTATTGCTCGGTCATCGGGCTCTAGGTGCTTAGTCGTGGTATTAATTAGTGTAAACACATGGTTAGCACAAATAAATTGCCTGCCGCACGATGGCCGTGCGGTAGGTGCGGGCTGATGTGCTTTTTTGGTTTATTTTTTACTCACTTCCTTACATGCTGCCAACACTAGTGGGCCAAAGATCCTTAATTTGGTTCTGCCCGTACCATACGTAATGAGTGACCAAACCACCAAAAGTGAGGTGCCGTCGCGTCTGTTCTCGGCGTGCATTTCTTTTCTGTAATTATCGAGGCGTCGTTAGCGCGCCTGCTCTCCTGCCCTCGCTATAAATTGCGAGCACTCTCCCAATCACTCTCGCAATGCCGCAATTCTTCATAGGCGATTAGCAGTCATATTAGCAGGTAATTCCTATGTAATATATATGTGTGTGTACATGCATGCATGCATGCATATATGCATGTATGTATGTATTTTTAATATGTAGTATTGTAGTGCCATTATATATGTATATGCACACACACACATATGTAATTATTTATTTTAACATAATTTTTAATTTGTAGTATTGTACTGTAATTATATATGTATATGTATATTTATGTAATTATTTATTTCATCATAGTTTTAATATGTAGTATTGTACTACTATTATATATGTATATGTATATTTATGTAATTATTTATTTTATCGTAATTTTTAATATGTAGTATTGTACTACCATTATACATGTATATATATATATATGTGTGTGTGTGTGTATGCAATTATTTATTTTAACATAATTTTTAATTTGTAGTATTGTACAACCATAATATATATATGTATATTTATGTAATTATTTATTTTATCATAATTTTTTATAGTATTATACTGCCATTATATATGTATATGTATATTTAAGTAATTATTTATTTTATCATAATTTTTAATTTGTAGTATTGTATTGCCATTACATATGTATATATGTATGTATGTGTGTATGTATGTATGTACTATTAATTCGTCATAAATTTTAATTTGTAGTATTTTGTTGTCATTATCAATCTTCGCGCTAATATTTTGTCTATCCTATTTGTTACAAGGTATGTCTTTATGGAGCTTCTTGAAGAGTTCTACGATGAGAACCACCCGCACCAATCTTGGATCGCGGGTGATAAGGCTGGCCCTCCACCATCCAAGATGTGGGGAGAGAGGGATCATTGGGAGCTGGACGATCGCTACGTCCCAAACCCGCAGGTCACGGGCTTGTTGCCCTTTGTGAGGTGGTGGTCTCGGAGGAGGTGGCGGTGCTGGTGGTGGTCTTGGTGGAGGGATCGGACATGGTGGTGGGATTGGAGGTGGGTTTGGTGGCAGGAAAGGTGGTGGCTTAGGTGGAGGAGGTGGGAGCGGAGGAGGCGGTGGTGCTAGTGGTGGTCTTGGCGAAGGGATCAGACATGGCGGCAGCATTGGAGGTGGGAAAGGTGGCGGCTTAGGTGGAGGAGGTGGTCTTGGTGGGGGGACTTGGAGGTGGCATCGGTGGCGGTGTGGGAGGCAATGTCGGTGGTGGCTTTGGAGGCGGCATGGGTGGCGACGCCGATGGAGGCGGTGGCCTTGGAGTAGGGCTGTAAACGGGCCGAGCTCGAGCGAGCTCGCCCTGGCTCGGCTCGAGCTCGGTAGAAGCTCGAGCCGAGCTCGAGCGAGCCCAAGTTGACGGACGAGCTTTGATCTGAGCTCGTGCTCGGCTCGAACGAAGCTCGAGCTCGGCTCGACAAAGCTCGTCGAGGCTCGTTAAGGACTGCAGTCGGAGAAAATCGAACAGCCAGGCAGATGCACAGCATGAGAGCACAACAGCAAGTCAGCAAGATGGCATTTTTCAACAGCAAGACAGCCAGACAGTATAGCATTTTTCAACAGCAAGACAGCCAGACAGTAGCAGCAACAATGTTCGATGCAGCAAGATTGCCAAACGTTCAGTAATCAGTAGCCAACACATTACAAATACAATTACATCTTTGAGCAGACTGATTACAGACCATCAGTACACAACAAAATAAACATCAGTAGCCAAGTGGTGATTTGCAGGCTGGTCATTTCACAAAATGAAGTGATTCAGTACATCAGGCATCAGCAGTTCAGCACATCGGCAGGGGGCGCAGAACAGAGTCAACAAAGAAATGGCACATCAGCACATCAGCACATCAGACCATCTTGCTAGTTCTTGCAGCACAGGAAGATATATATGGCACAGTTACTTATAAGCTATATATGGCCACAAAGAAATCAAAAGGAAACAAAATCGAACAATGCATACCTGCTAAAGAAGACATAATCACTAATTGCTACCCACAATCGAAGGTTCATTTGGAGTGTCGATTGATAACAATGCAATGGAATTAGCATCAGCCTCCTATATAAGAACATAATGTAAACAATGATTAGATATAGACTTTAATTATTTGGTTTAAGAAACATCCATAAACTTACCAAATCCGCTGGTTTGTGGTGGCCTCCTCTAATCCAACTAGATGCACACACCAAAGCTTGCAATCGTTGATGGGAGTAAAGAGCTACGATAGTCATCAATTACTCGACCTCGGTGCTAAAAGTGACTGATGAGACTGTGGTAATAGGAATAGTGAGAACATCTTTGGCCATCCTAGCCATCGTTGGATACTTCAATTCATTCATCCTCCACCATCAAGTATATCAAAATTTTCCACCGCACAACTTCAACCGGATCATCCAAGTACTTCTTTAAATCTGACTTTGTGGATGAGTAGCATGTTGGGCTTTTATAAACTCTTGGAATTGACTAGCAAATGAGTAAGCACTACTCAAGTACCAACAGATGTACTAGTGCATTGAGATTGACTAGCAATAGCATTGTTGTACTCACTTTCATATAAAACATACAACTCATCTAATGTAGATTGAACAGATGCAAGTTTTTGTGGAAGATCAATTTTCGAGTACAAAGAAGGAAATGTGAACTGAATCATGCCCATCTTAAATCTTGGGTCTAGAATTGCAGCAATTGCAAACAAAGTGTTGCATTACGAGCCCCAATACTTGTCAAACTTGTCTACCATTGCATGAGCCATTGTTCTAATAGACTCATCTCTAGAAAGTAACAATTGACCTCATCGCCTTCTTAATATCAACAATATGGGGATAAAACAAATTAGAGGTGGGGTAGGTTGAACTCGAGAACTCCTCTGTAGCCAAGTGAATAACACACAACACGTCTTTGACTTGTTCATACAAATTCAATCCACCTCCGTTGTCGCCACCTATAGTTAGCATCTCCAATGCATATACATCAATAGCAAACTCTATAATGAAAAGCAGAATCTAACATTTTGTATGTTGAACCCCACCTAGTGCACACATCAAGAGTCAATCCCTTTTATGCTGAAGGTTAAGAGAATCAATATCAAGAATGAACTTATACGTCCGATTATTAGATTTCTTGATGTATTTGATAGTCTCCGAACTTTGTCAATTAAATGTTGAATAACCTTCAAACCATCTTGAACAACCAAATTTAGGATGTGAGCACAACAACGATTATGAAGGAACTTTCCTTTAAACCAAAGGGTACCTCGGTTTGTAAACTTGGCAAGCAGCAATTTAGCAACAAGATCATTACTCGAGGCATTATCAAATGTGATGCTAGCTATCTTATCCTCAGTTTTCCATGCAGCCAAACAATCAGAAATGGCATTACAGATGACTACACCAGTGTGAGGAGGCTCCAACTCTAAGAAGTTAATGACACGACAATGCATTAACCAATTTGCATCTATGTAGTGCGCAACTAGGCTCATATAACACAGAGTTTGGTTAGATGTCCAAAGATCACATGTGAGGCTAATCTTCTTAATATCCTTAAAATCCTTCTTCAATACTTCCTTTTGATTCATAGAGCTTCATACATTCATTTCTAATAGTGACTCTAGACACTTTTGTAGGAAGGATTTAGTGATTTCAGCAAAACATTAAACCACGATAGTCCACAATATGAATGGTAGCTCATGAACAATGATCATCTTGCAAATAAGTTCACGAATTTTTGCAGGATCATAATAACCAGGGGCAGCAACATAAGGAGTTTTAGTATTAACATCACCTTCCTCAATGCTACGCAAATTGATCGTCATTTGCTGCTTGGATTTCTGCTGAAGCTTGTAATAATCACATTGCTCAAGATGCCTCTTAAAATGTGATGTAGTACCACTGCTGTTCTTTGTTAGCAAAGCTCCACATGCCTTGCACTTCACCTTACTTTCCATCTCCCCTCTTTTTTTCTTCGATGGAACCTGACATTCTTCAAAGAAATTCCAAATTGGGGATTTCTTCTTCCTAGTTACTTTCGTTGGTCCTTCCTCTGGACCCTCCACTTGCACATCCTGTCTTGCCTGTGAAGGACTAGATTGTTCTGTTGATTGTGGATTTTCAGACATCTACAACATGTTCATATAGTATCATCAGCAACATGTTCGTATAGTAGCATCTACACCATGTTCATATACAACAGATTCAAAACTATGTATGAACTATATGCCAGTATATGCTCTCTTAATCTGGAATTGTTGTTGTGATGTATATAGTTTTGAATCTTACTTGTGATGTATATTGTTTTGAATCTTACTTGTGATGTATATAGTTTTGAATCAAGATTCAAAACTATATACATCACAAGTAAGATTCAAAACAATATACATCACAAGTAAGATTCAAAACTATATACATTAGCTTACATCAGAATTCAGAAGCAAGATTTCAAGGAGATTTCAACAATCAGCCATCAGCACAAATGCACAATGAGCTATGTGATAAGGTAATCCAACAATCAACAGACGATTTCAACAAAAACTATATACATCGGCAGTACAGTGAGCTAATGTCATAAAGTAATCCAACACAAGCAAGATTTCAAGTAAGGTGAAGACGTGAAGTGCATAGCTAATACAAATCGCAACAACAAAAGCAAAGGAGAGGTCAAGGCCTCAAGGGCATATTTCATACTCTATCTGCGGGAGGAGAGGAATAGAGGATCTTCCGAGTCGAGGAGGACCACGGGCTGCTGCCTGCTGGGGCTGCTGCGGGAGGACCGGAGGAGCCAAGTCAGATCTGGGGACTGGGGCTGCTGCGGGAGGAGCCAAGTTAGATCTGGTGCTGCTGCGGGAGGAGAGGATCTTCGTCTTCCTAGTCAGATCTGGCCGTCGGGGCCGCTGGGAACTCGGGCCATCGGGACGATTCAAGAAGAGGGGAGGCGCCGGGCGCGGAGGCGGAGCCGCGGAGCGGCGGAGGGCATTAGGCGGACCGCCGACCGCGGACGGTTCTCAGATCTGGAAGTCCGCAAGTGGAGGCCGAAGGGGGTAGCGAGGGGAGGGACGAGGGGATAGCGATTAGCGAGGGGAGGGACGACCCGGCCGCCGGTCGCCGGTCGCCGGACGAGGGAATGGGGAACTGGGGCTAGGTTAGGGCTGAGTGGGGACTGGGGAACGGCGATTTGCGAAATGCGAAATGAGGAATTGGGGAATGGGGCGACCGGATGAGAGACTGAGAGTGGAATCAGTGGATGTGTGTCGGCACTCGGCAGTGTCGGTGTTGACGGTGGACCTGTGGGTGGGCCTGGGCTTGACCGGATGACCGGATCGGAGGGAATCGAGGGATGACCGACTGACCGGTTACGCTACGAGTTACTCGCTGGTCGCTACTTCGGCTTCGCTGATCGCTAGTTCGCTACTCAAGCCGAGCTTTCACGAATTATTCGAGCTCGGCTCGACCAGGCTCGCGAGCTTATTCCGAAGCTCGAATTCGGCTCGTTTCAGATTCGAACCGAGCTCGAATCGATCCTACGGCGAGCCGAACTTGAGTAGTTCGCGAGCCTCGAGCTATATTTACAGCCCTACCTTGGAGGTGGTGCAAGCGGCGGTGTCGGTGGAGGGGGTGGACTCGACGGTGGAACTGGTGAGGCGCTGGAGTTGGCGATGGTTTTGGAGGAGGCAAGGGTGGCGTTTTCAGTGGTGGCGGAGGCGGCGTTTGAAGTGGAGGCGCCGACGGTGGCTTCGGAGGAGGCAAGGGCGGTGGTTTTGGCGAAGGCACGGGTGGCGGAGCAGGAGGAGGCTTTGGTGGTAGTGATGGTGTGGGAGGTGGCTTTGGTGGAGGCGTAGGTGGTGGCGGCGGCCATGGTGGAGGCAATGGCTTCAGCGGCAGAGCTAGTGGCGAAGGTGGCGGTGGCATCAGTGGTGGGTTGTAAGATGAGGCAGACATGTGTTTGGTTTGGGCAGGGCAAGTTGCCGTTATACAATAGCTAGCTCATTATATTCATACTAGTCTGCTTAAGAGAATAATGTGGTCGATCGGGATGATGAGCTTGTAATATGCTTTGTGTATGTCGACTGTTGTATGTGTAGATGATGAGCTTGTAATATGCTTTGTGTATGTCGACTGTTGTATGTGTATGTATGCTATTTTAGCAAGCCAGATATGATATACGATATGTTTCAAGTTTCGATTTGTATGCAAGAATATACATATACTTGATCATTTTGATTTTGGTCTGTCGTGTCGTGGCAAGGCATAGAGATGAGACAACGCACCAAAAGGTGAGGAACCGCACGAATCGAGCAACATCATGTTGCAGGTCCTCCTCGGCTCTTGCAATTCCGCAACATGTTCCATTTGTGTAACATCCAAAAATCGAATGCTCAATGTTGTGGTTACAGACCAAATAGAGAGAGTGTGTGTAGTGGAGAGTTAGGTGAGCAATACTCCCTCTTCCTTTGCCCCATGGCCTGTATTGCATATATATGCCCTCATGGGGAGTGTTTTTACAATTATAACCTTTCATCCAAATATCCCGTTCAAGGGCATTCACGTCATTGTACATATCCCACTTGGGGCTTATAACCTTCTAACAGACCCGCTAGGCTTAGGTGGGGGCCACCCCTACAACACTCAAAAATAGGAAAATTTTAAACTTTTTTAAGCATCTTAAAACTTTCAAATAGCCCATTTTCTTTCCCTTTCCTCCAGCCTATGGCCACCTAGCCCAGTTGGCATGCCAGCCCACTCTATCCTTCATCTTCTTTCTCCCTTTCCTGGCTCAACGCACATCCCAGCCTGCCTCTCATTCTCCCCTCCATCCACTCTTGCCACATCCGCGCCGTGCGCTCCTCGCCGCAATGACCACACCAAGACAGTGCAACAGCGTCTCACGCGTGTGCTTGCTCCCCAGCTTGGCCACGCCACGCTTCATCCGTGCGCTCATGCCCCGAAATTTCTCCTCTACGCCAGCCGCTGCACGCTAGCTCACCGTCGCCGCAACTTTTGACCATGTCGCCACCTGCCTTCTCATGTATCCAACCAACATCATTGATGCCCCATCGCCGACCTACCGCAATGAAGTGCATGCAACACCTCAGGCCGCACTGCCTCAGCGCAACCACGCCGTCGCCTAATGCTGACCGCTATGCCGATGACCGCGCCAAGAGACCTTCGTGGAACTCATTGAGCTCAAAGGCCGTGACTATGAGGCAATGTCAGATGATAAAGGTTTTGATCACGAGTAAGGTGGAGGTGATCAGGCTATTCCGTCGGAGTGGAACACATACTAATTTGACAAACTTGTAGTGAGTGAAAGTGGGTGGGGGGGGGGGGTTCATGAGAGTACCAGCAGAATGAGATCAGGCAAGGAGTGTTTTACAAAAATTAAGGAGGAGGTATAGGAAATAGTCATGTTTTAGGTAGTGTCATTGAGGAGGACATTCAAGGTACTGAAGTCCAACCCACGTGTGTATGACGTGAAGTGTGAGATAGATGAATGCCCTTGGCAAGTCCATGCTTACCAACTTATGTGGGACGTCCATTACAAGTACTCCATAGTCTATGGAATCCTGCATAAATATGTCTTTAGGCTTTGTTACAAATGTTATGTACGGAGAGATTATGGACAACTTGAATTTTAAGTTGTGTTTCATTATTCTTACAGTAGAGAAGAGATTTTAGTACACAATAAGTTATGCTAAAGCTTAGAGGGTAAAGCAGAAGGCACTTGAATCAAGATTTACTACATTCAAAGACTATTACCATAACTTGCTCGGTCCACTCCAAGTCATACAACAAAGAAATCTTACGGTCCATGTTGATATTTTGGAACAAACCTCGAAGAAGTTCCCTAGGAAGTGATACTTAAGCGAGTATTCCTCACTTTTGATGCATGCATCAATATATTTAGACACTGTTGTCCATTGCTTTATATGGATGGCACCTTCTTGATTGGAAAGCACAAGGATAAGATATTTATTGCAATCGCAGTGGATGGCAACAATTAGATTCTTCCAGTCGCAAGCCTGCAAACCAGGAAGACAAGTATTGGGTTTTCGTGTACAGGGACCAATGGAGGAAGGCCAAAACCCGTGCCTACAGGGGAGACAAGGGAAAGGCACCGATGGACCCTGATGTATAGGATGTGTGACTGTAAGCTTGACTTCTTTTTCATCCCCCAGTGTTTTTATTCCAAAAGGCACACATGTATCTTAAATGTAGTTCAGGTTGATGATTCGTGTATGTTGCCTTTTGTATCGTAGAAGTAGTGAGGTAAACACATACACCTAACCAAACCCTACACGTCGTGTAATTCGTACCTTTATTATGAAGTATTATGTTGGGCTTGAAATTGTTTATTTACACAAAAATCATTAATGCAACCTGGGCGCACTAATCAAATTCTCTCTTTAATAACTAACTATTATTTCAAAACCACTAAAACAAAAAAAAAAAAAACAACAATAAAACTTCTTTCGCCAATTGAAATGACGACAGAACCTCTGTTGCTAATTGAATTGATGATAGCCCTCTATCGTTGGTTCAATTAGCGATAGAGGTTCTGTCGTCAATTGATTTGGCAATAGAGGTTCTATCGTTAATTCATTTGGTAAAAGAGACCTGCTGACTGCCATGCGAGATTCCACGTAGGATTGTCGCTATTTCAAATGGCAAATGAAGATTATTTATGTAATGTTCTAGTGATGATATGTTTATGTAATATTAATAAAAAATATATTATTTAAAAAAAATATGTTTTTAGACGTAGCTGTCTCATGATCTGCTTGACATAATTTAACCTGGTCATTTGCACCAGACTAAATCTTATTGTGTTCCTGATATGCAGGAAACTTGCACTAAATTTTCCGTGGAAATTCAGCCCGCCAATGCAACTGGGATTGAGAGTTGTCACCTGCAATGTGCCATAAAGATTTCCCCCATTTTGGCTGATTTTGTTTCTATCTTTTTCACCCCTTACTTGATTGATTTCAGCGTGTTTATATTTCCATACTGTCATATTGCTAGTTCATTGATTGCTAGACGCACAGAACGACTCCATAGTATACTTGACATGAAATCTGCTAGACTAAACCACTAAGATACAGTCGATTGCCTCGTTAATTTACTATTTCGTAGGACCTTTGCAAATGTAGTGGCCAACATGTGTAAGACATCTACTATTGTTGACTTTGCTGCACCAAATGTCATACCGAGATTAAAGATATGTATCGTCCACTAATTAGCCTTGCACATGCATGTACCAAGAATCTAAACTACAGCAATCATTTGATCAGTGCTACGATTAGTGGGGGCTGACATGTGTCAATTGGGATTCTCTCCCTAGTCATGAACAGGGTCTAGAAAACCGATGGTTAACGGCCGGTTACCACCAGTGACTCGTCAAATCACGCATTTAAGGGATTAAACACACAATTTCAATTACATTCTTTCTTGTATAGCAAACGGTAAAAACGATTTCAAAAGGTCAAGTCTGCTTGAGCTCTAGTAGACACTGGCTAGCTTGTTAGTGAATGATGACTAGTCCATATCCACCTTTAGAACAGTGTCCTGCTCCTGCAAGGTAGCAGAGCAATTGCTGTTTGATTGGTAGGAACCAGTTTGCCGTTCATTCGTATCTGTTCAGCTACCAGTTTTTGAAACCCTGGCCATGGGACATTCCGTATCTCAGTTGAATGGTGTTAGCTAGATGCGAACAAAAAATATGAAGAAAACATACCATACTTGTGGCGTCGATTTCTTTATACAGATCCATCTCCCGCTTAATTCTGAATGTTAGCGCAGCCAAGATTAGCCACCCCTGATGTCTCTTATTTTACAAGAGCTAGTCTGGTACTTAATTTGCTCCTTCAGTTGGTGACCATGAGCAAGAAAGTTTTTCTTATGTCACTTTTAGTGGGTCTCGTGCCATAACCAATCGGAAGATGGTCACGTCGTGTCAGGCTCAGGATTCATATGTTTACTCTGAATTAAGGCCTGGAACAGCCATGTGCCTGAATAGCGAGCACTACTAAAGCTCCTGTTTTTGCGAAATGCCCAGTATTATAGGCTTGCGCGAGGCTGTGATACCATGTGTTGGACGGACAACGCGCGTCGTGAGGCTGTCTAGGCGGAACAAATGCCAGGCGCCACCACCAATGGCGTCGGAGTCGGACAATGAGCTGTTTCTGCAACTCGCCGGGCCTGCAGATCCACATGGCCTAAGCGCAGCGCTGTCGAAATGATTACTGGCGCTGCCTTCATGTTTAGGAACCGGGGGAATGTAGAAAGTTTTTCAGGGTGCATGCGTGGTGGTGAAGCTCGGAGGCTCTCCAACCAAGTTGCTGATCGAAACAGCATTCACCTGGCGTGGCGTGGCTGGCATCCACAAAGAGGTTTATTTCCTTCCACCTCGCAGCGCAGGCACCATCCTGAACGACCTGCAAGCCAGCACAATGGAGCCATGCATGCGTATAGTTTTATCTGTATCTGATCCGTGCTCCATGTTCCCGGCTGCAAGCTTCGCCATTGCCTTTGCCTATCGCTCGCTAGCTGTTTACATGATTGAAATCAGCACAGCGTTATCTGGTCCGGGTTAAGCCTGTGCCAGGCCTCTTTCAGTGTTCAGCATGCATGCTTTGCAATGAACAGGAAATAGATAGCCATGTGCATCATGTCACCTTTTGTATCTAATCAGTTTCTCATATCCAACAAGTGTCCTGAATTCAGTATTTTTATTCTTGTTTAATTTTCGGGTGGCACACTGCACATATGTGACCGTGAGGAGTTACATTGGTAAGCAAGCACTGGTCATCAACAATCAAAGGTGACATCAACGTGCTGTTCGATTCCTGTATGCGTCGGCGCTGATGCTTATCGTGTGGCCGGTAGGTAAGGCCGGCAGTCTAAGCAAGCAAGCAACCAACTAATTAGTAGGCAAAGATGCCAAAAAAAGCTGTAGCATTTCAAAAGAGTACCTGCGTCTGAACCATGCTGTGCTTTAGCTAACTAGTTTACTCTTACCAGTGGCGAAGTCAAAATGAAAATAGAAGGTGGACTCAAAACCTCGAAGGACTAAGCTAGATTGACATAAAAATAATATTTTACTCTTGTACAATTCAAATTGATACATGAATAAAAGAGAAACAAAGCAAAAAAAGAGAGAGAAATACATTCTGAAAGTATGTAAAAAGTACATCAATAATACAAAATGCATTCCGAAAGTATATAAATATGCTTCAAGTGTGTACAAATCAGTCATCTGTGTATGAAAAATAGCAAAAATTAGTAATACGATAACTAACTGTAAATGATCATAAACCAAAGACCCATACGTAACTTTGGGAAGCCACCCAAGGACCTATGTGTAATTTCGGTAAACTACATGGTGTTATCCAGCAAAAGGAGAGGTCTCAGTAAAAAAATTAAGGATCTTTTTGTAAAATAGAGGACATTTACGCTATTTTGTAAATATAGAGGACTATTTTGAAAAAATATGATGATGTGGCATAGAAGGAAGGAAGGCCATGAACCCTTACATGTAATATAGGGATGATTTGGAGGTCGGTGGTGGCTACTCTGTGCGGAGGAAAGCCGACGTGCGTACACTCCATGTGAGCTGAGCTCCCCTGCCTCTGCCTGCCTCCCATGTTACTAGTGCCCACGACCCAGCAGCATGGTTGGCATGTAGCAAATTCCGTGTAGTGCGTGCGTGGCTAATCATGGCCGTTGTCGCGGTGGATCACTCACGCCCTCACACAAAAACACCCCCCCATTATCGTACGTACGCACACCTTGGCACCAAAATGTACAAGCTGCACCTGTCGTTAGTTTAGTGCCCTCTACACCCGGCTAGTAGTGGACCCAGGGAGTACAGGGAGTAAATCTATACGTAAAAGGTCATGTTTTTTTTAGACTAAAACATCGATACATGAGGACATGAGGTATTCTAGAGTAAAACTATCTAGGACATGAGGTATTCTTGAGATTTTGAATGATTTATATGATTGTTCCGTATAAAATTCATGCGTTCTAAATAAGCATGGATACTCAACAATTTACTATCACCGGTACTCGATTCACAAGCGCATTGTACCGGTGTTTAACACCTCCGTTTTTTAGGCCATGATCCATGATTTTTAGCTACGATTGAGACGTCTGATAAATAAATAGTATCGATGGTAACCAAAACGGCCTGAAAAGTAGTAAAAAAACAAACAAACATGGCCAACCAAGGCATAACATGTAGGACCCACTTCAGTGATCCGATTGGAGGACACGGAGCCTCATAGTAAGCCAGATACGCCTATTATAAGGCAGGAGAAAACAAAGTGCAATTAAACCACCGAAATCGCAAGGCTAATTTGCGAGAGCGGCATGGCTTTTATTATTATATCTCCCAGCTCCGTCCGCACTCTTCCACCGCCTCTACCGAGCCGCCTTCTCAACTCGCCACATAGACACGGCAACAAAGCCAACTCTGCCCACGTCGCAATGGCGTCCTCCTCGACCGCGGCGGACGAGAGGGACCGCAAGCGCAAGAGGGACTCCGCCGCCGCCGGACAGAGGTGGCGGACGCAGCGGGAGCACGAGATCTACTCGTCCAAGCTCCTCGCCGCGCTGCGCCTCGTGCGCGCCGGGGGCAGCCCTGCCCGCGGCCGCGAGCTGCGCGACGCGGCCGACCGCGCGCTCGCCGTCGCCGCCCGCGGGCGATCTCGGTGGAGCCGCGCCATCCTCGCCTCCCGCCGCCGCCGCCGCGCGCTCCGCGTGCTCCTCCGCGCCCAGGCCTTGCCGCCGCCGTCTGCCGCGAGCTCCAGCCCGAGCTCCGTGCAGCCGGCGCTGGCGAGGAAGGCGAAGGTGCTGGGGCGGCTGGTGCCCGGCTGCCGGAAGCTGCCGTTCCCGGCGCTCCTCGCCGAGGCGTCGGACTACATCGCCGCCCTCGAGATGCAGGTGCGCGCCATGACCGCGCTCGCGCAGGCCCTCTCGTCCGTGTCCGCATCCGGCGGCTCGTCGCCGCGGGCGTGATCCAGCTCCAAGAGTCGTGCAAATTTGCCCTGCTTGTACATATTCTCGTGGATAGTTGGGCCGTTAGTGTGATGATGATGATGGTGATATGCTGGTGATGATTTAACCCGCGCTAGGAAGAAACAGTTGTTCGTTCGTGGCTTCTTTCTTTCTTACTTACTCAGTTACTCTGTCTCTCTTTCCTCAGGGTTTTTGTAGATTTTGATTAGTGTTTTGTTTCCTTCTCTGGTAAAAGCATGAGATTTCCATACGATTTTGCATCAAGCAATGGCTGCGTTGGTGCTTGCATGCACGGAGAAATGTCGATTTCTGATGAATGCATGAGATTTCCATGAGTATATTAGTTTCTGGAGCCTGCATGTGCACTCTCGCAGAAAGCTACTACACTGTGATGCATGGATTAATCGGAGAGAATGCTAGTACCAATTCCCTGTGTCTATCTACGTTCATCGTCATCGCTATGCTCTAACCAGAGCACAAATCTGCAATGCTTCCACGCAGTTTGCTTCTCTAGTTCATCTTTACACCTTCACAGAATCAAACAACGAGTGATCAATGATCGAATACACGTAGCCTATTGATTGCTGTGGACGCGGATCCTCTTGACTTGCAGGAGGTAAGCGTGACTTACCCCCTCTCATCCACCGTTCGCCATCATCGAACGGTCCACCTATCATGGCCCCACTATCCATCTCTTCTCACGATCGCATCAAACTCCAGTCTTCTTCCTCCGTGAAAAGGAAAGCAAACGCGCCGGAGTAACCAGGGCCGACGAGGTGGAGACGTGGAGTCGGCAAGTCTCGAGCGGCCACCACTCCGGCGAGGAGCTGCTCGGTGTGGCCCCAGGCCGGCTCGTGCAGGAAAAGAGAATTTGGGGGAGGATTGTGAGTATTAGAGTATATGGTAGTTAGAGATAAAATAGAATAGAATTGATTTGTATCGAGTTCTTCCTTATCTCCTCTACCTTGTACACTATATATACCAGCCCTCGAGGCTCAATACAACAACCATAATATTCGCAGTATCTCTCCCTCTCAATCCAATCTAACATGGTATCAGAGCGGGCGTTCTAGCGCACCGCTCATGCTTCCGCCGTCGCTGCCCCGGGAGTGGACGCCGATCCTCCCGGGGGCAGCCAATCGTCGTTTTTTTTACATTGTTGTTCGTCCGTCGTTCTAAGTCGTCCATAGCAGCAGCTTGCATTGGCATCGGCATCGGCAGGCCTTCTCCGCGTCACATCCACAGCTGACTTCGTCGGATCTGGGACGTGCGCGCTCGTGCCGCAACCACGTCTCCCCCGCGTCTGCCTCCTCCCGGGCCGGTGCCGCCTCCCCCGCGTCCGCCTCCGCCTGGGTCGGCGCCTCCTCCCCCGCGTCGGCCTCCTCCCGGGCCGGTGCCGCCTCCCCCGCGTCCGCCTCCGCCCGGGCCGGTGCCTCTGGTATGGGGGTTTTCGGCCTGTGGAGATGGGGATGAGAGGCTGTTGCGGCTGGAGGAGGAAGAGCAGTGGGGGGAAGTAGGCTATGGAGGAGATGGCTGCGGATGAGGGTTCTTGCTGTTGGAGAAGAAGGGGGATGGAGAGGATGAGGAAGGATCAGAGAGGTGGGTGGCGGCTGGATGGGAAGATGGGGCTAGGGAGGAAAGGTGTAGGCGCAGAAAGGGGGCTCGGTGCCACCCACTTCCTGTCGGAGCTTCCAAGAAGAGCTACCTCAGTTTTGGATCGGATCTGAGTAGATATACATAGAGAGCACAAAAAAAAATTCGTCCAGATCTGGTGTCCCGGTGAGTTACATGGAGGATCAATTGTTGCTGCTGTATCTTTTTTTTTCTCCCGATCAGAGATTGGGTTTGCGTCGCCCACCGCCGCTCGTCGACATCGTCTCGATCTGGTCGTCCACGACAACGCCGTCTCCGACTCCGTCACAGCGGCCATGTCTTCGTTGTCCTGCTCCGCGCGCACCTCGGCTTGATCACCTGATCGAGCGTACGGTTGCGACGACTTCTTCGGATGGATCATCTTCGCGTCGCCATCAAGCTTTGGGCTGCCGCTACGTCGCCCCCTCGGGCCGTAGTATTGTCGCTCGTGGTCCCGTTCACTGGCTGCCGCGGCGCTGAGAGGCGCCCTCCTCGACAATGGAACCTCTGCCGTTGCTTCGACTTGGAGTTGCACCTGTGTCGCCCTGCCTGGCCGCAGCGTCGTTGCTCTTGTCGTCTTCACCACCGTCAACATCAGCCACTCGGGATCTTCTTCGCCTACATCGAGCATTGCCGCCGTGTCTTCCTCCAGTTGTTACCATTGCCGCTCTCGGCCGGTGGTCCAGCTGCACGTCCTTCAGCAACCGACGTTGCCGCTCCAGGCCGTTGGTCCCTCTACATCGCCTTCGTCCTCATCCACCGTACCTCATCGCCAGTGTCGCCATATCTTCCTCGACTACATTTCGTTCTTCTCCAGCAACTGCGAGCTGCACCGGCACTTCTCCTTCTACGCCGTTCTCGCGCCGCGACTGTCTTGGAGGCCTTCTCTGCTAGTCTCCTCCGACATTGGCGCATGGTTCATGGTGGTCCCTCCCTCGCCCACACGGTATTGGCAACACCATTGTGCGCTTCGTCCCGATTCATCCTTGGGCCTGGCAAACCCATTGTGACGTCTCGTCCTCGACGGCTTCGACAGCATCGGCTCTTCAGCGTCATCTTCCTCCACGACTGCCTCGATCGCGTCACTGTCTTCGTCTACAGCGCACTCTCTTCGCGCAACCCGGTTTAACGGCGTCATCCTGCATGCTGTAACCACTTCCTGGCGCCTTCCTGCGCGCCCGCGGCTTGGCTACTCGTCATCGGCTGTATCGACCACGACTTCTTCGCTTCCGTTATTTTGGCTACATCGACTTGGGCACAAAGGGCTATCATCGTGTTGAGTCCTCTTGTCTATTTCTTCTCCAGTCCAAGTGTCAGCGTCGCTCACGCTTAGACTGCGGGGGGATATTAGAGTATATGGTAGTTAGAGATAAAATAGGATAGAATTGATTTGTATCGAGTCCTTCCTTATCTCCTCTATCTTGTACACTATATATACCAGCCCTCGAGGCTCAATACAACAACCACAATATTTGCAGTATCTCTCCCTCTCAATCCAATCTAACAGTGAGGAACAAGATGAGAATAGATGGGAACGATAGACGGTCACTGGGGCCAAAGCCACGTTACCATTGGTCCGGTCTAGTCAACAGATAATAAATGGATCATATCAGATCAAGCCAATAAATGGATCATGCCAACAAGGTATGCCATGCTTAGATCGGCACCTCGATACGTAGGTTGGACCGATATGATACGCACAATATCGTACCGAGGCATGCCCAGCCAGCACGGCATGGCACACCATTTATCCTCAATCCTCTTATGAGACTAGATCTACTTAGAAAAGTGCAGTAACTTTCATATAGTTGTGCAATAAAATGCATCGACCCCGACAACCATCATCATGCTAGACTTGAACTACTATGTTCAAAAATGCATTGACTTTTACGACCATCATCATGAAGTCAGTAGCAAGGTAGTTACACGTTTAAATGACGTCTTTCATGCTGCGACCAGTGGAACGTTTTCAAAATTTGTGAAGTGGAGGAGGTTGCTATTTGCCATGTCGAAACAAGTTCTCTTGAATGAATGTGCCTTCTTCACTATGAAGTTCCTAAAATTTGACGATAGCGAAGGACAGAAGATCCAAACAGTCATAAAATTGGTAAGCAATATTTTCTTCTTCGACCAACCATAGTCTTCACAAGCCTCATCCTCCTACAACTCCAAATGGTCCCCAGTGGCCCTTGCCCAGTTGCCCCTCCCCCCTTGGCCCCTGTCCCCTGCGGCCCTATCATCGCCGCGTGCGGTATCGTCCATTTGGTCAGACTTAGGCTTGTGCATGGGGGAGGATTGTGAGGAAGATGATGAGAGTAGATGGGAAGGATGGATGGTTTGTGGGGCCATAATTAAAAGAGGATCGTCGGATGTCAATGAATGGCAGATGAGAGGGGAAAGTCACGGCGGGATTGCCACTTGCAAGTTAAAGGGTGTGCTTGTATTGACTTTTGCTGATGGTTTTTGGTTTTAGCTTATGAATAGTAATGACTTGTAGATAGCCGTGCAGAGAGAGAAACTCACGTGTAATTTTAGTAGATATAAATGAAGTCACTATAGTATGTAATACAATCGATTAGTAGATTTCGTGTTGAAAAGACACTCCGTTTAAAAGATAGATACTATAATAGTTTTTAGAAAATATAAATAGATCCAAACATTCGCGTGCGCTTGCTGGATGTCATAGCTCCCCTGTTGTTAGTTGCTGAGTGCCAACGATTAACATATAGTGTTCAGGACAGTCAGCACCAGTGGTAGCACCGTTGCCACGTTCTTATTTTCAGAACATTTGTCAATCAAACAATAAAACAGAAATACTCTGCTCATTTTGGCTTAAAACTAGTTTCTATTTTTGGTTTCTGCTTTTTTTTCACTATTCAGTAATTTCGTCTTTTTCTAGGTTTTTTAGATTGTTTGGGTTTTTTTGCCTTTTCTTTTTTTTCTCGTATTCCTTTGCATTGTCCGTGATAGGTTAATATATTTTTTATTTTTATTTTTTTAAATTTAATTATATCAAATAAGCTAATTCAGCTACAGTAAAAAATAAGGTAGATAAATAACGTAACTGGTGACTCATCTGAGCGCCGTGGGACCCGGTAGCAGCCACACATGGGGTGGGGCCCTGTCAGAACAGTGGCTGTTGGTCATTTGGCGAATAAAATTACCTTGTTGCCCCTGCGCTACGCGACAGAGGCAGCACATGCCGCGCGCCCGCCGGGGAGGGCCCAGCTGGCTGTCGCGTGGGCCCGGAAACCTTTTGTGCCTCACCTGCCTGTGGGGTGGCAGGGATGGGCGGTGGCGATCGATGTCGCGGTTTGCTTGGCGCCTTGCCTTGCCGTCGATCGGGGTTGTGCTTGCTAGCAGCCGTCCGCGGCATGCACGCTCGGTGGACATGTGGGTGTAACTTGTACATCAAGTACTTATACGGTCCAACCAGTGTGTTTCTGTAGATAATTGAAACCAACAAAGTTTTGATTTTCCGCCAGCTATAGGTAATCAAGTCTTAAAAGAGTTGCACAAGCAGCAATGTTTACGTATGTAGACATGCATGCATATTATTTAACTTAGCCACTACATATAAACCCCGTGAGACGTGTTACGATGAAAGCACATGTGTGGTACGTCCCAGAGCAAACAGATGAGGCGATCGGCAGCTGGTTAGCTAGGTCTGACGTCGGCATGGTGTAACACCTGAGCGCATGCATGCATGGCTCGGGTCTTGTCGGTCTATAGCTAGCTAGATAACTAGTGTGGTGTGACCGGTGAGATCGCCGGCCGGCTTTGCACTGAACGGCCGGCAAATGAACATGCTAATTATCTCCACGAGTCTTTCAGCGAAACAAGGTCGACGGCGCCTGCCGTCGGAGTGACGCATGCGATCGAAGAAGATATCAATTCGCGCCGCGCGGAGCCGACGATCGATCGATCGATTAGTCAACACGTCCGCGTTATGCACGTAGGCTCGGGCTTACAGGCTTTCACATCATCACGTGTGGTGTCTCGTTCCCTCTAAGCACACGCAATTGAGTGCTCAACAGTGTCATTATGCTAATCAAGGATGTTAATTAGTGACCCCACTTAATTCACATCTCATGGGCAGCATGATCATCAGCTGAACCCAACGAAGTGGCCATGCATCTGATCTAACCACAATGGAAAGCATTTTGCCTCGACCTGCAAATTTATTCGTCCCCACAAGTCATCGGGACGCCCATACTACGTATGTGTCCCAAGTGCTCTTCTTCATTTCCTCTCTCTCTCTCTCTCTGAACCGTTTTCACTCTCGCTGCAAGTTAAAACAAACGTGATGGCTCTTGTAAGACTTCTCAAATTTAAAATTATATACGCTGTTCATGTTAACATTTTTATCATATACTACCATTATCTTTAAAAATATAAATAAAAATCATCAATTATAATTAAAAGCTATCCGTTACAACCTAAAACAAATAGACCGTTTTATCGTGTTGCTTTGCAAAGAAAACACTGAGGGGGTAAGGGAACAGGAAGTCAAACTGTACGGCCCACCACCACGTGACGGGTAACTCTCGGGCCCACTTAAAATGCGCGGTGCTTTGGGCCAGTTTCTTTTGTTGCTGACGTGGCATCCTCAGAAACAGACAAACAGTGACTCAGGCAGTTATGAACAACCCGAGGTAATTACCATGATTAGTAACCGTCTTCAGTTAACTTGAGTTTACCATAGGTGATATTTTGTGTGCTTTGAGGGAACCATTGCTGATACCAGTACTGGTAGCCCATACCATGTGATGGTGATCATAGCCTGGAAGGCTTACGTGTGTAGGACTTAGGAGTATGGTCAGTACGTGACGGCCCAAGCTTGAGGCCGGGAAGAACAGACACCGATTAACTAGCACGAGCGTAATTTAGTGACGAAGACAACACATCAGATTCGAGTTAATGCATGGATCGGATCGGAGGCTGGCTTGGGCGAGGGACTTGATCATGGCACAGGTAACCATGATGCTGCTCTTGTTGTTTTCAGCTTTTCTTTTGTGATTAGATTACATGCACTTGGATCGATCGTAGTATGAAAAGGCCGGAGTCTTGAGACGTCCGTCAAGAAGTCACCCCTAGCTTTCGCCCGGCCACTTGAACAGCAACAGGATGGCACGTGCAGCCAGCAGCGGTACAACTCCCTCCGTCCGTGCATGCATCAGACTAGTCGCGGTCAATCAGTTAATGGACTACTCGATCGATCAGGCTCCCCGGATTGATTTGGCTTTGGCACATTGTCTCTACTGCAAATAATACATAGAAAAATAAAGACAAGAGACATATATTTTTACGTAAAAAACCTTTACGGAAAAAACCACGGACGCTCGAAAGTCAAATCACTATAATAAAGGGAGATTACAATGGAGAGCTTCTTTTGAGGCTTCCCTCTTGAGTCTTGATGCCTTGTGGCTTGGATGTCTATGGCTTGTGGCTTAGATACATATAGACTACTAGGGTACATATATATAGTGTGGGGGAATAGAGTCCACATGGAAAGGAAACCAAATCAGAATCCTACAAGGACATGGAGTCCTACACGGACACGATTACGAATTCGGATAACTTTTCATCAATCTTCACCTTAAGCCGAATTCGGATCACTTTTCAATAATTTTCACCTTGAGCCGAATTCCGTCCAGTAGTCGAAGAATGTCATAACTCCTCCAATAAAATCAGCATGTACACCTTGAGCGCCGAAAATCTAGAGGACTAATCTTCAATAAGAAAGACTGGAACAGTCTTGTCGAAACACTTCTTACGAAGCAAAATTGAGCAAACCACCAGTAAGCCTGAACACACAGTTATTAACAAAGCAGGCAAACAAACCTGGGTCTTTAGTTATAGCCCCAGCAAAAGTCCGAGTCTGTGCAACTGACCTCCTGAAACAATGCTCAATCGTCGAATGACATAAGCCAAAACATTACCTGTGGCGCTGGATAGATAGCGAAGAACTCATATCATGAAATCTGACATGTTCCACCTGGAACATAAAACTCAGCAAACAACGCTCATTGAAAGAGCAATAAGAAAGACTGAAATAGTCTTATTGAAAATAATGCATAGAAAAATAATGCACACTATATATAATGTAGAGAAAAATAGAGACAAGAGACACGGATTTTTACATGGAAAACCCTTGCGAAAAAAAAATCACAGGCGCTCGAAAATAAATCACTATAATGAGGAGAGATTACAATAGAGAGCTTCTCTTGGGGCTTCCCTTTTGAGGCTTGATGCGTTGTGGCTTGGATGCCTATGGCTTGTGGCTTAGATGTCTATAGACTACTTGTGTACATATATATAGTGTGGGAGAATAGAGTCCCACATAGAGAGGAAACCAAATCAGAATCCTACAATGACATGGAGTCCTACACCAACATGGTTACGAATTCGGATCACTTTTCAACAGTATATGAATAAAGTAAAGGTTCTACAATACCATCAATTTCTTCTGTTATATTTAAACAATAAGCCACAATATTAGCTTCAATCAATATTTTTAGGAGGTTGAATATTCCTCTTTTCTCTATTAACTGCAATAGAACGTTGTGTTGATGGCGTAACAATATGAACTTCTAGAATATTTTTCTTATTGATTTTTGATATAAATTCTAAATCAATAATATATTCCACCTGCATATTTAATTATTTCTCAGTGAGTATATCAATAAATGATTTATTATGTAACATAACAGACATCTCGTGCGCCTGCCTGATTTACAACTTGGCGCTATATATAACCACCGCAGACAAAGTAAGCATATGCTTGCTGCACGAGCCGCATGTAATAATAATAGAACCTCTGCTGCCGCGCGCTCGTCTTGTGTTGCCATGGCTTTTGGGCGCACGCGTGAGCATGACGTACCCTGGCCGGCCAGTGTCGTCTGCTAGCCCTGGCTCTGGCTCGGCTGCCGCTGTCCAACCTGAGATGGCTTCAGGCATGTTACTCGCTCAAACTTACAACTGACTCTCTCGGTGACCTACTGCGACGCAGGTAGGAGTAGTGATTCAATACTTTTCTTTTTAATAAAAGTAATATTAATCTCAAAGTAAATGAAGAGGTAAGTAATATCTATCCACTATTTGTCATACTTTAAAAATTATGCAAATCACTATTGAGAAAAGCATTGAAGTGTTAGATTCTTGATTCTGGAGCATCTTTTCACATGACTCCTGATTCTTCCACTCTGTCTTTTATTACACCTCTTGATTCTCCTGTCAGTGTTCTTACTGCTGATGGTACATCTCTTTCTCGTCTCTCAGTCGAGGATCTCTTAGCAACTCATCCTTTCATGTTCCTTCGTTGCTCATATTCCTCGCCTCACTATGCGACTTCTTTCTGTGGATGATTCATCGACCTTGGTTATCAGGTCATTCTCGACTCTGACTCTTGTTGTGTTCAGGACCGCCACACGGGAGCTCTGGTTGGTTCTAGCCCTCGGCGCCGTGACTCACAGCGTCTCTGGGAGCTTGACTAGCTTCACCTTCCTTCCGCTGCCACCATCGCCGCCAGTCTCTCCGCTTCTGCCACTTCGTCTACCGGCTCTTTTCAGCAGTGGCATCACCATCTTGGTCATCTGTGTGGATCTCGCCTGTCATCCTTAGTTCGCCGTGGTCTTCGGGTGTCTCGGAGACGTGTCTTTAGACCGCCAGGTGTAAGTTAGGTAAACAACTTCACTTCCTTATCCTCATAGTGAGTCGTGTCTTAGCGTCCTTTTGATCTTGTTCATTCGGATGTTTGGGGTCCGCTCCTTCATTTGAAAGGGGTCATCGATATTATATCATATTTATAGATGATTTCTCTCGCCACACTTGGATATATTTCATGTCTTCTCGTAGTGAGGTCTTGTCTATCTATAAACAATTTACCACTATGATCCACACACGTTCTTCACTCCTATTCGTGTCTTTCGTGCCGATTCTCTTTGGCGAGTACCTCTCTCGTTACTGCGCAGTTTCCTTCTTTGAGCGAGGACTCGCTTCGATTCTTTTGTCCCGGTGCTCATGCTCGAATGGTGTCGCTGGCGCAAGCATCGTCACCTCCTTGAGGCGGCTCGTACTCGATGATCGCCGCCTCTACTCCACCTCACTTTTGGGCCGAGGCTGTTTCCACTGCCACCTATCTCATCAACATCCAGCCCTCTTCTGCTCTTCAGGGTGCGATCCCTGTTGAGCGTCTCTGTGGTCTTCTTCCTGACTACTCTGCCCTTCATATGTTTGGCTGCGTTTGCTACGTTCTCCTCGCCCCTTGAGAACGCACCAAACCGACCGCTCGATCTATTGAGTGTGTCTTTTGGGATCTGATCTTGAGCACAAGGGCTATCGGTCTTTGGGATCCGGTTGGTCGAAGGATGCGGGTTTCGGGATGTGACTTTCGATGAGTCTCGTCCATTCTACCCACGTCCTGCCTCTCCTCCGACTTCCTCTGTGGAGTCTCTGTCTTTCTTGACCTTTCCAGATACACCTATATCTGTTTTGCCCTTATCCACCTGTTCCACTGAGACTCCACATATTCCCCCTGTGGCATCTCCGCCGTTGTCGCCGCCTGTGCCGTCTCCTACGACTCCCCAGGCTCCTCTCCTCCCACTACAGTACCTATCTTCTACACTCGTCGACCCCGTATTGAGGATCTTCCTGATGAGCCATCTTCTCCTGATGTTCCATCTTCTTCTGATGGTACATCTTCCCCTGATGGGTCATCTTCTCCTCATTACGCTCTCCGCGATCGCCAGTCGATTCGGCCTCCTGCTCGTTTTGCCTTTTTGGTGCAGCTACTCGTGAGCTTGCTCTCCCACCGGATCTTGTTACTCACCCCAGTGGCAACTTGCCATGGCCGAGGAGATTGCTGCCCTCGAGCGTACTGGTACTTAGGATCTTGTTCCTTTTCCTTCTCATTCTCGTCCCATCACGTGTAAGTGGGTCTATAAGATTAAGACTCGCTCTGATGGCTCTCTTGAGCGCTATAAGGCGCGTCTTGTTGCTCGTGGCTTCCAGCAGGAGCATGGTGTTGACTATGACGAGACTTTTGCTCCTGTTGCCCACATGACCACTGTTCGCACTCTTCTTTGGTGGCTTACATCGCCATCGGTCTGCATTTCTCAGCTTGATGTCAAGAATGCCTTTCTTAATGGCGAATTGCGTGAGGTGGTCTATATGCATCCGCCATCTGGGTATTCTGTTCCTGAGGGCATGGTCTGTCGCCTTCGTCGCTCTCTCTATGGCCTCAAGCAAGCCCCTCGTGCTTGGTTTGAGCGCTTCTCCTCTGTGGTCACTCTGCTGGCTTTTCCGCTAGTGACCATGATCCTGCACTTTTGTCCACACTTCGTCTCGTGGTGGACTCTTCTTCTTACGTATGTTGATGATATGATCATTACGGAGATGATTCGAGTACATTGCCTTTGTCAAGGCTCGTCTTATGAGCAGTTCCTTATGTCGGATCTTGGTCCTCTTCGTTATTTCCTTGGGATTGAGGTTATTTCCACTCCAGATGGCTTCTTTATGTCCCAAGAGAAATATATTCAGGATCTTCTTGATCGCGCCTCTCATCGATCAGATCGTTGAGACTCCCATGGAGCTCAATGTTCACCTCCGACTCTCGATGGCGAGCCTCTTTACGATCCGACTCGCTATCGTCATCTTGTTGGGAGTCTTGTTTACCTTGCTGTTACTCGTCCAGATATCACTTATCCAGTTCATATTCTGAGTCAGTTTGTCTCAGCTCCCACTCAGGTCCACTACAGCCACCTTCTTCGCGTTCTACGATACCTTCGTGGGACTATCTCTCGCCGTCTCTTCTTTCCTTGTTCTAGCTCGCTCTGACTTGAGCCTATTCGGATGCTACTTGGGCAGCGATCCCTCCGATTGCAAGTCTATCTCGCATCGTGTTTTTCTTGGTGGTTCTCTTATTGCACGGAAAACGAAGAAGCAGCTCGCGTGTCCCGTTCGAGTGCAGAGGCTGAGTTACGAGCGATGGCTCTCTTGACAGCAGAGATTGCTTGGCTACGGTGGTTACTTGAGGATTTTGGTGTTTCTGTCACTACACCGACTCCTCTTCTGTCCGACAGTACAGGTGCTATTAGTATTGCTCGTGATCCTGTGAAGCATGAGCTCACCAAGCATATTGGCGTTGATGCTTCTTTCATGCGGTCTTGTGTGCATGATCAGGTGATTACTCTTCAGTATGTGCCTTCAGAGCTTCAGATAGCGGATTTCTTCACGAAGGCCCAGACTCGAGCACAAAGACGACTTCTCTCTCCAAACTCAGTGTTGTTGATCCACCATGAGTTTGAGGGGGGGTGTTAGAGATATGTATAGTTTGTTATTCCCCATTGTTATGAGGGGTTCTTTGCATATTTACCACCTGTACTTTGTGTATATATACCGGCCCATTGGCCTCATATTGAATACAAGCACTATTCATAACATGAAGCACCTCTCCGCAGGCAATGCCCGGCGTGTTATCGTTTGACTGCTACAGACAGACCAACCAGGTGTTCCTTAGTGTGCATTGCATTTCTTGGAGCAAACCGTATTTAACTTCAACTAGAACATCTTTGAGAATCATGCCATTGCAAAAATGGCTAGATCAAGCGCTGCTTGGTCTTAAAAGAAGCAATGGCACACACCTAATACGTGTTTCACAAATTATACCGAGTGACTAACATCTATTTACATTTGGAGAAAGAAACGGAGAAACTAACTGTTAGATCGTTATAAGCTTGTTTGATCACATAAGAGTTTCCTCTGCTAGCTAGAAGAGCACATGCAAGCTTTCCCAGCTAAGCTGGTTAGAACTTACGAGCACATGCCAGAAAAAGACGGAGATACTTAAGGCTCTGTTCCTCTGTTTTTTTAGGCTGTGGCTAGTAGTTTTTGGCTACGACTGATAGTTTTTATCTGTGTTTTTTGAGACAGCAACGGATGGCGGAGATGTCGATGCGGACGGCACACATGATTTTGGGCTCGGAAAGCCGTTTGGAGAATTCACTTCAAGAAATCGTCCTATTTATTTTGACTTTCTAAAAAACTAAAAACTAAAAATCAGAAGCTAAAACCAAAAGCACAAAACAACGGGGCCAAAGTGCTGCACTTTCTAGTTGAAATGACACTGTAGTGGTTGTTAGCCTTTTCTAATGTATTCAATTAAAGAAAAATAGAAACATCGTTATATCTACACGGATAATGCAAATGAAAAAGGGGGGAAAAATCACGTTAAGAAACCAACTCGTTTTAAACGGTTTTTAGTTTCTGAAAACCAGAATCCAAAAACCATCGTTGTTTGGAACAGGACCTTATGGTGGATCACTTTCGAATTCTATTAGACTCACAAATAACAAAACAAACACTAGTGGCAACATTTGAAATCTCGATAAGTATTTATTAAAGGAGCTGATGTGCCTTAAATTTTTGGAAAAAGCCCACCCGCCGTCCCTCAACTCTCCAGATCGTCTAATTTCCGTTCCCATCTACAAAATTAGGTAGAAGATTGTTCTTGATCATGGCGCTTTTATGCCATTACTTGCTCAGTTTAAAGAAGATAAGAAAGTTCCAGTTCTGAGGACTGCTACATGGGCACTGTCAAACCTTTGTTTTGGAAGTAGGGTTCTGTATAACTGCTGATATGTGCCCTGTTAAATTTGTAAATAAATGATCTGCTGAGAATCTGTTTTGGCCAATCACTGTAGGTGAAACCAATACTGGAAATAATCAGCCAGCTTATTTATTCCGCTGATGATCGAGAAGATACTGGCAGATGCATGTTGGGCTCTTTGCTGTATATGCGATGGCGTGGACGATGGCATCCAACGTGTATTAGATGCAGGCGTCTGCCCTCAACCTGCAAATCTTTTGATGAAAGTTGCTGGATTTATTCTTGTAGTGCAGTTCGACATATGAAACTACCACCAGATATTCCTTATATTTAACACACACTTTTTTTTTTGTCCTGATCTTAGGCGTGCATCAGCTAATATTCTTCCTCCTGTCATTACGGCACTTGCGAAAATCTCTGCTGGAGATGATGCTCAAGTGCAGGTTGCATAATGAATTGCAACAACCAGACTAGAAAAAACAAGTATGGAATTGCTGGAAGTTTTCTGTAAAGTTTGGGTTTTTTACGACCAGAAGTTCATATAACCTGTGTTCACATTTTAACTGCCACAGCTGTAGCCACTATTGCATCATTGGAGTCTTATTAGATCACTTGATGCCCCCATAATCCTCATTAGCTGTCGTTCATCCTGTTAACACTAGGTTTGGTGTCAGTGTTACTGGTTTCATACTTCCCAAGTTCATATTGTGATCACCTTGTGCGTCCTCCTTGCCCTGATTTGGACTCTTAGAGGAGCTCTGCATGCCTCCAACATAAAAATGCCTATGTTGCAGCTTGCGTGTATATCATGAAGTTTGTATACTTGGCTTAATACCTAGCTGATTAGTTTTATGCTCTCATATGTTTTTCCCATATCCTCTGCAATTTATGTTGAACGTATGCAACAATGTTTTGCAGGTCTTACTGGAAAATTGCATTCTTCATTGCCAATTGCTAGCACTAAATTATCCAAACAGTATCAAGAAGCAAGCTTGTCTAATCGTTTCTAATATCACCGCTGGCAGCAAGAATCAGATTCAGGTAGTAGAAGTTATATCCTGATCTTTGTGTTTTTCCCTTAAATAAGCTCCTCTTGCCATCAAAGGGATGGAACCGAATGTAACCATGCATATATACAGTTGTCGCATTATCTTTGTTGTCCCATGTCAACTGAATCTTGTACGATATTTTTGTTATTATATTTTGACAAAATTCTTTCGACAGGCAGTAATTGATGCAGACGTTGTAAGCCCTCTCATTGTCCTACTGAAGACCTCAGAGCCGGATATCAAGGAGGCTGCTTGGGCTATATATCAAATGCTGCATCCGGTGGTTCAAGTGATCAAATTCAGTAAGTTCTAACCTGTGACCATGTTCATATGCTATTACTTTGGCATGTAATTTGAATGTATTTTCAGTATTTTGTGTGCATGAAATCGAACCTGGTGTTTGAAATGACTGTTCACTATCTGGCAATGACTGCAGATATTTGGTGAGCCGGGGATGTTTAGAGCCACGCTGCAATGTTCTCACGTACCAAGATGCTGACCTAGTATATACATTTCGGAGTTATTTCGGTCGTTGTGTTCATCGATCAACCTCTGATTAATTTGACGGAAGCATGGCCAAAATTAAAAGAAACATGTGATACACATTGACTGAGATATACTATGTGTGTACCACTTAATTAAGATGCTGTATTCGACTTGTTCACTGAGATTAGTACATTAGCAGTGCTTCTATATCTTCGGTGGTCGATCGTTCGTGCCATCGATGGATACGTTTCGCTCAAAAACCATACCATCCAGTGTTAGCTTCCCATCGATCACTATCCAAGATATCTGAGTTTGTACGGGCTTATTAATTTGTTACCTACCTCTATCAATCGATGAAGGTCAACGAGAACAAAAATACAATCTTTTTCTCGTTTATTTTGATTCTGGCGATGGGTGTGCATATATATAGATATTAATTCAGCAGCATCTGTACATTTCATATGTTGCGCAATGTAGGACCGGATGCAACAAAGGGAGAGGATGAATGATGTCAACTCAAAATTTTTCCTAAGTATTCAAGATTCTATTCTCACACAATTATAGAGTTGCAAAAAATAGAATTTTCATCCAAAAAAAACTCAAAGAAACAAGAAATCACTCGGTGAAGCCAAAATCAAACAAACCAAGTTTCTTCATAAACTTACTATTAAAATATCTACATGATAAGAGATTGATCTCCAGAGGTTATCTCTATCTCAATCACATTTTTGGCATAGCAAAATCAAAAAGAGAAAAGAAAAAGATCAAAACCAATCGAAACAAGAGCAAATTAATTAAAGCAAGAAATAGACATGGAGATCATCAAAGATTGATCTAGCGCTTGCTTGACAGGGATAGTTTTGCAGTCACTCCACTTTAGAGGATAAAGAGATCACAACGCACTTAACTCTCAAATACTAACCCTAGACATAAGAGCATAAGAGAGATAGATTGGATGGATAATACAAGTCTCTATCCTAATCCCTTTATATAGGTGAGCTAATCAGCCACACCTAGCTCTTAGTAGATATTATACATACTGGTTTTACTTTTAAATTTTTATTTATGCACGTTTTTCAAAATGCATAAGCTCGAATCCGCTAAATCCTTTACTTTGATCCATATCGATCAAACCAGCTTCTGACCTAAACCGAGCATAGTGCAAACTCGTATTTTGGCCAAACTTACCCAAATACACGAAGTCTCTCTTGGCTCGGCTCTCTAGGGCTCAGCTCTTCCATGAGCATAGCCCCGATCCTCGGCGTCGACCTTGGTGACTTCAAACGTCCTTAGACATCTAAAGATAAAAAAATCATTTTCGGACATAAGTTCTTCATAACTTGACCAACGTTAGCCAAAATACGCATCATGCAATCTTAATGCAATGACCTAGGTTACTCAAACTAAATCTATGACTTAAATCTCAAAATTATCAATTTCTGCTCAAAACAGAAAACAATTAATCTAGATAATATGCTATCTTTGTAAAACCAAATGGTCACTCCGCAAAACTTACAATGGTTCATCACAATAGTATTCTGAATCTTCTCGCATAGCCCTTCATGCAAAATGGAGGTGTATCTGAAAGTGCCATTCAGTATGAGCGAGTTTATGTGGAAGCTAGCCAAACCGTAAGCTAGGCTCGCTACCTCCTCGTGCTTCAATTCAATTATCGAGTGCATGCCAATTTGTTATTTGGTCGCCAGGGATATGCGTGTGTACACATGCGCGCACGCTTTATTTTGGTCCGGTTGGGCCTGTGCGACGTCTGCAGCTCCAAACGCAGTAGTTATCGATCGACAGGAATGTTTGGGAACTGGCAAGAGACTTTGGCAAGAGACTTTGGCAAATGGCATGCATGGGCCCTTCCCAAACATTCCTGTCGATCGATAACTACCGCTTCCAACATAGTTAGGTAGGCTGCTCAGGTTGGGCGTACGTACATGAATGCAAATGGCATGCCCGTTATTTGGGTAATTAAGATCGATATGCACACGCATTAGCATTGCTCTCTCTATCTGCGGTGGTTTGCATGTTCATCTTCCCAAAGTAGAAGGTGATGAAGAAGATTCAGAAGCAAGCCAGCCAGTTAAGCACGACACGACACGACTCGATCGAGTGGAGCATGCAGTGATGAAGAAGATTCAGAAAGTGTATACACGTTCCGCGCGTGACGATGGGCAAGATTCAGAAAGTGTATATACGTTTCGCGCGCGCAGACTTGGCACGACTGACTCGTGCATGCCCCGATCGATGGAGTTTCGCGCGCTCTTCCCTTTTTTGCACTTTTAAAGTCGTCGGGTTCCTTTTCCTTGACCTGCAACTGCACTTTGTCTTCTTTGTAATTCGTGGCCAGTATAATCTTGATGGGCAGTACCGAACGATATTGACGAAGGAATGTACAGCAACTGCATGCGGACATATATATGATTGCGAGATGTATGGCGGAGATTGAAACACAAAAGTTCATACATATCGGCGATTGCCCCAATGTTATGTACCCATACATACATGCACTCACGACGCACGGAAAGCCCCAGAATTCCACTAGCTTGCTAGCTAGCTAGCGAGTGCCAGTTGATAAGGATTACATCGCCCACAAGCACGTTCCGCCCTGTAGCTGAACCCTATTTGGAACATCGAGAATTCCGAAAACCGCACCGCTTCATGTTCGAACGTCGCATGCAGCAGCTGGGCCAAACCGCGTGCTGCACTGCATTGCGGTGGGTTCTGTCTGTCACTCTCAGTATCGTTTGCGTTCTGCATGATTCGCGAGCAACTTGATTGGCGAGTCGCTGTTGCCACCAACGAGCAAACTTCTGAATGCAGATCGAACGGCCGTCTGCCTTGCTACCCATGCATGCCTAAAACGTACTAACACCACAGTAAAATTCTGCTCCCCAAATGTTCTTCAGTTTTCTTCCTGAACTTGGTGGAAAAGCAGCTCGGTCAGAATAAAATCGGTTTGGTTTGTTTGCTCCAAATTAAGATGCTAACTAATTGAAGTGGCTGCGTAATAAGTACTCTACCTGTAGAAAGAAACTGTGCGTATATCGGAAGATTAACACAATAATTAACGGGTTAGGCACCAGGAAACTCTGATTTGGACGGACACATAGTCGGCTAATGCGCTTCGCCATCAAACGATCGAACTGCGACAACTGCATGCTGTGGCACGAAAATTTGGACTTCTTCTGCATCTCTTCGATCAAAAAGAGGAAGAAAAAGAACGCAGCTGTTTACTAGATATAATCATTGGCAGGTTGACAGCTCCGGCCGGAGCTTACGTATGTCGGCCCAACCACGGAAATCGCGGAAGCCTTCCTACGTTTAGCGCCCTCTTCACTCTTTGGATAGAAATATCCTAATCTAACTCAATTATTAATATAGTCTCCTCTCCTAACACCATAGGCCCAAAAGACAACACGTGTTATCTAGACACAACTCAATTCAGTTTCTAATTTATGCTTTTTTCACTATTCATCAATTTCGCCTTTTTCTATTTTTTGACTTTTTTACCTATTCCTTTACATTGTTCGTTATGAACTAACATGTTTTTTCTATTTTTAATTTTTTTAAAAATTTAATTATATTAAATAAGCCAACTCAATCATAGTAAAAAATAAATTAGCTACAGTAAAAAAAGCCATAAGCCAACATCATTCCGAACACCCTCTAATATAGTAGGGTACCACATTAGATCCGTACGCACAAAAAACATACAATAAGTCACTTATTGTGTTCCCATACCGTAACAGATATCTTGCCGCGCTCCCCTACCACAATAGGCCACCTACCATGGTAGGGGAGCACGACAGGCCATGTGCTGTGGTATGGGAGCGCAACAGGCGATCTGCTGGTACATTTTTTATGTGTACAAATATAATATGGTATCGCATTAGATCCACACGTATGAAAAACATGCACCAAACTACCTATTGTGCTCTCATACCGTAGCAAGTGTCATGTGCGTTCCCCTATCATCGTAGGACATGTAACAGGCCACCTAACACGGTAGAGGTGCTCATTAGGCCACGTGCTACGGTATGGGAGCATAGTAGGTGGTCTACTAGTACGTTTCTCGTGCGTACAGATATAATGTGGTACCATATCGTATTAGGTGACACATGTCGCGTAATGCTCCTTACGCGGTCTAAGAAGGGGCTATTTTTGTAAATTTGAGTGAGAAAGGGCCACAGGGCATTTGAAATGGCGACTAGAAATAAATGGCGTTTGATTCGGCTAGAGCTTTTGTCTTCTTGGCTGAGCAAATATACGAATTGCCCCACATATGTGACTTGTAACATTCTACACGTACTATGATCCATTATTACACTAGTAATTGGCTTATATCTAAAAAGAAAAATAGATAGAAGAAGAAGCGGTGGGAGGTGACGCTAAGTCGAGGGGGGGTGTTAGCGTGGAGGTGGAGGTGCCACGTTGGGAGGTGGGTGGAGGCGAAGGAGGTGGTGCCGGTAGGGTCAAGGGAGAAGGGGCGGCGGCGAGCGGCGTAGAAGCAGAGGCAACACATCGGGAGGCGGTGAAGGTGGTGGGAGAGACCGAATCAAGCGTGAGAGAGAAGCAGACGGAAGCAACAACATAGCATAAGGAAAACTTCTAAGAGCAGTTTCTGACGATAGTTTTAGAAATTAGGTGTTTGCTTCGGCTTTAAGCTCTTAAAGCCAAAGCAAACGGCCCCTGTACACTGAAACAAAGAGGGGGATGTGAGGGAATGAATCAAATTGAGATGAGGGGATCGCATCGATCGATGGTGCGCTTTTCTCAGGTGAGGCCTGATCGGTCCATCGATCGAGCACTTGCTTGCAGCAGCTGGACAGGAAGAGAATACGTGTGAAAATCATCGTTCCTGATGGGAAGTCTGATTCCTCATTCCTCTCTCTCTCTCTCTCTCTCTCTCTCTCTCTCTGATCTGGAAGAAACAAAAAAAAAGGTTCGATCTATCTCCTTTTCTCCAACCTTTTCCCATGCTAAAGCGATCCACAGTTAGCCCCACTTCCGTTGTTTTCGCTAATTAGATACACGCGTGCCATGTTAATTGTTAGTGCTGCTGCTGCAACTGGATCACTTGAGCATATACTAGCATACTTAGTACCAGTACTACTTAACATCCACTTGACACGAGAGTTCAAAGGACGCAATTAATCACATCATTCTAACTGAATCCAACATACATGTGTCGCCCATTACATGCTTGCTGATCCGGCCATTTGTTATCGTAATCATTCATGTATGTACATAATTATATGATGAGTCACACTCGCCATCACCAGGACAAACAAGCTAGTTTGCACCATTGGATTGGCACGGTGAATTGGAACGATCCATGAGAGCAGCAGATTAATCAACACCACCTCGTCAGGGGTGTTTGATTTCAAGTTTTATTACGGCCTCGGCCGGATCACCGAAGTTACAAACCAATCAGTCCGTATTTACCCAGGAAAGAATGGAGCAGAGCAGTAAAAACGAACCGACATTTACTACTACTACTACGACTCCATGCTAAAGCTAGTGTGAAGTATACTTGGGAAGAGGTCGATGGGCAAGAACTGGAGAAGAAATTATTTGGGGGCTAATTAAGCGGAAGGCTAACAAAACCCCTAATAATAACCCTCTCCTTAATTCTTGTAATCCATCGTCTTCCCTCTGGTCGTTCCCTGCCCGTCCCCCACGTACCCAGTCAGGTCAACGCTAGCGGCGGACTTTCAGAAACCCAGCATCAGGTCGTCGGCGCCGGCGCCCCACATGGTCTCGCCGAGGCCGGCGCCGCCGCAGATCTCCAAGTCCGGCAAGCCGATGTCGGCGTACAGTCCGGCGAGATCAGGAAGCGACTCGGACCAGCTGCGCGTCTCGGCGCCAAACGGGCTCTCTGCCTGTTGGTACTGGGTCATGAGGCTGCTGTGTGGTGGTTGTTGGCACACCGTGTCGTACATGGCGGTAGTGTTGTAACTGTATGACGACACGTCGTTGTTGCCGCCGGGCGCGCTCTCGGCGGCGGCCACCAGCGGCGGCGGGGACACGAACTGCAAGCCGGCGTCGGTTGACACCGAGGACGACGACACGGCCGTGGTGCAGGAGAGCTCCACGTCGGCGGCCGGGCTGAGGACGATGACGTCGTGGACGGGCGCCGCCGGGAGCAGCGAGGAGGACGAGGGCGGCGTTTGGTGGACCACGGCGTCGTCGCTGGCGGCGGATTGGATGCGCTCGAGGAGGCGTGGCATCCAGAGGTAGCGCATGAGGTCCTTGAACTGCTGGCTGTTGACGTCGCACTTGAGCTGCTTGGCGTGCTTCTGCACCCTCGTCCGCCAGTAGTTCTTGATCTCGTTGTCGGTGCGCCCCGGGAGGTGCTGCGCGATCTTGGACCACCGGTTGCCCCACCGCGAGTGCAGCTCCAGGATCAGCAGCTGCTCCTGCGCCGTGATGTTGCCGCGGCGCAGGTCCGGCCGCAGGTAGTTGAGCCACCGCAGCCGGCAGCTCTTGCCCGTCCGCTTCAGGCCTGCAACCAATCATCAGCTCATCAATCAGCATGCCATCCAGCGAGCCATCATATATACCCAGCAGCTTAATTGCTTCACTACGAGGGCGGTAGGGTACTCAAGGTACGGAGTACTGTGTATATTGCTGTCATGCAGCAGTTGGTCGGTAGGCAAAATCAAGCGATATAGCTCGCTGCTGGCTTTCTCCAGCAGTTTAATTAGCATATGTAGATGAATAGGTATACAAGTTTGTGCGTTGTATGATTGCTCGCCTATTTCCAATTAAGCCAGATGCCCACCCACGGAAAGGAACAGTGATGCTGCTGGGTTATATCCGTCTACGCAGTTGCACTCGTGCAGAATGCTCTGCTAGATTTGGCTAAAAAAGAAGATTGCCCAAGGGAGAGGCTAGAGAGCTTCCTACCTGCGCAGCGTGCGAGCGCGTTCCACCGGCCCTCGCCGTGCACTCCGATGTAGTTGACGAGCAGCAGGTCCTCCTCCACCGTCCACGGCCCGCGCCGTAGGTCCCCCGCCGCCGCCTCCTCCTCGCTGCTCAGCTCCCGCTGATCACGATGCGCCATCTCCGTCATATATATATGCTAGCTCTGACGAAATTAACGGCACGATCAAGCTAGCTGATCAAGCTAGCAGCTAGCTTGGATACACTTAATCCAAGAGCAAGAGGTAGATTTGGAGATTGATAGAGCTATGGCTAGACATAGGCAGGGAAGAATAGAATTTGTGGGAGGAGAGAGAGGTCGAGAAGAGGCAAACCGAGAGATTGGCAAGGGGCGGGAGAGCCGGGGCTAGGCTTATATAGAGGAGAGATCGGATGGCTTGATTGGATTGGCTTGGACTCGAGAAGAATTGGGCAGGCATGCCAGCCATGATCCAAGGCAAGCTAGCAGCATGTGGAGCACGCCGCAACTGTGCAGGATCGGTTTGAGCGTCTGGCTCGCTCTGATTAATCCTAGACTCGTGCTCATTCCAAAAGCCAAATGTATAGTATAGGTGGGCTCATTAGTTTATCTTTTGGAATTCGGGCACCGGATTAACAATGCTAATCCGCGCGCATACGTCAAGTTTGACGGGTGCTCTGACTAGTCCTACCTACTTAACTTGCCCCCATCGCCACGCGCTCCCTCTCTCTGTATCCAATAGCCCTCTCTCTTACATAAATAAACTTAATCTGTCAGATGTTACTGATTTGCAGGGAAAAAAATATTTTTTTTCAGATTTCTCTGCACTGTCAGATGTTACATTTGCCAGATTTCTGTCCTGCTGAGACGAATACATCCAGCAAATTTGTCAATACACTGCTGAAAATAAGCACTCTATATAAATTCAGCATGTTGGCCCTCAATTACTATCAATCGGTCAACTGTCTGAACCGATAATCAGGATCTTTGTATCCCATTTTCCGCTGTGCAAAAATAATTAAGAGGCCAACTTGTCGATTCTATAACGGAAAAACAGTCTTCACACACAAAATAAAGCAGAGGTATGGTCAGGTTCCACACCCCGGGAGTTGAAATTCGGGCATGCAGCGGAGCCCCGATTGGATTTTTTAGGTGCCCGTTTTGTCAAACACGCAGACTCTGGTCTCCCCTGCGTCTGGCTAGTAGTCCAAGCCAAGGTTTTAAAAATCAAAACCGGAAGAAATACCGTCGAACGACCGGCAACAGTTACCGGCCGCCGGCGGAACCCTGGTCCAAGCTATGTAGTGCTGTTCTTTAGGATTTTGAGCTGCTTACCCTCACCTGGATCCGTCCTGGTGTTGGATCCAACCCGGTACCTCATGTGTCTCCTTACTATTTGGTATGGCCACTTGTAAAGCCCAAGCTTACACGTTTGCAATTAATGTACTACCAGCTAGTATCGGTAGATGCTTAATGGACGGCGAAGTAATTAACACAGGCATATACTATCAGTAGTCCGTACCTAAGTAAGACCGATATGACATCAGAGAGGAGTGAACGATGTCTTCAAATTTTTCTCTAAGTATTCCTTTAATTTTTTACTTTAATAGTTATGAGAAGTTATGAAGATCAAGAAACCAAAAATTCAAAAATTCTTGAAGCTATTGAAATTTTCACCCTATGAATAGTGATTTCAGTACTATTTTAAAATCCGAAAAATCATGTAACTTTTGATCCGTTAATCCAAAAGATTTGAAACTTGAACCAAAGCTAGGATAGATACTTGGAAACATATCCCAATCCAAAAACTTAAAAAAACTTGAGCGATTTAGGATATTTGAGTTCGTGAAGCTCTGCTGCACCAATACCGGCCCAAAACTTGAAAATGAGCTAATATTCAAACCAAAACTCTAAATTACTTGAAATTTTGTATGCACCTTCTCTAGCATACCAGGAACATATTCCAATCAACAATTAAGAACATGATTGCCAAAGTTTTGACTTTTTCGTTTGAAGGCAGATTGTACCAAAATAGGGTCAAAAATTTAAAACAGTGAATACACCTTACTCGTGGGTGAATGATGGCCAAGATGCCTCTAGATATATTTTTACATATCACAGCAAATTAGAGCACTAAAGAAATCAAATTAAAAACTCTCAGATTAAAAAATCACTTGAAGGATAAAAAACGTACAAAACCAAATTTCTTAATGATCTTACTACCAAAATGCTTAGATAGGTAGAGATTGATTTTTTTTTTGAGATTATGTCCATCTCTTATATATTTTTGGTATAACAAGATCAAAAAGAGGAAAAAGGAAAGATCAAAACCAACTAAATCAAAAGCAAATCAATCAAAACAAGATATAGCCATGGAGATGATCAAAGATTAATGTATTGCCACTTTAGGAGGTATGTTTTACAGCCACTCCACCTTAGAGGATAACAAGCACTCCACATGCACTCAACTCTCAAGTCTAACCCTAAAATAAGAGAGCACATAAGAGAGGTAAGTTGGATGGTTCACCACAAGTCTTCATATAATGGTTACCAAATCATTATATGATTCAAAATTCCCAAAATAATCTATTTCTGCAATTTGTTCAGAAAAACCTACAAATTTCATGTTTTACTTCTCTAAAATAATAATAATTTATCGTAATAAAATTATGAATGTTTTCATATGGTGCTTCAACCTAGGAGGACTATCCTAGCGAAAAATGTGAAGGTAGAGTAGAACTCGAGCCAAACGGGAATGTGTAGGTTGGAAGTTTCCGTGTGGTGAGCGTTGGGGACCCTACGAAATGGCTCGTCTTTCGTTCATGCGTGCGTGTTGGCTCGTCAGAAACCGGTGGTTCCCATGCAGCAAATGACCGGCCCATCGACCGGGCAAGACAAAAACAGTGCTGTACGTAGGAAACACGCATTAATGAGCGTTTTTTTTTTCGAACAGGTGGGCAAGAAACCTGCTATCTATTAATTCACTGGAAGAATTAAGATGATGAGAAAAACAGATTGGGGAGCGGGGGAGGAAGACCCAACTGAAAGGAAAGGCCGGTAGCCAAAAAAATTATAATGTTATAGGGGAGGTTAAGATGCTATTAAGTTTTTTTGCGCCCGCTAAAACCCAAGCGCCAATCTCCTCCTTAGTAGCTGCTACCAAGAGAAGCGGGGTGGTCTCCATCGCCCGAAACACCCTGACATTTTGTACCTTCCAAATATGCCAAGAGACGAGCATTAACTAGGAAGTTGTTGCCTTCTATGATATGGTAGGATGTAGCATCACCGACTTCCACCAGTCGCGAACCGAGGAGGCGGTCCTCCAAGAAACCAGCCTCATTGACTCGCAAACAGTCAAGTGAGCTATGGAGAACTAAATTCTTGTGGTGTAGCGGCACTCGGCCAGTAGATGTGAGACGGATTCCAACTCTTGCCTGCAGAGTGGACAAATCTGTTGATTTTGGGGTATGCACGAATGCAGAAACTTGATGCGTTCATGTGCACGAATGCGCAACATTATGTTCACGACTCCTAGGCTGGGGTAGGAACATGTGCTGCAGAATGTGTCTGAGACTTTTGAACGATTGATTACTGAATGGAAGCTAGCTGCTACTACATGTTCCATTGGCAAGATGACAGGCTTGGTCTCAAAAGAGCCCTTCAAAACGTGGGCGATGCTTCTTTCTATGATATATTTTCTGGAAAAGAGCTTCTATCTAGCATATATAATACAGCAGCGCCACAGCAATGAAAAAAGACGGTGCTTTTTTCTCTCCCCCAGATTGCAGCACGTTTTGTAGACCCACCTAGGTGCTTCCAAAAAAGAAAGAGATCCATCGATCGAGCAGGTGAGCTAGTCGGGGAGGGAGTGACGAAGTGGGGGACACACCATGAGATTAGCGAGTGGGAAAGCGGGGGATTGTTTGTGCAAAAGCTAAGAGATAATCAAGTAGTTTTTCCTCCTCGTGCTTGATTGTTCAGGCGCTCCTACCTCCCCTACGTGTGGGTCGATCAGTCAGTGCTTGTAGGCTCCAGAGGGCCGCATGCGGATGCGATCTGCGAGGTCACTTGTTTCGGATGAACTCCGGCGCCGCCGCTTGTACGTGTTCCAATTCTGGAGGCTGCTAGCTAGACGACGTCAATTGTTTGGTCCATCTGCTCCTCAGAACTGTGCAAAGATACACTCTGTAAACAGTCTATTGTTGTATACAAAGCCGAGCCTTTTTGGACACCAGCGAGATCTGCATTTAGAGAAACACAAAAGGCCAGCATCTGATACACGAGGGGTGCTTAACAAAACGTATCGATGAAAGGATCTTGTCCCGAGTTTAAGGACATGCTCAAGAATATGTCCCTTAAAGCAGAAACAACATTTTGACATGATTAGAGCCAGCCATGACAGCGTGTTAGCTCTTGTTCCTACATTTATCATAATCAGGTGTAGAATAACAATAAAGTTGCTTTCCTTCTTGGTTCCATTCTTTCCTATCTTATCTTGTTTTGTCTTCGTTTTGTTTTGAGTGAAAGTAAAGAAGACTTCCCTCATAATTGATCTCAATATGTTTATACCACTTCTATCGTTGAAGTGAAAGGAACCGCGGCAGGAAACACGACACTTGTAGGGAACAAGAAGATGTACTACTACTACTAGTAGTAGTAGTAGTAGTATATTCAGCAACTTTGTTGAAACCTACTAGTAGCTTCCTCTAAGAAGCACAGAACCTATTTCAAACTTCACATGTTTTGCCATGTAACGTTGAGTTGAGTTCGTTCCGTTCCTTATGCAGTGCGTTAGATTCATCAGAGTACGACAACTCAGCTAAAAAGAACGGAGTTGAAGTTTGGAACTGTAGAGAATAGGAATTTGGTGCTTGACCTTTTCTGCTTCTACTGTTAGTCCTCATCATAGTAGCTTTACAAAGCTGAAGTTAACTTTGCAAGCAACTTCCTGCTCCTCCTTTTCACCACCAATGTTCCAGGGGCTGCTTGGTTGATGCTCAATGTGAGCCAAACCAAAATTTTGGCAAAGCCAAAGATCAGCAAAAAAAACGTTATTTGAATCGTGACCAAGCCAAAATTTGGCGCTACCAAAATTTTGACGAACGATTTCCTCGCCTTCGGATTGCCCGCATGTGGCATTTTGGATTTCACCGGCGTTACCAAATTTTGGTAGCAAACTAAACAACAGTTTTCGTTGGTGTTACCGACATTTGGTTTGGTTTGCAAGGTTAGAAAACCAAATAGCCCCTAGTTTCCATGCTAAAGAAAACCAAGGCTTCTACAAGACGGCTAGGCTTTACATAAACAAAAGTTTTACAACATGTGACTGAAATATTGATCTATACTTTGGATCAAAGCATCTTAGTGACTCTTGTTGCAAGAAATGAAGAACTAATGGCCACATCACTGGGATTCCATATTCTGATTAAATCAAATGGAAGCTAATCTTCTATGTCAGAAAGTTTTAGCCTTACTTGGCAAGCATCAACCTGGGCCAATTATTCTAGTGGCTTACACCGTCTGAAAAGCCGTGCTAATTGCGGCGAAACTCAATAAGTATTAGCCAGTTGTTTATGCTCAAGTATGATAAAAAGAAAGCCATTTGGTGCGTATTGTAGTGAAAGTGATAGCAAAGGCAACAAATGTACCACTACTAAGTCTTTGGTGAACTCCCTAGTTTACATTATCATGAATTCACAAAACGAACAACGTTGCATTTTCGCATTTCCCTAGCCTGCTGTCATGGCAGGCAGTGCACACATATTCCATGCTCACTTGCGCTTTTAGTAAGGAATATTGAATAATCGCCGCACTTGCACTGGCTGATGTTCTTTCTTGCACTAAATAACTTCAGCTTCTGGTTTTTTTGACTTTTGACTTATTTAAACCAGAAAGCGCTTAGAATACATCAATTTCTAATTTCAGCTTATTTTGACTTTTTTCAGCTTTTCTGTCTTTCTTTTTTCTCTTATTCCTTTGTATTGTCCATGACGATATAACGGTTTTTTATTTTTAAATTTCTTTCAATTGAATGACTCAGAAAAAACTAACAGCCGCTACAGTTCAATTTCAGCTAAAAATCAACAGTTAAAGCTAGAAGTTTAAGCTTTTGGAGCAGACCCTAAATGCCTTTCTCCAATTATTCTGGATTCTTTGAACCAACAACTAAAGAAAGCAGGCCAACTATGTGTTGATTGTTCAGTTTAACCAGGTGAAAAGTATCTATCCTTGTTCTGTTGCTTAGGTGAATGAAACCAAGTTGTTTAGTGGTGAAAAGAAGTCCATAGGACCGATATGGCAATAGAGATAAGTGAATGGTGCCTTCAATTTTTTTTTCAAATATTCGTCAATCATTCACTCTAATAACTATTGAACTATGAAGATCCCAGCATTGGAAGCCAACACCAAAACATTCAACTCAAGAAAATGAAAAGCAAGGAAATCAGAGCTCAAACAGTCAGACCGGCTACCAGGGGTGGTCTAGCCAGAGCCTAACGATCTGACCATTAGCTAGGCACCGGTTTGACTGGAAGGGGGAGGTCTAACCGCTCCCCTGTTCTAGTAGTGAAAATTTCAGCTCGAGCTGATACAACTTCAAAAATCTAAATTCAAATGATATGAAATTTTATATATACCTTATTTAAGGTCTCAAGAACCTATTTCTTCCAAGGATTGCAAGAATACATGATAAAGTTTAGACTTTTCTCAAAATCAAGCAAGATTACACTGAAAACAGGAAAAATCGAAAACATGGAATATGACTTGCTCGTAGGTAGAGGATGGTCAAGATGACTCTAGATATATTTTTACATATTACAGCAAGCAAGAACTTCCCAAGAATTGAAGCAAAAAACACTTGGATCAAGAAATCTCATGAAAAGGTCAAATCCAATAATATTGGACAACTTCAAGAACTTGTCAAATCTGATGCCTAGATGTAGCACCTCACAAACCAGTATGAGATACTACTATAGAACGGCATTGACAAAGTAAAGAATAGTAACAAAAGCAACAATAGAAACTTCAAGAGAATTAAACTTTAAGAGTACTTTACTAAGGAACTAGCGGAAGTTGAAATAAATGCTTAACACATGAGACCGGTCCTCTTCTAACCAAAAGAGAATCAACAAAATAATAAAGTCTGTGGCAAGCCACAGTGTTGAAACTCGAGTGCTCCCACCCATATATGATGTTATCACTCCACTGGCTTTTTACTTGAGAATGAAAAGAGACAATAGACGCAACAAGAAAAGTGTAAAGGAAAAGTAACGCAATGAAGTAATTAACACAAGTTAAACGCAATGAGGTTAAGTTACCAGAGACACTGATACTGAGCGGCAAAGGAGATAAAGGAAATATGGAATTAAAGGTAATTGTTATTTACTAAGTTATGGCAATGACACTGGTGATTACTTACCACATACCCGGTTATACGAGAATAGTCAAACACGTCACTGTCCTCGACAGCATATCGCTGACAGGGTGTAATATCCCGAGTAACGAAAGCATACGGCCCCCATACGTTACCAGGTGGGTGACAATCTCCCATATATGTGGGTAACCACAAGCCAGGTAATCAAGTTATAACGGGTGATATAGTGAGAGGTTGAAGTAGCTACGGAAAGGTTAGAGCAGGACTAAGATGAGTAAAGGGATTGCAAAGGCTAAGAATAGGAGAGCATAACTTCTGATATGAGGTGATGAGGGATGATACTCTGATGGTAGTGATCTTGGGATTATTCCAAATGGCAATATGACATCACTCACACAAGGGTTGTCAATTATCTAGATTTTATTACGTGACAAATGTTTATTAGTCAAATTAACAGATATTATAAATTTAAGTCTAACATGGCTCACTTACAACATCATGCAGAATACGGATCAGGTCAACAAGCACTAAAACATAGTTGCCCTAAGCTAAACATGTTCATAAGCTACCCTCTTAATGATTAAAGCATTAATTCTAATTTACATGGTATCCATTAAAGATGAACAAAGATGAACATGTCAGCAATTCTCTCTCGTTTCAATTCTATCGAACCATGTCTCACTTGAACCATCCAAGCCATATGATGCAATCCATCACTCGAATTTTCTTTCAACATTTCCCACATTCCTTATGCCATACTTAACCTCAGCCATCTCACCCTGGCATCCTGATTCTTTTGAGTCTTAGTTCCTCTATGAGCATAGCCCATTGTTGACTATGGTTGATTCCAAATATTCTTGCACATCCAAAGATTAAGAAATCGATTCCGGACATAAGTTCTTCATAATCGACATAAGTCAAATCAAATCAACTCACAACCAAAATTCTCAAAAACCAGTTTTCAGTCGAAACAAAGCACCTCTACTGGTCAAACCACTGCATCTAGCTGGTTTGATTGTTGTTGGTGGCTAGTTAGATCGCTAGAGGGGACCGGTCTGACCGTCTCCTCTAGCTGATCAAATTGTCTGGCCTACAGGAATTCTAGAAAAACTATAAATTTGTAAAAACTAATTTTTTACTCTTCTAAAATAGCAATGGTTCACAAATTTCACCATCGTCCAGTCTGCACGATTAGCAATTACAGGAAGCACATCCAAAGTTAACAGGGATAAGCAAGTGAGTCCACCAATGATGGTTGTGAAGTTGATATGGCACCAGCAGCTAACATGTAGAATAGTTTAGCTTCCTACTCCATTCCCTATCATTAGATATTAGTGGTTTCCACGCCATTAAATAGTCATTACATACACGGACTCTCCTCTGCAGAACAAGTGGTACAATCGCGCAGCCTGATTGAGAGCAGTAAAACAACTGTCCAGATTGAGCATGGATCGACAAAATAGATCGGAGTACCTATTTCTAAGTAAAAAAAACCACCAATTTGTTCCCATGTTTGATCGCGGATTTGTGATTATTGTTTCTCTGAATTAGATAGATGGCGCAGGCGATGGCCATTAGTTGCCCGGCTCAACTTAGCTTTTTTTTAGTGGGCTGTGACTTTTTTTACTGTAGCCGGTTTATTTTGCGTTGTAACTGCTGATAGTTTTTTATATAATTAAATTTTAAAAATATTAAAATAGAAAAAAAATAGTTTAGCCCATCACGGGCAATGTAAAGAAATACGAGAACAAAAAGACAAAAAAAGCTTAAAAAGTCATAAAAAACAAAATTAAGAAATAGTGAATTAGAAATTAAAAGTCAAAAACTGAAACTGAAACGAGCGAGCCGTAGTCCAACTGATAAGACATCGCAAGCAATAAGTTTGTGTTAATCAACTATTACAAACGCACATAAAAAATAGATGATTAAGAGAACATGAGGCACAGATTTAACATGGAAAACTTTTGCGGAAAAAACACAGACGCACAAAAACAAAATTCACTATTCGAGGAGAAATTACAATAAGACCCTTGCTCTTCCTATGGACTAATGAGGTGTGTGTGTGTGTGTGTGTTTCTCTCTCTATATATATATATATATATATATGGAAACAAATCCCACACGAAGAGAAAACCAAATAAGAGTCGGTTGCTATAGGTTGACACCACATCTAATACAGTCTGTGCCACGACTGGTATGAGCCGATGAAGTGTTCTACATGGACACAGTACGAATTCAGATCAAACTCATCAACACATTAGACTCTATTTGTATTGACCCTTGCTTATAAAAACCAAAAGATAATATGAACATCCAACTTTTCAAGATGGTTTCTTCACTTCTCTCGCTACCGTTTCACTCCGGAGATAAGACAAGAGGTCACAGGTGCATCATCCACCCACTCCTCCCTCTTCCGTCACACACACCTAACTCTTTTTTACTTTTTGCACCGCTCACTTCTTTTTTTCTAAAAGCTATATTTTTAGCCCCTACATTTATTTTCAGCTGAAAACTATAAATCACACCAAAAAATCATTAACAAAAGTCAAGTCAATTGTAGATGGTAGGACACCAAACTGCAGTGGTACTAAAATGCTGATCCAAAGAAGTACCATTACCGCAGCATGAAAATGACGGGCGATGGGTGCCCTAAGTAACACTGTGGTCTGCTTCCAAGTTGAAGTGTCTTTGACTCGAATTGCTTTAAAATCTTTAGACCCTTCAATGTTCAAATGCGTAGACAACACCACAAGGGTCATGTCCAGCACAGTATAATACTGGGCAACAAGCACCAATCCGGTGCAGCTCTGGACTTAGGGTGGGTCCCACTTAGACCCTTTGCCATGCCGTAGTGACTAGGATGATCACGATGACAACTGAATTCAGAAAAATAGGGTACCTAACAGTAACGGAGTTAGAAAATTTTTGTTGGATGTGTACACTGTGTGTGCTAACCTTCTTAGATGCATCCCAACCACTGTGCCACACCTCCTGGTATGCGCTTTTGCAGTCGTTGACTCGCCATGCCACCCACAAATTTTTAATTGATGTACTATAATCTATACCGCCAAACTTTTTAAAGTTTGACTTCTAATATATTTTAAACTATCTAGATTTATCGCTAAAAATACTTTCATGATATTATAATTTTATTAATATACAATAAGATAAAGTTACAAATAGTAATTGTCAAAGTTATGCCTCGTAGACCATGAAAAATAAAAAAACATCACTTAAAAAGAATGGATGGAGTAATGAAATTTTAGTGATGGGACATGTATTGTAAATATTGTATTCACATGTTACTTTAACGTTGCTATATAATTAGTTGGATTTCATCCCAATTAATTGACTACTTTACATATTTTATTGTGAAAATAATTTAATTTTATAAAACGATAAAAATACTAACATTGATAAATAAATTCCATAGAGTTTTATTAGTTAATTATATGACAATTTGTATAATCTACCATTCGAAAAGCACATGGCGTTTTTAGTACATCTATACCTAGTACAACATTATTGATGTGGCCTATTAACGTTACATATAGCTTCAAATTTTGTAAGTAAAATATGCCGGGCTGTCTACAAAACCAAAGAGAAGGTATGGAATACAATTTATATCTAGTTCTCTCAAGCATTATTAAATTGCAATGAAATCCAACTTCAATTAAAATACATAGTAAAAAAAGGTGTGTGTGTGTGTATAGTTTGTAAAAATTTTGGAGGTGTCCGTGCATACCGGACATCCCCTTGGCTCCATCCTTGGTACCCAACGCAATGTGCAGTCAAATGCAAGCAAAAATTTTCAAACATGCTCGGGTCAAAAATTAAGTGCTCCAAGGCAGGGTATTCATTCATGGAGACAAATGCTACGGTTGCATGATGTGAGACTTTATTATCGATCAGTGGTTACACAATGCTTTTTTCTCAAGGGGAGAAAGAATTGAAGGCCAGTAGTAGTAGTAGTAGTAGTAGTAGTAGTAGTAGTAGTAGTAGTAGTAGTACAGCATTTCAGACAACGCCTTGACTTGTGTGATGTGCGAGTTAGGTGACTGATGGTATAAAAATGACACAGAGAGGCCGAGTTCGTTTCAGGATGTGCTTCTTTATGCGCAGAAATGAGTTGTTGCCGGGGTGCTAGTTTCAATGCGAGGTCCTTGCAGAAAGGGACATTGGGATGGGCATCATCTTCTAGAAGAAATCGATGGAACTTGGCTACAGATAATTTAGCAGCATAATCAGTGGAGTAATAGTTAGCTAACGCTAGATACTTAGATGAATGGGCAATTAATGAATGATCTTTGCCGTCAGATTAACAGCTCCATGGAGCAATGAACACCCTGTAAAATTTTAGTAGTTGTTGATTCTGATGTTTTAGGAGAAGAAGGCTGATTTCTACTGGTAATTAACATTGTGAATCAAACCAGGGCAATTTTCTTCTTTTGCCCCGTTTTAACAGCAAAACATGGCATAAATACACTGGTAATCAAGAGTGTCTGACCATGTGTTGAAACAAGTCTTCAGGAGTGTTCCACTTTGAACATATATAGTCTGACTCGGACAAATTTGGACTGATAGATCAGTTTGACAATTACTACAGCTCTTCAGTACATCCACAGCCACAGGCAAAGGAAAGAACTCTTACTGCAAGACTAGTAAAACACTGACAAATCTAGATGTAGTAGTGGGTTGGAGAGAAACAAAGAAAGAGAGAAATATCGAGGAGCGAGAGATGCTCTGACCAAAGGGTCACATTCTGATCACTATTCAATTGTTGTGGTCAAGTCCGACAGTGGATACAACAAATTGCAAGAGCTGACAGACCAATGGATCATGGACCACTAATATATCTTCGTCAAGTGCAAAATGCATGAGTATGCGGGCCTTGCGGTTAGAGTTTTAGCTGAAATTATACTGTAGTGACTGTTAATTTTTTCTAAGTTATTCATAAAAAAATAAAAAACCGTTATATTATCACGGAAAATACAAAGAAATAAGGGGAAAAAGAAAATACCAAAAACAACCCAAAAAACTGAAATAAACTAAAATTAAAAGTCGACACGTTTCAAATGTTTTCTAGCTTAAATAAACTGAAAAGCAAAAAAACTAAAACTGAAGCCGTCGGAGTGGAGCCTAGAACTTCTCTGACATGGACATGAGCATCAAGCTGACAAGCATGCGTTGTCGACTTGCCGGGGAGCGTCTAGAAGCTGCCGAAAACGTTGCCTGTTCCTACTAGTCAAATTTTTTAGTCTCCCCTGATATAATCATCTGCTCTATAGTTAGGAGTTGTAATAAGCAATCGTCCTTAGTTAATCACTGATCCCGACAAAGGCAAACTGCAGCACAGGACCGGGATGCATGCCCTTGATATTGAGCAGGAACATATCTACCAACTACTGCTGCTGCTGCTGCGATGGCACCAGTAGAAGTACCATTGATTGATCTAGTGTCTGGAATAAACTGCGCTAGACTAATCGCCAAGGGAATCGGATTGGACAAGCATGTGTCCTTGTGCTTGCTGCTGTCTCTGCGTCCGGGAGCAACGAGGCGCGGATCCTGACCGATCACTGCAGCACTTTCTGAATCATGCTCGTTTGTGAGCATCTGATGTTCTGAATTCGTGGGGGATGGCTATCTCCCAGTGATAAAGCACCTGACGTGCGGTTCCTACTGCGCGTTCTTTTTCTGAATTTCTGGTGAGTCAGCGCCATGTGCTATTGTTGTGGTTCAGGCCCAGCCCAAACGTGTATCTTCGGGCCTTGTTACGGCCATTCCCCGCTCCTGATCTCTTCTCACCGTGAAGACGAGGACCAACCGAATAACCAACACCAACTCAACTCGAAGTCCGACGATGTAATGTACGTGGCAGAGCAGGGTAGGCTTTCGAGTCAAAAGAGGGTTAGTAGATGCGAAGAAGGCCACCATACGCATGGCTATTCATTTCCTCTTTGTCTACGTACGCACGTATATAACAGTTACCGTTAGTTGTAACACTACACAACTGATAGTAACTTTGTATATATTTAATGAAGTAACTTCATTCACGTACAACAGTAACTTTTTGACGCACAATGCACACAGGTGCAGAATAGCACAGTTGTATGTGTATATATATGTGTATATGTATGGTGCCTAGGCACTATGATTTCGAATGCACGAATTCAATCCAAATTCGGGTGTATGTTTTTAAAATATCAGTTTTAGAGCATATACCCATCTACAACAATTTGAAATGAAACGTATACTTTTCAAAAAAATATACTCGATTTTAAAGCTTTGAACGAATTTAGATCACATGCTTTGCTGATTTGTATATATAATCAACCAATACCTACAATCAAACTACACTTGGGAGTCGGAGGTATTTCTCCCATATATAAAACATGTGCGTCGTTGTATATAGCTAGCCGCCGCCACCACCGGCAAGGCGGCACCGCAGCACGACGATCGAGTTGAAAAGGTGGAAATGTTGGAGCATGCAAGCAGAAATGGTTGGTGTGGTGCTGTATCGTTAGTGGAGGCAAAAAGCCTTGGATGGCGTCCATACGTTAACGAGTCATGTTCAATTCAAAAGGAGGGAAAAGGAAGAAAATATTGAAATGTACAGCCTGACTGAGTGCCTGTCCGGGCGCACCGGTTTATCGCCAGTCGTATGTTGTTGCATTCAGTTCAAAGCTAGCTAGCTATAGGCTCCTACTCGGCCTGATCTATCGTACGTCTGAACTAGACACTGTTATCTGTAGAGCGTAAATGATGATTCCCTAATCTGTGCTTGGCTGTGCATATACACATGGCGGGCGTTGTTATGCCATGAAACCTACCTCATCTTTTTCAGTTGTTGGTCAAGCCAAGGTACCTGTAGCCAGATGATTTATCGCACCATACGCATGTATACTCTAGGTCAAGTACTGGTGGCAACACGACTGCCACTCCACATCTAGAATTCTTACAAACTCGTTTCGTCGTCAATACATCAGCATCAAAGATCAGAATAAGCATGAAGGCGACTTGTTCGTTGCAAGTTGGTGCAGACTTCAGGGTGCAATGCAAAGGCTGTGTGAAAGAAGCAGCACGGGGTAATCTTCCAATTCCTCCACTCAGGGATTCAATCAAGGGGTGAAATGCACTAGAAAAGAAAGAGATCGGCCAATGCTACAGCCAACAGATCACGTAGCTGACGCAGGAGGACACCTGCTGAGACAGGATCAAATTCTACAACTGGTCGGCTACGGAAACAGGGGACGTTGATTAGGGTAGCTATAAGGTCGGAAAGGGACAGTCACCAGTTGACTAGCGAGCTAGGCATATGGCTCGATGGGTAGCTAGCTAGGCCGGCCCGGTCCAAAGTCCTGCTTGCTTATATTCAAGGGGCGCAGAGAAATTCAGCTCAGCCACTAAGGCAAACCGTAGCTTTCGTTGTTTGGTATCAGCACAGGCGCAGCGGGCGAGTGGGTGGCGCTTTCAGAGTGTACTTGTGCAGCTCTCCAGTCCACTCCACGGTTGGGCAGCCAGCTTTGACATGTCTGGCTCAAAACCGTCTGTTACGGAGTAGCGGTGAGCACCGAGCGCTAAGATCGTGCCGGGCCGCGCGGCGGATATCACCTGGGGCAACATACATAGATCGTCAAAGCCGCTCGTGGCCTGCGGCTCCGATCCGCACCACGAACGGGCCGCAATGCCATTCCGGAGGCTCATCTCGAAGGATTTATCAGGTTTCACTTAAAAAAAGATATATTTTGATCAGTATGATTTATCGGTAATACAAACTGATCAAAAGTTATAATTAGGAACATCTTCGCATTCGTGATGCACTCTGCATCGACTTACGCCAGATGTGGTGTCCAAAGTTGTTTACGCCCACTAAAATCATATGTGGATACTCAAGACGCTTCTAACTACAATCATTCACCACCATCTCCTGAGACTCTATTCCATCTTCGAATGAGGTGATGTTCCTGTCTCCCAACAGACTACTGTTCTAGTTTTCGGATTGATTCTTCCTCGTCTGAGACTCTTGTTTTCATGGCTATTTATACCACCCGTAAGCCTCATGATAGAGAACGTACGACGCGCTATAAGTTATCTACACATGTAATACACAAAGAGCATTCTGTAACTTCTTCTTCATATAGTGATTTCACCAATTGTGCATATGTGGTTTTTTCTCGTGAGGATTTTTCGTGCTAAATCTTTATCTTGTGCTCCTGATTATTCTTCATTGTTTTATATTTTACCGTGTGATTTATAACAAGTGGTATCAAGGCTTGGGTCTTCGCCAATCAATATAAGGCATCCTCGATATGACATTAATGAAGTATGATCTTTCGCTGCTGGATCGCAACATAAGATTTTCTCTCTAACAAGTCAAGATGCGAGCTATTCTGTCAGAGCTCGATTTGAATGATACATTATTTGGAATCGACAATATGCCCGCTGCATTGTCCGTTGAGGAGAAGCAAAGGAGAGATCGTAAGCCTCTCTCAAATTCATCTTTATCTTTCTAATGATATCCTCCAGCAAGTTATGAAGGAGACTATCGCTGCTAGGTTATGGCTAAAGTTGGAATAAATCTGCATGACTAAGGATGTGACCAACAAGATACATTTGAAGTAGAAGCTTTTCTCTCTCAAATTGGCAAAAGGTGGATAGGTGCAAGATCATTTGACCGCGTTTAAAGATATGGTCACTGACCTTGAAACCGTATAGGTCAAATACAATGATGAAGATTTGTATCTTATTATGCTCTGTTCGCTGTCTATTTCATTCTCAACGTTTATTGATCGCCCCTGGTTTTCTTCAACATCAACCCTTATATCGGTGACGAAGTGGTGACAGCTGTTTCTTACCAGAAGACGCCTTGACACTTTGGGAGTTGATCGCTGAATGGTAGTTATTATCGGAGAGACATAGGCAGCCGTTCGCCGTAGGACGGTTATTATCAGAGAGACGTGGGAGAGATTATGTGCGGTTATAGAGCATAAACGCACGTTCTAACAGTCTTGTCAGACAAATCCACCGTGATAGTAGATTAGTCGAATATAGAAGAATAATTAAGGAGTCGTAGTATAATTTATGATAAAATAGTCATAGCAGATCTTATGACTAGGTAGTCGTAGCATAACTTACGACTAACTAATCATAGCATAACTTACGACAAACAGTTTTTCCAGGGATGCGGACGAATTTCCCCGTCAAAGTAACTTTTGTCTTGTTTCTGGTTCCTAAATTTTGGCCGTCACTTTACGTTGGTGAATACAGTGAGATTGGGCACGGAGCCATGCCACGCATATTCTGCAGTGGACCTTTGAGTTGGGCCATATGATGAGACGGGCTAGGCCCGTCAGGTAATCTGGGCCCAGACTCTGGCACTGCTCCTCCGAGCTGTTGATGCAGCCTTCCATGGCTATAGTACAACCAATAAACTAACCATGAATTGATCTAGGTAATTGCTTATCCTGATAGCCAAATCGCGTGATTATTTCCTGCTCATGCAGCTCAGAATGTTCGATAGGGTCGTATTAGAAACCGACAGAGTCAGACAATATAATCCTCAAAATTAGCTTACCGATCACGCCATGGAAGCCGCCTGCGGAAGCTGGAATTAACCCTAGGAAAGGGAGAAAATATCGAGCTATCTGTTGCAACATTAATTCCATTGCTATCGTGCTTTTTTTATCCACTGATCTTTTCTTTCCTTTCCTTCCAGCGTCGATCGATCGCCATCCCAGGCAGGCGCCTTCCATCCGCACCGTCCGATCCCCCGACCCGGCACGCGTACGTCCGAGATCCAACCGACAGAACGGGCCGGCCGCGGCTTATTTAAACGCCACGCCACCCCGCACCGCCAGATCAGGCACCGGTGCAACACACAAGCTAGATTTCCTTCCGACTCAACAGCCAGCTCACCGTTGCAACAAGGAGTTGGATCGAGCGAGCAGCAATGGAGCCGAACCTGTCGACGTACAAGACGGCGCCGAGGAGGGCGTACGTGACGTTCCTGGCCGGCGACGGCGACTACTGGAAGGGCGCGGTGGGGCTTGCCAAGGGCCTGCGCCGCGTGCGATCGGCCTACCCGCTGGTGGTCGCCGTGCTCCCCGACGTGCCCGAGGCGCACCGCCGCACGCTCCTCGATCAGGGCTGCGTCGTCCGCGAGGTCCAGCCCGTGTACCCTCCCGCGAGCCAGACCCGGTTCGCCATGGCCTACTACGTCATCAACTACTCCAAGCTCCGCATCTGGGAGGTCACTAACCATTCTTGACCATCTAATTTGATCGATCGCAACATGCATGGTTTATATTGTCATCTTTTTCCATCCTGATTTGCTGTTGATTTCATTTGCGCACAGTTTGTGGAGTACGAGAGGATGGTTTACCTGGACGCTGACATTGAGGTGTACGAGAACATCGACCACCTGTTCGAGCTTGACAAGGGGCACTTGTACGCCGTCAAGGACTGCTTCTGCGAGAAGACGTGGAGCCACACGCCGCAGTACAAGATCGGCTACTGCCAGCAATGCCCCCACAAGGTGGCCTGGCCGGAGCACGAGCTCGGCCCGCCGCCGCCGCTCTATTTCAACGCCGGCATGTTCGTGCACGAGCCCAACCTCACCACCGCCAAGGACCTCCTCGACGCGCTAATCGTCACGCCTCCCACCCCGTTCGCCGAACAGGTAAACCAGTCAATTACCGCTCGATCAAGTCGTCATAGCATGCATTATATTATTCACTTCCGATTACGTGCAAGTAGTTACATATGATCCATGATCTTTAGTTTTTTTTTTTTTTGTTTGCAGGACTTTCTGAACATGTTCTTCCGGGACAGGTACAAGCCGATCCCGCCGGTGTACAACCTGGTGCTGGCCATACTCTGGAGGCACCCCGAAAACGTCGAGCTCAACAAGGTGAAGGTCGTGCACTACTGCGGAGCGGTACGCATCAACTACTTGATCCATAGCCATCTGACACAACACAGTTACTTTTGATCGTATAGAGCAAGTATTAATTCTCCTTGCATGCAGGGGTCGAAGCCGTGGATATACACTGGGAAGGAGGCGAACATGGACAGGGACGACGTCAAGATGCTGGTGAAGAAATGGTGGGACATATTCAACGACGAGAGCCTGGACTACAAGGGCCCGCCGATGAACGACGGCGACGAGGCAAGGCAGCCGCTGCGGACGGCTCTGGCCAAGGCCGCCGCTGTAAAGTTCTTCCCCGCGCCCTCGGCCGCGTAGGCGTGCTGGGACACCGCCGTGTCCCCGGTGGCCGGCCGATCGACCTTGCCGCATGGAACGGCCGGCTGGCTTAATGAGAGGCGTTTTATTATTAGTTAGGGTTCTACTTTCCAGCTCTCTTTACGCTTAATGATGTCTCATCGACTCTGTATGCCGGCCGGCTGACTCGGCAGCCGAAGCATTTTGACATTAATAAAGCTTTTAACTGGTACTAATGTATGTGCTGATCATCTCTGAATGCATGCGTGATGTTTGGTGGTCTTGTGCTGTGTCCCGAAACTTTTTGGCATCGACATGGCTGAGCTTCTTGGGCACGTCAAATCAAGCGTCCTTGGCTTAATTGTTTCGTGCTACGTACCTCTTCTTATCCAAACCAAACCAAAACAGTGACCTCATCTAGCTACCTACTGCATGCTGATCGCAGCACCCAACTAAAATGCTGCTCCATTGCCGTGCGCGAACGATTAGTGGAGTATTAGGTTGCGATCTATCACTATCTTAGGTTGAGATCGCTATCGTGAGGCTTTTTTTTGCATTGCAAAGGCATGCAGCTATTGGTCGGCAGGCCTCCGATTCCATATATAATGCATATCTCGATATCAGTGGAAACCGCTCGCTGATAGGTTCCTATTTTATTACTGATTAGGATTCTTGTTCTTAAGATTGTTTATACCAAATGTCCATATCTAAACCTCACGATAGAGAACGTATGACACTCTACAAGTTATCTAAATATATAATACGCTAAAAGCGTTTTGTAACTTCTTCGTATAGTGATTTCACCGATTATACGTTCATGGTTTTTTAAGGGTTTTTCACGTTAAATTTTGGTTTCATGATCATGATTATTTTTCATATCTCGCCATTCATTTTATAACAGTACGCAGGTCGCATCTTAGTCGCCTAGTTAAGGATACGATCGTCGACTTTATTACCTCAAGAACTAACGTTTCAAGAGGAATTCGTTTGTTTCTTTTTTTTTTCAAGGAAATTCGTTTTTCATTGAGAAATTGACATGTTCAAAAGAAATCGAATGTTCCCCTGTACATACGAGGCTGCATGAAAATTCCGGGATGACAGTGGTCGAGAAATGAAGGCCTACCACTATGCTATTAGAATGGTTTCATTACTAATTGAGGCGATTGACTATCAATTGCGGATCAACTTAGCTAATCAGTTGTTTTATGGAAAACAAAAGGTGTTAGCTAGCTAGCTGATGCAACGGCGGCCGCCGTACGTTCAATGCATGCGTCGATCGGTGTGCTGCCACGGCAGGTGGAGGATGGCCGCCGGCCGACTCCCTCGGAACCATGGCATGGAGATGCAGGCACGCATGCCCTGACCTGACCAGCCGACGAGGGCGACCAAATGGGCCCGTTCTATTTGTTTAGCTCTATGGTTTGTGCCGTGATTTTTAAGGGTGATCGGAATAAGATGGTTTTTGGCTTTTGGTTGAAAAAATACTATAGCTAAGTTAGTGGATAGTGTAGTGAATAGTAAAAAAAAGCTGAATCTAGAAGCTGAAGCCGAAAAAAAGCCAAACCGATCACCCCTTAGTCTATTTGTAAAAGAGAGTATAAATTAATAGAAATTTATGTGTAGTTAGGAGAGGACAGACAGCTGATGCGACGTGCATTTAGGAGACGACAGGCAGCTGATACGACGTGCCCGTCAAATGCGTCGGCGTTTGTGGATTGGCCTACACCACTGACATAGTGACATACGCCGTGCTCCCTCGTCAATGTTCGATTTCTTTGTGTAATAACTCGAGCGAGAAAACGAGAGTTTTGCCTAGTACTCCATAATTAATTGATTACTCCTGATCACTAGGCAGCATTATCCAAAATCCCTGAGATTGCATGTGCAGTGATCTGAACTTACCGTATCAAACCATCAATGGTGATGAAATACTAGTTACTAATCAACATCCAGCTCTGTTTCCCTGCAGTTCCGCGTGATGTTTACTCCTCCCGTTATTTTTTAGACGTCGTTCTAAAATACGTGCAATCAATTTTCTAAAGCTTTGACATCTAGTATACACAAAAACATTTGAATTTATCACATAATAGCAAAAGACGCTGGATTGGATTGATGGAGCGATCTCGATCAATTAAAAGCCAAGTGATTTTGGTCGTTTGCAAACGATAACAGCTTGATAGGATCCGAATGCGTGAGAGACTTAGCGGTAAATCATTGGGGGCCATGTGAAAGATGGTAAAATATGGACGATGCTTCGTGGCTAAAGAAGCGGGAAGTTTCGTGCAAAACGGTAGAAGGACATTTTGGTAAATTTTCAATACAAAAAAGTGGTGATGTGTGAAACCACGGCGCTGGTTTAAGTGGTTTAGATCTTGTATGTGCTAAAAATATGGAGTGAATTAAGTGTTGATTTACTAATAGGTTAATAGTTGTAAGCTTTTTTGAGAAGCGTGTATGAGAGAGTAAAATCCGGTGTTAGATGAGGTTAACGGGTTATCTCTAATTTGGCCTAATGAGTAGATCCATTATATTTTGGTTCAGGTTGTGAGTCTACATAAGAGAACGAGAGGCAAGGACTAGGGTTTGAGAAGATTGGCTAAGCCTTTTGGTGGTTAACTCTTTTCCCCTCCCATGTGAGATTATGATTCTTTGGGTTGAAATCTTGTGTGTGTGCTTTAGGCTTAGAGCTCTGTTATTCAGAGAGATTGGCTGTAAAACATACATCTCCAAGCAAGTAATACATCAAACTTTGATCAGCTCTATGTATCCATCAAGTTTTGATTGATTTACTTTTGATTTGGTTGGTTTTGATATCTTCTTTTCTTTTTCTTGATTTTACTATGTCAAGAATATGTACGAGATAGAGACAACCTCTGGGAATCTATCTCTACATATTTAAGTACTTTGATAGTAAGTTTATCAAGAAAATCTGGTTTTACTTGATTTGGCCTCAAAGTGTGATTTCTTGATCCAAAGGTTTTTGACGTGATTTCTTTCGTGTTCTTTGCTTGCTGGGATATGTGGGAGTACATCTAGACATATTTGGTCATTGTCCACCCACAAGCAAGTTGTATTCACTGGTTTTGGTTTTGGCTCGGTTTTGGTGCATATTTTCTTCAAACTAAAAAAAGTCTTAATTTTGGCTATGATTTTCATGATTGATTGTTGAAATATGTTCTTGATAACTTAGAGAAAATCACTACAAAATTTTATATCATTTGGATTTATGGATCAAAAGTTCCGTCGATTTTTGGATTTCAAATAGCGCCAAAAATACTATTTATTTGCCTAATTTTACTGTAACAGTGGTTAAATCACCATTGAAGGAGCGGTCAATCCACCTGGCCGGTCAAACCGCCATTTATAAGCCGGTTGACTGTTGGAAGTGTAGGTTTGAAGGTTTTGTGTTCTTGAACTATTTGCTTTGAGTTTTTAGATGAAAATTTTATATTCTGCAACTCTGAGTTGTGTGAGAATAGAATTTTAAATACTTAGGAGAAAATTTAAATTGGCATCATTCATCCCTCTTTGTTGCCATCCGGTCCAACATCTTGCCATACAAGACATGTACTCTAACACATTGATCTTCATCGTCGATGCATTATATAACTAAAAGTTAATGTCTAGTTAATTTTTGCAGGCAAGAGGCTGGGGTTGTATGATCTAAGTCCTTACTTGGAGTCGTTGGGCATGACGTTTAGGCATGGTGTAGGACCAACAATGGCAACAAAGAGGGCAAACGGTGTATTCTTTAAGTTCCCCTAAATACTAGAAATCTTTCACTTCAGAGCTAGAGATCTAAGAAGATTAGAATCTATAACCTATAACCAAGTAATAACTCGAAACAACAAAGAGCTTAGCTCTGCACCTAACCTATCTGACTGGCCACAGACTTGCGGTTTGACTGGCGATAGGCTAGCGGTCTGACCGGCGACAAACTTGCGGTCTCACCGACGACCAGCTTGTGGTATGACTAGGCCCAAGAGCGGTCTGACCGCTCCCCTCTTCTCAGAACAGAAAATCAGTCTTAGTCCAAACCACTTTTGGTGCAAACTTCAAAATACATGATTAAATGATATTAAACTTTACACACACCTTACTAAGGGGTTTCAGAAACCTATTCATCCAAAAATCGGGATGATCCTAGTCAAAGTTCCAATATTTCCTCAAAACATACAAGGTTGCACTAAAATCGAGTAAAACGCAAAATCTTTAGAGATAACTTGCTTGTGGGTTAAAAACATCAAAAATAGTTTTAGATGTATTCCCACATATCAAAACAAGCAAAAACCAATTGACGAATTAAGGCCAAAACCCTCATATCACGATTTCTTAAGAAAGGGTCTAAGTCAAGTAAGAACTAGGCAACTTTAAGAACTTGCAAACCACAATGCCTAGATAGATGAGATCTACATTAGTCATCATCATCACTTACACATTCTTGGAATTAGCAAGATCAAGAAAATGAGAGAAGATGTAAAGAACTAATAAGGACAAGAGCAAATCAACCAAAACAAGAAAGATTTATGGGAGATGAACAAACTATGAGCAGGAAAGAGAGCACACTACATCACTCAGTCTTCTCTATCAAACCATAACACTAATAAGAATGGTTGGAATGGTTAGCATGCAACCCCCACCCCATCTACTAAATAGATGGAGCAATTAGCCCACATTTAACCTTAATGGATACTATTCATTCACAAATAGGAAAAACTCGTTAACCTTACACAACACAGGTTTTACACTCACACTCAGCTCATGCACATTTTCCAAAGCATATGAGCCCAAACCGCTAAGTCTTTAGCCTTTGATCCACTCGATGTTCTCATCATCTCTTTAACCTAAACCGCTTTCTTAAGTGCCGCTCAAGTGTTGTGGTTTTGATCCAATAAAGTTTTCGGTATTTGACAAACTACCAAAATACTCTTAGCTTGACTCGCTTTCCATATTCCCTTACAAGAAATCATCATGCTCACTACGTGTAGGTGTACTAATGGCTTGCCACTCATTAGCAAATCTCTCTTATCCCAATTCCACCAGACCACGCCTTACTTAGGTCAACAAAGGCACTTAGTTCAACCTGTCACTCGAACATTCCCTTCAATACTCCTTATTTTCCTTACGCCATACTTGAGATTAACCATCTCACCTAATATCCTTAGTTGTTCTGGACTTTGACTCCTCTATAAGCGTAATCCTGATCATCGCAGTTGACTATAGTTGACTCAAAACCTCCTTGTATATCCAAAAACAAAGAAATTATTTCTGAACACAAATTGTTTATAATTTTAACCACGTTAGTTCAAACAAACTTCATGCAATATGAACACACAGACCTAGTACCAAAGTCCCCAATCCATGACCAAATTTTCAAAATTTCAGAACTCGCTATCGAAATCACAAGACAGCCAGTCGGACTGATTTGGTTGGCCAGTCTGATTGCTAGAATTGTACCTTGTAGAGAAATTAATTTTTTCATAAATTTAAAATTCAACTCTTCGAATATTGATAATAGTTCATCATAAAACATTCTAAATCTTCCCATGTAATCCCTCGCACCCACCTTTGCCATCGTCTTTGCGACTGCAGCGGCGCAATCCATATCGTTAAGCCTACTGACGCAATCCCGCTAGGTCAGTGCATGCATGCATATATGCTTGCACACCGAGTGCGTGCGTACGTGGCAACGGTGCCACTATGAACGCAATCATTAATATATGTGGCCAATGGCCATGTAGGGCATCACCGACGAGGACCTACCATAGTATTCTGAAGGCGGCCATCCCAGCCACAATCACAAGGATCAGAAACGCCGTCACGCACACTTACATCCTTTTCTACAGCATCAGATAAATGGCCTTCTTGTTCATCATTCACTGCAACAACTAATATGTGGATGCAGATGGTTTACGAGGCCGGCGGGCGCAAGTTCCTGAAGTACAACACGGGCCCTCTGGATTCCTACCGACAATGCTACCCTCGTCTGCGTGGACTTGTCAGCTAGCCCTGTCTTTTGTTTTTTCAGTCACTTTTAGCTTTTGATTTCTCCCAGTAATTACTATTTATTAGATTAATAAGTTATAATAAAAAATTATAAATCATAGTTAAAAAATATATACTCCACGTACGGCCTCATCGTCAATCACACGGCACATGGTAATCAAGGCGCTTAATTAGGATCGGACAGCACGTACGCAATTCTTCTGGATGGATTAATTTCACGGTTCCCAACTGTTCTTGATCTGCTCAATTGTTTCAGGTTCCAGTAACCCGCTGATGGCATGCTGCGGCAGTGGTGGGCCGCCGTACAATGACGAGGTCAATAAGGTCCCACTCGTTTCAGCTTTTTTTCAGCTTTAGCTTTTTTTCACTATTCAGTAATTTATCTTTTTCTGAATTTTTTTAGATTTTTTGAGCTTTTTTTGCATTTATCTTTTTTCCCGTGTTCCTTTGCATTGTCCGTAATGGGTTAACATATTTTTTCTATTTTTACATTTTTTTAAATTTAATTATGACTAAAAAGCTAAATCAGGTACAGTAAAAAAAGCCAGCTACAGTGCAATTTCAGTAAAAAGCTAGAAGCCATCGCTAAAACGATCACCCCCTAAGAAGAAGGCTTCTGAGAAAGCCAAGGTGAAGGCTTGCTCAGAATCGAACGTCTCAAAGTACATCAGCCAACAATGTACTGTCTTCAGAGTACAACGAACCACAGTTTCAGCTACAAACGCTCTGCAGTCCGTAGCTGACGACAACAGTATGATTACGGAGTATTTATATCAACTTTTATTGATATCTTTTAGTTTTAACTGATAAATAATAACTTATAAAAAGAAATACTCACGTGCAATTTTAACCAATATAAATAAAGTTACTGTAATATTTACTACAATTGACTAGTAAGTCTTATTTTTTAAAAGTTAGATACTGTAGAAAAAATATTTATTGTAGAAAAACAGATTTTAAAAGAAAAGGCAATTCTTTGCTTGCTTTCTTGACATGCATTCGCCGTCTAAACTTCTTGGACTCTTGTACATTTCTCGATAATCTGTAGTACAACATCCTTATTATGCGTGATTCAGTAGCTCTCCAAGATAGCAGTAAGCATATGGAACACGCTTATTACCCGCTCCCCCTTTTCCTCCACAGGACATGAGCTTACTTGGAGCACTGCATTTCCAGCCACTACAATTCTACAAACAACTTAGAACTGATCCTGATTAATTCATCTATCTTTTATTGCTAACACAATTACACATTCATTATAACTTACAGGCTCAACCTACTTGTACACCACATAAAGTACAGTTTGGACCCACCAGCAGCTACACATATTGTACAGGGAAAATCTGAATAGCCAATTATCTGCAATGCATCATAATGAGTGCCAGATAATGTCCCCCAAATCAGCACAGGAAACTCCACATAGTGACGGATCTTTGTTATTCCCGTGGTCTAGCAAGCCACAAAGAACTCAAAGCACGCAAGCGTGAAAAGTAACCATGTATGGCAAGAAGAGCACGAGAGGCCTGTCGGATCGTCAGAATTCGTTGCATTTGGTGCAAGGTCTGCTGTCGCAGATTGTCAGCCTGGCAGATATGAAACAAAAATACTCTTCAAAATTAGATAAACAAAACCAAAGAAACACTTGATGCAAGTGATCAGCTAAATTCAAGCTGGAAAAATGCTAAATTATCTCGAATACAAGGATGTAGCAAAGAGGCTTGCCTGGCGGAGAAAATTCTCGAGTGTTCCAAACTTGCCCATGGCCATGGCCATCTGACCCATGTAGTTTGCCACATTCCCTGAAGAACTTGACGGACCAAGAGATCCAGCCAAAGTCTCTGCCAAGGATTGCTGCAATGCCTCCATCCCTTGTGACAGTGCATCCTCTGCTTGCTGGGAAGACTGCTGGAGGTTGGTTAATCCCAGCAACTGCTGCTCGGTTAGAGGCTCGAGGAGATTCGCTAGGAGCTGAAATTTTATATCGCATAGAGAAATCAGCGAATCTTACAGGACCAGTCAGGGCATCGAACAAACTACAAACCCTGTGATTTGATACTTCACTCACCTTTAAAAGTTCAGATGGACGGAAACCCCCAAGCCATAGGAAGCATCTTTCAGCGGGTGTCTTCCACATGCCTGAAAGTATATGAAACACATCAGCCTTCGCAGCTACACCTTTGATCTTGAATATTTCGTCATAATGTGCCATGATGCCATCTACGATAAGGCGTAGGTCACTGTCACTTGCATGAGCATTCACTGCAGTCCTCAACTCATTTATCTGCTTATTTTGCTCCTCTAGCCATCTAGTGTATTCGATGTCAAAAGTCAATGCCCCTGCAAAGACAAGCTTAATGTTTGAGATGTACCTCTAACAAGACAGATGTTGCACAATTAACATAGATTGATTACACATACAACTGAAAATCATGCAAACAAAGTGAGTAAGCCACAAACGTTTATGGGCACAGATAGATGAAAAACTGAAAACATACCATTTGCACTCATGGCATGGGTTTGGTCTCCAGAGCTAGAAATGAAGATTCCCTACAATTAAATACCCAACAAGATTCTGCATAACAGCAAGGAAGTACTCTTTTCCAACTAAACATCATGACCCAACATTCAGCCAATAAAGATTTACCTGCTGGCGAGCTTTCTGGAGCTCCTGCTCTAGTTGTGCAAGTTTCAGCTTACTGCTCTCTAGCTGCTGTACATATGCCTTCAAACGGATAAAAAAACATTATAGTGGCCCAAAACAAATGAATAACCCAGTATTCAGAGGAATTAAAAAAATACTAACAGGTAAGGATCATGCTGGCACCTAAATTTATATAAGTCAATTGCTTTCGCATAGAAAAATAATAATTTATTAAAGTTTGAAGTACATGACAAAAGTAGTCTCTGGCATTGTGACATCTTATCTGTCCTTTTTTGCGAGGACATCTTATCTGTCCTTTAATGCAAAGTGCAATTTTATTACACCATAAGAGCACCATGAGAAAAAAAACTGCACGATGGCACATAAAACTAGAGTGAAGAAATATGCAGTTCAGCTCATCAACACAACGATAACAACTCTGCACAGAACCTCCAAAGTCCAAATTCCTTGCTTAATTGATTAGCCAAAGCTCCTGCCTTTCCATAATAAAAAAACAACTGCAACTGCTCATTTAGACAAACCTAGCATAAATCACGTTAGGTTGCTAAAATTAATTATTTGCCTTTCCAAATAATTTAATTTAAGTACAATAGGAACATTCTTATTCAGACCAAAAGAGAAAGGGAAAAATTGTAAAGATACCTTTTTCCTGAGCCGACTTTTTCTTGCTGCCTCACGATTTTGAGCTAGACGCCGCATTGCCTATGGTATGGTGAATACAACATGCAATTAATAGTATAACAATGCAAGATTAAGTAACAGTGTACAAGAAAAAACAACTAAATTATCACCTTTTGGTCCAAAGGTTTGTCGGACCTGTCAGACCTATCTGAAGAATTAGAAGCCATGATTGCCCCACTTTGTCCTTGTTCTAACTGCAAGTTTTAGCTGAGCATTTAGGCATATTTGGAGTATCATTTGGCCATGGATTCATAGTGAGTCAGTAAGTAAAACAACCAATGAATTAAAAGGTTTCATAGTGTGAGCAAGTGAAACAGCCTGATACTCACAAGGTTAAAAGGTCATTTACAATTGATTTAATTTATTGCTGTTATAGTATGCAGTGATATCACCAGCAGTTTATTGGTAAAATAGAAGCTCTTAAGCGTATCCAACCCAACTCCTAGGAAGTAGCAAATCGAACTATGTTGAAAAGTTGATCCGAGTTCGTACCGTGTCTGTATAGGACATTTCATCGCCTCATACCGACGTAGCATGATAGGTGTATGTGCAGTTTGTGTCAGACGTGGTATCAATCTGTAGCAACCGACTCTGATTCGATTTTCTCTCCATGTGGGACTCGGTTCTCTCACCTTATATGTGTACCCCAGTAGTCCATAGGAAGAAGTGCTCCATTGTAATCTATCCTTATTATAGTGATTTGCTTTCAAGCGCCTGTGGTTTTTTTCCATAGGGGTTTTTACTAAAAATTCGTGTTTCTCGTCTCTATTTTTTGTGCATTATTTGCAACAAGTGGTATCAGAGCACATAGATTTAAGAGTTTGAGAAATTCGAGAGAATTTTTTCTGCCGGTCCGACATCGTTTCAACAGCAGAAGAGAGACACGTGATTTCAACAGTAGCAAAAGCAAAGCAAAAAAACAAAGAAGGTTATGAAGGAGATATCCACCGCCGCATTATGGCTAAAGCTGGAACAAATTTACATGACCAATGATCTGACCAGCAAGATGCATTTGAAGCAGAAGCTTTATTCCCACAAAATGGCGGAGAAAGCCTCCTTATCGAACTACCTGACAGTTTTCAAGGAAGTTGTTGCTGATCTCGAGTCTATGGAGGTAATGTATGATGATGAAGATTTAGGTCTTATCTTGCTATGCTCTCTGTCCAGTTCATACTCTACTTATTAGAGATACTATTCTATATAACCGATATACTTTTACTTACAGTGAAGTTTATGAAGCTCTGCATGCTAAGGAAAAAATAAAACTTATGATTCTCAGTGAAAGTTGAAGTACGCATGCAGAAGGTTTGTCTGTTCGCAGCATGCAATACAAGAAGAGTTCAAACAACAATTTAAGAGACAGAAGCAAAAACAGATACAGAGGCAAATCTAAATTCAGGAACATGAAGTTATGCAAGTATTACAAGAAGAATAGTCATGACATATCCGAGTGCTGGAAGTTGCAGAACAATTTCAAGAAGGATCAACAAGAGGATGAACTTAGAGCCACCGTTGTCACAAAAAAGGTTCTGATGGAGATGTTCTTATTGCCTTTACCAATAATTGCAAAATCGATGATGAATGAATTCTTAATTCAGCCTATACTTTCCACATGAACCCGAACCGTGAGTGGTTCGTAACCTATGAAGTTACGCCAAGTGGATTCGTGTTGATGGGTGATAATACACCATACAAGATTGCAGACATTGGTTCTATTCAGATCAAGATATTTGATGGCACCATCAGAACTTTGTCGAATGTTCATCATATTCTGAATTTGCAGAGAAATCTTTTTTAGTACTCCTGATGCTAAACAATACAAGTATTCAAGTGGAGGTGGAGTTTTGAAGGTCACAAAAGGTTATCTTGTTGTGATGAAGGGTGATATGAAGGTTGTCAACTTATATCATCTGCAAGGCACTACAATTTCAGGCAATGTTGTTGTTGTCTCAAATAAATCATTCGATTTTGATGCTACTAATCTCTGGCATATGCATCGGCATATGAGTGAAGCTGGAATGATAGAATTACACAAAAAGGATTTCTTGATGGTCAAAGCATCGACAAGTTGATGTTTTGCGAACATTGTATCTTCAGCAAGCAAAAGAGAATGAAATTCAGCACTGCGACTCACTCTACAAAAGTCATTTGATTATGTTCACTCCGATTTGTGGGGAGAATCTCGCATTCCATCACTTGAAAGTGCAACATATATATTGACCATTATTGATGATTGCCCAAGAAGAGTTTGGACATACTTCGTTAAGCAAAAATTGGATGTATTCAAGACATTCGAGAAGTAGAAGATTATGACTGAGAGACAAACTGACAAGCATGTTAAAAAGCTTCGTACCGACAGTGGCTTGGAGTTTTGTTCAGGAGAATTTGAAACTTTATGCAAGTCAGAAAGTATTATGAGACATTATACTGTTCTAGGCACTCATCAACAAAACGGTGTGGCCAAACGCATGAAAATGACTATCATGGAAAAGGTACATTGCATGTTATCAAACTCTGGATTATCTAAGAGTTATTAGGCTGAAACTGCTTCCACTGCTTGTTATTTGATTTACCGGTCACCAAATTTGGCTATTAATAAGACTCCAATTGTGGCATAGTCTGACCCTCCAGCAAATTATTCAAACTTGAGAATATTTGGTTGTCCTGCTTATGCTTATATCAATAACAGTAAATTAAAGACTAGATTAATTAAATGCATTTTCCTTGGTTATAAAACTGGTGTGAAAGGATATAAATTGTGAAATCCTGAAATTAGAAATGTGGTTATTAGCAGAGATGCTACTTTTGATGAGTCTGCTATGTTGCATGATAAACCATATATTGATGTTTCCGTTGAGAAGCAATCAAGTATGCAGGTGGAGTATATTATTGATTTAAGATCTACACCAGAAATTACAATTGGAATCTCTTGATCAGATGGAATCTCTTGACAAGAATGACAATTGGAAGCTGGTCAAGTTGCTAATTGAGAAGAAACCTATTCGCTGCAAATGGATCTTCAAGAAAAAAGATGTTTCACCAACTAAAGAGGTTAGGTACAAAGTAAAATTAGTTGCTAAACGATACAGCCAAATTTTAGGTATTGATTTCACAGATGTATTTTCCCCTGTTCTGAAGCATAATTCTATTCACACTTTACTCAGTATTGTGGCTATGTATAATTATGAGCTTGAACAACTGGATGTGAAAACCACATTCTTAATTGGGAATTAGAAAACATTTACATGGAGCAACCGGAAGGTTTTATCGTTCCGGGAAAATAGAATTTTGTTTGCAAATTGAAAAATCTCTTTATGGTTTAAAGCAGTCACCTAGACAATGATACAAGATATTTCCCTCCTTTATGATATCTCAGAATTTTAAAAGATCTAATTATGATATATGTGTTTATTTAAAGATTATTAATGGTTCAGCTATTTATTTGCTCCTACATGTTGATAATATGTTGATTGTTGCAAAAGATAAGGCTGGAATTTCAAAGTTGAAGACACAATTAAACAATAAATTTGAGATGAAAGATTTTGGTGTAGCAAAGAAGATTTTTGGTATGGAAATCATCAGAGACAGACAGTTTGGCAAATTATACCCAAGTCAAAAGAGGTATATTGATAAAGTTCTTCGTCGTTTCAACATACATAAGGCCAAACTTGTGAGTATTCTCTTAGCTGCACATTTCAGACTTTCTTCAGTGTCATGTCCACAATCAAATGATAAAGTTGAGTACATGTCTAAAGTTCTATATACGAGTGCAATTGGTTCACTTATGTATGTCATGGTATGTTCTCGCCCCGATTTATCTCAATCATTGAGTGTGGTTAGTAGATACATGGCTAATCCCAAAAAGGAGTATTGGAAAGCAGTTTAATGGGTTTTAAATATTTACAGGACAAATCTAATGCTTGTTTACAGTTTAGGAAGACTAAAGATGAACTCGTTGGTCATTTGGATTCTGATTTTGCTGGAGATTTAGATAAAAGAATATCTCTCACTGATTATGTATTCACTGTTGGAGAGTATGTCGTTAGCTAGAAAATAAGTTTGTAAGGTACCGTTACCTTATCTACTACAAAAGCTGAGTATGAGTTTCGCTCAGACAAAGTTGGTATTACTCACTAGTCTTTTGGAATTTTGGCGCTCAAAATGTAATGTTGATTTTATCGAAAGAGTTTATCATATTCTTTAACTACTAGAAGGAATTGGGCTTAAAGTGGAGATGATTGAAAAGTTAATCCAAATTCGTACCATGTCCGTATAGGGCACTTCATCGCCTTATGCTAGATGTGGCATGACAGGTGTATGTGCAGTTTGTATCAGATGTGGTATTAATCTGTAGTAACCGACTCAGATTCGGTTTTCTCTCCGTGTGAGACTCAGTTTCCTCACCCTATATATATATAACCTAGTAGTTTATAGAAAAAGTGCTTTATGAAAAACTCTTCATTGTAATCTCTTCTTATTATAGTGTTTTGTCTTCGAACGTCCGTAGTTTTTTCCAAGGTTTTCTACGTAAAAATTCGTATATCTTGTCTCTATTTTTCTGTGCATTATTTGCAACAAACTACACTAGTGGTCAGTCTTAAAAAAAAAGAACTACACTAGTGGTTTGTAACTTCAGAGTATCAACTCTGTTGTTGTCTTGTTGAGCTTTAGCAATCAATTTCAAGCAAGTATAGTGTGATCTACAGTTCAAATGCTAACTCATGTTGAGCATAACAACACTATTGAAATGGTCCTGGTAATGGCATTCTAATGGCTGTGCAGATAAACCCATTAGAATACCATTACCAGGACCATTTCAATACAACAAGTACAGAAACTGTGCTGACACACACACACACACAAAAATGAAAAGAATAGTAAAAAAAAGGAGAGCTAAGACGAGTAAAAATGTTAACTTGCAATAACTATACCAACAGAACAACCTAGCTTAAGAGTTGTCAATAAGATCTCGCTAACTACATGTTAATCCAAACCAACTACTATAAACTGAAACTTAAACAAGAAGGGGGAAGCGAGTCCAAAGCGGAAGCATACAGTGTATGATCGGCGGTGGCGGTCGGAGTAGAGCTCAGCATGCGCCAGGACCATGATCAGCCCTCGGTCCAATCGCCAGAGAAGCAGCCCAGGCTTGGGGAAAAAAATCAGCACCGAGTCGGCGATGTAATCGAGCACAGCTTCTTGTAGAAGGCTCTCGAGGCAGGCGGCGAGGCTTCCAGAAGCTTCGGACCCGGCGCGCGCGGCGTTGCGGATTTGGGGAGAGGAGGAACGATACTGATTTGGGGGGAAGATTCGAGAAGCTCGCTCTTCGGGTGGGGGTGGTGGAGGGGAAGGCGCCGGCGCGGGGCGGACTCGGTGCATGGGCTGACGTGTAGGTGACATGTGGGCCGGAGAACGCTTCGGCTTGTCGCGTGGACGCAACTTCTGCTCACCAACTCCGCCGCCTCCTATCCGTCAAATTTGACTAGGCCACCTGACCTCAGATATGAAACGTATGGGCACCTTGACCGGCCCACTAACCTCAGTAAAGAACACACTTCTGATTTGGGCATGTACTAAACGTTTGGAATCAAAACAGGGGTGTACCTCATATGGTAGAGCCCTTGCTTCGTATGCGATTTTTTTTAGTTGTGGTTGATAACTTTTAACTCTAACATAAGTGTTTATACGAATGAACAGACAACGGATAAACCATCCATTTATTTCTTTTATAAAGATATAAGTCATAAATTGAAAAGAAAAGGCCTATTCTTCTTTTGCCAAGAAAAATTACCATATTTTTTTGAACGTCTGTGAATTTGCTCGGATTTTGATATGATCACAAGTTCAGAATGCAACAAGGGAAATTGGGTGATGAGTGATGACTCAGTCAAGCCAATAAGCATCTCTCAGGTATTTCCTTTCTATCCAGAATGAAATCTGTATACAATTTCTGAAAAAGAACTCTAATACAAGACGCAGCATGAGGAGGAAATTTTAGCTCTGAATTCTGGCATGGCATCAACGCAAAACCATTGTGAAATCCTACCATTAAGTGCTGAACATGATTTTGGTTTGATATGGAAAAAAGGATGCAGAGAACTCCAACATTTGATCGACGATCATGAAGATGACTAGTAAGTTGGGATGGAAGAATCGGCTTTAACTGCGTAAGCATGAATTCCACCCGCAACATTGTAAACTTTTCTGAATCCCTGCAAAACGATGCAACTTGATCAGAGGAAGTTGTTACCACTAGTACACTGTTACTCTACGCCAGGGCAATGACGAGTCTAGGTGCAGCATTTACATATCTAAGATACACTCGTGCACTACAGTAAGAACATCCTTTTGCAAGATTTATGAGTACTTCAGTTACCTGTGACTGCAGCCATTTGCCTACCTGCATTGAGCGCATTCCATGGTGGCACTGAAGCAAAAAAGCAAAAGGCAAAGAGTTAGAAAAGTGGCATAATGCACTGAAGCAGATGTGTGTAAAACCGAAGTGTGCAATACAACTTCCTTCTGCAACCGCTGAATCAACTCAATCTTGATCTGTATGAAGTACTATATACTTCTATCCACTAGGTCATTGGCCTTTGCAAAGCATACTGGCAGCAATTTTGATCGTAGTTACGTACTTACCAGAACATAGGTGTCCTTTTGAGGATTAAATTCATCTGTCATAACTGCCCCCCAGGTCCCAAATTGGCGGAGAGGTAGAACTTTGAAGCCAGGAAGGGAAGCTTTATCCCTGCCATGCAAGAAGTACAAAATCAGCATAAGCTCCATGGGAATGGGTGAACAATTAGGAAAAGAAACTACACTGAACTGGGTCATCACAATAATATGCCTACAAAGGCATAAACTTCCACAATTCCAGGAATGTACAAGCTAAATCGTCGAACTCTACATCCCAATTAGGTTGTTGCACATTAAAGGGGATTACCACACTCTACAATTCTATATGAAATAAGACTGCAAAACCAAAACAAAGATGTCGTAACTGGCGAGCAGTTTTGCTTGTAAATGGTCCAGAAGGGACAAAATGAAGTCCATTATCCACAAGACCATATCAACATAAGGACCAACTCTCAAAAGATGTGGACAAGTCCATACTACCATTCTGGTTAAACAGATAACTTCTATCTTCTTGTGATACGTCAAGATTATGCTGCCACCTGACTATTTTTCTCTTTCACTTATGAGTCATGATAGCGCACGATATACCATTAGAAAGGATTCTAACATATAGGCAAGTTTTATCGGGTTTCATTTAAGTTTTAGGAGTTTCACAAGGTTTCCGAGAATTTCGAACATGCTTCATGAAACTTAGTCAACTTAGGCATGAAATCTCCTAAAACTTTATAAAATCTTATGAAACACTATGAAACTTAGACATAAAACCTTATAAATTTTAGTCAACTTAGACATGAAACCTCCTAAAACTTTATAAAACTTCATTAAACACCATAAAACTTAGTCATGAAACCTTATGCAAACTTAGTTATGAAATCTCCGAAACCTCTTGAAACTTTATCAAAGTTTATGAAACTTGGAGTATAACTTCACGAATCCGCTACAAAAAAAAACCTTTCAATTTCATAAATCCGCTACAAAAAAAAACTTTATGAAACCTTATAAAACTTACTCAACTTACTTTCATAAAAAATCAAACAAAGAGAAGGCAAGAAGCTCCTCCAGGTAGTTCGCTCTCAGGTCCTCCAGTTCCAGCATATCTTTCGAGCAGCACCACCAACAGCAACAGCTTCATTTCGGCGGCATTGACTACAACTGTGGCCATGATTATGGCATGGATGGCTAGTACTTCATGGAAGTCACCACCAGCAGCACCTCTGCTACTACTACCACCAGCCTGGAAGGAATAGGTGACGACTAGTGCGACGGCGGAGACATTGGAACACCACGGAAGCACCAGCGACGAATCACCGATAGAGGCCTCGGTGATCAGGGTGCGGAAGTAGCCATGGGGCAAGTACGCGTTAGAGATCCGGGACTCCACACGCAACAACACCTGGGTCTGGCTCAGCACCTTCGACACCCCGAGGCCGCCACGCTGGCCTACGACTAGGTAGCCTTCGCCGTGCGCGGGCCCGCCATTGTGCTCAACTTCCCGTGGAGTGCGTGCACCAAGGTTGTCAAGGCATCGCCTAGCGACGCCTAAGCGTTCAGCGGCTCGGAGTGGACGCCGTGGAGGCATGCCTCGCCTTGGCCAACTAGGCGGGCGCCCAGGGCAACATGGCGTCCACGGCGTCCATGGCGTCGTCTAGGCGAGCGCACGGCGAGCGCATAAGAGAAGGACTTGGAGTTCCAGATCGCGTCGCGTGTACCTAGACTCCTAGAGCTGACCGAGTCGCTGCATCCCGAAGAGGCGATTGGAGAAGCCCGAACTCTAGCCATCGCCGTCCCTCCGCCTCATCGCCGCCGCACGCCCACCGCCACCGCCTCCTCCTCTCGCTTCTCCTTCCACCCGCCTCCTCCCGTGCCGCTTCCTCTCGCTCGTCCTCCCCCGCCGCTCCTCTCTCCTTTGGTCCTCCTCTCCTCGCCGCCACCGCTCCATCTCTCCCTCTGGCCTCCCTCCCGCCGCCGCTCCCTCTCCCTCTGGCCTCCCTCTCGCCGCCGCTCCCTCTGGTCTCCCTCCCGCCGCTCCTCTCCCCTCGGTCCTCCCGCGCCGCTCCTTCCTCCCTCTCGGTCCGCTCCTCCTCCCTTTGTGCGATCGCGCACCGAATCAAGAGTGAAATTGGAGTCCATGTACTAGTTAACTTGTTATATATTAGTTATGTACTATTTGTTGTTAAATTGTTATATACTAGTTATATACTAGTTAGTAATTGGAGTCCATGTTAGTAAACTAAAATTGATTCAATGGATTTCATCTTATTCAAAAGAATGGCAAACTCATCAAGGTTTTAGGTATGCAATTGTTATTGACTTCTCTCTAATTTGTTGCAGCTAGAGGACCTAGGAGCCGACTACCTAGACGAACTTATCACCTTATCCGATCAATGAATGAACACATGTGGCTGAGGGAGAGAGAAGGGAGACTCTGGATGGAACATCATGTGGGCGATCGATCCGTCGGTTACAAAAATCGGACGATTTCTAGCTATCCCGTCCAAACGAGTCACGACGGTATATCGTACAATAGTTTTTCTCTTCAATTATTTGCTAGAGTTATTGTGTTTTTGAGCAAAATGCAAAGTACTAGAGGAGTATCTTGCATCCTCATTAATAAATGTACACCTTGCTTTCTAAGGACATAAGTGTTACTCGCTGGAGTCTTGCTGTTGGTGATAGCAAGATCCTTACTCTCATCGAGAGGATGACACTCTGGAATGGGGCAAATTTTCTTGTTTATTTCTCACACAAATGCCATACCAACTTTGAGGGTTGGGGATACAAATTTATAGGCCGCTAACCACCCAAGCATATGCCAAGATGCTAGTCCTAGATGCTAGTCTAAAGCTGTCCTAAAGCTAGTCTAAGATGCTGTCTTTAAAGGAGATCTTTGTCCTTAAAGGAGATGCTGTCCTTAAAGGAGTCAAGATGTCTGTCCTTAAAGGAGATGTTGTCCTTAAAGGAGATGTTGTCCTAAAGAGAGAAGAAACAACAACACAACAACGACACAATGACTATCCATCACTCTCCCTAAGTCTTGTGCGTCGTCTTGTGGAAAAGTTGAACCACCCAGACCCTAGAGCGAGCTCGAGGAATTTGACCCTCCCAAGAGGCTTGGTGAAGCGGTGTCCGCAAGCGATCCGTGGTGTTGATGTAGCTCGCCTTGATGCCGCCTTCATCCAACGATTTCGGATGAAGTGGTACTCACCCGGATGTGCTTGCTCCGTTCGTGGAAAACGGGGTTCTTTGCGAGCCAGGCGGACTTGCCGCCCACCCCGAGCGCCACCGCTTGATGTCTTTGCAGGAGATCACCAAGCGATCGGCGAGCGAGCCGCGAGCGTCGAAGCGGTGGACGCCGCTATGTACTCGGCCTCACGGTGACAGGCCACCACCGCCGCTTTGATCGATTGCCCGCTAACGAGGCACTTGCGAGGAAGAAGAGAACCCCGCTTGTGCTCTTGCCGGTGTCAATGTCGCCGCGTGGTCGCCATTGTGTGCATTCGGCGAAGTGTGCCGCGGACACCTCGGGTAGTGCAAGCCGTGGTCGGAGGTGCCCGCAACGTAGCGGAGGATCCTCTTCACGGCCGCGATGCTCGTCGTCGGTCATTGCATGAACCGATCGACGTAGCGGCGGCCGAACGCCAATCTGGGCGCGTGTGGACGAGGTAGCGAAGGCCGCCACAATGCGCCCGTCTTGCGTCGCGCCCACCTCCTCCGCCGTGCTCTCACGACTACGGCACCTCTCCTCCATGTGAGTGTGGCGGGTTGCGATCGGTGAGCCCGCCGGCGGTGCGCTTGGCGTGCGGTCCGACGGCGGAGATACGGAGTCTGTCTGGTGGACCTCGATCCCGTGTAGAATGAGAGGAGCCCCAAGTCGCTCATCCGGAAGACGGTCTTCATTTCGCCTTGAATGCCTCGACCTCGGCCTCCTTGGAGCGGTGATCACCAGTCGCCGACGTGGCGCCCACCGCCAGGCGTTGTCGCCTTGCCCCGCCGGTAGACCGCAGACTTCGTGTGCGCTCTGCTGGAACCCCATTTGCTTGAGAGTGGAGTCCAGCTTAGCGTTCTGGGCTCGTGGTGCCGCCCAAGCCGTAGAGGGCCTTGCGTGGCGGAGAACCTTGCCCTCCTTGCGGGGATGACGAATCCCGTGGCCGACGGACGTAGGCCTCCTCCTTCAAGTCGCCGTTGAGGAAGGCGGACTTAACGCCCATGTGATGGGCGCGCCAATCCTCCCGGGTCGCAAGTGCGAGGAGTAGACGAACGGACTCCATGCGCGCGGCGGGTGCGAAGGCATCATCGGTCGACTTCTCTCTGCCGCCGAAGCCTCGTGCCACCAAGCGAGCCTTGTGCTTGACGATGGCGCCGGCTTCATCCCGCTCACCTTGAACACCCACTTAAGGGTGATCGCGCGGTGGCCGGCAGGAAGATCCGCCAACTCCACGTCAGGTTCCGCTTGCGGCGCCCATCTCCTCTCGCATCGCGGCACGCCATGCCGCGTCTTTCTCGCCTCGGCGACGAACGAGGCTCGCCGTCGCCTGCGCGGCGAGTGCGGCTCCGCTGCGAGGTCGCGCTGCGCTGGGCCAGGACCGGGCCGCTCACGAGTGAGGTCGCCCACGTGACGCGAGCGCAGAGGCTCGCCGTCGTGGTAGGCGCGTCGACGCGGTCCTCGTCGTGAGGCAGCGAGTAGCGAACTCCACCATGCGCCGCTGCCGTGGACCGGCCGTTGGTCGATCCGGTGGTGTGGCGCCGGTGCAGGAGAGCGGGGCGTGGCGGTGCAGAAGGTGGTGGAGCACTCGCCGGGAGTGGCGGCGAGCAAGGTGTCGAGCGGGCGAAGCTTGGTGAAGAGCAGCCGCTAGCTCCCGGCTCTCGAAGTGGACGTAGTCGACAACAAAGTCCCTAAGAGTTGAAGTCGAATCGCCGCCCACCGCCTTGTCCCACGCCCAGCCGCGCCCGCCGAACACAACGCCACGCGAGATCGCGGACGCCTTGCGTGATGACGGTCGAGGATGCGGTAGGCCTCGAGCCTCGCGTAGCCGATGAACACTCGAGTGCTCCCGCGTCGCCGAGCTTACCGATGTGGCCAAGCTCCTTGGCGAACGCGAGGAGCCAAGACCCGCAAGTGGGAGACCGCCGGCTGGCGCTGCGTGCAAGCCTCGTGCGGCCGTCCTGCCGAAGCGCCTTGGTAGGCGGCGGTTGAGGATGTAGACGGCCGTCACCACCGCCTCTCCGGAAGATAGCGGCGATCCTCTCGCGAGGAGAGCCCGAGCCATCCCTACAACCGTCCGGGTTGCGCGCTGCGGCGACGACGCTGCTCACATGCGACGCGCATGGAGTAGTGGCGTGAATGCCTCATCGGGCCGCAAAGACGACGCGACGGGCCGCCGAATTGCGCGCCGTTGTCTGTCGCGCGACGCGTCGCGCTTGCGGCACGCGCTCGCCTCCACAGCGACTGCGTCGCGCGATGGCGTCGCAGCCTCTCCCTTGCCGCCGAGACCATCACCCATGTAGCGGGAGAGGTCGCCGACGGCGGCCAGGAAGTAGCGTCGTTCTCCCGGTGTGGCGGTGTCACCGGCCACACAAGTCCTCTGCACGAGCTCGAGCCTCTCCTTGGCTCTAAACTCGCCCGCCGAGAAGGGAGTCGCCCGCTTCGTCAACACGCAGACGCCGCAGAATCGCTCCCACATGGTCAAGGCACGGCGGCCTCGCACCATTTCCGTAGCACCGAGCCGCCAGGCCTCGGTGAAGGTGCCCAGCGCTCGTGCCATCGCCACGCCTCGTCGCCCCGACGAGCGGCGAGACGAAGGGTTGTGCCACCTGACGCGTGAAGAATGTAAAGTCGATTTGCGCCTCGTTACCTTGGCAAGAAGGCGGCGAAGATCCCAAACCGCGGCACCGTGCTCTATCTCGACACGCCGAGCCGTTCTCATCCACCGCCCAAAGCGATGATGGAGTTCCGCAGATCGGGGATGTAGTAGACGCCGGTGAGCGCCTGTGCTCACGCGATGACACGCGTGAAGATGGCGAGCCGACGCTCTTGATTTCCACGCGGGCGGCCCCAAACTTGACGGAGCCTCGGACGCTAGAGTCAAACTTCGGCGAAGAGCTCCCGTCGACCGGTCATGTGATGGGCGGCGCCGGTGTCGAGGCACCACCCGTCAATCTTGTCGCTTCTTGAGCCGTGGCGAGAGGGCATGTGCTTTGGCTCGTCAAGGTGGAGGAGAGCCACCGCTGCGGCGGTCGCTGGAGATAGTTCGGTGCTCGCGATGAGCAATGAGCAGGCCGCTTGCTCCTCGCGCGCGCGACACGGGCTCGCCACGTCGTGGTATCGACAACCGCCCAATGACCAAGCTTGCCGCAGCTTGTGGCAAGAGTCGCCTCGCGCCGCCTTTGCTTGCCGCCAGCCATGCTCGGGCGCCCACGGTCATCACCCGCAAGACGCCCTCGCGCCCGCTGGCGTCTTTGCGTGGCTTGCCGCGCTTGCCACGCTTGTGGTCGCTGTCGTGGAAGAAGGCTCCCTTCTTCCTCGTCACCTTGGTCGGGCGACCACCGCTCCCGAGCGAGGAGGAGCTTCCCGCCAATGGTGACGGGTCCCGAGAGACGCCGGGCTCATCGTTGTCAACGACCTTGAGGCGACCAGCGCCTCCTCGATCGTCATCGCGAGAGGTCCAGCAGAGACTCGATCGAGCGAGCCATCTCGCTTGTACTTCGGGGACGCAGCGGAAGAGCTTCTCCACGCCTCTCCTCGCCGTAGGTGTCGTCGCCGGCGCACTAACTCGCATGCGAGTGTTGAGACTGAGAGCAAAATCATCAACGCCCTCGCTCGGCTTGAAGGCCGTGTTCTCCCACTCTTGCGTAGTGCACGCAATGTAGACTTGCGCGCGCCGTGCCGCCGCCGCGCGTCCGCTGCGGCGATGGCGTCCCAAGCCTCTTTGGCGATCCGCTTGTTGGTAAGCGAAGCGCATCTCGGGGCGGACTACTGCCGATGAGAGCATCCAGCGCCGTCGATCCCTGGTCGAGTCGACGCCGCCAGTGTCGGATCGTGCATCCCACATATGCCGCTGGAGCTTTACCTCATCACCGCGCCCACTCGACGTAGTTGGTCTTGGTGAGGTAGGCCACGCCACGCCGCCGGGGCGACGCCCTCGACGACGGCACGGTACTCGTGGTGACCACGATCAACCGGGAGAAGCCGCGTCGCTGTGAAGGCTGCGCTCCGTCAACCCAGACGCCACCGCCGTCGCGTCTCTCCTCGAGGCGCCACGCGGCGTTCGCGTCGCCTGGCCGCTGCCTGCGCGCGGCGTGGCGTCGCGCCCGCCATCGCGCCACTCGCCCGCGCGCGCGCCTCCTCTTCGGCTCAAGATCTCGCGTGCCGCGTCATCGCCAGAGATGGAGCCGCTTGCTGCCGCAAGCAGCCTTGACCTCCGCTGCCGCCGCACGCTGCCGACCGCGCCGCCGCCGCCTCGCTCTCCGCTTTGCCAGCTCGCCGCCGCCGCCTTGACGCCCTTTTCGCTGGCGCGGCGTCTCTGCCGCCGCGCTTGCCTACGCGCTGCTCTGCGCGAAGCGAGCTTCGGCCGACGCCGCGCGCCGCGGCTCGGCGAAGGCCGAGGCGCCTGCGGACATGGCGCGCTACTGTGGGTCATTGCGTGGTGGAGGAGTGCCGCTCGACGATTCTTTGCCGCCTCCGAGAGGAGAGTGGGGACAAATGAGCCGCTTCTTTGCTCTGTGAGTCTTCTCTGCGAGGTCGAGAAGGAGATGAGCAGGAGATGCTCGTGCTACTGGGATAGTATGGCTCGATACCACTTGTTACTCACTGAGTCTTCTTTGTTGGTGATAGCAAGATCCTTACTCTCATCGAGAGGATGACACTCTGGGAATGGGGCAAATTTTCTTGTTTATTTCTCACACAAATGCCATACCAACCTGAGGGGTTGGGGATACAAATTTATAGGCCGCTAACCAGCCAAGCATATGCCAAGATGCTAGTCCTAGATGCTAGTCTAAAGCTGTCCTAAAGCTAGTCTAAGATGCTGTCCTTAAAGGAGATGCTATCCTTAAAGGAGATGCTGTCCTTAAAGGAGATGCTGTCCTAAAGAGAGAAGAAACAACAACACAACAACGACACAATGACTTATCCATCAATAAGGTCATGCATGTTGCATACAACATGACACTTACCATGAGTAAATTTTGTTAGTGCGATCGCAATCGCGAGCGACTTGGAAAATACCATCGCGAAGGGCACACATAGCCAAATGCCATCACTAACGCGCGAAATTCTTGGAAATACCATTGCCATCACATTTTCCATTCCAAGGCTGCAAAATGGCCATTTTGCCCAAAATTCTTTCTCCTCGGCCTCCACCGCGTGCCAACCTCGTCCTTGCCATGGACCTCGTCCATGTGGAGGTCACCTCGGGTCGTCTAAGTGCTTTGGTAACCGTATCACCATCTTCTTTCTCAAGCCATCGCTGAAAATCCCCCCCAAAATCGGACCCCTCCTCGTCTTCCTCACTCCCTTATGACCTCATCAAGCCCTTTGTCGTTCTCATCGCCAGGAGGCCCGTCTTCGTCGAGCTACGGCGCCATCGTGTCCTAGCGCCACTTGTCATCCCCTGCCAAAACCGAACCACCGCCATAGCCCCTTGCCGTGGAGCTTCACTGCCGCCCCATGGTCATCGCCGTTCTGGCCTCATTCGTGCCACCTCAGGCCAAGCCGTCGCCACGGTGTCTGACCACGTCGCTCCGCCCACGCCGCCACCGTGTCTTGGCATTGCTCGCCATCCCCTTGCCCAAGTTGAACCACCGCCGTAGCCCCTCAACATCGAGCTCCACCGTTGTCCCAAGGTCGTCGCCACTGCCGGCCTCACCAGCGCCACCTCAGGCCAAGCCGTCACCACCTGAAGGTTTGCGAGATCACGTCGTATTCATGCGCGATATCCGTCACCACCTGGCACTCTTCCCTATGTGCCCTCATGACGCTGCCTCCCCTCCACAAGTGTTGCCGCCGTCACCAGCGCCCTCGCCAACCACATGCTTGACTACAGCCCCATGCTAGAGACCCTCGCGCTCATCCTCAACAGCACCCCGAGCGCGTCCACCTCACCAATCAAAGCCTCTAGTGCATGCTCCTTTGGTTGTCCATGGTGGAGGAGGTCGCATGGTGGAGACAGCACGAGGAAAAATGAAGAGAGAAGATGCGAGAAGAACATAGGGGTATTTTTGCTATTTATGAAATTCTCTCTCCAAGAAAGGCTTTAACGGCTGTTTTGGATGAAAAACGTGACAACAATAGCATTTTCCACAGTTTTTCATGTTTGTGATGGTATTTTGCAGCCCCTCCCGTCCACGATGGTATTTTCCAAGTGTCGAACCTTGCAATTGCACTAACAAAATTTACTCCATCACGAGTGACATGTTATTTGGATTATCATATTAGCATAATTGGGACATAGGCACAATCTACAATGGCAAACAATCTTACACTTCATCAGGCTCCCGAACATCAATCAATTGAGCTTCTTCAATAAAACTAGGATCTTGCATTTTTGCGTGAAGCTCTTCTGGTTCAATGTCTTGCAGTATGCATTGGTCCCTGACATCAGGTGGAAAAGAGATAAATAGATGTTCATGTATACCAAGATACAATATGACTTGTTGCGACAACCATCTACCTCTCAGAAAGTACTTGCAATAAATGCCATCCAAATTTTGTCTTACACCGTACAACTTTGTTCAACGGAGCACTAAACGCTGCTTCCTCAAATTCTGGTACCTGCTCAGTTAAAGTAATAACATTCAAACTACTGTTGAACACATTGTACATAGTACTCACAAAAAGTGGAAGTATCCCAGGAATGCAGATAGAGGTACAAACAAAAATAAAAACATGTAAATGGTGTAAGTAGATGAATGGATGCAAACTTCAGACAATAAGCTAGCTAGACTAGAACAAGTGGAATCAGTGGGAGATGGATTTAGGTGTGTAACTGTGTATAGGTAAAAGTCTCCACTTATATCCACGTATAGTTGTGTCCAATAAGAAGAAATATAAACTTGTGGTGAGCCTTCCAATTCCCCACAAAATATGCAAGCAACCAAGAACCAATACCAAAACCACGATATAGTACATTTTCTTGTTTGTCAATTGGTGATGTTGACAACTCTTGACAATTTGGAACAGTCAAGAAGAAGTAAATTCCACCACAAAAAGTCAACCAAATTCAATGCTAAACTAACAAAATGTACTATGAAACATAAAATTTCCAATTGCATCATAGATGGAATTCATGAGCACTGCCCAGCATAGTCAAGACAATCAGTGTAATTGCATTGTGCAGCTTAGGTACATGATTAGCTTATTTGAACAATAACAACATGTAAAGAACTAAAATAACACTCTTATAGTAGAAAAACAAGTTAATGTTGTACCATCTGTCCCCTTCGAACCCACCCAAGCATACCACCATTTTCTTTTGATGGACATAAGGAGTGCTCCACGGCCAAATCACTCAAGTCTGCCCCTGAAATTAAAAAAACGGTATTCTCATTGTAGTAAGCAATGATTTCTCAAAAAAAAATGTCAAGCTAGCTATTGGTTATCATAACTAGCTGCTGAGCAATACCCTGCAGTGTTAATTTTTTCATAGTCTCCTAAATTATTTGATACTGTATATCACCATCCACACGATGATATTGGTGCAACTCAGTGTGTATGCTTGAATGTTGAGCATTTCTTATTTTGTAACGCAGTTACACAAAGTTAGAATTTGGACATGAAACACATACAATCACATGGAAATGTGGAATGGATGTATTCGGGTAAAAAGGGAGTCACATGGATCCTAACTTGAACCACACACATTTTGTGAGGGAGCTCATACTCCTTCACATTGGATCAAATTGTTCTCTAGACTAGTTGAGTATATCAAATATTACAATACAAAATGTAGAGTAATAAATAATCCAAAAGGAAAACTAACTGTAGTTTGAGTAATCACACGATACCTTCTGCAATGATGCACTTTTCGAGATCGACCAGAAGCCTGACATCCTTTTCACCGACAAGCAAATGCTGGACTAGCAACTCCTTCCCCTCTCTCGGAGCACCACTGGCAGCAGTGCAGAAAACTACCCAACAGAGATTTATGTCAGCTATTCAATTTTGTGCCACTTAGCACCCCAAATTAATGCAAAAATATAGTGAGTAGACTAGATAAGAGGAAGCAAAACCATGATTAACTAAATAGTTGAACAAAATGCTCCCCAATTTCCCTAGTCAAGTGACAAGGATGCATATCCTCTCAAAACAAATTGACCGAACTTACTATCCCTACATATATTCCTGTCAGAACAAGCCCCAAGTGCAGGAGGGAGTTCATATCTTATCGATGGCACATGCAAAACGAGCACAGCATCTATCGATTACCGAATAAGACAGTAATACTAGAAGCGGTATTAATCAGTTCACCGAAAACATGACTAAGACACTCTACCACACTCACCCCTGGAGCTGGGCCTGGAGTGGGAGCCGCCAGCGTGCATGGGCGGGTCCCACATGGCGGAGAAGGAGGACGGCGGCGCCCGCGCAGGCGCCAGCGCCGAGAGGGCGGCGGGGGCGGCGGCCTGGCGAGGAGGGCGAGGGGGGCGACCTGGCGCGAGAACCCGGATAGCGAGGTCGTCGGGGCCGAGGAGGAGGAAGGGCACGGGAGGCGCGGCGCCCTGGATCGAAGACCAAGCATGGCTGGTAATCGCCTTCCTCGCTTGCTAAGCTAGTATGCGGTCTTGTGCTCCGGCGATTCCCGAGGAGGAAGAAGGATTGGGAGGCCACGTGTCTGGCTCGCTCGCCTCGCCGTTAGGACTTCTCTTGAAGAAGGCCGGGGTCCGTTGGGCCTTTTGAGCCGCCAGGACCTATGTGTCCAATCCAGCGTCTTTGAACTGCCATCTGTCAGCCTATGGGCTCAATGGGCCAATCTGTAGCAAATATAATGGACCATGGACTACTTCCTGCGATTAATTGGCAGACGGTGAATAATTAAGGAATGGCTTCCAACGATCGGTTCTGATCTTAACTAACAGATGGGTGCTAACTATTGCACGTGTACTGTCGAATCGAGCTTCCCAGCTACAAGATTGAGACAGGTTAATCCATCTGGCAGATATGTAGTATCTAGCTAGCAATCAACCTTGACCAGCCTTAATTCAGGCTGGGGTTTTCTGGAGCCTGGACCGAAACAATCAGTCCCTCCGTTTACTCGATAATATTTCTTGGCCTTATTAATCTATTTAAACCATCTCACAAATATAAAAAGAAAACTAGTCGATCGGGAATTATCAGCAGCTGGTAGCTCACCGTCAGATTGTCAGAAATCCCTTTCCTGTCACACTGCACACTTGCACTTGCCGGTGCATGCGATACTGCACTTAACTTTAGAACTGTTCACACATATAGCATTGCAGTATTTTTTTAAAAAAAAATTGACATTCAGATGCCCGTTTTTACAAAACTAGCCTTGCCCGGCTCAAGAGGCGTGGCGGTGTGATACGATCATCACTTACGTACCACCTAGGTCTCCCGGCTTGACAGCAGCCCTGCCGAGCAGCCCTGGCTCGGCAAGTGCCTAGGTGGCGGGCCAGCCGGATGTAACATGGCACAACGCGACGTGCTCAACAATGATTCTTATGATTTTTGACTGAACTTGGCGCTACCCCCTGCGCCCGTATGCGCCCACATGGCTCTATCAGTCAGCAACACCTACCACGTGCATAAAATGGATCGCATCCTTTTCCGCTATCTCATCCGAAGCCATACAGTTGAGTATCCTCCCTGTCGAGCGAGAGAGAGTCGAGAGAGAAGAAAGAAAGAGAGAGTAGAAAAGAGTTTAAATTAGTTTTTGAGTTTGTTTTGCTACGATTTAGGGAATTTCACAATTGAAATTAGTGTGAATCTAGTGAAGACCTTTACGAAGAATTGTGTTTTCATTCGCCTGCGAGCAATGCGCTTAACATGTCATTAACGTTTCATCATTTAACAGTGGTTTGGTTTTATAGAATGAGCTTGGTAACCATATTTAGATGATATATGTCTTTAAGTCGTGTGGACTATATTTTTGTAATTAGTCATGTGCAACAGATTTGCAGATAACGGTGGTGAAGAACCATACCTGTGAGCTTGCGGAGCCGCTGCACATGCACTATAATGTGACATCATCACTCGTTGCTAGCCAGAAAAAGTTACCTCATAGTTGTGGATGTCACAATTTCGCCGAATCTGTTGATGGTCGATGCCATGAAGCTGGTTGGGTTTCCAGTGAGCTACGGTAAAGTGTGACGGGCGAGGAGAATGGTCATACATAGAATGTACGGCACATATGATGACGCCTATGATTTCGTGCCAAGAATGCTACATCAGATTATTAAAACCAAACTTGGGATATATATAAATAAGATAAAGATAGTGCACCTCACGAATGAGCCTAATTGTTTCATCCTTGACCTGATGTTCTAAGTGTTTCCATAGGTGATCGAGGGGTTCAAGTACTGTCATCCAGTACTCACACTGAACAGCACGTCCCTCTCTGACAAGTACAAGGGCACGGTGTTGATGGCGATGGCTGCCGATGCAAATGACCAACTTCTCCTAGTGACCTATGCAATCATGGAGAATGATAATGCTGATAATTGGCTGTGGTTTTGGACAATATGAAACAAGTAGTAATCCAAGACCGGTCCAATGTCTGTATTATCGTGGATCGCAATGCTAGGCTACTGTCGGCCCTGAGCATCAGGTAGCAAGAGACTCAATCACTCTTCTAATGGAACAAACTAAAGATCTGTTGGTGCATGAGGTATCTGATGGCAAACTTCCACACTCATGTATAATCTGTTTGACGTTCCTGATCATGTAAGCGAAAAAGGATTTGGACTGAAAATGTAATGAGCTAACCTTGCCTGAACTCAGTTTCAATGAAAGTTGGAGCTAGGGCACCTGTTTGGTGTCCTGTTCATCTAAAAGAAGAGATTGTACGTGTTTGGCCAAGTAAACTGGATGCAGAGGGGCAGTTTGGAGAATTCAGGGGCGCGAAGGTAACGGACACGTATAGCGGAGGTGAGGTGACGGAGACGGGGGCGTGAACCGGCCGGAGATCAAGCGGGCGCTGGAAAATTCCACCGGACGCCACGCCGCATAACGCTACCAGCCTCTTGCCCTGCTGCCTCCCCTTCCGCTGCCAGGCCAGGCCATTTCTTCCTAGTTTCATTGCGCGGTGCTCCGATCCATCCTTCCCTGACCGCGGTAGCGAGCGCCAAGGCCGGAGGACAAGCGCATGGCGGATCAGCTCACCGACGACCAGATCGCCGAGTTCAAGGAGGCCTTCAGCCTCTTCGACAAGGACGGAGATGGTAAATAAATCCCCCCGCCTCCTCTTGTTATCTCTTGGTTCGTTCCGATCTTTGTTCTGCGAGCGCGAGGCTTGCCGCTGCATAGCGCCATTGTCTCCGTCGTGTGGTCATGGTGTGGTAGTAGATCCTCTTGTTATCTGGTCTCCATCTTGTATTCGTATTGGCGATGTGGACCGAACGCTTGTCTGCTGGGTTGACCATTTCACGGACAGTAACATCTCGCCGTCTTCTTGTGCTTGTTCGGATCACTCGGCAATCTCATCCTGTGTTTTACCTTGGCTTTAGATTAACTCGAACTACTTCCCTTTGCCATTTACCTTAATCAATTGCGCCCATTTGATATCATATGACCATGGGGATTTTTTCGGTTATTTTTGGGTTGGCGGCACGGTTGAAATTTTGGCCTTGGACTGGTTTCCATCCGCCTCTAAGCAGACAAAATTTTAGCGCCCCGATTGGCTAAAAGTTCTTTTTCAATGTAATGTTTAAAGTCAATGGATAGCCGCTTAGAAAAGATCCCAGCTTGAACCTTGCACTGTTGCACAGCAAAGTTTTGATTGTGACAGTCCCTTTTGATGTTAATGCTATTCTATGAATCTCGAAATAATACCCAGGTGAAGCATCTAAATATGCTAATTCCAACCAAACTTGTGCAAAATATTCTCAGCATTGTTCAACTGGTTTATCTTGTCCGGAATGGATGCTCTTTTACTCATTTCAAACTCGCTTGTTTAGAGTCACATGATCCATTTCTGGCAGTAAGCGGCAATTTCTTTCATATTTTTTTTAAGTTGATCTCCTAATTGGGTGCGTGGTGAATCATTACATTTCTAGTAAGATTAGTATTTACCTAGTTACTAGTTATAAGCACAGCACAGTGTTCAGGAATTGACTTCAGAATTGGTTGCGCTTATCTCGTACAGGTTGCATCACCACCAAGGAGCTGGGAACTGTCATGCGTTCGCTGGGGCAGAACCCAACGGAGGCTGAGCTCCAGGACATGATCAATGAAGTCGATGCTGATGGCAACGGCACCATCGATTTTCCAGAGTTTCTCAATCTGATGGCTCGCAAGATGAAGGACACTGACTCAGAGGAAGAGCTCAAGGAGGCCTTCCAGGTGTTTGACAAGGACCAAAATGGTTTCATATCCGCAGCTGAGCTCCGCCACGTCATGACAAATCTTGGTGAGAAGCTAACTGATGAGGAGGTGGACGAGATGATCCGTGAGGCTGATGTTGATGGTGATGGTCAGATCAACTATGAGGAGTTTGTCAAGGTCATGATGGCCAAGTGAGCCATTGAATCATACTATAAAGGCAGAGGAGATTGTGCATTGCATATTAGTTAAGACGCAACTCTTATTTCATTGATTTCCAGTGAAGCATCCTACTAGTGCTATCTGTAGTTGCTAAAAAGGACAACGCAGTTCCTGCTGTGTTCTTCTCTCCAGTGTGTTTTCAGATCTCTTGTGCTTTATGTGGACCTGTAATGCTTGCCCTCTTTGGTGTGCCCTGATTGCAGTTGGGCCCATATGTAGTTATATTCTTTCATCAACTTCTGGTTGACTCTTCTATTTTCAATGGACAGCCGGTTTGTTTTTTATTTCCCGGACCTTATTGGGTTTACAGATGTTATCCTTGTTAAGGAGATGAGATAGAGTTGTATTAGGACATAGAGTTTGTATTCTATTCCACATATGTCTTATCTCTATATGGCATATAGGGGCTCCCTAGGAATGAGGGCTTGAGGCCTCATTTCCTATTTTGAGGGCTCATATGAGTTCAATTTTTGTCCTTTGAGCCTGAGTTGCTCTTAGGATATAGAATTTGTATTCTATTCCACATATGTCTTATCTCTATATGGCATATACCCCTTGTACTCTCCTATATATATGGTCCTTTGGGCTTCATATCAATACACACAATATTCATAATATAGTATCAGAGCTTAGGTTAAATCTCTAACCTAACCTCGATCTACTTCCGCTGCTGCTGCCCCCGGGAGGATCATCTCCGCTCCCGGGGGTGGCCCTTGTTGGGATATGTGTACGGGATCTCTTCTTCCTAAAGGCGCCTGGACATCTTTGACCGCTACGTGTTCGGGCGAGTTTGCTCGCAGTGGCGGCGCGCCCACCATGTGCAGCCAACGAAGTCCGAGTCGTTGTGGCTGCTGCTGCCGGGCAACACCAACGACACTATCAAGCTCCACCCGCTCGACGCGGGCTTCTTCGCACTCGGCCTTCTTCGGCTCGCTCCATGCGGCGTGCTTTCGATCTGGACTTCTGATTCGCCGATGACCCCAAACTCTCGCTCGCCGTCGTTGCCTCGGGAGTGCCGCCCGCAGCAGCAGCCACAGATGCCTGCGCAGCCCCCGACCTCGGGTCTCACAGCGAGCCCTCCCCGCCGCCGCCCCAGCGGCGCCGGCGGCCGGTGCCTCCATCTCGGGAGCCGAAACGCCCCCGTCTTGCCCGGATCCATGCCTCGAGTCGCTGCGAGATCAGCCCCACCGTGCCACATGCCGCGCGGCCGCTCGCCTCCCCGACCCGACCGCAATTGAGGTAGGGATCTCGACGCCGGCCAACGGATCCGAAGCAACCCGAGGATCTCGCCGCTCTCTTCCCGCCGGCTGCTCGCCTGCTCCTGGTGGCTACCGCTCCCGTCTATTCTACTTTCTTTTGCTTTGAGAGAGGGAGAGAGAAGGAAGGGAGTGGTTGGATTGGAGGCTTGGATGGTGGATGGCACTAGATGCACAAACTTTGTTAACAGTGGTGCAGACCACTGAGTTTGCTATTCCAGCGCCTAAAGTAGCCTGCCCTGCAGGGGCTTGCCCCAAATTAGCATTCGACATATTTTCAGAGAAGAAGATCTTATGGTGTTAGAAGTTTTCGGTTTTGCTGCTCAGTATTTTTGAGTCTTTTTTTAGTCTTCCATTTGCGTCCACTCCAAGTCCATAGCTTCTATCCTTCAGTTCGTTTAAGTCATGCGAGTCCACAAATTTATTGTCTGTCAAAAGCATAGGAATTCTCTTTTGCATGACAGTAGCCCTCTGAGTCGCGTGCAGATCGTAGAAGTCGTTAAGATGTCGCCGCTACTTTAGCTGCCGCCCCGAGCTTTTAAGGCCGCCGCGCTTCTCCTGCACCTCGTGCATTGCGCTGCCGCCGTCTTGGGCTTCGATTTGCTGCTGCCATGCCTCTACCCCTATTCCATGGCAGCAGCCGCCGCTCTTCTTTCTGAGCCGCGTGTAGATCGTAGAAGTTGTATGATGCCGCCGCTACTGTAGCCGCCACCCCGAGCTTTTAAGGTCGTCGCTTCTTCTGCACCTTGTGCACTACGCCGCCGCCGTCTTGGCCTTCGATCTACGCTGTCAAGTTTCTATCTATTCCTCTTCGGCTTGATTCGACAGCATTTTTCAAGACCTGCACGCTACGACGACATTATCAAGACTCGGACTTCGGATTTTATTTACTATTTTAGTAACAACTCTTTTCAAATGCAATGCTATTGCATACGCCTTGCATTTGAGGATGGTGTTAAGGAGATGAGATAGAGTTGTATTAGGACATAGAGTTTGTATTCTATTCTACATATGCCTTATCTCTATATGGAATATACCCCTTGTACTCTCCTATATATATGGTCCTTTGGGCCTCATATCAATACACACAATTTTCATAACAATCTTGTGCTTCAGTGCAGAATTTATTCTGAATTTCAGAGAAAGATTTTTTGGTTTAAGATATATAATGTTAACTGAATTTGAAACTTAGCTATGCTTCAAATTTTTTTGTGAAATTTAGCTATTGCAAAAAACAGACATGTTTTTTGGTGCTTCTGGGTAGGTTGCAACAAATAATTGTTGAATGATAGCAATGTGCAGCTTTTGAGTAGTAGGTAGTAACTACCACATATGCTCCTTGCCTTCAGAAGGCCTGGAGTTTCTTGTGTTTGTCTGAACGTATGCTGTGCTTGAAGAGTAGAACACATGGAGCAGGACAACAAAGTTGATGTGCTTTGCCTGCACAACTCTAGGACAAGCAGGAGTTTCTTGAAGAAGCAGATCAGCAAATGGCACCCTTCCATCTTTGTCAGGACCCGATTTGTATCAACTCCGAATCTGACGGTTTCAGAGATAGATTTGGGGAAAAGGTAAAATAGGGTTCTACACTACGTACGAAACAATAGAAATGGGTTTCTCCAACTTAGTCTTCCATTCCACGGAATAGGGTTTTAAACCCTCCGAATAGTTCAGAGATTACAGCCGGTGAATAATATTTTCACAGTCTGACTCTGTTGGAAATGAGTAGCAGTAAGAAATGACAAGATAAATGACAAATGACGATCAATAGTAAATACTAAGCCCCTTTGGTTGCCGCTGGATATCACTTAAACGCTGTCCCAGTTGATCTCGTCCGTTGATGCGTATGGAAGTGAAGCCACCCAAACGTTATGTTGGCTGCTGACTCTACTCTGATGGTCTCGGTTCAGTTTGAAGCCTGGCAATCCCCCCTCCTTGAGTGAATCCTTGTCCTCAAGGATTAAAGTCTGGAAACGTTGCCTTGATGAAATTGGGGTCTTCCCATGTAGCATCTTCTTGAGACATGTTCTGCCAATGAATCAGCCACTGTGTCACTGCTATTCCCTGTCTAGGGACCATTCTTCCATCCAGGACTGCTATAGGCTCATTCTTCACTTGACCATTTGGTCCTACTGATGGCACAAAAGGTAATGGAATGACTTGAGACCCTACAAACCTCTTCAATTGGCTGACATGGAACACGGAGTGGATAGCTGTCCCCTCCTGCAGGAAAAAAATTGACTCAATCGTCATCCTCTTCCTTTGGACCATTTGGCGTGAACGCAATGGTGGGGTCTTCAACAAAACCAAAAAGGGTATCGAAGCGCTCTTGGACATCCTCAGGCAAGAACTCGCCTACTGGCGATGGGCGGGCATGGACACGCTTGCGATTCCTATGACAACTACTTCTTAGTCCCCTCCCCTGCAGCCCACTGCGTCGCCCAGTTTACGTAGTTTGAATCATGGTTGCTGCGGTTCTTTTCTTTCTTTTGGACACCCCTTTTTCCGGTTTCCCCTTCCCCTTAGCTTGTAACTTAAAACTCTAGTCCCACTAGTGCTTGTACTTCTCCCTTCCCTCTTAATACAAAGACATGCAAACCTTTTGCATGTTCCCTTAAAAAAATCCATAGTTCCATGCCTCGCCGCTCCGAGATCCCATCCGCCGCCTTCACGATCTGCTCCGTCGTCTTGCTGGCTGTGGCCGCTCACCCTCACCAGCCGGCCGCCGCGGTAGACTGAGCAGGGCAGCTGGTTCGGCTGCGTCAGTGCGCGTCTCCGCTCCTCCCCTTCCGGTTCGATCTTGGGGTTGCCAAGATCACCACTGGCATGTACAGTACAGCAATACATCAAGTCACGATAGACTAATTAACTAACGTCAACACGTCCCGCAAAGAACCAAAGCAAATTGATTAACTGAACCAACGAATAGCAAATACATACTGTACAGTATCCAGTGCTTTACTGCAGCAATTCAACCTTGTGAACTACGTTTCATCTATTTACAGACCATAAATTAACTAACGGAACAATGCAAGATTGAAGCTCGGTCATCCACATCAGATCTTAGTCACCAAACCTAAAAAGCTTATTCATCGAGCAACATATGAATCTGTCGAGATCAGGGAGAACTATGTACAGGAGAGGCTAGCACTGCGTCCTGAGAGAAAGTCTGCATGCAGCTGCCTCATGCTGTGGAGCTTCTATCTTCAGGCTCACCTTCGCACACCCAAACAACATCCTTCAGCTGCGCAGAGAGTGTTCTGTAGAACTGTGGACAATTGATGCCAGTTATTAAGGTTTACCCATATTGAAAGAAAACTGACTTGTATCTACAAGAGTAAATTCAGGATAAAGATACAAAAAAACTGCATTTTTCTTTACTGGATAGTGCTTGATCTGCTTCCCTAGTTGTTTGCTTAGTTAGGCACTGCAAAATCCTTCATAGCTAATTGCATATCATAAAAAGCTTCAGGAAAGAAGCTACATCTTAGTTTACGGACGAAATGGCTAAAGGACTAATTAACCAAAATATTCAAGACAAGTACCTTCTGAAACTCCAGAGTATCTCCTTTTGCCTTTTTGAGCTCAACCACATGTAAGGATGGAGCCACTTGGAAAACCTGAACATGTCACAGGATGATCAATAATTGTCTTTCATTGTGAAAGAAAATTTTCTAACTGGGTGTTTTATCTAACCTCGGTTTGAACATTTAGATTTCCTTTTCTTCCTGCTTTTAGGTTCTCCATTCGCATCTGGAAAGGACAATACGTAAAAAGAAAGACTAATCAAGATTCAAGACATTGGGGTGGGGGTGGGGGTGATAAGGATAGTCCCATTTACTGATATCAAATTTTTACTTAGATATTTGCGCACCTGAGTTAAAAAATGTAAGAGGAATATGGCATAGAAGGAGACTTAGCATACCTTGTAGTTTTTCTTTTGGACATCAAACCCAAGTGGCTTAGCTGCTTCTTCTATCCTACTGATGATTTCTTGGGGAGGACACTGAGATGTAAATCTTGTTTCTCTCTTGTACTTCTGTCATAGATTAATAAAACTGAGCCCACTGCAACAATTGCATAGCTTCTAAACTACTTACACAAAAAATGTGGATAGTAATTTATGATAAATATATAGCTGATTGCAAAACAACTCATCAGATACACTGCTGCAATGAAAAATGTTCCTAACCTTATCGGTTTCAAACAAGTTCTCTAGATTCAGCCCCTTATTCAGTGAAATCAACTCAAATGCATTCATTGAGGCTGGCTGCCTTTCCATTTCCTCTTTCACATGTTTTTCCTGGCAAATGTATTAGATCATCTTTTAATAATCCTATTTAAACCACAAAAGACTAGTAATTTTTCTAGTGATAAGATGATTGATTAACTCACTTCTGAGTCTCCAAAAGCAGCATCAACATCATCCACACTAGTTAGATTTTTCTCATCAAAAACAGGTGGCTTGTAGCCCTTTTTGAACCATGGATCTTGTAGTACTTGAGGAACAGTTATCCGCTGGTCAGTAACAATGGAGAACCACGTAAGAAGGGGCTCCACAAGTAATGTAGCCAAGATCCAAAAAAAAAATCAGAAACTTGAAACTATTGCTTGTGCTCCATGAGAACAGTTTTGTTGGCATTTTGGCTAACTAATTTTAGATTTCAGAAATGGAATGCTAAGAAGTCACAAATACTTACTGTAGAAGGGTTAGGATCCAGAATTCTGGCAATCAGCCTCTTAGCTCCATCAGAAAACCAAGAGGGACAAGTAAACTGAGCTTCAGAGATCTATCAATGGAAAGAGAGTAAATAAAAAATATATAACCTGTAATATTGGTATTTAAGTTTTTTATTATACCTTCTATATTACCTTTTTATAAAGGGCGACGATATTTTCATCCTCAAAAGGCAGATATCCTGCAAGCAGCACAAAAAGAATTACCCCACAAGACCAAAGGTCTGCAAGTGCACCATCATAGCCCTTATCTTCAATAACCTACATATTGGATAGCAATTTATTTAGTCTTACTCATTTCTCGTTAAAACAAAAGAAAGGCAGCTGGTCAAGCAAACATTACCTCAGGAGCAACATAGTTTGGTGTCCCACATGTAGTATGCAGTAATCCATCAGCCTATTAGGGTTGAATTAGTTGAAGATTGCGATACAAAAAGTGAAATGAAGTTGACATAAAAATAACAAAAGTGCAATAACTTCTGTAAATTTACAGATTGTTATGTGATAGCAGTATATCACCTTCGCTTGCTCAGATATAGCACTTAAGCCAAAGTCTGATACTTTGAGATTCCCAGTAGTATCAAGCAACAAATTCTCTAACTGGAATACATAAAACATCAATATGTCAAATTCTGACTGTTTTGCTTGATAATAATAATTGATTATACATAAACCAGAACCAAGGGGTTAACACTTTACTTTCAAGTCTCTGTGGTACACACCCCTACTATGGCAATAATCTACAGCACAGATCAATTGCTGAAAGTATCTGCGTGCTTCATCCTCCTTCAACCTTCCATGTGTGGCCTGATTATGAATTTGGTAGAAATCACTAAAACTGATGTACAAAAGCAGCTAGAATGTAATGTAGAGCAAGGAGATTTCAAGCAATTGGTATACTAGTAAATGTCCATGACAAAGGAATAGGAAAGTGAGAGGAATCAATGATGCAGTAGTACTAACAATAATATCACGAAGCTCTCCGCCCATAACATATTCCAGAACAATGAAAATCCTTGCTTTACTTCCCATCACCTGTTATAAAGAAGGCAAAAATAATCCAAATAGTTAGAAACTGTAGACTTGGATGTACATATTTCTAATGCAGGCAATAAAAATATTTTTGTATATCAAGGTTGGACTTTACCTCATACAGGCGAACAACATTGGGGTGCTGTATTAACTTCATCGTACAAATTTCCCGCCTAATCTGCCACAGAGTTTAGCGTGGCATCAACACTAACATAGAACATATACTACTATACTAGCCTCTATTGACTATTTAGCGTGAAACCCACCAATATCATTAGTGCAGTTTTTTTGGTAGTTACTGAAAGCAATGGAGCTATGTACTTTTTGCCACTAAAACTCATTTCTATAAAATGAAGCGCCTATTATGAGCTAGTAAGAAACTTTTCCTTTGTTGTAAAAATCTAGGAAATAGCACAAAATCTTGTAAGGTACTTATCCAATAATGACCTGTTCAACCAATCTGTGCTTCTGAACCTTCGCTTTGTCAAGGATCTTGATAGCAACATGATCCCCAGTCTCCATGTTCTTTGCAAACCGGACCTTTGCGAAGGTTCCTTCCCCAATTGTGCGTCCGAGCTCATACTTCCCAACACGGCGCTTCACTTTCAGTGAAGCATCCCTCTTAGCCTTATACATCTTCCAAGACAGTCTTTCCTAAGTGCCTTCAAGCTAGTCTTCAAAGACCTGGTATTGAACAATGAACATGGAGTCAGACAGGAATATGGAATTTTTTTTATCATAAAACTTACAATTCAGCATTCAGAGGCCTGAAACAATGGTGGAGGAGGAGAAGGGTAGATTATATCTCTGAAATCATTGCAGACACGACTATAACACTTCACACATCTCATGCTGTTGAGTCTACAGAAAAGTTTGGAGGGAAAGGAGAGAGGTGGCGATAATCCATTGCCAAAAAAAAAATCTACTGAATCATAGCAGATGTATGAACAGGAACTAAACAGATATATACTAATCTGCAAGGTGCAAGCTTTATTCACTAGAATTCCCAAGAAACTGTAGAAACCTTAAAAATTAAGGCGGAGAACCTCAGAAGTTACTACTAAAAGGTAAACATCAAGGGCCCCTTTGCCAGAGAAACAAGAAACCAAAACTGAAAGGCAACAACTAATAGATAGTAAAAAAAAAAGGAAAGCAGACAATATGTATTAGGAAGAAATTTTATCAATTAGATGTCGCAATTAAGTTCATCCATGATATCAGCCTTAGGTCAAATTTACAAACTGTAATGTCAGAACTAGTAAAAAAAACAACCAGAGCTCAAAAATTTAGCAATGATTTTTCACGCTTCTGCAGCAACACTAGGAAATGGGGGCAAAATGAATAATGTCAGAGAAAGGCCAAGATCAGCGGAGGGGAGATGGCACGAGGCCACGAGCACGGAGTACCCATCTGGCCATCTCCCAACCTGGAAAGCTTCCAGCTTTTTGCAAACGGAAGGAAACAAAATGCTGAAACACTGCTGCACATGCAGGCCACCTTGGAAATTATCGTTATCTCTATGAAATGGAAATTCCCTTCCCTGAAATGCTAAGGAGAAGGAGCATTCCCCTCCCGAAACGTTTTCCTGGTATTCAGACAGAAAGATACAGAAATTTCCCCCCCAAATGCTAACTAATGCTAGACACGTCGGCGATCTCGCGCGCAGACAGACAGGAGAATAATGAGAGTGCTGAAGAAGCGTACCTTTCAAGAAGAGCAGTGATCACGCATGAGCATTCGAGTGCCCCAAGAGAGAGAGAGAGAGAAAGAAAGAGAGGGAGGGAGCAGAGGAGTCACGAGGAGGAACAACCGAACAAGGGAGGAGGGGGAGGGAAGAGAAGCGGTGTGTGGACACAGCGGGAGAGAGAGAGAGGCTTTACGGCAACAAGACAGAAGCGAGAGGACACAACAGGCTATGGCCTGACCTCTCGTACGTATGACTGCATACAGGCTACTGCATACATGATGGTTTCGTCGCATCACCATTTGCATGCTCTTCTCCTCCTGACTTTCCATTTTTAAGGCAGGCATGTGGCGACAGACAAACGAGCCTCACTGTGAAGTCCCCTGCATCTACGCAGAATGTGCATACAAGTTTTTTTAAGAAAAACAGTACACGAGTCCCCTACGGACTCAACCCGTAGGGGATCTCCTCGCCTGCACCTCCTCTGTCGCGGCGACTCGAAGCGAGGACGACAACCATGCCCTCCACCACCACAGCGTACCCCTGTGACTCACTGGCGGCTGCCAACCTTGCCCCTCCCACGAGCACCTCCTCCTGTCAAGGTATGGCACCCCAACCCCCTAAAGAGTAACTTCCCTACTCTAACATTAGACAATGCGAACAACAATAACTCAGCTTGTATTTTTTTGATTGAAAATGGGAAAGAGGACATGTTTGGTGGTCAACACTTTTATGTCGGATGTCGTGTGCATATACTGAATATATTGGTTCAAGATGGCATTAAACCAATTCATGTGGCATTACAATTAACTAGACACATAGGCGCGACGCCACGCCGCGCCAGCCAACGTGTATACTGAAGTAAAAGAGACAAAAATTCGTAGCAAAAAAAGCGTAGGGGCTTCTTTGCAAAAAAACGAGGACCTTTTCGCAATAAAAGGATAGTATAGGGGTTTTTCCACAAAAAACCAGGGATCTTTTTAAAAGAACCGATGGTTTGTACGTAATTTCGGAAAACGCAGAGTGTTATCAAGGTAAAAAAACTACAGGGACTTTTTTGCAAAAAACCAAGGGTTTATTTGTAAAAACTAGAGATCTATACGTAATTTTCAAAACTTTAGAGGACTCTTATGGGGAAACGACATGTGGATGGTTTGGGGGGCGTGAATCCCCCCGGAAATGATATACGGAGTATACATGACTTGGCTAGGCATATTAATTCATCCCCTGCACGCATACAAACTTTCAATGAGATCGCAAATAGGATGGGCCTTCCTGCAGAGTCTGGTCTTATTCTTGATGTTTCAAACCGTCGGAATTTGACATATGAGATGATAGCAGAAGCGTTGGAATACAAAGTTGTCATTAAAAGATATGTTGATGAACAACTGGAACCTTTACAAACTAATGAGGAATGGACAAATGCCGAGGTAGTTGGGGCTTTTCTCAAAGCTTTTGAAGAGGCCACGAAGGCATTCTCAGTGGATAGGGTAATTACAACATGTATTGGGAGGTAATTACAACATGTCCCTTGTTATTTCCACAATATTAAATCCAACCAAAAAGATGGATTACTTGGAGTTCTTTTACGACAAAGTATGTGACAACGAGGATGATATTGACAGAAATATGGACCCAGCCAAAAGTTGGATGAAAATGTACTTTGAAAAATATGAGCAGCTTGTTAGGAGAAATGGACTCAGCGTAGCCAGGAGTTCTTTAGGTTCACCAGTTCTAGGGAAGAGAAAAGTTGAAGAAGAATTTATTCAATAGATGTCCAAGAAAAACTTCTTGGGCATGATTTCTCTGGTCAGACGCTGAGACCTGAGAGTGCAACTGTACATGTGGACGTGTTCAAGGCAAGTTTATTGGAGACTTGTTGAAAGAGCTAAGAGCAACTCCAGCAGGGTCCTTACTTGAGCCCCTAAACTCAGATTTGAGAGCCAGAGCAAAAAATTGAACTCCAGCAGGACCCCTACTTGAGCTCTCAAAAATAGGGACCTCTCAAATGAGGCCTCCAAGCCCTCATTCCTAAGGGGCCCCTACTTGAGCCCCTAAACTCAGATTTATTCGTATTTCAATAAATACGTCCCTCATTCGGAACAAATTTGAATTTAAATTTGAATATTCGTATTTGAATTCATAAATTTAAACGTCCCTCATTGTGCTTTCAATTTAAATTCGGAATAAATTTGAATTTAAATTTGAATATTCGTATTTGAATTCATAAATTTAAATTCGGAATAAATTTGAATTTAAATTTGAATATTCGTATTTGAATTCATAAATATTTTATTGTGTATTGTGCTTTTGTCCCATATATATGCATATAGTGTGTGAGGAAATAGAGAAAATTGAGAAGTAGGGGCTCTGTTTTGAGAGCTCACTGAGTCTTTCTTGAAAGCAGGCCTCAAAAATAAGGGGAGCTCTCAAATGAAAAGTAGGGGCCCTGTTTTGAGGGCTACTGCTGAAGTTGCTCTAATACACGGCGAACATATTTGTGAAACACATCTTTTATGAGCAGTGCGTGCCATGTTGATGCTATATATATATATATATATATATATATATATATATATATATATATATATATATATATATATATATATATATATATATATATGAAAAATATCTATTACATCCGGGTGTAACACATATGAAAAATCATGATTCACGGCAATGTTCATTTCAACGGTTCGTTGTGACAAGCTAGTCAGCATTGGAGATGAAAAGAATTTTGTCCGCGATCGCCGATCACGCAGCCTATATATATAAGTCTTGGTCGTTGTCCTGCTGCTGCTGCTTGGTATTAATTCATTTGCGCGTCTGAGGCGCACGATAAGTTTCTAGGAAACTTTGTTGCAACTACGTAACGTACGGGATGCGTAGGCAGTAAAAACGAAGAACAAATCAAAGCAGCAGTGAGTGCTACAGGGGCGAAGCCAAGAGGTAGACTTAGGGTCTGTTCTTTTTGGCTGCGGCTGATGGTTTTTGGCTGCGGTTGATGGTTTTTTGGCTGTTTACGACAGAGATTGCGGAAAGAGAGATACTCGCTTGCGATTTTTGATGATACAGATATTAATTTTTTAACGTGTACTACAATTAACTTGTAGACTCTATCTTAAAAAAAATACTCCGTTTAAAAGTTAGTTACTGTAGCAAAAGTCAAAAGCGACTTTTAGAAACCGCAAAGAACAGGCCTTTAGTATAGCTTAAGTCTACCCTTCTCCGGTAGCAAGAACCCCCCGGCACACCCCACCGAGCGCTGGCCGACAAGCACACCTAAACAACAGGGAGATAGGAGACCGGCGCCAAGCTGCAAAGACAAAATTGAAAAACGCTTGGCCAAGAGTCGGTAGCCCATTGCCCTTAAGAGGACCAACAAATCCATCTCACCAGCCCACCAAGACGTACTCTAACTCGCAAACCCTACCTAATTGAACTTACAAGCTAATGATTTCTAGAGAGAGGGCTGACGGCGCAATACAGGGGCGATTGGGTGTTGGGCGAGCAAAAGGGGGCCGGGCACCCTGGGAGCCGGATCTAGTGGCGAGGGCTAGGTCGACAGCCGAGGGGAGGCAGATCTAGGGGTAGGGGAGCTGGACTAGGGCATGGGGGTGGCGAGGGGGGGCTCAATCGAGCTGGGGCGGCCGAGGGGAGCTTGAATGTGGCGGCAACCTAGGGGAGCCGGACCGGGGGCAGGGAGAGCTTGACTGGGGCAACGACCGGTGAGAGGGAGCTTGACCAGGGCAACGACCTATGCATAGAAGACGAAGACCTACGACGCTACGCCAATTGCCAGTTCGCCCAGTCGGCACTACCATACTAAAAATAGAGAGAAAGCGATTGAGGATTTGAGGCATTGAGCGAAGTCTAAGAGACTGAGAATGAAGAGAGGAAGTGAGTAAAGTTAGGAGGAGATTAGGACTTAAAGAGTCAGTCGGTTGGTTTTTAGTGATTCGGAAAAGTGGGGCACGCCGCTGGCTTTAACATTTTAACTGATAAACTAAGTAAGTAATATTCTTCATTAGTTCTTTACTTCCTTTTGAATTTAGTATTTTAAGGTTTAGACTTTTAGTGTATACAAATAGTTTAGTTCTTATAATCTATTCATAAATTTATAGCTTTGTATTGACAAAAATTAATAATTTATTTATATATTTTGCTATAATGAAGAAATAAACTTTGTGTAACTATTTCGCAAGCAATCAAGTAGTTCTCGTCTAACCGATGAGAGTACAACTCAACCAAAGAAACATATTTGTGCAATAAGGTAGCAGATGAGTGGCTCAATGACTTGATATTATGCTATACTGAGCAAGAGATCTTTAAAAGCGTTAATATTGATAAAATCGTAAACCCCTTCCAAGACATGAAGTCATATAGAATGCATTTACCTCGTAATTCAAAGTAGCTTATTTATAGTATGTTTCATATGATCTAAAATTTCATTGTCACTCATAATTTTCTATTTTATCACTAATTTTCGTATGTTTCATACACATGTGACTTATCGCTACTTCGCACTTATGACAGAATAATTATATATTTTTTGGTATGTGCTTTCTATTGCCGGGATATCTTCTTTATATTTCTCTATTTTTCGTTATTTGTCTCCAATTGTGTAATTTCTATATGAATTTGAAATTCTATAAGAGTAAAAGACTATATTTACATTAACTTAGTTTAATCCTACAAATGATTCAACCTAGGATGTTTCTATATTTTTCTTAACAATGATTTGTATAATTTTTAAAGTACGATGAATGATGGATAAATATTACTTACCTTTTTATGTGTTTTAAAATTAGTATTATTTTTATTAAAGAGAAAATTATAGAAGTACTTTCCTTCGACCCATCCTTTAATTTTATTGGTAGCTTCGCCACTGAGTGCGTACCTACGCTAGGAAACTTCCCGGTAGTTGCCCTGCCCAGATCACTCCTTCAATTATTCTGTGTAGAGTAGTCCAGACAGGCAGACGTTGCCTGTCACGACTTGAGGAAGCTTCCTGGCAGGCAGGTGCCGCTGCACCCGCGTCAGCGTTCCATTCCATTCCATCCAAATGAAAGAAAGAAGCTTTCGGTTTAAATTTGTAGATTTCGGTTGTTCGCAAGATAGGGTATGAAAAGATGTACTTGTATATAATTTTATTTAATATAAATAAATTTAATATAGTATCTACTATAATTAATTTGTAAACCTTATTTTTAAAAAAACGTACTGTTTGAAAGCTGATTACCGTAGCCGAAACCAAAAGCTAAACTCAACCAAAGGCTCTGCTCTTGGGATATACGTACGCGCCGCAAGTGCCTAGGTGCACCACGTACGTGCTAGTCTTTGAGATGTGGACGTAGAACACGTACGTACGGCAGCACTTGTATTTTGGAGTTGCAACTGAAATACATGTAGTGCTTATTTCCACCAAAATAAAATATAAGATATAACATAAAAAGGAAACAAAGTATACGATGTTGGTGTCCAATGGCATAACTGACAATCGATCAAGCCAAATTACCCCGCTTCTACTGGTTATAAGTTGGAAGCCTTCAACTGGTGTTGTTTTGGCTGGATTTCGAATGAAATTCTATCTTTGTCCATTTCGCAAATTCTTTCTGCTAGCTCTGAAAGCACCATGGAAATGCATGTCATTATTACACGAATATGTAAGCATCCTTGGTAACACTAACAGAAAGATGACATCACGTGATGGTATGTGCAGCGAGTTTTTGTAGACCGTCAGAGCTTGTCAATGGAACGGTCAAGGACACTGCGTCTGACGACCCAATATGCAGGCTCACCTTATAAACCTTCCCTCTTTCAATGTTCTGGAAAACAGAAAGCAATACATGACAAAGTAGGAAAAACAGTTATATGACATTTCATATGAGAGCTCTTTTACAGCATCTTAAAATAAATACGAGTCGTCAAATATTTGAAATCCAATAGTTCAGATTAATTATAATTTAGCTAATTCCTCAGGCAGCTGCTAACTTCTGTTAATTCCGCTTCCACCATAGCCTGCCTATAGGATGCAAAACCAAGTGAAAAAGAGGTTCTTTATCGCATTTGCCTGGGAATATTGCTAATTTACAAAGCATGTCGCGTTGTTGTGCGGGCAGGAGATCCCTTCTATGGTCTGCTGTGCTGCTGGTTGGCTGCCGTTGGTGGTGGGCTGCTGAAAACGGAGGAGATCTTAGAGTTCGAGGAGGAGACCTTCCTCGACATGATGAAGACTGCAAAGGAGGTAATATACTACGCATCAAAGAGGCTTAATTCAGCAATTCTTGGTGAAACTATTTCTCCGACTTGCAATGCCATACTAGAAACTATTGGGAATTGGTTCCTAAATATCATCATGAACTGTGATGCAGAAAAGAACGAAGTTTAAGGCTCCAGCGCCACAGATACGGACGGAAGCACGGGTGAGAAGGCTCTTTCAGAATCACAAAGAATTTCCATTCGAAGTGCAACCGGGTTACGTTCAAAACAGGATGTTCGATCAGTTCCCACTATGATACTTGATTCACTCCCAATTACCAACCATGGGTCGATGTTTGATTGTTTGAAGGTGTATTAGGCCCACCGGCCTCAACCTGGAAGTAATTTTGTCACACATTCAGCGAGCAAAAAGGGAAGTGGAGGAATTTGCCCTGGACTCCTTAATACATATCCAGACCTTTGCACAACTTTGTCGGATACAAGTGTGCAACTACAGTAGCTTCTATCATCTCGAGTAACCAAGATACGCTTTTCCTTACCAATGTTGCTTGCAAGCTCTGCCCACAACCCACCAGCCCCAGCATGATTGATCTCCTACAGGTAGAACCACAATTTTTTATTCAAATTACTGACTATTCTCCACATAATCCTCTCTGCAGCAAAATCGAAACATTTATTCAAAGGTTCCAATTTTTTATGTGCACCATATGAACTGTGACAAAGTGCAATATAGCTGCATACCGTAATCCTTTCAGATTCAGTAAACCAATATAGCTGCATACTGTAAATAGTGACAGAACAAAATGGCTAGGAGAAATGTTTTTGTAAAGTTTACCTTTAGTGTATAGTACTTATTAGAACAAAGAGCAACAAGAAAGTCTAACTTTAGTACCTTAATGCATAGTTTAACTTCGGTACGGTCGCACTTTAACAAGCACTTTAAGTAACGATGCATATCTCTAGTCTCAGTCTCACCGTCGGACCCGGGTTTTGCGGTCGAATCTCACGACTGCCTGGTCGTGGCCGAAGTCTACCACTGGTAAGAGTTTATGACTGCTGAGCGGTCGAGCGCCGGGCAGTTTGAATCGGTCATCTCGTGAGCGTTTATGACTACAGAGCAGACGAGCAACGAATGATCGAAGTCTAACATCTGGTATCGCCAGTCAGACCGCCTAATACACGGCGATCAGACCGCTTAATCTGATCATTCCAACAATTTTCAATTTTACAATAGTGCATCAATTGAAACTTTTACAAACACAAATTTTAATGCAACCTAAATTTTAATTATTCATCATCACTATATTCCTGATCTATTCACATAGTCTAATAATAAAGAAAGCAAGCAGGTTTCTTTCCGCCTTCAAAACGAAAATGAATCTTTATTTTTTGAAAGATAAGGTCAAGGTTTATTATTCAACTATGGATCGCGGGGTGGAGAAGAGAAATCAACGAAAAATGCAGGAAAGAGCAGCGAAGGAAAAGCGTGACGAGCAATGGAAAGTCCCAACTCGAGATATTAGAAGGGGGGTAAATATAGAACAGGAAGAGGAGAAAAATGAATGGTGGGTGCGTGGAGAATGCTATGGATTCGAGCTCTATTTTCCTGTCGATATTTTTGTTATCTCTCATTCATGTTTCCTTTGTTCTGCCGACTACATTGATTGGATACCGTTGGGCCTGCCTACGCTCTAGGTATACCGATTATCCATTCAATTGCGTTTGGTCGTCCTACCCATTTTGGGGATGTTATTTTTGTTCATCTTGAGTTCTTGACTTCGTCAGTTCATTCGATTCAAACGATATCTGCAGCAGCAGCAGCAGCAACTCTGTAGGACTCAGTGACAGTGCATTTTACTCGCCGGCGTGCCATAGGAAAGCAGGCGGCACAGCCAAGGGCGATGCATGCACTGATGGATTCGACATGCTCCTGGCCTTAATTTTCTCTGTGGGAAATTCTAACAAGCAGACGCAAGCATTTGAATACCAGAATTGGTCCGGACACCAAATCCTCAGGCAACAGTAAGCCTGTTGCGAGATAAATTCAGCAATAAAAAAAGAGTTCTCATTTTGATTTGGTCTTCTGGGAAATTCTGAGAACAATTTTATTCATTTGGAGATATCGACTTTGTAAAGCAAGGCTCAATAAAAGCTTCGTTATGGAATAATTAAAGCATGGTTCAACAGAATCATTCTGCAAGAAAGTGACTTTAGGCTAATCAAAGGATTTAAACTGACGAAATTTCAAACAATAAGGTGAGCATTTGGCTAGTTGCAGCATCTGCTTGCGTTAAGGATGACGTGCCTGGATGGAATACGATGCAGTCCGTCAAAGTAGGATAAACTGAGGGTAGAGTTTGTGAGCAGCCGTCTCCAATTTGTGGACGGGGGCACAGTTTGGTACTAGTACTACATAGCAAATTTTTGTTTGAATGCGAGCATTACGAAATCTCCTGAAAAATTCTGGGAAGCAAGCTGCACCTGGTTAGTCTTGTCAATCTTGAAATGCACACTGTTGTGTGCCATACGCCCGTACCGTACGTGCATTGCAGGGCGACCATGCGTGCAGTCTCATTAGTGCACATCTTTCTTGCAGCGACTTGGAATTCAGTCACCAAGTACTGAAGTTAGTTCACATCTTGTTTCAAAAAAAGATTTAACATTATGCTTCCTGGAAGCAAGAAAGGCAGATCAACAGCAGCAGTATCATCACGGCAATATACAGCAGCCTGCATCAGCATGGCCAAATCAGCTTCTGATCATTTTCAGCTACGCTTCATACTGACAAGATTATCCACCAGATTTATTGCTTCTTAAAACTTTCACAGCTTGGCTAGCATTTACATGGTGTAATCCTTGTTGCCTCAGACAAATATTATTCTCCTTGCCATTCTTAAGCACTTCAAGCAAGTATTGTGCATCTGTCTTTCTCATGGTTAACAGCCTCAGTGAATCACTTATAAATGGGAAAAAGGCTTCTGGTCTTGAACACAAGGGCCTAAAGATGTGGAGAAGGGCTCTTGTATCAACCCTTAGCTGGATGACTCCTGGGTCAGAGAATTCCACTTCACCCCACCGTATGCTGCTGTAGATGAAGTAGTCGAGACCTTCCGCTATACTCCTCCACAGATCAAGGAAATCCTTCGAATTAAGATATAGCTTCAGTTCTGTGGTTCGCTCTCTCAGAACGTCTAGACTGGCAACAAATCCAGGAGATACTCCTAGACTTTCTTCATCCAAGACCTGATCATCTGAGTGGGTTTGTTCATTTGATGACCCTATGTTTTGGACATAGTCCCAAGATAGATCTTCAAACTCAAGAAGAATGGAAGACATGATCTGTTCTAGATAATTGGTCCCTAATTTAATCAAAAAGGCAATTTCATCTCTAAAGAAAGAACATTGATGCTGGGCACTGTGTTTGTGAGTTTGTTCTTCATTTTCATTGACATGATTCCCATGGGTGCCCATCTCCAAGAAGGTGGTATCCTCATCCCATTCCCGAAGAATATACTCACAATATCGAGCACCGTTAATTGCACAGGAAGCTTTCAACAAAGATTCATCTTCTAAAGCTGCATTTGACAATTGCAATGCTTCCAATCGTTCGCGCAAGACAAGAAAGAAGTTGTTCAAGAACTGGGCTGAAGTGGATCTGGTATACTGAATCTTCATCCCCTTATTTGGCAGAGCATGGCCTCTTTCAATCATCGTCAATGCAGTTTTGACAACAAATTCAGAAACTGGTGGAGCTTTGTAATCTTCTCTTGTAGAGAGAAGAAATTTTATAGTGTTTTCCTGGTGACCAAGCTCGTCATGATGACCAATACTATATAACCAATTTGTCTCACCCTCCATTTCAGATTTGAGCTTATGCTGTGCAGAACTAAGCTCTACATCAGCCCATATCTGAAGCCAATCAGAATGTTCAGTGTATATTGAAAAGACAGATAAGGACCTAGAGAGTCCTTCAGAAATCGATGCAATTTTCTGGATTCCTGAATCTGCAAGGAGCTGCATTCTTTTATCAAAAGTAATCATTAGGTCATTCAAATGCATCCAAGAGGAATGTACTTCAAGTTTGTCATCAGTAGTCTGATAGGACATGACAAGGACTGGGAAAATTTGCCTCTCAAGGTATCCTAAAAGCATTTTCATCATTCCAGTTACCCAAGATTCTTTGGCACTTAAGCCCACAAGTCTTGCTTGATCAATCAAAGGCTGCAATATATCATCCACTCCATCCATGAAATCCTTCGTTATCTTGTAAACAAGGGCAAAAATGAACTCTGGCTGTTCAGACCATTTAGAAAAATGATATTCCATCCTCGAAGCAATAGGGTGAACCAATTCATCAATTGCCCAAAGTCCATTGTTTAGGCATGCGGTTTTATCAAAGTACTTTGAATCTAATAGGCTAGGAGCTGCTGCTGGCGTTTGACATTGACGCACTTCACGGTTGGCTTGCACATGTTGCAGAGCACACAGTGCTAGAAAGCTTTGAGAGTACTTCTCTTTATTTGCCTCATTCATCAAGACAAGGGGGTTTGGAATTTGGGAGTACTTATCCTTCTCCGTGTCTTGTGAAGACAAGGAAGGTGGCCAGCCCAGTGCTGCAAGTAGAGCTCGATAATCTGTGAGTGCTTGAGGCCTCAAAATGGATAGAGTTTTGTCCACTCTAGAATCAACAGCCATGATAAGATTGGTCCACTGTGGTCTACTGGTGCTGATCCTTACCAATTCTCGCTCAACATCTCTCACGGCATCAACAGCCTGGAGCAACTTTTCTTGCTTCCATTCCATTTCCTACATTTTTGGGGGGGAGGAAGCTTAACACTTAATGTAAACTTACTGCTGAGAGACCTATATCAGCACGACCTATTGGTGCATCTAAAATAACGAAGGAAGAAAAGGAAAGACAAAAGGTTCTCACATTTGATGGCCGTCGAAGTGCTGATGACAGGTTCAACTTTGAGGCCTGTCTAACGATGGAAAATGTTGCATCTTCCAGGTTACCAACCAAAGCTTCCAACTGTAGAGTAGTTTCTGGAATGTCAGCATAGCAAAGTTACAGAAAGCTCTATCAATTCCTACATCATACTGGAAGATCATGAAAGAGAGATAAATACAATACAATTTACAGCACCAAAAAATCCTTTCTCACAGCAAAGAGGGGCAAAATGGCTTGTTGTCATGCAGATTGTAGGGATGTAATGTAATCATACCAAACTACCAAAGTTAAACAGTTAAACTATCAACTGGTGCAGCTGGTTTTACATTCCGTAGAAGACATTTATTCAGGAAAATCTCAATGATGGTACTAGTTGGTGGATATGCTAAGTTGACAACTGGATTGCCAGACTATTCGAACTAGACAGTTGGTTGTAGATAGAAGTAATGAAGTGCCAGCAAACCATATTGAAAGCTCCATCTTGCATTGTGCAACAACTCAAATCTCCCCTATGTGATACAATCAAGCATAATTGGCTGATATACCAACAATTTCAGAACTAATTTGGTGGGTAAAGGCACTCACATTCCAGGAGCATTCCCATAGCTACCATTTTCTAAAATCTAATCATCCAACTATCGAAATCATTTTTGCAAAACACAATTAGTTCAAGATTGCAACTTTCAAGTTTGGAAAGAACAAAGAAACGAACAAACGCTCACCAGCATAGAGTCGAATGGCGTCGATCCGTTGGATCTCCCGCACGAGCGCCGGCAGTTCCACACTCCGCACCACCTCCTCCCCCTCATCCTTGGTATCAACGTCTCCGCCTACCAACGAGGAAATCCGTTCAAACCCGAGCAGAGTAGCAACAGTGAACAGTGGGAATCTATAACCAGGCAAAAGAACAGGACTAAAACCCTAGGGTTTAGGAAAAAGAACCTCGAGACCGGATGCAGCGGAGGACCGACCGCACCTCGCCGGAGCGCGCGAGCCAAGAGGCGGAGGCGGATGGGATCTGCGCCTCGAGGCGGCGGAGGGATGACTCAAGCTCCGCGCACTCGCGGCGCAGCAGCTCGGCGAGGGCCGGCGCTGCCGCGAGGTCCTCGCGAGAGGTGAAGTGCGCGTCCAAGAAGCTGCGCAGACTCGCCGCCGGTGGGCGGGGCGCCATGGGTGGGGCGAGAGAAAAATGCAGCCTTTTTTTTTGCTTGATAGTTTTGGGGAGAGGCGTGGGACGGGAATGGAAACGGTTTGCCTCTCACCAAAGGTGGCCAAATGAGAACGGGCCGCGGTGCGGTTCGGCACTGTAGGTCGATCCACGACGGTATGGATATGATCCGTAAATGGGTTGGACCAGCACAGCACGTCGGACCGGCCGTGCCTGGGTCGAGGGTGCGGCACGACGGGCTAGTACGGCATGGCCCGTTTAGCCATCGGGCCGTGCTGGCTCGATCCGGTACGGTACGGCGTCTATAATTTTTTATATAATTGCAAATATTTGTTTTTATGATTAATTTAATAAAGCTCATTATGTCATTGTAAATATTTATTTTTATGATTAACAATGTCTATAATTTTCTATATTTTTTGAATTTTCTACAATTTTTTATTATTCTATAATTTTTCTTATTTTTCTCTGTTTTTTTATTAATGGGCGGGCTGGCCGACGCGATCCGTTAAACCTAACTGCGTGCGCCGCACGCAGACGCACGCGATCGGTCGCATACTAGGCATGCATCGCGCGGCGCGGCGGCAAGGTGATCCGTTTATTACACGGACCTTAACGGTCGTGCCTAAACGGCGTCGTCGAGCCGGGCCGCCCATGCGTCGTGCCGGCCAAGACGCCCCGAGGTGACTTTACCTCTCACTTGGCTGCCCGGCCCGGTCACACCTGACCAAATTGATCGGCCTAATCATGCCGGTCGTGAGTCACGATATCGTTGGTTTAGCTTAGACACGTTAGTCTGGCCTGATTCGATCGAGCGTGTCGTGCTTGATTGGCACCTTGGCACGGTACATATAGTATTATATTGAGACATAGCTCGGTGTAGACTACAAAAAAAACTAATATTAGACATCATATCCCAAACGATTTTTGAAGACCATTAGTATTAAATATTATCACAGATGATTTTAATTTAAAGAACATTTGTGCTACTGTCAACGTTAAAAATTGTCTATGAAAGTGTAATATCACATATGGTTCATTTTAAAAACCATTTGTGAAGTATTCATGATAAAACCGTATGTGATATTACTAAATATTACAGACGGTTTTTTCTTTGAATCGTCTGTGAAGTATCACATATGATTTATATTAAAAATCATCTGTGATAATTTTACTATATTAATTACGCATAGACCCGTCAACTCTCTGTCTTATATTCTAGATCTAGACTACTGCTTTGAGCTGGAGGCGAGGCTTTAAGGTTATTTGGTGAAAGGAGACTATTTAGGCAAAGAATGATTGAAGATCCATCAAATTTTTGACTACTTATGGTTAGTAATTTATTTCTAGTTGCATTATAATTTACATATAACTTTTGGTGACAGAAGAATTGAAGTTGGTTTAGATCTAGATAATTTGATGTGAAGAGAAGATTATTTACACCTAATATGGTTTAGGATTTAGAATTTAGTCAAGTTATAGTCTATTTCTACTTGATCATGCATATCAGTGCCCGTCATGTGGGGCCAAATTGGTCAAAATAGTTGGTTATAAAGAAAATAGCTTTTTATGTTAAGTAAAGCATCAATGCATGTGGTATATATCTAGTATACTAATTAATTAATTTAATAGTTAATACTAAATTGTTATATATATATATATATATGCGTAACGTAGGATAGAAATTGAATGTACGCTGGGAACTGTGTGAGTGAAGAGTACATTAATGGCGCGTTTACTTTTACAAGAGCTGCCGAGAAGTAGATGTTGAATGAGGGGTGGAATATATGCATTGTCCATGCATTGACTGTAAGACTATAAAGATGTTTAAGAACCGAGTACAGATTGAAGTGCACTTGATTCAAAGGGTTTTCAAAAGAGGTATGGATCAGTCACGTTGGACTCTATTAGAGCATGATGAATTTCTAACCCATGGGTCTCTTAAGCGATTATATAGTAAAGTAGTAATAATGACATACCTATAGCCCCATATGGGTTCGGTATGTTGGCTTTTGAGAATGAAGTCAATGATATGCCATCAGATGATGTCATTTGTGGTTTCAATTTGGATGGGTTTTTAGCGCACGCATGATGAGCATGACATCGCCGATGAAGTCAATGATATGATCGATGATGTAATTTGTGGGATGTATGATGAGTATCGCAATGCAGAAAGGAACTATGATGAGAGAGAGTATGTTAAATTCGGGGTTTGATGGAGGACTCGGAGAAATCTTTGTTCACGTGTTGTTAGTCAAAATACATGAGATTGTCAGTCGTGCTTGAACTACAAAAATTTGAGGAGAGTGTATGTACTTCTTGATGTTTAAAGTCATAAAATTAGACGAGGAGTTCCACAATGTAGAATGAATTTGATTGAGATAAGATTGACCTTAATTGTATATGTGTGTATTTGTTAAAGGATAGTTTATTTTATTTCGGTTAATTGATTTGTGAAATAGATGTCCTTGTTTTTTAAATGAATAAGTGTGAATTGGATGTATACTGTATTGATCTGCTTGTTTTAAAGGGCATGACTAGTATTTCCTAAGGCTAACCAATAAACAAAAATATATTTAGGAATATAAATAAATATCACAGACGGTTTCAACCACAAACCGTCTGTGATAGTTGCATCACAGACGATTCGAAAGCCGTCTATGATGACCTCATGTTATTACTGACCTACAAATTCAAATTGTTTACAAAACCGTCTGTGATCATGTTTTTGAATCGTTTGTGATAAAGACTAGGTCTGATCAGAAGAGTGTAGTAACTCTTCTATAGTAATATAATAAAATTACTTGCAGATGATAATAAAATTACTTGTGTTAGGGTTACTGCACTCTTCTAGACGTAGACGGGTAACTTAGTAGTAAAATTACTTGTGATTAGCAGTAAAATTACTTATAATTAGTAGTAAAATTATTTACAACTGACAGTAAAATTACTTCCTCCCTCCCTCCCTGGTTGCCGCCACCTCCTCCTCTGTCCTCGTCCACGCCAGCCGTCACCTCCTCTCTCCGGCTCTCCTCTCGTTAGCCTTCCTCCGCACTGATCACCGTCTTTAGCTTCCTCCTCTCGGGCGGCGTGACAGTTGGAACAGGGTAATGATATGTGATATTATGGTCACATAGTTACTTGAATTTTGTTCTCTCGGGTTGGTTAAATACAACCGCAACTTTCTCTCCCCTCCTATCTTTCTTTCTCCACCTTAGCATCTACAGTAGACGCTAAGGGTTGGAGTAAAAGTACGGTAAAAAAGAGAGATGATGTATCAATCTTAGCATCTACGTAGATGTTATGGGATGTACGTACTCTTGTTAGCTCAACTAAAAACAAGGGTTTTCTCTGTGCTTTTCTGGAGGCCGAATCGAACACAAGGGCTCCATGACCCGCATCCAAGCAGGCACAGGGACCATCTGCTACAGCTTATGGTCGAGAGTCGAGACAAGAGAAGAATCCGAAATGCATAATTGCTGATGCCGAGCAACTCTGCATGCGTGGTCGCGCATAATCCGAAATGAAGAAGGCAAGGCACGTGAGCAGGCAGCGCAAGTGAACTGCAGGGCCCATTCTTCCCTCTGCGTTCGTCGTCCTTGCAGGAAATTATTTTCGTCCGAAATTCGATAAAATTTGGTTTTCTTGATCTATCCTGAAAAAAGTTCAATTCGACCAAAAATTTCGTCCGTTTTGAATTTTTCTGGTCCATCCAATCTTCATCTGCTCTCGTTCGAGTAGCGCCAACTGCGACAGGAAGTGGAGGCGGCGGTAGGGGACGGAAAGACGCGCTGGCAGGGGATTTTCGAATATATTTGTATTCCTTGAATTTGAATTCTATGTTTGAATATTTCAACCAAAGTTTTCTAGAAATATTCTAAATCTGTTGGTTTTCATCTTTCTCGGGGCGTTTCGATGATTTTTTCCACTGAAATTGTTTTCGCTGCATGGTAGATCTCGAGTAAAAGTGTCGCGAGCCAATAAATCAGCACGGGACAAGTCATCTCATCTCTGCATGCTTTTTTCCCTAGAACTAGCCAGATTTAAGTGAAATGGTGCGACATAAACGTACGGATCATCGGCTAGATTGCTACACAACATGCAAGCCCTTGTACACTTGTTCCCCTGCAGCCAGGATCAAACAAATTGAGAGTACATGCATGGACCGGGGGAAAAAAATACACAAATACTCTCTACGTCCTGGTTAATGCACGGGACTTGATTAGCTCAGAGCAGCTCGCTGCTCTCGTACATGACGCTCCACGAGTCTAGCGTCGGGAAGCACGGCTGCGGCTGCTGGTGATGATGACGAAGCGCCGCGTCGTCGGACGCCACGGCCGGCAGCAGCGGGTTCCCGAACGCGCCGGCCAGCAGCACGGACGCGTCGAACGTCGTCGGCAGGATGCCGTCGGCCGGCGACACCGGCTCGACCTGGACGCCGGTGATCTGCTGCACCATGAGGCGGAAGTTGGTGGGGTCGGTGCTGATGTAGGTGGTGGGCGCGCGTTTGGACGCCCGCGACCGCCGCTTCCCGGCGCGCCCGCCCGCGGGGGCCAGGCTCTGCTGCGCGCGCCCGGGGCCGGGGCACGGCCGCGCGCTGTCGGCGACCAGCACGGACTCGCAGGTGATCATGGGCGGCGCGGAGGCGAAGCCGACACCGCCAGTGCCACAGGCGAAGTCGGCGAGGAGGGGCGAGGGCGCGGAGGCGGAGGAGTCGGACATGGAGAAGTGGAGCGCGCGCGCGAAGGCGGCGTCGGTCGAGAGGAGCGCCGGCGGCGGGGCCAGGCACGAGATGGCGTCCATGGAGGGGAGGTAGACGCTGTGGCCTGTGGGCTAGCGCGAGTGTAGGAGAGGATCGGAGGAGGGTGGAGCGGTTGGGAAGGTGGGAGGAGGGGCGAGGTGGGTGTATATAAAGGGAGGCGGAGCATCGGATGGCGTGGCCGCTTCGGTACGGTGTCGGAGGCCATCCGCGGGGCCCGGACGCGTCCGAGCGAGCGAGCTGGAGTCCACTTTTTTTTGACAAACAATCGTTCCCGTTCCTTTCTTTCGCCGATGAGTGCTCTTGCATGCAGGCAAGGGATGGTCCTCCGACGACGACTGTGCTAGGCTAGCTAAGCTTAGCTCCCGTCCAGTCCTAACTGCGTGCATGCACCCTGGGCTGCGACGAATCAAATCCAATCAGGCACCGCCGTGAAGGAAAAGGAAAGCCAAGAAGTGATCTCGGACATCCATTTCATTTCAGGGTTCTGATAACCGGTTTAGAATATTTAGGGGGGCCGATAGCACTGATTTTTTTTTAAAAAAAATTCGATAGTTTTCGGGCTGAACATTTCAAATAAAAATAGGCCAAAAATCGGTTGAAAATATCGGAGGAATTTTGAACGATATTTTCAGACAAATGCATGTACATTCATAAACATGTCTATGTAAAAGCAGAAAAAATCGGTTGTAAACATGTTCCTTAACAACAGTAGGCAGAGTTAGGAGCTACCGCGTAGATTCTTTGACAATCTAGTAATAAGAATTCATAGGGTTGGTGTCAATTTGATACACATGATATACCGTCGCTAAAGACGCACCATGGCTATGCTCTGGCCATGTCACCGTGCGCGCCGATCCATTGCTCCCAACTGCTATGCACCTCGTCATCTGTGTTACCGTGGTGTCTCCACCTCCTAAACCTTCTCCTGCTCTCTCCAAGGTGGCCTCATCGCCATAGCTCCCCACCGTCAAGCTCTTTGGTGCCACCATGGGCGTCACTACCGCCAACCCATCGGGACCACATTGGACCAGGCCGCCACCACCATGATTCCCCATGTCCATACCATGACCATGCACCCATGAATCGGCTCAGGGACCGCTAGAATTAGCCTCCGCGAGCCCGCCTCGGCCGCCATCTCCGACCTTTGCGTCTCCCCTCGTTGCATCAACTGCCATCCTGGCTTCTCCCACCGTCATTTCCACAACTGTGCCACCGGTGCCCTCCATGCGAGGAGCCGAGTAGGAGCTTGAGAGCTTGGGGAGGAGCCGGAGGGGGAGCTCGGGATGGGTCACCATTTGTTAGGATCGTCGCCATGCAGCTCCATCTGTCCCTCGATTTGGGTGAGAGATAGAGAATGGAGAGGAGCAGAGGAGGAAGATGGAGCTCCTGATTTGCAGCCGCCAAGGGAAGGGGAACGAAATTTTGCAACCGTGACCACCTAGGGCAATGAATAGAGGAGGCCGGCCGAATGGGCTAGTTTGAGCTGAGTTTCAATTCAAATTGGGTCAGTATTTTTGGGTCCGGTTTGTAATCTAGCAGGTGGTGGCCGGTAAAACTGATTTTCGCTGAAAATCACCGATAACTAGCCGGTAATTTGAACCCTGGTGTCATTTCATGTTCCATCCACTCCCGGTTAATCAGCACCTCGCGGCCGGGAATGGCGGGGTGGGCTCGTTGTCGCTCTCACCGGGATTTCCTTTTCCGACGAAAGATCTCTCTAGACTCTAGCTAGACCCTGAAGCCTGCTGAATGGTGAAAAAAGGGTGCAGAATCGCATCGACCTGTGCAGACTGTGATATGCTCCTCTGATGCTACCACACGCCAAGCACTGAAACCACCATCAACTTAAGAATCCAGAAGAGATCGTCCCTTGGTGCGGTGCCAATAAGCTTTTGAAAACTAGGCCCGGATTTTGAGATTCTGCGTCCATTGCAAGTGAGCTTTCCCTCGTCACGAGTGAATGGAATTACGAATAAGTTTTTCACCGATCGAGTGAAAATGACCGGAGAACGATCTGGGCGCTTAATTAGTGCGCGCTCCCCGAGCTTATTTGTTTGTTCAGAGTTCAGACTCGATCACCTTTTCATCGGTCCCTTCAGGTAAAACAAGGGGGGAATGAATCATTGAATCCACACCTAGCTTAGCTTACGTACGGGGAAATCCTTTTTTTTTTAAAAAAAAAAAATCTCGCGTAGTATCATATTCCAAGGAAAGGATCGTATGCCCGCACTGTATGTTCTTGCTTAGATGGATAGTGGTGGAAACGGATCGAACATAAATTAAAGAGTGTCCTTATCATATTTGTATTTGCATTTTATAAACGAATTCAAATTTAATATTTACTCAATTAGATTGGATCCAAATATCCTCATACTTATATATTATGAATATATTAATGATATTTTATCCTCATACAATTACGCTTAATCATTCTAATTCATTTACTTAACCTAATGGAGCACGAATTCACACTGAATTAATAAACTTGTCTAACTGGTTAGTCATATTGCAATAAAATATGTATATTGCTTTGTCCAATAAGAATACGAATAGTCTAGAAAAAAATAATATTTTGGATGGTTAAAGTCTATATCATATTTGTATCTATATTTTTAATGCGAATTCGAATATGAGTAGGGAAGAAATTGTTTTTTCTCGAAAACGCAGGAGAGTTACGTTTCATTCATTCATTAAGAAGAAGAGCAGTACAGCGGTGACCTAAAGACCAAAATAAAGGCCCAAGGAAGGACCGGGTACAAAGAATATGATTCCAATAGCCCGATAAGACAAACATCCATAGCTAACACACCCTAACGATGAGCGGACTACCACGCCGCTGGGCTAACACCGGCCAACGCACACGCGAAAAGGCGAAGAGGATAGGGTCAGGTGGCCCTAGGCAATGCCTCCAAGGAGGGAACAACACCGAAGGCGTCACTGTCGCCCGATCAGGCAAGAACCATACCTAAGGTTTTCACCCCGGCACACCATCCCTTATAGCTGCGACCCCGATGCCACCAACAAACTCAAGCGGCTGCTCCTAGCGAACTCCGGTGCTCGCCTTCTTTTGCGTGCTCGCCCACGTCGACGCTAGTGGCCGCCCTATCCGGCACTTCTGCATCGTGGCCGTTGGCTACATAGCGTTGGCGGCAGCGGCGCGAGAGGCGGCGAGTGCAGAGGGGGCAAGAGGAAGAAGGCCCTCGCTAAGCCTGGATCTAGCCTGGAGATGGCCAGATCCGGCCGCCTCTGGCACCCCCGCGTCGCCTCTGGCCGTAGGGCCTCACAGTGGCACTTCAATCCCGGCCAGATCCGCTTAGGAGATGAACAGATCTGGCCTACGCCGCTAGCTCGAGCAGCTGTGGGAGGCCTTGCTAGCCACCTCTGGCTCCTCCTGTGTCGCCTCAGACCGTCGGGGCTCACAACACCATTCCAATCCCGACCAGATCCGCCAAGGAGATGGACAGATCTGACCTACGCCACTAGCTAGAGAGGCTGCGGAAGGCCCCGCCACCGCCATCACTCGCTGGCGGCGGCACGGCGAGGGTAGTTCTTTTTTGGGCAGGTGTGTCACCCCCTGTGTCGTTGGGAAGCGACTCAGGAGGTAGAGTGGTTGCGTTTGGAGGGTTCTTTTATAGGAAAGAAATTGTTAGTCGGATAAAAAAATCTATACTATATTTATATTTTATTAAATATGATAATTAAATAATACAAATAATTTATACCACCCTAGCGATGGAGCTAGCCTCGTAGCCGGCAATATCGAGCTCAAACAAATTACATAGGGACCGATCAGTTTAGAGTTTTTTTTACTGTTTAGCGACGGAAACACTGTATCAGCGACGAAAACACTGTAACACTTTTGTCACGTAGTGAATTTTTTTTTGTTTTTTGGTTTTTTTGCGTTCCGTTTTTTTCTCATATTCCTTTGCATTGTCCGCACTAGACTAGCGAGCCGTTTTTATTTTTACATTTTTTAAAATTTAATTATGCCTAACATACAACTCAGCTACAGTGTTTTTTCAGCTAACTATAGTGTTTTTTCAGTAAAAACCAAAAGCCATCGCTGTTCCGATCACCCCCATAATCCTCGATGCTGTACCATTCGTTGACCTGAGAACAAGTCAAAATGTGCATTCAAAATACCACTGCAGATCTTCCACGGCGCCTGCTTCAATAGCCACCTTGGTGCTTTACACTGCACAACAGCTCCGTTTTTCTGAACTCCGTGATTCACACTACATAAAAATACAAAATCAGTAACAGTTTCGGGTACTCTGAAGGCGTGGACAGATGATTTCTGAACAAACTACGGGTTTGTTCGGTACGTAGATGCCTAACTTTACCACAACCGAACTTAATCAGGTATAGATTGTCGTACTTTTTGTAGGAATAATATTTAGTGCCATAAGTGTGGTAAACTTAGGCAAAAAAATAAGTTTATGATGTGCGGGTTATAGAGCTAAAAGGTATGGTAAACTTAGGCAGCAAAAAAAAATGAAGTGTGGTAAGATCAAATCACAATTGTGACTGACAACGAACCAAACATCTGCCTAAGAAGCCATGGCTTAACTAAGGTTAGACATGAGAAACTTAGACTGCAAACCAAATAGACCCTATATCATCAGTTTTTTTGGTTAACTCATGCACGAGTGTGCCGCAGCATGGCAGCACACGGAAACCAGGAGTGCACAATGATCTGAATTCTGACGAGCAGCGTGGAGGGCTTATAGATTACACAAAACACTGAAAAGTCTGACGGTTTCCGGCATTTGTCAGCGTTGAAAACCTTCAGCAGCTAACCACCACTCCCATTAAATTCGAACCCACTCTGGTCCATACAGTAGCGCAAATGTCTGAACTACAGTTCCAGCGGAGTACACGTCGCATCGATCGAGAGGAGCATGGCTTTTAGTTTAATGAAACATCCCATGAGGATTCCATTGTAATTGAGTGCTCTCGAAGATTGGGTCCAGCAAACACTTGATTACTTCCACTAATACTACTTCTGCCTTACTAGTAATCAAATGGATGGATAGACCTTGCCTAGGTCAGTGTCCACTAGAAAGCTGAAACCTACTTTGACATGAGAAAAGTACTTCTGAAATGATATAATCCAGTCATTCAGAATCCAATCTGTAGAGACTAGGAGTAGTTGATCTGGTAGCAACTTTGACACGATAAAATACAGCTAGCACATCACATTACAGTTTGCTCTGACGTCTGACCGTTTCAACCACAGCTGAAAACTCAAATTTTCAGTTCTCACCAGCAAAAGATAAGGTGACCATTAGCTTGAGGGAAAACAATTTATGAGGGCATGATGATATCACCATATGGTAACCATCCACTGTTTATTATTTAATAATTCCATACACATCAGATGCATGCTCGATCCCTTAGAAAAGTTCTTCATGTGATGCTACGCTGTTTGACTTCTCACACCTGCTCCTCATACACTTGTTCCTTTTTGTAGCATTGATCGTGCAAGTTTCAGAATATAGTACTGATCTAACACCCTTCAAATTAATTGAAGGTTATTTCTCTGTTCATAGAATAAAATAATTGTACTACCATGCCGGATTCCTCGGAATAGTAAAGCATTTGAGCTGGGAACATCCCTATCCTTAGGTCAATACCTTATGCCCCATCACAACATCAAGGAACAAGGACAGAGAGAGAGAGAGAGAGAGAGAGAGAGAGAGAGAGAGAGAGAGAGAGAGAGAGAGAGGTTTTCAGTTGGTCGCTGCTGGATATGCCCAGAGCTTTGTTTTTGCATGGTTGTTGCATCTAGTTTTCAAACCTCTATCCTGCATTATGATATTAAAACACTAACATTAAATTATGCATCAGCATGACATTGCCTAATCTGTTTTTTCATATGCTGAATAAAACCGAAATGGTGATTTCATTTCTCTTTTCTTTTCTGGGTTTGAGCAGCTAGTGGCAAGTTGCCTGCGATAAACCACGCAGGCGAGTCGACAAACAAGCTGCACGGGAAACAGAGGGAAGACATGATGCCATCATGGTGAATGCAATTGCTTTTGACTTTGGCCATGGAAGCGCTTGAGCTCGGCCTGTCCTTTCTCATGGGCCAAACAGGCAGGAATCTGCTCGACCTGCTTGTTCGTTTCCTCGAGGTCAGATGCACGCGTTGATTCCCTTTCCCTCCCCTTATAATAGTCGCAAGCTAGCTGCGCACCAGATCAAAGTGAGGCGTTGGTCGAGCTTGGATGTTGCTACTTTGGGCATGCATGCATCCGTGTGCTGTCGACGAGTCCAATGTCTCAGCTCGCATCATTTGCCTCCAGCATGGCATGGGGCACTGGAGCGGTTCGTCAAAATCTGACAGGCTTATCCACACAATGGACAATGTATGTCGTCCGAACGAGAAATAAGATTGGAGACTGGAGCTTTCATGTGTACGTGGATCCTTCTCACTGAATCTTTCTTCTGGACAATGGCGAATATACATCATATACATATCGGTACTTACAGCGTAAGCACGGGCATTACATTTACATTACAGTTTAAACCCTGCTGTCTCCATATTTTATTGTTTGTAACTGTAATCCCTCTAGACTTACTTTCCAAAATATTTCTCCTCGTGTTTCATTTAAAATCCATGACCATTCATCATCTTTTTAAATCAACACTTGACACATAAATGGGTTGCACGTCTTCTTCCATCGTAATTCTTGGGCATTGTAAATGCTCTTTCACAAGCAGATGCCTGCCTTCTTGGTTTGCCGCTTGACCAACCATTACATTTTCAGGTTGGATCGGTGGATAACCTTCTTCAGTTCCTGCCTTTTTTCACGAGAACGCAAGAATCGTTTCATTCAATTAAGTGAGCTAGCGAAGTACAGCGAGAGGAGAAGGTCCAGAAGGCCACTGAGCAGAAAGAGGGAGAAAACGAAGCGGACAGGGAGGCTAAATACATGGGCACCAGACGACTGAAACAAACTTCTCGGAAGGAGCGAACCTAAAGCGGCATCTCCTGCTGAAGCCCAGACGTAACATACTATCGCGCTCTTTCCATATCATACAAGGAATGAGCAAGAATAAGCTACCCATTCCCTTTCTAACACCTTTAGCGAATGAATTGCGGGCGGCAAGCCAGCGATCACTGAATTCGCCGGTGTTGCTGAAGAAACCAACCGGGGAGCAATGCATCCATTGAAACACTGTGAACCAGACTACCTTAGTTGATGCGCAATGAAGCAGGAGGTGGTCAATTGTTTCCGGTTCCTGCTCACAGAGCGGGCAGGCTTCCGGAGCTTGAATAGAATGCCTGCGCAAATGGGAGAATGTCCAGCATCTCTGGTGTACGGCTAACCAAAGAAAAAACTTCGCTTTCATTGGTGCCCAACTTTTCCATAGCTGCTTCGCAGCGAGGAACCAAATTGAACCATGAAAGGAAGCTAAATAAGCTGATCGGGCTGAATAGATCCCATTTGCTGCCCAGCACCAGGTGACGACGTCATCTTGGTCCGGCTGAAGGTGAACTCCGGCAAGCAAATCGGAAAGCTGAACAACATCCAGAACAGTCTGCGACTAGAACAGAGGTGCTAAATCCTTGATCCAGGCATAATTGTGCAGAGCTGCAGCGACCAAAGAACTGTGACGACGGGAATCCTTGACCCTCTCCTAGAGTGACGGAAAGAGTGTTTTGATGCTTTGTCCATGGAGCCAAGCGTCCGACCAGAACCAGCTGAGTAACTACGGACGTGCTGAAGAAGTCTCAGATGTCCTTGTCAGGGGGGGCTCCCAGACCGTACCATAGTTTCGTTGGCTCAACCCGGCATTTACCAGCCGCAGAGGAGTGCCCTCCCACCCAAAGGAACGTCCTTCTTTTCTTGTCAGTGGCCTTAATCGCCCAGGCCCGTAGGATGGATGCGAGCATAGGGTAGACGGAGACGGCCATTGAGGAGAGGACTGATTTGACAATGATCAAACGGCCCGCTTTGGAAAGCGATTTGCCTTCCAAGAAGGGAGGCGAGCAGAAATCTTGTCAAGAAGAGGGTCAATGTCTCGCCTTCTGAACTTCCGGAGACAGAGAGAGGAATTCCCAAATAAGAGATGGGACGCTGTGCCGAAGAACATCCGAATATCCCTGCAACAGTCTGAATTTCGGACGCGCTACAGTTGACCAGGACGGCAACGGACTTCTGCAAGTTAACCTGAAGGCCTGAAGCAGAACTTAAGAGATCTAGTAGTTGTAGCATCAATTGCATCTCGTGAGTGTAACGCATTAGGATCCAAACCGACTTAGACTTAACCCCATTATGGATAAGCTATACACACGTAACAATCTGCTTACGCTTTCGTCCTTGCTTCATGCAAAACGGTTAGCCGGAGGTTATTACCAATGATGCCTATGGGTTTATATATTAATACTTCTCATGTTAAGCTAACAATACGGGACTAATCAACATCCTCATGTGCACACACACATGGGCCATCATGGGGCGATGTGTTACATACACCCTATTTAAAGAACCTAACGTCCTCGTCGGTCCAACATACCCACACTGGGGCAAATGACTAGGACCTCCCCCTCTTGACACATGTCCGTTCGTCCAGTGCTGGTACATATATCATGCCATGTGTCCACTCCAGGTCCACACGCAATATACGTCATATGCCCACGCCCCTGACCCGTACGCACCCGTGTAACCGTGAGGGTTGGCTCTGATACCATTTGTAATGTCTTAGGATTCAAACCAGCTTAGGTTTAACCCTATTATGGATAAGCCATGCACACATAACAATTTGCTTGCGTTTTCGTTCTTGCTTCGTGTAAAATGGTTAGCCGGAGGTTATTACCAGTGGTGCCTATGGGTTTATATATTAGTGCTTCTCATGTTAAACTAGCAATGTGAGACTAATCTACATCCTCATGTGTACACACACATATGGATCATCATGAAGCGAGGTGTTACATACACCCCCTTTAAAGAACCTAACGTTCTCGTCGGTCCAACATACCCACACTGGGACAAATGACTAGGACATCTCTCTCTTGGCATACGTCCATGCGTCCAGTGCTGGTACATATACCATGCCATGTGTCCACTCCGGGTCCACACGCGCCATGCGTCAAATGCCCACGCCCCTGACCCGTACGCACTCGTGTAACCGTGAGGGTCGGCTCTGATACCATTTGTAACGTCTTAGTATTCAAACCAGCTTAGACTTAATTCTATTATGGATAAGTCACGCACACATAACAATCTGCTTGTCCTTTCGTTCTCGCTTCGTGTAAAACGGTTAGCTGGAGGTTATTACCAATGATGTCTATAGGTTTATATGTTAGTGTTTCTCATGTTAAGCTAGCAATGTGGGACTAATTTATATCCTCATGTGCATACACATGTGCCATCATGGGCCGATGTGTTACAGTGAGATCTGGTGTTAGGAAAAGCATCGTATCATCTGCGTAAAGGGAGCACAGAGAACGGAGTTTGGCGCTTCTGGCAAGGGCTCCCTGACAGATTCCAAAGCTTACTAGCACATCCGTGCCAATGACGAAAAGGAGGGGGACAAGGGGTCTCCCAGCCGTAGCTCCCGATGATGGCAGAGCCTGTTTCCCGGAGTTCTGAGTTTAGGATAATACGGCTAGAAGCTGAAGATAACAGAAGGGAGATCCAGTCACACCACCGAGAGTCGAAGCCTCGGTGAAGCAAGACCTTGAGCAGGAAGGTTCAAGCCAAACTGTCAGAAGGCTTTACTAATGTCAAGTTTGAGGAGGAATCTCCACTCGTTTGATCTACGAAGCACTCGGATAGCATCTTGCACAAAACAGAAATTGTCATGGATCGTGTGGCCTTTGATGAATGCACTTTGGCTCTCATCTACTAGGGTGTCCATGCGCGGTTGAAGGCGCATGGCTAAGACCTTGGCGATGATTTTGGTGAAACTATGGAGGAGACTAATTGGCCTGAAGTCTTTAGGATGGTGCGCGCCTGGCTTCTTGGGTAGCAGAATGAGCAGGGCGGAGTTCAGCCATTCGAAGCCCCGACGGTCTGTATTGAACAAAGCCGAAATGGCCAGTAGGAGGTCATGCTTTGTGTTAGGCCAAGAAGACTTGAAGAAAGCTCCGGTGAATCATCGGCATGATTCGAATAACCTTCCACACCTCAGTTCCTGCTATGTGTGGTTATCCTTTCTGTTTCAGCCTTACCTTGCTAAACTTTGAATTGTTCGTCTGGATGGAGGTATGTGTGAGCCCGTTGGGTGGTTTTCTTCTTTCTGTCCTAGAGGAGCACAGGGAAGCGAGTGATGAGACGTAAACACATTTTCCATAAGACGATTTAGGTGTATGTGTGAGCCCGTTGGATTGATGTCTCGAGAGATGATTTAGGTGTCCTTTTCCAGGATGATTTTCTTTGTTAGGAGCGATTAGAGATCCAATCCGCATGATTTGGTTGCGACATCAGCATCAGGTGTTGAAGATGCAAGGGCACTTACAATTTTGTTTTGTTTCCTAGAATTTGCTATGTTGCCACTTGTCTTTACTGGTTACATCATGTAATAAGATGGGACTCACTGACTTGTCCTCCTTGTCTTTGCAACTTGTTGAATCGTTCCAGAATAACATTTGATTTTAGGCACCTTGCACCAACTATTGAAATGTAACGTCCTATGTTCTAAACTAACTTAGGTCTAACCCCATTATAGATAAGCTACGCACACGTAACAACCTGCTTGCGCTTTCATCCTCACTTCGCGCAAAATGGTTAACTGGAGGTTTTTATCAATGGTGTCTATGGATTTATATGTTAGTACTTCTCATGTTAAGCTAGCAATATGGGACTAATTCACATCTTCATGTATACACATATAGGCCATTATGGGTCAAGGTGTTACATACACCCCCTTAAAGAATCTGACGTCCTCATCGGTCCAACATACTCACACTAGGGCAAATGACCAAGACCTTCTCCTCTTGGCACACGTCCGTGCGTTCAGTGCTGGTACATATACTATGCCGTATTTCCACTCCAGGCCCACACGTGCCATGCGTCATATGCTCACGCCCCTGACCCGTACGCGCCTGTGCAACCGCGAGGATCGGTTCTGATACCATTTGTAACGCCTTAGGATCCAAACTGGCTTAGACCTAACCTCATTATGGATAAGTCACGTACACGTAACAACTCTGTTTGCGCTTTCGTTCTTGCTTCGCGTAAAACGGTTAACCGGAGGTTATTACCAATAATGCCTATGGGTTTATATGTTAGTGCTTCTCATGTTAAGCTAGCAATATGAGGCTAATTTATATTCTCATGTGCACACATATATGGACTATTATGGATCAAGATGTTACATGAAATACTCATGTATGACTGTATGCTAAATAAATATGGTCTCACCTGTTCATTAAGGCTGGAATAACTGCGATCTATGGACCGAATTAAACTCGGTCAATTGACTCAGAGGGCTTCTACGCCTGTGAGCAAATGTTTACCGTTTGGTGTCAACATAAGCTGGGTTGTTGCACATTTCATTTCTGGATTTCTCGACAAAGACACGCTGAATGATGTACATATGGTCTTGCTGCGCTGTAGACTTTCGTTTGTCATCATTTATTGCTTGCGGCGAGTGATGTCTTGCTGCTTGATGGTACCAGCTCTGTTTAACATTTGATACATAGTAATAGAAAACGACTACATCAATTTGAGTGATACTTGGATCTGGATAAGTCAGGATTCATCGGGTAACTATTCCATCCGTTGGATTTTGGGCTGTCTATTTCGGATGATAAATGTTGATCTTGGAAAGGACTAATCTAGTGACTCTGTAGGACGGCTTGCTTTGTGTCAACAGGGAAATTAAGAAATATGTGGTTTTGTGAAGAAACATGGCTTGCATTGAACCACGTGAACTCTTAATCGTTATTTTCCTCTATTCCGTGTCCTTGTCCTGAAAGGAATGCGACGACATCACAAAGTCAGAACGACACCATTTATCACTGTACTAAAGACAGATAAAACGAGCCACAATTAGGGGTGAAAACGGATCAGATACAGACGGATAATGTCTCTATCATATTTATTTTCATATTTTTTTGGATACAGATACGAATACGGATAACTCGAATATGAATACAAATACGAATAATATCGAATACAGATACGGATCGAATACGAATCGAAACGAATACGGTTACGAATATTTATCGAAACATAAAAACTACTTAAACTATACACCCAAAATTAATGAAATATGTAAATAGTTTGTAACATCCTGATTTTCTGGAGTATATAAAGCCCTGTTTTCAAAAATAAATTTTCTGGAATTTTCTAGAATTAAATCAAGTTTAAAATAAATTTTTAGAATTTAAAATAATTTAATATAATTAAATTAAACTTTAACATGAGCTAAAAATATTTTATTTGTGTTCCTCAGATCTTAAGGATTTTTCTGGTATTTTTGATGAATTTTTGAAATTTAATTGCTATTTTCTAGAGCTTTTTGGATTTTATTTGGATTTTGGAAATAAGAAAACAGGGAAATTCTAGAAAAACCTCGTGGGCCGAATCTCTCTCGGCCCACTCCCGCACCCCAGCCATGTGTCGGCTCCCTCCGGCCCACCTCCCTTCCGGATATCCGGTTTCGTTTTATCCGGATTATCCGGTATCAGATTCAGATATCGTATTCGATCCGGATATTATAGGATACAATCTATATCCGTATTCGTCCGAATCGGCCTGGAAACTATCGTATCCTTTAGAAAGTAAAGGTTGTTCTTTGTTGAAATATAAATAAATTGTCTTCATTTTCTTATCTTTACATTATAAAAAAAAAATCGTCGTATCCGATCGAGAATTATCCTAAAAAAATCCGATCCAATACAATCCGATCCGTCCGCTCCTCATTCGCTGCCTCCTCTTCCCCACCCTCCGCTCCAATCGCCTCCTCCCTCTATGCACTTTGGGCCTCCTCCTCCCACGCCGCAACGCCGCCGCTCCTATCCCCTCGATCCGTTTTCACCGCCGCGCCGCTCCTCCGAAAAATCAACCGGGTTGTGGCTACGGTCCTCTCGCAGAGCCGCCGAGATGCTAAGGCGGATAGCTTTTGAAAGTAATATGTGTTCCTTTGGTTGCAATTGCATTTTATTTATATGCCATGGTTGGATGAATGATTTTTCTTAGTATAATGTATGAATATAGAGGTCTTACTATTGTGATTCTTCGAATCGACAACTGAGTTGGAATTTGTTTTATATTTGTATGATATTTTTGATTAATTCTCGTGTTCTATGTGCTTAAGCTTTCAACTAATCGCAGATTTTTATTGCATAGTGGCTCGTGCATCTTAAATTTGTATTTTTTTTGGAGGGTCATTTGGATTGGGGCCTTCAAAATTTGCAAGAACTAATAAGCTATGTATAGGTATGACCATCGCTATAGGGCTGACAACTGAGTCTAAGGTAGAATTTGTTTTACATCTTACATGGTGATGATTCAATGCCCATTAATATTTTTGCCATGGTATTTCATGCAATTTTTTGCACACTTGCTAATAATAGTCTTTATGTGTTTCAATGTCTTAATGGACTAATATGTTCTCGAGATGTTTGGCCCTTTCCAAGAAAAATTCATGTTCTTTCTGCTTTCGTGATATATTTTATTTTCCATAGTTGTGAGTCACTCGCATAGACTAGGCAAAGAATTGATCCTTAAGAGTATACTTAGAAGTTGAATATTAGTACTTTGAAAGTCTAAATCTAACTAATTTGTCTTGCTTGATTCTTCATGTAGGAATGGGATGCTGAGCATTTTGGTTTATGAAAGGTGGAAGTGCAACAACTGGAAGGCTATCTATCTCGGTTGTATGTGCAAACTATTATTTCCAACTTAAGTCTTCAAAATTGTCCTCTTAATGAACAAATATTCCGCATATCATGAAAGTATGAAAATGGATGAGGGGCACTAAACCCCAAAGCTTCCTAAGGAGATACCCTCATCCAAACACCCCTTAAGCTCTCAAGGTACTTGTGAAGGTTTGAGTTGCTCGAACCTAAGGTGGCACCATTGATTAAGAGGAGGACCGACCGGTATAAGGGGTAACCGATTGTGAATTTGTGATACACGACACTTCTTGTTTACTATCGTACATATTATTCTATGTGGTGCTTGTTCATGTTGCACTAATAATGAACATATATGTTTTGTTTGATACATGAAAAATATGATAATCGAGTCAAGAGGTTTTGAGTTCGAGACCCGGTTGACGCAATTAAAAAATATATAATTGCAGCACACTTCTATTCCACGTCTTAGGTTTGAGAGGCTACACGTGAGGGAGAGTGTTGGAAGTATAAGTGAATTACCCACCTTTTCTCATCAGCTACGTCCATGCTCCCTGCAGGGTTAATTTCGCTGAAATTTCATAAATTTTGGTGATTTCAGCCCTCCAAAATTATATTGTAAGATCAAAATTTGAATTTAAATTCAAATCTTGAGACCAAACCAAAATTTGGGTGCTTTCAGTAATTTTGCTACCCTCCAAAACTTTTCTTAAAAAAATTTGTTAACCCTGCTCCCTGTAAGTATATATCCGACCGTCGCTCTCATTTTTCTCCCTGTCTTTGGTCGTCTCTCCTTCCTTCGCATACAATTAAACAGAGGCAACTGCGACTACACAAGGGATCGATCCATCCGTCATGCCGAGCATGAGAGCACTCCTGCTCCTCCTCCTCCCTCCCGTCTCCGTCCTCCTCGCCGTCGCGGTTCGGTGCCTCGCCCGCGTCGCGTGGCCCGCGGGCTCGTCCTTCCGGTACCTCTCCATGCAGCAGAAGCACGCCAAGAAGGTGGCGACGGAGCAGCGCGACCAAGAGCTGCGGGTGTCGCTGTACAGGAAGGACGACGGGGAGCAGGCGGTGGAGTGTGTGTTCTGCCTGAGCGGCGTCGAGGAGGGCGACGAGATCAGGGAGCTCCGGTGCCGGCACCTGTTCCACAGGGGCTGCCTCGACCGCTGGCTGGCGCGCCCGCCCGCGACGTGCCCGCTCTGTCGCTGCCGGCTCCTGACGACGCCGCCGGCTGCGCCGCCGTGGGAGGAGGAGTACGACGGCGAGGAGGAGGACTCGGACATGGTGCTGTTCATGGCGTACGTGCACAGGAGCAGCAGTTGGTTCTGGCCGCCATGATCGATTCGCTGGAGAGCACGTCGATCTGGACGTGCCGGCGACATGTTTTTCGCGTGTACTTTCTTCCCCGTCGTCCTGAGATATGCATGATCGAGCAGTTTTTATTATTATATATCTGAACATATATGTGCAGTAGTCTAGTCAGGAGAGCAGCAGGGATGGAGAACGAGGTATGGAGCTCTAGCTAGCTTAATGATACACGCATGGACATGGCAGGGCGCGCGTGCAAGACTACGCCACCTCCGTCTCGATGAGCGCTTCGACGTGCATGTGTCGATGACGCTCTCGCGTTCATTCGATCTATGATTCTTTCTTGACCTCGTTCGACCCGCGCTTAAGTTCTCGTGATGCGTGTAGAATACTATTGTTCTCAACCGTCCACGACGTGCGAGGAAGGAGACCGATCGGCGCTGCAAAGCCTTTTTTTACTCGGGCATGTGCAGCCGAGCAAAGCGATCTATGGAGCATGATGCAACCCGAGGTAAAATGGAATGGGAGACTTGGAAATTACTGCTTGCGATTTTCACCTTGTATTGAGACACGATAATGTTGGGTTTGTTCTTTTTAGCTGCGGCTGATGTCTTTTTAGCTGTTTACGACAGAGATTACGAAAAAAGAGATACTCGCTTTGCGATTTTTGATCGTACAGATATTAGTTTTTTAACGTATACTACAATTAACTTGTAGACCCTATCTTTAAAAAATACTCCGTTTAAAAGTTAGTTACTGTAGCAAAAGCCAAAAAGTATTACGAACAGGGCCGTTGGTTCGTGCTAAAGAGCAACGTCTGTTGGTAAGGCAAATCAAACCGATGGGGAAATACAAGTTGAAATGTACGTAATTCGTTTGAACTGTGAGATGTCTTCCAAAAAGTATTTTGAAGATGTTGTCATAGGCTCGATAAATATACGAGTACCATTAACCATGCATATTGTTGTACTTTATGATCCGAATCTGATCAGCTCTGCTCACTTCAAAAATCCGATCAAGTTTTGCACAAAAGATATACTCTAATCAGTATGGCTGATGGTAATGTGAATTGGTTGGAAGTTATTATTAGGATCATCTTCGTATTTATGATGGACTCTGCACCGACCTGCATTAGATGTGGTGTCCAAACGTATTTGCGTCGACTGAAGTCAGATATAGCTACTCAAGTCATTTCCGACTACAACTCCTCATCGTCATCATCTTCTGAGACTCAGTTCCATCTTTGAGCAGAGTGTTATTCTCGTCTTCGACCAGGGTACTGTTCTAGTTTTTTAGTAGGTCTTTATTTCATTACCGACTAGGACTCACTTTCTTCCTCGTCTAGTTCTAAAGGTCATTCGAAGTCAAAGATTATCTCTTATACGTTCTTAGCACAATAAGATCAAGAAAGGATGAGGGGAGATGAACAATCAATCAAATCAAGAGCACATCAATCAAGACAAAAAGATACTATCAATGTTTTAATATCGATCTTATATATGATTTCTTGAATTTGGGAGAAATCTCTTAAGACCCTTGTATGATTATGTAGAGTAAATACACAGAAATTTCTATATAGGTTCGGGCCTTCTCCTAGGAAGATAATAACTCGACGTCTTATGTTATTATTACTAAGAATAAGTTTACAAGTATTAATAGTGTGAAAAGTTTAGCACTCCATCCATAACTGATCCACCCCCTTCTTCAACATCAACTCTTATATCGGCGACAAAGTGACGGCAGTTGTTTCTTATTAGAAGGCACTTTGACACTTCGGGAATTAACTGTTGGATGGTGGTTATTGTTAGAGAGACGGGTGGCTGTTCGCCGTAGGACGGTTGTTATCATAGAGATGTGGGCAAAATCGTGTGTGGTCATTAAGCATAAACGCATATTTTAACTGCCTTGTCAGACAGATCCGCTGTGAGAGTAGGTTAGTCAAACATAAAAGAATAATTAAGAAGTCATAGCATAACTTACGATTAGATAGTCGTACTAGATCTTACAACTAGGTAGTCGTAGCAGACCTCACGACTAGGTAGTTATAGTAGAACTTACGACTACGGAGTAATTACAGTAAGACTTATGACTACTCTACAAAATTTCTTCCTTATCGTTAAGAGATATATTCAAAAAATATGATAACATAGTAAATAGAGGATCATTATATTCTCGTCATCTAGCCCTCCAATTTCAAATGGAAATAATTTACTTGAGCAATCAGAGTAGTAGATGATTGAAAGCATTGTCTTTTCGATTCTCAATTAGGAGTGCGCTTGGACAGAAAAGTAATTTCATTTGAGTTGTAAAGACAGACAGACTTTAAAGAGAATTTTAATTACCTTTTATAATTTTGTCCGCCCATTCGTTTTTCGAGAAATCTATTTAACTCCCGAGACGAGTAATCGATGCTTCGATAAAAAGTTTGCCTTTGGGCTACATTTCGACTTCATTTTCCTCAATCGCTTTCATTCCTCCTTGTGTTTTCTGATGAACAAGTCGTCTTCCTCCTTCAACCTTTTTCTAGATCTAAATCATCCAGTCAGAAAAATGGCAAAGTCCTCACCTAACTAGGCGGTAGCGGAGATGGATAGATTCAAGCTAAAGGCTTTGGAAGAGACTGAAAAGATTCCTCCATAGAAATTCATGAAGTGGAGTGAAGCCTTTTGTGAGTGCGGCCTTTGCCTCCCTGCTTATCCCTTTCTCACGGTGGTATTCAAGTACTTCAGGTTGAGTTGGTGAATCTAGTTCTCAACTCAATTACTATGCTAAGTGTATTTGTGTACCTTTACAAAGCATATTTGGGGATTCTTATAGATTTGGAGTTCTTCGATATTATCATGAGATGAGACATCAAACTAGAATCACTGGAAGCTACGGATTGAAGCTTCACGTCGAGAAGTCAGAGGCATACATCTAGATGTTCACCCGGTCGTCATGGCCAGGTGAAAGAAGAGATAGTTCTACTGGAAGACCATTAGTGAAGACAGTATTTCCTTTGTGGGAAAGGCTGCCGAGAAGAATCCATCTAGGAATTCAGTCCTGAAGGACACTACCAAGATTGCTCCCTACATGTCAGCTATTAAGGAGCTGAGGGATAAGAGACTTACAAGATGGCATGTAGTGAAGGATTACATTACCCACCGCATCAACCCTAGTTACCCACTACTTCAATTCGGACTGTGACGCGGCCCCATCCATCATCATCGGTGCCATGCGCACGAAAAGCTTGCTCGACACCAACAAATGTGGCCTGCAAAGCCCTTCACCATCCCAGAAGAAAATTTTATAGGGGCGAGGCCTCACATGAGGCCCCCCTTATCCGCCGTTGGATCAAGATGATGATCTTGATCCAACGGCTAAGAAAGAGGGGCCTCAACTTAAGGCCCTCCCCTGTAAAAATCACTTCCCACCATCCCGCCTTTGTTTTTTGTTGTCATTGAACATAATTATATTCTCTGTTATTGGATTGTAAGGGTCTTCTCATCCCAAAAGCTAGCTAATGAGGTGAGAGATTTGCTTACTTTTAAGTTAGGTCATTTATCCTTCTACAACTAATGTGAGATTAATCCAACAATTTCTCTCTTCACACATTGGTGTTCCTTAGCCGTTCACCACCCCTTTACCGTACACCAACGGTCCCTCAGGGTCCAGTCTATCAGACATTCACACACTAGTGTTCATTAGGCCGGAGATGTTATAACCGGACTCTGATATCACTTGTTGGATCATAAGATCTTCTCACCCTAAAAACTAACAAATGAGATAGGAAACTTCTACACTTTTAAGTTAGGTTACTTGCTATTCTATAACCAATGTGAGACTATTCCAACACATGTATTGCAACATGCAAAATCGGTCTCCTGTTCTTATGTGTGCTTATTGTTTTTTTTCTAATTTGATCAATGGTTGCTGGACAATGCTGCTAATGTTATGCATCCAGATGCTGTGTTCGTTGCAGTACACCACCATCTTACCATGAGTTACCACGTTTTACTCGGCTAAGGGGAGCATATTGTTTGTGTAAAGGCGACCACATATTCTTCATTCAGGCCGAGCACCTTTCTCATTTAAGAGAAGAGGGCGAAATGACATGGATCCATTGCATTTCGTAATAGGCCGTAGCTTCTGTACAGATGTAGCCTTATTCCAAGTTAAGAGTGTTAGATTCAGAACATTCTCTCCCCTCTATAAGCTGCAAAGAACCAATTCAGCTTCAGGTTTGCAGCATAGAAGAAGGCAACATCGCAATTTGCAGCAGCAACAAACCACAGGGAGATGCATTGCTTTTGCAACATCCATAAGGACAATTTGCAGGAGGGAGGCTGCAGATAAAGAGTTCGTTTTAGAGACTGTTCTGAGCATCCCAAGTACAAGTCGAACCCCTTAACGCCCTCGAAAGTTTCACTATGAACATATGATCATCCGTCATCGATTAGAAAGAGGCCGAGTTAGTTCGCCGGAGCTGATGCTTCGGCTCCGGCTGGGGCACGTACTGCACCACGGATTCCAACATCTGCATCAAACACGAACACAGAAAAGAAACAAAGTGTACATTAGCTCTGAAGGGACTTGGTCGGTATTTAGCGTGTCATGATGTTCAGATAGTGTTTCGCGATCAGCAAACGGATTGTTCATTGACGGAAAGTCACCATCTTAGGCAAATGCTAACAACAATCGGCACATTATCAAGGACTCAATCAGGGAGTGTTGACAAACCACGTCTCAAAAAAATAGAAGAAAAGATAAGAAGGAATTGTACACAATCTATCAAAGCAATGCAGCTGATTCATCAGGCTTAAATTAAAACGTTGAATCTTTCAGCTTGGACTAAAGAACAGAGCCTCAATTGTCATGTCTGTCCTATAAGCGCGCATCAGACAAACTAGTACATTGGAAAACTGTATGATAGCAATAAGATAGAATATAGGACTACGTGATGATTCACAATCTCATATAATAAAGTCAAATGGACAACTGTTGCAGGTTTTGCCCATACATCAACCATTACTACCGCTCTTCAGTAAAGGTACTAGTATCTTCTAGCTTGGTTTTGACTAGAAAATGACTTGCTTACTGAGGTTGTATATACTTGACACAATGAGCTCATGGAAGTAGAAACCATCACAAGAGACTAAACAAGAAGAGAAGCTTGCATTTTTGTTATTCTACCTTGTGCTCCCTGAGACGCTTGTTCTCCTCCTCCAGCCGCGAGATCTTGTTCTCGAGCTCGTTCGTGTACGCCTGCAACACCACACGCATGGCAACCTTACGAATCCGTGAAACGCAGTGGTATTTTGGTGTAAACACTCGAAAACACGATGAAACCCCCACCTGCTTCCTGGCCCGGGACCTCGCCGCGGACTCGCGGTTCTTGATCATTCGCTTCTGCCTCCGCTCCACCGTCTTCTCCACCACGCCGTCCCCGCCAGCCGCCGCCGCGGCGCCGCGCTTCCGCTCGCCCACCTGCGAGAGGAACCCCCCGACCGCGCCTCCCACCCCTCCCCCGTGGTACACGGCGTCCAGCACCGGTCCGGCGCCCACCCCGAGCGACCGCGGAACGGGTCGCCCAACGTACTGCTGCGGCTGCTGGTACTGCTGCAGCCAATGCGCGCCGCCGGCGCAGGGGCCACCGTCGACGGCCACCCCGGCGCGCGAGAGGAAGTCTTCCAGCGTCATCTCGCCCATCGTCGGCAGCCGGCCGCGGCTGGCGCTCTGGATGTCGCGCCACACCTCGTCCACCGTCTTCTTGCCCCCCGTCGTCCCCGCGGTGCGCGGGTCGGCGGCGGGGAGCACCGTGCGCAGGAGGTCGTCCAGGTTCATACTCCGCAGCGGCTCGCCCAGGTGGCTCTCCACCTCGTTGAGCGTGAGGCTGTACACCGACCCGTGCAGCGAGAGGGCTCCGCCGTCGGCGTGGGACGACATTGTCTGAGCTCCCATCCACACACACCAGAGTCTAACTACACGCGGTGCGATCAGCTGCAAAGAACGAAATCAATGCACAAAAATGCCAAAAAGAAAAGCTCGCAAGATCGGAAATGGAAAGAACAGCGAGTACTGGCTGAATCGATCGAACCGACGACAGTGGAAAGAAGAAATCTTGGAGCATGCCAGGAAAGGGAGAGAATCTAGCAAGCAACAGGGGAAGAGAGGGGCGGGTGCAGTTCTTGCTTCTTTTACCTTACTCGGCAAGGGACCAGACCAGATCAGAATCTGGTGTGCGAAGCAGCAGGGGCAGATGAGAGAGCATTAGTTTAGGGGCTGGCACAAGAGGGCTAGTGATGTGGGAGGAGGGTCCTAAAAGGGCTCGCTCGCTCTAGAGCGTGTGTGTGTGTGTGTGAGGAGAGAGTGGAAAGAGGAGCTGCCTTTTTGGCGAGGCCAGTGTTCCACGCTTTGCTGCGTTTCTTTTAGCATCTACACCCAGTTATACCGTTGAAAGCTCTTCCAACAAACAGCTTCGTATCTCTTCTACATCTCTCTCCACTCCATTCTCCACCACTAGTGACTGAGGGTGACCTCTTCCCACCCCCAGCCTAACCTAATATGCAATGCGTTGTCTTGTTGTGCTTACCTCCGCCTTTATCCACCATCAGACCACCGTCTTATTGGCCTCCCTCTACATCTAAGGACACGATGAATTCATCGACTATGACGGCACACTTCTATCGGCCATCGGCCATCGCATGAGAGCTAAGGTGAGCTAAGGTGAGTAAGAGGGAGGAGCTGAGTAGATCGTGCCGACCACTGCTTTTTTTCACTATTCACTACACTATCCACTAACTCCCACGGAGGCTCGTTAATCACGAAAGGAAGTTGTTTGGGCCTCTCTATCTAGGATATTGTTGTCTGTGTCCAAAGGTGAAAAATACACAAGCTAAATGTGTTGTCCATTGCTATTTCTTTGTAACGTATAAATTCGTCTTCATAATAATTACAGTTTTAAAATTTGTCATCACAGGTGATTCTATAGTAGAGTATTGGTGAAGAAAAAAGTTTCAAAAAGAATAGTGCTAACTGTTGTAGAAACAACTGGTGGCGCTCCAATGGGCTTTTGTTTTCGGCTTTCGGTTGAAATAGTGCTAACTATAGTGACTGTTAGTTTTTTAAAAAAAATAGAAAAAAACGAGAAAAAATCGTTATATCGTCGTAGACAATATAAAAGAATACGGAGAAAAAAGAAAAGTGAAAAAGCCAAAAAAACTAAAATAAGCTAAAATTAAAAGTTGGTATATTTTAAATAACTTTTAATTTAAATAATTTAATAGTTATAAAAAACTATAAGTTAAAATCGTTTAAAGCGAAGCCACCGGTGTAGACCATGTTTGCAGAAAAAAGTACGGCATAGCAGTACCATCTACTAGTGTCTCTTGGTTTCTGTTTTGCGGTTGGATTGTTGTCAATAAACACAGTAGGTCCTGCGCGGCTGGTTTGCCGTCCTGTAGCGCATCGGAAGGAGCTCCAATATCTGCGGTCAATAACTGTTGTGGATAAGGCGATCTGACATAAAGTACGCAAATACTCGGTAAAATTGCTGAATTTCAGGGTAGAAGTTGGGCATTGGACAGTGAAGCACGACCGATGGATGGAAAGTGTTGAATGGTCCTTGGCTAGTTTCTGCCAACAAAACTGAAGCTTTGGGTTGCGATTTGTTAGATCTGTTTTAACTGTTTTATGGCTTAGGTAATTTTTAAAATATTTTTAGCTTCTGATTTATTCTAGACAAAAGTTATTTAGAACATATTAATTTCTAATCTCAACTTATTTAAGCTATTTTTATTTTATTTTTCCCTTTATTTTTAAGAAAAAAATAACAACTGTCACAGTGCAATTTCAACTATAAATCAAAAGTCACGGCCGGAAGCTTAAGCCGCAAGCCAATTGGAGCGGGGAGCTTTTCGCTTATTGCTAAAATTGCACTATGACGGTTGTTAGCTTTTGTGGGAAAAATAAAAAATATTATATCATCATGGATAATGCAAAGGAATAAAAGGCAAAAAAAAAAAAACCCCAAAATCAAAATAAGTCAAAATTAAAAGTCGACTGTTTCAAGTAGCTTTTGACTTATATAAACTAAAATAAGTCAGAAGCTAAAATCGTTTGGAGCAAGACTTATAATGATTGCTGAGAAAAATTTAAAGCTAAAAGTCACTGAAAAACTAAAACGAACATGGCCTTAATCATTTTACTTAACCTTTGTTTTTTATATATATAATCCGTCATGCTTTTTTTGTTGAAAGATGCTTCACACTACATATTTTGTAGTACATATCACATATGTGCTACAAGACGAGCTCAACCTTCAATTTCTTCTTACGCTAAATTCTATCATGATCTACGCTAACAACTGTTGATTTAGGCCCCGCTCATTTCAGTTTTTTTCAGCTTCATTTTTAGCTTCAACTTTTTTTCACTATTCAGTAATTTGTCTTTTTCTAAATTTTTTTAGATTTTTTGAGCTTTTTTTGCATTTATCTTTTTTTTCCCGTGTTCCTTTGCATTGTCCGTGATGGGCTAACATATTTTTTCTATTTTTACATTTTTTTAAATTTAATTATGCCCAAAAAGCTAAATCACTGATAAGAAAGCCATTTCTGATGAAATTTCAGCCAAAAGCCAGAAGTCATCGCTAAAACGATCACCCCCTTAGAGGGCGTTCGGAATAGCGATATCTTTTGATTTTTGCTGAAAAAACACTGTAGTTAGCTTATTTTTTACTATAGCTGAGTTGGTTTATTAGGTATAATTAAATTTTAAAAATACAAAAATAAAAACGGCATGCTAATCTAGAGCAGACGATGTAAAGGAATACGGGAAAAAATAAAATAAAAACAAATTTTTTTGTTACTATAGCTACAGTACGCTACAATACCTGTTACAGTGCAACCAGAAGCAATCACTAAACGCTAGCTATCATCGCGCAGCCAACTTGAGCGGGACCATCCAACCAGATGTTGTATGCGTATTTATCATGTCAATCCACTGTAGCTTAAGACCATTAGTTTATCATGTCAATCCACTGTAGCTTAAAACCATTAGTCACGATGTAATAGAACACGCCTAACTACATAGCTAGCCTAATGCAGAACACCTAGCTATCCATTTGCCACCATCATATTTTTGGCTTGTTTATTTAATCGGTTCCGTTGTATCAAATAACATCTTCTACCTTTGCCTTGCAGAATCACACATCTTCCCTTGTCCAATCCGAGGCTATATGGACAAGAAAAAGTTCCTCTTGTAAGGGCATTCCCAATAACTTAATACTATAGCTTATTACTAGATGAGAGAAAATGGTTGCATGATATTTTATATACAACCACTGCAATAGCTTGATACTACAGTTTTTACTTAAGTTTGTATTTAGATGAGAGAGAATGACTAATCTAGAGAAAGATAGCCCCACTAGTTTCTTGATTTCCTAAAAAGGCTCCATACTTGCATGAGTATCAAACTTCTCTCTCTTCACCTCACTAAAAAGTTGGCATGGTATAAGCTATTATGAAACAGATGTGCTTGTTGGGAGTGCCCTAAGCAAAATTCCTAACAAGCTTATCTGCTAATGACGGTAATTATGACATCTTTGTACGAAAGTACTACTGCTAATGCCAGTTGGACATTTAGTAGTAGTAATATTTAAGATGAAGTTGGAACTAAGCTTGCAAGCATGTTGAGCAGACTGATGGATCAAACCGAAACTTCCTTAAAAAAATGATGAAATCTTGTTGCTACGCGCTAGTTATTGTCATGGCTCCCAAGTCTGCAAGGACGCCTTCATTGCTACGTTGGGAAGGAGAAGGACCGACTGTTTGGTCCATTCACAGAGCGCATATGCTGTAGAGATTATTGGAACCTGCTGTACAATCTTTTGCTTCTTCAGACGTCACTCCTATTATTGACTTGTCCCTTGTGGCTGCATTGGTCAGACCATGATGGAAAGGAAGATTTACATGCAGTTACAAGTTTGCTGTGCCAAATAAGACAGAAGCAGAAGTTGCAGAACCACAAATCACTCGCCATGCAAATCTCATAAAACCGAAGTTCCAGTGGAGAAATGGTTTGCAAGTTCTGCACTACGTCGTTGGTTGCTATGGACTACTGCATTTTACACTTTCAATTCCGAATTATTCAGGCTAGTACTATATTTTCTCCGAGAGACGATTATTCAGACCCTTTAACCTGTTAAACTGAAGGTGATTCTGCATTCCAAACGGCGCTAGGTACTCCATTTTGTTAGATATGGCAATATCTTTGTAATCTCATATTACGCATGATATAAGACTTGATTGGCATCGGTTGTTTATATTAGGAAGAGTAGATTCTCTTGTTGTAACTTGCCTTGTAATTCAAATAGCATTGATGCCGATTATATCTTTCCATGCATGATCTGTAACATCCACGCATGGGGATATTCCATGCCTATATAAACATGTAACCGCCGGCCAGGGAAGTGCAAGGCGTTTCACCAAATACTTCCGCTCCTCTGAACTTTAGATGGTATCAGAGCGTTCAAATATTCTAGTTCCGATCTACAATGTCTGGGTCTTCTTCCTCCACCACTCCCATCATGAATTCTCTGTTTGGCGTTCCCATCTCAGAGAAGCTGTCAAAGAACAATCATGCCATGTGGAAGGCGCTAATCCTCGCTGCTATCCGAGGTGTGCGTCTGATGGGGCATCTGACCGGCGCTTCGTCAGCCCCTCCTGCCGAGATTGAAGACAAGGTGGCTGACAAACCGACAAAAGTTCCAAACCCGGCATACGAGGAGTGGTATGCCACCGATCAGCAAGTTCTGGGTTTCATCCTTACCTCTTTATCAAGGGAGGTGCTCGTCCAAGTCGCTGCGAAGGAGACTGCAGCGCAGGCATGGAGTGCGATTGAGTCCATGTACTCGTCGCAAACTCGAGCTCGTGTCGTAAACACGCGCCTCGCTCTCTCAACAGCCCAGAAGGGGAATCAATCTGTTGCAGAGTATGTTGGAAGGATGAGGGCTCTTGGCGATGAGATGGCTGCCGCCGGGAGACCCCTTGATGATGAAGAACTCGTCGAGTATATCTTTACGGGTCTTGACTATGAGTTTAATCCCATAGTCTCTGCTCTTATTGCAAGGACGGAAGCTGTCTCCTTCAGTGAAGTTTACGCTCAACTTCTTGCCTTCGAGACGTGCATGCAGCTGGCTGATCGCGGGAACTACTCTGGGTCTTCTGCCAATATGGCAAACCGGAGTGGCCGCGGTGGGTCTGGAGGTCGCGGACGAGGCACTGGACGTGGTCGAGGTGCAGGCCGCAACCGGAGTGCAGGCTTCTTCAACACCAACAGTCCGCGCCAAGGAGGAAACAGTGGTGGGCGTGGCAATAGCAGCGTCAACATCAACCGTGGCGTCAACAATACACGTCTAGTATGTCAAGTGTGTTATAAAACTGGGCACACTGCTGACCGATGCTGGCACAGGTATGATGAAACTTACGTTCCAGATGAGAGAAATGCGCAGGTCGCAACAAACTCCTATGTTATGGATACAAACTGGTACACCGACACTGGTGCTACTGACCACATTACTGGAGAATTGGAGAAGCTATCAGTCCGTGACAAGTACCATGGAACGGATCAGATTCACACCGCTAGTGGTGCAGGTATGAATATTAGTCATATTGGCCAATCTACTATTCATACCCCTAATCGTGATCTCAATCTTGACAATGTTCTACATGTTCCTAAAGCCAAGAAAAATCTCGTTTCAGTTCATCGTCTTACCACTGACAATAATGTCTTTCTAGAGTTTCACCCTGATTTCTTTTTGATTAAGGATCAGGACACGAAGACAACTCTGCTTAGAGGGAGGTGTCACAAGGGCCTGTACCCTCTTCCTCATGCACCACCTACAAAGCAAGCCTTTGAAGTCAATAAACCATCTTTTGATAGATGGCATAGTCGTCTAGGTCATCCTGCTGCTCCTGTTATCCAAAGAGTAGTTAGAGAATTTAATCTTCCTTGTTCAGTTGAGTCAAATAAAACTTCAGTTTGTGATGCTTGTCAACAAGCAAAAAGTCATCAGTTACCCTATCCCAAATCCACCAGTGTATCTACTTATCCTCTGCAGCTTGTGTTCTCTGATGTTTGGGGACCAGCACCTGAGTCTATTGGAAGATACAAGTACTATGTTAGTTTTATTGATGACTTCAGCAAATTCACCTGGATATATCTCTTAAAATTTAAATCTGAGGTATTCCAAAAATTCCATGAGTTTCAGAGTCGTGTTGAACGACTCTTTGATCGTAAAATCATTGCCATGCAAACTGATTGGGGAGGTGAATATGAGAGGCTTAACTCCTTTTTTAGCAAAGTTGGCATATCTCATCGTGTTTCTTGTCCTTATGCTCATCAGCAAAATGGAGCAGCTGAGCGCAAACACAGACACATTATTGAAGTAGGATTGTCTCTCTTGGCTCATGCTCATATGCCTCTAAAATTTTGGGATGAAGCTTTCCTTGCCGCAACTTTCTTGATTAATCGAACTCCTAGCAAAGTCATTAATCACTCTACTCCTTTGGAACGCTTATTTCATACTAAACCTGATTATTCATCTTTGCGAATTTTTGGGTGTGCTTGTTGGCCGAATCTTCGCCCTTATAATACCCGCAAGCTTCAATTCCGTTCTAAGGAGTGTACTTTTTTAGGATACAGTAATCTCCACAAAGGCTTTAAGTGTCTTGATGTGGCCACAGGTCGTATTTACATTTCAAGAGATGTTGTCTTTGATGAAAATATTTTCCCGTTCTCAAAACTTCATCCCAATGCTGGTGTCCAGTTGCGCTCTGAAATTCTTCTTCTTCCTCCAAACCTGCTAAACTCCAGACCTGGGGATGAATTTGTAGATGGTCATATGTCTAATACTTCTGATCACAGTGAGTCTGTTGGAGAACTGCAGGTGTCACAGGAAGGATCTGAAAATGAAGGATCAGAGGATCCAGGGCCGGCTTCTGAGGCTGATGAAGGTGTCAGTATTCCGCATGTTCCTGAGCTGCATCAATCATCGCCTGTCACGACACAGGGGCGGTCTGCGCCCTGTACAATTTCTGCGCTCCCTCTCATGCTAACTCCAGTGCAGGGCGAGCCTACAGGACGGTCTGCGGTGTCAAGGGGGGCAATAGAACCTGTCACCGCACCTACACATGATCTGCAAGGTCAGTCTACGCAAGATCTGTCTTCGGCTGCACTTGCGCAAGATCCGGCTTCACCCGCGCAAGATCTGATTCCTGCCCCAGGCCCAAGGACGCGTCTTCAAGCTGGCATTAGAAAACCCAAGGTATATACTGATGGTACTGTTCGCTATGGATATTTCATGTCATCCGGTGAGCCATATGATGTTAGTGAAGCTTTGGGAGATAAAAATTGGAAAAAGGCTATGGATATAGAATATGATGCTCTTATTAAGAATAGAACTTGGCATCTAGTTCTACCTCAAAAAGGAAGCAATATTATAGATTGCAAGTGGGTTTATAAGATTAAACGTAAAGCTGATGGGAGTTTAGATAGATACAAAGCTCGTCTAGTTGCAAAAGGGTTTAAACAAAGGTATGGCATAGATTATGAAGATACCTTTAGTCCAGTTATCAAGGCCGCAACTATCAGGGCTGTTCTGTCTATTGCAATCTCTAGAGGTTGGAGTTTGAGGCAACTAGATGTTCAGAATGCTTTTCTGCATGGTGTCTTAGAAGAAGAGGTGTATATGAGACAACCTCCAGGGTATGAAGATAAAACTAAGCCAAACTATGTGTGCAAATTAGATAAAGCTCTATATGGTCTAAAGCAGGCACCACGTGCATGGTATGCTCGACTGAGTGCTAAGTTATATGAACTCGGTTTTAGTTCTTCAAAGGCAGACACATCATTGTTCTATTTTAACAAAGATAATGTATCAGTTTTCGTGTTGATTTATGTGGATGATATAATAGTTGCAAGTTCAACTCAAGAAGCAACCTCAGGTCTCTTGTACAACTTAAATAAAGAATTTGCATTGAAGGATTTGGGAGAACTACATTATTTCTTAGGCATAGAGGTAAACAAAGTTCGTGATGGGATTATTCTAACTCAAAGTAAGTATGCTTCGGATCTGTTGAAAAGAGTGGGCATGTCTGATTGTAAACCAGTTAGCACTCCTTTGTCCACTAGTGAGAAGTTGTCTGCTTTTGAGGGTGAAACATTAGGTGCTAATGATGCAACACAATATAGGAGTATAGTTGGTGCACTTCAGTATTTAACTCTTACAAGACCTGATATTGCATTCTCTGTAAACAAAGTCTGCCAATATTTACATGCTCCTACAGTGATACACTGGGCTGCTGTAAAAAGGATTTTGAGGTATTTAAAACAATCCACTAAGATTGGACTAAAGATCAGTAAGTCCAATTCTATGCTTGTTAGTGGGTTTTCAGATGCAGATTGGGCAGGATCTGTAGATGACAGAAGGTCTACTGGAGGCTTTGCTATTTTTCTGGGGTCAAATCTAATCTCATGGAGTGCACGCAAACATGCAACGGTTTCAAGATCAAGTACTGAGGCAGAGTATAAAGCATTGGCCAATGCTACAGCTGAGATAATGTGGATTCAAACCTTGTTACAAGAAATTGGTATAAAATGTCCACCTACAGCTAGATTGTGGTGTGATAATATTGGAGCCAAATATCTCTCTGCTAACCCTGTGTTTCATGCCCGAACTAAGCATATTGAAGTAGATTATCACTTCGTAAGAGAACGAGTGACAAGAAAATTGTTGGAAGTTGACTTTGTTCCTTCAGGTGATCAAGTTGCAGATGGATTCACTAAGGCTTTAACCGTGCGACAATTGGATAACTTCAAACACAATCTTAACCTAGCCCGGTTATGATTGAGGGGGGCTGTTAGATATGGCAATATCTTTGTAATCTCATATTACGCATGATATAAGACTTGATTGGCATCGGTTGTTTATATTAGGAAGAGTAGATTCTCTTGTTGTAACTTGCCTTGTAATTCAAATAGCATTGATGCCGATTATATCTTTCCATGCATGATCTGTAACATCCACGCATGGGGATATTCCATGCCTATATAAACATGTAACCGCCGGCCAGGGAAGTGCAAGGCGTTTCACCAAATACTTCCGCTCCTCTGAACTTTAGACATTTATCAATTTGTCCGCGGTTGAAACTAGGGAATTCACCACGAGGGTCGCTGTAATTCATGATGAGCACGACAGCTGCATAGAGCAGAGCACACCAACTGCAAGCTTTGCAGGTTTGCAACAGAAGGCGTCTGACTCTGAAACAAGGGGCGCCCGCACATCGCTGGCACTGGCCGGGAGCTCGAGTCGATGCCATTGCTTGGAGGATGACACGTGGCGCGTCCTGACATCCAAGTAGTAAAAGCAGACCTGTAGTGCAGTTGGCACTTGGGACCGATTAACAACGCCAACGCGGATGCTTAGCTGTGCCACGTGGCAGTTCGGCATTTGAGGCTATTTTCCTTTTCTGGAAATCCAGGCAAATAGATGCTCATGGCTTTAGCAAAAAAAGGCAAGAAACGTTTCTTTAGTTGTGCAACGAGTAGTGTATTGGTACTGGAGTACTCTATCAGACAGGGGAACAGGGAAATCTACTAACCCTAAAAAAATAGGAAGGATCCATCTCTTTCCGTTCCTTCTCAGTGCCATTGTACATTTCTTAATTCTCAGTAGCATCAAGGATGAAGCAACATCTTTTTAAGCACTTTAATTTTCTAATACTAGCTTTGGTACTATCTTAGAGTGGCTGACATGTGGGGCATGGAATGGATTCCAGCAGAGTAGCTAGCTAGCTAGTAGTAATCTTCTTTGTAATAGCAGGTCTAAGGGGGTTTCAATTACTCTCTAGCAATTCTGCGACATTGTTTAGTGATAGATGACATGGAGCCTATATATATTCATGTGATGGCATGATGAAGAATAAAGCCTACCTTCTTTCCCCAGCTTTTGTGAAAGTCCTATTCTTTCAGTCTAGGTTAGCGTTTTCTATTACTGAAATGTATTGCAAGATCTCAGCAGTTAGCATGCATTTGTAATGTTAATCATTAGCTTTACTTTCTTCATATTTGCCAGCTTAGCCCACCACTTCGGAAGGCAGCTAACCTGTTGCTCGTCTCAGCAACGGCTTAGATCTTCGTGTGTAGTACAAGTTGTATAATTGTACATTCCCCTAAAGCTTTCTCTTTCTCTTCTTTGCATCGAAAGAATAACAAGATGAGTAAAGAAATGCTGTAGCAAAGGGCTTGCTGTCGCGTTTGCTCGGTTGATGGGCGTGGTAGTGGCCACCCCATCCGCCCGCATTGAACTGTGTCCCTTCGATACTATTCATGTAAATAGTATTCTCGGAGTATACACGTGTATATGGGTATATTCAGTGTTCAAATCGCGTGTCCATGCTCTTGGAGTTTTTGGGGCTCTGTCTCTAGCTCAAGCTTGTGCATTGGATGTACCTACGTAGGTGTGTATAGGTGTGTGTGTGGTGTTGAGTGCATGTATGCGTGAGTGCGTCCTTGTTGCCCTAAAAAAAGGCTTGCTGTCAGATATGCTCTTTGCCAATGAGAACTTCCCCTACACCTTGAAGGCGGAGCAAAATTCCTTTTCAAATAGACTAGGGGTGGGTTCTTTTGTGAGGCTTATATATGTGGTTTTTAAATTCTGGTCTATTCATGAAAGGCAACACGCAATAAGAAATAGTTCAATGTGATTTTAGCCAGTACAGCTGAATTCAATACAGTTTGTACTATAATTTACCTATAGACCTCACTTTAAAAAACACACCGTTTAACGACGAGTTACTATAGAAATGGAAGTTAAAGTCTAAGCCTAAAAAAACTGAGCCTAGTACTAGCACATTTTCAGTTTCTTTTATAGTACTTAATATAGTAGCTGTTGTGGTTACAGACTAAATAGTAAGTATGGGACTATCAGAGTGTGTTGGCAAAATCAGCAATCTCATTTCCCTTGCTAACCTAAGGGAATATATATACACACATATACATATATATATATGGCCATAAAATCTTATTACAATAGTGTCCCTAGTACAGTGTAGTATTCTAAGAGTATACATATTTTTTACATGTCTTATTGGCCCTTCTGGCCCAGTAGACCAAATATATGCTAGTGGGGGCCATCCTCACAAGCGTAGCATTTATACTTTTTTCCTAGTTTCTTCAGCAATTTGGTAACCGTAGTCCATCTTAGAAATTGGCCTTTGTATGCCAATGGTTGTACTCATTGCTACCTCTCATTCTGAAAAGGGTAAAATCTATGATGAATGGCTTAATTAAATGTTCTATCCTCCCTTAACAACTTGGCCTAAAGACCTCGTTGTTTGAGAGTACGTAGTACTAAGAGAGAATGATAGCCCAGTCAAGAACTCAAGTTATGAAGTTTGTATTGTTTTGACTCCTCTGTTTGCCTAGGTAGCAACTAGAGCTAGGAGTTGGGCCAAACTTATCCATGCTAGTCTGAGGTCCGACTAGCCTAGCACGAGCACGCCACATGGCGGGCCATGCCAGCATGACATGAATGGTGGGTCGAGCTGGACCTGGAAAGTCGGCTCGTCGGACGGCACGGCACGGCACAGCATATCATGCCGTGCTCAGGCTAGCCCAACCAGCATGCCAGCGCCACGACCACCTTGGCCTCTCGCTTCCCGTCGCCATCCCATGATTCCCCAATCCCCACAAGCCATCACAAAGATTCCTCAATCTCCACAAGTCATCACAGAGCAGAGAGAGAGAGTAGAGGGGAAGGTGTATACCAAATGGCCGTCGTGCACCACTAGCAGCAATAGCTGCACCTCCTCGAACTGCGCCTGTAGCTCCTAGCACACGCGGAGCAGCTCCAGCACCGTGGCGGAGCCGGGCTAGGCCATGGTGCAGCGTAGGCTCACCAGCGCTAGTGCACGCTTCCACTCCACCTTGAAGGCTTGAACGACTGCTTTGGGATGGAACCCCGGTGTAAGCCACTTGCCACGTCGATGACTAATGTTGAGGCATAGTCCAAGACTGGGAAGGGCGGATCAATGTATTAGGTAATATGGTTTTATTATTCATAACAATACAGGTAATGTGATTTCTTTTATCCGCAGCAATAGAGCGGAAGCGTGATGTGTCGACACCGGCCTGGGCAAAGCTTGGCCTAAGCGTAATGGTAGAACTGAGGGCATAGAGTAAACTGAGCCCGATGATAACTCGACGTACTAGAATAATATGATTTTTTTAGTCCACAACAAAGCATGGACATTGAACTAGTTTTTAACAAGGTGGGTACAAGAGAAAGGAAGATGGTAGCCACTGCCACCATCGTCACCTCCGCCTTCATCATGTATAGTTACTTCGGGCTGGGCTTGGGCTGACATTGCACGAACACCGCACGATGGGCTTTGGGCCATGCCTAGCATAGCCGAAGGCAAGGTGGGCTAGCACGACACGACACGATGGGGTGACTAAGTTGAGCTAGCACGACACGGTGTGGCCTGAAGCACGATGGGCCTGGGCCATGTCGGCACGGTACGACCCAATGCCCACCACTAGTACCTTTTCTTCTTCTTCTTTTATTCTCTACAAGGGGTAACAGTGCTAAGTTTGATTGATTAGAGTACATAAGTACAAGAATTCTGGGGGAAGAAAGGGACCTGAATGAGTGAATAAAAGCGACATTCATCAGCTTATTCCTGATTTTTGCACAAAGTACAGGCCAATTCATCCAGTGTTTTTTATTAGATATTCAAGTTGATTGCTTCTGCCTTACAAAGTGTGAAGACTATGCTATACTAAGAATACTATATCATTAAGTATGGCAAGTCTTTCAAAATTTTCCCAAATATCAACAACAACACACAATAGAAACACAAATTCATAGACTCATCAAATCTCTGAACCAAACAAGGCAAAACTACGAAAAAGCAAAGTCCTACTAGTCTGACCTTTATGAACTAGCAATCAAACCTCTATCAGCCAGTGGTCAAACCTCTAGGCGATGAACAGTAAATCAGCACGATTTTAAAACTAAGAATTCATGTAACTTTTGATCCGATGATCCAAATGACTTTAAACTTGGCATGCAACTTCTCTAGGATGTCACAAATCTAATCCAATCAACCATCAAGAGAATCATTGCTAAATTTATGATATTTTTTTATTTGAAGAAAGGTTATTTATCAAAACCAGATAAGAGAAGGAAATTGCGATCTGCTTTTGTTCGTAAGTCCTAAATGATTTATGTGACCTTGGATGGGTTCTCACATATCATATTAAGCTATACCATAACACGAATTCAAGTCAAAATCACACACAAGAGCCAAACTCTAAAATCACCTCTCTTGAGAAAAATCGACGACGTGATGCTCATGATTTATTGCCAAGATCGTACACCCACGTCGAGGTCATCACCACTTAAAACGCTTAAGTCCCTAGCATGCCAATATCATACCATAGTCCGTGATGGCCAATGCTTGCTGTCAAAATCATACATTTGCTTCAAGAATTGTCATATCTTGAAATGCACAAAACCGATTGGCACACCATATGCATGCATTGCCTCCTCACGATCATTGTTCTCCCATACTCTCGGCATGAGAGGATGCACCATTCAGACTTACATGACACTCTATGGTCACCAAGCTTCCATCTTGTCGCCGGCCGTAATCCATCGTCAAAGTACCTGCACATCAAAGACAAAACAATCAGTGCGAGCACAAATGATACACACTTAACTCTCAATTAGCAAAACATATGCATAGACCTACGTCATAACTTACACATGCATGAAAACCTCATGATTAATATTGCATGAACATACTATGACTAACGCCTACACAGACTCTCATCGTGACTAACACCCAAAATCAGAACCACTCAACAGTTGGATAGAGGGCCGGTCTTTCCGTAGCCACCTAGCCGATCAAACCGCCAGGCATCACCCCACAATGTTTAGACCGCCATTCCTGGTTAGTCTGTCCGGTGCTACCAGAGAGCACATGCTACCAGAGAGCACATGTTATACTGCAATTTTACAAAAATCAAACTCAATTAATAAAAGCAAGGCATAAACAATATCAAATATTCATCATTCTTATGAGGCTGCCACCATAAGATGTTACACACTGTGATTGCAGTTCTTCGCAGCACAGCTTGGACCTGAATCTTTGAAGTATCAAGGGGAATTTTTGTATGAGATGGTGGGTCCATAGACGCATTTGGTGGCATTGTTTATCCACTTTCCAGGCTCCTGCTTAATCATGGCCAGACACTCTTGAGAGCTACGAGGCACGGCCAAATAGGTTTAATCACGGCATTAGGGAGCACCACGCCCATATTTGAGAAATGTAATTATCATCATGATCACACACCAACACCACTGTATCATTAGCATGAGCGGCCTAGTCGCAGTGCTTGCCCTTCTCCACAAAAAGGGGGGAACACAGCGCTTGCTTGAATGACTAATCAGAAATTCAGAACTACGCATAGTTGCATATACTAGATATTGCATAGATGAAAATGGATACTTAACCTTGAGAAGATGACATATTTCCCGTACAAATGTATGCAATCTTATCACTATAAAGAATTCACGCAAATTGGTTCAGTCTAAACACATGGAACCACAGGCACACCACTTCGGCATCCCATCTTTGATCTTGTCATGGAAACTTTCACTCCGATATGTTGTAGATGCGCTTTCGCTCACATTGTCATCTGCTTTTACCGTTTCACACTTTTACTCACTTATATACCTCCTAAAAGTACAGTGGCTCTGAAGTCTAAAAGTACTGCTCCTAATCGAGGGTCAATCAGCCAATGGAAAGAAATGTTGGTGCATGATTAATTAATAGCAAGCAGTAAACCCATTGTACTGAAGCTGATATTATCTATTGCTTAACTTGAGTATTGTGATTACACACCAAACAATACGGACTGGGCTACCTGAGAACCACCTAGGCAGCTTCCCTAGAACCCTACTAGTGTGGAAAAATGTGAATTACCTTGGGATTAGGTAACTTCTCCCAAAAAAAAAGTCGTCCCTTCCCCCAGAGGTTTAGGACATGCTAATTACAGGACTGGCTCTACCTGGGCCTATGTTTATAGGGACAACTATGCCATTTTCTCTTCCTAAAGTTACACAAATACCCTTACCTAGACCTAAATGCATAGGGGTAAGACTAGTATTTGCACCATACGACAACCTTATATTGGGTAGGCCGTGCCATGTCACTGGCATTCTGGGCTACCTCTCATAGTTGAGGGGCCATGTCTTTGTGGGCCAAGGCCATGCTTGTAACTCCTTGGCCCCCTCTGTCTCCTTAGCCCATGGAGAAAGCCTAATCCCCTTTAGCCGAGCTGTTTGTCAGGCGCGTCGTGGCCTATCATGCACAGACGTATGCGCCAGCTATCACTAGTGGATTGGATGCTTGGGGCGACAGTTGGCCTACTCGTCACACGCGAGACGAGGAGTCGCACTGGTCTAAACGCATAATTTTTCTCTTTGCCTTTTTGGTTCCTACGCCTGCTGTTCGAGCATTTAATGCCCGTCTTGTCTACTTAATGCTGGGCTCTCCAAGGGCACCCTTTCTTCCTTCACCTCTTACACTTGCCACTACTGCCCGCTCGCTTGTTGATAGTTTCTTTTCACCTACCGCTGTTCTCTCTCGGGTTCTCTTCCATGATGATGGTGCGCGCTATCGATCATGGTGATCGCGGTGGTTCATCGGCTCTGTCAAGTAGTCATGGCGATGGGAGCGACTGTCTGGAGCTAGCCGTCGACAAGCAGTGGAGAGCGCCTGCTAGATCTAGTGGCATTTTCATGAATACACCGGGTTTGTCCATCGCGATAGGAGAACTAGTGGAGGCACTCGTGCGCGACGGTAAGATCGCCTCCCTCGAGGAAGTGCGCCTGCCATTAGAGGGTGAGGTTGAGCCATGACTACGAGAGGGCAAAACACAGATCTTCACTACTTACTTCGATGCCAGGCTCCGTATCCCCACCACACGCTTCATGGGTGACCTCTTGTGGCTATACAAGCTGGAACTTCAACAACTGACGCCAACGCCATCGCCTGCCTCGCCGTGTATTCCTGGGCAGCCCAGTAAGAGAATTCCATCCCTAGCGTGGCTGTGTTGGCGTCACTACACGATGTGTGGTGCCAGCAAAAACTCATAGGGAACGGTCAGCGGTCGAATTTGGGGGGCGTCAGCCTGCAGCTCCGGAACCCTATATTGGGGCCTTTCCGTCGAACTCGAAGGCAAATGAAGAGTTTGTTCAACATGAGTGACAGTTTCAACAGTTGGTATCAGAGCCACAAGTATCCCCTGTTTCTTGCTTATTCTCTATTAGCCAGTTCCAACAGTTGGTATCAAAGCCACAGGTGGTATCGTAGACACCGGTGAAGTGTGATAGCGATGATGCTATGATGTCAGACGTAACAAGGAAGGAGAGTGCAGTGGCTTTGCAATACCCTCTCTTGACGACCACAAATTATGTGGTCTGGTCTATTAAGATGTGCGTTTATATGGAGGCGCAAGGCATATGGGACGCGGTTGAAGTTGAAGGAGAGGTCGACAACCAACAAGATAAGGTGGTATTGGCAGCCATCTATCAAGGCATGAGCGAGGAAACACTACTCCTTTCTGAGAAGAAGACGGCCAAAGAAGCATGGATTGCGTTAAAGTCCATGTATGTGGGGACTGATTGTGTTACCAGGGCAAAGCTTTAAATTCTCAAGATCGAGTTTGATGAGCTTCAGATGCGTGAGGGGAAGTCTGTGGATGACTTTGCTATGAGAGTCACCATAGTCATTAGCAAGATGCGTGCACTCGGGGAGAAAATTAAGAACTCCTACATGGTCAAAAGGTGTTGCGTGTGGTGACACCAAAGTTTTTACAAATTGCTTCTACGTTGGAGAAATTTGAAAACTTAAAGAAGATGTCAATCGAAGAGTTATTCGGTCGACTCAAGGCGCATGAGGAGTGTCTCTGAGGTTAATCTAGCAAGGGGGATGCATGAGCACGTGTTGCTGACTCATGTTGATTGGAAAGCTAGGTCAAGAAAGAAAGAGGATGAGGGCTCTTCTAGAGGATCAAGGTGGAATGATAGTAGAGGCAGACTTGGCCATGGAGTCAGTCATGGTCACGGACATGGTCGTGGGCATGGCGACGGTGAGCGCACTGACGATTCGCATAAAAAGAGCTTTAAGTTCAGCAAAGCAAAGGTACGCTGTTACAACTGCCAAGACTACGGCCATTTTGCATCCGAGTGTTGCTCAAAGAGGGTGGAAAGGGCACACTTGATGGAAACACATAATGACGATGAGCCTACTCTCTTGTTAGTGGAAACATGTGAACTTGTGCAAATCCACTGAGAACAAGCGTGAACATGTGTTGCTCAATGAGGAGAAAGTGAATCCAAAGCTCAGAATCGAAGAAGGCTACAAAAGTAAGATATGGTATCTCGACACCGGGGCTAGTAATCATATGACTTGGTGTAGAGAGATGTTCACTGAACTAGACACCAATATACATGGTTCGGTGAGGTTTGGTGATGGCTCTATTGTGGATATATGCGGTCGTGGTTCGGTCTTATTCCAAACTCAAACCTAGGAGTATAAGCTGTTGATGGATGTATATTACATCCCTTAGTTGCGAAGCAATATTTTGAATTTGGGCCAACTCAATGAACACAGTTGCAAAATCATCATGGAAGATGGGCATATGCAAATCTTCGACAGGGAAAGAAGGTTGCTGGCCAAAGTGAGGAGATCCTGAAATCGGTTGTATGTGCTAAATCTCAATCAAGCATAACCGGTTTTTCTCCTAGCAAGATATCAAGAAAAAGAGAGGTGTGGCATTCACGATATGGTCATTTGAACTTTCGTGCATTGAGGGATCTCTCACACAAAGGTATGGTTGATGGTATACCAGAAATCAACCATGTTGATCAACTGTGTGAATTATGTATGGTAGGCAAGCAGCGTCGCACACCATTTCGTGTTGACTCGACGTACCAAGCAAACAAGCCACTCGAGCTGCTACATGGTGATTTGTGCGGCCCTATAACATCCAGTTGGCCCATCATCTGGGAGCAGGGACAGCTTGACTGCTCCTCTTGCGCCTTCTTCAGGCGGGATGATCCCCACATTCCAGTTGATGCGCATCTTCGGATGCCTCTTCGCCAGAAACCTGGTGCAGAGGTTGACGACTGTCTTGGACATGCTGTAAGCCGGCAGCATCATTTTCCACCCTGCCAAATGAGGTCCTCCAAGAACTCATTCAGCATTGCTTCTATCCGCTTTTCATCCCAAATGTCGACGTTGCACAACTCGTCCCGCAGCTTCTCATTTGGCATTCTCCAATGGCAAAGTTGGACACAGGAACTAGGATGTATTAGGCCAGATAATATTTCCCATTTTCTCTTCAATTATTGCAGCTCTCAAGGTTTTTGTATCATGTACCTTCAACAATTTATCAATGTGGGATCAATGCAGCAATTTGGTGTAACTATCAACCTTACCAATATAGCGACTTTTACCGAAATTACGCTCTTACATAATAATTTTGAACACAACATACATAATAGTGAAATATGGAATCGACATGGTCAAAGAAGGTGTTTGCCTTATTTATTGAACTCTTGGTCTTGTACTAGCTCATCAACAAAATTTTTTGAAACGTCGTTATCTAGTCAGTAAATACCAAATATCGTGAATAAGAACAAAATAAATTCAAACATAGAGTAATTTCAAATATTTTTGTAGAACATGAAAGAACATTATTTTAAAAAATAGAGATAAAAATCATTCAATTTGGAGTTTATATGCAAAAGTTATAAGCATTTGAATTTGGTTTGGTTTGAAAAAATATTAAAAAAGAAAAAGAAAACACCGCATAAAATTTTATTTTCTTTCTAAAGAAAATCTTAGGTTTATTGCGTCGTTAGAATGACAGGTGTGGACTACTCGTCAAAATTTTATTAATTTCTAAAAACAACTCATAGGTGGGGTTCATGTGTCAATGTCTCCTAACTAAAAACCGATTTAAATTATAAAATTAACTTGATTAATCTACTCAGACCCACATGTCATAGACTCATTAGTTTCAAACGAGTTTAATTAGAGAGAGAACATGGGAGGTCAACAATGGTGGTGGTCGAGCTCGTGGCGAGGGGGTGGCAGAAAGTGGCAAGATGGATTAGTGGGGTCATGGCAGAGCTACTGGCGATAGCGATGACTGCAGAGATAGATGAAGGTGGCATTGCGGTGGTGGAAAGCGGCGGCAGTTAGCAGAGCGGAAGCGGCGGCGGTTAGCAGAGCTCCACGACATTGGTAGTAGAGTAAGGAAAACTTCATTTAGGGTATGGGTAAAGTTTCTAGGGGTTAAGGCGATGCATGAGGGTCTAGCTCAGGGTCCAATAGTCATCGGAGCAGCGCCGGTGCCATGCTACCACAACGGTGCCATGGATGGCATTGGTGATGACGGTTAAAACAAATCACCTAAGCTAAAAGGAGAAGCGCTCGAGCATTAGTGGCCGAGCGGTGCCAGAGCAGCTTGTTGGCGATGAACAGGGATGAAGGCAACCATTCCACATCGATAGCTCATTGCGACAAAGGATATGCCACTAGCATATGCGGGTTAGTTTCCTTACTAGTTGGACATGGTCAGAGAGAAAGGAATCAGTCTAAACTCATCGACGAGAGAGAATGGCTAGCGGCGGCAATTACAGCCGAAGTTGAAGATGATGGCATCGTCTCGGTGATTCATTGCATGCATCAAGAAATTGATTGGGGTTTTTTTGAAGAGAACATATGGCACACTTTGACATGGATGACGCGCGTGCACTAGAGTCAAGGACGAAGGAGGTGTTCCGGCATGCACTAGTGGAGAATCTCAACCAAGAGGCAAAATATAGACGGCGAGCGATGGAAAGGGAATGGTGAGCTCTGATTGGGCTTAAATAGGTAGAGCATGCATATTCACATTTGTGATGCTCCTGGGCGGTGACACGGGCATGACTCTCACGAGCTCTATGGCTAATGGAGCGACTTAGTCATATGCGTCAGGCAATAAGAGGGTGAAAGCGAGGCGTGCGATGCAGCGATGGAAACAGTGGCTTTGGCAGAGGCTTGTCGCAATGTGCTCAGCACAACACTAGCACAAGAGCACTGTAGTGCAGCGAGAGGTAGAAGATGACCTCTGACAGACGGGTCCTAACCCTATATGATAGAGATAGTGGTGGAAATAGCAAGAGAGATGGCGGCATTGATAGGAGATGTTTTCACGTGAAGAAAATAGAAAAGAGGAAGCAGCTTGGGAGGGATGGCGCGGGGGCTAGTGCTGGGCCGGAACACTGATGGGCTGGGCCAACAAGAGAAATTTTGGCCCACGAACAAAAAGAACTTTAGTTTTGTTTTCCAATTGATTTAATTGTAGAAATACAATTTAAAATTTTAAAATTAGCAAACCAACTTCAAAATTCATGAAAATTTTTGTAGAGTCACTTTAAAATATTTAGAGCCGAAATAAATTATTTCTAGGCTCTGGTCATGTTTTAATAAATTTTAGATATTCATTTTCATATGCTAAAAATGAGAAATCATTTCAAGAAAAGCTGAAAAATTCCAAAAATGTATAAATGATGGTTTAAAAATAATTATATTTGTTTCATGAATTCTTAGGGTGTTACATCATCGCTCAGCTCTCAGGCGAAGGTACTAACATGTTTATGTGATCGTGAGGTTCATGGCAATGGACCAGAAGTTGCCGCTGCCGTCTCACACAATCTTGAGAACAAAGTTCCAGCAATGGTGTAACCGACAAGCCAATTAAGGGCCATTTCAAACCGCGATTACCAAACATTGACCATCTCTGTTTGATCAAAGTAGCACCCGGTTGGTCCATGCTCAGGGAGCAGCGCCAGCATGACCAGCCCTCTCGCGCCTTGCTCGGGCGTCAGGACCCCTAAATTCCAGTTGATGTCGGTCTTGACAAAGCCAGGGCGCACGCAGTTGATGCGCATCTCCGGATGCCGCCTTGCCATGACGCGGGTGTAGAGGTTGATCACCATTTTCGACACGCTGTAAGCCGGCAGCATCTTCGGCCAGCCTGCCTCCTCAAGCCGTCCGCTCTTCAGGTCCTCCAAGAAGGTGTTCACAACTGCTTCTATTCGCTCCTCGTCCCAGATGTCGATGTTGCTCAGCTCGTTTCGTAGCTTCTCATTTGGCATTCTCTGGTACCAAAATTGAACCCATGAGCTAGGAGGAATTAGCTAGGACCAAGAAGCATAGCAAACATCTCTTCCTCTGCTCCTGCAGTAATAGATTGGAGGTTTCTAAAAGAAAGAATGTGAATGATGTACCTTCAACTCTGACGCGAGGGAGGAGGCATTAACAATCCTCGCTCCTGATGTGGATAATTTCAATAGAGGAAGAAGAGCTTCTGTTACCCGTTTGCATCCATAGTAATTGGTGTTGAGACAGGTTGCCGCCTCATCATATGTATTTTGGAACACAGCTTTGAGCATATTTGCTGCTCTGCCAGATGTCTGAATCACAAAGACAGTAGTCAGTGATCGAATGTTGAAACACTTACTACGGTACTGGCTAGCTATTCATAGGCATATCAGAAAAGAAATTGTAATTCTAGACATCAATTCAAAGTTCCCCTGGGTACGAAGTACTTGAATCATGCATGGATATAGATTAGAATACCACGCATACTTTTTAAACTACACAAGGAAAACATTTAAAAGGGACACAAATGCAAAGCAAGGCAAAGAAAAATCTCAGTACCCATGTCTCTGCATCAATGTTGAGAGCTTTCAGGCCTTCCTCATCTGCTGCAACCCCGATAACAGCTGCATTGTTAACCTGTATCACCCATTCTTGCTTCATTTACATATTCTCAAAGTAGCATAAGCGATGGCATTTGATACAAACAAGAAAACTACCAAAATGTCAAGCTTCCCATATCTGCTTCCGATATATCGGGCTAAAGAGGCAACACTATCATTATCAAGGACATCAAGCTGATGGAAGATTATGTTGGAGAGGTTAGATTCATGGCGAATGGACTCGACCGCATCTTCCCCCCTCTTCTCATCCCTTGCTGTAAGAATGACCGTCACACCTTGGAGAGTAAGCTGGCGGCATACCGCTAGGCCAACTCCTTTGTTTCCACCTGTGACCACTGCAAGCCTGATTTGCAGGTCAAATTTTAGCATCCCTGTTCATTTCAGTTCAAGAAGTAGAAAACAAGCACTGAGATAACACCTAACGGCCGCCTCAAAAAAAATTTGGCCGCCTCAAAAAGGTAACCACAGACAATATGGCCATGCCTATATTTGGTCCTCATTGCGCACCTAATTTGGCAAGTAAAGCTGCAACCAAAAGTATATAAGAGCACCAACTACTCTGGGAAAATGGGGCATATCCATGTTAGTGATATACCCCAGAGGCAATCATAGAGATGATTGTATCACTTCTATATTTATGATCTTTTGAATAATATATTATTTTGTCTCTTAAATAAATATCTTTCATATTGATCAACAAGTATGTGACTTATTCGTGGAATTTTTTATTTATGTTTTGATGTTATTCTAAATTATCACTGATCTTATATCATTATGTGGGACAATTATGATTTACAGATTAGCACATGTATTGATTGATGATCATATTTCACGGATCATAAATATAGAATATCAAATCAATAATGTGGATACATGTTAGAGAACATGATGCTAGTTTGACTCACCATTAGGCATTACGGGAATTGTTATATTCTTAAATATCACTAGTTGGTCTCATACTTAGTGTATGTAGAATTCTTAGACCTGAGGTCATCATTATTTCCTATATGTATAATAATTTATTTAGTGATTACCAAACACTACTCCGTGACTGGATAATCATAAAGGTAGTTTTCAAGTTTACTATGAAACATGCGAAGGAATACGAGCGATCAAGATGGAATTTGCCCCTCCTATATAACAGGAGAGATATCTCTGGGCCTCTCGATGTGGTTGGATTAAGAAAGTGCAAGGCCACGCCGAATGTGATTGAAGGGTCAATCATAACTGAGTAATTCACTACAGGTTCAAGTGAAGAATCGAGCTATCATAGGATGGCATGCTTCTCGCCTTGAGGTCGATCTGGTATCATGAGGCAAAGGGATCGATACAAAAGCACTATATAGGTTCGTCCGATATGATATTTATATATATTTAGGAGTCGTTATATCCTGCTAGGGACCACTACCGACTTATGGACCAGAAAGAAGTTTTCGGCCTATAGCCAAATATACATGAACTTACAGGGTCACACACTTAATAGGCTAGAACAATAAGGGTTCGGATGATAGTCTCCAAGTAGGATACGATCTTTACTTGTATCGGATAAGAATCCGATTGGAGGCTATATAAGGAGAGGTGCGGGGCTAAGGGAGGTATCTCAAAATACACCTATGAAAACTCTAGCCGCTACCTCTTATAACCCATGTCGTGCACACTGGTGCTACCACATCGACGCATGATGTTCCCTCTCTAGACGTGTGGACCTCAGTAGAGGCGCTACAATGACTGCGGTGCTGATTAAGACGATCGCAATGAGGAGACGGTTGGCCAGAGGACATTAGATTGCTTCCACTACACCGACGCGCTCTTCGTTGAATCAGCTGCTTCAACTTTACTTCCACTGCACTGCGCGTCTAGTGGTAATGATCTATAATCTCTTACTCGCTTGACTTTCTGGTTTACACGGTAGAAAAATTTTAATTTACGTTAATGTAACCTACCTGTATTCTAACAATTCAAACCAGGGGTCGTGAGGCCAAGAGCTGTTTTTTGGGCCTTTATCATAGTTACACCAAGCGTTGGGTGGGTTGGATGCATGTTTACCTTAGAAACTATCAAATCAATAGGGATTCTATTAGTCTGGACGCAAACAGAAAATAGCAGGCTACACCCGCTATGTTCAGTATCATCTGCTCTATTGCGTGGGAGATAGCAACCTGTGCTGCGGAGGCCTGCGTCACGGCGGTGGCGGCTACGTGCACTGGCTTCTCCATGCAAATGGCGAGGAATTGTTACTTTTTGCCCCAGGAGAAAATGCACACATCGCAAATAAACTGAGAGAACACGGGAGAATTTCTGAATTTCTTTATTCTCTTACTTGCTCTCCCTCTTAAACTGGTTATAAACATTCTTAATATATAACCTAACTAGCACACCTATTCGGATTTTAAGTAGGACACGACTTCTACTTGAGTTACACACGGAGACGGACTCAACTTCGTCTTGGACTCAAAGTCAAGATTGTTTATAACAATCTCCCCTCTAATCTTGAATCTCTAACTTACTTGAGTTTGCTGAGTTTGGGTGGCGACGCATCTTCTAAACACCCCGATCTCATCTCATCATTTAGAGCACTGTTGATTCACCATCACTGAGCGCTTCGGCAAGAGACGCTTTCCCCTTCTTCGGTTTGTGGCATTCTGAAGTAAAATGTCCGTAATCATTACAATTATAACATCTCATTTTTACCTTATCAAGCCTTCGATTCCGATAGCCTCGGCCATTAGAAGTGTTCTTACCTTCACGCTTTGATGATCGGATCTCCCATTCAGCGATGGTCAATAAAATGTCCTTCGTTGTTGTTACTGTTGTTGAAGATACGTTCCTGATACGCCTTAAGACGACCGATGACCTCTTTCATAGTCATTATCTTTATGTCTCCAAATTGCTCTATGACTGAAACAATTGGGAGAAACTGTGAGGGAACAGCACGAAGTAATTTTTTCATCACGTATAACTCTTCCACTTTCTCGCCAAGAGCTTGTATCTTGTTGGCGATGACCACCAACCGGACGGCAAAGTCGTTGATCGACTCTGTTTCCTTCATACGCAACACCTCGAACTCGGTTATGAGAGTTTGTACCTTTGCTTCTTTCACACGATCAACTCCAAGATGCATCGTCTTCAACGCCTCCGCGCGTTTTAGCCATCTCCTTTTCAGCCAGTAGGAAGAGCGTCTCCTCCGGGTTACCCTGATAGATGGCCGCCAATGACATCTGATCCTTGCGCACGTCAACGTTGCCGTTCTCGATCGCGTCCCATACTCCTTGAGCCCTCATGTACACTTTCATATTGATTGCCCATGCTGTATAATTACTCGTCGTGAGCATCGGATAATGCAGTATGACAGCGGAACTCTCCTTCGCTGTCATACTAGATGATGCCTCATCCCCGATGACACCACTTCCCGAAGAACGTGACATGATCTTGGGCACGGATCAAAAATCAGGCTACCTTGAGGTGAATCTTGGAAACTTCCAGAAAATACGCTTCGCAACTCTGATTACATCAAAATTTTCTGTTAACGTAATTGTCGCTTGCGCTTTGACGTGCTGTTTCTGATCTTGGAGATTCCTTTGCACGGACGAAAGAAAAACTGAAGTCGTTTGGACTTTCCCTTTTTTTTCAGCTACTCAGCTCTCGCCTTAGGCTCGATTAGCTCTGATATCAATTGTTACTTTTTGCTCTAAGAGAAAATGCACACATCGCAAATAAACTAAAAGGGCACGGGGGAATTTCTGAATTTCTCTATTCTCTTACTTGTTCCCCCTCTTAAACTGGTTATAAGTATTCTCAATATATAGCCTAACTAGCACACCTATTCGGACTCTAAGTAGATTCAACTTCTAATTGAGATACACACGGAGACGAACTCAACTTCCTATTGGACTCAGAGTTAAGATTATTTGTAACAGAAATGATCGGAGTGGGAAGGGGACAGGAGTCGCAAACGCATGCTAAAATTTCACCCTAATTTGATCCAAGTTAAGAAAGGTTGCTTCCATGATAACACTAAAGCTCGGGAAACAGGAAAGAGGACGCATTCCTGAATCCACACCGACTCACAATCCCCGCACCACCTAGCCGAGAGCCGCCACACCGAAATGTGATCCACCAAGACTACAGCAAGGGTTAGTCCATGATAACAGGCAAAGGGGGAAGAAGCAGGGCGGGGAGGAACAAGGAAAGAACCCAGGCACAGAGATCGATCGGCCAGAGACCAAGCTAAGAACCATCCGGCAGATGCAAACTCCTCAAAGAATCCTCCTTGATTTACAAGAGCGGATAGGATTACAAGGCTACCTGCTGCTGCCGTTGGCGACTGAGAGGCCAAGGCCTTTCCCTTGCTGGGTCTTCTCCTCCTTCCTCTCCTCTTCCTTGCGCGCCTCCTCCTCCGCTTCCCCCTTCTTACTGTTCCTCTCCAACAGATCCATCTCAACCAACTGCGCTCCCTCCTGTAGCCTTGTTTCCCTCTCTGATCCCTCCCTCCCTCTTGGGTGCGTCGGAAAGGCTTGAAAATAGAGAGGAAATAAGAGGGCCTGTTATTTTGGCTTTGCGTTTTTTTTCCCCAGTTCTCTAAATAAATGGAACGGATTGTCTCTTAAAACGGCTTTTTGAATTTAAAATTATATGTATTATCTACATCAACATCTTCATCATTCGCTACCATCTTAAAAGACACAAACAAAAACTATCAGACGTAACCAAAAAAGAGTAGGTTCTATTGGGGTGTTTGTATTAGCTATAGCTGATAGTTTTTGACTGAAAATAAATAGTAAAGACTAAAAGAAGTTATTTCGGACTTAGATGGTGAGAAAAGTAAAAGAAATATGTGTACAAGACAGAAAAACCGCTTGAAAGGTCGGGTGTTTATAGTGGTTAGCAGAAGTTAGAAGCGAAAATCAATATAAATATAAATAGATCTGCGCAGGTGAGTCCGTGAGTGTCGTGATGCATTTTATATTATCTTAACTGTAAAATACTAAATCGATTTCTTTATATTTAATTTGGCTCTATCCCTTTTATAATCTGCTGGACTGTACTTAGTCCTAGTAAAGGATTTCAAAACACAACTTGCCAAGGTGGGATGGGAGTGCGAATAAATTAGGGTCATTGGCTATTCATGATCTAAAGTGTGGTCCTGTTTATATTGTTTTTATTTTTAGCTTATGGATTAAGAAGTTAGAGTTAATATGAGCATCTGATCCATTTATTTTGGCTTTTGAAAAAGCCAGAACCTAGCTTTGGCAACGGTGGCTATGTCAAACGCTGCAGGCCATTTTCGTCAGGCAAATAGCTGACCGAGAGGCTATTCAAGAAAGAAAGAAAGAGTCTCAAATAAATAAATAATATAATTCATAGAAAACACGTGCATGCTCCGATCACGGGCGAGTATTGCTACGCCGTTTCCAATACACGAAAACTTTAGGTGACAAGTCGATGGCGCCAACACCTAATAAGCCTAACCATTCCAAATTTAAAGGTTAATCATCTGCTCTGTCCAAATAGTTCAAACGACAAATCTTTAACCGTTCGATCTCTGTTCTTTTCGTCTTCAACCGGCTGCATGACAGGTGTCCAAAAGGTGATGACCTCCCAGCCAAACGGCAATACGAAGCTACCACGAGAAATCATGAAGATAGATAGCGTGAGACCACGGATAGGTATCTCATGCTGTATGATAAGTGGATGTATAATTTTGTTTAAGTTTGAGTTTAGTTTTGAAGTTTTTTTGGAGTTATTATCAATTTTTAACCAGCGTGATTGGCCTATCAATGATGGTCAGACTAGCATTAGATATTTCTTCAAGCTCTGTGAAGAGATGTCTAATCAGTGGCTATGAAGTAGTTAAGCCACCCATATTAGCTTTTGGGAATTGGACATCAAGCACTTGTGTATATGTGTTTACGGATGTGCTTCCACTAGGCGTCACTCAAATTTGAGTTCTGAGATAAAATTAGATAAAGTTTAGCCGTTTGTGGCCAACGGCTAGACCGCCCATGGTCTTACCGGTGTTGGGCTAGCGGTCAGACCGGTCCCCTGTTATTGCGGTGAGTTTGAGGGATCTTGGATTGTCTGATCAGCCTGTGGTTAGTGGTTAGATCGGCCCTTTAGGTTCAAAACGTGTTTTGAGTTGAGTTGGTTTGAGTGCGTGCACAGCATGTGTGCCCAGTGGCGGACCCAGGATTTTACTAAAGGGTATGCCGCACCAAAATTTTTATATGTAATTCGATAAAACCATTTGCCAATTCGGTAAATAATTGTAAAATTTGCACCGTAATTCGGTATACAGGCACTAAATAATATGATAAATCTTAAATTCAAGGATTAAATCGGAAATTTGTACAAATTATAGTATAAATAGTTCAAACACTTTTTTGGCCTACGCTTTCTAAAGGACATGAAAGTCTTGATTATATCATCTTCATCCACTTCAAAGAAAATATCCCGCTCAATGAATGTGACTAGACAATCATCCAAAAGACTATCACCCATCTTATTTCTTAACTTTGTTTTCACTAAAACCATTGCAGAAAATACCCTTTCAACACTTCTTTGTTGCCTTTGGTAGAAGCAAAACCAATTTGAGAAGCATGTAAACCATATCATACACTTTATGCCTCTTTGTTTCAACAAGCTTAACTGAGAGATCAACAAGATTGTCTAGATCTTTGAAGCTATCAGCTTGTCTCATATCATCAATATAATTACCAAGTTGCAATTCAAGTTTTAGCAAATAATTGCTCGAGAACTCTTTAGGGTAGAACTCAGCTAGTCTACGTACCTTCTGTGCATCTAAAGAAGCAAATGAGTTGGAAGGATTAAAGGCCGACATACAAGAGAGTAACTCCATATTAACCTCATCAAACCGATTATCAAGCTCTTGGCTAATTTGATCAATGACACCAATATATACTTCTCTTCTGAAGTGATCATCATTTGTTTGGTTTCGAGCACGAACATACATTGCTGATTTCCCATAAGGCACATAATCACCGTCCATAGCAGGAACTTCAACACCATGTTTATCACAAAACAAAGTGATTTTCTCAAGGAAAATATCCCAACCATCAGACCTCAATTGTTGCATTCTGTTCTTTGCCACATTAACAAGTGATATTGCATTAAGAATATCTTGCTCCCTTCTTTGCAAACACTCGGATAATTCATTTGTATATCCAAGAATAACAAACATTAAGTGTGCAAAGAAAACAAACTCAAAGGTCTCAAATGCTCCAAGCACAAAATGTATTTTTGTCCAATCGGCCTTATGTGCAGTATCATCACCAAGATCTATGAGTACATCATGGATTGTGGAATACATAATAATGATGTTGCATACAGTTTTATAATGAGAGCCCCACCGAGTCTCACCAGGCCTAGGCAAACCCATCTCTTGATTTAATCCACTCCCAGATTCAAGTTCACCACAATCAAGTGATTTCTTGATATTCTCAAGCCTAGTATTTCGAAGCATGCCATGACGCTTACAAGAAACTCCAACAATATTCAACAGGAGATACTTGATCAAAAAAACTAACACAATCAGTATTGCACTTAGCAACAGCAACAAGAACTAGTTGGAGTTGATGTGCAAAACAATGAATATAATAAGCAGAAGGTGACTCTTGCATGATCAATGTTTTCAGCCCTTTAATATCTCCTTTCATGTTGCTAGCCCCATCATAACCTTGACCACGAATTTGAGATATAGTCAATCCATGACTAACAAGTAAAGCTTCAATTGCATCCTTAAGTGATAAAGAGGAGGTATCATCTACATGAACAACTCCAATAAAGTGCTCACATGGCCTTCCCAATTTATCAACATAACGCAAGCAAAGAGCCAGTTGTTCTTTATGTGATATGTCACTAGACTCATCAGCTAAAATTGCATAGGGCTCATCACCAAGTTCTTCAATTATTTTCTTTCTAGTTTCTATGGCACAACAGTGAATAATTTGCTTTTATATCTTTGGGCTAGTTAAGGTGCAATTACCTGGAGCATTGTTCAACACATACTTGCTCACTTCTTCACTGTTTCCTGCAAGAAACTTCAAAAGTTCAAGGAAGTTCCCTCTGTTGCTAGACTCTTCACTTTCATCATGTCCACGGAATGCCAATCCTTGATGCAAAAGAAACTTGATACATCTAAGTGAATAAGTCAACCTTTTCTTGTAAAGACGAAGATCCTCATCAGTCCACTTCTCAATGTGATAATCAATTGCTACCTTGGGATTCTTAAAGCCAATGTATCTTTCTTGAGCTGCATTATGTGCCTTAGAACCCAAATGCTTGAGAAGTGCTTTCTCTCCTATATTCCAATTTCTCCAGCCATCAACAGTAAATTTATCTGACCCAGTACCCTTCTTAAACAAGTAGCATATAAAGCAAAACACAGAATCCTTCTTGATACTATATTCAAGCCACTCCTCATGTTTATGAAACCATACAAAATTGAATTGACAATCTCTATCTCCAATCTTTCTTTTTGGAAAATCATGTGTATAAGGTTGAAATGGATCTTTAATAATATATGCTCTTCGAATTGCATCTTGATCATTAACAGAATAACTTTCAATGGGCTGCCTTTCACCTGGATCATGCGGAAGGCGATTGATGTCATAAACCGGCGGCGGTGATGGTGGCGGTGGCGGGGGCGGGGGCATAGAATTCACAATTTCATCAATTACTCTCTCTTGCTCTTGAGTTCGCTTTTCCACCATAGTTTCAACCAGAGATAGGGCAGGATTTGAAGCAGCAGCCGTCGCCTTCTTGGCTGCATGTTTTTGAAAAAGAGATGCAATGTCTCCACTTCTCTTCATAACTGAACAATAACAAAAAAACAATGAATATTTGAGGTTAAACTTTTTTTGCTTCAATTTGGCCTAATCATTTAATCAGCTAATAGTATGGCCTAATGCCTACTGTACCAGTGTACTACTAAATAAAATACAAATCTTATTAAAAAAATCTGGTCAGTACAAACCTTATTAAACAAAGACAAAGTATAAAGATCACAAGATAAACGATCGGCACAGACCCGCAGGCGCACGGCAATGGCAGCAAATAAATCCCCAATCGCCAATCTGACGGGCCACGAGCGCACGGCACTGGCAGCAAATAAATCCCCAATCGCCAATCTCTAGTCTCCTACTCTCCTGGCAGCAAATAAATCCCCAAATCTGGTGTCTGGCTGTCTGCCCCCAAATCCCCAATCGCCAATCTCCGATTTCTCCGCCTGTCCGCCGATGCGGTGTCTGCGCGCGGCGCGCGTAGGCTCCCGCTCCGCCTCGCCTAAGCCCGCCCCCCGCTGCGCCTGCGCCGCCTGCCCTCGGCCGTCTCTGCGCCGTCGCGCGCGTCTGCGGATCGTCGATCCGGCGACTCTGCGCCGTCTGCGGCCCTCTGCGCCACCCCTCTGGGCTCCCGCGGTCCGGCCTCTGCGCAGTCCCCTGCCTCTGCGGCTCTGCGTGACTGCGTCCGTGCGTCGTCTGTTTATCTTCCTCGCCTCCTCGGTTCCTCTGTTCCGATCTGTGTTCGTGCCTTCGTGGAGTATTAAGTTCCGATCTGTGTACTCCTCGGTTTACATGGAGTATTCAGTTCGTGGGCCGGGCCCCAGGGTATGCCGTGGCCCACCCGGCATACCCTGTGGGTCCGCCCCTGTGTGTGCCGTTGGTTGGTTGTGTTATGTTGCATGATGCATGATTTGGATAAACATGAGTTAACTACATGGAACTTCTGCTCGGAATCGGATTGCTTTGTCTTTAGATGTGCATATGGCTCGGTGAATGGTGCCAATCAACGGTAATGGACCGAGACTACGTAGGAGATCCGAGATCCATGCGGCCGGGTAAGTTTGGGTGATACTACATGACTTAAGCAGGAAGCACATAAGAGATGAGGAATGCGATAAGGCAAGTTGATGTATGTGGTGTGCTAAGTAATGAGGCCGATGTATGTAAAGATAGTTCAGAGGAGTTTGAATGTATGATAGTTAGTCGTTAGGCATTATAGACTACGTGTTAAAGTACATAAAGATATTTTAATAGATTAGATTGACGTTTCGGACGCCATGATTTAAGGATCGTGGGAAGAGAAACCCAGTTGTCTTCTCCTTGTTTTCTCATCCCGAGCGCCGCACGCCTCAGATTCCTCAGTTGGCACGCGCTATCTTCATCAGCGCGCCACGTGTTGGTGAGCAAGCCGTCCGCCGCGTTGGTGTGTCCTACGGTGCAACTGGCGGGATTGTCTTTGTTGTGCCACCAGCGCACGTGGCGTTGCGCTCCGGCCGGTTTTCCCGCACGCGGTCAAAGGCTAGCAAAGACAGGTCGGAGGAAAGTCTGGTGACTAGAAGTGTTCCCTTATACACGTTTTTGTTGGTTTTCTACACTTGCCAACTAGATAATCCTTGGGCTCTTGCTTTGTATCAGCAAAGAAGAGAAACTAGATAATCCTTGGGCTCGTGAGAAATTATGGTGATGATTTTGTATTGACATGAGCTTCTTGTTGTTTGGTTCATTGGTTGGATGATTCGGGGTCAGGATGCGCGTGGTATGATCGCCGCTGGTGAGGTCGTTCCGCAAGAATGTGCTCACCGATGTCGTAGGGTCCAGCAAGGCGGCTTCCAAGTTCATGAAGGTTGCCGTGGATGGCGCGTCTTACCTGCGGAAGGTGGACAAGCTCTTATCCCACTTCACCATCCGTGCATAATTTTTTGCCTCCGGTTGTTGCTTTTGCTACTTGCTTGATGGTTTGAGGCTTTGGGCCAGAGGAGGTGGTGCCAGCTGCCGTCGTGCTCTGTGCCACGCTGACCTAAGCACAGCACGCTTTGTCGGGCCGTGCTGTGCTGTCTGATGGGCCGGGTTTCTAGGTCTGGTATGGCCTGCCATATGGTGTGTCCATACCATGCTTGGGTCATACCGGGCTAGCCTAGAAAAGCCCGGCACGACTCCACCTCTACAGCAGAGCATTCAGCAACAGAGAACACATAGAGACAGAGGTATGTATGTTCCTGTTACATAAGTATGCTTTTCTTTCATGCTCTCATCTCTTCTTTGCATATACCCAGTAAAGACTCCATTTTGTTTTTGATCTTGTTTTTCCTTTTTGCGTTATTTTTGTTTGTGCTGTTGTCCTTTTGTTAAGATCATTTGGTGCCCAGATGTCTTCTCGGCTAGCTCTGTTATGCCAAGACAGATTTTCAGTTCTGCTTAATACTTGGTACGTCGATGTTCGTGTGTCTGGTAGAAACTACAAATGAATAATCCACCACCATTTCATGACTTCCCAGTCATACCTTTTGGCTGGTGGGAACCGACAACAAGAAACCATTCCATAGGTGACCTGCGTTCTGCGCATGCTTTTCCCTAATCATATATGCCTATCCTCGGGTCAGTATTCCATGTTAATAATCATATATGGCAGCAAGTTGTGGCAATAACCTTAACCTTGAGTGCTGGTAGGCTACACCTCATCATGCATGCCACCAAATCACCAATTAAAGCGGGCCATGTCATGTGTAGAATAATATTATATGTCGCTAATCACTGTGGGCAAATGCCTCGCGCTTGCTTTCAGCTGGATACATATGGAGCGGAGCGGTGACACACCTGCTACTGCGAGTCGAGGAGTGAGAGTTGCTTTCGTCTGCGCGGAGCCGGAGACGATGGAGGGAGGGGTGATGACGTTGGATCCGACCATGGCGTTCCTGCCGGGGGGCAACGGCGAGAAGGGTCTCATGGGATTCGGAGGCGCGTGTTTCGCGGGGGAGGGCGACCTCGTCAACCCCGCGCCGGCGCAGGGGCTCGGGCAGGTGCACGAGAACCTCCCCGAGGACGAGAGCGACGACGACGTGGACGACATCGAGGAGCTGGAGCGCCGCATGTGGCGCGACCGCATGCGGCACAAGCGCCTCAAGGAGCTGCAGCAGAGCCGCGGCGGCGGGAAGGACGGCGGCGACGCGGCGACGAGGCAGCGGCAGTCGCAGGAGCAGGCGCGGCGCAAGAAGATGTCGCGCGCGCAGGACGGGATCCTCAAGTACATGCTCAAGATGATGGAGGTGTGCAACGCGCAGGGCTTCGTCTACGGCATCATCCCGGAGAAGGGTAAGCCGGTGAGCGGCGCCTCCGACAACCTCCGCTCCTGGTGGAAGGAGAAGGTCCGCTTCGACCGCAACGGCCCCGCAGCCATCGCCAAGTACCAGGCCGACAACGCCGTGCCGGGAGCCGACGGAGACGTCGGCGGCGCGACGCCGACCAGGCCTCACTCCCTGCACGAGCTGCAGGACACCACGCTGGGGTCGCTGCTCTCGGCGCTCATGCAGCACTGCGACCCGCCGCAGCGCCGGTACCCGCTCGAGAAGGGCGCGCCGCCGCCGTGGTGGCCGCAGGGGACAGAGACGTGGTGGACGGAGGCCGGCGTGCCCAAAGAGCTCGGCCCGCCGCCGTACAAGAAGCCGCACGACCTCAAGAAGGCCTGGAAGGTCGCCGTGCTCACCGCCGTCATCAAGCACATGTCCCCCGACGTCGAGAAGGTCCGCCGCCTCGTGCGGCAGTCCAAGTGCCTGCAGGACAAGATGACCGCTAGGGAGATCGTGACCTGGCTCGCGGTGCTCAACCAGGAGGAGGAGCTCTACCTCAAGCTGCATCCCGGCGCCTGCCCACCGCCGCCCTCCGCCGCCCGCGCGCTGACGTTCAACGCCAGCTCCGGCGAGTGCGACGTCGACGGAATCGACGGCGAGGAGGCCGGTAACCTGAAGGCACCCTCTGAGGCAACCGCGTTCGTAGACCTTACCATGGATGCTGCTATGAGCAACAAGTTCATGATCATGCCGGCGGCGCTGATGAAGGAAGAGGCCACCCACGTCGAGGGCACCCAGAAGAGGAGCGCGCGGCCAGCCGCCGAGCCGGAGCTGATGCTGAACAACAACAACAACAACAACCGCGTCTTCACCTGCGACAACGTGCAATGCCCGCACAGCGACTACGCGCTCGGCTTCCTCGACCGCAACGCGCGCAACGCCCACCAGTACACCTGCAAGTACAACAACCCCGCCGTCCAGCCAAGCGCCGCCGAGAGCAAGCCGCCGCCCGTCTTCCCGACGTCCTACACCCCGCCGAGCCAGGCACTCGGCGGCTTCGACTTCGGCGTGCCCGTCGACGGCCAGAAATGCCTCGCCGGGCTGATGAACATGTACGAGACCGACGTGACTGCGCACAGGAACCTGAGCACTGACAACCTTCTGGTGCCTTGCTTACTTGGCGGTGCGAACAGCGTGCAGCAGCAGCGAAGTGCGGCGTTCTTCATGGGTGACGACACGCCGTTCGGAGGCGACATCGACGTGGCGGCGCCGGATCATGAGTACAGGTTCAGTTCAGGTTTCAACTTGTCAGCAGGAGGCACCGTGGATTACACCGGCGCCATGCCGGAACCACAGCAGAAGTACGTGGAATCCAATTGGTTCTACTGAACAAGGAACCAGCCTTAGCTTGTAGCTGTAGGCCATTAGGATTCATAAGCTCCTCATTTTCAGTGCATGGCGTCTTGTAAGGATTGCTTAATTTAAGTCGATCTACTATAGGTTCTTGCAACCAGTTAGCTGCAAACGGCTCATGCCATTGAACCTCTTTATGGAAACTTCCATGCATGTTGCTTTTCAGCTAATTCTTGTTAGCTTTATGCTGTTCATACTGCACAGGACATGGACGTCTGATCTTGTGATTTTTGATCCGCGTGAAGTCCTTCCAAGTGACGATTTGGAAGGCTTACAAGATTAGCACATGGAAATGAGCTAACTAAGCTGGCCGTCTGCTTTTTCACGGAGACAACACAGACAGTTTATTCCATGACTAAAAATGCTTGAGCATCAGCCAAAGATTCGATGATTTTTTTTTCTAATTCCAAAACAAAAGATTGAAATGTTCTCCTTTACTTTTCTGTTCTTTCTCTCTCCCTCATGAAAGGTGCCTTTATCCTGATCTAGAAAAGCAAAGTTGCCCTCTCATTAGCACAAGGGACTTCCTCTCTCTTTCTTCTTTACTGCTTGTTGGTGGCGATCCATCATCTGTCCTGTGTTCTCACTCGGTGACCCCTCTCACATGCTCGCCGGGACTACACTAGCTCCCTCCTATCCTTTCCTATCATGGATGACAGACAGGCCAGGCCAGCGATACAGTGGCGCCGGAAGATGGGGCACACACGCTCGCACACCTAGATGCTGCAAACTTTGGCGCCGTCTCAGCTTGTCCAAACCTCGGCAGCATAGTAACTGATTTTATTGGTACAGCTTATACTGGTTGGAAATGGCTTTTACCGTTGAAAATTTTAACCAAACACAGTACAGACTAGAAGCTGTGGTTAACAACATAAATAATCACTCTCAAAGTCAAGAACCATAGTACTCCTTCCGTCTAAATTTATAAGACGTATTTTTTAAAATGTTTTGTCTATAAATATAATGTATATTTTATATTCTAATGTAAAATTAATGACATGTTCTCTCTATACCAAATTACCAGTAGTAAATATCTAGCTTTATTTTATATTCTTCACATGCATGTATTAAATATAGTATTTAAAGATAATAATTATAAGTAGTCTAGTTATTTTTAATATCTCTTTGATCTATGTACTAAGAGAAAATATGTCTTATAAATTTGGATATAAAGAGTAGAATAGAAGTGTGTATATAATTGAGGATGCCTTTGCAAACATTTGAGTCAGCTCTAAGCTAAGGATTAAACATATGCTTAGGCCACCAAATCTGGGCCCTGTCGGTTCCAAATCCTTCTTGAGATCTACCTAACCTGCATCGTAAAATAAACCCCTTATATTTTTTATGTAAACAGTTAATAGTTTGTGATGAAACATATGACATCAGTTGTTTACAGGATTAAAAAAATGGCAGTGACTTGGAAATGTTTGTTTTAAACATTCTCGTGGCATGCAAAAGAAAAAACTAGCATTGAATATCTTTGGTGGACAACTAGTCAAGATATTCTATTGTTCGTCAATTCTTCTCATTTTGGTCAATGCTAATCATGAAGAGGGAGGGAGGAAGAACAGGAGGAGGCTAATAACTCTTTCAGGTACAAATAAAACAAAACTGTGGTTAGAGCATATAGGTAGACACCTTGGTTTCGAAAATCAGATATTTATTTGAAAAGCCTTTGTCAGATATGCTTAGACTGGGCAAACCCTCAGATGCCCAGAGCCTCCAAGGGAACTGAAAGCAATGTCATAGCTAATTAGTCAATTCAAGAAATCAATGAAAAGGCCAGAGAAAAGTGTAGGGAATACTTAGATTACTTCGTAGATTAAGAAGGAAGAGTACCACTAAAAACTCCAAACTGAAACCTCACATCCTCTTTAAATACATGGCCAAATTGATCAACACATGACAAACTAGTATAGAATATCTATGATGAGCAACTGACCAAGGTATTATATTGTTCATCAATGATCTTGTTTTGGTCAATGTTAATCATGAAATGGGAGGAAGAGCAGAGGAGAGCTAATCACTCTTTCATGTACAAACAAAATAAAATGTGCTTAAAACATATTGGCAGATAGTTTGTTTATTTGTTTGAAACCTTTTATCATTAAGGCAAAATTTGGTGATGCAACAAATGTTTGCTGTTAGAAATGTTTAGAGTGGGCAAAGCTTCAGATACTCAGAGCATGAGAAGGAGCTGAAAATAACCCCATAACTAAAAGTTAGTCGATTCAAGAAACCAATGAAAAGTCCAGAGAAAAGTGTAGGGAATACTTAAATTTGTTCGTAGATTAAGAAGAAAGAGTACTACTAAATATTCCAACTGAAACCTCACATCCTCTTTAAATACAGGGCCAAGTTGGTAAACACATGAAAAACTCGTGACCAAAGAGGCAAAGACTCTTTCCGTCTACATGCAGGATGCAGCTAACTGGAAACATAATGGTACAAAACGAAGGACGTTTTCAGTTTATAGCAGCGTGACACGGGCACAAATGCAAGGACAAGCAACGTATAAATGGCTGCAACTAGTACAGCAAGTGGCAGAGGAAGAGGGAGGAGAGTCAGAGGGAAGCGGCTGGCTGCAGCCTGAAAGCAGCGGCAATGCAGCATGGAGTTTCTGAATTCTGATCCGCTGTTTGTGGGTGGCTGCAGTGCTCTGCACGGCCCCTGTGGTCCATGCAGCATTGCAACTCGACAGAATTACACGTCTCCTGCCTGTGATTGGTGAAGGCTCTCAGGGATCACTCCATTAGACACAGTGCATTTACACTCTTCTCCTGTGGGCATCGATCGTCGCCACATGGATGCATGGATATGCAACGAGAGCTGGGCTTGATTGATTCCGGTACTGTTCCTATCTCAACGTCTCATGGTACTGTCGAAGTGCCAACATGAGATGCAGCTAGAATATGTGGGGGAGAGTCTCCGCACTACCTTAGATGCACGACAACTTTGATATAATATCACATATCGGAAAATCTACCTCAGATGAGATCTACATACCAATCCTAGACGAGATCCAGAGTCCACCCCCCGAAGGGGTCCGCACCACCCCATATGAAGTCTAGGAGCCAAGCCAATACAAAGCCCGGAGACCAATCTCGGCCAAGATTTGGAGTCCACCTCGGATGAGGTCCAGAGTCCACTCCAGACGGAGTCCGTGTCACCCGGACAAGGTCCGAGATCCAATCCAAGACGAAGTCCAGAGACCAATCTCGGCGAGGCGCGGTACCTCGGGCATCGGCCACATCAAGCGGGGGCCCACCTAATGTAATGGACGAGACTACCCTTAAGAGTGAACTAGGCCTCGGGGATGGACTTGTAACTTCACTCGCCTCTCCCTCCAAGGCCAAGTAGACAAACGAATGCTCACCCTCTGGAGCTAAGTAAGCCAGTGAATGCTTGCCTTTGGGCCCGAGTTGACAAAATCTCACCCTTCAGGACCAAGTAGATAAATGAATGCCTACCCCTATGGCGGGGTAAGTCAATGAATGCTCGCACCCATCTAGGCGAGCCAAGTTTCGACGATGACCTCTGACGAGCCAGAGGGGAGCTCTACGGAGATGCCCAAGTCCTGAGCAAGGCCGTGCATCGTCTTCGTGGTGGAGATGGTAGTGGCGGTCACTCTATCCTACTCATTGGTGACTTGGGACAAAGCCATGGCAAAGACGTTACACATCAAACTCCTGCTCGACAAGCTTACGGTGTAGCTCAGTGATCGTCTCACGGGCCGCATCTAGCTCTCATTGAGTGGCAGCCATCTTGCCCTTTTCTTTCTTCAAGGACCTCTTGTTCTCCATCAATATGTCGTTCTGCATGGAAGACAACTTGCACACGGCAAGGAGGCTCTACAAGAGAAGGAGGTCGAGCTTAGGAGCTTGTCGAATCGAGAAAAACAATCTAGTTACCTTCATTAGGTCGCACTCTATCAAAGCAAACACTTGCCTCTTTGTCAGAGGGTTGACTTCGAGGGCTGAGTCATGGTAGGCGGGAATCGCACGCGTGACGGCCTCACTCAAGAACTCGGCCATGGCCTTACTCAAGTAGAGGGGCGCCTGAGCTCCCACCTCAAGGTGTGTCTCCAAGTGGTAGAGGTGGGAATCACGCACTCGAGGCAGGGTCCTAAGGTTGCCTTGTCCATTGTGGCCCCTCAATGGTGACTAGGGCCACATCCGTTGCTGGTAGGGATGAAAACGGATCCGGATATCACTCAGATATCCGGCTACCGAATTCAGATTTGTCGGATCTGGATGACTAATATCCAAATCCGGATACAAAATGGATTCGAATATGTTATCTCCGAATACCTCCTACCCAGATTTGGATGTGGGTCTGGTACACGCCGCCATGGATTCGAATTCTAGGTACTCGGATCTAGCAGATATAACATCAACAACTTACTAATGTGTATTTTTTGCATTTGACATCTAAATTGGGCATATTATATATACATTTCGATCATCTCGACGAGCTCGTCATCATGGTAGACTTTAATTTGGTATTTTATATATTTTTTATTTTAGTATATCCTCTAATAAAGCTTTTTACATGCTCTTTTTAGCTAAATTTGATATGTTTATAACCGATTTATTTGTAATATATCTTTAATTAGGATTAGTGACAAAATAGCAGTAATGATCAATGATTACATGATAAACTAAAGAAAAATAGGCATAAATATTACTACAAAACTAATATTAATTTGTTAAACTTCATTTGTCATTTAATCCAAAAAATAGTCGAGTATGATCTGATTTTGAGTATAATCCGATCCAAATTCATATCTGACATTTATTCGGTCTATATTTGTATCTGACGTTTGTCCGATTCGTATTTGAATCCGAGAAAAAAAAATATAGATGTGAATATGGTTTGAGCACTATCCAATCCGTTTTCACCCTAGTCGCTGGCTCCGGCATGTGCATCGAGGTAGTGCTTACAGTGTAATCCTCCACGGCCTCACCCCCAATGTCTGGACTCTCCTGCAAGGATGAGTTGGCCGGTAGCATCTCATAGCCTGTTCTCTTTGGCTGTAGCTTATAGTTTGTTGAGGGAGGGTCCCCGCGCTATCTCGGGACCACAATAATTTTGGCGTGACATCACACATCAGGAAATCTACCTCGGACGAAGTCCGCAGACCCACCTCGGATGAGGTCCAGAGTCCACCCCGGACAAGGTTCGCGCCACCCTGGACGAAGTCCGAAGATCGACATCATCAGCCAAGATTTGAAGCCCACCCCGGATAATGTTCGAAGTCCACCCCATCCGGGTCCATGCCACCCCGGATGAGGTTTGAGAGCTAACCTAAGACGAAGTTCAGGGACTAACCTCGACAAGGCGTAATACTTCAGATGTCAGTTGCATTGAGCGGGGGCCTAGGGACCCACTTGATGTAATAGACGAGACTACCCTTAGAAGTGAACTAGGCCTTAGGGACGGACTTGTAACTTCACTCGCCCCTCTCACTCAATAAATAGGATCCCTTGTAGGTGAAGAAGAGGAGGTCATTTGTAATACTTACACTTATATGCAATACATTTTTTCATTCACTCATGTGTGATTCTTATTGAGTCCTTTCGTATCCTCGGCGGTATACGAATCTGATCGGAGACGCTTACAAGTTTACTGTCTGTTCTTGTATCGATGATATGGCTTTTGACTATAGCTTACTAGTCTAAGAAATAATAATTACTGATAAAAATAAAAAAACAAAAGCTGCTGAAAAGTTAAAAAGAATATGCCATAGGAGGCTTCCATCTTGCAGCAATTTCTAGTGGCACTGTTATGAATATTGTGTGTATTGATATGAGGGTCAAGGGGCCATATATATAGGAGAGTACAAGGGGTATATGCCATATAGAGATAAGGCATATATGGAATAGGATACAAACTCTATCTCCTAATACAACTCTATCTCCTTAACACCCCCCTTCAAATGTAAGGCGTATGCAATAGCGTTGCATTTGAAAAGAGTTGTTACTAAAATAGTAAATAAAATCCGAAGTCCGAGTCTTGATAATGTCGTCGTAGCGTGCAGGTCTTGAAAAATACTGTCGAATCAAGCTGAAGAGGAATGATAGAAGCATGACGGCACAGATCGAAGCCTAAGACGGCGGCGACGCAGTGCACAAGGGGTAGAAAAAGCGCAGCAGCCTTAAAAGCTCGGGGCGGCGACTACAGTAGCGGCGGCATCATGTGACTTCTACGATCTATACGCGGCTCAGAGAGAAGAGTGGCGGCTACTGCCATGGAATAGGGGTAGAGGCATGGCAGCAACAGATCGAAGCCCAAGACGGCAGCGACGCAATGCACGAGGTGCAGGAGAAGCGCGGTGGCCTTAAAAGCTCAAGGCGGCGGCTACAGTAGCGGCGGCATCTTAACGACTTCTACGATCTGCACACGACTCAGAGGGCTGCTGTCATGCAAAACAAAATTCCTATGCTTTTTGATTGATAATAAATTTTGTGGACTCACACGGCTTGGACGAAATGAAGGATAGAGACTACGGATTTGGGATAGACGCAACAGAACGGATGAAGTGGAGACGACGGTGGCCTGAGCAGCGGCGACGGTGAGATCGAAGTGGAGGACGCCGCACACAGAGGGCGGCGAAGTGGAGGGTACCCGAAGACGGCACACGGAGGGCAGCGACCGGTGGGTGGGCCGACGCGCGGAGGGCGGCACTGAAGAGTACCCGGAGGTGGCACACGGAGGGCGGCAAACCGGTGGGTGGGACTTGGAGGCGGCACACGGAGGGCGACGACCAGTGGATAGACCGATGCGCGAAGAGCAGCACAGGTCGAAGAGTTCCCGGAGGCGGCACACGAAGGGCGGCGACCGGTGGGTGGGCCAACGCGCAGAGGGTGGTACCGTAGAGTACCCGGAGGTGGCACACGGAGGGCGGCGACCGGTGATAGGATTAGATAAAACCCCTTTTTTTTCTTTTTTTTCTCTCTCTCTTTCTTGGTACTTAGCTTCTAAAGGAAGCTATCCGTAGCTTCTAAAGGAAGCTACACTCTGTTGAAACAAAACAGATCGGAGTGCACACAACGAAGTGTTACGGCATCGGGGCAGTGGTGGGCACAAGGCGGCGAGTGGAGCGGCGCGGCGGTGCTGTGCGAGCGAGCGAATGCCGGTCTGTGCGCCGGCGGCGCGGCGAGCGGCGTGGCCGGTCGGCGAAGTGGGAGACTCGGCGGGCAATCTTTGCCGAGCGGAGCTGGCGGCGGAGGCTCGGCGGGTGGTGCCGGCGGCGGCCGGCGGGTGCGGCGGCCGGCCGCACGAGTGGCCGACAGCGCGAGATGGCCGGTGGCGCGCGGCGGCGCGGCGCAAATGGCCGGTGGTCGGCGGGGGCAAGGCGCAGGACGGGAGCCACCGGGAGGAGGCGAAGGTCCATGGGGTCCTCAGCCAGGCGGTGCACACCCGATTGGGCGGCATGCGCGGAGGTCCGAGAGCAGGCGTGGGTCGGCGTCGTAGAGCCGCACGCGTCCAGTCCTTCGTCAACACCTCCTCCAAGTGCTTCACCGCCTCCTGGGGGGATCTGCACTGGGAGTGCCAGATCCGCGCCTCCGCCACGCCGAGGAGGGCGCCAGGTGCTGGTGGATCTGAGGAGCGACGCGCCACAGCCGGGGTAGAGCACGAGCAGTAGGGGCGCGACGAGCAGGAGGGCCAGCGCGCGGAGGTAGCTCGCATCCGGGCCGATGAGGATGCTGGGCGGCCGGATCAGACTTCTTGAAGGTATCGGGCGGCGGCGCGGCGGCCTCGAGGTCAGCCCAGATCTGGGGCTTCGGCGAGCGCGGGCCCCCTGAGCGGATCTAGGGCAGCAGGTCATCTCCTCGGTGAAGCCCGTGACGGCAACGCTGTCCTATAGCCAGCGACTGACACTCGGCGTGGAGGAAGGCTCGTAGAAGAAGTGGCCGCCTCCGAGAGCAGAGATCATCCTTCTGGGGCAGCGGAAGTGATTTTGATCGAGTTTAGGGTTTTAACCTAAGCTCTGATATCATGTTATGAATATTGTGTGTATTGATATGAGGGTCAAAGGGTCATACATATAAGAGAGTACAAGGGGTATATGCCATATAGAAATAAGACATATATGAAATAGGATACAAACTTTATCTCCTAATACAACTCTATCTCTACCTCCTTAACCGGCACCAATACAGGAAGTGCCAGTACATCTGTATTTGCTTACGGCCGGTGGGAGATGAGATGCGCACGCAGCCGGATATTCCGTTGTGTGCACAAACACAAGGAATCTAGGATGACGATGCAACAGTGCTCGTTCTGTTCTTACCCTCTGATCGACAAGCCGGTGACAGGTTCAAAATAACGCCTGTCGGCCACCTCATCATCCTGGGCGATTTCTCACTGAACGTGATTCACAGTGGCAAATTCCCAAGCAACCTAAAACCCTCGTACTGCCATACAGTACTAAGAAACACACATTGCAGATCTCCTAAAATCTGATATCGAGACAGTTAGAGAATTATTACTACATGGATTTAATTTAATCCCTAAAACTGGTAATGTGATATCAAAACAGTACTAGTATCGACTGGGTTGTGAATGTTATACTGAACTTTCCTGAACTAGTGTGGTGGTGGTGGTGGTGACTGTAGAACTGAAGAAACAAAGCAGGCGGACACATCTTTCAGGTCCCCGTCCGAGGCGCCCCTCCCTGAAAGGCACTTACGTTTCTGTAGCCTTTTCTTCTTCGCTATAGCTTGTACTAGTGCCTAACGGACAAGCCTTTTTGCGGTAGCTGTGCTAGCTGACTGCACTTCAGGTACGTCGCACACAGATTTCTTACACAGCTGTTGCATCGTACTGGCAAATTGCAGAGATTGGACGGTCCTGCCTTCTAGGAGGGCGCTGATTGATGGGTTATGATTGAATTTAAATTATAGTTGATTTATTTTATACTATAATAATTGATGGTAGTTTATTTAGTATAATTAAATTAAAAAAATCTAAAAATAAAAAACAGATTATCCCATCACGTGTAATATAAACGAGTACGAGCAAAAAAGAACCGGTAAAAAAACTTTAAAAAAGCCAAAAAGTTAGAAAAAAAATATGAAATTTAGTAATAGTGAAAAATAAGTCAAAAACCAGAAACTCAAACCAAAATAAGCGAGACCTAGATCACATGGCAAGGCGTTCACACTAAGAACAGGAAGCAAATATTGTATCCAACTCCTCCAGATAAATCAGTGTGTAATCTGATTGGGCGGCTCACGGCTGCAAAGTGACTATTTAGCTTAATTAAATTTTAAAAAAATAAAAAATAAATAAAAAAATGTTAGTCCATCACAGACAATACAAAGAAATACGAGAAAAAAAGTCAAAAAGACCTAAAAAACCAAAAAAGAAAAAATTTAAAAAAGTGAAATAAAAGTAAAAGTCAGAAACCATCATCAAAACAAGCGGTGCCTATGTCTCATTCGGTTTCGTTTGTGAGCTCCAGTCTCTCGTCCAAGAGAGGAATAACAAGCGATCAAGACATTAATCAAACACTTTGACTCGGTTTTTGGTTGGGGTGCGTCTGCCTGGGCTGTAGTACAACGCCCGGGTGACACGTGAGAGCCCTTGTGCCAAGCTCTTGCAATGGACAGAAATCCAATGTCTAAAAAAACTAACAGATCTGGATCTAAAAATCATGCTATAGATAGTTAAAACGCTAAGAAAGGGACGAGTTACAAAAGGTGGCTACCTCGTGCTTTTGTAGTCTCGCCATGCCACACCCCGGATCCTCTCTACTTGTGCCGGTGAGGCCCGTGACTGCCGCCTCGGCCACCAGCTCCGCAGTCTCTCCATCTCATTAACCCTGCTGGGCTTACATGGCATAGCCTTGGCACATCACTTCCCGGCCCCAGAAGAGACTAGATTACTCGACAATTGTTAGAAGAGATTGGATTACTGGGCTTACATGGCTTAGCCTTAACATTAAGGCTCGATGCAAAGTGGCAACGCGTGCACATATATGTTTGCTAGGATTGCTTGCCGGAACCATGAACAGGGGGTGTCCCGCATATTAGGCCTTCTCTTCCATGGCGTCGGTGGAGCCACCGGGTCGAACTACCATGCATGGACCACCACCTCGGCGAGGTGTCTAAACGGCAAGCTCCTTCGCATATCTAACACTATAGCTATTTTTTAAATTTGATATTTGTATGACTATTTTTACAAATCTAGTCTTTTCCTAAGCTTGGCAGCAGCGGTAGACGGCATGTGATGTCTGCCGCTCTACCGCAGCTTGGCACGTACTTGCTGAGCTAGCCAAGTGTAGAATCTTATAGCGGTCACTACTACAGAAATCATCATTACAGACGGTTCAAAAACGTCATCATAAACGGTTTTCTGAACCGTCTAAATTTATGGGTTAGTGATAATCGAAGGTTATCACAGATAGTTTATGAGCCGTCTATGATGAATACAATACAGACAGTTTGTAATTATAACCATTTATGAAAAACACTATCACAGACGGTTCTAATCAAAAATTGTCTATGATAGTTTTCCATCATAGACGGTCTATATATAAAACCGTCTATGATATTCTTTACAGACGGTTTATACTATAAAATCGTCTGTGACAGTTCATTATATACCTAAATTTTTTTTCTATTTTTGAATTAGTCTCAGAAAATATTAGCTATGTCGTTTGAAAACAAGCAAATATGACAACAAACATAGCAAGAACATTCTATTTATATTACAACATTATATTTATATTACAATCCACCATTACAACATCATAAGACTACAATCCACCATTATAATAGCAACAGAGTAACAATCCACCATCACAGGACAACAAACATAGTAGAGAACATTATATTTCTATTACAAATCGAGCAATAGAGAAGAAAGAAAATAGAAGAATCAGATATCCTAATGGAAACTCATCTCTGATGCAACTTGGGTAGGTCTTTTTAGCGGCCGCTTCACTGTAAGCCCCCGGGCAGCTCTAAACACAACAAAGTAGTAACAATAGAGACTACGATGGAGACCTAAATCTCACAGAATCAAATACTATATGAAATAATGGAGGGAGGAAGCTAAAGCGCATTTGAAGGGAGGGGGCGGATGGGTTTGGGTGAGTATTTATAGAGGAGGAGGGAGAGCTACGATCCGTGAGATGTGGGTTGGTCGGTTTCTATTGGCTGGAATTGGGTTGAGGAGGATTGACAAGCCTAGTGGTCAGGGAATAAATTATCACAGATGATTCTTGGTAAGAACCGTCTGTAATAGTATTATAGACGGTTTGAACCACGAACCGTCTATGATATTGGTTACATATATACCGATACAATATAAACAACTAGTCTCAAAATATGAAATAACAAAATTCTATATGGCTTATATATACTCATTTGAAAGGTTTTGACGAGATCTACAACTTTGCAGTTGAGACAAACCCCAAATTTTGAAGGGAAGATCAAAAATATTGGCAAAAACAAAATTCAAAACTTGTGATTCAAATTTGAGGCTACAAATGGCCAATTTTGAGGGTCTTTGAGGGCGCCTAGTGCAAGCTAGTTATTTGTTTTTGATTGAGCTTGTTGTTAGATTTCCAACAAGTACAAGAATGTCGAAAACGGATACCGTATGCAAAAGTTATGCTCGTTTTACTGAAGGTGTGTCAAAACGGAATCCTACTCGAACTCAGGCGGAAAATTATAAAATTTTAGATGTGTGTGAGGCGGAAAATATATCACAGACGGTTCTTAATAAGAACTGTCTGTGATTGCATTTAATACAAGCGGTTTTTATGAACCGTCTGTGGTGAGGCATCTAATATAAACTTTTTTTGTAGTAGTGGGTACAGCTTCAGTGATGACTGATTAGATTAGGTTAGATAGGCACTATTGGTTCCAAGTGTAAATATAAATAAGAAGACAAACCTATGAAGGTCATACCAAGGAAATGACATGTTTACTGCTGCTATGTCCCAAGGGGTGCATTTGTGTAACCTCCTCACCTATGGATATAAATATGACCTTTAGAGCACCATGAAATGGAGAGAATATTTCTATGTGCAAGAAATAGACTTGAGTTGATATTGAATACTAGCCACACTCTACCCCTTTCCCTTCTCTCGAGTTTTAGACTCCGTGTATCCCTCTCGCACCTCTCGAAGCTCTAGTATCTATTGTTTGGTTTGTAACCACAACAGACACCATGTCAAGCTTTTGGATTAAGCTAGTTGGTGCAATTACATAAGTCGATTTTGTGGCTAGTAATAGCAGTATGATGCTTCAATTAGTTCTACGTGTACATGAATTTTGGGTGGAAGATACAAAGAGAGTCCAATTGTTTATAGTGGATACTTCTATCTCTATTTAGTTAAGTGATTTTTTGATGTGGCTATTAGTCCCCTCTCTAACAGTTGTTCTACACTGGAGTACTGTAAAGCAGATCTGGATTAGGTAGACTTTGATTCTGTCTAAATAGAAACCACACATAAGTTTTCTATTTCGATGCACATCGCTCTTCGGTTACAGTCTGTACTTCGACAGATTTTCTTGTAGGGAGTTGGTAAGCAGTCATGGATTAGGCAGATGGAAATCCCTTATGAACTTTCCTACCTTGATGATACCTGATCTGTGCATCTACTTCTGCATAGAAGCACAATTTCAAAGTCAGAAATTGTTATCCTATAGTCTATAGAGCTTAATTGTTGTGGAATCTTTGATAGCTCCTCAGAAAGAATCATAGTATCATTTATGAGGCGTTGGACTCAGTTGCCCCCAATGTGCTGACTGAAGCTCAAATTTTGTAAAATGTTGACAGAAAATTAAATCTGAAACTTCTACCCACAATGCTGTTATTAAAGTTCACAATGCTTGTTTCAAAAACTTAAGTTAACTATGGCAAATTATGCCTGAGAACCACAAACTGTAACACTCTGTAGTACGAAACATTACCACTGTACTGTAGTCCAGGAGAAAAATCTGTTAATGATCCCATATAAAAAAGGTAAGTTAACTGCAAAAAAAATATCAACATCGCCATCATCACCCTGATCTTCATGGAACATGTGATGGCACTGAAATACACCCATGTTCACCTTTGAAGCAAACTAACAGGTTCTTTGGCACCATTTGAATTTTAGCAAGCTCCTTTGCGCTGGTAATCTCTTACCAAATAAGATGATACACAAAAGAAGGCATGCCTGCTTGCCAGGAATTTATGCGCGTATGTAAGGAAGGCATTGAAGATAAACAATTAAACACTGATTGCAGTGAAGATGGTAACGTAATCATGTGTTGTTTAAGCACATACTATCTTTTTGAATGGGGTGCTTAGATTTCTATATTTAATTATTTGATCTAATTTTCTGATAAAGTAGACTTGTTTTTGGTGCATATTTGTTTTACTTGGTCTTTATGTTATTGTCAGGATTCATGAGAAGATACAGGAGACATGAGGATCACTACGGAACGGCCATGCGCAGATCAGGAGTTAGACCTTGACCAAATGAATAGTTCTAGCCTTAATAGCTCCAGTGAGTGTGAGAATCAGACGTCTAACGATGATGAGATGACTGGATCGGAGTCCAAATTGGAGGCAGCTAAGACCGAGGGTGACGGATCGACCGGAGAGAAGGGCCTGAAGAAGCCAGACAAGATTCTCACACAAGAGTAAGAGGTATTGGACGGCAGGTGGAAGCATGAGGAACATCCCTGTTGGTGCTGGTAGGCGCAAGAGTAAGAGCTCCAGTGCAAACTGCCACAGTATATTGATTCAGGCATCAGTCTAGCCGCTCCTGGTGGCGATGCCTCCCTCTTTCCATTGTCTATAAAAGGGAATCAAGCAGCAGTTAAATTTGGGCCTGATTCCCCTCTCTGTAACTCCATGACTTGTGTGCTGAACATTGGAGAGCAGAGTAAGAATGCCAACCCTGCCTCAACAGCACAGCCCAGAAATGGAGAAAACCAGACCTGGCCACCTTCAGCAACAACTTCAGATAGTCTACGGAATGAGTCAATCAAAGGAACAGTTAGTGGACATCAAAATGGAATTACTGGGCATTGCAATGGAGTCACTCCCATGCATCCCATACCATGCTTCCCTCGTCCTTTTGCGTACCCAAGGAGTCCAGTGTGGAATCGTATTCTGAACCAGCAAATTCTTCAGAAAATGGCAATGCAGGTAACGTTCAATGGAATGTGCCGCCAATGGTGCTGGTACCAGGATTTTATGGTCCACCTATTCCTTTCCCAGTAATGCCACATTCTGTTTGGCCATTCATTTCTCCCTGGCCTAATGGAGCATGGAGCGTGCCATGGCTTGGACCTAGTTGTAGCATGTCAGCATCATCTCCTACAAGCAGTAGCACATGTTCAGATAGTGGTTCTCCTGTCCTTGGAAAACACACGAGGGATTCCAAGCCGCAAGGTGATGAAAAGGCAGAAAAGTGCTTGTGGATTCCCAAAACACTTCGGATTGATGATCCTGATGAAGCCGCAAAGAGTTCAATCTGGACCACCCTCGGGATTGAACCCGGTGACCGTAGCATGTTTAGACCATTTCAGTCGAAATCTGATGGGAGAGAGCAGATATCTGGTGCTGCTAGAGTCCTGCAATCGAACCCAGCGGCTCTATCGAGCTCGCAATCTTTCCAGGAGACAACATGATGTGGAACTTGTGATATTTGTCAAAGATGTTATATTAAGAAAACGCTATAGTCTGAACAATTATTGGCAATGTAGGTGCTGCTAATATCCGAGGCAGCGCAGCTGTACTATTGGAAGAGTATTCTCACATTTTCTATTGTTTGCTTGTAGAGCTTGCACCGGTGTACTGGCTTGATGATAAGGCTGTCAGCAATAGCTTTGCTTAAAGCATATTAGTGTTCTGCTGATCCCCCAGCGTTGTGGTTAATTGCTATGACATGGCCTGCTTACTCGACAAGCTTCAGAAACAAGATCCGTGACAAGGGGTTCATGGTTGAAGAAATCGGTAACATTTCTTCTGTACTTGACGTTTACTGCTTGCTGTTTTGGCTTCTTCTCCCTCGCCACCTGTGTTTTTGGCACCTCTCTCTCTCACCCATTGATGAGTGATGACTGATGAGCACTGAGCAATGGTATAAGCTTTAATTTGGTGTGGTAGAGTAGAGCTGGTGCTTCCTTACCTTTGACTTGCATTGTGATTAGTTGAGCTGCCCCTATCCTGTGTTCTGTTGTGCCGTCTTTATATCAACATCTGATTACTGAAGTCTGAGGTCAGAAAGTTCCCTTTATGATTCAGTAAGCTGTTTGCGGGCGTGACAAGTGACTCGGTGCAGCGAATTGCGTGCGCCCTGTATGCATGCTAGATCATGCTCCACCACTTTTGTTTCTCAGCTCCATTCCGTTGCTAGCTCTGTCATTAGCCTTCTTTTTAGGCCGCGGCCGATAGAATTTAGTTATGGTAGATAACTTTTGTTTATACTTTTCGAGACAGTAGTGGATGATGTATACAGTTTTAAACTCAGATAACCATTTATAGAATCTATTTTAAGAAGTTGACTTGCATATTTAGACTTTAAGGCTCCGCTCGTTTTGGCGATGGCTTCTGACTTCTACTTTTATTTTACTATTTCTTAATTTCATCTTTTTCTCTTTATTTTTGTTTTTAGGGCTTTTTTGTCTTTTATTTTTTGTATTCCTTTACATTATCTGTGATGAGTTAACATATTTTTTTCTCTTTTTAAATTTAATTACGTTAAATAATTTATCTCACTTACAGTAAAAAATAAATCAATTATAATAAAAAAATATTATAAATTATCGTTATTCTCAACATTCCGAAGATAAATGAAAAGGCAAAAGTCCAAAAACACAGGGCCATTGAGATGGATCGTTTGGCCTCGGGCTTTGACCAGCACGTCAGCACACAGAAAATGCTTAGCTTCTTCGTTGTATTTAGTAGTATATCTTGTTGACAGTGTTTGTCCTACGTTTAGAGAAGACTCTGTCCCTGAAGGAAAGCACTCTCCATGTAATGGCTGAGTAATGGTGGGGTTGATCCTTTAATGCAACCATATATATACTCCTATCTGATGGGTCGATCCAAGCGTTTCCAAATTGCATTGTCACTAGCATGAGATCATCCTAGTTTTGATGTAATCCAACCGATGTTAGGCAGAGAGTTGGACTAGGGAAGCAGAGGCAGAGCATGCCCATTCTAATGCATTCAAAGTTTCAAACCGGAAAGCATATGTACTTACGTACTGTCTTAGTTTGACTAGCACATAGTGGATAGACACCTCTCGATCTGCTAATGCCAGACTTGGGCAGACACTCGACTGACATCCCCTGGGCTGCTGCATATGTGCAGATCGAAGTGCATCAGTAGTATTTAAACCACCGCTCATTTTAACTTAAAATCAGTTTTTATTTTTGATTTTTATTTTTTTACTATTTAGTAATTTCATCTTTTTTTAAGTTTTTTAGATTTTTTTAGGTTTTTTTCTTTTTTACCGTATTTCTTTGTATTATCCGTGATGAGTTAACATATTTTTTATATTTTTAAATTTTTTAAATTTAATTATATCAAATAAACTAACTTAATTATAATAAAAATAAATCATCTACAATAAAAAAATATTATAAATCAACATCATTCCGAACGCCCCACGATTTAACCGACCCTAACCAGATAGCTAGAGCTGTCGATTTCTTTTCGATAATTGAATAATCCAATCGACCACTAGATCCAAACCGCGCGTCAAAAAACACGACGCGAAGCGTGTCACCTTTTGGTCGGCACAGGCGGTGAGCTCGCCACTACACGTCCGCCCGTGTGAAATCCACCGGTTCTGCTTTCGGTTCGGCAAGTAGCACCGATTCTTCTCCTCCTCCTCCTCCTTCAGTTCGTACGGCTAGCACATTATATATAATATCTTCTTTACGAGCGATATGTGGCATCCAATCAAATCCTGACCAACTTCTCCTTACATATATACTAAGTATATACGTGCTACTTCACTTAAGCAATCTGCGTGTACATGGATGTATATAAAACGAATCACTGTAGTACTAACTCGTATGTATAGATGAAATCACAAGGACCAAGAGAGACAGATCTCGGAAATCTAGCCAAAATTAAAGATCATATAATTTACAACGCATATATAACAAGACATATTACATTCCATGCAAGCGTTTGCCAGACGGCGTCTATATATATATATTTAGCATTACATTACAAAACAATACAGGCACATATATATATAAATGAAGTGGAGTATATAATTAACTAGGCTAGGGAAAAGAATAACCCGATGGCCACAGGGAACGTGCACGTACACCATCATCGTAAATCGGTTGCAATTCTGTTCACAATGGTATGGCTTAACTGGTCGATTATATAGCTTCTCCATCGTACGTACAGAATGGTATCAACGCCAGAGACCAGCTGCTGCAAGCAATATATATATGTCGTAGCTGTAGCTCCCGTTCGCTTCACGATCAACGGACACCTGCGTTCGTGCATGCATCTGCAGCGCGGGCGAGGCTCAATCGACAACCGGCTCAAGTCGACCTCGTGACCTGTCGATTAGGAAAGAATGCATGCATGCATGTTGTAAGATTACTTTGAGTGGATTCATGCATGCATCAAAATGTAATTCCATTAATCTCTTCTACCTCTTCTTCTTCTTCTGCTTCTTCTTCTTCTTTGAAAGACGAAACAGTACTGTGATATCGATGTGTGCATGTGTGATGTCTCTATGCGTGCGTACTACTGACCAAGAAGTAGCTCTCGCCCATCTGCAGGCTCTGCATGAGGATGCCATACTCGTTGACGGGGAGGAGGCCACCGGTGGAGTGGACGAGCATCACGTCCTGCCCGAACATGGATCGCAGGTCGATCGGGCCCCTCGGCACCTCCGTCGCGACTCCATTGATGAACACCGTCATGGTCGCTGCAGCAAACCAATGAGTTAAGCGGTCTCAATTGACCAATTGGTACTCTTTTGGAGATCGAATATGCATGTCAGTTCGATTATGTCTGTACTTAGTTACACTAATTTGGTACTTACTTCGAAATTCTGCCATAACATCCTATATCCGTACTAATTTTGTTCCCTTATTCTGCCTATGCATGAGAGAAACATGTTATTTGTTGGCATGCATGTGTAGTATATTGCATGCACGCACGCACGCATCAACTACTACTATTGTATAATGTATATAATATAGCTGGCACAAGTATAATCATGGCTAAATTATTACAAGTGGGAAAATCATTTACATGGTTACATAGTAGTGCCTTCTTCCTGCTTTTTTTGAGAGGGAAGATGAGCATATATATATAGTTCATAGATGAATTTATGTTCCCCCTTTCTCTTATTTTTTGGGTTGTAATAATTGATGAACTACTTGTGATTGTTCCCAATTGCACCAAAAGAACAAGTTTAGACACTTAGTCCAGAAGATCAAAAGCAAGACGAAAACAGAGATGAAGATGAGTTCTGCAGAGCGAAGGATCAAGTATGCAATATGATCTTATGTGTTGGCGATGAATCGAAAGAGCGGTGATGAACTAAAGAATACGTTTTTTCTGAACATATAATTAATCAAAGAACAAGAATTAACACCATCAAGGAAAACCCAACAATTTTTTAAAGTGGAATCCAACAATTCGACCAGGAATTCCGTGAGCTAATTAGCTTATGTATGCATGCATATATAGAAGTAGGTACTAAAACCACAAGCACAGCATCCTAAAATTAATGTATGCGTGTGTATGATGAATGGATGAATTGTTTATGGTTAGAGAAATGCGAAAAGGCAAACACATGCATCGATGGAAGGCAGCGGGACATGCATGCATGGCGAGACTCACCAGGTTGACAAGAGTAGTAGAGCTGCTGCTGCTGCTGCTGCTGCTGGGCGGCGGCCGCTGAGGACGACGAGCCGGAGCCGCCGCCGCCCATGTATCCCATCTGCCTCGAGATGGCGAAGAGGTCGTCGCCGCCCCCGCATTCCACGTCCCCCATCAGCCCCGCGGACGGCGGCGAGGACGGCCACGACGAGGACGCGGACGAGCTGTACGCCGCGCCGTGCCCCAGAGACGAGGCCGAGCCGGCGTGGCTGGCACCGCTCGCGGGGGCCGAGCCGGACGAGGCGGCGGCGGCGGCGGCGGCCTGCTCCTGTGCCTGCAGCTGCCGCTGTCGCCGACGCGAGCGGGAGCGTCGGTTCTGGAACCAGTAGAAAACGTTGGCGTCGCCGACGGCGCCGAAGCGCTCGAGGAGCTTGCGGATGCGGACGGTCTCGTCCTTGGGCGGGTTGACCATGCCGCTGTTGAAGATGGACTCGAGGATGAGTATCTGCTCCGGCTTGGGCGTCCACCGCGAACGCACCGGCTCCCCAGCCACCGCCGCCGAGAGCCGGTCCGGGCTGTGGCCGCCGTCCATCTTTATCAACCGCAGGTTGGAACTGGATGATGATGCGAGCGAGCGATGTTACCTGGTGGGAGCTTTGGCCACACTATGCAATGCATGCAAGGAGACAGCTGGACTGCTTGCTTGGCCTTGGTCGCACACTAATGTGATTGCTGCGAGTACTTATAGGACAAGGACTCGCTTAGGCCGGTGCAACGGAATTAATGTCCTTGAGGAAATAAGTTGTCGTACGTACGTGGCCATGCTGTACTATACTACTATATATACATGTTCTTCTTGGGGTGAAATAGCTACAAGCATGGCGTATATTATACTATACTATACTAGTGGTTTTGTTTCATGGGACAGTGTAATTTTTGAGGTAACAGTAACATTATTTCCTTTAATTTGGATGGTTCAACGGCAGAGGACAAAAGATTGTTCTTTTCCAGTGCCTTTCGTCTTACCCTCACTTCTTAGTGTGTGTGTGTGTATGCAGTGCTACTCTACTAATTAATTGCTGGATCCCTTTGTTCTTTTTATATACTTTGTTTTAGAAAGTGTGAAGTCCATATTTTAAACTTTGACCTATACTATTCATAAAATTATTTAGATTTATCATGCGAAAATGATATGACTAGGCTTTCATCAAATACTTACTTTCATGTCATTAAATTTTTTTAATAGTTTTTGTAACATATAATTAGCAAACGTAACGGTCAAAGGTGAGTGTGGAAACATTACCGACGTCCAAAATGACAACTAAAAAGAACGGGATTGCATACGGTGCATGTCCTTTTCAGTTTCTTACTGGTATGTTGAACACGAGTAGTGTTACTAGGCTTATTTAATCGCCAAAGGTACTTAATTTAGGAGGATATAAAATAAGCAAATATACGAGCAAACATAGAGCTAGAGCCTAGAAACAGACAAACAAAATTACTTTATGAATATAAGTACTACGATCAGCATCAGAAGCTTACGATACATGCGCGCCAATTTCTTCTTTAAATATTTCTTCAGTTTTGTCCATGGTACCGAGTATTACATGGTTTTGTACTAAATGGCTGTTGACCTCAATTAATGCGCATGAAAGATTAGGCTGCTCTCCCAGTCCCATCCAAATAGAGTACCTGGCTGTGTATCTGAATGTCCCGCTTGAAACGCAGGAATTTGAAATTATCACTAGAGTACTGTACGTAGTACTGATGCAGGCAAGGGCTAAACAGCACACTTTTGAGAATTTGAAATTTAAATGGAGGTGCGTATGATCGATTCTTTACCAACTTTACTGCACATTTGGTTTCTTTCTTGGGAAAACGGGGACTCCCAATCCTCTCGATAACACAACACGCATGCGTAGCAACTCGTCTGCCACGAGCGAGATGAGAATGAGACGAGCCTTATTATTTTCCTTCCCCTGACATCATTCATTCCCTGCCGAGGGTAAAAGATGCTTCCCTCACAGCCAGAGCCAGTGGTGATCCAATGAAAGAGACCAAAGCTAAAAGACACAAATTAAGAGGCTTAAAAAAAAAAAGAAAGAAAGAGCAGTGCCAGTGACAAGAGCGTCGAGGTCACATGTGCTCGTAGAAGGAAGAGGGGGGACACATGTGCCCCACGGTTTGGCTTCCATTGACCTTGTGGACGCTTAATTGGTGCCCTTCTTCAGCTCGTGCGTGTGTTGACGCGCGTCTCGACGCGGCCCTGCTCGATCGAGCGCGCGGCAGCTGCATGCGTCGGAACGTTTTTTCTTTTTCCTTTCCAGCTGCAGCTGCAGCTGCAGCTGCAGAGAATCCATGGCGTCTGATTGGCCCGTTGCTCGGTTTCCCCCCGCCGTTTTTGCCCTGCGCCTGCCGCAGAGACGAGCGAGACGACGCCGACGACGACGACCTGCTCTGCCCTGCCTGGCCGCTTTCTGCCCATCGTGTCTGCTTGCTTACATGCTTCCCTGGCTTTGCTGCCTCCTGCCTGTGTGGTCGCCGAATCCCCCACATCAGAAAACGCTTCTTCTTCTTCTCCTCTCTTTAATGTATGAAAGAATGCTGCACATTGCTTTTGATTACGCCCGTATTACGGGCTGCAACAACAACGTACGTGTCCTCACCAAAGACACCTGCAAATACCTTTATGCTCAACCCAACCCATTCCTGAAATGCACTAGCTAGCAACATGTCAACGAATATGCCGCCGATAGGCAGTCTAAAGTAGCAGCCTGCGACATCACATCGGCTCTGCCGGATTTCGGCGGTGAGTGCACCAAACCGACGGTGGCCGGAAAAAGGAATTCCATTGCCATCTCGAGCTACCCTCGATACTAGTGCACTTGCTGCCCCTAACCAAACCAATCATGCGAACCTGCCTAACACCTTAACCTTTTTGTTCTCTTCCCTCTTTGTTACTACAGGTTACTCCCGAGATTAGGGGATAATGTAACTAGTACAACTGCGAAGTAGTACTCAATTCACCAGCATGACCCTGCAAATAAGGGCACGAGGTAGACCAAAATTATGGCAGGTTTTACTTTACATGATCCCCATTATTTGGCTACACACACACACACACATTCTAGTACTCTTTCCTTTTCTAAAAGAAAAGATAATATCAGAGTGCAAGCAAGGTCATCCAATGTTATGTGAGAGGTTTCAGTAACATTCTCACCAGGTGGATTTGAAAAATTCGTGGAAGACAACCTCAAAAAAAAAAAAAAATCGTCGAAGAGCTTGTACCAGCTATCTAGCTAGATTATATTATACTGTCTACTTGTTGTATTTAAAAGGCTATTCTAAATTGTGTTTTTGGTTGTCCTCATGTCTAGTTCATTGACAGAACCCTTACACATCACCTCTGCTTTTCTGTTGTGCAAAAGCCCGCCCCAGTTGCGGTTAATCAACTAGCTAGGCTTGTGCAAATGCATTGAATCTTCTCTATACAATTTCAGCTATGTAATACAATAAATAATAACGTGATCAATTGACAGACATTCACTATCTCGGAAGATAATTAATTTGGAACATGTCCTTCATATACTCCATAGCATGCATAAGAAAATCACAAATCAGCACTCAAATCGAAGATCGATATATGGGCCCAATCAGTGGTTTTCTATACTTAGGGGGTGATCGTTTTAGCGATGGCTTTTAGCTTCTGGCTGAAATTTCACTGTAGCTGGTTTTTTTTCACTGTAGATGATTTGGCTTTTTGGGCATAATTAAATTTTAAAAAATGTAAAAATAGAAAAAATATGTTAGCCCATCACGGATAATGCAAAGAAATATGGGAAAAAAAGAAAAATTTAAAAAAGCCCAAAAATCTAAAAAAATTCAGAAAAAGATGAATTACTGAATAGTGCAAAAAAGCTGAAACTGAAAAAAAGCTGAAATGAACGGGGCCTTAGTAGCATAGAATAAAATTAGTAGGGAGCAAGCATGACCTTCACTGTATAAGCACATATATTGTTCCAGATACTATCTCTTGGCCATCTTTGTTTCAAGTCCTTATCAGCATCACTATCTCGAAAGAACATTAATTTGGAACATGTCCTTCACATACTCCATAGCATGATTAGGCTAAAACTTCGACGAAACCGAACTTACAAATCTAGCTTAAGAACAAATAAAATCAAGCAAAAACACAACTAAGAACATGATTGATAAAAAGTTTTTGATCTATTTCAGTGGAGGATGAGATTTACATACTTATGGATGATTACAATATACAACCAAAGTACTATCCTTTTCTCTCTCAAGTTCTCTCTATGACAACTATGGAAGAGGACAAGGTGGTAGAATAAAAATTAAACCCTAGAATCCTTAAATCCAACATCTCATCTCCTCCCCTCTAAATAATCAGCACAATCCTAATGGGTCCAACCCATGAAGCTTATTGGGAAAACCCGTCAACCTTATTAACACAGGTTTTACATACTCACTCACGCTTCTCAAAACGTTTACAGGACTCAACCCTCTAACTCTTTAGCGATTGATCGACTTGTCAATTCTAGCTCTGCTTAACCTAAACCACTTCTTCTTTGTGCTTCTCCACGCCACGGTTTTGATCGAAGTACCAACTTGTTATTTGGCCAACTAACAAAATACTCTCGATGAAACTTCTGGGTACCTTCTCTTGGCTCTGTCTTCACCTTTCCTCAAAGTATTTTCACATAATTTGACACGCAGCTTGTTGTATCCAATGACTACCCATCACATCTTCACGCATTCGGACTCCCCCGGACCGTCTCTACGTACATTAGCCTTGTCGCTTGATGCACTACAATCACCATCTCGCATCTCCATGATCCTTGTTTTTTCTGTACTTCCACTTGAGTCACGTAGTCTCATCCAGACTTACATGACAGTTCGGACCTCAGCTCATTTGCCTACTCCAGGTCCATTGCCGTTGGCCACTACATCCTTCAAACCACCTGCACATCCAAAGACTACGCAACCATATCAATCATAAATTCTATACATTTGACTTATGTTAATTAAAACCATACATGATGCAATACAACACAACCAACTCATGACACATATGCTATGCACACACTCACTCACCACTTAACCAACACAATTCGCTATAGCCAATTTGACCGCCATTACGAGGCCAGTCAGACCGCTATGACCAATCTAATTGTCGACTCCATGTCGGTCAGGCCGTCCTGGTCAAATCAATGATCATTGATTGGTCTAATCAACATCGTATTCATTAAAAAAATTAACAAAATTAAGTGTGCGTTTGCATTATACCCTTAAAAAACAACATCGTATTCCCTAAAAAAAATTAACAACATCGTTCGCAACTTGCAAGACATGCATATACATATAAGCCTCCGAAAAGAAAGAGTAAAAATTAGCAAATGTCTCTATACTTGAGAAGCAGCTTCCTGTGGACGCCAGAAACGCATCAGTAGTGGACTTTCCACCAACTGCATGGCCGAGGCGAAATCGAGGAGCATGCATGCACACATAGACACTTTTGGCTTCATGTCGGAGTAAGCTATTCTTTTCTAAGCTGCCACTTGCATTACTAATTAGCTTTAGGACGCATAATGATGTTCAATCCAGAACAATTGGTGCCTAACTGATTAGTGTAGTATAGCTTAGCTGCATATATGCACTGTTAGATTGCAATTTTATCCATTAATCTACATAGCTGTAAGTGTTAATTAGAAAATGACCGGAGCCACTTACTCAGGCATCGATCATCCATCTCGTGCATCATGGCAAAGCTAATAAGCCAGGAAATAGCTAATATTTAATTTACATGATGTCGCCGAATTGCTCAACTCAATTATTAATTCAAGTGCTATATTTTCAAGCAGCTGGGCTGGAATCGTACGTGAAGAAATTTAAATTTTTCTTTGAGTACGTATTACTAATCATTAAGCTAGTCAAGTGTCTTGTTTATCACACTGATCGAGTTAGCGCGTTCCTAGTTGTAGTTGGAGCAGCAAACAGGATCCAACAGCTTCGATCGGCCAGCAGCCATTGCCCGTGCACACAAATAAACAAGTCTAAATAAAAAGTGGAAAAAGTACCAGAACATATATGCACAGAAGTAGCTGAATTTCCCCTTTGCAGTGGTTAATAATACTAATGAATGATGCTCCAGTCAAAACAAATTCTCACATGTTGTAGGATCAGCAACAGCAACAAAGAAGGGTAAACGATGTCTTCTCTAAACTTTTTCTTACGTATCCAGAAATCTTTTACTGTATAGCTAGAGAACTAAGAAGATAAGATTTAACAGCCTAAATCCAAATCATAATTCAAAACAATAAAGTCTCACAAATTCAGCACCTAACCGGCCTTCACAATAGAGCTGATCTGACAGTCAGGAAGGAACCACAAACTAAAAATATAAATCTTTTGTAAATTTGAATTTACATACATATCAATATGTATCCCTCGCATGCATTCATCTTGTCACCATCTTTTGCAAGTGTTGCTCTGTCGAAGGAACCAGCTGGGATTGGGATGTGAAGACAACAAAGACGTCGCGGAATCAGGTGAAAAGGGCTCGGCAAGGGGCGGACACGGCACGAGCCGCTGTCGCGCCCAAACATGCACGCAGACAACGATGGCCGTCCTCGATCGGGCACGGGGGGGCAAGGAACAGCAGCGGCCAGCTCGCCAAGGGATCGGAAGGAAGAAGCTCGTAAAGGCGGAGGAGCGCAGACAGAGTGCGCCGAGCTCTGAAATTCCCTGCTCACCAGGGCACCACCGTGCCCCCCAAAAGCCAGACTGGGAGCCCCGTGTGATGTCTCGACCCAGAAATTTAGCAACGAGCGAGCCACAAGGAGGAGGAAGGGACAAGAAACCGGAGGTGTTCGTTGTTCCCTGGAGGCAGAAAGATGCATGCAGACAAAACGTAGTATTTCGTTGTTTGATCACTTTGCTCGCTACCTCAAGTGTTCGCATCCTTCCTCTGCGCAACTTTTGCTTGCTAGCTGGTCAGCGAATGCCGATGCATTCTCTCTTTTGTGCTGAACTTTGCAGGCTAGCTTCGGTTGCAGACTTGCAGGTTTGGGAATTGGGAGTGGGTACCTCCTCCTTCGGTCATCAGTAGTTCAGTAGCAGTACAAGTTAAACACTTGCTAGTGGGTTCCGCTGAAATGAACAGGTGTACTAGCTTCAGTTAGTGGGTTAATCAGATGAACTACTTAATAATTGACTTATCTAGAGATTCACATCATATATATGCAGCTGTCTTTGATTGATGTGGAACAACATAGCGACAATTGTGCAGACAGCGCGCGGGCGTTTGGGACAAAGATAGCGCGCGCAACATATGCGACATGACATGTCCAAGATCGACCGCTCTCGACGCCAGCAGTCACGCAGTGCAGCTCACGTAGGCTCAGCATGCATCTTGGTTCCTGAAGGCGGCAGCAGCTAGCTGTCCATGTGCTCTGTTCGCCGTCGGCGCGGCGCTGATGCAGAGCAATGCCGCCCGACTGCCGCCGGCTGTTCACTTTCCGCAACGCTGGCTAAACAAACATCTGTCGTCGTAGGGAACAGATTAAACCTGGAGATCTAGAAGCAGAAAAGCGAAAGAAGTGAAGGTTGGTTTGGTTGGGGTCCGCGACAACTTGCACACCGCATTCACAGATGCCATGTAGAGCTATAGGTATGATAGCCTAGCCATCGTCGTGCAGAAGAATTGTTCTTCAGGAGTACGTATCTGTCAGTCGCACGAGCCGACCAGTGAAGCAAGCTAGCTGCCTGCCACATGTGCACAGCAGAGGTCTCACGGGGAATACTGGGCCGTCCAGCCCAGCCCGACCGATGAGCGGATCGTGACAGCCGAGCCGTTGAATGGCTAGCGGGCAGGGGAGCCTTCGGAGCCCATGTAGGCAGTAGCCGTGCCTGTGCGTGGGTGACCCCACATTCCCGGCCCATTTCCCAAAATTTATATCGAACCCACCAGCGTTTCAGCAGATGCCTAGAAGGAAGAGAGAAGCATAGAGAATAAAATGGTAAATACAGTTCTAGCATTTTGAGAAAAGGTGAGACACTGGTGGAACTGTGATGATTCAAGGTTCCACCATGAACATATAACGTACTGCATGATTTGGATCCTTTCAAGTTGCCCCTCCTCTCTTGAGGAGACTATCTATATAGTGAGTAGCTAACTACAACCTTTCTGCCAAGTAGCCAGAGGATCATCCTGTTCTTACTACAGAACTGGGTCTTCCAAATAATCTTGTGATGAGGATGTCCTTGATCTTTGCATCCGTGTTGCCGTTGGAAAATTTTCGATACGACAGCACCGTGTCCGTGTCCCTATCAAGGTTGTCTCTTAGCGACGTATAGGACGTGCCAGCCGATTTTTCAGCAAATGCGGCAAAGAAGTAACTCGAAATCAATCAGTTGACGAACAAAGTTGAATTACATACGAAAGATTGGATCTATAAATATACTCCTCGTGCAGGAAAAGTAATGCGGAAAAAGGTATAGGTTGTCGTGTGCAAGTTTTCCGTTCAACCGGTATGAGTTATAAATAGTCTATGCTAAAAGTCCTAAAAAACGGCTTTGAACTACCCTTCTTATCTGCCCCAGCTTCTGCCCTAAGAAGATCTCTCTCCATCTTCATTTTATCTTCTTGCCTTCGTCTTCTATCAGACCTTTCCTCCAATTAATGGTTACTTCTAGATTCTTCCCTTCCATATCAGCTCAGGCTTTCTTAAATTGGCCTTTCCTTACTGGCTATTTCTAGAGTCAATCCAGCGCTTCTAGATCCTTCTACGTTGACCCTGCCTCTTTGACTTTTCTTCAGTTTTATGCCAATGTGGCAGATTATTTTGCCTACCAAAATTTGGAGGCAACAATCGCTTTTTATGCGTTGATCGATTTCACTGTGTTCACTTTTATCCAACTCCCTATAATGGTTATCCTCTTCTTCGGTTAGCTGCACCTGCTGATATAGTTCAGATATTTTTCAGGTCAGCTTACGGATGTTTTTAAACGACGTACCGCAAATTAGGACAACCAAAGCATCAACTGCATAAAATATGACATTGCACTAGGAATTGGGTAGCTCTTCGAATTGTTGTTTTGCAGCAGAGATATTTCATCATCCAACGCTGTTCGATCACTATCAATACTGACTTCACAAGAAACGGCTTTTCTGATTCTCCAAAAAGAAAAATAAATGGTTTTTCTTTGTCAATCTGATTCTGACGTATTCACATCCAGTTTTGTGATCATGTTCCTCAATCTCCCTCGGGAACAGCAACCTCAAAGGATAGACCAGAATCGATTGATTTCTTCATTTCTATACAAGTGAACGCCTGATTCCACTGTTCAATGCCCTACCGACCATATCGGCCAAAGCTAAATGTCTGTATGTGGAAATTTTATTGCAGCTAGTGCAGTGGATTTCACACGGCAAATTCTCCCACAGTCAATGCGTTAACATGGCCTACAAGCCACAGCGCATAAAGCATAATCACTGCTGAAGTGACATGGACCAGGACAAGAATTATTACGCGTTAATATTTCAAAATCTAATGGAAATACGGGATATGATCTACGAGACAGTCACAAGCTCTCATTGCTTGCCTTTTTTCCTGCAAATTCAGCATATGCTTGAACACAATTCCACGAAACTTGCGTAAACTAAGTTAATGGGCCTTTTCTTTCTTTCTAGAACCAATGCTCACTATCGTTGTGCAATTATCACATCAAATTACCTTTTAAGGCATTAAAATCCAAAGCGTAACTTGTCTAACACTTGATGGTTTCACAAATTGCAGATTGCATATCTAAATTTAATCTCCTTTGTTAGTGAAACTTCCGCTCTAACTCTTCATCTCTCCTTTATTGAGGGGAAACAAGCAGCTAGTTCAATCATGGTTAGAGAATAATGAGTTATCTATCATAATGAGTACATGAGATCCAAAAAGCATGTGCTTCCGGAAAAACGGGGCCTTATCCTTCTGCAACAACTTAGGCATATTACAACACCGTACGATCGGCGCCGCAGCACTGCGGATTGCGGATCGGCCGCCGACGAGTTCATAATCCCATGCCAGTTCATCTGTCAAGTATCATCTCCCTCCTCTGGTTTCATCTGATCACTATCTCTGATTTTCTAGTTTCTTCCATTCATCCGTCAAGTATTATATGAACTTCATCTGTTCAGCATTTCTCATTTTGTCGTTTCATCTGCTTAGCATTTCTGACTATGTAGGTTATTTTTTTAGTCTGTGGTCTAGTTGTTTACATGTTTGTAGGAATGTATTTGGATTTCTTAGCCGGAGTTCCTCCCCCCTTTTGGTGTGCTGCAAAGGGATGTGCCTAGAACTAGAACTACCACACGATCTGTTCAATATAAAACTTGATTTGTATGTTTAATTTTGCATAAAATCTGTTTGTTCTAAGAAACTGTTAGAAACAATCAACAAAAATAGCACTTTGGATTTTGCAAAGTTCAATAGATTAAAAAAATGTGCTCATATCTTGTCTTGAGGACTTCTTTTATGGAGACTTGACTGCTGGACTTTCTTCACAGCATCACATATAACCTGTGATATCTTCTTGCTAACACTTGATATATAGTGTAGTACTGGTATGACAAAGAGGGATAAATAGTGTCTTCAAAAAAATTTTAAGTATTCATCAATCATTCACTTCAATAGCTACAGAGTTATGAAGATCAAGATTCGAAGCTAACACCAAAGAAAGCAATTTAAGAAATCAAAATTCAGAGAACTCAGGCTCTAACGATCAAATCGGCTACTAGGGATGGTCTAGCCGTCGGCTAGTGCCAATCTGACAGGCCTCTAGTGGTTTGACCGGAGGGGGAAAGGTTTTGATACTCCCCTATTTTCTGAATTGAAAATTTTAGCCCAAACCGATACAACTTTTAGTGCAACTTCAAAAACTAAATTCAAATGATATAAAATTTTGTACACATCTTGTTTAAGATTTCAGGAACCTATTCCATGATTCCATCCAAGGATCTTAAGAATCAATGTCAAAATTCAGACCTTTTTCAAGAACAAGTAAGATTGCATCAAAATTAAGCAAAAATCAAAAGGAGGAATATGACTCGCTCGTGAGTAGAGAATGACTGAGATAGTTTTAGATGTATTTTCATATATCACAACAAGTAAAAACTCCCAAGGAATCGAGGTAAAAATACTTAGATTAAGAAAACTTATAAGAAGGTTAAATCCAAGTAAAACCGGACAACTTCAAAAATTTGCCAAATCTGATGCTTAGATGAATGAGAATTGATTTTCATGAGTCATCTCCATCACTTAATCATCTTTGGCATTGGTAAGATCAAGAAGGGGAGAGAGAATGATACAGAATCACACAATCTTATCGACGTAGGATCAAGATACTCACGTGTCCTCTCTTAAATCGTAGTGATTCTCCGTTGCCAATGCAAAAACAAACACTCTTTAATTTGCGAGAACACATGTGCCGAACTTCACGACTACTAAACAAAGCCCTATCGTGTTGTAAGATTAAGGATATCTAACTAGAGAGAGATAAATAAAAGGTTATAAAAATTCATGCCTTCTTAAAGCTAATTACTACAACTTGTAACAAGGCAAGATTTCAGTGTAAAATAAACCTACTCAATTCTAGTATACCTAAAGCACCACAAGCACTAGTCTCTACAAGTATCTCTAGTATAATCAAATTAAGCAATCACAATTAACACAATATGCTAGAAATACATGTGCGAAAAGAGAGATACAAAAACCAATTAACACACGATGTTTTACCGTGATGTTCAAAAACTTACCAGTTATCTCCTTCCTGAACAGTTATCTTGAATCAACTGCACCCACACATATACGGATATACCTACCAACAGGCAACCTCCCCAAATCAAGGTTACTGAAACACAATTCGAAGTACACATTCAAAAGCACCAAGGCCTTCTTTAGTTTCAGGTACCAGCATTTCGCCAAGGACACAAAATTCAGAATTCAAGTTTACAACACCTGAATCTTACAGAAAGAAAAAAAAACAAATAGAAGAGGTAGCTTAAGCATGAAGAGAATTACTCATGAAGGAGCTTAGCATGTCGAATTCTCAAATTCATACAACCAAGACGCATGCAGGTCTGTGAAGCAAGGATTTTTCATGCTCTAGCAGGGACTTGCTACAACACAATTGTACTCAGCAGACTAACAAACTAAAAGCTTAAGCCTGCACGATTCTGCATCTCAATATCTCATACATCAGACCAAAAATAAGTGAATCTGTACAGAAATGAGGGATCTTGCTGCCAAACGACTGTCTATCTTCCAGACGACAACAACGAATTATCAGATCCCTGAGTGAACAACTGTGTCGCGGTTGCAGGCAAAGGAAGCCATGGGCCTCCAGCTGCAGAAGCTTCCTTCTTGATGGCATTTGCAATTGGAACAAGGTCCGGTTTCTTGTTGTAGCTGAATTGCAGGTCCCTGTTTGCAACCAACGCCAAGAGCTCCGACTCCTCGAGCCCCCGTGCTTGGCCGAGGCTGCACCTGTCTGGTCCATGCTTCGCGAGAGCGTCCTTGAACTTCTTGATCTATAGACACAATCGTAGCAAGCATATTAGCAAGGTTACACATCATTAACTCGCTATTCATTTGTAAAGATGCGAAATTTTGGTTTCTGAACAGAATTTAGGGGGAATTACAGTTGCATTGGTGCAGCTGAAGCTGCTAACCCGGCCCTGAGCTCCCCTGTAGAACCTGAAGAAAGGGAGGACATGGACATGGAGGCTGTAGCACATCGACTTGTGCTGCTCGTAGTTCACTTGCAGGAACAGCATATCCGGGTTCCTCTCGGCAAACTGAGCAATCTGCACAGCAGAATTAACCAATTATCCCCAGAACAAACGAAAGAATCAACCTTTGCAGTTCTTGGAACGAGAACTAAACAGGCCTCGGCTCTGAAGTCTACCTTGGGGTGGAGGGCGCGGCAGCCACCGCAGCCAGGGGAGAAGAAGTCGATGACGATGAGCTTGTCGCCGGCGTTGAGCAGGGAATCGGCGAGGTCTTGCGCGGACTCGATCTCCCTCATGTTTGGCTGCAGCCCCTTCTCCCACCACCTCATGGCCTTCCCAATCGTCAGGGCCATCTGCACGAACCAAACCAACCGAAGCTCGAAGTTCAGTATGCATCCAACAGCTAAAATCTCAACCTTAAAAAGGGTAAAAATAGCAAATTCGGTGCACGCGAAGAACCTAAAACTAAATTTAAAAATCTTGAATTGACAGTCTTGAAACGGAAAGAAGAACACGAATTTAACTGACAGACAGACCTGCCCAGGCGCGGCTTCGAGACTCCGAGGTAGGGGCCTCCTCTTCCTGTCCGTGAGCGCCACCCTCCCGCTGGGGAACGAACTCTTGGTGCAGTATCCACCGATTGGCACGGACTCCGCGAGAGCCGCCGCGGCGGCCCTCACCCGGCCGGCGAGCCCAGCGCCCACGTCCCCGCACGGCGACGCCACGCTTCCGCTGCACAGCGCCTCGGCCATGGTCGTCCCGCCCCCTCGGATCGAATCCTTCAGCAGAGAGCGAGAGAAGAAAGCACAGCAGACAGAGAGGAATGGTAGCGCCTTCTAATGCAGAGAGAGGGGGAAAAAAGGCGCGCGCTTTTTACCCCTTTCACCTTTTCACGCAGCGGCTTTCACATGCGGTAATTTTCTGTAATCGTTCGATGCGTCCGGTGGACGGACGGATGGGAGGGACGTGGCGGAGCGGTTTTTTGCCGCTGTAAAAGCTTTTGCGGAGTGGATATATTTTGGATAAGAGCCTCACGAGCGGTTGGTACTGGACTGGAGTTGAAATGCCACGTGGCATGAGGTGCGGGCTTGGGGACTTGTGGCAGTTTTGCTTTTGGTCAAGGTGGGGTGTCGGCGGGGACCACGAACAGCGGGGTCATTAGCAGCTAGGGGGCGGTGTTGTTGTTGGCTAATGAACTGGACATTTGGCTCCTGATTGATAGTAAACATATGGAACTGCAGGAACAACAATGCGCACTCCTAATTGTAGAGTCTACACGTTTTCGTCAGACATAAACCTTGTTGCTCTTTGAACAATAAGGTTATAGATTGATTCTTAGAGCAAGCAGAGTGCAGTGGAGCCTACTTTTAAATGGAGTATTTTTAAAGATGGGAGTTAATTGTAGTACGTAAAAACTAATATCGTATCATCAAAAATGATGGCGCTGCTTTGAGCAACACTTCACGGTCACGGAACTATGATTTGGGATTATATAGTGTGGGTGATGTTTGAATGAATTAATTTCTGGCCGTCTTTGTTTTTTTTAATTAATTAATTTCTGGGTGTATGTATGTTTTATTTTACTGGTCCTATGGTATTAAGTTACATGTACCCATCAGACCCAACCGAAAACTTAATTTGACAAGGAAATGTGATGGATAGACTCCGACGAGAACAACCATTTAGGTTTTAGTACCTAAATCTTCTAGCGGTAGTCGATATAGACCTAGTCGATCATCTTCTAGATATAGACCCAGTCAATCATCTTCTAGCGGTAGTCGATCTCCATGCGATCTGGATCATGTGTATGCGAGTCCATAGTCTAGAAATGAAACCTCGTGTATCAGTATGTTAGCACTAGCGCGCACAACAGGGCATTCGAAAGGAGATTACTAGGGTTTTTTTATGGGTAGTGTGATGTCTCTCTATCTCACACAAAAAACATAGCCACAATGCTCCCCATTATATAGAGCCTTTGATCATATCTTTATCCAACACGAGTAGAGATTATATGGAGCGAGATTAGGCAGTGCAATGGCAAATGTATAACCCTATAGATTCATGTATATTTAGTTGTAACTCGAAAATACATTTCCTATCACTAGTTGGTAGCGATCCCTAACAGGATATATCGATTCCCAAATATATACAAAGATCAATCTAGACGAACCTTATGCAATATGATTTGTAACCAGATCCTAGTCACTCATGATCAGTTCATAATTCTTTACAATCAGTTCGTATTTTGTTACGATCGGTCTATATCCAAAATGACTAGTTCGCAGACAAACTTTGTGATATAACCAACCAGCTCACGACAAGTCAATATACCTATACAACCAGTTCGTATCTGGTCGGACTAAGCGACCTGCCTACGTTCTTTAGCCTCATAATATTTAATCAAATTCTAGGTGAGAGATGTGTCGTCAATATACTATTTAATCTTTTTTCTGGTACAGTGATGGATAACTTCATGTCCCATGGCATGGCCAACTAACTGGCTGTCAAGTAATGGTTGCATTTATTGCTTTGTGTGAGTTTGTGTGTTAAGCGATGTAGTCACTCACCACTCGCGAAATCCCTCGGTTAATTTGCCTATCGCATGATGAGCACAACCGCACGAGTGTTTACCTGATCCTCCGCAAATAAGGTATTGGAAAACCTGGGCTTGAGGTCCCAATCATTATAAAGTGTACTTGTGAAGAAGAAAACGATAAAGGAAGATATGAGTTCTCCCCCTATCTCTCTGTGTTTAATTTATTATTTTGTATTATTTGTGCTTGATCCATCTCTATTGCATAGGATGAACCGATCGGACTGGACTCGTCGGTGGCAGTTCCTCAACATGTTATTAGCACGAATCGCTCTGGTGGATGAAGGTAATCAATGAATCTAGATTACTTTCTACAGTGTAAATCCGATCTAATCTATCGCGAGTAGATTTAAAGTCGTTAGCATAATGTTAATCGGTAGATTGCATGAAAAAGTATATGTTAATTGCACTGTAGATCTGAAAAGAAAAAAAAATGATAAATGACAACATTGTTCGGCCAACGACTGTGCGCGCACCACCCACATGCGATCATGCCTCTGTCACCAGCACATGGCTGTGCTAGCCATCGCGCAATGGCCCCACCCGCCAAGCCGCCACCGTGTTGCGTCATCGCCAGTCGCACCGGCGTCACCGTCACAGCTTCCTCACGAGCCGCCGGCCAAGCTCGCGTCGCCGCATCATGCGCTGACGCTGGTCGAACTCTACGCTCGGTCGCACCGGTGCCGCCCTGCACGGGCTTCCTCACCGTCTCGGCCGCCTCACCGTGGACGGCGCGTCGCTCCCCTATGCGCTGGCGCCGCCCCGTATGGCCTCCGGTTTCCACACCGCCCCCGCACAAGCCTTAGCTGTTGCATCCACTAAGTCACTTCATGCATCTAGTTTTGAAAGATGTGTACGTGAAATTGAAATGATAAGACTTAGATAAGTGCAAAATTCAGGAGAAAATTTTTCTCGAGTTTACTATTGAAACTTGATCATGAAGATCAAGTGCCTAAAGAATAAATCACATAGATTAAATAAAATTAGATGGATTGTACTCTTTTTCTTTGATGAGTTTTTCTGAAGTTTCTTGACTAATGTTTTTAATTAGGCAATTCATGCAACGCAACACAACATAATATGTATCATATATTTTTTCTCTAAAATTTTCTCACTGGATTTTTTTTGAAGTTTTGATAAGGCATGAACGTGTCGGATAAATGCCTAAGGGAAGTGTTGGAAAACATATGCTTAGACCTGTAACCCTGGCCTATTGATAAGCACTCTCTACTTAGTCTATAAATAGAGGATCCCAGTCATTATAAAGTATACTTATGAAAAAGAAAGCAATAAAGAAAGATATGAGTTCTTCTTCTATATCTTTATATTCAATTTATTATTCTGCATTAACTATGTTTGATCTATCTCTATTACATAAGAAAAACTAATCAAACTAAACCCGTCAGCATAAGGCCCCACACCTGCACGTGCCAGCATGTTCGAACCACTGGCTTCTTCCACGGTGGGTCCGGGCGGCCGGCATGCATCACCGCCTACCTATGATTACTAGCTACTAAATACAAATATTATGGACTAACTAGCTGCATCTATCTATCTATCTATCCGGTTCCGGGACAGATTGAGAGCTACAAAAAGGCGTCACCAAAGCTTAATCTCTCTTGTAACTTCTTCTGCTTATAATTAATCATCTGGCCTGCACTCTGCACCTGGCGCATTTTCAACTATGTATAGCTTTACTGCAGTGTGCTGCTTACTTGTCTTGCTGGCTAGCTAGCTTGCATACGCAAACATCTTGATTCTTGATGAGTGAGTTCGTTATGCTGCATTTTTCGTGCTGTAGATGCTGAATGTTCGGCGGGTGCACCTGCACGAATGTGCTTTGTGCCCGTTGCTCTAAAACTTTCATATAACCCAATGCTTTCATAAGGCTTTTTACTTGACTCCATTAGGGCATTCCAGGATATACGTTTGGACGAATGGGAACTCAGAACTGGGAAAAAGGTAGGTGTTGTAGCATAGCTATAACAGAGCGTGTAGGGTATTTTTTTTATAGGAGATATAGCACCAGAAGAGCAGGAGATATAGCACCAGAAGAGCAGGAGATATAGCTATTTTAAGGCTCAGTCATATAGGACTCGACCACTCCCGTAATATCAGTAGTAGGCGCTGTCCATTTCGGGAAGTCTCGAGGGCTCGGCAAATTAGCACTTGTTGAGTGCCTTCGCTGAACACCTCACCGCATGCAGCCATCACGGATCATTCATTACATCTAATCTTAAACCCTCTTCGATAAAAAAACAATTGCCTAGATTAGGCTAATCCACGCATGCTTTCCTCGCCTATGGTTTAGGCATGGAAAATACACACCTGCTAAAAAATTCAAACCCTTGCTTCTCAAACTCTCAAAAGGTTTATTTTTTTTAAAAAAACACAGCTTATATATGTGACGTTATCGCGAACGTCCCAAGTGTATGCCACTTGTTAACCGGAGAGCTAAGAAAGGGACGTGGCAGGGCAGCAAGAGAGACCATGATATCCCCAGCTCAGCTCCTTGGTTGAGCCATCAAAGACTCCATGTACCCGGCCTGATTGTTTGGAGCATGCATGCTGATATGGCAAATGCATCTCCAACTGATGTACCAAACCTAATCAACCTGCATCGGTGCTTAGCCAAAGGCCAGAGCTAGATTAAGGTGATACACACCGTAGTTGAGCATTAGTACGTAGGGTGATGGACAATAATACATATGGACTTGGGGTACACTCTAAAACATATGCTAAAGGCTTTGTCCCCTCTTCCCTAATGTAATGTAGACTCTGAATTTAGGGATGAATGGGTGGTCCTGATTTGCAAGTAGATGCATGAGAGCGTTCATTATAGCGATCAGAAGCTGCGATGGGTGATGGAATTACTGTAGCAGCGATGGGCGACATTGTAGCACTTTTATCTTTATTCATTTTTTTGTTTTTTAGTATTTTTGTGTTTTGTTTTTTTCCCGTATTCTTTTGCATCATCCGCTCTAGATTAGTGTGTTGCTTTTATTTTTATATTTTTTTTAGATTTAATTATGCCCAATAATCCAACTCAGATATAGTAAAAAAATCAGCTAGATACAGTAAAAATTTAGCAAAAATTAAAAATCATGGTTATTTCAAACGCCCCTTATATTAAGATCGATAATAAGCCATGTGAAGCATGCTTGATGTTAGTTGTTCCATGGAAGCCAAGCATGAGTACGTTTGGTGATTGATTCCAAGACTCTTCTAACTGCCTAGTACATTCCTTCGATTGCTCTGGTACATAGACGCATGGGTCCAAGTGGCATCCGCATCTCGTCCTGGCGATTTTTTTTTCTGAACCCAACCAATAGGCGATGACCTGTGGGACCCATGCGCCCACCGCTTAAAATAAATTTTTAAAATTTAAAATAATTTAATATAATTAAATTAAACCATGAGCTAAAAATATTTTATTTGTGCGCCCCCGATATTTTTGGTGAATTTTGGGGTTCCGAGTGACGTGGAGCGGTAGGAAGCGGACGTGGGTCAAACTGGTACACATCGGCGACACGCGTGGCGTGACGCCAGCATATAACCGGCTGGCCCACGGGCCAGACGGAGAGGTCACCGCTTTCTTCCGTGGCCTGCCGAATTTTGTTTTGATTGCCAGTCCTGTGAAAACCGTTGCAGAGCTGACAGCAGTCTGATAAACTGATAATGTTTGGCTAACCATAATCGCAAGTCGCTAACAAGTCGGATGATTCATTATTTGATCGTTTACATACCTACTTCAACATGCAAGCATCGCTAATTGACGTGTGGAAGTTCAAATTTTCGATTTGATTCGGTCTCGGAATTTGATTTTGCATGTCCTAGTTTCATGGCATAATATTGCTGCTCTTTATTTGTTGGTCGTTACGAGCTCAAAGCGCTATCTTGGACGTACATGCCTTAATTCAAATAAAAGCCCTATCTTGTGCGTATGTCTAAATTGAAATACGCGTGCAAGGACTTGTTTCCTTTTTTACGGGAAGAAATCTGAGATCGTAGTTTTAGTACGTGGATTTGAATTCACCAGTTAATTTCACATGCAAGAGGTTGGATTGTGTCATGTTCGTGTAGAGGGTGAAAGCCACCATTGAAGACACATCAAGAATCTCGAAAAGCCATGCGAAGGCGTCGCCGTTGCAGAGCCCACACAAGAACGGAACGGAACGGCACAGGTCAGGTCAGGTCAGGTCAGGGGGATGACAATGGTAGCCTAACGTTGTGACGTCACGCATTTCGATGGCGACACGGACAGCTAAGCTAGCTGACCCGGATCTTGAATCCCCCTAACCCAGCAGCGAGTGGGCAAAAGGTCCCAGTTAGGTTCCACCTCTGACCGGAGGACGCTGACTACCGAGGGAAGTCGTAGAGGGAATAGTGCTGTGCTGTCACTTTGGATTATTATGAACCGTTCGATCTGAGATGGACTAACTAACCAACCGAATCAGATGCTAGCACCGATGCTACAATGCTCATAAATACTGAAAGCAGCATGCGAGTTGTGAATTAATGGCAATGGGCCGGCTTGCCCTTACCTGAATCATCCAATATGCCCTTACCTGAATCATCCTGCCTATTGTTCGATCAACGTTTTGCGCTAAGAAATAAGAGGATGTTGCGTTGGAGTGTGCGGGGCGGGCGGGTTTGGATGCCGAAACCCGGCCGGCCGGCCTCTACGACTGCAAATCTGTGCGACGATTCATGGTTCGAATCCTCTGACGTTATTGAGTAAGTATGGTCAGAGAGCAACAGTAGAGTACAGTGAGGACGGACTGCAAATCTGTGCGACGATTCATGGCTCGCCGCCACAAGCGAATTCGTTGCGTCCAACGGGAAGCAAGCGATCGAGGCGACGAGTGCGTGGCGCGCGACAAGACATTACACCCTAGTTAAGATTAACCAACTCCACCACCTTACCAGGTTTCTAATGTTGCTTTGCTTGCACATAAATTTGGTATTTGGATCGTTTGACTATAGAAAATTTTAAAATTAAATTCAAACTGAATAGCCGAGATGGATAACCAAAATTTATATGACATAAATGCAAGTATCACACATTGGCCTCATCTCCAATAGTACCATAAACATGGTTCACATACTTACTACAGAAATCAGAAAGGAAAAGGCGGAACAAGCCTCCGCACTCATAGCCTTTACTAATAAATAGTCCAAATTTAGGCACAACGATTTTATTGGACTCAAAAACCAACTTGAACACATCACGACACAATAGTGACCCACTAACTAAATTCTTGTTTATTGAAGAGATATGCTGCACGTTTTTCAATCGCACGGTTTTTCCCCGAAGTGAACTTCAAATCTATCATGCCAACACCGAAAACAGAAATATATGACCCATTCCTCATCACGACAGAGGGAGCCCGTGCGACCTGATAAGGATAAAACAAAGATGCATCAGCACACGTGCACTTGGATGGAGAACTTCACACGTCATGAGAACTTCATTTATATTATCCAAAACCACACACGAGTTTCTGTTACTCCATATACTCTCTCACAAATAGCTCAAAAGTCATAAATCACAGCCAAAGCTGAAGCCAAAAAGAAAAGCCCTATAAGCTTTTGGTTTTTTTACAGTAACTAACTTTCAAACGAAGTGTCTTTTCAAGACGGAGTTTACACGTTGATAATAGTAGATACTATAGCAACTTTATATACATTGATGAAAACTGCACGCGAGTTTCTCTTACTTCGTACCCTCTCTATCACAATCTATCAACTGTTACTATTCATTAGGTATAGCCAAAAGCTACTATTTTTTTCTATTAAAGACAAATACAAGCTAGATGTTATTTAAATAATATATCTTCTAGGTATACATGTGAGATTTATGTTATGGGACGGAGGAAGTAATTACAAGCTAGTCAAGGCTTGTGTGAAGAGCACGGTAGCTGGGTGCGCCCAGGTGGATTCGATGAGGGACGACTCGGCCTCGCACACAAACGGGTTAATTTGTGTGCGACAACCGATCGACGGCATCTCGGTCCATTTCGGAAGGGATCGACAGCTTTAACTCATGCCGATCGAGTTGAACAGCAAGACCCAGATGAACACGAGTCAATGGGAAGAAAAATTGGCGATCGCCTATTAATCGCTAATCTGTAATCAGATGAGATTACACCCTAGTTAAGATCGATGAGATGCGGCCTAATCCTGCAAGTAAGCAAGACAGACCTTTAATTGCACGCATCAGCAAACCCGATCTCGATCATCACCCAATTACCCCAATCCTTAATTGTAAGTTACTGAATCGACTAATTAAACAGCGCAGCAAACCATCAAACTCCGTTGAATGGAGAAACCATCACAGCCTCCACATGTTGGAGTAGTCCAGGAGGGGGTAGTCGTCCGGGCACAGATCGTCCAGCTCCGGGTACTGCTGCGACGGGCTCCGCCGCGCCTCCGCCTTGCCGTACCTCCCAATCGCGGCCTGGTCCTCCATGGCCGGGTGCAAGTACCCGGCGCCGGAGTTGTTGTTCGCCGCCGGCAGGGAGAAGCAGTATGGGCTCTGCTGCGGCGGCGCCGGCTGCTCCGTCTTGACGGCCTGCTGGTAGCCCATGTCCGGCGGCGTGGCGGCCGCGGCGCCGGAGGTGAAAGCGCCCTTGAAGTCCATGAGCGGCGGCAGCTCGGCGGCCTCGAGGAAAGCGAGCGAGTCGCTCCGCACCATGCCCCCGGCACCGCCCGGCGCCATTTGGGCATTCTTGGCCGCCAAGTCTTTGTTGAACACCCGGCACACGGCCCATTCGTCCTGCACGCAACAGCAGGTTGGGGAAAAAAAAAACAAAAATTAGGCCGCGACATGTGAGCGCGTGTTGCAGCCATGAGGCCGGCAGTTCATACGACTCATGAGTCGATCAACACGAAATTGAAACCAAAGCGGAATCCATGGATATACCTTGGCGGAGCGGGGGAGGTGAGGGGGCAGCTTGCCCTCGAGGCGGTACTCGTGCATGACCCAGGGGGTCCTCTCGCCGCGCGGTGCGCGGCCGAGGTAGAAGACGAGCGTCTTCTTCATGCCGACGAGGACGCCGCGGCCGCGAAAGATCTCCTTGTCCTTGCCCGTCGCCTTCCAGTAGCCGTTCTCCGTCGCGCGGTTGGTCCTCATCCCCGTCGGGTACTTGCGGTCCTTGTGGCAGAAGAAGTACCACTCCTTCTCCCCCATCTTCGCCTTGCCTGCACCGCGCGCGTTCAAATCAACAACCTCGATCGCAGACCCCAAACTCAAGAGCAAACCATGGCAAATTAAGCTTGCTGATGGCTACTTACTTGGGAGGTCCCATGGCTCGCACCTGTTGAGGTCGACGTCGACTATGACGACGCAGGAGAAGAGGCGGTCAAGCGCCTTGGGGGTGAGGTAGTGGGAGACGACCTCCTCGTCGGTGGGGTGGAATCGGAAGCCCGGAGGCAGCTCCAGCCGCGGCTCCTCCTCCCCCTGGCTGATCACCGACATGGCTGCCTGGTACGTGTTGCTCTCGCGCGCTAGCTAGCTTCAACTCGAAGCTCAGGAACCAGAAATTTTCTCAAGGAGGGAGGGAGGTTGTGTGTCTGTGTGTGTGTGGAATTGGGAGGTGCTAATATATAAGGTTCGAGTGCCGTGCGGAGGAAGGCAACTTGCCGCCCAAGCGCCCATTAACCGCGAGTTAATTACCAGCTCCATCTCACTTCTTACTGCTGCTGCAGCAACCGTAACCTCACTTCTTAGATTAACCCCGCTTAACTCAATTTTTTTAACTTTATTTTTTTACTATTCAGTAATTCATCTTTTTCTAATTTTTAAATATTTTAGACTTTTTTTATTTTTTCCCGTATTTCTTTACATTGTCCATGATGGGTTAACATATTTTTTTATTTTACATTTTTTTAAATTTAATTATGTTCAAAAAGACAACTCAACTACAGTAAAAAAACTAACTACAGTGAAATTTCAGTCAGAAGTTATCGCTATTCTGAACGCCTGAGACCGGATCGTAATAACTATTGCCTGTGTCTGTCTGCCTAATAACTTGCTAATGGTGCTACTCCTCCTAATTAATCTAATATAATCCTTCCCTTAATTTAATTTCCCACTCCTAACTAATCTAATCTAGGTGATTAATCGATCGATCGTGTACGTAGTACATGTCAACTCTTGCTTTTTGTGTGTGCTTTCGAGATTTTTCTTCTACAGTTGCTCCAAAGATATATACAAACAAAACAACGAGCTTTGACGCCGTTTAGCTAGTTAATTTGTTTGTAATGGAAGCCATATGCGGCCAAACCTAGGCCGGAGAGATTTTGGAGTGATAGTTTGTGTTGTCTAGTGCCTAATGAGGGACCAATTAAGGGTAAATCTAAAGTCTAAGATCCCGTTCATTCCGATTTCAATTTTTGACTTTCAGAACATAAAAGCCAGAATAAACATGTTGGCTGTTTAATTTTAGCTTTTTTTGGTTATTTGCTTTTTGTCTTTCCCAATTTTTTATATTATCTATAAAGATATGATGGTGTTTATTATTTTTCTTTTTCTTATTATTTTTTAATAAATTATTTAGAAAAAACTAATAGTTACTATAGTACAATTTTAATCTAAAAGCTAGTAGCTGAAAGCCGCTAGAAAAATCTGGATTGAAGGCCTAAAGCCGCTAGAAAAATCTGTTGGGCCTATCACTGATATTGCAACCACACAGAAAAGCTTGGCAAGTGAAATAATAATAGCCTAGACAAATATAAGGGGAATAAAATGGTAAACGACTCGCACTAAAATCCAATTAAATGGTTAACGCTACCTTGACAATTGTCTATACATCAAGATACCCAATACTTAACCATCAAGTATTCAAGTATATACTAAGAGATGCCCAAGAGGAAAGAAGATAATCGGGTGAAATAACTAAATTAATGAATCCAGAAACATATTTTATTTGTGAGATTATTGTAATTGCGTATCATCCGGGGATGCATTTTTAAGTATGCAAAACCAAATCTTGAAGAAATTTAATATCTTCCATGAGCTCAAGCATTCTTATATGACAATTTCAGATGCAGTGCGCGCTACGAAAAATTCAGTCACCAATTCTCTTATGTGACGCTGCGAAATTCTTGTGTCACACAGTGGCTAATGCATGCCTTGTCAGCTCCAGTCAGAACTTAATCACAACATATTTAGGACTGTAATGCAAAACTTATGACGTTAATTCAACAAATTATGTCATGAGTAACCTAGCTACAGTCTGAAGCAGGCAATGACCTTGAAATTTCTTCATCCATGCTTGAGCCACTTCTCTAGAACTGAAATATTCATATGCATATATGTTAGTACAAAATACAAAAGGCCATCATCTAATCTTTGTGTGTATAACTAACATCGAAATTTTCAATTCATTGACATGCAAAACCCAGCAGTCTCCTCACAGACCACCGTTCAGAAACCAATGGGTCGACAAGTAGCTCAAACAAAATTGAAGGTGAGAAATTAGCAATTTCTTCCGTATAATTGGTCTTTGCGATAATTATCATAGTAATTTTGTCACTAGAAGCTGCAAGTTATCATAGTAATTTTGTCACTAGAAGCTGCAAGAGAATCTCCGTATATATGGTGTTGGTGGGTCTGTTCATCAGAGTCCCTGTCACTACATTATCAGTTTGGAAGCAAAAAGTCTTCTTACATGGCACGAGGGTGCGGTGGACCAGTCGGCTGTAGGGTCCCTTAGGTGCCATAGATATATACGTACTTTTCTATATCTTTTCTATACTTGTATTACGGATCATCTTTTATAACTATTATTCTGATTTGCAGGCACAGTTTGCATACATATAGATCACACGTGTGTACGAGCACTTCATCGAGCAGTTCAACCATCTCACCTCTGACATCGTGCGTTGAGAGCCAAACTCTACTTCAGAGATGGAGGACCGCGCTCGGAGTTGTCCTCACTGTGCTGGCATGACCAAGTGTACTGATTGACGCAAAGAAAGCTCGTCTTCAACGTGTTCATCGAGAACTACACAATGTATAGGATGATGCGTCAGTTTGGCCTCCGGCAGGTTATTCCAATCCCTATCAGGTTCCTGACTCGGTCCACACGTGAGAACACAACAAATGTTCCTATATTTTTTAGTTCTGTTACCAACCTACATTATTTGCTCTTTTATTTCTAAAACAAATAACATCCTGTAAATAAGATTTGCTAAATATATTATCTACAAAAATTGCCATTTATTCCTCTACAATTATTTCCCTCGAATTAATAAAATAATAATAATATTATTTTAAATCGTCCAACTGGTGCGCAACTTATCAACACATCGCTCAATAGTTAGACGATTAGAACTAGTCGCTCAACCGGTGGGCGATTTGGACATTTGACGCATAACCGTTGGACGACCAGCTCAAATCGCTCAATGGTAGAGCGACAGAGATTTATTAGTGTAAAATAAAAAACGCAGGTATATAACTGTAATTTAGAATAAAAAATAGTTTATTTAAAAAATCCCAATGAAATCTTTGTATAATTACACATCTTAAGCACGGGGATCGTGTCATGTATTATGACAAGCATCAGGTCAAGCTACCGGTATAAAGAAGCAGAGAGAAACATGAACAAACACTGCACAAGTTTCAACTGCCAAATCCCCAAAACTCACAAAATGAAAGGGAGGCACAACACCAACAAAGAGGAATGCTATGAAAACTCTGAGTATCTTCTAATTCTTTCCCTATACGAAGATGATCGCTGCACATCCGGCCTAAGACAGCTGACCAGGCAAGGCATCGTCTCGTCAGCCCCTGAGCAATTCAACTTAATGGATGACAATTTCCCGGAGCTAATGGATCTAAAAGAGGAGCATCCGAGCTGAACTGAAGAGGAGCGTAAGCGACACATGTCAGACCGGCGGTGCAAAGAGTTGGCACACTTGGAGCCAGTGCTTGCACCTGCCGCACATAGAGCTAATGATGAACTTGTCCATGGAAGCTCCTTTATTGGGTTAGTACTCGTGAGCTTTATGAACAAGACGATTGCATGCCTGCACAAAGGGCAAGATATGGAACCAGGCACGCCACGGATGGATGTTGAGCTGCTAGTGGTAGAGCACAAATAGAGTGAACATGTGGTGCAGAACTCATGGCCACAACCTATTAAAACATAAAATCTTATTAATGGAATTGGCAGGGTAGAGCGATTCATCAGCACAAGGGTTAGTTTGTTCGTACCTTCTGCAGCTACCGTACATTCCATATCCAAACATATGGCGCATAGATCATGACAAGTAGATGAGACAGAGGTTTTTCTCCATCCACATTCCCTGTAAAGGATCAACATAGGAGTGAATTTGTGAAGGATGCAGGGAAAAAATGGGCAAGGCGATGCAATAGCATTGCATTTGAAAGAGTTAACACTAAAATCCAAAATCCAAGTCTTGAAAACAAGGCATCAGTTTATCGGTTCTTTGTGAACTTTGAGAAATGAAAATAGGCCTGACTAAAATTTTATGGATGCCATACAAGACAAGTCCAGGTTCATATTCTCAACATTCTGCACCTAGTGAGGTGCAATTTCTCCTACAATGAAGTCGAGACTTTTTGTACTTTTTTAGTTCGTAACAATAATGGTCCAGATTCTATTGTGAGACTTGGTGACCTTCACCTCTTCTGTTCGAATAAGCAAAGGTTTGTGCCTTCGTGGGCAGTACTACGTGAGTACAGATGTTTGGTCAACTTTGGACAGGTTTCATTTCTATTATAGAACGAAAACGTATTGGACCTGTAATTTCAGACATTCCAAAATGATGATAAAATATCTACCAATCGGGTCTGGTATTTGAACTCACCGAGCAATTTTGACAATGCTCATCAGTGGGAGAGACAGATATGGTGATGGAAGAATGCGTACTCGGCCTTCTGGCTGTTTGCTTAGGATACCTTCAACATTGTTTTTGTGCCATAAGCGAGCCACCATCAAAGGAGTCAACCTTCAAGCAAATAGCATTGGACAAGAGTAAACAATACAAACAAGTTACAGGGAAATCGTTTCGCTAACAAGGCATAAAACATAGGGTGGATTCTTTTGAGCTTATGGCTTAGCTTTCTATAATAACCGACTTTTAAACAGAATGTCTTTTTTAGGCGGGGTCTATAAGTCGATTGTAGAAGACATTGTCCCAATTTCATCTTTATCGACCAAAATCGCACGCGAGTATCTCTCACTCTCTCGCGAACAACCAGAATTAAAAAATTTAAACCAAAAGTTATAAGTCATAGCGCAAAAGAACCCACCCATACACCACCACCAACCCCTCTTCCTTAATTGGAAACAGAAATTTAAGGTTTGATGTGCAGTATAAGTCCAGGCCAGAATATAGCATCACAATTAACATAAGCATGAAATACAACCAACTAGCTTTAGTATTCGAGTTCCAACTCAGAGGAAAGACGATTTACTTAGGGAAAAAATGACTCAAAACTAATTAGCATTTAGAATAGTTAGCTCATAAATTCCCATACAATGACCCCAAAACCACTGTGAAATTTACTCAACTGACATCAGCAAAAAGATCAGATGTCCAGAAAGCATCATATAAGATAAACAAAGAATATAAGAACTTGATGTGGCAATTGTAAGTAACATTTTTTCATGAGAGGAGTTCAATTGGTATGGTATAAAAACAAATATTTTATGATGGAATTGCCAGTGCATACCCATTAGCATTTTCAGCTCCCATGTTCGCTCCTGCTGCAATGAGAAGCTGTTTAACGGCAATCAGTAAATGGGCACTGACCTATTGCTTGAAATTTCAGGAAAGGGAAATATTGATGCGTACTTGGCAGCATACAGCACTTCCACCACAAGCAGCATAGTGAAGGGGTGTGCTTCCTGAACCTGCAATTTGAAGGAAGAGTTAACTTATGACCATATAAAAAAAGCTCAGGATAATTCCAGTTGTCCCCTACATTTTGATATCAGAACCAAATGGTCAAGTTCCATAATGACTTGAATTGAGTTACACATTTATCCTTTTCTGTTTACTTTTTACCTATGAGATCAATAGTTGATCCATCGTTGACAGTGACCTCAGAGACAGAGGCTCCAAGATCTAAGAGCAAATGCACGCTCTCAGCATGCCCATGAAGGGCTGCCAAGTGAAGCGGGGTGATGCTTCCATCTGACTTTCCATTAATTAGCCGCCGGAGAGATCTGGAAAACAGGAGGACAAAGGATACAAATTTATTAGTGATCAGAAGATGCCAACATAGATGAACGTCAGAAATTAACATACACCGCATCAAAGGCTTCCTTATTTGTTTCATCTGTGGATTTTCCACGCATAATGTTCCAAAACTCTGGCAAGCTAGGCACGTAATCAGCCACAAGAAGCCGAATGCACCGAGTATGACCTTTTAGGGCGGCAAAATGAACAGCTGTCGCACCACTAAAACAATCTTTTTTGTGAATCTAGAAAATTAAAGAAACAGATCACTTACATCAGTATACATTACAATGTAGCTTGACCCAAAAATAAATTAGTTGATATTCACTTACATTAGCTTTAAAAAGAACTAGAATCTGTACAACTTTCCAATGACCATACAGACAAGCTTGCATCAGAGCAGTCTGCACATAACAGTTCAGTCTTTAGAGTTGGCACAAAAACCGCAGAAACCTTTTCATTTGAGAATAGAACAGAGTTGAAAACAAATTAATCAGGTGATATCCAATCATCCATTGAAGAGTAGTCCATAGGATCTATCACTTATTCATATGGGCCATTTCTGTCATGCAATATTTCCTGACACTGATCTTTGTTTACAGAAAGCTTCACAACAAACATCAGGACTATGTAGATACTTTGTACAGTAGAACTCAACCAACAGAAAGTAGGAAGGTTATATAACTTACTGTCCCTCCCCACAACTACTGATTATCATTCTCTAGAACATGAGCAACCTCAGATATATGTGGCATGCACAGGTTTATAAAATATGCAAATAGACCGTTCTCAATAATATTTATAAATAACCATTTATGGAATAATTGGCTGGTTAAATTCATTTCTTAGTCCTGAATAGAAAGTATTCTTTATACTCCTGACGAAAAATTATGAAGGAAGAAGAGATACTAATGATCATCAAGAAATGAATATCAATAATGAACAAGGTGAGAAAGAAAAGAGCTTACCTGTCCTCTGCAGTTCCTAAGGTTGATATCAACGCCAGATTCGATTAGGAGGGAAACAATCTAATGGAACAATGAAATTACTTGTCAATCAATAACAAACAGACATATACTGATTAAACGAATTAGCAATTGTAATTCAAAATTATTGCATATAGATAAGGAAACAGTTGCATGGAGAAAAACAATGAATTACCTCATGGTGCCCCTTTGCCGCCGAGTAATGGAGGGGCGAGTTCCGGATCCCAAACGTCGAGTACCGCGCAAGCCGGGGATTAAGCTCCAAGAGGGCCCTAGCCTCTTGGATGTCTCCATCCCTTGCGGCGGAGACGAGCCGCTCGCCGGTAGCTGAGCAACCGAATGAGTCACCCATCATACCTAAGAGCCCCATGGTGCTTCTACCTATCAAAGCACAAGATATTAGTACCACCTCTCCAAGGACTCATCAAATATGGGATTTAATCACTTCAGCACCCTCTGGGATCACAAATTCTTAAAGCCAAGGGTATTGAGGCACCAAGAATGGAGAGCCTGTGCTATAAACTAGAATATCGCCCCCAAATTGATCTGGGAGGCGAATTAAGCCACTTGGACACTCCACAAGAAACTGATTCAAGAAAAGGGGAAACTAAGCCACATGTCCACTTTACAAAACAAAATCCTATGTAGGCAAAGACGAAATGGCATCACAGATCACGAGGCGTTTCTACAATAATCTAGCCAAGGATTCACGGTAAGTGCTCAGTAAATTACTAACTGGATGATTGGATCACTAGGTCACTCCTATAAGAAGCCGATGGGCATAAACGGCAGCAAAGCTGGCCCCTTTCTGCGAGAAATACCACGAATTGATCCAGTAAATAGGGAGTTTGAACAGAGATACATCATTCTGCAAGAAAGTAACCTCAACTGATCCAATAAGAAAGTACTCTCTGACCACTTGGCCACTCCACATGGATCAAAGGGTACAAATGGCACCTTTCTTTAGGAAACTGACTCGAAAGAACAGTAATAGAACTAAAGGCATCATCTTTCTGCAGCACACTATCCCCAATTGATCCAGGAACTGGTAAGCGTCGTCCTATGAGCTACCCCTCTTGTTTTACTACAATAATTAGCTTCTTACTATTCGAGATGTGGGGAGACGCAGTAATGGTGGAAACAGCGGCAGAGACAGGTCACTGTCTCCTGTCCCTCTCAGGACAACGGCACCATTGCTCTAATGAGGAATAGCACAACTACCAGCACCGGCATTGAGCTCAAAATTGACTTGTTGTATTGGTGAAGAAAAACGTAAGAACAGAAAGGAGGATAAGAACTGGAGTCCATCAATACAAACATCTCCTTTTGGACATTTGAAAAAACTGCCCTGGAACATTTCTGCAACTAATCAAGAAGCAACGAACCCGGATCAAAATCTTGACCCATTCGTAGCAAAATTAACATGGAAACATTGCACGCCTACCTCCCAAAACAGAGATCTTTGGGCGACGAAACGGCTAAAAGAAATGGTTTTGTTTTGCGCAAGTAACTAAGATCAAGAAACGCGATTACTCATCTACGCAGCAAGAAACTGGAGCACCCACCTCCCTCCCAGAGTGGGATCTTCAGGCGGCCCGCACCAGGGAAGCTCCTCCTGCTTACCGCCACCAACGCATCAAGAAACAGCAGCCCAGGGACAAGAAAACCACCACCACAGGATCAGAAACCGCAAATGGCTTCGTGCGTTTTAGCTGTCCCTGTCAGGAGACGGTACCGGCGCAGATGCCTCGTGCTGAGATGGGATGGGACGGGGCGGGGTGGGAGGAACAAGGGAGATGGGGGAGACAGGACAAGAGGTGCATGCAGTGGAGAGCACGAGGAGTAGAAAGTAGGAGGAGGTGGAAGAGGACGGGATATAACACATGGAATTCGCCGCCGCGATTTCTAGTATTCTTTTCTAGCTGCAGCGGAGCCGCAGAGGTGTGGAATTGGTTTGTGTGTGACAAGTGTTCTTTGGTGGTATCACAAGCCTGACAGTTTCTTCTCTTTTTTTTAAAAAAAAACTTGACAAATTCTTCTCTTTATTGTTTTACTCTTTCCCCATGATACAAGTCTAAAACCTATCATACACACAGACTACGAAGATATTAAATTTAAAAAATTAATACTATTAGAATATATATACCCTTATTAAATTGTGGGATGAAGGGAGTTTTAGTTACATGACAGTGATATAACCAGGTGTCAATCTGTGCTAAAGGGTCACAAGCCTGATTGAATCAAGCCATGGCGTCCAAGATTAATCCCAAAATTCTGAGTTGGCACGCTTTTAAATTTTTTTTTGTAACAACAAATAATTTAAAGAGTTAAGTTTAGTATAGGTTCTTTCCATAAAAACAGCAAGTGTTGGCACTCGACGCATGAAGTCTGATTTTTCTTTTCCGTGCCTTCTTTTTTGCTTGTATTGCTCTGTTTCAACCTGTTGCTGCATTCACGTTGGCCGTAGGTGCCACCTCGTATTCCAACATTTGTCAGTCCCTACCTTGTAAATCTGCCTTATACGACGCAGCTACTATCCAGTCTGTGTGCTCCTTCAACGTTCGTTTTTGCCTATGGGCTCGACGTACTTTCTTTTCCCTAGTACCATTCATGTGTTTATAAGAGGTGTTCGTAATAATACTAGATTACAATTTTTTATTATAACTAATTTATTTTTTTATTATAGATAAGTTAACTTATTTAATATAATTAAATTTTAAAAATAAAAATAGAAAAAATATGTTAACCTATCACGAATAATACAAAGGAATAAAAAAAGATTAAAAAATCTAAAATAAAAAAAAATTAATAAATAGTAAAAATATAGAAGTTAAAAATCAAAATCTAAATTGAGTGGTGTTGTGTGCTCGAAGAACTTCATTGTGTGAAACAAGTACCTACAACCGATATTGTGTGCTTGGAGATTTTCCTTCTGCGACGTAAGTACTATCCATTCTATGTGTCCTTCTCTAGAGCACGTTCTATCTATGATCCCTACTTTCTCTTCTTTTTTCCCCTTATAACCCGCACACATTTTTTTTCTCTAGTGGTAAATCCTGAAACGTCATATAGCTACCGCCTAAAAATAAATATGTGGTAATAGGAATACAGTATATATTTAGCTACAAATGCACTAAACAAATTAACCGCATCCAAAATAAAAAAAAGTGTGGCAAGCAACCAAACCCTCCATAATTTGCATTTGCAGGTGATCATTTGCTAGTAATTATTCAAACTTTGAACCTGAAACTTGCCCAGTTTTTATATTTTGGTAGCGAACAATTTTTTAATTATGAATTTAGTTGTAGTTGTTTTGTAATCGTTTTACTAAAATCACTTATAGATTATTTACCAACAATTTTAGAGAAGTTATGTTGTAAAACATTGGCATGCCAATATGTTCTTTGAGAGAATGAATAGGTTCCTTCCTTATCCTATGCATGATGGTTTCGTAAATTCAGGATTGCTAACAATTCTTTTCCTAAACATATTTAGTTTGCTTGGTGTAATTCTTGGTATTCACATTTGTAGAGGTAAATGAAAAATGTGAACATATGTCAAACTTTAGTTTGCCGAACTATTTGTGTAGTTTTTCTTATTTAATTAGTAATATATTTTAGTAACACTCCTGATAGGGTATATTTTCTTTTGTCTTGCAAGCTAGCTTTATCATACAAGTTGCATTATTTATCTTAATGTGATCAACTATACAATAACTCTAGATTGATAAATACAAGTTGACTTTTTTTATTTGCTAACTATATATGTAGCTGATGTACGAAAACATGTCATATCAATGTGAGTTGACATGGCATCAATACAGGCAGTTTAGAATAAAATGTTTATGTGATGATTTGGCTAAGGGGGTGATCGGAATAGCGATGGCTTTTGGCTAAATGAGTCTTTGAAGCTAAAAAGCTAAAACGATCACCCCCACACCACGCCACAGGTCCGAATAGGGTACGGGCCGATTAGACCTAGTACAATTGACTTGAATAAGTTACTATGTTGTGCCATACTGCGTCGACCCATATGCGTGCTCTCTGACCCAGGCATGACATTAAGAGAGGTTGAGCCACCAATGACTCATTGAGTACGGTGGCCAGTAACAAGTAAGTTTATTGTTAATTATAAGTAATTTTATTGTTAGTCACAAGTAATTTTCCTGTTAGATGTAAGATTTTTATTATCAATCATAGGTAATTTTACTATCAAGTTACCTGCTCACGCTCAGAAAGTGCAGTAATCCTAACACAAATTTTATTATCATCTACAAACAATTTTACTATACTACCATGGAAAATTACTGCACTCTTCGGAACAGACTTGGTCTCCTAGAAGGGTTAGAGGTAAATGGCATGTCATACCGTGCTGGGCTAGGTCATGACTCGGCACGGTACTATTTGTGCATGGCAAACCAACCCGTTGTGCCAAGGTGCTGATCTAAGCATAGCACACACGGCCCATTTACTGTTCATGTAATGTCGTGTTTGGATCAGATCAATAGTACCATACCATTAGGACAAGTCTATGCGCTGTTATGTTTTCCTGATCTATTCTATATTCATGGATGTTGAAGAAACAGCGGGTGATCCAACCCCACAGGGCATGTCTGCCTGAATGATGGAGGAGGCCATGCAGGGAACCAATCTCTGCACGAGGCTCCATCCATACAGCTATATTATATATCTTGTCTTGTCATGAACCTGTTGGGTCATCTGTGAAGGCTATTTTACTACATTAGAGATTCTGTTATTTTAGCTGTTGGGTGAGATCCACTAAGAACATCATCGCATCGCAGGAGAAGTCTCTGTTATAGCGGCGGTGTCAGAGTAGCTATAGCATCGACACTACTGTGGCAACATGTTCATAACATCAGATTCTCTGTCTTGTATGGGTAGAAAGGAGAAGACTTTTGTGCCTGTTATTGTAGCCGCATGTATTTCCTTGTGTAATGCTCAAATGCAGAGGATCATTTTCCATCTACTTTCATATTGCAACAAGAAAAGCACGTAAGTTATTTCAATACGTATTGGTTTGAGATGTTGTCAAAGGAACTTATGAATGAATTGTTTGCCCTGCACTGGAACAATGCTTAAGAACTCTAAAGAACATGTGAATTTCGTACCATTCTCAATGTTTACTTTCCTACAAATCCTTTTAAATTTCCTATGCTCACGAGAACAAACCTTACCTCCTCTCATAAACAAACCAAGTGTGTCCTACATGTTGTACTGTTGACTAGTAACACATTATGAATTTGTTGTACTAAATACAGACCCTGGAAACCGTACGGTTAATACCCCATGGCATCCTAGGTGTTGGCGAAGTAAAAGGACATCACATAAGTTCGCAAATTTGGATTGCTTTGTTGAGGTGTAACTGGGGAGCTTGTGTAGATCCACTGCAACTGCATACAGTAAACTGCCCCAGTAGCTAACCAATCTAACGGTGTTGCTGGTGATCAAGACGTTCTTTTGGATCAAACGGCTACAGTAGCTACTGCATGTTACGATAGATGTTTCACTGCAGCTACCGTCGGGTATTACAATTTACAATTTAGCTTGGTTGTAGGATATGGATAGATTCGTTTTAACCAAATGTTGACTAATTCTGTTGTTCATCAGGCACAAAGGTCCACTGATTCAGGCCGCGCTCAGCACGGCTTCTACGCACGTTCGGCGTCAGCGACGGCAAGCACTGTAGCAATTTGTCTGTTTCTATTTTTTTGTTTTTTGAATTTTTGTGTTTTATTTTTTTCCTATATTCCTTTGCATTGTCTGTTCTAGAGTAGCGTGCTATTTTTATTTTTACATTTTTTTAATTTAATTATGTCCAATAAACTAACTTAGTTACAATAAAAAATAAACCAGCTACAGTGAAATTTCAGCAAAAGCCATCGCTATTCCGAATACTACCTCAAACTCAAGACAGGATGTGCCCATGTGCCGAAAAGTCCCATTTGGGACTTTCTCTCTCTCTCTCTTTCTCCTCTTAGGCTACGTATATTGATACAGACAACTGTTGTCTATAATAGGTACTCTTCTATATTATCTGTAGACAATATTAAAGATATATTCTATAATAAATTGTCTATAATGAGTTATGTGTAAAATACAGACAACATTGATACAATTGCACAAAAGTTGTTTATAGTAAACTATTTTTTTTTGCTTTTCGATCGTTATAGAATTATAGTCGACCTCCTTCTCTCTACTCTTTTTCTTTCATTCATCTCAGCAAAATTCATATATAGCACTTTTTATAGATATTTTATATCATCCTATTGTACAATTTACTGATCAGAAAGTTTAATTAATTTGATTAGCAACTGATAGGGTACTAATATTCCTAAATTAAGACTTAAATTATCTGCCCTGCCAAACTTATTGTACATGTGCAGCCTCTTGCACATGTAAAACTGTGTAAAAGCATCACAAATGTCAATCAGAGCACATGTAAGATCTCTTCATGAGTAGATGGGCATAGTTTAATTACCTGCTGCGTAAAGAGAAAGTTGCTAGGGAAGTTCCTCACAAAACGAATCACCTTTTGACAAACATCATAACCTACTTTTGCAGTACTGGTACCCCCAACATATGTGGACCGCTGGCTTAATGCTAAATTAATTAATTAATTAAAAGCCATGACCTCAATCCACAACGTTTGGTCTTACCCTAAGTAGCTTAAAAGCCTTCGTTCGTTTAAAATATGTCGATTTCTTAATTTTAGTTTTTTTTAGTTTTTAGTTTTTTCTTTTTATTCCTTTGTATTGTATGTAATAGTATAATGGTGTTTTTATTTTTTTATTGAATAACTTAGAAAAAATTAATAATCATTACAGTGCAATTTCAGTCATAAACTGGCTGCCCTTTGGAGCGGCCCAACCTCCTCAAACATTGAATCTTCACAAATTGCAGTACTATGTACTGTTAGTGCAACGTTTTGCACTGCATGAATTTCTATTGTTTACCTACCGATTGATCTGTTTACTACAAAATTCTTATGGAACTATTGCATTTCAAATTATAGGCCCTTACAAAAGCAGTACAATGTAACTCAACATGGTGAAAATTCATTTTGCTGCTCCTTCAGGGCAGCGAAATGAAATGTCAAGACTTCACCTCTATTATTGTGAGTCACACCAATTATGAAGGGGTCAACCAATTAATTAATTAAGCATGGAAAATGCATGCTTAAGCAAGGATATAGAGGCTGTTTGGTTCTATGCCCATGCATGCCAAAATTAAAATTTAGTAACTTTGGCCAAATTTGGCACCCATTTGGTTTGTTACCAATGTGCTACCAAACTTTGATAAGATTGGGTATTTGATTCACAGGAAGAGGAAGAACACAGGAATCTTAGAGTGAATAGTAATCTCATTTGCTTTTAGTCCAATTGAACACTAATTTTTCCCTTCTCCCAGTCAGGCTGCTAGGCTCTATGCCCATGCATGCTAAAACTAAACTTTACTAATCTTATCCTCACCCATTTGGTCTGGTCCATGACACACCAAACTCGATAAGGGCAAATTTGAGCTGGAATGGCGGCAGATCTTAAGTGAATAGTAATCTAGCGTCATTGAACACTCTTTTAGTCGACGGCAGTGACGAAACCTTGAGCTGTAGCGACGGTCGAGCGGCGATAGCGGAAGCTCGAGCATTGGCACCATGGTAGCTCGAGTGGCGGCGGCGGCATCGTGGTAGCTCAAGCAGCAGGCTACTTTGTGAAGCTGAACTCTTGGGAGAAGACAAGGTGAGAGCTAAGTCGGATGCGGTACATCTCATGTGCGCTGCTCTGAACTTTGGTGTAGATCGAACCTTCGTAGCAGGTCGCCGATGTCTTCATTCGACACCGTCACAGACCTCCAACAGGGAGGACTGAATGCAAGCATCGAAAAAGATGACCTCACTGCATCGTGCTCCGACTGACTCCGTCCACTGGTGCCGGCGAGGTCATCCGTCGTTGAGATTATCATGGTGCTTTCTGCATTGCACTGCGTTACCAACGACTACATATGTATACACTGCTTGGAAATGAATGCATCTCTCCTAGTCTGAAATAAATTAACCGCACTAGTTTGCACCCGTGCGGATAGTTAGCAAACTCCATCCATCCGATTGAACCTCCCCTTCCTCTCCGGCTCGTCGTCGGCGAGATTTAGGGTGCGGCCGGGATCCACAAGGACAGCGGTTGGTTTTTGGTTGAAACATTCAATTGAAGGGAAATAAAAAATTGTTACATTTTCACTGGCAAAGCAAAGGAAACAAAGGGGAAAACGCCAAAGCCAACACATTTAAAACAGTTTTCGGCTTCCGAAAGCTAGAATTCAGAAGATAAAGGCTATTTTGAATGGAACTAAATGTTTTCTTACAGTAGAAGATATCATTGGCAAAGAATTTAGGGGTATCAATTACTATCAAACATGCTGCAATTATATAGGGCCGTACTCAGAGTAAGCCCACGAGTATTGCACTCCCATTTCACTGCAACGCAAGATCCAGAGTTGGTATCCAAACGAGCGTACATGTGTGGTGCTACTAAATGCAATGCATGTCCTACCGAAGCAAACGGAAAGAATGCAGCTCCTGCAATCGCCAGGAAGGTAATCTGTTGAACATTGAACAGTGAGCACAGAGATATATTGAAGCACAAGTTGCATTACTGGGCTGCAGGCTGTGCCAGTGCTGGGGCTTGCTCGGGCTCGGACATCCTTGTAAATTGCTGGAGCAAATTTATTATTTCTGTTGTTCTTTTTTTTTTCTGACTAAGGGTTCAGACTCTGCTCACGAATTATTAGTCTAATAAATAATAACTGGTAAAATAATTGAATCTAAAATAAGTGTGCTGTTCTTGGTTTTGAGTTTTGGAATAGTCACATATTGTTTACCTCCTCGAAAGAAAAAAAAAGGTTACAAGGTTCTAAGTCCAAGGTTTCAGTGATGAATGAGATTAGGTAACAGAGCCCAGTGTTGTTAATTGATAGGTCATTCGTTCCAATATGGCTGTGTTTCACATTATGCCTTCACAAAGACACAAATGTAGTGTTGACTGTTGAACAATATTATTTGGGGGAAAATGGGACAGATGGAGCCTGCGTCTTTCTTCAAAAATTTGTTTTTGGGGTGAAAATCACTCCCTTCTGGCCAAGTCAATTCTCACACTCAGCGTAAACTGCTTACGTGGTTGCAAAACGATGCCACCTTATTTGAACTATGAATCATAATATTTTCCTTAAATATTTTTAGTATTTCTTCCGTCTGTACTTTCCATGCATTTTATTTTCCTTTTTTCCCTCCGTGCGCCACTGAACCTGTGAACCATCATAGTGATTCATTAATAATTTAATTGTACTTATTTTCAAGTTCTATTAGGATCACAGAAAAGCTCTGGCAGAGAGGGAGTATGAAGCATTACAAGATCAGATTTCTGGGAAGATGATCAATTTTCAAAGAGTTTCTTGTATAAATGGGACGGTACCACTGTTGCCGTCCTTGATGTCAGCAGAGGAGCTTTGTTCTACATGTAAGGTATAGTGGTGTATAGATGTTATGCCCTCAAATGACATTTATTTGGGCTTTGTTCTTTTCCATGTTGCCTGGCTAGATCATGGAAATCGGACAGACAAGCATTTTATTGCCCTGAGAATTTTCACACACTACTACAAAAGTCATCATCACAGACGGTTCAAAAACGTCATCACGCATGATTTTTCAACAAATGCGAATTTATGGATCGATGATAATCGAAGGTTATCACAGACGGTTTTCGAATCGTCTGTGGTGTAAATATTACAGACGGTTTTTAAGTAAAAACCGTCTGTGATAGCTGATAATCACAGACGGTTTTTAACATATGGTCAGCTGATATATAAATATCACAGACGATTTTTACTTAAAAACCGTCTGTAATATTTACACCACAGACGATTCGAAAATCGTCTGTGATATTTTTTCTACCTCTAAATCTATTTCTGTTTATTGGCTAGCCTTAGGAAATGCTAGCTATGCTCTCTGAAACAAGCAGATCAACATGTACCGTCTGTTATAGTTCATTCTATATCTAAAATTTTTTATATTTTTGAATTAACCTTAGGAAATATTAGCTATGCCGTTTGAAAATAAGCAAATACGACAACAAACAAAGTAGAAAACATTCTATTTATATTACAATCCACCATTACAACATCACAGGATTACAATCCACTATTACGATAGCAGAGAACATTTTATTTCTATTACAATTCGAGCAACAGAGAAGAAAGAAAATAGAAGAATCAGAATCAAATACTACAAACAATAGAGCAACAGAGAACAACAGAGAACCTCATCCCTGATGCAGCTTAGGTAGGCCTTTTTAGTGGCCACCTCACTGTAAGCTCCCGAGTAGCAATGGAGGCTACGATGAAGATCTGAACCTCACAGAATCAAATATTAGAAGGAACAATGGAGGAAGGAAGCTTAAGACGCATTGTGCTGTTGTACGCAAAAAGCATAAAAAAATAACATGCCAAATTGTGCTGCTGAGCTTGGTGGTACTTGTTATTTGTTCTTTTAGATCAAAGTTGCACTCTTCATTGTGCATTTCTTTTTGCACTTCGCCTCTCTTGGCTCACATATTGTTTTCTGATCTCTTTACACTAGAGTCAGTTATATTCATTTGTAACAGTATTAATCTATGGATGCTAGAGTTTAACCTCTGAAATCTGACACATGCAGTTTGTGGAAGATGGCGAAGAAAGAATAGTAGTTGGTAGTTTAGACCTGAATCAGCGTCTTTGGCTACCAGATGAACTGACTGGAAAGAGGCCTGGGGTAAGCTAATTGATTCTTTTTTTTTTTTGGGGATGCTATAGGAGATTATCATGGAATAAATACGGACTTTGCTTAATGTTGTAACTTAGATTAATGGACTTGCTTTCAACACCTATTGGTTGTTTCCAGTTTCCAACAGAGTTCACTGGACTCAACTGAATTTTTTTGCAATAGTTACTTTTCAATTCCACTCGCATTTCTATTTTCTTATTTTTGCATCAAATGGTGATTTACATAGAGCATGAGTTACCATTTTGAATATCCTGTTGTATGCCTGGATATATTTGATTGTCTAAGTATAAACATGATGCAAAATGCTGATTTTGATGAATTAAAAAAATCTTTTTGTTGCTTCTTCAAAGAATTGTAATATACTATTACTGCTTTATAATCAATCCATATTAATAGGTAAATGAACCAAACCATACAAGGTTGTATCTGAGCAATGTCTGTGTTGCCAAGGAGCTCCAAAAAACGGGCTGGGCTATGCATTAGTTGACAAGTATAAAACACTTGCTCATGAATGGGGGAAGTTCATTTTATTTACTGCTTAATTCATTTGCTGTATGTATTTACATGACGCTGTACTTATTCTTAGCTGGTATTTGGTGGTCAGACTGCCCCCAACATGACCATATTTTTTTGTGGTCAGTTTGAGTCTTTGACTATATGAAAAACCTGCTTAACTTCTGTTCAGGTTTAAGCATCCATTACCAGACTTGTTCTTTCACTATTGTTTGAGAAGTGTTCAACATAGAAGTTGCTATTAAAGATGTCCGATTGCTTTCTGCTGAAAGAATTGTTCCATGTTCCACAGCGATTTAAGAGGGTTGACAGAAGTAGCACAATTACTTCACTTCTTTCCCCCTTGGAGCTTGCTTCTTGTTCTGTGACACCGGTGCTCATGTTGCATGCATATGCAAAACTTTGGCAGGCATAACAGATTTGTATGTCCATGTTGCCATCCATAATGAAGCAGCGCAAAAACTGTACAAGAAGAGTGGATTTGTTTATGAAAGTGAGGAGCCTGCATGGAAGGCTAGGTTTCTTGGGCGCCCCCGAAGGCTGCTTCTTTGGCTCGATATGAAGAAAGAGCCCTTGTGATCTTACGTGTAAATATCTTTGTTTACAGTTATATATATATTCTTGTGATAATATACATTATTTGATATAACTCTTAATGCGTAATTCCAAAAGTTCAAATTCATAGTAGTTTAGTTTCTTCTTCCTCTGCCCCATAATGTTTACTTGTTCTGTTATTACTACTCGATGTGCATTCAGAACTTCATAACTTGTCTTCAGAATACAACTCTGAAGAAAGTGACAAGGTATGATAATTTGCATGGATTATTACTTGTTCCATTCTCTGAGCAAGTATATAATCAGTTTGACATGTTGGGTTACCTGATGCCAATTCAGCTCTTAGACATCTTTTAACACTGGCATTGCAGCTATGGATCGAGGAGAAGAGAAGATGATAAAGCCAGCAATGCCTACCAAACTCCCGTGATTACTTCTGTTAATCTGTCTGAAATAAGCAACTCACATGTGCATCCACACGGAATAACAATCGCCAATTCGTGAGGGGAAAAATATTGGCTGCTGGTTCAGATCGAGCACAGTACAAAAACCATAAAGTGTGCAGTCCGATTACTGGCTTGCAGCGAATCCCATCACCTCAGACATTTGGCATTTTGTTCTTTTTTGAAATATTCTTTCCTTCCCTTTTACCTTTTACATTAGCAGTAAAACCATGCATTACAAGTATTAAAATCACTCAACTCATTAAATAAGTGTTGAATCATAGAAACATGTACTGAAATCATTGAAATATGTACAAAAGATAATGAAAGCAGTAAAACGTGCTGACTTTGGTTCCATGATTCTTCGTTAAGAAATCAACGAGATAATCAACTAATGGGAAGCGCGCCATTGCTCTGTCATGTCCTTGTAGACTCCCCGAATCCTTACACCTGTTGACTGTTGTAAACCTGTAGTGAGTGAAGTACTCTTGGTTCCTGTTCAGTGTCACTGTAATGTAATCTGGATAGTGGGTCTATCATGGTCAAGTACGACATAACATCTCCATTTTTCTTGATTACCTCCTGGCCATGGCTCATTTTGAGCACAAATGAGACATGATTTGCATAGCTATCGGCTTTTGTACATAAATCAAATCCAACCCTCCAATTTACGTCAAATTGAAGGACAGTTGAAGGGTTTTTCTTTTTTAAGAAAGTTCTTGAGATGAGACCCAGGTTGAAGCTGCAAATATTGTTTCTTTGATCTCCCATAAACGAGTGCATAACGTAACATTGTATGTGGGGAGTGTCAACTTTTTTAGATAGAGTGAGCCATAATTCAAATGCTCAAGAATAGAGGATATTATGTGGCTAGAGCTACAAATATTTTTGTTTACATTCTTCTTTTTTAACAAAACAATAATTTTAATTTGAGTATCTGCCTTGTTGTACTTGGTGTCAGAAAGACCCTACCAGTCTAGTATTCATTTACCTACACCATTATGTTTCTCGGTTTTTCTCCCTATAAACTTTTATAGTGTTTTCTCTATGGACATCATGGATTCACTGTTCTTTTTGTCTGTTTTAAGTACTAATATTGTAACACTCTAGAGTCCAAACTGGCTTAAGTCTAACCCTATTATAGATAAGTCATGCACACGTAACAATTTGCTTGCACTTTCGTCCTCGCTTCGCGTAAAACGGTTAACCAGATGTTATTACCAGTGGTATATATGGGTTTATATATTAGTGATTCTCATGCTAAACTAGCAATGTAAGACTAATTCATACCCTCATGTGCACACACATATTGACTTAATTTCACATGGACCGAGGTGTCACAAATATTCTGATTGTAGCATCCATGTCATTCATGTGACCTGTCTCTAGGATTAACTAATTGTTTGCCCTTTGTTTTGGTGTTGAATTGCTATGCTTTTTAAGAAGCTTTTTAATTTGTTACTTGATGTGCCTCTTTGTCCATGCAGAATGTGAACTAGATGTTCCTTGTGGAGTCTATGAATGGGAGAAGTATCCACGTGAGGTTTCTTCTCATGACATGCTGTACATCTGTAGCGTCATACAGTGGAAACAGTTTGAGTTAGGTAAGAACATCTTCTGTACGTCTGTATACAGTCATTTCTAGTGAATTATTATATGCAATAGGACCGACTGGAGTTAACATTTTAGCTCGTTCTCTGAGCTGGATCTATCTCAATATACCGACCTGAGCAGATCCATCCCTTTCTGTCCACTCAGGCATTACATAACGAGATTTTTTTGGAGAACGTGCAAAAGCTTTGCATGTCATTATATTAATTAGGGCCGCTCAGAAGAGCTTCTCATCGCCAGCGATTGGTACTGTTGGGCTTTTGATTTACTGTTCATGTCTTGTTGCTTTCTATTTTTTTGTTTTGTTTTTTATCCGTATTCTTTTATATTATCCGTGATAAATTAGCATGTCGCATGATCATTTTTACTGTTCATGTTTTGTTTTGTTACTTTCTACAGTAAAAAATCAGCCAGCTATAGTAAAATCTCAGCCAAAAGTTAGAAGCCATCGCTATTCCAAACGCAGAAGAAGGGGGAACAATTACAGGGAAAGGAGGATTGATTACAACACAAGACAACCAGGGGAGCATATCTAGTGTGTTGATAGAGCAGCAAAGCTGCGAGAGAGGCATAAATAGAAACTGTTAGTTCGCGGTTGCTCGGTGCCAAAGGATTTGTTCTTGCTTGAGTTTGTCCACAAGCGTGTGGGCACTTGTCTTGATCTTATCGAACACTTGGGCGTTGCGTTCTCGCCAAATGGTCCAGAGGGAAAGGATGAATGTAGGATCGAATTTTTTTCCTGTCAGTCTTGGACACTTGTTTGTGCAGTAAGATCCACCAGTCTAGGAGCCGAGATTGTACTAATGGTTGTAGGCGATGTCTGCCGAAGAGGCGCAAGAGTTGTGCCCAGACCTGCCAGACCCAGGGGCAAAGGACAAGCAGATGATAGGTTATTTCCGGGTTTTGTTAGCAAAGGGGACAGGTTGTATGCAACAGAATGCCACGCCTCACCAGTCGATCAGCCATCCAACATCGGTCTTGAATCGTTAGCCACACAAAGAACTTGTATTTATGGGGAGCCTTGCACAAGCTTTAAATATATCAGGGAAGCTTCAGTTCTGCATACAGTTCACATAAGACTTTTGTCTAGTATGTAGGTTATGTCTGGTATGAGATGAAAAACATCAATACATCTATTAATTGCAGTGCTGTACCTTTGGAGGGCATGTGGTTGAAAACCTCAACTAAATAAAAGAACAAACTGTGACTCTATTGTGCTTGCCAACCCTATGTGAAATAAAAAGGCTGACAACTGACAAAACCCAGTGCCTTGCTGATCACTGAACAGTACTGTAGAGATTTCTTCTTCTCTACTACCAGGTGAACAAGGCTTAGGTCCATGGTCCAAGCAATCCCCATAATGAGCTGCATTGTATACACCAGCGCCATTCAAGGCTTGCCTTACTGCTCGGGAAGCACACAATTCGGTCCCATGTTATTGACTGGGAGGACTAGCAGTAGCATATGCGTAAATTAGATCTTTTCTTCATACATTTATGGAGTTCGAGGTTTATGCCCAGCCACGCCCACCTTTTGCGCCTACATCGAATGCCATGCGGGATTAATAAAGCCTCAGTGGTCACAGACAAATTTGGAGCTGTCCAAGTTGTGGTCTGACAAGGATTGTTATTTCACATGAAGCTCTGCTCTAGCTGCATGTCGCTGTTGGCATTATGGCCTACTATTTCAGTTGTTCGAATGAACGTGGTTACCGTTCTTAAACTTATAAAGGCACTCTTCTGCAGTTCTACCGGTTTGATTTTGTTATTTTTGTAGGGTTTCCTGTAGGTGATAGTTTAGACTTAAGCATGCGTGTGAACAGAAATTTCATTGTCCCCTGCACGCTATGGGCGCACGCAACATGCTCATTTGTGATGCTCCATGTTCAGACGAAGTTTTTATCTGGCACCTACGCTTCAACGAATCTCTCTGATAGTTGCTCTTCTGCCTTCTTTATTTTCCCTAAGACTGATTGCTTATTCAAAGGATACTCTTTACAGCATATTGAGCTCAGCGAAGTGACTTTTGTAGGAGAAGATGGAATGAGGCTCACTGGTCCAGTCCAAGCCCGACGCCGATGCTAGTTGCAGATGCAGATGCTCCATGGATTCGACGCACACCAGACATGAGAAGAAGACTGCGCGCGGCCACAGCGACGCCTACCGTGGAATCCTGCCATCGCCAACGATGGAGCGTCATTCATTTGGAGGCCTCCACGATCCTTTCCTCAGGGGCGTCAGATGGACACATGATGAGACCCAGGCCAAATCTGCCGGCCATTGTTTTCAGGAAGGCATGTTACTGCAGGGAATGGTGTGTTGGATCTTGCAGGTACTAGAAATTAAGCATGTTTCTATTGAAATGTTCGAGTAGAATGTTGGATCTATTCGGAATGTTTGGCTTTAGGATCCTTGCAAGATTCCCTCGTCGTCGCAAAATGGGGCTTAAGAAAGTGTTGAAGGATGAATGCAAGTGCTCTCCTTTCATTGAATAGCTAAGCTTTCAATAGCCTTACTATGGGGCTTCTGGCTTTTTGCTTGAGCTTTTGGCTTTTGAATAATAGTGGTTGGAAGTAAAAGCGGCCGAAAGTGGGAGTTGTTTGATTCGGCTGAAGGTTTTGGCTAAGCTAATATGGCAAATATCTGAATTGCTCCTAAGGTAAATGATGGCTTATTTGATGTCGATAATTACACTAGTAAATCTTAATAACAACCATCATATCATATGATTACTAATCAATTTCATTATTACACTATAATTAGTCTATATCAAAAAAGGGAAAAGGAAAATGACAAAAAAAATCTACATGGGCTATAGTACAGCGTTCCCCGTGGGAAAATAAAGGAAATTTCTGAAATTATATTTAAGACATTGCAAAATCCGCTTCCAAAAACCAAGTGTTTGTGTCGGGACTCGAAACTTGCATTCCAAATCCACATGTGATTATTGTGCTAGTCTCATGATTAGTGGCTAGCACACACATACAACAACATTCATATCGTATCCATACACGATAACTTTAAACAAGGAAGTACATACAAGTAACAACCAAACAATATGTTCACACGGCGAGGGTTACAACACATGGGCCGACCGGCCAAATGGTGCATACAACATAAACGGTTCAATAGAAATGATGACAAAAGAGCCATCAAAACCCAGTGAGTATGCTCAACTTATCCACAGGTAGCTAACTAGGGTAAGTCCCTAGTAACCATCATCCTCATCGTCAAAACCTGCTATGTAAAAGAACCACAAAATAGGCCTTCTTCCACATCCTCTGGATATATTCAACGAAATCGTACTGCAAGACTTTATAGCAAAGTAGGATATTATGCAAGTTGAGACAAAAGTAATTGTCTATTATAGTTTAATTTGGACAAAACCTACTTTTATTTGCAATAACAAATAATACATTGCAACCGGAATTTGCAAGAACATTTGACATTGATCATCAAATAATAGTAAAGTATAATTAAGAATAAATAAATAAGAGGCTTGCTGCCTCAAAATAATAAAACAGTGGTAAACCCTTTTTGCGAGACCAACTGTGCATGGAGCCTTATCCATTCATTCCCATAACCATTTTACCAAAACATAAAACTAATAAGGTGAAGGATTCACCCAGTTATCCATGACCGAGGACATGATTATTTGAATAGATTTATATTTTGTAGATGTTATACACTTTAGTACTTTACCACCAAGACACACTCATCTTCCTATGTTGACCATGACTGGCGATACCAAAAAGGTACCCGATAAGAGTGATCGTAACAAGGCCTTTGCATTGCTTACGTAGCTCCTTCTGATGAATTCTTGCCCCGGGAGTCAGTACTCAATGACCCTAAGGAACCCATCGTTATGTCGATAAGCTTTGGCTTTGATACTGTAGTGAAGGGAGCCCTTCGAGCAACCGTCCTGGCGCTCACACAACTACAACCTATCACGGATGCGAGGTTAAACCTAAACAATTTATTACACCAAGACTTTTCCTATAAAAGGCACTTGTGGTTGTATAGATATCTTGGATCTAACTGCATCATAGACTTGGTCCTTGGTGACCCATGCGAGACTACCCATGACCAACATCTTGTGTATTTGCACTGGTCCCTACATATACTTGCACAAGTCTAAAATAAGTTTTCTATTTTTATTTGCTAACCAAATTAACGGAGATACCACCTCTGGACCACTTTCAAATTTTACCCATAATTTGGCACTTTTTGATAATTTTACCAACCTAGTACAACTAGTATCGATGAGCATAGTTAACCATGAACTACTTTGTTTAATCTACAAGTTTCATATTTTACCAACAATGAATAATAATGCTAAGGTGACAACAGCAAGGGTATCAACTTATCAAGGTGGGATCATTGCAACAAGTGGATATAACTACCAACGTTACTAATATAGTGATTTTTATCAAAATTACGCGCATGTACAATAATTTTGAACACAACATATATAACAGTATAATATATGATCAACATAGTCAAATAAGATGCTTGCCTTACTGTTTAACACTTGACTCTTGCTCTAGATCAATCTCAAAGCATTTCTGGCACGTCAGTATCTATGGTAAAAGTCAATTAACACAAATAAAAACCAAATAAATTCAAATAGAGAGTAAATCCAAATATTTTTGAAGATTATGAAATTTTGTGATTTTATAAAAAAAATTAGGAATAAGTTTTACTTAATTTGGAGTTCGTATGCAAAAATTATAAGCATTTGAATTTGATTCGGTTTGAAAAATACTAAAAAAGAAAAGGAAAACATTGTGCCCAACGAGTGACATCAAAAGCGTATTTCGAGAAATATGCTACATTACGGAGAAAGTGTAGAGTCCTAGAATTGAAAGTGTATTTCCTAATTTTTGGATTTTTTAAAACGATTTAAAGGACCAAGCCCACATGTCATAGACATATTTTTAAAATTTTGGTTTTCAAAAGAAAACTGACATGTGGGACCCACATGGTAGTGAGTTGTGGTGTAATGCTTTGGCCTGCTGACAGGTGGGTCCTACCTGCCAGAGCGAGAAACAGGGGAGGTCGACGATGACCACAGCCGAGCTCACTGGTGGCGAGGTGAGCGCTGGGAGGCGAAGGTCACCCTCTATGGTTTATGTAGTCTCTCCTAGCCATTCTCCAATTTAGAGTACTAATCCTAATCTAAATAGGAGTAGGAGTTCTAATCTTAGTAAGATTTATCTATGATTTTTTATAACATATTTTTTAAATTCTAAAAGACTATGTACGAGTCACCTAACTTCACAGCGGATGCAGGAATGGAATAGGACCCCATGTGTACACTGCAAAACCGTTGTCTCTCTACAGAGAGAGTGCCAAACATAGGAAACAACACGAAGAAGATGCTCATCAATTCTACTGCGGCTGCAAGGGTGAATGACATAAAGGGTGCAGACAAATGGGGCACTCAAAGGCTGATTTGGCAGGATATGTTTGTTGATGCTGCAAAAGATCAGAGCTGCAAGTCTGGATTTGTGAGGAATCAAATATGCAATAACGGTCAGGAAAAATGTGGTGAGGAATCAAATTTGAGCAATTTTCTTTTTAGGTAGAACATAGCATTATATATTTTCCTTCTAACGTTATCTCCAAAGTTAAGATTACTCATATATACCTAGTTGGTCTAGTCATGCGCACGAGATAATAGGGAATAAGTTGGATATAGTGTCATCCCTTTTCATAACATACATAGGTGCTGACTCATCACCTTTGACACTGTAGTCAAATTTTTCTGTCACCAAATCCTTGTTTGTCACTGAGCAGGATAAGAGCAGAGGTGACAAGCCCATCCCCATGTTTCAAGGGGAGCAAGCATTAGAGGTTGGGAAGACTAAACAAAGCAATTTGGCCCTTTCTACCTTGGATAAAACCATGCTTACCTTCTTGAAATCAGAAGCATGTGCGAGTTCACTGAGGAAAGCATATGCATATGCAGTCCAGGTCCAAGTGGACAAATCTGATTAGTATGACCAATCTTTTTTCCATTTGCACCCAAAGTAGGGGCATGGAAAGAATCTAGTAGGGCAGCCTTTGGAGCTCTTTACATCTCTGTCATCCGGCATATGGGGATACATGCATGTTTTTCTTCTTCTTAAGACCTGAGGTTAAGAAATTGAGTCAAATCTCTTCAGAAGACCTCACCCTTGCACACATGTAGGAATTAAACCATCAATCAATACCTCATGTAACAATATGCGGTCTTATCCATTACTGAGTTATCACATGATTCTCTAGCTTGCCACCGCTGCGAATATTTGATTAATTCGCTGATTGGTCAAATAAAATTGTGCCTTTTATCCTAATCTATGTTCTAATTAAGCTTTTACAGATAAAAATAAGTTAGAGAGAAGTAGAAACAATGATCTGAACAATTTTGTAAACAGGAAAGCAATCTGATCCTTTGGGAATAAATGGCATGTGCAGATTAACTAGGAGCTGCTAGCAATGCGTGCAGCACATCCTAGCTGGTAACCCAAGAATCAAACATTAAAAGAAAAACCCTCGAAAAGTACCTGATTAGTTTGACCAATCTCCCCAAGTTGCACCCAAATTTTGGGCAGGAATGGGAGGCCAGCAGGTATGGGTCCAGGGTCCCAGTGAGAGGGGGTGCTCGTCAGATCTCTAGTAATTCTTGAAAGGAGAGATGGCATGGACAGGAGGAGCCCATCCATGTGTCTGCATGCCAAGGGCACCTGAATAGTGTGTGCAGCTCAGCCTCACTAAGCACAGTACTTGCCATTGCCAGCCAGCCCCATTGACTAGTGTGTAGCTCTCGATGCATTGCCTTGTGTGCCATCCCATCCAGAAATTATGTTGGCAGTTGGATTTTGATGCTAACATGTGGTCTCTGAAACTGCCGCTTCCTCTCGTGTTACCATTGGAGCAACTTGCCTTGTGTTGTTGCTACGATACTTTGCTGGCTTTGTGGCTTATGCTACCTTGTTTTTGTCGAAGATTACTTAACCTTGACAAAGTTAACCTGGTACCTAGAATGTCTTTCAGGCTGCTTCGAAAAGAGGTGAAATGGTTATGGGTGCTTATCAAAGGACGACCGTACAATGGGTCTGTTCGTAGTCAAGCATAGGCATGATATATATTCATAGTAATTTTCAGAACAATATTTGGGAAGCATATTGTCACATTGGTCAACCAAACGACCACTAATGCTAACCGTTCGAGCTGCTAGGCTGGGATATTGCTGGACGGCTGTCACATTCAAGCATGAAATTTGTGTGGTTTACATGAAATTTGAGAGCATTAAAATATTTCATTTTGTATTATTCTAAAATGAACTGAGTAATCAGATGGAGATGCATGTGTAGCTTTTACGGGATTAGTAATCTCCCTAGCCTGTGGATGCCATGTGAGTGGTATATTATTATTATTATTATTTTTGACGCAAAGAGGAGAATGGTGTGGAAGAAAGGTAGTGGGCATGCCCCCACAGCTACAAATCATGCTTCCATGTTACTGGCTCACTGCCACTGCACTCAAATGCTCTGGCCATGAAGTACTATTGCCAACAAAGTCAAGGAACCTCCTGCTAATGGGGAAACACGTGCAAACTGTTAGTGCAAGAATCATACTATACATCCTTGCTCTCTAGCATGCAGATTTCAACATTCCTGTTGCCTTGTTGTATCATCTGATTGACACATTTAGTTATGTTTAAACACATTTGGTTATGTTTGAAATAACTGATTTAACATGTATATTGCTTAATTGTATGGCCAAGTTAATTAGTCAATAAGATTATCTTGTTAACTTTTGTTTTACTGGGCAAATTCTAATAGGCCACTGGGAATCTGAAGTACAGATAAGAGTTAGTTATAATTAAAACAAAAGTACCTTCTGTTTGTTTATCTAAACGAATCTGTTGTCGGATCAGCAATAAAAATTTAGTACAATTTCCATTCAGTATAGTCTTTAGATGAGTCTCATATTTTGTGGGGATTTTACAATGCAAGAGCAAAAGTTATGGATATATGCAAGGGAACTAATAATTTCTCATATGAATGGCTAATTGATTTTTTAAACAATACTTTTTGGCAAAAGTATTGAAGAAATTAAAAATATGTACAGGATGTCCAGACTCCACACACTCTGTAATTCTGATATTATGGTTTTGTTCAACTCTTTTATTATGATGCTTTATATTAAGTCATTTCTCACGAAAGTAGAAGGTTAAAAAAGGTTTAGAGTTCATACCTTTAGGTAATTACACAATGTGCTTTTCATGCAAGGATGTGACTTCACATTATAAGATGCTTTCATTGACATTACCATACACAAAGCCTAGAACAATCCGTTAACCTAAACCATGTATCCTGTAAGAGTTGATGTTATATTTAACCCATAAAAACTAGTTAAGGACTTGATTAAGAAGTCTTCTTTGGCGAATGGGAATGCCACCTTTTTCTTCAGGAATAATATTTGGCATTAATGAGGACTATTTGGGTGTTATTAGGGTCCAAGTGGGGCTAGTCCACCATGTGCAGGCATGTGCATGATCTGCACCTTCCATCCCCTTCCCTCTTCCCAAACCCTCTTATAACATGGCCCCAAAAAAGTGCATTCTTTTTTCTCTCCTTTTCTTTTCCCCTATCATCTTGCACACTCCAGACCTTTCCTTTTCTTACCCCCTAAGTCTATTTAATAATGAATAAATAATTAATAAAAAACCCACCCATTGGAAGTTATAGCCCTATTTATTTTCAGCGTATGACTTATAGTTCCCCCAACAAATAAATGAGCAGGCTTCTCCGTTGTTTTTAAATGGTTTATCAGGACAGCCTTTTCGAAGCAGTTTACCAGTATTCGGTTCGTTCGATAAACGCTCACTCTAAGAGCAAAAACCGTTAGCCATAGCAAAAAAAAAAGATCCTATATAACTTCTTTCTACAGTTAAAAAGACAGTCCAAACTGGGTCCCTCTATTGAGATATTTCTTCCCTTCGTACCCAATTTAACTCCCATTCAAACATAATACACATTGACTTATGGAAAATATTAAACTAATACAACACTCAGATAGCTCGTGAAAGGCGAGACAGTACTATGTAACAATAATGCCTTAAAAGTGTTTTCATACTTTTTTTCAGAAAGAAAAATGTGCGTGCACATGTCAATAACCTCATGAGTTTTACAATCTATAGCCTTTCTTTTAAGGCATAGAAGAACTCCTATTTGCAATTTGGAAAGAACCAATTAGTATGTACGTACCTTGCACTAATAATTTTTTTAGATCCCATTTGAAATAGGGAGTTTTGCTGGTCTCTTGTAGTAATTGTAGACATGTTTTTTTTTTGAAAGGAGGAATGTCATATGAATTCAGTTTGTAAGAAAGGAAACATTAGCAGGGATTTAACAAAAGAAACCCTTTGAAAAATCCAAATGGATGGTGGAAACAAAAACAATATTCCCTACACACAACACAACACAGGCACAGCAATGAATAGCAGCTGACGAAGGCCACATGCGCACAGCTTTCTTGGCCGGCTTCTTTATATTTGCATAAAACCCTCTCCTGCCTGCAACAACTCGACTCGACCGTCAACTCTCCTCCTCCTCTTCTGCTTAATTTTCTTCCATCTCCTCCCAAGGAAGCCATTGTTTTGTTCCTCGCAAGGTTCTTCATACAACCATACAGCAATGCATGCCCCAAGAAGGTTCAAGAAGGCCTTCCTGGAGCAGCTCCTGCTGAGCCTGCAGGTGGCCGGCCTCACGTCCAAGTCCATGGGCCTCCAGGAGCGCCGGGACGCCGTGAAGCTCTCCTCCGACGTGGCCATGGCGTCGGCCCGGGGCGGCACGGCGCCGTGGGCGCGCGCCCTCGTCGCCCGGCACGCGGCGGAGCGGCGCAACGAGGCCCTCATGCGCCGTATCATGGGCAGCGGCGGCTACGAGAGGGCGGCCGCCGCCGCGGGCAGGAAGGAGGTCAGGAGCAGGAAGATAGTGAGGAGGTCGCACGGGGTGTGCAGCTCCAGGAGGAAGAGGAGGAGCTTGCTGATGGCGGCGGCGAGCGGTAGCAATGGAGGTGGTGCAATGGCGGCCAGGAGGACGGTGAAAGGGAGGCTGCAGCTGCTCAGGAAGCTCGTGCCAGGAGGGGAGGCCTTGCATGGCTTCTCCTTGCTCGGTGAGGCCTTGGACTATGTTGTCTGCTTGAAGACACAGGTGGAGCTCATGCATTCCCTGTGCAAAGGATCCCAACTGGGCTGAGGCGGTGATCAGGGTATGTATACTGTATACATGTATATGTATGTACTATAATCTTCTGTTTAATTTTTATCATCTTGTTGGTAGTTGTTAGCTTCTTATACAAATGTCACATGATCTATTTTTTCGTGGTTAAGTATATGTATGTAGATGTTCTTGCCTATTTGGGTTTTGAGCCCTTGAATGTTTTCTGAATTCAGGATTTTGGAATTGAATGTTAATTGAGAGTACTATTTAGTACTGGTACCTCCTCTCAGCGACTGAAACATCTCTCTTCTTTTACACTAGTGTAATGATCTGTCCGTGCTACATTTCATGAGACATTGTTTAATTGGCTCTTTCCAAATTGCTAGCTCCCCTTTCCACTTCCAATACTTACGTTATTTAAAATTTTAAGAATTCTGGTTTCAAAATTTTCCTTTCGAATGCATGAATTTTATTTGTTCTATAAAATACAAAGCCTCTTTTTAGTACATGTTAGCCCAAAGTTTCTGGCTTCTTTGAAATTAGTAAACGATATTCGAGGCACTTTAGTAGCTTATCTTCCCTTTTTGTTCTTCATCTCCACTCCGTTTATAGTGCAGTTCTGCGAAGGACGTTAAATTTTAGTCCTAATTGAGGCCCTTAGTTTTACAGTTTTGTTCCAAGGAAAAAAGAACCAAAAAAAAAAACAAATTACCTGGGCACCTTTTTGCTTACTGCAGCTAGCTTCAGCTATTTTCTGTCTGAACATTGTCTTACTTTTTTTAGAGACATATTTTCTTACTCGGCAATAATATCTATCTTTTTTAAGAAGAACAAGAATATGTCTCTAAAGTCTTAACCAAAAACAATCATGATCTATATTATCCTGGCAGTTAACATTTTCTGTTCTTGTCAGCAAACGGCTGCCAGACTGCAGACATGCATGAGAGGTGTGAGAGGATTTAGTGAAATGCTCTAATTAGCACACTCATGCACAAAAAGCAAGAAGACTGGAACTCAAGCCGTATGGATGGATGGGAAGGCTCAAATGCCTCTGGGAACCAACTTACTATAGCTAGCCAGTACTAGTAGTAGTACTGTAACTATTGTGCAAGTACATGTCAGTGCGAAGATGGATCTTGGTTTAGGCATATCTCCTAGCGAGGACGAAGAAGCCAAAATCCATTTAGTGAAAAGAAGTTTTGGTGTCAATTAATTACAAACTTTTTTGTTTTTGGAGGGAGGGAGTAATCATGCCAGTATGTGTAGTCTCCAATCTCAATGAAATGGAAGTCTTCTGATGGCCCAGTTTCAGTTGGTTTGCATATGGCAGAAAATTGCAGGCTTGTATTTATGTGGCCAACTACTGTAATTAGCTAAGGAGCTAAATCTGTAGCTTTAAATATTGCCTTCTTTCTTGTCAGTGAGATCAGCTTTTATCTTCTAGATGTGAGATTCTAACTAAACAAGAAAGGAGGAATGGGTGTCTCCAAGCTCATTTCAGTTTCATACTGTTGTTTTCAGGTTCTGTAATTGTCAGACATTACATGTTCAATTCAAGATTGCGAAGAAAAAGCTTTTTTGCGATCAGTGAAGCAAAGCTTTGAACATAATCACTAACCGAAGTCCATCCGTAGGAAAAGCAAAAAATGCAAAATCATTAATATCAACACTTTGGTAAGTGTATAAAAAAGTTGGCCATTCTCTATGCACCAATTGTAGCTGCTCTTGCTACCAGAGACCTAGGATTCCTCTGCAGTATTGCGAGTTGTATGTACCGATCGAGTTTGCTAAGGCAGTGATTCAATCCAACGAATATTCACTTGCAAATCCCAACTAGTGCTCTAACAATTTCTACTTCCTGCAGTGGGGTTGTATAGGCTTGTAGCCATAATAACGCCAACACAATATCCAACAGGTTTATTTTTGTTCTAGTGCAATGGAACCTTCAAGGTTTACAATCTTAACTACTGAGCGCCAGTTTAGATGGGGGGATTTGGATTCAAATTCTTAGGAATTGAACTAACTCCTAGAAATTTCAAAAGTAACCCCTCGTCGAAACACCCACTAAGAGGAAAATGCACAATCTATATTCCCAAGAACATAATAGTCATGACATGACGACAATGTCGTTTCACTAAATCATCTTGAGCAAATTTCCGAACCGGGTGAGTGGAAATGTACACCCTTGATCCTACCATCAGGCCACCATCCCATCTTTAATTAAATAGAATTTTGACTTGGATATGGCCCCATCTCACTCACCTATAAAGTCTTCAGAAGGAGTGTCAATCGAATCCGAATTAGTTGGTAGCAAATATAGAAAGCGCAAATGCATTCATATTGTAAAACAAATACAGATCCGGATAATATCCAAATTTTTTTTCCCAAATATGAATTCGAATGTGGTATGCGGAATATGGTGCTAAACAAATACGGATACGGATATTATCGGATTTGAATGTAGTATGCGGAATACTTGACGTATCTTTTGCATTTGATCTCCAAATTGGACATATTATATATGCATTTTAATCATCTTGATGAGCACATCATCATAGTGGACTCTAATTTGGTTTTTTTTTTATTTTGTCACATCCCCTAATAAAGCTTTTTGCATACTCTTTTTAGCCAAATTTGATATGTTTATAATCAATTTATTTGTAATATATCTAGAATTAGTTTAGATCAGTGGTAAAATAACACCAGTGATCAATGATTGCTTGATAAACTAGAGGAAAAGAGGCATAAATATTATGATAAAACCGGTGTCAATTTGCTAAACTTCGTTGTGTCATAAAATATTCACATCTGACCAAATTAAGTAGGTATTTGATTTATATTCGTATTTGTTGTAATATTTGATTTGTATTTGTATTCATGTAAAAAATATAAATATGAATATGGGAATACCACTATTTGATTCGTATTCCATCTGTTGACACCCCTAGTCTTCAGTCGACTACGAACACCGGCAAAGAATTGCAGCCACATTATTCTCAGAGAGATCACTCAAACAAGAACGCAACAATGATATATGTACTGATAAATTCATTACACGGAAGTACGGAGCAGTAACCCATATAACATTCAAGTATTAAATTTTCTGAAACATTACATTTGCTCATGTAACCAACGAGCAAGAGTAGACACACATGTACCGCACACTTTTTTCTGAGCAAAGCCAACCTCTCCTCATTTCCCAACCAAGGTGTACTTGTGCCGGTTGTTCCGAAGAGCGCAGCAACCGAGGGTGTAGACAACGATCAGGAGCACGATGAACGCAGCGTTAATGAATGCAATCTTCTTCCAGCTGTTCTTCAGGTTCCCCAGGACGCCAGCCTTGCAGGACTGGCAGCCGTAGCAGAGCTCGGATTGGTCGTTCGACCACGCGCCGCAGTCGAGATCAGACGAGTTGCTGGTGCCAGGGGGCTTGATCCAGTAGGTCTCGTTCAGATATGTGAAGTTGCATGAAGTTGGGGGCTTGCAGCATCCGGACTGCAAACACAAAGATGCACAAATTCAGTTCACAATGGAATTGTCTTCAAACTCTCTTTGTTAATTCCATAAGATAGCATGCTCATATGACATTTAAAAAGTACAGGATCTGATGTTTGAACACAAGTGAGATGATTCTTTCAGAAATGCACGTTAAGGACTGAATCAAAGAGTGTAGTCTTATATCTTTAATCAACTGCAAGTTGCATCTATGCTGTGGTTATCTGAAGAAGCACTTATAGACGCATGCTCTAACCAAAGCACGCGTAAGACCAGATCAATGGGTTGCAGAAGTAGTTTATTCATTGTTACCATCACTATCTTCTTACATCAAATTACATTAGTTTACAGGAGTTGGTGATGCTGATCAACTGCTATGATGTGGACCGATAGAGTGGCCTGGTCTATTCTAAGTATTCTAGCCCTTGTGCATATGACTTTGATGAAGTTCTGTTAGTTACTAAATACCACATTGAGTGATGCAATTGAAAGGTTTTAGCTTGGTCAGTATAATCCATGGAAGTTTTCACAAAATGCGCATGTGTTATCTATCGTTATAAACGTCATACATAGGGTCGACCACTTGGAAAGTAACATAATATGAATGCTCATTATCTTTACTGCTAATTTGGGCATTCATATCTGAAGACTAGTATTTCTCGACATAAGCTTTCCTCTGTGGGTAAAGTGTTTTCAGTTCACCTTGTGATGAAGGAACAGTAAATCAGATGAATAGCTACAACTGTAAAGAGATGCTGGATTGAGATTACTGAAGGAAAAAAGGAACAGATTGAGTGACAAAATTCAAACATAATTCGATAGTGTGAGGTCAGAAACCAGAAAAGCACAGTTGACACAATAGTGCAAAACACTGAACTTTTTCATCTGCATAAAAAAAAGGCTTAAGTAGTTTAGAAGTGAGATCATCGGGACGTGCAAAATACATTGCAGTTGTATCAGCATACATGATATTTGTGAGCAACAAAGTTGCTTTCTACCTGATGTCAAAACACGAATATTAAAAGAAGTAACTTGAGCCATTATCCAATGAATCACTCGAAGGGATCAACAAAGCAAAGTTGTCACAAATATCAAAGCAAGCCAGGTGAAGAGGCTCTGTTGACTTTGGGATACATGCACTTGGGCATATGTAACCGAAGACTTGTCCCTTGCAGGACAAAGTATCAGCAAGCTTATGAAATGGAAACTGCACGAGGTTACATAGGATATCAACCAAATTTGCTTAAATCAGTGAAGTGGCTACATGCTCAAGAATATAACTTGAAAGCTACTTTGCATCTAGGTAAGAGATCATGTGACAGCAACATGTGTACAGCTCTTTCATTGCAAATGCAGAATTGTGCGAATAATTACCCTCAAGTATATTCCTATACCAAAAGAAAGGAATAATATTTCACAAGATTAGCGAAGGTAGCTTACCTGCACGGGCGAGAGATTGGCGTTGACGAACTCGTCGATCGTCCGGTTGCTCTGCAAGCTCCGGCACACGTTGGCCTCCACGAGGCAGCTCCTGATCTTGGCCCAGTTGCCGCCGTCCTCCACCCTCCGCCGCAGCAAGCTCGAGTAGTCACCGAGCCGGTACTCCCTGAATCCTCTGCCCGACACGGCTTGCCCCGCGCCGGCGTTGGTGACGACGAAAGCGAAGGCGGCGAAGCAGAGTGCAGCGAGGATGAGGAGTCCCGTGAGGCAGAGGTAGAGCCAGAGGAGGGCGGAGGCCCTGCAGCAGGCGCCAGCGATCCCGGCGAGGGAGGCCACCATGATGGCGGCGCCGAGGACGAGGGCCGGCGTGCGGACGAAACGCTCGCAGTCGGTGGCGCCGCCGCGGAGCGGGGCACCGGCGTAGATGCCCGCCGCGAGGACGGCCGCGCCCAGGAGGAGGGTGACGACGTTGAAGGCCGCGAAGACGGCGTTGCTGCACCGGGGCGCCATTGGCGATGGGCTGATGGCGGTTGCACTTGCGCTCAGAGAGGGAGATGTCAGATGTGAGGAGCAGGGGAGGTAGTTATAGCGGGAAGAAAAGAGGAGAGTTGAACTGGGCAGCACGTTTCGTTGGACACACAGTGGCTGTGGGCAGTACAGCCTTGGGCAGGCTAGCTCTTCAAATAGGGATTTTTAGATATTTACTAATGCAATAGATGGTTTTTTCATAATTTTCCACTATAAATAATGATAATTTATTTTTTTTACCACTCCAAAAATAAAAAAACACATATTGCCCTGAAATAGCCGTTTTGCCCATCACCGCTAACTCTCTTCTTGAGTAGAGGGCTAGAGGCCATGGTTGACGAAAATCCATATCTAGGTTAACATTTTTAGTCAAAAAAATCAAAATAGAATCTCATTTAGGTCCACTTAACTAAGGCTCATTTAGTACCTTAAATAGGACCCATTTAATACACAACATTTGACACATATTATATTGTGTTGCATGAATTGCTTCATTAAAAATTTTAGCTGAGAAATTTCAGGAAAACTCTTCAAGAAAAAAGAGTATAATACACCCAATTTTATTTTATCTACAAGATTTCGCCCTTAGGTACTCGATCTTCGTGATCAAGTTTTAATAGTGAGCTCGAGAAGAATCTCCTCCTAAATTTTACACTACTCTAAGTCTCATCATTCTAATTCTACGTACACATCTTTCAAAGTTAGATGCTAGAAGTGACTTAGTGAATAAATCTACAAGATTTTCACATGACTTAGTATGTACTACTTCAATTTCGTCCATCTTTTACAATTCATAAGTATAGAAGAACTTGAGATTGATATGCTTCGTGAGATTACTCTTCACGTAACCCGTTTGCACTTATGCAACATAAACTGCATTATCTTTCTAGATAATTGTGAGAGCTTGCATGATGTTCAATCCACATGACTGCTGGATGTGGTGAACCATTCGTCGAAGCAAAGCATATTCTCGTGCAACTTCATACAATGTTATGATTTCTGAGTGGTTCATCGAAATCGATGCAAGATTTTGCTTAGACGATTTTTATGAAATGGCAGTTCCACCACACAGAAATACATAGTTTGTTTATAATCTGGCGGTATGCAGGTCTGACAAGTACCCGACATCTACATACCCAGTCATATTCAGATCTTAGTTCTTTCTTTAAAATAGTTCAAGGTCATTACTTTCTTGGAGATATCGAAAAATATCCTTTATTCCTTATCAATACCTTTTGGTAGGTTCTACATTATGCTTTACTAATAGATTTACGACAAATGCTATATTCAGTCTAGTGTAGTTTGCTAAATACATAAGTATCCCTACTACACTTAAGTATGGGAATTCTGATTCTAAGACTTTCTCCCTTTCTTATTTAGGTCAGTATGGATCCTTGTCTTACTGCAAAAATCTTTCAACTATTGGTACTTTCAAAGGATATACCTTTTCAAAACCAAACATTTCCAATACCTTCTGAGTGTAGGCTGACTAATGCACTAATATTCCTTCCGGAACATGCTCAAGCTGTAAGCCTAAGCAATATTTGGTTTTACCCAAATCTTCTATTTTGAACTCTAATTCTAGGTAAGAGTTTGCTTCTTTTATATCAGATGTGGAGGAGTAGGGGAGGTAGTTATAGCAGAAAGAAAGAGGGAAAGAGTTGAACTGGGCAGCACGTTTCGCTTGACACAAAGTGGTTGTGGGCGGTATAGCCTTGGGCAAGCTAGCTCTTCAAAAAGGGATTTTTAGATATTTGTCAATGCAATAGGTGGCTTTTTCATAATTTTTCACTATAAATAGTGATAATTTATTTTTGCCACTCCAAAAATAAAAAATGCACATATTGCCCCAAAATAGCCATTTTGCCCCTACCGCTAACTCTCTTCTTGAGTAGAGGGCTAGAGGCCATGGTTGACAAGAATCCATATCTAGGTTAACATTTTCAGTCAAGAAAATCAAAATAGAATTTCATTTAGGTCCACTTAGCTAAGGCTCATTTAACACATTAAATAAGGCCCATTTAATACACAACTTTTGTCTTGTAGAAAAAAGATACTTTATTCCTTTATTTAATATAACTGATTGACGACCAGTTATACCAGTTGATGACCAATCATAGACAATAACTACCAATCCCGACCAATAGTTATACGTTCCCTAGAACAGAGTATAACTGGTCGGAGTCTTGATGGTTTAACATGTGGATATTTTGTTTTACATGTGAGAGTAGTTAAATGACATATCGGGCAACATACGATGGTTAACACGACGGTTCAAGACAACATGAACATAATTGGCATTACTTAGTAAATGGTGAAGCATGGGCGATGCTTCATGACAAAGGAAGCGAAAAACTTCATGGAAGGTGGTAGAGGAGCATTTTGATAAATTACTCAATACAAAAAAAGCGATGGCATGCAAAACCGCGGTGTGGCCTAAGTGGTTTAAGTCTTAATTGTGCTAAAAATGTGAAGCGGATCAAGTGTTGATTCACTAATAGGTTAATAGGTGTATGTGCTTTGAGAAGCATGCTTGTGAAGTGCAAAATCCGAAATTGTGTTGAGTTAACGGGTTAGCCCATGTAAGTGCATGAAACCCAACTAGAGGGCTTGGTTAGGATTTCTCATATGCCTCCACTGTAAAAGGGTGGAGAGGGTGGCTTAAGGTGAAGCCATCCATATCGAGAGAAGAGTTAGATTTCTTAGATAGAACTTTGTGGGAGATGTAAAAGGCTCTTATAACTTATCTTTTTATCATCCTTAGGTTTTGTGTGTGGCTAAGGACTAACTATAAATATTCAACTTCAAGTATCAATAGAGATTAAAATTTGTCTAAATATTTCTCTCTTGTGCTCAAGTGATGAAATCTTGATTTAACTTGGTTTTTGATGTTTTATCTTCTTCCCTTGATCTTGTTATGTGCCAAGAATGTGTAAGTGATGAAAATTTATCTTGGAGACCAGATTTTATCCATTTAGGCATTTGTATTTTTAAGTTCTTGTGTTTGCCTGGTTTTGGCTTAAGAAGAGGTGATTTTGGAGTTTTAGTATTTTGGACGTTTGACTTGAGTTCGTGTTGTAATCTAGCTTGCTATGATATGTGAAAATATATCTAAAACTATCTTAGCTATTATCCATCCACGAGTAAGTCGTATTTACCATTTTAGGTTTTTGATCTTGGTATAGTCTGTCTTAAAATTGAAAAAGGTCTCAAGTTTGGTAATGTTTTTCACGATCATTTATTGGAATAGCTTCATAATATCCGAGAGAAGATCTCTGTAAATTTTTATGTAATTTGGATCTACGAATCAAAAGTTACATAGATTTTTTGTTTGTGAAATAGTACTGAAATTTGTGTTCTTCCCCTGATTTTATAGGTCTTATTTTGACCACATTGATCTTATTTCAACCACACTAGTCTTGTACGGCCACACTGGTCTTATGTCGACCACACTGATCTTATCTCGATCACCCTGGTCTTATTTCGACCATATTGATATTGTATGATCACACTAGTCTTATCTTGACCACTCAGGTCTTATTTCGATCGCACTGGTCCTTCCTAACCATACTGGTCTTGGATGACCACACTAGTTTTCTGTCAAATTAGTCTCTGTTGATTTATTCTTTACTCTTATCTTCATAGTTTTTCATAGCTATTGGGATAAAGATTAGGTAATACTTGGGGGAAATTTGAGGTACCATTCATCCTCCTCTGTTGTCATCTTCGGTCCTACAAATGGTATATAGTTTTTCTTTCTTTTTTTCTGCTCTATGGTTTTACTTATTAGGATATTGTAATCGTCGAATTTTTCCTGCTACGCACAGCTGCACCTAGTTCTGTGGTCTCGCGGTATTTTCTTCATTTTTGGGGCATCGATTGTTTATTCATGATTTGTAGTTACTTTCGTATCTTCTTCATCTCACCCATGACAAAATCAATTTTGTTTGTTGATTTCAACACATCTGACGTTGTTTCCACAATCACTCTTGACATTACGTTGAACCACAGCAAGCTCTCTACGTCTTTTATTTCCGTTGTAACATGTGATGTCTTTTATTTCGCATCAAGTCATCTTTGAAGTTCACTGGGTAAGGGGGCACCCAATACGTATTTACGGTAGAAGTTTCGTCCAAATTTACCGAGAACACATCAATTATAACAGCAGTTTCATTAGAAACTGGGGGCTTCTTCTGTAATCTTCGATGGAACCACTAGAGGATTTGGTTCTTGTACAAATTACTGTGGCAAAAGAGAATTTCTTCTTAAGTTGATGCAATGGGTCCTCTTGTTGATCTTGCTTATTATCTGTAGGGAAACGTGAACACTAATCCCGCTGGCAAAGCAAATCGAGCACCCAAGACAAAGGACGATCTACTCGCCAAGTCCTTCTTCCTCCACTTTTTTTTCTTCTTTTTTAAAAGCTCCGCTAGCCTCTTTGCCTCTACTAGGATCTTGGATTGAGACTCTTCTTTTATTTGGGTTAACAGCGACGTGGGGGAGGATGATACAGAGTGAAAAATGCAGGAATTCTACTCTTTCCAAATTTTCCAAGAAACAGGCATCATAAGCGAAGTTAGGGGTTTGCGAGGCACATCTGGTTTCAGAATGGTGGATTCCCACCAGTGGCGAAAGGAACCGGTGGTTTGCCAAGTAGCTAGGTCAAAGGAGTTTGATGTAATCCAGTGGGCGATGAGGGTCCATACTCGTTTTGTATACCGACATTCGGCAAAGAGATGGATGGTTGTCTCTAAGAAATTCCTGCACAGGGCCAAAACCATTGGTTTGGCTAACCTCTCAGGGAGAGATGGTCAGTGGTCCATAACCTATTCTGCAGGGCTAACCATGTGAAAATTTTACATTCTTTAGGGGCCCAAGTCTTCAAAACTAGGGGGTTCATGGAGGTGCTTACTGTGCTGAAGAATTGCGCTTTATATGCTGAGGCCGCGGTGTAGTGTTCGCGTAGGGTAAGCTTAAAAGTTATACCATCCTCTACCCCTTTCTGAAGGTTCAAAGAAGATAAGTGTCCCCAAAGGGCGACGAGCTCTTGAATATGTTATGCAGTTGGGCCTATGGACCAGTTGAGATCTTGTAGCCATTTGTTTTCGGTTAAGGCTACATGCGGGGAGCGATTCTTTTCTTCTGGATGCAGCAAAAACGGTTAGGGCAATGTCACGAAGATGTCTCCCATTAGCCCAAGCCGAGTTCCGGAAGCTCGTTGTCTTGCCATTGCCAAGAGTAACGAAGGTGGCTGCTGCGAAAAGGAGGCTGTCAGGCTCATCACATGGGGTTTGCATACCTTTTCAAGGCCTATTTGTGGCTACCCACTCATACTAGAGCCATCTGATTCATAGGGCACATTGTCAAGGAGGCCGAGGCCCTCTAAATGTGTGGGTTTGCACACCTTGTCTCAACTAACTTAGCATTTGTCTCCCGTGAGTTGATCCGACCCCGCCCAAAGGAATTGTCTTATCCATTTGTTTAGGAATTGGAGCACTCCGGCTAGTGGTTTGATGACCATGAAGAGGTAGGTTGCTTGAAAGGTCAAGACTTATTTAGCCAAAATTTTCCTTCCAACGAGTGTCAACAATTACCATGCCAGGATGTGAGGCGTCTAACCACTTTGTCTTGCAGTCTTTGGAAGTGCAGGTGACACAAACTTGTAAGAGCAAGAGGTAGACCTAAGTATTTCAGAGGAAAGTTGGTTTGAATGGTAGGTAAGCCCTCAAGCACAACCTGAAGATCGGTCCCTTCATAGCAAATAGATACCACCGGCTTTTTGTAAGTTTGTATGTAGACCCGTCACCCGTGGCCTGTGGGTGACAGATTTCAGTCGCCCAACGGTTAGACGACTGGAACCACTCCCGTTAAAAAAATCCACTGGTATAGTTCTATAATTTTAAATAAATATATATTATTTTTAAAAAATCCTCTACATTCTCCTGTTTTTTGGTTTACGAGGGGAATAAGCCTTGGTTGGTTGTGCTCTTCATTGTAGGTGTTTTCCCCATCCCCTCTTGATGCAGTATTTATGTGCAATAATGGTCATTATGTAGCATTGTACTATGTACTGGACTTTCCTCTTGATGGCCAATAATAGATCCAGTGCAGCTGGCCCTCGAATTTGTTTAATGTTTGATATTTTAAGTGGTTAATTGAAGAGTAAACTAGTAACAAGATGCAGCGAAAATGGGCTAAATATTACAAACGCGTGAAAATTAGGTGTGGTAGTTTTCTCAAATTCCACAAAAAAAAAACAGTATTTCCAGTGCACGCAGATCTGATAGGCTGGTAGCCGAAGTCGTGCACACTAACAACGGCGAGGCACCGCACATTTTAGCATAACACTTTACAACCTTACAAAGGAAACAAACAGCGAGGCACCGCACATTCTAGGCATAAAACTCTATAACCTTACAATAAAATTACCACTTACCATCTCTGTGTCGTTCACTGTGTAGAGCAAGAACAAAGCTTCAGGCAGTCGGCAACACTGACACACACAACTTGCAGCTTACAGCAATCCACGGGTGAACAAACAGAGCAACATGAAGCCATTCAGAGCCCAGACCCACCCTTGTCAAGACCGTAATCTGTCATGCCCATGGCAACTTCATTTTGGTGCTTGATGAACCCGCCGGTCGCGGCCTTCGAGTAGCTCCAGTAGTACGCTAGAGATGCCGCGAGGTTGATGAGCATCAAGGCAGCAGCTGCTGCGAAGACCCCTTTGCGAAGCGTGGCACAAGTGACCAGGTCGTGCTTCATGTAGTAACCCAAATACTTGGTGTGGTATGCGTTCTTCACGGATCCTCCAATAAGGCAAGCTTCCGCGGTGAGAAATGTTATCCTGAAGAATAAGAATAAACATGACATTATCTAAGATCATATTGAACGCACCACAACTGTGACGAAGAAAACTTCAATAAGTTATCTACTTCTGATCGACTGATCCTGGCCATTCGTATACCTTAAAATTCCTCTGAACAAAGGGATTTAACAAATATGTTTGATATACTTAAGTGCATTCGTATACCTTAAAATTCCTCTGAACAAAGGGATTTAACAAATATGTTTGATCTTACCTAAGTGCTTTTCTCAGATTACATCAGTTACTCATAGCTTCAGAACAAGTATAGGTTTTTGAACTGGGTTCAGTAGAACACAGCAATAGCTTGTAACAGACACAGAACAAAGCTTCCGCAAACCAAACCCAAAAAAGACCAATCCATCAAAAGTAGAAAGCAGCAAATGTAAATCAGTAGATCTAAGAATAATAAATCATTATGATTCAACAATCACGATTAAAAAGTTTGTCCCCAAGAAAACAAGAAGGCACTTCATTAAATATTCTTGTATGGGATTTTGGACAGACATTGCCACATTTGCAGTCCTAAGTTCACAGGTCAAGTTACTTATAGATAAGATAAAAGTATGCTGGTCAGAGCGGACATGGAAAGGCATAAGAACAATCTGATTTTTATCAAAGAATTTAAAGGAGTTGAGCAGAGTTGCTCAAGAGGTATTCTCCATGACCCAGCTTCAGGGGCCATATTAGGCATTTTAAGATGTTCGTAGAAAAAGTTCATACATATTCATTTTTTAGAAATAAAACAGATGGATTTGTAAATATGATGATAATAGTCCTAACAGCATTAGCATATACTAGCATAAAGGTAATATTACATTTGGGAATGGTTTGGTGTACCCGGTTGTGGTTTGGTGTACCCAGAATTAATTGTTTTTCCCTTAAGCTGCTAACCTTTGATCATATTCCATGTTGTACCTGTTAATGAAAATGACTAATCCTTATGTTTCCTGGCAGACAAACAAGGAATGATTGGCCCAAACTGTGATGACAAAGCTAAAAGGTGGCAGCACATTTATGCTGTTAAGGATGGACTTTAGAATATGGATTAACTCATTCAGATGTCTTCAAAAGCAAACCAGCATCCAACAGAATTTGGGAAAGGACAATATTACCTTTAGAAGAAAGGAACTTGTTATCATAGGATTAGGCACAACCAGCTATCCTGACATATGGAGATCATTAATGATCTACATGCTGCGTTGAGCAAATTATGGCATGGCAACATCCATCCTTTAACACAACACGCTGCATCAAACAAACTTAATTTGCACTTTCAAATCAAGTGGTGGTTCCCTATCCTTCACACTATGAATGAGCAAATAAAATACTTGGCAATTGGGCACGGATTGGGGCTGAGTAACCTTGTCCAGGTTGAAGGTTCTGGCAGGATGACTATGTGGGTAATCCAACAAGAAGTGTGTGATTTGTCCAAAGGGTGAATTCAAAGAGAAGGATGTCTTGTGTAGTAAAATGCTATTTAGATACGCCAAATTATAAAAGGGAAACTTCGTCATATACCCTCCTCACATTTGAGAGTTTCAGGATTTACCCTCCCGAGTCACTGACATGTGGGGTCGGGATGAGTCACTGACATGTGGGCCGGAGGGTAAATCCTGAATTTCAGTCTAAGAGGAGGGTATATGATGAATAATTCCATTATAAAAATACCCAGTCTTCAATACAGGATTGCTGGAGCAAGGATGAGGACTACTTAAAACATCGAAAACAGTTTGCATTGGTAATTGATTCAGTGTGCCTAAGTGCCAAATGATAAGAGTCAAGAGTCCTGGCAGCTAAAGTGCAGATTTTCCAAATTACATCTATGATATTTGATAATTAGTATAATTACCTTGAAATTTGCTCTCCATTTTACAGAGTCCAGGCTTTCATACACAGAAGGCCAGAAGCGTACATAGCTCTTAGACTACACTTGTCCCCAAGGAAGAGCCCAAACTCGTAAATGAATTTAAGCCTACTTATGCAGCCAACTAATATATAATCTCATTACCATAAGCACATTATCCTATAATTGTCAGCTGGCATGTAAGATTACTGAAAACGACAGTGGCAATTTTTGTCTGAATCTCACACGAAAACAACAGTTTTGTCAGTTAGCGAAGCAAGAATATGGACTACTGAAAACATCCAAATTTTGTGCTCCCCATGGTCATAGGAGTCGATATGCGCCGAAGTCATTCTCCAAGGTAACCATGGTGGGTCTCCACCTTATCACAACACCTGCGCAAGGAGGCGCAGATTTCCGTGCACTCAAATCCGCATACGTGCGCCCTTAACTAGCAAGGAAACTAAAATTGAACCAAATCTACCATACTAATCTGCACCCGGCGGGCATAATGAGTTCCTCACAGAGCATTCGCATCAGAGAAAGGCAGGAAAGGGGGAGGTTTGGGGCTAGGCTTTAACGCGCGCACCAGGAGAGGACGAAGGCGGCGACGGCGCATCCGCGGGAGGAGAGCGCGGGGCCGAGGCAGAGGCAGCGCGTGACGCCGGTGACGAGCACCTGCGCGAGGAGGAGCACGAAGAAGGCGGCGACGCCGTAGACGGTGGAGGCGTCGGTGTCGTAGAGGCAGTAGGACCGGTTGTCGTACTCGTCCGGCACCACCTTCCCCTGCAAGAAGATCTCAGCTCGACATATAGAGGAGGGAATCGAAGATATGGGATACAGAGTAGAGCGCGTACGGTGCTGCGGCGGCGCTCGGCGCCGACGGCGAGGAGGAAGGCGAAGAGGTTGAGGAAGGCGAGGAGGGCGGCGAGGGCGAGGGAGGCGGGGCGCGAGGTCGCGAACCCACCCATCGGTCTCGATTTCGAGCGATGCGGCGGCGGCGGCTTCTCACAGCGCTCGGAGGAGTCGGAGGGGAGCGCTCTTTTCCTCCTTGCTGCTGGCTCTAAAGTGGGGGAGAGAGTGAGTGCGTGGGACCCGCTACTCGGTAACCGGGCATAAAACTTCTTATATATTTATATATACTATGTTTACATTAGTTAATTATTTAGGTACTAAAGAAAATCTAAATATTTTAAATATAGTATATATATTATAATAATATTATTATATTAATATGGCTGTGATGACCATGGCGATGCGGCCCTCGTCCGCCGGAAGAACTCCAGTCGGCCAAGATGCAAGCGTGTCTCGAGCCGAAGACCAACCAGCGATGACAGTGAAGCGGGTTAGAAACTTGTCGCCATGGGCACTCGAGTAGAAGCATCTTGCGGCGAAGAAGAACACGAAGCCATGGCGAATAAAGAAGAGCGATTTTTATGAGGAAGCCCTTTGGAGAAGATAGAAGGAGATTTAATATTCTTTTGTTCAAGTGACATTCTATTTATAAAATGGGAGTGAAGAATCAAGGCTCGCGACTGGCTTGAGGCTCACAGCGCCACTAGTGGATGTCTCGTCGAACGCTTAGCTTTGGCTTCTCTGTTTAAAAGAACGTCCTAATTTTTATAAATTTTTTATTAACTATTACTATTTATTAATCATCACTTTACATGTTGTAATATTATTTATATTTTATTATATCATAATTCCGTAAGTTGTATAGTGGCTCGAATATTACCGTGCATTTCATTGGATCGTCTTTCTTACGTAATACACTACTATACATCAACTATATCTAAAAGTCATCAGTAAAAGCCAATTCAAATATACCCTAATTGACATCCCGTACAGGAAGGGCATTTTGGCCCATTTACCTGATTACTCGTGTGTACCTTATTAGACGTTGTTATATTTCTAGAGAATTGATATACATCATTCACATGGTTTTTAAACTCAAATCAATTAGATTTTAAGGTGTTAAATCTCCATCCAACGGATTCCTCGTAACTCCCTCCAAAAAAAAGAGTGGTGGACGATGAATCTTCATCCAACAGATCTTTCCATACCTCTCTTCAAAAAAAAGTGATGGGCGTTGGATATAATATTAGCAGCCTAAAAAATTTCGTTTCCCCTCAATGATTGGAATGCTTACCTAGTTATCCTAAGAAGAAAGTATGATGACCTTAATAATGTAAGAAAATCAAGGGGAATTTCGAAACTCAGGAGTTATGGTTGCGTTTCTTTTGTAAGTAGTTCGCTTCCTGGAATCAACAAAGCTAACAAAGGCCATACAACGATATAAGCAGATTTCAACTGTCAATTCTTGAGCTTCACAAAAAATATTACATTTCTTTTTCGCAGCAAATCTGGTTATAACATAAAAAATAAGAACGATACGAGTATTTTTATTCGCAATATTTGTCACTCATATATACAACAAAAAAAGAAAGAATGATGTAAGTATTCATATCTTCGTTCCGATACAATATTTTTAAATAATATGTGCAATAATTTTAATTAATATATGTAATAAAAATATGTTATACAAAAATCGATATTGCATACATAAAATAAAAATACAAGGTAATTTATAATTTTAAGAAACTTAAGTGAGACAATGATGCATACCATTCTTTTCAGCTTCTGTCTTAGATCACAAGTCACAACCTAAAAAACATTACCCTACAATTTTGAGGAGTTACAATGCGATTTACTCCTGAGAAAGGCAAGCACTGACATGCTTAAGCATACAAAATCCCGTCGTGCTATATATAAATAACAACCCTTCCAATCTGAGCTATCGCTCGCTACTTGTAAGAAAAATATGGATAAAAATTATTATAAATATAGAAATAAAATATGATAAAAAAATATTGTAGTCGAACGTTCGGAGAGCGTCCGGGTCGGACGTACAATTCCTAGCAGTGCCAAAAAAACAAAAACAAAACTCACAAAGCATCCGCCAATGGAGGCGAGATACTGCCATTTTTAACCCTTCTCTCTCCTCCGTTCTTCCCTCAAGCCGCGTCCGTCCCCTCTCTTGAGCTCACCCACCCATCTCCACCTAGATAGAGAGAGGAGACAGCGGAGGAGGAAGGCCTCTTCGGATTCGAACGAAGTAAGCACTCGATCCACCCCTCTGTTCCCTCACCTCGGATCTAAGCTCTCTCCTGTGTTTGGTTTCCCTCCCCTTCTTTTCCCCGTTCTTCATACTGCCTGTACCATGCGCTTTGATGGTTCTTGATTCATTCTTTTCCTAGGATTTTTGCGATTTTTTTCGTGCAGTTTAGATTCATAGTTCACATCATGCGTGTTCTTGATTTCTTTAATTTGCATTTGATCCGGTTAGTTAGGTAATCTGGCGAATTCTTTGTGCTCGTGAGTTCGTCAAACGGTTCAAAATTTTCGGCGTATGGATATAGATTTCGTCCCAAGATTTGACATCCATCCAGTAATGGAAACAAAATAGCTGGTATTAATTATCCGTTCACCTTGTCGTTGATTAAAGAGAAGCGTAGAGACAAAGATCTAGGCATCTTTTGTTTCGTGTAGAAGCTAACAATCATCGTGGCGCCCGTATGTATATTCACTTTGCTTGCGTTTTTTTCTGAGATTGGACATTCAGTTGTAGTACGAATGATCTGTCAGAATCTGGAAGAAATGCTACTGTGAGATGATGTATGCAGCGGAAGGAGATACCCTTCAGTTATTCTCCTGTCTTCAACGGCCAGGATCATCAGCATCAACGGTCCATGTTAGTTTGGTTTATTGTTATTACTTCCTTAATTCAGTGTTACCTGAGTCTTAATAGCAATGTAACTAAGTGTGAGACTGTACACTTATATGGAGTGCTTAATGAATGAGGAGGCATCTCGCTTTTGCCAACATACTCGTAGCTAGCTCTAGCGTAACTTTCCCCTCTCTCGCGTCTTTTCTTCCGAGCTCTCTTCCTCGATTTGTCTCAGAAATCAGGAAGGGAAATCTGGGATCTGACATGATCCCACAGATGTGTTAGATGAGATGCATCTGTCGCAGTTGTAGTACGAACGGTCATCTCTTCTTGGAATTGGAATCCAACTGCTTCGGTTTCCAATTGATGCGACAACCGGCAACCTGATGCCATCTTAGGCGCCTGAAACACGGAATTCGTTACCGATTGCACAAGGATTGGGATTAGAATTACACCAGATGAAACGTTAATTCTTTGTCTGAGAATGGTTACCACTTACCAGTTTGAGGAAAGCACCATTGTCGGAATCGACGCGAATCTGGAGCTGGGGATGAGTTCCTGGCTTGGATCTTGAACCATTAGAAAGAAAAAAACTGGTTTGGAATTCATGGTCCAACACTACACAAGTGAGGCTTATGCTATTTCACTACTTATTTACTGCCTTACGATCTGATGTATGATTAACTATTGAACATCACCTAGTCTAGGTGAAGACCTACTGACCTAGTAATTCAGAGTGATATGATACTCCAGATCTATTGTGGCACAAGATATGCTTTTTGATTTATTGAAATACAACTAATGAAGTCATGTGGAGAAGATGCCTGGTGTCGTGGATGCCTGTCTCTTGTACAGTGTTTGTTTAACGAACCATCTTTCTCATACATGGCATTTAAAGTTGTTGCTGGTGATTGGCACTGTACACTTGTACATGCTTTTGGTGCTGCCTTTTGTGGCCAACTGATGTAAACATTCAGTGCTTGACTAAAATTCCAGTGTGTGTAATATTAATGTTCCTGCAGGTTTTAGTTTGTATATGATTTTATAGAATGCCAGTGATAGATCCTTGTCCTTTATAATGTAATAGCTAGGACTGTGATGTGCTACACTAGGTGATAATTGTTTCCAGAAATGTTAATTGTCCATTAAGGTTCTAGTGACAGTTAACAGTGCAAATATTTTTAGTTTTGTAATACACTATTTTTAGTTTTGTAATACACTTGGGTGGGCAAAGCATGTAGCAGTGCCAGGCATCTTAAACAGCAATCATTATTTGTTATACAAATTGCTATGCGTTTTTTTTTGTTTTGATGCACAAATTAGTTTGGAGTAACCTTACTCATTCCTATGCCTTCTCTTTCCTGTCCTTCCTGGATTGATTCTCTCCTTCCCTCAAAAAAATGAATTGATTCATTTTAATCCATCTCTTTATATCTCTCAGTGTTCCTTTGGAGTTCCTCATTAGATTGCTGGTTTGTTTGTAGAATTGCTTCACTCTTAAAACAATATTATGATTTGAAGTTAAGAACGCATGATTTTAAACAGTTGAGGGAATTCGTTTACCTAATTGTCATAGCATATGGGAATGTGTGGCGGTTTATTTGAACATTTGAATGATTTTTTTCCTTAGGGCAATTTTTTTTGTAAGTATATAGCTTTAAAATATGTATTTCTCTTATTAATCTTACTTATTCTTTGGTTGGACAGGATTTGGACTAATCAGCTCGTCGCCATCATGGTTCTTGATTCATTATCATCTCCTCACAGGAGGTCCCAAAACACATTCTTCGTGTCATCCCCAAAGAAGCCTCAATCATCTCGCGACGACGTGGGCAGTTGGTCCGCACTGGTTGAGCGGCATCGGTTCCTCCTGACAATGCTAGTTGTGCTTGCCTTCCTGTGCACCATCTATTTGTACTTCGCGGTAACCTTGGCGTCACCAGATGCTTGCTCTGGATTGGCAGGCACTGAAAGGGCTGTATGTCAGGCAAAATCTGCTCTGCGACATGGAAAGTTGAAATTTCTCTAACTCTTGTCTTGTTGGAGGCTATGTCGAAGACCAAGTTATTGGGTTTACAATGCGTTGGTTTGTATTGACATCGATGAACTATGCTGCGAGACTTGGTGTGCCCGTAGTGGCAACAAATCTTATAGAGTGGATAGAGGTAATTGTCTGTGTTATGAAAACGGTATAATGAAGTAGGCAATCGTATTAAATTTTTTTGTCATGGTGTCCTAAAAACATTAATTCATCCAGGAGACCTTGACTCGATTATATCTCACTTTTTTTTTTATCACCCCATTGAAAGTGTTTTTTTTTAAAAAAAAATAGGAAGCTTAAGTAAGATATCTAGTTGAAACTTTTTGAATCCTTGAGTTGGAAGAAAATCGGCAAGGAAGACGCGGACCACAGACCGAGCAGATAGATAAGCCCATCCACGAATCGAGCGGCACTCGCTCCTCCTCCCTCAAAGCCGTCACCCCACCTGTCGAAATGGCCCTCAAAGCCGCCGTCTCCCCTCCGCCTCTTCCACTCCGCTGCTTCCTCTCCTCCTCCTCCAGGGCTGCCGCCTCTAGGGTTTCGGCTGCGATGGCGGCTACGGCGGTGCAGCCGGCCGTGGTGGTCGGCGGCGGGCGCGTGGGGCAGGCGCTGCTGGCCATGGGCCCGCCCGGCGGGGACGTGCTGGTGGGCCGCGGCGACAAGGTGCCCGAGGGGGCGCCCGGGCCCATACTCGTGTGCACACGCAACGACGACCTCGACGCCGTGCTCGAGGCCACCCCCAAGTCGCGGTGGCGCGGTACGTACGGGCTCCCTTGACTCCCCTCCCCTCTCCATCTCCCCCAAGCTCGTCTTACTCTAGCGTGAGGAAGTTCTTGTGCGCGTGCGATTGCGTGTGTCCGTGGGCATTCGTCTGGATTGCGATTTTGCTCTGCATTACATGCAGTCGTCCTTGTGTCTGCTATTTGGGTATGCTTTGCCTGCAATTTTCATCCTACTGCGCACAAAGATTGAACGAATTGAGCTGGATTAACCATTAGCTATTCAATTATGTTTTTCATGTACCATACAGCTCAGTATTATGCAACGCCTGATAGTCCTACGCAACAATAACCTACACTATGTATGGTTGATGCCTTTGTGGTAGTGGAACCCAACACACTGGAATGGAATGCGACAACAAAAGAGGCCGGATCTCCTGTACAAATGGAAGGTTTAGTTGCAGCCTGGTGATGACTGATGGATTAGTTAACTCGGTCATATAACAAATTCAGTTGGTAACCTGTTAGGTTGGATCAGCTAGCTGACTATCATTCTTGCAATTCTAGATACTAGACATACATAGATACATTTACATGAAGTTCTTTATACTGTACAGATGTTCGTATGTTGAAACAAAGCACGCTAAATAATTTTATGCACTGTGCAGTTTACCTAACTTGAATAAAAATAACCTCACATGAAGGTCTTGCTGAAAGCATTTGATCGCCAGCTGAACAAATACTTTTGTACTGAAAGCATCTGTTATGATTGTATGCCTTTTGCATGGTAACTAGTGATTATTTTTCATATTTGTAGTATTGGTGCCTGTTAGAACTTTCTGAGCTAACATTGGAGCAGATTTGGTGTTCTTCCAGAATGGAATGCTGGATCCATGGCTCCAGAGCAAGGGGTTAGTGGACGCAAACCAGGTCTTAGCCTACTTTGCTGTGTCAAAGGTTGGAGAACCACCAGTGGACGGGATTACTGACACCAACCCAGAGGGGCTGACCGCTGCATTTGGCAATTGGGCTCCAGAAGTGGCTGCTCGCCTGCAAAATGGCGGACTTACCTGCAAGGCAGTTTTTTTTTTTAACATTTCATTAATTATAGCTAATTCTCATAGAATTCAATTCAGCAGTTCTGCATTTCTCTTATTAGCATATTTCCATGTCTATCAGTTAAGCATGTTTCGGTCAAAATGAGAGTACTTGGGAGTGTTTCTGTCATCATTTGCTAAATACCGTAGGGCCAGCAGAGTTTCACTGTTCAGTAGTTCTCCCTGATAAGTACAGGATATGCATTTATCATCCAAGCTCGATGCCAAAATAATAGATTATGATGTTGGATATTGTTCCATAGTTGCTAAAATTTTGCATTGTCGTTGTGCACCAGAATTATTATGCCAATCTTTTCATGGTAAGGTGCAAACAATATGGATGTTTTTAATTTAAAAAAGTCTTTGAGCAGATTTATTGGTGTTCAATGGTTTGACCTAAACTAAATACAGTTGGCAACAAAGGATCAAGGTTAGCCTTGCATCTTTAACATAAAGTTGCCTTTGCCCTTATGTTGAATTTTATCCTTAAGGATTAAACTTCGATTGTTGATTTTCGTACATTGACTTTCTTGACTATTGATTTTATCCCATCTAAATTTGTTTAAGAGATCCTGGTGCATGCGACAAGAAATATTCATTGCATGTGTTGTAGTTGGTTGTTCTTACTCTCTATTAAGGTTTGTGCAGCAAATGTGTAGTAAGGGCAAGGACAATTTTTGGGCACAGTTCATAAAAAGATTTACAGCACATTCATAGTAAACAGCAGGTGCAGGTCATACAGTAGGCAATTGATCCAAATTGTACACCTTAACTTGTCATGTTTAAGATTATGGTGATCAAATGGAGAGAATGACGAAAATCAACAAACTTAATGGGCCTTGTGCCATTTTTTAGTGTTTAAGTCTATTTATTTGTTCTAGTTCTGTAAATAGGTACTTGAAAAAGAAGCATTTCAGAAGCAAATGCTAGAGAAATTGATCTGGATATCAGCATTCATGCTTGTTGGTGCTCGTCATCCAGGGGCTACTGTTGGTGTGCTCGAAAAAGAATACCGATCTGAGGTAACCTTCTCTTCATGAATGTCTAAGATCTATCCAAGCTATTCATATTCTGTGTTCCTTCCTTTCCATTAGTTGAAAGTTTGAAAAGCAATAAAGGACAGCTTGCCTTTCCCAAAATGAAAACTGAGAAATCCTCAGATTTTCAGAAGCATTGAATTCCTGTGCAATATAGCTGTTTCTTGTTTGCTCTTAAGGCATATATTATTACCCAAAAAAAATTCTTGCGTCCTGCTTATAGCTGCCTGCGTGAATTGTCCATTATATTCCTACATTGTTCATACGCCTGAGACAATAGACATGTCTATAGTCTGCTTCAGCAATTTTAGAGATAATGCTTGAAGATAGAGCTCAAAACTATATCTGTTCGAGACCGAGAGTTGTTCTTGCAAGACAAGATTCATTCATGTTTTATTCTGGCAGGTGTCCAGCCTGATAGCGGAATTAGAATCTGCTGCAGCTGCAGAGAGGGGGCTTTCATTTGACGAAGGCATAGAAGAGAGGCTTTGTGCATACTCCAGAGCTGTGGCACACTTCCCAACTGCTGTAAAAGAGGCAAGTCCTTCCCCTGACTGTATAACACTTAAACCTGAACATGTTCTATTGCCTGCTAAATTAACATGAAAGCATTTCAATGGAGCAGTTCAAGTGGAGGAACGGTTGGTTTTACTCGCTCACTGAAAAGGCGCTCGCAGAAGGAAAGCCAGATCCATGCCCACTCCACACAGCATGGCTCAAGGAGATTAAGGTCATATAAAGAATATAAATGTATATGAGATGTGGCCTTGCGTTAAATTCTTAAAACTGTAAAGTTCTATGCTATCTATATAGAGAGCTGTTAAATTCTTGTAACTCCGGGCCTGTTTGAATTGGTCGTTTTTAGCCTATTACACCTGTAAAGTCAAGGCCACCTGCATCGAAAATGGACCCATCAAGCTACCGTATGTGACAATTGAGGGCCAGTTTGCAGTTGTTGTTCTGTAGAATCTAGTTAGTGACGGGAATTTTAACTAATTCCAATAAGATTTTCCCGCTATGGCTTAACTAGATGCTTTCAACTAAGTATTATATCCAACAGAAGAAAAATATAATAGCCACCTGATGAATATGAGGTTTGCTACCATTGCTATCTACAGGTCGAATTGACACAGAAGATAATGTTTTGGATTATCTACAGGCATTTTTCCCCATAATACGCAGGACTGCATGTCTTAGAATAAGTGTTGAGTTACAAAACGTTCCAACATGCCTAGGCTAAGCAGGTCCAAGTGCTCGAGGGCATATTCCATCTTCAGGTGAATTCATCCCCAACTCCCTGTTCTACTTCGTACCTCAGATAGTACGTCCCAAAGCTGCAGGTACTGAACCAACAACGCCTGCATCCCCAAAGACCAATGCATCCGTCGGATCAGCTACCCAGGCCCTGTCTGGGATTGCGGCAATCACATTCCTCTTTAATCTGGTCCCCTTTGGCACAGCATTGCAAATGATGGTAATATGGTATGAATCGTATGACGCCATTGAAAATGGGAACTATGCATTAGGGGAAGTTCGTATTAGCTTTTACTGATAGCTTTTGATTGAAAATAAATAATAGTGACTAAAAAAGTGGTTTTTAAAAAGAGGCGAAAGGTGCGAAAAGTGAAAGAGATAAATGTGTACGCGTGACGGGAGCGGAAGGAGTGAAATGAGTGATACACCAGTGATCTCCTGTCATATCTCTGAAGTAAGAATAGTGGAGAAACCGCTTCAAAAAGCTAGGTTATAAGACTACATGGCAGCAGCCCCATGAGAGTGATGAGTATTTAATATTGCTTGTACTATGTTTGATTGACTGAGTTTGATTTTTGTGAAATTGAATTTTTCCTGTGTCGAGTTGTTGTGTGGTTCTGGTTTTACGTGTTAGTCACGGTGTGAGTCTATGAAAGTGTTAGTCATGGGGAATCCATACATGTGTGAGTCATGCACGTGTATTCATGCATATAGTTTACTAATTAAGAGTTAAGTGCATGTCATTTGTGCTCAAATCGATTGCTTTGTTATTTGGTATGCAAGTGCTTTGATGGTTGTTGCGGTCAATGGTAAGACCGAGGCAATGGAAGGGGTCCTAAGGCCAATGGCATGTCGAGTAAATCCGCGTGGAGAAACATATCGAGCCAAGAAACACAGGAGAAAGACAAAGGTCGTGAAGAGGTAATACGTGCATGTGATGTGCCACAGGGACTTATGTATTTCAAGTAGCGACGTTTTTCGGAACAAACATACGATCTTAATGGCAAGGAATTAGGCATCATAGACTATGGAGTGAAGTTGGTATGCCATGGGACTAGATGTTTCAAGTGGTGATGACCTCGACACAGGTGTACCTTGTTGGCAACAAGTTATGGGCATCGCATTGTCGTGAAGACCGGTGTGTGGCAATTTGAAAAATTATTCAAAATCGGATGGAGCAGCGGTTTGCAAAACCATGTCGCCAGTATAAGTGGTTTAGGTCATATCTTTGTGGATGTAATATCTTATTAGGCTTATGGAGCTTTTGGAAGTCACGCTTTGAAAAGTGTGCAAGTGTATGTGTGGGTTATTGGGTTTTTTCATGTGTAAATGGTGTGATACGTTAAAAGTGACTAGTTATTAGAGTTAAGTAGCAGGTGATAAACCTCCACTATATAAGCCTTATATTGAATTAGGTATTGTGAGAGACTTAAGTGTTTTAAGGTTAGAGTTTTCTTGTGTTGAAGCCCTGTGTGTATATGTTTTAGGCTTAGAACTCTACGATCCTGAGTAATTGGCTGTAAAACACTCTTCTCTAAGTGAAATGAATATCTAAAGTTTACCTAAGTGAGTTGTGACATAAATCCTCTCTTTTTGCTTTTGATTTTCTTGCTTTTCTTGTTTGAATTTCTCTTCTCTAGAGCTTTTTTTGGTGCGAAGGATGTTTAAGAGATGGAGATATCTTTTGAAGATAAGATCATATCCATCTAGGCATGATCTAGAGGAATTTCTCAAGTTTACTCTGTTTTTCTCAAGAGAGATGTGATTTTGGAATTTTGCTCTTGTGGACGTTTTGAGTTAAATTCGTGTTATGTTATAGCTTACTATGATATGTGAGAACTCATTCTAGGTCTCTTAACCATCTAGGACTTACGAGTAAGAGCAGATTGAAGTTTCTATCTTTTAACCGGTTTTAGTGCACCCTTCACTCAAATAGAAAAAGGTCACAATTTTGACGACATACTGTTTGACGATGAGAGGCACGAAAGGACGTCGTGAGACAGAGGAGAAAGCCGATCATACTACAGGCCTCCTTCTGATCCACATACATCAACATATCAAGAGATGGAGTTCAATAGCAATTGAACTCATCTTGATTTATAGGCCTAGGCTCATCTGTCCGTGTGGTGTGGAGCAAATGGGAGGTTTTGGGCCGGACACTAGGGTCACCAGATTTGGATTGCAATTTTCAGCAATTTTCTAAAATTTTTTTGCATATTTTCTAAGCATGGACAATTTCTATGAATTAAAATAGTAGGAAAAAATTCTTGTAAATAAATAAAAAGACTAAATTATTACAACCAGAAAACTTTCACGGTCTAACTTACAAAATTTCATAAAGGTGAAAGCCCCAAAACATGAAACAGAGAGTTACAGGTCTAAATTGCAATAGAATGAGGACTTGTATGTAATTTCAAAACACTACAGCTACTTATTGCAAATTATCCATGGATCGGTAGTTCTCACCGGATTGAGTCCGGAACAAGTTTCTTTCAATTCGTCGGGCCAAAATTTGACTGGCCCACTTGGAAAACTTCCAGGGTTTAATTTGCAAAATTCCATAAGGTGAAAGGCCTAAAACATGAAACAGAAAGTGACAGGGTCTAAATTGCAAGAGAATGGGGACTTTTATGTTATTTCAAAAAATTCAAGATTCTTATTGCAAATTATCCATGGGTAGGTCAAGATCCCACTCGGTCCGTCGGACCTAAATTTGCTTGGGCCGCGTGGGAAGCCACGGTCCGCAGGTGCCCATGGTATCCTACTAGGGAAAATCTATGCGATGGCGGTGGCTGACGCAACAGTGACGCATGCTCAAGAGCAGCACCGCTCTAATACCATGAGAGCATGAAATATTTGGGACAATCACGCTATACATTTCATTTTATTTACGTTATAAAGGGTTACATATATATAATTTAGCATAGCTAATAGTAACACATGAATAATGTGAACACAACACATGAATGTAAACACAACATATGATGAATATGAATATAAGATATAAATGTGAACACAACTCATAATGTGAATCAAAGAGTCAGGCTAACAGTAACGTTCCTTCTATAACTTCTATGTTGCCTTAACATAAAAACTAAATTCTTTGTACACTTGTTTGGAACAAAAAAAGGAAATATGCTAATCAGTTTGTTGCTTGATTTTACTCGTAACGTCTCATCTTTAGCATTAATAATTTCTATATATATATGTTACTTTATATATAACTCTTCTGTTGCATACTGGTTTGAAAAAAAGGAAGCAAATTAACCAACTTGCTGAGTGATTTCACCCAGAATGTTACATCATTACCATTAAGAAGTTGCACATTACTTTATATAAAAACTTTTTCTTTGCATATAGGTTGGAAAAGGAAATATAACCATGTTTCTGAATGTCCCAATTATACCATCAATAATTTCTAAGTTTGTATAAAAACTCTTTCTTTGCTTACAGATTTGGAAAAGAAAGGGAATATGCTAACTAGTTTGTTGCTTGATTTTAAGAAGAACATTCCATCAATACCATCAATATTTTCTACGGTACTTTGATACAAAATAACTATTTCTTTGCATACTAGTTTGCAAAGCAAGAAATACGCTAATCAGCTTGCTACTTTCGTACCAGTAGGTTTGGTAGGTTATAATATACCATACAGGCATGCATGTGGCATCTTAAATTATATAGTGATGAAATATCTTACTTTTAATGTCAATATCCTATTGATCGATATCACAAAATATCAGTTTGAAGGTAGATGAATAGGAAAAATCATTGGAGTTTCATATATTTTTCTAGGAACTCATGGTAGCTCAAGATTAGACATATGTTTCTTCTCATCAATCTAAAAAATTTTAGCATGACGTTGTACTAGCTATCACCCGTAAAAATTATCCTGGATTTGCCACAGGAACGGCTGTCAAAGAAAATCGGTAATTTATGTCGTATGCATGTGCCACTCGCGATTCGTCAGCTTCTCCGAATGGTAGCAAGCCCCGCAGCCATGCCACCATTACGTGTTCATCATTTGTCTCGGTCAGGTGCAGTGATGTTTCGACTATCCAACTCTTCAATACCCACATCGATCTCTTTGCAATCAGGAGTACTACTACCAGATCTGAACATCCAATAAAAGCAACAAGTTAACATCAGAGCTGTATATAAACCCAGCCTTTCCAAGATCTGGCACTTGCCTAAAACCCTGAGAAGAAACTGAAACTCCTGGGCTGGCCTGCTGCAACATACGCCGCTGCCAAGTGGCATGTGTTCTTCTTCCCGTCGGTCCTCCAAAACTCCGGCGGTCCGGCCTGCCTTCCTCTCCGTCGCCAAGCACCCGTCCTAGCTGTTACCCTGTCCCCACGACTCCTCGTCAAAGCCTTGCGAGTGCATGCCATGGACCGGAGGGTGCTGCCGGGAGACCGGCGGAGCCGTGCCAGGGACGACGGCGTCCAGGGGTCGCCGGTTCGGAAGACGCCGCGGCTGCTGGTGAGTACGTCGGATCTTGTTTCTTTGTGTCCGTACCGTAAAGGTGACTTGTGTCTGTTTCTTTACCGCTTCCTTCATCTTCCCTGGCGATCGTTCGTTGCTCTGTTGTCATTTGCATGCGTATAGTAGATTGGGCGTGTTGCTTTGTGCTTTTGGATGCGATGTGCAAGATCTGGGCAACAGTTTTCTGGGAAATTACATCTAGTCGATCTGGAGGGATGATGTGAAGATCTAGCTAGCTAGAAGGTTGATTTCATCGTTTGTTTTGTATTCTAGGGTTTCAAATGTGAGATTCTGATGAGGTACATGCTACACTAGCTAGCATTATATCATCCGCGCTTTGCTACAGGTTTTTTTTTTGCTCGTGATTAATTTTACCATCAACACTAATGAAATTATCTTCAAAGGGTTTCATAGAAATGTATATATCTTTCTATAAAAGATGTCTTTTTTATGAAACAATGCATACGGTCTTATAATCTTCCACCCTTTCAGCTAAAATGTGCGCGCATAATCAAAGTACGCATCTTTTAAGTATTTAAGATCTTATAAGGGTTAATATTTTAATTGAGGCATCTCTTAATTCGGAGGTCGCTCACATAGGTAATTTGAGATGTAAGGAGGATATGTATCATCTGCTTTGATCAAGCACAATTAAGTTCCTAACCTTTTCATGTCTCGCCTGTTCCACGTGCCGTCTAGGCTGCTGGTCACTGAGAGGTTTTAGCAGGCTATATATATATATATATATATATATATATATATATATATATATATATATATATATATATATATATATATATATATATATATATATATATATATATATATATATATATATATATGTATGTCTCCATAAGAGCAGTGTCAATGTCACGTATAGATAAAATTTTTAGTGTTTCAATCTGTAGAATATTGGATACCTGGACATTGTGCAAACTATGTCCACACATGACACGAGCCAGGACGTACATAGTTAATGTGCAACCCAAGCTATAAGACAAGCAGCATTAACTTCTTAAATCCATATTAGGCATCACTTGTTAGACTAACTGCCACCTTTTTTGTTAACACCGAATGATTACTTGGCATATTTTGAGTTTAATGTGCCCCTGAAATTACATATATCAATTCAAGTAGGAAGCATTTAGACGCACCGCAAAGCCATCTCCGGCGATGGAGGTGGTCAGATGTACTCCTAAGGCCCATCATATATATATATATATATATATATATATATATATATATATATTCCTTTGCGCAATCTGACACCCTCTCCTGCAACTTTCCTGGCTTGTCCAAATCACCTCCATTATATTCCTCGACGGCGCCTCCGAATGCGCTGCTGCTTAATGTGAGAGGGGAGAGGACGTAGGGCAGAAGAAATTAAAATAGGTGGGAGAAGCAAGGGAAGAGAAACGAGGCGTAGGGCAGAAGAGCTGGAAAGGGCACGTACGTTACGGCTAGCCCATTGTCATAAATAAATCAATGCTAACCCATGATAAAAGAAATGTCACATTGTCGTACTACTTGGTCTCTAATGTGTCCAGTCTAGACTGCCTTATCTATCTTATTTTAATTAAGAATAGACATACATATATATATATATATTCCTACTAAATCTCTTTATAATACTGTTTAATTTGCATTCACCGCAGCAATCCCATGAGGGTACTGGTGTGTCCCATGAGCACTCGCTCGAGCGTTTGGTAGATGGACCTAGCCCGTTAGGGTTAAGCTTGAGGAAAAGCTCCTCCTTGGTTAACCTGATACAAGCGGAGCTCGCTCAAGCCGCCAAAGCGAGAAGGAGAGACGCGCAATCTGCTGCTGATACAAGTGTTCCAGACACAAAATCTGTTGCAAAGCGAAGAACCAAGGCTTCTAATTTCCAAGCTTCCCTTCTAAGGATTGGGGCTTGGGGGGTAATTGTTTCTCCACTTATATATGTCTAGCAACGTGTATGGAATACTGCATGCACTTACAAACAAATAAATCATAGAACTTCTCTTGTTAAACAGTTGTGAGACAATCAGACAAGGAGATCACCTTATGTTGCATTCACGAAAAAGAACTATGAGAGCTAAAAAAGCACTCACCATTTTCCTAGCTTTATCATACTGTATTAAAATCAATCTTGAAATATTTTGTTTACTACTAAAACCTTGTGTGTTGACAGTGCAAATCAAGGTATGATGGAGATCTGGTAGCAAAACTGTACTTTGCACATAGAAAACTCGTATGGGAAATACTCCATGAAGGTCTCAAGAACAAGATTGAGATACAATGGTCTGATATTTCTGCCTTGAAGGTAACTTGTCCGGAAGGTGGACCTGGGATCTTGGACATTACGGTATGTGAATATGTTTTCTCGCAAATAAAAGTGGTAAATGTTATGAATATTATGTGTATTATATATATATATATGTGTGTGTGTGTGTGTGTATGTGTGTGTGCGCGCGCGTGTGTGTGTGCGTGTGCGTGTGTGTGTGAATACAAGGGGATATGCCATATAAAGATAAGGCATATATATAATAGAATACAGACTCTATATCCTAATACAACTCTATCTCCTTAACACCCCTCTCAAATGTAAGACGTATGCAATAGCATTGCATTTGTAAAGAGTTGTAACTAAAATAGTAAAACAAAATTTGAAGTCCGAGACTTGATGATGTCGTCGTAGCATGCAACTCTTGAAAAATACTGTCGAATCAAGCCGAAGAGGAATGGATAGAAGCATGACGACGCAGATCGAAGCCCAAGACGGCGACGACGCAATGCACAAGGTGCAGAAGAAGCGCGGCGGTCTTAAAAGCTCGGGGCGACGGCTACAAAAGCGGCGGCATCATAACGAGATCTGTTCGGAGAAAAATGGCGATATGGAATAGATAGAAGCATGGCGCAACAAATCGAAATGGAGTAATGTACAAGGTACGAAGAAGCGCGAGCTTAAAAGTTAGCTAAAAGTGGCAACATTATAACGACTTCTACAATCTACATGCGGCTGCCATGGAATAGGGGTAGAGGCATAGAAAAGCTCAAGGCGTCGGCGGCGCAATATGGGAATGTGGCGACCTTAAAGCTCCATGAACATCTTAACGTCTCTCGAGAGAAGAAGCGGCGGTTGCTACAATACAAAACAAAATTCCTATGCTTTTTTTATTGATAATAAATTTTGTGGACTCGGACGGCTTGGATGAACTAAAGGATAGAGACTACGGATTTGGGATGGATGCAACCGAACGGATGAAGTCGGCGGCGAGATGCCTTACGAGAGGGCAGCGAAGTGGAGACGAAGCGGCGGCGATGGATCTGCGAGGAGACGCCGCCGCACACGCGGAGGCAGCGAAGTGAAGGACATCACACTGAGAGGCCGAAGTGGAGCGAAGGTGGACGAAGATAGTGGAAGAAGAATGCCACATGCAGATATCGAAGTGGACGACGAGGACGCCGTGAACCATCAACACATTACAGATTGGTATGTGAATCCCCTGTAGGCGGCGCACTCGATATATGCCTCTCCTTGGATCTCGCAAATGAAAGCGGATGAATAACGGATTGCGGAGGCCTTGTTGGGTTTTGGTCTCCGGAGTCTGCGGTTTGGGCTTGAGATCTTACAGCGAAGCCAGTGGGCAGCCTCCGAGCGGAACCGGCGGGGGTAGGGCCAACGGACAGCTTTCGAGCAGGGCCGGCAGGCGCGCGACCCGCGGAAGCCTTCATCGGGAATGCTCGGCGTGCTGCTTAAGAAGAAGGCGGAAGACGGCATCACGTAGGTGACGCCCTCGACGTCGGACTTGCCCTCGGCGGGGAAGGGCGCGTCGGCGTAGACGAGGTCTAGGAGAGTACAAGGAGATATACCATATAGAGATAAGGTATATATGAAACAGAATACAAAGTCTATATCCTAATACAACTCTATCTCCTTAACAGTGAATAACTGCATATTCTTACAATTATCCTTGGAATTATTGTAATTTTTACCCTTCTTGTATTATTGTTTCTCTGAAAACCTACTATTTGCTTTGTTACTAATTATATGCTGCTTGCTCCAATTAGCTGTCTGGAAAGCCGCAGTTTTTCAGAGAAACCGATCCACGGCCACAGAGGAACACTGTGTGGCTGCCAACTACAGATTTTACTGGCGGGCAAGCAAGCACGCACAGGTAAATATGATATATATATATATATATATATATATATATATATATATATATATATATATATATATATATATATATATATATATATATATATATATATATATATGATTAAATCAGTGTTCCTATTAGCTTAAAGAAGGTACTCTTTGCAATATATGAAGAAACAGACAAAAATGATTTAAACTTTACGGTTTTATTACCTAGAAGCATGCTTTTGAATCCATGTGCGTCTTCCAAAAATAGAAAATGGTCTCCCGCATCACACAAAAATTACACCAACAAATGGTTTTAAAGTGGAATCATCACATATTAGCAAAGATATATTACTGTAAGGGTATAATATTATTTGTTCGTATTTTATACTAATTTAATAAACTAAAAATATTTTCAAATTATTCCAAGCAGTCACATTTAAGCAGTATATATATTGTCAAATTGGTGCTTACACAAACAATAAATGGAGTAAACACAACAAAATAGTAGTGTGTACACTTAAAACAAATATATTGTATCCCGCACAATTCCTGAAAAATATTTCGAATAATGGATTATTAAAATATGTTAGGGACGACTATGGTACAAACGCCCTACATTTGTTTCTACTTCCCCCACTCTCAATTGTAAGATGAGTAATGGATGGGCAAAAAGAGTATGTAAAACACACAAAATACAAACACATGCGTTTACCATAGTCACTTCAAAAGTATTTTTGTTTGCAACCTACGATGATGGGAGTGCAAGGCAGGTTTAAACTTACGAGGGTAAATTAATGGTGTACTCCATGTTTAGGGGAAAAGGCTTTTGTGTCCTTGAACTGTTGAATCTCTAAACTTTGGTAATAAGCCTAATTTAACTTGTATATTGGACCATGTGATATGCATGTGAGGACAGCCTGACAGTGAGGAGCAAAATTCTTTTAAATATTTATAATTGTTTACAATTCAATATTTACAAATTGTGCAGTAGTGTATATACATATATCAATAAAATTGTTTGATTTAATTATGGTAAATTTCTGTGCGCATTTTCCTTGATTTTAAAGGGTGAAATTTGTTTTTCTTTCAGTAGGCATGTTCTGCAGTGTGCGCCAGGAATAATGAACAATCACATTGAGTATCTCCTCTCCAGTGACCATCGTCTATATTTATTAAGTCAGCAAAACACTATCAATCGAGAGAATCCTTGTTTGCAACCATGGCATTCAGTGTCTGATGTCCCCAAGCGTTCGAACCGCCAAGATTTTTATCATAGTGATCACGGTTACCAGTTTGGGCCTCAACAATTTGGGGGGCCATTCCCACCTCATTCCATGTCAATCAGAACAAGCACCGGAGGAATAAATTACATTGGAGACCTGAATGGCATGCCTATTCTCTTCCCCAGCTCAGGTAAACTTGGGAACTTTAACATTTATCTTGCTTGTGATCAGAGGCGGAACTAGGCCTCGAGTTACCTGAGCTATATTGCAAACAATAAACCCAAATAACAAGAAATAACTATTATATTCCTAATCCACCATATATTGCTAATGCTATCAAACTACCCAAATATATAACATCGCTATAGTACCCGTGTGGGCATTGTTCATTCATCGCTACAATACCACGAGACTGTTCACGTCTTGCTGGTCTTGGTCTATAACATTACTCCCCTCGCAGCAAGACAGCTCATCCTCGAGCTGTCAAGTGGCGGCCACGGACTACGACCTTCGTGTCCTCATATCAATAAAAGGGCACAATGACAACATCGCACAACACAGAAAAGGATCAACGAAGCCCCGATGCACAACAGTGAGGACATCAACCCTCTATCGTTGGATGATGTCGCAAGAGTCACCGGTAGCACAGGCAACTGATATAGGGCAGAAACATCCTTCTCACCTTGGGATGCAACGGTTGTGGGAGAGACACGACGACGTTGGTGACCCCCCACAATGTAGCTGTTGCGCTCCGTATCTTCAAAGGCATGGCATCAACCAGTTGGTGCTCAGTCTAATTGCAATCCGATCACCAAACATCAGAGCAAAGCTGCAGTTCTAATGTCACTATCCACGCATTGCTCGTTGGAATTTGCCTATTTCTCATTTCCAAGGTTACTTGTACATGCATTTTATAAATTATGTAATCATTGAAGTCCATGACAATCTGCAACACAAGATCAATTTGTACTGTAAGTAATCTGGTAACTCTTTGTTTTTCGTAGTTGCTGGTACCTCTTTGAGAATCACAGAAGAACCTTCAGGTTGGCGTAAGTTGAAGAGGGACGTGTTCAACCGGAAGAAATTCTTGCAAATGCCTCCAGGGACACGACCCTTCAGGCCCAATGGAGTGGTCATGAATGGCATAGGGAACCACATGAACAATGAAATCAATCCATGGAACTTGCATAGCAGCATCGATTGTTCATCGAGCAGAATGGTGCTGCCTGAGGAGATAAGGAGGTTACCTGACGACAGCACGACCAATCAGCAGGTCAATTTGGGGAACCCTCCAAACTACGGTGACGGCTCGTCCCAATGTGACAGCAACGACACACAGACCTTCCAGCAGACGGATTCAGGGAACCCTTTAAGCAATGAAAATATCTCATCGAACAAAATGGCGCTCGAGCAGATATACCAGAACATGCTGAGCGACGGTGAAGTCGCAGATGCGGCTGAAGAAGAAGGGCTCATGCGGACGGTCAGCTCCTTCTCCAGCCTGCTCGAGCAAGCTCCAGCCCCAGCCCAGAGTTCACAGGCCAACAGTGCTCAGGTCACTCCTGAAGTTGAAGCGACGCAAGTGCTCAATGTTGCTCCTTCTGGAAGAAGCGGTGGAAGCGACAGCAGCAGTGGCAACCAACTGCTCCCATCGACGCACATGGCGAGCAAGCCTTGGGAAGAACCTGTGGCAGACATTGACATGGATCTGGCATACCTATCAGAATTGCTCCCTTACGTCCCCTGAGTTGATTTCAGTCTGTCTGTGGCACCAAAGACGTCGGACTGGTGTAGCGTCGGTTGTTGTAGTGTTGTCATGCTGTGTGTTGTCCTCTCTTGGTGTACATTTACGTTCCTATGTTGACATGACAAACTTTATATATGCATCGTTGTCTTCTCTGTCAAGTTCAGTTAATCTGCTGGAGTAATCTCGCAAGCATATTCAATTGCATACATATAAGCATCATATTCACATCAAATATTTATATCCTTAAGAAAATAATTTTCACACATACATAGTATTCGGCCTGTCAGATCATGACTCGCGGGTAAACAGGTACAATTGCTATCCCTAATATGGACAGTACACAATTTTAAAATCGAAAAGCTGTTTGGAGAAGCGGTTTCAAGAAATCACTCGGAGAAGTCGTCTCTTTTATTTTGGAAACGTTGAGATACTCACCTGTTAGGATTATACTTTGATAAAAAGGCAGACCAGCTTGATAAAAATGTACCTAGTTCCACTGATAGGCGTTAAGATAATAATTAATAAAGCGGATATCTATCACTATTCCTTTCATTCCCCCTGGCATTGGACGATGGAAACGTTGAGATACTCTATGGGGTGATCGCTTTAGCTTTCGCTTTTGACTTTTAGCTTGACTTTTTTCACTATTCACTACATTATCCACTTTCTGAATTTTTAGATATTTTAGGCTTTTGTATTTTCTTTTTCAGCCAAAAGCCATCGCTATTCCGATCACCCCCTGAACCTGTTAGGATTATACTTTTGATGGGAGGCAGAGCAGCTTAGATGTGAAGCGCTAGTGGTATGGAAGATAATAAAAATCTTAAAAATGGAGTGCGATTTCTATGGATTTAGCATCGCAAGGTGGGCAATAGTGTCTCATGCGGACGCAGAGGGAGGTGATACCTACCTACCTACGGATGCAAGTGATCTGAAACCCTAGGCCAACAAAATCATGGTTTTTCTAACATAGGTTTGGTAAAAGTGAGTGCACGACAAGAAACAAGGAAGGCCGCACGATGATGATTACATAGATTTTTGTACAAAAATAATTTCGTATAATTACATTTTTGATATTGTTTCCTAACATATAATTATAGAAAAGTAATGATCAAATGTGTGCATTGGAAGCCGTCTAGGTGTCTCAAACGACAAGAAAAAAAATAACAGATATTGCATTGGAAATTGCGAAAAATAAAAAACGACTTACATTTAGAGACGGGGCACGGAGAGAGTAATGGGAAAACTTGCATCAATTATATTTTAAATTAGGCAGGTTTGGTAAAAGTAGCCTTAATTTGCTTTTCCACAACTCGTGGTACCAGTATGGCAGTATCTGCCAAGTAGGCGTTTAGAGCAAGCAGATGCGCCTTTTCTTTGCGCACTTGCTCGTTTCATTTTTTTGACTTCTAAGCTTTTTTTACTAACGTTTTTTCTCACGTGATTCTTTGTATTGTTTCTAATGGCTTAACATGTTTTTTCTATTTTTACATTTTTAAAAATTAATTATACTAAAAATCAAATTGGAAAAGTCAACTGATGAAATTTATAGTCGAAGCCATCGCTAAAACGCGCCGTTAACTTATACAACTGGCCATATAGCAGCATCCAGAAGAAAATGATGCTTATTCCAACAAATCATATCAGCAAAATTCAGTCTGTTAATCGAATCCCTCTATCTCAGCTGCCAGCAGCTACCAATTACGCTATACTCAACCATCACAGTGGCCCAAAAAAAACACCACTTAATTATCTTTCTTGTACAAGTATTATTTGGTAAATCAAATGAACTGTATCTTCTGCTGTCACAGCAACAAAATCAGCACACGCAACACAAGCATTACATGAGCTCTTATATCTCCATGTCTGTATGAACACTTCATCTTCGCAGAGAGAAGGCAAAGATGATTAAAAAAAGGGGAAACAAATCAGCAATCTTTTACTCAAATCATCAATCTTTTTTCTAAGGAAGTCATCAATCTTCAAAACCAATGGAATGACATCTAGGCATTCACAGATCTCACGCTATGTACATCATTGCCTGTTAAGATAATTCAGAAGAAGCTCTTATCCAAAATAGCTCAAAAGTATAACAACACCCAAAAGAAGAAAAATACTGTCGTAGAAGGGAGTTTTTGTGCTAGCTAATGCAATTCATGATGCTTTGGAGTAGTAAACAAGTACACAATTCACACTGAGATTTCCAGAAAAAGAGAAGGAAGCTGTAGCCTTAGTTTTGCAGTGGCAATTCTCTGTGCCACCTAAGTACCATTGATTAATTTGAACAAGGTACTCAGGAACACATGGTCAAACAGTAGAGTATTATCTCAAAGACATTCTCTTATTACAGTGCCTCAGTTTTATAGTGACAAATTTCAATGCCACTTACAGATTCACATGTCCAAGTTAGTCTGCAATGTTTCTTCAGGAACAAAATGCTGAAGAAGATGGTAAATTCTTATTTCAGCATTATCTCAGAGAGATGCTCTTGTTACAATGACTGACTTAAAAGTGAAGGAGGCAAAATTTGGGATTGCACCAAATGGCATTGGTTATACATCAAGAGTTTATCAAAAAAATTTCTAAACACCACAGCTAAGAGCAAAATCAGGAAGCACCTAAAGAATGACATGGATGTAGCAACCTTCAGCAAGGGCCTAACATGGAGAGAGGAGAAAATGACACATACCTCAATGAAATGGTTCATCAAAAGCTCACTCTGTGGGCAACTACCTTCTTCTCTACTAGTTTTTCTCTGTACAGGACTTGATCTCTTGTCTCCTTGAACATTCTGAAGCTTCTGTATCGCATCGAGCTTTGCGCAGATTTCAGTCAGCAATCGTGCTTGCGCGTCGCCTCTGGACATGCTGGTTTCCCTCATTCTGCTGAGTTCAGTTTGAAGATTCTGAACACTGTCTTTGATCTGCTCAATGTCAGCTCCCAATTCAGCAATGTTCCTATGATCACTGCTCTTACTCTCATTTCTCGGCTTGTCGTCGCCGCGCGGAGTTGACGAGATCAAGTCCTCTTCTTCGGAAATGATCTCCGGCGAAGCCCTCCTGCTGGATCTCAGAGGGACATGTGCAGCAACGCTTTCCGGGGCTTCAAACTTGTCATGGACACTACCTGGACACACGCCACATTGCGCGGAGTAGCTCGGTACCCGCCGGAGACGGTGAGAGGCCGACCGGTGCAGCCTCGGTGGCGCCTGGTGGTTCACATTGGTCCTCACCCACTCCTTCTCCCTCCTGATCACCTCCCCTATGTCCGACACCGTCCTCGCTGGCCTTCTGTCGCCGACGTTCTTGCAAGAATAGCCGTCCTCGCCACCCCCGCCGGAATCAAGCTCCGAGCACAGCTCCTCGAGCCGCGCAGCTGGGAGAGAGGCGTTCCTCCTCGACGGCACGCTGTTCTTGGCCAGCCGCCTCAGCCAGGGGAAGTCGACGGCGCCATCCCCGGCGGCGACCGACGCATAGGGATCATTGCTGGCGCAGACGGCCAGCAGCCGGTGCTTGAGGGAGCTGATCTCCATCTCCTGGTGGAAGACGACGACCTTGAGGAAAGCCAGCGAGTCCTCGTCGTGCTGGATCCTCTCCTCCGCCACCCGCCGGAACTGCTCCGCCTCCATCCGCTCCGCCGCCTTCTCCGCCTGCAGGCGCAGGATCATGGCCAGCGCCTCGTCGGCGCCCGACGCTGCCGCCTGCCTCTCCTCCTCCAGCTCGGCCCTCAGCTTCTCGACGGCGAGCGTCTGCTGCCGCAGAGCCTCCCGCAGCGCGCTCACCTCTCCTTCGTCTTCCACTCCGGCCATTGCGCAAGGCAACAAAATCTAGCAGATACCCACAAGAGAGGCAAGAAGATTCGTGCTTCACTCAGATGATAAGAAACTACAACTCTACAATAACTGAACAGTAACAGAGCAATGCCAGATCTTCAGAGAAACAAAAACAAAAAAATTGCAATTACTGGCGGATGGAGAATCTTGCTTTTTGTTGGTTTGTGGGAAGAAAGCAGTAATGGATTACCAAAAAAAAAGAGAAGGAAGAAAGAACCTTGACAAATGACAAGTCATCAGGAATGGATTACCAAGTTTCATCCAATTCTGAAAGAAAAGAGGAAGAGGAGGATCAAGAACACACTGCCTACCTTTGAGAGGGATCTAATCTAATCTCCTTGGAGCAAGAAGGTCCAATTTCTCAAGGAAAGACGAGTACTATAAAGTCAATAATTGGCAACTTTAAGAGTAAGGAAAGCTAAGCTTTGTATTGACTGTCATTTATCAAGAGGAAAGCTGTAGTGTCAAAGAGTAGCCTCCATCCATTGGCTAATGTTGCATCTTATTTCTATCTCAATTTGATTCTTTCTTTGTTTAATTCAATTAATTCTGCCCATAATCCGCCACCTTCTTGACAAAAAAGAAAAAAAGAAAGGGAAAAAGGGCAAAGTCAACTTAGCGGGACCTGAAATGTGGGTCCCTAATTATGCTCATGGTCCATATGTCAGTGTCTTGCGATGGCCCACATATCAGTGTCTTTTGATGGGCTTCGAATGGCCAGTTTGTTTAAACGACCGTCCCGAGGAAGCCGCAGGTGGGGCGGCGCGAAGCACCGAAGATGGAGGCGCCGACAGGCCGGTCATGAACTGCCACGTGGCGGCATAGCATTTTCATTGGGTAGACCCATCCTGGAAAACGACGGGGTATCACTCTTTCGTTCTTTTCGTCAAGCATTCAGATTAGGCTGAGCTCCTTTGATTTCTTTGTGGGGATCACATTAGGGTGGAAGATTTGGTACTCATTTGAAGCTTAATGGTGTGTTTCTATTATTTTTTATTGTTATCTTATTGTATACTCCTTCTATTTCGCTACATCTACCAATGGCCTTACGAGTATCTGTTTTAATATATTTATGTATTTAGAGAATCTTTAGTGTAGTTGTTCTATTTTTTTCTCTCTGTTCCTACTTAAATACTTTAAAAGAGGTTAAGCAGTTGTGGTATGTCATCTAATAAAAGTATATATAGTCATTTCTTGTTAAGTATTTATAAAATGTAGTGCTTCTTTTATGCGTGTATATGGTGGGCTATAGATAAATATAGCGAACAGAGGGAGTATTATACATTGTCTCCTCAGCTTAATTAGTACAATTCGGTATAACAAATTAAATGTTCGGTGAAGCAAACCCGTCACAAAAGTTGTTTGTGTTGATATTGGTACTGAGGAAGACTTCTTTTATTATCTGACCATTTTAACAATATGTTAAAAATAACATACACCAAATAACCCTTTTGGCGTGGCAAAGGGTGCCATATTGTTGCATCAGCATGGCCTTCTTTGCCATGTCACTGGCCCATGCTAGGGCTGCAGCCCACATCGGAGGCCCAAGTGCCGTCCCAAAAGGCCCACTCAGAATGATATTTACTGACCTTGGCGGAGTCTGCTGATTAATCACTGGTGGTAAATTGCATGTGTAATGTGCGCTGGCTGGTAAAAAAAGCCCGTTAAAGTTATTTTTTAATCATAATAGTTAATAGGTTAAAAATTAAAATAAGTTTATTTCAAGTGAGAAAAAGTTAATAAGGCTTGGCTTGATAGTGACTTGTTAACTCGAATTAAAAATAACCAGTTAAATGATAAAGAAAATAATTTTATATTAAACTATGTTAATTTTAAAATAAGCTCGATAGCCGACCAGTGCGCAGAGAATATTTACCGACCTTAGATCATTAGTCGGCCATTCTCTCGATTAGTCGGCCTTTTGTCGTTTAACTGGCAAAACATTTTATTTTTACTTATTAATTATAATTTATAGCATTGTGCAACTAACGGTTTACATAGATATGTTGCTTATAGAAGATTAATATGCGTTACGATTTAATCGTGCTTTTATATAGTGATAATTTATTATAATAGCGATAAATAAATTATATTAATCAATTATAAAATATAAATGAATATATTGCTGTGAACATATAGTCATCCTTCACATTCTGATTTCATCCTTCAGACTAAATTCTGATTTCATCCTTCAGACTAACGGACATATTCCATTTTTAACAGCACTGGTGCATAGAAAAGCACTAGACAGTACACACCTTTCTTAAAATGAAAATAGGGGAAAGCATCGATGCTACACTATTATGCCCTATGCGAGCATTATTGGTGGCTAATGGGCCGGACCTTAGCGCCCACCACTGTTGGTCCGGCTCAAGTATAACACGGCTCGTTTAGGCTGTGAGCCATGCTGGCACAACCTGATAGACTATGTCGTGTCTGGGCTGAGCGGGCGGTACGCCGGGATGGCACGGCACGACACGGCCTGATAACTCTTATAAACGGGCCATACCGACAGGGCCCGGCTCGGTAAAAATAGTGGTTTTCTGACCGCTAAGAAAAATAATTCGACCTGCAAACCTGTTGTTAATTCAATTCGTGTGGATAAGGTAGGGGAATACCATTAGTTTTAGTACACATGATAATGTACAATATTCCATTTTATCCATAAATAGTAGGAGAATGTCACAGCACTGTGGACGGTGCTAGTGCTACGCCATTGCATAACGGAACAAATCTCTAAGGGATAAGGATACAATCATACAGATTATTTTTCCAATACAGTTCGTTTGCATAGGCTCCATTTTCAGATTTTTGTTCTTTTGCGAGGGCTATTTTCTACATTTTATTCGTATTGTTGTTCTATTTCGTGATTTTTTTAGATTTTCTAATTTAGTAGGTTTTGGAATATATAGACAGTCTAATTTAATAAACCAGTTATATAGTTTGTTCAACATTTTTCGTTAACTTTACGGTGAGAAATGGATTTTTTTAGAAAACAAACTTACGGTTCCCTTTTCTCTTAATTTTCATTAGAAGTGTCATGTCAAGTGCTTTATAATCTCAATTTAGAATATGTTATCTTCTAACGAACCGCGACAACCTTTTCTTTCTAATTAAGAGGAAGATATCAACTATCTCGACAACCTAACACAACGGTAAGCAACGAGCACCACAGAAGTGTCCTGATCCTTTCACTTGGCATGGCGACGAACAATCAAATTCCTGCATATCCATAACTAGCCTGAAGTTTCCACTTGCTCGAGCTTAAAGCAACAATCGAATAAAAGAAGTGACAAACTGAATGATTTCACATGGCACCGCAATGCTTGGAGCTAAGTGTCCGCTTTGCAACGACATTGTTTGGTCACTCTTATCATTGTAGACATGATCGTTCAATAAAAAAAAATCAAAGAAACAAACAAACAAGAGTGATTTTAGTACATCTGAGACATCATACCAGAAAATGAGGCTTCGATTCTAGCAAATTGTTGAATATTTGGTTCTCCAATTGTGCAGTCCTTAAGATACGAACAGTTGGAACTTGGAAGTATATAGGAACTGTCTGACTCGGAAATGCAATTCTGAATATCTGACTGAAAATGGCTCGACAAACATAGATGATAATTCAAGAATTTGCGTAAGATACAAGCTGAGAATTAGCCATTGAACAATTTCAGCGTACTACCAACAAACAATTGGACACTAGAAACACCTACTATTTCAGAAATCGCCACACCACTAGCACAGATACCATTACTGCTACTTGCAATAAGATCAGAGCTTCAGGAACAGAACGCTGATAGAACAATGGCACTGGTGAAAACCAGCGTTAGGATGGAAGTCATCGGAACCGGCAGCGCCACCGTGCCAGCGCTCTTGGTGTTGTGCGGCCTCGTCTCCGACGCCGCGCCACCGCCGCCCACGCTTGAGCCACCGCCGCCCATGTTGCCACCCTTGTGCCCGGTGGCCATCCTCCTGGGATGCTTCTCCACTGTGTTAAACTCATGGTGTGTGAGACTGTGCCCATGCCCAAGCTTCCTGGGACTCTCTATCTCTAGGAGCTTCTTGCCTTCAGTTTCTGAACAACCAACAATTTCAGAAACGTTTCCGTATAAGATTAGTACCTTGGCAAGGCTGAACCTGAAACATGAAGAAAGTACAAGAAAGCAAGAGGAGATTGATGCACACTGACCATGCAATTCCTGAACCTCGAGATGAGGCCTCGGATGAGCTGCATCGACCTTGGTGCTTCTCTCAGCTGCACACCATTTGCCATGGGAAGCAAGGGTGAGGAGGAAGAGAGCAAGAATGCTTTTCTTCATCTTGAGATGGACTGGTCACCAAAAGCAACTCTGATTTGAGTGTGTGTGGAGACTCCTCTTATAACTTCTGCAGAGTATGGGGTTTGTTCTTTTTGTTACGACTGATGAGTTTTTTTTGGTGATGGTTTTTTTTATTGTTTACGAGAGATTGCGAAAAGAGATACTCACTTAAGATTTTTGATGGTACAGATATTAGGTTTTTAACGTGTACTACAATTAACTTGTAGACACCGTCTTAAAAAATACTCCGTTTGAAAGTTAGGTACTGTAGCAGAAATCAAAAGCTGAAAAGAACAGGGCCACTAGCAACTAAGGTGGTGTTTGGCTACGCTTTGAAGCCAGGTTTTTGAGCTTCGAAGCTATTTTCCCAGCCAAACGCTCGGGCTTTCAAGCTGAACCACAAAGAAGCCGAGCCTAAAATAAACTAGAAAAAAGAAGCATCGATTTTCTAGGTTCAATGGCTCCTATGACCCATGACATAGCAAAAGACAACCAAACCCTTGCTGCGCCACCAATGGGATTTGCCATGGCCACCGCTGCAACATTCCTGCGCACCATGGCCGCTGTGGCGACCTCTCCAAGTGCCGCCACGTCCCCCCTGAGTGCTGCTGCCATGACCTCCCCGTGCACCATGGCCGCCACCGTGACCTCCTCATGCACCATGGTCGCCTTCGCAACCGTCCTGAGCGCCATCACATCCTTCCCAAGCGCTACCACCACCGCGTGGCCTCCCTGAAAGAAGCCGCCACCCCAGTGGTTGGAGAAGAAGCGATCGAGAGAGAATGGATGCCGATCAAGATTTGGTATGGACGAGGAAGGAGGGTAATATTGTCTATTTCACATGTTTTGGAGCCAAGCATCAACATTAGGCCAAACACATATGTTTTCTGGGCTTTGCTTCTGTTGAAGCCAGTTTCTCTTGAAACCCGGTTTCAAAGCCCAAAAAGGTGAAGCCGAGCTCGGCCAAACAGGCCCTGAGATAAGACCTTACAAGTTATTGGCATGATGGCACCTATTCCTTTGTGTTTTTTTTGGGCAGACATTGTGGAAAGGTTAATGAACATTGCGAAGTGGAGGTGCTTTGAGTCTTTGCTTGTAAATCAGGATTAATTGCAGGCACATTTCAGTTCTTATGGGGCCTGTCTCCCAATTAGATTGCTGATTAATCATTCCTAAACAGACAGCATTATCCCATGTTTGTGTTTGAATGCTTTTGGCACCAAATGATGTTCTGCTGGGGGAAAGAGGGAAGCAAGGCATTGCAAGGAGCGGATTTGCTTGGTTGCTTTCTTGCATGTGATTGGCGCAGATTTTTCATGGTGCTCGATGGACCAGGGCCCCTTGCCGGATCTCACCCACAAGATTGTGAGACTGGCAGGCTGTAATAATCCATAAATTCAGCTATTGGCTTCCATCTTTTGGCAGTGACTGCAGAAATGGTCCAAACAGAAGGAAAAAAACTGTTGTCTTTCCCTCCGAGATGTAGTTTCCACTGAATAATGAGTGGTCCTTCCACAATGCTCTCATTTTTTCTTCCTCTCCTGTCACATAAGATGTAGATGTGCTCAGAATCCTAACAAATATATCAGCTTCAGATCCCAGCTGACCGAAAGGTACTGCGTAATCTGTCTCTGTCCATAAAAGAAAGCATCGCACATGTAGATGACAAGCAATCGACTGAAGAAAGATGACAGCCATGCTCCGAATCAGCATCAAATGAAACAAACCATGTTACGTGAGCATAAGTTATGCCATTATTCCAGGATCGACCAAGGCACGAGGGCCTAAAGATGACACAAATGGACCGACCATTCACCAAACTTCAGATTCTGTGAACTGGCGATGTTCGACAGTTGCGTACACATAATTCCTCGTACAAAATGCCCATTTAATTTCAGACACGTCGCATAAACAAAATATCAGCTATGTTCTCAAATCTCAAAGCGAAAGGGAGAAAACCGATGCAAAGAGACGGAACAGATTTCTCGCAAGAAACCATGGACAATAAGTAGTCACATAAATAAAACCACAGCTTATTATTGTACATAACTTCACAAATAGCTGAAGCACAACCATCTTTCATGTATACATGGTTGTCTATGGCGGTATGTAAAAGTTGGGCTTCACTAGTGTCTCCAAATTCTTCATATTAGCAGCAGCTTGCTCTATTCCCCTGCTTGTCAAATTTACACAGCCAAACAGATCCGGAACCTCCAATTCCTTGTGTCCTCCTGAGATGGAGTTGAGGCCAACAACAGATAGCTTTGAGAACCTAAGCACAAGATGCTCAAGCTTCTGCATGAACTTCGAGGTTGCAATGGCTTCCCTGTCACCATCTTGGGGGCATTCTCTTAGATAATCATCAGGGACCATTCCAACATGCTCTGACGAATCAAACCAACTGAATATGTTCCGCTTGAGGACCATGAGGTTCGGGCAGTTCTGACCGATCACTTCCAGTGACTTGTATGAAACCTCATAGCAGTAGCTGATGTCCAATTCTGTACGCAAAACATAGGGCAACATGATGCAACAGTGAGCATTGATCGATCACTTACACTCGGGCTGCTACTGATGGAAAGGATACTGAGTTTTTGCGACCTGCATATGAATGAATGAATGAATGAACTCAGAACTTCACTTCCAATACAATTCAAGAGATGGCAGCAGAGTTGCTCATAATGACAAGTAAAATGATACAATTCAAGAGATGGCACTGGAATAACTCACTCATAATGACACACAAAATCCAAGCAAAGAGATTTCACTAAGAATTACCTTAATTAGGTATATGGACCCAAACAAAGCATCTTCCACTTTTACCATGTGACCTACAGAAGTAACATAACTTACTTTCCCCAACAAGAACAGTAAACAAACTAGGACACACATCTAACATAGCCAGGTAAGTCTGATTTGAGACACTTTACTGTAGAAACAAATAAAAATAGCATAATGATTCTAACACAACACACAGCTCAAGCAAAGTTAAGATGACATTTTTTATCAGATAGGCAATATTATGTTAGTAATAAAGATTCTCAATTTCACCGTTTATCTGCTGGAGTTTTGAAGTGTACGGCCCATTACTGAAGTTTTGAACGAATAGCTTACTAAATAAAGATAGGGTAAACATGCACCAAAATAAAAGATATAGAATAAACAACTATATACATATATAAATGTGACATCTTTCTCGATCGAATGGTGATTGGGTCTATAGCCGAAGATTTGGAACCTGCAATCTTGAGCAGCTTGACCCCCTTTTTAAGGTATAGCAGAGCGTGCGAATGTTGATGGATGAACTTTGTTTTCGGACTTGGCTTTTCTTGCACTGGCGCTTCAGAACTGACAAAGTGCCTGCTTGTTCACCTGTGTGGCGATATTTGTTTGGTTGGGTTGAATTTCTCATCCAGCATTCCAGTTTCTGATACGTGCCTGCTCGCTAATATATTTATTTTTAGTAATAGCAATGTTTTTTTACATGCCATGACGACTTATATCTGTGCCTCGACATTTCTGCAGATAAACGCAGGACTCTATCCCAACAAAATGCCTAGCTAGAGCTCCTTGTGACATGCACCGGCCGGTTCTCCCATAAAATCATCTGTTTCATGAAACGAGATTGAGTTGGATTTGTTTGGGCATTTGCTTATCAGCTTGATTTTGCCTCAAATGGCCGGTTAGAGCCTAAGAAGAGAGCCATCTGCACCATGACAGTTTTGGGGTCGTCGTTGTAACACGAGCTTATACTACCGTTTGTCAGATCACTGAATCCTATGCATGCAAAATCATGGCGGAGTCACAGGTCAACTTTTTGGTCTTTTGGCTTGTCCATGATCAGAGGACAGCCAGCATGTTAGGTACTTGGTAAAGGTAGGGTTGGGCATCCAGCTCTTGTGAGCCTAGATAGAAGGCGGTGTACAACCTAAGCATGTCAGCGTACCAACTAGAGTTAAAATATTAGCACTGAGGAGAGGTTAGCAACGGCATACATCTAATAATAGGCTGCACGACATATATCTAATAATAGGCTAAAAAGCTTTGTCGTACATTAGCCATTTCTTGATGCATCCACCTTCCTTGAAGAAGCTAGAGCATAAGCCATTTCATCCCTGTATTATGAAAAAAATGAAGCATTGCTTCTGATTTCGTAGTGAGCTTGTGCTGAGATTTATTCTGGCAGAATTCAAACTTGATCCCACAAAGGTTCAAATTTGTGACATGTACCACGGTTTCTATGAGAAGAAAGCTGAAATTCGCCGTTTAATAGATTGACTTGTTAAAGCTATTTTTTTAGTAAATAATTTTTAAGCACATAGCTTTCAAACTAAGTATCTTTAAGATATAACCTACTAATTGATTGTAGTACATATTATAGTAACTTTATTTATATCAATTAAAATCATACGTAATTTTCTCTCTCTTCATACGACTCTCTACAAGATGTTACTATTTATAAACTAAAGATAAAAACCATCGGCAAAAACCAATATGAACATACCATATATCTACTACAACTTCTTCATGCGCTATTTGCTTCCTTCACTAGTGCAGTGAGTCTAGATGCTCCTCCAAGAAAAGTTAAGATAATTGGTGAAGGAAACACTAAAGGTCTGCTGATATTACTTCTTCCAATCTGCTATATGATTCCTAAAAAGTGAGAAGGTTCTTCCATATTTTGTTTTTCCTCTCAAGGAATAATTTGTCTTTGAAGGTGTGTTTGTTAAAGGGGATAACCGATACTTTGCCCCTCAGTTGTGCTGCCCCTTTTTTACTTTGCCATTTATATTTTGCCCTGAAGTTGTCTTCCAATTGCTATTTTGCCCTATCCACATATCATATCATTTTTCATTTGTTCAATCCCTTTGAGTTCATGTGAATAGACAAGATTGCCCTCCGCTGCTCCACCCTGCACTAGGATGTCGCTGCCTCCTTCTTCCTACCCTTTCGCTCCTGTTGCAGCTACATCAGTCGCTATCGCCACCCACCGCGCCGACTGCCAGGACCCCACGAACACCCTCCACTCCACCGCCCTCCGCCTATGTACCCTTCCGCTCCAGCCGCAGCTGCATCGGCTGCTGCCGCCGCCTGCCGCATCGACCGCTAGGACCCCATGAATGCCCTCCGTCGCTCCACCCTACACTGGGATGCCGTCGTCTCCTTCTTCCCTCGCCCTTCCGCTCCCACCGCTGCCTCCGTTGCAGCTGCATTGGCTGTCACCGCCACCCGTCGAGTTGACCACCAGGACCCCATGAACGCCCTTCGCCGCTCCACCTTGCACTTCAACGCCGCTGCCTCCTTCGCCTACCCTTCCACTCCCGTCGCTGCGGCTGCCTCGTGCCCCCTCCGGCTACGGCGCTTATACCCATGAAATCCCGCGCCCCCGCTAGGGTACGAGCGAAGCTCCTAGCGGATGCCGAGCCCAGGGACCCATGGCTAGCCTCCCTCTCTCTGCTCACGGTCGACGACAGCACCCCTCGTCGCCACCCCCCACTAGGTGGGCGATTGGGGTTGATCCGGACACGTCCAGCGCCATCTCCGTCCTCTCACCCGATGACTCCTCTTAGGTTCACGCGTGTTGCTTGATTCGATGTTTCAGGATGGCCACCGCGGCGAGGGCGGCCGGAGCCGGTGGTGAGGCCATGGGAGGAAGAAAAGGAGGAAGAAAGCAAATGAAGAAGGGCTGCTCGCTAGGTCTTTTGGCTGAATTAGAGTAAGGGCAATTTCATCATTTCACATTTGGGTACCAGCGATATTGACTAAAAAACGAATTAAATCATGCTACAGGGCAAAATATCTATCGATAAGAGAACTTTAAGGCAAAAGATAAATAACAAAGTAAAAGAAGATAAATGATCAAAAACAGCTAAACTAGAGTCAAAGCATCAATTATCCCTTGTTAAAGAGAGTGATGTAGCTAAATTTACAGCATATACCATGGAGGACACCAGGACATTAACCAAGACGTCGTATCTGAGTCCTCCGGAAATGTCTACTCAATGAATGAATTGGTTGGCCTAAAATATCTGCAAAAATCAATAAATGTCTAAAAAAGATATATATATAACAGAAGAGTAACTCCTTACAAACATCCATGGTAAGTTAAAATTTGCTCTAGGTTGAAGCTTTCCTTGACTTATCAGTTTCTTCAAATACCCCTAAGTGGAATTTGTTTGATTGCTTTTGTAAGAGCCCTGTTATCAGGTTTAACCTTCCAAATTAAGTCCCTTCGGAATAGTATTGATAATTTTGCTTATCAGGTACACCAGAACGATCTTATACCGAAATATTACATTTCAATAAATAAATCGGAATAACCTTCAAAATAGTATTGATAATTTTGCTTTGACTGCTATAAGTCCATAACACAGAATGTGTACTACTTGATTAGTGGCTGTGCAAAAGATCACACGATGCTTAGTGGCCAATTAAACGCTAGTGACTTCGTCCTAACAAAAATTTAGTTCTAGGTCCGTCAGTGCATATGGCTTTGCAAAAATAGCGGATCTATTGTCGTGTCTATGTAGATGCTTAAAAGTCAAGTTGTGCATGTTCCTCTCTCAAAAGAAGGTTATACATTTCTAGTAATGTGGTCATAGAGTGACTTATGGGGTGTTTAGATTAAGAATTCTTTCCCAAAATGCTAAGGATTCGAGTCCAAATCACCCTACCCAAAAATGCCTTTACATGTTTTTTTTTGTTTTGCAAATTTGGCATTCACAGAGGACTCGTAGTTGGGTCTTATAAAGAGACCAAGCAAGCAAGCAAGAAGAAAAGGACCTTGCTGTGCAAGCGAGCAAGCAAGAATAAGGGCATCTCTAATGTATAAGATTTAGTTGATCTTAAGATATGGTGATATGACTTGGTGCAATCTGCTATAATGTATATGATCTTTGTGGGTACTAAGATGGGCCCACATCCTAATAAAAAAACTGACCTTTAGCTTATGGTGGAAGGAGAGAGAATACATGATTTAATAAAAAATTATGTTTTAATGCTTATGATCAGGTCTTTAGCTTGAGGATTGGTCTTAAGTTTTTTTGCTTATAATCTACTTAAGATCAATCTTGTAATGTATAAAGTCGATCTTAAAATAGATTAAGATCTTCTTTTTTATATATTATAGATGCCCTAAATGGTGTAAGAATAAATTGCAGGACAGACAAGACAAAGGCAAAAGCAAGAGCGCTCCATTTACGCCGCCCGTCGTCACCACCACCGCCTCCTCCTCCCAAAAGGCCATGCCATTGCCGGGGTAGGGGTAGTTGGGCCATTTCGCATCGGCAAACACCACTGCCACGCCCCATCCGTCGTCATCCCCTGTCAGTCAGTGCGTGCAAAACCCGTCTCCCTCTCTCTCTCTCTCTCTCTAGAGGACAGGGTAGAGAGATGGTCCACCCCGGCCATTCATGGGGAGGGCAGAGCGATGCTCCATGTCCAATCCTTGGCTTTTCCTAATGGCCCCAGACGTGGGATGGACCATGACATCTCTAGAGAGAGAAACAAGAGCAGCAAGGAAAATGCAGCGCGCGGGGCACAGGGAGCGCTGCATCGTCGCATTCACAGCAGGTCAGCAGCAGCAGCAGCTCCTCCTCCTTCCCCTCCCTCTCTCACCTACAAGGACACGAGTTCCAAGAATGCCCAAGCGGCAAGCCTCCTCCTCCTCCCTCGTGGAGACGGATGATGGAAGCGAATCAAGGAGAGCGAGCGCCCCACTACTTCCGTCCGTCCGTCCACCCATCCATCTATTATCTACCCACCCTCTCCTCTCTCTCTCTCTGCTACCGCCACTAGAGCCGGTCTAGAGAGAGAAACATGAAGTAGTAGTTGTTGCTGTTTCTTGGCGTGCTCGCTCGCCCGCCCGCCCTCCTCCTGTTCTCGAATGCTACTACCATGGGCCTTTTTGGGTTTTTGGCACCACCTCATGGGTCAGAGCGAGGAGCCCCCCCCTCCGTTGCCTTCACTCCACACGGCGCAGGAAGGGGAGAGAGAGAGAAGGGGGAGCAAGCGCAAGAAACTTCCCCCACCTCCGCCTCCCCTCCCTACCTTTATTTCTAATTTGTCTCCTTCCGTCCTCGTTCCTATCTCCTCCCTCCGTCTCTCTCTCTCCCCCCACCTTCGCCTTTCTCCCCACTTTCTGAACTCCGTTGGGTTTCTTGGTCGTTTGGTTTCTTGCGTATTTGAGGTGAGTTCAGGCGGCCATGAAGAAGGGCAAGAAGGTGGCGCCGTCGCCGCTCTCCGGTGCGGCGAGGCCCGTTCATGGCGGTGTCGGTGGCGGGGGAGAAGCGCACAGGGCGAGGCTCAGGTACCACAGCCTCCTCCAGGACTACCAGGAGCTCGTCAAGGTGGGTTCTTGGAACCCCTGTTCTTGCCTGGTTGGGCTGCCTGATCTGATCTTGGTTTTGGGGGGTTTTGCCATGTTTGATCTTTTTTTTTGTTTTTTTTTGGGGGGGGGGGGGTTGCTATGTTTGATCACATCTCGGTTTTGTTTCTTGGGGGGTTTTCTGACGTTTGATCAGATCTTGTGGCTATGTTATCGTTTTCCTCTCGAGGTGTTCTTAGGTTTCATGATTTCTTCGGTGTTTTGTTGGTGTTGTTGCAGATCTGGGATTTCTTAGGTTAAATCTCCTGGTTACAACACTTGGGGTTAGATTTGGGGTTCTAGGACTATCCTTTTCCCTTTTAACTGGATATGGCATCATGCTGCTGTGTTCTAAAGTTGCTTGAGAGGCGTACTAATTCATTTCGATTTGCAATTCAGCTTTTGTCAAGGATCGTGTCGTTTTGGGGTTATGTGAGTTTTCAGAAATGAGGTTTTTTTTTGGGACTGATGACGTTTTGGGCTCTCTCAACGCACAGTTTGATGGTAGCTGATGATTATTAGCTCATCTCTAACTTCCTCAGGAAACTGAAGCAAAGAAGAAGAGATTGCAGATGGAGAAGCTGAAGAAGCAGAAGCTTTTGGGCGAAGTCAAGTAATCATCCTGTCTTAATCATTTCATCCTATATATGTGATTACCATTCATCCCGATGATAAACAGCAGCTCCCCCGTGTAAACCTACGGTATTGCAGGTTTCTGCGGAGAAGATACAAGTCCATGTCTGAAGATCCTTCTCGGACAGTGGTGTACAGACTGAAGAATCCAGCAATGCCACCCGCCGCTCGGGCTCACGAGGACGAGCACCGGTCAGCTCCGGCCGTCGGGAGCTCGAGCAAAGGCCCGTCCGTGCAGCAGCGAAGGCAACATCCCGCTCCAAGAGCGTCTCCGGTGATCGACCTCAACGAGGCTTGCGAGCCGGTAATAGCTGGGGAAACCTCCACTCGCTGGTTGCATTGCCTGTTAAATTTGTTATGTGGATGAAGCTTGGTTCGTTTCAGAGTTCTGAGGAGACGGAGGAACTTCGTGGTTACCAGGAGCCTGCTAGGATCGACAAGGTGAAGAACTACCCATTGGAGGGCGGTCCTAGTGATGCGAAAATGCCGGCGTTCTGGGATGCCCGGAGTTCGGCAGGGCGAGCTGGGAAGAGGAAGATCTCATGGCAGGATCGACTAGCTCTGAGAGCATAGGCTGATTAACATAGCTGAGTGTGATGGCCGTAGGAACCGTGTTTCATCTCAGGCCCCCTAGTTTGCAGAAGAATCCTTGGGAGGAATCGGTGGATGCATGTTTGCTCCTTGCACATGATGATATCACAGCTAGATGTAATCGATCGGTGATTTGTTGCTGTTTATTGTAGTGTGGATGTCATCTCGACAGCAACCCAAGGGCTAATTGTGTTTGTGAGAGAGTATTAATGAAAATCTGGTAGTGGCCGTGTAGGAGCAGCAGCTTTCCATTTGTTCTTGTAGAGTTGTAATTCTTGAGCTCACCTTTTTTTTTCTATGTAAGCACTAAGCTCAAGAGAAAAAGAAGGAAAAGGGTATAATCTATTACCATCTTTACTTTGAATGTTTATATTGTTTGTTCTGAAGAACACCTAAGCCTGCTCCTTGTGTACATACAGTACACTAATGTTGGCAATGTATAGTGCATAATGTTAGCAATGTGTAGTCCTTGAGGTTGTGGCCAAAGGCCCGGCAACGCCTGCACCTCGTCGGGTTCCTGCAAGCAGCTCGTCGAAAGCCAAGCAGTTTCAGCAACGACCAACAAAGTCAGCAGGCACCTCGCTCCATTGCTCGAGCCGTGTCGGGTAGCCGCCGGTCGACGCGCCTCCACTGGCGCCTGTTCTCCACGACGCGCCAGTCACGGCCTCCACTGGTGCCTGCACTCCGCCAGCAAGGAGGCGCCGCCGCCGAACCCGGGGAAAGACGCATTGAGAAGGGGGATTGTCAGGCCGTGAGTTTTATTATATTTGGAGATTAATTGAAGCGGTATGCTCTGGACGAACGAGAGATATAAAGTTAAAGTGCTTAGAAATGTGCCATCTGTCATCTGTCAAGATGTCCAACACTTTGTTAAGCAATGTGCCATCTGTCAGCAAGCTAAACATGAACAATGTAAAACACCAGGTTTGCTAAGTCCACTTCCTATTCCTGATAGTGCTTGGCAAGATATAACCATGGATTTCATTGAAGGTTTGCCTAAATCAGAAGGTTATAATGTGATCTTAGTAGTGGTGGATAGGCTCATAAAATACTCTCATTTTATCCTCTGAAACATCCTTTAATGCTAGTATAGTAGCTAAGGCTTTCTTGCAGTATATAGTCAAATTACATGGAATACCTCACTCTATTATCTCCGACAGAGAAAATATTCACAAGTTCCTTATGGAAAGAATTGTTTAAGCTATGGGACACCAAATTACAGATGACCACTGCATATCACCCACAAACGAATAGCCAAAGTGAAGTGTCAATCAGTGCTTAGAAATGTACCTTCGTTGTGCCGTGCAGGAGACACCTACTACTAAATGGTTTAAATGGCTGGCTTTAGCGAATTTTGGTATAACACCAATTATCATACATCATTTGGGTGTTCTCCTTACAAGGCTTTATATGGCACAGAGCTACATTATGGACAGATGCCTCAGTTAACGACAGCAGCGCCAGGTTCAGCATTTGAACTGTTACTGGAATGACAACACTTCACTGAGTATCTGAAGCAACATCTCACCAAGGCACAGTTGAGAATGAAGCATATGGCTGATAAGGGCATATCACCTAGAGAGTTTATTGTTGGGGAACAGGTGTATCTAAAGTTACAACCTTAAATTCAATCTTCTGTAGTCAACAGGCCATATCCCAAATTATCCTTCAAGTACTTTGGGCCTTACAAGATTTCACAGAAAATTGGTCCTGCCGCTTACAACTTGCAGCTTCCTACAGGCAGTTTGGTGCATTCAATATTCCATGTGTCCCAACTAAAGCAGCATATCCTAGGTCACTCTCCGGTATTCTCTTCTATACCAGATCCAGCATAGCTAACTTCTGAAGATGTCTTCCCTGAAGAAATTTTGGACCGAAGACTAGTAAAAAAAAATGGGAATGTTGCTCATCTTCAAGTGCTGATCAAGTGGCCGTCTGTATCGGCATCGTTAGCAACATGGGAAGATTATGATGGGCTCCGCGAGAGGTTTCTCAAGGGGGCGGCAGTGTCACAGCTCTGTTGGCGGCCATTGGACAGTCTTGGCCAGAGCTGGGCAAGGGTAAGGCAAAGAAGGCGCGAAGGAAGAATGCGGAGTGACACCAGTGGGCCGCAAATAATGTGCTAGTCTTTTAAGTCATTAGTATCCCGAACAGTGATGCTCGATCAGAGATCTTTTTAGAATGATATTATATAGCATAAAAAGTTTCACCAATAAGTCACATACTATCTGATCTTTATAAATAATAACTCATTCAAGAAACATAATAATACATATTCATAAGTTCATAAATGTAAAGAATAATACAATCATCTTTATAATTACTTCTAAGGCTCTAGGCCATATCACTGTCAATTGACTTTGTTATATATAGATTGTGTACGGACGGATGTAGATGTATGAACGTTCTTCTTATGAATGCTAGTACACAATATAATTGGCAATTATTGTATGAGCGCTTTTACATGATGCTTTGTGTACACAGCTTTATGACGAATTCAATGGTTACAAATGGAAGAACATTTAGATCTAACTAGTTGATTCTCACCTAGATCGGCCCTTGGCTTTCGTAAGATGTTTTTGACCGCTCGCCGTACCAATTGCTGGCAATTTCTAGACACTGGATGAAACTGGCACGCAACATCTTCCGTGAGTTCCTATTCGGTGCTGCAAATGTGTGGATGAGATTAAATTGCAAGAACACCGAGTTGGAATACAACTATGGGGAAGACTACGTAGGGGATACTTAGAAAACTGGTGTATAGACACTGAACGTTAGGCGGACAAGTGATGCTCGAGCCTGTCCTACAACATATACAAAGATTTTGACGATAATACACTGTATCTTAAGAATAGTGATACACCAGTCTAATCAACATTGGGTCATAAACACACAGAAGATACGGCTGTCCACTAACAAAGCAGCATGAACTTATCCAATCTCTGGTCAAATACAGATGTAAATTGGCTCTGGAACGACCGTTCGAGAGACAAAACCCAGGTGCTTATGGATCATCTCCTTACGGAACTGCACTGCACAGCCGGTAAGCGGAGGCTCCAGTTGACAAAATTTCATGTATCTTGTTACATTTAATACATGGTTTCTAACACTGATGAAATGTGGAGCGAAGATGGTCTGCTTATTTGACAACAGATCAAACACTCAAATCGTAAAACAAAACTAAGTATGCTGAGGTTTCGGCAATCTAGGCCTAGGGTAGAGTACTACTTCATTCTTTCTGTGACGGTGACTGTCCAGAAGAAAGCCTCTCCGACCTTGCCTTGTTAGCTTTTTCCATGTAATCTTGGTGAGATTGATGCTTTGTCCCTGCAGTAAATGAAAGCATATTGTATAGTCATCTAGTATTCCTGTATCAAAAAAGTAATTTAAAAAGGTGGTAATTTACTGGTGCCCTTAACCCCAAAAAAACATCCGTTCTTGAGCAGAAACTGAAGAACGCCCACCCAAACCAACAGCCCACAGCTAGATTGATGATCCAACAGCAAAGGCGTCATTTGGATTATTAAGTAGGACAATAGTGCTAACTCCAATATGATTTTTAGTATTAAAACACTGGGAGCACTCTGAAAATATAGAGGCATGTGTGATACAATGCTAAGAATATTATTCTCATTATACCACTGGCGGAAAAGGGCAAGCATCACTTAGCTATCCTTATCAAATGTAGGCTTTCAGTTCCTTCATTTGTCAAAACTCTTGTGCAAACAGGTCAAGGCGACATGAGTGCATGACCCTATACTTCATATTCAAGTGAAACAGAAAATGACTAGTCAACTGAAAATTTCCACCACTCTTTTCAACAACTCTTCTTGTACATGAGTCTAAATTATGTTTCAGTGTTTTCATGGAAATGACATGCCATCATTACTAGAAAAGTGCAGAGCACCGGCCAGGTTTTTCTAGTTGGTAGCACCAGAAAACTGCAGTGACAAAAAAACTTTTCAAACACGAGGCATCCTACTATCCTATCCATCAATGGTAATTCTTTCAAAGGTGATCATCTGAGTATTGATTTTAAATAATCATAGGGTGCACCCAAAATTGGTCATCAGTATTTAACAGTAAACAAAAGTACGGAACCAGAGAGATGATGAGCAATGGTGATGGTGGGGTACATCAAAAAGCACATAAGGGGCTAATGCAATGCCTCTCCTGTAGTAATGATACACCAATACTAGAGAGTGTCAATGAAGAGATCAGGTTGCATTTTATAATATGATATTTTGGCCAATTCTGTGCTGGTGACACCCAAAGCTCCTAATACTAGACTTTCAAGAGGAGTAAGAGACAATAAGCTAATAGTAGTTTAATTGGGACCTGCCATCTCAGTAATACCACTATACCAGAACACCCTTTACATTGTCATTGTTTATCTGGTAATGCAAGGGCACATTCCATCTAACGATCATCACATGGCACTGATTTCAAAGAGCATGGGGATGATGCTGGCAAAGGCATCACTGTGATTTTTCTTGTCATTGGTGATAGTGATATGTGAAGCCTGTGTCACTAAGCCCTTGACACAATGTGACGTATTCATGAGAGATAGATGATAGATACTTCTAGAAAGTTATATAGACAAACCATGCTACAAGCTTTCTGCTGTGTTGAGTATACCTAAGTACAAACGTTATGACATGCAAGGCCTTGCATCAGGGACAGTGCCAAGTTCATGGTTGTGTACAAATACATGTTAGTGTTGCACCATGAAAAATATTCAGATGCTTATGTGTATTGCTTACTTGTAAAGCTTACCCTCCAAGTTAACAGGAAATAGCATAACTAATGCTTAATGGTTTGGAAGCAGAGTCACATATTTTGAGAGGGTGTGGACTTGGGTACAGGTTAAAGAATACAAATGGCAATCCAATTGACTAAGATGTATCATATATATATTTTCTAACACTACATAATTTTGAAATAATTCATACCCTACCTGATTGATAATAAAAGGGAGGTAATGAAATGACAAAGGTGAGCCTCCAAAACTACTGTGCTATTTCAGGGTTGCAGTACACATTTTGGAGGAAGCCTTACACCATATTTCTCAGTACATACTACATAGCGCGCAGGCATATGTTTCTTTTCTGCTAAACTGTATCATGAAGCTAAAGAAATCCACAATTCTTCTGACTGTTAGCAACATATAATGCAAAATATATGCATATCAACCAATAGGAAGTTATACATGAATGGTCAACCTTTCTCCAGTAATAGAAATTTTGCAAGTTCTATCCGCTTTCAACTTTGGTTATCTAAGCTTATAACTTTGCTTACTGACCATGACAAGTAGAAGGTTTAGAAAACCATGACCTCAACAGAAAGAAAGAAATAAAGAACTACATGCATTGTAGTAAAAGAACTAAGGAGGCAGGCAGTGAAGCCAATCAGTCTGTTGCAACTACTACTATGATTGTGATACGGTACACTTTCAATTACTGCATCTCTCATGCGTAATCACATCTTTTTCTAAAGGTCAATTGCAACATCTGGTCAAATGGCCCAAATTTTGAGGGGAGGAGTACCCTAAATCCTAAATCCCAAAGCACTTCCCCCGATCTGACTAATCCCGAACTTCATTCAGTTCTTTTGAAGAGTCTCAATCAATTAAAAAAACAATGTTGAGCCATTTCGCTCTGCCCCTAAATCCCAACTGCCACCACCACGGCAGAGCACAAAACCATTTGCATTTAGAACCCTACTACTACCTCGGAGTTCCGACCCAGCAATCACAAAGGGGCAAACTGGAGGCAACATTAGCCATACAAATTGTGCTAAGCCTGAGAAGAGATTACCAAACCCTAGTTCCCCCGAATCAGTAGCGCATCATATAGGAACGCACAATACGACTCTATCCGAAGTGAATCTACCGACTCTTCCAAATTCCAAGAAAATCACAGAGGAAGGGGGTTAATGGTTAGGGTTTTCGGGTGGGAAAAGGGGTTTGGTACCTCGGTTCATGAAGTACCAGGGGACGCCGAAGATGGCGGCGAAGACGGCGATGCCAGCGAGGACGTGCTTCTTCTCGCCGCTGTAGAGGTAGTGGTCCATCCGCGCCCGGAATCCGCCGCCGCCGCCGGCACTGGTGGCCTCGCCTCCCATCGCCGCTTGGGTGCTGTGGTAAGTTTCGTTCGTGCGACTGCGAGGTGGGCTACGAGCGTGTGGCGGCGTTGTTTTTCTTTTTCCTTCGCTCTTTTCCCTTTGTAACCTTACTACCGAGGGTTTTGTTCTTTTGAGCCGTTTATCATGGGTCTGTTCTTTTACAACTTTTAAAAATTATTTTTAATTTTTATTATAGTAACTAATTTTTAAACGAAGTATTTTTTTAAAATAGAACCTACAAGTTAATTATAGTACACGTTAAAAAACTATATATTATTTTCGCTGATATAGATACCATTAAAATAGTATCTATTATAATCAACTTATACTCTAAAACTAATAAAGAGAGTGTTTGTACTCTAAAATTTTAAATTATAGCTGTTTATGAGAGAGAGTATGGAGAGAGATACTTATATGTGATTTTAACCGATATAAATAAAATCAAAATAGTATCTACTACAATCGACTTATAGGCTTACTTTGAAAAGATATTCCGTTTGAAAAGACTGGTTACTATAGAAAACTAAATCATAAGCCCAAAACAAGTCAGCTGAGATCTTTTCGCTTTGATTTTGTATTGATTACAACCCTGCATCAATATTGACTGTGACTCTATTCTTTTGGGTTGCGGTTTATAGTTTTTGATTGTACGGAGAGAGGTACTCGCATGCGATTTTGATCGATATGGATGAAGTCGTTACAATATTTACTACCATTAACTTATAGATCTCGTATTAAAAAGATACTTCGTATAAAAGTTAATTACCGTAAAAAAATCAAAAACCATATGTTAGAAGCACAAAAGAAGGGGCCACGTATTGTGTAGCTTGAATTTCAGCTTACGAGACCAAAAAAATATCAAACTCTTTTTTACTCTAAAACTAATGAAAGAGAGTGTTTGAAGATTTGGAGTAAGCCATTTAGGGTTTGTTTGAAACATAGTAATATTATAGAAATTTCACAGAACATAGTATAATTTTTGCAAGATTCAAAGAAAATTTCCGTACTCTAAATAGGGCGTTACTTTTTTATCATGTTTTTTTTTCTTTTTGCTAACAGCACTCCCTGTCCCCCTGATTGTTTGTATCTATAACCATATCTAAAGACATAAAACTTGAGAAAGGTTAACAAGCCGAGCTCTAGTGAGCTCAATCAAACCAAACTTGAGCTAAAAATTGGATTAGAAGTGAAAACCTTCTAAATTTTGGTTAAAAATGCTTGAGGTACGCTCAGCTATGCTTGAGAAAAAGGTCCATTTTGTTTGTCATAACCGAATGGACCAGATGGTGCCAACTCCACCATCACGCATCGAGATCAAAGCACCAAGCCCTCCCAAAACCACCATCCTCATCGCATGGCGCCGCCCTCTGCCGCCACCTTCTCCTCCCTCACCGCCTCCCCCTCCTTTCTCACCACCTCTGCCTCTGCACCACCCACTCTCCCTCCTACCACAGTGACTTTGAGCCTGATCACCCTCTTCCCCAGCCCGCGATGACAACGGGGAGCTCACCTCCTTCCTCCACCGCATCTCCCACGCTCCTCCCTGAAGCACGCACTCAGTCGTGACCTAGAGGTTGCCTCGCTCGCTCTTCGTTTGGTCGATGGGTGCGGTGCCACACTGGGGATGAGGGTGTGGGATCGCCATCGGCGAGGAGTGGTACCTGGCCATATAGGCTACGGGAGGGCGAGGCAATTCAACCTCGTGTGGATGACCGTGCAGCAAATGCTACGCCTCGGGGTAGTCTTTTTGTACTCTTAGAAGTACATACTCTTACTTCTAATATATCACTTAAACAAATGTGTTATGGTTATTTATTAATTTTAGTATACTTAAATACTAATTTTAAGATACTCAATGCCTGCCGTGGAGGGAGCCCATGCCGCGATGACATCGAAAGAGGATTGTTTCGAGGAGTCAGCGACGAGGATGGGGATGTCGGGGCCGGGGCAAGCGTCGCGGCCTAGTAAAGTGCGGCGGTGAGGCGTTCCTAGCTGCTGCTGACGAGCACGAGCAAGCGGAACGGGGACGTGTTAGGGGGCAGGAACTTGAGCGCCTCGCGAATGACGTACTTGCAGCCGGTGAAACCCGATGCCGCGAAGATGATGACGTCGAACACCTCCAGCTCCGACACCACCTCAGAACTGCCGCACGACTATCAACCCACTTAGCTTTTCGAAATTTGGTCGTCCAATGAAGTCTAATGTTACACGGGCAATTCAAGGGTGAGAAAATCGCTTAACAAACTTTTGGAAACGCTAAAATTTGGCTTGATCACAATCCAAACAACGCTCCTGTGCTGTCAGGACCCATGTGTAATAGGGTCATATTTCATGGTCCTTTCAGGAAAATGTAAAAATGCAATCTTTTAGCAAAAATGTCAGGACTCATGCTGTGCCTCTTCCTGCCACATCACCATTACCCAGTAGCTTTCAAGCCACACCCACCACCAACGTAATATAGGGGGAATTTCCCAAAACTCTATACTTTCTTCCTAATCGAGCCACAATATATCTTCGGAAAGATAAAGTAGCAGTATTCAATTTTTTTCAACACATCCAAAATGGAATTGTCCGGACTATACTCGAAACACTAGAAGTTCAATGCTAAAGAAACATAACAAGTGGAACGTTTATACAGCAGTGCTATCTTTAATGCAAGTCTCGATGTACGTCAACAAGTACATAAAATTCTGACAAGAACAGAAATGAGATTACTCAGCATCCGTATACAATTCACTCTGCAACGAGCACTAGGCATTCTCGTGATCCAAGGGCTAAATAAAAAGGAAAGCAAAAATCACTGAGCTAGCTGTGATTCCTGAATCATCACCAGTTCATCTTAACTACCAGCTTTGAGAACTCAAATCCGAGGACACACAGCTAAATTTGGAGGACATGTGGCGTTCATTGTCCGCAGAATCCTACTTCATCGTGGCAACAAAGAATTAGGAAGAGCCCTCTCTTTACTCAATCTTGACAGATGAGTAAATAAGCCTGGTGAACAGGAAGCACGCGTAGAATCCAATTGTACCCGTCAAGGCGAAGAATGCATACGAGGCGATAAGCATGTAGCAGAAGTACAGAACGGCTGACACAAACTTTGTGATCTCCAGCTTTGTGAAGAAGTAGAAGGTCGCATACAAGAAGAGGTACAGAGCAGAAGACCCCGATGTCAAGTATGACCTCCACCACCACAAATAGTCCTCGCTGCACAGCTGGAAGTAGCATAGCACAATCGAGATCTCAGCACATGTGACTATCAGGATCAGGAAGACGAGGAAGAGGAACCCAAAGATGTAGTAGAATTGGTGCAGCCAGATGGAGGTCAGGATAAAGAAGAGCTCAATGAACACAGCTCCAAATGGAAGGATCCCTCCAATTAGAATTGAGAAGATCGGGTTCATGTACCAGGCCTGCTCAGGTATCTGCCTGGGTATCTTGTTTGTCTTCACAGGGTCTTCAATGGCAGGTTTCTTGAAACCAAGGAAACTCCCAACAAAAACAAGGGGCACTGAGATACCGAACCAAAGGAGGACAAGGGCAAACATTGTGGTGAATGGAACTGCGCCAGAGGACTTCTGCCCCCAGATAAGAGCATTCAAGAAGAAGAAAATAGCAAACACGCTGCCAGGGAAAGTGAAGGCTGTCCTCAACGCAATGTTCTTCCATTCTGATCCCTTGAACAACTTGTAGAGACGTGATGAAGAGTAGCCAGCGAGCAATCCCATGAAAACCCAAAGCAAGAGCATAGCTGTCATCAGTCCACCCCTGTTTGATGGAGAAAGGAAGCCAAGGACAGCAAAGACCATAGTGACAAGCAGCATGCCGAAAAACTGGACACCAGTACCAACGTAAACACAGAGCCAGTCGGAGTTTGATGGAGGCCTGAAAACATCACCATGGACAAGCTTCCATCCTGTTTCTTCTTGGGCTTCTTCCTGGGTCTCAAGCTGGTTATACTTGGAGATATCCCGGTAAAGGGTTCGAAGCATAATCATTGCAACCATTCCAGAAAGGAAGAGAACAATCATGAGAGAATTCACAATGGAGAACCAGTGGATTTGGTCATCCGTCATCAGTAGATAGGTGTCCCAGCGAGATGCCCACTTGATATCACTCTCCTGCAAGTTGACAGAGTAGTTAAAAGAATGAACTAGTAACACATAACATTCACACTCCACTTAGTGCACACTAAACAGTACTATAGCTACAGTAATTACTTCGATAGAATAGATGCATCCAAAAAAATAGCACATAAATTCTGACCTTGAAATCCACATCATATGTAAATATTATATCTTTGCCAACTTCAACCTCCTGAGGAGAATCAGATGATGTAATTGTACGTTTTGCATGAGGATCACAAGTGGTCAGGCGGGGTTTCTTGTCGTTCCACTGTCCTTCATATTCATGCTTAACACTGCAGAATATGTCATACAGTCATAGTTCTTTAGTTCAAATATAATAGCTGGAAGGATGTCACAATCCAAATGCATCAAAAGCATACTAGTTTAAAACATCATCATCATAAGCACAAGTATACCTGTATGGTTTTACTTCAAAGGCCACTATCCTAGAAACATCCCTTTGGGCATCCCTGTGATATTTCACCGTAAAGGACAAATGATTATGGATGAAGTACTTTTCATCCTTGCTCTGCCAAACACATGGAAAAAAGGTAAGCACATGGCTATGCATTTACATAGCATTTGATCAATATAGATAGTCGCACTTACCCCAGAGTATTGACCTTTGGCTCCAACGTGGAAACCATGTTGATAGAAATAAGCACCTTCTTGATCCATTCTCTGAATAGGAACGACTAGAGGTAGGTTGTCAAGAATCCTATTGAATTTGGAGAATTTACGTTTAGAACAATTGACAGGCATGAATAAACTCTTTGACAATCGAGAAACTAACTAGTAACTAGTAACATACATGTTCACACGGTACTCATCTTCAATCTTTTCCTTTAGAACCTTTGCTTCTTTCTCCCCAACTGAAATCTTGCATACTATTTGACACATCTGAGGCTCCCTCATTTCAAACTGGAAAACATAAATGTGAAAAAATGAACTAAGGCGTAATGTGTCAAGAACTGATCAACGAAAACACTGCATAGCAAAAGAACAAACCGTGTATGGAGAGTTCTCAATGCGATCACCACGAAGAACTTCACCCAGATTTTCAGCACTGTCAACAATAGTATCTGGCTTGCAGAATGGGAGAGAATAGTAGGAGTAGGGGAGTTGTGTCTTGATTGAGGTCAGTTTGTTGACTTTCACAGGGAGAGGATCTTTCTGCAAACATGGAACGAAGGTAATAAATGTTAGAAATGGTAAGTGTTAAGCTAGTGGTAGCATATCAACAAAACAGCTCCTATGATAAACATGTCAACCATCAGATAAAGACAAAGATTAATAAAACAAAGAAAGACAATAGGACAGATATCTAGAGAAAAACATGTAATATTAAATATATCTATAGGATAAAGACTACACAGCAGGTACACATACGGTACTGAATGACCGAATCCAGAAATCAACCCTCAACTCCAAAACTGGTTATTTAACACCCCCTTCAAAACCAGGTAAAACACCCCCTTCCAAGTAAAACTGGTTTTGCTGATGTGGCATCTACCTAGGCATGTTAACTCACACGCAAGTGCTGAATCTCCTCCTAGTCACCCTAAAAAGTTGATATTGCCTCCTCTCTATCCATGACCACCTATCGCGCCTATGGACGCCTTGGTCTTGGCCTCACCTCACATTGTGAGGTCACTATAGTGTATGATGAGTATTTCACCTTGTTGTGCAAGTGTTATCGAAGTTTAAGTTTGGTTTCGAGAGTCGGCAAAATTCAATTTCTGCTGTCAGTATAACCGGTTAGACTGGCTTAGGTGTAGCGGTCAGACTGGCCGATCCGGTGTGACCGGACTCTGATTGTCGAGTAGGTGCTTTGAATGATGCACCTATTCCGTTCCTTCCACCAGTACCAAGCTACTAGAATCAGTGGTTACTTTGTCCCTTCTCCAAAGTTCTATATGGATTGTCTCATGCAGATTTTCCAAAGTTTTCTTGCAAAATCGTCATATCTCATGCAGATTCCTCTACTTCCTTTCCTCTTCGTGCAGATCAACATCTGCAGGGTTGGGTGCTCGTCGAGACTTCACAGGAGGCGGTGTGGTGATGGTGACGAAAGGATAAGAGATAGAATAGGGAGGAGGAAGAAGCATCTGAGCCTGTCATTTGGACCAAACCAGTTTTTTTGTCTTGCGCTGATTGAGATTTGCTGACTCAGCAATATTTTGTTCTAATGGATGCCCACATCAACGAAATTTGGACACGTAAGTGCCACATCAACCAAAACCATGATGGTTTTAGCTTGGGGGGGTTTGCCTGGTTTTGAGACTTCAAGGGTGTCAAATGACCAGTTTGGAGTTGAGGGTTGATTTCCGGACTTGGACAAAAGTAAAAGGGGGGGTAAATGGACTTTTTGTGGTATTTTTTTTATGGACAACAAACAATGAGAATCCAACAATGTTGAGATGGTAAAGCAAGTATAGTAACGACCTCCATTGCCAAAAGAAACTTCCCCCCACCTACTCACATTTGTAGCCTACAAATATCCAAATCTATATTCCAAAACTACAGTCCTAGTAAATCAATCATCACTGACAATAACTACTATTGAACATCTAAACCCAAGTTACCCATCAAGCTCCTATTGTGATGCCATCACCCAAGCACTCTTGAACGTAAAATTCTTCAGCTCCACGTTCTCCGCAGAAACACCGGCCATCTCCGCACTTCCATCACTATAGATTTTGTCACCCTCGACACCATGCATCAGCAATCAAAAGCACACGCAAATTTTGTGAACGTAAAGGTTCCGTCACCCACGGCATCTCATTCATCACAACGCGCGCGCACAGATAACAGATTCCGAGCGGAAAAAACATGATTCTAGCGTGGCTTCTCGGCATCCAGACATTCCCAGCACCACCTACATTGCGCCAAGCCCCACCGTAATCTAACCCACCGCGTGCCGCCACCGACACCCAGATCTCGCAACAGCCCAACCGCAGATCTGGCCACCCTAACCCCGGATCCGACCCGAGCACGATCCCAAACGGCACAACACAGCGAGAGATCCAAACGAGGAGGTTAGGTTGTAGCAGGGCAGCAGGAGGCGTGTACCTTCTCGAAGTCGTTGGGTGCGACGCCGGGGAGGTAGAACCCGGCAGCCGGGGCCGCGAGGCAGAGCGCGGCGAGGGCGACGGCCAGCACCGCCGCCGCCGAGATCGCCATGGGGACGGAGGCGGAGGAAGGCTAGGCCGTGGAGGTGGCGACGCGCGCTCACGGCTCGCTCGTCGGGTGGGTCGGGGTGGAGACAGAATGACGAGACGAGATGGCCCTTTTCCGTTGCGACGAGGTGGTATTTTAATGGAGCTGGGCAGGAAGAGGAGAAACGAATGCGCTGCGCGTACGCAATGCGTTTCTCCCAAAACCAACAAAACGCCACTGGCAAGCGGGCCTCATTTCCGTTCACTGACTCACGGACCCACTTGTCAGTCCCGTACAAATTTCGCGCGTGAACTGCTTGTACGCGTAGCTCTACGCGTGTCTTTTACGGGTATGTGATAACAGATAAAGTGTAGTGTATGCCATGTGGGGCATGGTTACATGCGCTGCAATGAACCCACCTGTCAGTGAAGCGACACCAAATACACGTGGGCCCGGTACTGGTGGGTGCAGCAGTAGTGGCGAGGGACGGGAACGTCTCAACGACGTGGGGGGCTTTGCTTGCGTTTGTGCCAAACTAATTCGGGCAGGTGGGCCCAGGCACCGGGGCGAGTCCACCATGGGCCCACACGTCAGTGAACGGGTTGGGTACGAACTCGGGCGATGGCTGGTTGGTGTGTCGTCGTGGTGGTGGGGGAGCACGACCGAGAGGCGGCCGACGCGAGCGGCGCATCAGGTATGTACTGACATGTGGGCGCAAACATTGCATGGCCCACTAGTCGGTGACAACAAAGAAAAGGTTTTGTGTCTGGAGGGAATGGAGGGGATCTGTCGGTGCCGGCTGGCAATGATCCACTTGCGTTGGGGCGTGGGACCGCTGAATTGACGCTCGGGCTCCGTGACATGTGGGGGCCACATTAGCCCACATGCTTTTAATGTATGTTTGTTGGCGCTCCGATGCTTTGACTTGTTTGCAAGGCCCGCCGTTCAGGTTTTTGGTTTTTGATTTATTTTTGATTTTTAGTTTTTGTATTTTTAAGTTTTTTATCAGGTTTTTTCTTGCATTCATTTGTATTATATGTGATGGGTTAATCTTTTTTATTTTTAGATTTTTTAAATTAATTACGTAAAATAAGTCTCCGTCAGTTATAGTGTAATTTCAGTCAGCTCCAGTGTAATTTCAGTTATAATTTCAGTGAAATTTCTTTTTTGGTTACTGTAGCAATTCAATAAAAACAGATAGGCTAAGTCTGAACACACCTTGAGGCTAGTTAACTCTTACACCTATCACTTAGTGACTCAATAAATAAATTAGAGAAGTAGCTGTGTAAAGAGAAATTAAATTTCACCAGACGAATCTCTTTTTCTTCTCTTCTGACACATGCATGCATGACTAATCCTTTTTCTTCTGTCCTAACTCACGCACAAGAGCAGACAGCAATTTATTATAGGACCAAAGATGACAATAAAAGGATATAAATGTTGCTTTAAAATTCTCTCAAATATTTAACACTCCTTCACTCTAATAGCTATAAAACTATGAAGATTGGAATGAGAAACCAACACTCAACAAGAAAAACCAACCACTTAAATTTTGAGAAAAATCAAAAAAATCGTGCATACCTTTAATTGCACTGAGGTACTACTTTTCTCAATGAATAGTATTTTGAGCACGAGTTCAAAAACAAGAATTGATGCAACTTTTAATCCGTAGATCAAAATAACATAAAATTTATAGGGATTTATTCTAGGATATTAATAACCTATTCCAACAAAAGATCATTGAAACCATGATCAAAATTAAGACTTTTTTCAATTTATTGGAGAGTTGCACCAAAACCAAGCCAAAATCTCAGACGATGAAAACAACTTATTCGTGGGAAGATGATGGTCAAGATGACTCTAGATATATTTTCACATGTCATAGCAAACTAGAACACTAAAGAACATGATCCAAAAACCCTTGAAATAAGAAATTACTCGATGACGTCAAAATCAAGTAAAATTGGGTTTCTTGATGTACTTGCTATTAAAATGACTAGATGATTGAAGATTGATTTCAAAAGGTTATCTCTAACTCATTCACGTCCATATCACAACAAGATCAATAAGATTGAGGGGAGATATTAAACCAACCAAGATAAGAGAAAATCAATCAACACATAAGGAATCTATCGGGATGATCAAAATTGATATATTTTTTTTACTTGAGGTAGTTTTTATAGCCACATCATCTTAGAGGATGAAAAGTACACAACACACTCAACTCTTAAACCCTAATCATGAACATGAGAGCACATGAGAGATGGATTAACACATAAGGAATCTATCGAGATGATCAAGATTGATATATTGTTTACTTGAGGAGGTAGTTTTTATAGCCACTCCATCTTGGATGATAAAGAGTACACAACACACTCAATTCTTAAACCCTAATTCTAGACATGAGAGCACATGAGAGATGGATTGGATAATTAACACAAGTCTCCATCTCAAACCATTTATATAGGTGGGCTAACCAGCCACACTTAGTCCTAATGGATGTTATCCACTTAGTATAATGAGGGAAACATGTTAACTCATACACATGGGTTTTAACTCATACATATCACTTATACATGTCTTTCAAAGCGTATAAGTCTAAATCCACTAAGCCCTTTTCACATGATCCAACTTGATCAAACCAACTTCTCCTTGATATAAACCACTCTCCAAACGCCATACATACACCATGGTTTTGATCCAAGGCAGATTCTGGTATTTTGGCTAAACTTACGAAAATATTATTTCTTGATCGAGTCTTCATCTTCCATTGCAAACAATCATCATACTTACCATATGTAGGTTCACCATTGGCTTGCCATGTGTCAGCAAGTCTCTTTCACTAGGGTTTTATCGGACCATACGTCACTTGGACCAATCAAGCCATATGGTGCAAACCCGCCATTTGAACTCGCTTTCAATATTTCCACTTTTCTCGTGTCATTCTTAAACTCACTACCTCGTCCGGCATTCTTGATCATTTTGAGCCTCGATTCCTCACTGAGTGTAGTCTCAATCCTCGTTCGCCGATCATGGTGACTTAAACTCCCAGCATATCTAAAGATAAAGAAATCATTTTCAGACACATGTTCTCCACAACTTGACCCACATTAGCTAAAATATGTATTATACAACCTTAATGTAATGACCCAGGTCACCCAACTCAATCCATGACTTAAAACACAAAAAACATGTTTTTCTGCCAAATCCGGAAGTACCACTCGCAACACACCGGTACTACCGCTCCTCTGACCGGTTCTACTACTCCTTGCAAACCCAAACATGACCTCTTTGAAAAAATGTACCACTCACACTCAGCACTACTACCGCATAAACACTTGCGTGCTTGAAAAAATGTACACTTGTGACTACTACCGCATAAACACTTATACTACATGTTATATGTGGTACATCCAATATTTCTGGGACTTCTAGAAAATAGCTCAAATCAATTATAATATTTGTAAAATCATTTAACCACTCCACAAAACCTACAATAATTAATCACAACATCAAACATGATAATTTTTGCAAAATCACTTAACTACTCCACGAAACTTACAATAGTTAATCACAACATCAAACATGACATTCTCACATAGTCATTCATCCTTCATTTGCCTAGTTTGAAAAATGATGCGCGAGAAGCAGATGGCCTACGACCAGCGTACACATGGCAGCAATATTTTCCACAGCCGTCGCGATGAGGAACGCTTGGGACCCAGCAGGCGCGGTGCATGAGAACAGCTGAATCAAAACAACTAGGGAATGAGCGAGAAAAAACTAGTTGAATCAAACTGAAGATAGAAAACATGATGTAATAGAGAAAAGGGCGGCGGCGGTATTAAGGTTCTAGGGTTCTACGCTACAGCTAAAAGAGAAGAACAAAAGTTTACGTCATCATCCATGGTTCCATTCCACGCCACACAGGCTTAAGTATCTGGGAGTTTTTCACTTCTTACATTTGGTAAACTAACTAAAACTTAACTAAAGTAACAATATCGAAACAACAATTACATATACAATTCATCACAGTGATTATTGCATTTAGTGTCATTCCTCCGATTCGACTTAAGCCTCTCATCCAAGCAATCCCAGCCTTCTATCTTGGACATTTGAAATCGGCAAAACGTTATAGCCAGCGCTGAGTTTATCTGTCCTCCTTCTGCTAAATTTGGTTCCTAATAGCTGCGAGGAGGCTGGGCAAGCACTCAGTCGGGATAGCTAATAAATTTGTAGCATGTGGTAGCGACTAGCGAGAGGTGCCTGGAGGAAAAGAAGACGGTGCCGCTCAGGGGAAAAGCAAATGAGGCTAAATATTTTACCCTAGCACCAAAAACTATATTTCTCTCCAAAAACCTCCAAGGTTAGCATCTTACTCATGTCTCTATTTATAGTCTAAGATCCAAAACATAGGCTTATCCAGAAGCCCACAAGCTCATACCCAATGTAACAAATAAGGGGCTCGAAACTCTTACATAACACGAGTTTTTCACACTACCTAATTTTGGACACTCCAAATTACCACACGTCATAACATCTAGATTGTACCTACGTAGTTTTAACACACATCATCTATTTTTGATCTCCACGCACCCCAACTCGAGCACAACTGTTTCCTCTATCATCCTTGACCCTCTAGACCATGACTTTGCATCAAGTCATCTCCTAGTCTTCGTCGTAGACCATGATTGCCTCTAAGTTATTCTGCACATGCAAAGACCAAAACAACATCTTTTCTAGGTATAAGTTCTTTCCAGCTTAACTAACATGAGTCCACACATGCCACACGCCTCACATAGCATCAATAAACAACATTGTCAATTATTCATCATCACAAATATTCTAGACCTAATCACATGATCTAACAGTAATATTAAATGACAATGGAACTGTTATATCGCATCATGTGCACACTCATATCATGAAAAAGAAGACCCATCTCGTGTGGGCATGTCAGACCTATTTCGATAGGCTCCATAAGAGTGGAGAGACCCCGAGCCGATGAGGATGAGCTTTTGAGAGAGTGAACATCGATAGGTGTTCACTCAACTATATCGGTATAAACTATGTGATGAGCATATGAGCATGTAGTGTAGCTTGCATTGCATGATGGAACGAAAGTGATGACATGAGACAAATGGATGATGATATATAATGTTTACTATTTTATTATGTACTTGTTGTATTGTGAACTCACATTTGCTTTGTTTATATTTTTATTTAACCGTTGATGGTGACATGCATTGAAGTGGGTGTAGCATACTTCACCACATCTATTGAATAATATTAGATCTCACAATTATCATGTTTAGACATTTAATGGTTAGCTCAACTTAATTAATGGTAATTACTATTTTGTTGAGACTTGGAGTTTTGTGTGGACGTGTTTAGATCTAATTATCTATGGTTGGTGATTACTTGTCGTTAATGTTAGTGTGTTTGATTTATTGCGGTATGACATTATTAGTTGTTTACAGTTTATACTTGTTTCCTATCAATAACTGTTCTCATCATATTAATAATATCGATGATGGTTATTTCTTGATAGTGTTTTATTTAAGGGAGATGTTGCTGGAATTTATTATTGGTGGTTTTAATTAAAGTGATGTCAAATATTAGTAGTATTCTATGCTTAATGTTGGGTTGGGGTGTTACACAGGATTCTCTAATAACGTAGGAATAAGATAAACATATAAATATGATATGAATGCATGTGTAAAATAGATTATTAGAAAACAAAGGAATTTTGTAGGATTAGGTGTTTGGAACATAGGATAGAAAAAACACACGAATTTTTGTATAGTTGTATGAACAGTAATCCAGAAACGTCATCAACTATAATAGCTAGAGAGGAATTTAATCGCGCGATTAACATCGGTCTTACTATGAAAGGAAGAAAAAAAGAGGTGAGGGCAGAAGTTTTTCCTACGTTTTTTCTTGTGGAATCGAGGTGTCGAAAAGTTACCATGTATACCAAAGTAAAAGGGCCAAAAAAAGGGGGAGTTTGCGGCAAGCAATGGATTGATCTCCCAAAATCGATTCTCACAACGTATCTCGCACTTTGTTAAATGCATCAAACTATCATGCACATTACACCTCTTCTGAGCATCAGTCCGAAGTCCAGATAGACTAAACCAAAACATCACGTACATGTAGCATTTCACTTGCAACATCTGGAAACGAAGAGGAAATAAAGAGCACAACAAGCTAGACCCAAATGGCACCATCACCATGCACTTTGTCCCCGCTCCACACATCTAGACCCAAATCCAAACCCCTTCTCCCTCCCTCCCTCCTCTCTTCCTGAAAATAAAATTCTATAGGGAAGGGCCTCCCGCAAAGGCCCCCATGCGCCGTTGGATCAAGATGGATCCCATGGCTCATGAGGAGAGCCTCCCGTCCATTCCCGTGAAGCCCCCTATCAGCTGTTGGATCGAGAATGATCCAACGACTCATGAGGCGTCTTTATGGAAGGTCTTTTCCCACTGTGTTTTCTTTCTCTCTCTGTACCCTGTCAAGAGAGAAAGAAAAAGGAAAATGCTCATGCCAATAGCAATATCCACAGTGAAACATCAACACACTCCCCTAGGATAGTAACATAGCACTACAAGAGCAAGAAGTGTACCATGCATGCAAACACTAACCAATCGTAAGTAGATAAAATTCAAAAATTTCAGTCAAAATTCATAAACCACAGTAATATCAATCAGACCCAAAGTTCTCTGGTCTCCTTTGTTGCTTAGCGATACAGTACCTATACACACTAGGGATGGGAGATCTGTACAGGGGGCAACAGTAAGTTTCATGGCTTCACGAACCTAGATGCTTCGACGAAAGTTCGTCCACCCGATGGTGCTCAACAGAATGCCGACCCTCATCTCATATACAGAAGCTAACACAACAACGGCTCACAGAACAAATAAATACCACAAACTAATACATTAATTAAATCAACCCTAACCTCACAGAATCAATTGTTTTGGACAGGAACTACCGCAGAAGTATCTTTCAGGAGGGAATTCTTCATGTCATCGGAATTAGTTCTGATGCTGAGCAGGGTTTGTGCAGACTCCAGCGCCTTTTCACCTCCAAGTTCTATAGTCGTGTCCTTAATGGAATCACTGTCAGCATCCTTCTGCATGATGGCTGGAGGATCCTGATCTGATGTCGAGGTCACTGCGCTGGGTTGCTCAGTGGTTGTCGCTGCTGGAGTGATCACAGAAACAGGCCCCTCTCTCATCTCGCTGCTGCTTCTAAATGGTTGATCATGGTTGTGCTTACCTTCATAAGTTACCACAAAATTATTATCGTCATCTGCTGCTTTTTCAATATGCTTCCGGACAGGACAACCATCATGTGTGCAGCGGTAATAGCTCCTGCAGAGGTTGGATCAGAAAGCAATTTAATTCAAACAGTACCTAGTAAAACAGGACATATGGGCAGAGAATAATAAACAAAGTACAGAAAAAGGATGCAAACTGCAAATCTTAATAAAATGGTTTCATGCACATTTTGGGATCGAGGTGCTTCACAATGAATTAGTAAACCTGTATCTTCATTCATTGGTAACTTTTTGTTGGTAACGTGCAACTGTTTGTATTGTGCAAATGAGAATTTTTTTTATGGCATAGCTACATGACTCACAAAGAAAATGCTTTGTAACACATTCATAACATCTGAAAGCTATTTAATACTCTACAAGACAGCTAAACAACAAAGATGTGTGGGAGTGATCTTTGGACATGGGAAAGATTCTACAAAAAGAAAAAAAAAGAAAAATCTGAACAAATGATGCACCAAATTCATCTGAAGCAAAACTTAAGAATGGAGCACCAATCAACAAAACATAACACTTTGGGTTCAGGTACCATAAGGAATGTTAGAGTGCACAATGGGCTTTTTGTACCAGAGCTTCCGATGTGCCTCTTCAGTGCCCATTTAGGAAACCGATTGCCATGGTGTACTCGATGGTATTGGTACGATACCTATCCCCTTAAATTACAAGCTCGATACCACTGTCGTATTGACACCAAGATGAATGCCCATCATAGGTAGCAGAACGGCACACATGATCACAGTACAGCTATGGCAAATTACAGTTTATGCCACATAGAACTTGTTAAACATGATGATTGTAAAACAACAGAACTGCGATAGCAAAAACACACTCAAAACAAGTTAAAAGGGTTTTATTAGCATCATCACTGATGACATTAGCATATCTGAAACTCACTATAAAAGTGCACCATAATTTTAATCAAAGTCTTGTGTACAGTGAAAGATGTGTGGGATTAATTGATATGTGTAATGATCTGTAGCATTAAGGGCTAGTGGGGACTGGGGAGGACCAAATGAAAGATACTTGTTAGTCGGCATTTGTCCTTACACTTCTTACATCTCACAGGCAGAAACAGTAATCCATTTCCTTTCAATATATAAACATATTCCTTAAATATAATATTAGGAATCTGTTTTGACGGTTCAGGACCTGTCCTTTCTTGTTGGCTGTCCATTAGCCCCTTCTGTTTCAGAATGACAGAATGTAAGGACGGTATGCACTTCTACTGTAAAAAATTGCTAGCTTTCACCAAGAATTATTTCATCGTTATACTGGCTCAATCACATAAACATTATATTCGTCTTTAAAAGAACTTCCAGAAAATTGTAGATTTATAGGTGTCACTATTATATTGTAATATAAATAATTAAAGTATAATCTAGGAGACCGTGACAAAAATTGGGGCCATAGATTTTGAACATCTTATTGTTTCTGTACCATTAGTGATACTCTGATACTCATAAAGTTATTTGCAAGCTAGGACTGAATCTCACTGGAAGTAAAGGGAAAATGTCATTCAACCACACATAATACCATTTATATTACTTAAGATGGTGTTGCATGAGGAATTCAGTTTCCACAAACATAATTAGATGTCATTTGTGCAAATATTGTATGGACAGTTCCAAGCATCAGGGAACACAAAGTTCATCTAAATTATGAAAGCAAACCAGCAATGCCAGCCACCAGTTCAATGCAATAACCCAATACCCAAATGTCGAGATCAGGTCAAAATTTGACTATCTAGTAGGAATAAGAAAAAGAAAAAAAGGGAAACACAAGAGATAATAAACCTCAATAGCTAAAAGTAAAAAAAAAACTAAAAATGACACCAGGATGGACAAAAATGGGTCAAGAACTCAAAATCCTCTTAAATAACAATAGACAGAGAATATTCAATAGCACAGGTGTAAAATTGCTCTATAGTACTGTACTTGAATTGAAGTTAAGTGCACACCATCATTAAAAAATACCTAGCATAGAAGTAGCATTTGTGTTTAATAGATACACTGCAGTAACCATGAATGAGAGATCGCAACACACACCTGGGGTTTGGATTTCCCTTAACAATTTTTTGTCCATACTTACGCCATCTGTATCCATCACTCATCTTCCCAGCCTGCACAATAATCTTTTGCTCTCTAACAGTTCTGAGAACTGGAGATAAGTTAGGTGTCGTGGTTTCAACTATCCTGCTCAAAGAAACAATACAGTAGAGAAAACAAAAGGTAAGTACAACTAATAAAAATTAAAAAAGTATGAATGAAGCGAATAGTGCAACAGTACAATGACCTTCGCTTTGGCTGGGGCTCTGCACTAGGATGTTCATCTTCAGATTTGTTACCAGCATCCCCTTCACAATCACTTGAGCAAAAGAGCTGCTGTTCAGAGGTTTCAGAGACAGCACTCTGGTTTAATTTACATGTCGGTGTACGGGATTCCATAATTTCATTGTTCACAAGTCGCAAGGTTTCATCATCTCCAGAGGGAACATTAATATGAGGCACTCTCTCTTTTACAAGTCTTGTCTTTTGTGGTGGTTCATGATTATGTGTTCCTCTATATATGATTTCCACAACACGGCCATCAGGACAGTGCTCAACCTTCTTTTTAGCCAAACAATTTGAGTTGGTGCATCTATAGTAGCTCCTAGAATTATCACTACTTTTCACTTGCTTCTGACCATACTTCCTCCAGTTGAAGCCATCACCCACCATATTTACAGCCACATGGTGATGAAGTTTTGACTCAGATGAGGATGACTTCTCTGCCATTGGTCTACAAACACTTCCTTGAGTTATCGACGGTGCTTGCTGCAGTGGCACTACAGCTTTCGGTGTTATAGGATGTGGAAATGGACTCGACAGCCCTTCTGAATATGCAGATGAGGTTGGTGATTGCAGTTGCATTTGTGCCTGAGCTGTAACACTTGCCAAAGCTGCTTGATGACTCATCGCAAACTGGCCCTAATTTCAAAAATATAGTTTTTCACAAATCCAAGTAATACACTGAAATAAAGCACCATACATAACTTGAAAACAAAGTTTGGTAGTCTGAACTTTGTTGACATGAAAACCCAAGGAGCATGGTAATGCATATCTAGTAAGAACCACTGTGGCATGCTACAGGAAACAAACTCACTCAATAAACTATAACTGTCAATAGAGATTTCATTCCAACCAACAAATTTCAATGTACTACTACCCACATAACACAAGAACCTAGGATCTTTGCAGCATGTTGAACAAGATTAAGCCAGTCCCTTTACACGTTAAACAGAAGGTGACGCAGTGATCCAATATGTATTGGATTAAATTAGAGGTCTATATCTTCATATTTAGCTATGATCTGTCGGTTTAATGTTAGAGCACACATTTCTTCATTGCAAAAGAGAGAGATATACACAGTCATATACATGGATATGGGCCTCTTGGGCCTAATGCTGCTATGGCCTATTCTACTCTTAACACCCCCAAAAAAAAAAAAAAACTTAAGGTGGATCTAACACATTTGAGTCTGAAAATATGAAACCTATGGTGTTGTCTAGATTGAGCCTTCGTGATGAAATCTGCCTCTTGAAGCTCCGAAGGAACATATTGGAGACAAATAATTGATTGTTAACAATGAAAACATTTGAATGAAGCATCCACTCCAATATGCTTGGTTAGCTCATGCTTGACAGGATCATTTGCAATCTGAATAGCAGCAATACTGTCACAAAGGAGTGTGAGTGCATCACACGATACACCAAGATCAGCCAAAAGCCACCGAAGCCATACAATCTCTGATGTGGTAGTGGCAAGGGCTCGAAACTCAGCCTCAGCACTGGAACAGAACACCGCAATCTGTTTCCTAGACTTCCAGGCAATGAGAGAGGTGCCAAGAAAGAGACAATAACCAGTGACTAAACGGCAATCAGTAGGATCACTGGCCCAAGTGAAGACGGAATAAGCATGAAGTTGAAGCTGATTAGAGTGAGCATAGAACAAATGACGAAATGTTATCCCCCTCAAGCACCAAAGTACACAAAGTAAGTGACTATAATGAACTAAGATAGGAGCATTGACAAACTAACAAGAACATGAACTACATGAGCAATATCAGGCCTAGTCACAGTGAGATACACAAAGCTACCTACAAGATGCCTATAGCGAGAGAGATCCTCAAGAGTGCCATCAGTAGGACACAGCTGCAAGTGGAGCTCCATAGGTGTAGCAGCAATGCATGTATCAGTAAGACCTAAGCGAGAGATTAAATCCTAAGTGTACCAATGCTGAGAGATCAGTATGATCAACCTCAATTCCCAGAAAGTAACTGAGGAATCCCATATCTGACATCTTAAACTGCTCACTCAATTTTTGCTTAACAAAGGCAATGTATTATGAATCATCTCCAGTAATCAACATGTCATCCACATAGAGTAGAAGCAGTATATACCCACGCTTAGAGGTGTGAATGAAGAGTGCATGATTATGTTCACTAGGAAAGAAACCAGCAGCTTGAACCACGTAGCTAAAGCACTCAAACCAGGCACGAGGGGCTTGCTTGAGTCCATAGAGAGCCTTTCGAAGGCGACATACATGCCTAGATGGAACTTCAACACCGAGAGGTGGTTCCATGTAGACTTCCTTATGTAGATCACCATGAAGGAAAGCATTCTTAACATCTATTTAAGAAATTTTCTATAATCAAATAGCAGCCACAACAATCAAAGTGTGAACTATTGTCATGTAAGCAACTGGAGCAAAAGTCTCATCATAGTCTCGACCATGAGCCTGCTGCAAACCTCTAGCAACAAGGCGAGCTTTATAGCGCTCCACAGAACCATTTGACCTGGTTTTTACCTTGTAAACCCATTGCATATGATAGGAGCTGATTGAGGGGGTAGTGGCACCAAATCCCATATACTAGTACCCTTTCGAGTTGCAAGCTCCTCAGACATAGCCAGTTACCATTCAGGTAGTAGAACTGTTTCGTAATAAGTACTAGGTTCATGTGCTACTCCTGCACAGAAACCATATCTGTCTGGAATCTTAATGGAACAACGGTCATGAAGAGCATACCTCGATGTCTGAGAGTCGTCAGTGCAGGGATTAGTGGTACTAGCCGGAGCAGCAGAAGTCAAAGGAATATGAAGCTCAGAAGCAGATGGGACTCTAGGACAACGACTATAGCGGAAAGGAAAAGTATCTGAAGGTGGAGCTGGTGGAGGAGAAACCTATGAAGGAGGCTCTGGAGACAGAGATGATGATGGCAGATCAGAAACTGACTCATCTGGAGAGAAAATAGGTGGAAGAGAAAGAAACGAGGTAGACTCTAAGGAGGTTGATGATGATGGAGTGGAAGAAGAGTAGACGAAAGGTTGATCCTCAATAAAAGTGACATCTTGAGAAAACCGAATGCGACGAGCAGAGGGATCATAGCAATGATAACCCTTGTGCTCAAGACTATACCCAAGAAGAGCACATTCAATAGGCTGAGCGGTCAATTTGGTACGTTCACGAGGTGCTAAAAGAACATAGCACGTACAACCAAAAACACGAAGATGGTCATACTTGGGAGGAGAACCAAACAGAATTTCACCAGAGCACTTGCCTTGAAAACGAGATGAAGGATGAAGATTAATCAAACAAACAACTGTTGAAACAGTAGATATAAAAGAGGAAATCATAAGAGTACAAGCTATCTCAATAATATGATGATACTTACGCTTAGCAACACCATTCTGAGCATGAGCACCTGGACATGAAAGCTAAGAAAAAGTACCTTCAGAAGAAACTCGTGAAAAGTTGTGGATAGGTACTCTCCTGAGTCAGAGCGGAAAACACGAATAACACTAGAAAACTGCGTATGAACCATGCGAGCAAAAGCCTGGTATATAGATATCAATTGAGAGCGATGCTTCATGAAATAGACCCAAGTATATCGAGAGTAATCATCAACAAATATAACACAGTGTTTGTGACCACCATTCAAAACAAAAGGAGAAGGACCCCATACATCAGAGTGCACTAAATCAAAAGGATGATTTGAACGAGAAGTGTTGGAGGGGTATGGAAGTTGTATCTGTTTGCCTAGCTTGCAACCTTTGCAATGAAAACCAGCATCTACAGTAACATGGCCTAAAACACCCTGCTGAGCTAAAGTGGACAAACAAGAACCACATAGATAACCTAAGCAATGATGCCACTGGGCAAAAGAAGGCACTGAAGTGGTAGCAACAGAAGTGATAGATGACACGGAAGCTGGAAGATGTAAGGTATCAAGAACATAGAGGCCCATATATCCTCTACGGCGATGGCCAGTACCAATCACCCTTTTGCTCTAACGATCTTGCACATAACAAGAGGTATCATCAAAACCAATGAAATAATTCATATCAGCCAGCTGACCAACAAACATAAGATTCATGGATAGCTGTGGAACAAAAGAAATAGTAGGAACAGAAAACATGGATGTAGCAAGAGAACCCTGATATGTAACAGAACAAGATGTACCATCAGCTGTCTGAACGGATGGATTGTCCTTCACTGGATGGCAGGACACAAGTTAAGAGCAGTTAGAGGTCACATGAAAAGAGGCCCCTGAATCAAGTACCCAAGGCTGAACAGCACTGGAAGTAGACTAGGAAGCAGCTGAAACTAAGGCACATTTCGTTGAAGGCTCTGACTCAAGAACTGAAGCGATGGAGGGCCTCCACTAGGTTGAAGAGATCCACTAGGTTGAACTCAAACAATCAATACAAGGAAAAACACACAAATATCGAACCTATCAAAGAATCAAGTATTGTGTACAATAAGTGGAGTTCAGAGAACAACGAAAGAATACAGACAATGGTATTGGTGAACAGAGAGAGGGCAATGAATGAACTCAGCGCCAGATCGAGTTCATCCAAGGCCACCCTTTATACTCCTTTTGTTACTAAAAATAGCCATTGTTACATGACAACTAGCTTGGCTACAAGAATAAAGAAAGGCCAATAACCAACAAAGTCAAGATTACACTAACAATCTCCCTCTAATCTTGACTTACTAAACTCATGCTTTGGCTCAAGATCAACTCGCGATTCACTACGCACTCGCATCCCGCCACTACGCCATCGCTTTGACTAATCTTATTACATGCATTGCTAACACATGCTAATTAATGCAAAACAAGATTAAACCGACAAGTCTAATCTTGTTGCCATTATTTTATCACTTCCTGCTTCAAAGTAGTGAAGGAACAACACTCGACTCTTGGCGATTATAGCAAATTAGAACTAACATCACCTTAGCATCAGTTCTTTTCCAAGTCTTCTTGATGGCATCATCAGTTTCCTTGAATCGGGAGGATCATCGTTCAGGTGATCCTCAAGACCGACTGCACTTATGACTACCATGGCCAAGAAGGCCTACTCTCTATAGTTCGAACTATCTAACTTGATGTCGTCGACGCCGTTGCATTCTGCTGAGGCGAGGAGTTATCCTTTGCCATGATAGTAGAGAACGCAATAAGTGGAGGTTCAGAGAACAACGAAAGAACTAGAGAGGGCGACCAGAGGGCCTCTACTCAAGGCCACCCTTTATACTCCTTTAAGTTACGAGATGAAGAAGAGGCTAACAAAGAAAGACTAACGAAGAGGCCTACTACGACTAGAGAACCTAGCAACTCGCGAATCGGAGGATCATCGCTCGTGATCCTGTAGCACGAGTTCGAACTATCTAACTTGATGTCAATGACCAAGAGGAGTTAGAGGTAGAGGCAGAGGGAGTCGACATCAACACTTGTTCCTCTCCTGGCGACCATCCTCATCAAGAAGGAGTCGCTCGGTGGAGATGTAGAAGAAACCAACGGCGACGGCTGGGATCAAAAGTAGCACTAGCGGGGTGAGGAAACCGCAGCAAAGGAAGGGGCTGGCGACGACGACGTGCAGCGCAACAGCCGCAGCAAAGGAAGGGGGTTGACGATGATGCGTAGCGCAACAACCGCAATAGAGGAGGGGGCTGACAACGATGAGCGGCAACTAGCAGAAGAGGCCGATGACACGGAAGATCTACAGCGGTAGAGGAAGGGGCCAGCAGCGCAGACAACATGAGCGGCTGCAGCCGGCGACGAAGCAGACAACGCACAGCGCAACCGTCATGAAGAAAAGGCCAGCGCCAGCGATGTGGAAGGGATCGACGACGGCGACAGCGCCGGCGACGCGGAAGACGGCGGCTGCAACTCAGAGAAGGCGGCTAGGGTTAGGGATTTGGCAGTCGCAGCAGCAGCCAGTGCTCTGATACCATGTCAGTTTAATGGAAGAGCACACATTTCTTCATTGCACAAGAGAGACATATACACAGTCATATACATGGATATGGGCCTCTTGGGCCTAATGCTGCTATGGGCTATTCTACTTTTAACATGATCTACCAGGATTAGGACATATACAGATAGCATAAAAAAACGATATACATTGCGTCAAATAAAATGAAATGGCAACTATAGCATTAAGTCAATTGCTCATACCGTACACATTAGTGCACTGATGTTACAGCTGAAGCAAGTACAAACTTCTACTAAATCTTTTGTAATGTTTTTGTAGTCACTGTAATATTACTTCTGTATGCATATCTATATGTGTTTTGGTTTGACCAACTTGTAACATCTTCCTAGAACAATAAAATTGCATGGTGTGCTAAAGATAGCAAACATTGTAACTTGTGTTTAATGATAGGTGTTGCCATAGGACTGCCCCCAAAAAAAAAAAGACTTTGCACCAACATTTCTAAATGCAGAAACTTCATATGCATCACTTGAACTGAAAATTGAAAACACAATCCATTTGCAGGCTTTAGATAGTACAATCCTAAGGAATTTCAATTCCTTCACAGTAATAGTTCCAAGCCCAACCCTACCACCATGGCAGTAGCCAGTAAAATTACACAAGGTGACAAAGTGACGACTAACAATGTTGCAACAAAGATCACTCAACTCAAGCACCACCTAGAAGTCTAGCACATATATACAGAAGTTCCAGAACATGACCACTACCCCACCCAACCCCCCTTCTTCTAGAATGAACACCTGGAAATTATTAACTACGAATACATATACAAGCACAACCTAAGAATAGCACAATACTCCAAATCGCTCTATTTTATCACATATGAGTCATCAAGTTGCATTATCTCAATTCTGATTTAAAAGCTACAATCCAAATTGAAATATCAGTTTGTCCACATGTGAATTAATCAGAAGGAACTCCAGTTCCTTGATAGTACAATGCCTGAACTCCAACCTTACTGCACTGTGACACTCACACTATGATTTTAAAATATGGCAAAGTGATACTACTGCAACAAAATTCATTATGACAACATGTAGCTACACTTAAATACATGAGTTCAGGCCCATCACTATTAGCATCACATGAATTTCAAGCTTCCTTGGATTCCTGGAATTTGTTATTCCAACCCAAGTACAATATTAACTATTAAGAAGTGCACAAGCACGACCTGACAAGGGTATGGCAGAAAAAATCAGCCCCATTTCCGGCACCAACTATCACATGAGACACCATCATACTACAATGTATGGTAAGTTCTGTTTGGCTAAATAGGATCCAAAATCTACTATCACTTTGTCCACACATCAAAAGCACGCATCGAAATATGCCCTTTTTTTCTACACCAACACTCTGCACTAGCCATTTCGTTTACAATATACACAATGCGTCCGAATAAAATACCATCTACTCTAGGAACGACCTGAACAGGACGCACACAACCCTAACTACTTCCAACGCCCATCCAGTACCTACAATGCAACCAAAAGACCTAGCGACCTAGAGTGAGGAACGGAAAACGCACCGTGAACCCTGGAGACGCGATGTAGCACGGCACGGCCACCACCGGCACCGCCAGGATGGGCGCCCCCGCGCCACCCCCGGCCGGCCGCCGCGTGGCCTCCACCTCGACCTTCTCTTCCTCCTTGTCCTTCTTCTCAATCTCGTTCCCCTCCACCTTCCCCTCCACCTCCACCTCCATCTTCTTCTCCTTCGCCTCCGCCTCCGTATCCTCCTTCTTCTCAATCTCCATCTCCTTTGCCTCCACCTTCTCCATCTCCTTCGCCTTCTCCTCCGCCTGCTCCCTCTCTTTCGCCTCCATATTCATCTCAGTCTCCGCCTTCTTCTTCTGCTCCGCCTCGGGGGGCTCCGGCAGCGGGTGCTTCCCCACCACGGCAGTCGCCTCCGGCTCGCCGTCGGCCATGGAAGGTTCGGAAAGGAAGGGGGAAAGCTAGGGTTTGGAGGGGTGGGAGGGTTCGAGAGGCGGAGAGGGGTGGGTAGGCGAGGAAGGGGAGGGGGAACTTTTGACTGGGATTGACCGGAGCGGAGTGGTACTGTGGTAGTAGGTAAAAAGGGATATTTAGATACAGACACCGTGGACGTCGAATTCAGAGATACGCTAAGTTTCAAATTTAACATGCCATTGGATATAGTTAGGTTTATTTGAAAAATACCATTACGGAGAGTTTAAAGACCATTTTATCACTGCTTTCTTCCTCCTTACTTCATCACCTTCAACTTGTTCTCAACTATCCTCCCTAACTGAGCACGTCGTTATCTCGCTGTCGCGGCCATGGCTGAAGGTGTGTTCTCTCTGCCTCCGTGTCCGACGACTATAATGATAACCACCTCTCTCTGACACGCACAAACACAACACCAGCGTCTGGAAGTGAGCACGTTGACCTTCCTTGAGATCTGTCGTGAGGTGGTGCTAGCCAACAACCACAATACCAGTTTGTCTCAACCGGTGAGGGTACCTGAACCTCCTTCAAAAGTTCAAGACGCGTACAGGTAGGTGCTATACTCATAAGCAGTTCAAAAACCATTAGGATAACCAAAACAATTGTACAACAAGTGGCGTATGCTGAAGCATAACGCCTCGGGGTTAGGCATTGATCCAGAGACCAGCTGCATCGTCGCAGATTCTTCTTGGTGGACGCAGCAGGTGCTGGTATGCAAATGATTGTGTTATTTTTGCAATGGTGTATGTTTTTGTTTGTATATGGCTTAACACCACCCCATTCTTTCTTTACAAGCAATTGGTTTGGCCAAAATGTTTGAAAAATGTCAATACCACACGAGGTGCTTATGGCTGACGTGTTCGATGGTGCCCTCAACACAAACGAGCACGCCGCCACACTTACAGATACACGGCTGCGGCATCAAGTTAGCTCGAATGAAGATGATGAGTCGTCAGTCGGGTCCTCTAGCTGTGTCGGTAAAAGAGCCGGTAAGAAGCATGTTAGAGACTACTCTAAAGACTCACGCTCCAGTAAGCGCTCCAAAGTGATCATGCAACGAATTGCATAGAACGCATGTGCAACTACTACAAAACTCAATTGGCGGCCGAGGTGACGAAGTAAGACAACCTGCATGTGGAGTGTGAGGACCTCATTAAGAAGGTCATTGCCGATGCATGCCTCGAGGTACCCTATCTCTCGTTTATTTTACATAATCATTCAATAAGTCAAAACATCATTCCATATGTCCTATGAGCATTTTTTATCCTAGCTATGTCCTCGATCACGTCGGCCTCATTTCTTATTGTACTAAATTATTCATTGTGTTCATATTGTGCACTAGCCGTAACCCGCATAGATACATGAGTTAGAATGTCTTTGTCGTATGCGACTTTGATATGAAGTTTACATGGGCTATCACCGAATGGCCAGGTTCAGCCCACGACATCCACATCTTGATAGATACATTGGTCGGCTTCGGCCATTTGTTCTCAAAGCCTCCCTCAGGTACACCTAGCTTAACATCTGTTCAAATTAGTGTGCCGTAATGCAATGCTAACCAATTTTCCTGCTTTGTCGTTGTTACAAGTAAATACTATCTAGTCGACTCTAGGTATCCAAACCGGACGGAGTATCTTGCCCCGTACAGAAACACCCGATACCATGTGTCTGATTTTGGCAATGGCCCTACACCGCATGGTCAACTTCCACCATTCGTTGCTTCGCAATGTTATCAAACGGGCATTTAGCGTGTGGAAAAGGAAGTGGCGCATACTACAAAACATAGCTGTATATTTAGTTGAGCGGTAGATGAAGATAATTGTTACCACTATGGTACTGCACAATTTCATCATTGATGAGGAGTTGGGTGATCCGGATTTCGAGGATCCTACTAGGGCCAAGTTATAGGTCCGGTGAACCTGACAATATGATGGCACCGACAAAGGCGCATGGGAAGGCACAAATGGATCCTATACAAGGCATCATCTCTTACAATCTTATTGTAGGGTCTACATAGGAGTACAGAACGTTAAAGTTTCTATTTTCTTGTTGGCCATGGGTCATATAAGTTTCAACAGCAGGATGCATGAGTTTGTCAGTGATGTACGTGTTAATCTATGTTTCAAACTACTTGGTTCCGTTTGCTTGTATGTACTAGGTTTTTCCTTACCTTCTCCATGTTGCAAAACATGCTTACTTTCAGCACAAACACTTTATGGTATACTAATTCGAGTCCACGTTATACATACCAAAATCAACAGAAAGTCATAAGCCATCAACATTAAATAATGCAACAGCTTCAGCCTTTAAGCCCAAAAGAATACAACTGATTCAACCAAAAGCTATAAACTACAGTAAAAAACATAAGTTACAACCCAAAAAAACCATCCATTATCTCAAACCAATTTCATAATGTGAATTTTTCGCATATTAAGCACAAAGAGCTTGAAACTGAGTTTCCAAGACACACGAGGTAGATTGGCGGCAACCAAGCACACTGCTCGGATTAAGGCTCCATTTGGCATTACAGTGGCTTTTGAAAAGCACTGTTTTGTTCTACTTTTAGTTTTAGATACAACAGTTAGTTACAAAGCTAGTTACAAAGCATCTTTGTCGGAGCCATAACAAAAAATCCTACTACAATTAGTAAAGATTCCTAGAACTAATTAGATTCCCCAGAGCAACAATCGCAAGTTGAATTGGCCCTAAGCAGTACCAAGCAGGTTACAGGAGAGCACGGGTCAGGCAAAGTCTACAATTGAACGCACACTAATGATTGGAAAATGGTAGCTATAGCTTATATACCCACACATAAAATGTCTATAGTTCTCATTGCAGACTAACAAAGGCCACATGCGTGGCAGTGCCACACTGTCACACACAGATTGTTGGGCATATGCCAGTACCTCGTACGTTGTACATATTGATATAACCATTCCACTCGCGAAAAGAAAGATTGAAATGGAAACCACCGTATACCTTTAAAAGCACATTTCAGCGGAGTGGCACACAGGTGATGCATCGAACAAAGGTTACGGATACTTCTTGTTTACAGATACTTGACGAGAAGCCAAACAATAACCGCGAGAATCACTATTGCAACAACGGATAGCAGCAGGCACATGCATGAGCAGCCACCTTTGGTGCGCTTGTTCAGAATTGCGAGCCTCTTTTGCACACGCTGAATGAAAAGGGCTCGTATCAGTGTTCCATTCATGTGAGCTTGAAACAATTAATATTAAGCAGTAGTAAAAAAATCTCTAGTGGTTAAGAAACAGTTTGGGTCTAGGAGAAGGATAAAAGGCTAACCTGAAGACGTAAAAAATCTCTAGTCGATAAGAAACAGTTTGGATCTAGGAGAAGGATAAAAGACTAACCTGAAGACGGGAGTTTGTAACATCAACATGATCTTCCAAATCATCCTGCAAACATGGAGAGAACAATCATCATCCAGATTTACAAACACAAATGCATATGGCTCTTTTAGGGGCACTAACAATCAATCTTGTATGCAGGGTAAGTTCTTCATTGACTGCTAATGCAATATGTTTTGTGCTCAGAACTGTCTCTTCCAGCTTCTCAAGACCCTCATCTTGTTCTGCAAATTGTTAAAAACAGGCAAATGAATTAGCCCAGGCACGCAGGCAGGCCATGGTTATCAACTTCGCAAATAGCTGGTGTTTGCAAGAATTTATATATATGTGTGTGTGTGTCTACCAATATGAAATGCAAGTAGTGTGAAGAAACAGGGCCACATGGACTCTATTAGTTGTGTTTTGATGCAAAGAGCTAATTGCGTATTTTTATTCAAATTCCACGGTTAACAAGGTTCATTTTTTACAAAAATAAAAACTACTGGAAGAACAATAATAAGTCAAATATTAGTACCTTTCATAACTTGCCTCTGAAGGCTAACAATCCCTTGGTTATCCAAACCAGCAACTCTGCTCATATCGTCAGCTGCCTTCTTACTCTGACCAAGCAAATGCTCCCTAAAATGGATAAATATATTTGATATATTATTTATAAACAAAGGATTCCAATAATAATCATCTGAACAAACTTGGAATAAATAAAGCACTAAGGATTTTTTTTCACCCAAAAAGAAGTTGAGCATTGAATACTGATACAGGATAAGACCATACTAGGAGTCATTACTATTATGAAGAATACACCTGTTAGCGAAATTTGACATATTGAAACTTGTTCCCATCTGGTTTGCTTTAGATTTCAAGTTGGAAAGCATATCTTGGCGCTTATTCAACTCCTTGTCAGTGCTGCACAAATAAAAAAATACATCAAAAAGTGCAAACTTTTTATAACAGGTGTAAATTTCAAAATTCATCAAGCCTTATCACTAGACACTTTCATGAAAGTTCTTGCATAAGGAAAAAAATATCCTTCAATGATATGCAAATCCTATTGTAATAAACTTGTTCTCATGTACACTACTACACACAAAACTTGTATCAACCAGCATGGCAGCATCTGCCCTATAATGTGCACACCATCATAGTGATTGAGCTTAACAGAGTAAAATTCAGTAGATTTTTCTCATAAGCAGGCAACCATGTACTTATTCCTGACACAAGAGATAAGGTGCAATCTTCTTCCACAATGACCTGGGTTTCTTCTATGCTGAAATAACATGCACAACTCTTAACTTATGCCAACTAATTGCACATTAATAAGGTGTCTAGTATAGTCAACTAAATGCTTGAAATGCTACATTTTCTCAATACAAGCTCTTATCACTCTACATCAACCAAGGTTTATTCACTAATACTCATCCATGGCACCCTTTAGCACTTGATCATTCAAGTACCATATTTCATCTTTAAGTATAGTCTTGGGTCCACGTAGGCAAAGCACAAGCAGTGAAATCTGAAAAAGTCCACAGATCAATTATTGATGAGAGATATCATCACCAGCCTCCAAAGTAGCATAGATGAATATTGACTCTAAGGATACATCAAACATGAAAACAGATTGCTCAACAGTTCATACAAATTCACTGAGATTCTACACTGTCATACACTCGTATGTTTCTTTGTAGCTTTCACAAAACTGTCAAGACTTCGGAGTAAACAGACATAGCATCATTGTAAGGACTCCACCTATCTTCCGTATCATATAAAGATAAACGTAGTAGCAACAGAACATACATTGACTTTGGAGGAATCCTGGACAACAATGCCTCCAAGCTATCCAGTCTAGTCCCAAGAATAGTTATTTTTCTCCGAATGGCTGATGTGTGGCGCATAATTTCGGGGCCTGATTGTGGAAGAGACCCTCTATCGGCAATCATGGAACTTATATCATCAGCAAGCCTGGATGCTTCATTGTACTCTTTCATCCATGGGTCCGAAGATGACGCCATTCCTGGTTAATTCAAAATATTAGTGGGCACCCGAAAGTATGATAGAATATAAAGCTTTAACAGGAATGACAAGCATAATCAAGAGCCGTATAATATCATGAGTCATGACCCATTATCATGTGATATCATGTTAATAAACTATATCATGGTAATAAACTATGTACCATGTAGAGCTCTTTGATGATATCCACATGAACATAGGAAAAACTATTGCAAAGAAGGTTTAGGGCCTGCACATCAATGTATGGAGGGATTTTTAATGAATAGATTCTTGGTGTTTCTGTCTACCAGTGCCGTCACACGAGTACAACACAAAAAATACAATACACCATCTATCTGCAGGAATACAGTGTTCCTATTCACATATTCAAATCTTAACAATGAACATTAACAGAAATACGCTAAAATGTCATGAGGCACTAAGGAGCAACGAGATTGCTCAAGGTTTAGAATAGAGTGCCCTGAATGCACTGTGCTTAGTGTTTACTTCTGCAGTAAATAACCCCAAAGTTAGGTTGCTTTTGCAGACTATCTTTGCTTGCCAGCTTGTTGCTGACAGGTGAGTGTTCATGCAGGATGGGCCTCAGGCATCTCAAAAGGAAAAAAAAAGGGTGGGTCTCAGGCACGCTTTCAAGATCCCAACTTAAGCCGCATTTCCTACTTGTTGCGCAGAAAGATCGGCAACGAACCATGACTTGTAACAGGGGGCACACTGCAAAAAGCTCACAGCAATCAATCCTATTGCCTCGTGTCACAAAATTTGCAGGAGGCTTGGTATTTCATCACAAGCAACACAAGAAAACTAATCAAAATTTCACCTCTTAACGTAGCTATCTATCCAATTCCAACGACCATAGGAAATGCTAGATTTCGCCAACGATTCAAAGAAAAAATTGTCCCCCTCGAGGATCGCGCGCACTTATCCGCACCAACGAAGCCCCGAGAACCCCCACCACCCAGCCCCAAAGATCATCCTAACAAGATCCCTAATCGGCGCACGGCGGAACCGCAAGAAAAGGGTACCGATCGGGAGGGAACGGAGCGGGGAAGAAGGATTCGGGGTGTGAATTCTCGAACCTGACCGATCTGGACGCGCTAATCGGAGAGTGGAGATCGGGATTGGGCCTCGGCTGCGTCGCCTCCCCCTTTGGCTTTCCTTCTCGCCTTGTTCTTTTCCCCGTCTCTTTGACGGAGCCGTGGGAGAGGCAGAGAGAGGAAATAATTCAGAATCGTTTTCTTTAGAAGAAAAAATTATTTGAGAAACGCGTGCCGTTGTGTCCGTACCTGACGAGATAGGGACGTCGGCGGGGGCGGCGTAGATGTGAGTAGGGCGGCGACGGTGGCCTGAGTGGCGGGAGGTTCCGGCGCCGGCGACCGCGCCGGCGGAGAGGCTCGCGGGCGGCGTAGGTGGGGACGGTGGGAAGGGTGAATTTTGGATGTTTGTAGTACCGTACAGCGAACAAATTGTAGAAGTAGTACTATGCGTGAAAAAATTCTGTTTTTAGCCCCTGATGCACAATACGACGAAAACTCCGAGCGCACAACTTGAAAGGAGCCGACATCTGTGCACTCGTGCGATCTTGGACCGCGCTGATTCGGTCGTCTTGATCGCATCGTCATCGGCCGATGCTATAGTAGAGTCATGCGGTCCGATCATCTGCACGTTTATCTTGTAGCATCGGCAGAAATGCGATCGCATCGCACGATCGAATTGTGCACCGCGCTGGTCGACCGCACGACCCAGACGTTGGACCGCACGGTCGACTGCACGACCCAGACGGTGGACCACACGACCGTATGTATATTATAAAGTGCAAGTCCTGCTTCTCGGCAACTACAAAACAAATACTGTGTCTTACCAACTAATTTCTTGCATGACAAAATGATCTCATCATGCCAAGTTCACGTCACGTCCGACAAGTTTTAACTTATCTGCAAATTAGTCACTACTAACACATTAGCTGGAGCACCTATAGGTAAGTAACTAGTAGTAAATTAAACTAGCGTATTATAGTAACTGGCAGTAACTAATTATCATGCAGAACTAGTCACCCAGCGCGGTGAGTTCGGTCGTCGCGGTCCGATCGCGTCTGACCGGTGCTCTGATGCAAGCGTGCGATCTTGGACCGCACGACTCTACTGTAGCATCGGTCATATGGTCCGGTACCGCACGAGTGCACAGGTGTCGGCTCCTCCCAGGTCGTGCGCTCGGAGCTTTGGTCATGCGGTGCGTCGGAGGGCCAGAAACGGAATTTTTTCGCGCAATGCTAGTTTTGGAATTTTTTCGCTATATGTTACTACAAACGTTCAAAATTCGAGAAGGGTGAGGAAATAAAGTAGAGGTTATATTATTATTCAATAAATAAATAAATAACAGTCCACTCATTTCGTTTGTGTTATTTTCTTTTCTTTTTTTTTCCAAAAACGTCTGTCTTTTGAAAGTTAATTAAAGGGAACTGCTACAGTCCATACGTTTGATTCGAACATTTTCCTTCGGACGTTTGTCCTCGTCGCCTGGACCTGAAATTGAATGGGTTTCTTCGACGTGCGAATTATAAAGCGAGTTCGTGTCCATTTCAACTACCTTGATGAAGAAAGCGGCAGGCAGGAGAGGACAGAGATTAGTTAGCAAATCCCAAAAATTCTACCTTGCCTACCTTACTGGTTAATACTTCTACTACTTTGCTCCTCAAATCATCGTCTTTACTCCATCTCATTCCAAATATCAAACGCGAAGAGATCTATCCATTTTTCTGTCTGTGTCTCGAATCCCTTCCTCCCTGTGTGTGATTTCTCTCTCCCTCCTGATGGCTACGGTGGCAACGAGGTCTCCGTCCCCGAGCCTGATGAGGCCATTCAGCACCATGAGAAGGAGAGCCAACTCCAGCCCCTTCAAGCCGCCGTCCTTTGTGCAGATCTGGCCCATGACCGGGCTCGCTAGGAGAATAGGCATCAGGATCGGCCGTCTCCTCCTCCAAATTTAGCTTCTTGCCGCCATCCAGTAGGCTGTTGCATGCATTTTTTTTATTTTGTTGTAGCCCTTTTCTCTAATGTTACACAATTTGTTGCAATTTCTTCTCGATTTGTTACAGTTTTTTTTCGGTTGTTGCATATTTTGTTACAAAATGTTGCAAGCGTAGTATGATAATGTTGCACATGTTGTATGATAATGTATGCTATTCACGAAGAACAAGGGTGTTGTAGTATTTATTTTGTTGCGCCGATTGATAAAATTTGTTGCATGCTCTTTGTGTCTTTTTGTTGCATATATAGCTGAGAAATATTACATATATGATCTAGGAATGTTGCAGCCAAGTGTACGGGGCTAGTGTTCGGATAGGATGTCCGAGCGCTAGCAAATCCCTTAATTAAAACCCCTTAAAGGCCCTATTTAGGAGACTCATTTCCAACCAGTATCTATAGATGGTGCCAGGATTTTGAACTAAAATCCTAGCTCATTCACATGGATCTCGACCGGAACAGACCTCTCAAATAAGGCCTAAAGAAGCATACGGCAAATTGTCAGAAATTGGGCAAATAATTCCATGCAAAAGCCATCTTTGAGTGCAAATAGGCGCAGAGTAAAACGATGGGGGTGAAGCCTTTATATTATGTGAGTTGAGTTTTATATTGTCGTGAGTTGACAACGCATTCTTTGACTTGTTTAGAGATTGTTTCCTTTCAGAAATGCATGGAGCTAGCCTCCATTGGAAGGAAACACACCCCCATGAATACATGCCATCTAAAAACTGAACACAAAAGGCAACAAAAGAAGATAAGATGGCAGCAGCAACTCAGCAAGTGCACCCTTCACAAAAAGGAAGGATACTCCTTGCCATTCTGTAAGACAGTAAGATATCATCAACCCTCAGGAACTTTTGCAGGGAAAGCCAGGAGAGACTACAGCTGACGAAGCACTGGATAGTAGATAATATCGATCAATCCTATTTACCATTTGGATTGCAAGCTTGACTCTTATTATTACCTGCTGAGATCTGCACAGCCTAAATGTTAATTATCCAATTTGGCAACAGCCCAATTATACATGGAAAGTAGAATTTACACGGCATTAAGATATGCATTAAGATCAGTATATTCCCTTTTATAAGCCTGTAGTTTTTCTCATATTCTTTCACAAGTACAAGGCATGCATGTAAATTTATTGCTGTTTTTCCTTGTATACCCTTATTTATCACATCTTCTCTCTGAGTCATTTATAAGTAATACATCACTAACTATTCTCTCTTCTATTTCTAAGGTATTTGTAGAATGGTAGCATGGTCATTTTCTCATCTTTCTCTTGGTTTTATGCCCTCCTTAATCAGTGTGCCCACTCAAAATGAACTTTCTAGTAATGGTGGGTCTTCACTTCATCTAGTTTCCCAAGTTGATGACAGAAGCTTTCAAATGTTGCTATGTCATATCCAACTCGAAATGCAAGGGTTTAACAGCTTTAAATACCTGATTATTTCATAGCATTTTGTAACTGCCAAATTTCCTTGTATCTTAAAGAAATTTATTGATTTGTGCCATAGTTGATTCAGAAGTCATTTTAAGCACACGATTGAGGTAAGTGCAAATCAATTTTCTCTGTAGTAACACCCACTGACAGATAGGATCACACGGTTAGTCCATTTAATTTTGTTTTTATTTCACTTTACAAACGGACAAATCGAGAATATTTTGAATTACTCTCCTAAGATTCGATTTGAATAACACAAGTTATGTTCAGCACTGGCATCCATCCAAAGTGAACTCAGAAGGAAATTGACAAGAAGGAAGCAATTGCATTCAGATATAAGACAACAAAGGTAGATTTTTAACTAGTTCCATGCAAGGAACAACGCAAAAATATGCCCCTAATCTTCCAATGTGGAAGCCACCATGCGTATAGAAGGATTCCAACGAAGCCTAGCTTGCACTACATCACATCTACCAACCAATGCAGACCTGAACCCTAATCAGCTGACCATGAAATGACGTAAGCAAGAACCGAATGAACGTAAGCCCTAACGAACACTGACTGAAGAGAGAGCATTGACCATGGTCAACACGGGCTTAAGGAAGAAATGAACCCTACGGAGCTAGAGCTTGAGAGTCAGGTCTATCTTGCTCGGAATATCCTCCTGCTTCTTCACTTCATGAACGTTGTGGTCGCCGGCGGCACCGCGGCCACCGCCAACCCACCGGAGCCCGGTCATCGCGTCGGGGAAGGCCGAGACCGGGGCCCTGGACGACGCGCCGTAGCCGTAGGCCTCCGGCGGGTACACCGGGCGGTCGGCGCCGGCGTGACTGGCGAGCCCCTGCACGGTCGACGGCTGGGCGCCCCACACGTGGTGCATGCCGTAGAACGGTGCCGCGGAGCCCCGGCCGACGAACGACCTAGAGTACGACCAGGGGTGGGGGAACCGGAGGTGGTGCGGCACGAGCGGGTCGGCGACCCCGTACAGGCCGGCACCGCCGCGACCCGCGGCGGCGGCTGCCTCGACCGCCGCGCCGCGCTTGGCGATCGAGCGCTCGCGCTTGTGCGCGTTCTGGTGGCCGCCCAGCGCCTGCGAGGTGTAGAACTTGCGCTGGCAGTAGTTGCACTTGAACGTGCGCCGCTTCGCACTTCCGGCCGCCGCCTCCTTCTCCTTCGCCTTCCCTTTGTCCGCCTCCGCGGCCTTCACCTCCGAGCCGAGCCCGCCGAGGAGGTCGATCAGCTCCAGCGCCGGCGCCTCCTTCTCCTCCTCCACCTTCACCACCTCCATGGACTCGGTTTGAGAGCTCGAGTCCATCTCGCTTGGAGTTTTCGGATGGGATTGGTGCCTACTTATACAGGGATGGAGGGATTAAACCTGGAGTCGAGATGATCTCATAGCTAGAATGCAAGTTCACTTGCCAAATGTAAAGATTGCGCGAGATCACAGGAGATTAATGTGGTGGAGATAATCTCATAGGCCTTAATGCCTAGCGATCGATCGATCTTCTGTGTCTCTTCCTTACTACTAGCGATCATGGACGTGGACGTGGACGTGGACGTGGACGTGGACGTGGAGAAGTAGATGATGAGAGTAAGATTTAATTACCATTTTGCGTGTCAAACTTCAGATATCAAATACCATATGTCATCGGATTCCACCTTTTAAGTAATATTAATAAAACTTTTTAAATTAAATTATCTTATTAATATTTCTAATATATATGGGAACTACCTCTTGATGGATGGTGGAGTTGTGGGTGTACGACTTTACCCACTAGGGTTCAAATCTTAGTACCCACCTTTTACACAAATAAGTGCACTTCGGTAGCAATTTTGTAAGGTTGTGGATTTATCCCTGTCCTCAGTCCATCGCTTGCCGAACTTGTGGCTGCTCTCAATTTGGGGATGCACCTACGCAAGCATGCATCCATGCAGGTTTTGATGAGAGAGATGCAGGATAAGATTGATGGCTTCATTGGCCCACATTGTAAGTGTCTTTTTTATTGGATGAAAGGAACAAATAAAAATATTATTATACATTGTTAGTTAATCCATCACTAATATAGAGTGGCAATTGACTACTTATGTCAAACTTGAAATGTACTAGGCTATTATGTCGTGTGATGACTGATAGTTGTGTTCATTATGTACTTTTTTAATAGATGAAGGTTTGAAGTGATGGTGGTATAATTCAACATATATTCCTTTATATATACAGTACTATATGTCCGTATTATATATTTCTAATCCAAAACCATCATGTATCCACCCCAACGGTAATGTGTCCAAAACTCCGAATATTTTGAATTTGTATTCGTATTCGACTTAACGTATCCGACTCCAAATCTAGGAAAAATATGGATTAAGATACAATATGAGCAATATCTATCCGAATCCAACCCAATTGCACTACTAATATTTCTATGTGTGTGCTAAGACGGCGCACTCGTGTGTGCATGCATGGTAGTGTGTGTCTTCCTTGTAATCACAAAAAAATATTTCTAATGTGTGTTAAATACATATTTTGTAGGGTCATAGTTTCTAGCACTGTTTTTGAGTACTCACACAAAGTTCAAACTTTGACATGTCTTCCTCTTAATAGTTAAAATATCTTACATGAATATTGGTACAAATGAATTTTGGAAACTAGCATGTGTAGACAGCTGCAAGCTTGCAAAGCTATGAAATTGTTGTCTATTTGTGTTTTTAGAATGTCTCCTAATTTAGTTACAAGCAATTTTTAATTTTATAAAACCAAAGTGCCTTTATAGAATTTGGATTTTTTTTTAAAAAAAACAATTTACACCTTGTACTTTCAAACTACTCATTAAATTAGATGTGGGGAAGAGAGATGAACTAATTTTTCATGTTTAGGTCCTTGTTTAAAAGTACATGTGTAAGTTGGACTTCTTCTAGAGTAACAGCAAATAAATGCATTGTTGTTGTTGTTGTTTTGAAGTATGAGTCTCTTATTTGTCAGGCTTAATCCAAAGTTTATATTGTATTTTCCCTAAATCAGTCTTTATGTTTGTAACATATGTAACATCCAATTTTATATTCATAATTGTATTAGCAATGAGCTCCTTTACATCCGTTTTTTGTGTTTAATAAATTAGATTCATATTTGGTGCTATTTGTACATGACTCTATTTCTGGATGGTGGAGTGGGGATTGATATGGCTTATGATTTGGTGAGGCCAATATTTATTCATATTTGATACATTTGCACCCCTATGTGGACGCATTAGCATGTGTTGAGCACAATTGCCTATGTGACGATTAATGTTCTTGCAATGGATCTATTTATGTCTTTTGAACGAAAGATTGCATTATATGAATTTGGTCTAACTCATAATATTCAATTTGAGCTGATTAATTTGTTAGGTGAAGCACACAAGTTTCTTGTGCATGTGTCTGCATATCTAAAATATTACCAAAACTTATTTAAACATTTGAATGAAAGATTGGATGATACTAATCTGGTCTAGGTTGTTTCATGAGGCACTAGAAGCTACTAGTATATGCATTAACGTGTCCTGTGCATTAATTTCCTATGTGGTGATTAATATATTGTTGTGAAATTTATTTATGTTAATAGAAGTAACGGTTTTACAACATGTATGAATAACGTCTAACTCTTCGTGTTGGATTTGGATTTGATTTTTTTGCAAGGATATATTTGAGGTTATTAGGTTTGTTTCATAAGGCTCTAGAAGCCTCTCGTGAATGAACTTGCACAACAGAAGTGGCCTTATTAATTTGACTATTAATGTGCTTAGAACGAACTTATTTGTATAAATTGAACTACAGATTAAATGACATGACCTAACTCACTGTATCTAATTCTTGGTCATTACATTGTTATGCTTGTTAGATGAGGATCTTGAAGTGCATGTATCAACATGTTTTGTATGTTATATTCCTATTTGACAACTAATGTGCCAGTGCCAAGCTTATTTATATTATCCCACTATAGATTGGAAGATGTGAATCATGTGGTCTAACTCTTACCACCGTGCTAAAGGTTATTACGTTGTTTCACAAGGTGCCTAGTGCTTGTTGTGCATTGATTTCTAATATGACTATTAATGTGTTGGTGCTGAGCTTATTTATGTGAACTAAAGATGGGACGATACATGAAGTAGCTAGTCTAACTCAATTAAGTTTTTCCCATGAGGCGCTTAGAGCTCCTTATGCATACGTCAACACATCTTAAATATTTGTTTCCTTTTAAGACAACTAATGTATTGGTACTGAACTTATTGATGATGTTGGTTGAACTAAAGATTGGATGACATGAATCAAGGCCAAATATTGGTACCATATTCAACATTATTTCGTTGTTTCACAAGGACCTCGAAGCTTCTAGCGCATGTGTTTGCATCATTACTATGAATTTGATCCAACTCTTTACATCAGATTTAGGGTTGCAGATATGTTTCACAAGGCACACAACTTGAGTATTGATTTATTACATTTATGATTGCTTGTAATGTAAAACTATCTATTTTCTCGCATTAGTCTTGCAGAAGATATTAATTTTTAGATAGGAAGAGCATATTCTAAACATGGTGTGCTATACTTTCATTTTCAACATTTAGAATGTCATAATTAAAAAATCATATATGATGGACATGTTATGATGTGTCGTTCGATATTTAAGGGCAAGTCTTAGATGGGACATACAAATAAAGACAAGACTTACAAAGGCGTATATAAATATTGAGGATCAAAGATCGGTCCTATCTTTTTTATGCCTCAAGTACAATCAAGTTTATATCTGGAAATTTGCATGTGTATATGCCCCCAGCATCTCCTACCTACATACATAAATATTGGACCATGGAGTCAGTTGGAGTTGATCTGTATAGACCATAATTTGAATGTGACCTTAAGTTGTTCTATAATTTAGTACATAAATATTTTTAAAATTAATATTTATTTGCATGACCAGTAAATAGTGATTATGTGGTTCTTTGTTATTATGTTGACACACTTTTTTTTGCATGACAAGCAACAAAAATCAAAGTATCTATCTAATTGTGCATCAATATTTTTATGGATTTTAAAAAGATAATACCATGCCACTTTACAAAAAAAAAAGTCTAAAAGCCTTTAGTTTCTTCTTTCATGTAGAATTAAAAGAAGGTTTTGCATTTACACCCACATACTTCATAAAGTTCTTTGAATCAGTATTGTTTTTTGTTAGGTTGATATAATGCTTTAATTTCTAGAAACATTCAGATTTGCAGAAAATATGCATTATAAGTTAGCTAGGAGATGTAATTTTTGCAAACAAACATTGATTGAGAAACATTTATAGTGCTTTAGATATTTATGGGAGCGCAATATCTTGATATTTTAAGGATTGTGGTATCTTAGTGGAATGACATGAACATAATGCAAAAAATAAGAAAAGGGTATGTACTAATTGTTTTTCACAATATCATAAATAAATGAGATTTATGAAAACTATTAAATCCTCATAGAACTATATTTTTATCTACGGCAAACATACATAAATGTGTCATATTAATAGTAGGCAGAGTCCATAGGCCCTGTAAGCTTTACAAGTCAATTATCGTCTCAAACGTTGCATGTGTAACGAAGAGCGTGGATAAGGTGATTAGATATCAGGGGGCGTTCGTTTTAGCGATGGTTTTGGGTTTTTTGCTGAAATTTTACTGTAGCTGGCTTATTTTTTACTGTAGCTGAGTGACATATTAGGTATAATTAAATTTAAAAAATGTAAAAATAAAAACAGCTCGCTAATCTAGAGTGGACAATGCAAAAGAATATGAAAAAAAATGAAACGCAAAAAAAACCAAAAAGCAAAAAAAATTCACTACGTGACAAAATTGCTACATTAATTTTGTCGTTACTGTAGTGTTTTTGTCGCTAAACAGTGAAATAATCTCTAACTTGAGCGGCCAGTTAGGCTACTTCTGATAGAGATGAGACCAACAGGGACATAGATAGCGTTGTAGCAAATCATTCGGGCATATTGATAAGACCAGGGTAGAAGTATCCAAACACTGACTTATCAAAAGTTAGGAATGATGGATATTATTCATCGCACCATTGAAGTAATTAATTCAAAAATAGGACATCACTAACAGCATATCACAATACAAAGCACGCGTATAGTATGTGATCGATATTTCAGGAATTAAATTATTGGGTCACATGGGCCCATATTACATGTAATACAGCACCAACTTTACTGTGAACATTTCTTGAAAGCGCATCTCAGAAAGAGCGCTCGTTTTAGCGATGGTTTATGATTTTTGATTGAAATTTTACTGTAACTGGTTTTTTACTGTAGCTGATTTGACTTTTTAGGTATAATTAATTTAAAAATTGTAAAAATAGAAAAAACATGTTAATCCATTAGGAACAATACAAAGGAACACAGAAAAAAAAGAAAATACAAAAAAGCCTAAAATATCTAAAAAAATTCAGAAAAAGACGAAATACTGAATAATGAAAAAAAACAGAAACTAGAAGTTAATGCCGAAAAAAAGCCGAAACGAGCGGGAAGACATGTCAAAACAATTTGGTATGTTGTTGTTTATTACCATCACGAATAGATCTGTCATAACAATTGACCAAAGGAGCATTCTCACCTCAGAATTTAAATTGCAGTGCTACGACGCTCCTATTCTAAGTAATCTAAGAACCAAAGTTTACTATTCCAAACTTAACGTCCAACTCCGGATGACAATAGGATAGCAGAGAGCAGATTCTGGGTCCAACAAACGATAAAACTTTTTTTTGGCGAGTCATCAAAAGCTGGCAAGCTTCTGTTTTTGTTCTGAGGTGAGATTCTAGTATTCTACAACCGAAACAAGGCCAAAGAAAGTATGGCAGTAATTAGTTTCTCATTGATAATTTTGTAAACATTCCCTATATAGTCTGCATCCAGTTATAAATTTATATGAATCATGAAACTGTAATATACAAAAAGCTAAATTTGAGAAGAAGCTACTTCTTACATATCGCATTTCATATTATTATTGTTTACAAGTTATGATATTCCAAAATCACAAGACGATATTCTCTGAACATTCATAAAAACCAAACAACATCACGTAGCATAGAAATGTACCATGAGTAACTAAAGTGTGACTTCTGCAGTCAAGAATACAGTGCTTTGGTGGCTAGGATGTAATAATATGTATTATTTGCGGTGATTTTTCTAGAGTGATATTAAATGGTTCCCATAATGCAAACGCAAATTTTCTTAGCAAGTGAAGGAGCAGGTTCAGAACGATCTGCATGCAGATAGAAATGACAACTTACTGATGGCTCTAGAATACCTGTTAACTATATTTGTATTGTGTCACATAAAATGATCTAAGCAACTTTATCCCCTATTTAATTACATTAAGTCACTTTAACTACTACCAGTGTTCAAAAGATTTGAATATCTGATTACCAACATCAGTCTATGAAATGTGACAGTACAACCAGAGCTAGGGAAGGCACACTCCATGAAAGCCGAAGATGAACCTTCAAGCTTCATGTAAGATCAAATAACCAGCTGTGAATGAGAGACTAGTTTGTGTCAGATCGCTAGGCTTCTGCAAATAACTGGAACAAAGCTGCAGCAATATTAAGGCAAAGGTATTCAGTCTCCTAGTTGTGTTCACAGATAAATCTTTGAAATGTACAATTAGAAAATTGAAAAGGAGGAAGTTAGTGACAGAGGCCCAGTTTCCCTACAGCTACGGAAAGAGTGCTATCAAGTTGTTTCAATTTAAGATACCTAGCAACCTACCTTTTATCATGCTGAACATTAATGCAGCCTCAGGACAAGGTTGTTATCATGTCACATGTATTTCTTCCTCAAGTTGTTATAAGATTATGGGCTATGGAGCACTTCTTCAACCCAACTCAATATATTTCATCTTGCAACAAGATTCAGAATTCCCAAATTAAGATTGGCATGTCAAAAAAGCTGCACCTCCTGATTTCAATAGAATAAAGAGTCATTCTATCTGTGGAGTTAAACATTGGACATGGAAAAGAAAGCTTCATGTATATATTGGCCAGATCAGACAGTTTGAGATATCATGTACTCATGAAGTTGGAAGATGTTTCCAACAACTAATTAACTGATCTGGGCTATGAACTCGGTAAATTTTACAGCAGAACCTCAAAGCAAAGTCATTGTTTGCAACATTTGCACTGCTGGTAAAAACCAACAGAAGCAAAAATATACACTACAACATGCCGTTTTAGCAATATAATTCCATATTCGATATAGGATAAATTCCACTGAATAAAAGTCACATCATTCCTTCTGAGTTAAACCATACTGTGATTCCATTTAACGTTTAAGTTCATAGATTTAATACGGGAGAAATTCCATTGTATACAAAAAATAACAGCATTATTTTCTAAGTGAAAACCACTTGTTTCAGACCATTCACAAGAAAAACTATAATGTAATGCCCACTCACACTAAACTCTGGTCCAATTACTCTTGTTGACATAAAAATCTTTCCATACATGAACTGCACTTCTGATATCCAGAAGGCAAAGAGATGTCAGGAGATTCATCTAGAGATTCGCATAGGCACATGAAGGAACTCCAGAAAGTTACTGGATAAAGAGCTTTGATATATGGTCATTTTTATGTTCCTTGGACACCGTCAAAAGAGCTTTGATATATGGTCATTTTTATGTTCCTCGGAAACCATCAAAAGCAAGCTCTTCCTGTTTCATTTTCTCCCAATAGAAACACCGAAAGCATGATTGACACTTTCTCCTGGAAATAAAGAAGCCTGGAAATTTCCACAACAAATGCAAGCATGTGAGAGGATTATCTTAGTCTTAGAAGAAGGCAGTAAGCAGAACAGCAATTTATTGTTACTACCTTGATCAAGTCTAGATACTACACATGATCACATTATGGTCTTGGAATATGCAACTGTAAATAACATACACATCAGATATTGGAATATGCAAAACAACACAATTAATCTAAGGGATATTCTGGAGCAAGTACTCTCGACTTTCAAGTATTTCCAACATAAACTACCTACGCAAATTATAATTCTTTATTTGTTTACAACGCTTATTTGAATGTTCAACATTCAAATGTATAGCGAATAGCTACCAATATTTATTTTAAAGGAAAGAACTATAGTAAATCCCATATTTTACATGGAACAGCCTACAAAGGATCCTTTGAGCATTTACCAGTATTAGGGACAAAAAAACTACATCATTCCAGAATTATTTATACCTTGTTTATTTCAAGAGTAGATAGTCCAGTAATATCAGGATTCTTGAGCTGCTCAAGCTGTCTCTTCCCTCTTCTCAGCAAGTACTCGATGTACACAAAGTTCCTACGATCGACATTCCTCGCATTCTCACGGAACTCGGCTGAGACAACAGACTCGATCCTGTGGCGTTCTTCTGTTGACTTGAGCCGTGCTGTCCGAAGAAATCCTCTGTATAGTGCCAAAACCTGCTTCTGAATACCAGACAACTTTGGACGGGAGGCCATTTCATCCTTGTGAGCCAATCATCAACGCCTAATACAAAGGCAAATACCAAATGAGTTATCTCAAGATGATTTGTATGTTTTGCAATGGCAAGGACGCTGCTAGAATTTTAAACAGATTGAGGTTGAAGCAATGCTCTTACTCTCCTACAAACCAGCTGAGCTGAGCAGAATTAACCAGCCACACCAAACAAATAACAAATCAGGGTACAACAATTAGACAGAGGAGAGCTTAATATGGGGCATGAGTGTTCAGCTGAGACGCCATATTTTGGGAAAATAAAGTGCTACGAGTAGTACTAGTTTAGGGTAAAAGACAGACACCCTAAATTCCTAATACAATGTGTAGTTGAATATGGGCGGATGCGTCTTGCGCTCATGGATCCTATGCGCGCGCGCTGAACCGAATCGGACCACCGCGCAGCAAACAATTGCACAACTAACTGGGTGGACGGAAAGAAAGATTTCGATTTGATTGCCCACAACAAAGAAAAGATCCCGCAGGAAAAAAAAGCTCACTCTTTGAAACAGCAATCCAAGCAAGCTAAGGTTTCCTTACCGTCAAGAGGAGAAATCAATCCAAAATCCGAGTGGATCTCCACTCCACGGCACCACGCCAGCCCAGTTCAGAGGAGGAGGAAGACGACGGCTAACGTGCTTGCTAGCCAGGGAGAAGATCGAACAGGTGACCGTGAAGAGGTGGGAGTGCGACGCGTAATTAGGCCTAGGGATGCTGGTTGATGGCCGGCTGGGATGGGTGGCCCAAATGCTAGATGTTTTTCGGCCCAAAATAAGCAAGACTGGGCCGTCCTTCGCTGATCCTGTCGAGCTTGCGCCGCTGAGCGCGTGACCGCGGATCCGTCGTCGAGGTCTCCGGCGACTTGATTGTCGGCAATATTTTGCCTAAGAAAGTAGGACTCTTTAGCTCAGATAGCTAGTTGTTGCATGGCATCTTCACTCTTAATTTAACTAAGATAGCAAGTTTCATGTCATAAGGTTGTGGCACATCATCTTCCTTGTATTATTTTTTTTAAGATGTTTCTCAGGGGCAGATCTAGATCCAGATTAGGCGTGGTAATTTGGATCCATAGCCCTTATCATAGCCCTTGGCAACCTAGTCAGACGCCGAGTCCAACACTTTCAACCCCCAACCCCCTACGCCTCCTCCCACCGGTTGCATCCTCCCAACCCTAGCTCATGGTGCCCCCGACCGATTCCGCCACCCCCAGCCGCTAGCCCGCTAGAACTCCGTCTCTGTCCTTCGGCCACACCCTCCACCTCCACCTCCGGCCCTTCATCAGTCCGCCCCCTGCACTGAATCTCGGCCGCGATGAGCTGTAGGCTCCGCCCTCGGCACCTCGGTCCTTTACGCCTCTGCCTTCCAAGCTTGGCAGGATTGCTTGCAAGGCAAACAAAAGAGAAAAGAACAGAGTAGGCAATTGATGTCGAACTGTTCACACATATAGCGTCTTATCAATATTTTTTCAATTTTTTCTAGCACTTTTTTAAAACAAAAATAGGTTTCTTTCCAAGCTCAAAAAACACGACAGACGACACGTATCACCTGTCACATCGTCCTAGCTTGGTAGGAAGCTAGACACGCTGTTAGGCGAGCTAGCACGATAGCCATCTCCTATCAAGCCATCTCTTCTATAAATAATCATAAATTAAAAACATAAATCACTATGCAAAAGAACACACGCTGTCTCTCCTCACCAACAAAGGCAGGCAGGCAGCCAAGGCCCCCAGACACCTGCCCCCAGTCGCTGCACTGCACTACACTGCATCACCAGACCAGAGCAGAGGAGGAGGAGCTCAATCATCCACCACCAAACCAAAGCTAGCTAACCACCTCCTTCCAACGGTCCAAACCCCACCACCTCCACAAAAAGAAGCCAAAGAAACTCGTATATTCACGACTGTGCACCCTGCAAAGCCCTGTTCCTGGTATAGCTCACTCTCTCTCTCTCTCTCTACCCATGTGAGTGATGTGACCATCACTGTTAGAGAGAGAGAGCGGAGAATACAGGAGCTTGAGTGCAACACAAGGCAGTGACAAGCCAGGAGGAGCAGAGCAGGTCGTCGGAGGAGGGAATTTGGAGAGGGACATCACTACCCAGAAGAACAGCAGTGGAGGGAGCATCAAAAGGCGGCAGGGCAGAGCAGAGCCTCCACACGCAAGCAACCAAGCCCAAAGCACAAACAAAACCGACCAGAGCAACTCGAAGAATGCCGCAGCAGGGCGGCACAGCTAGTACAACTAGTACAAGAAGGCGCCTCTCGGTGCCGAGGAGCAGTGCGGCGGCGGCGGGCGCGGGGGCGTCGGTGTGGGAGACGCGGATGAGGATGGACGAGGTGAAGGGCGGCGTCAAGGTCTTCAGCGCCGGCGGCGACGACGCCGACGAGGAGGGCCTGCGGGTGTACCGCCGCCTGCGCCGGAACCAGAGCGAGGGCGGCGGCGGAGCGGGCACCGCGGCTGCGGCAGCCAAGAAGAGGCGGAATTGGAAGGCGTCGGAGCCGGTCACGGCAATCGGGGAGCTCCGCAAGTCGCGGTCCGACGCGGCGGCGTCTGCGGGGGTGGTGGCCAGGCGGGCGGCGGTGAGGGTGTCCACGCCGGAGAAGAAGGTGGTCGCTGCCGTTGGCGAGGTGAAGGAGGTGGTGGTGGAGGAGGTGGGGAAGGCGCCATTGGAGGAATCCAAGAACTTCGAGGACGAAACAGAGGAGGACGACGAGGAGGAGGAATTGGAAGAAGCGCTGGAAGCAGAGGAGGTGGAGGAGAAGGAGGTGTTGGGTCAAGATCACATGGCCATTGATGAGGAAGAAACAGCAAAATCAACAGCTCTGCATCAAGGCAAGAAACAGCTCTTCCATGTCTGCTGTCAGATTTATTTCTTGATGAATCAATTTGTAATGGTGATATTGATTTGCTGTCACATTGCAGTGGATGCCCAAGACCTTGAGCCACCGACAGAAAGTGAGGGCAAATTCAGGAAGTTTTTCATTCTTTTCCTTCGAGGATTTGTTTTTGTCTTGTAATGGTATGATTATTTGGGTAAATGTAGGAGGAATTAAGCCTGTGACAACGCTGGTGGAAGATGAGAGAGCGGCCAATCCAGAGCCGGTGAAGCCTCCTCCAGGTAGATCACCATTATGTTCTTGGTTCACTTCAATTTGCGCTTTGTGTCGCCATGAAGACAATAATTTCTTGGTCCTGCATGATCTAGAGAAGAAACTAGCTGCGGCGGTCGATCTCCGGGCGATGAACCCAGAGCCCATGACCCCTCCTCCAGGTGAATTCCCTCCTCCGTGGATGCAAAACTTGTGCTGAATTCCCTCCTCCGTGGACGCGAAACTTGCGCTAATTCAGGTGAATTTTGGTCTGTTTCACCGACTCCCTCAATCCTCCCAAAATGCAGTAGAGAAGAAGCCGACTCTGGTGGTAATTCACCGCATGACGAATGCAGAGCCAGCAGTACCTTCTCCAGGTAACTTCGATGAATTTTTTTTATATATATAAAAACGGGATCAACTCTAATGCAATTTTAGCATTTCCTGAGTTACTTACGGTTAATTGGGTACTTAAATTTTGTATCTTTTTTCTTGGTTTATTCAGAGAAGAAAGGTTCGCCCGTAATCGGACGCCGGATTCCAAAGCAAGAACCCGTCGGTACTCCTCCCGGTGAGTGCCATTTGCCTTTCGGCTGTTCCTGCTGTGTTCCTGGTCTTCATCTTCTTCGTTGGTTATTTTCTGATGCGATGAGGTCTTGGTTCCTGAAGTGGAAGAGTACGAGGAGATTCAGGGCAGGCCATCCGCACCTAGCAGAAGCAATGGGAGAATGCAGAACATTGGTTAGTGTTTTTATGGCCTTCAAGTTTACCAATTTGGTGCTTTTTTATGTTCAAGAAATTGGAATTGATGGATTTTTTTTTTCACCTTGTTTTTCCAGTGGATTTGGTGATGTGGAGGGACGTGTCAAAGTCCGCGCTTGTGTTTGGACTAGGGACTTTCTTACTGATCTCCTCCTCTTATGCCAAAGACCTAAACTTCAGGTAAGTCATTATTCAGTATTTACTGCACTGTTACTCTGAAGTTACAAAGCAGCTAAAGATTTTAACAGTCAAAATTAGCTAACCCTCCCTTTCAAAATCCTAAATTGTACAGCACAATCACAGCAGCTTCGTATCTAGGCCTGGTGTACCTTGGCCTACGGTTCCTTTTCAAGTCCGTCCTTAACAGGTAACAGATTTCTCCAAATCACCTGCACAATCACATACAAAACATGCGAAGTGAAATTTTTTCTCTGTCAATTACTTAACCAAATGCAGAGGTGAAAGTGTGGAGTGTGACGATGAGAGAAATGGCGAGAGGTACCTGGTAGGGGAGGAGGAGGCCATCTGGCTGCTGGGTCTTGTGCTGCCTTGCATCAATGAGGTGCTCCTGAATGTGAGGTCTCTCTTCTCTGGTGAGCCAGCGACAACCATGAAGGTAAAAAAGAAGACACTGTCTGCTTCTGTAAACGTTAGGACACATGCGTGCATGGACACATCTGTAGGTTTGTACTAACAGAGGGACACATGTGCTCTGCAGCTGGCACTGCTGCTGTTTGCAATGGCCCGGTGTGGCAACTTTGTCACCCTCTGGACCCTGGCCAAACTCGGTAAGTACCGCTGGAACAGGGCATACATCATACATGTATCGCCATCTCTGAACATAGCATCTTCTATCTCTTCGTTAGGATGATATGTGATATACCACTCGAAAGAATGGCATAGCTTAGAATACCACTCTAAAAAATGACTTTCACCACGTAACACTACTCGAAAGAAGTTTAGATTTAGCATATACCATTTCCTTTATGTGATTGCAAATTAAAATCTGATCCATTTTTTTTTTTGCTATAGGAAGGACCTTTTTGCCTATGTGTCCAATGTTTCATGATTCCAAGAAATACTACTCTGAATCGATCGTTTCATATGTTCGACCAACGTTACTTTTTTGCCTTCTCTATTACTCAATGGCAGGGCTAAATATGCCACCTAAGCTCAACGTTATAGTGTGGTAGATAGCAGTACAAGTTACGCGATCGAATTAGACTATTGCGAATCAGAGAAATCGATAGGACCAGAGGAGTGGTATCCCTTGGAATCATGAAAACGTAGGACGCATGGGCAAAACGGTGAAAATGTTTTAATTTGCAACAAAATAGATGAAATGGCATGTGTTGAATAACTTCTTTGGAGTGGTATATGGTAAAAATCATTTTTTTAGAGTGATATTCTAGGCTACACCATTTTTTCAAGCAGTATATCATGAATTATCCCTTCTTCGTTTGACCAAGAAGTTAACCAAACATGAAGATTGTTAAATCATAGCCATAGGCAAAAGTTGAAGGGAAACAGATGCCTTGCATTTTTTGAAAAAGAAAATTCTGTAGCAATCACTGATGCACAGCTTAGCTTTAAGGGGGTGTTCAGAATAGCGATAGCTTATAGCTGAAATTTCACTGTAACTGATTTTTTTTACTGTAGTTGAGTTGATTTATTAGATATAATTTAATTTAAAAATAGAAAAATAGAAAAAATATGTCAACCCATCACGGACAATGCAAAGTAATACAAGAAAAAAAGAAAATACAAAAAAGCCTAAAATATCTAAAAAAACAGAAAAGGATGAATTACTGAATAGTGAAAAAAACTAAAAAAAAGCTAACTTGAGCACCACAGCCATATTTGTTAGGACAACAAGCATGAAGAACTGTTACTTGTACAGATAGAGGCGCAGGGAAAAGAAAAGATCTATAGCAACACTGGCAGTCACTGACTTTTTGCGCCTGTGATCTTTGCAGTGTTCTTTGGGGTCTTCATCATTCCGAAGGTATGCTCGTCTTACTCCACGCAGCTCTCAAGATATGGTAAGTGAAAGCTGTCGTTTTTTTATCTCTAAATTTCTCTATAACAAATATGCTATGCGCACAAAGAAAACACGCAAGAACAACCACACATCAGTCACTGATAAATGGCCCCCAGTGAGTTGAATTTCCACCATCAGTGGGACCTGCTTATCAGCGAGTCGTGATTCACCATTGGGATTTTGCAAGCATTTTGTATGCCTTTTGTTCGTAAGCGTAGCTACTTTGTTTTTTTTAAAAAAAAAAATTTGCGGTTGCTGGATCCAAGTTTTCTCTTCTGCAACACTTTTTTTACTGGTCCCCCACAGCACTGGAGCATCTGCACAGGTAGAGAGACTATGGTCTTGTTCTTTGCGGTTTCTAGAAGCGGTTTTTGACTTTTACTACATTAATTAACTTTTAAACGGAGTATTTTTTTTAAGATGGAGTCTACAAGTTAATTGTAGTACACGTTAAAAAACTAATGTCTGTATCATCAAAAATCGCAAGCGAGTATCTCTCTTTCCGCAATCTCTGTCGCAAACATCTAAAAAGCCATCAGCCGCAGCTAAAAGCCATCAGCCGCAGCCGCAAAGAACAAGCCCTATGTAAGTTAATGAACAAGGTAAATTGTGGAGCAGGACAGAAGAATTTTATTAAAGTGAGTGACATTGGTATTTGGGATGGTACATATATGTGTACTAAGTATCCACTATACCAGTAGATTAAGGGGGCGATCGGAATAGCGATAACTTTTGGTTTTTGCTGAAAAAATGCTGTAGCTGGTTGAAAAAACACTGTAGTTGAGTTGGTTTATTGAGTATAATTAAATGTAAAAAATATATAAAAAACCAAAAACGAAAAAAAAAGTATAAGTAAATTTAAAAAAAACGAAAAAAATAAATTTTACTGTAGCAGGTACTGTAGCTACAGTAAAACAATCGCCATCGCTAGCGATCGAGAAGCTGTATTGAGCACCCTCTAAGCTAATACTTGGGATTCCCTGTAAGTGGCAATATCTGTGTTTTTGCTTCTGGATTATGCTATGAGCCTGAGCCAGATAAGGTTGTTGCAAAACTAGTCCAAGAGGCCATGTACTTTTTTTTGTGATTAAAACAGGTTCTTAGGTGCCATAAAATTCAAGTCAAAGTAGAAAAAATGTACATAGCTGATCAAGGCGATATATTTAGTTGTTACCCCATTGAAATATATTTACACCCTAGGGAATCCACATGTACTATTTGCAAAAGAGATGGTAGATTTGACCTCATTATTTACCACTCCCAAGGAGAATCATGACTAGCTTGCACTCTTCAACCTACGGTAGCTAGTAAAAAACAGAAGCCGAGAGCGGTGCCTAAGAATAAGAATGTAGTTAGACCTAGGGCTTTGCTACTGATGGTAAAAAGGTAAACTAGTGACTTCTGTTAGGAACAGTTAGACCTAGGTTTGTGACTGGCGGTAGAAAGTGGACTAAATCGGTAATTTTTGGCCTCGGAGGAGAAGCGTATCAGCCAGAAGTAACTTTTGGATTGGAGGTGGGGAGCAAGCACGGTAATTCCTCCCACCACCTTCTGCATGTGCTGTTGTTGGTACCGAAGCTTCCTAGCTTTTGCCCTCCTGCATGTGTAGTGTTGGCGCTTGGTCACTCCCTAGGTCCAATTCCCCCTTCCATTCTGGCCCCCCATCTGTTTGTTCACCAACCACCGTTGCAACTCTATAAATAAATAAATTGGCTCGTGACATACTCATTAAATGTATTTCTGTAATTCTTTGCATTCTTCGTGGTAGGCTAACATGTCACTTTATTTTTATATTTTTTAAATTTAATCATGCATAATAAGCCAACTCAGCTACAGTAAAAAAAATCAGCCAGCTACAGTGAAAATGCAGCCAGAAGTCATAAGTTATCGCTATTCCGAACACCTCCTAAATGATGTTGTGCTATTCTTTGCATTCTTTGATGCTTGCATTGAGTTAAATTTGGCAAATTTGTGTCATCTATGTCGATTAAAGACATAATAAAATGGAAGAATCGTGTGAGGAAGTTGAACATGATGTCAGCCCTGACCACGAAGAACAGGGCAACCGTAACGCCTAGCCCTTTCTCAAAAGAAAAGAAGAAGCAGCAGCAGCAGCAGCAGAAATCAAGAGACAAATAAAAGAGGAAATCAAGAACATGAGCTCAGGTTTTTTTTAGAAGCTTGTTGTGTGATGGTACTGAATTGTTTTGCTCCCCGTGACAGGCAAATTTTGGCTGGAGAGGTTCAGGGATGCATGGGAGTCTTGTTCCCACAAGAAGGCAGTCGTGGCCGCTGTCTTCACCCTCGTCTGGAATGTCTCCTCCACGGTTGCTCGTGTCTGGGCTGGTATTGTAATGCGTGAACCAACAGTTTAAACTGCTTTTTATGCCAGTGCACACCAAATTCTACACTTGTACATGTCGATCAATTAATAGGATTTTCGATCTGGATAATGCTAACTCCAGTGCTTGCTTGGTATTTCATACCCAAAAAAAAAAGGTTCTTCACAAGATGCGTCTTTGCTGTCTGTGCAGTGTTCATGCTTGTGGTGGCGATGAAGTGCTACCAGCAGCGCATGATGGAGTACGGCTGGAGCAGCGAGGCGGAGGCGGCTCCCCGGGAGGCCGCCGATGAGTCGCAGCAAGAGGAGTCTCCCCTGAAACCTGGCCCGGCCAAGGCTCACGATCACGAGGCACAGGGCCTCGGGGCTGCGGCGACGCCGCGGCACCGGCGAGCGCCGGTCTCCGGCGAGTTCGCGAGGGAGAGGCTGAGGGTGAGGGGCGGCATCCAGCCGAGGTGACAGACGAAATTGGAATTATTCATCATATACCCTCCCCTTAGATTGAAATTCAGGATTTACCCTCCGGCCCACGTGTCAGTGACTCATCCCGACCCCATATGTCATTGACAGGGGAGGGTAAATCCTGAAAGTCTCAAATGTGGAGAGGATATATGATGAAGTTTCCCGACGAAATTTGGTGAGGCCGGTTCCCTGCTTCTTTTTTCTCTCCCCTGTGGTGGTTTTGGACGTTGTGATGATCCGACATTATTTTGGCACTGGCAAGCAGTAATAAGATCGATCCACACACAGCGTTCATAGATAGTGCAACTGTTTTTCGACAGTAAATGTTGTTTTGCAATGAGCGCCGGTACTGATTTATGAGGATTTTATTCAAGCTCACATGACATCAAAATGTATCAGAAGACCATAAACTGGTTGCCTACACCGTTTCTTGGAAAAGACATTAAGCAGGTTGCTGTTCTCCTGACTTTGCATTTTGCGGATGATCTAATGTCGCAAACGTAGACTTCACAAAATATTCAAAGAGAAAAGTAAATTTTAAAAGGAATGCTAAGCAAACGCCAGCTTAAATTTCCGTGGAAATTGGCCTGTTTCCACGCTGTTACCAGCAGAAGACCTAGACGGCAGCGTCCAAAATCAGGGCCTGGTATCAGGACCCTGAAAAACCTGATACCGATTAATTATTTAGAGATTGCACCGATGGTATTGGTACCAAGGTTGGAAATATCGGTACCGAGGCAAATCTTGCCGGGGGATCGGTAATGGTAACTGACCGGTTACCGAAATATCTGAAAAAACTAGACAAAATTTGTCAAACAAAATTCGAATTTTGTTTGGTTTGATGGCCAGTAACCGTTCAAAAACCGAGAAAACCGGTTTTAGTTAATTAGAAATTGGAATAATGCAAATATTAATTAGAAAGTGTACCAAATGATTATAAACTAGTTGGGAATATGTGGGTTTCATTCACTAGTAAATAATTGTTGCATTGGCTTAATTTCCATAATAGCAAGTAGAATAAGAATCATCACTAGAAGGTAATAGGTTGGTATCTCAACATCTATAAATTGGAATAGACTTTGAACTATAATGGGATTCGTAAGAAGAAGAGTCTTGTGACCGAAAATTATATCAAACTAGCATGTACTACCTACCCAAGTGCTTCTGTCAGCTGCCGCACCTCCCGTTCCCAGAGGAGTACCCGACGTACCCATCAAAGGACCAGTTCGTCGCATACATGGAGGCGTACGCCGTCGCGGCTGGCATCGCGCCGTGCTTTGGCACTTGCGTCGGGACGCCACATTCGACACGGTTGTCGGCTCCTGGATGGTGCAGGCAGCTAGCTCGAGGGGCTTAGAGGAGAGGAGGAGGTGGTGGGCCATCCGGAGGAGCTTGGTGAGAGGAGAGGAGTCGGAGGAGGGATTTATATTTTCGCGAAGAAAATTTGAAGAAAGTCTGTTGGTGAAGCTGAGGTTACATTTTGAGGATTAATTCTTGGTGTTCATGTGGTTGCTGCTATAATCCGTTACCTTAGAGTTCTTCCATTTTATGTCTTTCGATTGCATCCATTCAAGTCCGTTGCTCTTTATCTTTGAGTTCGTCAAAACCGTATGAGTTCACAAATTCCTGATCAATCAGTTGATTGCTTTGCTAGCCACAATCCATCCTCTTGGATAGCGTGGTCCTCCTTCCTTTCGCATAGTCGTAGTCGTCGCTCTTCTCTTTAAGCCATTACAGATCGTAGAAGTCTTCATGATGCCACCGCTTTTCTTTGAGCCGTCGCCCGAACTTCTAAGGCCACCACGCTTCTTCTGCACTGCGCCTTCGTTGCGCTTCTTGTGCATAGCGCCACCGCCGTCTCGAGTTTAGATGTGTGTCTCTATGCTTCTATCTCCTCTTCGGCTTGATTTGACAGCTCTATCTACTTGTATCACTTTCTACATCTTTTTAATCATGTTGTTGTGTTTGACTTTGCTCCCGCTTACATCTACCTTCTCAGCCCCTACACTTGTATTTTATGGGTTGTCGCACGATTTCGAATAGGAGGCGATCTTTCCGACATAATGTTTCAAGAGTCGCATGCTACAACGACATCTTTAATATATAGACTTTGGTGTTAAGGGTATTTAGGTTATTTTTTTAATGTCAACCCTTTTGAATATATAATGCTATTGCATACGTTTTACATTTGAGAGGAGGTGTTAATGTATTAGTGTCTTTTCCATATATCTAGGGCTTGGGTTCTTATGTCTCTTTGTACTATTTATATGCCCCATGAGCTATTGTAATATACGACAACTATTCTAACTTACAAAAATCACCATGAAAGGGGTGGATAGCTCACTACCACTGTACCGTAAAATTTCATAAGCTACATGAAACTACAAGTATTGAACAAAAGCTACATGAAGTTACAAGAATTGAACAAGGGTAAAAATCAAGTAAACCATCTGACATCTTTTCAGCTCACAAGGTGGATATCGATAAACACATATGGGTGCTCTTCATTCTTGACTAGTGAAATAACAGGCGCACTTCTCACCTAATTGACAGTAATGACCTATAGTGTCCAATTGCATGGTATCATGTGTCCTTTGAAGATGACATCTGACCGAGAACCTCATGCAAAAAAATGTCCTGTAATTCTACGTATTTACTTCTCCATTCTGTCCCCTGTTGGTTTGGTGCACCATATGGAGTGCTCGCCTCAGAATGAAACATTCTGGAAGAACTGTCGTGCTGCCGGATCAAAGCAGAATGATAAAATACAACAAAAGGAAACTTGGAAATGGAAGGTAAAAAGAAATGTGTTGCATCGAATGCCAAAGGCAATACAAAATCAGCTGATCTGGAGTTCATCCAAACAGCGCTCTAGAAGGTTGGAGCTGAGGTTTCCAGCAAAACTACAGCCCGTAGTGCTGAGATTTCCAGCAATGTCGAAGGGCATAGAAGGATGGGTTCGTCAGCATGAACTACAAACTATCAAACCAATAGAATGAACACCACAGGAACACATTTCAACATTTCGATTTATACATCGATTTGGTCATTTTGTTTTGGATATAAAAGGCTGGATTTGGGCGGTGGGTTTTATCAGATCCGGAGGCAGATTAATTCCATATACATAATACAGATTTGACCTTACATCTATTAATAACTACCTTTGATTTAAGATTTGCTCAGGTTTTCTTTCAGAGGAGTGTTGAAGCAAATCCGAAGGTTCAGTTAAACCGTGGATACAAACCTCAGCTGTGTAGGTGTGACCCAATCGAGAAGCAACAGTTCCCCTCCAGAAAAATCACCAAAATCCAACCAGTTGAACAAATAAAAACCAACGTTGAACTAACTCCGCTGATTGCCTGCACGCTACTGCCACCACACACACTGATCCCCACCCCTAGTAAGCAAATCAGGATAAATCGAGAGCAAAATTAGTATAAATTTAGAAGTAATTCAGGATGCTATCTAAAGCAAATCTAGAATTATTTAGACACAAATCATGGAAACAAGCTGAGGATAATTTCTAACGGTTTTCGTGTCAGAGGGGAAGAGGAAAGTGAAGAGAAATGTGTTTTCATGTGATCTGCGGTCGCTTCACCGCGCCGATCTGGATCTGTTCAGCCTGCCACGTGTACTCCCCATGTTCAACTGCACTGTCGGGCCCACAACCGACCGGACGCAAGCCCGACCCAACATCCTCGTCTTCTCGCCCACTCCGCGTGGTGTGTTTTCGTTTCCCTTCCGCTTCTTTTTCCACAAATCTTGTCGCCTCGCCGCCGCCCCCGCTCGGAGGACAAGCAGAAGCGATCGAACTAGCGGCGATGGGGGACCACGAGGCGCGCGGGGACGACCTGGAGAAGAAGGCGGAGAAGAAGCTCTCAGGCTGGGGCCTCTTCGGCTCCAAGTACGAGGACGCCGCCGACCTCTTCGACAAGGCCGCCAACTCGTTCAAGCTCGCCAAGAACTGTGAGTTGCCTCAGCTCGCCAAGATCGGCGGATCCCCCCTTTTTTTATGGCAGCTCCCGATTTCTGGTTACGTTTTCCCCTTTCTTGGGGATGATTCTTGGCTGTTTCCTGTGAGAACTACGAGTCGATCGGGGGACAGGATCGTTAACGCGCGCCCGGTTTGGCGCGATTCCGTTGGGGGGTTGAAGCGGGATCTTGGGCTGTGGATCTAGAAACGTGCTGCGTAATCTGGTGCTATTGTTAGATGCGCAAGGCTTGTGTCTGGATTAGTGACGTTCAATTCTGTCGAGATGATTCGAAACCGGAAAGAAGTAGTTCGATGGTTTGGCCTAAGGATGCTATCGAATTGATTCCAAGTATGTACATACGGTGGCATGGTGCGGGTTGATTTTAAACTCTTTTGGTACTGAATGGGATCTAGTGAACTGATTCCATGACTATGCATATGCAACTGTTGTATATAGCCCTTCCTTACTAGTTCAGATCAGATTGTTTTGTTGTCTATTCTGTGTATTGATTGATTCCAATGAGCGTTTGATAAGAGTGGAGCGCAATTCACTGTAAGACTTAGCCTGGCGTGCAATCCAAAGTATGTTTGGTTGTCTTATTGAGCGGTTCGGTCGGGTCTGGTCCTACTTCAAGGGAACATTGTCTCGTTGTAGCGCATTGGGAGTCCCAACTACTGGCATTTGATCTGCATTTGTCAGTTTGTTCAGTGTGCCGTTTGTGATTGTTAAGCATTTTATCGGCATGCAAACTCAAGAAATGTTTTTCAAGAGTTTGATACGAAGTACTGTAATTACTACTTCCCTGTATGAAAAAGCACACAGCCTCGTTCTCTTAATGGTTGTAACCAATTTTTTCATCAGGGAGCAGAGCTGCATCAGTGTACATCAAGATTGCGAACTGTCATTTGAAGGTTGGTTGGTTTGGTTCTTTTGGGCTATCCGTTTATCATCTTGATTGATCATGCAATTGAAACGAGGAGATACTTATGCTGTTTATTAATTTGCTCTACAGGGTGATAGCAAGCATGAAGCTGCCTCAGCTTATGTGGAGGCTGCAAATTGCTACAAAAAGTTCTCACCTCAGGGTACTTCATCTACTGTTTTCTGAGCATGTCGCATCTCCTCCACCATTAATTTGCTGTGATTTTTTATTCCTTGTCAACATAATTCATGCAAAACAGTATGATGCCCTGGTTTTGTGTTATTTGTCTCATGTTAAACAAAACAAGTGATTCACTTGCGCTGCGTTTTTTTATTTAACATTAGTTTTCTTTCAACCCTGATCATCTTTGGATGGTTTACTTATACAGTTTTATCACCAAGTAACATTAATTTAAAAAGACTGAAAGGAAATTTTATTTAATGTAAACTGACCTGAGTAACTTGAAAGGTCAATTGGAAAATGAATTGTGCTAATATAGCAAAGACTGGAACTTCCTGACATAAACATATTGGTGGTTTGTATTTAAGAGACACAAAGATCTATTTGTTGAAAATCTTCTTGTGCCCAGTAAAACGAGGAGCCTAAAGGACTAAGAAGGTGATTTTAAGCATAACTAGCAGCCTCCCCAGTTCCAGTGAAATTTTAATTTAGGCACAGAACATGTTTGTTTTGAAGGAGAGCAGTATGGGAGAGCTTTGGAGCATTCCATATTCTAATAAATATTTATTGCATGTCTAAGATTTAAATATCGTGAACATTTAAAGATTGAGAGATGTAACAGGGAAATTTTGTTTCTGTTGCATATCCTTCACTATGTGTGAATCATGTGATGCCTAATGCTTTCTGTCATTTGATTTATTTGTTTTCGACATGCTTAGATAACTATTATTTATTTATTTATTTGTTTGTTTTTACAATTGACTCCAATTTATGCAGAAGCTGCGCAATCGCTAAACCATGCAGTTAATCTTTTCTTGGAAATTGGTAGATTGAACATGGCTGCAAGATACAGCAAGGTGACTGTTTATTTAATTTTGTCTGTTCAAAGATATTTTTATCTTTTGCTACCTTCTGTCATCCTGGAGTAATTAATGAATGAATTTAGATGATCCGGAAATCTTTTCTTCAATTGGTCATGCATATGCTTCGATATGACTTATCATTATTCTTCGATGATGACATTTTTCAAAAGGAAACACATCCTTTTTATTTGGAAAGCTTATCATGACTGGTCATGGTGCATTTTATGCATTTTTTCAGGACATTGGTGAGATATATCAGCAAGAACAAGATTTAGAGAAGGCTACAGATTACCTGGAAAGGGCTGCCGACCTTTTTGACAGTGAGGGGCAGTCATCTCAATCAAATACCATCAAGCAGAAAGTTGCCGAAATTGCTGCTCAGTTGGAACAGTAAGATTATCTTCATTTGGCTCATATAATTACCTGACAATATTCTGTTTGATAAGATGTTCTGAACATCATGCAATTGGCAAAATTCGTACTTTGTGTAATATAATGTAGCTTACCCTTTTTCCCCTGCTTTCTCATTTTTTTTTAACAAGAAAGTACCAGTTAGGTTTTGACTCAAAGATTTGTTTTGTATATTTAGTGTTTTATGTTGCTATAGGATATCTGTTGACATTTTCTTGTTTATCTGCTTGTTCAATATCTTGTTTATCTGCTTGTTCAATATTCTGTGTAATATGATGCTGATTAATTGGATTTAGATGATGGTAGTTGTTGCATTATGTGTTCTGTGTCTTTCCAGTTTTACAGACTTGATCTATTGAGGGATGTTTGTAACAGTGATTTTTGTAGATGATGTGTTATGTGGTTGTTATGTGGTAGTAGCTTGAACTGAATAAGTATCTCTTTGACATTATTATCTCACTAATTTGAATACCTTATTCATATGCCTCAATGAAATCTCAAAATCTATTTGCCGAAGAGTAGAAAACCCCTGATACAGAAACTTGCATAATGAAGCCTTATACAGGGGGAAATGAAAACATGATAGCCATTTCTTTTTCCTTCTCTTCTTTTTCTTATCGGTCTGTCCCGTACCATAGTGGGTACCCCCTTACCATAGTGGGTACAATGGTATTTATAGGAACACTATCCATAAGGGCCTTGACAGTGGTCCCCCGCTATGGGCAAACTGGCTATTTCCCTTGTGCGGTCCCCTCAGGCTGACATCTGCAGAGATTAGTGTTAATCATGTTAGCGCATTAAGGGTTAACAACAACCAATATGTTTATTGCCACAGGTAACTTGTCGAGGAAGATTCCTCGATTAGCGAAGTCCTGGGACAAGAATTCGCTGTCCGACGAATTCTCGGGCTCTGTCCTGTGTAGCCGAATTCTGGATCTGGGGTATACTTGGTAGGGCGAATTCTCCTATTGGGCCTCCTGCAGTAGCTGTCAGGTGCCCATGGCCTCCACACTTTTTTTTTGAAGAGAGATGGCCCCCACACAATTCATTGTTGTGAAGTACTTGGTTTCAGTTAAAGAGATTATCTGTTGAGGAGTGTTTCTGTACTCCACACACTGAAAATTACACAAATCCTTAAGCATGTGCTGTTAGCCTGTTACTAATGGATTATAGCAGATTAGCCCCTATACTTATTTGCTATAGAATCTATTTTTTTTGTTTCTTCTGTGTTATGGAAATAAGTTCTCAAGAAAACGTGTTTGTTTTTTTCATATTAGCATCATGCTGTCGTCATCATGAACATGTCTTTTTTGTTCTAGGTAGTGGTTTACTAGCTAATCTGATATTTTCATCATTTATTGACTTCTGTGATTATTTATGTACTTAACGGGTCATGCAGGATTACAACCTTTAGTGCTATTTCTCATGCAAATTTATATGTTTTAGGTACCCAAAGGCAACTGAGATTTTTGAAGCAATTGCTCGTCAATCAATCAACAATAATCTTTTGAAGTATAGTGTCAGAGGCATTCTCCTTAATGCAGGCATTTGCCAATTATGTAGAGGTGATCCTGTTGCTATCACAAATTCATTGGAGCGATACCAGGTGTATATTGTTTTGTTCAAATTTCGACCAGTTATTATGTGCCATTGCCATCTTTCTAAAGTTGTTTTTTCTATTTTGCAGGAAATTGATCCGACCTTCTCGGGGACGCGTGAATACAAACTTTTAGCTGTATGATACAATGCTTATTTGCCTTTTCTTCGCAATACTTGTGTCAATCCTTGTGTTGATTACATTCCTGGCTTTAATACCACATTATTTCAATTGGTGATCATGAAATATATGATCTTAAATGGCAGTCCTAATTTAACCAATCATACAGCCACACAAATGCAGTTTCTTCTTTGAAGGAGCTTATATTGAACTGGAAATTTTATTGTAGGATCTTGCTGCATCTATGGATGAAGGAGATGTTGCCAAATTTACTGATGCCATCAAGGAATTTGACGGCATGACACGTCTGGTATGTTCAGTTGGAATCTATTGAGTTTTCACTCTTTGGTGTGTGACTTGTCTACGACAATGCATCCTGTAAATTCATACTTTGTAATTGTATAAAAATAAACAACCTGTATGACATTCATTTGACTCAAAACTATAAACTTATTTTATGGTAGGATATGCAGTTATGCAGATAATTAGAATGTTATGTGATAAATTGTGAGTTGTTTCTGCAATTACTAGTTTGCCACAAGACTTTTGCTGATTGTTCTGACATTGTTAACTTAAGAAGTGCTTTGAAAGAGACCACTGTACATGAGATTTACACAGAGACCACTGTACATGAGATTTACACATATTATTTGGTTTCTACCATGCATCTAATGCATGCACTTTTGTTTCAGGATCCTTGGAAAACAACCCTACTCCTCAGGGCAAAGAATGAGCTGAAGAAAAAGGAGGATGATGAGGATGATCTAACCTAAGCCTTGTAAAATCGTGTCATGCTTCATTATGGTTTGGTTTGTGCCACCATCTCATATTGGAGGCCCCATGTTCGGTATAATGAGCATAATAAGATTAATCGTCAGTCTGGTTGTATAGAACATCATTTAAGACTATCATGTTGGGTTGTCTGCATATCCGGGTTGTTTTCTGGTCACCACATAATTTGCCGTCAGAATGAAAATTAGTACCGTGCGTTTGTTGCTGGTATCCTTGCGTAACATGTTTGTTTTCACCGTCTTTCAAGATCTTTTTTAAGTTTCTGATTACACTGTTATCCAAATTTACCAACTGTTTGGTGAGTTGATGGAACTGGCAGAAATTAGTGTCGTCATAAAATTATTTATCTGTTGCGTGGGCACCAGGGTCTGTAGTTCATTTTGATTTTTGACCGTGTCCAGTATGATACGAGGTTGACAGTCAAAAAGGTTAGTTTTGTTGCTACATTCGTATGTAGTTTTGTAGTTACATGGGCACGAGGGTCTGTAGTTCATTTTGATTTTTGTAGTTACATGCGTATGCTTGATAGCTATAGTTTTGTTGCTAGCTTATATTTTAGGCTAGTTAGTTTTGATGTCACAGGCAGGAGGTCATGTATTAGCTTGTGACAATCTGTGATTTGAGGGTCGGTCTTATTATCGTTGTACCCGTGAAGGCGTCAACAACTAACGAGCCATGACATTTGGTAAGAGTAATTGCTGTGGCATGTTAATTAGCTGTCTTGCCTCTCACTCCTACAACTCCTGACATGGCCATCTTACCCCTCCCACCACTGGATCAAGATGAGAGAGCCTGGAAATGGTGGGCTTCACTAGATTTGGAGCTCCATCGTCCTCCTTGATCCCCTTGCTCTAGGCTGTACCCTAGCCACCACCTCCTCCTTGCTTCTTGCCATCCAGCAGGAGCTCCATCGTCGCCATGTCGCGCTGCTCATTGCCACCGCGCTGCCCTCAGATCCAGCCTCCCGTGTAAGCATCTAGGTTCCTAATTCATTGATCATTAAGACTGACTTTGTTTTTAGTACGATTAAGATAAGTTAGGCCTTAATGATGAATATATGTTGTTCTTGGACTTTTATGGATCCCATAAGTGCAAATGATGGCAAATCATGGTTTTTATGAAGATCAAGGACCTTGTGGCTAGAAATGATCCAAGAAGTTGAGTATGGATCATTTCACTTGAAAGGTTTTTGTTTTTTCTTTGGCCATACTATTAAGGGGTTCAAGGTTAGTAGCTTAGCTTGGTTAGGTTGAGTAACTAGTTGTGGTGCATACTAGGTCTTTCTAGCTCAGTTTTAGTTAAAGAATGTTAAAAATCAAGTTGTGGTCACGATAATCTCAAAGTTTAGACCAAAATTCAACTAAATCAGAAAAATCAACAAAGACAGATTATCCGGGTCAAGCGTACCATCGAGCCGTATCATCTCTCTAGAGAGGGAGTTTTTTTTGTGTTTCTAGAGATTTACATAGAGGCAGATAATTTGAGTCAACTCTTACCATTAGCCCAGAGGGTATTTTTTTGATGTCTAGAGTATTTTACACTAAGGTGTATCATCTGGTTTAAGACGTACCATTGAGGAGGATGATCCAAATTGAGGTGATCTAGCTTGAGATGTATCATCTCTCCAAAGAGGATGTTTTCGGACAAGTTGAGAGGCAAATGATACGACTTGAGGCATACCATTAGTCTAGAAGGGTTCAATTTGAATGAAATATTGAGGCAGATAATCTAGATCAAGCTGTACCATTAACGCATACCATTGTTCCCCAGAGGTTCACTAAGGCGAACAATACGACCAAGGCAGATGATCTGGCTCAGGCAGTTTATCCGAGTTAGGGCATATGATCCAGGTAGCTATCATGGCTAGTTTTTGAACCATTGGAACTGAGGAAAATTAAACCAAGGCAGATGATCATCAGGGCAGGATGGCAGCCCAGCCTAGGCTCCTCTCTCCGGGTGGCAGTTGATGGACAGGCCCATGCTAACTCGATCAGAAGCAAACATGCATGCATGCGTGGTAACTCCTTCCATGCACAAACTAACATGTTTTGCATGCCTTCATTTTTTTTCCAGCAAACGGATATATAGGCAGTTATGGTTCGCGTCCAAGCAATCCCTCACATATATACCTTGATGGCACTGGGTAACCAAAATCTATATCCATTTGAAGTGATATTACTCATACCCAAATAAAAAATGGTATACCCAATGGGTAAAGGAGAAGGAAAAAGAGGGGTTAAGTCAAAGAGGTTTATGAAGGAAGTTTTTTTTTGTAAAATTTTGGTATTTGGAATTTCGATCTCGCGTTCACACCATAGAAGTTTTTCGAAATCAATTGAAATTTATTGAAGATGATTCTTTGTGTAGGGGAGCTACTCTGTACAAATTAGTAGGGTTAGACGCACACGTGGGCCCCACATACTTTTATAAGAAGCTTCTATAAAACTTCGGTATTTAAAATTTCAACATCGCATTCATACTATAAAAGTTTTATAAAATTGAATGAAATTTGTTGGAAATGATGATGTGTGTATAGGGCTACTTTGTGCAAATTGGTGAGCACATGTGCACAAGTGCTCTCACATGCTTTTATAGGAAACTATAACGAGTATGGGTAGTACAAGCCTATGGATAGTCCAAATGCACTTTCAACCTTATGTTTGCATGGGTATGGGCAAAGATGGGTAAGTGGATATTACCATCCCCATATCCAAATCTAAATGGATATTTTATTTATTACCCATACTTTACTCAATAGTATGGATATGGGTTTGGATAAGGATAATAGATACCCAGTGGCATCCCTAGTGGGCGTGCCATTGCCCACTGGGGCGACCGAATTAGCATGAGAGGCAAAGAGCAAAAACGTGCCTAGGTAGTAGAGGTTGTGGGAAGCTTGGTCAATTCGATACATTTTTGGGAGAAAGGTGAACAACCCTACATGCCATAGACTAGGATACATGACGTGCTCACCTGTTTCTGACGGTGAAGGCCTCGAAGCAGGGTAACCTCTTTGGCGGCAGTGAACAGGACCATGCTTGGTCCATGTAGTTGGACTAGTTGCCTAGATCACTAACTAACTCAAATCTAGTTCAATCTCTAATTATACAGGAATTACAAAATATAAAGATAACATGTTAACTATATCGACACCCTAGAGGTTGAATCCGGAGTGCTATTAGCTCCCTAATCGTCCCAAACACCATGAGAGAAATCCATCTCGTACGGTTCATTCTTATAACCATCCATTTCCCCCTCCTGATAGAACTCCCATGAAAAGGCATCATCCACTCCAAGTGAAGACCCAAGCTAGCGATCATTTAAACAAAGAAGAATAATAACAAGGGTGAGTACAAAAGCACTCAACAAGCTTATTTAGCATAATGCGCCTAAGCTAACATTTCCTGGAGCATCCATTCCCATTCTCATCCTCATTTTCATTTCCTTTCTCATTTTCATTCTTTCTCTTCTTCATTCTCTTTTCATTTTCATTTTCATTCTCTTTCTCATTTTCATTCTTTCTCTCTTTCTCATTATCATTCTCTTTCTCATTTTAATGGCTTATTGAAAATAAATATTTTTAGGTTGTGAAAGAATTTCAGATTATTAATTTAAAAATTTATTGAACACTCGTATAGTGGATAAAAACCTCCACTGGTTCCATAGCCTCCAATCCAAGAGACAAGCATAATTCATGATTTATATAGTACTGCGCGGGCTTGTACCACTTTACCTATAGTCACTCTGATTCTTGTAGCGAGTGGATCTTCGTATTTCCTTAAATGTGATGCCCAAATCAAAGCATAAAACTTTTACCGCTATCTTAGTGTATTATACCCCACCCAACTACTTATAATTGTTTGTCCGAGGTGGTTTATTAGCACAGAACTTTTACCTCTATCTCAGTGTATTATACCTCCACCCGACTAATAATTGTTGGTCCGAGGCGGTTTACTACCCTCATTCGGCACCCTCGCAATTATAAGATAGACGTTGGTCGAACTTATCCTTTATGGCCCAGCGTCCAATTGAGACCTCACCCGACACTTCACTGCGTTAATATATGTGCCTTGGGTTTTGCCCTCTCTAGCCTTACCCTTGTGTTTTGCCCTCTCTAGCTGTTGTAGCATGCGCTACAATAGTGGTTACTGGTACCTCTCTATCCATGGAGGATACGGATTAGCTAGAGAGAGAGCTAGTAGGTAGTCCAAAATGAGTGGATCTGGCCCTCTCGTACCACTCGCGGGGGTTTATATATATGAATGAGGTAGGATGAAAAATTTTCATCATACCCCTTAATAATTACAAAATATGAGGGTAAATCAGTACATTCCCTTCTATATACAATAATATACTATTGGGCTTATTCCAAGGACTAATAGCTAAACCTAACAGGCATAGAGGCTAGGCACCCCCACAAGAGTACTCCCTCGATAGTATGTGTGGAGGTCCCGACGTGCGAGCTAACATGACTAACTGCCGCCCAAGCCCCTTGTCCCCCGACAACAAGCACAAAGGTCCTGAGTCGTGAGGCGAAGCAACTGCTTACTCGAGCCCCCTAGGGGTCTGAATGCTCTAAACGTCCCAAAACCGGGTTCTCCTTTCACTGGCAAAGTCGTAACCGTTCCCGTAGAGATAGCCCCTCTAAAGTAGGCGGCATGTGGAGGTGAAGCCGGGGTGGGGTCACCCCTCCGAGGCGATGCCTATGAGAAGGTCGGCGAAGTCCCTCGATGGAGCTGGAACCGCCGCGTCGAGGTCGTGCCTCTGACGCAGGCGGCGCGTAGAGGCGGAGCCGAGGCACGGGCCGCCTCCGAGGAGATGCCTACGAGGAGCGCGGCAAAATCCCCCGATGGAGCTAGAACCGCAGCGTCAAGGTCGAGCCTCCACCACGTTGATGTCGAGCCTCCACCACGTTGATGTTGAGCCTCCGACACGGCGACATGTAGAGGCGGAGCCGGTGGCAGGCCGCCCCACCAAGGCAACACCATGGAGGAGGGCGGCGAAGTCCCCAATGGAGCCGGCTTTGATCCATGAAATTATGCTTGAATTGTATCTCGTTTATTTAATATCGTGGTTTGCCTACTCTGGCGACTATGTTTAGTTGACCATGATGAACTTAAACTAGTGCGTTCACAGAGAAAAATTGTAACCCCTCCTTCGCCTTCAGCATCAGTAGATAAAATGCTTTGCAGGATTGCTTTCCACATTAAAGATCTATACTTATATTCTTTATGAGCTTGTATCCTAAAATGTCTGTTGAGTTAATCATGTTGAAGAAATATTGAAAAGGAAAAATTAGGTACATACCATTATAAAGTGATCACATTAGAAATATACCATTATAAAGTTTTGACTTAGAATCATGCCACTCCAAAGTATCCATATTTTGAAATATGCCATTATGATCACTTTCATGTATTTTCTATCAAATACATAGTATGTATTTATGTATATATTTTCATACTTCCTAAAATACCCTTCACCTTCCTATTAGAACTAATAGCGATTTTTAAGTATAGCACTATGGTTATAGCCTTATAGGCATACCTCACTCAGGTTAATTGATTATGAAAACAGCTGCAACCAGTGATGTTATGAGTATAGCTCCATTGGTTACAGCTAATAACTTAACTGATCATATGTCTCCATCCTTACTATTGGAAATGTTCGGGCTGTAGATATGCGCTAATGGGCAATGGCTAAGCTCCAGAGCTGAATGCTGACCTGATTCCCAATAATCTTTGGCCTTTATGAAATACATGTGGTCAATATTTTAATCACCACGTAGAAGGCAAAATCATAGATGTAAACCACACTGCATTATCACTGTATACCATACTCGTAGACAAGGTATGCAAAATCTCCCCGACGCATACATAACAGCTCCACCAAATAAAATACCAAAAGGAAGAATGGTGCTACCATCCTAGCTATTATACATTTCGCTGGCAGGATATAAAACAAGCATTAGGTATTACAACCATCGAAACGAGTATCTTCCTGGCAGTACTTTGGGCATAACAGAACAGGCAGTAGGTCACAGGGCAGCCATGGGAGATCCTGTCAATTCAATCTCTGGTCCAAAGAAACACCTTACCACCGGAGCTTGCACAAGCAAGATGGCCAACTTTATATGGGTGTGCAGAAAATCGGCATGGGATGGCTGTCACTGAGATCAACTGAGATGATATCTATTGCCCTTTTCATGTTTCCAATAAATAGGTCTGTGTCGTTCCAGCCCCAGATCGCCCTGCAACCGCGAATTTAGCGTGTTAAGTGGAGAAATACTCATTCAAGATCACGGAACTAGGTGAGAAGAGCTGTCATACTTGAATGTAGAAAGCCATCTGCCTGTCTGGTTATAATGCTTGACAATGTGCGACTTCTCAAAGTTATCCATGCTGAAGATTCGGACAGTATCGTCTAGGCTGGATAGAATAAGAATAAATTCATTTGTAAGCACATAAACCTGTGAAACAATAAAAAAAAACTCTCCAATGTTTACTTGAAATTTGAGTTAAATTGCTTATGGCACAAAAACTTTGGGTGGGTTAGATTAAGCAGACGACAAACATACAGGATAGTTTTGTGTAGCTTCCCCTTCTTTTACCATGTTTCATACAACACCCCTTTCTCCATGTTTTATTAATTGGATCACCTTTTTTCTCTGAAAGAAAGATCTCAGTACGAGCCTCTGTCACAAACTATCGAATAGTGCATTGCTTTAAATAGCCTACTATAGCATACAGGGGGTAGTAGATGCAGTACGCTCTGAACAGTTGCCCATCCATGTCTGCCCGCTACAGCCCGCTATGAACTCTTATTAGGTCTGATGAGTACCGGTGCTTCGGTACAATACATTTCAGAATTTTGTATGATTCATTTTATGCAATATTCTAGCCATATTCCATTTTGAATCCTTAATGACTTGAGACATGCACAACAGCTAATTCTAATTTAAGATAACTTATTTTACTTCAAAATTGACTGATTAACTTCATTGTTTGTAAATATATCTGAACATGTTGCATCCGCTATATTGCCACTATCCAATATCTACTATAAACATTCTGTTGCTACTTTAATGCTACTTGCTGTTATAAACATTGATCATATGACTCAGGTCCTTATATATTTCCTGCCCTACATCATATGAATCATATGTAAACAAATAAATAATTTATTGGATTGTTAATTATAAGGGAGGATTTTATTGAAATGACTATGAACAGAGGGAGTCAAATGGTGAAACTGAAACAAGTGGCTTTGACAAGTTAAGAACAGAAGGGAGTAACAGTAAAAAGTTATTCCGAATATTTAGTTCCAAGAAACAGATCTACCATCATGATGTCAGTTAATGTGCTAAGAGATATCTATAATACCATTGGCATAAGGTTTAAGCCTGAAGCTAGCCTGAAGCTAGGTACTAGTCATGCTAAGAGAACAAAACAGTATGTACTAGCCAGAATAAATTGGATTGAATAGACTTTAGATTAAAAGTCACAAGCATAACAGAAACTATTTAAAGAATCACCACATCACAAGGCCAAGCTCATACAGATGCTAATAAGAAAAGATCGGTTGAGCTACCAATAAAACCCCAGCAGTGTCTTCAAACAACAGACTACATCACATGATTGTATGCAGAATAACCTAACGATAGCTCATCACTTCATTGCATCTGGCCGTAATATAATGGTGGTTCAAGAAACATGTTCATTGTTAAATTAAACAGGGAGATCCTTTCTACCAAAAAAAGGAACAGATGTAAATCACAGCCTGTAGGAAAATGGTGACAAAAAAGAGCACCTTGTTGTTGCGACCATGAGGCCACTAGGTGAGAAATAAGCTGACTGAACAGATCTGTTGTGTTCCAAAACCTTCAAGCTCTCTGCTTCCTTCTTTTTCATGGTTCTCATATCCCATATACAAGCCGTTCCATCTGTCGAACTTGTGGCAAGCATATATGTGTTCTCCGGATGAAAATCTATTGAGTTGATTCTATTGTCATGTAAATTCCATGTGGTTGACACCTTACCCATCCTCTCATCGAAAAGTTTCAGTTCACCATTTCCCTCACCAAAATATAGGCAGCTGGCATTATTTGGTGCTTGACAAAGCGAGAAAACAGGATAGTCACTCAACTGGATCATATTAAAGTTCTCCTTCTCAAGGTCCATAAAACAAATTTCACCCTCATAGCTACAGCTGTAAATCTGCAAGCAAATATATCAAGGGCACCACAGAATCAGAATCCTGATTGAATACGGAGATGTTCAGCAAAACAAAAAATCGTCATCCACAAAACTATTTTGTGCTATAAGCACACATATATTGTTTGATCATCCTGTCATTCACCTGGTCAGAAGACACTTATGGTTGTCAACACTGCACATACCAGAAATGGGATTAATCCAAGCTAATTGTGTTGGTTCTGAGGGCCCCTGTGTAATTTCTGGATTTTGGTTGGCTTTAAACTGACTTACTCCTACCTGTCATAGAAAGGGAGAGAGATAGAAGGGGATGGCTAATCCATTCAAGAAGGAACACTTCCTTCACATGGATGAGATTGGCCTGAGTCTTGTGGCCTCCCTCTCACTGCTCTCTCGCCAGCCACTGCGGCAGCGCCCCATGGCCTCTTCCCTTTATAAGGTGGTGGATTCTTCACTGGAAAGAAAATATCAGAGAGTTGCTTCTCATTTCCCCCATCTTCTATCACCCGAGTGCTCGATTTCACTGGTCTTTCTCTCGGTGGCAGCGGTGCCAGCAGGATGTGTAGATTCCCTCCTGCAACCGAGTTTCCACTTGAAGCCTCAGGGGAAGGCGGAGGTGAAGGAGCTGGTCTTGTTGGTGAATAGGTTGGAGTCTTGACAGACTCGGTCCTTCTTTGGTCCGCTGCGATCTGGAGGTGATTTCTCTTGGTTGCTATCAAGCTCGGTTGTGATTTCTTGGAAGATTGCTCTGTTGAGTGCACTTGACAGGTGCACATTTATTTGTTGTCGTGTGCGGTGACTCTTGAACCTCGACTCCACTATTCGGTGTACCCCTAATTGTGAAGAAAGGCATTGTATCTCCATGAACCACGCTGATCGCACAGCGGCATAGTAGCGACGATAGGTTTTCTAGGACGGCATCATCTTCAATGTGCCTTGCCGAGCTATCTTCTTGGTGGTTTTGATTGCCATAACTTCTGTGAATTGATTCTCTATTGATTTTGTGATTAGTTATTTTGCTCAGTGTGCCGTACTAGTGAATTTGCTATACATATTATTTTTGAGAATCTCTAGTTCTGGGTGACTGTGCATGATAACCTGTGGGATTAAAAAGCTCAATGAGGATAAACTGTCAAAGTGAGATCAGTGTGACATTTTAGGAGTATTCTGCTAGTTTTGAATTGATTGTTGCCTTGTTATTGCTCTGGTACTTGTCGAAACCTTGTGCGTGTAAAGCAAAAACTTATGGGCGAGTTTTTAAAAAAACTACTCTTATCAAATCCTTATCCTTTAAGCTAAACTACCCACCCACACATATACGAAATGTTGAATTATCACTAATCACAAAAGCAGCGCAAGAGCAGAAGAACAGGAAACTATCACCTTCCGCGGCGCAGCCGGGTGCGCCACGATTGCCCCCACAGGGCCCCTGTGGGGCAAATACTCGAACACCCCGTCTGCACCGTCGCCATCCTCATCCTCCACAACTCCGTCCACGTCCCAGAATCCAATATGCCCCAACTTGTTCCCGGCCGCCACCACGGTCCGGTCCGCCAACGGCAGCAGCCGCACCGACAGTATCCTCTCTGGCACGACCCTCCTCACGTCGGCGGGCCTCAGCACCAGCTCCCTACTGGCATCGAAATCGTTCGCACGAATTTTGGCCTCCGGTGGGGGAGGCGAGGCGGCGGCGAGGATGGCAGAGGCGAGGGAGGAGGAGAGGCGGGTGCTGCGGGGCTTCGGAGGGGACGCCGGCGTGGGTGGGGAAGCGGCGTCGGCGGAATCGGAGGGGGGAAGGCCGCGGGTGCGGAGGGAGCGCCGGAGGACTACGGGGCTGGTCGGGGCGATGGGGTTCGCGCGGGGCTGCTTCTTGAGGCGTTTTGGGGAGGACTGGACGGCGGCGGAGAGCTCGGCGGCCTTGCGGCGGAGCGAGGCGAGGATGGCTTCGTTTCGCCGGATGTTCTCCTCGCGGTGGCGCTCGTAGTCGGTAAGGCCGGCCTCTGACGGCGACGCCATTTTTGAGGGATTCTTCTGGATGTTCCGAGGGTGGTGGAGAGGGGAAAGGGTCGCGGCGTGGAGTGATGGGGCAGTTCTGGGAAGTTGTTTACGCGAATGGCGGGAAGTATCGTGGCGTGGCAAAAAAAGGTGGCGGGAAGGAGAGCGCGCCGCGGGCGGGCGCGAGCAGCGACGGTCATGCCAAAAATAAATGGATTTGCTAGACAACACTTCACTTCTTTTTTTCTTTTTTGTGAAGACAGTCAAATTTCTCACCTTACAACCGCTTAGAGATTTGTGCTTCATGGCAGGGTCTTTCTCGTCTCTAATGTTTGCTGCACAATTGAGACGCCGCCACCCGTCACCGGAGACGATGACAAGGATCGCTAGAGGTGGAGAAGGCAGACAAGGGAAGAAAGGCAACAACGATGGAGGAGGATGCGGGTGGCATCAGCACCGAGGCTATGGCTGGTGGGCCTCATCGGTGTTGGAGAAGGTGCCGCCGATGCGATGGGAGGTGGCATGCAGAAGATGGTGGAGGCAGTTTGCAGGAGAGATTGAACTGTTGGAGACGGTGATGGCTAGGGTTGGAAACGAGAGCAGAGGGGCGTAGAAGCGTATGTGGTGTGAGAGGAGGTGGATGATTATCCAATGGTCAAGAAAAAAGTTACTACTTTGAGGGGGAAAATAGTCGATTGACTGGTAGAGAGTCCCAAATAAATAAGATGAAAACAAAGTTGGATGTAAGTTGTTAGGAAACTAACATAGAGTCATAGACAATTACCAAAGGTTCTCTCCATTTTACTTTTGCATATGTGCACAAAAAATATAATAAAGAGAAGGTTGTGTAATACCCTAGGACTTTAGTAGTGCGAGCCATATAGCCCATGTACTATTATAGTGGTGGGATTAATTCTACATTACTTATCTAAAGTGAGTTGTAGTACCATATATGTCTATTGGATTCAAACATAGCATTTTTATACGAAGTGAGGACAGAAGTGTACGTGGGGTGCTACGCATTTGTGGGCCAACCCTACGATGGGCTGAGCTTTAAATAGATTTTGGGCTAGAGTGTTACAGATGATATCAGAGCATTGACCTTAGCTACATGGGCACGTGCGAGACAGGGGCACGAGCATATGGTGTGTGTGGGCTTAAAGTGGTGATGATCCAAATCCTATTCATTTGTTAATTCATTGTTTGGATAGGATTTGTGGTGGATTAGGGTGGGGGTAGATACTGTAGTTGAGGTTAAACGCCACCAAAACCCTATTTATTAGATTGATTTCATGGATAGTGGTTGCAAAGCAAGTTTGTGCACTTTTCGTGATTAATATGGGAATTTGATATGCTAGAATTGGAGATAACTTTCTATAGTTTTTAGAAGTAGTATTATTTGCTATGTTTTGTACGGAGAAAAATAGTTCTGAAATTATGAAGGTTGTTATTCAGAATTGTAACAGAGCGGCCTTTGGAGTTGGAAATGAGGGTCTAGATGATTTAATCTTGAAATTTGGATAGATCCTCATTTCAAATTATTACAATACACTCTATTCAAAAGTACATGACGTTTTGGCATCCATAAGTTCTCCCAATATGCAACTTCAACTGTCACTTTTTATATGAATATTTTGGCAAAAAATGTAAACCGTTGTATTATGGAAATATTTCTCATAAAAAATCTAATACAACATTTTCACATGACCAATCTAAATTGTTTTTATATATATTAGTAGTTAAGATTAGAGAAGTTTGACTGCATGATTTATAAACATCATACATTTCTGAACAAAGGAAGCAGTAAATAATTGTGTTTCTTTAGAAAATTTCAGGTGTATATATATGCATTTCTTGATGTTAGGAAGTTACTAGACTTTTAACTTAATTTAACTTTCCTATTTTGTAGAAAGTTTTGGAAATTTTGAATATTTTTTCATTTAATTTCTCTAGAACTTTTTTTACAAATTTTTTTTTGTTTTCCTTTTCTTTCTTATCTCGTTACACTGAGAACATTTGGTTTCTCCATGGACAAGAAATCCAATGAATTTGTAATGCCAAAGGCAGCTTTAGACATTGCAAAGCATGGATTGTCATGTTAACGATGGAATATGATTGTATTATTTGTTTCCTTATATACATCAGTTTTCTTATCTATATATGATATATTTCTCTATATATCTCCTTGTACTCTCTCTATATATTACCCTTTGAACTTCATGAATATACACATAATATTCATAACATAGTATCGAATCAAGAGATCCCGAGTTCAAGATCTAGCTCATGTAATTAAAAAAATAATTACAAACCACTTTTATTCCATGTCTTAGACACACGTGAAGAGGAGTGTTGAAATATAAGTGAATTATCCTATTCTATTATCAACATTTCAGATTGTTGTGGTATCTCATAATAATTAAACAAATAAACACGACAGTATTGGATAGCTTAAGTCAAATGCAATTTACTGGCGAGTGGCAACAAAGCTATAGAGAATATTGGAGTGAGTTTTAATTATGAATGGAATTTTTGTAATTAAAGATCATGAAGGCCCACCCACTGGAATTTACATGAAATCTACTGTCAGTGGAATTTACATGAAATCACCTAACCAGTGCCATTATGACAAAATGATCCACGGGAGTTAGACAGCACCAACAAAGCTAAACTTCCTCCGAAATCAACGGTAGGTTGAAGTGCCTCTATGAGGCTCTAGATGTTGGCGGTAACACGTCAAGCCTGCATAGCCAACCTGCATTTTGTGTTCAACAATGACGATGGAACAAAGTTCCCCTAAATACATCAGGCACTCTCCTCAATTTACCCACCTTGTTTGAGCTTGAAACTTCCACAATCCTTGGAAATGAGGAGCACAGAAGAATTTCATCTGGTCATCAGATAGAGCATGCTTGTTCAGAGAAGGCTCCATTTCTTTAGCCCATCTGACGGGGTTGATCTATTACCCTCAGTGTTCCCCCAAGCTCCACAGGAACAAGGGGAACAAGCGAGTGAAGAACATCTGTGATTAGTGGTCTGTAACTTGGTTCTGGCTGGACACAAAGGACAGCTACAGCAGCAACCTAGACAAACAAGAAAGTGTTTAGAGAAGGAAATGCTTCCAATGCGGAACAGTAAAGCAAATTTGGACTGTATTAGTTACTTGATACAGATGTCTCAAATCCATGGTGTTTCTAATGACTGGATCAGTTATATTTGGCAGCTTTGTTCTATCAGTTATGTGAGGCATGGCCTGCAAAAGACAACTTTGTGGTTATTGAATGATATTTGATTTCTTCAAAGGAGATTCTAATGACATGAGTAAATGTCACATCAACATCAAATAATACCAAACGATACACATGAGAGGATAATGTTCACGCAACTGTCTTAACTGGAGCATTATGCACTCTTTCTTGTAGGAGCTTATATTGTTTCGTGTTTCTACACAATAGTTCGGTTTAATGATATCATGTTGATCGTTAGAAATAACAAATAAGAAATGAAATTCTGCTTGAAGAAAATTGAGTTTAATTTTTCTGAAGATAAGTTTTTTTATTTTGAGAATACACTACTTGTTTTTCATAAAAAAAACATTTCTAATACAGGATAGTGTCAAGCTTGGAAAGTTGGAATATATCACTAACATATGTTTTCAGTTATTTATCAACACATGTGTCATGAGAAAATAATTAAATATTTTAAATATGAGAAAAACGATAGTAATATTAATCTGCTGGTGTCTTGCATTTTGTGTTGACTGAATGACAACAAATTTTCCACAATTTTCTACCCCCAATGGTCACAAATTGAATAATTTAATTGGCCAAAGAAGTACTTCCATAATTTTTACAAATATATAATGACAATCCAATGGTCAACGTTGCATCTCAGAGACACAGGACAGTAAAAAATACGTCAAGAGTTTGACAAATGGGAGTACTTCCATGGATCAACTAACATTAAGAGCAAAAGGACTTTCACTGCATAAATGCACATGTTCACGATTAGTTTGACTAAATACAGAATACATTTATTCTTTGCTAGAAAAAACACGATAACAGTCTGCTAAAACCTTAGGCATGATCAGACTAAAAGTACAGTTGCATAAAGTACAGAGATCACAGAGCATACCCATGACACAATAGATTGACAATGAGATTCTCCAATCTTTTCCACTGGTTTCCTTCCGAGCAACAGTTCAAGAAGAACCACTCCAAAAGCATACACATCGCTCTTCTCGGTTAATTGACCTACAAATTTATATATAACATCGCTTAACTTACATACTTCAGAGCTATCCAAGTGTTGGCATCACAACGTACTAAAGCAAATGCGTGTACCATCTAGAAGATACTCTGGTGCAACATAACCAACAGTTCCTGAAGGCTTTATGTCTTCTTTGTTGTGGTTCCCACCATATATTGCAAGCCCAAAATCTGATATCTGTATAGATATAGAAACGAAAAGAGTGAAGACATACTGGAGGTTCTGAACATCGAAATATGTCAAACTAGAAGTTAGGAAAACTTAAAATTTAACCTTCGCGTTGAAATTTGAGTCAAGAAGTATATTGGATGATTTTATGTCTCTGTGAATAATCAATGGATTGCAGTGCTCATGAAGGTGTTCCAATCCTCTGTGGTTACAAAATTGACCTGGATTAGTGTTATTTATCCTTATTGTAACTTGGAAAAATACAGGAAATTCAAAAGTTTAGAATTTGAACCTTGCTGCATCAAGAGCAATTTTCAAGCGAATGTGCCAACTTAAAGATGATCCACGAGAACACCCTACAGAAGTAAGGGAAAAAACGGTCAAATATTTTCCTTTCACTATCACCAATATTAACGTAAATGTAAATTCATCATACTGATAATCTGAAATTCACCATGTAATTGTGTTTCCAAAGAACCATTTTGCATTAGCTCATAAACGAGCAGCCTTGTATCTTCATGAATGCAATATCCCAGCACAGAGATCACATTGGGATGACGAATTTTGCCAAGAAAATCCAGTTCATTCTAACAACCACATGCACACACAATCAACCAAGAGACTAATGTGAAAACTTTGAAAAACAAAATACCCATGCGTTTTGTAGTCACCTCAAATTCCTTCTCCACTTCCTGCCTACAACAATTCAGTTTCTTAACAGCTGCAACAACACCTCTATCAAGAGAAGCTCTATATACACAACCGAAACCTCCTTTTCCCAAGATATTATTCTCACTGAACTTGCCAGTAGCGGACTCTAAGACTGTGAAGTCCATCATTGCAATCACTTCTTTTTTGGACATTTTCATTGAATTCAGTTTTCCCAGCACAGGTAACAATGTGTGCCTCTTAGTAGCATCTACAGCATCCCATGTAAAACACCAATCAGGACATGCTACTAAAAAAATATACCAAGACAAATAGCAAGGCTTTGTGAAATTTGTGACTAAAAGACCTCACTTGAGATTTTCATGTCCTTGGAGTCTAGAGCTTCGCGAGCTTTTCTCCAGAATGTCCATGCATAAATTGCTGATACAATCATCACAATGACCGCAACAAGTGCCAATATGACTGCAATAAGGACCTGCTTTTGGTAATGGTTATCTTCCTTAGTTAGGGTCCTTAGAGCTGCACTCAAGAACAATACATGACAGATAAGATAAAATTCAGACATTTTATTTTGTAATTGATTAAGTTCGAACTTGAAAATATTGATCCATGGACAGGCAAATATCGGTCGGTTAAATTGTAAGACACTGAATAAGGCATAACTGGAAATGGCACCATCTATCCATTGTCTGTAATAATGGGCCAGTGTGTATAGGCATCATCCAGATATTTTCTTCTAAATAATTATCTAAATTTGTCTAATCCAACGGCCTTTCTTTTCTGGAGAGGAGATTTTTTTTTTTGAGGAGGGAATTCGCAGCATTTGAATGATAGTTTGAAAGAAAATGGTGAAGTTTATCGATACCCTAATGGGCCATTGGACATTGACCAAACAAAACAATACAACAGGATGCAAGGGGGAATCAAGAAAATCCGAACAAAATGGCAAAATAGGCAAAGACTCCTCATTTCAAGTCAAATTATTCAACGGCATAGAACAAATCATAGAGAGAGGAAACAGGCTTCTCATTTGTACCCACTTCTTGTGGGACGAACTGATGAAACACACACACATAGAAGTTCCATTCTTGACCTTGCCAGCGAAAAAACCGCAGTTCATAGACAAGTCCAAAGGCGAAGAAAAATTCACAAAGGAAGCAAAGTAAAATAGCAAAGAAAAGCCTGTCTTGCAATCAAGAAACCCAAAATCTCGTTCCAAATTGTCAGATATCAGCCTCAGCACCAGCGAGAAAAAAAGATAGTATTGCATTTTTCAGATAACGCTGCTGCACTCTGCAGAGCATCACCGGCGCCCCCAAATCTACGACATCACAAATGCGCAAGAAAAGATGCGCAAAGCACCCACATTTGGACTGCACGGTTACAAAGGTAACATTTTTCCCCTTGTAAAAAACGAACGGATAGATGCTCACCTGTAGGAGGGGATGCCACATCAGGAAGAAAGGGCGCGTCCGCAGCCGGCGACGGCGCAGGCGGCGACGCCACATCGGCAAAAGCCACCCTCGCCGCATCCGCGAGCAGAACCATACAGCTCCTCGGCAAGACCAGCAGCAGCAGCAAGAAGCCGCCGCCGCCCCGGACACCGTCATCTCTCTCTCGCTCTCGCAGCGTTGGGGAGTCCGAAATGGGAAGGCGGCAGCCGGCCGGCACCGCGTGAGGAACACAAGACGCACCGGAGAGCGTTTGAAAATTTCCACCACCCTCTCTCTCCACCTCTCTTTCCGGTAGTTTTGGGTTTTTGAATGCGAGTGGCAGTGGTGGGATCCCACTGCGCTGCACGCTCGCGCCCCACCGGCGCGTGGGCCCCACTTGGCCTGGCGGATCTCGGGAGCTGCGGCCGCCGCTGGTCCATGGCTGAGCTGGTAATGGTATGCGGCGTTTGATTTGTCGGGGCGGATCCTCGAGTCGAGCTCCGTCTAGCTCCAGCTCTGTCTTCTTGTGCTGTGCCCTTGCGCGACTCGTGCAGTGGCAGTGGGTGGATCTATCCATCGGGACTCGATGAATATACAACAAGAAAAAGGTAAAAAAAAAAGAGAGCTAAAGAACAGCAGTATTGTTGACTTCTGACTTGAGACGCTGCAATAAAAATCACCCATACTTTTATAGACAAATATGAGTATGAATTCGTGTGTGTGTGTGTGTGTATATGAATTGAATACTATAACAAATAAGAATAATACCCAATTCTTTGGATTCGAATATCCTGCGATATAACAACGAATTTTAACGAAACAGCTCAAGTTCCTAGCGTCAGCAAATAAGTTTCGACGTATGGAATTACATGTAACCCCTACGCACAACACGACAGCACAACACATACAATGCATTTCTCTCCCCCAATTATGCACTCTGACTCTGTGTACTTCCTTCGGTCACGAAAATGTATCGTTTTGAGACGAGTTTAAACTTTCAAAATTTTATCTAGCGGTGTCTTTTAAATATTTAGATTAGATACATATATATCTTATGTGTGAATTTGTTTTAAAGAATACTTTTATAATATTATGATTTTATTGAGTTTTATAAATATATTATAATAAAAATTAGTTGTTAAAGTCATATTTCAAGACTATATTGCCTTGCTCATTTCAGCTTTTTTTAGTTTCTACTTCTAGTTTCTGTTTTTTTCACTATTCAGTAATTTCGTTTTTTCTGAATTTTTTTTAGATTTTTTAGGCTTTTTTTGTTTTTTTCTTTTTTCCCGTATTCCTTTCATTGTCCGTGATAAACTAACATATTTTTTCTATTTTTAATTTTTTTAAAATTTAATTATACCCAATAAGTTAACTCAGTTACAGTAAAAAATAAACCAGCTACAATGAAATTTCAGTCAGAAACCATCGCTATTTCAAACGCCTCCGACGACGTATTTTTTGACCAAAGGGGATATTATTAAACATTAGGATAATTCATATTATACCACTCTAAAGATTGTCAACCACTGAGATACCACTCCAAATATTTTTCTTTATAGAATACCACTCCAAAGACTTTTATATTTACACAATACCATTTCGGTTCCTTTTTTGGATTTTTGTGATTTTTTCCTAGTCATGGGAAGTTTACCGATTTGCCCTTGGGTGCAGCACACACTGGTTTGTGTCAGTTATGAGCTGAAACTTTGAGACAGATGTATTATACTGGTTTATTTTTGATGCTTAAGTATGGATGGCCTCATGTACTATTTTGGATGCGTAAATATGGATGGCCTCATGTACGTTTGTTTGCAATGCACTGGTATTTCTTGAATTTTTTCTTTGCATTGCAGTTTTATTCTAGTCATCAGTACTCTTGAAGTTAGTATCTCACAAATCATTGAAATGAAACTGCACGCTAACCATTCATATGTACAAGCATACTCATCGTTCAATACAAAAGTTATCCCTTGAAAAGCGGTCACCATGCCACAGCACCTTGGGACGTTTGGAATAGCGATGGTTTTTAGTTTTTAGCTAAAATTTTACTGTAGCTGACTTATTTTTTACTATAGTTGAGTTAGCTTATTAGACATAATTAAATTTAAAAAAATAAAAATAGGAAAAAAATGTTAGTCCATCATCATGGACAATGTAAAGCAATACGGGAAAAAATGTAAAAAAAATCCCAAAAAATCTTTAAAAAATCAGAAAAAAATAAAATTACTGAATAGTGAAAAAAAGGTAAAAGCTAGAAGTAGGAACTAAAAAGAGCTGAAATGAGCAGGGTTGGGTCGGACCATCCCGTGGACAGCCGGGTGTGAACGGGGGTAAAACCGTCTTTTCATGTGAAAAAGGTGCAAATCGAATTACAACGGTGGAACGACGAGAAATGGTATCGTGCGAATCTAAACATCTTTGAAATAATATTCTCAAAAGGAAAAAATTTTAGAGTGGGCTTGATTCATTAGTATAGTATAGCCCTTGTTGCCTTGCATTCCTGAAGGCAAAGGATGTGCGTCAATGTTCTTCAGGGCCAGAGCACCAAACGATTTTAACTTCTAACTTTTAATTTATGGTTTATACTTTTTTTATATATTTTTTAGTTTTTAGTTTTTCTTTTTTTATTCCTTTGTACTACTTGTGCTGATATATTTTTTACATTTTTTAACAGAATAAGCGGGGTGCAATGCATTCCCGTCAAACATTGATCAAGTAATTATGCACATTGCCCGTGAATTTTCTGGAGGTAATGCATGTGTATTTTTTAAAAAAAAACAGAATGCATACCCCCTTCGCAGAACTAGGACTTAGAAAAATATAAAAACGTCACCGTTATGTTAGGAAGTTTTAATTCTTATATAGCGACTATGTAATCACCTATATGCAGTTTTGATTAGGACATCACTATGTAATCACCTATATGCAGTTTTGATTAGGACATCACTAGCTCACACACGTACACTTTCAACTAACATACAAGGTCTGATGATATGAGCATGTGCACGTCGCCTTGGATAGCATGTAAATTTGTTTATTAGGCAAATTGATTATGTAATTATAAAACAAATGATATTACCTTATGATTGTAGCTTGTTTGTTTCTTACATGCGAGGGAATTGTTGGAGAAGTTACAGATTAAGAATTATTTAATTAATTACAGATTAAGAATTGTCACCGCGTGTGTTGCTGCGGTTCTAATAGTGCTCTCAATAGATGTCATCACTCATATACATACCGAACAAATGGTTGGATGTAGATACAAAGCCAATTTCTGTTCCCATTACTTATCTTGAGCAGTGAAGGATGGCTTCGTCGGGTTGAAAAAATTTCTAGATACAAAAACCATGAACAACATCCATCTTACAAATACAATATATATATAGACCAAAGTTCTATGTGAGTTATGAGACGGCTGTCTAAATTTGTTCAACATATCATACAATCTTCATCGGTGGCGGATCCAGAACTAAAATATAGGTATAGCGGACTCGCAAGTGCGAAGATAAAACTATTATCTAAAGGCAAAATAATCTATGCTAAAAGTGTATTATAATCGCACTAATAAGAATATACAACACGAAATAGAAGTAAGAACTATATTTTGTATATAAACATGTGAAAATAACGATAGGACATTAAAAAATAGCTCACTAATGAAACTTAGTTCCCTTAGACCTTGGGTCTTGAGCTCCATCAACACATGATGGGTCTTGACTTCACTCGATGGTCAATTCATTATCATTTCTCTTCTTGATGGCCTTCAATATATGAAATAATCTTTCATCATCTTAACTTGATAATTTTCAACATATGAAGTCATCCTAAGTCATTCTCATTTATAGAACTTAATCTATTCATCTAACTCATGAAAAATGTTAGTCAACAAACCAATTATCATCAATTACTAAAACTTCACCATTAACACATAATGCAGGAACTAGATTCTACGATCTTCCCTTTTCGATAATTCATGATAATCTCAAAAAAATAATGAAATAAAGATTAATGTGACTATACAACAGTATACAACAATTGTATACTCTAAAATAAGTTTTCTTAAGCAATTAACTTTGAATGTGTGTGTTTATTTTTGAGATTAATTGGTAGTAAAACTTACTTATTCGGTTATCATTAATCATCTAACCATTATGAATATATATTAACTACACATGTTGTATATATACTCAAGATATATATTTCAAAATAAAGATTCTTAATATGTGGAAATAGAAATATGAATCAATACTAATGAAACTACAAAGAATATAGTGAACTCCCCCTAAATATGTGCATACAAGAATATAGTGGAGAATACACACATTCATCTTAGACTTTTGGTGGAGTTTAATCTATATTTTAGATCCAAAAATACACTAAGTTATAAGAATAAAATATCAAATGCATACCAATGTGATTTCATCTTTTCATCTTAGTAAGACTTAAAACATCATAATCAATCAAACACATTAGTCTCACAATAGCATTTGTCATTCATTATATCTAAATTAGACTATATGATATCACAACTAGTAAATATATTAGTCTCACAACTGTATTTGTCATTATCACCAAAATCAACTTACTGAAATTTGAACTTACACATAGTTAGAAGAGAGAAATAATAACCAGGCATAGAACGTGAAGAAGTGGGGTGTGCACGGGTTAAAACGTGATATGGTGAAGCTAGAAAATTATCGTCTAAACCAGAAATTTAACAGAGATGACACAATCGATGTTTGAATGACGTCTGTAGGAAAAAAGAAAAACTTGATATCATGGTGCTCGGTGAACGAAATCTAAAACAACTTAGAAGATAGTTACCTAGAATAGTTTGACACATTTTGATATAAAAGGATTGGAGAAAATATCACTGGATAGATGAGAAAGTGTGATGCCCTAGGCAGCCATGACTAGGTGACGAGGCAAACATTTGTGAAGGTGTTTTGGGCACAAGGAGGGAAGCACGATGTAGAATGTGATGAGGCAACTCTAAGAGAGGTGACGGCATGAGCTAAAGTTTACTAGAGGCGATGAATCGACAACGGGAAGCGATCTCAACCTATATTGGAGAAAACTCGATTCCGGGAGATTGGCTGCACCAAAACCAAATTAATTTGGCAAGAAGGTATGATATATGGAAACAAATATGTCTTTCTCCCATACTTCTCGGCTGGGATGATGCTCTACCTAGACTTACGCAACACACCACGCTCACCAAGTCTCGGTCTTACCACTGATCGCAACAATCAAGCACCTGTACATCTAAGACAAAGCAATCGATCCGAGCATAAATGACATGTACTTGATTCTCAATTAGCAAAATATATACACGAACACACCATAGCTCACACTTGCATAAAAAACATCATGACTAACATTTGCACGGACTCCAGCTATGACTAATACCACCAAAACCAACAACTCAACACACCTCAAAGGGAGTCGGTTTGACCACGGCCACTAGGCCGGTTAGACCACCACCATGCAATGGTTGGTCAGACCGCTCCACACACATCGGTTAGACCACCATGATAAGGCCGGTTAGATAGCCTCCAAAAATCTCGTGCTACTCACCAAAGATCTCCCTAAAAATAGCTATCACCAACAAAGGACTAGTACTATCGCTTTCTGGTTAGACCACAGCTTCACGTCTAGTCAAACCATCACTCCCAAACAACAAAATTCGGAGAATTCAAAACACAAAATCAAACTCAAACAATAATAACACAACAAGGACAAGATCAAATACTCATCATTACCATAAAGTTGCCATCACATCACATGGTCTTTGCACGTTTGGGCCGAAGCGGTTGTGGTGACGGTGACGCGCATCGGACGGTCGGCGACGTGGCTATCGTCGTGGCCGAGCAGCATGGCCTTGTCGTGGTCGAGGAACCAGCTGTTGGAGACGGTCACGTCCGTGGAGCCGAGCGTCACGTCCAACTCGGAGCTCGCCACCAGCCGGATGGCGACGCCATCCACCCTGCTAACCGCCTGGACGGAGCCGTCGGGGACGACGACACTGCCCGCCGGCTGAGCCCGGCAGTCGTGCACGTGGAACCCGTGGACGATCACGTTCTTCACCTCGTAGAGCACGATGCCTGCGCCGCCGGTGATATGTACGTTGGCGCCACGGCTGTCGATGGTGGTGAAGCTCTTGAAGAAGAGCAGCTGTGCCAGCCTGATGTCGCGTTGGAAGGTGATCCTCTGCTGCATTTTCCCCGCGAAGCCCACCGAGGACACGGCAAGTCTCTGCCGGTCGGCGACCCAGTTGGCCTTGCCGCGCCAAGACCGGTCGATGATGTTCGCGCCATGGAGGAGGAAGAGGACCAGGGTGAGACTTGAGAGGGAGGACCAATGCTTGAGATGTGTTTCCTGTTTTTTTTTTTTTTGAATGCTTATAAATGTTTTGAGCCTGTCTGGTTTCTCACTATTTTGAGTACCAAGGGATTAAAGGCAGGCAGTTTCTGTATGGTTAATTAGCTCCCTAAATGGAGCATTTGTATCATGTAAGTTTGTTTTGAGGCCCGTATCCCCTGTCTCACTCACTCACCTAGACAATAACGGGCCTCTGTTGGAAATCGATACACAGGCAAGTTAGTACATATAAATCTACTCTATTTTGCTTTCGACGAACACCACTACCGATATGCTGGCCACATATATCCATGGTGATCATCCACATTCTACTTTCCACTACCATGATGGTTGACAATCATGTCGTCCTCGCTAAATCCAGAATCTCTAGAAAGGTTGAAGAAGTCAAGCACGGTCATCAACTCATGGTATCAAGTAGTTATCCTAGTCTATACAATGTCAAAGTTGGGAACTTTTGTACTTTATCTTTGTGTTATTAATGTAAACCAGAGATTTTTTTTAAAAAAAAGACCTGTAGCTTAAAAACAATTTCCCTTAAACAAAGTGAAAACAACAAAACACCCCCAATTGTCATTCTAAGCTTAAAATCACCTGCAACTTATTTTGGAGCGGTTACACCCCAACCCCAAAAAAACTGCAAACTCTCCCCCAAATATAACTATTTCCGTCAACTATAATGTAAAATGTAAAAAAAAGAATAGTGGAATGACAGTGATTAATATATGTATATATTGCAGTTTCTTAACAAGGGTAACACGCTACAGTTAGATTGTACACTTCAGGAGATAGTACATTCTTGTGAGGAAGCTGCAACTAGACTGACAGACGCATTTGCATGTGTAGGGGCAGTCAGTAATCAGAATCTCTTATCTGCTCTTTTTCTTTACTCTGTCGCTTCAGCAGCTGCTATCTCTGAATCCAAGAGAGAGATGAGCTGTTGACTTACGTGCTTGGCAACAGATATCATATCAAAAATGACGCTCGGATCCAACCCTGCACCTCCCCTCTTGGTCAACCCACAAATATGACCATGCCTATTAACTGAAACTGAAACTGCAGAACTCATCTGGGATTCTTCCTCCAAGGTAGAATCCACAATGTAGTGCTTACCTACCTAGCATAAGAAACATGTGCTTCATAAATCGGAAAAGGCTAAAATGTACTTACAAACATAAGAAACAAAATTACAAGAAAATAATGCAGGAAATTATTTAATTTAATTTAATTTAATTCAAGTTTAACATGAGAGCAGTCTGTAACATCGATGCCACTCAAGACAGTTTGAATCATACATGGCAGTTGGAATGGCAGAATGCAGATGCAACTATAAACATAAAAATAAAATTTTGGCAATGTGCAAATTGACTAAAGTGAAGCGAAAAACAGACCTAACTACCAGAAACCATCATCTTCCTATGAAGTTTGTTTACTATAAAGCTGAAACATTTCTAAACAATTCAATACTATTATCAACATATTATTTTTTATGGTTATACTCATATGAGAGCATACTTCAGGAAATTCTTCCTGACATGAAAGAATAAGAGTAACGTAAAAAAACGTATTACCTTCGTCAATGTAACTATAACAGGCACACTGGAAGTGTCGAATTGCAAAAATTCTTCATCACTGACATCAACCTCAGGTTCCTCATCGGTCGCAGCACTAAGAGAAACGTTAACTTTTGGTATACCTGTATCACTCAAAGCAACCTGCAGTAAGTATATAGAATGTTAGCATAACAACAATAGATGACCATGCGCACGAGGGTACCGGACACCGCTGGAAAACGAGCAGTAACAGCTGGCTCCTGGATTCACCAGCAACAGCTGAATTTGGTGGTCAACAGGCAAAATCTCACTGATTCGTCCAAGCTTTACAAAGTAACATCAATTTATAGTTGTATACCTAACTTACTGATTCCAATCTTGCTTTCGCGTTCCACATTTAGAAAATCACAATGTTTCAAATAGCAACACTTGAATATCTACTAATGAATGCCACAAGGGTTCACTTTTGTCCACTTAACCTGTTCTTTAGGCAGAAGAATGGCTCTATTTCCAGAAGAATTCTGGAAGAGTAAATATTTTGGGGATTTGCACAAAACCCATCTATGTGGGAGCCAGCAGAAACTAGTACAGCTGGCCTCCAGGAACTAGGATCGGCATGGTTTTCCATTCATATATTTGTTCTGCTTCAATGCCAGCGGTTGACACAAAAGCGAGCTACCCATCCCCCTCCCCAAAAAAAAAAAAACTCTATGAAAAGCCTTTCAACCTTAACTATGAAACCAGATATTTAACGTCTCCAACTTTCAAGATTAGAACTAATGTAAGAAACTAAGAATCTATGAACTATTGAGTTGCATACACCAGCCACTTCACCCAAAAGTTTAAGCTGATGAGGAAAAGTGGGCAATTCACTTATACTTCAACACTCCTCATATGTAGACTTTCTTAGACATAAGACGTGGAAATAGAAGTGGACTACAATTATTTTTTTTAATTGCGCACCAGGTCTTGAACTCAAGACCTCTTGATTTTGATACCATATTGAGTTACATGCACCAACCACTTCACCCAAAAACTTAAGCTGATGAGAAAAGATGGACAATTCACTTATACTTCAACATAAACGACAAGATGGGAATTGGTAAAAATTGGTAGAGAGAGGGGGGGCCTATTTTATTACACAATCGACTCGGTTTAATTAATGACTTTGATGGCACGTCGATTAGCCACCACCGTGGAATGGAGTCTGGGGGTTATTTGCACTATCTTGAAGTGAAGGGGTTAAAAGTCAGGTTGAAAGTTCGACTGTTTGGATAGTTTTGGGGCTAATATAGTAATATGGACTACTTCCTAAAATCTTAACAGAAATACAAGAAAAAGATGGTGCATGACAAAAGTTAATTTCAGCTGCGAATCCTCTTGAATGAGAGGGGTGCCCTCGGGAACGCGGACACAGGTGGTGCATGGCGCAGGTTACATTTTCCTTTCACAAGAAAATTATGTTGTATTTGTTAACCTCTCATATGATTTCCTATTGTTAAGGAAAATATCAGCTCCACTTACATATGTTCAGAATTTTGAGTAAATTTCACCACAGGTAGGTTCAATAAGCCCACAACATGTAATAAGATACCACTACCATTAGAAAGAGCTAGCGATGTACAAAATGTAGCAACTCCAAATTATACTCGTTTGGTTCATTTCTTGCGCAGTATACATGTTCAACCTGATTTGCTGATGGATGAGGCCCCAAGTGATCTCACTTAATTAGTAGGTACTATTCACTTTTACATTATCGGATTCTATATATATACAATAACTGAATCAATAGCTGCTCACAGCCTCACACAATAGCAGTTTAAGGCTTTCGGCAAGCTGGTTTGACATCAGCATGTTTTCAGAAGTTTGCTGTTATTTGAGTTGTTCACCCCAACTTAAGTTTGTTGAATGTGGGTTGAAATTATCTGAAGCCAAGCATGACATTTTTATAAAGTTATGTTCTAAATTCTAGGTTTTCATATATGTACGAGGTTAAATAGTACCATTGTATTAACTTGATTTACAGTTTTGACACTTTCAAGTGCAAAGAACGCTACATGATAGAAATAGAATCATATAGTTTTATGTTTGTATTAGTCATTTGTGTAAAAAAAAATAGCACTCAATATTTAGTGGCATACATTAGATTTAATTGCAGATTTATCTTATGCTGACAACATTTAATGACAAAAGCCACAAGCATGGTGATGGCATAATATTTACAAGCAACTAAGCAAGACCCACATATTTAAGCTTTTAGCGCTAACAAATTCATCAGTGCTCTAAAGTTTGGGTATTGTATACTTGACTCCATTAAAAGCAAAATATCATATACATCCTAAATAAACCTCAAGCAATTGCACATATGTATAAAAAAGCCAAAATACCACTCATTTTGATGTGTCAGATACAAATAAATGCAATACTCAGAACTTACACAAAGTACCTGGAGTATGTAATGTAACAACAAAGAATCAGATAAGAATATACTGCCAAGTTGATGTGGTTCTTCCACAAAGTGATGTCATACTATGTGGTCATACAAAGATGATCATGGCTTTATCTGTTTTTTAACAAGACTAGGTAAACATCTGTCGAAGTGATGTTAGACAGCGATAACTTAAGGTAAAATGACACTAGGTGAAGTAAGGCACTAATTGGAGGAATAGATCTAGAATAACCAATTAAGGAAAAGACCACAGCAGAACTTTAGAGACTAGGAGGCTTTACTTAATTCATCTTTGCTTGATCTCAATGGTAGCATAAGGCCCCTCTTTTATAAAGGTTTAGCCCTAACAACTTATCTAATAAGAAGGGGTGAATCTAATTTAAACAACCAGATCCAACTACCCAACTTATAGCTAAAGAAACCTAACTAAGAGATAACCCCAACTAGATGCCACGCGCTACAGCAACTGCGGTAGTGTTCACGTGTGTGATCAGTGCGTGTGAACAGTATTTTTCTGTGCATGACAGAGTGAGTATAAATAAAATCATTGCATTAGTTCCTTTTTAAAATTTTTTGTAAATTGGACCTTTCAATCTCCAAATTCATTATAATGGTATATGTGACAACCAATGACGCTTTTTCACCAATACATGTGCTGACTTGAAGTTTCTGGCTCCACTAAACACTTCTAACAAAATATATAACTTAAAAATACAAGGAAGATATTATCTGAAGCAATAGAAACCACCAATTACCTTTATTGCAGCAGCTAGTGCATCAAGCAAATTACCATCAGAACTGACCACAAGTCCATCAATGTACAGATCCCAGCAGACTTTTCCCTCAACAACAATTAGGGATGTTAAATCAATTGCAGCCCCTAAAATATAGTTTGTTGGATTGGAGTCAATGAGATGGCAACAACTATTGCTGGCAAGAGTGATCATCAACTCTAGTCTTCTAGAAAGAAAACAAAATAAAAACAACTTGACACATAACATAATGAGGATCCACTTTCCACTAAAAATTTCTTGAATATAAGCATGAAGAGAACCTCAGAAATAAAGGTGAAATTGATTAAATCACTAATCTCTAAATGGAATCTTCCCTTAACCCGAGGAATTTAATAACAGTCACAGCTCTGGCATGGCAGGTCGGAAACTACAGGGCACCTACAATCAGGGTTTCACTTTTCAGTTTGGGACCAATTCCCACCATTCAGCCTGTGCCGGTTTCCACCAGTTGAAAACTGCCTGAAATTTTTAAATGAAACCTAAGTTCAGTTTGGTTAATAACTGGTAACTGTCTAAAACACAGGTGTATCAATTTGAACGTGATTTGCTATCCCCACCTATTTCCTATCAACTAATTAGCCACGACCATTGCTATCCCCGCTAGGAAGTGATGACAAAAGTAAAGAGAATACAGACGTGCAGGTTTTTTCGAAGAAGGAAGGTGTTGAAGACGTTGCTAGTAATCTGGCTAATCTGCTTGCAGTTTATATGGGAGTTACTGCATGCTATGCTTACAAAAGAGAAGATGGTTGCTGAGTTATCACAATTTTGAATGGAATGCCTTGCATGCATGCATACGACAACAGAGCATGAGAATCAGAAAGGCACTTCTTTTTAAAAACCCGATTTTAAATTCAAATTTCAAACTTATGAACTTCAACTGGCTTACCAAATCCCGGCCAGGACTGGGAACCAGAAAACCTCTTAAAAAACCGCGAAACCACAAAAAACAGGGAAAAGCTAGATAAAATTTAGTACAAAATGTTGGAACTAGCATATTTATGTATATTTAATTCATACAATAGGTAATCTAGCACAAAAAGGCCTAAACTAACCTAGAAAGTGCATTTGTAGCCACTAGGATTTCAGCCATTTTTTCTGTCCCGGTACCCACGGGGATTTCCAATAACCGGCGGCCGGTAACCTACATTCCAGTACCGGTTGTGACAGTATCTTAGCGAATTTGCTTTCAGATTGGTGCATCCAAATTCTGAACTACAATTCACTGGATAGCACAAAGTTTAATCTAATAAAGTTATAGCTAAGTAATTGTAAACTTGTAATTTCAATTGTAATGGAACCTACTGTAAAAAATAGCTTAAATAAATGTTCAAATAGCAGGCATAATTGAAATCAGACAAGAAAACAATGGAATCAGACTCTACATCAAGTTGTTAGTTAACTATAGTAACAGAAATTAGGATTATAAACTATAGGAAATCAGTGTGCATTGCAATCACAACAAAAGCTTCATCAAACACTGGGATTATTCAGTAAAGGCTGCAAAAAAATAGTGTCTGTTTCTGAAGGTTGGCCGCAACTATAAACAACACCATCAACTCCAGCAAGAACCAAAATAATATAAGCGACACCTGTTAAAAAAGATATGAGAAACAGCCAATTGTGAACAATAAAATTACATATCACCTGCCCCACTTTTACCACCCAGTAAGCATCTTTGCAGTGCAACAGAGAGATCAGCAGACAATTCTTCAGAACCTCTACCCTAGAAAAATCAAATTAATGAAAAAAAGTCAAGCATGAGCAAAAAATATAACCTTTTAAACAGGATGTATTCAGAAAGAGAACAAAAGTTATATGAAGTCCAGGGGTTTAATAACAAAATATATTCTCTATCTAGCAGTGTTTTAAAAGTGAAGGCTGTTCAGTCTGCTTTTCTCCAACATAGCAGTCTACTGCTCTGCTGCGCAGCTCTACCCTTATGTGTTGGTGCTGTTGGGAATAGTAAAGATGGCTAGAGAAAAATATATAGTTTATAGCCTACAGGCTTGTAGTTACAGTTAGCTTTGCTGTTTTGGAAATTAGAACATGAATACTTTAACTAATAGCATTTTTTTTGGACAAACACTTATCACATGCTTTTGTTACACGGTGCATAACAAGAACATATTTTGTGCTTCAATGCTTATTTCTGTTGTTTTAATGCATAGTATGCTTGCATAGTTGCATTTACCACATATGCGATGAAATTCAGAAATTGTACATATAAATGTCAGCTTTTCATAGTTACTTTGCACTGAAAGCTGACAGCATACAGCATAGACACTGAGTGGTGAGTTGACTGCTCACCTTCACTGCTATTTATAATATTGCTCTCTAGTTATGAAAAAATAAATTTAAAGTTGATCGCAACTTGAGAGCAACGGCTCAAAAGGGAGTGCTAAGTTAAGCAGATCAAGGAACTGTTTATTGAAACAATACGCAAGACGGGTGCAGCGATATGGATACAACGATACAAGGATACGACGATACACTGGTGTGTATATATTTAAAAATATAAAGACATAGAAACTATGAGAGAGTGAAAATACAAGGCGGCATCAAGACTCCAAAAAGCTAAGAGGGAGGGAGCGGCAGCAAGATGGAATCCAGTTCCAGGTAGTAACGGTATGGGAGGCAGGTTTGTGCTGTGCGCGCAAGGCAGGGGAGGCGTGTTTGTGCTGCGCAATTGGTGTGCGATGCAAAGGAGAATTAAGGATGGTCTGTGTTAGATGAAGGATTGGTTAGTGGCTTTGTAGTGGGCTGATGATGACCGCCAAGTGAAGGGTTTTTTGGCCTGGTGCATCAGGAAGTATCGAACAGGTATCGGTAAACAATACCGGTACAGCAACTCAATGAAGTATCGCAGTATCCTAGGAAACAATGACACATCAGATTTTTTACATGTCCAGTTGGAAAACGTATTAAATATTTGAGTGAATTTCACAGGATTATATGTATGTTGACATAACTATCAAGGAACTACACATTTAAGAAACCCAATTCACGGAACTACAGATTTAGAGCTCGTTTGTTTCATTGAGCTACATATTTGATATTTAAGAACTCCAACAGGCTTGACCCACTCGACCACCTCACATACATCTCATTGCCTGTCCTAACCCACCCGACAGCTTTGCATACATGATACATCTTATTGCCTGATGGCTAGGGTTTCACACTCCAGAAAGACTTTGCACGTCTTGTGGGTGTGGTGTGGCGAGAGGCACCATCAAGCCTTTTTTAGGTGTTACACGCACGCAAAACTCAATGCCATGTGTGCATCTGCACGTCAACGGGCCGCCATGCACGTGTGGCATCTGAAATGTCCAACATATGGATGGGCCAGTGAGAACTGAGACACTGCCAAGTGACCCCAGCCAGCCAATACCATTACATGTCACAGGAGTTCTTAAATCTGTAGTTCTGCGCAAAACTGTACACCTAAATCTGTAGTTCCATTAAATAGATTCTTAAATATGTAGTTCTAAATCAGAACTTCTTATAGTTATGCCAATATGTCTGAAAGCATTTAGGCCCCTAAAAATAATTTTGACAATTGATGACATTATGTAAATATGGGACTAACATGTTTATTAAGTGTTTGAAAAGATTAGTCTCGGAGATGAATGTGAGATGCATGCTAAGGGTCAACATGAGGATCAATATGGTTAAGATAAAGATATAAATAATCTAAAATCCCTCTTTGATTTTATTGGCCTTAGGAGAAAAATTGAAAGACCGAATTATAGGTTAAATACCGTACTATAAAGATGGATCATAGCTAATAACTTGACAACATGTTTTTATGCTATTTAGATCAATTTAGGATCATGCATGCACTTAAAACTAAAATTTAAAGTCATGTGCATTGTCAGAAAAATCGATAGTATCGGAGTTTTCACAGCGGTACTACCATTTAGCAGTATGACCAGGAAGGTAGTGTAGTGCTACTGGCACCCAAAAGTACCGACATTAAGTTGGCGGCACCTTTTTCTAGAGAGTTCCCTTTAAAACACTTAGTTTATCTGGAAAACGATAATACCGGAGTTTGAACTGCAAAACTACCGCAAAGCGGTATGACCACACTTCCTAAGCCGTACTATCGGAACCGAAAGTTCCAAAAATCTGGGCGGTACATTTTTTCCAGAGATGGCCATGTTTTGGCCCCGAGACAAACGGAAGTACTACGCCAGAAATCAGAACTACCGCGATTACAATGGCGGTAGTACCACGCCGAATTTCAATAGCTAGTTCAGAGACTCTGATATAGCCATTATTGATGTGTCAGAGCAAGTGCGGTAGTTCCACAGTTTGTACAACGGTACTACCGCTTGCCCAAAAAATTTCAGAGATCTTCTTGCAACGATTATATTTGGTTGGTGGAAGTACAAATACTCCCCTACTAGCTCAAGAACAAGGCTAGAGACTTCATTTAACAACCTTGAGCAATAGAGCACTCTCCCACACCTCAATTTCGCACTTTGCATTCATCTGAGATCGTTGAGCCAAATCAAATGTATTTCATTCTAGATTGATCATTGGCACTTGATTACTGTCAAGCAAAGCTTTGGTTTTTTACTCTTGATGCTTGCCGACACCTAGACGGTTTAGCAGGAGCTTGCGATGTAATCTCTTTAAGAAGATTGTAAAGAGGCCCGACGCCGACTTGTGAGTGGTTTGATGTCCACCATCTTTGGAGCGGAAGAAGGACAATCACTAGTGGATCGAGAAGCGATGCTTAATTCGTGAAGCTGGTCTAAGTCACTTGGGTTTTCCTCAACATGGACTAGTGAAGATAGCAAGTCTTCAATACCACGGGCAAAACTTCCCTTGTCATTTGGCTATTTCTTTGCCTCTACTTTCCGTGCTTATATTTCTAGCATATTATGATTGTTGAGATTGTAGTATTTGATTGAGCTAGAGATATATTTATAGAGACCTATCTTGTGTGCCTTAGCCATACTAGAATTGTGTAGATTTGAATTGTGATATAAATCTTGCTTAACTCTAAAATTGTGTTAATTAGTTTTAGAAAGCAAGAATTTGTAGAACTTCCTATTCACCCCCTCTTGTCGGTTATCCTTGATCCTACAATGTCTCATATCTCCATCGAAACAACAACAGAAAGATGATAGAGGTGCGAGAAAGAGGACTAAAAGAATTAGCTATTGTTCTGTTCAACAACTAAATCTGCCAAAGAAAAAAATGCATTTCACACTAAGTTTTGAACTCTTGCACCATATCCAGAACCCTTGAGTTTAGGATATGTAGGATTATGTCAGAACTCGTAACCATATAAAATAACCATGGGCTTAGCCAATCAACTGGTATAACAACTTATCAAAAGCACCAGAAAAAGGCCCACTAGGAATAAACTATTTGAGATATGTTTCTTCATACTCATCCTAATGACCTCTTTGCTCTTCATTGCCAACATATTCGTTGTTTCTCCATATTCATTGTCACAACATCAGTATTCAATGATAAATTTCGGCAAACTGAATGCTCATGTCTATTATGTAAAACATCTACACAATTGAAATAAGGTTGACATATATTGGACACTTGGACTAGTAATGTAATAGGCTATTTGGTATTTTCAGTTTGATCCAAGCACAACACGTTACCAACCTCAAACATAGGCGCAGCAGTTGGACTACAATCAACAAAAATGGAAACTTTTCCTTTGTCAGGATGAAGAATGCTTGGTTTCCCCAACTCAGCCTGCAGATGACAATTCAGAGTAAACAAATACAGTGAAGTAAAAGTAAAACAGAGGAATAAGTAGAATAAAATATGCCAAGCAAGTTTATTTTCTTATTCTGGGGCAAGTTCAGGGAAATCTAGTATCAATAGATACTCCGACATAATATTTCTTATCATTTTGAAGCACTTTACACATAAACTGGAACAAAATTATCAATGTGATTCATATTGGACCAGTAAATTAGCAGCGATATTAACTTGGCAGCATATCTCTATGATGCTCAATTATAACCAATTGATTTATAAAATTAATGAGAACAAGAAACGTCGTTTAACCTGGTTTCTATTTGCTAGGAATTTTAAAACAGATAAGTTTAATTATAGATTTCTTCCTTCGGACAGAACTTATCATACACAAAACATTTGCCTTTTTAAGGCTTGCTCAAAACCCTTTTTACCAGCAAAGTGCAAGAAACCGTACCTTGACACTAACGATGACTTCGGTCGCCCCCAGTCTAGCACGCGCCGAGCCGTTCGCCTACAACCCCCACCAATCCGAAACAAGAGAAAGCCTCAGAAGTTAGAAGTAATTCAACGGAATGCGTGCGGATCAAACAAGAGGAAATCCAAAGACCTGAGGGATGACGCCGGTCTCGACGGAGACTGCCCGGAACTGCAGCCGCCTGCGGCCGTCGGCGCGGAGATCCTGCGCGATGCCGCCGCGGATGAAGAGCTTCTCTCCCTCCGAGAGCCCCACCATGGTCCTGGACACAGCACAAGAAAATTAAGCCCGCCTCGGAGGCATTTCATCGAACAACTAGAGTGCAGCATCAAACAGGAAAGAGAAATGGAAAAGAAGGAATCCAAAGAGAAGAGGTTAGTGGCTACCGCCCGGTCGAGAAGCGGGGCCCTTGCGGTGTGTTCGGCGGAGTGGAGTGTGGCCGCCGAGTGGGGCCGTGGGGAGGGGAGGAGGGAAGAAAACGCACGTAGCAAGGTTGCGGTGGAGGAGGAAGAGAGGTAGGGGGAGGCGGGTTCGGGCTGCTTCGACGGCCTTGCCGGCGACAGGAGGAGGAGGCGGCGGCGGCGGCGGCGGACAGGGACGAAAGGAGGTCAAGACGAGGCCGAACCGAGCGGGGACAATAGAATGGGCCTGTACTGTGGCTTCACTGGGATGGGCATATTTGGGCTCCAAATCTTTGCGTTGCAGGCCTGCCAGCCCAGTCATGTGTCGCAATGGTTTCCAGATTCAAACACGAATTTAGAGAAGCAAAGAAAGCTTTGGGTTCTTTCGAATGTGGCTTTCGCTTATAGTTTTTAAATTTTGATTATTTATAAAAGATAGTTTATAAATAAATAGTTACATATAATTTTAATTGGTATAACTGAATTAAATATAATTTTAATTGGTATAAAAGTTTCAAATGATTCAATAAACTTCTGATTCGACTCGAGGGGCAACAACCATTCCCGATAGCGGTGGTGGTGAGTCCCCTTCGCCGATGGCGGTGGTGAGGGCTTGCGTGAATGCAACAATTATAGTTTAGGAATTTGGGAAGGGAAAGAAGGGGAATGCAAGGGGGAGGCAATGAAAGCGGAGGCGGGCGGGAGGCAGCAAAGGCGACGGTGAGAGAATCTTGGACACATCTAGCATGTGTGGTCTTCGAAATTTCAAAAATAGCCTTTAGAACATGAAAATTCTAAATCTAGCCCCCTCCCCAACCGCGCAACGCTAGCGCCAATCACTGTGGCGGTGACACGTGACTAGTGATGCGGTCGGGGGACTGTACCACTCACTATGGCGACGACACGTGGCTAGTGGTGCGGTCCCCGACCGCACCACTAGCCACGTGTCGTCGCCACAGAGTTGCGCGGTTAGGGAGGGGGCTAGATTTGGAATTTTCGTATTCTAGAAGTTATTTTTGAAATTTTGAAGATCACACATGTTAGATGTGTCCAAGAGATGATCGAGAGATGAACATGAGAAGAAGAGGCTCTCGTGCGGCATTGTAGGGGAAGCGTGGCTTCCCGCAATTGCAAGATGGTACATACGCATCGTGATTATAAAACTCACGGCTATTTCTCCTTGCAGATGTTTTTAAATTAGCTCTTTCGCCAAAATAATAGCGCTTTTTGATTGAATAGTTACAGAATGACCAAATGCAGGAGGAAAAAAAAAAAATCAATACCACATGTGCATAGATGTAGGCCTTGTTATTTTACGCTGTGATTGATAGCTTTTTGCTACGTTATTTGAGACAGCAACGAACGATGAAGACACTGATATGGGTAACACATGCGATTTTGAGTTTAAGAAGTTGTATAGAGAATAAAGTTTAAAAATCATTTTATTTATGTTAATTTTAGAGAAACCAAAAATAAGACATTTACCATCACAGCGTCCATGGAGCTTTACAAATCGTGCTATCCTGAAAAGTAATGCGCTTTCGAGGTAACATCCATAGCAATAGTGATGCATATCAGGTGTGGGACCCACGCTAAGCTGGAGGGATGCCCACATGTACTCAGGAAATGTCGTTGCTTGATGCCTTGAGCCAAAATAAATGGAGCAATTTTTTATTCTCTCTCCTCTCACTACCCGATGGAGTTAGATGGGAGACGATGGGTGGAGCAGTGGCTAGAGATGGGCGAGGTGGAGCACGACTGCTGGACAAAAGCACCATGGGAGCGTGCAACCCTTTAAGCCAAAAATTCGCTGCTGCTGTCACTGTCGGATGGATCTATATACATATATAGCACATCACTTATGTTATCATTCTCGTTTCGTGAAAAAAGATTAATTCAGATATGTTATATTTGGACGTGGTAAAAATTATATGTTACTATAACTCACTTTAGACAAATAATATAAGAGTAATCCCACTATACATCTTCACATAGGCCGCATAACCATATGGACCACTACATTTACATTCACCCTTCTTAAGGGCAGAAGCACATGTATACACTATATATATCTAGAACCACCTCTAGATACACATCTATGTTGTGTGCCCTCCACAGCCTACTTGCACACACTCTTGTAATAGCAAAGATCATGCTTTGATACAATATATGACACCATGTGACCAAAGTCCACTCTGTCGAGCCCATCATGAGGTGGATCTATGCACACATAGCTCTCTATATACACTTTCTTTCTCATTTCATGTAAAAGTATTAATCTACGTGTACTACATTTAGACTCATCAAGTATTATATACTAGTACAACTCACTTTAGACGAGCATTATAGGACTAATCCCACTAAACAGCGCATCTACATCTTGAATTGTTGCAATGGTCTTCTCTTCTGGCTCCACTTGCACGTGTTTAGAAGCAAATCTAAAAGTGACAAACTCGACTGATTTTCGAGAAAAAAATTTAGTCCAAGACATCTACAGAAAGAATGAAGGCAGGTCCCACAACTCAACCTCTGCGCCGCCCGGCGCCACCCTTCGGTTCCCTTCCCAGCAGTCTCTTGGCACCATGCCGTGAGCTGCTCGGCTCAAAATTGACATGTCTAATTTCATTGTTTTAAAATTTCAATAAAAATTCAGATTTCAAATATGAGGATTCAAATTGGAAGTATAATTCAAACATGGAATTTTTAGATTGAAATGTTCAATCTTGTATCTGTAAATTTAAATACCAGTCACTTCAAATCTTGAACCAGAGTGCTAATGTTATACATCATATGAACCATGAGTAAGTTGCCTGCAAAAGTGCATCCTCCGCATAAGCGGAACACAAATTTCCCGTCACAAAACCAAAAACAATAACCTTATCACTCTGCAAACCATCTTCACTAGCAGGTGTACTGTACGGGTGGCCAAAAATTTTGGTTCCTCTGATAAGAGCTATTTATCCCTCAATAAATATAGTATATGCAGCTATACATCAATATGGGTATGGTGAAGATAGGAAAAGAGGAAAATAACCATTGCACTCAATGAAAGCTGAATGACTGGGAGAATCTGCTAAACCAGTAAACCTGTGAATAAGAGAGCCTTCACTACATGAGTGAACATATTAAAATGGACAAAAGAAAATCTATCTTAAGCTAACACTTCGTTTTTTCTTACCTTGGGCAGAAATGTACAAAGAAGATGGATGGTATGTTTCTATAGTAGACTGCTTGCCTCACAATATACCGCTCAAGAAACCCCTACATAATGATGATCAGTTCAATATCATGTCTTTCAGATGTGAATAACAACACCAGTCAACATAAAACGAGGGCAAACTTAGGGGCATAAGTTACCAGAATCCAGAAGGAGCGTTTTCCTTTTCCCTGCATTCAAAACAAGATAAATCAATATAAAAAAGATAAATCATTCCAACATCCTCTACAATGTAAAAAACACTTGTCCATAACCACGTCAGGAAGGGAATAGATATGGACGACATTTGCTTATGGGATATGCTGTTTTTTTGTCAATGTGCCACTGCAAAATTTATGAGAAACAGAGTTGGTGCAGTCCTGCCACTTATCACCTTTCAATATGCCAGATAAGAAAAAAAAAGAATCTAATGCAGCATATTTAGGGAATGTTTGGTTTCTACATTAACTTACCCTACACCAAGTCACACAGGTGCACCTTCTTGGATAGACGAATGAAAGGACAAAACGCTTATGTAGTTCAATTCAGTCAGTAGAGGTTGTTTCGTCGTTTAGTTTGATGGCTTGTACCAAATAACACAGTTTGCAAGGTTTTGAAGTTTGTTGAATTTTAAAACGAATTTTGAGTGAATTTGGAGATAATCGGAATACTGTTTGCAAAATTACCGTAAAATTTCTCATATACACTTCTGTTATCAACTGTCTTGATTATTGAAAGTTGAAACGCATTCCAAAATGGATACCATGCGATGCTTGTCATAACTCACAAGTCCTGTCACTGTTAATATCATTTGATTCATTTCCATTGCAGCTCCAATGTTTTTGCTGATATAGATTTTTCCCATGCACCCTCGAGACCTTGCTTTTTGACATTTTGAGGAAAGACATACTAAATTGGAAGTTTTTAAAATAATATTTATTTGCTTCACATATGAACATCTCATTCAGAAGAGTATAGCAAAATTCATAACTTCGCCAGATATATCAATAATCGTATTGCTCTTCTTTTTTTCTTTTTTTTTTTGCCTCATTGTGGAATATCCTTTTACTTATCTGAGTTTTCTCGAATTCCAGTTGTTCGAGAGATTACTTCTGTGTTCTGATTTTGCAATACGTGTAGTTCAAAAAACTTGAGTTAACAAAAACAAAAACACATTGCTTGTAAATGCCAAGCTGTAATCAACAGACTTCATTTCTATGATGCACATGGCACAGTGAGGACATCTACTGCTTCACCACCTCTAGTTGCTTGACTTGCTTCCTTCTACTCGGAAACACCACATTTTCATTTGACATTCCTCAAGTTGACGATGTTTTTTATTTTGTAAAGTGCCTGTAGGATGGTGTCATGGGCGTGGGCTAGGCCCATCAGGTGGCGCACACGAGCCAGACAAGCACCATGGCAGCCCTCATCCAAGCCATGCGGATCAGTGTGCACGTTAGTGCAATAGCAACTAGGGACAGCGGCAGGCAGCAGCAAGGTCCACCGCATCCACGAGGCAAGCGCAGCAGCAACATCCTAGCTGCGTGTCCGGCAGTAGTCTAGATGGATAACTTAGTTGCACTGTTAGTTTGAATGGTTGTATAGCCGAATCAATTAGTTGCATTAGATTAGCATATTTGTTAGATACATGGTTCAGTTAGGTTAGATCAAGTGCATGCCTATTTATATATCATTGTATCGTGGCTTTACGGTTAAGCAAGGAATGTATCAGAGTCTTAGACCCAGTTCTTTTTAACTTATAGCTTATAATTTATGACTTATACCTTCCCTCGAATAAACAAACGGGATAGCTTCTCCGCCGTCGTTTCGAAACGGCATAGCTTTTCTAAGCGGTTTATCGGCATTCGATTCGTTTGCATAAGCACTTACACTAGGGCCAAAAGCCATCAACTGCAGTCGAAAAGAATAGGACCTTAGTCTCTCCCTCTTCTGCCTACCCCTTGTGGTGTGGCCCCCAGTCATCAGAGCGGTCACACTGTTTGGGTTCAGGGTCATCTAATCCTAGGGTCGTCAAAGTGGGGCCTCCTTGGGCTGCAATCGTGGCCACCACCTAATAGCTTGAGGATGAGCTGCATGTCCAAGAGAGGTGTAATGTCATGGGCGTGGACTAGGCCCATCAGGTGGCGCACAAGAACCGGCCAAGTAGCATGGCATCCCTCATCTAAGCCATGCGGATTAGTGTGCACCTTAGTGCACTAGCAACTAGGGCCGGCGGCAGGAAGGAGCAAGGTCCACCGTGTCCACAAGGCAAGCGCAGTTTGACAATAGTCTAGATGGATAACTTAGTTGCACTCTTAGTTTGAATGTCTGTTTAGCCAAACCAATTAGTTGCATTAGATTAGCATATTTGTTAGCCGCATGGTTCAGTTAGGTTAGATCAAGTGCATGCCTATTTATATCCCATTGTATCATGGGTTGAGGGTCATGCAAAGAATATACCAGAGTCTTAGTCTCTCCCTCTTCTCCCTGCCCTTGTGGTGCGACCGCCGGTCAGCGACATGGTCAAGCTACTTTGGTTAATGGACATCTATCTAATCCTAGAGTGTGATCAAGTGGGTGGGCACACATGCAGCTAGCACAGATGAGGAATATACAGGACTGAAGGACTATGTGAGAATGTCCAAAATAATGTTATGATGAACCATTGCAAGTTTTATGGAGTGATTATTTGGTTTTGCAAAAATAGCATATTATCTAGACCGATTTCTGTTTTAAGCAGAAATTGAGGATCTTGGGATTTGAGTTATGAATTGAGTTTAGGTGACCTAGATCATTGCACTAAGATTGCATAATGCATATTTTGGCTAACGTGGGTCAAATCGTAAAAAATTTATGTCCGAAAATAATTTCTTTATCTTTGGATGTACAGGGACGCTTGGGTCACCATGGTCAACAGCGAGGATCGAAGCTACGCTCATGGAGGAGCAAATGCCCGAAACGATCAAGAATACCAGTTGAGATGGTGAGCTCAAGTATGGCACAAAAAAAGCGATAAATGTTGAAGGCGAGTTCGAACAGCAGATTTGCACAATGTGGTTTAGTCGGTCCAAGTGAAGCGTGGTCCGGTGGAACCAGAGCGGGAGAGACTTGTCAACGCGTAGCAAGCCAATGGTGAACCTACACATGGCAAGCATGGTGATTACTTGCAATAGAAGATGATCCGGTAATGAAAAGGTATTTTGCTAAGTTTGGGCCAAAATACCAAAATCTACCTTGAATCAAAACTGCAGCGCATGAGTGGCGCTTCGAGAGCAGATTATATCAAGTAGAAGCTGATTTGATCAAGATGGATCAAGGGTAAAGGACTTAGCAATTCGGGCTTATACGCTTTGAGAAGCATGCATAAATGAACATGTGTGAATAAAACCCGTGTGTGAGGTTATCAGGTTTCCCCCATTGTGCTAAGTAAATAGTATCCATTAAGGACTAAGTGTGGCTAGTTAACACACCTATATAAAGGGATTGTGATGAAGACTTGGGTAAATCATCTAATCCATATCTCTTGTGCTCTCATATGTAGGGTTAGGGTTTGAGAATTGAGTGCGTTGTGTGGCCTTTGTCCTCCAATGTGAAGTGGTTGTAAAACTATCCATCTCAACCAAGCAATACATCAATCTTCGATGATCTCTATATCTATTTCCTGTTTTGATTGATTTGCTCTTATTTTGATTGATTTTAATCTCTCATCTTCCCTTTTCTTGATCGTGTTGTGCTAAGAATGTTTAATAGATGAAGACAACCTCTGGGAATCTATCTCCACTCATCTAGACACTTTGATAGCAAGTTTATCAAGAAAACCTTATTTTGCTTTATTTGACCTCAAAGTGTGATTTCATATTTTAAGAGTTTTTGGGTCGTTTCTTCGGTGTTCTAGCTTGTTGTGAATACATCCAGAGTCTTCTTGGCCATCGTTCACTTACGAGCAAGTTGTATTCACCGATTTTGGTTTTGACTCGGCTTCGGTGCTCATTTCCTTCAAACTGAAAAATGTCTTAGTTTTGACCATGATTTTTATGATCGTTTGTTGGAATAGGTTCTTGATAACCTAGAGAAGATCCTTGAAAATTTCATATCATTTGGATCTACGGATCAAATGTTCCATCGATTTTCGACTTTTAGTGCTGAAATCACTATTCATTTACTGATTTTACTGTAGCAGCGGTCAGACCACCCTTATAATAGAGGTCAGACCGCCCGGGCCGATCACACTGCCATTTGGAGGCCGGTCAAACCGTCGGAAAGGGTTAGGTTCCAAGTTTTGTTAACTTAGCTAGTTGGTTTGATTTTTAACTGAAGATTCTGTGTTCTATATTTCTGTGGGTGTTTGAGAATAAAATCTTGAATACTTGGAGGAAATTTGAGTTGGCAACATTCACTCTCTCTCTGTTGCCATCCGGTCCTACAAGGACATCAGAACTCGAACTTGCGATGACTGAAGGAGTAAAGCAGTGACTTGGGAGGGGAGGACTAATGAACTTGGATGGAATTTAAATGAAGGCCTGTTTGATCAAGCTTAACCCAACTGGAGACAGCTCGAACTTAATTTCAATTTCAATCTCAAATAACTAGAGAGTTTCAAACCCTAATGCTACAGGTAAAGTTACTACAAGTTTTTTTCTCGAACGCGCAGAAGAACTACGCATCATTATATTAAAAAAAAGAAAGGAGTCTAAGAAGATTCGTACAAAAAACCTCACCAAGTAGGTGAGGCTAAGAACACAAGGTCAAAAAATAGAGAAACGGCCACTGACCAAAAACAAACACAGTACCTAAGGCCATAAGGTAGTTAGGCCTTTAGCCCCCGCCAAACACCACAATTTGACCTCATCTCTAATGTCTTGCAAGACGTTACTGACATTGGGTGAGACGCCATCAAAAACACAACCATTCCTATGCTTCCAAATCCACCAAGCCACCAACATGACCAAAGAATTAAAACCCTTGCGTAGCTGCTTGGAGACTTGGTGCAAAGCTTGATGCCACCACAAGGTAAATACCAAATCATCTAGACCTGGAGTTAGCTGCTGAAATCCCACCAGAGTAAGCACTGAGGACCAAACACTTCTTGTGAACACGCAAGAAGTGAGTAAGTGTTGAATGTTTTCATCTACTTGATCACACGGTGGGTAGCACTCAGGGTGATCAAGACCACGAGGGGTTAAGCGGTCAGCGGTCCAGCAGCGATTAAGTGAGGCTAACCACAAAAAGAATTTGCAACGAGGAGCTCAGGATCTCCAGATTTCCTTCCATGGTTCAAACTCCACAGCTCCCACAAAAAACGGCGGTACGCTGATTTAGTTGAGAACTTGCCTGAGGAGGATGGCTTCCAGACATGCTGATCATCCACGCCAGGGGTGAGCCTCACTTGAGCGAGAACATCCCAAAGGCCAAGAAACTCCTCCAAGACTGGAGTAGGTAAACTGCCTCTAAAATCATGAGCCCAAGCATTATCTGTTAGAACTTCTTGAACCGTCCTTCGACTGACAGTTCTCTTTGGCACATACGCACAAAGAGAGGGGGTAAGGTCCATTAAGGATTTGCCATGTAACTATTTATCACACCAAAAGAGTGTCATGCTGCCATCTCCCACAATAGAGGTGATCGATATGGAGAACATAGCTGCTAAGTTAGGGTGCACCTGTATGTCCAACCCGGCCCATGGCCAATCAGGTTGGGTCTTTTTGAGCCATAACCATCTCATTCGCAGCGCCTATCCGAGGATTTCCAAATCAAGAATTCCCAATCTGCCAAACTCAATTGATCTCTTGACTCGGCCCCAAGAAACAAGGCAATGTCCTCCATTTACTCTCTTGCGACCCTTCCATAGAAAAGCTCTACGTATCTTATCAATTGCTTCAACTGCCCATTTAGGAAATTCCAATGCAAAGAGTGGATAAATAGAAATTGACGAGAGCACCGCTCGAATAAGTGTGGCTCAGCCAGTTGAGTGCATCATGGCAGCTTTCCACCCGGGCAGCTTGTCAGCAATCTTGTCAATTATCATGTAGAAGGCAGATTTGGAGAGTTTCTTAATTGACAGTGGGAGCCCAAGATATTTGCAAGGGAATTCTTGTGCTTTGCAGGGAATAGATCCTTACACTATTTCCATGTCCTGTTGGTGGCATCGGATTGGGGTCACTGAGCACTTGCTCAAGTTGGTGATCAATCCCGACGCTTCTCCAAAAACCCGAAGAATCTCTTGATTAGCTCGAATTCTTCCAAACAGGGCCGCAAGAAAAGAACCACATCATCAGCATAAAGCGAGACCCGCTGACTGGGTCCTCTAGAAAGAAGGGGCTGCAAAAGACCAATCTCGCTTGCCTTATTAATCAGTGAGTTAAGCACATCTATGACCAAGATGAAGAGCATCGGGGATAAGAGGTCGCCTTGCCGGAGCCCCCACTGATGTTGAATTTGCTTTCTCGGCACACCATTTACCAATACCCGAGTTGTTGAAGACCTCAGGAGCTTGGATAATAGGTTACACCAAATTGGACCAAAACCCAAATGGCGTAGCACGTGCAGCAAGAAAGACCAAGATACCGACTCGAAGTCTTTTGAAATATCCAGCTTGAGAAGAACTCTTGGTTCCCTATGTGTATGCAGCACTTTAGCTATTTGTTGGACCAGAATAAAATTATCATGGATGCATCTCCCTTGGACAAAAGCACTCTGATTTGGTGACACCATGCCCTTAAGTTTTGGAGCCAACCTATTGGCTAGGATTTTGGTGACAAGCTTTGCAAAACTATGAACCAAGCTTATAGGTCTGTAGTCCTTGATTTGTAACGCTTCTGGTGTCTTTGGAAGCAAGATGATGTACGCCGAGTTAAGGAGGAACAAACTGCTGACATCACCCTGTAACAGCCTGTTAAGTGCAGCCATAACAAACGGGATTTGGAAGTCTTGGGCGCCGGGCAAATGCCGTTTCTTCATGTGGTTGGTGGCCCATAACAAGTGCTGGACTGCAGACAGGCTCGAGAAAAGAGGCTTGCCTCATCCTCGCTCGTTGTCCCCTCGTGATCGTGCACCGGAAACAATAAATCACTTGCTGGTGGCTTGCTCCTTTGCCGCGTTTCGGTTTTCACTGCTGCGTTGGTTGGCCTTCAACTCTTGTCGCGCAGACCTCTGGATCTTTCTTTTGAAAGATGGTGGTCGATGGTGAGTTCCAGAACTGATGGGGAGGTGAAGAAGGGCCTCAACTCGGTAATCATTTTGGGGGCTTGGTCTCTCTGGAAACATCGACACCCACGGGAGAAGGCCCAGCAGGCGCACAGCTAGGGAGCCAGCGCACCAGACTCGATGGCAACCGAGTAGATTAGCTTCAAGTTATCTTTAGTTCGCATCTTTCTTTATCTCCAAGTTAGGATCAGGTTTGTTAGTTCGGTTAACTAGTATTCAGAGATCGGTTAGCCTTGGTTGTTAGCGGAGGCTACTAAAACCTGTCGATCATCTCATTTTGAAGAAGTTAAGCAAGAAGTATTCCCTGAAGACATCTCCATCTATCCCGGGCTCTGTGTTTGGGTGCTTCCATCACCACGACTCTGCCCAAGCGCAGGCGTCCGGTTCCTCGTCCGCTTACTCGCACACATATTTCCTTCGCTCTTTGTTGATTGCAGGTCAGCCCGTGACAGTTGTACAGAAGGGGATGGTGAAAGGTGGTCTACTATTTGGTACAAATAAAAGTTAATTGTGTAATATAAATATATACTTGTGACTATAGCTATTCAAGATAAATACCAAGGTTTTCTGAACTCTTACTTTTTTCGTCCTTTGAAGGCATTGGTGATATCATCAGGCGTTGGTTTCTCATCGAATTCAGCTATCAGAACATAATTTTCTTTTCCATTGAGTTCATCAACCCTTCGATAAATCTCATATTTATTTGGATAAGCCATCCTGTATCATTAAGTCGATAAAAATTGTAAATGCTGAAAAAGATAGCTAACTAGCAATACCACTAGCAAGAGAACTTAGAAGTATGTCATTTGGAAGAATAAAAATTAAAGAGACAAACCTTAAAGCACCCATAATAGGATAGAATGAGCCAGCATAGTAGAGAAGCCGGAAAGAATAGCAAGTCTCAAATGAGGCAGCATACTTTAGCCTCATGTCTCTTCCCATTGTCTTGAACATAAAAAATCAAGAAACCAACTCAATAGTCAATACTGACGATTATGCTAATATTAAGTGGAAGTTGCAAGAAGCACTTACTTGCATTACACCACTTGATCCAGGCATATCCTGTAAATGTAAATTTCAGGGACATTAAAGTTAACGCCTCTACAATAATGCTAAGAAGTTTTTTTTGTTACATTACAAAGGCAAGCATGTTAGTATCATTGAAAAATTTTGAACAGCTGTAAAACACTAAAATTAGAAACTATACAAATTTTTTTAGGGAACGCGCAAAAGAATTGCACGTTGTTGCATTAAGCTAGCAGAAAGTTTAGCACCGGACAGCAAATAGATTACAAGATGGGCGCAAGAGCTGAGTGCCGAGCAGCTAAACTCAGCCCAAGAGAAATAAAAGGAGCAACGCCGTGTAGCAGCACTAAGGGACTAAAGGAGAACTCTCCCGGTGGGCGGGAGCGACCCTACGCCAGCCCGGCGCCAGCAATCTAGTTCGTCGAGGAGGTCGTTTAGGAGGGCTATTGTCTCTCAGGTCAATCTGTCAAAGATGCCATTGTCCTTATGGTATTCCTTCTTTCTATATGCTCAGTAATTCCATGATGATTATCCTTGTGGAAGCAGAAATTTTTATTCAGTTGCAGTCAGATGAAAGTTTCTAACATAATCAGAAGAGTTCTCTTTGCCGGCCCTGTTTGGATGATGAGGATTTTGTTGGGATTTAGTTAAAATTTAAACTAACACCTGCCCCAACTCCTCGTCCAAACAGGTTCGCATATAACCAAAACCTCTTCCGATGTAAGATAGGCATGACACGCCGACCATAAGTGGGAAGACAACAAAGAGAAAAAGATAATTAATTTGCGTCAAACCTTTAGGCGAGGATTTACAAGAATCACAGGCCTATCACCAGCAGCATCAGTCATGGCTCTCATATCCTGCAAATTTTCTAACATGACATTGAAGATCGAGAAGGGTATATATTATATAACTACAAAAAAGACCAAGACATAGAATCTTTACGTCAATTATGCAGTTTCCAACAGCATTTTGGGGAGCAATGAGAACAAACATATCATCTTCTTTATCAACCTCACTAGCACCTGTAGTTTCACAAAAAAGAAAGATGTAACCGTGTAAGTTTTGTGGTTTTTTATGCAATAATTTAGTAGTTACAGAACTGAATTGTAGGAACGATAGTTGTTGACACTCCCAAGATATTAAATATGTCATAATGGTGTAAACATCATTGATACTATGAGTTGAGATTTCATTTAAAATAGTAACTTTAGTGTAGCATTCGTAGGTCATACTCCTAGCCTAATATCGATTTCAGTTTTCTTTTAAGATGCAACTAGGTAATGAGTGGTTCTTTTAATTCGATGCTATCCAAAGTATTGGTTAAGTGGACAACAGACCTACTGCTCCAATATTAATGAAGGTACCCTTCGCCCCATAGTCACCCCAGTCCATGAATTCCAGAATTTTTCTGCTTCCAGCCAGCTGAAGTGGAATACCAGCAAATGCACCTTCCCCCATGGAGCCTTGAACACAGACCTGATAAGTCAATAGTCACATGTTGTGTCAATGAATGAGAGAGAGAGCCCAATGATATATGCATGTGTAGCAAAGATAAGCACCTTGACACGCTTTCCATCATCAGCAAAGGAAAGAGAAAGTTCTCTTACAAGCTCCATGAGGGTTCCTATGCGATAAACATCCTGAAGATAAAAATGGTTTGGTTGACAGTTGACACCAGCACAAAATTTACATAAGCATATGTACTCTTACCATTTCAGGGTTAAGCTCAGGAATGTTGATATTTATCTGCATGTTTTGAGAAATGAAGACAGTAGTCAGCTTTTTTTATTTTACAAAAGTGGTATTTGAACCGAAAACAAGTGAAACTACTAGATTGCTTAGTCACTACAATTAATCCCAAGAAGTTTACATAATTCCATAGTAGACTAACTACTCTACAGAAAGAGAACAAACTTCAAGTGCCACAATGAATTGCTGTGATTCCAATCTTTGGTAGGAATTTATAATAAATGGAAATGATAAGTAGCAACCTGCAACCGGGTCTTTTTATCTTCAATAGCACGTTTTGTAGCTTGTACTACATCATCATAGAAATATTTCCTGATTTCCCTGGAATGTGGAATGTTATTTAATCTCGTTGGAATTCCACGCCACTCCTGGGAGAAAGCATTTAAAGATATATGAACAATACGGATCTAAGTGGACGCACTTCACTTTAAAAACGCCAGATAAAATAAAATGGAGTACTATCTTATACATACATTTTTGAAGCCGTTGTATCCACTGAATCTGGTGGTTTTCCTGTTCAATCAAGATTTTGAGCACTTCTTCTGAATAATTGGAGAATGTGTTCATTTTAACAGTTACAGAAAGTGAAAAAGAGAGAACTGGGAAAGTCAATATAAAAATATCAACCCCCTAATCCATATAGTTAATGGGTTCAAATAAAAAGAGAAAATTAATATCAACTCCCTAATCCCTATAGTTCATGGGTTGAAGTAAAAAAGAGAAAATTCAATGTGTAATACCATGAAAGTGTGGCTAGAACAATATGACACCAAAAACGGCTGTCTTTACACTATACCATTATGATTCACTGGTTCATTTGCTGTATAGCATTCCAATTAGTTTGGTGAATTAAAAATTCAAATTACGAAATTACGAAAACTACTAGAGAAAAGCGGTTGGAGAAGACAACAATACCCTTTTAGCTAGGAGAGAGAAGCAGTAGGAAAAAACATCAATACTCTTTTGGTCCCACTGCACCTCTGGAGATCGCCAGCAACCAATGGACACCCTCGCCACCCTCATGGACCCTTGACCCCTCCTACCTCGAGCACGCCAGCTGCTGAGGCCTCCTCTTCAACATGTGGGACTGTGATTCTGTGATGACCTCCACAGCCATGTGGCTGCCGACATCCAGGCAGTCATCAGTACACCAGGCACAATGTTGGTACCATGCTCATTGATGAGCCCCAAGCCTTGAGGTCACCATGAGTATTGCCACATCAACTAAGTCAACCTAATCCAGTTCTGGGAGCAGGGCGTGCTGATGACCAACCACCCCGGCATGATGAAGGATGATGTTGTTGACCCGTGGGACTAGTACTCAGCTGGGTCTCATAGGCCAGTCAGGGAGTTTTCCTTTTTGAGTTTTTTTCTATCCCCCCAAAATTTCAAAACCATTTTTTTAGTGCAGAGTGGCTGAAATGTTCCAACATAGCAAATGAGCCAGTAAATCATAAGTTGCACTTTCACAGTGTTACACACAGAGAGAGAGAGAGAGAGAGAGAGAGAGCACGCTAAAGCTTTGCATGTTGTTTCGTTAAGCAGATTTTCCCAACAAACATAGAGCAACAAACATGTGTCTACTGAATGTTTCAAATTGTCCCTTCACCATGTATTTGTTTAATTTTCACAAGTAAATTTCCTATCCTCGATATCATATACTAATTTCTACCTTTAATTTTGCTGTGATATCTTAATATGTTGGCATGAACTTCACTAACAGACTATCAAAAAACATAGCAATGGACAATTATTTTCGTGATTGTAGATCCTATTGAAGTGGCATTACATCTTATAAAGAGATGAACCAATGATATGTACTGATGCTTGGTATATCATTATATTTCCATCACTAATAGGTAGTAGCACATTGTGGTTATTGTAAAAGCATAACATGAAAAGTGGTCTTTCAGCAAATTGACTGACTAGTTGATGTTGTGGAGTTAGTTGGTATTGGTTATGAATGACAGCATAAGACATTAGTAGGGGAACTTCATTTTATGCTCTGACCATTTGTTTTGGCCAACTTGTTTGCTGAAGCATTCTCACAAATCTTCTGTAACAGGGAATCTATTTCATGAAAAACGACTTCCACGGGGCGATTTCCATCAATCTACATTCTTGCACATTGCAGCAACAAAAGATTACTTCCAATTTAAAGTTTGGGTCAGTGCTCTGATAATGACTAGGAATACACAAGAACCTGGTTTAGCAAATCTGAGTATATCGGAAGAACAGCTTCATAATTTTGTTTGCAAGTCTCAAGACGTGATTTAACCTGAAGAAGAAAGAAAAAATCTTAGGATTTATAATGTAGAAGCATGGAAAAAGATGCCAGCATTATGCAATTACAACATCATAAAAGAAAGGGGTATAAACTATAGCTGTACATTAAGTAAAATGGGATGGTTTGAGTCCTTATACAAAAATGTCCATGTTATATGGATTACTATCTTGTATAGTTCCAACATGTCCTTTGTAAATGCCAATAAACTTTTAAACAACAAGTTAAAAGATTTTTTTCTGAAGTGGCTTACAGTTTACAAACAGAATCTTACAATATGAGTTTTTTTATGAAAGGCAGAAGGGTAGTATATCTATTTCATTATCACTAATAAAGGATGTACAGCTAACTGAAATAGGGAGTTTAAGTGATGTACAAAGAACGAGCTAGAAAATACTAATAATACACCCAAGTTCAACCTAGATAGATAACACTTCAATTTACAAATAAATAGACGTTAGCAAAATAGCAGAAGCCTCCAAACTATTTTTTTCCCAAGAATATGCAAGAGAACTGCGCATAATATCATTAAGAAGAGGGGATGGTTATAGTACAAACCCATATCTGAGCTCTGGAACAATGACGGAAAAAAACAAACAATTACTCAGCAGTTGAGATCTACAACAGACAACACAGATAGTAACTAATAAAACTGAATTACAGCCATGCTTCTAGGCAACCAGCACCGACCAGACTATTTTATCTTCATAATTATTCCAGATTTGGGTCCAAGCAGGTGATTAACAAAACATAGATAACTGTGCACAAATCTTTCTCAAATGCAGCCCCAAGCTCTCAAACTAGCATCTTACATTGAATAAGATAAATACTTCTTCAGATCTTGTGGAATATGACAAAACAAGCACAGAATTACTTAAATGGACAACAACATAACCTTCTCAAACGTATCATCAGAGCGTGTAATAAGCCTGGCGGAAATTTCCTCACTCTCTGGGGGGAAGTTTTTTACATGGTAAATTTTGCCAGTAACAGGATCCAGCCTTCTTCCAACACATCTGTCTATTAGAATGTCATCAGGAACCTGGATTTAACAACAAAAGTGAAATGCACGAGGTCAAAGGCATCTGTGGTACACAATGTTAAGTAAGAGCAAGAGAACCAAAAATGTATGGTATTATTTGCTTCCAATATCCAAACACTGTAGTTACCCAAAAGAAGAAGAATTATGAGCATGATGCAAACTTATATACATATTCAACACTCAGCACTCACTGATTCAGAGAATGTATAACTGAAGTGTTCTATTGCTGCCATTTTAAATGTCACAGAGGCATGCGCACCTGTATAACAGAAGCAAAAAAAAGTACAGAAAGACACAGAAATGCACAAAAACTTGAGATGAGGTCCTGCAAGATAACTTAGTAACAAAAACTTGAGATGAGGTCCTGCAAGATAACTTAGTAAAGCATGAATCTTATTTGCAATTGTGACAAGGGCTCAAATAATCAATTTGCTGGCATCATAGTTGCAAAATTGTAAATAAGGTCTTATTATTAATTCCATTTTCAACCACTGACTTCCTTACTGTCAGCCAATGTAATCTGACATAATGAAGCTCGTAATGGAAAGATGTCAAAAGGAAATGCTCAAAGCTCAAACATCCTTTCTGTCTGGACCTTTTGATCTATCAGAATTACGCGAACAAATATAGCATTACAGAAGAATAATATATATGCCTATTGAGAATTTGAGATAAGCATGACCGGCAAGGTGGGAATGCAATCCAAAACATCAAGGTATTGTAGACATTTTTTAAAAAAAATGAAGCACGTGTCAACAGATAATAAATGCCACCAAATGGTTAATAGTGACTTACTTCCAGTACAATGAATATATCCGGTCTAACTTTCATACTTTCAAGACTTTGTGCTTGAGCATAACTCCTTGGGTAACCATCAAGAAGCCACCCTCTTTCTCGTACATCTGGTTGTGATAGTCGTGATACCACCATCTATTTGAAATAGCAACCAATTAGATAGTTCATAGATTCTACCAGCTACAAAGATCACACCTCACAATCAAGCTACATACATCTGTCACAACTTGATCCGGGACAAGCATGCCATTGTCCATATATTCTTTTGCTTTCTTGCCTATTTCTGTGCCAGAAGATACTTCAGCTCGTAGAAGATCCCCAGTAGATATGTGAACTAAACCATACTAAAACAAAAGCAAAAAAAGAATGACACTCTTAGAGGACTCTTGAACAACATAAACGTATGGTACCAACCAAAACTAGAGTAATAAATAAATAAAATGAGGACAAGCCTAATTTTACAGAGGATATCACAAAGGTGAAACTGATCAATCTGTCAAACATAACCATTTTGAGATGCATGCATAGCCTCGCGTATCGGTTTATATTATTATGCAAATTGGACAAGTCCAGGTAGAAGATTTGTGGCAAATCAATACCAAGTCAATAGTTTCAGGAGGTTTCATTCGGGCAAACGCAGGATTCCTTACTCAGCTCTAATGCGTAAAAAATATTGGCATTAACACCAACTCAGTTTACAACTGTTTCGCGTGAAATCCAAATCGCAGAAAAAGTTGAACCAACGAGCTTAGGCTCAGCATTCATCCACCCACACAGCCAACAATTTCCTACTCGACAAATTCAGATTTGGATCACCGGCTCACCGCACAATTGGCAGTGACGAATTTGCGTTCGCATAAACGAAGAAAAACGATAGCCGGTTTCCTATTTCACCTTCTCGACGATCATGCGGCACTGCGTGCCCTTCCCCGACGCGGGCGCGCCCGAGATCATCACCTTCAGCGGCGCCTCCCCCCGCGCCGGCGCCGCTCCCTCCGCTGCCCGGCAACGAAGGCCCAGCCCCTAACAAAACCCACGCACAATCGAAGCCAACAAGTGGTCAGAGGCAGAGGAATCATCGCGACGCGCAACCAGAAGACCAGGGATTAACGCAAAACCAAGCCGAAACGTACGAACCCTGGGCTTGGGTTTGGGGGCGATGGAGGCAGCGGACGCGGAGACGGCCGGGGAGGAGGAAGCCGGCAGAGGGCGGAAGGAGGGCGACAGCGAGAGGCGGCGGTGGGGCCCTGGCGCGACCAGGGGAGGAGGGGCCGTGGCCGTCGAGGAGGCCGCCATTTTCGCGGGGAGAGGGCGAAGTGCGCGCGCGCGTGTGGAGGGAAAACAGGGGGGACGATTACGAGGATTGGGGTCGAGTCGCGCGGTGACGTGGCGTCACAAGCCAGCGGCCAGTCACCAGTGGTGGGTCCCGTCCGTCCCCGAGCGCTGAGGCTGGGAAAGAAACACGAACGAACCAAAAATCCTTCGGCTGTTTGGCTCCTACGGGGCTTGTTTACAAAAGGCCAGAGGGTCCGTTTATAAAACAATAATAACGTATAAATAATAGTTTATAGAAAAATTTATAGAGAGATATTCATGTATGGATTTAATTAATATAAATAAAGTCACTATAATATATATAATATAATTAATTAGTAGACCTTGCATTATAGAGACATTCCGTTTAAAAGTTAAACACCGTAGAAAATATACTATAGAGAAATAGTTTTTAGAAATTAATATGCATAGGACCTAAAATCGGCCATCATATCCACCCAATCAATATACATGCAGAAATTTTCTTGATCCATAGTTTTAGCTTTTTCTTAGTGGCCGTTTGGTAGTCTAGTTTTTTTGTTGGGTTGGTTGGTTGCTTCAGCCATGGATGAAATGTTTGAAATACACTTAAGGTCTGGAGGCACGTTTATGTATTGATTTAGTGTAAATATAATTGTTGTTTTTATTATTTTGCATAAATATTGATGAAACGATTTATTGTACTAAGTTACAAATAATTAAGCAATATTTTGTAATATCCAAAATCATATGCAGAAGGTGAAATGTACATATTCTTATGCTCTATTACCCATCAAAGAATCATTAATGGAATCACAAAGAGCACTTATGTCTCCATTGTTTTTTGTTTTTATTTTTTTATTTTGTAAAAAATGGACTTAATTGTAATAAGTTGCTATTTCAGTACTTTTTACTTATCCGATTATTGATAATGAAAATGAATTAGAAAGCAAATATCGATCATTGTTTATAAGCAAGCCCTATCATCAATACAATTAATTCATTGACCGTCAAAATGCAGCTTTCAGAAGGTATCGGTGATGAAGGATGGATCAAAATTTGCATGCTCCCAGATTGCCTTTCCTAATTGCTATAAATAAATCTGTGAACGCACATGATTTTCACATCTATCCATAAAGAACGCAATTATTTTAATTCTTTGAATATGACAAATATTCACATAATCAATTCTTTAATTAATATGTCGAAAGTTCAAAAATTTGCAAAGAAGCCCATAAAAGTCATAAAAAAAGAAAAAAAATCCTAGATCTAGCTAGGCCATCGCCTCGTCTGTCCCACCGCCATCCCTGGGCTGTAGCTTCCGCCTAGCCATGTCGGCACGCTACTCTCGGCCTCTATTGTCATCGGCCAAATCTGCGAAGCAAACAATGTGGTGGCGTCGATCTGGAAGAGGCTCGATAACATCGGGATGGGGTAGCGTCCGAGAGGAGATTTGGATGTAGTCGAGTTTCTGCCGCCAGGCCTTCACTTCTGCCATGCCATCACCGTCCTCAATGGTGGGTTGCCTTTGCTACCAAGCTATCATCAGCCTCACCATCACCCAGTCTCGTGTTCCAGATCTCGACGGAGGGGGAGCAGATCTGTCGACCTATTTATGAGGTTGCTAGTTGAGGGAAAGAGAGGTAGAGGAGGAGGACATTGTGGGCGGCTTGGGGGAGCCAGAGGAGTCCAACAGAGGGACAGTGGCAATGCCCTCGGGTGAAGGGGGGAATGGGAGTCGGGAGAGCGAGAGAGTGAGAGCCGAAAGGGGATAAGACAATAACGGAGAGAGAGATGCTAACGGCTTTTATGTAGTGGTTTTTTATGGGTAATTTTCATAAACTTTTCATGGTTAATTATCTAATTTCAACCTATCAAAAAGCAAGAAAGCATCTCTCCTCTAGCTTTTAGTACATTCTCCTGAAGCCAGCTTTTGGCTTATCCCTAGGTTACTTAAAAGCTAGTCCATTTGAAGAGCTTTAGACATTTTTCTTTGAAGCAAAAGGCAACAGGAAACTTAGGCTCGTTCCTCACCAATTCACGGGGGAAATCGTCTTGCAAGTGTGGCTCCTCCTCCATCGTGCGACAAAGCTCGTCCTCCATGACATAGCGTCGTTCGTTCCTCCTGGCCGTTAGGTGTAGAATTTGTCTCCGAAAACCCTTCTTTTTAGAGGGAAAGCATGCCATAGTAATGTTCGCCGTTAGCCCTTGGCTGTTGCAGTGCAGGCTGCCCCTGCTGCACAAGAGTGACCGCCGTAGTAGCTAGCAAGCAGCACGATATAGGGCATGTTCTTTACGGCTTCTAAAAGTCGCTTTTGACTTTTTACTACAGTAACTAACTTTTAAACGGAGTATTTTTTTAAGATGAGGTTTACAAGTTAATTGTAGCACACGTTAAAAAACTAATATCTATATCATCAAAAATCGCAAGCGAGTATCTCTTTTTCCGCAATCTCTGTCGCAAACAGCCAAAAAGCCATCAACCGTAGCCGGAAAGAACAGGCCCATACTCTCCTCTCCTGATACTGGCCTGGTCGCTCACCGGTGGTCGGTGGCTATGTACACAAGCAAGGCCGCCCCTGGGCAAGGCAGCAGGGGTGACTGCCTAGGGCTCACAAAAACTAGAGCCCCTAGCTTATGTATGTTAGTGTGTGTATATATATGTGTGTATGATATAGCCTATATACTGAATATTGAACATAGTTGATTAATAATTAGTTGCGCTAGCTGTCAAAGTCAAGTATGGACACTCCCTAAATATCCAAGTATGGACAGACAAAAAGAGAATACATCGAGTGAGTCATCCACCAGATTCAATTGACCATGTACACCGTCTGTGCCCCTTGACCTCTCCACTTCTCTTCCGATCTTCTCTTTTCCAAAATAAACACCGCCGTTGTCGCCATTAATGGAGAAAAAGAATCCGATTTCATCGATTCCCAACCAATTTGCCTTCAATTTTTTCACTTTGCAATGGTTCTACTCAAAATCCTCTTATATAGCTGTTGCATGCATGGTTTTTTTAATTTTGTTCCTTGATTATTTATTAAATACCACTCTTAATCTCTAACGCAACATCTACACTACCTAGAATAAAATCATGTACTTTCTTGTAACCTCGATATCCATTAGATATGAGAGATAGACATGTTGAAAAATTATTCGAGATCATCAATGCCACATGAATGGTTGAATGGTCTAGCCACTTTATGCATTGAGAAGGATATGTTGGATCAAACTAATGTTGATAATATTATCAATTACTTTGCATCTAGAAATATTAGAAGAAATTGCTTTCTGTGATCATTCTATTTATAACTCGCTTGCTTGTTCGATAGGTGATAGATGATAGCTCATTGCTCTTCCTTAGCGAGATTTGACTAATATAGTCTTCTCATAAATTATTTTGTCCGTAGTAGTATGTTATAGCTTTCTAAGATTTATTCATAACATTAATGTGCCATGGAATTATCGTCAATGAGTACTTTGTATTTTTTGTAATGCACTAAGTCTAATATCGCCAATAAATACATTGTGTTATATGACGTGTTAAGTTTAATAGTTGTTGTATTGAAATTTAGCTTTTGCAATTAATATATAATATATTATTACATATTTATGTTTGAACGAAGGACCTCCACTTTTTCCATGCTTGGGCCTTCGAAATGAAGGAAACTATCGTGTACACGTGGAGCACAAATTAAGACAATCAGCCACGGGGATGGCATGGCATTTGCCGCCGTAGGCGTGGGCCATGGGCTGCGCTCTGCCTAGTTTGCGAGGAGGCGACGTCATTGAATTTTGTTGAAGGATCCAAATCCAAATCCCTGTTTGAACAGTCACTTTTGGTTGTGGCAAATGTGCCATGCACTCTTAAGGGCGTTCAGAATAGCGATGACTTATACATTTTTTACTGTACCTAGCTTATTTTTTTACTGTAGTTGAGTTGGTTTATTTGACATAATTAAATTAAAAAAATAAAAATAAAAAAATATGTTAACCTATCGCGGACAATGCAAAGGAATACAGGGAAAAAAGAAAATAAAAAAGCCCAAAAATTCTAAAAACAAACAGAAAAGATGAAATTATTGAATAATGAAAAAAACAGAAGTCAAAAGCAGAAGCTAAATTGAGCAGGGCCCAATCAAATGGTTCAGGATGACATCTTCCGCTTTAATTCTTTATAACTCTTTTTTCCTTAAGTAAGAAGATTATCATGTCGGTTGATTTTTACAGATGGCTCAATGGCCATAAAACGCAACTATAGTTCATTGATAAAGTTTGCTTGCTCATGAGGCTAATTAGCTTGCTTAGTCAAACGTACACATGCTTGTAGATTAGTAATGCTGGCGATACATGCTAGCTTTGTTCATCCGTTACTCTACTTCAGTTCCACTTAAGTTTCAGTTAGGAATAATAGTACATTTTTTTTGTTTATTGTGCGAAGTCAAGGATATACCACGTAGCCCCTCTCAACTTCACTTTTATTTCACTGTTTAGCGATGGAGTTACTGTAGCAGCGATTTTTGATACTGTAGCAATTTTGTCTCGTAGTGAAAATTTATTTTGTTTTTTGGTATTTTTGTGTTTTGTTTTTTTTCTCGTATTCCTTTGCATTGTCCGTTCTAGACTAGCGTGTCGTTTTTATTTTTACATTTTTTTTAAATTTAATTATGCCTAATATGTCATTCAGCTACAGTAAAAAATCAGCCAGCTACAATGAAATTTTAGCAAAAATCAAAAGCTATCGCTATTCCGAACACTCCTTAATTTGATACAGGAGTACTTGCTAGCCCTCCTGAGTTATGCAACATCTCGAGTGGATCTACGTACATGAAGGGCTCTAATGTTCCTGAAAGGGTTTCTTGATTAATATTCGACTAGGCTACCAGGTCAGATGGTTCTTCTGATCAGTGATCAGCTAATCACTCCGAAGACCATACTAATAAAACCAGGCCCTTTTTCACTGACATTTATAAAAATTTTCCCAATCCAATAATGTAGTTTTCATGTGGACAATCTAAGCACTCTCCATGTAGAGCATTTGACAGTGCTTGATTAACTACATAGATCCTAAAACACCATCTATAAGTTAAAGAAAACTACTCATGCATCTTCTCAACTCGATCTGATCATCGCTTCTTTCCTTTTCTTGGTTAGTAATCAAAGCACCTGCCATGAATAGTAACAGGTTGCACAACACACTAAGCTTCTAAATAGTCTCACCCTGCACCAACTAGCATCTCACATCTTCCTCCTCCAGCTCGCATGGCCATGGCCATGGCTTCCCCCTCCACGCCCACCATCCTCTCCGCTCTTCTGTTCATGGTCCTCCTCCATTCCAGCAACACTCCGGCGGCCGCGTTCTACCTTCCGGGCAGCTACCCGCACCGGTACCGCCCTGGCGACCCACTGGCTGCCAAGGTGAACTCCCTGACCTCGCCGTCCTCAAAGCTCCCCTTTCCGTACTACTCCCTCCCCTTCTGCGCCCCGCAAGACGGCGTCCACCGCGCCGCCGAGAGCCTCGGCGAGCTCCTCGTCGGTGACCGCATCGAGACCTCGCCGTACCGCTTCTCAATGCTCAAGAACACCACCGCCTTCCTCTGCCGCACCGATCCGGTGTCCCCCTCCACCGCCGACCTCATCAAGTCTCGCATCAACGACGCCTACCAGGTCAACCTCCTCCTCGACACGCTCCCCGTCGTCCGGTACGTCAAGAACCCGATCGCTCCCGACGTGATCCTCCGGTCCACCGGCTTCCCCGTCGGCGTTCGCGCGGGCGACGGCGAGTACTACGTCTACAATCACCTCAAGCTCACCGTGCTGGTCAACAAGCAGCGGAACGGCACCACCAGGGTGGAGGCCTTGATGGCCACTGCCGACGCTGCCGAGCTGATCAGCTTCTCCGGCTCCAACGACGGCGGCGGGTACACCGTCGTCGGGTTCGAGGTCGTGCCGTGCAGCGTGGATCACGACGCAGCGGCTATCAAGGACATGAAGATGTACGACGCGTTCCCTTCGAAGGCGGCCGCCGGGTGCAACCCGTGGGTGGTCGGCATGCGCGTGGAGGAGAACCGGCCGCTGGTCTTCTCCTACGAGGTCGCCTTCGTGGAGAGCAGCGTCGAGTGGCCGTCACGGTGGGACGCGTACCTGGAGATGGGTGGCGCCAAGGTGCACTGGTTCTCCATCCTCAATTCCATCGTGGTGGTCGCGTTCCTCGCGGCCATCGTGCTCGTCATCATGCTGCGCACCGTGCGGCGCGACCTTGCGCGGTACGAGGAGCTCTGCAGCGAGGCGGCGCCTCACGCTGACGAGCTTGCCGGGTGGAAGCTCGTTGTCGGCGACGTGTTCCGGGAGCCCAGCCACCCGGTGCTCCTCTGCGTGCTGGTCGGCGACGGCGTGCGCATCCTGGGCATGGGCGTGGTCACCATCCTCTTCGCCGCGCTCGGGTTCATGTCTCCGGCGTCCCGGGGTGCACTCGTCACCGGCATGCTGTGCTTCTACTTCATTCTGGGCGTCGCGGCTGGGTTCACCTCCGTGCACCTCTGGAAGACGGTACGGCACGGCGACAGTGCCGGGTGGAAGTCTGTGGCGTGGCGCGCGTCGTGCGTCTTCCCGGGCGTCGGGTTCGCCGTGTTCACCGCGCTCAACTGCGTGCTCTGGTACAACGGCAGCACCGGCGCCGTGCCGTTCGTGCTGTTCGTCGTCCTCATTCTCATGTGGTTCTTCGTCTCCGTGCCGCTCACTCTCGTCGGCGGTCTCATCGCCTCCCGCGTCCGCCACGTCGAGTACCCCGTCACGACCAACAAGATCGCACGCCAGGTATAACCTTCGACTCCTCGTTCGATCGCTCCATCGAAGATGGTAACTCTGAATATCAATGCCATTTACATCACACGATAAAATTCCATTGTTCGACTAGGTGCCGCGGGCGCAGTGCTCGCCGTGGCTGTTCGTGGCGGTGGCGGGGACGCTGCCTTTCGGGACACTGTTCATCGAGCTCTTCTTCATCATGTCGAGCCTGTGGCTGGGACGGGTGTACTACGTGTACGGGTTCCTTCTGGTGGTGCTGGGGCTGCTCGTCGTGGTGTGCGTCGAGGTGTCGGTGGTGCTAACGTACATGGGCCTCTGCCTGGAGGACTGGCGGTGGTGGTGGCGCTCCTTCTTCGCGTCCGGCTCCGTCGCGGCCTACATCCTGGTCTACGCCGTCTACTACCTAGTGTTCGACCTGCACGGCCTCAGCGGGCCCGTGTCCGCCGCGCTCTACGTTGGGTACTCGCTGCTCATGGCGCTCGCCGTCATGCTCGCCACCGGCGCCGTCGGGCTCGGTGCGTCATTCTGGTTCGTCTACTACCTCTTCTCCACCGTGAAGCTCGACTGATAACGAGTTGCTGCCGAGGCCGTGCATGCGTGGATCATCGTCGTTCGCGCTGCGGTTTGTCATTTTGGATTCAAGTCTAGGCCTATGCAACAAAATGAAATAATTAAGAGAATAAGAGATTTCTTGCTCACGGTTCTGATGGTTTTTTGTGTCTTGACTACACCATGTAATAGCACCAATATCGTTATGGCAATTGGCAACGAAAGAGCTCTTTTGCAAAAGAAGCCTACGTTATGAGAGTGTACATTCACAATATAAGATCAATCGATCCATGTCGCAACGTAGACAAGATAAATCCTACTGCTACTACAAGGGGCGTCAAAGCCCGTGGCTTCACCCTTCTTTTGATCGCCTCAGCTTCACTGTCAAATTCCACGCTAGCCCGAGAGGTTTGGGACGATGAAACATATAGGCACAGCGGTCTACCCTTCCTAAGGGGTGGCGGCTGTCTTTTAAAGGAGTGTACCCCCTTACGACAACACACTCAGGTCTCGCGTCCTCACATATGAGTTTTAGGGTTCCCACATGCACACACTAGGTCTAAGACTTTATTCTGCTTATTTCGTCTAATTGTTTACATGTTAGGCTGAATTCATGAAATAAAAATATGAGTTCACAAAAGTATAAACATTTGCATTTCTCTTATTTTGAGCTATGGACTGGCTGTTTGAGACTTAGACTTACTTCATTCTTGGATGTACTCTACTTTGGTTGATTATGCTAGCCGAATAGGCCTTCTTCTCCTGGACTTTGGCCGCATAGTTCTTTTCCCTTGTGGCCACATGAATCCCTTTTCCTTTTGGCTTAGCCAATTGTTTCTCCTCTATTTGATCTTTCATTGCTTCAAATCTGAGGACACATAATGTATTTGCATAAAGTAGTATTTCATTATCATATAAAGCAATAGGAAACTTTCTAAGAAACAAAAACACATGTTGTTTGAGTAGCTTAGTTCTTACTCTTGTTATAGGACTTTTGAAGTCTCATTACTAGCTTTGTCATGCACACTTTTGTAGTGGAAAGTGAATATGTAAGAGGGATGTCATCATCACATGTTGATGGAAGTGATCAAGGAGGTGGAGACAACGAGGGAGATGGGGTGGGGGGATGGAGGCGGTCATGTGAGGCGGGTAACAGTGGCGGCAGGCTGTACGGTTAGGGATCGGGTGAGCTGCGACTAAGGAGAGGGAGATGGAGGCTGCCTGTGCGTTGGGGACTTGGGGTGAGACTCGAAGGCAGAGTGGGCGGCGAGAGAGGAGGATGGTGCGGCGGCAGTCGGGAGGGGGGGAGGCAGTGGGGAATCGACCGGGTGGGGTTGAAGAAGTGGAGCGGCGGCTGAGTCCGGGGTGCTAGGGTTTTTGTTGCGGGGGATTTCCTTGGTTCTCGCGGCCCACAAGTCGGTTTTGTAATCGCGAGAGGAGAGGGATTGAATGGGAGGAGGAGCGGAAGAATGAACGTATATACCACCAACTACTCTTTTTTAAGTAGTAGAGATTAGTAGAGTGATGTAGATCCAAAGCGGGCGACATGGCCTGCTTTTGTGCCCTTGGATGCCGGCGCATCCTATCCACACCTCCACCGATCCGATCGAGGGAGGCAGGCTTGTGCGATGTCGACTCAGTAAGTAGTGACCAGTGTGACTGACTGGCTGACTCATCATCGGTGAGCTACTCTTCTACTGCACACTCAGGCACGTACGTTCGTACATTGTTGAATTCGTGATGGCCCTGCAGCAATCCACGGTGGTGTCTGGCGTCGGCCATCTCGAGACATCGTTCACGCAGCAATCATTGCTGCAGCGTCTGCGATTGAGCCGGCCGTCGTCGTCGTCTCAGCTTCTTTCTGGACAGAAGAAGCTGCAGAGGCACGCGGAGATCGTGGCCATGTTCAAGACCAGGAACAAGGCTCCTTCTTCCAAGTCGTCCGCCAAGACGGCAAAGTCCAGCAGTAGCAAGCCGCGCTCCCGCGTGGAGGACGGCATCCTCGTCACGTCGGGCGGCATCGGATTCACCAAGGAGAACGAGCTCTTCGTCGGTCGGGTCGCCATGCTCGGCTTCGCCGTAAGCTCTCTCTCTCTCTCTCTCTCTCTCTCTCTCTCAATTTACTCGCTGCTCGGCCGAATGACTGAATGAGCGATGCACGCATGATGCAGACTGGCGAGGCTGTGACCGGCAAGGGCATCCTCGTGCAGCTGAACCTGGAGACGGGGATCCCCATCTACGAGGCCGAGCCGCCGCCGCTCTTCTTCACCCTGCTCGGCGCCATCGGAGCGCTCAACGAAGACGGCCCCGCTCTTCGGCTTCACCAATGCCGACGAGCTCTTCGTCGGCCCGGCCCAATTAACACCTATGAACTCTCATCCACTATTAGCGCGTAAGAGATTAGTCCCATACTGCTGCTGTGAACGTACAGCGCTTTGAGGAAGCAGTATATAACGAGGGGCAACGCAACCGACAAGAGGCACGCAGCTGTGCAGTGAGCGCAAAGCGAACTATTCTTTCGCCTTTTACTAAAGAATACCGTGTGCTCGCTGCAATTAGCAGCATACCATAATTTTTAGAGGTTATCCTCCTGTATCAGGAGGACCTAACAATGCAAAAGAAAAATAGTTGTATAGGACGATGCATCCTCATTTTAAAGAGAAGAATATAACGAAGTAATCTAATAAAATAAGAGTTTATGAAGTGATAGCATTAATTATGGTTTTGAAATTATGTAAATTACTGGTAGAAAAAAATCCGCAGTGTTTTATACTTCTCTTTAACAAAAAAAGAAGAAGAAGAAGTAGACATTGCATCAGCAGTGCCAGCTCTCACGCGTAATGCGCCTACTGGGATATGGGCCCCTCCCCGGCGGATCGATGTCGATACCATCAAATAAACGCTAGTAAAAGTAACCTTGTTGGTAGGGCATGCAATGCAATGCAGTCGAGCTGGGCTGGACGATCTCGGCCTGCACGTACGATTTCATCAGACGATCCAGCAGATTCCGCGCTAGTGCCAGAGGAGACAAGAGATACAGGACGCTCTGCAAATGGGACCCTGTTTCTTGGAAGATTTCTTTCCATGATGCCTTGCAGATTTTGCTGGAGCCGAAAGGCCCACCCTTCTTGCTGGGCCTTTAGCGTCGCCCCAATTGACAGCGAAGTCCTCAGGATCAGTCCCCAAGAGCTGAAATCGATCAAGTAAGGCAGTTTAGAGTCTTTAGACTAGATTGAAACAACTAAAATTAGCAAGGAGATAGCATCAAGAGCAAAGCAGCAATTGCATATTTTGCGGTACAATAAAATAACAACACGGTTTGATGGTACATAAAACCTTCAAATGTACAAGTAAAAGTACTATCTTCTTTAGGAGGATTGAGAAGGGAGAATCAACAGAATGTAATGGCATGTAAAAGAAAAAAACAAGTTTGATTGCATTCATAAAATACGACTAAGAAAGAAGGGTTGAAAGTAGAAGATAAAAAAAGCTAACACAGAAGCAAAGCACTTCAAAACAGAGTAGTGTCCCAACAATATGAACACAGAAAGTGCCAACCTTATGAAGTAGAACTTGGCAGGAAGACTGTCCAGTTACTGACACGGTAACAGATCTGCAAAGCAGAATTACTATACGGCAAGTATAAGCTATAAAAGCAAAAAAAAAAAAAACATGGCAGAATGTTTGCTAGTTCAAACGTTAAATATACGATACCGAATAACAAGAACAAAAAAGGTCACAACTTTTTGACAGCTTGGACTGAGGGCCCGATCAAAATGGAGATTCTTTGTTTGAGATTAAAACATAGCACCTTTGTCCGTAGTGAAGCCGTTTTTTTCTCATATTCCTTTACATTGTCGCACTAGACTAGCGAGTCGCTTTTATTTTACATTTTTAAAATTTAATTATGCCTAACATGCCACTCACTCTGTGCCCGATTCGCAAAGCCAAAAGCCATCGCTATTCGATCTCGAGCCATGCCCCGGCCATTGCCACCACCATCGCCGCGGCCGCTGTGGCGACCATCAGATCTAGAAGCCGCTCGGTTGGGTTGAAATTTAATATTTTATGGCTGAAATTGTACTATAACTAGCTGAAATTAGACTATAGCTGATGATGATTTATTTGGCGTAATTAATTAAAAATAAAAATAGAACAAACATATTAGCCAATTACGGACAATACAAATGAATACGGAAAAAGAATTGGTAAAAAAGCTAAAACAAGCCGAAAAGCCAGGAAAAAACAAAATTAATGAATAGTGAAAAATAAATCAGAAGTCAGAAGCTCAAGTTGAAATGAGCGGGGCCTATCTCCTCTCCCCATTCCAACCCCCACGTCACCTCTTACCTACTCCCCTAGTCTCTCTCCGTCGCTCAGATCCAGATCCATCCCGCCTCGATTCAGATCTTAAGCGTCGGCAACTGCTCCCATTTTGTCCCCGAGATTCCTATCGAGCACCTCCACCCGAGACTGACGTGGGGCTCCAGATAGCTTATGGCTTAAACTTATGATTATATATTTTGGTTTCTGGCTGAAATTGTATGGTAGCGATTGTTAGCTTGTGACTTTGTGATTTGAGTTTTAGGGTTTGGTTAGTTCTTATGACTTAGAAAGTAATTCTTTCAAATTGCATAGATCAAGTCTATGAACCTCGTATTTCTTATGTCTATACCAATTTTGATAGCATTTGAATAAGATTCGATCATCATCTTCAAATTTATTTTTTTGCCCCAAGTGGTTTGGACTCTAGAACAAGGTAAGCGGTCATACCGGCCCAACTATAATGGTAGTACCACAGCGGTAGTACATGCTCAATCTGAGCGGTGGTATTGGACTAGAGCATTAGTATTGGCAACTACTTGGCGGTGGTACCGGCCTTGATGTGAAAGCCAGTTTTTGCATCTTCTTGATCCTAGATCTCTTTGAATCTTGTGTAGGAGGTATAATCTAATCTTGGTGACTCTAATAATCATTTAAGTAAAAGATTTAGAATACTTAGAAGAATCGAAAAGGCTTCTACAATTATTCACTCTCTCTAATTACCAGCATCGGTCCAACATTGTCCGTCATAACGATTCCTTTGTTTTGCACGTGATATTTATCACATCAACAACCATTGGACCTGTATATCAAATTAGTGTTTACAAGCATGATATTCACATCATGAGCCATGTCTAATGACAAGATTTTAAATGAGAGGCTATATATTTGGATCTTAAGCGTTCATATTAGTTCTTTTGAGACTCCAAAATTGTAGCAAGCATATGAGGGAGTTCAATGGTACTAAAGAGCTTGGATTGAAGATCAATGCGAGCGTTTGTGAGACTTAGAGAGTAGATAGGCTTTAGTGTGCAGCACTACTAGCTACTTGACCTTGATAGGTTAAAGTAACATCCTTGGACTTATTACTCTTAGAAATCGGTGTTTCCTAGGTAGCTTTGAGGTGTGTTTTCGATGACCTTTCAAGGAGGACTTTGTGGAAGGCACATATAAGGTTGTAGAAGTTCAGAGTTCACTTATCCAGAGCAGAGAAGGACTACTACGAATTGAGAGCTTGAATCTTCGTGCAGGTTCAAGTGGGAGCAATAAGAGTAGGTGAGATCACCGAATGTGGGGACCTTGGGTGTGGAATACCTGAAATCGTCGTAGGTTCTATACTAGTTACATGATCAATAGCTAGTACACACATTCACATCATTAAGATCACATCGCATACAATTGAGTTATAACAAAAAGGGGTAATATAATAGCGATGTATAATAAGGTTTACAACATATGGTCGATCGACCGAATAAACATCGGAGTCTAGAACAAAATACAACAAAATATTAGTAAATAAGCAAAAGCACCCAGTGGTATGCCATCATAGCCCACATGCAACTGACTAGAGTTAGACCCTAGAAAGACCATGGGCTTGTATGGCACGACTCGTTTAGACTAACAGGCTAAGTGGATCATACCTAACAACCCGTTTCGTAACGGGCCCATGTCGTGCTAGGCCATGCCACCCATTTGGGATTGCGGGCGGCACATATCTCGTACCGTACTGCATATATCCCAAAACAACATATATGTGATTAGAGGGCGTATACATCAATGATCAATCTAGCAGTTACGGGGAGCTACCTCTTGGTGGGGTGGTGGATATACGACTCCACCTATCAGGGTTCAAATCCGGTGTCTACATTTACATATATGAGTGCGATTTAATAGAAATTTATGAGGTTGCCAATGTATCCCTGGCCTCTGTCTTTCTTGGCATGTGTTAAGCGGACGTACTCACATATGTGCATATGTAGTGATGTGTATGCGTGTCCATCTTACTTGTAATCGAAAAAAAAATCTACTAATTATGAAAATAGGGAAATCAGTTAAACACCCAGTAAAATCTTTTTACAAGAAACTCATCCGCTGACGCGTTGCTGATTGGTTCTAGCCACTGCGCCTGTTCGGTAATTCGCCACAATGTAGAGTGGCTAATTTCCCAGCTTCTGGAGCGCTTTGTTTACCAACGCCCACCGACCAGGGGCAAGAAAGACTGGAAAAAACAAATTAGGAACGTCATTCCTTGATGCTCTTTTCACAGTCTGATCTCTCAGTCGTGAGCCTTCTCACACAACGGGAGGACAAAAAGGGAAATACATTGCAATATTGCCTGGTTCAACCTTCATCGTCACGCATGACTTGAGCCATTCCTTTGTGTAGCGCTGGCGCTGCTTCATCCAGGTAACATTGATGTGATATTTGAACAAGGTTTTTTTTTTGTTTCCAACCATCCAATCGACCAGCACGAGACCTTGACCTGTGCAGAAAAGAAATAGTTCCAGGCAGTGCTTCCGGTAGTGTTCAGTTTAATATTAACTTATGATCTTTTGTGTTATAATTGGTTTATTTTTTTTACTATAACTGAGTTGGTTTATTTGATATAATTAAAAATAAAAAAATATATTAGTCTATCATGGATAATACAAAGAAATACAGCAAAAAAAAGAAACGACAAAAAAACAGAAAAAGATAAGATTACTATATAGTGTAAAAAAACAAAAATCAAAAGTAAAAACTGGTTTTAAACCAACTAGCACCCCATCAGTCTTCACACGCTCGCACTAGAGTGGAAGGGAAGACCTGGACGCCTGAAAGCAGTTGTTAGCTAGTGGTCCCGATCCGTTGCAACCCGTCCAACCGGCTGGAGTTCAAAGTCTCTGTGGCTGGCTTGTTGCAACTGGTGGAGCTACAGCAATGTGTATGCTTTCCTGAGATATATGTTCAGACAACACGCAACAAACAGCAGAAAAAATTAGCTTACCAGACATGGCTGATCTCGGGTTCCTTACACAAGCTACAGCCGTAATCTTCTTGCTTCTGTTCATGCACACTCCATCCTGTTCACCTCTTCTTCACTCTAGTAGACTGGATGGGAGCTGCATCGCAAGTGAGCGGGCTGCGCTTCTGTCCATCAAGGCAAGCCTCTCGGATCCTGGGAACCAGCTTTCGTCATGGCAAGGCGAAGATTGCTGCAGCTGGAAGGGAGTCCGATGTAGCAGCAGAACCGGCCATGTCGTCAAGCTAAATCTTCGAGGCGAGCAGTGCTACCAGTTCATCACAGACTGTTTGGGAGGCGAGATAAGCTCTTCTCTGCTTGGTCTGCAAAAGCTGAGGTACTTGGACGTGAGCTGGAACAACTTCGATGGCGCAAACCTACCAATGTTTGTGGGCTCTCTCAAGAGCCTCAGATACCTGAACATGTCGAATGCGGGCTTCGGTGGGAGAGTGCCTCCACTGCTTGGTAATCTCTCCAACCTTGTCTACCTAGATCTCAATACTGATTATACGGGTTCTCTGTACTCCGATGACCTTGCATGGCTATCAGACCTCTCCTCACTCGAGCACCTCGATTTGACCTCCGTGAACCTTACTACTGTAGTCGACTGGTATCTCACTGTGACATTGGCAATAGATTTATACTCGCTTCGTGCTTGATCTTGACACGCTTGGTTGTTTCTCGAGCTCCATGACACTAAATTGGTGCCCAAAAATACTGCAAAGCCGCTCGTTGACCGCCGATCGTCGTGGCATCCAATTTACCGCATCACGTAACCTCGACAGAGTTAAAGTTTCGACTTCGAATTTTTAGTCCAAACCAATTGTTCCTTTGACATAACGGCGATTCTCTTTACGGCAGACCAATGTACATCTGTAGGAGCTTGAATAAATTGACACACTCGATTGACTGCAAAAGCCAGATCTGGTCGAGACAAGGTTAGATATTGCAGGCCACCAACAGTGCTTCTGTATTTAAACTGTTTTTCTTCTGAAAGTAGGATTCCTTCATCCTTGGACAGTTTGTCAGTAGTTGCTAGTGGTGTTGATATTGGCTTGCATTGCTCCATATCAGCTTTCTTGAGAAGATCCATTGCATATCGTTTCTGAGACAACAAAGAACCCATCTTTTCAGTTTGACCTCAATTCCCAAAAAGAATTCAAGAGGACCTAGATCTTTGACAGCAAAATCCTTGTTTAGATTTTGTATTAGCTTCTCAGTGACTTCATTGGAAGAACTGACAATTATGATGTCCTCTACGTAAATCAGCATATAGACTGTCACTTTACCCTCTCTGAACACCAGCAAGGACGTGTCTGCTATTGAAGGTTTAAAACCCAACTCTTGCAGTTTACTGGTCAGCCGAGAGTGCCAAGCCTTGGGTGCCTGTTTTAGACCATAAAGAGCCTTCTTCAGTCGACATATATATCCATCGTGATAGTTTGGATCTCAGATAACCAGTGGTTGCCTCATATAAACTTCTTCTTCCAAAGAATCCATGTAAAAATGCATTTTGAATGTCAATTTGTCTCATAGTCCATCCTTGTGTTACTGCTAGAGACAAAATGATTCGAATAGTAGATGGTTTGACTACTGGACTAAAAGTATCGAAGTAATCAACTCCATATCTCTGCTTGAAGCCCTTTGCTACTAACCTTGCCTTGAACTCGCTAACCGACTCACGCCTTTTCGTTTTACCTTGTAAACCCACTTGCTGTCTATGAGATTGATGCCTTTTGGTGGTGGCACTAAGTCCCAAGTTTCATTCCTCATGAGAGCCAAGTACTCAAGATCCATTGCCTTCTTCCATTCAGGATCAGACAGTGCCTCCTGAAAGTCACAAGGTTCTGAAGCAGCTTGACTGTGTGTGGCAAAGGCTGTTGTCGGATTTCTAACAGAAGAGACTAAAGAGGTTGACGTCTGTACTGGTGTCAGATTTCCATCAGAAAATGAAGGAGCTGATGTCTGTGCTGTTGTCGGACAGGCTGTTGTCGTATTTTTAGCAGAGAAGTAGGCAGTGAACCCACGGGCACTAGCTGAGTACCTGATGGTACCATCAGTAAATTCCTTGGGCCGCATAATACTGTCTAAGTCGAGTCCGCATTGCGCCGCCTCGCCGCTCGCGATGAGATTTGGTTCACTTCCTCCCCACTCTCATTGCCATTGATGACACCATTTTGCTGGTCATCAGAGTGTTGTTCCGACAGACCTGCAGGAAACACAATGGGAGTATCGTTGATGACAGCAGGGTTAGTCTGAGTATTGCTCATAGAGGAATTATCAAGTACTGGTTCATCCTGACTTTGAGCTGTGGATGGAGATATCAATGACTGTTCAGTGTATTGTGCGGGTTTGGACAGTGTAGGCAGAATGATAGGATGATGTGAGTTCTTCGGCAGAGATATGTCTGATGGTGAAGGACAGGAGAAGGGAAAGACTGATTCGTCAAAAACAACGTCACGGGAAATATAGATGCGACCTGTGGAGCGATCAAAACATTTGTATCCCTTGTGTGTGGAGCTGTAGCCTAGAAACATACACTGCTTGGTTCTGAAATTCAGCTTCCTATCATTGTAAGGACGCAAATTGGGCCAGCAGGCACACCCAAACACACGAAGTCTAGAGTAATCAGGTTGCCGATCGAAGAGTTTGTGAAGAGGTGTGTCATGATTAATGGTACGGCTGGGTAACCTGTTAATGAGATAACATGCTGTGTTGAAGGCTTCATCCCAGAAGCGAAGAGGCATTTCAGCTTGTGAAAGAAGGGAGAGACCAGTTTCAACTATGTGTCGATGTTTCCTCTCTGCTAGACCATTTTGCTGGTGAGTGTGTGGGCATGAGATGTGATGTTCAATGCCGGAATGCTGAAAATAGGTATGCAAACGCTGATATTCACCCCCCCAGTCGGATTGAACTGAACGAATCTTTGTGTTCAGCATGTGCTCGGCATGTTTCTGAAACTGATAAAAGACAGCTTCGACATCTGATTTGCACTTGAGGAAGTAGACCCACACATATCTACTGAAATCATCAATGAAGGAAACATAATATTTCGAGTTATTCACTGATGGAAGGGCCGGTCCCCAAACATCAGTATGAACCAGCTGTAAAGGAGCTGTAGATACATGAAGAGAAGGACTATATGGAAGTTGATGTGCTTTGCCTTGTTGACAAGCATTACAGACTGAAGGGGAAGAAATATTCCTGTCTACTGCTAATCTATTGGTTTCAATGACACGAAGGGCAATTGGAGTAGCATGATGACCAAGCCTTTGATGCCACTTTTCTTGAGAGATCTTGGACGTCAGTAAGGCTTGACTAGATTTATTTGTTGGCATGACATAGAGGCCATTTCTACATCTGCCTTGGAGGAGGATGTCCATCGTGACTCGATCCTTGACATAGAAGAAGTTAGGGTGAAATTCAACAAATGCATCATTGTCAGAGGCTAGTTTGCGAACAGAAATCAGATGTTTGTTGATTTTTGGGGCATAAAGAACTCGGTTGAGGTATAAAGGACGGGTAGAACCAGCAATTGAAGAATGTCCAATATGAGAAATGCACAGACCTGCTCCATTGGCGACCTGAACTTGATCTCCTCCAGCGTAGCGTTCTTTGACGGTGAGACGCTCAAGATCATGAGTGATGTGGTCGGTGGCGCCGGTGTCAACGTACCAGTTGGAGTCGGTGGTGGACCGCCGCACCGCTTCACGGCGCCTTCACCGATAGGTCCGATCGACCGATGCCGCGATCGTAGTGCATCATGATTCGGCTTGTTGCAGATCTGGCACAGAGGACCATTGCTGAAGCTGACACGATTGTTGACCTGCGCTTTGAATGGAGGACGATGTGTTCTTTCTCCTTGCTGACGTCCATTACCACTACCTCCACGGTTTCCGTGTCCACGGCCACCGCGGTTGGCATAGTTGCCACCACGAAAATTCCTGCTTACATGATTAGCAGATGATACCTGAGCAACGGTGTTGTGGTTCTCTTGCCGCATCTCGAAGTTGAGCATGTGGGCGTAGACGTCGCTGATGGAGTATGACTCGGAGCGTGTGGTGATGCTTGTTACTAATGAGTCATAGTCGGGGCCGAGACCGCGCAGCATGTATGCAATCAGTTCTTCATCTTCAAGTCGCTTGCCAATGGCAGCGAGAATATCGGCGAGTTCATGCAGTTAACATGCAGTTAACATGCTTCCCTCCTTGAAAGTCCTTCGGCTGGAAGACAGTGGACTTTCAGACATTCCTTCTTCTCTCCGTCATTCTAATCTTACGGCGCTCGAGGTGCTTGACATCTCAGACAACAACTTTTCTAGTAGGATTTCCCCCAACTGGTTTTGGGACGTAACCAGTCTCAAGCATCTTGATATCTCTTGGTGTGGCTTTCACGGCCCACTATTTCCTGATGACATGCGGAACATGACTGCCCTTGAAGAAATTCATCTTGCTGGAAACAACCTTGGAGGTGAAACGCCGTCGAATTTGAAGAATCTGTGCAACCTGAAGGTGCTGGACCTGTCATATCTTGAAATCAGCAGGGATATGTCAGAGCTGAGGGAGTGGCTGCCAAGATGTTCATGGAGCAAGCTGCAGTGGCTGGATTTATCGAACAACAACTTCTATGGGAGATTTCCAGATTGGTTGGAACTTCTTGCTAATTTGACCTATATAGATTTTCAGAGTAACAAGCTCACGGGATCTGTACCACTATGGTTAGGGACACTCGCAAAATTGGCTGTTTTGGAACTTAGTTCCAACTACCTAGATGGTGAGATTCGTGAAGATCACTTCAAAGAGCTCGCAAATCTACAGGTATTAGGCCTCGCCCACAACTCCCTTGCCATGATAGTCAGCTCAGACTGGATTCCTCCATTCAGACTGGCAGTGGCTGATCTCCGATCATCCAGGCTAGGGCCCAGAATCCCAGCTTGGCTTAGATCGCAAGTAGGTATCGACATACTTGCCATTTCCAACGCAAGCATAGCTGATCAAGTCCCCGACTGGTTTTGGGATTTAATTTCGGGAGCAACCTTTTTGGATCTTTCCAAAAATCAACTGACCGGTGTGCTACCAGCAAGAATGGAACTTATGAAAGCGCATCTGATAGACCTTAGTGACAACAAATTCACAGGTCCGGTGCAAAGGTTACCAAGGAAGTCTGTATACGTCGACTTTTCCAGTAACTCTTTATCAGGGAAACTGCCGACAGATTTTGGAACAGATGTATTATTTGTGCTTGCTCTTCAGAACAACTCGATATCTGGCACCATTCCGACTTCAATCTGTCTAATGCGAAACATTATGAAACTGGACTTATCAAACAACATGCTTACAGGGGAGGTCCCTGCTTGCGCTAAGCAGGGAGACTCGGACGGCTTCGTTCGTCTGGCTTCGATAAAATTCAACAGTAACAGTCTTTCTGGAGCTTTCCCGTCATTTCTTCAGATGTGTCCAAACCTAGTTTTTATTGACCTTGCTTATAATCAATTCTCTGGAAGCTTACCGGCGTGGATAGGGAAGATGTTGCCGTCACTAGCACTGCTACGATTACGGTCCAATATGTTTTCTGGCCACATTCCTACTGAACTTACGAAGATTCGAAGGCTTCAGTATTTGGACCTTGCATGTAACAGCTTCTCTGGAAAGGTGCCTCAGTCAATAGCAGACCTGAGTGCAATGAGGTTTCCTGGGGATGGGAGCTCCTTTAAAAGCATGAATTTGACATTTGCCCCGGATGCACATCGTATGTACGGTTCTGTTGTTTCTTACACGGAAAGCACATCAGTGCTTACGAAAGGGCAGCAGCTTGAATATGGCAGAGGAATCATATACATGGTAAGCCTTGATTTGTCTCGCAACAGGTTGACTGGAACAGTCCCCGGTGACATAAGTGCTCTACTTGCATTGAAGAATGCGAACCTATCATGGAACAGTCTTAGTGGAAACATACCAGAGAACATTGGAGATATCAAGGCATTGGAGTCACTAGATCTGTCAAACAACGAATTATCTGGTGAGATCCCTTCAAGCATTTCAGCTCTAACATTTTTGAGCCATTTGAACCTTTCATACAACAATCTATCTGGAAGAATCCCAAGAGGAAATCAGCTCCAGGCGCTCGAGGATCCGGCATCCATCTACATGGGAAACGTCGGCCTATGCGGGCCTCCCCTCGCAAACAGCTGTCCAGGGCAGGGAGCAACTTCACCAGCTTCTCTTGGCCAGCGGCAAGATCAACCCGGGAAAACACCGCTGCACCTTGGCATGATCATTGGGTTCATCCTTGGCCTCTGGATGGTGTTCTGCACAATGTTGTTCAGCAAGAGATGGAGAGACGCCTATTTCTTCTTCGTTGAGGACTCTTACAACAGAGTTTTTTTTTGGAGGTATGGCGGCAACTGACGTTGGCTATCTTGGCTAAAATCTCCCAATGTTGCTGTTCGTTGTACAGCCTTCGATGACACTGCACGGCTGTGCCTCCACCCGCTCTTCGCCCTGTGATCCGCCTGCTCACCATCGTTGTACCGATTCGCCGCTGGTGGCCTCAGAAACTTCATGTATCATTCTTACTACCGTTTTCAGCTATTTTTCCTGACGTTACTATCAGCTGTATCTTGCAAATTTGGATCAGAATTGCTTGTCGTTGAAGCATATTCTGCATATAATGGTGTGGTGATGTACTGTTAGCTCTGTGTGCTCTGTTTATGCTTGCCTATGAGTGGCTGTTAAACTGTCAACGTCTGAGCTTTGTAGGTAAACTTAATTTATATTATTACAAGGAAAGGAACAGACCGATCTTCCAACAGGAGGCATTAGACGCGCTTCAAGTAGCATACAAGATTAAGGACGACATCCAACAAAGAAAACTTGAGCTGCAGGCTTGAATGCTCCTGTCTGTAGGCGTCCGTGTTTTCTGTAGTGTAGTGCTAGACAACCGTGTTGTAGAGGACTTGCCGTAGTCCATCTGTGTTTTTTCTCCTATCTGTCATCCTTGTAAAAGCTCTTTTTTCAACTCTCTCGTAATGAATTAGGAAGAGCTCCCGTCATCTATATATATATATATATATATATATATATATATATATATATATATATATATATATATATATATATGTGTGTGTGTGTGTGTGTGTGTGTGTGTGTGTGAGATTTTGGTATAGTTAAATACTAATTCTAAGATACTTTAATATGATTTAATTGAAAATTTTCATTGAATTACTTTATTTGCTATATACTATTTTTCATATATAAAAGAAGTATATACACAAATTATGCTATAAAAAATGAATTTTGATAACAAAATTATGGAACTCACTTTAAAGTATCTTATAATTATCATTAGAACATACTTAAAAGGATAAAAAGTTGTAATAACATCATTTAAACGGTATATAAGAAGTGAAAGTACGTACTCCTAAAAGTATAGAATTATTCTCTTTTTTTTATATACATACATACATATATACATATATACATACATACATACATACACAAACACACACACGGTTGCGCACGCCAAAAAGTTATTGTCATATACAAGTGAAATTACTGTCAAATACATATAGAGTTACTATCAATTGTGTAGTGTTACAACTGACAGTAATTTATACATGTTTAGCAATAACTTCATTCACTCACGGGAAAAAACTTTCCAGCGTGCATTCTATACATGTGCGCAAAATAGTAATTATATATATATATATAGAGAGAGAGAGAGAGCATATTAGTGCTAACATGCTAACGACGCTGTGGACCATCAGATCTAACTCAGGCGGCTTGGATCCACGCGGGTGGAACAACCCAAATCAGTAATGGGTTTTTTGATGATTACCCTCTGCCTTCCTTCTTCCCTTTTTGTTGATTACTCCTAGCCTCTCAACTCTTGCCCATGTTGCCTCAACTCCCATCCGCCTTGATCACACCGGAGTCGGCCGCCACCTCCCTCCATTGGTGACGTGATTCGCAGCCCTCCTCCCGCCCCTCTTCTACCCTTTTTGCTGATTACTCCTGGCCTCTCAACTCCCGTCCACCTTGATCACGTCGGAGTCGATCGCCGCCTCTCTCCACTACCAGCATGACAGATTGAGGGTCAGAATGCTCAACCGGTATATTGTGAGCATTCTTAGACCAATATAGAGGAATGGCTGCAATCGTTCGGTTGAGCATGCACAGTACATCTAACCATGGGAGTTTAGAGATGGGCCAAGCTCGAGGTTGGATCAGGCTTGGGACGGTCGGGCCAAATTGGGTTTGGCTTGAACTTGAGTTGCGTAGGTTGGGCTTTGGTTGATTGGGCTATGGTGGGGTACGTCCTTGGTTGGGACGCACTAAGCTGGATCTAGCTAAGGCAAAAAAAAAAAAAAAGTCAGCAAGTCTTATTGTTCATCCTCTGTAACACGGGCCGGGCCCAAATGCCAATCCTAGTTTGGTCAGGTCGCATAGCAGCGTTACTCCATGACAGCCGAACAAGCAAAAGGCTGCCAGGCTCTTTGCCCCGGTCCAGCCCAACAGGTCGGTCAGCATAGCTACGTGCAGCTACCGGCCGGGCAGGGCTCTCAAGTACGTGCCTGTGTTGCTCCCGTGCGTGCTGTGCCGTCTGTCGGTATGGCTGTCCTTGGCTCCTGTCCAAACATACCATAAATCCCATGAATCCTTCTTTACGTTCAGACCCTTGTTTGGACCCTTTTGTCGTATGTTCTTAGGTTGAGGGGGGTGTTCGAAATAACAATGTCTTATGATTTTTACTGAAATTTTATTGTAGTTGGCTGATTTTTTTACTGTAGCTGAGTTGATTTATTGAACATAATTAAATTTAAAAATATATAAAAATAAAAATGACATATTAATCTAACACGTACAATACAAAAAAATACGAGAAAAAAAACACAAATACCCAAATACCGCCAAAAAAGCTACAGTACATTCATCGCTGGCTTCTGCCGCCGAACGCAGAAGCCAACGATGTTGAGCGCGGCCTGAAAGTTAATTTTGTCATATATCATAATATTAAAAGTTATTTTGTCCTATGTTCCATGAGACTGAAAAAGTAGGTTTGTTCTTTTTGGTTTTGACTTATGACTTATGGTTGTGACTTATAATTTTTGAGTTATTCGTAAAAGAGAGTATGTAGTAACAGAAACTTACGTATAGTTTTAACCGATATAAAATAAAGTCGCTACAGAATATACTAAATAAACTTATCCCGTCTTGAAATGATGCTATGTTTGAAAACTAGTTATTGTAAAAACCAAAAACAACTTTTAAAAACCGAAAAGAAGAGCCCTCCAGCTAGCTGTTGATTTAAGCTTCTAATTGTGGTTCTTGTTTTTTTGGTTGAAATTACATTATAGTGGCTGTTAGTTTTTTTGAAATAAATAGAAAAATGAAATCGTTATATCGTTATGAATAAAATAAAGGAATAAGAGAAAAAGAAAAGATAAAAATATTAAAAAAAGTAAAATTAGAATTCAACATATGTTAAGTATTTTTAACTTAAATTAGTCGAAAGCAAGGAGCTAAGCCGCTTGGACCGGGCACTCCCTCCTCCGATTTTGTTCTCCCGTGATTTTGTGATTTTCCACCGAAGGAGGCATCTCCCTTCCTCCTCCGACTCCCCAGAGGCAATAACTCGCCGGGCCCCACGCGGCCACCCCACCGCATCCTATCTTAACCACTTCACAAAGACCAAAACTACGAGCCCAACTGCAGATAGATGAGTCTACATACACCGAGTACATGCAGTTTACCCACCCGCCCGGCCTCGACCTAACCCACCAGGACCGAAGGCGATGGGCCCCGCAGTCAGTTAGAGAAGCCCACGAACACCGCCTCCTCACCCAATTCGCCTCGCCTCCCCCACCTCCGTGTATAAAAAGCAACCTCTCTTCTCTTCGCCTCCCACTTTCCTCTATTAGTGAGAGAGACCACGCCTCGCCGTCTCTCTCTGTAGAGACGCACCTTCGTATCCAGAGCTCCGAGGCACCGGCGTGCGCGTGTTCGTCTCTTTGGGGGGTTTCCCATGGAGGCGGACGACGAGGGCATGGCGGTTGCGGCCGCCAAGATTCTGCTCAGCCTCCGGAACAGGAGGCTGCTGCGGTGGCCGGAGTGGGCCCCTCGGCCTTCGGAGGATCCCGCCGCCTCGTCGGCGGCTGTAGTGGTCCTGCGGCCGCTGGAGGTATGGCCGAAGCGGCGGCGGCGACCGTCGCACGCGCTGGCGAAGGAGAAATCGAAGGCGGCGACCGCATGGGCGTTGGCGGCGGAGAATCTGGGGGCACCGCTGGAGTACGGCGCCGGCGCGTCTTCCAGCGGGGAGGACGTGCCACTGTCGCCGCCACGCGCGAGGGAGAAGCCGAAGGTGAAGGTCGAGATGATGGCGGCGCGGATGCCGGAGGCGCCGCTGTACAACGGCGCAGTGGCCGGATCTGGTGCTACGACGAGCGGCGTTGACCGGGTGCGGTCGCTGCCTCGGCCACAGCCGCGCTCGACCGAGAAGGCGCAGGCGGCGAAGGTGGCCGCGCGGAAGGAGCCCATGGCTGCGCCGAGCCCCGAGACCCCTCTGGACTACGCCGCCGCCGGATCCGGCGCGTCCTCGAGCGGGGAGGACGGGGCGCGGTCGGCGGCCAAGCGGAAGGCCCCGGGCGCGGGCGGATCTGGAGGCGCGTCGAGCGGCGACGAGGGGTGCAGCTCGCCGTCGAAGCGCACACGGGCGGACGCTGCCGCCGGCGACGGCGCTGGCCAGGGTACGGCTGCCGCGGTTAAAGAGACGGTGGCTGCGGTTAAAGTCGAGGTGAGTTTACCCTCTTTGTTTCGGCCTTTAGCTTTTGTTTCGTTTTGGGTTGGGTGCTATCGTCTCGCTTTGGACTCACTCCGAGGCCTCTCTTTCTTGTGTTTCAATCTTCTTGACGTGTGTTTTTGTGTGTGATGCCGTACACAAAATTTTTTCTTGTTTGTCTCATCTAGTTCGTGTGCCCATAATTATGATGCTGCGTTTTGTTGTTGTTAAAATCTCAATAGTTTTCTTCATTGTTATTTCGGTGTTTTTTCCACTTTAACCAGTTCGGATAAATTATTGTGTCTCTACCGTTTTGTTTGGTTAATGCTTTCTGCTTTTGCATTTTCTTTGCCAAGTTTTTTTTTAGCATTTCCGTTGGTTTTAGATGGATCTGTGCGTCTGTAGTCCGGTTTTTGTGTGTTTTTACCAGGACCTAGTCTGCCTCGTGAAAATTAAGGCCGCTGTTAGTTTGGGATTAAAATAATCGGTTAGCCAACATTTATCTAATCTTACTTGTTTTAGTTTTTTTAGTTTCAGCTTTTTTACTATTTAATAATTTATATTTTTTAATTTTTTTAGATTTTTTTGGATTTTTTCTTTTTTTCATGTTTCTATGTATTATCCGTAGGTTAATATATTTTTTCTATTTTTATTTTTTTAAATTTAATTATGTCCAGTAAAAAAGTAAGTTACAGTAAAATTTCAGTTAAAAATCATCGCTAAAACGAATGTCTCCTAATTAAGTTAGCTTAACTTGAATCACTGTTTATTAATAAATCATGTTAATATAAATAACTGTTTTGCTAGATTAACTGGATTATCTAGATTAGTATAGAAAATAAAATTCAGAAGGATTAATTATGCTGAGTTAACTAGTAAAATTTAGGAGGGTTAATCGTGCTAACATAAGAAATATTATACAACATTCAAGTGTTTTTTGGCTCAGATTATTTAGATTTTTAGGTCGATAGATTTTCATCTAATGAATTCTTTGTATTCTCAAAAATATATATATAAGTGTTTCGAATCTGAGTGATCTAAATCTAAAAACACTCGAATGTGTTACGAAGACACTCCCTTAACTTATTTCACTGGATTGATGTGATGTGTTAACTTAATCCTATATTCTGTATTAGAAGGACTAAAATGCTTTGAATAAATTAATTTAATCCTTCTAATTTAATAATGTTTAACGTCTTAACCCATGCCACGAGATCAAAAGGCCTAAGGTGGTGATCATTTCTATTTTTTTAGCTTCAGTTTTTTTACTATTTACTATATTATCTACTAACTCAAATACAGTAAAAAATTGACTACAGTAAAAAATTAAAAATCAAAAACCATTTGCTTTACGAACACCACAGAACATGTTTCTGTAGGGGAAAAATAGGCTCACATGTTTGGTACAGAAAAGGCCCTTTCGGCGCCTAGCGTAGGCGGCGGGTTCGTTGCACCGCGCCGCGGCGGCGTGACTAGTTTCTTCCCCCCATTTTTCGCTCTCGTTCGTTTGTTCCTACTCCATCCAGCTTTTGCTCTCTACGACTCTACCCAAAAAAATGCAAACTATACGGATTTGCAATGATTGGTGTTGCTTTCCTGGCCGTGGACCCCATTGGCCCGCGTGTCAGCTGCCGACACGTGTTCTCCGCACATTTGCACCCTTTTCCCGCTCTTTTATTTTAGGGGGTGATCGGAATAGCGATGGCTTTTGATTTTTGCTGAAAAACATCAGAATACTGTAGATGGTTGAAAATACACTGTAGATGAGTTGGTTTATTTAGTATAATTAAATGTAAAAAATATAAAAACCGAAATAAAAACTGAAAAAGGTATAAGTAATTTTTTTAAAAAAGAAAAAAATCAAAATTTTTACTAGTATAACGCCCACCAGCCACTACAAAGACTTGACGCTACTCAGTAAAAATGCCCACCGCCAGCGACAGGAAGCCGACTTGAGCGCATACTCGAGTCTCATTTTGATTTCGGTTTTTTTTTCACCTGCTTTTTGTTTTGTTTTTCGGTAGCCGTTATTTATTAGATTAATAAGATGTATAAAAAACGTTTTTTCTTATGAGGAGTAATGTCTGCGTTTCGTTTCCATGTCTTGTTCCTTCTGACTTGTTTTGCAAGATAGGCTGGCTGGCTCTTCGAGATTCGGTGCGTGCAGTCCGCGTGGGCCCCGAGGTGGCTGCTGGTTCGCGGTGGACCGTGTCTTCACGGTTCCACCGTCGGCACGCTCGGGCCCACGTGTCATAGGCCTGGAATTTGGGGTTTTTCATAAATTCTTTGGAGTAACTTGGATTCACAAATGCATACGTCCATTTTTAAAACAATTTTAAGACTGGGTTAAAATATTCAATTCTTTTTTCTGGGGAAGGGAGGCCTTTTCTCCTGGCCCGGGTTGTCGTAGGGGAAGTGGACTCGGCTTTTATGGGTTAGTTTGGGCTTCTTGGCCTACGGGCCCCAGCACGCGCGCAGGATCCAGCCCAGCGGTCGGCCATTGCCGTTGCGAATTCTTTTCTTCCAAACAAATTAAGGAAATGCGATTATTATTACCATTCACCTTTTTGGAGATTTTCGTTAAAGAAGGAATTCTGGAGAAATATGTTTTCTAATTATCGGCAGTAGCTGCCCTCTCGATTCCTTAAAGAAAATGTTTGAATTCTCGATGAAGGCATGGCATGTGTGTGTGGGGTCCGATCGCATTAGCTATTTTATCCCACTGAAAAAAAAAATCCATTTTTCCCCTAGGTATTCTTTTCTGTTCTCACAGCGTGCTGTGATCGGTCACGCGCTGTCCTGGTCATGGCAAGTAGTGAGGTCCACTCGGTTCACACATGCCTCATCGTCTGTTCTGTTCACCTGTTCCCTGAACGAACTGCTATGGACGCGCACAATGGCAGCAAGCCAGAGACACTGTGGTACTAGTGAGTAGTCCGAAGGTTGCCTGTGAACTAAATTGGCAACATCATCGCCTTTTTTTCCCTCCCGGTTTATTCTTGTCGCAATAAAATGGCAGCTCCGCGGGCCGAAACTATTCTTGCATTTTTTTTGTTCAGTACAGTCGTTGTGATCACGAGTGCAAGTTCCTGAATTGGATTTGTGTACTTGTCTTTCGGTAGTTCGTAGTCACGATTGACGGTGGCGTAAATTCTTGTGCGGGATTCGTTTGTGATGCATTTGCTTAGACAGAGAATGAATTATTAAAATAAGTATCGTTCTGTCTCTCTTTTTTCCTATTGGGTTGTCTGTAGTTTTGCAATTTTTATGTGTCGCTGTCCTAACTGAAAGCCGTTTTGCGCAGGAGCGCGACGAGAACGGGATGTTGTTGTTTGACCTCAACGAAGATCTAAACATTTCGTGGGAAGACTGATCAAGGCGAGAATTTTGCTAATAACCCAACCGTGTACATAAGGGCAAAGCCAGTAGAAGGGTTGATAAGGAGGAGAGCGCGCTCAGGAGGGTATCACTGGATTCGTCAGGTTAATTTAGTCAGCTCTGCTGGTTAATTTAGTGATGCTATAAGGCGTCTAAATGCGGAACTGGTACGGTGAAGGAACAGTAACACATACATTAGTTTTTTTTTTTTTTGCTTTGCTTTCCCATATTTTATTTCAGTGCTGATGGTTTCACTGGCTTTATTCTGTTTGCTCTTTAATTTGGTTTTGGTGCATACGTGCTGTGTGACATCAGCCGACCAAGAGGCTGGTTGTGTAACTTGCGTTGCTAGTTGGCGACGTCCAATTGCAGTAGCAGTGGTTTGCAAATTATACTACCCCCGTTTCACTATATTAGCTCAGATTCCAAGATTGTTGACATGTATGCAGCAGATCATGGTAGCTCAAATTATAACGGTGTAGAAAGCAAAAAAAGATGAATGCCATGGCCAAGGTCGTCGAGCTGTAACTGATCAAGACGTTCATGCGGTCATCAACTGAAGGCGATATCCTGAACCACCAAATACAACTGTTGCCTTCTCTCTTCTTCATGTCTTATGAATATCAAGGCAAGATTGGGTGCTTTTGATACTCACCGAGACACAAATGTCAACGATTATATAGCACGCAGTGAACTTCAATGGATCTGAGCTCTAGGTTTACATATTTAGCATACAATTATTTTGTTGAACACAAAAGTAGGTTCCTGCATAAAGATAAAACTATTTAGAAAGTTGAAATTTAGAACCTAAGTGGTGTTCAAAGACATATCACGATGATTACTAGTTCATTAACCCAAAGCAATACGTAACATATAAACTCTTGGGAGTGACTAGACTCTAGAGATAGAGAATGGTATACCGTTACAACTGTATATTAATAAGTTTCATATAGTTTCAACAACTTTCTATAGAACATCTGAAAAGTCATATGTTTCAGTGAGTTTTGTGTATTTCAGCAAGTTCTAGAAGATTCAAAGCCAAATTTTCAGCGAATTTTAGATTTTGAAACTCAAGTTTTCAAGTTTCAATCGTTGAGTTTCAACGAAAGTTTTAGTAAATTTTAATCAAAAGTTTCAACAAATTTCAGTGGTTCCAAACAAGTTTCAAGAAATTTCGACTAGTTTCAGTGAGTTCACCTGGTTATGATGGTACTATCACACCGTCGAGGGTGTTGGACACCATTCGTTGCCGACACACCCTCTTCTCTAGCTCTGACCCTGACTACCGCCACCGCCATGGGGTCGATCGACGTCGCCCGCCGCTGACTCCGTGCTTGAGCTCCGCATCGAAACTCCATCTCTCTTCCCTAGCTCAAGCCTAACTACCTAAGCTCCGTGTCAAGCCACTGATGGATCCGTTTGTCCTGAGTTGCGTCATCGCCTTCCATCGCTAGATCCAGAACTAGAGATGAAGCATCGCGTCACCGCCTATGCTAGATCTGGAGCCAAAGGTGAAGGTGAAGGGGGAGGGCAACGTCAGAGTGGAACGAGGAGGTGGAGGGACCAGTCATGCTCACGTGAATCCATGGTCGCCTCGCCACGTGAGCCTAAGACTGTTCCATCGGGCTGCTCTCATTGGTTGCTCGCAGCGAAGTTGAAGAACCAAGTGATGGGGCCCAATGCACTTTGGTGCACTCGTGGCCGCTCCGCTGCACGAGCCTGTGGTCGCTCACCGCTGCTATCGAGCTCAGAGGAGCCTGTTAACGCAGCTACAACACCCACTCGCTTGCCGCCTACTACGCAACCTCTATTGTGCCTACTCGTCTACCATACTCGAGCAAGGATCCAGAGGAGAGAGAGGAGTGGGGCACCTACTTGCTTGCCATACCCAAGCAAGGATCTAGATCAGAGAGAGGAGAGGGGAAGGGATGCATGAACTTCAATTTGGACATGTGGGAATGCCGATACCGCCCAATGCATCAAATCATACCATGAAAAGCTATTCTGTCGTTTTTGGCTCGGACGATACACCATTGGTTAGTTTTTCTTTAAACTCTGCAGAGTTGTCCACTTTTATCCATATGATACCTTAACCTTCTGATATCGTCCAATGCATCATATCATACTGTGAAAAGCTATACTGTCATTTTTGGCTCGGATGGTATACCGTCGATTAGTTTTTCTCAAAACTCTGCAAAGTTTTGTCCAACTTTATCCACATAATACCTTAATATCGTGATATTAAGTTGTAGATATGCAACATAATAGCGTGCGACTAAATGAAATAGCAAGGCTGTTTTATTGCTCAGCATATTTCTTGCTCCAGCATAGTAGGGGTTTGACTTCTTTGGCAATCATCACCCATCGGTCCCATGGCAGGGGAATACATACTGTTAACCAGTCGACTTCCATTGTGCAACTTAGTAAGGCATGTCGTTCACTTGGGCTCATCCCAGGTTGTGGCTACAAGATGAGAGGTGCCTTGAAGGTCACAGGTCCATCTCCGGTGTGCTAAAAAAAACTTCAAAATTTTCGAATTAAGAATTTATGTTACCATCACATCCCCTAAAAACAATGCATGAATTGGAAACGAGAGCTCTATACATGCTGAAGCGAAAAATGCATATGGAATTAAGGGCCTTGCACGCCACAAGAAAACTACGAACATAATCAAGCTAACCAAGAAAAATCTAGTTAGAGAGAGGACAAAAAACAAAACATGAGAAAACTAAGACATAGGAAATCTCAAACTAGCCTCCATCTCGCTTACGGACATATGAAAATTATAGGCATGGTAAAACATGATTATGAAGTCATCAGTAGAGAACGAACATGTATCTTATGAACGAAACCTTTGTGGAACTATATTACTTGAAGGGCGAAGAATGTATTAACAGAACTGGTTTTATCATCAGTTTGCAACACTTCACTATTTTGTACCCTGGCTGTCGACTTGCCTCTCTCCTCTTCACTTTTTTGTACCCTGGCTGTAAGCCTTGCCTTTCTCCTTCATATAGCACTTCTGCACACACACACACACGACGACACAAATATGCAACATGGTTATATTCCTTAAGCGTGTAACTGGCATGAAAACGACAATAATCTGCATCAAACTCAATCTTACAGTGTGCATCCATATGTACAGAAATACCGAGCTTTATATCCCTGATATTCATATGCACAGAAAAAGCGAGCTTTGCATCCTCTGATAGATATACATGGGCTATGCTTGTAGCAAAAAAACATATAACAGGTTCCGAACCAGCAGATGCTTCCCCACCTAAACAAGTGCATTCCATCCTATACAGTTTCGCTGTTGGGGCTTAAAACTTACATCATGGGAGCCACATTGCATGTTAATACAAAACCCAGTAGTAACTAGGATACAGACAAATTTGTCAAGCACAATTCTGTGGTTTTTTCAGAGTTTTCCTTTGCTATTGGGGGCATCATGCACCCAAACAAGAGAGTACCTTCATTTTGTTTTGTGCAGAAAACCCTTTTTACCCTAGAAAGAGGGGCAAAGGCCAAAGGGTAACCTCCAAAGTCCAAATCCTGAGCATAAACCAATTGATGGCACAAGGAAAGTCAGAAAACAGCAATATTATGTAGTTCATTTTGTTTCAACAGAAGGGAAAAACCATAGTTGTTAATCCTGGAAATCTTGACCAAGGAATGAGACGAGAGGATCAGCTCTCTAACAGCTGTCCCAAGTCGGCATATATTACAAAGGAGGTCATTTGATAAACATAGGTTGGAAAATGACTTGAATAACAGAAAATCCTAGCTTGCAGCTTCATGCCTGCCACAACAACGGAACCAACACCCTGATGAAGAAAATGGTATCAGTTAAAGAGAAGATGAAGATCATAAAATCAAATAGAACAAGGAGCATAGGTATCCTGATGTAAAGAATGATTCGAGAGGAAATCCCCTTACTTCAGAGCAATGATCATCTTAGAAGATCAGCATTGCAATATGTACACATGGAGTACAGCAGCCAGCCAACTGATTACCTATAAAGAGAATTCTGGATGAGATCGCTAACTTGCGTAACATCACAAAGAGATCACAAAGAGAGAGCATTCACCTTCTATACAAAGCCTTGATATCCTGACGCATTGCATTATTCTCCAATAATTCATCTTCACAGTCATCAATATCAACTTGATTCAATTTGAAATCTTCTGTAGTGCAGTGCTCACTCCATTCAAACCATAGCTTTGGTATGACTTCTTTCTTGAATGCAGTTTCATGGAACTTTTCCTCTGGAGAATCAGCAGCTACAAGCCTGTATACAAACACTTTCTTCTGCTGTCCAGGCCTGAATGCACGCCCAATTGCTTGACGGGTAACAGACGGGTTCAAGTGAACATCTAAGATGATGACTCTTGATGCGCCCACAAGGGAGATGCCTTCCCCACATGCCTTGATGGAACCGAACAGGACTTTTGCATCGGCAGAGCTGTTAAACTGATTAATTGCCAATTCTCTGTCTTCTGGACTAGTGTCACCAGATATCACAAAAATCTCCTTTCCAACATGCCAGCCCCTTATCTTAACCAACAGCCTTTCCAAAAATTTCATGGGAAGTATATATTGACTAAAAGCAAGTAATTTCTCTCCTGCAGAATCAGCAAGCGACAAGATATTGAGGAAAAATCTAGCCTTCACCCCATCTCTCACGTTGATAGACTGAATCAAACTATCGACCGAGGCATCTTTCAAGTTGTTAGCCCTATCCACAGCATCAACTTCTGAAATTTCTGACAGAGAAGGATGAATGTACACTGCAGTCCCTACTGCACTTCTTTTGAACTTCTCATAGGCTTCTAATTTGTGAGCAATGTCCTTCTGCTTGGGAGTGAGTTTCAAGAACACGCTGAAGTCTACTAGGCCAGGTAGTTCATCTAAGATATCACCCTTATAGTAGTGAAGCACATCTTTTGTTAATTCTCTAAGACTTCTAATAACATGAGCTTTTCTCGTGAAGTTGTCATCATGCAGCAGTGTATCTTCTACTGACTCAGTGAATGCACTGTCACCGACCCCTTTTGAAACCCTGCAACCTGATATTGCTACTTGACTCATTATACGCCTAACAATAGGACGGGATTGCTCCATCTTGAGAAACTTTGGGCGTACAAGGTTCAAGATATTACACACTTCCCCGACGTGATTCTGGAAAAGTGTACCAGAAAGGACCACTTTGCGTGGCGTTTGCACTCTCCTCAGTGATTCTAGTACATCGGTCTCCCGATTTCTAGGTGTATGACCCTCGTCCAGTATCAATAGGTTGGGGACCATAAGCAGCATGTCCCGGCATGCCGCTGCAACGTTGCCACCCCCATCACCACAGATAATTCGGGAGAACTGTTTGTATCCAAGAAATAGTATACTCATTTTGGCTTGCCAAGATTTGAGGACTTCCAATTGGTCTGCTCTTTTGTCAGCCTTAACAGAATAGAAGTCATACAGTGGTATGTCCTCCACTTGCCACTGTTGAAATTCCCTCTTCCATGTACCTAATATCCCTTTAGGAAGCACAACGAGGGGCCTTGCAGAGGGATACCTCGCCAGAAAGCTCTGAATGAAACTTATGAGCATAAATGTTTTCCCTGAACCGGGGGCATGAGCTAGAATGCAACCTCCAGGTTTGTCAGTGACTAAATTCTTAACCAGGAAGTTAAATCCTTCCATCTGATGCGGCCTCATTTGCTTCGCATGTCTTGGATGGATGGCGATATCTGAAACAATGAAATCTTCAGAGACTCTAATAGCACCAATGTCAATCTCATCAGCATCTCTCGAACGTGATTCACAGAAATTCGATCTTGTCCTTGAAGCCTGATATGAGGTAAACATTAAGGTCACTTAAATTTGCCTGTTCTACGAAAATGTTGCGAATTTGAATTTCACGATTACCAAGTAAAACATTGAAAATAGTTTACGGAAGCACTCCATATCTGTTACTAAACAGATATCTTGCACAGTGTGCCCCAACTTAACTCATGTATCAGCTTGTCAATAAAGCCATATCATTGCTGAAAAGGACTATTATTAAATAAATTTGCCGAATTAAAACTACATGCATATACAGAACATTTTGTTGCTAAATGAACCTCGAGTTACGAAAGCATCACATATCTTAAACAAATTACAAACCTTTTTCCACTGATAATCAATTATTGTGTCAGCCCTTCTCACAATCATACCACAGACACGGCATACATGGCCCAGATCTTCGTGAACCCGAATGTCATGATTGCAGTCATTGTCCACCTCTTTCTCATCCCCTTCTTTCTCATTGGCTACCTCTTCAAGTGTGTCAAGCTGGCCAATAAATATAACTAAATCATTAATGGCAAATAACACAAATTGGATAACAACAGTTCAAAGTCTTGAACTGAGAAGCAAAACAACAACAAAAAAGCCTTTTATCCTAAACAAGTTAGGGTAGACTAGGAATGAAATTTCCTCAAGGTTAAAGAGATGAGTGCCTTGAAGACCTACAATGTAAAAACCCTAAACCGTACAATCTACCAACTGAGCTGAGAGCCTAAAACATCGCCCCTAAACTTTCTTATGGTTCCAGTAAGTGGATCGCTAACTTACATACGCTCCTATCCAAAGTTAATTCTTTACATACATTCTAATCCCCTAAATCTCTTTTAACTGCTTCCTCCCACGTCTGTCTTAGTTGACCTGTCTCTTTTTATGTTTTCAGTACGTCTTAAAATTCTACCACGTACCGATGCCTTAAGAGACCTCTGTTGGAGATATCCAAACTATCTCAATCGATGTTGGACAAGCTTATCTTCAATTGGTGCTACCCCAATTCTATCACGTATATCATCATTGCGGATACGATCCTGCCTTGTGTGACCACAGATCCACCGCACAATCATCTCAGCTATACTAATCTTCTGTATATGTTGCAAGCTTATTAAGGCGTCGCTTAGGCGACGCTTAAGCGTCGCCTAAGCGGTAAGGCGGCCCGGGGGGGCAAGGCGTCGCCCCCGCCTTGCCGTCCGTGCCCAAGGCGGCCTGGGGGGGTGGAGGCGGCGGCGGCGTAGGACCGGATCCGCGCAGGAGGCCGGATCCGCGTCGGCCGGGAGGCGAAGCGCGCGCAGACCGGATCCGCGCGAGGCCGGATCCGGCGTCGTCGCGGAGGTGGCGCGGCGTCGGGGTGGAGGGCGGCGCGCAACCGGATCCGCGCCCGATCCGAGGAGGGCGGCGCGAGCGGAGGAGGCGCGCGGGGAGGAGGTGGCGCGCTCGAGGAGACGCCTGAGCGAGGTCGAGTGAGACTCTCACTCGGTCGATGATCTGGGTGAGGGGGTTATAAGGAGGATTGATATTTAAACTTTAGTCCTCCGAGTTCTATAAAATTACAATTAGATCCTTTTTTAAAAAATCTTCTGATTTAGGTTTTGATTTAGACTTCCAGAGCTCCGTTTTCTCCGCCTTAAGATGCGCGTAAGGCGTCGCCTCGCCTCGCGCCTTACCGCTTAAAAGTTGTAAGGGGGGTGGGTCGCCTCGCCTCGCCTTACCGCCTTAATAACTATGATATGTTGTCTTTTAGTCGCCCAACATTCTACTCCATATAGCATCGCGGGTTTAATCGCTGTCCTATAGAACTTAGCCTTTAACTTTCGAGGAATTTTTTGTCACACAGGACACCAGATGCTTGACGCAATTTCACCCACTCTGCTCTTATCTTGTGGCTGACGCAATTTCACCCACTCTGCTCTTATCCTGTGGCTAACGCCTTCATTAATCTTACCGTCCCACTGCAGCATCGATCCCAAATAACGAAACGTGTGCTTCCTAGGCACTACTTGTCTGTCCAGCCTGACATCTCCGTCATCTACCCTGGTACCGCTGAATCACACCTCATATACTCAATTTTAATCCAACTAAATCTAAAGTCTTGAACTGAGAAGCAAGCATGCAAATTTGTAATGGTAGGAAATGCCCTTTTATTAACATTCTAGCTTAGTAGACAAAATATAGTAGCCATGAAAATTGCTTTCTGCAAAGCAGTGTTCAATCTTCAAACAAAATAACGAACAGCACAGCATGTGTTTACAAGCACAACTAGCAGTCAACTGGCAAAAGAACCGATTCTGGAATGTTATAGCAATAAAAGTCAAAATTCTGTGATTGAAACTTGCACCTTTGTGCTTTCCACAGCCAGTGAGAAGTCCTTCCAAAGATCCTCAAGACCATCACTTTCCTTTTCTGGTTTCTCCTCTTCCTCCATAGGCATGTAGGCTTCTGAGGGGAAATCAACTGCTGCTGGATTTGGCTCGTTTTTCCTTTTTCTTTTTCTTGGGGCAGTTGCAGCACCTCCATCTACCTGGGAGCTGGGGTCCGAGTTCCTTCGTTTTCTCTCCTTAAGAAAAGCTGGGAAAACTTGTGTTTCTGCTATCTTCTCAGCATGGCTAGCAGCCTACAGTGAGCAACAACAGTTACTGTTGGAATATGAAAACTTTCAGCTTGGAACTGGAATAGATTCAACAAACATCAAACATTTGCATTCCTGCGTTCCCTACAAGAGAGAGGACTGTTTCATGCAACCAAGCTGTAGTGAACATTTAAATGGGTGAACATAAAAACAGTAAATGACACTGAAAACAAACATCACAATGCTCTTCAGAGAGACCAAAGTACAATAACAAGATTTGATGCAATATACTGATTTGTCAGTACAGGTATGCAGAACAAAACAAGAGCATCAATAGGTAAAAGTGAAAATTCAGTCAAAGAACTGCAAGTGAAAGTCACATACCGCCAGATCTTGAATGCGCTCCTCCTCAGGCCTTTTCTGCAATATAACTCTCTCAAATTGAACAGATGGTTGCCAGGTTTGCAAAGGAAACTGATTCATTAAAGGTGCAGTTTGACTATATGGAACAATTTGAGTGTTTTGGTCTCCTTCAGCATGCGAGGTTCCATTTACTTGGTGCCCTTTGGATGCCAACCATGTCGTGAAAGTACCAGCCAATCCAGATGTTGTCAGTTGTTTGTATTTCTCAGGTGCTAGCTGTTTGCATAGTGCAGTGCCTCCATCTTCATCATCTGAATCAAGAACTATTATTGGTGTGCTCTCTTTTTGTTCTGTTTGCTCCATAGAACGATTGGTCATGTTAGCATCTGCCATTGTACTGCTTTTCACAGAACTCCCAGTGGGGTGATTCAGAGTAGAAAGGAAGTTGATCAATTGGACCCTGCGAGCATAAATACTTTCGCAGTCCTTGGTAACACTGCCACATCCCCAACCATGAACCCTATTTGCAGCAGGAAGTGAAAGACCACTGGAATAAGTTGCAACTCCAGGTGCAAATACACCGCTGTTGGGCTCAGAAGCCTTCTTTTGCCTACGGTAATACATGCCTACAGAGGCATAAGATTGATTACATATAATAGGAGAGAGAGACCAAGTAAATTTGTACCAACAATGGAAGTAATAATTCTGCTGATATTCTATATTTCCATTAAAAAACACAAGTGTGGTATAAGCCCCATATACAATGCATTTTTCTTTTTCGAAAAATTTCATCTCTATGCAAATATCTAATAGCAAAACTTAATCTGAAGAAACTGAATTTTTTTAGTTGTTAACATAATGCTGACTTCACTGCGAAGGTGAATGTGAAAAATGTTAGTGTATGAGGCAATTATAAGTAGGAGCACAAACAGTTTCATGTGGAGAAGAACTATAATAAATCCTAAAATGCAGCGAACAACGAGCAGTAAGCCAAACCATCACTTTTTTAATGAAGCAATGCAATCAATGAACAGGTAATATTATTGATAACTCATAGGTTAACTTTATTTTTACTTCCTTATTTTCACGTGGAACTCTGCATTTAACTTTGTACAATCCAAATTAAATACTAAACAATGAAGCTAGTTTCATACAAAGATAGTAGACATACACGATCACTATCACCTAGAATAATATATTAGATTGAACTCAAATACTGTTCTTGCCTCCAATCATGCACAGACTACCCAGAAAAAAGATAATATGAAAGGCAAAAAAAGGTAAAATGTGAGTGCAACACACAGCAGAAACACTTCAAATGAGAAAGCTATATTCTCACAAGCATTTCAGCTAACAACTTGTGTGCATGCACAAAAGAGCAAACTTGCTTCAACACCTAGGCACATCAACTATCCAAGCTTCCAAACAACAATAGGTGAGGCTCCAAATCCCCCAAATTTCACTCTCAAATGGATGGATTCGGTGGCACTCAACCTCTCCCCTCTTCTCCCCTCAACATAGCTCTCAAGCGAAACAAAACAAGTCCAAGAACAGCAGGGTCGGCTTGGGGAAGGGCCTTAAAATATAGACTTGCAGAAAGGCCCATTAAGGTTGCTAGATATTGAAAACAGCTCCAATTTCAGCCCCTAACACGCCTACGCAACATCTTTCATGATATAAGTCAAATGACTTGCAAATGGTGAAAATAGGAGCCGAACATCACACATAATGTACCACAACCAAACAAACAGGATATCTGCATAAGTGATATGCAGAATAGTCACATTACTGCTTAGACAGCTGTTAACTATATTTCAGTCCTCCACATAAAAGTACATTCCCATCTTTCCTTCTCTATCGTTTGACATAATAAACCAACATCAAATAGAGTGTATGTAGTGAGAATGTGAGATCAATGCCACCTACAGGTAACGACAGTTGAGCAGGCCACAACGGAAACTTAAATCACAACCACGTTATCTTTGCTTCACCTGTTTCACATCAAATAGATGTTCATCCTCAAACTTAATAGAGTTCTGTTTTAGCAAACATTATAGAGGTATTCCTCCAAAGCAAACTAAAGAAGCAGCAACATGGAACCTACCTCACTTCAAACAAAAGGGGTGGGGCAAAAAGTTGTCCTTCCTCATAGGACATGTCCTCAATTCCATAAATCTTTTTCTTTTCTCCAGAAGCATGGGACTGGTAAGTCAACCCCAACCAGCAGCACCATTTGTAAACTTCATCGTTTGCATCTTGCATCTATGCTTGATCAACACATATAAACCCTGACCTACTGAATCCAGATATCCATATATAGGTGGTAAATAAGGCCTACAGCCAACGATCCCAACGAATGCACTGGCGATTTCAACAAACAGAGGCAAGCCCTGCCCCGGCGACCTCCCAGAAAGCACTGCGCGTCAGCAAGAGAGGAGGCCGACCAGCAACATCACCCCGGAGATCACCGAGACAAAAGCCCCAAACACCTGGAGACTAGGCGACGACTAGGGAACGGCAAAAAAAAAAAAAAACAGAGAGAGAGAGCATTTTCCAATGGCGGCTAGGCAAGGAGGCCTCACGTGCACACACAATCCCCAAAAATGGAAAGGAATTTCACCCCCAATCGAACCCCGACAAAACCCTAAATCCAAAACCCCATGAATCCCAATCCAAGCTCTTGCCCAACCACGCAAATGCAGCATCAACCCTAACCCCCCAAAGATCCCACCTTTCCACCACGCACAAAGCCACAAAACCCACATCCCAACCAATGGTCGCACGGGAGGTGCCACCAAGTGATCAGAGCGAGGGGAAGGGAGGGGCGAGGAGGAAGGGGGGATACGGGGCGCTCACCGGAGGATGGCGCCGGCGGGTCCCCCCCGGCAGCCGCCATGGGCAGCGGCGCCTCGCCGCTGTGCTGTGGTTTTGGGAGGGGAGAGGAGGGGAGGGGAGGGCGTGAGGGGGAGGGGAGACTGGGAATATGCTCTGTCGGACTGTCCTTGTGTTGTCTTGATGGGGGAATGGGATCCTCTGTGGGCGAGCTGATACGTACAACACATATGTAGAAAGGTTACCAAGTTTACTTTTCAATATATGCTGCATAAAGAGTCAGGCAAGTGTGTACTATTCGGTCATATTACGGCTTTCTAAAGGTTGAGAACTTGAGATGGCTTTCTTTTTATATTTTAATTAAAATTTAAAACTCTCAATCTAGAAAATAAAGATACTAAGATTTGAAATTAGTTCAGATTTATCTTGGAACAACCAGCAAGATCAACATTAAAACGTCTATAATTTTTACAAATGAAGTTCGATTTAGGTGTTTTTGGATCTATTGGAAAGCTAACTTAAAACTCTATACAATGGATGAGGTTCCAACCTCGGAAACCTCATGGTCATGTTGAAAATTCTGAAATGGCCTGACAGGTATAGTTTAGATATTTTTCTTTTTAGCTTGTATCGGAGTCTACTTTTGTTCTAAGTCTTAAAAAGGCTATATAAACCCATGTACACATCTCTTAAAGGTTAGAAGTTAAATTATCTATGATATATTTTACTTTTGAATTACTTTTAGAAAAGTCAATGTTGGTACCATGTCTTGCATATAAGATGAGTTGAGAAGAGATTGCATGAGGGGGAGATAGAGAGATTGTGAGTTTTCAATGGAGAAAAGAGTTTTGTGCAAATTGAAGATATGCTTGCTCTCAGATTGTGCTGAAAGAGTTAATCTTTCCATTCGATCAAATCGATCAAATCATATCAGTTTGTGAGATTTTGTGGGTGGTACTGTGAAACATTAGGCAATTCGTGCATCAATCAACGTTCCCCATCGGTTGATCCGCATCACAAGCAGTAAAAAAAAAGTGAAGAAGAGATATGTGCGCAAGATAGAAGTAAGAGGAATAGGGTATGTGATGCACCCGTGACCCTATACCTTATTTAGCTATCCTCGGAGCGAGACGGTAACGAGAGAAGTGGAAAAACCATTTTAAGATATTGGGTGTCCGTATTGTCCTTTAATTTTTCTAAGTAGAAACCAAATTTTGCTACAGTGAATTGCAATCCCTATTGTGCATTACATGTCACTGTGCTTCCGCCGTATCAGAGGAGCCGGTTGCGTTGGTGGGATGGTGGCCTCTTGTAGGAATCTCCGCTTGAAGGCTTGTCCTTCTCGGGTCCTGTGCACGGGCTGGATGATGCCGTGCTGATGGGGCCAACTGGAAGGGTTGTCTAGGACTGGTGAACTTGGAGGTGGAAAAGGAGGAAATATGCTTTTGCCTAGGTGCCTACAGCCCATTTAGGACATGTAAAACAGCATAAGAGATAACCTCTTTAATAATTTGTCTATTGAGTTATCTCTAAGAGAGAACACAAACTTTTAATTCTTGCATGTAAATATAAAATATGATGATCAATACTAGATTGTATCTTTGTGGCTCTTTGTGCAAAGAAATAACTCCAACACAAACTAACCATTCATACGCAAATTAGATAATAGGCACTATGGAATGTCCTGGACATCCGAGTATAAACTAAGAGATTAAAGTTTCCATGGTCCATGAAAGCTATCCACAATCAAGTATGTCTAACAAGGTTTAACCAGATGAAAACTAATAATAGTATCAACTGACAAGGCTTATAAGATTATATTGGACAGAGATATTCAAAGTACACATGCTGACCTTCCTACGAACTTGAAATGATATGAGTCAACCTTACCATAAGAAAGCAACAGAAAATGGGCACATAAAAGGTCATTCCACATAATTGACATCAACCACCATTACTTAACACAAGTTCTATTATAGCAAAAGGAATTACTACATAAATAGATGCTGCAAGTGACAACCACCATTACTTTGCACGAATTCTAGCATATGCAAAATTAGTGTAGCTAAAGCAAAATCTCTCAAGTTCCATTTAGCAGAGATGGACACCAATCATCTGCACAAGAGCCAAAAGAAGAAACAGTATCAGATTGTGTGCTACATACTGACATGTATATCAACAACAAGCATTGAAAAATGGAATTGTACCAACACCAAACATAGGAAGATTATTCAAGTTTAGTTTTATTTATGTTAAGCATAGAACAATAAAACAGACACGGAACTAAATATAACAAGCGGTAAAATGGAATTGAAGTAGTAAGCAACATAAGAAGATTACTCAAGTTTTAACTTTTTAAATTTTACAGTCCAATAAAATAGAACCATGCTGAACTAAATTTAAACAATTGGAATGGAAGTAGCGAAAAAATTTTATTGTAATCATAAAGCAGTTGTCATCTTTAAAAAAAAAAGAATTTCAGGGATCTGAATTCTCTTCTAATTTCTAACAGCATACCAGGTAGACATATGAAACATCATAAAGTTCTAAGTTCATAGTGCTTTTTATGGGACTTCTAAGTGTTAAGGATAGAATAGATTAGGATTAGGACTCTTATTTGTTTCCTAATATGCTACTTCCTTTTATCTTTGTGTTGTATTCCTTTGTACATCCCCTTGTACTGTATATATATTGCCCCTTGGGCCTCATGAATAGATGCACACAATATTCATAACATGGTATCGAGCCTACCTAGGGTTTCCGCCGGTACTCGCGCGGCGCTCCGCGCCTCCACGCGCGCCGTACTCGACCGGCGCTCCGCGCCTCCGCGCGCCGCCGGCTCTTCCCGCGCCACCGGCGACTCGCGCCGCCGCGCGCCGCCCGCGCCGCGCCGCGCGCCTCGCCTCCCGCGCCCGGCCGCGCCGCGCCGCGGCGCCTCGCCTCGCGCGCCGCCCCGCCGCGCGCGCGCGCGCCGCGCCTGGCGCGCGCGCGCCACCGCGCCTCGCCTCCGCGCCCGGCCGCGCGCGCCCGCGGCGCGCTTCGCCTCCGCGCCGCGCGCCTCGCGCCGCGCGCCCGTCTGCCGCGCCGCCTCCTCGCCGCCGGTCACCGCGCCGCCGCCGCCGCCGCCTCTGCGTGTGTGCGTGTGTGCGTGTGTGTGGTATGTCGGGCGAAAGCCTATATTAATTAAGGTTAGTTAGGGTTTTCCGTCGGAAAAAAAAACGTCGATCTAACGCGCGCGCGTTCGCGCGCGCTGTTAGACCGTTGCATTGGTCGCCGCGCCGTCGGCGCCGCCTACCAATGGGCACCGTTTCCCTCCTCGCCGGTGGTCTTTGATGGTGTTAATTACACCGACCGTGTCTCACATGCGCATTCACATGCGTGGTCTACGTCTCGGGCGTCCTCTCTGGCGATGTCACTGCGCCTTGCCTATTCCTCCGCCGGAGCCCGCTGTTGCATTGCCCCGACAACCGACAAGATTGCTCACGAATTGCTCAGTTGTTGATGATGAAGGCGCCTCGCCTACGGGAGGCTCGGATCTCTACAAGGACCGTCGACCACCTACACTCGGTGGTGCGATAGCGGCGCTCGGCGGCTTCTTTGTCTTCATCGCCGATCTCGGCCTCGATTCTCTTACGAGGTTGTGGGACTCCCGGCTTCGGATGTGGACTCATCTTCGTCGGCGCTCGAGCCCTCGGTGATGCCACATGCACTGTCCGTGGTTCGCCAAGAGCACTCTCTTGGCGGTGATGCTCTGTTGATGCCTTTTACGCTCGAGCTCTGGCATGCGGCGTCGATTGGACTCTCTCCGCTTCTTGTTTGTCGTTCTGTCCGTCTTTGCTTGGATATACGTCTTGACTTGGAGTTTCAGCGGGTCACGAGTTCCTTACTCGCCGTCTGAGTTCGAGCAGCGGCGTGCTCGACTTCTTGCACGCCACCCTCGTGTCACTCTCACGGAGGCTCTCAGAGATACGCGCAGAGGAGACTCGTCGAGTGGTCTTGATGCGATGCCACTCCCCTGCGTGCTCGCCGCTCGTCTACCGCTACATCGCCTTCTTGGTAGCCGCCACGGTGGTGGTGGCGTTATCCGTCTGGAGGTGGCCGTCCTCACTTTGTTTCTCTGCGACAAGGCGGCCACATTGAGTCGATGCTATAAGAAGAAGCGGCATCTTTCACGCCGTTCTTCTATTGCAGCGCGGTGCTTCTCACGGCGGCGTCGCATCGACTTCTTCTTGACTTCTTTCACCGGCGGGAGATAGCGGACTTCGCGCGCTTGCTTGCCGCTTGAGTTCTCCTCGGCAGGTTCTGCGGAGTTACGCTCACGACTCTTGACTCTTGCGAGAAACCACCTCTACTACGATCGGTACCTCCCCGTGGATTCTTGATTCTGGAGCATCTTTTCACATGACTCACGATGCTTCTACTGCTGTCTTCTATTACACCTCTTGATTCTCACCGCCGGTGTTCTTACTGCGATGGTACATCTCTTTCTGTCTCAGTCGAGGATATCTTAGCAACTCATCCTTTCATGTTCCTTCATTTGCTCATATTCCTCGCCTCACTATCTGACTTATTTCTGCTGGATGATTCGACCTTGGTTATCAGGTCATTCTCGACTCTGACTCTTGTTGTGTTCAGGACCGCCACACGGGAGCTCTGGTTGGTTCTGGCCCTCGGCGCCGTGACTCACAGCGTCTCACGGGAGCTTGGTGGCTTCACCTTCCTTCAGCGCCACCATCGCGCCGGTCTCTCGCCACGCCGCCGTCACCGGCTCTTTTCAGCGGTGGCATCACCGTCTTGGTCATCGTGTGGATCTACTTTGTCATCCTTAGTTCGTCGTGGTCTTACGAGTGCATCTCGGGAGAGCGTGTCTTTAGATTGTCGGGTGTAAGTTAGGTAAACAAATTCGACTTCCCTATCCTCACAGTGAGTGCGTGTCCTAGCGTCCTTTTGATCTTGTTCATTGGATGTTTGGGTCCGGCTCCTTCGTTTGAAAGGGGTCATCGTTATTATATCATATTTATAGATGATTTCTCTCGCCACACTTGGATATATTTCATGTCTTCTCGTAGTGAGGTCTTGTCTATCTATAAACAATTTGCCACTATGATCCACACACGATTCTCCACTCCTATTCGTGTTTTTCGTGCTGATTCTGTTTGGCGAGTACCTTTCTCGTTACTGCGCAGTTTCCTTCTGCGCGAGGACTCTCGCTTCGATTCTCTTGTCACGGTGCTCATGCTCGAATGGTGTCGCTGGCGCAAGCATCGTCACCTCCTTGAGGCGGCTCGTACTCGATGATCGCCGCCTCTACCCACCTCACTTTGGGTAGAAATTTGTTTCCACGCCACCTATCTCATCAACATCCGGCCATCTTACGCTCTTGGTGCGATCCTGTTGAGCGTCTCTGTGGTCTTCGCGACTACTCGCCCTTCATATGTTTGGTTGCGTTTGCTACGTTCTCCTCGCCCCTCGTGACGTACCAAACTAACCGCTCGATCTGTTGAGTGTGTCTTTTTGGGATCTGATCTGCAGAGCACAAGGGCTATCGGTCTTTGGGATCCGGTTGGTCGAAGGATGCGGGTTTCTCGGGATGTGACTTTCGATGAGTCTCGTCCATTCTACCCGCGTCTCTGCCTCTCCTTCGACTCCTCTGCGGAGTCTCTGTCTTTCTTGACCTTTCCGGATACACCTATATCTGCTTTGCCTCGTCCACTTGTCCCACCGAGTCTCCACATATTCCCCTGTGGCCTCTCCACCATTGTCACCGCTGCGTCGTCTCCTCCGACTCCCGGGCTCCTCTCACTCTGATACCTCCCTTCTCTTTTACACTCGTCGACCTCGTATTGAGGCTTCTCCGGTGAGTCATCTTCTCCCGATGATCCACCTTCTTCGATGCTCCATCATCCTCGATGGGTCATCTTCTCCTCGCTATGCTCTCGCGATCGCCGGTCGATTCGGCCTCTGCCGCTTTGCCTTTCTTGGCGCGACTGCTCGTGAGCCGTCTCCTCAGGGATCTTGTTACTCACCACAGTGGCGACTTGCCATGGCGAGAGATTGCTGCCTCGAGCGTCTTGGTACTTGGGATCTTGTTCCTTTGCCATCTCATTCGTCCCATCACGTGTAAGTGGGTCTATAAAATTAAGACTCGCTCGATGGCTCTCTTGGCGCTACAAGGCGCGTCTTGTTGCTCGTGGCTTCCAGCGAGGAGCATGGCGTTGACTATGCGAGACTTTTGCTCCGTGGCCCACATGACCTTTGTTCGCACTCTTACGCCGGTGGCGTGCATTCGCCACGTGAGTGCATTCTCGACTTGATGTCAAGAATGCCTTTCTTAATGGTGAGTTGCGTGAGGAGGTCTACATGCATCCGCCACTGGGTATTACATTCACGAGGGCATGATGCATGCGCGCCGTCGCTCTCTCTATGGCCTTAAGCAAGCCCCTCGTGCTTGGTTTGGCGCTTCTCCTCTGTGGTCACTTGCTGCTTGGCTTTTCCGCTAGTGATCATGATCCTGCGCTCTTTGTCCACACCGTCCGTGGTGGACTCTTCTTCTTACGTATGTTGATGATATGATCATTACGGGAGATGATTACGAGTACATTGCCTTTGTCAAGGCTCGTCTTAGTGAGCGATTCCTTATGTCGGATCTTGGTCCTCTCGGTTATTTCCTTGGGATTGAGGTTATTTCCACTCCGGATGGTTTCTTTATGTCCCAAGAGAAATATATTCGGGATCTTCTTGATCGCGCCTCTCTCTGATCGTACTATTGAGACTCCCATGGAGCTCAATGTCCACCTCCGACCCTCGGATGGCGAGCCTCTTTACGTCAGGCTCGCTATCGTCACCTTGTTGGGAGTCTTGTTTATCTTCTTACATTACTCGTCCGGATATCACCTATCCGTTCATATTCGAGTCGGTTTGTTTGACTCCCACTCGAGTCCCTCTGACCACCTTCTTGAGTTCTGCGATACCTTCGTGGGACTATCTCTCGCCGTCTCTTCTTTCCACGTTCGATTCGTTCTGACTTGAGCCTATTCGGATGCTACTTGGGCGGCGATCCCTCGATCGCCGGTCTCTCTCGCCTCTTGTGTTTTTCTTGGTGGTTCTCTTATTGCACGGAAGGCGAAGAAAGCATGCGGTGTCCCGTCGAGTGCGAGAGGTGAGTTGCGAGCTATGGCTCTCTTAATGACAGAGATTGCCAGCTACGGTGGTTACTTGAGGATTTTGGTGTTTGTCACTACACCGACTCCTCTCTTGTCGAGACGATCACAGTGCTATGTATTGCTCGTGATCTGTGAAGCATGAGCTCACCAAGCATATTGGTGTTGATGCTTCCTTCATGAGGTCTTGTGTGCAAGATCGGTGATTACTCTTGGTATGTGCCTTGAGCTTGGATAGCGGATTTCTTCACGAAGGCCCGGACTCGAGCACAACAGACTTTCACCTCTCCAAACTCAGTGTTGTTGATCCACCATGAGTTTGAGGGGGGGTGTTAAGGATAGAATAGATTAGGATTAGGACTCTTATTTGTTTCCTAATATGCTACTTCCTTTTATGCTGTGTTGTATTCCTTTTGTACATCCCCTTGTACCTGTATATATATTGCCCCTTGGGCCTCATGAATAGATGCACACAATATTCATAACACTAAGTTCTGACAGCATACCGGAGCAAAAAACTCCCTTACCCAAGTTGTGACAATTCAAAACATGACACTAGAAGCTCAAACAGCCAAAAAAAAAAAAAAGGCACAAGCATTGTCAGAACATCATGCAACAAGCTTGCTCGAAATTACTCCAGGATGAAGTCTAAAAAGATACTACATCCTAAGAATTCACAAATATCACTCACAAAAATTAAATTGCAAGATGGTGCTTTATAAATACCTGCTTGGTCCAAGAATAGTACTGAAATCTTCCCATGATGCCATGGTTAGAAGGCACTACAGTCAGTGGAGGCGGAGCAAAGCTCATGTTATGTATAATATTGGGCAGGGTGCATGTGTCAAGAGACTTTCAGGCAAAGCAAAACTTGAAGATAACAGAGCAACGAAGCAAATTGTTGCACTTCTTAGTGCTCCCCTGGAGAAATATAGCAATATTATTGCTGCATTAGAACTTTCAAACTATCCTCGGGTTATGGATTTTCTAGATAATGCTACAACCAAAGTGATGGCTCTGGTAATAATTCAAAGCATAATGAAGAACACAACCTGCATATCTACTTCCGATAAGGTAATATTTCATATTACACTATACTAGTAATGTGCAGGCGGAGCTCTGAGCTAGCATCTTGTCTACTAATAAGGTTGCACGATAAACATTGGAACTTAAGTGTAATAAGAAATTGAAGTGCTAAATTAGAAACAGCACCTAGGGTCATCCAAGAATGTCTGAGGAATTAACTTCTGTTTTAGCCATCACAGATCCTTTGGAGACATCGAGTCTTACTTTCTCAGTTCAACCTTAGCTCGATGCATATGTCAAATAAATGTATTAATTGAATAACAAATGAACAATAACATGATTAGATCATACCAAATTTGAGAAGCTCCAAACCCTCTGGATCAGCGGAGGAGAGCAGTCTATGGCGGGGGAATCCATGGGGAAGGCGGCGGCGCTTGGCATGACATCGACTGTCCTCGCGACGACTACGGCGCCACGATGCGATTCTGGCGAGCCATCTGCGAGTAGTCCACAGCGAAGCCATGCTGAGTCAAGAACTGCTTGGGGAGGAGAAGGGAAGGGGAATGGGATTAGAGAGAGAGAGAGAGAGACGGATCTGAGTGGAATGGTTCCCCCTCACCTTTCTTTGATTAGGTTGGAATAGCTCCTGGTATCACATTCACATATGAGAAAACAGGCAGATACGATGAAATCAAATATAAGAAACTTAACAGTATGATTTATGACAGTCAGATCTAGAAAACTTACACTCTTTTCTTGATCGAAATACACTGATTTCCATCACCTTTCGTCGATCAGGCTGGAGTAGCACCTTTGTATCAAGTTGATATAGGCGGGCATTGATCCATCCTTTCCGATTTCTGACTGAATTCCTTACAACAATTGGTCTTAGTGGGATCAGCCACTCCAAGCACGCCTTCTGCATCGTCTCGTTCCGGGAGAATTTTTCCTGATCATGCTCATGCTGAAAATAGGAAGACTGCATCAGATGCAGAGCTCATCAATCACAGGTTTTATTCTGCTGCATGCAAACCTTAATCTATCGATCAAGTGTCTCAACACCAACCATCATTTAGTTGCATTGCATCCCAGAAGATCCAACCACTAAGAATTACCATTTCATTCTCTGGTCTTCGCGCCAAGCGCACGCTGCCACGTCGCCGACGCTTGCCAGCCGGCGGCCTCGCGCGCGTTGACGTGGCCTCGTCTCGGTGTGCTGCCGAGCGCTGAGCACCGAGACGAGGCCACGTCAGCACAGACCAGTGTTCTACCGCATTTTGACAGCACAATTGCAGCGCAAGATTGCAGTATGCATAGTGATCCTCAGCCATTAGCCAGGAGTCAGGTGATGGACATACCTGCTCTAACGAGTTTCAGCTTTTGATTTTTTTTAATTTCATCTTTTTTTATTCTTTTGTCTTTTCTTTTCCTTCTTATTTTTTTATTATCTGTGGTGATATATTTTTTATTTTTTAAAATGCGCACTACCGAATTCTTTGCCAGGTCTCGATCCAAATTGCAGACAGTCCCTTTATCCTCTTCGGCCACCACCGGCCACAGCTACCTCCCTCCCCATTCCCCGCCGCCATGGCCAGCGTCGCCACGTCCCTCGCTCTCCACCACCGAAACCCCAACCCAAAATCCCACCACCACCTCTTCACTTCGTCCTCCTCCTCCTCCACCTCCGCGGCCTTCCGCAGCCGCCAGGCCGGGTGCGGCCGCCGGAGCGCACCTGCGCCGTCCGCTGCCGTCTCCGATGAGCTGGAAGGTGAGGTCCGTACACTTCCCACCACTTCAATTTCTTTTTTGGGATTGTAGAGGAAAAGAGACTACTTCCTGGCTTGCCGAATGAATATTCACCTAGAAACATTTGCTGTAAAATGGGAATCATTACAACTTAGTGAAATGCAGGGTTTTTTTTTATAGCGCGCGATGGGGCTAGATTTGTTGTAATTGCAGCAGAAACCTTTGGTTGGCTAATGCATGTCTGGATAAAATGGAACCAAAAAAATCTGCAAATTTGTTAGAGCATCAGCAATTCCATGGTCATTATTGAGTTTTATGCACCAACCTGTTCACCCTAACCTTAGGCTGTTGAGGAAAGGTGGATAATATGCTCATACTTTAATACTCCCCTTCACGTATAGCCTCTACCAGGCCTATGACATGGACTCAATGTGGGTTGCAATTATTATATTATAATTGCTCCAAGGTTTCGAACTCAGGATTTCTTGGCTCTGATACCATAGTAAGTTTTATGCACCAACCAGTTTAACTAAAAGCTTAAACCATCGAAGAAAGGTGGACAATATGCTCATGTTTCAATAATCTTGATTGACAACCAAATACATAATGTGTTTTTGAGAAAGTATATAGATTTATTGGAACTCCTGTTGTGAATACATTTGTTTTGGTCTTGTTAATCTTTTCAGAGTGATCTGTGGAAAAAATGCTATTAGCCCATAATGTGAGCCAATTTACTGCATAACTTCAAGAAGAAGCAGGTCTGGCTCAACATAGCAGTGTTTTGATGCCATTGTTAGATTGTGATAAGGAGCAACTTGTCCGAATAATCCAGCTTTGCGTTTAAGAATCATAAGCCTTCTTGCACTAGGCATGCAAATCTTGTCAGAAAATCTAGTCTGATTTTTTTGTTCTGGTAAGAAAGTGGTTCTAGTGTTATTGGCCGATGCCGAATTTGACTTGTGCTGTTTTATTATCACTCTATGCCTAGGAATTGTTTTGGAATATTTTTCTGGTTGAATTGCGAAAACACAAAGTCAATTAGACTGTTCAGAATGTTGGAGCTTAGGCTAGTTTTACGATGCAAATATAGTTAACACACATATTGACTTTGCACAATGGTGTGATGTCATGGGTGGTAGGCAGCTTGAAGTTAAAGCATTCATGCAACTGCATTACTTTTTGCCTGCTCTCATTATGAATAATGAAATTTTAGTTAAATATCAGGTATTGACTTGGAAAAGATGCCTTAAGGATGGATTTCTTTCAAAAATACAAAACCACATGTACTTGCAAGTACATGCACTATCTTAACCCTCAAAAGCACCTCAAGATTCGTGCAAGGGGTGTTCAATGATTAAAAGATGGGATGGTGGTTTGAATTTTGAAACTGGTGATAGTATATGGAAAAACCACATTCGATTTCTTTGTAAGATTTGTGACCTTCTTTTATATTCTTAATGTGTTCCATGATGAAACGAAGTTGTCATGGGATTGAACAAGGGTATCAAAGCCTCTAGGTCTTAGTATGTTGACTAGAGCACTTCTTTACTTGACATTTCATATTTAATTAGGAACAACTGTTGAAATATCAAATATGAGTACATTGCCTAACAGCTTAAACTTTTAGGTGAACCAGTGCATGAAACTCATATTGGTACCAGAGTGAGGTCATGAGTTGAGACCCACTAGGCTCATTTTATTAAATTAATAATTTGTGCGATGTGTGCTGTTATGAATAGCGCTTGTATTCATAATGAGGCCAATGGGCCAATATATATACCTAGGAAGCACCGATACTCCGCTGAACTGTTGTACCTATGTCCGATACGTATCCGATATGGCGATACGTTCCAATACGCGGCGATACGGTATCGGCGGAGTATTGGTGAAGTTTATCCCAAAAAATTAAAAAATCCCCCGATACGTTGCCGATACGGTATGATACGTAAGCGATATGTGGCCCAGTTAAATTCTAGCCCAACAGAGAAGATGGCCCAACACGAGAAGATAACCACGCCGTCGGCGTCGTCGCAGCGCATTCTCCCCGAAACCTAATCCTCTCGCATCTTCACCAAGACATTCGCGGCTTCTCCCGGCCGCGCCATTGGCCGGAGGCTCTGCGGCGATCGTTGCGGAGGTCCACTAGTCGCGGCACGGAGATTTATCGACCCGTCGCCGACCCATCGCTGGAGGTCACCTCGGACCTCGCTCTGACCGCCTCTCCGCCCCGCGTGAGGTGCGCGCCTCTCCCGGTAGCGTGGATATCCGCCTATCCCTGTCGATCCCGTCGCTTGGAGGTCACCTCGGACCTCACTGCAGCCGCCTCTCCCGCCGTGTGGAGGTCCGCCGCCTCTCCCAGCGCGTGGAGATCCGCCTGTCCCCGTCGATCCTGTCACGGATCCGGTCGCCTAGAGGTCACCTCGGACCTTTTGCCGCCGCCTGGAGGTCTGCCGCTCTGTCGTTCAACGGAGGTACTTCTCCCGCCGCTCCGCCTCTCTGCTTACTCCTTTCATCTTCTTCCGTTGGCAACTTGGCAATGCTTGATTGCTTGTTGTTTATAGTGTCGAATATGAAAGAAAATGAAATGTTAGAGAGAATATTGAATGCGACAGCAGTACTGCAAAACTAGTGTTGAATGTGAAAGAAAATGAAATGTTAGAGACAATAGGTGTGTTGTAGGTAAAATATTTGATACGTTAAGACATAGAAATATGGGAAACCATCCAATTTGAATAGCTGTAGAATTGTAGCAAAGTTAGGCCGAGCATTACATTTTGTGATGAATCATTTTACAATTTTGTAATATATTTCTGATAGAGATGGCAAGAGTTGTTACCAAATATCTTCTTAGCTCTTGCAACCAATTGGGTATGTACCAAACTGCCAACTGCCAAGTGGTATGCCATTTAAACTTTTCAATTTTTATTTTTTTCATTACTAGCCAAGCATTGATGGTTATACCATTGGAAGTCTGTTTACAATTTTTTATTTTCAAATATATAAATATATATATATATATATACACACTTGACGTATCGCCGTATCCTTGTTTTTGGAAAATATCGTATCGTCATACCCGTATCGCGTACATACACGTGCAGGTATATCATATATGCAGGAAACCCCTTGTAGAACAGGGTAATTACACAGTTATATGAGATATATCTAACAAGAATGAACAAAATCAAAAGTACGCTGAGACACTGACTCACTGGAAGGATAGGGGAGTTGAAGCTGTTTGCTAAGCGTACAATCTTGACAATTGAGAGAAGTATCACCAGACACAGACCTAAAAACTACGAAGCAAAGACGTGACTCACAAATATATCCTAAACGATGATGCCACTAAGCAAAAGATGCGGTAGAGGCTGTAGTAGATGCAGAGGCAATGGTGAAGGCGACAAGACTGACAGCGGCAGTGAAAGAAAGATGAAGCAAGTCAAGCTCCCAAAGCCGTCGTGAGTCACGACGGTGAGGGCCAAACCAACCAAAGTACTCGTGCAGTGATCCTGACCACAACAAGAATCAGAATCGAAAATAACACAACAATCATGATCAGTGAGCTAGCTGGCAGATATGAGCTGCATGATTAGTTTTGGAATATGAGAAATAGCAAGAACATGAAAAGATGAATTTTAAATAATGCATCGTCCTGTGACAGAGAGGTATCATATGCTATTTGAACAGTAATATGAGCAACTAAAGGACTAATGGAATTGAGACAAGTGGAGTCAAATGTCATATGAATGGATGCACCAGAATCAAGAATCCAAGGTGATGTACCTGAGAAATGAGAAGTAGAAGGTAGTTTCTCACCGGAAAACTGAGCAGCAGAACTTGATGATGCAGAAGCAACCATGTGACCTAGTAATGTTAGAAACTACTGAGTGTCAGAGACACCAGGACTCCGCTGAGAGGAAGAACCTCTAGTGCCCCTCAAAGGACGAGCACCATGACGAAAATTCTTCTTGTAGCAAAATTGCTCCACATGTCCATCTTTATTGTAATAGATGCAGTGGAGTCTCCTACCAACAGCAGCTGGCACTGGTAGAGGCGCAACTAATGAAGGAGTAACCGGTGGCCCAGCAAGTGTAGAAGCTGGAGAAGCTGCTAAAACCAAAGGAAACGATGATGATGACGACAGACCCGCACCACGAAGATGAATCTCCTCAGTACGAACAGCTGCAAGAGCCTCCAACAGAATCACACAAGGGTGACAAGCTAATAACTGAGCACGAGTTTGCTTAAACTCAGTCCAGAAACGTGCCAAGAGGTCGTAGATGCGGCAAAACTCAGATGAGACTGCTGATGCTAACAACACTGACAGGTACGGCAACCCCAAAGAGTCGATTTGACGCCATACTGTAGACAATTGAGCATAAAACTCGTCTATAGTAGCATCTCCTTGATGCAACGATTGCTCCTAACGCACAACAGTAAGGTACAAGGAATTATCAGATTGCTCATAACGGGTGCGTAGATGCGCCCACATTGCATGTGTGGAATCTAAACCAATATCACCAGTGAAGTGCACCTCCATGCTAGCACCCAAAATAGTAGAAGCGTGAGCGTCCTCGTCGATCCATGTCTTGTAAACACCATACTGAGTCTGAAAAGTCTCCATGACATTATCAAAAGCCTCAGATGCCTTTGTACAAGTGTATTTGGAAACATCCTTTTGGAGTATAGGCTCAGTAGGTGGAGTAGGGCAGGACGGACAAGGCAACTTGCTGATAAGAAATTCTCAAAGGTGCTGACCACGCATGTGGAGGCGCATGTGCTGAAACCAGTTCCAAAAATTGAGACCATCGAAGATCATTGGGCAACGAGGAACGAAAACAATGTCTGCAAAAGAAAACATTTTTCTTTTTCTCTTTTCCTTTTTTGGTCAATTACTAAACTGACTCGGGGGGACGGATCAAAGCGCACCAACTAGATCAGATTGCAGCGGCAACCGAAGAAAGGAGGCAACTCTGGCGACCAGCAGCCAATAGCACCAGGATTCGGGTGGCTCTAGCGACCAGCGATCGGCAGCTCGACGGCTCGACGACTAGTGGCTCCAACGTCCAGCAACAGGCGGCGCCACCGGCTATTGAACCGAAGTGCCAACAGCAACCGAGATCCAGTGGAGGGCTTGGGCGACGTCACCGGTGGCGGGAGTGAGCGCTAACAGCACCCGGATCCACCAATGAACAGGATCGAGGCGGCGGTAAACGAAGCCTGGTGGCCGACCTTACCGGCGACCGGCGGCGGAAGAAACGAATCTGAAGATGATAGATCTGGCGGCGGCGGATAGTTGGCGACGACAACCGGTCAGTGGATAACAGTCACGACTTTGACCGATGGAGAAGACGAGCGGTAGCAGCAAGCAGCAAGCGGCGGTGGCTGAGAGAAGAACAGCGGCGGCCACGGGCAAAATCAGATGCGGTGGGTGGACGAAAACCCTAGGTAACGCTCTGATACCATATTATGAATAGCGCTTGTATTAATCATGAGGCCAATAGGCTAATATATACACGCACAGGTATGGCATATATGCAGGAAACCCTTTATACAACAATGTAAATACACAGCTGTCGGGCCGTGAGTTTTAGTAGATTGGGGATCAATTGAAGCGGTATGCTCTGGACGGCTGAAATGCGATGTTGAAGTGTTATGAAGATCGGGCGGCCTAGATGAATAGAAGAACATTCGGACCATCCGAAAATATACGCTTTACTTATTGTCCAATCCAGATCCATCGGCCGAAAGGTTAGTGATGTTTGGACCATCAGAAGAGTTATCTTCTACTATCGTCTGATGTACATCCAACGACTGTCATTGAGTTTAGTTCGGTCAAGACGTTCGAACCGTTTTAAAGATGATTTGAAGCATTGAGTGGGATCGGACGGTGGTCTGAGTTATGGAAGCCATCGCCGACTTCACTTAAGTAGCAAAGGATCACCGCGTGGCGTTTGATCTTCATCCGACGACCTTTGTCTGTTTGAGTAGTATTACTTTTGCTAAACTGTGCAACTTTTTCTTAAACACTGTTCATTATCTTTTATCTTTATTGAGCTTAAGTTCTCAGCCTATATAAAAGGCTTGAACCCTACTGTTGGAGGTATCCAAGAAATAAAACCTTAGTTGTCATTTAGTATCTCTAGTTCTTGTAGTTCTTAGTTCGTAGTTCTCTTAGCATCTACAAATACATCAATTTGTATCTTGTTCGGACTCAATCTTCCTGGGGTCTTGACAACAACTATATAATACATATCTAACATGTGCGAGTGTGACTAGGTTAGGCTTGTGCTTGTGCCCCCGGTCAGGAGCGGATCCAGCTAGGTGCATGGAGGTACAACTGTGTCCTCAAAATTGTTGAAGCTATACACTGAATATCATCTTTGGGTGTTAGCGTAGTTGGTTGGTGGAGTCTTGGAGCATGAAGTGGGAGTTTGACCCTCTCTGAAGCACTTAACTTTTCCTTTGTTTCTTCCACATTAATTTTAGTTAAGCATTTGTTAGTCAAATGATTATGTGCGTCGGTATTTCAAAGATATAAAAGGGAATTTCTTTTGAGAAATAATAGGACAAGATCTATGAGATAATTTTTGTGCTACTATTGTTTTTGCTCAACAATGTTTAATCTCATCCCCAAATTTCTTTAAAAGTTGTATCTCTCCTATCTTGATGATCTAAAGGTCTCTTAGCAGTGCTCGTACCCCCATCTGAAAATGCTTGGGTTGTCAACTATTCATCATGGTTACTATCTGTTAGTTGTCCCTGACAAAGTTAGTTCTAAAGAGGGTAACTATAGTTTTTAGACTCCTAGTTAATTAAATCTTACATCTCTCATCTTCTATTGTATTTGCAGGAGAAAATATTAACACCGTATTTTCTACTAAAGTTTTGTCGGAAGGACAAAAACTGAAGCATTCACTTGGCAACAGTATGGTGTTGCCTTCTTCAAGCACCAGAGCTACTTCCTCCATGGCTTACCCTGTTTCTCTTAGCAGCCTCCACCACCACCCCAACAGCCACCATGCTTGTTTTCCTCCCTCAAAACCAAACTATGACATTACCCATAAATACACTGAGTCCCCCAAAATTCATAGACGGTCTCTCGTCTTCCTCCCTGTCTCCTCTCTTCTCCTATACACTTCCTCCTCCTTCGCCATAGATGACACAAATAATCTGCCTCCATCCGCCTCCACAATTGACACCACCATCACAGATCGGATCTTCATGGATTTCAGTGTCTGTCCTAGCTACTTAAGCTCTGACCGCCCTTTTGGAGCTGAGCTTGCTTCATGCCCTGATTCTGAGCCTCTTGGCCGTGTGGTTTTTGGCCTGTATGGTCGGCTCCTCCCCCTCACTACTGCCAACTTCAAAGCTACTTGCACTGCTGCTGCATACCGGGGCACACTTGTCCACAAGCTCCTTCAAGGCCAGTTCTTTGTTGCTGGCCACCAAGGTCCTCGGCGTGACAAGGGTGAGGTCCAACCTCCATCAGGCCTTGTAAGGAATGCTGAGACTGTTGATCCTAAAGCATTTGAACTAAGTCATGCAAGGCCCGGCACCCTCTCCTTGTGCCTTGGACAGAATGACGACGATGACGATATCAAGCTCAATCCTGATTATCACAATGTTGAATTCTTGGTTACTACAGGGCCAGGGCCATGCCCAGAGCTTGATGGCCAGAACATTGTCTTTGGAACTGTATTGGAAGGTGAGTTACTTGTTTGCAGAATCGCTTTTACTAGATGATTGTCGCACATGGTGTTAAATTGCCTGTCTTGCGAGAATTTGAGTATCCTTCCCTTGAATATTTTTCAATAACATACGATTTATGACCAAGTTATGTTATGTGGAATTTGACTAATGACTAATCAATGGTAATACTAAGAGGAGAATTTAGTCTCGTGTACAAACTCTGTTTTCTTGTATGTCCAGTCAGAGAAAAACATAAATTTTTTTGAAGATATTTCAATTTTCATCAAGTGAAATTATATTTGGCATCCTTTGGTCTTGATTTGATATTGATAGATAGTTGTGCTAATCAGTAAGCTCAACATATTTTATTGAAAAACCACTATAAATACATCGGAGAGCATATAACATGCATGTTTGGTTTGCAGCTTTGCTTGTGTATTGGCAAACCAGTGTGTCCTTGTTCTGGGTAAACATCATGCACATGCAAAAACAAACTTGAAAAATCTTATATGATTACCAATTTCTACAAGTAAAATTGGGTTGTAAGGGAAGTTGTGTTGTCTTTTTCGTATATTTTATTGCCTCACCCAAGATGGTTAACACTAACATTTTCATCATGACAAATGCTAGTTGTAAAAGACCCACTTGAGGTGCAAAACAAACTGTTACTCCTATACACGAAACTAGCTACAGTAGGTTGCGGTCTTAGATTTCTTTGCCAGCAGTTTCTTGTATAGGTAAATTATCTATATTTACCCATTTGCTCCATTGGTTCATGAAGAACTTCCATTCTCAAACGCACGTGCATATACACATGCATACATGCACAATCTCAAAACAGAAGTGTGACTTCCGTCAAGCTAGCTAACAGAAGTATAGAACCCTTGTAGGGTTCAGTTTCTGTGCAGAATAAAGGCTTAAAAGTCAACTTGAAAGGGTTCAGTTTCTGTGCAGAACAAAAGCTTAAAAGTCAACTTGAAAATAAACTATTTTTGTTTGGTTCTCGTTTTATTCAACGATATAATCCAACCTTGAGTAAGAGCAGCCATATAAGTAGTGCTTCCTTGCTTCACCCCCTGAAATAGAAGTTGTACCAATCTTGAAGCATGTGAAGGGGTAAGTAGATGGAATTCACCATTATTTCCTCATATCAATTCTTGTGTTCTCAATTCTCTCTTTTTTTTTCTTGCATGGTTCCAATTTCTTGTTACCACTTAGTCTGTTATTGCTCTTTTAATTTGATTTTGAGGGGGCAAACTTGGATTGCCGTATTACCAACATTTGTTTTTTTTTTCCGAAAGTGCAACTTTTAAACTTGATCCTTCAGCTGATAATACTGTTGCAAGCATTGTTTACATGTCTTCTTTAATGCCATAGTTCTTCACAACGGTATACCACAAATCATCAATGCCAGCCATAGTTCTTCCCAATAGCATGCCAAATCATCAATGAACATGACACGGTGGAGAGTTTATCATCCCCGTATTTGCCCCATACCTCTTTGCCGCTATTGTGATTTAATAGAACTCTGGTTATCAGGGTGAAGTATCACATTGAAGGAAACCATACAAATCTTCACTGAGATTTGTACTATAATTGATTATATCGTCCAAAGAGAATCTGATTTTTTGGCTAATTTAAGACTGGTATACCTGTTTTGACAGTTCTCTTTCACAACTGAATACATTTTCCAGCAACAAGCAGTGTCTATGGGTCACTAGAAAGCAGTTTATCTTAAAGTCTTATGTGTCAAAATCACTACCCCTCTGCCCCTAAAATGCACATGCCCGCCTCCTACTCTGCATGCCCTAGCACATGCATGCTCATATGCGCACGCACATGCCCCTGTACATGCACAAGCACACACAGATGTGCACACACTTATTCTCTCGTGAGTACACAAACGCTGGTTGTTTTTTTTCTTTTTTTTTTCTCGAACGTGCAGGAGAACTGCGCATCATTATATTAAAAAGAACAAGGAGTCTGAGAAGACTCGTACAACCCTCACCCAAAAGGCGAGGTTAACAACAAAAGGTCAACATTAGGGGCAGCCCCACCGACCCAAAAACTAACACAGCACCTATGGCCAAATGGTACAAAGGTCTTTGGCCCCCGCTAAACACCACAACTTGATCTCATCTCTAATGTCTTACAAAACAGTGCTGACATTAGGAGAGATCCCGTCAAAAATACAGCCATTCCTATACTTCCACACCCGCCAAGCCACCAATACGACTAAAGAGTTAAAGCCCTTGCGTTGCTGCTTAGGAACTTGGTACAAACACTGGTTGTAAAGGACCCACTTGAGGTACAAATCAAATTGTCACTCCTACACACGAAAGTAGCTACTCTAGGCTGCAGTCTTTGATTTCTTTGCGAGCAATTTCCTGTACAGGGTAAAGTATCTATATTTATCCATTTTCTTCATTAGTTAACTAAGAACTTCCCGTTCTCAAACGTGCATGCACATACACATTCATGCATACACAATCTAAAAACACATCCACAAATAAGTGAGCGCACAAAGAACTTCAACCACTGAAGTCAACATTTATTGATTAGAAGTGTTCTGATGGATTTCACATGAGGCTTCACATTTTGCATGAGTGTATATCTGAATGGAAATTTGTATTGCCACTGTATGGCTAGTGATCTCTATTTATGCAAATTATCAGATTGACAGAAAAAGGCCAAAAAGGGGCCAGTTTGGGCATATTATGTTCCTTTAAAGGAAATAAGACATAGACAGTACCCATTTCACTCTTCCATATGCTTAACCAGTTAACCACATGGAAGATTTTTAGGTCATGATCTTTTGCCCCTTCTTTTTTGTTCTTCAACTTTGTTTAGTTGAAAGTATTTTATGCAAGATAAGTCAGTTGTCATGTTCAGAGTCAAAACATTTGATGGGAGAATCAATGTTTTTATAGTCTATCGAGTGGTCTGTTCTAGCGTGACAGGCTGATTTACAGATTTCCATTCCCAAAAAAATCATTGTCAGCCATGCACCAAGTGCAACAAGAATTCAATGATACTAGTACAATACTGAATAAATGTAAACATAAAGTCTTTTGTCAAGTGATTTGTAACCTCTTTCTGATGTTACTTGATGTACATCATTGTGGATTACTGATAGTACCAAACTTGCGTTGTAAGATTTTCGAAAATTTTAGTTCCGGTGCTTCCTTCCTCACATGAAGAACCCCTTGTTCTTAGTGAAACATACTGTTAAGCATGGAGAAATGTTTGCTTATTAGCCTCGGTGCTTCGGATATGGCCTTTGTGAACCTCTTTTCCTGGATGTGTGAAAGTAGCCATTACTGTTTGCTTATTAGCCTGATTTAGCATGCGCAAATGAAACAAAGTATGGCATACAAAAAAAGTCAACTCATATGTAGTGAAAGATATGGTTCCAAATAGCGCTCTCATTAAAGACTTTGGGACCATGTATTGTTGGGTAGCATTACCTTACTCCACTGATATGTGGTTGAGAAACAGTGATGTGGATGCACATTTAAGGCCGATGGTTTGATGCCACTACTTTTTTTCTCCAAGTGGCAGATTTGTCACATGTAGATAATAGGTATTAGGTTCATCTGTTTGGAATTTATATGTACAGTGAAAAACGTTGCAAACTTTGGCACCGACATCTTATCAAAATAATTTAGAGATTGTGTTTTCTGTAATACACATAGTGCTTATAGTTAGAACTTGTTACGCATTTCTGTCCAGTAGTGTTAATTAATTTACTTGAGGAGTTTTGTAAATGTTGAAATTTCCTTAGTAAATGGAAAAAAAATTCACTGTACTCTAAAGTATCGTGTTTGTTCGCTTAACCCTTGAACTTTTTTGTTGTCCACTTAACTCACTATATTTCCAGTACCGGATCACTTTATCCCTTAAGGCTGGTTTTGATAGTGGTTTTGCTACTGTGACCACATAACCAGTGTGTCATCACACATGGACGTTGACATCATCTTCTACATATCCTCTCTCCCCCTCTTCTTCGACTTGGGTGGCGAGAGGAGGCGGAGAGAAGAGGGGAGAGAGAGAGAATTGGACAAAGAAGATGTGGAGGTTTGATGATATCAGCATCTATATGTGCTTCTAAGTGGCAAAACTGAGTAATATGGCGTCCCATGTGGCAATTCCACTGTCCATACTATCAAAACCGCTAAAAAAAACCGGACTTGGATATTAAGTGAATTGGTATTGAAACATCAGGGGGTTAAGTGAACCAAAAAAAAAAGTTCAGGGGTTTAGCGAACAAACATGATATTTTAGAGCAATGAAGTGACTTTTTCCTTAGTAGGTTGTAACCGCAGTAGCGCTGAAGAAACTGAAGTTCGTGTCTTTTTTCTGTTAGTATATGTATTCCGTGAGAGCGTGCATATTGGTTATCCTAACAGATTTAAGCAAGTTGGTTAGAAAATATTACCTATTAATGGTGACTTTCACTCTTTCTTTTCCTTACCGGTGTTACATGCCTAGATGGGTAAGGATCCAAGGACTGATGGTAGGACACTCACCCTTTAGTGGCTGGCCTGAGGCTCTTTCCCCATGCTGTCCATCAAGGCTCCGAAGCCGACTTGAGAAGGGAGGGAGACTAGAGACTTCGATTATTTCTTCTTGCTTATGCAATAAGAGATGCAATCACTAAGAAACGTATCTCTAAACAAGGAATCCTAAAAATGGTAACTAGGGTGACTGACTACCAACCAAATTAAGAGATAACCTTCCAGGTTACAGCCGCTACAACAAGTGCGCTAACAGTAACCGTGTTTACTGTTCACATGCTACAGTACTAGCTCGCCTTGCACTGTCGCTGGGCTCACGTCCATAGCATCTAGGCACGCATTCTTTACAATTTTGCATATCTTGGCGTATTATAAAACACCCTCATGCTCCCTGTAGTGCTTGGTTCTTCTCAATATTACTGCTGAAATAGTAGGCCCCCCACGTGGCTGTTGGGAAAACAGTGATGTATTGATCTACTTTTTATTCTGATGTTTGTTCCATTCATTATGCAGGAATGGATGTTATCACCAGCATCGCAACCATCCCTACCTATAAACCTTCTGAAAGGATCCGCTTCTTCAATGAGTTTGCGCGGTTGATTGGTGATGAAAGAGCTCAAACCGCTCGAGCTACGTGGGATCGCCCGCTTAGAACCGTATATGTCAGTGACTGTGGGGAGCTGAAAGTGACCAAGCCATCTCTTTCCCTCCTAGTTTGCCATGATATACTGTAAAGAGGCTTCTTCTTTTTTTGTATCTTTACTGATTCTTCACCCTTTCATCCATGTAGCTGTATTTTCAGCCTCCGATTGATTGAAGTAAATATAAGTCTGTGCAATTCTTCACCTGTGTCAGCTTCATCTTGGAGAACCGCTGATCTGTGAAAATGACTAATTGCACCAAAGTTCTATCTGGGTGACATTTTTTGTTTACTATTTTTTGTTGCAGCATTCATGATTCATCGATGAGAAGCTTCCTCTATCCAAGAACTGTTGTTGTGTCGGGGGCATGTTCTGTCGGTACAGAAAGTTAGCTTCTATATGGCCCAGCTTGGACTTGATTGCTAGGCTGATTTGTTTCGTTTATAGCATGTGACTTCCATCAAGCTAGCTAGCAGAAGTATGGAGCCCTTGTCGGGTTTAGTTTCTGTGCAGAGCAAAGCCTTTGAAGTCAACTTGAAAATATACTGGCTTTGTTTGGTTCTGTTTTTTACTCAACGATAGCCCAACCTTGAGTTTGAGCATCACGAAAGTAGGGATGTCTCACTTTACCTATGCTTGCTCTCTCTCTCTCTCTAAAAGGGCAAGACGGTGGGCAGGGAGGTTAGGGCAATGTGGCTGGGTTTGATTCAGGACACGTTTTTTTGGCTTTTATACTTTGCTATAATAATTTGTTTTTAAACAGTATTTTTTTAAGGTAAATTATACTAATCGATTATAATAGATACTGAATTGCTTTTAGCTGTAGCGGTTAAAATCGTATGTGACTATCTTCCTCATAATTTCTCTCAAACAACTTAAATTCTAAAACTATAAGCCGTAGCCCAAAAAACCCACTTAACTTACTTGCAAAGCCGGAGGTAAGATCTTTTTTTTGCTGTTTGGCTTGAGTCTAGCCGTTGTAGACAGAAGAGCTAAGAAAAAAAATTCGAAGACTCCGGGCAAATACTTGAGATGACTCCAGCAAAATAATAAAGACAAACCGGCCCACCTGCAGTCAGCCCTTTGTTGTGGGAAAGTGAGGTGAGGTGGGATTCTTTTTTAAGTCCCACATCTGGAGTGAGAAGTAGAGGTTATACACCGGAGAGAATTGCGAAGTTACCTCTTGCTTACGTGGTAGTGAGATGAAAAACTTAGAATTATTTTATTCAGTACCACTTTAAAGATCATGAAGTTAGAAAATACCATTGCTGTGAGAATAACGTATAGAGCCTAAGACCACCTATCAGTGACACATTAGATGATATTTTTCAATCCCGTGATCTTTACTATGGTCCTAAGCAATATTGCCCAAAAACATAACCTCTCTCACATTGTGTGTGCCCTTCAACCACCTTCCCAACAAGTTGCTCTAAGGCCCCGTTCTAACCCGCGTCAGCTTTCGGCTTCACAGGTTGGAACAAGTTGGCTTGTACCGCAGCTGTGATCAAAACCCATAGCCCTGAGCAGATAAGACCGAGGGGAGTGTAGACACCCCGAGCGTGCGGCTAGCGCACTCGAGCATGGAGAACGACGTGGCTAGCCAGGCCCCACCAACAGGCGCATAGGCAACAATCTCATGCGGGGCAGCATAGTGGCGTCCCCGTACCAGAGGTCACGAAGAGGAAGTCATCCTCGTGGAACTCATCCCCGGCAATGAACGGGCTCTGTTAGAAACAAAGGCAACAACGATGAGAACATCTCGATAAACCGCTCGCTCACCGGCGATCGACGCGGCCGGTACTCATCCATGGGGCCGTGCTCCGCTGCTCCAGCAAGGGGACTCCGACCGTATATTGAAAATCAGCTCAGCAAAAAGCCATCAGCCGAATTAAACATCTCAAACTTCAGCCACGGCTTCTTCTAGCAGCCACAATGCCATTACAGTAAAAAAGTAGAAGTTAAAAGACCCAGCCGAATTGAGGATGCCCTAAGCGCTGACAACCTCGCTTCGCATCAGCATACGCCACATCAGTAAGCCCACACACATAATCATAAGCGCACTTTGTCCTGACCCCCAGCAACTACAGGGAGGGGGAAAAGAGTCTTTTCTTGCTACTTCCAACTGAGAAGTTTTCCAGTGATTAATGGATGTGTACGTGCATGTTCACCTCAGCGTATTTATTTGCGAGGGGTGGCACAAATGGGCGTAATTGGCTATGGGACATACCGAATTTATGGTTTTGTGCACACTGTGAAATGAAGGTCATCCCGGTACTATTCTAAAACCCTACGCGGTCATTTGTGACCGGACAGCCCACCTATCACCGGTGTTTAAAACAGTCAGAAGCTAATATAAATATATAATTTTTGAAGCAACATCTCTACTCCTCTTACTTCCATCTCACTTCGAGAATAAAGCAGAGCGTCACGAGTGCATCACACACCCACTCATCTCGCTCTTGTCTTGCGTATATATCTCTCACTCACTTTCTCACCGCTCGTCCCCTCAAGCTACTTAGCTACTTAACTACTATTCATTTTTAGTCAAAAATCATCAATCGTAGCTAATACAAACACGCTATGTATATCATAATGTAAGTAGAGAAATAAAGTGGAGACTAAAGAGTACATGTCATCATTGCATCACAACAACAGGAGAAAACCTGAAGCTCATCTCATGCAAAGAAGGACGAGGGAGAAAAAGAGAAGGGGAAAAGGAGGAGAAGAAGAATAGGGAATCATAGTTCTAAAAATCAGGCTGGTCATCGTCCGACTCACCCTCCCGGACTCCCGTTTCACCAGTTCGGCGGTCTGACACACGGCTTGGCATTTTGAGGAATATTTTGGCTGCAACTCACAAGAATGACATGCTATACAAACAAAAAAACATATTATATTACATTCTAATATGCAATTTTTATTTGTCGAGAAGGAGAGTGGTGGGTTCCATTCCCCATAGCACAAGTTAGCTGATTTTGGATAAAATATTATATTTTTGGCTGCTGGTTTTAGCCCTACGGTTTGCTTCTCTAGTTCTCTTAGTGGACTGGATCCCGGTTTTTCCTATCAAACCAGTGGTCCGGTCAGTTTTAAAAGAAAATTTTGATTATTTATCCTAAAGTTCATACATCATTGATAAAATACCCTTGATTACATTGATATAGATATAATGATATAAAGCTCATGCATCAATTGACAATTTGCCTTATTGAATTTTTAATCTTTTTATTCTATAGACTCTTAAACCTAAGATGAAATGATGGAAATACCCCAATTCCTTCTTTCTTACCTCCTATTTTATTCTCTCTTCTCCTCTTCACTCCTCATCTTCCCATCATCTGCGCCTCTCAGCGTGACCCCAACCAGGCTTAATATGAACCCTACTACTCAAACTCACATTTTTTCATATCTTTTCAAGATATTTTATTACATTTTGTTCCTAACTTGCATTCTACAAAGCAAGAACTCATTTGTATTCATTCTTTTTCGCTAATATCCGGACTCAACTAGTTGGACAATGGAGAAATTATTGGAGCAATTAAGGTGGATGATGTAAATCTAATGCCTGCAGACAAATAATCAAAGACATTGAATAAAAGGCAAGTCACATATTTTTTATCATGTTATTTCTCGAAACGGCTTCCCTACCCTTTTCACTTAAAGATAAGGCAAAAAAAATCATAAACACATCACGTACCACACTTCTCTCGCGCCGGTTTCGCGCACCCATCTCTTCATCATTTTCTCACTGCTCATATATTCCTTCTAAAAACTGTTTCTTTCAACCACTATTATTTATTTTCAACAAAAAAAAATAATCAACTGTAGCTAAAAGTAACCCTAACAATTAACTAATAGTTGTACCACGTCGATGTCGCACGCTGCGGTGCAATTCGTGCGCTGATGGCAACGAGTCGATCGATCCTGGGTGCTGCATACACCACTGCCTGATCTCATGGGAAGCTGGAGCATTTCCATGTCAGGCGCCAGCTACGGAATAATGGTCGCAGTAGTTTGCCGTTGGGACCATCCTATATATGTGTACCAAAGGGAGATAACTCTGTGTTGGACTCTTGGTTGCATCAGCAATATATGTATAGCACGGGGTGGGCAATTGGCATTCTGGCAGTGTCAGATCAGATGTGCTTTGCATCCATTCCCATCCCTAATGAAAGTCCAATAGCAACCATTGTGATGATCTAACTAACACTCTGAGGGGGCGTTCGGAATAGCGATGATTTTTTATTTTTGCTAAAATTTTATTGTAGTTGGTTTATTTTTTTACTGTAGCTGAGTTGGTTTATTAGGTATAATTAAATTTTAAAAAAATATAAAAATAAAAACGGCACGCTAATCTAGAGCGGACGATGCAAAAGACTCTCTGATGCGTGATACCGAGCTATCGCTCAACGCTAGCGACCAATCAGGGCACGAGAACCTATGGTATGTGTCGAGAAGATTTGCATTTAGAAATAGTACGAGCTAGTCCTACAATCGGTAGCATCTATATATACGTATAAATAAAATAGTACTTAATATTGCATAATCAGTCATAAATAAATCTTACAACCGAATTTTACAGAATGGGCTGGCAGGCCTAATGAGTTTGTTCACAATTTTATAAAAGTGGAAGGAAAATTAACAAAATGGTCTCTATAATTTGTTATATCGACTAGAGCTAAAACCTAGTTTTGGCTATATCTTCTTCACCAAAGCCAAATGCATGGAAGTATCCTTACTCAAGATCTTCACTTCTATCATTTAAATCCACATATGAGCAACAATGGGTACCAAAAGTACTCAACAAGCCCTTAGGCCAAATGCAAGTAAATAGATGCAAGACTTGACAAGGGAAGGTTTTATGGTTATTTTTGCAAGAGATGCCTAACTCAAGCAACTTTACAATACTCTCGCCCGGTGGGGTGACCCTTCAACTCGGGTCACACCTAGAATGCTCCATTTTAAATACCATAATTAATTTTTAGGTCTATGACTTAGCCTTTTAACTTAAAACTAATGTGTCCGATTTAATTAAGTTTATCGTGAGAATGGAATCTCTTCACAAACCATACCATACCCACCTCTTCACATTTATCGTAAAGCATACACCATTTTATGAAAACCAACCAAATGTCCTAATGGACATGGTCCACACGATGGCTCATGGGGCAAGGGGGCTAATGGAGGTGGGTCCACTTTCTTCACAATGCTTATAACATGAGGTTCACATGGCACGTCTATTCGAATATATTATATACACAAGAGATCGAGCGAGGAAGGAGATCGACAGGTGTCTCATGGCGGCGAGGTTCACGTGTGCTGCAACAACGTTGTCCACAAGAGATGCCTAACTCATGTGGCCGTTCTCACTTCCATAGTTGAGAGTGACTAAGGACGTCATCACGAGACCTTTAAAATAGGCTAATAGGTGGGGTTGAGGCCCTCGTATAGTGTGGCATGGACCACCGAGGTTGGGCCGTAGAAGGGAAAGAGAGGAGGGAGAGGCGAGCCGACTTGGTGGATTTTACAACACAGAGGGTTTTAGATAATTTTGAATAGCACAAGGGTTTTAGATAATTTTGAATAGCACACAATTTAATTTAAAGATTTTGCAGATTCAATTTTTGAGCCAAGGAAATTATTTTAAAATTTTAAATTCGAGGCAAAGCTTTTAAAAAAATTAAATGCACCAATATTTTTTGAAATCTATGAAAATAACGCACTTTCATTTTGAAGCCAAAATTGAGACGTTACGGTATGTCACGCACCACAATGGAAAACAATAGCTTTCTCGTCATCATCTCCAACATTCTAGCATGAAGGATGTGCAGCGAGTGAAGGGATGGGTGATCCGACCTTCGTCCTACACAAGGAGAGGAGAGGAGAGGACTTTCGACAACCAGAAAGCGACGTCGCGGGGTGGTCTGATGCACCGCCGTACGGTGGGTGGGGCCCTCGTTCTGCAGAAAATCGCAGCAGTTCACGCAGGTCGATCGATCGCAGCAGTCGATGCACGATCATGGAAATAGTCGGATGGACACAAAAGAATTATTTTCTGAATTTCTTTTTAAAAAGCTGGTCTTAAAGTGAAGGGGAAAAAGAATAAAAGAAAGGCATCGGAAGGACCTACCGTGGAGGACAGGCCTAACGGTATTGGGGTATATTCGTATTCATATTTTATAAATAAATATAAATTTAAATGTTTTTGAATATGAATATAAATTAAATATTATAATAAATACGAATTCGAATCGAATATCTACTCAATTTTGTTGGATCCGGATATCTTCATAACTTATATAGTACAAAGATATTACTTTACCTAAAGAGCACGAATTCACATTAAATTAAAAAATTTGTTCAAATAATTAATCGTATTGTAATAAAATATATATATTACTTTGTCAAATACGAATACAGATATGAATAGTCTAGATAAAATAACAGTTCAGATGACAAAAATTCATACCATATTCATATCCATATCCATATTTTTTATACAAATTTGAATACAAATATAAGAAAAATTATTAATAAACTAAAATTTTATTCTATATTTATATTCTATCAGAGATAAGGCAGTCAAATAATACGAATAATTGTATCTATTAGACTATTACCCACCTATCAACGGCATAGCCTAGCCCGCACAAAGCGCAGAGCTAGTGGGCCTCAGGCTCCCCAGCCGTCCAGAGCAGGCCTGGCACGTGGACCCACCATGGCAGAAGCAGCACAGCAGCAGCCACCCCCGACAGAAAAAAAATCAGCCCAACCCCTTATCTCGCCACCTCACAGACATGCAAATTAATTAACCGACATGTAGGCCCTTCAATAGTATGACCCACTTGGCAGAGATAGCACGTAGTTGCGTTCATGTTCACCACGACTTGTTGCTCCCCCGGTTCTTCCAAGCGCGTGCAGCCGTTCCGTTCCCTCCACATCTTCCACATACCGACTAAACCCTCCACCCCACACGCATAAAAAGCATCACCGACATTGGTGTCCCACCTTGATAGGACCCACCAGTCCGTGAAACGACATGCGGCACAAGAAGTGGCATCCGGGCCCACCTCCCTGGAGCAAGTACGCATCCGCGGAGTCCACGCGTTGTAATGATAGCCACTCCCTGACAAGCCGGCCACGGGAATATGTACCCCACTCGGCAGTGGCAATGGTCTAGGATTTTCGGTCTCCCGTGCCGTGGAAGCTTTTCCTGTTTAAGCCCCCGTGTTTCGACCAGGGCACGAGGAAGTGCAAGCCGGCCCCACCTCAAAACCACGCCAGATTAGCTCTTACACCGACACGTGGACCAGGAGCTGTGGGGTCCAGTGTTCATTCAGACTAGTTGAAGGGTTTGGTGCGGCCCACGTTCACTTGTCCGTCGGCCTCTGGCCTACGCATCCGGCTCCCGTTGGCTGCTGCCAGTCGCCTCGTTCTCCACACTGTGGGGCCCGCGCGTAGTGGTCCAGGCGCTCTCCTGGAGACACGTGTCCGCTCGGGACCCGGCACCGAGTCGCGCCCTCCTCTTCGCGCCTTTTTCACGCCTAATTCTACCCGCCCATTTTTCTCTTTCCTCTGCTTCTATGGAGTGTTTTTAAATAAATTACATACAGGTCCTTGTGGTTTAGGAGTTTTATAGAGAGGTACCTTATGGTTTTAGAGTTACCCTCATCTATTCTTGAAAAGCGTTGACTCACGGTATGTTCATCGTGGAGATTAAAAATGTAATTATTATAATATATTTATAATATACCACTACTTTAATTCTAAAAAAGAATGAGTAGTTATAGTATACCATTAATGGTTCAGTGATATGAAGTTTTTATTAAATTTAATATTTTCTTAGTCTATACATAATGATGAATTTGAACTTATATAGTGTGATGGAGGGAGTAACATCTTAACACTAAGCAAGTAAGCGGCATATCGACTGGAGTTCATGCCATTGCACCTGCTATACGACCTGATATTCTTTTTGCATTGAGGGAAAAATGAGATAAAATATGCTATTAAAACCCATATAATATACTCCTAAATGGTAATAACATGGACACCATGGGGCATTGCATTATGTATTTATATCTTTCTTTGCCTTTTTAAATAGAAAGTTTACCCGATTAACTGAAGTAGCATAAATAACTATAAATATGACGAAACTAACAAATTCAAATTATGCATATGGATGAACTGCATGTATCTAGTTGAGAATTCTTGAACTGCAAGCACCAGTTATACAATTTACTCTTTTTTTTTCTATTGCAGTCTTTTGTTTATATGTGTATGATCACCTCAAACGTCACGGATTAGCCACTACTAGTCAAACGTCTCGGTAGTTACATATATAATAGTCCTAGATCACTTTCAACCAAATTTGTTTATGCAGAATCTGTTGCCTTGTAATCTACAACCATTGTTTTATAATTTTGTTTTTGATAATGAGTGCATAATAGTTTGTCTTCACAGTGGTATTGGATAACTTGATTTTGCTTGAGGGTAAAGACGACTCAATTTGCGCCAAGTTGTATAAATTTTACAAGAGTACGTGTGCATTCTACTTCAATGGCTATAGCTTTCTTGAAAGCTCATAGTATTGAAATTTGGGTCGTTAATTCACGCACCCTCACACCTATTTTCCAAAAAAAATGGAGCCACATATGAATATTTTTATGCATATAACCTTAGTTATTGCATTTACTTCCCTCATATTTATTATTGATATCACTCTCGCTACACTTTTTTTTTGGTTGAGGGTGTTCATTTGGCACATTACTCTCTTTTTCCCACTTTAGACTTCGTAGGCTATGCTAACTTTTGATTTTTTTATTGTAACTGATTTATGTTATATTGTAGTAGCTCATAATTTTTTAGGTATAATTAAATTTAAAAAATAAAAATAGAAAAAAAAGTTATCCTATTACGGATAATACAAAAGAATATGAGGAAAAAAGCTAAAAACCCAAGAAAAAGCTAGAAAAAAGAAATTAAATAATAATAAACTAGAAGTCAAAAGCCGAAACCGAAATGAGTGAAGCCTTAAACCAATTTAAGTATGTTAAGCGCAGATAGACACTGTATTATATATCAACCGAATTAGCTCAGCATTATGGTTTGATCCAAAATACTATTCTCTATTCAATAATTATGTATTTATTATGATAAATTGAGCCGCTCAATGAATAGTGAGAGAAACACAGAGAACCCTCTTGAAATTGAAATGAGTGTCAAAACTAAATATTTAATTTGAGAAAAACCCACGATAAATCAGTGACGAAGTGAAAATGCGAATAATTAACACACGGTAACAGTAAACTACAAATAAAAGGGATTAGAAAGGAGATATATGTAAAATAACTGTACCCTCTGATAAATTACACTACCAGGCAAAGACTATCTGGTACAATGCAGTACGTGTCAAGGAAAAGATTAACATAAAACAACTCACGAGCGAAAAAAATACATAATTTAACATGTCAATCAATTAGGAGAAAACAAATAGCTAGTGTGATGACTGTTACCTTTTCTTCTTTTTCTTTTAATGTTGAGCTAGACAAAAATGCAGGCTTCAGGAAGATCGTCATTAGAGGCTCTGACCAGTTCCCGCCAATAATCAACTCCCACCGCAGGCAAGGCATTAGCAAATCCCAAGCCTGCAGTCATTATTAAACACCGGTGCCTAATCACACCAAACTAACCCCACCCCTCTTTATTAAATTTAAACACCTCTCTCTCTCTCTCTCCTTGCTGGTTTCGTCCTAACCACTCACTCTAAAAAAATACAGAAATACTAAATACCTAACTCTAGATTTTTCTTCTTCCACGTTGCACCTTTGTTACGTTACAGGTCGAAGACGCTCTTACGTGTGAAATGGAACGCCATTGGTGGAAATTTTGTAACACTAGCTGACAGATGGGTGCTCCTTTTTCATTCGTGGCTTATAACTTATACTGCAAAAAAATAATTTTTAAACAGTATATTTTTAAGATAGAGTCAAAAGAATGATTGTAAAAAGTGAGTAGTATTAATCAAAATTATATATTATGAACTCACTGACATGTAATTTAAAATTTTAAACCATAAATCATAAGTCACAATCTAAAACAACTCACCCGATGTTTGTTTATTCGCACTGTAAGTGTAGATCATGAACAGATTGATAGTTTTGAAGCTTATAGCCTTTGGTTTGGCATTAAGTGATCAAGTCCTTTTCTTCCATGGCAACATTATTAGTATAAAATAGAATGTTAGATATCTTGGTTTTTCTGGTCTATACTTAAGGTTGTTAGATGCCTTAGTTCTATGTTTTGCCCCCTTACATGTCTGATATGGTTTGGTCTATATATGTAACTATTGGTCCTTCAATCTATCATTGCGTGATTGCCTCACATATTTCACGCTCTCATGATATCAGACGCGATCTTCTTGCAACCGCACCATTCCACTAATCCCACCGTCATGGCCCTCGAAGATGACGCCGCCGTCGCACGCCACTGCTCTCACATTTTTCCTCACCCACGGCGTTGCACTCCGCATGTCATGTCCGTACACCTCTTAGCAAAACAGCAAGGCCGAACGTATTATTTGTACCACCAATAACATTATTTAGTCTTTTATGTTTCAGGTCAGCCCCAATTTCTCTTACTGGGTTGGGGCTCTTCACACCACTACCTATCTTCTTAATCGTTAACCCATAAAAACTCTCAATTTTTCACACTTTTTTGGGCTCTTTGATGTTTCCCCTTCTTACTCTCACATTCAAGTCTTTGGCTGTAAGTGTTACCCAAACATAAGGGATACCGATATGTGTTTTTAGTGGTTTCTCCTCACAAGTTTTTACTTTTTTGGGCTCCTCACAAGCTTTCTCCTCACCCCACCATATGTGTTTTTCTCGGCTACCTGTCCGTACATAAGGGATACCGATGCCTCGATCTCTCCTCAAATCGTGTCATCATATCTAGCCATGTTACGTTTGATGAGTCCTCCTTTCCCTTTGTCGATCTCTTCGTACCACTGACTTTGATTTTTTGTTGAAGCTTGATCACACGCCAATGCCCATTAGGCCTCAGCGTCTTACGGGTCCCAGTGTCCCTCCAGGTGTGGCCCACCAATCCGTGCTCTTATCATCTGTGACGCTAGATGGTGCTTCCTCTCCTGCGCTGGTCATGCGTGGCCCCAGCGCGCCTGTAGTTCCCGATGACGTGCACGTCCCCAACGTGCCCGTGGCCACGCATGTGGCGCCGACCGACAGTGCCTCTCCTGGTAGGGACTCCCCCACCCGTCGCTTCGCCTGCGGTTGTGGTAGCACCTAGTGCTCCAACTACGGCTTCTCCCGTGGCAGTGGAAGCACACGGTGCTCCTGCTGCGGGTCTACGGGTTGGCTCGCCGGCTCCCGGTGGGGTCGTTCTCCCGTAGTATCCCCCACATGCTATGTCGCTCCAGCTGGTCAACAACTCCCACGTGCATGGTGACTCGTGGAAAGCATGGCTTTTGGCAGCCGCTCATTTGTATGAACCTTCATACCATCACTCCGTTTCCTATTCCGACCATATACCGGGCTGCTCTCGTCGACCCTAATTGGTGCAGTGCTATGGAGGAGGAATACGCTGCTCTTCAAGCCAACAACACATGGGATCTTATTCCATGGCCACCCAATGCCAACGTGATCATTGGGAAGTGAATCTTTCAACATAAGCTCAATTCGAATGGCACTCTTGCCCGCTATAGGGCCCATTGGGTTCTTAGTGGTTTCACACAGCGCCTTGGTGTGGATTTTGATGATACTTTCAGTTCAGTTGTCAAGCCAACCACTATTTGCATAGTTATCTCTGGCCCTATCTCGGGATTGGCCTGTCCACCAGCTGGATGTTAAGAATATGTTTCTTCATGACACACTCTCTGAGACCGTTTTCTATTCGTAGCTGACCAGATTTGTGCATTTATCTTGCTCGAATTATGTTTGCCGCCTCAACAAGTCTCTCTACGGTCTCAAATAGGCGCCCCAAGCCTGGTATAGCTGTTTTGCGGCCTACTTGTTGTCTCTTGGTTTCATAGAGGCAAAATCTGACACCTCTCTTTTTGTATCTCATCGAGGCGGTGACATTGTCGACCTACTGCTCTGTGTGGACAACATTGTGCTGACTGCTTCTTCAGACAGTGTGCTCCACCGAGTAATTGCATCCGTCCAGCAGGCTTTTCCTATGAAGAATTTTGGTCTACTTCATTATTTCCTGGGTGTTTCAGTCATCGTGATGGCAGCATGTTCCTCTCTCAATGGCAACATACTCTTAACATCCTGGACCACGCCGACATGACTACTTGCAAGCCTTGCAACACCCTTGTCGGCACTCACTCCAAGATCTCCTCTGCTGCTGGCGCTTCTGTGGCTAATCCGATGTTCTAACGAAATCTTGCCAGTACTTTACAGTACCTCACATTCACTCATCCAGATATTGCCTACGCCGTACAACAACTTTTGTCTTCATATGCATGATCCTCGTGAGCCGCACATCGTCGTCGTAAAGCACATTCTTCGGTATCTTTGTGGCACCATCGACCATGACCTTCTTCACCGAGCTGTATCTATGGATCTGGTTGTCTACTTTGACACTGACTGGGCTAGTTGTCCTGACATGCGCAAGTCTACTTCGGGCTATGTCATGTTCCTGCGTGACAATCTCGTCTCTTGGTCCTCCAAGTGGCAACACACTGTCTCTCGTTCGAGTGCGGAGGCTAAGTACTGGGTTGTGGCCAGTGCTGTTACTGAGGCGTGCTGGCTGCGCCAACTTTTTCAGGAACTTCATAGTCCTCTACATCGAGCTACCCTCGTCTACTGCGACAATATCAACGCGGTCTATCTCTCAACAAATCCGGTGCAACATCAATGCAACAAATATGTTGAGATTGACCTCCACTTTGTCTGGGAATGAGTTGTTCTTGGCGATGTCTGCGTTCTTCGCATTCCGACGTCATCTCAGTACGTCGATATCTTCACCAAAAGGCTCCCTACTTCTGTTTTCACCGAATTCTGGTCTAGTTTGAACGTCCGCTCCGCCGATGCTCCAACTATGGGGGGTGTTAGACGCCTTAGTTTTCTGGGCCATTCTTAAGGCTGTTAGACATCTCGGTTCCATGTCTTGTCCCATCACCTACCTGGCATGGTTTAGTCTATATATATAACCTTTGATCCTTCAACCTATTTATTGCGTGGTTGTCCCACATATTTCACGCTCTCATGGAATTCTAAACCTTACCATTTTCCAGGCACCAAACAAGATTATTTTATTAGGAGCAACAATTATACTCACCCTAGAAGGCTAGAATAGATAGAGATATATACAGAGGTGAGAGAGAGGGGATGAGAAAAGGGAATTGTTCGCACAAATATCACAGTAGATATTTTTTTCTTTAAATTTGGTTTCTAAATTATATTTTTTTTATAAATCTAGTCTCTCTATAGATCTATCAAGCTCTGTTGAGCCAGCCAAGCACTAATCACGGGTGCATGTGGCATGCATTAGCAAGTGCATTTGCTATTGCCATGCTTGGGCTGCCGAGCTCGGCAGCTAACTTGTGATGGTTGGTTTTTGAGAAAGCTAGATTTATAAAATAAGATGTTTAGAGACCAATTTCTGTAAAAAAAAAAAGTTAGTGAAAAAAACCTTCGAGAAAAGGCAGTACTAGTGTCTCTTGGATAGAGTCAGCATAGAAGCATAGTAGGAGGAAAGGAAGAGGCTTCCCTTTCCCCGTTGCGCTTGGCCTTTGCCTCCTCCCTCTCTTGCTCCTCCGCAGGCGACGCCGCCGAGATAACCCCACGCCACGGCTTCCGTTCGCATAGCTCGGCCTTTGGCGATAAGGAGGAGGGGAAGCGGAGGGAGCGGGACGCCATGGCGTTCCACGGCCACCTCCCGCACGAGATGGCCATGCCGCCGCTCGGCGCGGACGACGCTGCGGCAGGCGAGGGCGGGGGAGGCGCGCCTGGCGGGGCGCCCGCGTGGCTGAGGTACGGCGACGGGAGCTTCCTGCACCTGCAGACGACGTCGGACTCGTCGGCTTCGCCGTCGGCCGCGGCGGCCGCAGCCGCCGCGGCGGGGGTGCAGTGGATGGGGGCAGGCGATGAGGCGGTTGCGGCGATGGGCGGGGGAGGCGGCGCGGCGGAGGCAGAGGCGGCGCGGTGCAAGGCGGAGATACTGGCGCACCCGCTGTACGAGCAGCTGCTGTCGGCGCACGTGGCGTGCCTCCGCATCGCGACGCCGGTGGACCAGCTCCCCCGCATCGACGCGCAGCTCGCGCAGTCGCAGGGCGTCGTTGCCAAATACTCCGGCCTCGCCGCCGGTGACGACGGCCGCGAGCTCGACCAGTTCATGGTGAGGACACGACACCTGTCTCTCTCTCTCTCGCCTCGTCATGGCCCCCGTTCTGCTGTCGTGGATCGCCTTGGGATTGGTGGTTGCGTGGGATTAATTAGGGGTGGTTTGGGAGGCGTTTGCTTAGCCTAATTTAATTACGGGAAAAAAAACAGCTTAAGAGAGGTTAAAGGCTAAAAGTCCTTAGGGGTGGTTCGGATTTCGCAAGCTCGCCTTTATACCTCTTCTCATCTCTACGACCTGCTTCTCATCTGTAGGGTTTTAGATTGCACGGGCGCAATTCAAACGAGACTTTTTGTTTTTGAGATCACACCAAGTTTTCCATGTTTCGATTTGTGAAGCTTCACTCTACTTGCAAAGCCCGAGCTTTTACCGTACTTTTCCCCCCTTTGGTTTGTGGATTGTACTTGAAGAGAAACGAGAGCATTTTTTGCATGTTTTTTTTCTTCTCGGTTTGTGATCTGGGCAGCTTCTTTTGCCCTTTGCTCTCTGTTCTGGCAGCAATGTCATTTCCTAATCTTGTTGGTCCTTTTGTACTATAAAAAATAATCTGGTTTTGATTGGTTGGCCCCTAGCTAGCAGTTCCGTGTGTTTGCAATCAAGGAGGGTTGTGACCATGTTTATGTTGGGGTCTACAAAAATATTCAAGAAACCTCCTTTGATGGAACGATCTTCACATAAGCTGGTGTGAGAAATGACCTAGGGTGCTGTAGTGCTATACCATCTGCAGCTATGTTAGACACCACTTTTGTTTAGTTCTCGGGGTGATTGGAGATAGGCGGAACAGATAGTGGAAAAATGCAGGGGCGTTGCTTCCAATCACGAGATAGGAGGGAATGAACCATGGCTCCCTCTCATCTCCAATTGACCCTGCCCTTTTGTCTGTCCTTTCCCAAAGTAAGACCAGTTCTTCTCTTCTCTCTCCCATCGACATGAGCGAGGTGGTGCTCCAACAGCCGTGGACTTATGGCTTCTTTGACTTTTTTTGGCACTGCAGCTACTGAAAAGTATTGTACTGATGAAATTGTAGGTAGCTATTGTTAGTTTTTTCTAAGTAATTAAATTTTAAAAATAAAAAGGTTATATTACCACAGATAATGTAAAGGAATAAGAGAAAAAATCTAAAAAATCAAAATAAAGACGAAATTAAGAAAGCCCACACGTTCTGGAAGTTAGAAGTAGAAGTTGATTGGAGCAGGCCGCCATAAATGATGTAGGGTTCTCCTGTTATGTTATGGGTGGAGTCCTGGGGCAAAGATTGTGGGTGGGTTGGTAAAGATGTTTCTCTCTTGCTGCCTTGGGTATGCCTAAGCTCTAAGGCCTTTACATGTAGGTCCACCTGTTTCCATTGTATTGTGTGTTAGGACATTTTCCCTTCACCCTCACTCTCTGCGCTAGTGCACTGGTCAATTTTCTTGGCAACCAGTCAAAGTGCAGTTGGTTGCGTAAGTCTCAAAATATGAATAAATGTTGATTTCAGTAGCAAATGATTTGCACTGATAATAATGTGTGATGGCCCAACATCGTTTGATTTTGAACTTTGTTTCCTTCTGTTGCACCTACGGAAATGAATATAATCGAGTTTTGTTGCTTGAATAGGTAGGAGAATATTAATGAAGGACTGACAACGGTGCAAGTTAGTTTTTCATGCACCTAATAAACACGTTATGTGTTGAAATATGGAAAAGCTGCAAAGTTGAATAGCCGTTGCCCATAACGCTTCTATTGTATTTTTTACGTCTAACACATTATTTTGGAATACCTATTTAATGCTTCCTGTGTGAGGAGGTTCTCCTCACTCTCAAATAAATGATGAATATTCGCCCAAGCAAAATCAAATATGAGCAGAGGTGTCCCTTCGAGAAAACCCCAGTCCCTATTCACATTGCAGATTGTAGTATAGTGGACCAGTGGTACTTCACGTGCAGTTCTCTCCTTCTGTAGTTTGCATTTGCGCAGGACCAGTACACCATTATGCCAAATATGGTCCCAAATGCTCTTTGTTTGATCTCTTTTTTGTCCACTTATAGGGCAGCTCTTGATTGTATCAAGGGCTATGCTACCAGAACTATGATGCAGTATAATCTCGGTCCCATCGAATTATAACCGACTTAGAATTCAGGTTTTTTTAATAGAAAATACAAACAAGATTTCATTGATTGCATGGTCTCGGTCAGTTCACTTGATTCCTTGGTCTATGTTCTGTGCTGGTACGCCGGAACTTGTAATGATAGAAGTGATCGCATATGTGGCACCAAGCAAAATTTTTTTTTTCCAAATCTGGCCCTCCAATGCACAAAATTTCAATTTTGGCCCCCTCCGCAACCGCGGAAGCAGCGAAATGCAACATGTGTTACCTGCCAAGCTCCCACGACGAGGCAGGTTAGGCGTGTGCGGCAGGAGGAGTCCTACCGCGCCAGGCAGGTTCGAGAGCACCTGCCGCACTGGGCGGCCGTGGCAGGAGGCAACTAACACATGCACTAATGCATGCTTCGTGTAAGCATGCTTAAGTTTAGCACCATTAGTGTAAACATGCTTAAGTGAAGCACTAATGTGCTGGTTGCTGAGCTCAGCTAGCTTGGCAAGTGGTACCATGGTGCCCCGAACCTATTGCAACGTCGGAGCTCGGTAGGTGACACATGTCACCTTCGTTGCTTCCACTTTCGTAGTCGCGAGGGGGGCCAAAATTGAAAATTCGCACGTCGGTGGGCCAAATTTGAAAAAAATTTGCAACAATGCCACATATGCAATCAACTCGTAATGATACACAATAGTCACAAGGCATCATTATGCTTCATCTAGCACCACCTAAGCTAGCATAGCATCGGTGCATCACTGAAGTTGGGACCATATGACTTTCTATTTTAGCTTTTCTTAGGTCTGAGAGCTAGTTATTTTGTTCTGTCTATTTTGTTAACCTGAAAAGTTTTTTTTTTTTTTTTTGGGGGGGGGGGATGTTTATATGTGTGCTTGTCTGCGCAGTTAGCTCAGTTCTAGTCACTTTTTGGTGTATTTTGATCATCTTCATCAAATTTTCTGCAAATAACTGATGTTTTATGAGCAATAATATGCATAGCCACAATAATAGTTCCATGTGCTGTATCTCTTCTTGACACCTCTTATGTTATTTATGACCATTTAAAATCCTTCTTTAGCAACTCCTGTTTTCCATTGCTTTTGTGGTTGATAATTATTTTGTGAGATATTTTTCCTCAGTTTGATTCTTTCATCTATTCGTTCATTACATATCAGTAACCTGTTTTTGTTTCTTTTCTTAAGACACACTATGTCTTGCTGCTCTGTTCGTTCAAAGAACAACTACAGCAGCATGTCCGTGTTCACGCTATGGAAGCAGTGATGGCTTGTTGGGAACTTGAACAAAATCTGCAGAGTTTGACAGGTGAAGCCATTTCCCAGTTCTTTTAGTTTCAATTAAATTCACAATGGCAACGTTTTGTTTGTCCAATCACATGCATATGCTTTGAATTGTTAGCTAAATTTCTGCTTGTGATTTCCCAGATCTTTTAGTTTCCATTAAATTCACAGTGGCAACGTTTTGTTTGTCCAATCACATGCATATGCTTTGAATTGTTAGCTAAATTTCTGCTTGGTTCAACTTGAACTTCCGTAGCAGTCATATTTTGAATTCACATTTTTGTGCTTTAGTTTATTTTGAATGTTTTAACTAATCTCGGTTGCTCAAAGAATTTTCTTATATGCATCATAGGTGAATTTTGTAAGCATTATTAAAGCTGTATCTGTGCCAATCATAGATATTCTATGGGGATACTCTTCCCTTCATTTTTTCCTGTATGTCAGTGGTCTCTCATTTGGAAATGGGCAATATTGCTGAGTACCATTATGAAGGTCACAAAGTTAAAAATACCATCTAATGTATTACTGGCAAGTGGTCCTGGGCCCAACATGTCATCCTCGCACTGGTTGGGTTGGTATTTTCTAGTTTATAATTCTTTGTGATTATACCCAGCTATTTTCTCTTTTGGAAATTGTCTTAATAAATAAGCACATAAGTTTGTCCATCTCTGAGCTTGTTCTCCATAACATGCCATTTTTTTAAACATCGGTGGTCTGTATTTGGTGTACTACATTGAATTTTTCTTGACAATGATCCCAAAAGAATTAACTGAAGTTGTGGCAATTGCATATTCTTGGACCAACACGTTGTTCTTCCGCTCTTGATTAGTTTGGACCTGTATGTTGGAAAATATGTGCATTGTAGTGGCTAGCAGAGTATCTGCGGCGTGCAAAACCACAATAGCATTGTACATGCCCATGATATTCATATATTTCTTTCGTTTTGGAGCAATAAGCATAGCCTTATACTGAGTACTGTCTTTATGGCCACTTGCCTCCAGAAAATATGCTTATCAACTGGAAGTGCATTGACAGGTGCGTCGCCTGGTGAGGGCACCGGTGCAACCATGTCTGATGGTGAAGATGACCAGGCAGATAGCGAGGCTAACATGTATGATCCAAGCTTGAACGGAACGGATACTATGGGCTTCGGCCTTCCCACAGAAAGCGAGCGGTCCCTAATGGAACGTGTTCGTCAAGAGCTAAAGCATGAGCTCAAGCAGGTTAAGAATGGATTCCAATAGTACTTGGCAGAAGTTCACTGTTATTTCACACTAGTATATACATGGACATGTTGATGAATCACTATTATCATTTGCAAATTGCAGGGTTACAAAGAGAAGCTGGTCGACATTAGAGAAGAAATTCTTCGCAAGCGAAGAGCAGGAAAGCTCCCAGGAGATACAACTTCTGCGTTAAAAGCTTGGTGGCAGTCTCATTCGAAGTGGCCATACCCAACAGTAAGTGACGATGACACAAGTCACATGATTAGCTTCCTTACCTTGCATATTACATGCACATGTCAGCCTAGCACCACGAATTTTCATATCTCGCACCTTCTCTTGAGCCTTGCGAGTTTCCTTATCTTGTTATGGTCTGAATACTGTTCATCATACCTTTTTTTTATGTCATTATTTTTGTTTTGCAGTACCATTTGTTTTGCCACTATTATGTGTTAGGTGTTGGTGTTGGACACAAGACATACAAACTAATTTTTTCTTATTATTCGTGCAGGAGGAAGACAAGGCACGGCTAGTGCAAGAAACAGGGCTACAACTAAAGCAGATCAACAACTGGTTCATCAATCAAAGGAAAAGGAACTGGCACAGCAACCCATCTTCCTCCTCAAACGTCAAAAGCAAACGCAAAAGGTACCAAATTATTGTTGTGCACCTGTTCTATAACCTCAAGTACCACTGATCCATTGATGTGTACTTAATTTGAACAAAAAAGTAATGCAGGCGATAGCAGTTCATAGTTCTTCAAGGTCATTGCTGAAGGCTGAAAGCTTTGTTGGGCGAGTACGCGGGGAATGCATCCAGAACACACAAGGGAGCAAGCGCGCGACAAAGTTTTAGGTCAGAAAGGTTCTCAGCAAGACCAGGATCGGCAGCCATATATTAGAATACCAGTTATTTATGAGACAAAACTAATTGCATGTATAAGTAAACATATAGTTCTGTAAGCGTTTGATTTGAAGAATAGAGGAAGCTTCTTCAAAGGGCTGTATAAAGTGGCAATATTTATATTTGATTGCTAGATACCATATGGTAATAGTGCTTAGTGGATTGGTGTTGATGTTTTTGTCCTCCACACGTTGTAGAACGCCCAATGTTTAAAACTGTTGCTTCACACGATTTTTAGTCAGACGTGTATATCAGTATGTTGCAAATAATCAACAGAAAGAGACAAGGGGTATTTTTTTACATGAAAAATCCTGGTAGGAAAAAAAATTACAAACATTCGAAAGCAAATCAGTATAATAAGGAGAATTTAATTTTTCTATGACTACTAGGGTACATATATAGGGTAAGAGAATCGAGTTTTACACGAAGAGAAAATCGAATCAGAATTAGTTGTTGGTTATTATAGATTGATATCATGTCTAATACAACTTATGTATATATCGATCATATCACGTCTAGTATGAGGTGATAAAATATCTTACACAGCGATAAAATATCTTACACGAACACGAAATGAATTCAGATCAACTTTTTCTATACAATACATATATGTATTGATGTGTACTCTGTGGGCCCGGCTGGATAACATGTTTTTCTTTACGATGTGTGTTTTTTAAAAACAGTTTACATGTTTTTTTAATCTGCTGCTATTCAGGGTTCTGTTTAGTTCCTGTGCGGGCTTCGAAATTATTTTTGTAAGTACAAGAGAGGACGTCACCCACTTGGCACACGTGTGGGATTGCGAAGGTTTAGGAACTCACATCCTGCAGACATATGTTTTTCACTGGACGAATATTTTATATGCGTGTGAGTATTCTTCTGATTAACTAAAGCCACAGCTGGGCAGGTGGGTCGGTACAACTACCTCGCTGCCTCCGTTAGGCCATTGGCTTGTCCTTTGGACTTTGAAATTTTGTTGGTTATCCGAAGGATACCGGAAATTTCGTTGAGGAGTTTGAAAATTTGTATTCAAATTCGAGTTTCGTTTCCACGGTGTAGAGAGCAGCTTGGATTTTGAGCTATACTTGGTTAAACTATGTGGGCGTTCGGTTCAGTGTCACAGTTGCCAACATGGCTAATGTTTGATTTTTATATCCGTAAATGCGACACTTTCACACATGATCCACTTGTCAAGCACAGCTTTTAGCCAAAAAAATGCGGTGGACAAATTGTCTGCCATAGAATGCGTGGCGCGCCACACTTCACCATTCTTTTTGCAGTAATGTATGCTTGCCAACCAAACAGGCTTAAAGAAATAGTCAAATATTTTTTAAAAAATAAATTAGACATATTTGGTGGCTACTAGATAAAGATGTGATGGATCTCTCCTTCCCCGCCACATAGATTCTCCTCCCCTCCCTTTGACCCTATTTACTACAGATCTCCTGTCTTGCGACTGACAATGTCCCCAATGCACGGCTTTAAATTCTATATTTGTTCTAATGTTTCATGAGATGATTTGTTATGAAAATTTTTTAGATGAGTGGTCAGTTCATTGTCACCCTTGTAGACTTAAACTACAATAATTAGTTGTAAATTTGATTTATAACTGTAAATAAGTTTTCAAATCTGCCCACTGCTTGTCGGGCTAAGGTTTCCTTTGGCAACTCCTTCCTTCTCGGCGGAATGGATGATCTTGGCGACTTCTTGAAACATCATGTCTACTACCGGAGGGTCTTGGCATGCTTATATAGGTTCGAAAGAGAGATGTCCTTGAGTGGCATGAACTAGGACTCTAGCACCGGCCATCCTTGGGTTGGCCTATGCTGGGTGGCTGACACGTGGAGTCGGACTTGTTGCTTCTTTACAAGTTCCAGATTTTCCTTTCCACAAATATTTTGAGATTTTGGTGCGGGTTCTTCTTTAAAATCTCAATTCCTTGCTTCTTTTCTCTCCTCTTCGCTCTTCGAAAGGTTCCAGAATTCTCTATTCTTTGGCCTATTTCCTGCATTTTCCTGGGAGACATACTAAATACAACAAATCCTTGTTCCTTGTTAAGGTTAGTCACCAAATGGCTCATTTAAGCACATGTACCGAGGAAGAACAAGAATGACACATAAAATGAGCGTCAACAATTGCCCTTCATGATATGCCACCCAATTTATGAAAATAGTTGGAATTTACCACTATTTTCGTATTTTAGCATTTTTTAAATTTTTTTGGGCTTAAAATTCGTATGTGAAATGTCCTCTGTGCCCTTCCTCATTGCCATCCTCCTCAGGGGCCGTGGTCCATGAGACCTAGTCCATGTGTGGCCTTGGCCAGGGCTATGAGCCCACATGCCATGGAGGCGAATAACCTCATCTATTTATTATTTAGAATACTCCCTCAGCTTCACAATATAAGTCCATTTTAACTTTTTACAATCTCCAACATAACACTTTGACTGTGATTATGCATCATGATATACTATTAAAAATAATAAAAATTATATATTATGAAAGTACTCCCTCTATTTCGCTATATTTTTCTATGGCATTGAGAGTATCTGTTTCAATATATTTGTTCATTGAGGGAATCTAGAGTGTAGTTATTATAATTTTTCGTCTCTCTATCCCTACTTAAATTCTTTAAAAGAGGTTAAGTGATTGTAGTATATCATTTAATAGAGGTATGTATGATCATTTTTCATTAAGTACTTCTTAAATTTGGTGTTTTTCTTGGTCTGTGCATATGATGGGTCGTAGACAAATGCAGTGAAATGGAGGGAGTATTTTGCAAGACAAATCTAATGATATTATTTTTATATAGTTAATTTATATACTTTAACATATATTAATAGTTTGAGTGTACGCAACCCAAAGGGACTTATAGTGCGGGATTGAGGGAGCATATCCTTGTACACGGAGTCCACATGGTGTAAGATTATATGTGTGTGTGTGTCGAGAGAGACAGGGGGGCATTGTCTCCTTCCTTCGGACGTGGACGAGGTTGATGGAATGCCTCGGGCGGCAGGGCCGACGGTGGCATGGGTGGTGCAAGGCGTAGGAAAGGGTAAAAACGGAAAGAGGGCGATGAGGTGAGCTTGCTTGCGGTGACGGCTTGGGGAGAGTCGCATCGGAAAGACATCGGCGGTGGTGATAGGCGGTGACGACAATCGGGTGTTGGTGTGGTAGCGCTACGATGACCGGGGAACGGAGTTGAGTGCATCAAACGATGGAGGAGAAGGGAATGCTCTGGTTTGAAGGAATTAGACAGAGTCTCACTGGCCACGACCAACCATTGTCGAGAAGCTCAACGGCGCCAGAGAAGAACCTCGGTTCCCAGTAGCTGAGTGCGCGAAAGTCAAATTAATTCTGGTATGTGGAGGAGCAAGTAGAACACCATCTTCTCATGAGTCCAGCATCCAATAATCTTCTTCTCCTTGTTTAATTCGTTTTCAGCTTCTTCTTGCGTCACATAAACAGTGCTATGTGACAATTGTATTGTCTCATCAGTATTAGAGACCAGAATATCTTTTTCGATACTGATTCAATCCAGAGCCCAGTTGTTGATTTATGGCTGCAAGATTTTGTACTCTGACAGCTCCCCCATGCTGCCGCCTCTCTGCATGAAACTAGACTTGTTTAGTTGACAACAGCATGGAAGGGCGCCTGTATGATGATTCAGAATTTTGAGAGGCGTTGATGGTTGATACCTTGATGGTGCGGGAGGGGGACAACTGAATGCTGAAAGAAAAACATATGCCAAGGCAAACAATAGCCAGCAGCAAAATACAAAGCTTAGCTAAACATTTCGGCTGCCTGTAAGGCTGTAACTAAATTGATACTCTCTCCTTTTCTTTTTTATAAGGTATATTTTGGTATATTTTGGCTTGGCACAAGAATTTTAAGGAGGTTGCAAAATCAAGGGAAAGATAAGAGGAAATGACTATGTTGTACCTGCTATAGATACCTTGAAAATATGACAGAATAGTTTGTGAAAGTGTTACCTATAAATATAGGAGAGAGGATATGTGATAAATAAGAGTAGACAGAGAAAAGCATCAATTAATTCGCAAGCATACCTGCACGAATATGTAACCACGCATGGAAGTGCTGAAGCGTACTACACTGTACGGCAACTGCTTTTTCTCTTCCACTATGGTAGCTAACACCCAAATATCCTGTGCTTCACCTTCCTATTGTGCTACCTCCATGTTTTCTACATTTAAAAGTTTCCAAAAAAATTCAAAAAAAACTTTGGAGATATAGAGGAGGCCATATTCTATAGCCATACAAAATTTCAATAATAAACTCTATCATATTTGAAAGATATAAAATTAACAAATAATTAAAACAAATCGCAAGAAGGCACGCACATTACATATGTATTGCCGGATGTAGACAACCAGAGGTTTGTCCCTGACACGGTGGAGGTTAACTCATATTTAAAAAATCAGGATTGCTAATTCTTAGGCAATTGAAATTTTAAGAAATTTTAGTCGATTTTTCTCACCTTTGGATCGCACGTGAAGATTCGATTTTAGTCGATTTTTTCTCACCTTTGTGGTCGTCTCCTACCACAAAGAGGGGTGGAGGCAGCAGCAGGTGGAGGCGGAAGTTGGATGAAAAAATCGAGATTTAATTTTTTTTTTTCAGTTGACTAAGATATAGACAGCCCCTCAAAAAATATCGCAAATGCTATACAACACTCAGATAAACTTTTTCATATTTTCCTCCGAAATTTTCATCTTTGGATATGCTTGAAAAGTCGTGCACTGTAGGCGGAGTGGCCACTTCAGACTGGTAAACATGACTACAGTATTGCGGAGCAAACATACCTGACCTATTGCTGCGCTTATTTTCCACACATTTGCACGTCTTTCGTTTCAATATGTCACTAATTAACTCGCGGTCACATTTGGACAGTCTGTAAAGTGTACCCCGCTATTGTAATTAATAGAAGACAATCGGTTATACTTTGACAACAGAAACAAGAAAAATAACATGATTTGGTGACATTCACTACACACTCCATCAAAATTACAAATTGGGAGTAAATGCTTAACAAATCATTTGTAAGCTGCTACTTCCTCCGTAAAACGTGCGATGACATCATCAACGCTCACTGTGGATAGTTCAGCCTTGTCTCTTACCCTAACGCTGACCTGCAGTAGTACAAGCCATCCACATAATTCAGCATTTCATGTAAACCAGTGGGCTAAATCTATATTGCTTGTTGCACTTATTAAATATGCTGCATTATTTGAGGAATGATATGGAATCAGGCAAGCATATTAACTATTCAGCATCTGTAAGAAAAATAGGGCGTGAAGAAATCAAACCTTTCCAGTCTCTGCCTCTTGTGCGCCTACGACAAGAATATAGTTGAATTGGGCTAATTGAGCCTCCCGTACCTGCAAAAAGATGAAAATTGACCAAAACCATTTCACATATTTTGTGAGAGCTGCACAAACCGCATTACTTAAATATCAAAGACAACGCTTGCTACATAATCAAAGGCCAAAATGAGATGGACCGTCCTTGCAATTCGATAATCAAATTAATGTAAACCATACATCACTACATAGAGACTTCCTTTCTTGCCATTCAAAAAGTTGAAACAAATGGTAAATAAACAAGGGGTTGTCTATTTGTAAGGTGACAAATTTTTTAAAGCATAAGTCACATTTTTATCAATTGGATCAACATCCAATCATATAGCACATCAAAATCTATACAAATCCAACGGTCACAAAAGTTGACTTAGACTTAAAGAAAATTTCAGATGACTTAGAAATAGCAAATCTGAATAAGCAAATACTAAGAAAAATAAAAGAAAATGTGCCAAAAATCAAGATGGAACTACCTTCTTCTGAATTGTCCTGTCAGTCTTGTCGATGTCAACATGAAAACCAGCTTTCTCAATCTTATCATGAACCTGAGCATCAGAATCGAACTGATTAGTCACCAAGTTTCCTAATGTAAACAAGGCTCCATTTGCCTAATCAGGTTGTTATGGAGAACATTTACGTTATGATCTTATCATGAACCTGAGCATCAGAAGGGAACTGATTAGTCACCAAGTTTCCTAATGTAAACAAGGCTCCATTTGCCTAATCAGGTTGTTATGGAGAACATTTACGTTATGCATACATAATAAATTATTTATGTTATGATTATAAAATAGTTCCAATGCTAGTACATCAAAAGTGTCTTTTGGAAACCATTTACACCAAAACAAGGGCTTGTGTGCTTCCAATATTGCGCTGATGTTTTACATCAATCAGGAAACAGAGCAAAAGTACATGATTAAACAAGAACTCAGCAAAGACAATCCAATCTGATTGTCATCATTTCATCATGAGACTCTTTTGAACCCATCCTCACTAGGTCAAAAGAGATATAATGTCGACCAGGGGACACTGAGATAACCACAAGCTCAAATAACTGCTCTTGCAATTGTATATAAAAGTGCTCACAGCAGAAGAATGTACCCTTTCAGCAAACAACGCTCAAGCATATAATTTTTCAAAAGCCCAAAAGAAGCCATCAGCTTTGGGTAAATCCCTCTGTATCGACAACCAGGTGGACATGCATCCTACATTCTAGCGACAACCAACGATGAAAAAAACCGGATTTTGAAATTTTACCGGAGGTAGGCCAGTAGACGGTAACCGGGTGGTAACCAGTCCGTTTCCAGTCTATTCCAGTTTGCAATTTTTTTTTTTTTTGCAATTCTACATTTTTTGTCCTCAAAACAATACTACATTTTTTGTCCACAAAACATTATATTTGCTTGGTCGTCTATAAACATTAAACATCAAGACTTCATTCAAATTAGTATGAAATCACTACTTTCTGAACCAATTTTTTTACGGTCTAGGCCAGTACAGCTGGTAACTGATAGTAACCAGCCGTTACCGCTGATGTTTTATCCCTGGTGACAACAGACAATAAATTTTGAACCAAAAACTTCTTCGGAACCATAACCGAAATATCAAAGTTTTTCTGAGACTCTTCAAAAGTGGCTAAGACAGGAACTTTTCTTCCCAAAACCAGGCTAACCAGAAGCAGCCGCTCAAATCTGCCAGCATTATGCACCAATAACAAGTGACTGTACCAGGTTGACCTTAGCAAGAATCAATCCATTTTGGACAAGTTACGGACAAGTAACACCAATAATGAGAAGTTTAAGGTGCTTTTGAATGAGTTGGGGTGAAATATCCCAATGTTGTGACCAAAACCATAGTTAAGCACATTCTGAAAAAAAATCATAGACCTAGTAAATGTAATCACATGCATACATGCAAAATTTTGAAGTCAAATTCGTCAATACTGTGTTCGAGAAAAAAATTCGTCAATACTGTAGAGAATAAAAAAAAGACAAGCATGTGAATTGTACAAAACGCAGTGCATGTCTTCTTTGGTAATCTACATAACAGACAAATTTGTGAATGAAAATTTTCATGTATGCATAACATTACAATAACTTCATCAATAAATGTTATAGAAAATTTTGAAACAATGCATCTGCACTATTAACAAATTTTCACAAGTGGGGGGTTGTGCCCATAGGGGCACCAGGTAAGTTCCACTATAAAAAAAACAAAGTTATATAACAGAACCAGACATGTCAAGAACTCATCAGCCAACTCAATGTTAACAAATATTTGTTATTGAGCTCAAAAGAAAATAACTATGCCTGACCGATTACCACAAAGAACCAGCTAAGACATCGTCGAGCCACTAAGGGCCACAAAAATAGTCAAGCAGCAAAATTTCAACCATCAGTCACCATAAAGAGCTATGAAATAAATTCAATTCTCAGATACAAGGACCATTTACCTGTTTTGCATATTCTAGTGAATTGGAAGATATAGAGCAAACAATGGCTTGGCGAGGGCTTAGCCACAAGGGCCATTTACCATTGTAATGCTCCAAAAGAATGGCAAACATCCTTTCAACAGATCCTAGGATTGCCCTGTGTATCATCACAGGCCTCTCAAGTTTGGCTTCATCCTCCGCAGAGTAAGTCAACTTGAAGCGAAGGGGCAGCTGAAAATCCAGCTGTACCAGACAAAAAAGGTTAGATACAAGACCATTCAATTCTCTACAGTTGATGTCAAAACAACATTCAAGAGAACCTGTAGAGTTGCACACTGAAATTTCCTCTTGAGGGCATCAAACACACCAATATCAATTTTAGGACCATAGAAAGCACCATCCCCTTCATTGATCTGCACACAGACATCTAAGTAAGTACCTGGATTCAGGGTTCAAGAAACAGCTGGGTCCCAGTGGTTGCAAATTGCAATAGCAATTAGATGTTTAGAAATATGTTGTAAAATACTAGCTACCTAGTGCTGATACAAACTGAATATTTCAGTCACAAGATGAATTAAAAACAACATAGATATTCAAATTAATAGATGCAAAGCTGCAAGCAACACGTCTACTATCCACCAGCGTGAATATCTTTACGCTCATCAGAGATTACTCAAATATATAAAGCATATCACCATTAAATTATATTTCTATCATAGGAGATTGGCATAAAGTATAACTTACTTTGATCGAAGTAAAAATTGTTTCTTTCTACAATTACAAGCCAAAGCGGAATAAAATAGTCACACGCTACAATTTTGAGTTATGATGAAAGGACTGTAGTGACAATGTCAGATGCGGGTACAATTCAAATGATAGAATAATTTAGTGAAAACCACCATTACTATACTGAAAGTACTAAATGTTACAATTGCACATCTAACAGCATAGAGTGATGCAAACATTATGGGAAAATGATTCTGTGAAGGCACCTTCCATGGCTTCCCAAACTCATTCAAGGCTTCTGTCAGTTGTTGCTCTGCTTTGTTCCAGGTTTCAATGTCACCTAAATACTTCTCTGGTCTCTGAAAGAAAAAAAACATATGTGAGACTATGACCAGGTTAGAAGGTTAAGAAATAACCATCAACTATTCACATGTTCATTTGTATTCTTCAAGATGCTGAGACTTCCTTACACATTAGCAATTTGCACCAAAGATATAAAAATGAGCACCAAAAAAGGAAACTTGGATGCAAAAGTTATCAAAATGTGAAGTGCCAATTTTCTCAGGAGTAGTCCAAAGAAAGGATCACAGTATAAAAACACATCAATTGACTAATCCTGTCAATTAAAGAAAAAGTACAAAAGAAACTTGTAGAAGCCTAGAATACGATAAGAAAGACAGATAGGCCTTTCATGAGCCTAAACAACTTCAGGTTCATAAAGCTACTAGCAAATCAACTAAAAATATATTCCACCAACATGATTGCTCGGATTTTTAATAGGTTCACAAAGAAAAGCATGCGATAACATTCCCCTACTGAAAATATTAATATTGTAGGTGGTCTTGTGATTCAACTCCAGTGGTTAACAAATACATGAAACTAAAGAGAAACAAACCCCCCTAAAGTGTTATCATTTCATGCGAATTGTCAAACGTAGATTGAAGTTACAGCGAATTTCTAAATGTTATCAATATACAACAAAGATGAGATGCTTACTGTTGATAACTCTAACTCATATTTAAACCCAAATATTTCGTAAACATAATTGATGAATTCCAATACACCCCTAACTTCATCCTTGATCTGCAACAACAAAAGAAGTTTTAAAAAGCTAGTCAGTAATACAAACTGGGCAACCATCTCAACTAATCCAAGCCACAATGCAACTATTGTCAAAAAAGGTAGTCATGATAAACACCTTGGAAAACTTTGTGAATGCAAGAGTGATGCAAACTAGCATGTATGCAGGGTGCAGGTTATGAATATGTAAAAATCTGAAACCTGCTGGAAATATTACACAGCCTAAACTTACGTGTATCATACAGTACAATGATTATTAAGGAAGTATAATATGAGTCCAATAGCATCACGTCTAAAAAAGGATAAACAAAATGCATGGCCTATGTAAATCAAACTTACTTGGCTCTCTCTGCAAAAAATATGGGCATCATCCTGCAGGGAACGTGAATTAAAAGATTGGTTAAATTATAGAGCTAATAAAATCATCAAAAACTATAGCTGAAAAATTAAAATAATATGTTGGAAACTAACAACTCATAGAGCCTTACCTGCTGGAATCTTCTAACTCGTGTCAAACCTGTAAGTGCACCACTAAGCTCATTTCTGTGAAGAACTCCAAAATCAGCCATGCGGAGAGGCAACTCTGCAGCATTTCATGAAACAAATTTGCTAGCATTAACCACAAGATTTGTCAAAAACCACATAAGGGCAATAGCAGCTGTCAGGATACCATCAAAGAAGAATATATTAGAAAAGGCCAATTTATTGCAGTAGCAACAATAAATGGTTGAAATTGATCATATGGCGGTTAACTTGATTTGAGTACAAAACATCCATTGGACTCAAAAGTCAAAACTAATTCTCTCTTCACAATTCTGGAGCCCAGGTACTTTAAACTAAAAAAAGCTTGCATAAAAAATTGTATCTGTTATGTAATATGAGAGTTTTCCTGTATCTGTTATGTACTATGAGAGTTTTTTTTTTAAAAAAAAATAATCAGTTTACTGAAATGCCTACGAGACAAAGCACCAACCACTAGATATTAAATATGCAACTCACAGTACCAAGAAAATAGAAAGATAACATAGAATCTTACAGGGAAAATAGTTCAGAAAGGAAGTAGAAGCAACTATTGCAATAGCGTCAATTTTCATTGACAATCATCTCATTCAGGACAACCACAGAGGAGCAATTTAAAATACAATTATCAAATTAGGAAGAAGCTCACCTCTATACGAACGAACCCTGTGCTCAAACATTAGGCAGTGGCCAGGACAATTCATTGGCTTAAGACCAAATTCCTGTTTCTCGATCTGCACAAGAATAAAACCAACAAGCACCCAGTAGGGGTCATACCTCGCTGACGATATAACCTATAACATGTGTAAAACAAATCATGTCAAACTTATGGCTCTGCCGTAGCACGTGCAGATGCGCTTACCTCAAAAACAAACATGTTCTCCTTGTAGTTTGCAGCATGTCCAGAGGTTTCCCAAAGTTGCATATTGTAAATATTTGGGCTCAAAACCTAAAAAAACACACATAAGGAACAGAAACAACGGAAATGCACACAGGTGCACATGATTTACGAAGCTAATTATTATATAATAAATTAACACTGACCTCTTGGTAGCCTCTCTCTCTATATTGTTGACGCAAAAAATCCATCAACTTGTTATATATTATAGCACCATTTGGAAGGAAGAAGCAGCTTCCAGGGCTGCATAGTTGTAAAGTGAATAAAAGATCTAGTGGTAGACCAGTAATGGAAGATCTAGAAATTAAGATATCAAAAGAGATAAAATCAAGTAGGAACGCTATGGTACCTAAGTTGATGGAAAAAGAAGAGGTCCTGAGACTGCCCTAATAACCTATGATCACGTTTCTTAGCCTCCTCTAACAGATGTTGATATTCCTGCATATAATCAAGCAATAAACATGTATGTTAAACATAATAGGTCGTTGATAAAATGAAAAGATAAACAGAATTTTTAGGAATGTATAATTAAACTTAAAATGCACTGTCTTGATCTAACAATCTTTTAATCCAGGAAATTTGTCTGAACTGACCATAAAAGACTCCATATCATTGATGATAGTACAAATTATATGCTATACCTTGAGACGTTTAGAATCAGGGAAAGAAATTCCATATACTCTCTGCAGGCTCTCACGGTCCGCTTTTCCTCTCCAGTATGATGATGAAGCCTGAATATTTACATGTAAATTTAAACCTGAAGTACTCATTTCATCAAAAAGATGGACCTACAGACTAATGCATAACCAAAGAAGAATTACTTTGAGGCAAGCAAAAGCTTTAACAAAGGAGGTATTAGGGATGTGCGGCCCACGGCAAAGGTCAACTAAAGGGCCACACCGGTATACTGTAATGGTCTTGTCCTCAGGCAATTCATTGATGATTTCAACCTGAGCATATAGTTCAGAAATATTTAAAAATGAATAGAAGTTCTCACATATGTAACATAAGCAGCAATTAGATATTTAGATGGTATAGAAGATCAAAAGAAGCAGGATATGAGTGAGCAAGGTTGCCTTGAATTTATTTTCAGCAAACATTTCAAGAGCTTCCGCCCTGGATACTTCAATGCGTTCAAATGGTTGCTTTTCCTGCATCAAGTTAGGTTGAAGTAACACACTAGTAAGTTGCTAGAGCAGTTCAGTTATGTCATAGAGATAGTGTAAGACATCATTAGGGATTCTAATCACTATATTGCACTTCATGAACAACTAAAGGTGCATTGAAATATGCCATATTGGAAGATAGTGTCCACAAAATAAGGGTAAACATAAACTTGAATAAAATGAGTTAAATATTATAGCATACCGCAACAGCTTTTTGAGCTTGGGTTTGAATGAGACCAAAATGCGTCTCATTCAATGTCACATCATTGTAGTAGGCATCATAGTAGAAGCCCTTAACAGGTAAAGTGGAAATATTAGAAAACATGAATAATCACTGAAAAGAGCGCTAATCTATTTTCTTGTGCTAACCCCAAGTTAGACTAATTCCATACCTCCCCTCTTGTAGTACAAGGCCCAATACACAGCTTGCAGCCATATGCCCTCTCAAGAGACTGCAAATGTAATCTTCAATTAAAAAACTTGAATTGAAAAATGAATTATAACAGACAAGACTGATAGAATTATTAGATGCTTAAAATCAAACACTACATAACTAACACATAATTTGCTCATAAAGAAAAATCATGCTCAAAGATATGTTATGAAGCCTTAACTCACTTCTCCAAGAATATGAGCACTTGAGTGCCAGAAGGTGTCACGCCCTTCATTGCTATCGAACTTGAACAATTTCAATTCACAATCACCTTCAAGTGGCCTCACCATATCCCATAGTGTTCCATTCACTTGAGCTATCAAACAGCTAGCTGCTAACCCACTTGATATCTCCTTAGCAATGTCCATTGGGGTTGATATCCACTTCTTGCCTTCCTTGACAGCGCCATCGGGCAAAGTTATCCTGAAGGACATCACGGGAAAACAACATTACAAATGGAATATTCATTGCTAGTATGTAAAGCAGATGACTGCACATGTACTTGAATTTTTAACTCCCAGAGAATGTATACTGCAAAAAAAATGTAAGGGAATTGAATTGTATGTTACAAGGCAGAGGATATGCCTGCAGTCCATATTTTTCATAATGTAGGACGCATGCTGAGGTTCAAAATCATATGATTCACTACTGTATGCCTAGGCAGATAATGCAAGTTGACCGAACCCTGCAGCTGTTCGGATAGTTTTCTTTCTCAGAAATAGTTGGATAGCTTTCTTTCTCAGCAATAGCGTAATCCTGATATCTCATCAACAATCAACTGCTCCAGTAAAATACTTCAAAAACTTGTCTCAAATATGCAGCAGAAAATGCGCCTATCGAATTCTCTTATTGCGTTATATCTCAATGCCTGATTTATTTAACCTCCATCTACCCCCTCTTCATCTCATAACGTGCGGCACAAATACACACTGCTACACAAGTCGCGATTCAATCGTTCCCTGTTGATTCACTGCGCTAATTATACAAAAAAAAACACCCAAGAAGATCGTGAGAGCACTCACTTGATGGGCTCGCCGCCGATGTTGAGGAGCGCAAGGGCCTGCCGGGCCTGGATCTCCTTGAACAAGCGGATCCGCTTCTGTGTCACCGCCTCCAGGTAGGCCTCGTCCGGCACGACAGTCGGAGGCGGGGCCGGCGCCTTCCCCTTCGCATCCTTCCCGGCAGCGGAGTTCTCTCCCATCGCAGCGGTGGCGGAGAGGTGGAGGGAGGAGAGGAAGAGGAGGCGAGCGGGGCGGGGCGGGGCGGGAGCGGGGGGAGGAAGCGAGGTGGATGCTGCCGGAGGAGCGAGAGGCCTCGCCGGAGGCAGACGAGCATAAAGAGGCGGCCGCGGCGGCGAGGAGAGCTGAGCCGCTGTGAGGTGAACAAGGGTTTGAGCCCGAGGGTTTTGAGTTTCGACTTGTAGCAAGGGTTTGAGCCCGAGGCCTGATTGATATGTTGATTTATGATTTTTAATTAAAAATTAAAAATTTTAATTATTTACGATGGAGATTATAAAGAGAGAGAGGTATTCACTTGTGATTTTAGATAGTATAGATAGTGAGTTTTTAATGTGTACTATAATTAACTTGTAGACTTTGTTTTTAAAAATAATCCGTTTAAAAATTAGATACTGTAGCAAAAGTCAAAAATTATTTTAAAAATCGAAAAAACAGACCCATTGACTTCTCCTAGAGGCTATCGAAATGAACTGAACTTTTTGAAACGAATTTTTGAATGACTTCTAAGTTCAAATTTGATAAGCCGAGTAGTTGTCCGTGTCAGGAGTCAGATCGGAATCAAGTCGGCATCTAGTTAAATCCGATGCATTAAACTCAAAAGAGATGACATTAGATCTGTGCCTTTGGACTTCACCCACGTTGGCTCCGATTGCTTCGACTACACACGGAGTGTATCAGGGAATCTAGCTAACTCTGCTACGAGCACACATATGACTTCCAAGATCATTGCTTCATGTACACGAAATATGTACCAAGAAGGTTGCTCATTACTACTACTACTATGTACATATAAGGAATCGTACCAGGAGATTTCATGAGCCTTAACTCAAAAATTTAGTTGTGGGTATAACTGAATTTGGTATTTTATTTACTATTTGGGTATGTTGCTATTTGGATTAGTTTATACGACTGATATAGCACTTTGGCAACATTAATTCTTAAGAATTTGATGACACCCTAGTTGTAGCTAACATGATACCCTCTAGAGATTTACTATTTAAAAGTGAAGGTTTTACTCAAATTTTAGTTTGAGATGTCAGATTTAAGTTCAAGAATGAGTTTGTTTTTGCGTGAATACTGCAATGTTTTGTCTTGTTATCGTAGCTCGATATAAAGGATTTACTTTAATTTATTCTCTATTAATAATACAAGAATTCCTTTCATCTAGACAATTTCACAACATCAGTTCCCCACCTCCGGCCAAAATCAATCAAGGATGGACTTTTTCCTTTGATTTTCCTTCTAGCTAATTCCCCCGAAGTCTGAACCCTCTCCTCGGTGACCACACATTGCAATTTCTCGCCGTTGACCAACTCCCCTCCCGCCCTACCACCGCTCACCCGTTGCTGACGATCGATCGGTAACCTATTGTGTTCTCAGCTAAAACACAATAGCCAATCGGTGCTCTGGTCGAGCAGTGTGATAAATCCGTATGCTTTGCCGGCCCACGACCGTTGACTGCCACAAAGCAGCTCGCGCTCCTCGTGGCCGATCCGCCATTCCCTCTTCTCCCGTTCGGTCTGCACGATGGAGAATGCGGTTGTTCATGTTACGAGCGCCGTCGGCCGCGAACGCGCGCTGCAGTTGTGGGCGTCGGTGGGGACACCGGGAGCGAGGTGGGGCGGCTCAACGCCGCCCTGGGAGACGTCAAGTCGGTGCTCGCCGAGGCGCAGGGGAAGGAGATCCAGAACGAGGAGTTGGTGCGGTTTCTCAAGGAAGCCTGGCATGTGGCTTCCCGTGGCGACGACCTTCGGAGCGAGCTGGAGTACTACCGCATCCGGGAGGAGCTGCAGCGGGACGATCTCTAAGGATGACGATACTGTTGATTTGTGATCCAAATTCTATATATAAATTAGGCTAGCTTCTGAACGGAACGTAGCGTATGGATCCTAGTCAAATTAGGGTTTCCTTATTATATATATCCTGTAAGCCGCCGGTTGGGATAGATCATCAGAGTTGTAAATCCCCGGCGTTGTAACCTCACCCCGATATAGTGAAGATTATTGCTGGCTGGCGCCCGTGGTTTTTCCCCTCTCGCATTAGGAGTGTTTTCCACGTTAAATCTTGTGTCTTTCTGCGATTGATCTTGTTTACTTCGTTGTTTCTTCCGCCGTCGCGTGCAACAGACACAAGGTCAGGAAACTAACTCACTGAACTCTTCGGTGTGTGACTATATGATTATGGTTCATGTTTGTTCGCGTCCGCCGGGGCGACCCCAACGCCCCGGCACGCCGCCGGCCGCCCCGGCCACGGCGTCCAACCCCTCCTATGCCCCCCCAGATCCGGCACCCCCTCTCCCAGATCTCCCTGCTCCGCGGTCGCCTCGCCTCCCGCTGCGCCGTGGTCATGTAGCAGAGCCGTCCTAACCGTCCCTCCACCATCACCGCTTCCGCTATCCCCGCCGCCCCCGGGTCGGCTGCCGTGCTGGAGTGTAGCCGGACCCGGTCCGGCCCTAACCACCCTCCGCCTACCTTCTTCCCCCGTCTAGCAGGCTCCGAAGCCCCGCCGGCCACCACCGCCCCAATTGGGTCCCTTCACCAACCTCTTGGAGCCCCGGTCGAGGAGAGGCGGCCATCCCTCCGGTCCCCAGCAACAATGATCCGCCACCCGTCGATCCAGCAAGCCTTCCACCAAGCCTTCGCATTGAAGATGTGCCCAACAACCGCATTGAGGTCAAGGCGCCGCATATCCCTCAAAATCCTCCTCGGGCCAGGCCTTCGGCGCGCAGAGTCTCCTTCGCGGACGACCTCGCCGCACGACGCCTCAAATTCATCATTACTGCTCCACCCGACCTCCTGCAAGCGGGAAGGTATGATGACTCCCAACGGCGCCCCTCCTCTCCTGTCTCGTCGTCTTCATCCCCCTGTGCTGCCAGCGGCGCTGCGCTTTCAAAGCAGCACACTTCCCATGCTCCGTGGACTTTGGTAAAGCCCAAGCACCGGTGGCTAAGAGCTCACAACCGGTCGTCTGCCAGTTCCAAGATCTCTCGCTCGTCTGCCGCTTCATCGCATTCAAGCCGCAACCACCAATGCTTTCTGTAATACACTAAAGGGAGATGCTTCAATTGCTTAAGTCATGACCATCTCGCTCGTTCTTGCCACGACCCAGCGAAGTGCCTCCGCTGTTTCCGCTCGGGTCATAAGGCAAGAGTGTGCCCAAGTAGCGCCAGAAGGCCAGCTCCATCAACTTGCCTCTCCCCTCCGACTGCCCCAACGGTGCCACCTCCGAGTGCCCGGCCGATCCTCCCAGCTTCACCAGCCGCACCTCCTTTCGTGCCTGTGCTCCGTGCAATGGCGAACCCTCTCCTTGGCGACCCAGCTACCCAGCCGGTGGAAGATGTGTGCGTCATCCCCTCCTCTAGGGATTTGCAGAGAGAGCTCCAACGCCATGAAGCTTACTCGGCCGTGCTTTGGCTGGGCAAGTCGAGGCTGGACATGACCTCAGAACAGTCACCGAAGCCATACGAAGAAGATTCAACTTGCGGTCGGTGGATTTCTCTGTACACCACTACCCGGAGAATTACCTCGTCAACTTCGAGCACACAATTTCCATATATGCCTTATCTCTATATGACATATCCCCTTATACTCTCATATATATATATATATATATATATATATGGCTCTTTGGGTTTTATATCAATACACACAATATTTATAACATTTTCGTTCCGTAGCATCCCCCCCAACATCCTTGCTTGCCAAAATTAAGGAAGAGTCTCAATCCTGGATCCTAGCGGGGGCAAAGAGGCTAGCGGAGCTCATACCTTCCTCGGTAATGAGCCTTTTCTGCAAGAGTTTTCCAATTCCTTCGGCAAGTTGCAACAAAGGAACCTAAGCACATTGATGCTATTTGGGCCACATGACTTGGATTTTGCAAACACATTTCGACAAGAATTCAATGAGGTAAAGTCAGTCCGTGTATTGAAATTGGAGATGGCAGTCTTTGATTTGGATTCACTGATAGGCAACATCTCAGCATTTATCAATCTTCGCTATCTGGAGTTGGGCTGCTTTTATAAGGGCCCCAGATTGGAATTGCCAGAGGCTATATGTATGCTATATCATCTACAAATCCTGGATATAAAGAAGAACTGGGGAACTAGCACAGTTTTACCGAGAGGCATGAACAAGCTTGTTAACTTGCGCCATTTTATCGCCGAGGAGGAGTTACATGCGAAAATAGTCGGCATTGGGAATATGGTTTCCCTTCAAGAGCTCAAGGTATTTGGTGTCAGAAATGCGAGTGAGTTCAACATATCGCAGCTGAGAAGATTAAATCAGATTAGAGGATCAATTAGCATTTACAATCTTAATGATGTAGGAAGCCAAGAGGAGGCCGTTGAAGCAAGGATCTGTGACAAGGTCCACCTCGCTACACTGCACTTATCATGGTACGGTGTGTTTAGGAAGAGAGTTAGTTCAAGAAGTATTCTTCCTATCCTTGAGGATCTTAAACCACATGCAGGCCTTGTAAATCTGAGAATCGAAGCATACAGACATCCTGTACCATCATGGCTCAGCAACAATGTCCATCTCACCTCATTGCGGTCACTTCATCTGGAAGACTGCCTTCACTGGGGGACAATTCCACATCCCCGGCAGTTACCTCTGCTCCGAGAGCTGCATTTGATTAACTTGCCTCGTGTTTTCAAAATAGAGATTGGCCGTTTGGAGATACTGGAATTACGCAGATTGCCAAAATTGAGGCAGTGCATAGATTTGGACAAGGAGCAGTCATCAGCAGATCTACGGGTTCTTGAAGTGGAGGAGTGCGTTAGATTGAAGGAGTTCCCATTTCAGCTATTCATTTCTTCTGATATGCAAAGTGAATACCACTTTACTGGTCTTCGCAGGCTTCAGGTACACATTTGCTTATGTCACACTAGCATCTCGAACCTTCTGCTCATAGATTCTTTAGAAGATATAGATTTGTGGTGTGTGCCCTCAAATTGTGAGAAATTTCGACTTAAACCATTAGGCGCATCAAATGGGTTGCGCATGGAAATCAAAGGAAATAGAGATGTTTTGAGAATAGAGGAAAGATTGTTCACATTTGACAAACTCAGGGATTTGCTGGAGCTTGAAATCAGCAATTATCCAAGTCTGACATATCTAGTATGGGAAGGCTTCCAAAAGTTGGCATCATTGAAAAAGTTGAAAATGATCAGGTGCTGCAAACTATTTTCTAGCAATTGCGAGCTCTCTATGCCGCCATCAATCGAAGAACTCGAGTTTCGTTGGTGCAACATTACAGGGAAACAACTGTCGCAAGTCCTACTGAACCTTCCTTTACTTAAGAATTTCAACTTAATTAATTGTCAAGAGGTAACATCCTTACCTGTAGGGTTGTTTACAGATGAACACAGCCAAATGGCAGAAGGCTCCTGGTACATCCCTCCCAATTGCTTGACGACTCTGGAAAAGTTGCAGATCTCTTTCGAGAGAGGTTCAGGGGATGCTGTGAGCTCAACGATGCATTTTTCAAGCGAGCAAGGCTTTGGAATATTTATCTCTCTTAAGAAAATTGTCATAGAAGACTGTCCTACTCTCCTATCTACTGTGATTTCAGGAGTATCTGACATACCTGCATCCTCTCTAGTAAAACTCTCTGTGACTGGCATCAAAGACAGGCTTCTTCAATTCTCAGAACTCTCTTCCCTTGTTGAATTAGATGTCTTAGATTGCCCATCTTTGACATGTGTCAACCTGGATTCTTGCACTGCATTAGAAAAGCTGTGTATTGCAGGATGCGGCTTGTTATGGTCACTTGAAGGTTTGCAGTCATGTAAAGCATTGCAGCATTTGAGCATCAAAAATTGTAAGGTCCTGCATTCACTCAGAGCATCACTCACCCTTACAACACTGAACATAAAGGAGAATCCAAATTTAGCGTACGTGGACCTGCATTCGTGTACGGCACTGCAGAAACTATGCATTGAAGACTGCCCTGCAGTGGCGTCGTGGGAAGGTGTTAAATCCCTTATTGGTCTTGAGTACTTGAAAGTTAAAAACTCTCCAGGCTTCACAAGTTCGTGGATATCAGCATCGGCAGAAGTTGAGAGAGAACACAACTACTTCCTGCTACCACTTCAAGTGCTAGACATCGATGACATTGGTGTCCTTTGTATGCCCCTATGCAGTCAGTTAACTTCTCTGAAGACATTGACCATTCATGGAGCTCGTGATGCTCGACATGACTATGTGGACGCCTTGACAGATAACCATGAGAAAGCACTGCTACTTCTCACCTCGTTGACACATCTCGCATTCGTCAAGTTTGAGCATCTCCGGTCACTTCCTGCAGAACTTCAATCCCTTACATCACTGCAGAGATTAACTCTTGACAATTGTGAACGTATCACTTCCCTACCGGTGGGGGGTCTCCCAGCTTCACTGAAAGACATGGAACTCTACTGTTGCAGCGAAGAGCTAAATGCTCTGTGCAGAGTGATGCGTAGAGTTCAAAAGCTATATTTACGGGTCGATGGAACCGACGAGGAATAAATTAGCTTATTTATATGTACCTGGATGTTGTCATTATGTCATAGCTCTCCTTTCTAGGTTGGAATCATGTTTGGGCCGTGAGAGCTTCAGTGTTCAGGTCTCTTTTCCATACACACAAAGAAGTTTCAAATTTTAAATCTGCTTCAGGATTATCAGATTTCTACTTATTCTGTCTATTGTTTGACAGTGATCTGGCAAACCTCAGGAATTTTTATTTATCAAACACAACCAAAATTTTGATATTTTATCCTCCATAAGTTTGTTCCCGATTATTTGTATATAACAGAATTCTATGATTATTTGTTAGTAGAATAGAGGGAGGCTGGGGGGGCGGCGGCGACGGGTGATGAACTGAGCCGGAGGGCGGTTGGCGAGGTGAGGGTTGAGAGAATGTTAGGTTGAGCGGGGTGGCCAGCGGGGGCGGGGGAGTTGGAGCCTGCAGTGCTAGACACGCAAGCTTGGGGAGCTTGATGAGGTACTCCTTTAAGTTTTGGAAAGCCTATGTGCACTCGTCGGTCCATTGGAAGTCGTCAGAACTGCAAAGGGTCTTGAAGAAAAGGATCGCCCGCTCCACGGCCCTTGACAAGAAGCAGTTGATGGCAGCGAGGCATGCTGTCAGCCTCTGGATCTTCCTGACGGTCTTAGGCGGCTCCATGGATAATATAGCGTCAATTTTGTCAGGGTTGGCCTTTATGCAGATATAGGGAGAGAGAGAGGGAGGGAGCTAGGGCCAGAGCTGGGGGAGAGGCGGGTCAAAGCAAGGACCACGGCGAGGAAGGGGACCAAGGGCGGTGGCCGGCCGGAGTCTAGGTCTTCTGCGTACAGTACAACGGCGAGAGAGAGGTAGAGGAGAGGAGCTAGGCGGGGGAGGGGGGAGGGAGGGGGAGGCTGTACAGGCTCGGGTGGAGCTAGTGTGGAGGGGGAGGCGCTAGGTCGAAGCAGCTTGGTGCGGCCAGCGCACACGCCGGGCGCAGGTCAGAGAGAATAGGGGAGGGGGAGAGAAGGGAGAGGGGGAAGGCCATGGTACAGGCTCGGGTGGAGCTAGTACGGAGGGGGAGGCGCTAGGGAAAGCGGTTTAGTGCGACAGCGCACACGCACGCAAGTGGTCGAGAGAGAATAGGGGAGGGGGAGAGAAGGGAGAAAGGGGGTGGCTAGCTGGTCCAAGTGGGCGAAAGAGGAAGGAGGCTGGGAGGGAAAATGGGCTGAGGCCTCAAAGAAAATTTCAAATTGCAAAATTTTTGAAATACCAGCAAAAATCACGGAGCCAATTTTTGAAATTGAACTCAAATTTTGAAATTACACTAGCACAAACGAACATGTCCAAAATGGGATGTTACATGCCGGAGCCTGAGATACTGAAGAAAGCAGTATAGAAGATGCGTACCATGCCACTATTATTATCTAGACCTCTTCTTACAAAATATCAGCTCTCTCCTTCATATCGCCCTAAGGATTATATTTATAACCATGAGGAGGTTGTTTACACTAATACCTATATTGAGGTCTGTAACAGTAAGGGCAAACATATCTATTCGTTGGCACAACCATTTTGGGCTGGCCATGTAATTTACACATGCAATGAGTCTTTGGTGTAGTGAGCCGATTGGAACAAGGGGTGGGCCACTTCCCTATTTGGAATATTTATATTGATTTTAGTACAACAAAGTTCTTTCCAGTTTCCGAACTATGAAGGAGAAAACGAGATTCAGTGACTTCGGTTACGCCAATTGCCTTTATATGTGGGCAAATTCTGCAGGTGATTGTACGGAACTTTAGCTAAAAATAGAATTTTTTTAATAAAATGTGTCGAGTGAATCCCATTCCTTATTGTGCACCTGTACTTCCACCACCAGTAAAAAAATTGTACAAATAGTAAAAAAAAAGACCTTGAAAAATGTATTGACAAAAACAATCGACCATGTCATAAAAAACAGGGGAATGTTGGGGAGATTTTGCCTCTCTATTAGAAACAACCATATTCTACTAAAAACAAAATCCCCAAAAAAAAAAAGATGAGAAAAGCAACATGATCAAGGAATTAAAGCCTTCTGAACAAAAACAAGCTGCTGATGCCCAACTCTTAAGAATCTCGTAAGTTTTATATCCTTTTGTCCAGTGGAAACTAGACATGGAACTGCAGCTCGTGCCCACCCTGCTCGTCACCGTCTGCGGCGTGCTGCTTCTGATCGGCGTTCTGCGCCGCAGCTCCTTCCCCTTCCCCCACAGAAACGCGTACAGCCGGCCCCACGATGACGAACAACGTCCCCAATACGCTGCAGATCAATCATGGCGGTAAACGGCCTGAGAGACCATGTGCAGGTAACCCCAGCTGTGTGATGAGTAATTGACTCGTGTCCTAGAAAGTTTGAGTTTGTTCCGGGTATTTTTATGCTTTTTACCGATGCGGATATTTATTTAAATCATCTGGTGCGGTGCTATGTAATGTGTTTTCTTGTCGGTGATGACTGCAGGACTTTGAGACGGAGTCGTGGCGAGACACGGGTGACCGGACTAGGCACAAAGCGTCTTGAGGTCGAGCGGTCGGGATGTGTCGAAGACGGCAAGGACTCGAAGTGGCTGCGAGCGTCTGCGCGGCAAGAGACGAGGAAGCTTCCAGGAAGGTGCAGGAGGGGCGTTTTGGAAAATACGCAAAGCTGCAAAATTGGAAGCGGATATTATATGGGATGATCCATTAATGGAGAGGTGTTGTAACCTAATGGGTATAATTGAGTGTAAACCCATTAGTGGAGAGGAGTTGTAACCTAATGGGTATAATTGAGTATAAACCCATTAGTGGAGAGTGGTGTGACCTAATGGGTAAAGTAATCTACTAGACCCATTAGTGGAGGCTATAAATAGAGGTGCTCTCTAGGTGGAGAAGTGCACCTTGAGAAAGAGAGAGATAGAAATGGGTATGAGTATTAGGATTTCCTAATGCTTGTGCTCTTGGGAGAGAAAAATTGTATGCAAGTTTTAATGTTTTATTCTCTCCTTGTGGGTGTTCTTGGATGAGACATGGAAGAGTTGATATAAACATTCATCGCTCTTCGTCTCAATATGAACACGCTTATTTTATGTCTTGTGCTATTTACTTGCCTTCCTTTTAATTTAATGTTCTTGTTCTAGTTGCTATATATATATATATATATTTGCTTTGAACGGGGATTCATCTCAAAGCGCCTTGGCTAGTTCATCCCAAAAGCAAAGTTTAATATGGTTGTTTATTGATCTATGATGGGAGAATGCCTCAAGATCAGTTGATCGTTTTATTCCGAAGAGCATTAGGAGGCAAATGAGTTCTTTCTTTTGTCTGATCCTCTCTTGAATCCTGAGGTTGTAGCAGCAAGTTGTTTTGAGCAGCAAGCAGCAGTAAATGTCGGCCATATGTTTTGATAGCCGTACATCACCCATCAGCCAAGGATGGACGTGGCATAGATAGCCAACTGTGACTGCTGTTCGGACTGGTATCATGCTCAGTTTGGTCTCTTCTTTGTGCTTCTTTTAAACTGATTTGTGTGCTGCACTTGCTGCTGATTTGAGTGCAGATTTTAATGTTTCAAAGTGCAGTTTTATTGCAAATAAATCTGCAGTTTTATTTTCCTTTTTCTCTGTTGTCAACCATTGCCTTCGTTGCACTTCTTTGCAGATTTCTGCTTTTCTTGGCTGCAGCTAGCAAAGTGCTCCTAGTGCTATGTTTGGTTACGTTTCTCTGCACTCCCAGTAAGGTTTTGGACAGCAACATGTGCTCTCTTTTGCCGCTATTTTAGGAGCAGTTTTGCTGCTATTTTTGTTCTGTTTACAGGGTGTTTTGCTGCCCACTGGACAGCAGTTCGTGCCTGCTTTGGGTGCTGTTCTTGCTTGCTGTTTTGGCCAGTTTATTGCTGCAGTTTCGGCCAGCACTTGGTGCTAATTTGCTGCTATGTTGTCCTGCCTTCTCTTGGCTGTTTGCTTCAGTTCTGAAACCTTCTGTTCAGCCACAAGATTAGGTTACAGCCAGCTCATTTCCTGTTCTCCTTTTTAGTTTCCAGCAGGTTCTGTCTCTTTCCTTTTTCAGTGCAGACCGTAGCTTTTTCAGTTCAGTTTTCTACAGAAATCAGTGCTTGTGTTCAATTCCCTGTTTGGTGTTCGGTTGGGTGTCAATCTCTTGGTGTTCTCTTGGCTGCAGCAAGTAGTACTTTTAGCAGCAAGGTTCAAGGTTCTTGTGCTGCATGTTTCAAGTCTTTTGCTCCCTGGTTTCTTTTATATATATATATATATATATATAGCTTTTGATCTACTAAGTTTCAGTCAGTTGTGGGCTGTTTTGGATAGCTGCAAAATTGAATTGGGTTTTTCTGCGTGTAGTCCTCCTTTTCAGAGTGTTTAATTTCAGTAGTTCCTCATTGTCTTTGCATTTCGTCTTATAGTTCCCTCTTTTAGCTCTCTTTGCTATAGGATTGTTGTGAGATTTCTCAAGATATTTTAAAAGGCATCATTCACCCCCCTCTGTTGCCATTTCCGATCCTACACGGCCAGTGCCATCAAGGTATGTAGATTGACATCTGCTGCGTTTGCCACAGTGCACAGGTACAGAGCTCTGAAGAAACTGAGTCCACCTTCCTAAGAAGATACTGGTGCCAAGCAACACCGAGTCCATGATCACTGGCAATCATCGCGAGCGAGTTGACCATGGAAGGGTAGATCGGTCCACGACGCTCGGCTTGACCGCCCACGACATCAGGATGAACGTGACGCCGGTGTTGAAAACCCCCTGGCGTAATGGAGCAAAATTTCATATTTCGTAGGTAAGAGACGACATGAAGCCTGGACTACAGCAGTGAACTGACATGTATATGCACTGTCTTACCGAGTAGATGACTGTCAGAAGTTGCAGATCCCACTTGAGCCTCCACGCCGACTTCTCAGGGTCGATCAGAATGCCAATCACGAAAGCTTGCAGGCGTCAAGACAGGCACGCCAGCGTTGCTGCCCAATAAAAAGCCTAACCTGCAGTTGCATTTGCAGTAACATTAGATACTGAAACATTGGATTGGCAGGTTCAAGACCGAATTGGCACCTGTACGATGAACCAAAAGGCGTAACCAAGGCAGCAGCCGCACAAGAACAGTGTGCCGGCGACCATATTGCGGTGAACGGCTGGGCTCGCCGCCGCTTGGGCGTGGGACTTCAGAAGGTGGGTAGGCCATGGATGATGCAGCATCTTGCCTCTGTACAGGCTGACCATCATCGTTCCTCCTACGCAGGCCATGATACCGAAGAGCTTCATCTTCCCAGCCCGGTTTGCAAGCACCAGCTTCTCCGCCCTGAAGCACATTGCGCGCGCGCAGGTTGGTAATAACATTTGCGCCACATGTAGTGTTCAGATTTGTTTATGGCTGGTTCGAGTACCGGAGTATGATGGCGATGACGGAGGTGACGATGGGGATCAGGTTCAGGAAGACGACGGAATACGTGGCGCTGGTGCTGCGCAGGCCGTAGTAGTACAGCCCCATTGCTAGGATAACCCTAGATCAGGGAGAGGTAGAAGATTCGAGTTCAAAATATTGGCAAACAGTACAGTCCTTGCTCTTTAGGGTCTGTACTGTCAGAAGATTGACTATCTAGTTACTAAACGTGAAATCAGGTGCTGGTAGTACGAGCTGAACAGATCAATTAAGCTTCCGTATTGCCTTAAGGGAGTGTTCATAGTGACAAGTAGCTTATGATTTTTTTTACTATAATTGGCTGTTTTTTCTATAGTTGAGTTAGCTTATTTAATATAATTAAAATTAAAAAATTTAATATATATATATTAATTCATCACAGACAATAAAAAAAATAAAAAAACCGAAAATAGTAAAATAAAATAAAAAATACAACAGTGAAAAAAAAGACGTCGCCATCGCCAAAAGCCGTCGCTGTCTGAGCGCGCGCTAAGAGACGCTTCTGTACTGAATATATATAATTACGAAATCAGGTCCCTGACTCCTTATACAATGTGGATTATGCATTCAAATCCCTATGCTACTTTTTCTACAGGAACCAAAATCGTGATTAACATTGCAGATATATTATCAGTATGATACTGTAGTAACGGAAAATTATTTTATTTTGGTCGATATAGCTGAAGTCGGTACAATATCTACTTTAATTAACTTGTAGACTCCATCTTGAAAAAACACACCGTTTGAAAACTAGTTACTATAGTATAAATCGAAAGACACAAGCAACAAGCCGAAAAGACTTCCCATCTTTTTTTGTGAGTCTGTTTTTTCTCTCTTAGGGGGTGATCAGTTTGGAGTTTTTTCATTTAGCGACTAAACACCGTGTGCAAATGATTTAAAACACTCTGTAGCACTTTTGTCACGTGGTGAATTTTTTTTTGTTTTTTGGTTTTTTTGCATTCTGTTTTTTTCTCATATTCCTTTGCATTGTCCGCACTAGACTAGCGAGCCGTTTTTATTTTTACATTTTTTAAAATTTAATTATGCCTAACATACAATTCAGCTACAATGTTTTTTCAGCCAGCTACAGTGTTTTTTCAGCAAAAGCTAAAAGCCATCGCTGTTCCGATCACCCCCTTAAACATGCTTATGACCAAAATTGTGTTTGCTGCCTTCCAGTTAGGACGTAAGACAACTTAAATGTAAGTATTTTAGTACCCCCATGTTTCAAAAATATAATCACATAAAATTTCCAATCTTTTTGCAAATTATGATGGACGCTTGCATGTGAATTCTCTCTCTCTCTCTCTTGTTGCAAATACTAGATGACTAAAAGACAATATATATAGAAGTTGAGTGTAACGGAAATAAGGATATTGCGATGGATCTATAGTCATATAAGGTAGGATCGAATCCACAATGATAATATATATGATAAGGTGGATGTAGCATCAATTAAAGATAAATTTGTCTAATATCACTTGAGATGGTTTGGACATCTTCAACAGATACTTCCTGAGACATCGGTACATAGTGACACATAGGATTTAGAATTAATTTTTCATGTCCGACACTCATGCTTTTCACCACAAAATGAATCTCAATCATAAGAAAACTCAATGGATTGTCTACGGCTTCTATCAGTAATATATTATTTATCTTTTTTATCAGTTTAAGATTTTAAATGATCTTATTCGTATATGAAATCAAATATAACATCAAAGCCAAGCTGGGGCCTAGAACCAGCTCGTTTAAAGTCTCGTGAACCCTGCATAGGTACCTGTCTTGAAATATAGAAATATGGAAACACAGATCTTGAAAAAAAAAGATATGGAAAAAATTCGCTCCGCCAGCTATATCTAGGAACTATATAGTAGTGCCCCCAGCCTCTCGCGCACACTAGCTAGATTTGTTAAGTCACACACTGGTGCGTAGATGGCTTCGCTGCTTCCTTGGCTGTCATGGCTTCTCATCTCCCTCCTCTCCGTCTACCTCCTCGACCTCCTGGCCCACGCGCGACGCCGCCTCCCGCCGGGCCCCCGCCCGCTACCGCTTATCGGCAGCCTCCACCTCCTCGGCAACCAGCCACACCGCTCGCTCGCCCGCCTAGCCAAGACTTACGGCCCGCTCATGTCCCTCCGCCTGGGCGCGGTCACCACCGTGGTCGTCTCCTCCCCGGACGTCGCCCGCGAGTTCCTGCAGAAGCACGACACCGTCTTCGCCACCCGGTCTGTGCCCGACTCCGTCGGTGAGCATGCCGCGAACTCTGTCCCCTGGCTGCCCCCCGCGCCGCGGTGGCGTGCGCTCCGCAAGATCATGGCCACGGAGCTGTTCGCGCCGCACCGGCTCGACGCGCTCGAGCACCTCCGGCGCGAGAAGGTGCAGGAGCTCGTGGACCACGTCGGGCGACTGGCGCGCGAGGGCGCGGTGGTCGACCTCGGCCGCGTGGCTTTCACGACCAGCCTCAACCTTCTGTCGCGCACCATGTTCTGCTGTGACCTGACGGATCTCGACGACCACGGTGGGTCGAAAGAGTTCCAAGAACTGGTGACACAGATCATGGAGGCCGCGGGGAGCCCGAACGTGTCGGACTTCTTCCCGGCCCTCGCGGCGGCCGACCTGCAGGGCTGGCGCCGGCGGTTGGCGCGGCTGTTCGCGCGGCTGCACCGGCTGTTCGACGTGGAGGTGGACGGGAGGCTGCGCGCCCGCGACGCTGGCGAGCCTAGGAAGAACGACTTCCTCGACGTGCTGCTCGGGCTTGCCGCGCGGGACGATGACACGGCGGGGCTGGACAGAATCACGCTCCGGTCGCTGTTCACGGTAAGGATGCGTAGGGCTATCTTTAGACTTTAGGTCATTTTCACATCAATTTCTGCTTTTAGTTAATGCTTAGAAAAATCAAATATCAATATAAACATTCGACTTTTAAAAATAGCTTACCTACTAATTTTGCTACCGTCTAACTCCGAAGATAAGGCAAAAAGTCACAGGTACATCATCTACCCTACTCCTTTAACTCATATCATACGTACAAATCTTTATCACTTTTTTCACCACTCGTCCACTCTTTATAAGAGTCACTTCTTTCAGATATTATTATTTATTTTTAATTAAAATTCAAAAATCACAACAAAAAAACTATACACAAAAACTAATATGAACACCTCCCCTAAGCTGCTCTCATGAAATTTCGTGACATGATCGGATCTGGGGTATTACAAAATGAATGATTTTTTTGTTTAGAAAGGTAAGCGATCTAAGGCAACATATTCTATGTTGCACGAGGTTCAGAATGGGCAGCTGGGTCAACTACGTCGTTATCAACTAATAGACCTTTTTTTGGGCCACCAATCAACCAATAGACTTGACCGCACGATTATGTATTTCTAGTCTTTTTATATAGACTGAGACTGAGACTGCTTCGAATTGTTCCATCAATTTCTAGTCTATATTTCTAGAGAGGTTGCTAGGTATTGTTCGATTATACTACCAGAGTTGACCGAGCAATTGCACTATTTTCTATGTTTCTAGTCCATATATGTTACTAGACTCCCCCATAAACACCTCGCCCTCCATGGAGTACAACAGATCGCACGTCTCCGACGACCACCTTCCGGCCAAATCGTAACTCCTCTCATGTCAAGCTTGAACTCGAAAACCTACCAAAAACAGTAGGTTTTAGGAAGAAAATCATAGAACTGTATGCTGCATGTTTAGTATATCTGAGTTAATAAAATTTTATGAGGATACTGATTTCACAAAATATTTATATTACAGGACCTGTTTGCTGCCGGAAGTGACACAAGCTCTAGCACAGTGGAGTGGGCGATGGTGGAATTGCTTCAAAACCCATTGTCAATGGCTAAAGCTCGTGATGAACTTGCACGGGTTATCTGCTCGACAAGAAATATCGAAGAATCTGAAATTGGCCAGCTGCCCTATCTTCAGGCTGTTGTAAAAGAAACCTTTAGACTGCATCCTCCTGTTCCATTGTTGTTACCACGCCAAGCTGAGACAACGATAGAAGTAATGGGTTACACAATTCCGAAAGGTGCACGCGTGCTGGTAAACGTATGGGCGATGGGTAGAGACGAAGACATATGGCCTGAACCTGACAAGTTCATGCCAGAGAGATTTGCCCAAAGGACAGTCGACTTCAGAGGCGGAGATTTTGAGCTCATCCCATTTGGTGCAGGACGTCGGATCTGCCCAGGAATGCCGTTGGCTATTAGGATGGTGCATCTGGTTCTTGCATCGTTACTAAATCAGTTCGAGTGGAGGCTCTCGGTTGAGGTGGAAAGAAATGGGATTGATATGACAGAGAAGTTTGGAGTGACGCTGAAAAAAGCCACGCCTCTCTGTGCTACAGCGACACCAATTTGAGTCAACAAGACAATCCATCGGTGAGAAGAGCATGTTCTTCCCTATATAAACAATGTATCATGCATATCAATAATGTGGCAATGTTTGTGTCATATTCAAGTTAATCACTAAACATCTTTAAGTATAACTACTATTCATTAATGATTAACCAAAGCAATTTATTACGATAATTAACCAAGGGTGACAAGATAGATAAAACATCAACAATCAAGAAAGGGTACCAAGTATCAAACGCATGGTATAGCTAAGCATCAATATCTAACACATAATTTAATAAATAATAATAAGCATGAAATTAATATTTGAAAGAAAAATATTTGCATTTGAAATCTAGGAGCAATATGATTAATCATAAGGATTTGTCTTGCTCAATAGTGGATAAAATTTGTTCTTGCTCAACTGCGACAGTGACATCACAATCTATAATCGCAAAAATAACCAAATTCAATAAAAATTAAACCCCGAGAGAAAATTCTAGAAAATCAGAAAATCTTAGCAGGTGGGGTCCATGGAATTTTGATTTTATTTTCAATTGTTTTTATTATGAAAAATTCTCTGCGACTGACAGGTGATGTCCAACTGAGTCTATATGGACTTGGTCCATGCGATGGTCTACAAGATTATGGGCCCATATGTTAGTAGCTACGGTCTGCGGACCAGGTCTATCCAGGTGTTTTTTTATTGGTGTGCCCCGCATGTCATGCACATATAAACTAAACTAGCTCTTAATTAGATTTTTAGGGTTAGCCAAAGCCGTCTCTGGCCGAGCTCGGCGCAGGCAAGGGGCCACCCGTCACTTCCAGAATGAACATAACGGCGTGGCGGAAGAGTCGAATTGGTACTTCTGAAGTCGTTCTCTCTTTCTGTTCTCCGCATGGAAATCATGTGACAACTTGACAATCTTGCCGTACTAATAGGGAAAATGACCCTCACCAAACGTTCCTCTCTTAGCCATGTTCTTACTGGCTTTAATTTCTTACTTCTGTTTTTGAAAGTTAAAGCTAATACGTATATCTTAAATTCTATAAGTTATTTCTATCAAACACTTTATATTTTCGTATATTGTAACATATAGTGTATTTTATTATATCACAATTTTTAAAAGTCGTATGGCGGTCCTAATATTGTAATGCATTATATTGCACCTTCGTTTGCTCTCTTTTTATGTATATATAATGCATTCAGCAATACGAATACTCTAACTTCTATAAATCTAAATTCTGTTTGAATAGACATACCCTTGGTCATGGGAAAGCTTGGTAATACTACACTTGGTAAGATTTTCTGTCTTCTAATTTTGAAGGGTTGAGAAGGATACAGAAGATAAGTGTAGTAGAGATGAGGATGCTGCGGTGAATCTATAGTCATACAAGGGCGTGATCGAATCCGTAACGATGATATATGCAATCGAATACGTAATGATGATATATGTGATACGGTAGGGGTAGCATCAATTGAAGAGAAGTTTGTCCAACATCACTTAAGATGGTTTGGACATCTCCAACGGATGCCTCCTGAGGCACTGATATGTAGCAAAATTTTAAGATGTATTGAAAATGCAAGAAGAGGTAAGGCCGATATGGGAGAAAACAATTAGAAGAGACTTGAGGGATTAGAATATATCTAAAAAATTATCTTCGATAGAAGCGCATGGAAGTTAGCGATCTACATACCGGAATCATAGCATAAGAAGAAGGTTTAGGAGTGGTGTTTGAGCCTCTCTGTTCAGATGGTAGGATATAGGTTTAGGGTTTTAACTTGTAGATTTTATTATAAGGTTCTCATTTCTTTGATCTTAAGGAGGTTTTACTCATAACTTGTTTTGGACAAAAGGTTTTGTTGTTATTATTATAGATGTGATGGAATGATGTAATGCGTGTGCGCTGGCGACTAATCGTGGAACAAGCATGGTAGATACATAGAATTTAGAATTAATTTTTCAGGTTCGACACTCGTGCTTTTCACCACAAAATGAAGCTCTACGGTTCCCTCGATCATAAGAAAACTCAATAGATTATCTGTGACTTCTATCAGCAACACATTATTTATCTTTTTTCATCAGTTTAAGATTTTGGCTCAAGCCATAGCATCACATGCCGGGTAATATGATTTGTAATAAGATATGGAAAAATTCGCTCCGCCAGGAACTATATAGTAGTGCCCCCAGCCTCTCGCGCACACTAGCTAGATTTGTTAGTCACACACACACACTGGTGCGTAGATGGCTTCGCTGCTTGCTTGGCTGCCATGGCTTCTCATCTCCCTCCTCTCCGTCTACCTCCTCGACCTCCTTGCCCACGCGCGACGCCGCCTCCCGCCGGGCCCCCGCCCACTGCCGCTTATCGGCAGCCTCCACCTCCTCGGCAACCAGCCACACCGCTCTTTCGCCCGCCTAGCCAAGACATACGGCCCGCTCATGTCCCTCCGCCTGGGCGCGGTCACCACCGTGGTCGTCTCCTCCCCGGACGTCGCCCGCGAGTTTCAGCAGAAGCACGACACCGTCTTCTCCACCCGGTCTGTGCCCGACTCCATCGGTGAGCATGCCGCGAACTCTGTCTCCTGGCTGCCCCCCGCGCCGCGGTGGCGTGCGCTCCGCAAGATCATGGCCACGGAGCTGTTCGCGCCGCACCGGCTCGACGCGCTCGAGCACCTCCGGCGCGAGAAGGTGCAGGAGCTCGTGGACCACGTCGGGCGACTGGCGCGCGAGGGCGCGGTGGTCGACATCGGCCGCGTGGCTTTCACGACCAGCCTCAACCTTCTGTCGCGCACCATGTTCTGCTGCGACCTGACGGATCTCGACGACCACGGTGGGTCGAAAGAGTTCCAAGAACTGGTGACAGAGATCATGGAGGCCGCGGCGAGCCCGAACGTGTCGGACTTCTTCTCGGCTCTCGCGGCGGCCGACCTGCAGGGCTGGCGCCGGCGGATGGCGCGGCTGTTCGCGCGGCTGCACCGGCTGTTCGACGTGGAGATGGACGGGAGGCTGCGCGCCCGCGACGCTGGCGAGCCTAGGAAGAACGACTTCCTCGACGTGCTGCTCGGGCTTGCCGCGCGGGACGATGACACGGCGGGGCTGGACAGAGTCACGCTCCGGTCGCTGTTCATGGTAAGGATGCGTAGGGCTATCTTTAGGCTATTTTCGCATTAGCTTCTGCTTTTCACTACTGTTTTAAAAAAATTAATATAAATATTTAATTTGTCAAAGTGATATATCTATTCCTTTTACTACCATCTAATTTTCAAGATAAGAGAGAGAGTCACGGATACATCACGCATCGCATTTCTCTCACTCCTGTTACGCGCACGTATCTCTATCACTTTTTTCACGCTCATATATTTTTTTATAAAAATCACTTCTTTCAAACATAACTATTTATTTTTGTCAAAATTTAAAAACCACAGCAAAAAAAAAACTATCCACAAAACCACTCTTTTGTATTGATTAAGTCTCCTACTAGATCCATAAGTTGCGATTGGAATCTTGATGTTGTGACTATGATTAAAATTTTTACTGTTTTTTCATTACCGATGGCTTTTTCAAGTGTTATCGAGTCGAGCTTTTAGCTCTATCTGAAGCTTGAAACCTAACCAGAGTTAGCTCGAGCTTGGTTCAAGTATATTTTGAGTCCTAGTCGAGCCTAACCAAGTTTGCTTGAGATCGGCTCGTTGACGTCGTTGTTGGCTATTTGTCAAAATTTATGGTTTAGAAATGGGCTATAGTCACCACATAGGCCCAAGTAGCCCACAAACATAACCACAAGTAGACAAAACATAGCTGTTTGTTTGCGTAATTTTTACCCAACAAAAGTTGCACATAAATAAGCCATTTATGGATTTTCCATAGGAAGAAAATTACCATTTACAGCTTTGTGGCATGTACCACTTTGAACATTTGAGCCATGTGGAATGTTGGTTAAGGTACAGGAGTACCTAGAGCAATATAAATGTCAAGCTTGAACTCGAAAACCTACCAAAAACAGTAGGTTTTAGGGAGAGAACTGTATGCTGCATGTTTAGCATATCTGAGTTAATGAAATTTTATGAGGATACTGATTTCACAAAATATTTACATTATAGGACGTGTTTGCTGCCGGAAGTGACACAAGCTCTAGCACAGTGGAGTGGGCAATGGTGGAATTGCTTCGAAACCCATTGTCCATGGCTAAAGCTCGTGATGAACTTGCACGAGCTATCTGCTCGAGAAGAAACATCGAAGAATCTGAAATTGGCCAGCTGCCCTATCTTCAGGCTGTTGTAAAAGAAACCTTTAGACTGCATCCTCCTGGTCCATTGTTGTTACCACGCCAGGCTGAGACAACGATAGAAGTAATGGGTTACACAATACCTAAAGGTGCACGCGTGCTGGTAAACATATGGGCGATGGGTAGAGACGAAGACATATGGCCTGAACCTGACAAGTTCATGCCAGAGAGATTCGCCAAAGGACAGTCGACTTCAGAGGCGGAGATTTTGAGCTCATCCCATTTGGTGCAGGACGCCGGATCTGCCCAGGGATGCCGTTGGCTATTAGGATGGTGCATCTGGTTCTTGCATCGTTGTTAAATCAGTTCAAGTGGAGGCTCCCGGTTGAGGTGGAAAGAAATGGGATTGATATGACAGAGAAGTTTGGAGTGACGCTGAAAAAAGCCACGCCTCTCTGTGCTACAGCGACACCAATTTGAGTCAACAAGGCAATCCATTGGTGAGAAGAGCATGTTCTTCCCCATATAAACAACGTATCATGCATATCAATAATGTGGCAATGTTTGTAATGGCAATGTTTGTGTCATATTCAAGTTAATCACTAAACATCTTTAAGTATAACTACTATTCATTAATGATTAACCAAAGCAATTTATTACGATAATTAACCAAGGGTGACAAGATAGATAAAACATCAACAATCAAGGAAGGGAATACCAAGTATCGAACGCATGGTATAGCTAAGCATCAATATCTAACACATAACTTAATAAATAATAATAAGCATGAAATTAATATTTGAAAGAAAAATACTTGCATTTGAAATCTAGGAGCAATATGATTAATCATAAGGATTTGTCTTGCTCAATAGTGGATAAAATTTGTTCTTGCTCAACTGCGACAGTGACATCAAAATCTATAATCGCAAAAAACAACCAAATTCAACAAAATTAAAATAAATTCAAATAAACTCTAAAATTATTATTTTAGTACTTATGGAAAGGTATTTAATTTAGATGAATTTAGAAATAAAAATCAAGTCATTTGGATTTAAAACGAGGGAGAGCGAGCTCTTCAAAGTTTGCCACGAGAGAAAATCCTAGAAAATCTTAACAGGTGGGGTCCACGGAATTTTGATTTTATTTTTTCAATTGTTTTCATCATGAAAGATTCTCTGCGGCTGACAGGTGATGTCCAACTGAGTCTTTATGGACTTGGTCCATGCGAAGGTCTACAAGGTTGTGGGCCCATATGCTAGTAGATAGGTTCTGCGGACCAGGTCTATCCAGGTGTTTTAATTGGTGTGGCCCGCATGTCACGCACACATAAACTAAACTAGCTCTTAATTAGATTTTCAGGGTTAGCCAAAGCCGTCTCTGGCCGAGCTCGGCGCAGGCAAGGGACCACCCCATTGGTGCCCACGTGCTCAAGCTCTCGACGGATAGGATCGTTACTGTTGGGCCAGGGCCCATTACTTCAAAACAAAATAGCAAAGGGACTATTTGAATTAATATTATATAAAAAAATACTGCCCATTTTTTTAAAGAAGTAAAAAAAAATGTCTGTTAAATAAACGAATCTTGCAGTGTTTTGAAGCGTTCACTGTGGAAACTTATCCGTAGCGTTCGCTGAAGGATGAGCTCCGTCCGGTCTCGTTTTTTTTCAAACTAAATAAATCACGTGAGAAATCAATGCTTTCCGCTAATTGTTTCGTCAAAATAAGGTGAACAGTTCTCTTAATTTGTCATAAAGAGTCGAATTGGTACGAACTAAGTCGTTTTCTCTTCTTGTTCTCCGCATGGAAATCATGTGTGAGACTGGTGACAACTTGACAATCTTGCCGTACTAATAGGGAAAATGACCCACACAAACGTTCTACTCCTAGTCCCGTCCTTACTGGCTTTAATTTCTTACTTCTATTTTTAAAAGCTAAAGCTAATACGGATATCTTAAATTCTATAAATTATTTATATCGACCACTTTATATTTTCGTATATTGTAACATATTGTGTATTTTGTTATATTATAATTTCATAAGTCGTATAGCATCAATTGAAGATATGCCTCATGAGGCACCAGTATGTAGTAAAATTTCAAGATGTACCGAAAATGCAAGAAAATACGAGGTCGATCATGGCTAACATAGGAGGAAGCAGTAAAAAGAGACTTGATAGATTAAAATGTATCTAAAGAATTATCTTCGATAGGTGCGCATAGAAGTTAGTGATCCACAAATAAGAACCATAGCATAAGAAGAAGGTTTAGGAGTGGTGTTTGAGCCTCGCTTCTCAGATGGTGAGATACAGGCTTAGGGTTTTACCTTGTAGGTTTATTATAAGACTTTTATTTCTTTAATCTTGAGGAGATTTTATTCATAGTTTACCTTAACTTGTTTTGGACAAAAGATTTTGTTGTTATTATTGTGCATGTGATGGAATGATGTAATGCGTGTGCGCTGGGGACTAATCTTGGAACTAGCATAGTAGATACATAGAATTTAGAATTAATTTTTCGGGTCCGACACTCATGCTTTTCACCACAAAATGAACATCTACGGTTCCCTCGATCATAAGAAAACTTAATAGATTATCTGTGGCTTCTATCAGCAACACATTCTTCATCTTTTTTCATCGGTATAAGATTTTGGGTGGACTGATTTGTGTATAAAACTCCATATATATTATCAAAATCAATAGATCCTAAATTTAAGACTCGACTTAACGCATAATGAAAAAAATAATTACGGTCCACTTTGAGTGCGGCAGCGGCAGAGGCACAACGTGGGCCGGGATGGCGCTGTCACAAGTCAAGCCATACCATCACATGCCGGGTAATATGATTTCTTATAAGATATGGAAAAAATTCGCTCCGCCAGGAACTATATAGTAGTGCACACTAGCTAGATTTGTTAGTCACACACACACACTGGTGCGTAGATGGCTTCGCTGCTTGCTTGCCTGCCATGGCTTCTCATCTCCCTCCTCTCCGTCTACCTCCTCGACCTCCTGGCCCACGCGCGACGCCGCCTCCCGCCGGGCCCCCGCCCGCTGCCGCTTATCGGCAGCCTCCACCTCCTCGGCAACCAGCCACACCGCTCGCTCGCCCGCCTAGCCAAGACTTACGGCCCGCTCATGTCCCTCCGCCTGGGCGCGGTCACCACCGTGGTCGTCTCCTCCCCGGACGTCGCCCGCGAGTTCCTGCAGAAGCACGACACCGTCTTCGCCACCCGGTCTGTGCCCGACTCCGTCAGTGAGCATGCCGCGAACTCTGTCTCCTGGCTGCCCCCCGCGCAGCGGTGGCGTGCGCTCCGCAAGATCATGGCCACGGAGCTGTTCGCGCCGCACCGGCTCGACGCGCTCGAGCACCTCCGGCGCGAGAAGGTGCAGGAGCTCGTGGACCACGTCGGGCGACTGGCGCGCGAGGGCGCGGTGGTCGACCTCGGCCGCGTGGCTTTCACGACCAGCCTAAACCTTCTGTCGCGCACCATGTTCTGCTGCGACCTGACGGATCTCGACGACCACGGTGGGTCGAAAGAGTTCCAAGAACTGGTGACAGAGATCATGGAGGCCGCGGCGAGCCCGAACGTGTCGGACTTCTTCCCGGCTCTCGCGGCGGCCGACCTGCAGGGCTGGCGCCGGCGGATGGCGCGGCTGTTCGCGCGGCTGCACCGGCTGTTCGACGTGGAGGTGGACGGGAGGCTGCGCGCCCGCGACGCTGGCGAGCCTAGGAAGAACGACTTCCTCGACGTGCTGCTCGGGCTTGCCGCGCGGGACGATGACACGGCTGGGCTGGACAGAGTCACGCTCCGGTCGCTGTTCACGGTAAGGATACGTAGGGCTATCTTTAGTCCATTTTCGCACTAGCTTCTATTTTTAGCTACTACTTAAAAAGATCAAAAGCTAATATAAATATCTAACTTCTCAAAACGGTTTACCCACTCCTTTTACTACTATCTAACTCTAAAGGTAAGGCAAAAGATCATAGATACATCACGCACCTCACTCCTTTTGTTCCTGTTATGCGCATGTATCTCTCACTTTTTTCGTCGCTCATCCACCCTTTATAAAAATCACTTCTTTTAAATATTACTTTTTATTTTCAGTCAAAATTTAAAAACCACAGCAAAAAAACTATCCACAAAAACTAATAACGCCCCCTAAGCTGCTCTCATGAATTTTCGTGACATGATCGGATCTGGGGCATTACAAAATAAATGACTTTTTGTTTAGAAAAGTACCCGATCTAAGGCAAGATATTCTTGCACGAGGTTCAGATGGGCGGCTGGGTCAACTACGTCATTATCATCTAATATACTCTTCTTTTTTTTGCCACCAAGCAACTAATAGACTTGTCCGCGCAACTACACGATTATGAATTTCTAGTCTTTCTATATAGACTGAGACTGCTTCGTATTGTTCTATCAATTTCTAGTCTATATATGTAGAGAGGTTGCTAGGTATTGTTCGATTATACTACCAGAGTTGACCGAGCAATTGCATTATTTTATATGTTTCTAGTCCATATATGTTACTAGACTCCCCCACATAGGGGTGAAAACGGATCGGATATTTTCCGACCAACCGACCGCCGAATCCGAGTCGGATCGGATTCGGATATTCGTATCGGATAATTATCGGATTCGGAGTCGGATCCGGATAGTTATTTTCGGATACGGATTCGGATTCGGATTCGGATTCGGAGAAGAAGTATCCGACGGATACGGATATATCCGGAAATTTTTTCAGATAATATCCGGATATACTTATCGGATATCCGGCCCACAAACAATCACATCACATAGCGCAGAGGGAGTAGAGTGGAGTGGAGGGGAAGAAGCGTACTCGAGGAGACGACGACGGAGGCACGGACTGCACGAGGGAGGAGACGGCGGGGGACTCCGAGGCCCTGCCGAAGGCCTCGGCCTCGACGGCGGCGCGCTCGGCCTCGAGCTCCGGGACGACGCCATAGCGTTGGGAGAGGACGCTAGGGGCCGCCAGCGTCTGCACGAGGCGGCGCACCATGACATCGCGCGTGCGCTACGACGGCGGCCAGATGTTGAGCGACGGCAGCAGCGCCTCTGCGGCCTTCGCCGGAGGGGCGGCGGCAGCGTCGACGCCCTCCGAAGGCGCGGGATGGCTGCCTCCGGCGCCGGTGTTGGGGGCGACCACTGCCATGGAAGGGTACCGCGGATCTGCTGCCTTGGGCTGGAAGGGAGGGCCGAGCGGGCCGGGAGAAGGAGAGGTGTGGGAGCGGAGAAAGAGAGGAACGGGGAAGAAGCCTGGTGGTGGCGGCGTTGCAATGGAGGGGAGAGAAAACCAGGGACGAGGTCACGAGGGGAAAAAGGGGTCGGCCGAACGGGCCGGATGGGTCGGAAAAGAAAAGGGTATGGGCCCAACAGAAACTTTTGGGATTTATCACAATTTAACTTCCTTGTGGAAATAATTAAGTGCCAAAGATTTAAATGTTAACATTGATTCTAATTTGAAATAAATATTTAGCATTTGATAAAATTGAACTTAGGGTTTGTCAAGAGTTTTGATAGTTTGGCTTTTGATCTTTGGAAACCGAGTCCTTGATTGAAAACTTGATTCTGGATTTGTTTTACTTAATTAGGCTCTAGTAAATCCAGGCTTTTAGGTCTTTGGAAACCGAGTCCTTGATTGAAAACTTGATCATTACCTCTTTAAGATCCACATAAATCCACCAAAATTTGCAATCATCTCAGAGGTTGTGACATATATCATTTCTTTTCCTCGATGATGTGGATAATCCAATCCATAGCCAATCCAAGCATTAAGTTGAGGATAAGATAAAGCAGTGATGATTATATTTTCACAAGTAGGTTTCAAATGTAACTGACAGTAAATGACCTTCTACATGTTATTGGAATTTACTCTGGCAAATGCTTATATTTTCACAAGTAGATTTGTAGTGGAAGAATCGAGCTATGTGATTGGTGGACGTTTGATTCATTTATGGCCTACTAAATGTGATTAAAATGAAGCATATATGAGTATGTGACTATGTGCTTGTGAGTATTTGGTTCATGGTGGATGACTGGATGTTATATGCGTACTATATATGCCTTTTGTATTCTTACGTAATATCCGACTAGATATTTGTTATCGTATTCACATCCGCTCCGAATTCGTTCCGTATTTGTAACCGATACTACCCGGATTCGTATTCATATCCGGTACTATTTGTATCTGACTCCGAATCCGAAAAAAAATATAGGATAGGATATGGAATAAGCAATATCCGACCGAATCCGACCCGTTTTCACCCCTGGCCCCACAAACGCCTCGCCCTCCATGGAGTACAGCAGATCGCACGTCTCCGACGACCGTCTTCGGCCAAATCGTAACCCCTCTCATGTCAAGCTTGAACTCAAAAACCTACCAAAAACAGTAGGTTTTAGGAAGAGAAATGTATGCTGCATGTTTAGCATATCTGAGTTAATAAAATTTTATGAGGATACTGATTTCACAAAATATTTACATTACAGGACCTGTTTGCTGCCGGAAGTGACACAAGCTCTAGCACAATAGAGTGGGCGATGGTGGAATTGCTTCGAAACCCATTGTCGATGGCTAAAGCTCGTGATGAACTTGCACGAGCTATCTGCTCGACAAGAAACATCGAAGAATCTGAAATTGGGCAGCTGCCCTATCTTCAGGCAACAGTAAAAGAAACCTTTAGACTGCATCCTCCTGTTCCATTGTTGTTACCACGCCAAGCTGAGACAACGATAGAAGTGATGGGTTACACAATACCTAAAGGTGCACGCGTGCTGGTAAACGTATGGGCGATGGGTAGAGACGAAGACATATGGCCTGAACCTGACAAGTTCATGCCAGAGAGATTCGCCCAAAGGACAGTCGACTTCAGAGGTGAAGATTTTGAGCTCCTCCCATTTGGTGCAGGACGTCGGATCTGTCCAGGAATGCCGTTGGCTATTAGGATGGTGCATCTGGTTCTTGCATCGTTGTTAAATCGGTTCGAGTGGAGGCTCCCGGTTGAGGTGGAAAGAAATGGGATTGATATGACAGAGAATTTTGGAGTGACGCTGAAAAAAGCCACGCCTCTCTGTGCTACAGCGACACCAATTTAAGTGAACAGGAAGAGCATGTTCTTCCCATATGAACAATGTGTTATGCATGTCAATGATGTGGTAGCAACAATGCGTCTTCATATGAATTTCAAGTGTATTTACTTAATCAAGTGTAACAAGTGAAGCTTTCCATATTCAGGATCTCTGTCACGATGTACTAGACACCGTTAATTGTGGTGTTTTTTCTTTCTGTTGGTTCTGTCATAAACCTTGGTTACATGTTGTTAGCTACTACTACATCATTCCATATATATATACTGTTTACCTCTAAAAAGGGATCTACTAGTCACAGGGAAAAAGCAAAACTTTCATCATTAGGATATTATTCACTGCCGCTTGGTTGTGATTGAAATCATAGCTATCAAAGAAACCATACATAAATTATAAAAGGTTATGCTTTCGATACTACTGGTATTGGACCCCGAAATAACCCTCTAGAAAATCCATCTTCCGATCAAACCGTATTTGTAATAGATATTGGCAGTACCACTGGGGCACACAAAAGCTAATTGTTTATATTCAACTCAACCTAGCTGCTAATTGTTTATATTCAACTCAACCTAGCTGCTAATTGTTTATATTCATCATTAGCTAATTGTTTATCACACAACTCAACCTAGCAGCGCTCAGTCCTCTTCGTCTAGTAGCTGCATTTCTGAAGCAGAGGAGCGCACACGACAAAATGCCGTCCAAAAGAGATGGGCACACGCCTCTCGAGTATCATTTAACAGAACGCATCTCATGAATAATGACAGCACCCAACAATTTAATCAAAACCAAATTTGATGGTTGAAGCAAAACTGCCAAGTTGCACACCTCTTACATAAAAGATTCATAACATCCGCACATATATAAGACCAGAAGACTAGACCACTTGGATGTCCGCTACAGGCATGGCAATAGGAACCGAGATCTTGGAGAAAAATAAGAAAGCCTACGGTACTGCTAATTTGGTATTACATGTCGGCGATGGTCACCTCGACCTCAACACCCGGCTCAATCGTGATGGAGGTGATCTGCTTCACGACATCGGGGGAGCTGATGAGGTCAATCACCCTCTTGTGGATGCGGAACTCAAACCGATCCCATGTGTTTGTTCCTGATCAATCAAGAAAGCAAAAAAGGATTGGTAAATTACCACCTGAAATCAATTCATATGAAGGTTTTCGTCTACAGAAGCTATACATGTTTGCAGTCAAAACAACTAGCATTCGAAATTAGTAAATTTCCTGGGCTCAGCTAACACAATTAATATCTCCATATTATCAGTGCAAGCTGAGCTGAAGATCATTTACTGAAAGGAAGCTTAAAGGTAAAAAAAGCACTCACCAAGAAAGTCCAAAAGCAAGGAAACAGTTATGCAAAAAAACATAGGTCCATGGTTCAGGATGCTCATTGCCACTCAAAAGTATTCCAATACCACAAGTCCATTAATTCACAATCTATTAGTTAAGTGAGTCATGTTCTTGTGCAACTAAGTCCACCAATGTGATAACCATGGCAACCCTTACAAAAATTGTAGTACTAATTAAAGACCACAATATAGGTGTGAGATTATCATACACTAATACCATGAGAATAGTAAACAGATACCATGTGTTTGAATCCGGTCGTTGCTCTCTTCCACCTGGCACTAATCCAAAAAAAACCAAATTTTCACCGTCAGGCCGAGTGGCCGGCCACAAACTCACAAACAGCTAAGCGCCCACATAGGTGACATCAGCATCTCTCACCCCACATGCTAATGAGAGGCCACACATCGCAAGGCGTGCATTTTTTGCTGGTTAGGAGTAAATGGTGGTACCACAATAAAGAAGGATTTTGTTTGATTACGTGTCAGGTGAAGAGAGCAACAGCTAGGGATAGTCTTAGCTCACTGCTTCTAGAGGTCATCCCCCCACCTATAACCCTTTTCTCAACCCATTGCTCTATCATGTGCTTGCCTTCAAAACAAAAGCACTATCCATCGCTATTGCTTAGGTAGTAACATACCTTTGATAGAGTTTAGCACCAATAAGATTTCCATTAACCTGTTTTTCGTTCCTGTCTACCCTATGGTTGTCTCCTATCCCTTACATCTGTGTACACAATAATGTGCTTCTAGTAGAGTCTGACACCGATAAGATATTCATTAAATTTGCAAATCAGATGGTAGGTATCTACTCAGCAGTAAGAATAGGACTACGAAAAGAATGGAGTTATAATATTGTCAATAGTTAAGTACTCCCTCTGGTCACAAACAAGTGCTTTTTTAGACATTAGAACAGTGAGACAACTTTTAACACCAACTCCATTTGTAATAAACTGTAAAACTATAAGAATGGTGATATAAAATATATTTTTGGGGGCAAATCTTCACAAACATGTTGGTCTAAATTCAAATGGTTGAACTACATGTTTCTGATGGTCACACTCCTGTTACCAGAGGTAGTATTAATTTAACTCGGGACCAATGCTTACACAAATCCAACAAGCAATACATAGACAAAGAACCTGGACACACTAAAATACTAGCAGCCAGCAGCAAACGAAAGATACGGAACAACCTTAATTAGCAAACAAACCAGTAATAGAATCCATAAGCAAGCTGTACTAAGAAACCTGTACAAATCTCGATACCAAATTAGCCCAGTTAACGGTGATTAAGGCCACTAGTTGCCACCTAGAAGCTACTTTACTCATCCAAGTACCAGCAGCTGGCAACATCAAGCCATTTGCAAAATACCTAATAACACGACCGAATGATCATGAAACAAACCTACCACAAACATAAAGAACAAATGGGTGCTTGTCCAATTAACACATTATCACGCACAAATTATCACCATTCCAACAAACAAGCTCTACAGTACAGCAATCAAGGAATGTAATCATTTGCCATGCCGTCTAGTAGCAGCAGTAGTTGTTGTCAGTGATCAATACCTTCTCCACATGGAGACTTGCGGGTGGTGATGTGGAGCACCTTGGTGGGGATCCTGACGGGGCCCTTGACGCGCAGCTGCTTGTCCTTGGCGCCCTTCACCAGATCGGCGCACACTGCAACCCGAAAAGACGACCTAAGGTTTGGATCTTTGCAAAGCTGATCTGATCTCAAGCAACGAAAGAAGCTAAGGAAAATGGGGTACCCTTCTCGAGGTTCTTCACATTCTTGGAGGAGAGGGTGATGCGGATGCGGTTGAGCTGCAGGTCGCGCGCCTCCTCCATCCCAAGCTTCCCGCCCTTCATCGCCCCGCCGGCACCGTACACCGCCGCCATGTTTCTCTCTGGTTTGCCTTGGCTTCTCCGCTCGCTTCCTCTCGGATTGGTGTGGGTGCTCGGGGAAGACGGCGCGGGTGGGGTTAGGGTTTCGGACGGGAGGAGAGGAGTGTGCTTGGAAGGGCTTTTATAGGAGAGGTTATGGGCTCCGCCCAGCACCAACCTGCCGGCTAATGGGCTACGCACAGGGTTCTCTCCTTTTTATCCCTCTAAAAACGGTTCTCTCTTTTTTTTTGCTCCCCGAATTTTAATTCACTTCCTCACAAATTTATGCTTATTTGCTTCCAAATTTGTACTAATTTTGCTTATTTCTTCTACATTTTTATCATGATTTGCTCACATTTACACTTTTATTTGATTTGAATGTTATCAAAATGTGCATTCAAATTATCCTCAATTTGCTTAAATGTATATTCGACTTGCTCTCAAGTTTATATTAATCTACTCCCAATTTTGAAATTTGGTCTATAATTTTGTCGATTGGCCTTTTTTCAAAACCCATCCTGATTAGCTTTTAAATGAGTTTTTGGTGCCTTCTAAATAGTTCTAATTCATCCGTCTTTACATAAAAGTGGAATCTTCATTAGCAAGTTTTCTTTCTTCGCATGAAGACACACAAGTGACACGAATTAGGGGGCGTTCGGAATAACGATGACTCATGATTTCTAGCTGAAGTTTTACTGTAACTGAGTTGACTTATTAGGTATAATTAAATTTTAAAAAATATAAAAATAAAAAACAACATGTTGACCTATTACAGACAATACAAAGAAATACAGAAAAAAACAAAACACAAAAAAATAAAAAAAATAGTGCTATGGAAGCCAATGCCCATCACCGAACGCGGGCTTCTATAGACGCTGAAAGGGTCTTACTCACACATAAAAGGTGATGTGTGTGCACGTGCTGGAACAAAAACACTTGCCCTTGCACTGTATAGTCGTGTCTTTAACATGCCAAAAAATAGTACATTCTGAATGCCTTTTTTGAAAGATATTTTCTTCCCATCTTGCTTGTTATGAAACTTTTTTTTTTGTCTTTCCGTGGTAAATTTTAAACAAGCAACTTAGAACTATTCGAGGTAGCAAATTTATATTTTATTATTGTAAGTACACATGCTTAATATTGCCAATTATATTAAACTTTACAAACATATTAAGATTCTTTTTTTATACAGAACAGTCTTGATTATCTTTTTTTGGATCAACCATCTTTTTTGCCCTGATGAAATTTTCCTGTGTGTTTTTGCTTGCCGGATGTCTAGGAACCTACAGAATCAAACTTCAATTTGAAGTCATCATAGAGAGGTGTCCTTAAAGGTTTTTCAATAGTTACTGTTGACGTAGTAGCAAGTAACACACAGAAAAACTGAGGTAAGTTTGGCAGAATCAGAGAGGCGAACTAGTGTGAAATCCTTATGACAAGAGAAAAGGGACATGCTGTATTTTTCTTCTTGTACTGCTTACATTAGCATATATGTCCGCATGAGTGAAACAAAAAAAGGTCATGTGCTTTTCAGCATATGTTTCATCCATGGTGCTTTCTTTGTTGATCGTCCTTTCCCCCATAACATTACAAATGAATTGCTTTTACTAACAGAAATTTATTGTGCTGCTTCAAAGAAACTTGCAAAATTCCCGTAGGAAACACAAAAATTTCCCTGTTTTCTGCTGGAATTGAATTGTTTCCTATGAGATTGTTGAAAAATTCTTGTGTCACAAACGAACCCTACAAGAGGTGACAAGAAACTTGCAAAATCACCGGGGGTAATAAGCAATTTATTGTGCTATTTCCAAGTAAATTCACCAATCGCAATAATGTTTGAGGCATCTCGACTTCAATTTACAGGCCTACAAAAAAAAACTGGGTAGACAAAAAAGACAAAGGCATATTATACAAAATTAGAAACATACAAGAGCGTTTTCCGTCTGTTGATGTGCCCTTTCCCATTGGCAATGTTGAAGACAGAACCCGTTCCAAAGCAGCTGCGCCACTCAGGACTCTGACGATATTCTACAAGATCAGTTCTATACGGGGGGCAAAAGGGGTGATTCACTACTTCATACATCCAACAACTGTCTTGATGAAATATACAAAGCGGACACATAGAAATGATGCATAATGAGCATACATAGGCGCTGTTCAAAAGTGCTATAGCTTTTGGCTGATTGCGAGAGAAAATGAGGGAATAAGGAACACTCGTGTTGAGAAGATATTCCGTTCAAAACAGCTCCTGCAGTGACTTCTACAAATGGTATATAGAAATCACGTTGAGAAGCCACTCCATTCAATTTCTGGCTTCTAAAAGCCAAAAACCAGAAACTGTTTGGAACAGGGACATAGTGAGGCTTGCAGAGTTCAGCTGACCGTACCTAGCACAGTATTGGCAAGCATTGTGCTTGTTTGTATGGGTTCATCAAAACCATGTGATTCTGATCCAGAATGCTGTGTCTCACGATCATGGCCTCCTGAACCATTGTCCCCATTGTCTCCAGGACGATCATCAAAACTGTCTCCTCCATCTTTATGGTCCATTGAGCTCCCAGCGCTGCCATTACGTGTGAAACCTTGGACCAGATCTGGCCTTGGTTCTACTCCAACTCGCCTCAAATGTAGCTGCCAGTGTTTTGCAAATTGTTCTTCATAAAGTCCCCCAAAGATAAAAGGGAAAAAGAAGATATATCTACTATACCTGAAGGTACAAATTAACCTCATCTGGGCGTGAGAGGAAGGGAAAGTCACCACCAGTCTTCAGTACCGCACGCCTTGCACCTGGGTACCTTTCATTCACTTGGTCCTTCAACTGCTGAGGAACAGCAGAGTAGTCGTTTGTCTGTGCAAAGACGTTCACTGCACATTGTTAGCATGCAGAAGATAGGTGTCAAAAGATCATGGATTATAGAAAGAAGCACTCTTGGCAGTCCTTAATTCCTTGTTGGCAGTCCTTAATTCCTTGTCAACTGAGAATTTCAAATGCATAGATTATTGGAAGGTACAAAAGGTTTAACATGATTATCTCCCAGCATACCTGCTCATACAGGTTAATAATTGATTTCTGAATCTTATGTTAACCATAGATCATGAAACAACCCAAAATTTTTCAAAATCAAAAGGAAAGATTTTTGTTGAAACCTTGTTCTTGATCCTTGGTTTGCCCCTAATCCTCCCTCTAATCCCTCTCAAATCTCCTCCTAATTCCCCCTGTTGGCTCCCGCCTCTCCTGCCCGAAGGCGCCTCCCTCCTCCCGCCTTCTCCCTCCTCGCTCTGTCCCCTCGCGCTCGCCTCGCCCGAGAGCCGCTCGCTCGTGCCCCTTGCGCTGCCCGCCCTCCGCCGCGTCAGCCTGGGCGGCGCGCGTGCGCCGTCGCCCACTGCCGTGCCGCGTCACCTCGCGCCGCGTCGGCCGCCTCACCTGCGCCCCAACCACCCGCTTCCTCCTCCACCCGCGGTCGCAGTGCGCTGCCCCGCCTGCGTCTCCCTTTTGGACCGCGTGCGGCTCGCGTCACCGCGCCCGAGCCGCCTCTCCCGCCAACTCGCCGATGTCGTAGCACCGCCGACCACGACCTTCCCGCCCGTGCAGTCCTCTCGCCGTCTTCCCGCGCCATTAACCCCACCTCCCCGTAAGCCTCCCGTTGCTTTATAAGCCGGATGCGGCCTCAGCGACGCCGCACCACCCCATCTTCCTCTCCCAAACCGATTGGGCCCTCCTTTCTAGCTCCCGCCAGAGCACCTTCCCGAGCCTAAGCATCCCCGATCTCCTCCACTCCACGAAAAACCAAATCCATTGCAGCCCGAGCCCCCATGACCTCCCCTTCCCAATCCCCAACTCACCTTGGCATTAGCGGCCACGGTTAGCCCGCGCCTTGAGCCTTCCCTTGGCCGCCGCCGCCTCCTCCCGAGGAGCCTCCCTTGCGCTCCCGAGGACGGAGAAGAACTCCTCCTTCCCGAGCCTCCGGCGCCACCCCGCCATGGCGACCCCTCCTCCTTCCTCCCTTGGTCGGCGCCGCCCGGCGGCGCGCCGCTCGCCGAGGAGGTGGAGAGGGATAAACCCCGTGGGAACGCGGAGACCGGCGACGTGGCTCGAATCCGGCCGCCGGCGATCCGGACGGCCCGACGCGCCGCAGAAGCTGTGCCAAGGCCCACGCCACCACCGGGCCTGGCTCCAGCGCCCTCTCGCTAGCGCGCTTTTTCCGCGCGATTTTTGGTCGGCGCCATCGCTCCAATGAATGTGTTCCTTTTATTTTTCCAGAGAGTTTTATATTTCCTAAAAATCCGTAAAATCTCAAATAAATTCTAGAAAATTCCGAAAATCCCAAAATCACCAAATTATACCATTTTGCTCGGTTTAATATTCTCAACCTATTTTTGGCCTCCATTCCTCCAGATTATTCCTAAAAATTCTAAAAATTCCTCTTGTGTATTGAAGCGTTTCTTTTTCTTAATTAAAATGTTTCTTTTTAATTTCTTTTAATTTATTTCTGTTTTCTCGTATTTGTGCGCTAGTGTCGGGGATTCCAGAAGTTCAAGTGCAAGCGCAGGATTCCGGAGCTACTTCGCTCGAGCTTGCGTAAATCATCCAAATTAACGCAAGTCGCAATCCTTTGAACATATTGTACCCCATGTTATTAAATTATGTATTTATAATATTTTCATTATGGTTAGTTCTAAAATGTTAGTTTGCGTAAAATTGTTTAGAATGACATGCTATTCTAGATACGTCCTACCACCGCTAAATGCCATGTTAATTTGTAGCCCCACCATTGTTAGCCCTAGGATTAATTTAAGTGTATTATTATCACATGTAGTTTATTATCATCTTATGCAAATTTATTTACACTAATAAGGACATGGCCGTGGCCAGATTGATAAAACCTGTGCTAGGGTAGGGTGGTATGGGACACCGTGCTCTAGAATGGTCGAACTAATGTGCGGTGTAGGGTAAAATTGTGGTGGGACACCGCGAGGCGGTCCCCGCTCACCGCTTTACTAGTAGTTGGTGGTTGCGGACCACGTGAAAATATAAGGACTAGACCCTTATGCCAAGCAAATGACATAGTAACCGCCGACCACGGTGTTGACGTGTCAACCACGGTTTAGTACTGCTCAACTCAAGCGGTGTCGCTTTCCGAGAGAGTCGTTGCGGACCGCCTAGGGTTGAGCAAATGAACGCATCGGTTCCTTAACTCGGTCATGAGGTTAAGGTTGCGTGTGGGTAAAGTTGGGCAACTCTGCAGAGTCAACTAAATGGTATTCGAATACACCGTGCTCCCGCTAATCTGAGCTATGTCACTTGGGTGATTCCGGTTGCTAAGCCCGAGTAGTGTTTACAAGCGTTTTTAATCGACTAGTGGATTAATTAACTCTTCGTGAAAACCCTAATCTTAAGAAGTAATTGTCATTTCATGTGATTTCAAAACTATTTATGAAATAAAATCGCATCTACATAAGATAATACAACCAGATATTCCCTTCCGTTGATAATTCGTGCATATAGTTAAGATAGAAAATCCTTGTGATTTGGTGAAATGTTAGCTCACGGCTTAGTTTAACAAATTCGTAAGATCAAGACGCAGATGTGAGTTCCCAGTGGAGGAAGCCCCGAGGAGCCCTTCTTCGACGAAGACCCCGGCTTTAGGTCCTTGCCGCGCTCAAGTCTTCCTTGGGAGTTAGTCTTTTGTTCTCAGATATATTTTGGGCTTGCACGCCCACGCCACTAAAACGGGTTGACAACCCCTATCTTGTAATAAATGCCGGATTTTGTTGTAAGCATGCGATGGTTCACTCTTGCGCGACATTCCGCATCGACTATGCTTGGTTCATGCGGAAGGTCGTGTCCATCTGACGCCCCGAGACGGGCGTTATAAGAAGTGGTATCGAGAGCAGCTCCTTGACCGTAGGTTAAGACCTAAGGCAAGCTTAGAAGCAATTTAATCGCAAAACCTAAATTAAACTTTAAAAAGGAGTTTTGAAAAATATAAGTATTATTTTGTCTTGTCCTCTCTTATTGCTACCTTACCTATCTTAGTTTTATCGCTTAAATTTTGGTTATGCAAAATGTTTCATCGCTTTACTTGTCTAAATTCAAAAATTTTCGTCTCTACAGATGGTTCGCCGTGTTTTTAGCTCACGAGCGCTGGAGGGTGGCCCTAAGCTTTGGGAGATTCAAGAAGCACTCGGAGGAGAAGGATATCACCGCCGATCTTCCACGCCGTTGGTTGCTTCTTCAAGGGAAGCGATACGAGTGGAAGGCATGGGCGACCTCGACACCCTCGCCTATCCGCCCCGATGTCGAAGGAAGTTCGTCACGGGAGGATCGACCGAGATGACGCAGCCCGTGATGCGACCAAAAGGTCAGAATCTACCTCCGCGACTACTACGACCGAGCCGCCGAGTCACCTTCGACTTGATCCCGAGATCGCTTCATGGGGCGAGATCCATCGCCGCCCTCGCCTTCGAGGTTGACGACCCGCTTGCGAGGAATCGCCGCATTGTGGCTCAAGAGAGTATCGATGAGCCGCAGATGAAGGAGTCCAGACCCGCCGATTGCGGTGATGGAGGCTCAGCGGGTGCAGCAGCGGCGCACCGCCTGGTTCGCTTCGAGGCGATCGGCGGCGGCTTCGATGCGTGGAGAGTCCCAAAGATCTCCTCTCGTGCGCTCAGGCACCCAGCCGAGGCGTAGGATGATCGCGGAGAGTATCTGCGCCCGGTTTCGCCTGCAGCTCCTCTCGCCTTGCAGCCGGAGGCCATGGAGGAGTAGTCGTCGCGAGAGTCCGCTAGCTTAGACCCAGTGTAAATAGTAGTACTTTTGGTATTGTAATGCAAGTTGTAACATAAACCCTAAGTGTCCGTGTACCACTTGTCTATTGTAAAAATATGGTAATTATCCTTTATGTTGTTTGCTTAATTATCGCACTCTCTACCTTCAAATTTTACTTTGTCCCTTCGCTCTTGCTCTTATCTTATTTCGTCCTATACTTGCCTTGAAAAATTCAAGATCTTACTTATCTACTCTTGTTCACCCAAACCGCTGCAAGGCTAACTTCAAGTTTCCAATTGGCGACTTCCAAGATGCAATCAGCCAACAGAAGTGAGACAGAGCGGCGGGCGTGGTGCACTCGCCATGATCGCACCACACTTGCCGTGTACTCGCCATGATGGAACACAACAGATACCAAGTCGAATGAATATGGCGCAGATGTTGGATCGGCATACACAAATGCCGAGCAAATTGCGGCAGATCCCGTGTTTCTCAAAGGAGAGCAACACTAATCGGATGGTACCCCAATTACCACCCGATGGACGGATTTCAAAAGACCCGCCTCCAACCTACTCTACAAGAGACCCTCTAGCAAGCAGAGGATTGGTCGCTAGATGTAGAGCGCAAGTTTTGAGCAGTACAATGTGAAGATAAAGAGAAGGTTTTGTATGCGTCCCACCAGCTGCGTGGTCCCCGCAAAGAACATGGTGGATAAACTTCCAACGCCACACCAGATTGCAGAAATTATTTGGGAAGAATTCACGAAGGCCTTCCGCAAGGCCCACATACCCAATGGAGTCATGGAAGCCAAGCGCGAGAATTTCTAGCGCTTAAGCAAGGTGGAAGTACGATCATGGAGTACTGCACCAATTCAATCATCTTTTAGATTTGCTCGTAAGACGCCAACAAGGAAGAGAAGAAAATGGAAAAGTTTCGGCAGATTACAATCATGAAATTTCACATTTCACTTTGAAGTTCAAAGATCTCCCGAAATGGTGGGATACCTTATCAACTCGGAAGAAGCGGAGGGAGATGGAGGACTACAAGAAGCGCAAGGCAATGCGCAAATCACAATCGCCTCACTGGTGCTCAACGAGGACGCACTCGTGGTCATCCTCATCCCGACCCCAAACTCGGCACAAGATGTGATCCTACCAAAAACGCAATCCAACCAACACAAAGACTATGCGCGCCCTTGCCCTAGCCATAAGTGCCCCACTTGTGGTGGCAACCACTCGCAAAGAATCGTCCGCGAAAGACAAATGCTTGTTTTCATTCATGAGAAGTTGGTCACTACAGAGATCAATGTCCCCGAGGAATCGCCATCCGATGCGGCAAAGCTATGGTGTCCAAGGTCGCAGCGAGAAGCAAAATCACAAACCAGCTCGGCTCTTCAAAGGAGGTTTTTCAAATAAAGCCGCTGGGACCTCACCACCAAAGAGCACAAGAAATTACACCTCGACGGCAAAGGTCGAGGCCGCACAAAACTACTTTCTTAGCGGGGTGAACCATGTGACAAGAGAGGATGCAAGCAGAGCCGGTGACATCATAGCGGGTATGTTCCCAATCAATTCCATACCCGCACTAATTTTATTTGACTCGCGCAACGCATTCATTTATTTCCAAGAACTTTGCTTCAAGAAATAAGTTACCTTCTTTCCTTGCCAAAACCCTATGTGATTGAAACCCCAGGGTTAGATGGAGTCCCACAGTGGGTGTGGTGGACTTAGTATCAAAATTCAAGGGTAGAGTTTAAAGCGATTTATCGCAACTAGATATGAAAGGACTAGATGCCATTCAGGCATGAATCAAGCAGCTGTGAATAAAGGAAAAGTGGATTGTGAAGTCAAGATACCACATTGAATAGCCCCAAGGTCGTGAAGTGGTAAAACGGACCGAGAGCTAATAAAGAATACAAAGAAACGTGTACTCAATGCACTAACGGTGACACCGCACCAAGTGCCGTGAGTGCAAGAGTACCCTGATGTGTTCGTAAGAACCGCCAGAAGACTCTCGACAGCAAGTAGAACTTGCTATAGAATTAGTTCCGACATCAAGCCAATTGCTAAACACCAATATAGGATGTCACCGGTGAGTTAAAGGAACTTAAGAGGCGCTTAGATGAACTACAAGAAAAAGAGTTTATTCGACCAAGTGTTTCACCTTGGTCGGCACTCACTCTGCTTTGAAGAAGAAGATGGAGAACCGAGGATGTGTGTGGATTACAGAGGATTAAATGTTGTCACCATCAAGAACAAATATCCACTCCCAAGGATTGATGATTTGTTTGATCACTCAAGGAGCCAAGGTGTTCTCCAAAATCGACCAAGGCCAGATATCATCACCAAGATCCGTGAGCAAGATCGAGAAGATGACCTTCATCACCGTGATATGGATTGTATGAGTTTACGACCGTGTCTTTGGTCTAACTAATGCGCCAAAGATATTTCATGAATCTTATGAATCGTGCTTATGGACCATTTGGACCGATTTGTGATAATCTTCATAGATGATATCTTAATTTATTCCAAAATGAGGAAGAACATAAGCAACACCGCATGGTATTGACAAGATTGAGAGAGCATCACCGTATGCTAAGTTTGATAAATGCGCTTCGTTAAGAGAAGTTGCTTTCTTGGGTCATATTATATCACAGATGGAGTTAAGGTGGATCCAGAAAGATCACCAATCATGGAATGGAAGCACCAAGACAAAGGATGTAAATAAGAAGTTTTCGGATTAGCGGAGTTATTACCGCCGATTCATAGAAGGTTTCTCAAGCATATCTCGTCCACTCACTCAACTACTAAAGAAGGATAAGCCTTTCATTTGGACAGTGCTTGAGGAAAGCTTTCAATGGTTGAAGACCAAGTTAACAACGACACGATCTTGATCCTACCCAACCCAGAAGGAGTTCCAAATTTATTGTGATGCTTCTAAACAAGGTTTGGGATGTGTGCTCATGCAAGACAGTAAGGTTGTGGCCTATGCCTCAAGACAAACTAAAACCACATGAGGAGAATTATCCAACACATGATTTGGAATTGGCAATGAGTGCATGCACTCAAAATTTGGAGACACTACCGCTAGGAAACCATTGTGAGATATTCTCCACCACAAAAGTTTGAAATATCTATTCACCAAATTGAGTTAAATATGAGGCAAACAAGATGGTGGAGTTAATTAAAGACTATGATATAGAACTCCAGTACCATCCGTAAGGCAAATGTGGTTGCCGATGCCCTTAGCCGGAAGGCCCGACACACAAAGCCGCTTGATGAACATCCGCGAATTACTGAAGGACATACTACGACTAAATCGATAATCACGAGAACAAGGCAAAGATGGCAAGACTAGAAATCCAACCCCACCGACGGATCGGATCAAAGCAAAGACAGATGAAGATGAGGAAATCCGTAAGCTTAAAGAGAAAATACAAGAAGAGGGTTTAACAGATTATGCAATAGAGCGAACATGGAATTGTTACTTTTCGTGGTCGCTATTGCATACCCAACAAGAAGGAATTAAGGGATCCGATATTATCGAAGCTCATTCGTCCCAATTCTCAATTCATCCGTATGTACCAAGATATACCAGACTTGAAGAAGAAGTATTGGTGGAATCAAATGAAGAAAGAAGTGGCGAGTATGTAGCCAAGTGTGATGTTTGTCAACAAATCAAGATAGACCATCGAAACCCGCAGACTATTGCAACCCTTGCCTATTCCGAGTGGAAATGGGATAGCATTGGTATGGACTTCATCATCGGACTACCCAGACTCGTGAAGGTTATGACGCTATCGGGTTATCGTTGATAGGTTAACCAAGGTAGCTCATTTTCTTCCGATTAAGCAAACCTATGGGAAAGACAAACTTGTCGAATTATATTTGACAAGGATCGTGACACTTCATGGAATTCCTAAGAAGATTGTATCGCATGAGAGGAGCACGCTGATTTACATCTAAGTTTTGGGAGAAACTACATGAGGCTATGGGTACCGATTCAATTTCGATTCAAAGATACCATCCGCAGATCGATGGGCGCATGCGAAAGAACTAATCGATTTTAGAAGATATGTTGAGAGCTTGTGCTATTGTATATGGAGCGCATGGAACACTTGTTTACCTTTTGCTCTTTTCATATAACAACAGCTATCAAGCCGATTAAAATGGCCCCGCTCAAGCAATCGTATGGCGAAAATGCGAACACCCTTAAATTGGTCGAGGCGGGAACGATGACTTATTGGCCCTCAAATTGCTCAAGATGTCAAGCACATGTCGCATCATCCGAGATAGACTCAAGATTGCCCAAGACCGAGCAGAAGAGCTATGCGAGACCATCGAGAAAGGATCCGAGCTTTGAGGTTGGAGACTTTGTGTATATTAAGGTCACCCCTTTAAAATAGTCAAAAGGTTTCAAGTGAAAGGTGTTAGCTCAGAGATATGTGGGACCATTCCAAATAATCGGAAGAGTTGGGAGGTAGCTTATCAAGTGCAGCTCCCGCCTAACTTATCTAGAATACATAATGTATTCCATATATCGCACTTCTAAATGTCTACGACAACCTCATGATGAAGTTCCATTGTCGATATTGAACTACAAGACGATGGACCTATCCTCAAGAGCCTTTACGATACTTGAGACATCGTAAAGACAACTCGAAAGCAAAACGCCGATTCTCGCAGAGTTCAGTGGAAGAATCACAATGCAGAAGAGTCCACTTGGGAAAAGGAGTCGACTTGCAATGAGATTTCCCCAACTCGCTCCTGGACTAAGTTAATCTCGGGTCGAGATTCTTTTAAGGGTAGGTTGAAACAACCCAAAATTTTTCAAAATCAAAAGGAAAGATTTTGTTGAAACCTTGTTCTTGATCCTTGGTTTGCCCCTAATCCTCCCTCTAATCCTCTCAAATCTCTCCCACTCCCTCGTTGGCTCCCGCCTCTCCCGCCCGGCGCCCTCCTCCCGCCTTTCTCCTCTCGCCTCGTCCTCGCGTCGCCGCCGCCGAGAGCCGCTGCCTGCGCCCTCTGCGCTGCTTCGCCCTCGCCGCTGCAGGCCGGCGGCAGCCGCGGCGCCGTCGCCCACTGCCGTGCCTCACACTCGCGCCGCGCGTCAGCCTCCACTGCGCGCCAACCACCCGCCTCCTCTCCACTTCGCGGTCGCAGCGCTGCCCCGCCTGCGTCTTCCTTTTGGACGGCCGTCGCCGCACCCCGCGCCCGCGCGGCGTCTCTCCTCGCCAACTCTCGCGCAAGGCCGTGAGCACCGCCGACACGACCTTCCGCCGATCTGCCCCCTCCCGCCGTCTCACGCGCCATTAACCCCACCTCCCCGTAAGCCTCCCTGCTTTATAAGCCCGGACGCGCCTCAGCGACGCCGCACCACCCCATCTTCTCTCCCCAAACCGATTGGGCCCTCCTTCTAGCTCCGCCGCCGAGCACCTTCCCGAGCCTAAGCATCCCCGATCTCCCCTCCACTCCACGAAAAACCAAATCCATTGCAGCCCGAGCCCCCATGACCTCCCCTTCCCAATCCCCAACTCACCTTGGCATTAGCGGCCGCTGCTAGCCCCGCGCCTTGAGCCTTCCCTTGCGCCGCCGCCTCCTCCCGAGCCCTCCCTGCGCTCCCGAGGACGGAGAAGAACTCCTCCTTCCCCGAGCTCTCCGGCGCCACCCCGCCATGGCGACTCTCTCCTTCCTCCCTTGGTCGTCGCTCGGCGGCGCGCGCCGCGCTGCGCCGAGTGGCGGAGTGAGGATAAACCCTGCGTGGGAACGCGAGACCGGCGACGTGGCTCGAATCCGGCCGCCGGCGATCCGACGGCCCGACCGCCGCAGCGTGTAGCAAGGCCCAGGCCCACCACCGGCCGGCGCCTCACCAAGCGCCTCTAAGCGTCGTCGCGCGTTTTCCCCACACAATTTTTGGGCGGGCGCATCGCTCCAATGAACGGTGTTCCTTTTATTTTTCCAGAGAGTTTTATATTTCCTAAAAATCCGTAAAATCTCAAATAAATTCTAGAAAATTCCGAGAAAATCCCAAAATCACCAAATTATACCATTTTGCTCAGTTTAATATTCTCAACCTATTTTTGGCCTCCATTCCTCCAGATTATTCCCAGAAAAATTCTAAAAATTCCTCTTGTGTATTGAAGCGTTTCTTTTTCTTAATTAAAATGTTTCTTTTTAATTTCTTTTAATTTATTTCTGTTTCTCGTATTTGTGCGCTAGTGTGGGGGATTCCGTGGTTCAAGTGCAAGCTGCAGGATTCCTGAGCTACTTCGCTCGAGCTGCGTAAATCATCCAAATTAACGGCAAGTCGCAATCCTTTGAACATATTGTACCCATGTTATTAAATTATGTATTTATAATATTTTCATTATGGTTAGTTCTAAAATGTTAGTTTGCGTAAAATTGTTTAGAATGACATGCTATTCTAGATACGTCCTACCACCGCTAAATGCCATGTTAATTTGTAGCCCCACCATTGTTAGCCCTAGGATTAATTTAAGTGTATTATTATCACATGTAGTTTATTATCATCTTATGCAAATTTATTTACACTAATAAGGACATGGCCGGTGGCAGAGATTGATAAAACCTGTGCTAGGTAGGGTGGTGGGACACCGTGCTCTAGAATGGTCGAACTAATGTGCGCGAGGTAAAATTGTGGTGGGACACCGCGAAGCGGTCCCGCCACCGCTTTACTAGTAGTTGGTGGTTGCGGACCACGTGAAAATATAAGGACTAGACCCTTATGCCAAGCAAATGACATAGTAACCGCTCGACCACAGGTGTTGACGTGTCAACCCTGGTTTAGTACCTGCTCAACTCAAGCAGTGTGCTGCTCCGAGAGAGTCAGGTTGCGGACCTGGCCTAGGGTTGAGCAAATGAACGCATCTCGGTTCCTTAACTCACCATGAGGTTAAGGTTGCGTGTGGGTAAAGTTGGGCAACTCTGCAGAGTCAACTAAATGGTATTCGAATACACCGTGCTCCTGCTAATCTGAGCTATGTCACTTGGGTGATTCCAGTTGCTAAGCCCGAGTAGTGTTTATGCCGCTTTTAATCGGACTAGTGGATTAATTAACTCTTCGTGAAAACCCTAATCTTAAGAAGTAATTGTCATTTCATGTGATTTCAAAACTATTTATGAAATAAAACTGCATCTACATAAGATAATACAACCAGTATATTCCCTTCCGTTGATAATTCGTGCATATAGTTAAGATAGAAAATCCTTGTGATTTGCCGAAATGGTTAGCTCACGACTTTTAACAAATTCGTAAGATCAAGACGCAGATGTGAGTTCCCCGTGGAGGAAGCCCGGAGGAGCCCTTCTTCGACGAAGACCCCCGCTTTAGGTCCTTGCCGCGCTCAAGTCTTCCTTGGGAGTTAGTCTTTTGTTCAGATATATTTTGGGCTTGCACGCCCACGCCACTAAAACGGGTTGACAACCCCTATCTTGTAATAAATGCTGGATTTTGTTGTAAGCATGCGATGGTTCACTTTTGCGCGACATTCCGTACTGGACTATGCTTGGTTCGTACGGAAGGTCGTGTCCGTACGCGCCCCTGGAGACGGGGGCGTTACAGATCACAGCTCTAAACTCTTGCAGCCAAGCAATGCAATCAAAAACAATGAACAATAATTAAGAAAAGCTTATATAACAGTAATAGGTGAGGTTTGTGTTATATTACTTGAATTTAGATACTTACATCCATTATAGTGATGAGTGAATCAGGTAGCATTAATGATCCAACTGATGCAACATTAACATTTAACATCAACCTTGACGAAAGGTCATCTCTTGACAATGTCTCGACCTGGCATGCAAAAGTTTGATATTACCAAATGATAAACAAGGAATAGAAGAGCAACAGAAAATCAAAATTGCCTTGTCATATTCATATTAGTCATCTAACTAGAAATATCTATCTATTTACCAGATCAAGTTTGATTACGCATATTTATAACATGCATAAAATCATTTTAAACATTAGAGAATTCCGATTACTGCAAAAACATCTAACGAAGTGTATAAAATAGATAACAACCTGACCCACAACAAAATCCACAGAGTCTGCGATGAATGGTTCATGGGGACCATCTCGGATTCCTGCCAAGAGGTACCGCTTCAGCAAAAAAGAAGGGGTCCAATTAACACTGCAATATGACAAAAAGTTGCTGGACAGAATTATTCACTATAATTTTCATCCAGTAATAAAGTATGATTTTATAGGGAAAAGATTTGAACATATGATGTTAGCTAATGTTGCAAAAAAGAACTTTTTGAGAAAAATGAAAATTAGTTTTAACTGAGCTAAGAACTTAAGTTTCTTAGCTGCATAGCTGTTATTATTTCATATCATTACATCATGTGCTTTACTGAACATCATTCAGCTTCATCATGTCACCCCATTACTAACACCACAATTCTGGTCACTACTGTTGCAAAGAATATCATTAAGCTACAGAAACAGCATCTCTAATAAATGCATGTGTTAATCATATAGGTTTAAGACTTTAGGGGTCTTTTGAACATCAAGTTTTAGCAAAACAAGATTTAGATATTCTCTAAACTTAAAAAATGAGTTTTATCGGATACAGTTTTTTTTTTTTTTTGCTTTCTACGAAACACTTGTTTTTGCCAAAGAACATATTTTCCAACAGAATAAAATCTGATTCTTCAAAACTCCCATTAGAGCTTTATTTTAATAAAATAAACTTAAAAAATCCACGAACGGAACACCTCTTAAGGTAATTCAACGCACTTAATTCACCCAATAACTTATCTGGTCATCTTAGACAGAAATTGGTGTAATATCATCAGATTTTAATGAAGCTATGTAAGATATATAATTCCTTCAAGAAACAAATGGATGGATGTATATTCTCCCTCAATGATAAATTGTACTAAACAAACTTGAAGCCCTTGAATTACTGAATAACATAGCACATTAAAATGCCTGTGGCCACAGAACACAACCCAATTGAGATGGAAGAAAGTGTCTAGGCATGCAGACACGATCAAATGTTCACACAGGCAGACAGGCATATGATCTACAATACAACAATCACATAACGTTACAAAAAAAACTTAAGAGAGAACACATACACTGGAGACCATGGCATCGCAGCGGCAAACTTGTGCGTCTCAAGAAAAGTATTTGATACGACCAAGGACTTTACTCTCCTTGGACGGTGTTGAGCAAATATTTGTGCAAGAAATCCACCAAGAGATGTACCATAAATATGAACCTGCTTAGTCAGATGGTTCGGTATAAATTAGTACTACTTCAAATGAATCCCTCAGGATTAAAGGAAATAAAATCAAAACTCCTGCAGTACATTTGCAAGGAACAAATCATAAAACTAACTCTTCTATTCGTCTCCTCAAGAAAAATGAGAATCATACAAAACTGGGAACTGCAAACTCTTTATTTTGTTGTGGAAAGAATAAGCAACAACATGCATCTTTCAAAAACAAGGAAGTAGGAGCTTGCACTAATTTTAATTTCACAAATGTTTATAGCTCATTATACCACACATATTTTCCCAATGTAAGATAAAAGTTTGAATAAAACTAAAACAAAAAATTCAGGATTATACATTGCAACGGGCACAAGCATAAGTGGAAAATGCATGGGATTCTGGAGAAAAAATGGGTGCTCAATTTTAAGCAAGAATGGCAAAGAAATAGAATGCAATGCATTAATATGCTAATAGCCTCATCAGAAAGAAATTGCAGAAGGAAAATGGGGTGGCATTTCCTTACATGATGGGTATTCATGGAGTCCAAAAATTTTTCAAATGAATGAATCCATTCATGGTGATTCCAAACTTGGGGAACATCAATAGATATCACTCGATAACCCTGAAAGAAAATTAATAAATCAATCTTAGACTAATACGACATATGTAATTACCTAATTATACCCTTGTCAAACAGAGATAAACAAGGTTTCTGCAACAGTTGGATTGGCAGTCAATTCCAAGAAGACAGAGAAGTCCAAATTCAAATTAGACACCTCATAATGCCACCACAATTTGGATGTCTTGCAAAGCATGAATACCTCCTAAGATACTCAAGCAGCATCAAGAATTTAAGGCTTCTTGACCATACATGATGAGTTTAAAACAAACAAAACAAAAGTTATAACTGCAGTTCACCTAGCATTATATCACTCTCGTAAATAAAATATTTCGAAATTATTTCAGATCTTCATTGATACTAAAATTTTAGTGACTCAAGATTCAAAGATGTTTTTGATTGTGCACCAAAATCTTATCTAACATCAAGATGGAAAGTTTGCATAGACAAACTATTCTGTTTCCGTTATATAGCTTACTAAAACAGGGGTGTATTCTTTTATGTAGAGGAAATGTTTAAATATTATCATAAATTAATAACTCCGAATTTTAGAATATGAAGAATAAACACATATGTCACTAAGGGTCGCATATCACATAGGTGTACATTTGCAGGTACATATGAACTCTCAAGACAGCTAATCAAAATCAGAATAGATGTAGTGAGAATAAAATGGGGCATGTTCATGGGTTCAACTCTTAAAGTAAGCACCTTCATAGACAGGGACATGATCTGTTTATAGTACACATCAGCCGTCCCTGCAATTCCTGGGATGCAGACAAGAGGTGGCACAGCCTTAGGGCCAAAATCATAGTACCTCCACAATTTTGATCCAATCTAGAAAATTTCCAATGGAAGAGAGAGCTTAGAAACTGGCCAACCATATGAATTGATACAAAAAAAATCATAGATACTTACAAAAACACTTAAACAGGGGATTTTCTTTTTTCAAAGGCATGTATCATCCATTAGAATTCCACTGAGTTGACATGGGGTATATATAATGAGTTACACACTGGATTTGACAAAATTGTAAACCTACATTTGAATTCATGCAGACTCAAGGGACTCGTAAACTAAATCCAAGGTTAATGTGTAACATGTCTATCTATTAATACAATCAATGAACGAGTAGGCAAAGCCAAAGAAATTAATTTGAGATATTCTGTTATGCTTAAACAAAGGTCAACACACACATGCCAACAACCAGAAAAGAACAAGGGATTTCAAAACAGATAAAAGATATCCTCACACACCCTAGGATGATTCCATTATTCATAGCGAATTCAGAATAAATTAGCATTATATTAGCTCGCACTATGATGCACTTGGTTAATGCAATTCAAGCAGTCAAACAATAAATATATGTAGGACATAAGATATGCCTAATTTGATCAGCAGCTCCCATCATCAAATCAATCCAACTCCTAAACGCTACTTTGCTACAAAACTTGATTGAGCACAAGTTGCACAGAGTCAATACATAAACAAGCGGAGTAAAGTAGACTTTAAGAAATTTAAGCTAAACTAGACTGCACCAAGCCTCCAAACATACTAAAGCTAAATATTTTTAAGCTCTAGAATGACTACATCATGATCAGACAAGCATGATTGGACACTGGACAGAAATGCCTGTCATGAACTGCATATATGCAAAAACATAGAGCTTGCAATCTCGATCATAAAAATTGAGTTAAAGCTGCTGCCTGAATTACGCAGCAACATGGTAATCTAGCCAAAACTGCACCAAATGCATCATGTGATTCATGTCGAATACTCAAATGCACATGTCAACTCAAGATAAACTTGAATCGAACACACAAACGTGAATGTGTTGCCTATCCGATCTAGCCGGAGCAAAAACCCAATCCGTCAAGCACGAAATTGCATCAGCCATCGTACTTCCACAGATCTCGCAGAGCAGAGGCAACTAAACTAAATTCCCCTGAAATCCATTTAAACCCCAGACCAGGCAAAGTACAAACCCGCCAAAACAAACAACACTAAGCTCAAGCCCGCAGGGAACTAAACCAAATTCCCGCTCGAGATGGCGTCACCGGAGAACCGCACGGAGCGATCCAATTCGAAGAGACGCCGCAAGCTCCACGGCCAGACGAAACGAGAACATCTCGTACCCTAGAAAGGCCCAGGCACGGGACCACGCCGCGGCGCGCGCCAAAATTCCTGCGCGCGAGCGGAGAGGGGAGGTGGGAGATGCGAGCGAGGGGGTTCGGGAGGGCGGGCGCCTACCGAGATCTTGTGGAGCGGGACGACGGACTTGAAGTAGACGTAGTCCCCCGGTGCCGCCGCCGCGCCGCCGCCTCCGCCCTTCATCTCTCTCTCTCTCTCTCTCTCTCGCCGCCACAGTTGGGCGACGCGAGCGGCAGCAACGAGACGGGGTGGGAAATCGGGGCGAGGAGGACGCCGGAATGCCTCCAGTTAATGGCTCAGTGGAGAGGGGCTTCGTCTGTATGACAGTGGGCCCGGGTCGTGCATGGGCCAAGGTGGACCGGAGGGGATCCATCCATCCTGGACGTGAGGGAAATGGAACTATTGCTGAACTGGCGGAATTACTCACCTGAGATTTAGTAGTGTGCCTCACTGACGCGTGGGACATGAAGGTACGGAGGATAGGTGGGTCCAGAATTTCAGGGAGGTAATGTCGTTTGTTATTGGCTGAGCGGTGAGGAGAGGGAGGCGGGACAGCGTGGACGGGACGGACCCCGGCCCGAACAAACTCGTTCGCTTGGCGGCACCAGACAGGTGGGCCCACGGGTACTTGGCGCCATGGGGATCTGGACGAGTAGATGTACTGGTTCGTTCTCGCGTCTCAGAGCACGGGCGATCTCAGATCTAGATCCTGTGGCAGAACAAGATTCCGGAAAAGTCGGGCACGGCACTTACGGGTAGACCATGTCAAATTAGGGCCGGCAAAGAAGCATAAGGTTTAAACTAAGGCGCGATCGTTTGGCTTTTCGGCAAAATTTTTTCACTATTCACTACACTATCCACTAACTCATTCATGTTTTTCAGCAAATACTGTGTTTTTTTAAAAGCTAAAAGTTTATTCGATCACCCCTAAAATTGTTTTAATTATAATAGTTAATAGGTTTAAAATTGAAATGAGTCTATTTTAAATGAAAAAGGTTAATAAAACCTCGCTTAGATAGTAGCTCATTAGTTCAAATTTAAAATAACCACTTGAAGGATAAATAAAATGATTTTATGTCGAACTATTTTAAATGAAAAAGATTAATGAGGCTCCGCTCAGTCCGACGCCTCTATGTCAAATGGGTCATCTAGTACGGTACGGTACTAATCTAGATAGAGCATGATCCAATTAGACATGCTATGGCTGATCTGAATAAGTTATTGTGTCATGTTGTACCCATTCACATGCATGTTCTCCGCCCTAAACATAGCACAGAGAGGGTCAGGCTGTGTCGGCCCAACCCGGGCACGCTTAGTCTATTGGGTCACCGATAGTCCATTAAGCACGATTGCAAGTATTTTACCGACAGTTCTAAGTAATTTTATAGCTAAACACAAGTAATTTTACTACCAAGTCACCCGTTCGTGATCAAAAGAGTACAATAACCCTAATACAAGTTATTTTACTGCCAACCACAAGTAAATTTACTGTACTACCACATAAAAATTATTGCACTACCATAGAAGAGTTACTATACGTGTTGTGCCGAGCCGGCCCCTTGCCGAAGTATCGCCCTAAGCACGGCACGCCTGATCGGATCGGGGCGACACGGCATGTTTATTGTTGTATGGTGATGTGTCTGGGCCAGATCAATAGTATTGTATATCGGGTCGATATGATTGGCCTAGTTTATTTGGCTAGGTCAAAGATAGACAATTAAAAATTGGTAAGGGAACTAGACAAGTTTTTTTTACCGAATTTAGCATGTTGCTAATTTAAAAGCACGAAAGCAACATTTGATATAAAAACCATTGCAAAAGTTAGTAATGGACATCTATGGCAACGGGGAGAGGCCGGAGTGACAAGGTACATTGCAAAAATGTGCATATTTTTATCTTGTTAGGAGATTTTTTTTTGCCATTTCTTAATGGTATACTAACCTTAAATTTACCAAACTTAAGTTCACAATTTCACATACATATTTGATCATCGTGATAGAGATGTCGCAGATCTAGCTATGCCGATGCATGGGCGGAAAGGGCCAAGACTGATGCTGTAGATGACAGAGGATGCAGGAGAGTTTACGTAGAGGGGGGTGGTGGCGGACGCCAGAGAGGATGAACATGGATAGGGGCAGCAATGCTGGGGTGGAGGGGTGGGGCACGGAGGAGGAAGGCGGCGTACGGGCACAAGATCGACGGTGCACGGGCACGAGGGAGGCAGCTGCACGCTCGGGTGGGGAATATGCAGGCGAGAGAACTGCCGCTCCCAGTCAGAGCAGCCACCCCACCACCTATACACCGGGTCTAGCACATAAACATTACGTAGGGGCCGACGTGGTCGCTCCCCCGCCAAAACTCCCACCCCCTTATGATCCCCGTGCCAAGAAATAGTCCATACACCACGACCCCACGGCCGAACAGCAGTTGCGCGAAGCAACATCCAGCCTTCGTACACCGAGCTCACCCCAATACATACACGCACGAAGAGGCGGAGGCCGGCCCCTCCCTTTCCCTGCCTCCCCCCCTCGACGTCGCGTCCACCGACCACCGCAATGCCGCCGACCACCGCGAGTCCAGGCACAGTGGGCTCTAGCCCAGTCCACCCGGCCCGCGTGCGGGTGCTCCACCCGGGCGGTGGCCCGAAGCCCGCCGCTCCCGGCCCGGTGGTGTACTGGATGCTGCGCGACCAGCGCCTCGCCGACAACTGGGCGCTCCTCCACGCCGCCGGCCTCGCCGCCGCCTCCGCCGCGCCGCTCGCCGTCTCGTTCGCGCTGTTCCCGAAGCCGTTCCTCCTCTCCGCCCGGCGCCGCCAGCTCGGATTCCTCCTCCGCGGCCTCCGCCGCCTCGCCGCCCACGCCCACGCCCGTCGTCTCCCCTTCTTCCTCCTCACCGGTACGGAGCTTCTTTCTTCACGTGTCAAAATTTGATCCCCTTCCCGTGACTCTGACATGTGGCACGGCGTATTCGGAGGAGAGAAACCGCTTCCCGGTTCGTGAAATGTGATGTTTTTATGTCTCGCTGATAGGTGGGCCCGCGGAGGTCCCGGCGCTAGTGCGGCGGCTTGGGGCGTCGACGCTGGTCGCCGATTTCTCGCCCCTGCGACCGGTGCGGGAGGCGCTGGACACGGTGGTCAGCGATTTGCGGCGGGACGCGGCCGGCGTGGCCGTGCACCAGGTAATTGTATTGCCGCAATCTGCATGCATCGGAATCCTCCCAAGAAAGTTGGGATCATTTGGGGGTTGAATTCGATGGAGACGTTTGTGGTGTTCACACAGGTGGACGCGCACAACGTGGTGCCTGTATGGGCGGCGTCGGAGAAGCTAGAGTACTCGGCCAAGACCTTCAGAAGCAAGGTAAGCAAGGTCATGGACGAGTACCTGGTGGAGTTCCCCGGGTTGCCAGCGGTGCAGCCGTGGGACAGGGAGCAGCCCGAGGATGTCGATTGGGACGCACTCATCGAAAGGGTTTGCAGGTATGGGGAGAGTTATGTGATGAATTTACTGAAAAACTTGGTGTCACGTGTATAATTGGCCATGAGTGATGAATGGTTCTTGGCTGTTGGAGCAGCGAGGCAGAGAACGTGCCGGAGATTGACTGGTGTGAGCCAGGAGAGGCAGCAGCAATGGAGGCACTTCTGGGGAGCAAGGACGGGTTCCTGACGAAGAAGATCAAGAGCTACAATACGGACCGGAATGATCCCACAAAGCCAAGGGCATTGTCTGGCCTTTCGCCATACCTGCATTTCGGGCATATTTCAGCACAGCGATGTGCTCTCGAGGCAAAAAAGCGCCGCCATCTTAGTCCCAAGGTGCCCTTGTTTACATATTAAGGTGGTGAATTGAGTGAGAACATGATGCAATGACAATGAGAGACTAGATGGCATAGTATATTTATTTGTAGCAATCAAACTGCAAATCACAATGTCGGTGCTGGAGCTTTAGTTATTTTTTTGTCTAACAGTGAAAGACTAATAATTAATAGATGTATGAATATGAAATCTTTGGAAACAGTCAGTGGATGCATTCTTGGAGGAGCTGATAATAAGGAGGGAGCTAGCTGACAACTTCTGCCATTACCAGCCTCACTATGATTCGCTTTCTGGTGCATGGGAGTGGGCTAGGAAGACACTGAAGGATCATGCTGCTGATAAAAGAGAGCAAATTTATACGTGAGTCAGCCATCCTTTATAATTTTTGGTTGCACCTTATAATTACATTTATCTGCTTGGCAGTACTACGGCAAAAGGCTCCTGCTCTACGTGGTTACTTGTTAACTAACATTTTATTTTGGTATGCAGGAGGGAGCAGCTTGAGAATGCAAAAACAGCTGATCCTGTATGTTTTAGCAAATGCCTTGTACTCTCCTGCAGATAGTCATTCTAACCTCACTTCTTAATTGAGTTACATGTTTTATTTTTGCATCCTTTATCAGCTCTGGAATGCATCACAATTGGAGATGGTGCACCATGGAAAAATGCATGGATTCATGCGGTAAAATAAATTATACCTACTTAAGATACCATGGTTTTAACCCATTTTCTTTGTTGTTTCTTTATTTTTGATGTCAGTTGGATGGTCTGAATTGCCTGAGTATCTTATTCTCGTTGCTAGAAAGATAAAGAACTGAACAAAGAATGATTTGACATATTGGTCTTTAAAACTGCAGATGCTTCTTGATTTTTGCTTTTATTATCTGCATAATAGTAAAATAAGTACAAAATGCAGTGAAATATGGATGCACTCTTTTCCTGAATTCATGTCCTGTCATCCAATAGCCCATGAAGACCTCACAAAATAGCTGAATACACGAAAAATTCATATGATTTAGTTTTCTAATTTGTACCCATAACTTTGTTTATTTCGACCACATATGACATATTCTGCAAATAACCAAGGATTTTTTGCGCTCTTATTTTCAATAATACGGGTTTTTAAGTATATTTGATTTAAGTGGGAATTAATAATTAATTTATGATGATCTGTGTAATATCTGTTTGGTACAAAGCCTTTGCTACTCATATGACATATTTATCCTTGATAGAGGGAACCGTCCACATATTTTATGTTCCACTTTATTTTGGGGCCAGAAAGAGCTGTGTTCTAAATCATGGATGCTTAGTTCGGCAGTTATATTCTTTGTAAAAGATATTGCTCTGTCCTGATATGGTAGTTTTCTGCAGAATGTATTGGGCCAAAAAAATTCTAGAATGGACGAGTGGGCCTGAAGAAGCACTTTCAATAGCAATATATTTAAATGACAAGGTAACTTTTAGAAGCATGTTTGACACATATTGTAGAGTTGTACTATTGTCTTTGTTCTTTTTTATATTTTTGCTGGTGCTGGTTATCAGCCTAATTCATCGAAGACATGAAACATGATAAACAAACCTAATAAGGAAGAGAGGAAACTTTCCATATTTTAGTGTAAGATATTTTGAATTTCAAATCTCATGACAAATATATTCTAACCGTCATATTCAAACTTGCAGGAACCTGCATTTGATTAAATCTGTTTTAGTACTGACTAGTGGAATTTCCCGCCCAATTGCGTGGCTAGATATTGCAACATATTGTATTTGTTATATTACTCTATTGTCTTTCAAAAATATAGTTGTATTTATTATACAATTGTAGTAGTTGTAATATATATAGGAAAATGGTTCCATACTCCTAGGAATATATACTCCCACTTCTTATATATTATTTTAATGGTGTTGTTATACTTCTTTATCTATTTGAGTATACTCTAATAATGATTATAATATATTTCAAAATGAGTTCTATGAAATTTTTTATAAAACTTCACTTTTTATAGCATAATTTGTGTATATATTCCTTTTATGTATGGAAAATGATATATAGTAAAAATAATGAGTTCTAATGAAAAATTTTCAACCAAGTCACATTAGAAGTATTTAAATATACCGGAAGTGATAAAGAAGTATAAAATATTCGTTTAAGTGGTATATTAGAAATGGGAGTATGTACTCTTAGGAATACGGAATAGACTTCCTATTATATGATTAATCTATACCATTATAATCTAGCCCCACTAAAATAAGTAGTGTAGATCCTATCTTTTTCTCTCGAATAATGAGAGAATTTTTAGAAATTTTTCTTTTTTCTGATTTAAGGATTGTTATGGGATCTAGACTTCCAAAGCGAATGAGGTACAAATATATAGATTACTAAACGACAGAAGTTACATTTACTCAATTACCAACTGTTTACTTTCAGCTACCATTTTTTACAAAGGGCAGTGGATTTGAACTGAATTTGTTCAATTTAGATTTTATATTTTGTCCATTTTGATTTGATGGCGTTTTGCTTGTCAACACCACCAAAGCGTTCTGTTGTCTTGCACATAGTTAAGAGTAGTTCTATTGCCTATGCTGGAAGAGAAGAAAATAAAGGTTCTAGCCGTGATTATCGTGTAGGAGTATGGTACACCTGGTCTTCCACCAATCTTACTGGTTTTCAACCATCTTTTTTATATTCTTGAGTCATTGCCCTTTAGGCGACAACCAGCAAGTAGATGTCCAAGTTGTCTCTGACAATCTGGAGTAACTTTTGCTTGTTTGGGAGTTTTTACAAGAAGTTAGAACGAAGTTGTGGAATTGTAGGTGGGAAAAATCTTCAGGACATGTGAAATAGCTCAAAAATATATCCCTAGAGCCCATACTTCCATTTTTTTTCCTGGTAGATAGTTTTGGTTCTGTAATAGTTGTAGTTTTGGTTCTGTAATAGTTGTTTGCCTTTAAGTACTTTCGTGGATTTTTAAATGTTTGTCAACAAAATCTGACAAATTAGTCTGTTGCAGTATGAGATAGACGGCAGGGACCCCAGTGGCTACGTCGGTTGCATGTGGTCCATATGTGGCCTCCATGATCAGGTTTGTGTGGTCCGCTCACTTCACAGGGAAAGCCTGTATCTGGAAGCTTACGAGTATTTCTACACCCCTACTATTTTTTTTCAGGGTTGGAAGGAGCGTCCGGTATTTGGAAAGATACGTTACATGAATTACGCAGGCTGCAAGAAAAATTCGACGTTGATGCTTACATTTCTTATGTTAATAGATTGATTGCTCAATCCAAGAAAAGGAAAACTGAGGAATCTCTTACTTCAGCAGCCAAGCATTCAAAGTCTGAGAAGGCCTAGCCCAGATAGGAACAGTACTTCAGCATGTTAAAAACTTAAAGATAGGGTTCGAATCAGGAGTAGGAACGTTTTCTTTTGTGCGTGCACGAGCACGTCAAAATGAAGAAATTGTGTTAACTATAGATTGATCATACAGGGCTTACACTTCAGATCAGTTCAAGTCGCTGACATTCTTGTAACTTCTGGTCGCTGTCAATTTTCTATTGAATTCAATTCAAATGTACACATTGATTTGCAATATTATGCAGATTTAAAAAGCTTACTAACGTTGTATGTTGCTTGATACATGGTATTTGCTAAATAATGAGGCAATTTAATACTAAAAGGGGGATTAAGAAACCTATTTAATATAAAATCGGAAAATTACCCCCCAAAAAATCCCACGTGGATAAATTTGGTGAAATTAGTAGGCTAAGTAGTTGGAAGGTTGGGAAAATTTGACTTTATGTACGCATTTGACTTAGGGTTTTGGTGTGGTGAGATAAGGGTTTTTTGGTTTGTAGTGTGGGTTTGACGCAAAAGATTCTAATTTTGTGGCCAAGCCTTCTATTTTTCTTTGCTGATTTGTGTTGAACCCAGCAACATAGAGGACAACAAGTTGGCGACTTGAATTTGTTTGGATGATTTTACAGCTAAGGCTTGTAGGGATTCTGTAGAAATTTGGTGACCTGTGAAGTTGTGATGAGTAATTGTGCTATCCATACATGGTGTCACAATCACAACCCATATTGTTGTGCATAGAAGAAGCTCTATACATAATGGAAGCCAGGTTGCAGGTATTAGCAAGGAACATCCTGTGAGAAGAAACAAAAGTCGAGAGGTGTTGTTACCTATGGTGATGATGACGTTCGATAGTAGCTTCGAAAATGAAGAGAGGTGTTGGAAAGTGATTCGAATTCGGATTCGTGTCCGCGTAGGACTTTTATTTTATTTACTTTCCATGTGGGACTCTATCCCCAATACTATATAAGCACCCCAGTAGTCCATAGGATGAACACGCCCTCAGAGAGTCTCTCCATTGTAATCTCTCCAAAATATAGTGATTTGCCTTCGAGCGCCCGTGGTATTTTTCCGCAAGGGTTTTCCACGTAAAAAAATTCGTGTCTCTTGTCTTTTTATTCTGTGCATTATTTGCAACAAGTGGTATCAGAGCACAGGAGATTAGAGTTTAAGAGATTCATCGAAGAAAAAAAAATTTATTACGAGCCGGCGTTTTCTTGTTGAATCCGAGTCGCATCCCGCGCCGAGTCGACATCAACTTCTTCGAGCCGGAGTAGTACCCGAGTCGGTTGCAGTTCGGAGCAGCGGCCCTCGTCCATCTATTTATCCAGCGGTACATCTGAGGAAGAGGGGCCACGTCAAAATCAGCAAAAAAAAAAGCGCAGGCAGCAGAAGCGGCAACTTCGATCCTCGGTTCAATCACCATTAACAGTCGCAAACACCACAGCGCGCGCGCACAGAGGAAAAGGTGTGCTACCGTGTTCCGTGCGAAAGCAGCGCAGGTCCTGCCATCATCCTATTGCACGCGTGAAGACTTCTGCATCTACAAGTAAGGCCATCAAAGTGCACACAAACCAAGGAGAAAATCAAGACCTGCATGCAATCAATTAAAAGGCAAACCAAAGGCTCGTCAACCAAGAAAAAGAGGTGCGTTGGCATTTGATTTCTTGGAGATTGAAAAGTGCTGACACATGAAGCTTTGAGGTTGATTTTTTTGACAAGATTTGTTAAGCGTACACAGGAAGTATACCAGTTTTTTTATCTACTAGATTTTTTTGGCAAGATTTTATACTAGCAAATTTTTTGGTTTTCTTCCGCATGGCAACTCTGAAATATGATCTTCCGCTGTTGGATCGCGACACGAGGTTTTCTCTATGGCAAGTCAAGATGCGGGCTGTTTTATCACAACTTGATTTGGATGATGCTCTTTTGGGGATCGACAAGATGCCAGCAACACTTTCCGCCGATGAGAAGCAACGTAAAGATCGTAAGGCCTTATCCCAAATTCATCTTCATCTATCAAATAATATTCTACAGGAGGTTATGAAGGAGACATCCGCCGCCGCATTATGGTGAAATCGAGCAGATCCGCATGACCAAGGATCGACGATGAAGTTGCATTTGAAGCAAAAGCTTTATTCACACAAGATGGCGGAGGGGGCCTCATTGTTGAACCACCTGACAACTTTCAAGGAAGTTGTATCTGACCTCGAGTCTATGGAGGTAAAATATGATGATGAAGATTTGGGTCTTATTTTGCTATGCTCTCTGCCTAGTTCGTACTCTACTTTTAGAGATACTATTCTATATAGTCGAGATACTCTTACTCTCAGTGAAGTTTATGAAGCTCTACATGCTAAAGAAAAGATGAAACTTATGGTTCCCGGTGGGAGTTCAAGTACACATGCAGAAGGTTTGTCTGTTCGCGGCAGGCAATATGAGAAAAGTTCATACGACAATTCAAGAGGCAGAAGCAAAAGCAGATTCAGAGGCAGATCTAAATCCAGAAGCAGGAAGTCTTGCAGATATTGCAAGAAAGATTGACATGACATATCCGAGTGCTGGAAGTTGCAGAACAAGGAGAAGAGGAATAATAATTTCAAGAAAGATCAACAAGAGGATGACGCTAGAGCCACCGTTGTCACCAAAGAAGGTTCTGATGGAGATGTTCTCGTTGCCTTTGCCGGTAATTGCAAAACCGACGATGAATGGATTCTTGATTCAGCCTGCACTTTCCACATGAGCTCGAACCGTGAGTGGTTCGTTACCTATGAAGCTACGCCAAGTGGATCCGTGTTGATGGGTGATAATACACCATGCAAGGTTGCGGGCATTGGTTCTATCCAGATCAAGATGTTTGATGGCACCATCAGGACTTTGTCAGATGTTCGTCATATTCCAGATTTAAAGAGAAATCTTATCTCATTGAGTACTCCTGATGCTAAAGGGTACAAGTATTCCGGTGGAGGTGGAGTTCTGAAGGTTACCAAAGGTTCTCTTGTTGTGATGAAAGGTGATATGAAAGCTGCAAATTTATATCATCTGCAAGGCACTACTATTTCAGGTAATGTTGCTGTTGTTTCAAATAAATCATTTAATTCTGATGCTACTAATCTTTGGCATATGCGTCTGGGGCATATGAGCCAAGCTGGGATGACAGAATTATGCAAAAGAGGATTTCTTGATGGTAAAAATATCGATAAGTTGAAGTTTTGTGAACATTGTGTCTTCGGCAAGCAAAAGAGAGTGAAATTTAGCACTGCGACTCACTCTACAAAAGGCATATTGGATTATATTCACTCCGATTTGTGGGGAGAATCCCGCGTTCCATCACTTGGAGGTGCAAGCTATATGTTGACCATTATTGATGATTTTTCAAGAAAAGTTTGGGCATACTTCATCAAGCAGAAATCGGATGTATTCAACACATTCAAGGAGTGGAAGACTATGATCGAGAGACAAACTGGTAAGCATGTCAAGAAACTTCGTACTGACAATGGTTTGGAGTTTTGTTCAGGAGAATTTGAAGCTTTATGCAAGTCAGAAGGTATTGTGAGACATTACACGTTTCACGGCACTCCTCAACAAAGCGGTGTGGCGTAACGCATGAATAGAACCATAATGGAGAAGGTACGTTGCATGTTATTAAACTCGGATTATCAAAGAGTTTTTGGTCAAGCCGCTTCCATCGCTTGTTATTTGATTAATCGGTCACCAAATTTGGCTATTGATAAGAAGACTCCAATTGAGGTATGGTCTGGCTCTCAAGCAGATTATTCAAATTTAAAAATATTTGGCTGTCCTGCTTATGCTCGTGTCAACAATGGTAAATTAGAACCTAGAGCGATTAAGTGCATTTTCCTTGGCTATAAAATTGGTGTGAAAGGATATAAGTTGTGGAATCTGAAACTAAAAAGGTGGTTATTAGTAGAGATGTTACTTTTGATGAGTCTCGCTATGTTGCATGATAAACCATCTATTGATGTTCCGTTGAGAAGCAATCAAGCATGCAGTGGAGCATATTATTGATTCAGGATCTACACGAGAAATCAACAAGGAAAATACTCGAAGTTCCTATTGTTGTGCCACCAACACAACATTCCATTGCAGACTAATAGAGAAAGGAGGAACATTCAGCATCCTAAGAGATTTATTAAAGAAGCCAACTTTGCGGCTTATTGTCTAAATGTGGCAGAAGAAATTGAAGGTACTGCAGAACCTTCATCTTATTCAGAAGCTATCTCTTCTAGTGATTTAGAAAGGTGGATGGCTGTCATGCATGATGAGATGGAATCTCTTGACAAGAATGGTACTTGGGAGTGGTTAAGTTGCCAATTGAGAAGAAACCTATTCATTGCAAATGGATTTTCAAGAAAAGGAAGGCGTTTCACCAACCGAAGAGGTTAGGTATAAAGCAAGGTTAGTTGCTAAAGGATACAGTCAAATTCTAGGTATTGATTTCACATATGTCTTTTCCCCTGTTGTGAAGCATAGTTCTATTCGCACTTTGCTTAGTATTGTGGCTATGCATGATTTTGAGCTTGAATAAATGGATGTGAAAACTGCATTCTTACATGGGAATTAGAAGAAGACATTTATATGGAGCAACGGAAGGTTTTGTCGTTCGGAAAGGAGAATTTTGCTTGCAAATTGAAGAAATCTCTTTATGGTTTGAAACAATACCTAGACAATGGTATAAGAGATTTGACTCCTTTATGATATCTCAGGATTTTAAAAGATCAAATTATGATAGCTGTGTTTATTTCAAGATTGTTAATAGTTCAGCTATTTATTTGCTTATATATGTTGATGATATGTTGATTGCTGCAAAAGACAAGGTTGAAATTTCAAAGTTGAAGGCTCAATTAAGCAGTGAGTTTGAGATGAAAGATCTCGGTGCAGCTAAGAAGATTCTTGGTATGGAAATCATTAGAGACAGAAAACTTGGTAAATTATATCTAAGTCAAAAAGGGTACATTGATAAAGTTCTTCGTCGTTTCAACATGCATGAGGCTAAACCTGTGAGTACTCTCTTAGCAGCATATTTCAAACTTTCTTCAGCATCATGTCCAAAATCTAATGATGAAGTGGAGTACATGTCTAAAGTCTCATATGCGAGTGCAGTTGGTTCACTTATGTATGCCATGGTATGTTCTCGTCCCGATTTATCTCAATCATTAAGTGTGGTTAGTAGATACATGCCTAATCCTGGAAAAGAGCATTGGAAAGCAGTTCAATGGATTTTCAGATATCTGCGGGGCACATCTAATGTTTCTTTACTGATTTGAAAGGATTAAAGATGGACTTGTTGGTTATGTGGATTCGATTTCTTTGGAGACTTGGATAAAAGAAGGTCTCTCACTGATTATGTGTTCACTGTTGGAGGGTGTGCCGTAAGTTGGAAAGCAAGTTTACAAGCTACCGTTGCCTTGTCTACTACAGAAGCTGAGTATATGGCTATCTCTGAAGCTTGCAAAGAAGCTATTTGGTTGAGAGGTTTATTTACTGAGCTTTGTGGAAGTACATCTTGCACTACAATATTTTGTGACAGTCAAAGTGCTATTTGCCTTACAAAAGATCAAATGTTCCATGAGAGAACAAAGCATATTGATATCAGGTATCACTACATTCGAGGTGTCATTACTCAAAGTGATATTAAAGTCTGCAAGATAAGTACTCATGATAATCCAGCTGATATGTTGACAAAGCCAGTTCCTGCATCTAAGTTTGAGCTTTACTCAGACTTAGTTGGTATTACTCACTAGTCCTTTGGACTTTCGGCGCTCAAGGTGTACATGCTGATTTTGTTGGAGGAGTTCATAATATTCTCCGACTACTGGAGGGAATTCGGCTCAAGGTGGAGATTATTGTTGAAAAGTGATCCGAATTCGGCTCAAGGTGGAGATTGTTGGAAAGTGATCCGAATTCGGATTCGTGTCCGTGTAGGACTTTTATTTTATTTACTTTCCATGTGGGACTCTATCCCCAATACTATATAAGCACCCCAGTAGTCCATAGGATGAACACGCCCTCAAAGAGTCTCTCCATTGTAATCTCTTCAAAATATAGTGATTTGCCTTCGAGCGTCCGTGGTTTTTTCCCGTAAGGGTTTTTCACGTAAAAAAATTCGTGTCTCTTGTCTCTTTTATTCTGTGCATTATTTGCAACAAGAGGTATTCGTGATGCAACCAAAAATGCAGGTTGGCATGCTTTGCAAAGATGTAAGGCAACTCAGGGCCACACTGAATACTGAATAACATGAAAATCAGACACGGAAGAGTTGAACATAAGGCTGCAGGAAGTACATCTATGCTACCAAACTTCCAGAGGAGACTGTTACGCTAAAGAAGTACGATAAGAATCACGCATGCGGAGGTGATGTTCTATCAAGCAGATGAACTCTTAACTGGGTCTGTGCAGGGCACGGGTATTTGGATGACTGCGTTCTGGCATTAGATTAATATTGTGTGGCCTTTGACCACCATTCGACCTGAACGGCGTACAAGATCCAGCAAAGGATTAATTAATATTATTAATTCAAGCACAACACAAGCTCCCGATCATAGGGCAAACGAATTTAAGAATCCAACGATTATGGTTTGAACTTTAAACATCATCTTCAACAGCAAACATGGTTCAGGTTGCACTTTCTTATCATCACTTTGTTTTCAGCTAGCGAGACAGGAGCAAGGTGTTCTTATTTCTTGAAACATCCTTGAACAGAATAGAATATAAGCCAATCATACACTCAATTGAACTCATCATTTCCAGCATCAGGGTGCCTGGCAACTGTAACTGCTTCTGTCATGATGAGATCACATGGAAGCTTGGAGTCAGCACTTGGATTTCAGTCAGTAGTATCCTCTTCGAGGGTTGTATGCACCACTTCCTGGATGGTAAGATCCACTTGGAGGTGGTAGAGACGGCAGGTAGGTGTATGCATATCCACCCTGCAAAGGCATTAAAAATAACTCAAGACATTGCCCATGTCACTGCAAGACTTCAAAAAGATTGAGTGAAGATTTACAAATATTTGTCACATTATCTAAAAGATTTTTGAAATCTGTATCATTATGAAGATCTTTTGAGATACATCATTAGAAGCAGTTTATATCACCAATACTTGGCACTTGCCAGGCCCATGCAAAGAGCCTTGACTCTTTGACCCAGACCAGAACAGGCAGCAAAGGGCCTATCAAATACCCCTCCCTCAATACAAGTCGCCATGGAATCCAATCGGTAAAACTTTTGAAACTTCAATCGTTAATATACATAGAAGTCTATAAATTGACCACACGAAAATAATGTCATTAGATTTATCTTGGAAAATACTTTCACAATATATATACACACATATGCTAGTGTGTTACTATGACATAATATGGTCAAAGTCTTGCATTGGAGACTGAAAAGTCAACAACTACTTATATCTATAGAGGGAGTAAAAACCATTGGGCTGCCTGCAACAACAACAAAGCCTTATTGGGCTGCCTGCAAGCCTAGCAATTTCTAGGTTGGCAAATCCACATCTGATTTGCAAAGGAAATGTCCCTTTTTTAGGTACAACTGCCTTTTAGTTATGACATCAGGATGTAACAAAATTATCATATGACATAAAAGTTTATTTTGCAAACTATATCATTTTAGTAATATTCCAACAAGTGCTTTTGTAAGCAATCATACATACTTCGGAACTGAACCAGCATTGCGCTCTTGTGATGTATAACACCCAATTTAACCAATTCTAACTGAAAATATATAGCAAATTAAACAAAGAAGTTGCCATGAGTAACACGAGTATAAACCTGGTATCCAGGATTGCTTGGGTAAACAGAATAGGCTGATTGTGGAGCTACCGCTTCTGCCATAAGGAACAAAAGAAAATTAGATTATGGATTGAAATAGCTTCGCCAATCTAAAAGCAAGTAATCAACAGAATCTTACGAAGCGATGCATAGACTATCGCAAGAGTACAAGCAAAACCAATTCACTATACAACAACAACAAAACTTTTTGTCCCAAACAAGTTGGAGTAGTCTAGAAATGAAATCTCCTTAAGGACAAATAAACAAGAGCCTTATAATAAAACCTACGAGACTAAAACACTAAGCCCTACATCCTGTCATCTGAACTAAAAGTCTAAAACACCATCCCTAAATTTCCATGTGCTACTATTCAAAGCCAAATCTTTGGATATATTCCAATCCCTTAAGGATCTTTCAACTGCTTCCTCATACATCAGTCTTGGTTAACCTCTGCTTCTTTTTATGTTTTCAATACGTCTTAAAATTCTACTACATACCGGTGCCTCAGAAGGTTTCCATTGGAGATATCCAAACCACCTCAAGCAATGTTAGATAAACTTCTCTTCAATTGATGCTACCCCACCCTATCATGTATATTATCATTACGGATTCGATCCCGCCTTATGTGACCACAGATCTACCGTAACATACTTATCTTCGCTAAACTCATCTTCTATATATATTATCTTTTAGTCGCCCAGCATTCTGCTTAATATAGCATCGCAGGTCTAATCACCGCCCTATAAAGCTTACCCTTTAACTTTTTTATCACACAAGACATACGATGCTTGACGTTATTTCACCCACCCCGCTCTTATCCTGTGGCTCACGTCTTCATCAATCTCATTGTCCCATTATAGCATCAATCTCAAATATCGAAAAATGTCATTCCTAAATACTACTTGTCCATCCAGACTAACATATCTCTTATAATAGGGCCAAGCAAAATTTAGTCAAGCTGGCAGCAGCACTGAGTACAGTATGTACTTTGCTCATCTCACCATTGCAGAATGCAGCACAATGATATTGCATGTTAGGCTATTTATTTTGCTGTTAGACACAGCTAAAAAGGCCCAGTGATATGGTTCACCCTTGCAATGAGAACAGAGTAGATATGATAAATCAAATGGACTCATTGTATGAGTGAGCAAGTTTTGATGGCTCATAACTTACCTCGTGCTACACACTAGTCGCTAAAGTAACTATGTATATTGGAGAACTTCTGCAAATTTGACACATCTGTTTATACATAATGAACAATTTATAGCTGTACTGTTGTAGTAATGATCTTGGATATGCTAAATCCACGACTGATAAAAAGGTGGTTCCAGTCATTAAGCAAAATGGCCAATACAACTATAGAAGACTGCGGCACAGCAGAGCCACTGGCAGGTCGAAAGGTGCAAGGAGGGTGGACAAGGAAGAGCATGAGGGGCAGATCTAGGAATAATGACAGACAATGTAAAAAAATATGTGTATCCCATCTAGAGTCAGCAATTCGAATTAGGGTGATCATAACTAAAATAAACTACTCGGTGTTTTTATGATTCACTCGTAAAACCTACAAATTTTAAAAAACTAAACTTTCAGTTAACAAAAGACATGACTTTGTTGAAAAAAAATTGTCTTTTAGCTAACAATCTATACTGGATGCCAGACAGAACCATAATAAGTTGTGCAATTAATAAGCTAGCTAACATGCATGACAAGAAATGTAGAAATAGAATGACATGATGAAAAGGCCACTTAATAGAAACTAAAAAGAGAGATGATTTTAAGGTATTAATAAAAATATAAAAAAGATTATTTTAAGGTATACTTAAATGTCGATCTCAGTTAAATGGTAGTGCCCGTTATGTCTGGCTATTACGAATATTAACATATGCACATGTACACGGAATAAACAACTTCCAACATTGTACCTCTAGCGTAAGGAAGACCATTAATCTGATGGATATTGTATGGTGCAGTCCTGTGAAACCATGGAAAACCCCCAAATTAGTTACAAGCTCAGGGGAGATCTCAGCAGTATCAAGTAAGTAGCAAGTTGAACAAAAAAAATTAAAACCTCTGCTGATCATACACATAGGTGCTTTGAACACGACTTGAAGGAACACGATTTGCAGGAGGGATGTATCCAGCATGAGGTTCCTAAAAGGCATGAATACATAAGTAACTTATACATGAAACATATGTGAAGCAAGATTGTAAGAATAAGAATATCAAGATCAAGAATTTTCATGTTAGTACCAGATCACGGGCATTTGGTTTAGATATGGAAGTTGCACCCGCACTGGGGTAAGCTTGATAGCTAGTTGCATATCGAGGTCCTGCAGGATGCATCATATTTCCAGCAGATCGTCCTGCATGGGCAGCTCTAGCAGAACCACCAAGATGTGTTTTGTTTGAAGTTCTCAGAACATCACCTGCACAGTCATAAGTATAAAAAACAGTTTTCGTGAATCAAATCAAATAATTTATGAAATCAAAATTGTCAGAGAGAACATACGATTCCTCCGTGCTTTCTTTGATGGTCTTTCATTTACAGAGGTATTTTTCCTCTTTCCATCTTTCCTTTTGCCTTTAGAACGGTTGGATGTTTGTGGTAATTCTGCATTGCCTTTAGAGGTCAGATTGCTCTCATCAACTTTCGGTAATTTATGTGGTGAATTATTCTTCACAACAACTTCCCTTTTCTGGTCCTTTTTCATTTTAGATTTGTCAGCATCTTTAGAAGTTGCACCACTATTGACCTTGAATCCACCTTTAGCACTCTTCTCGACCAGTTGTATTTTACAAGGTGGTCGAGCAAGACTTGCAACCAACTAGGTAAGGAAAGAGAACGGCCATGTTAGCAAGTTAGCAAAAACAACTCAAGCAGTATTTAGATTGAATTCAACACGAGCAGAATTTAGAATTTAGAATACCTTAACTTCTCCACCTCCAATTTTGGTATTGTTTACTCCTTCCACACAAGCTAATGCACTCTTCCTGGTTGAGAATTCAACAAAAGAAATTTTCTTTTTTGACTTTTTAAATTTCTGGAAAAGGTGAACACTCTGAATCTTCCCATATCCTCCACAGCATTCTTCGACTTTCCTCTCATCCCAAGAAAGAGGAACATGTTCTAGGTATACTGTTTTAACCTACAGATGAAGTAACAGTCAATTATGAAAAAAAATGATAATATTTCAACCTACATATAAAATAACTTCAGATGCAAGTACTAAAAGATTGTTAAAAATGAGGTGGTTTTGTTAAATATAGATCAGCATACAAAACATAGTACTAAACTTGGCTGTGGGATATGTGGAAGTTGCTAACTAATTTAAGATATTTTTATGATTTCACAAACCGAAAGACAAACTTCTAGTTGTTTAGCAAAGGTCATTTCGCTAGCAAGGATTCTACGAACAAACTTTCCTTCTAAAAATTGTTCAAATCAGTTCTGTATTCCAAAAAAAAGGATAGATGCAACCCCCTGGTTGTGAGAACTAGGGCCAGAGATCTGGACAACAGATCAAAGGCAATCCAGAACTATGTGGGACAGGACCAGGATTGTCAAATTTGGCGGCTCTAACTCCTGATGTGCACGATGCAACAGGGATCTGAGCACTGGGGCCGGAGATTTGGATAGCAGATCAAAAGAGAAAAGCGATCCAGAACTCCATAGAACAGGACCTGGATAGCCAAATTTGGTGATCCTAACTCCAGATGTGCACAATGCAACCCCCCAGCTCTTAGTACTGGGGTCGGAGATCTAGACAGCAGATAAAAAAGCGAACCAGAACTCTGTGGTACATGTCGAATTTGGTGATCCTAACTCCTGGTGTGCACGGTGCAAACACCTTGGATCTGAGTACCTGCAGCTGGAGACCTGGACAGAGGATTAAAGGCAGTCCAGAACCCTGAGTATTGGGGCCAGTGATTCTGGACAGCAGATCAAAAGCACTCCAGAACTCTTTGGTACATGGCCTGGATGGCAAATTTGGCCACCCTAACTCCTAGTGTGCAGCATGAGAAATACGAACAGATATTCTGGAAATATTATACACAAAATATCGCCTCACCAACAAGCAGTATAGCGAGAAATATTATACACAAAATATCGCCTCATCAACAAGCAGTATGGCGAGAAAGAGTCAGTGGTTGGTGAACTTGGTAGAAGTAAATGTTGTGAAGTAGGTTTTTTAATGTCAGAAGCGATACAGATTAATAACTCAGCGATAAATGCATGCATTAATCTGCCATATATATACATTATGTGGTTTCAACAATAGATAGCTCTGAAGATGGGTCATTGACCTGAAAATGTTGGGGTCCTGTCCCGTGTCATGAACAAGAATACCATCTTGCCCCCTTCAATTCACATTCTTGCTGACTGGTGCACTCCGTACTGCAAAGCAGATGTACCACATTCCTGATAACTTTGATCCAAAAAAACTGCGGTCCAAGCAGCAGAACCATTACCAGGAAAGTGGTACACCTAGGTTACAGTATGTGGTACGCTAGTGACTATTGTGAAAGAATGCAGGTTGAACTCGGTATTTGTTTTAATAAGGGATGTATTGTTTTTGTTTGTTTAATCTTTGTCCGTTTACACTAAGGGTCGTTCAATAGACTAGATACTTAGCTTCTGCTACTCATGGGAAGAATATTTTATTGTTTAAGGTAATCCGTTTTCAGGTTGAAGTTAAGTATAAACCAAAAATAGATAGAGCCAATTAACCAGCCAAAGTTTTTGGTATATTTGGTTATGATTAAGGCTTGCTTTTGGTTACATGATTCAGTTTCCGAAAATGTGCAACCAAAATTTACGTTTATTTTCAAAAGTTTGACTAAACAAAACTAGCTGAGCAATTGTACTCCCCTGATCTTATCAAAAAGACAAAATTATGGAGTAATGGCCAGGACTTGCATATAATGAGCTGTTATTTCTGACTCAAGATTTATTTCAAAAGCTTAGCTCACTCATAATAGCAAAAACTGACAAAATAGAACAATAAAATCAAACTCAACATTCCACAAGACATCTTAGAAAATATCAGACTGGCAATGGATGCTTACCTTCATAAGAAGTTCCTCAGTTGATTCTGTAGGAGGTCGAGCAAAAGATACCTTTGCACTTCTATGAATGCCAAAAATTGCATCTGGTCTCTTTAACCGCTGAAATGCAGCTTCGGCATTGTCATGTGCGGCAAATTTGAGAAAAGCAAATCCTTTGTTTCTTCCTCCAGTATCAGGATCATCAGGCAAACAAATCTCAAATTCTTCAATTCCAATATTTTTTAAGGTGTCTAGCACCTAAAAATGAAAATAGGAAAAACAAGTAAACTAAATGAAGGAAAAGTTTTCCCATCTTGAGAGACATTAGGAGGATTGTGGAATTTTGTTGTTCTCTTATTCCATATAGAATATAACAAGTTAAATAAGAATGAATAGACAAGTATTCAACCGTTTAGTTTGAATAGAAGATTAGGTCCTTCCATCCTTTTTGGACAATAAATAGTTCCATATAGTAATAATTTTTCACAAAATCCATTTCTTTCCATGACCCTATTTTATGTGCAAATGAGGATAGACAACCTAGTTCTTCTTATTAATAATTCTGTCAACTTCTATATTCAACAACATATCTCTTGAGTTATGATTACAGGTTCAAGTCAGATCTAATTAATTAATTTCCTTTTTTGCACTTCTGTATATAACATTACTTTTTAACATTGGCTACATTTATTAATGAATTATGAATTTTCTGCAACACAACTAAGTGTTTCCAGCATATGCAGTTTAGTAAAAAAAAACAAATCAAATTTACCCTTGCTTTAACCATAACCCCAGCTCTATTTATTTGTTTTTGCTAGGTATATAAACAAAAAAACTTTCCTTAGCAGCTCATGGTATTTTATGACTCATCAACACCGATTATCAATGTTTTTGGGTATTCGAACTACTGGGAAATTCTGATTATTGTTCAGGTAGACCATACATCTTTGTATTTGGAATATTCTTAGTCTTACACCAAAATGCTATTATGTTAGCAAGATCAGTAACATTTCAGTTACAGCATGATGATGCTAAGCAAAAAGCTTTTTGCACAAATGAAGATTACTTGAATTTGTTTAATTCCAATATCTTCAGAAGTGCCAAGCAGCAGCCTGAATAAGTACTTAGTAATAAGGGAATATCTGGTTTTCAACATATAGTTCAAACTATAGCACAGATGAAAATATCTAATCGCTATATAAAATATTGAAGAATTACAAAATGCATAGAATTTCTGGGGAGCGTGTTATATCATGCCTGATCTTTTGTCCAGCTCTTGCAGATGTTTCCCAGGTAAAGGGTATTATTATCTTGACTAGCTGATACCCTGACCTTTTTTCCTTTGACCTGATGAAAACAACATGCAAAAGGGAATATAATCATTATTCAATATGCTATGAGTCTACGACAGATTCAAAGAAAAACAATTTAAAGGACAGAAGGGTTCACTGCGTCAAAACCTCAATTCCCTCCTTAAATTCAGCAAGAGCCTTCTTTGCAGCTTCAGTGTTCACATAGCGAACGAATGCAATGCCCCTGCTCTTTTTTGTTGCTTGATTTTTAATTATTCTAATAGATTCAATCTCCCCAAATTGAGAAAAGACCACTGTAATGTCTTCCTCAACACAATCCTTAGGCAATCCGCCAACAAATATTTCAAGGTCTTTATCATTCCCCTCTGAAACTGGATCCAGCGCAAGCAATGAGGGGTCAAGTTTATCATTCTGCACATAACCATTTTCGCACCCACCAGCATCACTGCCGTTGCTCAATTGGTCAGCACCTCCATCCTTATTGTTATCCCCATGTGTACCTTCACCCCCAGATTCTTCAGGTTCTTCTTCAAGAATTTCATTCATGTCTGGATTAAATATAAGGAAATGGGATTTATGACCACCGGCTAGTTGGACTTAAGGTAGGGGTGTAGGGCACAAAAAACAGGACTACACATGCATGGAAATAGAATTTCCAAAGACCGACCAGACAGGAAATATAGCCGCACGTAATGGTCAGCATCAAAAAAGTGTAGTATAGTCGGTATAGATAGTCGGTACCAAGATTTGAATCCCTGCCTACTGCTTTCTCCCCAAAAATATATTTTAATATTTGAAACTAATAGATGAATAAAACTAGATTGAACACTCCAATCGTCAGGGGACATGATTTTAGATAACACTCAAAAGTCACCATGGGAACTTTACCTTATGTAACAAACCGACAAAATCACCCAGTTGCCGTTTTCGTGCCATACATCCATTTTGACTCATCAGTTCTCACCGAATAAGCAATCAAATGCACAAAATCTAATAACAAAGGCTAACCTAACACTCGATTTCTCCTGCAGTATGCATTAATATCTCGTTCACTCCACTGCACAGACCCTCACCCTTAGCGCCTACAATCGCAAGCGATACTATCTAAAGCAAATGCAGTCCAAATAGCAATATTATTACCATCGCATCATATTTAAAGCTTATTATTGAACTGCGTAGCAAATGTGCCATAGCCTCCACTTACCGTTCGCTGTGGCGCCTTCTGCCCAGACCTTTGTGGACTCCTCTTCCATCCCCTCATCTTCCTTCGCGCCCTGCTCTGCCTCTTCGGGTTCCTCCTCCGCCTCTTCGGGTTCCTCCTCACCTGCATCTTCGGGCTCCTCATCCTCCTCCACAGCCTCCTCGGGCCCCTCTTTCTTTGCCGGCTCCATCCCTGCGGCCGTACCGTCTTCCGGGCCAACCGCCAGCACCGCTCCCTCCTCACTCCCCTCGCCTTCGTCTGCGCCCTCCTCCGCTTCCTCAGGGTCCTCCCCCGCCTCCTCCTCGTCGGGATCCTCCTCCGCCTCCTCATCGGGCTCCACCCCCGTGGCCTCCTCAGGCTCCACCTCATCGCGCTCCTCAACCGCAGGCTCCACCTCCATCTCCTTACCCCCGTCACCCTCCTCCGCAGCCCTAACACCAGCCTCCGCCGTCTCGGATGGGGTCTCTCCCTCCGCCGCTGGGGACGCCGGGGAGATCTCTACGGCGGCGCGCCGGGGCTTCCTTATTCGAGGCATGGGGAAGGTAGGGTTTGTTGTTCCGCTTCGACGGGGAGGGTGGAGAATTGGAGAACGATCAGGGTGGCTTGAACCTTTTGGGGTTTTGGGGCTTTCTCTCTCGTTTTTTGGTTTGCGTGAAAGTCGAAACAAACTGATGGGCACTTTGGGAATTTTCCCCAATTTTTGCTTAAAAGAAAACCAGTGGGGCCATTTGTAATAGAGGGGGAAGAGATGTGGGCGACGTGCGCCAAGCGCCCCAGGGCTGTCCGATTCTTTCTTCCCTCATCTCTATGTTTGACGCGTAGATTTACTCCGCTCGTTTCGGTTTTTTTTCAGTTTCAGCTTTTTTTCACTGTAGCTGGCTGAAATTTTACTGTAGCTAAGTTAGTGGATAGTGTAGTGAATAGTAAAAAAACTGAAATTAGAAGTTGAAGTCGAAAAAAACCAAAACAATTAGGGCTTTAATAATGTTGAGGAATTTTCCCAAGTTTCTCGGCAACCAAAGCAGCTGAGCCATTGAACAGCTAACACCAGTACTTCCACATCATTAAAGATGAAGAGTTACAATGTTCTCGACACAACTCAGCTTTTAATAGTCATACTCATCATATACCTATGTTAGTATTTGTGAATTTTCTAAATGTTAATGAAAGAAAACCACAAGTGGATGCTACAAAACCATAGAAAGCATAATTTCTTCCATGGAGGAGCCCGATTCATAGTTTAGAATCCTTGGAGAGAGCCATGACAAAAAAAAAAAAACTTTGGAGGTTTGCAAAGCGAAAGTAAGAGGAAGAAGGCAAGTAATAACTAATTTCATTACAACTTTCTTTCCCACAACTTTCCATACCGGTGTACACGGCAGTGTGTGATTGGCTTGCTCCGTAACTTACTTTGTGCAAACACGTGAGAGAAGCAGGGGCGGAGTCAGGAATTGGATATGGGGGGGGCAACGTGGACAACAAGTAGAGTAGAATCAATGAACCATGCTGGATTTACCGATCCAATAGTCACATATCAAAGTAATATGTTTTGCAACTTCCAGAGCAGTTGCGTATTTGTCTAATTGCATCCGTAAGTGATCGAAGGCTTTAGTGAAGGCTCTTTGTCACGTTGGGGTCGTCCCCACTAAGGTGGCGATGCAAAATCCACGTAAAAGCATGCCGGATGCTGATGTGGATCTCGCCGAAAAATACAAGATTGAAAAACAAAAGTCTATAAATATCCACATAAATCAACGGTCATATTTTATTTTTATTACTATCTTTCTACTACTAGTATATTGTACTATAAAAAAATCCTATTTATGTAGTTAGGTGATGTTATACTGTTATTGATCACTTGACTCTACGTGCAACTCTCATACGAGGCCACTTGCATGTAAATAAGCTGGAAATTTTCATATCTGTTGACGGTTCGAGCAGTTCCAGGACATACCTATTAATTGTCAGTTACCTGTTGGTTTTTCCAGGGCCACTTTTGTCCAAATTTCGAATTCATTCAGTCAGATTATAGAGCAGCAGGATCATTCAGACGGCAACTTCATCTGTTTGTGGATTGTTCCTTGCAACGTCCTCTGTTCTGAACCCTTTTTTTCTGGCGAGGGCTGTTCTGAACAAATTAACACTTCTCCTCTCTTTTTTTATGTTGATTACTTTACGTATGTGATCTTTTAGCCTTAAGAATTCTTCGTCTGTTTCCCAAGCAATCAAGCAACCTTTCATTCCAAATGCAATGGGTCAATTGACTTTGATACCTGGGTGCCAACGGCTTTAGAACATACCTTTCATTCCAACGGCCTTAGGTCCTGATCGTTTCGGTATTTTTCGACTTCAGCTTCTAGTTTCAGCTTTTTTTTCACTATTCACTACACTATCTACTAACTCAGTTACAATGTTTTTTCAGCTAATTACAGTGTTTTTTCAGCCAAAAGCCAAAATCCATCGCTATTTCGATCACCCCTTAGAAGATTGGAGGGTGCTAAACCCCCCTCTCTCTGCCACTGGAGAGAAGAAAGAAACTAAAATACCAAAAGAACATTAGCCGGTTGCTTCTCCCTCAAGCTGATGTTGAACGGAAACGACGAAACCAGCTTTCAGTCTCAAATCCCATGGGCTTCGGGCTGATCGGCCACCTGGGTGGGCCCTCATCCAGTTGGCACGACCCGCAACGTCTAGAAGGAAAACCGAGGCCTCCCCAGTCCCCGTCGCAAGCCGTGCGCTTCCCCCAACCTTTTTCAAAAGGCTGTGCCCTGAATATTTTTTTCAAATAAACATTTAAATTTATAATTATTATATTAGACATCTAATAATTTTTTAAGAAATAATTTTTTATAACCGTTGAATCTTTAATCTAACAATCATAAATCTAAATACTAATTTGTAAAAAAACATTCAGATAATATTCATCAACACTTTTTTCAAAACCGACGGCTGGCCATCCCGTGTGCACCCAGCCGCCCTCTCACGTCCACAATTTTCTCCATCGAGACCCTTCCATGTGGGCCACACAAAAGTACATGCTCAGCGGCCCCACCTACAGTGAAACGACACACCCGTTGCCCATTTATTCATAGGTAAATTCATCATATACTCTTTTTATAGATGAAAATTTAAGATATACCCTCCTATACATCTAAATTAATAATATATTATTCTCCAATCTATTTACTTTACAAAATTCATCATATACTCTCTTCATAGATGAAAATCTAGGATATACCCTTCTAAATTAGTATAAAAATGGTGTTTTGTAAAGTAAATAGATTGAAGGAGGGTATATTATCAATTTGAATATGTAGGAGGTATATTTTAGATTTTCATAATTGAAGTGTTGAATTTTCCCTTTATTCATTGTGTGGGTAATAATTAGCGCTGCTTTTGCCCATTCTTCCCCTATAAAATGGCGGGCGGCCTGCCCTAAAAAAACCATCTCGCCGCCTCCGCATCCAAGACCACCGTCTCCGCCGCTCGATTTAGCATTGTCCAAGCTTTGGCCATGTCGGCGACGATCCAGTCCGTGAAGGCGCGCCAGATCTTTGACAGCCGTGGCAACCCTACCGTCGAGGTATGGCACCCGGTGACAGAACTCGCCGATATCTCCGTCTCTGAGCTGATCTGATTTCAATCTGGTCTATGTGCCATCGATCTAATCTGATCCGTCTGTTCGGTGTGGTTTGGAATCTAGGCAAGCCTTTGGGGAATTTTTAGGAATGGAACGTAGGGTTTTTGACTGTTCTATTGTCTGGTTTTTTAGGGGTTTTATGTGAGCTGGTAGAATGTAGATTCGTTGCCACTCAGCCAAATATCTAGGGTATATGATGAATAAATCCTTTTAGGGGGAAACTTCGTCATATACCCTCATCACATTTGAGAGTTTCAGAATTTACCCTCCCGAGTCACTGACATGTGGGGTCAGGATGAGTCACTGACATGTGGGCCGGAGGGTAAATCCTAAATTCCATGTGGTTTGGTTGGTTCGACGTTGTGGTCTCAAAGTATTTTGCCAACTTGTAGCTCGTTTGTAGGATCTCGCAGGATGTAGGAGACAGATCGGCGGGTCATGCTTCACTATTTTTGCTCGGTAGTGTTTGTGGATAATTCTAGCCATATGTTCTGGCGTGCGTTGGGTGTTTGAGATGCGAAGCTTGTGATGTGCGGCGGTAGTTTTAAATTCGACGTTTTCAGGATTTCATTGTTTGATCTGTCGACTGTTGCCCTTCCTTGCGTTAGTTCTTGACCATTGCGAAATGTGACGGAAATGTTTAATAACGTTGGCTAATTTCATGATGCTTGCCTCAGGTCGATGTGTGCTGCTCTGATGGAACCTTTGCTAGGGCGGCCGTCCCGAGCGGTGCATCAACTGGTGGGTTGTTTTGTTATCATCACTGCGTTTCTTCAATCTTGCCTTGGGCTTTATTTCTGTCTGATTAGTGAATGCACGCACTGGTCTTGCGATCATTATCATAGGTTATCATATGCCTTGGGTAGAAACTAATCGAATATGACTCCTCCCTGTTCTACAGGTGTTTATGAAGCTTTGGAATTGAGGGACGGTGGATCTGATTACTTGGGCAAGGGTGTTTCCAAGGTTTGCTTTAGAGTTTGCATGTTTTTCCTGTCATTTGAGCGAATTTTATCATAACGTTCTTACGAACTGCATGAAGCTTGAATGGCAGTGTCGTAATTTTTTTCTTGAAGGTGTCTCTAAATATATGTTAGGAAACTTCATTGATTTCATGCAAGATGTGGACATGTCACAGTTTTTAGTGATTTAAGAGATGGGCCGCAGTTTCTGTTTTATGCCTTAAACTCTATGGTCTTTTTTCGCCAGCTATATGCTTTGGCAGCTTTCAAAATTTCTTGTAAACAATATATTTTTTTGTCCATGGGGTTTTCCATCTAAATGATGTCTTCTGCTGCTGTATAACTTGGTCTTTTCTAGGTTGTGGCTGGTCGGAGAATGTTTTTTTATGCTGTTTATGTGATCCTTGTTGCTGCGTCATTTTATAAGAACTTAGAATTATATGTTTTCTTTAGTGAATAATTCATGGGCAAGATACTGTCGGAGCTATCTAATCTAGGTCAAAAGCAAAGCAAATTCAACCACAACTTGTTCACCGGTCAATTCTTAACTAATAAACCAACTTCCGAGATCATTGCCATCAAATGAATAGCTTGGGCTCATTTAGTGGATTGTGGAACGTCAACTGCATTTACAGCTTGGTGTCCCATTACCAGTTACAGTAATTCTTGTCGATGGACAATATATTATACACATGTTTTATTTATTTATTATTTTTATATTTACCTGCTTTGGCTGTTCTGTTGCAGGCTGTTAACAATGTGAACTCTATTATTGCTCCAGCTCTGATTGGCAAGGTTTGTGTCAGCTGTTTCCCTCCTTTTCTATTGTAATATGAGATTGAATGCATTATTCATTACGTGCTATATTTCCTTCTGCAGGACCCTACAGCACAGGCTGAGATTGATAACTTTATGGTTCAGGAGCTTGATGGAACCAAAAATGAGTGGGGGTGGTGCAAGCAAAAGGTTTTATATAATCCATGTAGATTTGTAACTTTTGGAGTCATGAAAAGTGCTGATGATTCATTCGCAGATTTCTGTCTAACAGTTTGATTTTTTACTTTATACATTCAGCTTGGTGCTAATGCAATCCTGGCTGTGTCACTTGCTGTTTGCAAAGCTGGAGCTATCATCAAGAAGATTCCGCTGTACCAGGTGTGTAGACTGTAGCAACTTGCTATGTGAACATTATTCATATTCTGCTTTCAACTATTCGGTCTCTTACTAATTTGAATATGTTCTTCATTGCAGCACATTGCCAACCTTGCTGGCAACAAGCAATTAGTTTTGCCTGTGCCTGCATTCAATGTCATTAATGGTGGATCCCATGCTGGAAACAAGCTTGCTATGCAGGCAGTGCACTGAACTAAGATTTTCACATGTATCTTGTTGTGATTGCACAAAATGTTATTTATGCCCTCTACATATATATGCAGGAGTTCATGGTCCTTCCTACTGGAGCCTCGTCATTCAAGGAGGCTATGAAGATGGGTGTTGAAGTGTACCACAACTTGAAGGTAATTCTTCCATCTTGGTCTTTTTTGGCTTTTTCTTTATTGTAGCAGAAATTAAAACTACATATTTTTGTTATCCTGTACAGTCTGTTATCAAGAAGAAGTACGGGCAGGATGCCACCAATGTTGGTGATGAAGGTGGTTTTGCTCCTAACATTCAGGTATTTCGCAACTTGAATGGTGTGAGATCAAATTTCCATTCTGTGTCATGTCTTGGGTGGGGCTTCGTTAGCAGCTGGTAAAAGTTTTGTTTTAATGTATAAAGCTAGTCCACGGTTTGAAATTGAAGTCAACGTATTTTGGGTGCATTTTCAAGTATTTGTTTTTGATTTTGTAGGAGAATAAGGAGGGTCTTGAGCTCCTGAAGACTGCAATTGAAAAGGCTGGTTACACCGGCAAGGTTTGTCTGTGTTGAATTAATTTATTGATCACTTGTGTAAGAAGTTCAAATTTGTAACCCGAGGAACTTTGTTGCTATGTGAAATGCTAGGTTGTCATTGGAATGGATGTTGCTGCTTCAGAGTTCTACAGTGACAAGGACAAAACCTATGACCTCAACTTCAAGGAAGAGGTAGTCCCAATGTTTGATTTCTGTAAACAATTTCAGAACCTCCTTGGGACCATTTGTAATTTTGCCTTCTCTTGTTGTAGAACAATGACGGTTCACAGAAGATATCTGGAGATAGCCTGAAGAATGTATACAAGTCATTTGCCAGTGAATACCCCATTGTCTCAATTGAGGACCCATTTGACCAGGATGACTGGTTGCACTATGCTAAGATGACCGAAGAAATTGGAGAGCAAGTGCAGATTGTTGGCGATGACCTTCTAGTCACCAACCCAACCGTGAGTGATTTGTTTTATTGAGTAGATGGTATCTCTTACATATTGTTTGGTCACTAATTATTTATATCAATATGTTGTGCAGAGGGTTGCAAAGGCAATTGAGGAGAAGGCATGCAATGCTCTTCTTCTCAAGGTACTATTCTGTTCACACAGATGGCATTATCCATTCTTTTCTTGGTGTCGGTCTATCTAAAAGTTTTGTCTTTCACATTCCGATTGTTCACCCTTTTTTCATCTGTAGGTTAACCAAATTGGATCTGTCACCGAGAGTATTGAGGCCGTGAGGATGTCAAAACGTGCTGGCTGGGGTGTGATGACCAGTCACAGGAGGTATGTGGATATTGCGCTGTTGCATGACTGTTCTTTTTTCCTGGTGTTTTGATACCATTTGTATGTTAATTTACGATTCCTGGCTGCAGTGGTGAGACCGAGGACACGTTCATTGCTGATTTGGCAGTTGGTTTGGCTACGGTAAGATCCTACACCTTAGGCAGGGGGTGAAAATTTTAACCAGCTCCATTCTAATTGTAACCCTTCTTGTTCGGGAGGGCTAACCAGTACTTCTTTTTGGGAAACAGGGTCAGATCAAGACAGGGCGCCCTGCCGTTCGGAGCGTCTTGCCAAGTACAACCAGGCAAGTAGCTCTTCCTAGTTCTCGTGGTTTAACCCGCTCACTGTTTGTTTCGTATAGCGCCATCTGTTGTGTTGAACTGACTGTTTAATCCCTTGCTCATGTCGTCATGCATATTTGAGATAGCAGCATTGCAATATTACTGGAAAATTGGCCCGATCGTACTGATGAATGTTGTATTTTTATTTGGAACAGCTTCTTAGGATCGAGGAAGAGCTCGGCGCTGCCGCTGTCTATGCTGGCGCCAAGTTCCGTGCACCGGTGGAGCCCTACTAAACGCCACGGGATAGTGAAAATCGAACCACTCGTAGTATCGTTCGCCTGAGAACGGGTCACCCCGCGTCATCCGTATTTAACGTCCGGATCGAACTCGTAGGGATTTGAGCAATAAAGTCCCACATGTTGATGTGAACGGATATGCTGCTCCAATTTTGGTCTTGCGTGATTTTGCCCGAGCCTGTAGGATCTGTAATACAGAGCATGGCGGATGTTTCTTTTGCTCTCTCGTTTGCCCATTCTAGGCTTTTCTTGCGAAGTGCGTAAATCGCCGAAACGTTTTGACTTATGAAGCTCTCAGCATCAACACGGTGGATATATCCACCGCAAAACGAGCCCGAGGGTAACATTCTTTTTCAGCACGTTTTAATTTAAATTTAAATTTCTGGGATATATCCACCGTAAAAACGGTGGATTATGTAGTTTTTTAAAAATTTAAATTTCTCCGACCCATTTTAATATTATCCTTGTTCCCACCTCAGGGGTCTAATAGATGTTCGATTGTTTCTATGACAATTATTAGTGTTTACCCTCGGGCCCCAGCTACTTTCATCGAAATATATGTTTGATATTTTTTTTAACTCATGAACTAAGAAAGAAATAGTACATAAAAGTGGTAATAGTGTTTTCATTTGGAAGAACTTCACAGCTTTGGAGCTCTCGGAGGCAACTAAAGCCATGTTTGACCAGCTTTGGCTCCAGCTTCTAGGCTATAGAAACTAATTTCAATATAAGTTGGCTCTAGTAGAAGCCGAAACCCAGAAAAATAAAATAATTTAGCCAAATATTGATCATTAGCTCTAGAAGCTATTGAGGCCCCACTTCAAACGGCTGTAGAGTCTGGTTTATTTTAGTTTTTGATTTATTTAAAGCAGAAGTTACTTGAAACTCGTCGATTTCTAATTTTGATTTTTTAGGTTGTTTTACTCTTTCTTTTATCCCTAATTTATATATATTTACTACAAAATATTCCCAAAATTCGGGTTGTGAGGCACCGGACGGTGAGGCTGTCGAACGGCATCGCCGATTCAAGCCTTGTAGGACGGAGGAGGTGACGACGATGAGCAGAAGCGACAGGACGACGCATAGGAGGAAGAAGGCTATTTCTGCGTGCGAGTCTACTATGTAACGCGTACGATATGGGTTGTTATATTGTTGCGACTTCTGACACGCGATGCTAGCTATTAGTCAAGTGATCGGTGGCGCCGTAGCTGTCAGATAAGTTGTACCAGGAAGTTAACGTGGAGTGATGCACGCTAGCTAGCTGTCCGATAAGTTGCGCAGGAAATGAGCGGTGAATGGTCGTGACACGTCGGTGTCTTGCGGCTTTGCACGGTGCTGAGCAGTCGCAGGAATTAATGTTCATTAACGCGACGCGGCCATCTCTTCCACCACGTTTCAGCTTTGTTTTGTCCGCCAATATATCGTTATTATATCTGTCGACTTGTATGATTTCTCCTTGTTACGCCCTCTCTGTATCTCAAAAGGGTGATGACTTAAATAAGTACAGTCCTGCTCATTTCACTTTCTGTTTTTATTTTCAGTTTTTAGTTTTTTAATTTCGTTACTTTCTACTTTTTTGATTGCTAACTTATTTTTTCTTTTCTTTTTTAATTTAATTACATCGGAAAGCTATCAGCAGTTACAATATAAAATAAGTCAGCTACAGTGTCAACAGTGAAAAATAAGCCATAAATCACAAAAACCCAAGAGAGCAGCTCTAAATCCTATAAACTTTGATAAAAGATATCATTAATAAATGTACACATGAAATATATAAAATGATACGAATAAATATACAAAAAATACCTTTATAATATTGTACTTTTATAGCTTTTTTGAATATACAATAAGCGAGTTAAATGATCAAAGTAGTATCTTGTTGACTTCAAAAATTTAAAAATATTACTCTTTTGTGATCGGAGAGAGAGTATACGCCACGACTATGTACCCATACTCGGCGATATATGACGTGCTGCTGGCCAGTGTGACGGTCTGGGAGCTGCAGTAGGGGTAACAGTTTCGCCTTGTCAGGCATGTGTCCCACCCACCTAGACGACGTAAAACGTATCATGGTTGGTGCTTACAAAATCATGCTGGTGATAGCTATCAAAACCCTATCAAGTTTGGGGCCATGGCTTATATTACCATATATAGAATGACGTGGACCTGCGCATGGTTGTTGAATGACGACGATCGAAGAGGCAAGATTATTGAATGTAGGTCCAGGTCGGGACGTCCGGATGTAATTTCGCAAGCGAAATTATTGCGACGTGTCCTTCCCTCCAACCATGATTTGATGTATTTTTCTCCCCATGTGTTCGGCAAGCTAGCCAGAATCAGACGCCAACTTGATCCATCCAACTCTGTGTACCAGGGATGGATTTTTTTGGCTGAATCTTAGTTGTAGTTTTTGAATTTTAGTTTATTTATAAGAGGTGATATGTAGAAAAAATAATCGTATACGATTTTGAGTAGTACAGCTAATTTTGATATAATTTATACTACAATTTATATATAGATTTATCTTAAAAAAACGTACCGTTTCCGGGTATAACAGTGGGATGTAGCAGCTCAATGATGGGATGTTGGTTCAGTGGTCTGGTGACGCTGCGCAACATTTTAGTTTATTTAGTATGCGTGGAAGTTTAGCTTGTGCTTGGGAGTCCGAATAACGTACTGGAGATGTGGAGAATAGGGTGAGTTGTTGATGGTAATTTAGGTACTTGCATTCCTTGATGTTGCTATGGACGACGGATCGACTTTTTAGATGGGGTTAGTCAAATGTCACTTGTTTACTTTGTAGATAACTACCTGAGTCTGCTATTCACCTTCTGTCCGAGTGCCGCTACTTCAGAAGAATTTGGACCTCCGTAGCGAATTGGACTGCTTGTGACTCATTCAATCCAGCATTTTGGAGAGCAAGCGCCTCAATCCAGGATTGTTGGGAATCTGTGATGCTTAAACCTGAAATACCCTGTAAGGTAACGATATCGTTAGTAATGCTTGTGTCTTGGTATATTTGAAAGGAGCGGAATGCTAGGGTATTCCGAACAACAATGACTACATCGATAACCTTAGTCGTTGCAATCAAGGAGGAGGCTCAGCCAGGGTGCTTGCGGGAGCTACCAAGCTCACGGACCTCTCTTTTACCCATGTAACTATCTAGCTTTCTTTAAGGTGCTGGTGGCCTTGTCTTTGTCCCGGCCCCCCTCTTTTTTCTCGTCTTTCTTGTTTTAACTCTTCTTTTGAATTAATAGAAGGCAAGCCTCTTATCCATTTGAAATTTTTTTATGCACAATAAAATTTGTGCAATAGAGTGAGAATGCATGCATCCCACATTTTTGTTGTATTTCTACAGGTATTACACGCAGGGGAACGACAAAAGACAGCGCTAATCCAAACCTCTCCCTCATGTCCACACCATCTCTCCGAGCCTCCTCCGGCAATGTCCATCGGAACGGATGCAGCAACGACGCGAGCATCAAATGCACCATTCTGTACGCGAGCGGCAGGCCAAGACAGATGCGCCTTCCAGAGCCGAATGGAATCAGCTGGAAGTCCCTCCCCAGAAAACCGACGTCGCTGCCCAGGAATCTCTCCGGCATGAACCTCTCCGGCTCGGTCCACGCGTCGGCGCATCGATTAATCGCCCACAAGTTGACGAGCACCTTCGTCCCCTTGGGAATGGTATAGCCTCGGATCTCCACCGTGGCCTCCGCCTCGTATGGTGGCAGCGGCACCGGAGGATGCAGCCGGAGGGTTTCTTTTACGACAGCTTGAAGATAGGGCAGCCTGACGATATCGGACTCGTCGATTTGTTGTCTGGTGCCGATTACGCTTTTGAGCTCTTCTTGCACCTTTCTCATCGAGTTTGCGCTTTGCAGTAGCTCTGCCATGGCGCACTCAATTGTGTGAGATGTGGTCTCTCCTCCGGTGAACAGGTCCTATCATTGATTGAATAGGAAAATTATATCGAGTTCAGTGATCTGCTTCGTGAGTTTTGATCAGATTAGTCATGCGAATTTGACCGTCCTACTTACGGTAAATAGTCCCCGGATGACATCCCGGCTTATCTCGGCGCCCTCTTCTTGAACCTCGCCCTCCTCGTCCAGCATTACGTCGAGCAGATCGTTCTTGCGCGCCTCGCCGGTGGCACGGTTGCGCTTCCTCCGCTCGATCTGCTCGTCGATGACGGCGTACATCCTCTTCACCAGCCTCGCCATCCTCCGGCGGACACCCTGGAGGTCGGCAGACGCAATTGCCGGGAAGAAGTCGGACACGTTCGGTCCGGCGGCCAGCACCGAGGCCTCGTCCACGATGTCGCTCACCTCGCGCGACGACTCGGGGTCCAGGTCGACGGAGAACATCGTCTGCGACAGGAGGCCCAGCGCGGCGAGGTGCGCGGCGCTGCCGACGTCCACCGCCGCGCCCCGCTCGGCGTGGTCGGACACGTGGCGGACGAGCTCCGCCACCTTCTCCTGCCGTAGAGACTGCATGGCGTTGAGCCGGTGCGGCGAGAAGAGCTCGACGGTGCTCAGCCTCCGCAGGGCGCGCCACTTGCGGCGCGGGGGCAGGCAGAGCACGGAGTTCTCGCAGTGGCCGCCGGCGCGCATGGAGTCCCCGATGGATCGGGCAGCGATGTCGGCGTTGTGCTTCTGGAGGACCTCGCGAGCCATGTCCGGGGACGAGGCGACGACGGTGAGGACGGCGCCGAGCCGGAGGGACATGAAGGGCCCGTGGCGCGCGGCGAGGCGCGCGAGGGAGCGATGCGGCAGGTGGTCCAGCTGGTGGAGGTTACCGATCAGCGGGAGAGGCCATGGGCCCGGCGGGAGGCGGCGGCGGGCGTCGGCGAGGAGCTGGAGGACGTAGGAGGAGAAGACGATGAGCAAGAGGGAGCACACGAAAAGGAGGAAGACGGCCATGGGAGCTGGCAGCTTGGGTACCCTAGCTTCAAGTAACCAGCTGAATGTAGTTCTGGCCTGGCAATCGCGTGTTGACGTACGGTGTGTTGCATAGCATAGACAACCCCTATATTGCATGCATAATTTACAATATGAAATTGGGTATCATGGTGCGTCTCTCTTGTATGACAAGTCGATCAGCACATTATTTTACCATCCGTTCTGTGCATGCATCATTTGAAAACAGAGCAAGATTGCATTTCGCAAATTAGCCATGCATCATTCCGTACATCCTTACGGGCTAAATGTTCACAACGGTACTCTAAGAGAGCGCTCGGTTCGGCTGAAATTTGGTGGTTTATGGTTAAAACTACACTACAACTAGTTGAAATTACATTGTAACTGACGATGACTTATTTAGCATAATTAATTTTTTAAAAAAATCTAAAAATACAAAAGGTTAACCATCACATATAATACAAATGAATATGGAAAAAAGAATCGGTAAAAAAGCCAACAAAATCAGAAAAGAACGAAAATTATAAATAGTGAAAAATAAGTTAGAAACAAAAAATCTAAGTCTAAATGAGCGAGATCTTAACGCGTTTTTATTAATTTTTTAGAAACATAGGATGACAGCTCCAAACAGTTCCATCTTTATTGATGAAAGTTAGGGTAGCAGATGCTCCGGGGTCAGCCAGCTTGATCTCCCAAGTCAGCCGGGGTGTCGCCTTGATCTTGCATTCCAATTGACAAATGCAGCGACCCATCTCCAGCTTCAGTGTATCCTGGCAGCACAGAACCTCCCATTTAAACTCAAGCACGGGAATTGCATGCTTTAAAAGATCCAATCTTCTTACCTTGAATTATTGAATTGTTACATGATCTAATGTGTTAACACAAATTAGTTAAACTTTATCTTAAGTAGAAACAGGAAATCATCTGGAGAATTCATTTCTGAACTCTCTACTGCTGGTCGACGGCCCATGTCCAGCGGCTCGCGAATGAATGGGAGATCCAGTTCTTGGTGAGCTTTGCCTTGCAAGACTGACTTCTCTTTTTCTCGGGTATTAGGAAGCGTACCAACTCCGGTGTTCTGAGAATGCTCCTTTGGCACTCCTATGTGTCCGCCGACATCCTTGCAATCTTCGTCCTTGGGCTTCTCACCCTCCACATCAATGGCCTGCGCCATGAACTCGTGCTCTTCTCTTCTGTGCGCCATTTATGCAGCTGCACCTTGGCGGGCAGGAGACCATCACAGCCTTCCTGTAAGACCATATAATGGTAGCTCTATGAGAGTGGTGAGTATTTGATTTAGTTTTGCTTTCTTATCATTGATTGAGTTTGATTTTATAGCATTTTACCGTTGATTTTTACTGTCATAGTGGCTGGCGGTTAGACCGGCCGACGGTGTAACCAGCTTGCATGATTAGCCTTGGTGTGGCTGTCTAATCAGTCGTGGCGGTGGTCTGATTCGTGGCGGCGATTTGACTTGTGTGTGGTAGTATGAGCCCATAGTTGGCGGTAGCTATTATTCAGAGAGGTCTACATTACGTTGTGTGAAGATTTTGGGAGCGGTCTGACTGGCTTAGTGGCCGTGGTCATATTGGCCCTGTGGTTTGTTGTTGAGTTGAGTTGGTTTTGGGTGTGTCATGGGGGGAGTGCATGTAAGTGTGAATTATGGTGTGTGTGCATGCATATGTTGTGCTAATGGGAGTCAAGTATATGTTATCGATGCACGGATTGATTGCTTGGTCTTTGACGTACAGGTGCTTGATGATTGTTACGGTTAGTGGCAAGACCGAAACCACGAAAAAAGTCTTGAGGCCATAACAAATCGTTTAAGTCCTAGTGAAGCATCATTTCGAGCTAAGAAGTACTAGAGAAAGACAAGGATTATAAGGAGACAATTGCGTGCATGTGGGCAATTTGGACTTGTGTGTTCACTATCATAGAAATGGTAATCACAAACGGTTCAAAACAATCATCACAGATCATTTCTGAACCATCTAAATTTATATGTCTGTGATAACCACCTATGATAAGTTACATCACAGATGGTTTTTCAAAAAAATATCTGTGATATGTCAGATATCACAGACGGTTCTTAAACATAACCATCTGTGATATCTTACATGTCATAGATAGCTAATACTAATAACCGCATGTGATATTGGACAAATCATAAACGATTTGATACTATAAACCGTCTGTAATAATCTCAGAAAATGCTAACCATGCCCTCTGAAAAAAGCAAGGAGATCACTATAACAATCATTACACAAATCCCATAAATGAATTAAACAATGCAAGTAGATCACATATATAGCATACGACAATCATTGCACATATCTCATAAATGAATTAAACAACTAATAAAGTACAATTGAATTAATTATTTAATTAAGCACAACTAAGTGAATTACAATTGAATCAAATGTTTGAATATCTAATCATTATCGTCAGGGTTGAACTCTCCATTCGGTTAAATGACCTCCACCATCTATCTTCCTATAAAGCCTTCCAGTGTGACAATGGTCGTGAATTCAATAGCTATGCACTCTTCCTGTCTCACAGCATCCACCTTTGCATGTTATGTTCTTACACCTCTCAATAGAACAGCAAGGCTGAGCATGGTATTTGCACCATCAATGACATTATATGCTCTCTCCTCTTCCACGCCTCAATGCCACCTTCATATTGGGCGCAGGCGTTACATGCCACTACACGTCTGCTAAACTTGTGTTCTACCAAACCCTAAAACTTCACACCCCATGAATCTTTGTTTGGAACCTCATCGGACTTGCTTCATCTTTGTGTTTTCAATTGTCCTTGCTACCCTAACTTGGTCTCTACCACTCCACACAAACTTTCTCTGTGATCCACCCTTGTGTTTTCTTTGGCTACTCTTCTCATCATAAGGGATACTGGTGTCTTGACATGCAAATTAGATGTGTAATCACATCTCGTCGTGTGGTGTTTGACAAGCACGTGTTTTCCTCTGCCACTTTGTAAATTCAAGCTCCATTAAGTTGGTTTTAGTGATAATAACAAATATAATTATGAGACTAATAAGTTTATTAGTTATGATATCATCTAGTTTTATTTGAATGTAATGAATGACAAATGCTATTGTAAGACTGACGTGTTTGATTGATTATGATCTCTTAAGTCTTACTTGGATGAAGATGTGAGAATCATATAGGTATACACTTGACATTATATTCTTATATCTAAGTGCATTGTTTGGATTCAAAATATAGATTAAACTATATCAAAAGTCTAAGATGAATATGTGTATATGTTTTCTACTATATTCTTATATGCACACATTTAGGAGGAGTTCAATCTATGTTTTGTGGTTTCGTTAGTATTGTTCCATATTCCTCTTTTCATATATTAAAGATTTTCATTTTGAAACATATTCTTCATGTTCCTTTTTCCATATATTAAGAATTTATACTTTGAAACATATTCTTTGAGTATATATATAACTTATGTAGTTCATATATACTTATAATCGGGCTATCATCTAGTTCCTCCATTATGTGTTAATGGTTTGATGATTAATGACAACCGAATGAGTAAGTTTTGATAGCAATTAATCTCAAAGATAAATTCACATATATTCAAATGAGTTAATTGTGTAGAAAGCTTATCCTAGAGTATACAAGTGTTGTGTACATAGTATATACTCACAAATCAATTTCTATCTCATTATTTGTTGAGATTGTCATGAATTACAAAAGGTAAATATTGTAGATCTAACCTCTCCATTATATGTTAATGGTGAAGTTTTGGTAATTGATGTTAATTAGTTTGTATACTAATTTTTCATCAGTTGGATGAGTATGTTAGGTTCCACAAGTGAAGATGATTTAGGATGGCTTCATGTGTTTTAGATTAAGTCAAGATGCAAAATGGAATATGACTTCATGAGTTGAAGACCATCAAGTGAAGGATGCATCATAAGTTGATCATCAAGTCAGTCATGATCATCAAGTCAAGTGAAGACCCATCATGTATTGTCCGAGTTGATGCATATCAAGACTATGACCTGGACTTAAAGTGAGGTTGTATGTCATCAATCTTCAAGAGCGTACTCAAGGTAAATGTATGACTAGTTAGAGGTAAGGTTGTGTTTCTAATTTTTTTTCCGGTCTTAGTGTTTTAAATCATTAGACATAGATTTTGAAGTTTGCGTAAAATTTGTTTTTGACTTAGGCTAATTTTATGTTTTGAGAATAAAGAATCGGTCAGGCTGCTTCTAGGCTTGGTCAAACCGGCCGCCGGTTAGACCGGTGGGTTGTAGCTGATCAGACCAACCACCGATCTGACCATACCTCCATTGACAGTCAAATTGGTTAGATACTGAATTTGTGATATCTTACTGTTTTGGGTTGTTAATTGGATTTAGCCTATCAAATCTGATCTTCCTAATTCTTTACCTGCTGGAGCAAAAGATTTCTAGATATTTAAAAAAATATTTATAGCGTACACCATTCACCCTTTGTTGCCATTACCAATTCTACATAACTAGAAGTAGAAAAGCCGGTTCACGTGTCACCCATCGATCTCTTTCTCACAATTCACAACTTGACGAGTAGATAATTAAGCAAAACATGAAATTGATCATTCTCCGGTGAATGCACGGGTCAATTCGTCATGGCTCGTAAGAGAAACCGACAAAGCCACACAAGAGAACGCGGCCTGGACGGCGGGGGCGCCTCTCCCCTGGACGCAACACTTCCCCCAACTACGACAAAAATCTCTGGCAAGATTGCAGCCTCTTGTGTATATACATGCTCCTGATGCAACCTTCCAAAATACTCCTAACCACATATAATTAATGAGAGACTACACGGGTTTTATGGGCTCGAGGGTCTTGTCTAAATTTTACTAATGCCTGGTCGGTCCATTTGATTAGTAGTTGGTACATGAGCTTTGGCATGGATTTGATATGGTGTATATTAAATCGAAGATATGGGGTCTGGCACGTGGACACATGCGTGGGTTACGGAATAGGGTGAAATCTAAGTGGATACGGATAGGATATCGTCTATCCTGTATTATATTTTATTTTTTTTAAATGAAAATTAGATACGGATAATGCCGGATACCTATTTATTCATTCCGCATTCGCTCTACAAGCCTTCAGATGGTTGGTCAGACAGAAATTATCCGCTTCTTTTGCATCCTCTACATATGACATTGAATAGTGGAGAGACTAATCGTGAGTCGTTCAAGGAATATCACTCAGTATTCCCTGTTTGTTTAGATGTAGCAATCTGTTTATCTGTTATCTTGTTCCTACGTGAAGTCACAACAGAATTACTTATATAATTTAACATACGGATATATGAACATATATCACGCATCCTGTATCCTATTCCGTAGTTTTTCTCGGAGTCAGAATCGGACACGGATAGTGTTGGATACCCATTTATTCTTTCGTATTCACTCCATGAGGTTTGGTCAGTCGGTCGAATAGAAATTATCTGCTTTATTTACACCTCTACCGTGGACACTGTGCATGTACTGCCAGCTTGGTCTAAAGTGGTGACAAGAATGTTCATTAACTCATGGCTTGCAAGTTTGGATTAGTTTGTGTGAGTAGTTAAGAAACACTGCGATGCTGAGATGAGTGCACAACTGACAATAAATAAATTATGCCAAAAACTAACGAATATAGCCATTTCCATGTTTTACGATCATATAAAACTAAAGAATATCCATCTTGGATTGGAAGTAGTACTTTGGCAAATGACTGCCATTTGGGTGTCTCATTTTATTCACGAGTTCGCGTTGTCGCTCAGAAAACGCCACACAAACGCATTGTCCTGTAACCAATTGGGCCGACACATTAATACAGAAATGTCTAATAAATCGATCTGCTCATGAACATGTATACTTAGATCATATTGTCTAATCTATGTTCACACACAACATTAGTTAGACTAGCGTCACTAGCCTGAATATGTATATATGAACATCATAGCTACTACATTTCTATATTTTCCCAAGTTAAAAAAGATACTACCTCTAGTTACAAATTTACCATAGATATATGGATGATGAAATATACATATTAGAGACCAATTATATCATTTCTTTCTGTTATACTCTGGTTCAATAATGTTTGTATTCTCATCAATAAGTGGGATTTTCCCACTATCACTTTCCTTCCTTGACATATTTAAGACAAAAGCCGGTAATGTTTGGGAATAAATAAAGGGCACAAAGTCATTTTATATTACTCCTTTAAGTCCTGCAAATAAAGTTAAAAATATTTAACTTTTTAAGGAAAAAGCCATTCATGGTCCCTCAACTATTTTGTCATCTAATTTTCGTCACTTATGTCCATCATCGTTCAAAATCCATCCCATAATTGGCAAAATCAAAGCAAATCATATCTAAAACTGATTTTGTGGGTGATTTTGAGTGACATGAGCTGACTGTGATCCTCACTGTCATATTCTTGTCCACTGGACAACGACCTCACGTGTTGGTGACAAAAAAATCCCCTCTCTTCCTCTACTCTTAGCATCTTTGCTGTTGCTGCCTCACGTCACACTGCTAGCGCATCGAGCCTCTACCTAGTGCCCGCCGATGAGAACCCACAGGCTAGGTGCTAATTTCGTCCTCCATAGAAATCGCCCGAGGAGAGCTCAAGCTTTGCTAATCTGCTCGAGAATGCGCCAAGTGGATCTCTCAATTTGGTGAAATATCTTGACATCTGCTCATGTCATATCGCGTTCTACCTCTTGCTCCTTCAACCCCTAATTTAACTTGATTATTGTTCTCATAGTGGTCGGAAATCAAGTTTCTCCTCACTTGCCTCGATTCGGGTTTCACCATTATTATTTGTTGTCTCCGGTGAGTCTCTGACCAATTAACACATTTCCATGCATCCCTCTCCGAGTTCTATATTTTGACGAGCTCAATTTTTTGCCCCATCCACCATGTCATCACAGCCATGAGCACCCGAACTGTCACCGTCGCTGTGCCTATTATCGCCTCGTCTCCAGTGCACAACCATCTGAACTAACAACACCATTGAACTATCCATGGCCTGAGCATTTTGTTTTTTTTTGTATTTTTCTTGCTCACGCGGTCACGCCAACCCTCTCCGTTGCCGCCATGGAGGCATGAGGCGCTGCTCCCCGAAAGAAGATGGTCTACTTTGTCTCCCTCTCGGTCACCTATAGAATGGGTCCCACGCCCAAGTTTTTCTTTCCTTTTTCATTAAAAAGTAAGGGGAGAGGCTGACATGTAGGGTCAAATTGATGATGTGGTAGATAAGACAGTAAAAGTGATGATGTAGAAGCCACGCCCTTAATACCACCCACAAAATTGGCCTTGAGACGTGATTTGCTTTGATTTTACCAATCGAGGACGGGTTCTAAACGGTAATGCATACAAGGGACATAAATCGAACAAAAAAGAATTGAGAAATCACATATACACATTTTCCTCCTTTTTGCCAACATAAAATCATATACGTTGCGAGTAAGTACATATGTAATCATGCGCGGTGTCAACGATGATATATATATTTCCTAGAAAACCGGAACTGTCCTTGTATTGCAAGAATGCAGCGGAGGAGATGGGCAGAGTCCGAGGACAGTCCAGCATTTCTCGCTGCACATTTGTCTCGCAAAGGCGTGCCAAGAGAGCCGTCCTAGGTCGAGCCAGTGCCCGGCACAAAGCTGCTAAAGAATTCATGCCCAAGTACTGGGGGTACTACTTTCGGTCGCCGCACGGCCACACGTGTAGAGTGACAATAGATCCCGTGCCCGTGGCATGGCTGCCACACTTGTTAATCCGGGTACTTTGTCCTATTAATTAAGCCATCAGATCCATGTGCTGAGCTGATGGGTTTAGCCTTGGAACCTGTGATTAATTGTCCTTACAGAATTCACAAGTGCAGATGGGAAGCGTCCTGACAAGTTCCTACCGGTTCAAGAGTCGACAGGAGCCGTGCGATGGCCAACTCTGCTCCTGTTACAGTAGCTAGCTAGAGCCCCAGTTCTTCTGTTTTGGTCGGTGGGGAGTTTCCTGGACTTTTATACGTGGCAGTACTGGATTGGTAGCCTGTTCCTGTGCTATGGAAAGATGGAAGTCTGCTGGTACATTCTCCCTTTTTATGTAAGGCGAATGCTAAATGAACGCAGCATTCCTGACGGTACACTGCCGGCTACATTATGCCCGACGGTACATGAAGATTGATGGTGGTAGTTTCATCGTCGGAAAAAATCGCACATCTTGTAGTGTTTAGATATGGGCGTAGTCTCCGATGCACACATTTCGATTTAGTTTTTCTAACTATGCCTGTTAGTAAAAACTATATTGAATACAGTCATATGAAAGTAGTTATGAATACGAAACTACTCATTACCATTTTCATGCAAAAATGTACGTATGTATACGTACTTTGGAAACTAATTAACCCCTAAATAAACTTCTAATACTAGATCATGTCACCCATTGAGGTTGGTTTTGGGTGTAGCTTTGCCATGGTGACCGCCACGTAATCCGGTCATGACTCATTGGCCGTCCACGTCATCCCCTCTCTTGTCCGCTCTCTTTTATTCTCTTCTCTCTTCTCACTTCCTCACTCTTCGGTATTAAGAGTGGACTTAATACAACTTTCATATTAGTTATGAAAGTTTTAAAAGTTTGGTCGCATGAATTTTAAAATGCAACCATGTAGAGATCGAAAGAGCAATAATAAACTATCAACAGTTTTGATTGCTTTCTCACTCACAAAATAAAGAAGTGTGTGACACATAAACATGTAATTCTTCTTCCTAAAGCTCCTAGTCTAGTTAAACTAAATCATTTGTCTTTTTAGAAGGGGTCGGACAATTGTCTAGCATACTCATCTTAAGATTTACAACCCACAAGTCATGGGTTCAAATTATGGACAATTAAAATGAAAAATTCATGTAATTTGATCATCGTCATCCCATTGAGGTTCGAATCCACACATTGGGATGGAACATCGTGCATCGGCATACTAGTATCAGCATGCATGACAGAGATTATAAGAGGTGGTGGCTAGGGTTTCGATGGATGTGTTTTTGGATGCCTCCTTCGGTCCCCGCATCTCTCCTTATATAGCATCCAATCGGATCCTTATCCGATACGAGTAGAGATCGTATCCCATTCGGAGACTATCATCCGAATCTTTATCGTTCTAGCCCATTAAGTATGTGACCTTATAGCTTTATGTATAGTTGGCCATAGGACAAAAACTCATTTTCGATCCATAAGTTGGTAGCGATCCATAGTAGGACATAACGACTCCTAAACATACATAAAAATCATATCAGATGAATCTATATAGTGCTTTTAGATTAATCTCTTTGCCTCATGATACCAGATCGAACTCAAGACGAGAAGCGTGTCATCCTATGATAGTTTGATCCTTCACTTGAATCTATAGTTGATTAATCAGTTGTGATTAACTCCTCAACCACATTCGATATGACCATACATTCCTTAAATCCAACCACATCAAAAGGTCAAGATATATCTCTTCGGTTATATAGGAGGGCAAATTTCATCTTGATCGCTCATATTCCTTCGCATGTTTTATAGTAAACTCGAAAGTTACCTTCATGACCACCCAGTCATAGAGTAGTGTTTGGTAACTCCTAAGCAAACTATTACATATGTAGGAAATAATGACGATATCAGGTCTAAGGATCCTACATACACTATGTATGAGACTAACTGATGATATTTAAGAATATAATAATTCCCGCAGTGTCTCATGGTAGGTTAATCTAACATCATGTTCTTTAACATATGTCTACATTATTGATTTGATATCATATATCCATGATCCATGAAACATGATCATCAATCAATACATACGCTGATCTATAAATTATAATTGTCCCACATAATGATATAAAATCAAGGATAATTTAGAATAACACCAAAAAATATAAATAAAGAGTTCTATAAATAAATCACATACTTGTTGATCAATATGAAAGATATTTATTCAATGGACAAAATAACATATTATTCAAAAGATCATAAATATAGAAGTGATACAATCATCTCCATGATTATCTTTAGGGTATATCACTAACATAAATTCCAAGGGTTTTTCCTTACGAGCAATAGATAAGGTGCAACCCACCCTTAATCACGCAACTCGATCAATTGAGGCAAAAAACAACATAAAAATTACCAAAAATATATATCTATACCTCTCAGTTTACTATACATATATATACAATTTCAAGCTCAAATTTATTTTGTGCTATGAGTAAAAAAAATTGAGAAACGTCTGACATACGATAAACCAAAATGGAAAAAGAAAAAGAAAAAGACAAATGTTACTATTATAACAAATTTATCTTGTTTGTTTCTTCTAACACACTGTGAGTTTGAAGTTGGAATTTTAAAGGGCGCTACGATACTACATAGAGCACATCATTATTTGTTTTAGGAAATTTTCATGTTGATTTGGTGCTCCAACTAAAGCCAGGTTGCACCACTACACCTCAAAGGTGGGTTGCCCCCTCATATATTCATGAGCCTTCCGTATTTTCTGAACAGATGGCACAAAAAATACAATACTTAAACAATTTTTAAGCATTTATCTAGGAAAAGGCGCAACAATAAACATATGTTACTCCTAGTTCTAGTTCAAAGATCGTGTCAGCCATCTTATCGATTCCACAGGTAACGACGCAAAGCGACAGGCCAACGGTCGAGCCATGACCATTACGCTAAGCCAAAGCCATAATGACCGTATAGTCGTATACTCTCTCCGTATTTTTTAAATATTATTTTGAAATACGTGCAGTCTCTCTTTTTAAACTTTAATTAGTAATATAAAAAGGTATTTAGATTTATTAGTGAAATAATATTACTAGATTTCTCATCAAAAATATTTTTATGTTATTATATTTTTAATAATTTTACTAACATATAAATAGATAAAAACAACACTCGAAGGTATTTTGAAGACCGAGTTAATGTTCAAAACGACGAATAAAAAAGAACAGAGTTGATAGCTCGAGCCAATGCCAAAGACACGTAACTATTTTAATTAATTAAACCAGTATACTTGTACGACACACTTACTAAACGACCCTATATATAAACCTACGCGCCCCTACATCCCGGCGCAATCACACATAAATCACTCAATCACTCACTCGCCGCAAATCCCGTGTCTGGATCGATCGTACAGTAGCTAGCTAGCATGAGAAGCAAGGCCATGAAGGCGGCGACCGGAGCGTGCATGCCGCGGCTGATGCGGGGCAAATGCCGCGCATCCACGGCGCGGCCGGCGGCGTCGGTGTCGCTGCTCGAGCGCATCCGCGACGTCGTGCTCCGGCTCATCATGCTCACCGCGGTGTCCAAGGCGTCGGTGCAGCGTAGCGGCAGCACGGCCTCGTCGGCGCGCGCCGGTGGGCGTGGGCGGGAAGCGGCCGTGGCGGTGACGTGCCGCCGGGACGACTCGGTAAGGAACGAGGCCGTCGAGGACTGCATCGAGTTCCTGAAGCGGTCGTCGGCCGAGGGCGACACGGCAAAGCTGTCCAGCGTCACCGCGGAGTCCGTGTCCGTGGCGGTCGATGTAACCAAGCTGTCGAGCGTGAACGTCTTCTATCCAGCGAAGCCGTGGAGCGCGGGCGCCGAGACGGTGGCCGCGCACGGCGGTCCGGCGAAGCAATCAAGCGCGGGCGCTGAGGCAGCGTCGGTTAAAGCCTCCGTTCTCGCCAGCGTTGAGGTTCGACGTGAGGCCTCGCCGGCCGTCTGATGTGGAGAATCGACCTAGGACAGGGGAGAGTTGTCGGTTCCGTCTTGGGAATTTTTTGTTCCATCTTCGGTGAATGCTTTCGGTTTGATTGGTTAGAAAGTGCTTAATGGACACAGCATAGTGGGGTGGTTAATCGGTGCTCTTTTTCATCTGTTTTGGGCTGGAAAGAGGGGCCAAAATTAAAGGACGGTGAAACCAACTAACAAATGAAAAGTGCCTTCGATCGAGCACTTGAGTAGTTTTTTTTAAGGATGGGTAGCACTCAGATTTTATGGCATTGGATATTTATCCAATAGATCCTTTATACTCTTTCTCCTCGAAAAAAATGTATCTAATATATTAGATCTATATCTAACAGATCCCTTCTATACTCTCTCTAAAAAAATACAAATACTCTGATATCAAAAAATATCTAAGTACTATCAACCAAAACAATACTCAAGTGTGTCCTATAGACACCACCTTCACAACTGAGAATGGACGGTGTAAAGAAACCGATGATGTTATTTGCTGCTCGTGTAGTGGGTGATGTTCATATGCGGTTGTCGGGAATATTCAAGTGCAACACTGGTCGCTGTATCCTGCCGCCCAACTGATCCATTGTCGTTATGCAGTACGGATATGTTGCACTAGTACTCACCTAGTCTAGTTTGGGGTTAACGTCTGTGAGTAACACGCAGATTACTGAGTGAGGCATCCGACGGCTGCTTAATTAGACTTTCTTAGATAACCTTAATTGGTACTTCCTTCATTTTTTTACTTGATATTTTTTAATTTTACGATCTTTAAGGTGTGAATTTAACCGCTATTTTTTTTAATAATTTTACACTAAGATATACTAATAAAATTATAATATGATAAAAGTATTTCGATGATAAATCCAATAATGTAATTTTTATATAGTCAATCTAAATTATTTTAAACTTAGTGACAGTTAAACTTTAAAAAGTTTGATGGCACAAACATATTATTTTTTGCAATCTTATTTACAAAATCATTGCTAAGTCTTCAATCAGCAAGTGCATGCGTGGTCCGCAATATGTTTCTGTTAAAGGTACAAGGATAAATGAGAACATCATTATTACTCATGAGATTATTCATTCCTTTAATCCGAAAAGATAAGGAAAAAGTTGCCATCACGCTTAAGATTGATTTAGCCAGGACTTTTGATAGAATCAAATGGAACTTTATTACAACTGTTTGGAATGCATGGATTTTTTCTTAATTCTTGCAAAAATTGAAGCGAAATTATTTGAAATTTCACTGTTCCAAATAGGACCCCACACACACACACACACATATATATATATATATATATATATATATATATATATATATATATATATATATATATATATATATATATATATATATATATTCTTGTGGTAGTTTGCTTTTGGTGGTTTTTGTCGGGCCACACTTTTACAGTGTGTTGGCGCCCAAATTTTGCGCTACAAGTAAAATATCGGTCGGATATGTATGGTTGCTGCGAGAAGTAAAGCCGATCTTCCGCCTCACTCCAAGACAGTGGAAAAGATGACTATATAAACCGAGGGAGAAGCATCGAGGAGAGGGGCACATGGCAATACCATTTTTTTATTTTTTAATTGCGATTACAAGGTAGACGTAAATACATGCGCACACCACCACGCGGTCCACGCATGTATACTACACATGCATATATGATAGTGCCCCTTAAGCCTAGAATACTGATAAATATAGGCAACATGATTTAAATCTTAGCGGATGGAGTCGTATACCCACAATTTGATCACCCCACCAGAGTTGGTTCCCTAATACTGACTATTTCTACACTAGTCATCAACGTGGCTACTTAGTTTGCTTTGGAGACTGAGTCGATATAATGTCTGTTCTTTTTTGCTGCGGCTTATGGTTTTTGGTTGAAATTTTTGAATTTTAGCTGTTTGTGACAGAGATTATGGAGAGAGATACTCGCTTGCGATTTTGGATGGTACAGATGTTAGGCTTTTAACGTGTACTATAATTAACTTGTAGACTCTATCTTAAAAAAATACTCCGTTCGAAAGTTAGGTATTATAGCAAAAGTCAAAAGTCATTTTTAAGAAGCTGAAAAGAACAGACACATAATACGACCGGATGGAGTATTTAGTTAGCACCTAATTTTTAGTGGCATTAGTACCTACTATCAGTATACAGTAAGATGAATGAACAAGGTAATTTTGGAGCAGAAGATGATATCTGGTCAGCTTCTGTCTATAGTGAACTTATAGTCTCTATTTTTTTTTAGTTTATAGTTTTTTCTATACAAACAAACGGAACGTCTCATCGTGAGAACTTTGGCCTGAGAATACTCCTGTAGGTCCCACAAGTAAAGCCAATTTCCTAGGCTGCGTTATCTTGCATCTTTCAAACTCTATTGGTTGAACCGGAATATCGGATGATCCTAGTCATGGCCTCTCTTTCCAAACGACTTATACTTCTGATTTTTAAAACCGTCAGCATTTTAATTTTATCTTTTTTAATCTTTTATTTATTTTTCTTTTTTGTTTGCATTACCATGATGACATAACCTTTTTCTTTTTAAAAAATTAATTACTTACAAAAGGCTAACAACTACTACAGTATATTTTCAGTCGCTATAATATATTTTAAATCATAAAATAGAAGTTGAAAGTCACTTTAAGCACTAGTCATGTTCATCTCTCTCATGGGCACAATGAACACGTATGTAGCTCATTTTTACCTTGCACTGTGTAGTTCTCTAATATAGTGTAACTTTTCCTCTACTTTTTGCAAAATCTTTTTTATGAATATTATGCGTACTTGAAATTTCTATTACTCATCGCTCACTTGTCTTTGAGCAGAGGACAGTCTTAGGTGATGTACAATAACATAAACAATTATTGTCTATAATATCTATTTATGTCATCTATAGACAGCTTGTACAATGGATTGTCTTTATAGATTGTACAGTCTTTTAATGCTCTTTTATTGTTTCTTGTACATAGCCTACTCTTCCATTGTTTCTTGTGCAATAGCCGTCTACTTGTTAGTAGACAATCGATTTCTCCCTCTTTACTCTTTTATCACAACACGAATTCATGCCATATCACACATAAGAGTAAAATCCCCAAATCACCTTTCTCTTGAGAAAAACCAAGTGAACTTAAGAACTTCCTTTTGATCATGTCTAGATGGATAAGATCTTATATCTAAGAGATATCTCCATATTTTACACATCCTTAACACCAAGAAAGATTAAGAAAAGAGAAATTCAAACAAGAAAGCCAAGCAAATCAAAACACAAAGTGAGATCTATGGCACAACTCATTTGAGCAAACTTTAGATATTTATTTCACTTGAAGAGAAATATCTTACAGTCGATCCCTCAAAATAGTAGAGCTCTAAGCCTAGAGCACACGCACAATACTCCAACACAAGAAAATTCTAACCATAGTATCTCAAGTCATAAAAGTCATATATCTTACAACTCATCCAAGGCTTATATAGTGGAGGTTTCTCACCTCTCATTTAACCCTAATAACCAGCTACTTCTTAGTGAACACATCACTTACAATTAAGAAAACCCGTTAACTCACACATATTAGAAGCAGTTGCTAACTTGTAGATCCAATCTATCAACCTTTGTAATTTCATGTTGATCAATACTGTTTCACATCGACACAGTGATCTACTTACAAGTTAATTACGCTAGCTTATCCGTCCTTCGTCGATTTGCTCCAAAATTGTCTGGTATGCTTTCATACGTCGCTTAAGTTCAGCCCTAATACGGACGCAATGCTCTGTCCGGAAATTTTCCGGCAGCAACACAATTTTATGTGCTGCCTCAGTAGCTTTCATTCAGTATCCAATCGTACGGTTCGTCTGTTCCCAACTTCCCATGTGTTCAGGGCAAGGTAACATCAGGAGAAGGAACATACGGTCCAAATCTTTGATGCTACCTCAAGACAGACGACATAAGAATCACGATGCGGTAGAGGGGAAGTAATTCTTGTCCAAAACTTGCAGTACTGAATTGCACACAACACTTCTATTTTGATTCATAAACTACAGCAAATTAAAGAAATGTATTAGCATGTTTACATCATTATTCTCCAAAACTTACAGTTTTGCAGCAACCCCAGCTCCCAAACTGAAGTTAGAAAAAAAGGCATTTCCCATTGCTCCACGTCTGGCTCGAAAGCCTTATTCCAGCACAAAAACACCAAGCAGAGTTACAAGCATCAGGACAACTTACATGCACCTTGTCAAGTTACAAGCAAACCATCATATCATTATCATATCACAGTTGCTGCTCCCAGTGGTCAGTGGAATTCTTGTCCACCGTTGAATCAGCTGTTAAAAGTTCTTTCTACTCGCTTGGCGACGACGCCATTGGCGACGGCGGAGACGGCGACAACAGGGTGGACGAAGTAGACATCGGCTCATGGAGGACAGTGTTGGTCGAAACAGAGATCGGGTTGCCGTCTAGCTGCAGCATCACTGCCCCGAGGATCTCAGTGAGCAGTTTCTTGAACTCGGCTTCGTCCACCGCCTTCCCGTCGTCGGCTTTCGCCATCTTGAATGCCTCATTCACCACAGCATCCACCTGCGTATTGTTTACAGGTCATTAGAATTCTGTCCAAATTCAGAATGTTTCACTCCTGCTTCTATACATGGGATGAATTTTAGCATTCGTCAGGTTTGGCCATTCTCCGGTCCGGATTAGGCCATAAGGGTTTACATGGAAACGATCTTTTTTACCTGATCAACAGCTCCATAAGGTGGTAGTTTTGCCGAGTCGGCCATCCTGTCAAGCGCAACTCGAAGGTACTCCTTTGATGTTTTATCTTTGTGTTCTTTTGGTACATCTTTCCAGGCAGAATCCAACAACTAGAACAAATTCAGCGGTGTATGTTGATCAGTATCATGCAAATGATGGTTTGCCGTGAAACTCGACTGCTCATGTATGAATCTCAATGTTAGTATACCTTGTCAAACTCGAACTTGGTTGACAGTACCCTCCTGATTCCGCTACCATCAAAGGTGTTCTCATTGTGCGCGACAATTACCGGGTGCTCTTGGAGTTTCCGAACGATGATTCCCAAAAACTTCTTGAATTCTTGCAAGAAGACGTCTTGTGAGACGGGTTGATCCAGATGATCTGCCGGCAGTTCTTGCAATGCAGGCTCTATGATATTTTCCACAACCTATCACAAATAATCATTCTCAGTAACCGCCCGTATGTCTTGTTATAAAACTGAATTATGGTGCATAGTTTAGAAAAAACAAAACTGAATTACGGTGTTGATTCTGTTTTCTAGCACAACAATTGTTTCCTCTGTTATTTGTTATAGATGAGCTAACCCAGAATAGGGATTTGTGCTGTGCAGCAAAATATGTTCAGTATTTATTCAATTACCAAAGAGTCAGAAGCCGGCGGCATTCCGTGGTCGACTGTCAGTTGTCGAAGAGCAGCTAGCAAGCATTGTTTCAACGACGCATTTCCAGACTCCACCTGTGAAAATATGGCGACAACTTCCGGCTCGTATCTTGGGCCGTCGACAAATTCATTCAGATCTTCGCCATTTATCCTCAGGATCAAAATTGGGTCCCTCGTCAGCCCGGCCGCCATACCGAGAAGTATGTCAGACAGGACACACTGGAACTCTTGACTTGCTCGATCACCGACTCCTGCTTCCCGTCAGTGAACTCGTTAAGAACCTGCAGAGCACATTGATCAATGTATGAGACAACAATAATTTTACCCTGTTCTCATGAATCACGTCCTTTGCTTTCATTTCTCAATCAGGTGCTAAAAGTTAAACATCTTGTCAATGTGAGACTAGAAGTACCACTTTATAACAGCGAGAATTTGTCTTTTTAATCGGGAAAAAGAAAGAAATACCTAAGAATTTCTCTTATTAATCGAGAGAGAAAAAGATCTACAATGCTTTTCTTGGTGAGACCACTTTATAACAGCATATATTAATCATGTATATATTACAACTATTACGATCTATAGATCTAAAGAGAATCTGCGATATGCAAGGTAACTTTGAATGACAATAGAGTTATATATCCCATAAATATAATATGTTATAATATTCAGTCGTGCAATTGCACGAAAAATTCTGCTAGTTTATTGAAACACATAGCTCTGTTTTAAACAGATTAACGTAATTAAAAAATGGCGCTTACAAATTAAGCGACAAATTGTAAGAAATAAAGTAAAATCATCAACTCTTCATCAGCATACCTCTAAGTAGATGTGGTCTGCCTGCGCCGACGATCCACGCGCGGGCAGTCCGATGGCGGCGCCGATGTCCGCGACGGCCGGCTGGAGCTCCCTCACCGACAGCCTCCCGTCGGCGTCGGCGTCGAGCTGCCAGAACTTGTGCTCGACGAACCTCGCAAACGCCTCCTTGCTCTCCACCAGCTCCCGGATCTCCGACCCGTCCACCACCTGCACCTCGCCGTTCCTCCTGCACCTCCTCCTCCTCACCTGCTGCTGCTGGCCGCTCTCCATCCTCTCGACCCTTCGTGAGCTCTTTTATACCACTAGAAAGAAGTTGCCAAAGTTGCAGCAATGGCGCCGGCCCGGGGTTCCCCGTGACACAACCTAGCTAGCTAGATAGGTACCGATCGGTCGCTCGATCGATCACGAAGCGTCAAAACTAAAGTGATCACAGCTTCACAAGCTGAAGCTAGCTAGTAGCTTTTGTGCCTTTTCTTGCTATTTTTTTCGTGCAGATGACATGCTAGCTAGTAGCTTCTTGTGCAGTTGTGTGCGGAACTGGAAGCGAGACGTGAAGAGTGCATGCATGCGGCTTTTCTTTCGGTCTCTGCTCTCCTTTATTTTTGCTTTGGGATTTTGCGTATGTTGATCATCCACAGGATGAGCAAGTCAGCGAACAGATGGGCTCCGAATATGTTCCGTTTCTGTGGAGCGTGGGCACATTCCAGATGCTTTCTCTTAACAGTGATCTGTATAATTTTTAAAATACAGTACGTGCTACTTTATATATGCTTATTTTATACTTTAGAGAGAAAAAAAGTACCTTTTAAGGCATAGCAAAAAGTACCTTTTGAATCTTCATATTTTTGCTGGAGCGTACGTGTTAAGCATATTTAAATGTTCTCTTCTTGTTTGGTCGTATTTCTAATGTTTTCAACGGTGGCGGGGAAGGAGTAGGGATGGAAACGGTAAAAGATAATCCGTTTTCTCTAATATTTATATTCGAGAAAATATGAATATGGTAAATAAAATCTGTATTTAAGAATGTTTATATTCATATTCGAGAATATTTGTATCTATATTTGAGAATGTTCGTATTCGAGACTATTCGACTCGTATTCGATCCGTTTTCATCTTTATTGATCTCCCTAAGATGATTGTAGGAAATAATTTTCTAATAAACCAAGATTCACAAGTAAAAAGTGAAAATTAATTTGTATAATATAGATTCATTTTAAAAATATAGATTTGTATTCGTATTTAAAACTATTCGATTCCTATCCGATCTATTTCCATCATGGAGAAAGGAAGGCAAGAAGGAGGAGGGGTTTCATGTTAATGCACATGGGCCCATCTAATCTTTTCAATACACTACAGTCCACATACGTACTGCAACTTTTTGCAGTCCACATATGTACCATAACTACAGTTCACCGTGGAAAGGTATATATAGGAAGTACAGATGTTAAAATGAATGGTGTAGAATTATCATTGAGGTCTTATTTGAAAGTCTAAAATTCTCGGTCTATCCCCGTAGATGAGCTGGGATTTTAGTTTGAAATGACAACAAAATGGATGCGCGTAGTTGTTCATTTGACCCAATCATATTGAATCGTAATATGTTTGTTTTAAATTCTTCAATTTTTTTAAAAAATACGCTTAACCCCTAAACTATAAAACATGATATTAAATCCTACACTTATAAAATTAGACCAACTTAGCAAATCTTGGCTCACATGGACCGAGATTTTGGCCCTAAGGTGAATTTGCTAGAACGGAGCTTTCTTGTCCCCGTGTCGGTGTTTCCCTCCGTGTTCTCTCGATCTGGACCGCTCGCTATTGATCCAACGGCCCAAAACTTGCGCCGGTGGACCGTTGGATCAATAGCGAGCGGTCCAGATTCAAGGGAACACAGAAGGAAACACCGCGTGCAGGGACAGGGAAGCCGTTTTCAATTTGCTAACGGGGATATAACTTAGTGTTTTTTCCTATGTTGGTAGCCATTTCGTTGGTTCCTGACGAGGATCCAAATGAGAGCAGTGAGGAAGACAAAACGAAGAAAGGTTGAGAATGAAGAGAGAGAGAGTGAGAGAATGTGTGTAGTATGAAAGATTTCGTCCATGTGGAGATTGACATCCTTTTGATTTGGATCATCACCAAAATCTAATGATATAGCTATCAATATAGCAAAAATCACTTTAAGTGAGATTCACATCATAAATTGTCTTTGAAAACCCTCTTAGTGTGTAAATTGATCTGGTTTGAAGTTAAATACCTGGTTTTGCAGTTGATGGTGCTAAATGGACTTTTTGCATATAGTAAAATATTGGACTTGTTCCAATTAAATTCAGTGGCCAAGATTACTGCATCGGATTGAAAGCTCCCATAAACATTTCAGGGTTGTTTGATGAAGGAGAAGTAAATCCAAAACGTATATTCTATCCTTGGACTTTTCCAAACATTCCACTTTGCACTTATAACCCTCACCTTTTAGAGTAAGCAGTAACATTCCCACCTTGATCTGTGCCAATCAAATTTTATCCAGCGACTGTGACTTGTGCTCGTATAGATAGTGTTCGGAATATCAATGATTTATAGCTTTTGATTGATATTTTACTGTAACTAGCTGATTTTTTTACTGTAACTAAGTTGGTTTATTGGGCATAATTTAATTTAAAAAAATTTAAAAATAAAAATGACATGTTAGTCTATCACAGATAATACAAAAGAATACGAAAAAAACAAAACACAAAAATACTAAAAAAACAAAAAATAACAAAACTTAGAACAGTAAAAAAAAAGTTGCGTCCAACGCAGACGCTGAACATGCAGCGAAGTTGAGCGCGCCTCAGATGTAGCCATACTAGCTGCGCATCCTAAAGAATTTCTTTTTGTTTAAGATTTTGCTGTTTTTTTCTATGCCATGGATCACGAGTGCAATTAGTCGATCGGATAGGGGGTAAAGAGGAAATTAAGAGCAGTCGCCATGGTTGTGCCGTGCAGTATTGGTCACTCCAAAATACTACCCGTGTCTACGTACAGCTGTGGATATATACCATCTTTGGGTTCTTGTCTTTGTGATTTGAGTCGACGCAAAAATCCAGAAGGGTCACGGCTAGCCGTGTCTACGTGCAGCTGTGGATATATACCGTCTTTTCTCTTGGATAAGATACATCGAGTGTCACGGGAGGAGAAAGTACTCTTCCACGTCATCTATGGAGTCTGCGAGATGGAAAAACCATAGCGAGTCAGCGAAACAAACAGTTTAATATGCAACAAATTTACAGTGAGACACAATATCAATTCAACAATATGAAATCAAATTTCCCACGGTTGCAACAACCTATTACAACAAATATAATGCACCAATCTAGAAAACCTAGTGCAACGAATCCAAAACCTAACCACAAAAAAATTCTATTATGCTACAACATTTGCAAGTACACACTACAACAGAATAAAGCACCTCATGTAACAAGATGATAAATTGTCGCAATAAATCCAAAAAATGATTGCAACAAGCATACCGAAGGAGGGGATCGAGCATTCGGGTGTCGCTGATGAGGCAAACTTAGAGGATGATGAGGCAGCAGTGGTTGCAAGATCGCGCCTAGTGGTTGCAAGATCTTGGTGTCATTGTCTCTTCTTTAGATCCGGTGTGCTCCCGCTATGGTAGCTATAAACTCGATAAGCTTCAGTCACTCCTCAAAAGGGGAGTACTCCGATGAGCTTTGACTATGACAAAAGACTTTCCTCAAGCACGAATTAAACACTCATGCAAAGACTTGTTGAAGCTCACTGTAATGGTACTTAGAGAGAGAGAGAGGAGGAAGCCTCATAGGAGAGGAGCAGGACTTTAGCCAATGAGCCACCGGAGGGGGTTGAAGAGTTGGAATGTAGGTAGAGAAGTTAGGATATTTGGGGAAGAAAATATCAAAGGAGACTGAAAAAAAAAGTGCTGTGCTGTTGTTGTCTAAGGGACGATGCTCCCGATGCGGAACTTCCATATATGTATGTACATATGTAGTGATTTCCAAAAGATAAAGCTATAGTAGAAGTCCTCCAAGAAGCAAGATCAGAACATGTTTCCAAACCTCAATCAGATTGATACAAACATGGCAGGACTCTAAAGCAACATTATTATGCTGAAATCAAAATAAACTTCTCCAAGTAGTAGGCAGTTAACTACTCAAATCAGCGCAGGTTTGCCAAGTACATAAGCTGAGATGGATAGTTCATAGGAGGACTAAATTGCAGTGTTCAATGTTCAACAAATAGGGGTTCGCTTGCCCATGCTGATCAACATATATACAGCTGCTCTCTACTATTTACAGCTTCCAGGCACATTAGCATACTACCAAATCAGGTAGAAGTACCGAAGGAAGCGGCTCTAAAGCCATGAATCAACCAAGACATCTCCTGGCACCAAACAACAGATCACTAAAAAGCTCAACAAAAGATCACATAACGTGAAACAGAAATCCAATGCCTTGCAGCTAATTTACTGCAGGACCATCAGCAGCGACAGCAGTAGCAGTGGTGCCTGTGCCAATACGCCTCCTTAGCCTGGCACGGGTCACTCGGATCGCCTCCTCCATTGGTGTCTCCTCTGAAGTAGCATCAAGCTCATCCATGTCTTCCATAGCGATGTCAACCTCACTGATGGACATGTCATCAGCTTCAGCCTTTGGGAGTGGCGGGGCACTAGGCTCATATTTTGGCGCACCGGCATTATGGGCTGGAGCCAGTGCTTCCTCAGCTGCCAGCTTCGCTGCGCTGTTATTCACGTCTTCGTCCGGTTTTGTCTTAGATGCAACTAGGACAGACTTCGTGGATGTCACTGGAGCAGACTTTGCGGACGCTAGATGCCTGATCTTGGGGATAGATGGAGCAGCCTGTGTCTCCTGTGACTGCTGCATAATTGCTGCTTGTCGAGTGGCAACAGATGCTGCTCTTCGAAGTGTTGTTGGTTGTTTCTGTGGCATCTGCTGCTGCTGTTGGGGTTCTGGTTGCTGCTGTTTTTGTGGCTGAGATTGCTGCTATAACATATCAGAACAACAATTAGTAACAATGGCCTTAGTGTAAACAGAATTAAACAAAGAAGCGCAATTGTAAAACAAAAACTTAAGTGTAAAAAAAGAAAGTACTGCTAGAGAATAGGTTAATGCTACTGTGACATGTATCTCATTAGTTGGAAGGATGTCATCAGATAAGAGATTATCACAATTTTCTATCATTTGTCAACTGTAAGAAACTTTAGACGATATCATAACAAAATATTATACTCCCTTGTCCATCATTTCCTCAGAACATACACAAACATCATAATGGGTCAAATTTCTGGATCATTAGCCTTCTTGGGTTTGTAAACAGATTAAAGTCCCTTTTCCAACTGAAGATAAGCCTATGTTAGAAAGGTTACTGCAGCCATAGGACAACTGGGAAAGGGCAACTTTTGTCATGTTTTCATTTTTCAATTTGACAAGATGACTATGCATTCAGAAATGTATTGCCGGAGGATAATCTGTGATCCCAAAGTACCATGAGTTAGTTCCCAACTTCCTCCTTATTTCTTATTTTCACCAAATGATGTGGTGACCCTAAGTAGTTAAGTATATGCTCCAATGCTCCTTCAGTGTCCCAAAGTTAAATACAGAAGTGCGATATTTGAGAAAAATGATATCATGGGTGATGAGTAATTCACAAGGTTTTCACGGTGCTCCAACAAGTCACGACGAGACCGGGGTGCCTGGACGTCTAGTTGACTAAGCGCTTGCCATGGCGACAGTTAGACGATAGTAATTAGACAACATAATAGCATAAATTATCTAAATAACTATGTCTTAAGGAGTCCAAATCAAAAGAAATCTATTAAGGGAGGGTCTATTCGTAATTTTCAGGAACTGCGAGGACTAAATCACAAAAGACAAACCCATCCATTTAACCCAGCCAGACCAACCCATCCATTTAACCCAATCGCCGTCCATTGCAAGACCGACCTGGCATTTCTCTCCCCCAACCCCAAAACCTCACCACCGGCCACCGGCGAGACCGGGCTGGCTCGCCGACGCGCCACGACCGGCCACAGCTTCTCCTCCCTCTGCTCTCCCTCTGCACCAGCTCCTCCTCTACGCCGTCACCATCAAATTAGCACGCCGCCTCCTCCCATCTCCTCTGCGCCCCCGTCCGCCACCACACTGGGAGCCACCAGATCAGCCAGATCCGGGATGACCGGTGCGGCTCGAGAAGAGGATGGAGGAGGTTGCGGCTCCAGATCCAACCGCTGCGGCTTCAGATCCGGCCAACGGTGACTTCGGCGGAGGAGCGACGGGGCTCAGGCCCGCGAGCGCGGCGGCTACTGCTGTGTGAGATCTCGACGTCAAGCTCCTAACTCAGAAAAGTTGGGCGGCAGACCTTGGCATCAGGCTCTGGGCGAGGCAACGCCGTAACAACCTTGGTAATTCATATTGACCCCAGTTAAATCTTACATTGTTACATTATACACCACATTACGTGGATTTTTTAAAAAAACGGTTGATAGGTTATACACCACATTACACGGTTTTTTTTTTTTTTGAAAAACGGAAAAGCATTACTTCTCACTAATTACTTGTAGCTTCACAAGAACTAAACAGCACAATATTTCCTTCTAAGGAATTGATTTGAAAGAGTTTCTATAACTTTTGCAGTCATTCAGGTAAGGCAATGCCATTTCACAAAGTTAAGCCATTTATGCAAATATTGAATGCAATCACAACTAATTGGAAGTTGGAGCATTTATGAGTGCAACCAAAACCCAACTGAAAAAAACTTGATATGTTCTTTTCATCCCAAATGTAGAAATGTCAATTGATAATGGTCCTTCAGGTTATAAGGATGGTAACAGTAATCGAATACCAGAAGAGTCAGCAGCTACATTTATAGGAGTTGACAAGCTTGAATTCTTACTATAATGATTAATGGGCTACCAGGTCTAAACATGTCTAATACAAGTAATAAGCCATCCAGCAACATTCATGCAGCAGATTTAGCCTTCAGTGATCACTCACAACTTCCAACTAAATTAGTTTTGAGTTTTGTAATTTTGACATCTTCATCATAAACATACTTGAAGGAGATTTTAAATATTGTATTCCTGTCAATGTCTCTCAGGACTAAACCAAGTTTTTAAGCAATAGCCTTTAGTTCATTCTATTTAGGATTACTACAAATCATTTTCAAACATAGAACAAAACGTACAACCACGATCAGAACTTTTTCTATTTTCTGAAGGAACTTAAGCACGAAGTTGGAACGATTGCACAAACTTTTACTTTGGCCAGCATGACACTTACAAACGAAGTCATTAGAACTGTAGGAGGAACTGATGGCAAGATACCAAGAATGCAACTCATGTTTTAGCAAGAAAAAAAATTAGGTGCACATGAATATGACTTCCGAACCATATATTCTTAAAAGTGACAACTGATTAACGGCCAGTTTTCACAGGAAGAACTGTAAGATTAACATTCTCCTTGCATACCTGTGATGGGCGTGGCCTTGATAACTGAGATGGTGACTGCGGCAACAACTTCAAAATGTCAAAGAACGTAGTCTGTCCTAGAGTCGCAGCCTTCTGCCAATAAACGACAAGCATATAACAAGCTCTTGTTCTCAACTCAAGAATATTACGGTCGATATCATTTTCATGCTGTGAGATGTATGGCCTGAAGAAGGTCTCATAGACATAGGTGGTACCCTGACATAAAAGCACACATCAGTCTTAGAGACATGCGTATAAGCAGTATAACAAAAACTTAGTTCAGTGCAAAAAGCAAGTACCTTTGTCTTTGGGTACCATAAGTATATAAAGAACATCAGCTTTGCTTCTGAGTACAGTGGTAACCTTCAATAAGACCATATTCATGCAAACATTTAACACTCGCACTCAGAACATAAGAAAAGGACAATCTCACAGAACCTCACCATGATATCGCAGCATCCCCAAATCTTTCCAAAACTGTAAGTAGTGCAACTAAAATCCTGGACACAAACAACAAATTAAGTGGTATTTGCAACGTATATATGTAGGCAAACCCAGAACTCACAAGATTGAAAATGATATCATTACCAATATTGACACCAAAAAATGAGCTGCTCGATCTCTGGCCTGTTCAGCTCTACAGTTTTGTAGCATTCATAAGCAGGATAAGCATAGCCAAAAGCCAACCTGCATCACGATTGACAGATCAAGATCCACAATGTACATGAATTCATCGTGTTTTCTACATTACCTAACCCAAGATATAATATTGTTTCCCCTTCTTTTGCTCTGGTCCACACAACAAATTCAAGACCGGAGCAGTTGACCGTTGATTTGAATATTTTCCTCCATACCGTTGAGGAATCTACCTTTTCTTTTGGCTCATAAACCGAAGAGAGGCACACAATGTAAAGGGGGGTTTGAAGAAATGTCAAAAGATGGACACTAGATCCTTTTTTGTAATTAAAAAAGATCCCAAAATCAGAGCAATGGCAAGTGCAAATCACGGGGAAATTAATACTACGATAAAAAAAAAACAAAAACTCCTGCCATAACATTTCAAGAAATTTGATTACAGAAGAGAACTTGAAGACAACAACAAAATTTTTATTATAACTAATCTTCAGTAAAAGAACATTTTTAAAACCCGCAACGTTCAAGCAACAAAGACTTTGCCGTGCATCTTAATCTGCCTCCTACACTCCTGGAAAGAACACAAAAATGTATGGATTTTCGAAATGTGCGTGCGTGCTGTTGATGCTACTTCAAATAAAGAAGATGGCAGACAAATCGACACACAGGCACGCAGTCCCAAAAAAGCTTTTCAGACAAATATAGACACGAAAACAACAGAAAACCATTCAAAAATGGGTTCTTGATTCCATCTCCATGGCCAAATCACACAAGAATAGCCGAGAAAAAGATTCCAAGATTCAACTGGTGGGAGGGCTTACAGGAGGACCCTGGAGAGGAAGCCTCCCATCATCTTGCTCCGATCTTTTCTGCGCACAGACAGATCCAGTGAGTCTGGGGTGATCCGAAACAATCCCATCAAGAAACGTGTACAGAGATAGATCTTCAACTTGAAAATAGCGGCAATATTCATTAGGAGAGGAAGGGAATGTACGGATGGAGTGGTTAAAGGACCTTGTTGAGGAGAGATCCGGAGGAGCCGAAGATCTCTCTCTCTCTCTTCCCGTGGTCAGGTGTGATGTATGCAGTGAGGGAGATGGAGAAGAGGCGAGCAGCCGAGAACGACAGAGACAAACCCTCCCCCCAACCCAACCCAACGGCCGACACTCTCTCCACACTCTCCCCCCTTGCTTCTTGCTTCTCTATGGACTTATCTGTACGACGCGGAGTGGACTCGAGGCAGTGCTCAAGTTAGCGACGAGACGCGGCGATTGCGATTATTTCACTGTGCAGCGCGATGACGCCACTGTAGCTTGTTTTGTCCGGTAGCTTTTTTTTCTTTCGAATTTTTGTGTTTTATTTTTTTTCCCGTATTCTTTTGCATTGTCCGCTTTAGATAAGTGTGTCGTTTTTATTTTTACAATTTTTTAAATTTAGTTATGCCCAATAAGCCAACTCGATTCTGATATTTTTCACCAATTCTGATGTTTTCTCAAAGAAACCAAAAGCCATCGCTATTCGATCACCACTGAGGTTACTGTAAATTTAACATGACTTTGGTTTTTATTTATTTTAGCTTTCAAGTTATTCGAGTTAAAAGTTATTTAAAATATATCATCTTTTTAATTATAGTTTATTTTAGCTTTTCAGATTTTTTTGGTCTTCCTTTTCCCCCTTATTTTTTCATATTGTTCATGACGATTTAACGATTTTTTATTTTTTTTTATTTTTTTTTTAAAAAAGATAACAACCGCTATAGTATAATTTCAGTTAATCCAAAAAACATATTTAAAAACTTAAACATAGATTAGTTAGAGCACCACCATAGTAAGGTAAGGCTACGCTAAGCTTTTTTTAGGCATATTTTGTGTGAATTCTTTTTGGTACGGTCAATGTCTTTTCGCCGTAACGCTAAAATGGCTCTTTAGCTTATGTCAAAAAAAAAATGTTGTCTCTTGTTCGAGGACATGGCTAAAATTTTAGAGTTATTCAATAGGAATAAGCTAAAATTTCTACTCAGATGAACCTTTGTACCATTGAGTACAGTACAGATATACATAGAGATAAAGAAAGGATTCCACTAAAGATGTCTAAGTCATAATTGACTCCACACATAAAATATTTTCGATCCACCATTGCCTAGAGCTTACAATGTGCAAGTATTTTTTGACTCCTACAATTTGCAAATTCAGCAGTTTTTATGTTAAGGCTTCTTTGTAAGGTGGTTCGGAGCATTTTTGCATGCTTCTTTGTTATGCCGGTAATCATGATGCTTCTCAATCCACACGATCAAAACAAATGATGATTGTGACAACTATTTAGCCTATGACATCACTCATTGGATAAGATCTGAGTACTCACACTAAAGAAACCCCTTATTAAAGAGGAAAGGCCACCACACAGTGTTCATCTCATCATCTTACCCTGAACTTTACCAAATAAAGGCCAGTGAAGGGAAATACCCAATCTTAGGATCCCAGATCTTCTTTCGGCGGCGCACATGACCCCCTGCGTGGTTGATCGCTTTTTGCTTGTGTTTGTGTATGTTTATATTGGTTTTTGCTAACGGGTTGGGTTGTAGTAGTAGCTGGTAGAAATGACTGATGAATAGTAGTGGCTAATGAATAATAGTGCATTATATAAGAAAGATGGTGCAATAAAAGGTACTACAACATTCGGACCGTCATGCGACTTACGGAATTATAACTTAATAAAATACAAAATATGTTATAATATGTTAAAGCGCAAAATAGCGGTTGATAAATATTAGTGGCTGATAGAAGTAGTTTATAGAAATTAAAAAAATTATATTGGTTTTTCCTTCTAAAAATAAAAAATCAGAAGGTAAAGCCAATATAAACGGTTTCTACCCCGCTTGTTTCAGCTTTTTTTTCAGTTTCAGTTTCTAGCTTCAGTTTTTTTCACTATTTAGTAATTCGTCTTTTTCTGATTTTTTAGTTTTTTTAGCTTTTTTGTATTGTCCGTGATGGGCTAACATATTTTTTATTTTTACATTTTTTTAAATTTAATTATACCTAAAAAGCCAAATCAGTTACAGTAAAAAAAAGTCAGCTACAGTGAAATTTCAGTCAAAAACCAGAAGCCATCGCTAAAAAGAACAATCCCTTAAGGCTTATGCTCATCTCGGTTAAGATTCCTTGGTCACATCACTTGGATTATGGATGCTACTAGAATGGGCAGTGTGCACTTGTAAAACTGAGGTTGATATTATCTCTGTTTGCTAAAGAAAATGTTTAGTGTGCAATGCAACTGTGTGTTACCGTCTCAGGAGACATCTAATATATCTCTATTAATATAAAGAAGAGGTTTATCCGTCGTCCCACCCCTTCGACAATGCTTACACTTCCACTAAACTAGCCAAAACAATCAGGAAAAAAAACCCACCCTAAAAACCCAGCCAAAAAATCTAAAAAAAAAAAAAAAAAAAACACTGAACATGAACAACCACGAGATGAGATCTATTGCAAAGCACAAATACCATACTAGTGAAATGGGAAGTACAAGACAGCACACGTGCAATGCAAGATATCTCTCATTTATACTAAAATGTTAATTTTACTGAGCACGATGTTGGACGTTCATTTTCGATTGAATTATCGCTTACGAATCATTATCCGCTAGACTGGTAGTGAGCTAATGAGTTTTTTTTATGCAAGGAGCTATCAAAGGGATTTTGCATACAGGATTTTTGACAAAATTCAATAGGGTAACACAAAGCACCTAAAAATTTGTTTCTTTATATTATAAAATCAACTATTTGAGATATGAAATAACGAAGAATAATCAGAAGCACGAGACAAAAATTTAACCTAAAAACCCCTGTGAAAAAAATCATGGATGCATAATTGGCAGAATCACTATACGATGATGAAGTTATATATTGCTTTGGGCGTATTACATATGTAGCTAACTTGTATTGTGCGCGCTATCTATCGTGAAGTTTGCAGAAAGTTTTAGAAATAAGAGTCTCAGATGAGATAGGAATAGAATCCTAGTCGGCAATGAAAATAGAGATCTACTTAGAAACTGGAACAGTAACATACTCGAAGACAGTCATAACACCCCTCTCAGAAACGAAACCGTTTTAAAAGATAACGGTAAAGAGTTGTAATCGGAAACACCTCAAGAAGCCATATCTAACTCCAGTAGACGCAAAGTCCATTATAAACACACAGATGATCACAATCATAACTTCTGATCAGTTCGCATTGCTTAAGCAAAACCTAATTAGACTCTTCAAGCAGTCGGAAAGACTAGCAATGGTCGGACCAAACAAGAAGTGGTCGGACACGATCAGATTTAGATAAGAAAATATAACAATCATCACATTGAGCCAAATTCCTCCTGTAACGAAAAAGAATCAAAAGACTTTTTAAATAGCTTGTAAAACACTTCTTATGCATTAAACGTCCAAAAGGACTAATCAGTAATACTAACGAAATCTGAGCAGAGCTCAAACTTAGCTGTAGGGACTGATATTGTCATCATATTAGCTAGATTATCATGAGTAATGACTTTGCAAACTTTAACATCCCTTTAAGAAATAACTTGTCAAATAAAGTGATATCTGCTATCAATGTGTTTTATTCTCTTATGGAACATTTGGTCTTTTATAAGATAAATAATAATCTGGCTATCACAGTAGATATTGATTTAAGATGTACTTCCATAAAGTTTAGTGTACGAAACTCTTAGCCTAACAATTTCTTTAGAAGCTTCTGAAATAGCCATGTACTCAGCATCAGTGATTGAAAGTGCAATGGTTGTTTGTAAAGAAGCTTTCCAACTTACAGCACAGCCTCTAACAATGAATATATAACCAGTAAGATATCTCCTTTTATCTAAATCTCCAACAAAATCAAAATCCACATATTTGACCAATCCATCACTGTTCTTTTTCAAACTACAAATAAGCATTAGAACTGCTCCTCAAATATATAAAGATCCACTGAGCTGCTCTCTAATGGTCTTTCTCTGGATTAGCCATATATCTGCTGATAACACTCAAAGCATAAGATAAGTCGAGGCAAGAGTAGACCATGGTGTATATAAGTAATTCGGCTGCACTTGCATATGAAATACTTAATATGTATTCAACTTCTTCAACTATTTGTTGAATTGATGCAGAAGAGAGTTTGAAGTGTGCAACTAGAGTGTTGGTCGGTTTGGCCTTGTGCATGTTGAAACGACGAAGTACATTTTTAATATACCCTCTCCGACTCAAGTATAACTTTCTAAACCGACGATCTATGAAGATTTCAATTCAATAATCTTCTTTACTGTACCGAGATCCTTCATTTTGAATTCACTGCTTAATTATGCATTTAACTTTGATATTTCAATCTTATCTTTCGTCGTGAACAATGTATCATCAATATATAGGAGCAAATAGATAGTTGAATAGCAAACGGTCTTGAAATAAACACATTTATAATAGTCAGATCTCTTGAAGCCTTGAGAGATCATAAAAATGTCAAATCTCTTGTACCATTGTCTGGATGATTGTTTCAACCCATAAAGAGAATTCTTCAATTTAAATGAGAAATTCTCCTTTCCCGAAACAAGAAAAACTTCCAGCTACTCCAAGTAGATGTCTTCTTCCAACTCCCCGTGTAAGAACACGGTCTTAACATCTAATTGCTTAAAGCTTATAATTATGCATAACTATAATAGTGAGTAAGGTATGAATGGAACTATGCTTCACAACTGGAGAGAAAACAACTGTAAAGTCAATACCTAAAATTTAGTTATATTCTTTAGCAATGAGCCTTGCCTTGTATCTGATCTAATCGGTCAGAGATGTGCCTTCCTTGTTTTTGTAAATCCATATGCAACGTATGGGTTTTTTCAATCGGGAGCTTGATCAACTCTCATGTGTAATTCTTCTCGAGGGATTCTATTTTCTTGTGCATGGCAGTCATCCACTAGTCATGAATCAAGTCGAAAAAGAGTATCAATACTCTAATTCGACCATGTCTCAATATTAGGCAGAAGTCAGGAAGCTAGAGAAGCACTTTTACGATTTTGAGTTACAGTATATCCCTCGGAATGTTAACTTTCTCACTGACCAGTTAGCTCGAATAGTTTTATCCCAATCACAGGTACCACAAGGAGTCTTCTTGGAACAACTCCAGGAGCCGTCTTTGGTCGAAGCATAGGAGACAACTACTAATGAGATAGCCTCTCTAGAGTACAAGGATACTTGATGGCTCCCATCTACGAGTATCTTCAGAAGGGTTCAGTACCTGATGATGATCTCGAAGTAGATTGTCTAGCCTGTAAGACCAAAATGTATACTTTGGTTGATAGGGTACTCTACAAATAGAGTGCTCAAGGGTTTCTCATGTGATGCATATCGTAGAAAGAAATGATTAGTACTCCTTACCGATATATATGGGGGCATCTATGAAGCATATGTGCACACAGGAGAATCCATGAATAGGACAACAACCAATGTTGATATTTATTTTGCAAAGTAAATTGCAACAATCATCGATCTTGATCCAGATCCTGCATCGCTCGCTGAATGTAAGAAAAGGTTAGCTCAGGAGGATTGAAAAAAGGCAATAGAAACTGAATTATTATCTCTGAATAAAAGAGAAGTGTTTGAGCTTGTAAGCCGCATGCCTCCCCATGTGCACCCCGTAGGGCATAAATGAGTATTTGTTCAAAAGATAAATAAGAAAAATGAAGTTGTAAGATATAAAGCAAGACTCGTTGCATAAGATTTCACTCAACGTCCAGAAGTTGATTATGAAGAAACCTATTCTCCGGTCATAGGTGGTATTAACTTTAGATATTTAATCTCAATAACAGTAAATTTGAATTTAGAAATGGAATTGATGGATGTGGTAATAGCATACCTTTATAGAAACTTATAAATTTATATAAAGGTACTTGAATGTATCCATATCCCAAACCAAGATAGAGCGAATAGAAACCTGTATAGTGTGAAACTCAGAAAACCACTATACGAACTTAAGCAATTAGGTAGGATGTGGTATAATCGCTTAAGTGATTTTCTATGCAAGAAAGGCTACACGAACAATGAGGATTGTCCTTGCGTATTTATACGACGATTCTAGAATGGATTTTGTATAATCTCGGTATATGTAGATGATCTGAATATCATCGGAGCCTTGGATGACATAAGGAAGCGAGCTCTTACTAGAATCAGAGTTCAAAGTGAAACATTTGGGTAAAACCAAATATTGTTTAGGCTTGTAGCTCGAGTATATCCTAGAAGGAATATTAGTACATCAGTCAGCCTACATTCAGAAGGTGTTAGAAAAGTTTATCTTTGAAAAAGCATACCATTCAAAAGTACCAATGGTCGAGAGATCTTTGTAGCAAGACAAGGATCCGTATAGATCTAGAGAAGATGGGAGGAAGTCCTGAGACCGGAATTTACATACTTAAGTGTAGCAGGAGTACTTATGTATTTAGCAAACTACACTCGATCGGACATTTCATTTGCCGTAAACCTATTAATAATGTATAATGCAAAACCTACCAAAATGCATTGGCAGAGAATAAAGGACATCTTTCGATACTTCTAAGGAAGTAAAGGCCTTGGATTTTTCTACAGAAAGAACCAATATCTGAATATGACTGGCTATATAGAGTTGGGTACTTGTCAGACTCGCATACCATCAGATCACAAATAGGCTATGTATTCCTGTGTGGTGGAATTGCCATTTTATGAAAATCGTCTAAAGAAAGTCTTGTATCGACTTCGACGAATCACTCAGAAATCATGACACCATACAAAATCACATGAGAATGTGCTTGACTTTGACGGATAATTCACCACATTTAGCAGTCATGTGGATTGAACATCGTGCAAGCCCCTACGATTATCTATGAAGATAATGCAGTTTATGTTGTATAGTACAGACGTGTTACGTGAAGAGTCATCTTACAAAGCATATCAACCTTAAGTTCTTCTATACTTATGAATTGCAAAAGATGAACAAAATTAAGGTACTACATACTAAGTTGTGTGAAAATCTTGCAGATTTATTCACTAAATCACTTCCAGCATCTAATTTTGAAAGATTTGTACGTGAAATTGAAATGATGAAACTTAGAGAAGTGCAGAATTTATAGGGAGATTCTTCTCAAGCTCTCTATTAAAACTTGATCACGAAGATCGAGTACCAAAAGAATAAATTCTGTAAAGTTGGGTGGATTGTACTCTTTTTCTCTTGACTAGTTTTTCTAAAGTTTCTCAACCAATGTTTTTAATAAAGCAATTTGTGCAACACAACATACCATGTATCATGTACTTTTTTCTCTAAAATTTTTCACTAGATTTTTATAGAGTTTTGATGAGACATGAACATATCGGATAAGTGCCCAAAGGGGAGTGTTAGAAAACCTAGATCTAGACCTGCAAGCTAGGTCCATTGGTAGACACCCTCCACTTAATCTATAAATAGGGAGATCCCAATCATTGTAAAGTGTATTTGTATGAGAGATAGCAATAAAGAAAGGAATTTCCCTCTCATCTTTTGTGTTTAATCTATTATCTTATTGCATTAATATGTGATTGATTCATGTTTTTTGTATAGGAGGAATTGCTCAAACTGAACTCGACAGTGACGATTCCTCAACAAAAAAATTTCAGATGGGCAATTAGGTGCATTCATGTCCCTCAAACACCCATGAAATGGATATGTAGTTACAGAAAACAAATTAGCAATACAATAAGGAACGACTTAAAAGTCTCACTGGCAAAAAATATACATGTTCCACAACATAATGTATCCACACCAACATGCACAAGAATAAAAACAACAACGATTGGTTGGAACGATTAAACTAATTAATCTCTCCTTGTTGGAGGCCAGCAATCACGAGGCTAAGGAGGTAAATAATCTTATGCGAGGAGAGACCACAGTGCCAAGAGGAAGCCCAGGAAGCCCGGATAATCCAAACACTTGGGCCCATGAGAGGCGCCGCTGCCTGCTTTGGGAGCTGAAATCATTGAAAATTAAAAAGCATTAGATAGTAAAATTTTAATCCATAATCGACACCAGCAAAATGATGCTGTAAGTAAACAACAAAGATCACATTAGCTTCTTTTGGGTGGGATCAACTTAGATTATTGATAAGATTTAAGAAAGTTGCACTTACGGGATGTTGGAGGGCTGCCGGCCGGACCTGCAAATAACCAAGGTAAGAACAAGTGATCGGTAGGCATGCCTGAATACCTAAACAATATATACTCCCTCCATCCACATACATGAATTGTTTTTTGATTTTTAATGATCTCGAATGCAAAATTTGACTACGTATTTTGTGATGTGATATGCTAGCAAAAATAATAAAAATTCTATATTACAAAAGTATTTTGTCAGATAAGTCCAATGACATTATATACTTTCGTGCATATAGTTTTACATACAATGATCAAAGTTTTAAAAGGTTGGCTGTATGGATTCATGATCAAAGTTTTAAAAGGTTGACTGTATGGATCCCATGTGGACCTATATTTAGGATGGAGGGAGAGTACAGTAGTTAGCATGAATTGTTATTTTTAAGAAAGGGGGAAAACCGGTATGATTAACTATTGTAAAACTTACCCACAAGTGGTCTCAGGATAAAGTCCAAGCAAATCCATAAGGGTAGTCCTAATGCATAGTTTCTATGTGTGGTTTCTAAAGGAGAGAGAGAGAGCAATAACTATCCATCTAGACTTAACCACTCCAATGCTCTAGTTTCTATAGTAATTTCTATAGAGAATAAAATTAATGATCATTTGCATGTAGCAGTAATCTTAGAATAATTAGCTATGACAATATGGTGTGTGACCAAATTGTGGCCAAATATGGTGTGTCCGAGAGATCCGAAGATAATTGATCAGAAGATATGAGTTGATCAGAAGATATGAGCTGATAATTGATCATTATCCGAAGATAATTGATCAGAAGATAATTAACCACTCTAATATGATCAGAAGACACAACATCTGGACACAAATGGAATGGGAAATCAGAAGATAATTGATTCTGAAGATATGAGTTTTACACGCAAACTCTGATAACTGACTCCATACGTGCTACAGTGCACCAGCCGAAAATACAGGCACTCTCGGCTATTAGGCAAAACAAAACCACCCGAAAAACTAGTAAATGCAAATACTAAACTTGGTCCATGATCCCAATTAATCGGATCACAAGTTTATACCGAAAACACAACACAAAACAGCATTAGACTGAAAATTGCAAGTCTTCGCGCAGATCGCCATCGATTGCGAAAATCGAACTTCTGACGGATGTAACTCGGACTCAAATCGAACTACGCCGGCCTCGTCCGTATGTACCCCACGGTCCGTATGTACCACACGTGGTGAACCCGGCCGTCATCCGCGTCTTCACCCTCGTCCACCGCCACAGCCGGCACCGGGACTCCCTCCTCGTCGTGGTGCGTCAGCGGTGTCTCCTGGTGCGCGGCTCGGTGCAGTTGGCGGCGTCTCCTGGTGCGCAGAGGTGGTAGTAGGCGCACGACTCGGAGCAGTTGGCGGCGCAGGCGGCGCGGTCGGGCGGGAGTGGGACGCCGCCAGGGGCCGGGTCCGGCTTTGGCTCCGGCCGCGGCTTATGGAGTACTAATGTTTCAAGGCCAAAATTTTCATGTACGTCAACTGAAGCGGCCAAAATTGGTCTCCTTTGGCTCGTACCTGACCGGGGAAGAGGAACGCGGTGGTGGGCTTGTAGTCGGCGAAGAGCGCATCGGCGCCCACCGCCACCTCCGACCCAAGGGACACCCTGGACGAAACCCTAGATCTGGACGGCACCCTTACGGACGCCAGCGTCGCCCTCCGCGCGGGCGCGGCGGCCAGCGGGGCCGGCGTGGAAGGCCTCAGGAAGGCTAGCGCGGAGGCCATTGGGGATACCGAGCGGTGGAGGAGGAGGCGGCAAGGCGGGAGGTGAGAGGGGGAGAGGAGTATGCAACTGCAACTGCGAGCTTTGTAGATGGGGAGGATGGCTGGCGAGTAGCGAGGCGGCGGCGGAGCTCACGAGGTGGGGAGGAGGGCGGCGGGGGGGGCGAAGAGAAGTGGCGCGCGCGGGAGAGGGAGCGGGAGGCGCGCGAGAGAGGGAGCGGGAGGCGCGCGGGTGAAGAGAAGCGGCGCGTGCGGGAGAGGGAGCGGGAGGCGCGCGGGAGATGGAGCGGGAGGCGCGCGGGAGCATGCGCGGGCGCAGGAGGCGCAGGCGATCCGGGAGGGAGGCGATGGAAACGACGAACTGTTGCAGCGCTAAAAAGAAGTGGTTTCTTCGGTATTGGACGACGAGCGACTCGGTTTCTTCACGAGGAAACGATTTCCTTCTCTTTCTTCTTTAATTAATATGCCACCTCACCAATTTGCTGATATGACAGACCTATTAATTACTAAGAAACTATCCTAATCACTGCATTGGACTGCCCTAATAAATCACCCAACTATGCAGTTGCAGGAATCGGATTTCATGCCTTTAACCGAGTGATTGAAACCAGTAGAAATAATCAATGGTTGGCGTTTGAGTTGATTCTTTTAATGGACTTGAGTTGTGTAACCATGTCACATATATAATATGCCACACCAATTAATTTACCAAGCAGTTGGCAATATTTTACTTGATGATTTTTTTGAGAGAAATTGATTTTTAATTGACTTTGCATATGGGATAAATACAGCAGGCATACATGTCTTAATTGCCAGAAAATAGAAAGAAATCAAAACCGTTCTAACTCAGCTGCTGGGATTACGTAGCGAATATGATCCATATATGTTCAAATAGGCTGATCATAGACAGCAAGAGATGCAAGAGTAAATCGTCGCCAAATTAAAAACCAAAGATTCACATTTACGTACCCGGAGCAGCCGCATGGCTACTGCAGACATCGGCAGGAGCCTTGACGCCGCAGCGCCGGAACAAGCCCATCCCCTTCTTCAGGTTGACGCCGATCGCGGGGTTTGTCAGCACGGCGCAGAGGCAGTCCAGCTCGCCGGTGTACGCCTTCTCCAGCGGCGCGCAGCACGCCGCCGCTGGCTTCACCGACGCGTTCTGGTAGAAGTCCGCGCACGGCATCAGCTGCGCCACGCACGGCAGGTTGGGGGGCAACATGGTGGACGGAGTTGTAGGCGTCGTCGGTGGCGCGGATGCCGTGGTCGGTGCCGTTGCGGGTGCCTGTGCGCCGCTGGCCGTCTCGACGATGACCGCCAGAGCAACGACGACTATGGCCATGACAACACGCGCCATTACTCTAAAAGCTCTCGCTCTCTCTCCTTACACTTGCTTGATGTGGTGCTGTTACTGCTGTATAAGTGTATATAGCTCTCTCTCTCTCTCTCTCTCTCTCTCTCTCTCTGTATATAGGAGGAGGAAGTTGACCTAGATGAGCACACGATCGACGATGTGCAATGAGGAGTGGGGGAGCATGTGCGTGCAATGGTGTTGTGCTGGCCATTAATAGCTTGATGTCAGGTGTCCGCGAGTTAGTAGAATGCATGTATAATTAAACCTGGATATCAAACGGCTAGCTGCTCGCGAGTAGAGGTGAAAAACGGTAACGGATAATCTATTTTATCCGATATTCGTATTTGAGAAAACACGAATATGGTAAGCAAAATTCGTATTCAAAAATACGCGTATTCGCATTAGACAATATTCGTATCCGTATTTGAGAATATTTGTATTCGCATTCGTATTCGAGACTATTTGATCCGTTTTCTATGCTTATCGGCCGGTAACCAAAAAACAAAAAAAAGGCCAAATTTCAAGTGTCGAAATTTGAATTTGAAACTGGTAAGCAAAAATTGGCCGATTACAACATTCGTAGGAGGATATTCGAATTCGAATCGGATCGAATTAAGTACATATCCGATTCGAATTCGTATTTGTTACAATATTTGATTCATATTTGTATTCGAGAATGTTTGAATTCATATTTGTATTTATTTTAAAAATATATATTTGTATTCATATTTGAGACTATTCGACCGTATCCGATCTGTTTCCACCTCTACTTGCGAGTTGGCATTGACTTGCACGAAATATTAACTATTGTTCCAATTGTTGGATTATTTATGTCATATAGTAGACTAAATACAGGTGGCCAATGGGCTGGGCCTTAGCGTGCCAGCCCGCAGCCCGCCACTATTGGTCCGGCCTAAGCACAGCACAGTCCATTTAGGATGTGGGTTGTGCCTGGACCGAGTGAGTGGCACACCAGGTCGGCACGGCACGGCCCGATAACACTCGTGGGCCATGTCGGTATGGCACAGGCTACAATTTTCTATACTTTTTATTTTTTATAATTTTTTCTTAATTTCCTATAATTTTCTAATTTTTTTTCTTTTTTCGAACTAAATGGGTCAATCGTACCGACACGGCCCGTTAAGGTCTAACCGTGCTCGTGCTGGGACGGTACGGTCATAGGCTGTGCCTGGGCTTGATCCTCGATTCATGGGCTAGTATGGTATAACCTATTTATTTATCGTGTTCAAAAAGATTGTGTCTAGATCAGATCTGTGCTGTACTGGTCCGACACGCCCAGTGGACAGATGATTAAACTTGACTGCTAAGGTACGTTATGAAGTTTAGTCTGATTGATTAAAAAGGTTAATTTAACTATAGTAAAAAATCAACTATAATAAAAAATAATAAGTCACTGTTATTCTGAAGATCAAACGTGACTGCTAGGTACGTTATGAAGTTTAGTCTGGTTGACTAATCTGGCGTGAGTCACCTGCTGGGCCTCGAGATCCACGAGCGCACGGGGAACAAAGTTAATGTTATCACGGTGCCCGGTGGTCCAAACCCAAGATTTGAACTGTGAAGTGGACGAGAAATTAGGCGATCATTTTGAAAAGTACTACGTCCGCTTTTTACTTGTGGTTTTAGTTATCGACACGGCCTCTAAGACATACCTCGACTCGTTACTTTTTCTAGGTATATGTCAGCAAACATGATTAGAAACATAGTTATATGGAAGTATTTTTTATGCAAATCTAGTAATTTAATTCTAACATGACAAATCAAGTAATTTTGTGTATAGTAGAGACCAAAGTTTTAAAAAATTGAATGTGCTAAGCTAGCGTGCTGCATGATGCATACGTACCGTGGAATCCTACGAAGGGTACCCATAGTTCTAACGGTTTTGCTAATTCTCAATGTCTAGAGCTTTCTTTGTCTCTCGGTTACTTAAAATTGCACTACATCAAACTTAACATTGCAGTGGTAAGAAATGTGCAATTTTAGTATAACTTTACTGTAACTTTTAGTTCTATTCGTTTTTGTATTCCGAGAGTTCACCTAGATTTACTTTATTTTTGTCTAGGTCAGATTTTTTGTTTTTTTTATTTTATAGGGATTTACCAAACTTAAATTTATTTTTTTGTCTAGGTTAGAATAGTTCTTTGTTTCATTCGTTGTCCTAGAGGTGAGAAGTAGGTTATATGTAGGAAGTGAAGAGAGTGATGAAAGTAGATAGATCTTCATTCATATGTTAAGAAATGTGATTGAAATTTAGTAAAACATTCATCTATAAGTTGCAATGAATTATCTTGTTCATCCTACATTTTGTTTTCTTGATCTTGTTGGTTTTGCACTTATTTTGGTTGATGTTTTTGTCCTCTCTCCTTTCTTCTTTATCTTGTTGATTCCAAGAACGTGTAAGTGATGAAGATACCTTATGAAAATTATATGCCATCTATTTAGAGACTAGTTGTAGTAAGATCTTAGAGGTTGCCTGATTTAATTTAATTTAGAGCTTTTCTAATGATATCTTGATCTTAGGGTTTTGGTTTCGAATCTTTATGTGCTCGTGCTTGGTGTGACATATAGGAACTTATCTAGAGCTATCTTGGCCATCTTAAACACATGAGAAAGTACTATATCAAGTTCTTAAGTTTTGACTTGTTTTAATGCAATCTTACTTATCTTGAGGAAATGTTAGAAATTTAGCCAAGATCCATACAATTCTTGGATAGATTAGGTTTTGAGATCCTCAGCAAAGTGTGTACAAAAATTTAAATCATTTTGATATATATTTCAAATATTGCACTATTTTTTTTGTTTTGACTCAGGCTGCTTTCCAATTTTGGGAACAGGGGTGCCGCCCGATCACCCCTAGGCTTGCAGACCGGCCAGACCGGTCATCTCTAGCTGTTAGACTGCTCGGCCAATCCAACCGCTTCTTTATAGTGGTCCGACTAGCCTAGAGGAGTTGAACTCCGTTTGCTTCCATATTTTTGTGAGTTCTTTGTTGGTGAGTAAATATAATCTTCCTAACTTCCAGTAGCTAATGGAGTGAAAGTTTTAGAGTACCTTTTGAGATGTTGAATTTGAAGACATCATTCATCTCCTCTCTAATTGCCATATCAGGTCCAACACAATGGCATAGCCGATTAGGACATCAATCTTTTCTAGTCGTTAAACAAGTTCTTAGGTCAAATAATATCCTTTGTACTAGCACTTCAGAACATGTGTTGATTTGTTATGCATGTCAGCAGGTCAAGAGCTATCAATTAGCATACTCTATTTCTAATAAAGTTTTCACGTTTCCTTTAGAACTTGTTCATTTGGATGTCTGGGGTCGGCCATCACATCTTTCGGGGGCTCTAAATACTATGTGAGCTTTGTTAATAATCATAGTAAATTTACATGCATTTATCCTCTAAAAAAATCCTGATTCTTCGAAGAATGTTTTCTTTCTTTCATAACAGATTATCTACTAATCACGAGCTAGAATAGTAGAGGTGAGGCGCAGGGTTTTGGTTACCGTCAATTTTTTTACCTCACCCCACCGGTAAAAACGAATTTTGAAAAAACCGGAAAAAATTGACAAATTTCATCTAAATATTTTGGAATTCAAATTTGAATTTTTCTTGATGAAAAAAGAAAAAACAGAAAAATCTGCAGTTCTGAGAGTTCAAACCCAAGACATGCCATAACCAACACAGCTACCTTAACACCAGCGTGTTCATACATATGTTTTGTTGTTGTTCTGAAATTCCGTTATATATTGACGAAATTCATGCAAATCTGATTTTTATGACCGGTATGCATTCTTCCCGGAGGTGTCCAGTAAATCTGAATTTCGCCGATTCTCGCAGAATTTCGCGGTGAATTGAACCTGCCGAGGTGTACCAGTAGAAATCAATAAACAGTTCAAGTATCCAACACATGTGACATATCCCATCTACATATGGAGGTTAGTAACAGTTAATCGCCATACAATCAATTACACACATACACATTAAACAAAGATTGCAGAAATTCACTGTGTTAGGGGTGTCCGTCGGCTATTTTCGGTTTGGTATTTTTAGAATTTCTGTAAATACTTAAGCAAAAAGACCTGAAGGTCAATTTTGCTTCGTTGTTAACTAAATAAAAATACTTGATGATAAAATGTTTGTTGCTCTCTGCATACACTGGAGCAGAAAAACCTGAAGGTCAATTTTGATGAAATTCCAAAAATACTTTCGGTTTGTATGTTTAGAATTTCAGTAAATACTTAAGCAGAAAGACCTGAAGGTCAATTTTGCTTCGTTGTTAACTATATAAAAACACTTGGATGACAAAATGCTTGTTGCCTTGGCCGCACACTGGAGCGTTTATCCAATCAACGAGCGCCAATAAGGTTACTATTCAAGTTTTCGGATGAGCAGAATCGATATCGAATTTACAAAATTATAATTAGGTACAGCTATGTAACAAGTAGAACCAGTAAATTACAGACAGAAGTACCATTAGCGCATTAGTGGAAATATCTTGTAAAATTGTCTATGCGACTATGCTACAAAAGCCAGGACATTCGTCTTCTTATGTGACAGAGGCCAGAGGGAGCGCAAGAACAAAAACTGCTTCACATTCTAAATCCTGAAATCCATTTATGCAACCTGATGCACAAAACTGTCTGTTTGCAATTTTCTTTCCCTTTTAACACACTCTTCACAGATTCCATCTTCCTGAACATTTTGCTCAACCAGTTGTGAGATCTGCTGATGCTGGATACTTATTGCTTTCTTGGTATGCAAAATTTGAGCCATGAAAAAGGTGAGTCCTGTCCTGTACTACTCGAGAGAAAGGTTTCTGATGTTGCGTTGCTGATCAGCAATCCCTTTGGCTAACCGCGTGGGTAGTGGAACCAAGTCAACTGGTGGTCCAGTGGAGGATGTGCTTGTGAGTTTTGGATTAAACCACCTTCTTAGCGTGAGGCCGTTGATTCTCATCTTCCCGTGAGACTCCTCTCCTTGATATTTAATTCCTAATCTCCTCAGGAGGGCACCAACTGTTTGCCCAATTCTGTATGTCATTATACAAATCAGTCTCTTCTAAGTTCTGGATAATTCCAGTGCATAAAAGAGAGATTTTTTTTAAAAAAAATTGAAGCAGGCATAGCACCCCAAAAAAAACTTGTATTTGAGTGGGTGGATTTATGGTTAGTGAACTAGCTGCTAGCATACAATAGCACTGGTTAATGTTCAAACCATTAGATAGAAACAAAAGGTAGATGCAATCAAAAAATAAACTTTTCAGAAAACGTGCTCTTCAGAGTTCAGACCAACTTCATTAGTAAATGAAGATTGGTCAATAATAAGACGACAAAGTATTAAGACAATGAATTCGATTTCACCTTCCAGCAAGTTTAAGTGTTTTCTCCCTTTCATCAAGGTCAACTTGTTTCTTTTCTGTGGGTAATAAAATTGTCACATTTGGTAACCTTGCACCTGCATGACATAATATATAATTAGAACTGAATAACTAGGATGTAAATTATACAATAATTTTATCCTTTTTCTTATTGGTGTATGTGGAAATCACATTACTATGTAGTTGTTACTTGACGGATTCCAAGAGCTGGAATCGGGTGACTAGTGCAATTTAATCAATAACCTGGCAGGTTCTTGTAAATCCCCCAGAAGACTAAGTGAGAATGAGCTAAGTTGGAATAACCCAGAATCAGACAAAAAGCTCGGAATAAGTTGAACCAGATTCTAGATATCTCCTATGGCCGGTTTGACAAGGAAATGACCACAAAGTTCTGAATCTTATTACTTCTTTAATCGAACTTTATAGGAGCATAAATAATCCATGCATATTTATTATTCTTGCCACAGTTTTTAATTATTATTTTTTGATACACCAAATAAATTATAGACAAAGATTATTTGATGTATCGAAAGTATTTTAGGATTCACCTGCAGCTAGTTGATGCTTCAAAGACCTCAATGTTGTTAGAAGAGAGACCTGACAAAAATAAAGTATAAGCAAGTATGATATGAATTATGTTGTACATATATTCCTCTGTCACCCCCGGCCCCCTCCCCAACAAAAAGCTACTATTTGTCCAGTACTTGCATCAAAGAAAGTGCTCTGAACTGAACTTTGAAGTCAATCTCCATTTCATCAGCAAAAGCAACATCCAACCAGTCTACATAACTAATACATGTACAGTGATTTTCTCTGATATTTATTCCTCTCTTAAAATCATGAATAATATAAAATGCTACATTGTTCCAAAGGTTATTTTTTATGTAACCATGACTAATATCTACATCTAAAACATCCTGATGCTATAAAGAAAATAGTTCAACTCATGCCAAGATGAGTTATGGGATTGACAGGGCAGGACAACGCTAAAGTTCTAGTTGAATGACAAGGACGAAATATGCAGTATCAGTAAACCAATTTCTAGCATTAAGTATTATAATCCCCTGGAAAATCGTGCAGTATACCAAGCGTATGTAGCAGAAGATAGCCACCACAGAACCAGTTTTGACTGCAAAAATGTGCTAAGATACAGAAGCAAGTGCACACTAATGATGTGACCCCACATTTTATTTAGAAGAAAACATATTAAAGAAGTTTCATGAAAGGAACATAATGCAACAAGCAAAAAAACCTCGGCTGTGTAGATCTTTGACTTTCTTGCATCAATAACAATTCGACTATCTTTTGTGGAAATACTTGCAACTGCTCCTAATGAAGCAGCTTCCTGTGACAAGAAGTCATGCTGCTCTGATTAATATCTGCAGAATACTAAAATGGAGCGATAGTTTAATTGAAGATAGCATCACTACCTCCAGTATTGAAAAAGCACGAATATCATATTCACCAAATCCTTCCAACAGTGAATTTATATTGGGATGATGTGGAATATCACAACTTATTCCCATGTTTTCAATGAAAGTATTTTTCAATGAACTGTCATGAGGAAACCTGAAACATCCCAACACTTGAGATAAAACATCACTTGAGGGTAACAGCCCAGTGGAAATTGCCTCACGGTAGACCTTAATTGCTGAGGAGGTCCTACAAAAAAATCAGCAAATATAAGTTACTGAGGAAGATAATTGTAGAATTGATTATAGATATATCGGAACAAATCCATTTTGCAGAAAGTTGTTAAAGAGCTGTGCTGAAGTCTGGTCCAGAGCTGAAGAAATCCATTTTGCAGAAAGGTGTGAAGAACTATGCTGGAGTCTGGTCCACTTATGGGGTGTTTGCTTTGAAGGAACACCTCGTCCTGGGATATATGGGCTGGTCCATCATGGGATCATCCATGTGTTTTGTGGGATGACCTTATTCCTCATTTTTCTACTAGCCCTGTGCTTATGAGGGATGAGGTGATGATAGACCAACTCATTCCATTCGTCAAACTTAAAAAACATGACGAATGAGTTGGTGCTAGGACCAACCCATTCTTCAAACCAAACACCCCAGTAAGAGACTATGGTCCTTGCAATTTACTTTCAGAACGAAATTGATAAAACAACCAAAGAACGTCCAAGGTTTACCAGCTGTTCTCTTGCATCATTGAGTTTAGATTTCATAAAAGCCATATATGATTTTAGTAATGGATTACTATGGTAAATGAAACAACCCCAAAATTTCAAAGATTTTAATTTGTTTGAATTTGGGAGTTTTTGCCAAATCCGGAAAGTCTCCAAGACCAAACCGCTTTCCCCTTTCGGAAAATGCGCTTTCCAAGCTCAAAAGCGCACTCAAACCACTCTGCCAACTATTTCCATTGCCGCACACTGTGACGCCGTTCACGCCCTCACGCACCACCTCGCTAGCCTGTCGCCAGCGTCGACACCAAAGCTGCACAATGGCCACGCCACCTCGCTGACCACCCGTACCATACTTTAACGCCACCATTGACTCTACACCATGTCGTCCCATCGTCAATCCATGTCGCTGCAAGTTAGCGCGGCCAATCGCTCGACACCTTGAGATCGCCACTGCTCACCGCACCACCTTGTGTAATCACGTCAATGAAAGGCGACGTCTCCCACACCACCAACGCGCTCGCCAGCTTCGCCGCTGTAGCGTGAAACACACGTGCCCACCCACGCTATCGTCCACACGCCGTCATCGCCCCCATTCTCGGCCACCATGGGAGAGAGCACCAACTCTCTTTGAAGTGAGATGGGTCATGTGCCCCGTGGACAGCCTCTTTTCAAATGCAATGCTATTGCATATGCCTTGCATTTGAGGGGGTGTTAAGGAGATAGATTTGTATTAAGATACAGAGTCTGTATTCTATTCCATATATGCCTTATCTCTATATAGCATATTCTCCTTATACTCTCCTATATATATAGTCTCTTGGGTCTCACATCAATACACACAATATTTATAACACTATTTACATGAAGCTTGGCATACATATTTGAATCTAGGGATGGTCCAACAAGGAGTGTACCATTTATTGTCAATTTGTGGTTTCCCTACGTTGAATCTGACAATTATATTCCCAAGTGAGAGATCATTGTCAAACATTTGTAGACACAAACCTGAAGAAAAAATTATTTCATTAGGAAGGATTGTCACCAAAAAAAATAGCAAACAACTAATAAAAAAGAACCGCTAGCAGGTGTAGACATGGGGAAAACGAAAACAAGTGTTTTGAGGAAACAAAGAAAATGCAGGTTCTTCCATAAAGTATGGACGCCAAAAGAAACTTACCAGTAAGACAACCGATGATGGTGGGATTGAGGCCAATACCATCTATATTTGACTGTTCAAACAGATCCAGACCTAGTTGTGCTTCACCATTTCTGCAGGTCAGCTGTTAGTATCCAAAGAATACCATGAGATTAGTTTGAAATGTACAGTGATTGCTCAGAGTTATTACCTTTCGCAAGCCACACATAAGACAGAATAGGTTATCTCGTTTGGATGGACTCCTAATATCTTCATCTCATTAAAGACCTCAACAGCCTTCAAAACTTGGCCACCATCACCTGCAATTTCATTGCATAGTCAATAAAAAGCATGAAACCATCATTCTTCCCATATTCAAAGAAGGGAGATCTTCAATATAAAAAGTGGCCAATTATTATGCACATTTCAGAATATGAAAATTGCACAAAGGTCCCTATAATTGTTCTGTAATACCATTTACATCCCTTAACTTGAAAATTAACTTGGTAGGTCCCTAAATTCATAATATAGTGCCACTCCCACTTGGATCCTTAAACTTGCAACAAATTGTATCATGTATGTTATCATGACTTTTTAAGCAGCTAAAAGTGTGAAGTGAGCTTCATACCTTTATTGCACCACATCAGCACTGGTAGATAATTGAAAAGACGAAATAGCCTAAGTAGCATTTTGGTTCTTAAAAAAATGAAGGAAATAGCCTGACTGACAGTTTACATATTGGAGGACCCACCAAGTTCATATTCAAGTTTAGGGACCTAAATGAGACACTGCTACAAGTATAGAGGCATCTGGTGCGATTTTCTCTTTCAGACAAAAAAAAGGTGGCAACTGAACGTAATTTTTGCATTTCCCTCTAAGAGTAGACATACACAGTGAGGAGATCAAAGCATTCATCATTGAAACTGTTGGAGTTAATTTAATCAACTTGATCTCCTCATAGAGTTGCAATGCCTTTTTCCAGTCCTTGGCCTGAAACAGTGGCATTCAGGTCACGATTAACTAAAAAGAATATGATAATACCAATGGATTCAAATCATAAGTACATAGAATGCAAGCAAAAGATGGAAGTAACTAAATACGTACAAAATCTAGGACTATTGTACGACAAGCAAGCCACAATTAAATCCAGGAAGAGTTTTTTGTCCAACAATTTATGGCAGAACTTACATTGCAGCAAGCACCCATTAAGGAACTGCATGCAATAGTTCCAACTTGCAATCCCTTTGCTCTTGCATCTTTCATTATTTCAAAGGCAGCATCAGCCCTCGTAGCATGGCCAGCTACATCAACTAGAGCACTCAGAAACATCTGTTGTTGATGGCATTAAACAAACAGAAGAGTCAAATAAGCTGTAAGGGGCAGAACATTAGGTATCTTTAATGTTCCCACTAAGAAATAACACCTCATCAGGTTTTACTCCAATCTTGTTCATATCTTCATAGATCTTCAGTGCAAACCCTAGATCACCAGTCAAGCTACAGCTTCTCAGTGCAATTGTGTAAACTTCTGGGGTACCCTTTATATTGTACTCCTGAAGCATTTTGTACACCTCGCGAGCTCGATCAGCCTAAACAAACAAAATGATGACAACTTGATTTTGGACAGGAACTATATTTTCTGTTTCGCGTTTCTGAAAAGATGTCACGTAAAACCACCTGGCCGGCCTGAATACATGTTGTCATCAGTGCTCCAACTGTGACATGGTCAGGAAGAATTGGCTTGGATCCTTTAGATTCTGAGGATTCTGCTGTCATTTCTGATAAAACATCAAAAGCTCGAGCAACAGCTCCAGATTCACCGCATGCACTGATCAAAGCATTGAAGACAACTCGATCTGGCTTCACCTTCTACTGCAAGTATGACCCAGTAAGTTCAAAAAGCATGAAGATGCTTACAGAAGGTTTTAAATTGGAAGGTTTCTTCAGTATCATTTAAAGCACAAGTGAAAGGGGGGCGTCTAAAATAGAAAAATCATCAGACAGAACAACTTCACCTTTGAACTCATGATCCCATAAGCACCAAATGCTTTTGCCACTTGTCCAGCTTTAGCACAGCCATAAATTAGCGCACTATATGTGTTAACATTTGGCTCTATTCCAGCACTGACCATCTCATGAAAGACCTAAAATAATAGTACACTATAAGTGATATAACGTGAGGGTATATTACCAAAATTTAAATGACAACCCCCTACTGTGAGTTTGTGATTTAGTTACCTCAAACATGGCATCAACTTTTCTACACTTTGCACAAGTTGATATCAGTGTGGTGTAAAGTTTACAATCAGGTTTTAGCCCAGCCTCCTTTAGGAGCACCATAACTTGGAGGGCCCCTGTAAAGGTAAAAAGCATTTGGTCAATACTCAATGTCCCATCTCCAACTCTAGCACATCTCACGAGAAAAGGTAAATTTTGAAGCTAGATCAGTTACCATCAAAATCTTGTGAATTAGCACAAACAGATAAAAGCATATTGAAGGTGCTCATTTTCGGATTGTCAATTAATTTGCAGAAGTGAAGAGCTTCCATAACAGCCCTTTGCTTCTTACAGGCACTCAAAAAGCTAGCATGGTGGACCTGAAAATAGATGAAAATCAGGAATTTGAAGAAGACATTATAAAAAGCTAAATTTTAAAAATCATTGGACCATTAAAATAGGTATTACCTTCTTCATATCAAGAAATCCCTTCTGTTCCATGCTTTCCAACAAATCCACACAGTCTTTTAACCTGACAATAGCAAATTGATATACCAACCGAAACAATGACAGATGCAAAGGGTGAATAATTTGTAACGAATATTACATATAGTAACTCAAGGAGTGTTCTGGGCAAAAATCTTGCAGTGATTATCTATCAAGTATTATACCTCCCATCCATTAACAAACTATTGTATCTCCTCAAGTAATCTGATGTATCCTTTGTGCCCTTGAATCCAACTCCCTTTGCTGGAGCAAAGTTTTCTGGATTCTCCTTGTTTAGTATATTAGAAATACTCCAGCCAATAGTTTTTGCATCATCATGGTCTTTCACTACTTTCTTTTGTTTACTCACTGGACCTTCCCTTAAGCATGCAACTGGAACTAATTGCCCTGAAAATAGAGTATGCTTCTGAGGAAATGGGAAAAATCATGCGAGAGGTGATATTAAAAAAATAAATAAATTATTTCAGCAAACTAAGTACCAAGAAGAATACATGAATTTCAAAGTTAAACCTGCTGTCAAATAAGAGCCCTCTACATATGAATTTGCGAACTTGACTGCTTTTCTTGGTTCGAACAAATTACTGATGCTGGTTTGGGGAACAAAACTGACAGGATACTCCAGTGTACTTTTCAAGGACGAAAGAGATGTCAAAGCAAGATGTTCCTCTTGATCACTCTGATGACATCCAAGAAAATGAGCATCTTCGCTATCTGTTTGGTTATCAGTAGGATCATGGACATTTTGAGATTGTTCCTTCCATTCTGAAAGGGATAAAAATTGATGAGGGAGTCCACCTTGCCGGCCCATTCTGTTAGAGAAATACTTGCTTGTATGTTGTCCTTCTAGCACAGAATTTGGCATCACAAGAATATTTGAAACCTTCCCTATAGAACTTGTTTCTGCTGCTGAAGTTGAGCAACTAACTTCTTCTGGTCCAGAAACATATACTAATGTGTCTAACGACGTCCAAGGAGTAATTACAGAACCATCCTGTGTTGTCTTATTTACAGTATCAACACATGAAAAAATACCAGCCCGACAATCCACTTCATCAACAGTCATTCTTCCAGATAGAGATAGCTCTGAAAAGCCATTTTCATGAGAATTCCAGGGTGCATAATTACTATCATATACCGATTTTGCTGCTGTATCAAGGGCCTTATTTACAGTGCTTTTGTCATGTTCATGTAAAACCTGCCAAATTTTGAAGATAACGACGAGTTAGAAAACAATTATGTTACTTGTTAAATCATGTTTCATTCATTCCGTTAAAACTGTTAGTCATATGACACTTTACAAGCCATCCAATGAACAAGATTTTTTCCCTGCAAGAAATAAACAAGGTTATGCTTAATGTCGGATATCAAAAGTGATTAGGATGTCAGTATTTCTAACTACGATTGTCGAATTGCGCTTGACTAGCCAAACCAGTAAGTAAGTTTCCAGTTGGCAGTTTTACTACTTGGTGCATCCATAATGCAATTTGAAACTGAGTTTTCAAGGATCCAAGGTACGAGGTGCGCACACTGCACGCTACTCAGCTGGCACAGAATTATTTTTTCTGAATAAATTTTCTTTAGCGCATTCATTTCTTGGAGCAATGGCAACAAGCCGACATTTCCGCCAAATAAGACTTTGGAGTTCTCACTTCTCCCATAAACTGGTACACTAAAGAGGGACCCGAGTTTAATTCTAATCAATCTTCAAGAAACAGAGCTTAGCAAAAGAGAATATTCAATCCACCAGAAGCTCACCTCCGGGGAATCCCCATGCCTCGCAGGGCGCCACCGGAGCCACGCCAGCTGCAAGGCGGCGAGGAGAGCTGCCGCGGCGACCACCGAGCCGCCCAGCACGTCCACCGCGGTGGCCTCTGCGCCACTGACCAAGCATCTCGGCAGGCGGCGGGCACGGGAGCGCAGCTCCAGCCTCCGGCGAGTCGACGGTCGGACCAGTAACCCACCGCCTCCGCCGCTGTGGCCGTGGCGGCAGGCGGAGGGGGAGCAGAGAGGGAGGTGGAGGAAGCGGGGGGAGGAGGTGAGCAGGGTCAGCGCTTGGGCCGTGGCGGAGGCGGAGGCCTCCATGGGGAGGGCAGCGGCGGGGCGAGGGAGAGATTTTGCGGGGATGAGGAGGAGTTTTATCCGGAGTATGCGAGGCGCTCCGTGTCTGTGGTGCGGAGGTCGTTGCTTTGCGCGCGAGGCATTTCCTCCTCCTGGTTTGGTTGGCCACTCCGTTGGCTTAGCCTACCGTACGCGCCCTGTCACCGCGGCACTCTAATGAGGTTGGATTATAATTTTTTTATTATAATTAATTTATTTTTACTATTTTTACTAAAATGATTATTTAATATAATTAAATTTAAAAATTTTAAATAAAAAAACAAGTTAGCCCATCGCAGACAATACAAAGAAATACAGGAAAAAAGAAAAGATAAAAAAGCCCAAAAACCCAAAAAAAATCAGAAAAAGACGAAATAAAGGAATAATAAAATCAAAACAGAAGCCAAAAGCCATTATCAAAACGAACGGGGCTACAAAAATTAATCTGATTAGTCAGACGTTTTCAGCTTGGTTAGCAATCGTAGCCATCGAATCAAACTCAGTTAGAGAAAATTACTCCAGGGAGAGAATGTCGTTTCAGGGTATGTCTCCAAAGCATATCGTTGGTCACTAATTTCCAACTTAACGAGTGGATACCCCACGCATTGCCACAAGCGATGTCAAGAACTACATTAGTATACATATAAATCCCACATTGTAGCCTTCTAAGACTTCTAAAAGCTTTTTAATCAATTCGAAAGCATCGTTTCTGCTTTTCCATGTATTTCCAAAATTTTCTGCTTCTAAGAAAAGGGTTTTCTTTATTTTCAGCTGCCGAAAAAGAGTTTCTATAATTAAATAAAACATGTCCAAGACCTGCTAATAATTTATTTGAGTTCTAAATAATCTAAGGAGCTTTCCCAAAAAAAATTCATAATTTTTGGAATTAGTTTGCTAATTTTAAATTTTGAAACTATTTTCTGCGGTTAAATTAAACCAGAAAAACATTAAAATCTGACTCCCTATTCTTGGGCCGATTTCTCTCCCCTCTGCCTAGCCATCTTCTATTTTGGCCCATTCTTGGCCGCGTACCAACTACTCCGAGTCGCCTCCCTTTCTGCCTCCTCCACGCAAAGCATCTTTCCACCCGAGCACCCTCTCTCGCCGTGCCCTCCTCTCTAACTACCACATGGGCCCAGGACCCACCTGTCGGGAGTCTTCTTCCAACTCGCGCTCACCCATTCAGTAGCACTACACCGTGCCGCGCCCGTGCAGGGATTCCCTTCGTGCTATCTGCCAAGCTCCCCACCCAGAGCTCCCTGACACTAGCGCCGACCAGTCCCATCCCTTTGACCCCCTTTCCCCTATTCTATCACCTCCGTTCAGCGTGAAACCCGCTCCGCCACCCATTCGTCTCGTCACACTACAGCATCTTGAGATTTCTCCAACGTCATCTAGGCCTTTTAAGCGAAGTCGTTCGTGTCATCTTCTTCAGCCCGTCATCCCTAACAATCTCCCCTAGAACCAGAATTGATGGCTTTGTGGTTCACTGGGAACGGTGTCATCCTCTTTGGCTCTAGCGAGCACCCCTTCATTTTCGCCCCCATTCCAGTGAGCCCCTTAGCTTAGCAAGTGCATGTTTTCCAACTAGAACCTCTCTAATGCCCTTTCCATGACTCATTTTGTAGTTGGAGTCATTAGGAGCTAATGTTATATCTTCTGCTTCCTCTTTGGCTGGTGTACCATTTGTAGCCACCATGTCCCCATCACTCTGGTGAGCTCCAAGCTCTTGTGCCATATGGTGTCCCTTAATCCCTCTCGGCTTCTCTCTTAGTTGATTGGATTTTAGTGCAGTGAATCACTGGGGATCCTTCTTCATCCTCAACTACAGCTTTCACCATCACCCTAGCTATTCCTCAGCTTCCGGTAATCTTCCTCTCGATTACCTATGCTCTTACCCTGCCTATGACCTCCCGAGCCTAACATGAACCTCTGTTTGTAGCTCATGATCACCACCAAACTCTAGCACCATGGGCCTCCTTCTCGCCACCATTGTTCACCGCTGTTGTCCCTTATTAGATCCCCACCGATGAGTTCTAAACCTCAACGAGGTCCTTCTCAGCTTTCCCTCGCCGCGTTGAACCTCACCATGTGCTTAATTCCAACCCCCTATCATCATCGAGCCTCGCCATCGCAGTGGTTTGTCGTCGACCCGCTGATCCAAACCTCCTCCATCGTCACCAACCGCACCATTGTGATCGTAGTGAGCCCCTAATTCCTTCTGCCACTTATTGCAGTCTCTCTTAGCTCTTTTGGTCATCGTTGTCGTAGTTGTTCTTAGTACCGCTACTCATTGTTGTTGTTTTCCCTATTCTAGTGACCATTAGTCCCCGTGTCATTGCCGTTAGCATCATAGTGAGCCTAGGAGGCAATTACAATAGTCCAAACAATCTATTCATCACATTTTTGGCATTATCATCGCTCGTTGGACTTCATTGCCATCTCTCGTCGTCGATAACCCCTTTCCTGTCCACCTCTCCATCCGCTTTTGCCATCGCTGAGCTCACTGTGAACTCCTATGCCCTTCTCTGACCTCATCATAGTCCCTCTATCTCTCCCCTCGCAGTTGAGCTTTGCCAAGAAGTGCCGCCACCGTTGCAGACTCAGCAATGAATCCCAAACCTCGTGACCACCGCCAACGTGTTCACCGTGACCTCGCCACCCCATTTCACTAATCGTCGAGACCTCTTGGGCCGCCGTTGGTCACTGGCCACCGTAGCTAGAGCCACCACCATTGCATCCCCTATTTCGGTCTCGCTGGCAAGTCTGCCCGCCTATCAATATCATTAGTCATTCATGAGTCATTGATGATTGGGCCCCACCTCCTTAAAATAATTTAAAATTCAAAAAATGAGAAGAGTGCTTCCTTCATTTGGTCTGGTATGTTTTCGGCCTTAGGCACCGTATTTTTTCCATAAAGTCGCCTTTAACGTCATCCATTAGCACAATACCTTCCCTTTTCCTTTTTTCGATTTAATTTTCCCTACAAAGCTTTGATTAGCTTGTTCTCCCTCATACGAACTCCAATTCAAGCAATTTTTATCTCTAAATTTTTATAAAATCATGAACTTCCATAATCTACCAAAATATTTGAATTTACCCTCTGTTTGATTTCATTTGGTATTTATTTATGTTATTTGGTTTTTCTCGATTAGATATTAGCGTACCGAAAATGCTTCAAGATTGATCCAGAGCAAGAGATAAGTGTTCAAGAATAAGGCAAGTACCTGCCTTTGACCATGTTGATCCCACATTTCTCTATTATATATGTTATGTTTCCAGATTATTATACATGCACGTAATGTCTATAAAAATTGCTATATTAGTAACGTTAGTAATTATGCCCAATTATTGCATTGATCCTACCTTGATAATTTGATATCCTTGCTGTTGTCATCATAGTAATATTATCCACTACTTGTATATTTAATTGTGAAAATTATAGACGAAGCGAATAGTTAATATTTGTCGTGCTCATGTCCATACTAATTGTGCTAGGCTAAAATTTGGTCAAAAGTTCAAAAATGGGAAACACTTATATTTGGTCTAGAGATGGTACCTTTGTTATTTTGGCTACTAAATAAAACTAAAAATATATTTTAAACTTGGGCAAGTGGTTATAGAGACTGATGCGGTTAGCACAAGGCCTTGGTTTATGATTATCTCGTCTAGGTCATTAGGACCGAACTATTATGCCATAGACCTAAGTATTCTTATACAATCATGCGTGCCTCTATGGAAAGACTTTAGCATAATAAGTTATCGTGTTCTAGCAACTCAACCGCAAGTGGTAGTTTATAGGTGATTTGGGCTAGTGCTGGTATGGAGGTTATCTATTTTCAGGGGCCTTGATGGACCAACCAAAGCTTACCAACATATGTATAAACCTTGGGTGTTGGAGGGACACTCCATATCTTAGGAAAGTATCATAATGTGGTGGTTGTTAGGACCGATATTATAGTACAATGACTTTAATAAATTTTAACAAATTTTATAAAAAAATATTATTTATTATTGTTTATCGGCGAGAGAACATGGTGCACGTGAAGTGATCCAATGTTTGTGTTGTCTGGCTTTGCCGCTGCATGCCACAGGACATCCACGTGTCAAAGCTCCATTGGCTGCAGCGTTTCCCTCCAGATAGCAACACAATCCCAAGCACCAATCAAATGCGGCAGAAAAAATAGGCCCATCACTCCGGCCACCTCCAGAAAGCTCAAGAACCACCAGAACAACAACGACGGTAAGGTCACTGTGATACTTCCAAGAAAGCGACCAAAAAAATGGCGTCCATCCTCGTGCGCACCGGCGCCACCGCCACCGGCATCCTCCGGCGGCCTCAAGAAACCAGCGGCGACCGTCGGCGCCGCAGCGCGGTCGTTGTCGTGGCGGTGACTGAGGCCAGGCCGGCGGTGCCGCAGGAGGGGGAGCTGGAGCGGCCGGCGTGGTCTGGGGAGACGCCGCTGTCGCGGCTCGTCGGTGTGCTCATCGCCTTCAAGCCGCTCTACTCCCTCATGAAGCTCGCCTCCCGCGAGGTCATCATCAGGTACAAGCACACTAACCTACTACCTTGGGCATTCTTGTTTGAGTTGGTGATGAGGAATGTGGATGTATAGGACGGCGGAGAAGTCGAACATCCCGTGGAGGGAGATGACGAAGAAGGTGCTGGAGTCGGACGTGTACGAGGTGTTCGAGACGATACGCGACCCCAACCTCGTCTACCCTGACTGTGAGTTCATCCCATTTCGTCGACCTTATTTCTTCGCTGATTAATTTCACCATTAGTTCACACCGAGAATTTTTCTTTCAATTTATTTACGATCCAGTTCAATGATTAGATCGATATGGTATCGACTTGCTTCTCTTGAGCAGATTATCTGAACCCATTTCACGCCTATGATGAAGGAAATCTATCATGGCTGGTAATCTACTTCTCTCTAAGACTCAATGTTTGAACTTAGTAAATTTAGTTGGAGGTGTCTAGAGATCATTCAAGTATTTTTTTAGGAGCATTCAAACTTTTTGGATGTTGGATCTCTATGCAACGCTCCAGATTTGAAGCATTTATATTTTTTTGAGAGGTACAGGAGATTCGTTGGATGAAGATCTAACATCTCAGATTCATTTTTTTAAAGAGGTATGGGGGATCTATTAGATAGAGATCCAACGTCAAAAAAATCTGAGTGCTCCTAATCCAAAAAAGACTCTAGTGCTTTTTAGCACTTCCTAATTTAGTTTGTTGAGTTGTAACTTAGTATCCCACAATGATAATACTGTTGCAATTATACGATTACGAAAGCTGTGAAATCCAGATAATTGTATTCGGAACCTGATAAGTAACAAACCGAATGTATCTGATATTTTGTTTTTGCTCGCATTAATCTTGAATGATTAGGCTGCAGCTGAGGCCGAGGCTGCAACAATGTCAATTGCAAAGAGGGCCATTCCTGAGGCTACTTCGATCGAAGAAGCGAACCAAATTGTTCGAGGAAACTGGCTGAATGCAATTGAGGAGCATCACCTCAAGTACTCAGGAAATTGTCAGATAAATGACATTCTGGACATTGGCTGCTCTGTTGGTGTAAGCACCAGATGTCTGGCTGAGAAGTTCCCTTCAGCTAAAGCTGTGGTAAGTGCTCGAACCGAACTGTGAATTGGCTCAGAAATTTTGTTAACCTGACTCCTGATAACTTCTACACATCTTCAAACAAAACTTCTCTTGCAAATCATATTTTGGAATAAGCAAGGATATTCAATAGTAAGATGTTACTAGTATAATCTGATAATGTGAAACGATGTGTTTGTTGCTTATCTTATATTGGATATAGTTGTTTAGAAGCTCCCCGTGTTCATCAAAATAATAGAAATAGTAGATTGTCGAATTGTCAGTTTATTTTGTAATCTCTCTGCATGTGGATGGTGCTTTGGTTATGTGGTAATTTTGAAATTGCTCACGATGATCTAGGGACTGGATCTATCACCTTACTTCCTCGCAGTGGCGGCACAAAAGGAAGAAAAATTGTCTCGGCAAAATCCTATCCGGTGGGTTCATGCGAATGGTGAAGCGACTGGGTTGCCCTCGAATTCATTCGACCTCGTCTCCCTTGCTTATGTGGTAAATTTCAATCTGACTTGAGTTCTTAAATAGTTCCCATAAAATCAATTAATCAAAGCTAAAATATAGAAATCTTAATATAGTTCAGAATCTTGAGGCAGCAAAACTAGGCATTATTGTTTCTTAAAAAACTATACTAGGCAATTAGGCATTATTCTTGATCTTCCACAGTAGTGTAGAGTGGTTGTCTTGAGATTTGAGGTTCTGCTATTATGTTCATTTTTAACCGTGTAATTAATTTGTTCATTTGTGCATCCTTTGATCACCTTGCCCAACAAAGCATGATTCTACAGCTTCATTTACATGAACTTGGTGACCATTTGCAGTGCCACGAGTGTCCAGCACGAGCAATAACTGGATTAGTGAAGGAAGCATTCCGACTCCTTCGCCCAGGAGGGACCATTGCGTTAACCGACAATTCAGTACGAAATTTCAGTTTCCATTCATTCAGTGATTAACACATTGTTAAAAATCGAGTAATCTGACTCCATTTTTTTCTTCTAATCTGTTACAGCCAAAATCCAAAGTACTTCAGGTATGCTTCAGCAACATATTTCAACCATCTCAAGAACAAATATTGAAGTTGCTCGTTTGACTCATGCTCTAACCAACCTATGAAATGTCTCACAGTAACTGATTAAGAAACCGTTATCATTTCAGGAATTATCACCAGTGTTGTTCACTCTGATGAAGAGCACTGAACCGTTTCTGGACGAGTACTACATGCTGGATTTGGAGGAGACGACGAGCCAAGCCGGCTTTGTCAATGTCCATTCCATCCTGACAGACCCCAGGCATAGAACTGTCACTGCTACCGTGCCCTTCTGATCGGATGGTCTTACCTTGTGAATAATGTCGCCCGGATCATAATTTTTCACCAATCAAAATTTTGTTTCATCTTTATTTGGTTAATGTAACCGGGAAAAATGCTGAATAACCTGTACAATTGTGCACATACAATACAAATAAGTGGACTGATGCTTCACAGATGTACTACTGTAATTAAATAGACTGATGAAAGTTTGACAGCATAATAAGTGTTTTGTTCAGATGCTTCGGGGACGCCAAAAAAGAAAGGCCCTAATGTAGGGCCGTTTGGCATTTTAAACGCCGCGATTGGAGTTTTTTTCCCTGTAGCAGCGTTTGCTTCTACTGTAGCACTTTCGTCCTCTAGTGAATTTTTTTGTTTTTTTGGTATTTTTGTGTTTTGATTTTTTTTTCCCGTATTCCTTTGCATCGTCCACTCTAGATTAACGTGCCGTTTTTATTTTTACATTTTTTTAATTTAATTATGTCCAATAAGCTAACTCATTCTGATGTTTTTCAGTAAATTCTGATGTTTTTTTGATAAAAGCTAAAAGCCATCGCTATTCCGAACGCCCCCTAAAAAGCAGCTTCTATTGAGGCCGTTTGGAAAATATCTGAAATGCCTCTTGAGTCAAATGTTGGCTTGTTTGATGCCGATTTGTGACTTTTTTGAAGTTCACATATACTCTGTTGAGAACTTTTTGAACCTTTTTAATTTCACTTGGGTTTAATTAAATTAATCGTGCAAACTACTTATTATAAGCACTTAATTAATTCTTGGTGAATGATTATCAGCCTGCACAGTTAAAATGCAACTTGTTTCTTGCCCAGAAGGGATCGGTAACAAACCTAGCGCTCTTAGGCCCCGCTCAGCGTCTGAGAAGCCAGCGTTGAGCAGAGGCTTTTTTGTATGGATGATTTTTTTGTTTTTTCTATTTTATTTCTTTGTGTTTTATTTTTTCTGTATTCATTTGTATTATCCGTGATAGGTTAACATGTCTTTTCTATTTTTAATTTTTTTTAAATTTAATTATATCAAATAAGCTAAATTAGTTACAGTAAAAAAATAAAACAATTACAATAAAAAAAGTCATAAGCCACTGCTATTATGAACACCACCTTAATTTAACACAACAATTTCATCCCTAATCTGTAAAACCCCAACCACTTCTGCCACCTACTTCACCAACACATAGAAAAAGCAAGCCAAATTACAGAGCAGAAAGGATAAGGAGCAGAATGGCACCAACCTCCAAAGGCCCACTTGTAGGAGGTCGCGTTGGTGTGGAGGAATTTGGGGTGCACGCGCGCATGGTCGAAGTCCCTCGTCTCCATAGCATCAGCGACCACAAACAACAGCATCAGCAATGCAATTCGCATTCGCGTCGGTGTCTCGCGAAACCAGAGCAAAACTAGAGGGCGGAAAACGCTCGAGGAGACGAACCGTGGAACTCGCGGATGGGGGCGGAGGGGGCCTCGTACGTGCCGGCCTTCCAGAAGCTGCGGCAATCGAGGGCTTGATCGCCGTCGCCAACGCCGCCTGTGTCACTGGCATTGGAGGGTTAAGTGGTTAGGGTAAGGTTAGGGCGAGTTCGCCGGAGAGGTTTTTCCGATGAGTTCGTCGACGGCTGTTGCTATCTGACACAATACTCAAACACATGAGTTTTTCCTCCTTAATTGCATGTCGTTATGCAAATGGCCCATGCAAATGGCTTCTCTTGACTTAATTGCACGTCGTTATGCAATGTCATCAGATGGGGCATCTCATCTGGGAGAGGCAAGGTTGGGTGTGATCAGTAATTGGTATAGAAGCATTTTATTCCAGGTTTTGGCCTTTTGGGTATTGTTGGGAACACATGGAATTCTTTATGTTCCAGAAGACAAGGATGATTTCTGCGTATCATTTAGGTTGCTTTGTTATCTCCAATCCATGTTAGGAAACATCGCAGGCAATTTTTTCCTCGCAAAAACAAAACATCGCAGACAATTTGTTCATGAGAAGATAATATTACAGCCAATCAATTTGGGAATCGTACACATAGCTGCTTAAAAGTGAGGAGATTTAGGTGCATGTAAACAGTATGCATGTGTCACTTGCAGTTGTATTCCTTGTGGACATGTGTAGGGCAGATCCTGCCTGGACAAATGCCTGCGTCTGCTGCGGGAACACAACAGCGAGGGTATGCTGTTTCTTCTCGTTTAGAAATCACAGCTGCCTTGTTCAAAAAAACAAAGAAATTATAGCTGCGCCCATGTAGTTGTTATACCTGTGGTACTACTTTTGATCTGATCATCTCACTTTCACTCTATTTTCAGTGCCCTCAATGCAGTCAGATGTATGAGCGCAAGCATATTATCAATCTCTATTCAACACCATTCAACAGAACATCTGTGGAACGATTGCTGCCATAAAAAAGGTTTGGCTTCTTTTCTCATTTCTTCTAGGAAGAATATTTAATTAATCATGTTTTGCCGATCCCATTATGGCATGTCATTAAAGCTATATTGACTCGTTAACACGGCTGAACTTGTTAAGTTGTGGCCTCCAATGCAAGGCTACAAATAGTGCTAGTATATCCAAATTAGCCAAGGCTGAACTTGTTAACTTGTTAAACTCTGGATTTTGATTTTTAACAAGCTCTTATTGCCAGGAAATTGCGAGCTTCAAGCAATCTGGTGTTGACAGGATTCTCCTGTCATGCAAGCGACATTCCCAGAACGTGCATGAATGGTTTGAGAAGGTGGTTAATGATCAAGTTGAATGAAGCTCGATAAGGTGCTTGGTGATAAAATCGCAACGGAGAAATGTAGGCTTGAAGATAGAGGAGCAGCAGGGCACATCAGCAACAGAGCTGATGGATTTCTTGATACAGAATTGATAGATTCGATAGCGAATTTGGGATAGCTGCTATCCGACCAAATAGCACCAGTAACCGGTTATTCGGGTACTTACGAAGCAGATATCCGGCACAGCCCACACGGCCACACCGCACGGCGCACACCACAGCAAGTCTGCAGTCTGCAGCCGGCAAGAATTGGTACCCGGTGTCCCAAGACGTTGGTAGAGGAGGTGGCATGGGGGTCCGCGGAGAAGCACGGCATGGAGGTTGTGAGCATCCACCCGTCGACGTGCCTTGGCCCCCTGCTGCAACCCGCCCTCAACACCAGCTCCGCCGTGCTGCAGCGCCTCCTGCGGGGCTCCAAGGACGGCCAGGAGGATTACTGGCTGGGGGTTGTCCACATCTGCGACGTCGCCACCGCTCACGCCCTCCTCCTCGAGGCGCCTGCCGGCTGCCGCCGTGCCGCGTCGGCGAGGTACCTCTGCACCAACGGCACGGCATCTACCAGTTCAAGGACTACGCGCGCCTGGTGGCAAAGCTCTGCCCAGCATACAACAACAATAACAACATCCAAAGGTTCGCGGACGAGGAGGACACGCAGCCGTGGCTTGTGCCGTGCGACGGCAGCCGTGCAGCGAAGGGGCTCCTGGACCTGGGTCTCGTCCTCGCGCCCTTGGAGGAGGCCATCAAAGACGCATAGAAGAGCCTCCAGGACAAAGCTGGCTGGCTTCCTTCCTTATAATGCACATCTCATAGCATGCATTTACCTGCTCTACTCGTAGAGTATGAGACTGTTATTTTTTGTTACGGTTTATGGATTTTGGTCGAAATTTTTGAATTTTAGCTGTTTATAACAGAGATTACAGAGAAAGAGATACTTACTTGTGATTTTGGATAATACAGATGTTGAGTTTTTAACGTGTACTATAATTAACTTGTAGACTCCATCTTTAAAAAATACTTCATTTAAAAGTTAGGTATTGTAACAAAAACTAAAAGTCGTTTTAAGAAGCTGAAAAGAATATAGATGTATAAAGACATGTATAAGATCGATTGACTGCTCGTGGAGTCCATTGTTGTCTACTGTTCTTTGCGACTACGGCCTAGCGCTTGACGCACCTCTATTGTGCTGTGCCTCCGAAGCCAGTGTCTCTCTTTGTCCTGCACGAATCATGTTTTTTGGGAAGCGCTTGTGCGACTACTCGATGCTTAGCTACTCCTGGTACACGAACTGTTCATGGATAGATCTATTTTGTTAGGAGTCTACACGCGATCATGTTCTTGATCTGTTCTGGTAGTGGCATTCCTGTTGTTCCATCTGTCACGTTTTGTGCATATATCTGGAGCAAGCACATAATTTGATCATTGTTTTACGAGTTGGTCACCAAAGTGTGCGACTATCTAACAACAATTAGGATTGGAATAGGGAGGTTACTAGAAGCGAGGAGATGCATTTTTTTTTCTAATTATGTTTTGCAGCATGCAGCCATATAGAAACTGCCAGAACACCTCTAAAAATATCTCCAATGATGCTGAGTCAGCTGGCTAAGAATCTCAAGTATTTTCTTGGATTCTGTAGTGAGCTTGTTTGTGCCCTTTTTAGTGCACATTTGATTTGTAAGTTTCACAAATACAAGCGAGGGAGAAGCTACTCAAGAGGTCCCCACCACCTCATCGTGGACGGAGCCTAAGCATGAGTTACGACAGGAGCCGCAGTAGGAGTCACAGGTATGAACAATGTGTCCCCCCAAATCGCCTTCCCTTTCTCAATCATTATGAGTGCTCATCTTTGATTGAGGTAAGCATCTTTTGTAATTGTCGTGTATATTTGTTGTTGCAACTATAGCTCGACGTATGTTTCTTTTCTGCATCCGCTCGTATTATCTGTTTCTAATCTGGAACTATTATATATCTGTCATGATGGTATCATATTTAATACTCTAAATTTATATTCGTATCCAATTTTACTATATCCAATTTTAAATCCAATAAACAAAAGTATATTAAGATACGAAACAAACAATTCCTATTTGAATCCAATCCGACTGCACCGTACCATACCTATCCACTGAATCGGGCCGGTTCTAATTCTCTGGGCCTGCCTTCTTGCTGCATCGGTGCCTGCTAGCCCGACCCATAAAGAAAAAAAAAATTATTCCTTTATAGTCATACCCCAAAACCCTAGCTGGTCCGCTCCTTCTCTCCCTCCACTCCCAACGCGCGTCACCCCCAGCGCCGCCTCTCCACCAAGACCTTCTCCTCCTCCGACGGCGGCGGGAACCCGAGTGCAACACCATGGCGGGCGGTAAGATCCAGAAGAAGCGGCACGGTGGAGGCGCCGGAGGCGGCGGCGGCCGGCTGCAGGGCGGGATCCCTTTCGAGAAGTCAAAGGGGCAGCACATCCTGCGGAACCCGACGCTGGTGGACTCCATCGTCGCCAAGGCCGGCCTCAAGCCCACCGACACCGTCCTCGAGATCGGGCCCGGCACGGGGAACCTCACAAAGCGCCTGCTCGAGGCCGGCGTGAAGGCCGTCGTCGCCGTCGAGCTCGACCCGCGCATGGTGCTCGAGCTCAACCGCCGTTTCCAGGGGCACCCCCTCTCCTCACGCCTCAAGGTACAAGCGCTCTCCTTTGCTCCTATTTTGTGTGGTTGGTGGAAAGATTGCATTTTCCAAGAGGATTCAGTGCTACTTTCTGCTGTTGTATTAGTTTCCTGCAGTGCCTGCTCTGCGATGGCTGCTTAGAGATGTCTAAAAATTGTTTATGGTACTGGAGTGGTTCTGGTTTTGGGTAATTTGGCGTTTGATTTTTCTGCAATGGATATATTGTTAAGTCGGTTGTACTGTAGTTAGTTCCTTTGTTCTGCAAACCGGAAAAGATTGGTTATGGGGGCAATTGGGGAATTCAGAGTGGTGTGATGTGATCAGTTCATGGGTGTGTGGTGGAGTTGCTTCTACAGAACAAAGTTTTCTTCTCCCTGCCGTCTTGCTTTGCAGTTTTTGGTGGTTGTGTTGGTTGACAGGTTAGATTTCAGGGGCTGGATTGGTAAATGGTGTTTATTTCTGTAGAATAGGTTTGATTTTTCAGGTGCTGAATTGTTCAATGCTACATAATGTTTGTTCGTGTGAGTCCGAAGTATTAGCGGTACATTTATAAGGGTGAGTTACGGTAACTAGGATGAGTTTTGCTTCTTCACTAAAATGCTTTGGGTGATTGTAGCGAAATGCTGCATGCCTGTATATAATATATGGAGGTATTGGTGTGTTAAGAGAACTAAAATTGTCTTGATATAATGAAGATTATAGAGGGTAAAATTAATCTGCAGAGTTGGATTGTAGTGATGACTAAATATTTGTTAGCACCAATGATGACCGGGAGGGGAGCTGAAATGAAAAAAAAAACAGGCTTATATCCAATCCACACGCTATTTCTTGTATCCTTTTGTTTCCCCCTGTGTCTGCAATTTCAGTGTGAATCAAAATTTTGTTAATAAAATGAGTGTTGTTGTGAATCATAATGCAGGTTATCCAAGGAGATGTCCTTAAATGTGATCTCCCGTACTTTGATATCTGTGTGGCAAACATTCCATACCAGATTTCATCCCCCCTTACATTCAAGCTTCTGTCACACCGTCCGATCTTTAGGTGTGCTGTGATCATGTTTCAACGTGAATTTGCCATGAGACTTGTAGCACAGCCTGGAGACAGTCTCTACTGCCGTCTCTCAGTGAACGTGCAGCTCTTATCACGTGTGTCACATCTCCTGAAGGTTGGACGGAACAACTTCAGGCCTCCACCCAAGGTCGATTCATCAGTTGTGCGTATTGAGCCCAGGAAGCCCCTCCCTCCTGTTAGCTTCAAGGAGTGGGATGGACTTGTGAGGCTTGCTTTCAATCGAAAGAATAAGACCTTGGGCTCCATATTCAAGCAGAAGCGTGTTCTTGAATTGCTAGAGAAGAACTACAAGATGATGCAGTCTCTTAAGCTTGCTCAGGATTCAGAAATGAGCGAGGAAAAGATGTCATCAGATGATGTCGCATTGCTAGCTAATATGGTTGAAGACCTGGGCATGGAGACTGGTGACGAGAGAGAAGATGATGAAATGGAAATGGATGATGCAGACATGGTAGGAGATGGCCGTGCAAGTTTTAAAGAAAAGATTATGGGGATATTGCAGCAGGGTGATTTTGCAGAGAAGAGAGCTTCCAAGCTAAGCCAAGTTGATTTCTTGTACTTGCTGTCGCTCTTCAACAAAGCTGGTATACATTTTTCATGAGGGACTACCTAATGTGCTAGCTTGAGATGAACCTTGAAAAGGCTTGTTTCTTTTTTGGTTTATGTTATGTAAGTCCTATTAAGTTCTCTATGTGCTCGTAGAAAATTTTGACTGCATGAATTTTGTCCTAGCTGTAGAGTTATTTTGAATAGCTGTAAGGAAAGAAATTCCAATCGGTGTTTCCTATCTCTCTCGTATGTTGTTTATCGTCATAATTCCTGAACATTTGTATGGTTATACTGTGCCCTTGTTGAGCTCTGAAGCAGATGGATTTTTTGATCTGTCCACTGAAAATGCCAAACCTGCAGTTGCATTATGTTGCCCACATTCTGAATCAGTGTTGCCCCCTACATCATACTGTAACTTTACATGATCAAAGTCTGTTCTACTTATGTTGTCAGGTTTTATGGCCATGTCTTTTTTTGCAATACATGTAAACAATAATGACTGACGGCGATCTAGTGGAGTAACGATTATGACTAATGGTAACAATAGTACCGCTCACAGGGCAAATGGGGATGTAGACTATTGTCAAGACTGGTTACATCTGATGGTGATCGCCACACTACTCTACGCAAGCTAACCTAAAGATGAGTGGATGGAGCCCAATGATTTGGGTTATGGAGGCTAGAGTGAATTTATAACAAGGATTATAATAGCTGTAGTAGTAATTGCACTTTCATGTTCTTTTTTTAAGGGAAAACAGTAGAAGGCTCCTACTGTACTATGTATTAATTTATAATAAAGTTACATAATGTACAAAGAGGTCCCTTAAAAAGGACCTAGATCAATTGCAGGGATTCTAGCCAATCAAAGACAGAAGAGCGCATGCTTTCATGCTCTCTCTGCAAATGCAGAGTGATACCCTCCTTAAATAATTGTTTCCAGTAATTCAAACTGGGATCATCTTGTCTTTTTGCAAAAGAAAAGAGTTAAATTGTTCATGAGGATCATCAATTCTTAAAAAACTGTCACCGAATCGTCTTGGTTTTTTGCAAAAGAAAAGAGTCTAGGATACTTGTTGCAAAAAAATATTCCCCATTCTAGATATCCTTCCAAAATAAGATGCTATCTCCCTTGCCCGCATGTCCTGCCGAAATGCCTCTGTGAAGTCAATGTTTTTCATGATATCCCTCCACCAGAAAGGTCCATAATCCTTAGTCATATGCGGCACTTGATGCATAATGCTTGGTCCATATTAGCCTCACCCAAGGCACGTCATGTTTGCTATAAAACTTATGCAAGTGTTGAGTAATAAAGCCTGATTCTGGGTGACTGGATGTGTAGGTTGAGCAGACCCAAGCCATCTTTATTCTTTGGTTTGCAAACTGTCTCAAGCTGCTAAAGATTTACGTCGAGCATTCAGATCAGAAGATCCACTCCATAGACAATGGTTCCCTTGCCCTATCAATGTGTTCTACCCAGGAAAAATTGTATCGCTGAAATGTCACCGGTAATCGGCGGTTACCGAACTTATCGGTGGGGACTAATAAAATTTTCTATTAGGCAAAAATTTTTGGATTAAACAAAATTCATCTAAAAATTCAAAATGAAAATTTTCAATTTTCAATTCAACATTTTCGGCTGAAAAATTCTAAAATTTCTGGTAACCGGCAGTTACCGATCGTATCGCTGTCCTCTGATAACATTTTTGCTCTGATATAATTTTCCCTGGTTCTAACACAGTTTTTGGCAAGTTCAAAGACCACATATAATAAGTTGGCAATAAGGTTATCACTGAATTAACCATTGTCAACCTGCCTCCATAAGATAAAAAGGTTGCATTACTTGTTAGTCTTCTTTCAATTCTATCCACCACAGGAGAGAAATCTTGGAACTGTTGGCCTAGTGGTACCAAGAAGCAAGCCCAAGTAAGTGAAAGGCATGGTTCCGACCATGCAACCATAAGTTCTGGCCAGGTGATCCATTTTTTTTCCACTAAAACGTTAATTGGCACAAAAGATTTGTGATAGTTTACTTTCAACCCAGTAGAAAGATAAAAAGTATGAAGAAGACTCTCGAAACAATGTAATTGTTCAGCACAGGTTGGCAGTATAACCAAGGTATCATGAGCATATTGAACCACTGGTATAAGAGTCCTCTTCTTGCAGCCTCATCCACAGTTGTTTGAAGTGGGTCAGCAGCTAACACAAGGAGAAGGGGTGACAAGGGATCTCCCTGTTGCACCCCACGTTTGCATTGAAAATAATTGCCTGGGACCCCATTAAGGACGACCGAGGAAAAACCTGAAGACAAAACGTTGGTTATCCAGACAATCCATTGATCATTGAAACCTTTATGAGGCATTACTGAAAGAGTAGCTGGGTGTTCGATCATGTCAAAAGCTTTCTCAAAATCCAATCTAAGAATAACTATCTCCCTCTTACTGACGAATGTATTCATAAGCCCATCCAAGGCAATCCTGGATTGTTCTGCACTTCAGGAAACCATATTGATTTTGGTGGACTAACCGGAGAAACACATCTTGTGGTCTATTAGCTATCAACTTGGTTAACAATTTCATGATGGAGTTAAGCAGGGAGATAGGCCTGTAGTCATTAACTGTTTCAGGAGTTCTTTTTTTGTACCAAAGTAATATAAGAGCCATTTAAGCCTCTAATGTCCACTGAACCCGAAAAAAAACATGACAAAGTTCATAAAAATCTTTAGCTATGATGTTCCAGCATTTTTTCATGAACATGCCATTGAAACCATCAGGTCCGGGTGCTCTGTCTATTGGCAGGAGTTTAATTGCCTAATCTATTTCCTGCTTAGTAAAAGCTGTTGTTAAATTATCCAAGCCCTCTACTCTCTGATCCTTCAAGGCCAAAATGCATGGCTGGGTTTAGTGTCACCCACATTCTATTTCTGAAGGCTGGCCAAATTGCTAAAGCCTTTTCTTGGTGCTTAGAAACAACATGCCCATCTTCAAGAGTTCAGTGGGCAATAAAATTTCTTGTAAACCTTTCAGTAGCCAAAGTATGGAAAAATTTTGTTTTTTCATCCCCAAAACGTACCCATCTTATGGTGCATCTTTTCTTATAGTATATCTGTTTATAATGCAGTAGCTTCAGTAAATGAGTCTTGACGGAATTTCTGAAATTAAACTCAGGCCTTGACAGAGCTCCGCTTTCCTTCAAATTATCCACCACGAAAAGTATGACATGATTACAATTATGAATGGTATCTGTTAATTTAGAGAAGATTTGGAGTAAACACTTCGCAGATTATCTTAGTATTTAATAGACAGTCTTGTAGATGACTTTTTACCGTCTATATCATTGTATAGACAACTAATTAATTATATGAAGCTATTACAAACAAGTATATAGATAATCTATTGTATGAGTTATTTTTAATTCTATTTATAGATGATATAAAGATATATTATAGATAATTGCCATTTATATCATTATACATGTCTTAACATAGGCTACCTTGCCATTAAAAGCTAGGATTTTCTACTGGTTCCAAACACAAAACATGGCTAGGCTATCTTGCCTAAAGTTGAATTAGCAGAAACAAGGCAGAATGGGAACGATTTCTTTTTAACTTTTAAAAGCTGTTTTTTAGCTTTTCTATAGTAATTAACTTTCAAATTGAGTGTCTTTTTAAGATAGAATCTACAAATTGATAATAGCACACATTATAACGATTTTTATTTATATCAACTAAAACTACACGTGAGTTCTTGTTATTCAACACTCTCACACACAAAGAACTCAAAATTCATAAAACACTATCAATAGCCAAAGCCAAGAAAAACAGCCCGTGTCTATTTTCGTGGGCAAAGACGAATCGTGTGCGAAGGAAAAATTCTGAAAACCCACTGCAGAACTCGCGGACGGCAATCCCCGGATCCAACGGATGGACAGCGCCCGGACGATATCCAACGGCCTGTAGATGCGGCTGCGCGTGAAGGGGAACGTACGTCTGCGCGAAGGGAACTCAAGGCAGGGGCGTCCGTAGTTTAGCGATTTCGCTAAGATAGTACGGCAAAATTCCCACGGCTCGTCCGATGACTCGTACCTTCACTTACACCTGGGCCCTACGCGCAGAACCTGACCCCACAAGCCAGCGTCCGTACCTTTTTTTTAGCACAGCCTCCGTACCTGGTCGGCAAGTAAAACTTCACGAAACATTTGGTTGGTTTCACCAAAGCCCACAAACACTACCTGACTAATGGGCCCCGACGAATGGCGGAAGCAACAGGAGCCACCATGTCAGTCACCGTGCGTAACAATCTCTTACCAAATCGCTCGTGCGGCGAGAGCTACTTGCCTTCCACCTCCTCTCTCCGAACCCATCTTCACCGCCACGCCACCCCGTGGACCGCCCCCCGAGACACCCGTGCCGCCGTGCGCCGCGCCCACCCACCCGCCGGCGCGAGCGCGCGCGCACCCGAAGCACCACCCCCCAAACCCTACCCGCAGGTGGGCACCCGCGATGTCGCGCGGCGGCGGCTGGTGCTGCCCGGCGATGGATCTGATGCGGTCGGAGGCGATGCAGCTGGTGCAGGTCATCATCCCCGCCGAGTCCGCGCACCTCGCCGTCTCCTACCTCGGCGACCTCGGCCTCCTCCAGTTCAAAGACGTACGTGCGTTTCGCTTGGATTTCGTTCCATTTGGCCCCGTCCGTTCCGTTCGATCGAGTGGGGCATGGCTAGGGTTGCGGCGTGGCGTTCCTCCTTTTTCCGTAGCCAGCTCGCGTGAGTATCTGAGATGGTTCCCTAGGGTTTTCGCCGCCCTGTACTAATCGCCTAATCGGGGTGCTTAGGTGGGTAATTTCGTGCTGTGATGCGCGAGGTCCGAGGCTAGGTGATGGATGGATGCTAATTGTGAATTATGGTCCGAGTTTCGTAGTAGCTTGATGTTGGCTAGTTGAGGTTATTTGAAGCTGGTACCTTGGTATACACGATGCTGATGCTATTTATAGGATGGCCTCTGATGAACTAAAAATAGCAGCTAGCATGGTTCAACAGGAGAAATTGCTGGAATAGCTAAAACGATGTTGCAACAGGTGTAGGTCTGTAGGAAAAGTATTGCTGCTCAAAAGAATGTTTTGGCAAAAATAAATAAATAAAATGGGAACATTTCCCTGTCGGAAATGGTAAATCGAAACATGGAAGATTGATAATAAGAAGCACTGAAAAGAACTGGCTATGACTTCCCTTTATAAGAATTCCAGATTGAAGTATAACTGTTTAGCTGATGTATTGTGTTGTTCTCCCCTAATTGATGCAATGTTAGCTGCTGCAACATATATGTTGACATAACGCTAGGGATGAATATAAAATGCCCTTCCCAAAAGATAAATAGGAGCATACATGACTTTCAAGTTAATAGTTGCCTGCTTTTTTAGGTCCTGATGATAAATATGGAACTCAAAAACATTTAAAATTTTAGATAATGCTTTGCAGTATTTTTCTACTACTACTTCCCAAGGTTGTCAAGGCGTCGCCTAGGCGACGCCTAGGCGTCCAGGCGGCCCAGAGCGGGCGCCGTGGAGGCTCGCCTCGCCTTGGCCAGCTAGGCGGGTGCCCAGGGCGACACGGCGTCCACGGCGGAGACAAGGTGAGGCGCGGCGTCGGCTGGGCAGGCGCATGGCGTGTGGTCGCGTGAGCATAAGAGAGGTCTCCGCCGGATCCGCTGTCGCCGCCACCGGATCCGCCGTCGCCGCCGCCGGATCCGCGGTCTCCTCTGCCGGATCCGTGGTCTCCTCTGCGTTGCCAGCCGGTTCTCCGCTGCCTCCTCGATCTGCCCGCCGCTTGGAGGCGATGGAGAGCGGCGGCGGAAGAGGAGCGCCGCCGGCGGCGCCTCGGCCTCGCCGGTCTTGGAGGGAGAGGGATGGGGAAGGAAGAGGAGAGAAGAGAGAGATGGGGCGAAGAATTGTGCGAGCGCTCGAGCAGCCGAGCTCAGGCGGCGGCTAATAGGAGTGATTTTGGCTTTTTGCGAGTGAGCCCTCTCAAGGTTTTGAAATTGCAATATGGTCCTTCTCTATATGTATTTCTTCTGTTTAGACTCTTCTCAAGTGAACCACCTTAGCTCGCCTAGCAACGCCTAGAGGACGACTAGGCGCCTGCCTGGACGACTAGGCGTCCAGACGCTCCTTAGGCGCCGTGGTCGCCGAGGTCACCGTGACAACCATGCTACTTCCATATAATTTTGGGCTGTACCACTGTCATCCTGAGATTAAACAATCTCAGTTGAACTTAGTTTATCATGAGATTAAACAATCTCAGTTGAACTTAGTTTATCATGAAATTTGCTTCCAATAAAGCATGTAACTTGTGGACATAGCTGATGTGGAACTGCCATAAGGTCACATCCTTTTCGTTTTGGTCTATGTTGGTTTAGTCCAGGTCAACCTGACAATTATTTGTTGTTTCAGCTTAATGCGGACAAGAGCCCATTCCAACGGACTTATGCTGCCCAGGTACTCTGTTTGTTGTTTTAATGCTGTCTTGTGATGTCATGCTATGTTATATGATCTTATATTTGGCTGGCTTATTATGAGGAGCATTTCTTTGAACCCTTGATTGAGCTTGTATTCTATTAGTGTTAACCTAGCTTTTATGAAAGCCTTACTTTAAGCAACAATAGAAAGATACTAAATCCTGTAATGTTTTGCAATTGACTTCTGTCATTGATTCAGTTTCTTATGTAACTGCAATATTAGGTCAATTGACTTCTGTCATTGATTCAGTTTCTTATGTAACTGCAATATTAGGTTCCTGACTTTTCCAGTATTTGTGATTATTAACCTACACACTGGACACACTATTTATTTAGTGCCCCCTCTGCTTCTCGGCATTGTTTAGATTAGTCTCTTGGGAGACACCAACTCTTTTACTTAATGCTGTGCCACAAATCATAATTATACTTACTAGTGCATGATGATCTGCACATATTTATTGTCTTATTGCTCTGCTTATGTTTGCACCTTGTGCAGATCAAGAGGTGTGGTGAAATGGCTCGCAAGTTGCGGTTTTTCAAGGGACAAATGTTCAAAGCTGCCATATTGACATCTCCCATACAATTTTCAGGAACTCCTTTGGAAATTGATGACCTAGAGGTATTTAGTTGAATAAATGATGCCCTTATCAATTGCCATGTACAAATTGTAAATGTAGAATTTTGTTTAATACTGTCAACTAACAGGCAAAACTTGGAGAATTAGAAGCTGAGCTGATTGAAGTTAATGCAAATAATGAAAAGTTGCAGAGGACTTACAATGAGCTGGTGGAGTACAATGTTGTTCTACAAAAGGTATGATTCTAGCTTAAAGTACCATTACTTAATTTCATTGGGTGCTCTCTTTTTTCTTTTTCATGCATTAACGATAGCATCATGTGGTCAAAAGTGAAGGGAGCTAGGTCCTAAAATTGCCCTGAGGAGCATGGCGCCAAACAGAAAAAAGCTTGCCCAAAACTATTAGTTCCATAATTGAAATAGAAAATTGCGTAGCTCATACCACTCTGAAGTTTTTGCTAGTTTCCAGATGTACTTTAAAATGTGACAATTTTTACCACCGTTACTTCAGTTTTGCTGTACTTGACTTTAAATCCAGCACCTTCTCCAATGTCAGGTGGGGATCTGCAAAGAATAAAAGTACAGGTATTACTGATGCAGTTTTCTATTAACAAAAAAAATCTCCACATTATTTAGATGAAAAATAAATAAATTGAATAAAAGAAGTGAACTTCCCTTACAACTTTTAATGAAACCTTGGAAGAAAGTTCTCTCTTCTTTTCTTTTGTTAATGATTATGGTTGATGGGTTTGAGAATAACCCTAGGGGCCTAGATTTGCAAGTTAGGAGAGCCCTAGGATCTTACTGAGCTTATTTTGGCCCATGGTCCAACTTTTTTCCGTTCTCATTTTTTACCCTATTTTCTGTGTCAGCTTCCTTTATGCTCAGAAGCAAGCTCCTGAGCCTTTGCGCCTTGCTGCTAAAGGCGTGCAGTGCGCCTCCCTGTGTCGGCTGTGCCTTGTGCAGTCCAAGGCTTTTCACTTTACTGTGTGTTCCCTGAGGCAGTCCAAGGCTTTTTCACCTCACTGCGCCTGGCCTGGGCACCTAGGCCTGTACCTTGTGCACTTTTCACTGCTTTGGATAGTATCTCATCCAAGGTGGAAAATGAGAGAAACTTGATGGCCCCTTTCTTGCTGCATGATTGCACTTGTACATGTTTGAGATGAACAATAGTTTCAACCTGACTTGAACTAAGCTACCTAGCACCAAAAGTTCTGTTTCGACCTTTCCTTTGCACAATATACATAGACCATAGTTAAGATAAGCATACTTTGATTCAATTCATCTACCAACTACAATATGCTCAAGTAAACTATATGGTTCTTGGACCACTTGGTACTTATATATCTAACTGCCTTTTATAGTTAAAAGAACAAATTTAAGGACCATTATACATTGTTATTGTTTTCAAGAATACACAGGAGAGCTGTGTATCTATGTATTAAGAAGAAAGAATGGTTATATATTATATTGTTCTTCACTGATTATATTTTCTTTCAGGCTGGTGAATTTTTCTATTCAGCTGAAAGAAGCGCAACAGAGCAACAGAGGGAAATGGCAGCAGATCAATCTGCTGATTCTTCTCTGGAGAGTCCTTTATTGCAGCAGGTGTGATCCATAATTCTAGAAAGCAATATTCTTAATCTCTTTCCTTGTTTTTCTGCTTTTTTTCATGTTTTTTTTCTTGACATGTTCTTTTTCTTATTTCAGGAAATGTTGACAGATCCATCAAAACAAGTGAAGCTTGGTTCCCTGAGTGGTCTTGTGCCAAAGGAAAAGGCTATGGCCTTTGAACGTATACTTTTCCGTGCCACCAGGGGCAACATGTTGCTTAGACAAGAACTTGTCGATGAACCTGTCACTGATCCACTATCTGGAGAGAAGGTTAGGTTACTATTTTCCTAATGTTCTCAATTGTCTTTCACAGAATGTTTAGGGATTACTTATAAATTATTCAGCATGAGGCTGGTTCCCTTTTTCGTTTCTGCACTGAAGATGCAAATCCTCATCAGATGAATGAAAATGCACCTAATCAGCATACTATAGGACATATCAAAACAAGCTTAGACATCTTATTTTTGTAAATGTTGGTTTTACAACTTATTATTTTCTGAAGCAATGATGTTCAGCGTTCGTCTGTTAGCTTAAAGCTACTTTTGATTGTCATCATGTTTTTTCCCTCTAGTTTTGTTGTTGTTTCAATTGTGAACACTTGTTTTTTATTGACAGGCCATAAAAAATGCATTTGTTATATTCTACTCTGGGGAGAGAGCAAAATCCAAGATTGTGAAAATTTGTGACGCTTTTGGTGCCAATCGTTATCCATTTCCAGAAGACCTTGCTAAACAATTGCAGACTATTCAGGAGGTTGGTGTTTACAGTATGCCTGTATGGTGTTCTTTAATCTTTGTTGGTTTTCTTAAAACTCTTCTGTGTGTATTAGTTCTCTTACAGACACTACTTGCAACCTCCAAAAGTTTGTGCCTGTAGAAATAACTTACACATTTGGCGTGAATCCTATGCCTTAGATATGCACGTGCCTGTGGTTGTGCATACTTTACATTTGACATGGATTTCATTTCATACAGTACATATCTTCTCTGGATGTTTTTGTGTGTATATGATACAACACCTCATGCTTATTGTCCCATTCTGACCTTTTTGCGGTGCTTCTGTGAGATGTTGATTTACATTTTCTTTCTCCAAAACATAAGCTGTTTAACCTATTGAAGAAGAATTTATCATTTTCATTACCTCAAAATGTTTTCATGCTAGATGATTCTTGATTTTGAATTTTTTTCTATTCGTTTTGATCTTTCATGTTGGATGAGATAGTTGACCTTATTCAGTTATTCTTGTTGATTACTAATGAAATTGACTCCTTGCTGTTGCCAGCTGCGCATTTTCAAAACATCTGAATTATAATTCCAAGGGCTTTGGCCTCCATATGATCTATGCTACTAAATTTTACTATATAACTATTATTTGTTCTGAAATATTTGCAACTGTGTAGGTATCTGGAAAAATATCAGAGTTGAAGGCAACTATTGAAATAGGATTAGCTCATCGTGACAGCATACTTAAAAACATTTCCTCTGAGTTTGAACAATGGAACAACCTGGTAAGCTTATATTTCTAAGGTGTGTTTTTGGTAAATTTTCCTGTCCAACAAATTTGAAGTCCATAGTTCCATTCTATGTGAAAAAGATTCACTGGAGTGTCTTTTATTTTCCTTGCATTCAAGTGCATTTGTGATTGACATAGAAATGTTCCAGGTAAAGAAGGAAAAAGCCATTTACCACACCTTAAACATGTTGAGTCTTGATGTGACAAAGAAATGCTTAGTAGCTGAGGGATGGAGTCCAGTTTTTGCAACAAGTCAGGTAACCAGATGCACTCTCATCCTTGTGGCCATTGTTGTTCTTCTGGCTTCTCTGTGCTTTTCATTGGTCTCTTTTTTGTCCGTATGATTTAAGGTTTATTTGTTTGTTGCAGATCCAAGATGCACTTCAGCGTGCTACTATTGATAGCAAATCCCAAGTTGGTTCGATTTTCCAAGTTCTCGACACACAAGAATCTCCTCCAACTTATTTCCAGACAAATAAATTTACTTCAGCATTCCAGGAGATTGTTGATGCCTATGGGTAAGTTCCAGACGTAATCCATAATTGGGATGCTTCATTGTTGCCTTTATTTTAAATAATCAATTTATTTTAATTTTTGTCAGTGCAATTTTTTTTGATGGTATAGAGCTGTGATGTACTTATTTAGCAACGTCATTGTTCATGCGAAGGGCGTACTTCCCTTTCCTCATAATTTAAGATACATATCCCTTTATCACCCCCAAACCTTGCCTACGTTGTTCATTTCTTGAGAAACACATAGTAAACGTTTGGAAACCATCCTGAATAATTTTTACTTGTCCGTTTGCTCCTTTTTCTTTATACAAAAGCATTTCTTGGTCAGATGTACCATAATGCTTATGTAAGTTATATAATTTCTCGAACTGCTTTTTGTGCTACGTGCAGTATTTGATATAAATATATACAAGATAATTGTCAATATGTGCTGTAAAAGTTTAAATTCATAATACAAATTCTGCTTATCTGATATTTATTATAATTGAAAGAGATCACCTTCCAAGAATTCCCTTCTTTCTGGAAAAAAGAACTGTTGAGGTTCATGGTATCCTTTAATTTGGATATGATAGCATTTAATATTCATATCATATATCCTTCAATATGGATATGTACTTGTTATGAACCTTAGTTCATAGGGGGTAAACACCGTCGAGAGGATAGCCCAACGACGTCGGTGTAGAAGGGGGGAGAGAGACTATAGATGTGAATAACTTTGTTATTTCTTGCTTGATTCCAATAGCATGTGGTAGCTCCCTTATATAGATGGGCTCTAACAGATAGAATATAATCTTAATCATATTCATAATAAATAGAAACTAATATCATATCTCTAATCATATCTCCAACAAATAGAAACTTAACTCTAATTTCCTAATAATGAACCGGTTGGGCCTGAGGCCCACTCCCATGACATTACACCTCTCCTGGACATGCAGCTCGTTCTCGAGCTGCTAGGCGGCGGCCATGGTTACAGTTCCACGTCGACGAAGTGTAGTATTTTCGGCTAAACGGTGTCTGTAAAAGAGGATATTTTTTCTTTTTTCCCCCTTTTTTTCCCTTTTCCTTTTTTTTCTTCACCGGCTCCTCTGATTCCTATTAAAGAGTCTTTGCCTTAGACGTGTGAGGCACGGTATCACGTCGACGGAAGCAGAGGCGGTGATGGCGGCATCGGCGCCGGTTCCCCGCCGACGACGGCTCCAGCTCCGGCTCTCGGTGGTTGGCAACCGGTGGAGAGCGTCCAGAGGCGGCAGCCGACGTGCGGCCAGGCGATGACGGCTCCGATCGAGACGGTGACGGTGAAATATCGGCAGATCGAGGCAGTGCCGGTGGAAGATTGGCGGATCGAGGCGTCGACGAAAGACGTCCGACACTAGTGTGGAAGACAAGCGGTTGGGACGAACGTCGTCCGGCTATCCTCTCGGCAGTGTTTACCCCCTATGAATTAAAATTCATAACCGTACTAGGATATGATAGCATTTAATATTCATATCATATATCCTTCAATTTGGATATGTACTAATTTTATATTAAACATCTGTTGCAGTGTTGCCAAGTATCAAGAAGCAAATCCTGGTGTATTTACTATTGTAACATTTCCCTTCTTATTTGCTGTCATGTTTGGAGATTGGGGCCATGGAATTTGTTTACTACTTGCAACGCTATACCTCGTAATCCGAGAGAAGAAGTTAGCTTCACAGGTTTTGTCAACAGCCTTGTTATATTTTTGCCCTTATATATGTTATTGTCACTATACCCTTGTTGAGCTTATTCTAGGGGATTTTATATGGTTAATCCCCAAGGTTACGAGGAAGCATTGACATTCCATTGTCCCTTGATTTTCATTCAATAAACGGTTCTCCAGAACCTAGTTTCAAATCACTTTGTTTTTGGCTTTCAGAAACTCGATGACATGATGGATATGATGTTTGGTGGGCGCTATGTAATTTTGATGATGTCACTTTTTTCAATTTACACTGGATTGATATACAATGAATTCTTCTCAGTTCCATTTGAGCTCTTTGGTAAATCTGCCTATGCATGCCGTGATCCTTCTTGTGGGTAAGGAACTTAATCTGCTAAATTTATGCTTCTAATCTCACGCCTTTTAAAAATCTAATTTTTGCTCTCTTTTTCCTCCTTTGTTTTGTTTGTAGAGATGCTACTACTGAAGGTTTACTTAAGGTGAGGCGAACATATCCATTTGGTGTGGATCCTGTGTGGCATGGTAGCCGTAGTGAGCTGCCGTTTCTCAACTCTCTAAAGATGAAAATGTCGATTCTTCTTGGAGTTGCGCAAATGAACCTTGGAGTTGTGATGAGTTACTTTAATGCAAAGTTTTTCAGAAATTCTTTGAATGTTTGGTAAGTTGATCTCGTTCTCAGGAATAGCATGACCCATTTCAGTTGAGCTACAGTGGATGTTATGAGTGAAACGGAGTTCCTATTGTTAACCTAAGGTTGTACTTAAACAGTTGACTATACTCATTCAGCTGTTGTGTAATTATGCAACAGGTACCAGTTTATTCCTCAGCTGATCTTCTTGAACAGCTTATTTGGTTACCTGTCACTCCTCATCATTATTAAGTGGTGCTCGGGCTCAACAGCTGACCTTTACCATGTAATGATATATATGTTCCTCAGTCCAACTGATGATCTGGGAGAGAACCAACTATTTCCTGGGCAGAAAATAGTGCAGGTTTGGTCATATTCATTTTTGCTGCTATCTGTTGACTCTGTGTAGTACGCACAAGGATTATTTCTTAATATTTCTTGTTTTCTTATAGCTTGTTCTACTTCTGCTTGCACTTGTGTCTGTGCCTTGGATGCTGATTCCGAAGCCATTGCTCTTGAAGAAGCAACATGAACAGGTATGCCTTTGTGTACTTCTCTGAATTCCTTCGCTGACGTCCAACTAGAATTTTTATACTCACATGCTGATTGTTTGTTTTTGGCTTCGTCAGAGGCACCAAGGCCAGCAGTACACCATGCTTCAGGCCACAGATGAATCAGTGACGGAATTGGAAGAACATCATGAAGATTCGCATCACCATGAGGAGTTTGAGTTCAGTGAAGTTTTTGTTCACCAGCTGATCCACACGATTGAGTTTGTGCTCGGTGCAGTTTCAAATACTGCCTCTTACCTTCGTCTTTGGGCTCTCAGGTACTGCTGAACTTGATATTATACATCACCACGAATAGATCAACCTTATCACTAGGCAGGCGTTGACAATCAATTGATGTTCTTATTCGTCAGTCTTGCACACTCGGAGCTGTCCAGTGTCTTCTACGAAAAAGTTCTTGTTCTAGCGTGGGGGTAAAGCTGCTCTCTACTCTTCTACTCTATTGCTCTCCCTCCCTCCCACCCTCTCTCTCATCATGTGCTGTGCCCCCTCTGCAGATACAACAACATTATCATCCTTATCGTTGGAGCGATCGTCTTTATCTTTGCCACTATCGGTGTCTTGCTTGTGATGGAGACCCTAAGTGCATTCCTCCACGCCTTGAGGCTCCACTGGGTGGAGTTCCAGAACAAGTTTTATGAGGGTGATGGGTACAAGTTTGCACCCTTTGCTTTTGCATCGATGATCGAGGAGGAAGATTGAGTCCGAATGATTGTATGTAATGTAGAAGGGAAAATCTTAAGAGGCTTACCTTTATGGAAAATAATTGTCTTATCACCATCGGTGAAGATTCAGAAAACTCCAGGTCCTCGTGTCATAACGAGGGACACCGAATCATTCTTTTTGCCTACACTACTAGCCATGCTAGCTTATTCTGTAAATTATGATCTGTTATTGTTTTGAACGGTGATGGAAGCGGCTGGTGCAGCTGCAAATAAGTCTAGTGCATAGCGGCACCACCTTTTTCGTGGTGCGGTGTTAATAAAAAGTTTTGTACTCGTGTCTGCGACATGTGCAATTTGTAATTATTTCTAGAATTTTTTCAGCTAGCAACTAGCACGGCATACGACGTGCCGGCGTGGGCCTGCTGGGCGACGCGCGCGGGCGTGAGGTGCGACGACAAGTGGGCAGTGTTGCCCGACACGAGCCTGCATGCGACGCGCTAGCCGACAGCGCAGGCAAGCGGGCTGCGTCATGCGCCGAGCAGGCAGGCGACAACGCATGCAAGCGGGAGTGTGAACAATTGGCTGCGCAGCTCTAGATGCCGAGCACATGACAGGAGGTATTTAATAAAACAAATTAATTTTTTAATTTTGTGCGACTGTGATCTTGTTTCGGATTTGTAAGAAATAGATAAACGGATATTGCATAAATATTTTTTTTATCCAATACAAGTTATACTCATGGTACTAATGAGAGCATTAATCGACCAAAGAATGCTCACGTGGACGTTAATTCCATTGAATCATCACTAATCCAGCAAAATGTAAGATTGCATCACTAATTTTGCTAACTTTAGTATACAGATAGCTACCTACACATATTTATGGACTTTTAGAGGCACACTACTCATTTCTGAGGTACAATCTTCTTTGTATTTTGTATTTAACACCCTCTAGATTTTAGCCTCAGATTTGCCACTACTCTCCTCTCTGTTCCAATCTCTTTACAGTTTCTTGTGGCTTCTTCACCAAGGACGAGGCCAACGTCGCGGCCCTCGAATCTAGGCGGATCTGAGCCAACAACCCCTAGATCCGGCATGAGGACGAGGAGTGGCTCGGTAAGCATGATAGCCGGCCGGATTTGAGCTGGTAAATGGCGGGAGGAGGCGGCGGCTTGTCAAGCGTGGCCGTGCAAGTGGCAAACAAGTTGGACGTGGCTGCCTTGGTCATCACTCCACTTGGCAGCTATGGTGTAACAACCCAAAATTTATGAATTTTTAAGGAAAAACCCCTCAAAACTATTCCAATATTTGTGCACAGTTTAGCACTATTCCAATGGGCCCAGCACTATTCACCAGTCCAACTATTATCGACATATGCTTAGGATCTTTTAAGTCAAGTCCGAACAAGTGTAAGATCGTTCTTGTCATCTTGAAACCATTCGACTCCATTCTAAATCCACCCGGCCCATTCCAATGTACAATACCAATTCGTGTGGTCGCTTTACTGTGCAAATCTAAATTCGTTCAGCTCTCCACCGTACGAAAATGAATTCATTTTGCGTGGTCAATTCACTGTGCGAACCTCCTACAACCTTACTCTAAACCCATTCCTAGTCGTCGGCACTAACTATAAGAAACCTAGTCCAGCGAGCCTCTCTTTCCTACTGAGATAGATGGGTGATTGTTCAGGAGTACCGTGGCCGATGAAGGAGCTAGTCTACTTTCTTGCTTACCTAGCCATCATATCAAAACTCCTATTACTACTCAAATAAAATATACTAGATACGTAGGCGCGGCGCCACGCCGCGTCAGTCATCGTGTGTACCAAAATAAAAGAGGCGAAAATTTACAGCAGAAGGAAAGCGTAGGGGTTTTTTCGAAAAAAACGAGGGCCTTTTCGTAATAAAAGGAGAGCAGAGGGGCTTTTCTAACCTGAGACAATGATATAACTTTGAAACAATATGAACCGAAAAAATACAATTTTAAAAAAATTCTAACCTGAGATGCAGACCTCATGATAAATACTGGGGAGCCGGGTACTTCACCTTGCACTTGTTTAAACAATGCTCTAACCTCATCATCATTATGAACTTGCAAGAGAAAATTTAGTTAATCTGTTAAAAAGGTTGGAGTTTACTCTGGGCACCACACATCACAGTCCACACAATCTCTTGAAGATAGTCAAACCACATGAATAACCCGAAGAACCTGTCTTCAAGTCCTCCGGAGTTGCCATAGCTATCAATCTGAATCGCTCTTTGATCCAAAGGTATCATTAGCCCATGATATTTCTTACACCACAACAAACATGCTATCAGCCAAGAAAAGAATGTATGCATGTCTGAGCTAGGCCACAAAATGTAGTTTGTCAAATAGAAATGATTCATTGGTTTACCTTGGCGAATAAACTGGTTATTCCCTTTGGGATCTAACATTACATGGCTCCATCACGTTTGTCCTTTATTGACTAAATAAGGCGGTTTTTCTTCTTGGAGGAGGTTCTTGATGGGCAAGATGATTGGAATGTAGCGCCAGCTGAATTTATGTGGCGAAGAGTGGATAGTGATGGCGTTGTTGAGGCATTAAATCCAACAATTGGCAAATGTGTGGATCCCATTGTCGCACCGTTGACCAAACAGTACAGCGCAGAGTTTCTCAGGGGCACAGTGCCATATAGAGAGTGTGAACCCCTTGTTTTGGAAAGCTGAGAGATGCAAATGAATAGGAATTATTACTTTATATAGACATGGTACAAGAACTTTATCTATTAATTAGTGCACCACTCTCAGCAAGTTCAAATATCCAAAACTGAAAAGACACCTTTCTAGTATATTTACCACCTTTGTTTAAGATTACAAGGAACCATTGATTAGAAGAACCAGAAGAACCTATTCAAGATTTATAAATCTTTATTTACCAGACCACTGCTATCACTAACCCGAGTTCTTCATGTTCTTTGTCATTTCAAAGCACAAGTATAGTATGCAACTGGTTTGCCTACTTTGCAATGGAAGCAAAAGAAAAAAGAAAGATTGTCCTTAGCTATTGTGCTAATAGCATGAGGTCAAAACAGGGGAAATAGCAATGACACCAACAACTCACCAAATGGCACACACAAACACAAAAAAAACTATATGTAGGTGTATTTATTCAGTTGGTTGGACTAATAAAGGAAGAGGAAATTCACTTCGTATGAATCATAGCATAATAGGTAGATTCAGACTGCACACACAAGCATAGAAAAAGTCAATATGTAAGTGTATCGATCCAGCTGCATTAATAAAGGAAGCACAAGAATACACAGGAATACATAGACTTTTCTAGAACTAAACAATTGGCAGAGAGAAGTACCATTCGAATATAGGACAACTTTGTCAATAATAACAAATAAGCTGGTAGCAATCATTCCACAGGAATAAGGTAAGGCGCACTGTTGTAATTGTTTTAATTGATGGTGCAGCACCTCCTGAAGAAAAGCAAACACAAACAATTATCAGATAGAATACGTCCATTACTCACTCAATATTCTGTATATATATACACCATCTGTACGCTACTGCTACTATTTAGATATGTGGAACAAGGTATCAAGAGCCAGCTCCATTTCTCCAGGATAATATTTGATGGCATTATATTTGTACAGCTGTTCTTATTGAACATCTGGAACATACAAGTAGTTAAACAAAGAAAAACGACATACCATAAGTATGCTAAGAAGATATCCAATGAGAGCCATCATAAGATCTGAAACATTCAACACACAACTCAAAAACACAAGGTATACGTTGCTAAACGCACAATAATGAACAAAAATATGCTTTTCTCCCTTAACAGCAAAGCAGTATATTTCTCATTGTATAACTTTTGAATTTGCTTAAGCCTTAAGATAAATGACACTGTAAGACTGGCTTATGTAAAAAAAATATAAAAGCTAGCATGTTATCTGAAGGTTCAGCATACCAAAAAAATTCATGAGTGCAGATGCAGAAATAAATTTACACTTTAAGAAATTGGGTGTATACATACCAAAGAATGGTAAAAGAAAGGCGATACATACAGTTGATGCAACAAAGCCAATCCTCGATTATAATAAAGCATTGTTCCATTGTAAATCTGCAGGTGTAGCTTTTCTAAACTCTGAGGCAATGGGTTTAACATCAAGGCATATCTGTGTGCGATTAAGGATGAAGCAATTTCTAAGTATAGGTAGGGACATTAACAATCGAAATATAATTATGCAAACCTGAAGATTCCAAAGTTTGATAATCAAAAGGATATTTGGTGAAAGGGATGATTACCTGAAAACAAAAGAAAGTTTAATGAGTGGTATTAGGAAAAACAAGGATGTTGGAACATGGGACCACAAAGTAGAAACAAGGCCAACGACAATAGTTACCGGGGTCCGTACTGCAACTTTTGACGGAAATGAATCTTTTGGAAGATATAATGAACTCCACACAATAGGATTGCAGTCAATAAATAACATAGACGATACAACTGAGAAATGTACTCCAGTGATTTGGTCAGTAAAAATAGTCTAGGGAGAGACCACAATAGATTACAATACAACAATCAGATGCAGCATAGAATGCAATCTTTTCATAAAATGGTATACGATAATCAATAAGGACAACAGGCTTGTAATCTGCAGAACCATACTCAACATTAATCATTTTGGTTACAAAGACGACACATTATCGCTTCCTCCACATCCTTCCCGTGCTTGTTCTTTGGATTGACAATCTGTACAAGGACAACCATCCCCTAAGTTTTGGATTCCTATCTAGAAGAAGCTCCAACCCAAGCGGTTTTAGATGATTCCTTGAAGATGTCCATGTCATTTACACCTAACATCGACATCTTGCTCTTGTACCTTTGTCCGATTTCTTGAACCTTGCTCACCGGAGCGAGCAAGTTTAAGATAGATCCAAGCCGCCAACATGGACACCCACCGAGAGGATCTTCAAGCTCACTGTTCGGCCAAAATACTCTATTCCAATATAACCACGTTTTGATTCATAATGCAGGCCTAACAATGCGCTACAACAAGAAAGGAAGTGGCGGGCATAGTCAAATGTTTGAAAACCAATGAGATCAGCATTAAGCAATGACGTCGTGGTCTCATCCCTTACAAGTAGCGTCCTATAGATTTCAAGAGGGAATGGGTGTGGAGAAAGAAACCAAGCTTTATTGGTGCAATCTCTTTCTCAAAAATGTTGGGAGAAGCATGAGGTGATAATCATGAACCGGACATAATCATCATCCGAATTGATTGCTTCCATAACTTTGTATAGCGAGAAGGGACACAGGATATTCAAAAGGGTTAGCAATTCTTTTGGTACATCATCAACTGTCCCTTAGTTGGAAACTATAACAAATAAAAACAAATCAGACACACCAACGGTAAACATGTATAGCGATGAAATAGGTAAAGCTAATGGAAGTGCACACATCTAAGTTTTTCTAAGCACGAGAAAGTGTAGAGAGATGCGAGCTCAAGAATGATGGGCCAATTACAACCTGAAGCGACCACGCGGTGGAATTGGCTTCGAAGCTGGAAAATGTAGAAGGCAAAAGTCAAAACTGTAGATACATTCATGATCAGATTCATTGGTATCTATGTATACACTTACAAAAACAGGAAAACACGTGATGCAGCAACCTTCTTTTCAGCAGGTAATATGTCAGTAATCCAATTTACATTGTGCGTTAGAAACATTTAGCGAATCTAACCATTTCGGCAAAGCAAATTCAAGCATCTTTCTTACAACCATTTTGTTAGACATACCTACATTACAAAAGATTTGTTATATATGCTTGCAAATTCTAACCTCTAAAACCCAACGAGCTAATTTAGGAAAAAACTAAAGATTGCCCAAACATGCTCGAACTGTAAGACGTTACTAAAAGAAGCATGTGAGATTGCAGGGACTGGTACCAACTGTAACAAAACTAAATTAAGACCATGGTAAGAACAACATAGCTCAAGTAACCATAAGATTAACGGCGTGAAGCATGTGCAAAGCAAGATAAACATATCTTCTGTAAGGGAGGAGAAGCCTTGGGTGCGACCGGATTTAATTCGTCGGCGTGAACGGCGGACGAAACCAGCGGTTAGTCTGCGGAGGAGACGGAGGGGAAGAGCGCAGCGGAGGCACCAGAGAGAGGAAGGGAAGGCCCAGGGGCGGCGTGGCACTACGTGAAGATGGCGGGGTTAACCGGCGACGACCCAAGAGCGAATGAAACCAGGGGGAGTAAGAGTAAGAGAGGTTAATAGCGGCGAGGGCGACGGGGTTAGCCGGGGCCGACCAGAGGTCGAGAGAGACCAGGGGGGCGGTGGCGGCGTGCGATGCAAGGGGGAACGGCGGCGGCGTGCGATATTCGTTCGGTGTGATGCAACGCAGCACAATATCTGAAATACGGGGGGCGAGCGAGAGGGCGCACGTCGGCAGCGGGGAAGAGGCGTAGCTGCCGAGCGGAGGCGAGGCGCGAGCACGGAGGCGCCGGGCCGCGTGGGCGTCGGCGGATCGGCTCGGTAATCCCGTGGCTGGTGGTGGCGGTCTCGGGAGGCGCGCACGCCGAGCGAGCGGTAGAGGCGAAGAGGAACGGGAGCAAGGGCGGTCTCGGGGGGGAGGCGCAGCTGCCGAGTGGAGGCGGTAGGGCGAAGAGGAACAACAGCAAGGGAGCGGCGGCGGCGCGGAAGGCGCAGGAGAAGATGAGGATGCGAGCGAAGAACGCGAGAAGATGAGGCTGGAAGCGTAGAACACGAGAACACAAGCGCACCGAGGAAAGCGACGCGAAGAATCGTGAGGATGCAGGCGCGAGCCGCGAGGTGGACGGCCGGGCGAACCGCGCAAATGATGTAGCGACGAAGCCGCGACGCGCTATCCAGGTTCGAGGAGCGCTAGCGCGCTGGCGCCGCGCAGCACGCGCAGCGCCGAGCGAAGCGAAGGGAGGCGACGTGGCATCGGTGAGGAGACAGGAAACTCCCCCACTTTGAATAGAGGATAATTCCCTCTCCACAACTTCACCGCAGTCTACTCCTGCCTAATGCACTCGGGGGCAGGCGCCACCACCTCTTTCGTCGAGCTCTTCGACGCGCCGGGCTTCCACATCCGCCACCGCTACAGCCTCTGTTGGTAATCCTGGCACGTTACTAGTCTTTAATTTAGCATTATGCCTCTACATGCAGTAGTAGTAGAACTGCATTTGTTTTAGTAGCAATCAAGTCTTGTATGCATCTGTTTCAAGTAGCACAAGAGTCATCAGTTATGCATCAGTTACTCATCCGTTTCTGCATGTTTCAAGTGCTGAACGGTGGAAGTTAGTGGCAAGTAAGTGATGTTTTGTATTTGCATTATAAAAGGGAGAAGAAAATGCTGCAGCATAGCAGTTGAGTGCAGCACAAAAAAAATAGTGTTCACCCGTGTTCATCTCTGTTTGTGTGCATGCTTGAACCTGGGAAGGGGTCAGGTTCTGTTGTGCATGTGTGTGTGTCTTCATTGTCACCGGTAGAGGCGAGCCGGAGGTGAAGACAATAATTGGTATCAGAGCCGTGCATCGGTTCTGTGGATATGTTCGGATCAAAGTCTCCTCCCCGACCTAGGATCCCAAGCGATGGGATCAGCCTTGGAGGCCATGGGGATGACTCCGGCAGCAATGGCGGTCGGTAGCTAGTGGTGCAGCAGGTCAAGAAGGCGGGGGTGGCGGTGCGCTATCCCATGCTCACGCGGACAGACTACACCAAATGGGCTCTCTTGATGAGAGTCAACCTGCAGGCTCAAGGAGTTTGGGAGGCCATCGAGCCCGATAGTAAAGAAAACTAGATATGCTAGGAACTGAAGATGTCCACACATCACAATGAACTCGCTCAAATGGCGCAGAGGAGCGCGAAGAAGAGGTAACAAAAGGGAGACGCGTATGTTTGCCAAGTTGACAGGACTGGCAAAGAGAGTGGTGTACTTTATTACATGAGATGAGCGAGTTTTTATGGAGGCTATCGAGGCTGGCGATGCCGGGATGACCAAGACGTTGATGCCATAACTGGGAGGAGATGGTGATGTGGGTGTTGGGTGGAGCTGCGGTGGCGACTGGAGGTATGGTGTAGAGGTCGCCTGCAATATCGCAGCGAAGTATCACACGCTGTGTCCGGGGATCCTTAATAGAAAAACCAAATGCGTCAAACTCAATAGAACAATAGTTATCACGAGTGAATTGTCTAACAGAAAGAAGGTTGTGGACTAGGTTAGGGACAACGAGAGTGTTGGGAAGAAGTACACGAGTGGATGGTGTGTGAAGAAAAGTGTGACCACGAGAAACGACAGGGAGACGGAAACCGTTGCTAACAGTGACGACCGAATGAGGTGGAGGGTGGGAATAGAGGAGTGTACCGTCGTCTATCGTCATATGGGAAGTGGCGCCGCTGTCCATGACCCAGCCACCATGTCTTTGGACAGCCAGTTGGTTCAGCGTAGTAATGAGGCCCTGCTGATCCCAGGTCTGCGGGGTGGATGGCTGGGACGGCGTGAAGGTGGTATGAGCCTGTGGTGGAGCGCCGAGAAGGCTGGGAGCGGGCGAGGGGTGCCACTGACCGCTGGTAGGGGTAGTCCATGGGTTGAAGCAGAACCAGGGACCGGTTGGTGGAGATGGTGGTACACAGCCACCCTGGAAACCGGCACCGGCGCCACGCCCGGTCCTGCCCTGTCTGCCATGGCAGTTGCAGCCACCACGACGCTCATCACGAGCATTGGTGGTTTGAGTAGTAGTCGATGTCGTGTAGCCGGAGGAGCCGCTGGAGGCGAACAGGGCCGTGGTGGTGGCGATCTTTGCCTCGTTGCTGAGGCGAGTCTCCTTGAGAGCGAGCATGGACCACGCCCTGGCGAAGGAAGGAAACGGTACGGAGTTAGCGATGTCGTCGGCGGTGGTGGAGAAGCACGGGTTGAGGCCACGCAGAAGGTTGAGGACGAGCTGTGTATCGTTGACGGGGTAGCCGATGTCGCGTAGCTCATCGGCGAGGACCTTCACCCGCTGGCTGTAGTCGGCGATAGACAGGTCACCTTGAACGAGTGAGTCGAACTGGTTGTTGAGGAAGATCGCGCGAGACTCCTTGTTGTCGCGGAACAACGCCTCGATCGCGACCCAAAGATCTCGTGCAGTCTCCTGATCGGTCATCGCTGAGTCGAGGACGTCGTTGGAGACGGAGCCATACAACCCACTAGCTGCAGTCGGCGAGGGCCCAGTTAGCCTCGCCGCGATGCGCCGTGTCGGTGCCGTCGATATGGGAGAGGAGGCCGAACTTCGCGCACATGGTTCGAAATAATTTAGACCAGTGGGAGTAGTTCGGTGCTTTCAGATCAAGGGTGGTTGGCACGTGGGACTTGACGACGACCATGCAGTAGAAGTTGAGGACGATCGGAGGAGCGACAGGCGCGATCTCGCCGGCGGCTTTGGCGACAGCAGCTGAATCGGTAGGAGGGGTAGCCATGGTCGGGAAGGCATGGCGCAAGATCAGATCTTCTACTTCTTCTCACTCACTCTCTCTCTCTCTCTTTACCTCTCTATATATCACCCTCGATCTGGTCGAGAGGACTTCACGGAGGATGTGTTTGCGAAGGGGAGCTCAGCAGAGGAGGCTGCGGCGGCCGGCCGTGGGCCGCCGGGCGCGATGGTGGCGGCGCGAGAGGGAGCCGGAGGAGAGGAGGCCGGTAGAGGCGCGGTTCGTCGGCGGGCGCAGCAAATCCGGCAAGCAGACCGGCGGCGGCGTTCCTGCGTGGGAGCAGCGGTCGGATAGGGGGAGGGGCCGGCGGTGGCGGCGCCTGGATCCGGGGGGGTTGGCGACGGCTCTTGGATCTGCTCGGAGGCGGCGGCCGAAGGGGGACCGGCGGTGGCGCCGGCCGCAGGGGGACCGACGGCACTGGATCGCGCCGAGCGGCCGATAGAGTGCGGTTCGTCGCCAGCGCAGCAGATCCGCAAACAAACAAACCCGGCGACGTTCTGCTCGGGGCGCGCGGCGAGCGCCGGCGGCGGGGGACCGGCGGTGGTGGCGCCCAGGAAGAAGGGGGCGACAACGGCCTGGAGAATATGGGGGTGTCGGCCTGGGGAAGGTGGAGCAGCGGAAGAGGCTCAGGTATGCTCTGATACCATGTAGAAAGCTAGAGAGATTGGGGCAAACAACATATAGTTAAAGGGTTAGGGTGGCTTGTATATATATATTGACCTGGAGTAGGCATACAAGGAAAGCCGTATACATGGAAGGCGTATACATAGAAGGCGTATACAAGAAAAGCATATATATGGAAGGCGTAAATAAGGTAAGATATCTAATTATTCTAATACCTTGCTATCTCCATCTCAACTATCTCCTTAGCAAATAGCCTTATATCATCCAAGCTTATGTCATTGTCAATACCATACAAACCCTTCCTTTTCTTCAACTGACTCACAATATCATCAAATTCTTTCTTAGAAACAAAACCCATGTCCCTCAGCTCCACAAGTGACTTATCCAATTTGTCAGTCTTGTCTTCTAATGTCTTCATCTTTGTTGCTAACTTATTGCCCTTGTCTTCAAATTGCTTTGTGATATCCCTTTTTGTTTTGTCAATCTCATTTCCTAGCTTCTTATCTAAAATGTCCAGCTGTACCTGAAGCATCTTGGTTGTCTTCTTGAACCCCTCCACCTTGGATAGTCTGCTCTCCATATCCAGTGCTGTAAATGATAAATCGCCATTTTGCCATCTCCAGAACAACTGCCCCATCCAAGCGATAGCCGAAATAAGAAGGCAAAGCTTCACCAGCACACTTAATGCAGTTTCCCACTTGGCTTTTTCTTGTTTAGTAACGCTTTTCTTTCGACGTTCAGCAGTAGCTGCAGAGGCAATTGCATCTTTTCTTGCCTCCTTCTCAAGAACTGACTCTCCATGGATAGTATGACTAAGGTCCTTCTTGCTAGCGATCTTACCATCTGAGACCGCATTCACTCCACCTTCAGCAAGAAGCTCAGGTGTGGTTTTCTTCTTTGCAACAACTACTGTTCGGCGCCTAACATCTTGGCTGGAATGTGAGTCCAAACTTAATGCATGGTTTCCATTTGTATTTGTAGTTGGTATTGCAGAAGTTGAAGCCGACATTGTTGTCCCTCAAACTACAAAAGAACAAAACAAGATGATAAACTGGAAATAATAATGCAACTCACTAAGTATGGCATGAGCGAAAAATTGACGAAACAATTTAAAACAATTACAGTAGTAAAAAAACCCTAGTTATTACAAAACAAAATGACAGCAGAGCAAGGAATGTAGCATTAACCCAGAAACCCTTGCTGCGACTAAACTAACCCTTTGACAAAATCACATTAATAAATGTGCTGGACAACCAAATTAACAAACCACCAACCCTAGTCTCCCCAAAACCTAGTTCTGTGATCCTCTCAAACTAGTCAAAGAAGACTACATTAGTACATTTCACCTGTAGCCACCAGTGACTTCGTCTTGCTCTGCAGCGGACGAGCACAACCCAACATCCCAAACCCCACACGAACCTAACCAATCCAGAGATCACGACTTAAACGTAACCAACCGCAGGTTGCATCGCACAACAGAAATCAACCAAATCAAGCACGCTCGGTCTTCCCGGCAACGACCCCAGCCGGAAATCCCTCTGAAAATCAACGAAAATGGCGCAGGAATGGTTTGCTCCACCCAAACCAGACGGGAGGTGCGGATTTTGCCTAAAGTGAGGAATCAATACGAGAAATAGTACCGGGATTCTTACCTGGTGCGATGAACGGACCGAGAGGGGCCGCCGGGGGAGGGGGAAGGGGAGTGGTGGTGCCGGCGCCGGCGCCGGCACCGGCCAGGGCTCACCGCCGGTGGAAGCGGGGTGGGAGGACGTGCAGGAAATGGGAGGTGCGGTTCTTGGGCCTGGGCGGTGGATTTGTCAATCTGTGTGGAAGTATACGAATTGACCGTATTTCCTAAGTCAGCTTACGTTTTTCGGTGAGCTTAAGGGGTGATCGGTTTGATTTTTTTTCGATTTCAGCTTCTAGCTTCAATTTATTTTCACTATTTACTACACTATTTACTAACTCAGCTACAGTATTTTTTTAGCCAACTACAGTGTTTTTTCAGCCAAAAGCCATCGCTATTCTGATCACCCTCTAATACGGTACAAGAGTTAAGAGATCTTTATTTTAAAACTCGATTAGTGTAATTAAAAAATAATTATAACTCACTTCTATTTTATATTTTAGGATAGTGCATATAACTCAAATGCTCAATAATTTATTTGATGCAAAAGCAAAATAGTTTTTTTTGCCTTTTTTTTCCCTCTCTCGGAGAAAGCAAGACTGATCCGAAATGTCGACCGGAGGACCGACTAGGTGCGTTTCCCATCCGCCGGTGTCTACGGCCAAATTTCGTAATACCACTTCAAAAGCTGGTATTTATAATTAAAAAAAATTAGCGGTCTAAAAGATGATATTTGTCGCCAAACTCAGCTAGTTTAGGTGCGAAAGGCGTGTGCCGCACTTGGTGCCAACAGATAACAATAAGGTGTGCTCTGGTCAGGCACGAAGAAGGCTTTTTGTAAAATGCTATTCTAAAACCCGTTTCGTTGTATATCTGTTACTTTGTTTTCTTTTCCGATAGTTTTGATTATTTTATTGTAGGATCTGTCTATAGAGCATTTAACTGTTTTTAGAAGTTAAAATCAGTCAAATATTTTAAACGATTGGATTGAGAATCAGATGCCCGAATCTATCCTCAGTTCCTTTATATTCTTCCTCCTCCTAATCCTAACCCCACATCCCCGCTACCAGCCGCCTCCGTCTCCTTGCCCGATCCCATGACGCCAGTAAGGCGGCCGCACCACCACCTCCCCCCTCCCCCTTATCAAGAGGAAATGGAGGGGCTTCTCTGGATGTACCAAGAAGACATTTGTGTGTGTGGGGTAGGGGGGCGTGGAGCAATGTGCGGTGTCGATGGAGGCCTCGGGCCTTGCGCTACACCTTTTTAGTCTTAGTTTCGTTGGACGCGGACACGTAGGCTTTGGGCATTGTGCCTATGTTTTCAAAATCGGTTTTTATTGTTTTATTGGAGGTCGTTGATCGAACTGGTTTTACGGATTATCGGAAATTTTCAAACAATTTTGATAGAAAATTTTAAATCAAAATTTGATTTTTTTTTTGGTTAAAACAAAAAAGGTGCAGTTTTGGAGGTTCAAACCCACGCCCTACTCTTCCTAGGCAAGGGAGGTTACCACCAGATCGCATGCATACTTATGCTTTAATATTGTTATGAATTGCTTTTATATTTGGCAAAAAAAAAAGGAGCAAATCTGTTTTTTGGCCGATTTTAAATTTAACCAAGGGGTCTAGTAAAACTGGTTTTCTCGAAAATTGGCCGATGTTTTGAACCCTGATTGTGCCCGCCTGTCCAAGACAGAGAAGTTGATTGCATCTTCCGTACAGCGACGAAGGTCCAGCAAGGAGACGGCAGGTGGTGCATTTGGTCCCTCGTCGAAGATTGGCTCGATGTCCCTCCTCGTTGAAGTTCCAGTGGCAAGCGAGCCAGACTTGGAGCACTAGTGGTGTACTGCTAGGAAGTGATGTAGAGTGAGTTCGCGGCGACCGGCCTAGGGCGTCGACAAACGAGACGGCTACTCGCTCTGAGGCTGTCCAACGCTCGCCGGCGGTGGGTCTGCTTGGAAGAGGGGGTTCGGTGTAAAATTTCAGCCCCCAAACTTTTATACGCCGGGATAAAAAAACTGCTGAGGAGGCGACACCTTTCTTACGATAAATATCCTGCTCGGGAGTCGCGTGACTCAAGTCGCGTTGTCGACTCCATCACGCGAGCAGCGACGACAACCTTATCGGCGGCGGCGGCCACAATGGCGACAACATCAAATGTGGCAGCGGCGAGCTCATCAGCAACGGTGGCAACGATGGCGAGATTTTCAGTGTCTTGCTGTCCTCTCTTCGACGTCAGAAGACCCAACAGCGGCGGATGGAGAAGGGGTCTCGACGGCGACAACCTCCAGATGTGGTTGAGGTGGTGGCCGTCGTGCAGCGGAGCAGCTCGCCGTTGCGGTCAGGGTCTTGCCGTCCTTTCTTCGGCAACAGCTCGGAGGACCCGAGCCGCGGATGAAGAAGGGGTCCTGCATTGCCTTGCCTCTCTGTATTGAAGCTCTACCTTGGCTACTGTGAGCAGCAACCTGCTGCAATGCCCCATGCTCCACTTCAGTCGCAAGATTCACCAGGATTAGAGTCTAGATTGAGAATACAAGAGGTGTAGTTCAAAATAAGTTCCATTTTGATGATTTGGTCAGAATTTTCTTGTTGATTTCTTCGGTTATAGTTCTATTTTGATGATTTGGTCAGATTTTCTTGTTGATTTCTTCTGTTCTATCTCCAAGTTGATGTTTTGATCTGAGATGTCGATGCATAATGCGATGGTCTCACTCATTTTCATGAACAAGGAATGCTAGTTACCCAAATGTAGCGCTTGTATCTCTTCTCCCAAACAGATTCACCTACAGGGGATTTCGATTTCACTGGGAATTTTAGGTAACGATAAAATACAAGTGAAAAAATAAATCCGAGCTCCCAAACAGGCCCTTAGTGTTAGCAAGCTTGGCATCTCCGGATTTCTCTCCTTACATAGCGCTGCACTTTCCTTGCATGTCCTGCATTCCGGTCTTCACGCGTGTGCGTTTACTTTCCTTGCATGGCGCTGCATGCCGGTCTTCACGCGTGTGCGTTTGTTTCTCTCGGCTTGGGCTATATATTGTATTGTTTACCTTGAGTAATACAACAACTATTATGCGTGAATCCTCTCGCTATCATGGTATCAGATTCCTTTGATCTACCACTTCCGCTATACAAACTCTAAACAGCAGCCGAGGCTCCCATCCATGGCTGATCCCACCACCTCTGCTGCCACTGTCTCTGATGGTGAGCGTGTCGCTGCCCTTGCACGCGAACGTGCTGACCAGCAGCGCGAGGCTGCCGCTGCCATGGAACGTGAAGCCGCCGCTGCCAGGGATCGCGATCGGGTGATGGCTGCCGATAAAGCTCGTGAACGCACGATCCTCACCAGTGCCGCCGACGTCGCCGCCAAGGCGGCCTCTGACGCCCAGGCCTGTGTGCGCGCCGCCGCCGCCCTGGAGCGCGATGCCGCTGCAGCACGCCAGCGTGCCTCCCTCGGGGACGGCGCTCTGCTCTCCGACGATGACCCTCCTGAAGACGCCGCCTCCGCATCCTATGAAGCCATCGTCGTGGCCAATCTCCATGCTCAGGCCGCCGGCGTCCAGAACATCCGGGCCCTTGTACCCGTTGTGCTTGACTTGACGTCGTCCCGCTACAACACATGGCATGATCTGGTTCTCCTCACCCTCGGCCGGTACTCCCTCGCCGATCACGTGACATCCGATGTTGTCTTCTCCGACGATCCCGCCTCGCACCGCATGGACTGCGTCGTGCTCTCCTGGATCTACGGCACCGTCTCCCCCGAGCTTATGGAGGTCGTCCGCGTTCGTGGTAACACCACGCGCACTGCGTGGCTCGGCATCGAGCATCAGTTCCTCGGTAATCGCGAAACCCGAGCCTTATATCTCAACGCCGAATTTCGCACCTTCATGCAGGGCGATCTCTCCGTTACGGATTACTGCCGCAAAATGAAGAGCATGGCGGACGCACTTGCTGACCTCGGCGAGTACATTCCTGATCGTACGCTGGTCTTGAATGTCCTCCGCGGGTTGAGCGGCAAATTCACCTACATGATTCCTCACTTCAAACGGCAACGTCCGTTCCAGACCTTCAATGAGGTTCGCGCTGATCTTCTCCTCGAGGAGCTGACGGGATCCACCACGTCTTCCACACCGTCCACCGCCCTAATCACCACGACGCCCGGTGCTGCCAAGGGCGGTCCTTCTGCCATGAAGGGGGCCTCCTCGGGCTCCTCCACGCACCCTGGCTCGGGCTCTGGGTCTGGCCGTCGCCGTCGCCGTGGCAATGGCAATGGCGGAGTGAAGAATGCCGGCCAGTACGCTGCACCCTGGCCGTCCCTCTACAACCCATGGACCGGCACCATTCAGATGTGGCCCGGTCCACCAGCTGCTCCCGGCGGGTCACAGACCCGTGCTCGGTCGCTCGTGCCTGGCATCCAGCCGTCGCATGCATTTGTTGCTGCTGCACCCGGGCCCTATGGCTATTCCTTGGTACCGCAGCAACAGCCCGGGATACCCCCACCTGCACCGGCTGCCCCCGCCTGGCCAACTGCCCCTGTCGCCCACTCCGTCGCCCGCTCCGTGGACGCCTTGGTCTGGGGCTTCCTGGGACCAGTAGACTCTTGCCAATGCTTCAGCACCACGTCCCTCAACTCCCCCTCTACCAACGAGTGGGTCATGGACTCCGGAGCTTTCTCGCATATGACGCCAGACACCAGTAATATATCCTTGTTTCGCCCGGCCCGTTCCACCCTTCCTTCTTCTATCATTGTTGGCAACGGGTCCTCTTTACCTGTCACACACACCGGTCACACAATCTTACCTGATCCCTTTTATCTCAACAATGTGCTAGTTGCTCCGAACATGATTAAGTCCCTTATATCTGTTCGCCAGTTCACCACTGACAATAATTGTTCTGTTGAGTTTGACCCGTTTGGCCTCTCTGTGAAGGATCTTCATTCCAAGAACGTGATTGCCAGGTGCAATAGTTCTGGCCCCCTATACCCTTTGCACCTTCCTTCGTCACGGCAATCATCATGCGCCCTCCTCGCCGGTATCACCTCCACCGTTTGGCATCGCCGCCTTGGACATCCTGGCCACGAGGCGTTCTCTAGACTTGCTAGTGCGTCTGCTATTTCGTGTCAGAAAAATAATTGCGAAACCATTTGCCATGCTTGTCAGCTTGGTCGCCACATTCGCTTGCCTTTTGCTAGTTCTTCTTCTCGAGCTATCAAGAATTTTGATCTTATTCATTGTGATCTTTGGACCTCCCCTGTCATGAGTGTGTCCGGTTATAAATACTATTTGATCATTCTTGATGATTGCTCGCACTTTGTTTGGACGTTCCCTTTACGTCTCAAATCCGACACTTTTTCCACACTAGCTCATTTTTTCTCCTATGTGGTTACTCAGTTTTCTTGCAAAATCAAGGGTGTCCAGTGTGACAATGGTCGTAAATTTGACAACTCCACCGCTCGCAATTTTTTTCTCACGCATAGCGTTGCACTCCGCATGTCCTGCCCCTACACATCCCAGCAAAACGGTAAAGCTGAGCGCACTCTCCGTTCCCTTAACAACGTTGTGCGCTCGCTTCTGTTCCAGGCATCCCTTCCTCCATCCTACTGGGTAGAAGGTCTCCACACAGCCACATATCTTTTTAACCGTTTGCCATCCAAGACCGTCCCCTCTGGAACCCCTTTCTTTGCCCTGTACGGTACTCATCCCTCATATACTCACCTCCGCGTGTTTGGTTGTGCTTGCTACCCCAACCTCTCCTCCACAACACCTCACAAACTCGCGCCCCGTTCATCTCTTTGCATTTTTTTGGGCTATTCCAACGAGCATAAGGGTTACCGATGTCTCGATCTTGCTTCTAACAAGGTGGTTATCTTCTGACACGTCACCTTTGACAAGTCCCAGTTTCCCTTCTCCAACACCCAGAAATCGGCCATCGGTGATCTTGATTTTCTTACTGACGTTGCGGATCAGTCGGTGCCCATTGGCCCGCCTAGCTCGCTCTCTCCTACAGGTACTCACCGTTCTGCGCCAGCGACGCCTGATGCTGTGCCGCCCGTCGTCGCTGCGGCCCCTCCGACCGCGCCCACCGTGGCACCTCAGCGCCCATCCACTCCACGCATGGCAACGTCAATCCCCGCGCCACGCGCAGCTGCAACCTCACCTGTCACGCCACGCGCGGCCACGACGCCCTTGAGCTCTTCAACTTGCGCGCCACGCGCGGCCACGGCTACTGCGCCTTCACCCACTGCGCCACACGCGGCCACGACGCCCTTGAGCCTTCAGCCTGCGCGCCACGCGCGGCCACGACCACTACGCTTGCTCCCATCGAGCGACGTGCGGTCACACCGCACTCGGTGCCACCACTGCTCGCGCCCGTGGTGCCTGTGGTACCTGCGTCCGTGGCAGTCCCGGAGGCCCACCCGTCGGCACCACCTCCCCGGATCGTCTTCACCCGCACGGGCTCCCGCGCAGTCACCACTGTCCCACCCGTCACCAATGCCCATCGCATGGTCACGCGTGGGAAAGCGGGATTCCGTGTGGATTCCAATCCGTTGACCCTTCATGCCGATGTCATGTCGCCGCTCCCGAAGACATACCGCAGTGCCCTTGCCGATGTTAATTGGCGCGCTGCGATGATCGAGGAGTTCGACGCCCTTCAGGCAAACTGCACTTGGGATCTTGTCCCTCGACCTCCTGGTGTCAACATTGTGACCAGCAAGTGGATTTTCAGGCACAAGTTCAATGCCAATGGCACGTTGGATCGCTACAAGGCTCGTTGGGTTCTCCGCGGCTTCACACAGCGCCCAGGGATCGACTATGATGAGACTTTCAGCCCAGTCGTGAAGCCCGCGACAGTTCGCACTGTGCTCTCCCTCGCTTTGGTTCGCGACTAGCCTATCCATCAGCTTGATGTCAAGAATGCCTTCTTGCACAGCACTCTGTCAGAGACAGTTTACTGCTCCCAGCCGACTGGTTTCACCAACTCCTCCCATCCTGACTGGGTCTGCCGTCTCAACAAGTCCCTGTATGGTCTCAAGCAGGCCCCGCGTGCATGGTACAGCTGCTTTGCCTCCTACCTAATCAACCTGGGTTTTGTGGAGGCCAAGTCGGATACCTCCTTGTTTATTTTTCGACAAGGCGCTGACACAGTTTATTTGCTGCTCTACGTGGACGACATAGTCTTGACTGCATCCTCCCCAGCTTTGCTACGACAGACTATCACCGCCCTTCAGCACGAGTTTGCTATGAAGGATCTTGGCGAATTGCACCATTTCTTGGGGGCTTCTGTTCAGCGGAGCTTGGCTGGGTTATTCCTCTCACAGCGGCAGTATGCACTGGAAATTTTGGAGCGTGCAGGCATGGCTGATTGCAAGCCCTGCACCACACCCGTTGACACTCAACCCAAGATGTCTGGTTCCATCAGCTCCTCAGTCAGTGATCCTACTCACTACCGCAGCCTGGCTGGTGCGTTGCAGTATCTGACCTTCACTCGACCTGACATTTCCTATGCCGTTCAGCAGGTGTGCCTTTACATGCATGACCCACGCGAACACCATCTCACTGCTGTGAAGCGCATCCTGCGCTACATCCGGGGGACTCTTGACCATGGCGCACTTCTGCACCGCTCTACGCCCTCGGAGCTTGTTGTCTACTCGGATGCCGATTGGGCCGGGTGCCCCGACACACGCAAATCTACTTTTTGGGCGCTAACCTGGTTTCCTGGTCTTCCAAGCGGCAGCAGACTGTCTCCCGATCAAGTGCAGAAGCCGAGAATCGCGCTGTGGCCAATGGTGTTGCCGAGGCCACCTGGCTACGGCAACTCCTTCAAGAGCTCCACAGTCCCCTGCCTCGGGCTACACTCGTCTACTGTGACAACGTCAGTGCCGTATATCTTTCGACGAACCCCGTCCAGCACCAACGCACCAAGCATGTGGAGATTGATCTTCATTTCGTCCGCAAGCGGGTCGCCGTCGGTGACGTCCGGGTTCTTCATGTGCCGACCACATCCCAGTTCGCCGACATCTTCACCAAGGGGTTGTCGACGCCCGTCTTCACCAAGTTCCGGTCCAGTCTGAACGTCTGCCGTGCTGATGTACCGACTGCGGGGGGTGTTAGCAAGCTTGGCATCTCCGGATTTCTCTCCTTACATAGCGCTGCACTTTCCTTGCATGTCCTGCATGTCGGCCTTCACGCGTGTGCATTTACTTTCCTTGCATGGCGCTGCATGCCGGTCTTCACGCGTGTGCGTTTGTTTCTCTCGGCTTGGGCTATATATTGTATTGTTTATTTTGAGTAATACAACAACTATTATGCGTGAATCCTCTCGCTATCACTTAGGAATAATTTTTTTGGGCCGAGTCCTAGCCTGCACGGAAGTATACTAACTTATGCTAAATGCGTTTTCTGAGCCTTTTTGCATAATAATTTTTCTGGGCCGGATCCAGCCCAATTGAAAATATTACATAACCAGCCGACTGTAGGATAGCATAGTGGTATGACACCGCGTCTCTGGCTGAATTTTACTCTTACCAATAACATGTTACGTGCTTATTTGTATGGATTTCTTATTACGATTCTCTAGTATTTGAACTTGTGACACGTCAGTTGCGAGTCTCATGTTGATTGTACTAGCCAGCTGTTCCCATCGTTTTTTTAAAAAAAAATACATAACCTTTGTAATATAATGAACAGAGATTCTATTAGTGTTTAGTCCACAAGACGAATGAGATCTTCTAGAAACTAAACAAAATTACAAATTAGGACAAATGCCGCACCCTCAAACTTAAGAAAGTGTAACAGGTCAAAGATGACCCTCTGACTAGAGACCGCATGAACAGGTCCGTGTTCTAGACGTTGTTTTCGTTGCCACTAAAAAAATAAGAAATTGCAAAAGTTAAAGATAGATTAATATGTGTTCCACCAAACAAATCTCTCTTGAAAGACACACTAACAAAAGGATACAGGAAAGAGAAGAACAGAGAACAAGGTAAACAAAAAATAATGCAGAGTTAGATCGTAAGGAGCTATCAGGTGACGCTCCTGTTGGACTTTGATTGCCATGACAGAAAGCTCAAGTTGAGTGTAGACGGGAACAGCTCGACCGCCCATCCCTCACCACCACTTGATACCTCGCAAGCAGTGATTGGATCTAGAATTTTATCATACTCTAAGCTGAACTCTAAAAGACTAACAGTCTAAAAATATTGTCAATTTATACCCCACACAACAGCATAACAAAAGTATGTCTCAAGTGTATCACTGACATGAAAATTTAGCTTAGTACTTTAACATACAACATAATAATAAAAAAATAGCAAAAACAAGGATACAGCGATACCGCGATACGATATTTTGTAAAAACAAGGATACAGCGATACGGCAAGTATATATGTATTTAAAAATAAAAAATATAGACAGGCTATGCGAGAGCGAGAAACTGAGATTACCTTGATGAATGCTATATATTATATTATTCCTTGCCTCCTCTAATCGTCGTGGACCAAGATGGACAGGTTATTTGGTTTGAGCTCGTGAACTTGAACTGACGGTTCAATGCTAAGAGCAGGCCTCTTCAATGCAATAGGGGGACCAATTTGCCGAAACAAGGGATCCATGCTGTATTCCGGTTTCTTCAAGTAAACATCACTAATGGATCTCGACACTTGATAGTACAAGAATAACATATTAGCTCTTGTTACTTCTCTTTGCTCTGCTTCTAGGTAAATTCATAATAAGCATTATAAGTTGTACTAAGATTACTGGTGCATGAACCAAAAGACAAAATCATAACCTAAAATTTCCTGCTTTATAGCACAAAAATGCTGATTGTCTGAATTCATCCAAAGCCTGTCACAAGGCTATAGTTTTTTATCACAACAGAGGGCATGGATAAAATACTATATATATATATATATATATATATATATATATATATATATATATATATATATAGAGAGAGAGAGAGAGAGAGAGACTTGAGCGGGGAACCTTATCGGAGCTAGGACGTAGTTGCACGGCTAGTGAGAGTGTCCAGGCGGTCCATATCTGTGGTGCAGCGGCTCGGCATCGACGTCTAGATCTACGTAAGGCGGTGGCCGGAGCAAGAGGAGAGGAAATGGGATAGGGATTTGAGGAGAAGGTGGGGGTAGGGGAGGAGATGGACGGAAGTGGTGGTGGTAGGGGCTTCAGTCGGCACATGCAGGGAGCGGGCCAGGAGGGGCGGCGTAGGGAGGGAGTGGCCAGCATTGGGAGGAAGTCGGGCGGGAGCGAGCCGAGTCACGACTAGGTGAGGAAATGACGAGTGGTGCAAGAGGGGGCCCACCGAGCTAGGAGGGAGGCGATGCGTCATGGGAGGGGCAAGCGCAGGGAGGGGCCCTGGACTGGAGGGGAGCGTCGGAGCGGGCCGGGTCGCTGGGAGCCCAGGAGGAGGCAACGCTAGGCAGAAGGGCGGCGGCGCGCAGGGAGGGGAATGTCGGGACAGACTGGAGTTTGGAAGGGAGGCTACGAGAGACTCGCGTGAGGTAGCCACGAGCCCAAGAGCTGAGGAGCAGGACTACAGGAGCCAAAAGGTAGGATTTGCCTTTGCTGTTTGCGAATCGGGACGAGGCCAAGTGGGCCGGTGTGCCGTGTGCGGCCTTCTTTCCGCGAATGAGCCAAGAGACCGAATGGACCGGCTATGGCCAGGAGTAGGCTATATGGCCACATGCGTTATGTGGGCTAGACTCAACAATTGTATCCTGGGCTAGACTAAAAGTATATAGGCTATACATTTAGTATTTTTTTCACATCTCAAATTTAAGACTATTTTATCATATGGTCCTGCTCGTTTCAGTTTTTTTTCAGTTTCAGCTTTTTTTTCACTATTCAGTAATTCGTCTTTTTCTGATTTTTTTTTATTTTTGGGACTTTTTTATATTTTTCTTTTTTCCCGTGTTCCTTTGTATTGTCTGTGATAGGCTAACATATTTTTTCTATTTTTATATTTTTTAAATTTAATTATACTAAAAAATATAAATTAACTACAATAAAAAAATTAATTATAATAAAATTTTAACTAAAAATCAGAAATCATCGTTAAAACAAACCCCTCCTAAATCCGTCCCTGCTCACATCTCAGGACGGTTGCTCGAAGTCTCGAAGAATTAATCATGTTCCATGATAGCGCCATAATTAGCTACGGTTGAATAGGACCCAGGGAGGACCTTCCCTTCCAGTGCGATTTAGTACACATAATACTATATTAGCAATCTCTTTACCGCAAGACTCGACCTCCCAAGCGCCCTGCGTGGACTTCGGGGCACCAGGACTACAGACCTCGTATAGAATTACTATATATACTACGGGGCATATCAGATTACAACTTTTGTTATTTTAATGAGAGAATGCCAAGTTGTGATGTATTTTATCTATAGCTGATTTGGTCGGCTCGCATGTCAAAATTATCCTATCATTATTTGCACTAGATAGCGCCTTTTTTGCATGACTTTCTTTGGGCAAATAGCATTTTCCACCTCCTGTTGCCAAGGATTGGAACCAGGTGTAAGGCCACACTCGCACGCTTACTATTTGCAACCCATCGCCCGACCTTGATGCCAATTTGATGATTGTTGAAAGGATCTGGTAATTAGTTCCTCTATGTCAGAAATATACAATCTTACAGCCTTTTTTCTTATCCGTGCATTTTCGGCATTCAATTACAAGTCCAAGCTGCATTGTCACTGCTAGACAAGAATAACCTAGGTTTTGAGGTAGTCCGTTCTTTTTGGTTTCTAGCTTCTGATTTATGTTATAGTAATTAGCTTTTAAATAGGGTATCTTTTCAAGACGATGTCTACTAATCGATTGTAGCAGATATTGTACCAACTTCAGCTATACCGGCCAAAATCACACGCGATTGTCTCTTTCTCTGTACTCTATCCTATGAACAGTTAGAATTTAAAAACTATAAGCTAAAAGGTATAAATTGTACCCAAAAAGAACGTACATTTTTGAAAATCAATCATTTCACCCAAAAAAAATTGAAACAAATTTATGGAAAGCAAAACAATGGGCAATCGCCCGTACAAGTGTTTTACTTTAAATTTTGTGCACATGTACATGGCATTGAGCAATAGTCCCCGTATCCCGTGGTCGCATCCTACCTAGGGCACTCCCATTACCTTGTGCATCAGCAATATCTATGACATTAATTAACATTGCAAATAGGATTAATGCTAAGGTGGAAAACAGATTAAAGAAGAGATAGAGAAGCAGTGTCTTACGCAAAAATATTGGTTAGGTACAAAATACAATACATAAAAAAATAACAAAAATTTGTATTAGAAAGAGATTAATATCTATCTACAATAATTATTGTATTGAAAGTAGATTTTGACTTCTTTCCTAAATCCAAGCCCTTTACTTTATGTACACTTATCGACTTAATTAATCACCAATTACGAGCCTCCGTCCAAAGATAATTTCGTTCACCCACCGTCCTCTCCTCGCAACCCATGCTCCCATGCACCGCAAACCCCACACGCCACACCCGAAGACCCCTCACACTGACCGTGGTCCCATTCACCTGCGGTCCCATGTTTCAGTGACACGAACAGCATATCACACCCCCATGGCGCACGCGTAAACCATACACGAGCCCCCTCCTCTGAAACCCACACGCAGCAGACATCTCATCTTGGAGTCGCAGCTAATGGTGGAAAGCCAATCCGCTTTTCGCCGTCTCCTCTCCTCCTCGCACTCCCGATGCCCTCGCGCCAGCCTCCTCTCGCCTCCCCACCTGCGCCCCCTCCCACCGCCCATCACCACCTCCACCGCCGCCGCCACTCCGCAGCCGTCGCCGGGGCGGCGCTCGTGGTGGTCGCGCTCGCTCTTGTGCTGCTGTGGTGGCTTTGGCGGAGGAAGCTGCGCGCGGCGGGGGAGGCCAAGGAGGGGGCGGAGAGGCTGCAGCGGGTGTCGTACCGGCAGCTGCGGCGCGCCACGGGGGGATTCGCGGCGGGGAGCAAGCTGGGGCAGGGGGGGTTCGGCCCCGTGTTCCGCGCCGCGCTTCCGCCTCCCCGTGGCGGCGGCGGCGTCGGGAGGCCCGTCGCCGTTAAGGTCATGGACGCCGCGGGGTCGCTCCAGGGCGAGCGCGAGTTCCACAACGAGATCGCCATCGCCTCTCACCTCCTCGCCTCCGCTTCCGCCTCGGCCTCCTCTCCTGACCCCGACGCTGCCGCGAAGTCCGGTGAGAAGGCGGGTGACTCCATATTGCTTCCGTTCGCGTACTCGATGTCGGCGCGGGGCGAGGGGCGGGCGCAGCGGATGATGCTAGTGTACGAGCTGATGCCGAACGGGTCGCTGCAGGACGCGCTGCTGGGCCGGCGTTGCCCCGAGCTGGTGGCGGAGTGGTCGCGCCGGCTAGCCGTGGCGCGCGACGTGGCCGCCGCGCTCCATTACCTCCACTCGGTGGTCAAGCCGCCTGTCGTGCACGGGGACGTCAAGCCCAGCAACGTCCTGCTCGACACGGACCTCCGCGCCCGCCTCGCTGACTTCGGCCTCGCCCGCGTCAATTCCGACCCCGGCCACGACGGCAAGCCGGAGAGCGGCGTAATTGCGGAAGGCAGCGATGCGAATGGGAATGCCGATGGGGAATGTGACGATGACGTCTCGGTGGTGGCGGAGAGCACGGTCACAACGACGGTGAATGGGGAGGGGAATGCTGCCCCCAAGTCGCCGGAGGATGACGAGGGCTTCACATCGGCCTCGCCGGCGGAGGCTGCGTCCACATCCGGGTTTGACCGGACTAGTGTTGACAGTGGCATGAACAGCCGTAGCTGCAATGGTGGCGGCTCACGCACTGGTGGTGTCGCAGCGTCGTCAGGGACTGGGAGCGACTGGTGGTGGCGTCAGGACAATGGCGCGGGCAGCAATAGCGTAAAGGACTATGTGATGGAGTGGATTAGATCCGAGATCAAGAAGGAGCGCCCCAAGAATGACTGGATTGCAGGGGCAGCTGCGACCAACCCAGGTGCAGAGAGGAAGAAGCCAAAGCGGAGGGCGCGTGAGTGGTGGCGCGAGGAGTATGCTGATGAGCTCGCAAAGAAGCAGAAACGAAGGGCACTTGCCAAATCGAGGAGCGAGCAGGCAGGGCTGCAATGGTGGGAGCGGGATATTGACGACGATTTGGATGGGAAGGGGCGGTCCAAGTGGAGTATGGTGAAGAGCTGGAGTCGGAGGAGCAACAGTAGCAGTGGCAACGGCAACGGCACCATTAACTGGTGGGTCAACGGTGCAAGCAGCAGCCGCGATTGGGCAAGTGGGGAATTCGTGCCCAAGAGCGGTGGCGCAGTGAGCAGCACGCCGAGCATGCGTGGCACAGTGTGCTATGTGGCTCCGGAGTACGGTGGTGGTGGTCCTTTGTCGGAGAGATGTGACATCTATAGCTATGGTGTCCTGCTATTGGTTCTTGTCTCCGGGCGCAGGCCATTGCAGGTGATGGCCTCGCCCATGTCGCAGTTTGAGAAGGCAAGCCTCGTATCGTGGGCGAAGCACCTCGCACGCGTGAGCCGCCTGATTGATCTTGTCGACCCGGCCCTGCAGGATGTTAACCGTGACGAGGCTCTGCTCTGCATTACCGTCGCGCTCCTATGCATCCAGAGGTCTCCAGCTCGTCGGCCATCAAGTGAGGAGGTGCTCCGGATGCTCTCTGGTGAGGGAGAGCCACCGCACCTCCCGCCGGAGTTCTCACCGTCGCCACCTGGCGGGTTCCCTTTCAAGCCCCGGAAAAAGGTTCGGTGAGTTCCTCTATGTTCTTGCTTAGACGCAAAAGGTTGCATTAACCTTGTACCTTTACGTTTGTTTCCCCCTGTACACATCCCTAGTCTCCGTCTTTCTTTACTCACTGATGTACAAAGCTCCCTTGGGGAAAAAGGTAATGGCAATCTTAATTCACATTAACATGAACTGTGCCCCCCTTTAAGTCACATGCGCAATCATAGGCCCTTAGTCATGCATGATTTAGTACTGAGAAGACTTCAGTAACCCTGTGGAGGGGAGGGTGTCTGCCTTTTCTGGTGCTTTGCCGGGCCCCTGGAACCTGGTATGTTCTCTTCCTCTTCTGGGAAACCCCTCTGCATTGAACGAGTGCGCCCACAGCCCCACTAATATGATGGATTCGAGCTTTTGATGTTCGCATATGCTTTTCTGATCCTTTTGCGTTGAGGTGGCACTATTCTGCAGGGTTGCTTGCTACTGCTGGTTTAGAATACCAGAGTCAGCCAGGCTATCTGGGAAAGGTTCGTTGAAGTGGAACCATCAGTCGGTCTTGCTACTGTGGTCCACTAACGTGGTTTGACGCATTATACTGGTAGGTTGGCATACATTGCTTTGGAGTTGGGCTGTCCTGAACTTGATAATATTGGTAGTAGAATCTATGCGCTGTTTGATGTGGATGGTTAGGAAGCCTGTCAGAATTGGGTTATTAGACTTGTGAAAAATTCTATAACCCTATTTTGTGCTAAGAAACTGGCATCGATACCTTCACGTAAAGTACTAGGGTTCTAAATCATGAGCTCTGTAGGGAATCTGTCAGCCGATAGGTAAATACCAACCGATTGCTGTTGCAATTTTCTTTTGATACCTTAAGATTTAGCACTCTCTCTTCTTTAAGCTACTTGCTTGTGTTTTTCATTTATTCATTCAATATGTGCGTCCGTGGTCCGTTATTGGCTTACCACGGCGTATTATTATGCTTGTCCAAAAATAAAACTGCTCCTACGGGGCCTTAAATGACTGGGAAAATTGGCTACGGGATACTGCAAATTGTCACCATTTGCAAACGGATATCTAAAAAACATGGTTACGCCAGAAAACACTGTAAAAAGGTGTAATTTTACCTTAGAACACCGAGGACACTATTATATCATTTTCAGCCGCCAGAGAGGAGAGAGAGCATGTGAATTATCAATTTTGCCCTAGGAGAGAGAAAGCAAACTTTGAACTGACATTCCTATTTCCCATTTCTTCCTGGTTCTTCTCTCCCCATTTCTTTTCTCTAGTCCTTTCCTCCGTTACTTTTCTCCTCGTGTTATTACTCTCTGCTGAAGCTCCTTCATATCCTTTTGGCTTCCTCTCTATTCCCCATTGCTTCATTTCTTCCTTATTCTTCTTTTCTTTTCTCCCCTACCTCCATTCTTTCTTGTTGGAGCTTTGCTCCCTAGTAATTTCAGCTGAAGCTTGTGCCATGGTTATTGCGCCATAGACACTGAACTTTCTTATTGTCAATTTTGCCCTATGAGAGAGAAAGCAAAACTTTGAACTGGCATTCCCATTCCCCATTTCTTCGTGGTTCTCCTCTCCTCATTTCTTCTGATGTTATTTCTCCCTACCGAAGCTCCCTCATGGCGCCTTCTTATGTGGTTCTTCTTTGGTCCCTCACAGCTTATAAAAGCGGACGCATGCCACAAATGAGATCACCACATCCTACTGTCTCTTCACCTCCATTGAATTGCATCACCACCGACCATAGCTCACCGGAGGGGCCCTCTATCTCCAACTCTGGTCATTTCGGCCCGTGCCGCCTTGGTGAGAATTGGTCCAATTCCTTTGGCCTCGAGCATCTGTGGCAGCCACTGATCTCTTCCCTACCCTTTGATTGAAACTTGAAGCACTATAGATCATCGACACCGTGACCATCTCTCCATCGCCTTAGGCCCTCGTCGCCGGCCAGCCTCGTCGCTACTTTGGCTCCTCCAACCACCTTGGTGAGTCTCCCTTAGCTCCCTAGCGCATATGATCCCTTTATTTTGCATTCATTTCCACTCCGACGCTGCTGCACCAACTAGCCTATGCATCTGGTCACTGGTTCTCGCCGTCGGCCCTCCTCCGTGCACCATGGCCCATGCCACCACCCCTTGTGGCACCTTCTTCCACCCGGGGACCCATTTTGGGGATCACCTTAGCACCACCATGGACCCTCGGTCGCCGACGAGCTTACCCCAACTCAGCGCTGACCTACTCTGTTTTGGCTCTGCCTTTCCTTCACCTCTTCTATTTTCCCCCCTCCCCTAAGTCACTTAAGGCAAAACGCCTGGTTGTTTAGCCGAGCCAACCATAAAAGGCAACAGCAGGTGCCATGAGGAGGGCGTCGGGGCGGGAGGTGGGCTAGTGACGGAGTGTAGCATCGCAGAGGCAAGCAAGGGCGTCGAGGCGGAGGAACCAGAGGTGGTCGCCCCCTGTGACGGCGGTGGAAGATCGGGACTTGCGGGTGTGTGAGATGCGTTGCTTGAGGCGAGCAAGCGAGGGGCACCCGAGTCTTTTTTGAAATTCTCTCTCCCTCCAGCCCAGAAATGATATAATAGTGCCTTTGGTGTCCTACGACAAAATTACATCTTTTTACAATGTGTTATGGCTTGGATTTCCGTTGGCAAATGATGATAATTTATAGTGTTATATAGCCAATGACTACTAGCCAATTGTTCCCATCTTATCCAAAAAAGTGGCAACTTTTGTTTTCATTCTTTTAGATTTTCAACATGAAAAGGTGCGTTATATACCACCCATAGTTGACCCAGTTAGCAAAATGCCACTAAAATATTTCGGTTTATTAATACCACTCAAAGATTGCATCGTTTACCAATTCAGTCGGTCAACTCTAAGGTTGCATTTGGTTCGGGGATAAAAATAACTAAGTTGGCTAACCCTAACCTAGGTAGGTTAGCTTAAACCCAATTTTTTTTGTCTAGAAATTAACCTATTTAGTCTAAAATACTGTTTAGCTGGATTAGGCATGTTAGCTGAGTAAGTAGCAGAAAAAATATACTATGGACATTTAGTTGCGTTGGATTAATTTTTTCCTCTTTTTTAGTGGGTTAATTTAATCCTAAGTTATGGTGTGTTGACTGTAGGATCGAGTATGAAGTCTGAGGGAATGAATGACTCTTTTAAAATTTTCTCTCAAATATTAATAACATGCAGCGAAAAACCAAATTCATATACCCATCAAATAACTAAGCTAAGGAATGCAAAATTCTACAAATCCAAACCGTCACCCGTTAGACCAGAATTTACAATTGGTCATACATGTATGAACAGTAATTTTAGGCATATGAATAGTGCTTTTCGGTCAAACCTTTAGCCTGTAGCAGTTAAACGGTAAAATTTGGCGAATGAACAGTGATTTCGACACTATTTCAAATCCAAAAATTTACGTAACTTTTTGATCTGATGATCCAAGTGATGTCAAACTTAGCATGCACCTTCTCTAGAATATCACAAACCTATTTCAATCAATGATCGAGAGAATGTCACCAAAGTTATGACCTTTTTTATTTTAGTGAAGGGTGCATCAAAATCGAGCAAAAGAGCTAAACTTCAATCTGCTTTTGCTCATGAGTCATAGATGGTTTAGGTGACCTAGGATGAGTTCTCACATGTCATAACTTTCTCTTAGGACCCAAAACGCCTACAAGAGCAAAACCTGAAAATCACCTTTCTCCTAAGGAAAACCAATCAAACTCAAAAATTCCTCTACATCAAGTCTAGATAGATGAGATCCTATCTTCATGAGATATCTCCACCTTTTACATGTCCTTGGCACCAAAAAAACTCAAGAGAAGAGATTCAAACAAGAAAGAGGACATGAGGGGATCTATGGCACAACTCACTTTGGCAAATCTTGGATGTTCATTTCATTTGGAGAGAAATATTTTACAACTAATCTCTTAGGATAGTAGAACTCAGCCTAGAGCACACACATAAGTTCTAACATAAGGAAACATTAACCCTAAACTTGGAGTCTTACATGGCTCAATTCAACACAAGGCTTATAAAGTGGAGGTTCCTCACCTCTCAATAAACCAGTCACTCCTTAGTGGATCACACCACTTATACTTGGAAAAACCTGGTAACCCACACATAAATGGGTTTTAGCATTACACACTTGTACGTTTTTCAAAACGCGATTTCTCAAAGGCTTCACAAGCCCAACAAGACATTTATCCATAAAGATGTGACCTAAACCACTTAGATCAGTGTTGTGGTTTTGTAAACCGTCACTCCATCCGGTTTGAGACTATGTCCTCAATTGTCACCCGCCGATCTTCATAAACGATACGATGCCCATGACGTGTCGCTAATATCATACGCTTGTATCGAGGCCGTCACCACTTGAAATGCTAAAGTCTCATGGCACTCTAACATCACTCCATAGTCCGTGATATTCAACATCTTATCATTAAGATCGTACGCTTGTTCTGAGAAACATCACTACTTGAAACACACAAGTCCAATGAAAACATCACATGCACGCAACGCCTCTTTACGAATCTTATCTTTCTCCCATTCTTCTCGTCTTTAGACGTTGCTCCACCTAAACTTACGCGACACACCATGGCCTTAGGATTCCTTCCATAGCCTCGGTCTCGTTACTGGCCGTAACAATCGTCACAGTACCTACACACCAAAGAACAAAGCAATCGATTGAGTACAAATGATATGCGCTTGACTCTCCATTAGTAAAATACGTATGGACACACGCTATGACTCCTACATGCATGGACTCCCTATGGTTAATTCTTGCACAGCACCCGCCGTGACTAACAATGCATGGACACCGCCATGACTCATAACCAACACCATAGAACCAATAGAACAACTCAACTCAACAAACCTACACTGGGACCGGTTGAACCACCACAAAGCTTGGCCAAAGTCCACTGGTTAGACCGCCACCAGAGGCCGATCTGACCACATGCTCCTAGCGGTCATACCGCCTAGCCAGACTGGTCTGACCAGGACTCCAGAACATGACACGTCGAAATTCAACTTCATAAAAATCAAACTCAAGCAATGAAAGCGACATATGACTAATATCAAATACTCATCACTCGCATGGGGTTACCAGCACATGGTCTTAGATTGACAATCAAAACTTGACCGAGCAGGCGCTGTCGACTTGTGAGCAATAATCAGCCAATGAAGCTCATCCAAACAAGTCCCTAGCGGGTTATTTGCTTGTCGAATAAATAGACCATCAAACTTCAAGGTAATAAGACTTCCCCTTCTCTCAAACACGTTTCCTCGTGAATACCCTGCGTGCCAGTTATCGTAGGGGGTTCTGGTCCCTCCTCGCCCTCCCCGTTACCACCCTCGAGTCTCTTCAAGAACTTGAACGCAGTAGGTCGACAGATCGGGAGGAATTGAGGCCCACCAACTCGCAATTCCCAATCCATAATTCGACTGCGATTCAACCCGATTCGACCACCGCGGCCATGGACACAATGGCCATCACTGAGCTCGTCTTCGGACAGCATGGACGACGACGACGTCCATCCCACTCCACCCATTCCTCACAACCTCTACCGCCAACTGCGGTTGTTGTGCCGGCGAGCGTATTCAAGGCTTCAAGCAAGAGATGAGACTTTACCAAGCCTTTACTTGGGCTTAGATTGCACTAAGACTTCTTTGTTTTGGGCTTAGACTTGTAAGCATCTAGGCCTCTAATTAGTTTTTTTTATGTGACTTTGGTGATTAACGACTTCTAAATCATTAAGACTAACTTTATATTGAGGATAATGAAGATAAGTTAGGTCCTGATGATGGATATGTGTTATTCTTTAACTTTCATGGATCCCTATGTATGCAAATGATGGCAAAGCATGTTTTTTTTAATGAAGATTAAGGACCATGTGGCTAGAAATGATCGAAGGAGTCTAGTGTGGATCATATAGTTGATAGGTTTTTGTTTTTACTTTAGCCGTACTATTAAGAGGGTTTGAGGGTAGCAGCTTAACTTGGTTAGGTTGGTAACTAGTTGTGATGTGCACTAGGTCTTTCTAGCTCAATTCTAGTCAGAGAGTACCAAGTATCAACTTTTGGTTGTGAGGATTTCACAGTTTGGATAAAAAATCAACTAGGTCATAAAACATAATGGAGGTGGATTATCCAGTTCAGACGTACCATCTGTCTAGAGAAGGTGTTTTCTGTGTTTCTGAAAATTTACATAGAGACGAATAATCTTGATCAACCCGTATCATTGAGGTGTATCATTAGTCCAGAAAGGATGTTTTTGGTGCCCATGGTATTTACACAAGGGCATATTATCCGGAATGAGATGTACCATTGGGCCGTATCATCTGCCTAGAGATTGTTTTTGGACATATTGAGAGACGGATGATATGGCCTGAGGAGTACCATTGGTCAAGAAGGGTTCAATTTGAGTGAAACATTGAGGCGAATGATTCGAGTCAAGACGTATCATCAACCTGCACCATTGTTCCAAAAGGCTCCATAGGATAAATACATAGAGGTGGATGATACGGCTCAGGCGAATGATCCGGATCACTCAGATTATGTAGGTCGAGGTGTATGATCCGAATCAGTATAACGGCTAGTTTTTGAATTGTTGAAGTTGAGGAAAATTGAACTGAGGTGAATTATTCGGATTTGCATGCACTTTTGAGAAAATGTGTGAAACGGCCAGTTTTTAAATGAAGAGACTATATAAGTGAACCATGGGCGTTTAAGTTAACTCTCTTGAGACTCTAAAATAGTGGCTTGCATATTAGGGAGTTTAAGGGCACTCTAGAGCTTTCAAGTTGAGATTTTGAGTGTGTGAGAGAGTAGACTACCTTAGTGTGTATCACTTCTAGTTGTTTGACCATGTTGGGTTCAAGCGACCTCTTTAGGCTTATTTCTTTTGGAATTCGATGATTCCTAGACGACTTGGTGGCGTGCTCTTGGTGATCTTCCAAGGAGGAGCTTGTGGAAAGTACTGGAAAGGTTGTAAAGGCTTAAAGTCCATCTATCTGGAGTAGGGAAGGACTACCATTAGAATATCGCTTGGATCCTTACGCTGGTTCAAGTGAGAGCTAGACTTGCAAGAATGCTCCAGCGAAGATTAGTGGAGATTGTCAAATCTCCGGGACCTCAGTAAAAAATTTTTGGTTGTCTCCTATCCTTTTACTTTACCGTATTTATATTCTTGTTATTTCAATTCTTAGATTATTAGACTTGTGTATGATTAGAATTTAGGTTGCAAAACTTCACTAGCATGTTTAGGAGTTGATTGATCACACTAGCAAACCTTAGGCACTTTGGTTGGAAATAGCTTCTAGTTTGCTTTAGTTTGTTAAATTTAGCCTAGTTCGAAAAGGATAGTTAATTTGCCCTTCTACTCTGGGCATCCGCTCCACTTCAAGACTGGATTGAACAAAAGAAGGGACTTGTATCGGGTTTGTGCTGGGCTTCGGCACAATAGTAGCATCCATAGGTTTGGAACCCAGTTCCTGAAGCGCGTATTTCATCGCACATCTTTACCAAAGCTCTCCCTTTTTTTTTTTTTTTGGCGAATCAGGGGGCTAAATTTCCTTACTCAACAGTGGGAGTGCAGTCCTGGATCAGACAACTACAAAGAAAGCCGGGCACTCGGCCTATCCCCAGATGCCTGCTTAGCACATAAATGAGCACCGAGAAACCCCTGCCAAGCCCCCTGAACTTCGCAGAGGAATTGTCCCAGAGGAATTCGCAGATAAATGAGCACAGTAGTAGGCTAGTTTCCATGCCGTTCAGCCGACCAGGCCCATTGTCCCAGAGGAATTCGCAGGATGGCTCTTGCGTCTGGAGCGAAGAAAATTGACCTTACGGCATGTTCATTCCACATCGCTAAGTCATCAGAGGAGAAGCTCTCCCTTATGCACATGTTATCTGCTCAATAAAGTATACAGTTTGCAACGATGCAGCAAAGAGATCAAGGACCAAACATAACAGTCCAAAACTTCGCCTTCTTACACAAGACAAACCGCAAATATGTTACGTAAAGATCAAACATAAAAAGAACTCTTGCAGAAAATCGCAATGTTACTCTAGAATCGTTTGACTTCCGATAGCATGTGTAAAAGCACGCCAACGATCAGATATCTGTGGCCGTAGTAAAAATTCTACATACAAGAGGACGGCGAAACAAAAGATTGCATTGAAGGAAAGCACCACCTAAGTTTGGCTCTTCACTTCTTGTCCTCTCTAAGGACGACATAATTGTGCCCATTAGTCTTCTGTATCTTCGAAATTTTCTTCAGAATTTCAGCAAAGGCATTCTTGTCCTGCAATGCAAGACGAACTGGCATCAAAACACACATTGAGCTGAAGGAAAGCCACACAGCTGCTAGAAAGAGCTTCATATTTGACAGTTTTATCGTACACATGAAATATCAGTGTACAGAAGTAAGAAATGTGACCCTATAAATAAGATTTATATGCTGAAATTATATGACTTTTGAAGGTCACCGTAGCAAATTATATCAAAGTACCATGCTTGCTTTCCAATTGAACTATCCCCAATGCCCCACCACCGATAAGGTTCAAGAAACTGAGTTAGCTTCATGCATAATGTTAACAAATCATAACTAAATCCTTAAAAAACTATTATGAGTTTATGACAAAACAAGACTAACAAATTCCTAATGTGAAGCTGAAGAAGCTACCTCTGGACCTCGTAGTCTAGACTTAAATCTGGATACTAAATCTTGCGTAGTGACTGGAGCCACTGCAAGAACAGTCCTGATTTCATCCTCTGTAACAGGAGATACATTCGTGCCACTTTTTGATGAAGCAGAGGCCTTAGATGTGGGTTTTGAGGACGATGATGCCTCGTCTTTGCCGCCTGATGCTTTGGTATCCTATAAGAAAAAAAATCAGTTAGATACTAAATCAAAAGAAGAACGTACTTGTAAGAATTTTAAGGTTCATCTTTTTCACATATTTTAAGCGAATAGATGACTTACAGATTCCACCTTTGCTTTCTTTGAAGCTGCACCACCAGATGCTTTTGCATCATCACCGCCCGATTTCCTCTTTTGCCTGGATTTGGATGTAGGAGGTGTGCTACGAGCATGTCCTGAAGAAGGTGTTGGTTTAGCTGGGCTGTTATTTACAGGTTCATCTTTGGGTTGATCGTTCTGTTTTGGAGCAAGCACTGGAGATGACTCGTCTTCCTGTTGGATGTAGAAAAGACAAACTTAAACTCCTTATCAAAAAGAAAATAGCATGCTTTCCTACGAACTACACACTCCTAACGCATAGTGAAAATAAAATATTGAAATTCCAAGAGAATAAACCATTACATCATCATCTTCATCATCCTCATCGGCATCTGACTCATTTAGTCCAGCAGCACGCCCAAGCAGCTTTTTTAATTCCTTGCCGGACTTGCTCAGACCACCTTCTTCTTCATTCTCTTCATCATCCTGGAAGCATCATAATTAGAATATTGGCATTTTGCTATTGATCAATAATTATCACCCAAGAAAAGATGCAAGTACCAAGCAATAGCCCAAAAGGGGGAGGGGAAAAAAGGAGCAGTATATTTGTTTCGAATAAGCTTCACACAAGAACATTCATATATGCCTATTCTTGTGGCTCTAGCAGCATATTTGCTAGAGATGATTTCTCATAACTCTGGCCAGCATGCAATACTCAGTTCTTTTTTAAAAAATTAATCGGGAAGAAAGATATCTAATACTTTAGCATTAAACAGAAATCTTATCAAAAGGCACAGAAACTTCCCACTACTGAATCCTACGATTTATGGCCATGGTAAGAAAACACCCAACTTATCACTTCATGTCATGAAGCCACATGTGGATTGCCGCTGTTGCACCAGGCATGCATGCTAACAGCCAGAAAAACTTGGATAAAAAGTATGGGCAAATATCTTCCCCATATGGATATTTACAAATGCTCATAACTTGCATTTATAGATGTGCGCAAACAGAGCTTGACAAGAAACTGGAACATTTGCGAATATAGGAAATACTAGTAACACATTCATAAGCATACTAACAAGACATCACTAAAAGAGGAATATGCTAGTTATTTTTGTCGCCTTTTGTGAACCATCTCATACACATTCCCATTTAACCTAGAAATTCATTATATCGATTTTCAGTATTGATTAGAGGGTGTTTTATGAGACAAAAGATTACGATACGAGATACAAATTTAAACTCATAAATATTTCTACAATAGTGTATATCTCTATCTACCTGCTTAATTTCAGGTGGAGCAGGAATCTCAGGAGCTAAATCTGCCCGTTCCTCTGGGTCGATATCCACAGCCTCATCATCATCAGTGAATGTTTCTTCATGCTCCCAGTCATCACCTGATAAAGGCAAGTCCCCACTAACATAGCAATCTAGGCCTTAGAAATATGCTCATGATATATACGCATTATTAATATTTTCTTTGCAGCGCAAACATTTCTATCTATGCTGCAATAGAGCAAATGAATCTCAATATGATGGTCTGACGTTGCTAGGATTTAGTAGGCTATTAGCACATCTGAACGGAAGAAAAATGTGGGATCCTTGTTCAAGGTCATCGAATGAAAATATGGTATGTATTGTGTAAAGAAGATTAACAGCCACACAGAGCTACCACAAACATATGTTTCATAGTTCATAATATATATTGTTCTCACAAAAAATATACAAATATATTAGATTGACAGTATGAAATGTATTTCTAATTTGAAAGATATTAGGCATTCAATCACCTGAGACAAGGCATTGTATAATAATTAATAAGCCAATAACAATTATAGCTCCTAGACAAAAGAAAGAATACCAAACAGAAATTGCATGCTCAGAAAAATAAGGGTAAAAGTTTTAAGGTATTATGCAATGATAGAGTATGAAATAGTGATGTGTAGGTCAGCTTCAGAAGTATTCAAATATGAGGAAAGTTGAGAAGCATACCTTTCTCAATTTCATCATCCAAATCAAAGTCTAGATCTTTTCCACCTTCCTCATCGTCATCCATACCCTTTTTAGTGAGCCCAAGCCTATTTTTGCGTGAGGCTTCCTCTTCTTCATCCTCCTCACCTTTATCAGAATTATTACCCTCCTCATTATTTTTCCCTTTCTTGGGACGAGCGCTTTCTTTTTCCCCATCATTTGTAGCCTCTAGTTTCTTCATGTCTGAACCAAAGGCAGCTGGCCCATTCATAGCTGCTTTCATCATCCAGCGTTCATAACCAGTCGCACTGGTCTTTCTCTTATTCATCTTCTCTTCAGCCTCTTCCAGCGTCAGTTGTTTGTACTGTGCAATTTTACTGAAGTTATACCTGAAATAAGGATAGAACCAAGGAATGAATAGAACATTAATTCAGCAAGGCAAAATTCTATCTAGCTTTAATTCTCAAACACAAAATAAGCACTATTATGACCATTGCTAATTCTTTCATTGAAGTTTCTGCAATACTGAACATCTTTGTGAAACTTGACTCCTGTTGCTAACATTGTGTATTCCAGTCACAAGAAGTGCTGTCCTAGAATGCGTGCAGTAAATCATTTTAACTTTGACCAATAATAACTTGCTTAGACATATGAAAATTATTTGACTAAATTTTTATAGAAAATACCTTCATAAGATTGTATTTTTGTAGAATTTTCGATTATATGACAACAAAAATCTAAAGGCCAAAGTTGCATCCGTGGGACTTTGAAAAGTAAAAAATGAGGTACATGGATGCTGATCTAGTTTACACAATAGAAAGCACAACAAAATTTGCAACAAGTGTATTACCAGGAACCAGCAGGAAACGCATGAAATTCCCTGCCATGCAACATTAACAAATAGTATGTAGCTGTTGATGACTGTGATCCCTCCATTTGACCTTGATACTGATATTGGCCAGTTTCATCTTCCAAAATCCATGGCTTTTTGTTGTATTTCTCCTGTTGTTTCCAAATATACATGCACATAATTAACAGAGCCAACCACACAAACTTTGCACCAACTTTTAGAATTGCTAAGGCTCAAAACAAGACACTGTAGAACGAATTTTATCCAGAACATGGTGCAGAAAATGGTGACATACTGACATTTGGTTCAAGCAAAGTAAATAAACTAGGGGGAGTATCCAGTGTAAACCAATAGCTAGGTGCTATCATGCAAACTTACATGTGAACCATTGGACAAGATTTGGATGCATTGGATTTACATAGACTCGAAGTGGTGGGATCCCTCGTGTATGATTTTTTCAATCTGGCATCTGCAATTTGCAAAATGCTCATGCATCATATGCATGTGGTCCTCAAGTACACTTATATCTAGTTCATCCAAATTACATCCAATGGCCCACATTGGGAAATGCATCATGCATGACATCAGTTTGCCCTATATGTCCCCAATAAACTATTCACAAAATTTGACAAAGAAATTATAACTATCACAAGAAAGAAATGAAAATGAAGAGGAGAACTCCTAATTTGATCCTCTAGTTTTGGGTCTTATAACCTTTTGACCAAACTTTTCAAAAATCATTTTTTGTCCGTTGACAATTAGTCCAAGTCCTATTTTGGGCATCTCATGTCAGCGACATGTAGGCCCTGGTACAATGTCAATGACACCAACATTTAGATTTCCTTTAACTGGAGGACCAAAATGGGGACTAGATTGAAAGTTGGAGCAAGATAGCACCTTTTTCCAAAGTGAAAAATGTATGGCTTCATCATTTTGTTTCATATCATTTTGGTAAATGGACAATGTAATGTTACACTGGTACATCTGATAATTAACATACTTCACCACGACAAGCAGGAAGACTCAAAATGCATATTCTCTTTTGTACTGGAAAAAGTGTTGAATTGAACAATGATGATCACATACCCGCATATTCTCAGTAAGCTGCCGTCCTTGTATGCCCTCCTTATGAAGAGACCATTTGTTCTCAGCACTCTTCTTCTTTGAGAAAGGAGGTAAACCAGTGACAAACCTTCCAATAGAGAAGGTCTTATCTGTAGTAGCATTTGCCCGTACATTGTATTCCTGCAAGAGAAAGATTAACACTGAGGACATCATAGTGTAAACAGATGAATCAAATAGTGAGCCCACAAAATGCCCAGTACTGACAAACCACATGTTTCATGCTGTAGACAAAAAATAACAATCTATCTGAATAATTTGCAAGGGATAAACCACAGCACTAACAATATATTCCACGTGACCTGCATCAAATGGACTTCCATGTTAGCACTTAGCATTCACCCACAGTGGCCACAGCTAGTTTCCATTCCAATTTAGCTTCCGAAGGACTTTGGCATAAACAGATTAGCAATGTAACTAATACAGTACATATAGACCCAAACTGGTGTAAGATTAGAGGCACTAAAAATATTCACAAGAAGGTCTTATTAATTTGAGTGATAAAATCATCACGTCCTCCAAGTTACATTCAGTGGCGGACCCACCGGGGGGTCAGGTGGGGCTGGCGCCCCCCCTACGCCGGCCGCTCCCCCCGGCCCCCCGGTATAGGACCGCGCTCTAGTCCTCTCTCGTCGCTGCGCCCGTCTCCGTCGTCGCCCACCCGCTCTTCGCCGACTTGGTGGCCTCGCTCCCCCCGCGCTCCGCTCCCTCCACGCGCACTCCGCGCGCTGCCAGGACCCCACCCTCCCTGGCCGGCGCCTCCGCCTCCAGAGCGACCTAGACATCGCGGCCTCCTCGCGCACTCGTGGTCCCGTTTCCTCCATTTTGTCCCGTCCGTTTCCACGTCCCTAGGGTTTAGTTTGGTGACTTTGGTCTGAGGCTTCAAGTGTTGCGGCTTTGTTCTGATTCGGTGCGCGTGTAAGCGTGGGGTTCGGTCGGATTGCCGATTAGAGATTTGGGAGCGGTATTCTTATGTGGGATTTAGTATTCGTGATGCTCGCTTTAGTAAGCTTCCCATTTGCATTGGGGTCGTTTGCTCGATTGGTGTGGCTCTAACTAGAGTTTTATTTTCCATTTTCTTCCATACATTGCTTTTTTCAACACGGCAAGTACTGGCTAATTTGATTCGATGCTTATGTGATGGAATCAAATGTTATGTGCTAACGTTCAACTGATTATAATAGGTTTTGGAGGATAGAATTTCCCTTATCAACCAACTTGAGGATTCCTCTCAGTTTTCTGCAGATGATCTGGGCCTAATACTCAAAAGCCTTGCTGTATCCTTCCCCCCTTGCCGTTTTATCTTGGTATGCTTCCCTAATGCATGTTATGTATGAATCATAGGAATGATATAGTACTATAGCAGCATCCGACATTCCAATGGAGCTCAGAGTTCCTCATTATGCTTGGTGATATGCACTTGTCAAATTGTCGTAAGGATATATGACTGCAATTCTGCAAATGCTGTTGGCGCACACCAGACTGAATCTGTTGCTGTTGGCGCACACCAGACTGAATCTGTTGAAAAAATCTAGGACAACAATACTCTTATACTCCTTCCTGTAGACTGTAGTAGTGTACTAGTGTAGTAGTGTAGTATACTCAGTAGATAGTAGTCAGTACTCAGTAGTCGCTTCATAGTGATGCTTTTGTGTACAATATGAACTATAGTAGCTCAACCATTTTTGATATGAGAATGTTGCTATCAGAATATGTTGTTAACTCTAATTCATATGGTAGTCCCTGATATTTTTCTAAGATCTCTGTTTTTTTATTTGGTACTTATCCTGTTCATGTTTTTATTCTGTTATAAGTTAGCCCCCCCTTTGATTTAGTTCTAGGTCCGCCACTGGTTACATTGGTCCAGTCCCACAAGCAAGTGATTGTTCTAATAATAGGTAACTTAAGCAGCCCCCAACATCTAGTAAAAGCAACCATTCTTGCACATAATGTGGTTATTGCTCGTCACTTCAACGTCCAGCAAACATGAACAGCAACTAGATCCTGACAAATTTCTCTTCCTCTTCATATGTATAATCTTCTTAACTGATTTGAATTGTTGAACGTTTTTTTGTGCCATACTGCCATGATACCCGTCAAACAGTAAATTGAATAATCGAGTATCTCAAATTAACAAGCTCAACGTGGAAATTTCTGATCCCATCAACGTCCCAGACACAGCGATAAGCCAGTGACAGTCGATCCAAAGTCCTCACCAACCCCGCTCCATTTGAGTCCGTATTATTAATTTATTATTGTCCTAAGACAATGTAAATTCGGGTCCTTAACATACTGAACAAGAGAATTCAGCTCATAGGGGAGTCGAAACCCTAAAGCGCACAATCAAGCATCTCAATTCCTGAACTCTCGACCCCCACGGACACAAACCGCACCACACCACACCCAGCTACCAAAGTAGCCGAAACCCTAGATCGAGAGCGCACACGGACCCCACACCAGCGCGGGTCACCCACACCCGCGCGCGCGCGGAGATGGACGGATCCATACCCGGATGAGGTTGGTGATGGGAGCGGAGCAGACGAGGCAACGAGCGCGGGAGAGAGCCATGGACTTGCCGCAGGAGCTGCAGAGCGTGGTGTGCTTGCAGCCCGTGCCGTAGAGGTCCGACGGCGAGCCGCAGCCCTCGCACGCCGGCTTCAGCACCAGGTCCACGCTCCCCATCGTGGCGGCGAGGAGCGGTGGGGGCGGAAGGCGGGCTAGGGTTCCGGCGAGGAGTGGTGGGGAGCGGTCTGGGTCTCGTCACTCTCGTCGAGTGCGGTTTGGTAATGGAAGTGGAGGGATTGGTAGGTTTGTTTTTGTTGGAGATTGGGATTTTGATTCGAACGGACGGACCGGACGAACCAACCTCCGGTCTGTGGGCCTCACGCAGGGAAACTTATCGCCGAAATTTCGGCATTTATCAGAATTACCACTGGGTCTCGGTAAAAATTTTAATCAGTCAAAAACTTTCATTGAAGCTTGAGCTTAAATTATATAAATATAATGGAAATGTCACATGCTAAACTGAGGGTCCGTTCTTTGTAGCTGTGGTTTATGATTTTTAGCTAAAATTTTTGAATTTTGGTTGCTTGCGACAGATATTACGGAGGGAGACACTCGTTTGCGATTTTGGCTAGTATAGATGTTGGGCTTTTAACGATATTACAATTAATTTATAGACCCCATCTTGAAAAAATACTCCGTTTGAAAGTTAAGTACTATAGTAAAAATAAAAAATAGATTTCAAAAACTGAAAAGAACAAGCCCTGAATATACCATCTAGCCCAACGGCAAAGATCATGGCTTACTTGTGCTAGGCCATGGAATAGAATCCCAGCTTTGCTCTCCTTATTTTTAATTTTAGCGAATATTGCTCTCACATGTGTCCCACATCTTAAAAAGACGAAAAAAATAGCATCTTACAAGAATGTGAGTCGTGCGTGCATTTTGGTAACCGATGGCTATCAGACTCCGATAAAAATCTCAATTTGATGCATTTTCCTCGGCGTCATGTGAGTGGGCGTCCACTGAACTGGATTCATCTGCACGACACAGTTTCAGTGGAATCCTACTATAAAACTAATCCTGGTGAAACTTTTCCGAGCACCGTCTCCTAGCTATCCAATTTCCCAAACTAAGAGTGGGTTCTTTTGATCTTAGACTTATAGTTTATAGTTATGTTTTTTTAATTCTGATCTGTTCATGAGAGGCAGTACGCAGAGAGAAATAGCCGCATGTTATTTTAACCAGTGCAGCTGAACTCGGTACAACTTGTATTATAATTTACTTGTAAACCATGCCTTCAAAATATACCGTTTAACAGTGAGTTATTAAAGAAATAGAAGCCAAAGTCTAAGCATAAGCCAAAAAGAACCGAGCTTGAATTCACTATTCCCTTGTTCATCATAAATAAAAGTCGTTGGATCATAGAATTGCCAGATGTTGTCCGTCCAATTTGCTCCCCTCACACACCTGTCATACCACACATGGGAAGAAAACAGAGGCTGTCAGTGGGTTATACAACTTAAGGCCCACGTGTCAGCTGCCGACTATCCAATTTCACTGACTGAATTCATTGCTACTCTGTTCATCGTAATGAAAGTTGTCTGATCCTACAGTAGTCGGATGTTGTTCGTCCGATTTGCTAATTATAAATAAAAGTAGCAACAACATGATAATTTATCACTATAGAATAGTCACTACTAAGGTATTTTATGATGATATAATATTTTGCCATAAATTATAATCGTACTACTGACAACATTATAGTTTATCACTATAAAATCATCACTACTAAGATGTCCTAAGACGACATAACATATTGACACTATTTGTAAATGAAGTAGTGACAAAACAATAGATCGTCGCTGTAGAGTTGTCACTACTAAGGTATTCTGTGATGGTACAATATTTTGCCACAAATTATAATTGTGATAGTGACAACGTAATGGCTCATTACTATAAAGTCATCACTACTAAGATGTCCAACGATGACGTAACATTTTGACACTTTTTATAAAGAGAAAACTGGGTATATACCACTAAAATGTACCCACTTTTGATATCTATCGCAATAAAATTTTGGTTCACTTTAATACCACTAGAATGTGCAGATCTTTGGCAATATAGCACTCTATCACCCTCTGTCTCCCCTCCAGTTACTACTCTCATGAATTTACAGCTTTGTCCATTAATAGGCTCAGTAGACTACAACATATTGGCTTTACTACACCACATCCTTCCAATTTGAGTCTGCCCCCTCCTTCTCAGCACTCCTCCCATGAGGTTCAAGTAGGCCGTCTCCTAATAAAATCATGAGCTATCGCTGCCTAAGGTATCAACCACTGGTAACGCCGCCACCCCTACCATAGGTAGTCATGTAGGTCCTCTCCCCCTTGTATGGTATTCTAGGTGGTCTGATTTGGTGGCCATATCATCTTTAACCCCAAATTTGTTGGGAACTGCAGAGAAGAGAATGCGACACCCTAATTCGAGCTAGTGAATGTTGAGAGAGATGGACGCTACAATGAAAAATGACAGGTAAGGATCAAATGCCTCTCACAAAGGTTTTCGATTTTTGCATTAGATTAGTGATAGGGCAAAGTTGAGGAGAGTGCATAACTTGTGAGAAACGAAAACATTGGATTGAGCACTACATCCTACAAGAAGTAGTGGTTTGAGTACATGCTACAAACACTATGGATCTGTTATTTAACTCCATGATGTATGTTACAGGGTTGATTTTGTTGATGAGTTTAGAGTAAATGTTCATGTCAAATCATATGGGACCTTCAAGGAAAGTCGAAAAGAGTACTACAAGGGGATAACTCTAGACTGGATGGTAAATTTAATAACATTCTCAATTTTAGATTTGGTAATGAAGGTAAAGGAGTATTATTCATGGGATGAAGATTAGGATGCTACCTTTTGGTACTATGGGAATAAAACGTCATGGAGAGATTGCTCAGTGATGGCCAGTTACTTCAATTGTTTGCACAAAATAGAAGGGCAGGGGTTGTGAATTTGTTCACGACAATTGACAAATGTGACTTATTCACCCAAGAGAGACAGAGAGAAATGAGAGGAGAGAACGAGAGCCACATACCCCCCCTAAAAGTTACAGAGAGAGAGAGAGAGCCTCAGAGCCACAAAGAGAAAGAGAGGGAGCCTGAGATCCACACGAAGACCTAAGAGCTACAAACAGAATGTGCAGTTTGGAGCAGGCTGTATTGGTGCATACACCATTGTGGAGGATATGAAGTATCAAAACAATGCTCCTGAAGTTCAAGAGCAGGGTAGGGACAATGATGATGATTTTCCAATTGTGGTCAATGAAGAATAGAGATACTTTCTCGGAGAAGAAGAAGCACACCCACAGCAAGATGCTACACAACAACATGATGTTGCCTAAGAGGATGATGTTGCCCAACAGGAGGAGGTTGTGTTAGATTATAACCCACACTTTGTATCGAATGATGAAGAATTGGTTGATACTACATATACAACCATTATTGTGCATGACAGAGATAACCCTTTCATGCAGATTGAGGCATCATTTTGTTGATAAGAGTGCTTTCTTGCTGGCTTTGAGTTAGCACACAATAAAGGGAGAGTTTGGCACATCCTTGACTCATATAGTGACAAGGAGAGATATAGAGAGAAGTGTGCTTACAAAGGTTGTAATTGGACAATATATGCCAAAAAATTTATGGCAGCACAACATTCATGGTATATGCCCCTAGGATGTTAAATTTTCTCTGTTAATTTTTATTCTATTGATGAGTATTATCTGATATTTTAAAAACAAATATAAGTCAGGAAGGTAGGCCCGAAGCATGAGTATCCTACAACTAGCAAGATCAAGGGCAAGCAAGAAAATACAGCGTGGATAGCAGATAGGGGAAAGGACATATTGAGGGAGGATCCATCTCTTGGGACAAAGAAACTACTATTAAGGATGTAGTCTTAGTTTAATGTGGATCTATTTTACAACAAGGTATGGGGCAGGAAGGAGGAGTGCTTTGAATGATTTGCATGGCACATAGGAGGATAATTTCAAGATGTTTTGGAAGTTCAAGGCAATGATTGAGCAAAGTCGTCGCCAATGCCGCTCCTCCACCCCTTCTCCGTGCCGCTCCTCCACCAGAGCTACCTCGTCGCCAATGCCCTCACTCCACCGCCACTACGTGCTCGTCGCTGGCCACCTCGGTTCACCGCTGCGCCTTGCGCCAAGGTGCATCGAATTCCCCTCCTCCCCCTCTTGCGAACGCCCAAGTTGTCGCGCACTGCCGCACGCCAGAGCTCCGGTGGCCATTGGTCCTAGAGTAACAAATTATCGTGAATAGCCGTGTTTGTGGTCATGGACATGTTGGGTATGATTTTTCATAGGACTTTGGTTTTATAAAATCTAGTTTATGGACGTATGTGAGATCTTTTAAAGATGATCCGGGTGGGATACCCGTGGTTATATTAGTGTTAGGTTGGTGCCTATACCAACGATATTATTTCAATTAAAGTGTTGTTTTCATTTATTGTATTAAATTCAGTTTTTGCACTTACTTTATAGTATTTACTTTAATATTGCTTTTTCACATAAGTAATCATAATATGACTTATATTGTTAATTCTTATGCATGCATTAACTCTGTTAAACCTCTTGGTGTAACTTATGAAGTACTTTATATGCCCACCTTGCTTAAATCTGTTGCCAGAGGATGACATCATCGACTACGGTGAAGATTGCGATGAATAGGCCACGTCCTACAATCATTCGCCTGTGGACAAGTAAGATGGGTTGCTCCTTGTTATTTATCTTTTTTGTTTGGCCATGAGTCTTTTTTATTGTAAACTTGGTCATATGGCCTATACATTTATTTTAATAATAAAGATGTTTGTTATGCATGATATGTATCCCTGTTATCCCTATGTGTACTAGCTTTTCCTAGGACTAGCGTGATTTACACAGAGAATTACAGAGTTGTTGTTCTGGGATCCGATAGCCTTGCCTCTACATTGAGAAATCCTCTATCCCTTAAGAGAAAATTGAGAAGGGACAGCTAGAGGATGCTCCTCCAAGAAAGTGTGGTGGGAGGAGCATAGGGTGGCGGTGCTTGGAGCCGGTGGGCCTCAAAGGAGGGATGACACGAGAAGGGGCGATGGGAGATGCAGAGGAGGGCGGTGGTGAAGCAGGTGCTGGGAGGCGGTAGCGAAGCATCGCTGGGAAGAGAAGATGCGAGGATATATAGTTTGGTGAAACAGGTTAGTGCCGAATGAGTCACTGTTAGGGAGGAAGTAACGGAAGTGGTATATTGCCAAATAGCTGCACATTTCGGTGGTATTAAAGCGGACCAAAATTTTATTGTGGTAGATATCAAAAGTGGTACATTTCATTGGTATGTACCTAATTTTCTCTTTTATAAATGAAGTAGTGACAAAATGAAAGTTTGTCACTATATAGAGTCATCATATCCAGTGACGACGTTATGTTTTGTCACTGATTGTTGGTAGAATAGTGAGGAAAACAATTTTTGTCACTGTAAATAGGGCATATAGTGAGAAAACATGCTTACGCCACTAGATTTCGTCACTACAATGCCAATCTCTTGCACATTAGGCATTGTTAGTGAAATTAAGTGAACAATAGTGTTTGGCACGTGTAATGACTAAATATTTTTGGATATTCCTTAAAAAGTCCTTTTTCAGATTGTATTTTTTTATATTGTAGGTAACATCACTGATTAAAGAGGGCTAGTTAAATAGGAGCGACTAGCGTTCAATGTTCATGTCAATTGTCACCAATTCTTGTCTCATTTGTGGAATCACAACAACGCAAAACCATGCTAATGTGGCGAGGCACTAAAGCGAAGTGGTGAAAAACTAAGGTATTAGTTTTCAGAAGGAAATTATCGAAGTTTAGTTCGGATGAAATTTTGTTGTAGAACTAAATTTGAGTTAATGTATATGTAATTTTCATTTGTGTTGGCCAAATATATATTCATGTGTTTGATATTCATGCTAGGTTAGTGACTAAAAATATTGTTACATTACACTTTCTTCTACACTGGTGTCAACTTAGCCGGCGGTATTCCCTATATCCAATTTCCGACTTCACCCCAGCTCAAAAGCAAACCCTCTCCTCTCACCATTTCCTATCCCCTACACAAACTACAACCACCTGTACATCATATGTGTAATTGTTTCGGCATAATTGCCACTTATCTCCGTCATCACCTCTTCTTCATCGCTATCTCCACATCACCATTCTCACCATCAATAACCTCTCGCGGGCCACGATTGACGACGTTATCACTTTGTCACTGTCTCGACCTTGAAACCATTATTGTCGTCTTCATCTCTGCTGCTTACATCAATCTTTTGTGACTATACCATTGTCTCCGAAAGGCATATGACATATTCTTTTTTGTTGCGACTTATCGCTTTTGGCTGAAATTTTTGAATTTTAGCTGTTTGCGATAGATATTACAGAGAAAGATACTCGTTTGCAATTTTGGATAGTACAGATGTTGGGTTTTTAACGTGTACTATAATTAACTTGTAGACCCTATCTTAAAAAAATACTTCGTTTGAAAGTTAAGTACTGTAGTAAAAGCGTAAAACTATTTTGAGAAGCTAAAAAGAACGGGTTCCATGACTAGAAAGAAAAGAGGTTACTTTGTTTGTTGGCTTTGAATATGTGACATTCTTCAGTCTGTTAGTGAAAAAGTACTACCGTGCTTCGTAAGATCTGCTGCCTTCACAAATTTTTTTTGAATATATGTTAAAAGTATGCGTATGTGTGGTGACGTTTGTGGGTGTGAGTTACGCGTGCGCGCGTCTGCCTTTACCATTCGAAAGAAAGGCATAACTAGAGAAAACGAAAAAATCGAACCAGGAAAAAATCGCGACGCAGCAACCCCCTCACCTCCCCCGATGGCTGACGCCTCTTCAAGCGGCGGCGCGCCGCGCCCGTCGGCCTCCCCCTCCGCCGTCAACCCTCCGCCGTCGGCATCCCTCGACGGTGGCCTCCTCCTACGTCTCCTGCAAAACCCTTCTCCCCACCCGCACCCCCAAAGCCCCGTCCTGCCCCCCGGCGGGCCGCACCCGTTCTTCGTCGACCCCGCCGTCGCTGCCATGGGCCCCCTATTCCCCCCCTCCCCCTCCGCCACCCCGCCGCAGCTGCATGGCGGGGGCTTCACGTGGCCCTCCCCCTCCCCCTCCGCCCAGCAGCCGCAGCTCCGGTTCCCCGATCCCCGCTTCGCGCAGCCCCTGGATCCCTACGCGGCGCGTGGAGTCGGCGGTTTCGGAGCCGTGGATGGGGTCGCGGGGAGCAGGGCGGAGAAGCTCAGACCAGGGGCGCCGCCTCCCGGGTTCGGCAAGGCGTCTCATCCGGCCGCCGGTCGTGAGGTGCCGAATGCGTTTGGTGGAATGCAGAAAAGGGAGCAGAGAAGGGAGCCGAACCACCACCATCCAAAGGGTTTCGGTAGAGCGCAGAATAAAGAGCAGTGGACGATGCCGCCTTTCACAGGTGGCGGTGAAGCGTTCAGCAGACTGCCCCACGGAGAGCAGCATACACCGCCAATCACAGGTGACCGTGATACAGCTGCTGGAATGATGTACAGGGAGCGGCGGCGGCGGCAGGATCACTTCTTGTCAAGGACGCCGCCTGATGCGAATGCCCGTGGACCGTTTGGCAGGATGCCTCGTGGAGACCAGCATATGCCTCCAATCACAGGTGGCAGGACGCTACATGGAGAGCAGCATATGCCTCAGCTTCCAGTCGCAGGTGGCAGGATACCGCACAGAGTTCAGCAGCAGCAAGAGCCCTGCTTGACAAACATGCCACATAGTGAGCAGAGGTGGCAGGAGCATAAAGAGAAGGGTCATGCCTCGGGGAAGCAGCCCAATGTGAATGGGCGTGAGATGTTTGGTAAGATGCCAGTGAAAGAACAGAAACAGGTGACAGTACCTTCTAGCAGTTCGGTTGGTGTGGTTACGAGGGAGGATAGAGGTAAGAAGATGATTGCAGAAGTGAATGGTTTGGAGGACGATGGAATTGGGGAATTATGTTTTGAGCATGGAGCTGATGGAGGGGTTGTAGTGGAGGCAAGAAATTTGGAAGTATCATACCAGAAGAGCAAGGTTATATTTGCTGGACAGAATGAGGAAAAGGATGATTACAGCAAGGAGGAGGATGCTATAATTGAGCACTTGGTGGAGACACTGGTGATTGAGGGCAATGGTGAGGCCAAAGGTGTTGTGGTGCAAAAAAGTGGCTCAAGGAGTAAGGTAAATCGGACATTTCCTGGCAGTTTAATATGAAGTTTTAATTATGATTAAGTGCAATTAGTTGATTTGTTTCTTGCATTTAATGCCTAATTGAGTTAATTGCCCCCAAAGCCATCATATGTAGCTGTTAGGAAAAAGTCCATCTGACGTCCCTTAACTAGCTGACTACATAGTTATAAATGAGAAAGGAAATAACAAGTAGTTGAGAAAATATTCTACGTGTATCATACAGGAAGCCTCTCATGTAATGTGAGGGGATTCATTTCTTTCATTTGCATTTGCGCGCTTCATGTTCTAAAACTGTTTCATGATTACTTCACTTGCTTGTATCCACATGAAAGATCTAGGTCCCTTCGTAGATTGATAGTGCCTTTAACCAAAAGCTGAGTCAGGGAAGTTGGGCTTATGTAATGAAATCATGGTTGTCATGGTGTATTAGGCGATCACAGTGCCTAACTGCCTAATAGGCACCTTGTCCACTAGTCGACTAGGTCGTTGCCTAATCATCACGTGGGCGACATAGGGTGAACATAAAGGCATGCATTAAACAACAAATTATAGATGTCAACATTAGGGAAGAGAGCAGCAGAGCAGAATGCATCAGCAGCTCTACACCTCTGCACACTACACAAGCAAGATACACTTCTACTTCCACACCACTACATTTCTACACTAGTGAAGAGAGCAGCATAGCAGAGAGCATCAGCACTCAGCTGCAGAGCAGAGAGCAGATCTAGGAGAAAGGGGAAGAGGAACAAAGCATAGTAGATCGGGGAGAAAGGGGAAGAGCAGCAACGCGGATAGGGAGAACAGAGAAGCAGAGAGAGCAGATCGATTATAGAACAGAGAACAAGAGCAGGGGAGAAGAGGGAGGGATCATACCTCCAGATCTGGAGACAATCGTCAAGGGATGGAATGCTGGATTGGAGGAGGCCCACCGGAGGGAGCTTGGCTGCCGCCGGTGGTGGCAGTGGTAATGAGGGGCGGCGGTGGCTAGGGTTCCATCCCTGAGTCACCTCTCTCTCTCTCTCAGGCACATGTCTATCTCTGCTCATTTACATCTGTCAGGTGGAATTGCTTAGCATCTATGTGTTAGTCAAACAAGATCACATTAATGCCATTTATTGAGCAATTGTCCACTTGAGTGTAAACCATGTGCAGAACAATAGAAGATCAATTGTCCGTCTGCAGTTTTAGCTTCAAGTGTGAGCTAAATTGTTTGTAGCTGTTTGCCCAGTTGAATTGTGAAGAACCCTTGTCAGTTGCCACTAATACTCCAGCAACTGATTTTACAATTTCGAGATCAACCATTATGCTTATGTTACATTTAGTCATGTGCCTTAGTCATGCTTTTTTATCTTGTAGGACTTCAGATCAGACTTTTCTAGAGGGCATCATGTATCAAGCCAACGAGTAAGATTTCAGATGAGAAACAGGGCATGTCGGTATGACATAGACCAATTTACACCCAGTTTCTTGTCAATTTTTGAATCGTTGGTGCCTTCAGAAGAGGAAATTGCAAAGCAGAAGCAATTGTTAACAGCTCTGAGCAGACTGATAAACAAGGAATGGCCTAATTCAAAACTTTATCTCTATGGATCATGTGCTAATTCCTTTGGTTTCTTGAATAGTGATATTGATCTTTGTCTCTCTATTGACGACAAGGAAATGAGCAAGGTTGATATTATATTGAAATTAGCAGACATTCTCCAAGCTGGTAATCTCCAGAATATCCAGGTGAGCTAGAGTCTCCTTTAATGTTGCGTTATGGCTTATCAGGGATCGTTTGAGTTGAATAATATCATGAGATATCTCCTAACAATGTGCTGATGCAACCTGCAGTATCTTTCTAAAGCATGTGATTTGTTTCTATCAAGGGTTTAGCTTTTATGATTTATGACGTATTGCATACAACCTCACAAAAGGTCTCTATGTTAGCCATTGACTATATATATTTGTACATTCCGTTTGATTGAACCATGAAATGTAACTTTTATATAAAATCATTTTCGTTTTTAGAACCATTCCAATATGGGTATGGATTTGAGCATGTGCTAAATTTCTCACTCAAATTAATGAACTTTTGCAGGCTTTAACTCGAGCAAGGGTCCCAATAGTGAAGCTTATGGATCCTGATACAGGGCTTTCCTGTGATATATGTGTCAATAATCTTTTAGCAGTTGTTAACACAAAACTTCTGAAAGATTATGCACAAATAGATAAAAGGTTACGGCAATTAGCATTCATTGTGAAGCATTGGGCTAAATCCCGGCGTGTAAATGAAACTTACCAAGGAACACTCTCTAGTTATGCGTAAGTTGTCCATTTCAAATGATTTTAAAAAATTGCTGTGCTCATCTTTACATGATCACAATCTGAATTTCATTCTTTTCTTTACGTTCAGCTATGTAATAATGTGCATCCACCTCTTACAGCTGCGAAGAATACTCCCATGTCTACAGGTATCTGGATTGTAGTGCAATTGTTGTACACTCACATTCAGCTACATACTAATATGTGTATACCTCTTACATTTGTGAAGTGTAGAAAGTTAGAGAGATTGGGGCAAACACCACACAGCTAAAGGGCTGGGGTGGTTTGTATATATATTGGTCTGGAGTAGGTATACAAGGAAAGTATATACATGGAAGGCGCATACATGGTAAGCGCATATATGAAAGGCATATACATGGAAGAATATCTAATTATTCTAATACCCGCCCGCAGTCGTAGCGGCAGTTCGGACCCAAAGACTGGATCGAAAATCCTGAAACAGCTGCGTCGGGAGACCTTTTGTTATGATGTCCGCGAACTGATGAGAGGATGGTACGTGCAAAACACGAATCTCACCAAGTGAAACCTTCTCGCGGACGAAGTGAATGTCAATCTCGATGTGTTTCGTGCGCCGATGCTGGATTGGATTAGTAGACATGTAGATGGCGCTGACATTGTCGCAGTAGACAACGGTTGCTGAAGCAACTGGGGCGTGAAGTTCTTGGAGAAGTTGCCACAGCCAGCAACACTCAGCTACAGCATGGGCAACAGCACGGTACTCGGCTTCTGCACTTGATCGAGACACAGTTGTCTGACGCTAGGAGGACCAAGAGACAAGATTGTCCCCGAGATAAATGCAGTAGCCGGAGGTAGAGCGTCGCGAGTCGGGGCAGCCGGCCCAGTCGGCATCGGAGTAGGCGGTGATGGATGTTGCTGGGGAGAGGCCGATGTGAAGACCGGCGTCAAGAGTACCCTTGACGTACCGCAGGATGCGTTTGATCAACGCAAGGTGGGGCTCCCGCGGATCATGCATGAAAAGGCATACTTGTTGGACGGGGTACGCCAAGTCAGGACGTGTGAGTGTCAGGTACTGCAGAGCCCCTGCAAGGCTATGATACTCAGACGGATCGGCCACGGGAGCTCCGTCGTGGCCGGATAGCTTGGCGTGAGTGTCCATTGGTGTGGCCGTAGGGTGACACTCAGCCATGCCAGCGCGTCGCAGGAGATCAACAGCATACTGTCGCTGAGACAGGAAGAGGCCGTTAGAGGAGCGTGCGATGGAGATACCGAGGAAGAAGTGCAGGTCACCGAGATCCGTCATGGCAAACTCCGAGTGAAGCAGGCCTGTGAGAAGCTGAAGAAGACCTTGGGTGGAAGCCGTGAGGACGATGTCGTCGACGTAAAGCAGTAGGTAGGCCATGTCAGTCCCCTGACGGAGGACAAACAGGGACATATCGGAACAGGAGGCGACGAAACCGATGCCGCGGATGTAGGAGGCGAACCGTTGGTACCATGCTCAGGGGGTCTGCTTCAAGCCATAGAGAGACTTCTGGAGAAGACACACATGGTCGGAACGAGCAGGGTCCACGAATCCGGAGGGCTGTTGGCAATAGACAGTCTCATTAAGAGTGCTATGGAGAAAGGCATTCTTGACATCAAGCTGATGGATCGGCCAGGAGCGGGATGCGGCGATGGAGAGGACGGTCCGGATGGTGGCCGGTTTGACCACCGGGCTGAAGGTCTCATCGTAGTCGACACCGTGCTGCTGAGAGAAGCCACGAACAACTCAGCGCGCTTTATAGCGGGCCAGACTGCCATCAGAGTGGAACTTGTGCTTGAAGATCCACTTCCCGGAGACGACGTTAGCACCCGGCAGGTGCGGTACCAATCGCCAGGTGTCGTTATCCATGAGGGCCTTGTACTCCTCGGCCATCGCGGCGCGCCAGTTGGGATCGGCGAGGGCGCTATGATAGTTCGCTGGGACAGGTGAAGCTGGGGAGTGATTGGCCGCCAGGGAGAAAAACTCCGCAGAGGGATCGGCGGCAGACTGAGCCCGTGTCACCATCGGATGGCCCGAGGGAGCAGCTGATGCAAGCGCTGATGAAGTCGGGGTAGTTGGAGCCGGCGCAGGTAACGGTGCTGGTGTAGCTGGGTCGGAAGGAGCCGCACGTGGCCGTCTGGAGTAAACCAGATGCATGGGCGGTCGTGGTGGCGAAGCGACGGATGGCGCCGTGGACGAACGAGATGATTGCTCAACACCAAGCAGTGGTGGAGCAGTCATTTGGGGTACCTGCAGGGGTGCCATTGTAGCAATACAAGGCACCGGCATGGCAAGGTCAACGTCGAGGATATCGAAGTCGGAGCGAGAAGGAGGGGGTGAAGATCGGTCACTGCTGGCAAACGAGAATATGCTCTCATCAAAGACAACATGGCGGGAGATGATGACACGTTTGGTAGCGAGATTGAGACAACGGTACCCCTTATGGTGAGAGGGGTAACCGAGGAAGACACAAGCCGCGGAACGTGGAGCAAACTTATGAGCAGAAGTGGCAGAAAGGTTCGGAAAACAAAGGCAACCGAAAACCCGGAAATGATTGTACTGTGGTGGGGAGCGATGAAGGAGGGTATAGGGAATGTCACCACCGACAGAAGAGGATGGGCAACGGTTAATGAGATAGGTGGCAGTTGCTAATGCCTCGGCCCAATACTTGGGAGGCATAGTGGCGTGGAGTAGGAGCGTGCGAACTGCATTGTTGAGGGTGCGAATGATGCGCTCGGCTTTGCCATTCTGCGGGGAGGTGTATGGGCGAGAGAGGTGTAGGGTAATGCCGCGGGAAGCAAGAAAGGATGTGTTGATGTGGTTCACAAATTCGGTGCCGTTGTCAGCCTGGATGGATTTTAGAGGAAGACCGAATTGTGTGCTAGCATAGGCGGTAAAATTCGCTAAGTGCTGGGAAACTTCTGATTTCTTTCTAAGGCGAAAAGTTCAACAATAATGAGAGAAATCATCAAGGAGCACTAAATAGAAGAGAAAACCAGATGTACTAGGAACTGGAGATGTCCACACATCACAATGAACTCGCTCAAATGGCGCAGAAGAGAGCGAAGAAGAAGTAGCAAAAGTAAGGCGTGTATGTTTGCCAAGTTGACAGGACTGGCAAAGAGAGCGGTCTACTTTATTGCATGAGATGAGCGATTTTTTATGGAGGGTGTCGAGACAAGTGACGCCTGGATGACCAAGACGCTGATGCCATAGCTGGGAGGAGATGGCGAGGTGGGTGCTGGGTGGAGCTGTGGTGGCGACTGGAGGGATAGTGTAGAGGTCGCCGGTACTATTGCAGCGAAGCAGCACACGCTGCGTCTGGGGATCCATAATAGAAAACCCAAAAGCATCAAACTCGATGGAACAATGATTGTCACGAGTGAACTGTCTAACGGAAAGGAGGTTGTGAAGTAGGTTAGGAACAACTAAGGTGTTAGGAAGAAGAAAACGAGTGGATGGTGTGTGAAGAAACGTGTGACCACGAGAAATAACAGGGAGGTGAGAATCGTTGCCAACAGTGACGACCGAATGAAGTGGGGGGTGGGAAGAGAGGAGAGTACCGTCGTCTGTCGTCATGTGGGAAGTGGCGCCGCTGTCCATGACCTAGCCGCCGCGTCCTTGGACAGCCAGTTGATTCAACGTGGTGATGAGGCCCTGCTGATCCCAGGTCTGCGGGGTGGAGGGCTGGGACGACATGAAGGCGGTATGAGCCTGAGGTGAAGCGCCGAGGAGGCCGGGAGTAGGCGAGGGACGCCACTGACGGCCAGTAGAGGCAATCCATGGGTTGAAGCAGAACCAAGGACCGTTTGGTGGAGATGGTGGTATGCAACCACCTTGGAAACCAGCATTGACACCACGGTCGGACCCACCCTGCTTGCCACGGCGGTGGCGGCCGCCACGACGCCCGTCACGAGCATTGGCGGTGGGGGTAGTGGTTGATGACATGAAAAAGACTTTATACACACATATATATATATCAGGTAGAAACTATGATGTTGAGCTGGATCGCTATCAATTCGTTTTACTCTTGTTCGTCGTTTCTTCTACAAAGGTACCGTTATTTTTTGTTTGTCAACTAACAGTGTCAATGCTGCCAGGAAATGGAGGCAACTTATTATGTCACCGTGGATGATAATAATTGCGCTTACTTTGATCAAGTGGACAAGTTAAATAACTGTGGCGCTCACAACAAAGAGACTGTGTCAAGTCTGCTTTGGGCCTTCTTCCATTACTGGGCGTACCAGCATGATTACACAAAAGATGTCATATCGATTCGTACTGGAAGGATCATTTGGTATGTCATATACATGTTAAAACCATCCTTTTATTACCAGAAATTTCTTTGGGTGTGCTGAACTTTTTTTCCCTGGTTCCTGTTTGAATCTAGTTCCTCTTCACACCCAATTAGTGAATTATGGACAATTGAACATGCAAGCAAAGTAGCTTTCGGGTTTGTTTGATATGGCTGTGGTTTTTGACTTTTGACTGAAATTTTTGAATTTTAGCTGTTTGCGACAAAGATTACAGACAGAGAGATAATCGCTTACGATTTTGGATTGTACAGATATTGGGTTTTTAATGTGTACTACAATTAACTTGTAAACCCCATCTTGAAAAAATACCCGGTTTAAAAGTTAGATACTATAGCAAAACTAAAAGCTACTTTTAGAAACCAAAAAGAACATGCCCTTCATTTTTCTTTATCATAGTGTGGAACACGAAGTAGCTTAAGAAATTGTTTTTCCTCATCCTTCTTTCAGTAAGCATACGAAGGACTGGACAAGACGGGTTGGAAACGACCGGCATCTCATTTGCATTGAGGACCCTTTCGAGACCTCCCATGATCTTGGTCGTGTTGTTGACAAGTTCAGCATCAAGATACTCCGAGAGGAATTTGAGCGCGCCGCCAATATATTACAGTATGATCCAAACCCTAGCGTGACGCTCTTCGAGCCGTACGTGCCCCCTCCGCCGTTGCCGAGCCTGGTTCAAGAAGGTATTGTCAGCACCGCTGGAGTTGAACTGTGATATCACAAATCTCGTGCTGTATCAGGAGGTCCTCTGTTTTGAAGGTTCCCCTATATCTCGTCTCATTTGTGCATAGTTGTACAATAGATATTTAGTTGTAAAGCAACTAGAGGCCAGAGCGGTGGGCAACAGTATGTGGCTGCTAAGTAGGGGTGGGCCAGGAGTAATCTATTATCAGACTAAAAGTGCTGTTGATTCTCATGTAGAAGGCGATGTTTGGACCAGACTGGACCGGGACCGTACATGATAATCGCGGTTTAGCAGAATAGGTTGTGCTGGTAGAAAGAGGAACCTTAAGCTGTGTCAACCCTTGCAACTGTGATTTAGAGGCTTTCATGACTTGGATAAAAAAAAATATGAGTGCGCAACAAATCAAAGCGAAGAGACCATGAGTGGCGCAACAAATCAAAGCGAAACACAATTGAGTGGTTGGGGTGATGTGGACGTAGGGACAAAGTGTCCCGAACAAACGGGACGGCTACGGGATGACTTCATCTCGCTATTTTAAAACGGTTTATTAGAATAACATATTTTTATGTTAGAATTAAAAGTCATTAGCTGATAGTAAGAAAATAATGCATCCAAATGCATGATTATAGCGGCTGGGCAAAAAGCGAGGAGTGTCTTGGCAAAAAGTTCACTAATAGTCTTAGATTGTTCCATATGCACTTTAATTTGTTTTACTAATATTTTTTTATTTTTTATTTTTAAATATCATCAATTAACTGTTGGAACATCATCAATAAAATTGTTGAAACATTAAAATCAAATACGTAAAACATTGGTCAATTCTCCCTTACTATAGGAACATCATTAATAAACTATAGGAACATCAAAACTAAATATGTGAAACATTTTATTTTACCCACTGAAACATCTAACACTCACTCAATTCAGTCCTCTATACAATTCAAAAAATATGCACTGGAATATCATTCATGAACTACTAGAATATTGAGGAAGTAATGCATGGAACATTTTATTTTATCGACTAAAACATATGACATTCGATATCATTACATAGCTGAAATATAGGCAAGTGGGTCTTGTTTCAAAGATCTCGTCATAAGAAACACGATGGATCAAACGGATCATGAAGTGACACTTAGTTTCAAAAAATACGATCATTTGAATTTTTGAGTTGCAAAAAAAGTAGTCTCGAGTTGGACAGAGACCAAGCCAGGAGGTGGGCAGTACATTGCTTTTTGCCGCCTACATGATGCCTAGTGGCCCCCTTGTATCTAGCACCCAATATTGATACCCGCTATGGCTTACAAATAAAATGTCCGCAAGCGTACGGTTTACTGTTGTAGCATTTCACCTTCGAGTATTCCGAGGTATTGTATTTATCCTCGAGGAAGCAAGAATGAGTTAGAGATATCAAGTTAACAAATTATCCAGATATTATCAAAGCTTTCTGCAGCGAGAGTAAAAGCGTAATATATGAGGGTTTTTATCTACACATACACTTATCCAACCACACATGGCACATCCAATGGTTGGTAGCTAACTAGAGTCTAAGTAGTAGGTAGGAGCTTGATAGGAGCAGTGTTCCAAAAGCGCGGCCTAGGTGCCCGCTGAGGCGGCCCGTAGGCGGTGGGCAGTAGCCGGCCGCTACACCTTGATCCCCCGACGGGCTGCTGGGTGACTGGGTGGGAAGAAGGCGGTCCAAGGTGGAAGAGGTGGGCTAGGTTTACCTTGCGTCCTCGTGCCACCTCCGCCTCCAGGGTGCCGTCGAGCCGCCGCCGTCGTCGTTCACCCTCTACCTTGCCGTATCTAGTTGCTCGCAACACAGCACAGGTGTGTTCTCCCCTCCCCTTTGCCGAGCTTCTCCCTTCGCCGTCTCTCCTACATGGCTACGCCGATCTAACCCCGTCCTACTCTCCTCTACTAGTGGTGGTAGAGGCAAGATCCCGAGGGGAGGTCAGGAGGGAGTGGTTGTCGTGAGAAGTGGGGAGGGGAGGGACTGGCCAGTGGCCCAGCGTGGGAAGAGGACGTGGTAGCAGCTACGGAGAGGGGACGCGCCGAATGAGATGGTGGGTGGTAGTGGTAATGGCTGGGAGAGGTTGCGGCGGCTGGAGTGAGGGAGGAGTTAGGGTTAGGGGGTGGGTGGTGCTAGCGGCAGCTGGAGTAAGAGAGTAGGGTTGGGCGGTGGGCTGTAGGTTTTATATAGGCTAGGTGGGATAATCTGAACCATTGATTATTCATCCGATAGATAGAAAAAGTGACTTAGATGATATATCATCATTATTTCCGTCACTATCAACAATCGGTTGCTTTTAAATAGTAAAGATAAGATGGATTAGGTGACTTTTCACATACACCAAAAATAGGAGTGGCCTTTCCTCACAAAAGGAAAAAGTCAGGAGTGCAATTGAGCTATATATATATATATTTTGCCTCAAAAACTTACAGAAGTACTGTGGCATCCCCATGATGTCTGCCACGCTATCGTTGGTCGTTGAGTTGAAGAATTTGTACCGTAGGAAGGAAATCACGAGGTCAAAACTGATTTCAGATCCAGGTCTTGAGCTGTTTGGTACCTTCCCATCTACGATCTCCTAATTTGCTTCGCATGCTAGCGTAAGGCCAAAAATAAAAGGAATAGAGGAGATCCGGCGAAATGGCGGCGCCGCAGCCACCGGCGCTGACGCCGGAGATCGGCCCCGACGGCATCGCCCGGGACGCCCCCGTGATCGCCTACACCGAGAAGGTCCGCAGCCATACGCCCTTGCTTCCCCCTCCCAAACGCGTTCTCGATTCGTCAATAGTACAATGTTCCATCGTTGCCTGGTTTCTTGATTTGGATTCGGTTGGTTGGTTGGTTCATAGGTAATTGAGGAGGGGCAACTGCAGCTGAAGAAGTGAGCCATTTCTTCACCCGCTTCTAATTTCATGTCTATTGTCTACAATTCTTATTAGCCTTTTTTTTATGTGAATCTACACTTTGTCCACTAATGAAAGTGATGAACATAGAGGAAGAGAAATTGCGCGGTATGTGTGAGGATGTGGCGATAGGGACGGAAATGAATTGGACCAGACTATACATCTCATTTGAATCATTTTCTGCCTAGGTGTCATGCTAGTGAGAAATAAATCATACCCCCCTCACTCATAATGAATTACAGAATGTGAGATCTGATGTCATTGTTCATGTCCGAACAGTCCTTATAAAGCGTTGAAGGGGTGGCAATTGCTGCGGTTGAGGAGGCATCTTGTCAGTTCCTAGAGCAGGCGCACATGGTGGTAGTTGTAGTCTGCCACTCATCCTTCTAGCACGGTTCAGGGACGATCCTTGGATGGTTTTTGTCAAAGACTTGAGGGCACTCGGATGGTTTTTGTCAGTAGGATGGCTCACAGTGAACTTATGAGCCCCTCGATCGGTATATCCCACGAAAATTCTGCAGGACACATGTCTCATCCATAATCATGGTCAGCTTAGGTTCATGGAGCTGGTCGCTATGTCCCCAAGTATCATATCGGTTAAGGAACAGACCTGTTCAGCCTTTGTGGGCCTTAAATATTAAGATAATCGAATAAATAGATATTAAATAGCTAACTAGATAAATAATCCTCGTCACTATGCATGTTTACCTATGCATCATAGGTCGCACTAATTTTTTCAGATCAAGTTTCTTGCTATCATTGTCAACCGTGGTGTGTCTCCATGTGTTTAACTCGTTTTTCTTTTTATTATTTCCTTTGACATAAAAATATTGAAATGATTATACTGTTCCTCAGATACATTCAGGAGAACTATTCCAAAATTCGTGATGTTGAGAAGGAGCTGGAGAGTCTGACTTTAGAAATGAAATTGACAGCTGGACCAAAGAAAGCAGGTAACTAACAGTTCATTCAAGAGCACTTATTTCTGTACAAAGAATACTTCCACTTGGCTGACTTGTTTCTGCTTTTTTTTATCTGATTCTAGCACTTGAGCATTTAAGGAAAAAGGTTGAAATGTCAACAGAGAGAATACGTCTAGCTAAGGTGAAAGAGGAACAGGCAAAGAAGGTTGGATATCATCACGTTTGAGTTTGATACAATTACTTACTAACTGTTATATGATGGCTCTGGTCCTTTTTTCCGAAATGTCTCCATTTTTATGTTTTTCGTTTACTAGCTGCCCATCTCGTGGATGAAATGGAAGTATGCAACTCTTTTTGCAAGGAGACATGCAAACTTCTTACTGCTACAGTATCTATGGCCTATTGGGCAAACCCTAATATTGTTGCCTTTAGCTTTCAGCAAAATGTCATATGTCAAAATTAAGTTCGCATGGAGAATTTTCAAAATTATTTTTGAAGTAAAATAAATAAAACTGAACTGATGTTTTCCTCCCAAAATGCAACAATTATCAATTCAATATGATTAGAACGAATACAACCTTAAAACACTGGATTTGGAGATGAAGTGTGTTCTTGTATTTTCGGATTTTGTGTTTGTAAATATGAATGCTTACAAAGAAGGCAAATGTCACGAGCCAAATTGCTGTTCACACATACTGTTCACGCGCGTGAACAGTACCCATGTACTATAGCAGACGCGTATGGCGGATTTTGGAGATCAAGTTTAGCTATCTCTATAAAAGGGTTAGTATGTATCTATTATCAAGGAAGCAATGAAAATGAATTAATCTAGTCTTTTCCTCAAGTTCTATCATTCTAGTCTATAGTCAAATCTCTCATCTCACCAAGCTGACGCCATCCGCCCTTCCTCTCGGCGGTGTTTACCCTATAATGATCTAAGGATCATCACATAAACTTCAAATTTGTGATGATGATTTTCCTCTTTCTGTTATTAAGTTCTGGAAACCGGTGTAATGTTTTTCTCTGAGGTGGATGAACTTGTTTAGGGTCCAATGTGCAGCCACACCCTCCCCGTTCTTTTCTCTGTTTTCTGATTGAAATTCTTGTGCTTACTTTTTCTATTGTTATTCAACATTGCCAAACTGTTTGCTTTCTATTATTGCTCTCATGTTTTTTGGTGGTATTTTAGGCTTGGGAAGCTGCTGCACAAGTTGTTAAAGAGGAAGAGGATGCTAAGCAGAAGTTATGTGATGATCTGAGCCGGCTGGTATGTGTTTTCCTTTTGTAGTTCTTGTTCATATACCTTGTAAACTTTTCTTATTACATCATCAAATTCTGTTGAGATCAATTAGGTCCAAGAGAGTGCCGCTTCCCAGTATTCGAGATTAGAGGAGCTAAAGAAACGTTTAGAATCTCTAAATCCCAGCAGGGCTTCTGTTGATGTTTCTGTAAGTACCGACTCCTGTGGTCATCAACATGATCTCTACTTAAGAAATCTTTGCAAAACATGTTATTTTCTGATTGCCAGTAGTTCTTTTCTGTTGTTGCTTACATGTTTATTTCGGTCCCAGTTGTTTTCTTTGCTGCATGCCATGCGTCACTGCTTATCTCATTGTTTATAATTATCAGGGTCTTAATACTACACAGCATGCTACCACAAATTCTGTTGTGTGTCACTGCTTATCTCATTGTTTATAATTACCAGGGTCTTAATACTACACAGAATGCTACCACAAATTCAGTACCTGAGCAGCGAACCGCGCATAATCCTGCCAATAATGCCGTCGACGCTGTCTCCAGCGTACGGCAGCAAAGACCCGCCGAGGCGGAAAAGAAGAGAAGACCATCAAACTCCGGAAGAGGGGGAGGTGGTGTGATGATCCTCCCCAAGGGAAGAAGAGGGAGTTCTGGGTCAGGATGGACTGGCGCTGGGTTTGATGTGGATGGCGGCACATGATGCTAGGGTTTGTAGGTATGCTTGAAAGTATTGACATGATGCGGTCCTTGGTATACAACAATTAGATTGCTCAGTTGGAACAGGAGAGTGGAGAATGTAATGGACTATCGATTATTTGATTATCAATGTATATGCTGTGCGGCAAGTTATACATAGCTGTGACATCTCTAATGTAACTGCCAATACAGTAAAGAATTTTTTTATTAATCGAATAACTGTTCCAAGAATCATTTTGAGCTAACTTTAGAAAAATGACATTAGGGATTATTTTTATATAGTTGATCTGCCTTTTCTCCATTTTTCCCCGTGAGGTTCTTCTCATAAGAAAAGGGCTCAATTTTAGATTTAGCAGCTATATATCTATATACAAATCTGCCAAGTTTCTGTATCGGATGAAGGGAGGAGGTGTTTCCCTGGCCGAAAAAAAGGGGGAAAATCCCACCACGGCACAACGCGCCTCCCCAGTCTCCATCCCGCACTCTTCTCTCCCTCATTTTGTGACGAACCCGCGACAAATCCTAGCCAATTACATTAGGTCAGATCAAGAGCGCGAATAGGATTGAGAATTTGGGGTAGAAAGAAGAAGAAATCAGGAGGAGGAAGAACAGTAGATGGGGAATTTCATTAGTTCATTTCATCGATATCTCCCTATGGTACAGGACCACTACTTTTAACCCTTCTCTACTCACAATGACTGGTGGGTCCTCACAGTAAACTCGAAACATAGTCTCTCTGTAGGACCCGATATGGGATCAGAGAGGAGTAAATGATGTCTTAAAATTTAATATTTTTGGATGGTATTTTCAAATCTCCACTCTACTAGCTGCTGAAAGTTAGTAAGAGCAGATTAGTCTACCAACAAAAAACTCACTAAAACGCAGAAGTAAAATGGAGTTCAATAACACAACACCGGTCTAATTGTTATTGAACAGCAGTTGGACCATCTTGGAGCTGGTGGTCTAACCACCTAGGAGACCAGTCTGACCGCTAGTATGGGGCGATCTGACTGCTCTCTTGATCTAAATTTGGAAATTAGTCTGAACCAAAACCCAAAAAGGTACAATTATCAAAATACAAGCCACATATCTTACCAAGGTTATCGGAAATTTAATCCATCTAAGGATTGTATAGATCTTGACCAAAGTTCTAATCTTTCCTTGAGACAAGTAAGATTACATCAAAACCGAATAAAACTCATAAATTTAAGAGATGACTTATTTTATGTATCAACATTGTTGTATCAACGTTGCAAGTATCTTGTGTTGTCGCTGCTGTTGTGATTTCTCTAGCAGTTCAAGAGATGACTTATTTTACTCACAATCGTTTATAGTGTAAGACCCGGTCTTGGTTCTTTGTTCCTTACGATTTTTTGAGCCTCTTAAAAGATTTTTCCACATAAACCCCTATATCACTTCTGTATGGTGTGTTAATTATTCTGTTGCTTATTGTTTATTGAAATCATCATCAAAGTTCTCTGCAGAACAAGGGGTTGATGTGTGCTTGTCTAGCCGATCACAACCCCAATAGATCTCACATTCAGAACAATATCTTGACAATATTTATGCAAATACTACAAAACAGTTAACAGGAATGATCTCACCACGTACTTTTTTATGGTAGTAGGATAGGATAGGATTTCTGGCTTTCTCGTAGTCCACCGGAGTGAGTCAAGTCAAACGAATATATTAATTTCGCCTCTTCATGTGTGGCACCACAAATATTGGTTCTGCAGAAAGATATTGCACACAAAATAGTTTTCTATGTAAGCAACGCAAGGTAAATTTCGGTGCAGTCTGTTCCCCAATCAAATTTGAACCATATCTCGTACATTTGCGATTATAAAAAATTTGACATAATTACGTTCACAATTTTGTTTTGGCACCAACACCAGGGATTCATTGCATGCGAATCCGCCCCCGTACAGTTTGTTATGTGATGAAGTTTAATTCATACAGGGAGGTTCAATTAGCTTTAGCAGGCTTGATATTTTGGCTAAGTTCTTTTTCATTTTAAGTTAATTTATGTTTATACGGACTACAGTAACTAGCTTTTAAATGATACGCTTTTTCAAGATAGGATCAACAGAAAGATTGTAGTAAAAAATGTACTAAGTTTAACTGTCCCAGTCAAAATTGCACGTGACTGTATTCCTGTGCATACTACTTCTCACTATTTTCCTGTCCCAGGCAAAATGCACTGTAGTAGCTAGTATCTTTTCAGAGTCCAAAAATAAAAAGTAATAAAAACCTATTTCTTTGCCATCAGCCTAAGGTAATGTTTTAGCCTTCAGCCTTCAAAAATTTACACCCCGCTCGTTTTGGTGATGATTTTTGACTTTTAATTTACTATTTCTCAATTTATTCTTTTTCTAGTTTTTTTGGCTTTTTTCATATTTCTTACATTGTCTATGATGAGCTAATATATCTTTTCTATTTTTATTATTTTAAAATTTAATTATGTTAAATAAATCATCATCAGCTATAATAAAAAATAAATCAATTATAATAAAAAATTCATAAACCATAGTCAAATTAAATTAAGCGCAAAGCTATTTCTTTGCCGCCTATACAAACGTAAGCCCTGACGCACCTAATTAGAAAAAAAAAATGTAACAGTGATGTACTATTTAGTATTTTGATTGTTGACGCAGTGACGATCCTCGTATTGGATTTTGCAAACCGTCGACGTCCTCGCTATGGAAAAGCAAATCAGACGGTGCTGCGTCGCCCTCGAGCAGATCAGACGGTGCTGCGTCGCCCTCTTAGCAGCCCAAGCCCTAAAGCCACGGCGGCGAACTATCTTCTATATAACAACTACTCGAGGTGTCCACAGGATCCTCACATGCGCTCGCTGCCATCCGTCCAAGTGAGGCGCTGAAGGGAGGAATAGAGAGGTCAGTGCTTCTTGACTCTCTTTTTTCTAGACGGTGATGACAATTGGCTAGTATAGTTATTTAGGTAGCGCTCAGTTTGATATTGGGTTATAGTTTTTTTACTTTAATTGGTTTATTTTTTTTACTGTAGCTAAGTTGGCTTATTTGACATAATTAAATTTAAAAAATGTAAAAATAGAAAAAATATGTTAGCCTATCACGAACAATGCAAATGAATATGAAAAAAAGAAAAGACAAAAAATCCCAAAAAATCTTAAAAAATCAAAAAAAGACGAAATTACTGAATTGTGAAAAAAAAAGCAGAAGCCAGAAACAAAAGCTAGCTGGTTTTAAGCTGTTTTGAGCGGTACCTTAAAGCCCATAACCCATATGTCATCCGTGCTCCGCTAGTTTGGGCTTTAACTTTTGGATTCTAACTTCTAATTTTTTTAATTTCGTTCTTTTCTAGTTTTTTGTTTTTTTGGGATTTTTTACCTTTTTGTATTCCTTTGCATTGTTCGTATAACCTGTTTTTTATTTTAAAACTTTAAAATTTAATTATGCAAAAAAAACTACCATGAGCTACACAGTAAAAAGCTACTATAGAGTAAAAGATGGCAAAAATTAGTATATAAATATATGTAATAAGAGTTCAACTAAGTACCTATTGTCCAAGGCGAAGATTGCATTTTTGTACAACATCTATTACAAAAAAAGAGAAGAAAGCAAAGGCTAGACCCCAGAAACAATCAAAACCGGAGCAGAGTAGAGTAGAGCAAAGCAAGAAAGAAAGAAAATAAATGGAATGGATAGAGCACACCTAGGTAGAGAGAGAGGACGATCATGATGAGTTATAGGCATTGCTTCCTTCTTGATGCTGCACTCCCTCCGAACTGTCGTGCTGCTCCCTTCCGGCCGCTTGCTCCCTACCTCCCTTCTGTACCGCCTCTTTGCTCACCCACGCTTTTTGCACGCTCGCCTTGCACCCCGCAGTCTCACGTATGCTTACCGTCACGTCACAGCGCTGTGTCCACTAACCATTGCTTGCCTCCGCAACCCGCGCCCAACAGTCGTCACTCACCTCCGCAGCCTGTGCCTCTGCATGCTCACTACTCGGAAGCCGGAGCCGCCTCCCCCCTCCCCCTCCCCCACAGAGAGAGAGAGAGAGCCACAGATGAGAGGGAGAGAATAGAAGTTAGGATTTGGTTTGTATTTTTGCCTCTTTGGGTCTGTTGCACGTTGAATTTATTTACATGCACAAATATATAGTTTTGGCCTAGTTAACAGTATATACACCTAATATGTTTATTATGTATATGTTATTTTGTAAAAAAAATTAGGTGTTCTGTTGAACATCTATGATGTACTACGGGCTCGCCCCTGCCACACCTGGTATGGTTGGCTTGGCTTCCCGATCTTTGTTCTCTTATCATGCTCTACATTTATTTTCTATTTCTTGGTGAGAGTTGCTTGAATGCTCTTTGAAAATAAAAGCACGAATGTTTTGACCAGGTGTTGTTAGTTAACACAATTATTAAAACTTTAAAACTTAGCAACTGAGAGGTAACAAAATGAAATTCTAGAAAACACACAAACAAACCCACTTAGCACATACCTAATATGTCATGTGTGTCACATCGATAACAATTTTTTCAGGAAGGATCAACTATGCTGGCTTTGTCGTGTGAGTCATAATTTGCTAGGCTAATCTAGTTGAACAGCTGAACCAAGGACTGTGGAATAGAACTAAGGATTAATAAAATTAAAAACACCATGTTTATTGCCGGCTATATTTTCTTATGGGTGAGGCTTGTTGACACGTCTTACCATTGCTCACATCATGAAGCAAACAACCTTTAATATGTTTTAATCGCTAATTGTTTCCAACAATAGTATTTGTATATTTTTCAATAGTGCCATAAGAGGACTAGTTGATTTTATAACTAGAAATCAGTAGATTTGATCTTATCGAAGTTAAATATGCAATTGCAAACCTTACAGGAATCATCTCCATGATCCGAGATGATAAAATATCAGTGGTACTAGGAAATGTTTATGAAAAGAGAGTACCGCTATAGATTCTAACAGGAAAAAAAAGAAAAAGAAAGAGAGTGCTGCTATCTGATGACTCAAGAAAAAGACATAATGATTTTACTGTAATTTAACTTCTAATGAGGGCTTCTTGTGTGAGTTTTGTAGTTGTGCCTTTCTTTTATTATGGCTTGAGTTTTCTTCCCGCAGTTTATTTGGCATGGCTGCTGGAGGCCAGAGTGGGAACTGTAATGCTTGGGCAGCAAGAGATCCTTCAGGAATCCTCTCGCCACACAAATTTAATCGAAGGTGCCTTGATATAATGCACCCTTGTAAATATGGGGAATGTTCAGCATCATTTGCATTCTTCTGAATATGAACTTCTTTTATTCCTTATGTTTTCATCTCATGTACTGTCGAGGAAAACGGCCATTTTGGCTGATTAGTCGGCCGATTGATCGTTGATGGTAGGAAAACCGTCACATATTGTGCATGCAAATAGCATTTAGCGGTCTTGCACGATTTGTAGGATGTCTTTCCCATTTAACTATAGAAACATTTTATTCTTTTTGTTGATTATAATTCATTAGTTTTTTAGATGATAATAATATTGTTCAATGATGTATACAGTCTGTATCACATAGATAAGTGATGATAACTTATTATAATTCTGATAAATAAATTATTTTAAATGTAAATGGATATATTATTATGAACATATAATCGTTCGTTAAATTCGATTAATCACTTGGTGGTACCAACAAGTAAATACCTTTTTTCACAACACTGATAAATAGATGTTCAATATACTGGCACTTTCAGGACTGCGAAATTCACTTTTTGTTGATTTTGCATGTTATTTGCAATGTGCGTATGGAATGATCAAGCTAGTAATGTAGACTTTTTACACTTGGCATGACGCACTGGAGCACAAAAGTGCTTTTAGATTATTGCTGCAGGCCATCCATGACAAAACAGAGTGCAACTGTGCAAGTGCTATCGTAAAAAAACTGAGTAGATAAACTTATAGTCCTGTCTTTGCATAATTTTATTACCCATGCTTATGCAAACTGCTGTGCTGATCCATTTCAGGGCCATACATAGTGATGATGTTTCTTTGAGGATCACACATTGTGGAGTCTGTTATGCTGATGTTGTTTGGACCCGAAATAAGCACAATGATTCGATGTACCCTGTCGTTCCTGGGTAATGTCTTTTAGATCAGTGTATTGAATATCTCAACCATCTGACATATACTGCTCAGATTAGATAAAATTTGTTAGCTACAGATCTAAAAGTTGTGTGTACTGAATTGCATCTCGATATTTCAATTTGCGCAGGCATGAGATTGTTGGGGTAGTAACTTCGGTTGGTTCGGATGTCAAGGGCTTCAATGTTGGTGACCATGTAGGTGTGGGAACCTATGTGAACTCGTGCGGGGACTGCGAGAACTGCAGTAGTTTCCTAGAGAACCACTGCTCAAAAATGGTCTTCACTTTCAACGGCGTCGATACAGATGGAACTGTGACAATGGGTGGATATTCTAGTCACATAGTAGTCCGTCAAAGGTATGAATGTATCTTTTGCTGAAAGTAAAAACAAGATTATTCACTAGTTGAGAACATAATAATGTATATTCCATGGTGGAATCACAAGAATTCAGTCCCAGTGTTAAAATACCTCTACAACATTAATCTTCAGGATGCCCAATGACTCTTATGTGCAAGTAAAAGTGACACACCCTTGCTCAGTTGCTCAGTTTGCAACGAGCTTCATATATATACTTCTAAGAGTACTCAAGAATAATGTCAGTAACTGTGATTTTTATGATTCGTGAGTAACATAACCATAGGGTCATTTCGACAATGTTTATGGTTAGAACTCAGAACGATCTCGTTATCCAAAAAGAGAACTCAGAAGGATTACCTGAAATGAGATTTGAACTTTGACTATTAGTACTAGTAACTGCGAATCTGGCCTCGGACTGAAGGTTCAGAGAACTCTGATAAAAACAAGTCGCATTTCCTGTTATTTTTTTGGCATCTCAGGTACTGCTTTAAAATACCGGATGGATACCCCTTGGCTGAGGCAGCACCTCTGTTATGTGCTGGAATTACTGTCTATACTCCCATGATGCGGCACAACATGAACCAACCCGGCAAGTCTCTTGGTGTCATTGGACTCGGTGGCCTGGGTCACATGGCAGTGAAATTTGGAAAAGCCTTTGGGCTGAAGGTCACAGTCTTCAGCACAAGTGAATCAAAGAGAGATGAAGCCATCAGCCTCCTTGGTGCAGATAATTTTGTGATATCGTCAGACAAGCAACAGATGGAGGTATTGGCCATTGTACAGTTTTTAGCTTCCTCAGGTTACACATTATCTTCTGGATGAGCATTGCAGAAAACTATTTTTCGTGTCACCAAACGGAGCATTGGTGTTCTTTCATCATATCATGGAGGAAGTTGAACTGTACTGCTTGTATTCCTCCGTTCAATCTCTCATGAATGAAACCGTATTACATTTTTTTCTGAAACGAATCTGTATCACTTTTTTTTTCTCCTCTGAAACTAACGCTGAGAATGTGGTGTATTTTCGCAGTCCCTGAAGAGTTCTCTGCACTTCATTGTCGACACTGCCGCCGGTGACCACCCATTTGATCCGTATCTGTCGCTTCTGAAGGTTGGCGGCGTGATGGCTCTGGTTGGCTTCCCTACCGAGATCAAAGTGCAACCTAGAAGCCTTATCTTGGGTAACGCTCCTTCCAGATAAAAATGTATCCTATCCATTTCGCGGTGAAAAGAAGAGGGAGAGGCAGATCAGGTGCTCCTAATCCTCAAATTTTTTTTGCTGCAGGCGCGCGGTCCCTGTCAGGCAGCGGAACCGGAGGCACCAAGGGCATCCAGGAAATGCTGAACTTCTGCGCCGAGAGCAAGATCTACCCGGAGATCGAGATCATAAAGATGGACTACATCAACGAGGCGCTCGAGAGGCTCATCAATCGGGATGTGAAGTACCGTTTTGTAATCGACATCGAGAACTCTTTCGAGTAGGAACTACCACTGTCGTCTCTCTCCGCCGATGCAGGAGAGCGAATAAAAATGTGTGAGTCGCTGAGTTCAGCCAGCTGCCGAGTAGGCTCGATGTAACGCTGGGTGGAAGCTATGCGATTGTGCATTACTGTCAAATTATCTCTACCTGTTGCATTCTCATATACTTCGGTCCTCCGCTCGCTGTTACCCGCCTTGCTGCTCGACGTGACCCATCTTGTCAGTCGCACGAACGCAGATTGGTTTTCCTGGAGCCAAACTGCTCCTTTCTTCTTCTTTTTTTTATTTCTTCACCTCTGTTGATCACATCCGATCGCACGCCTCATCCCCTTTTCTCGTTACATGCTCTGCTACTTATACTCATCACAACGACCGACACGAAAGACAACTTGACTCTGAGACAGACTCGAAACAAACTCGTACAATACTTGTATACATATACACAGCAAGAGAACTTGTACTTGTACACGGCAATGGCGCGTACATGTATACCGACTCACACACTTGACGTCTACTTGTATACATATACATATACGCCAACCTCTACGACCCAAAAAAATAGAAACATGATTAAACCTAACAATCACCTTCTTAATCTTATTTATCTATCTTAATAACGTTCGATCTTCTCTCTTGCTTCCATCGTCTTGCATGCCTGAGCCGAAGCACCTGCTCTCGCCGCCGCCTCGCTTCCATGTCTGGTCGTCTTCCACCTGCTGCGCTTGCCCGCCCTTCCCCCACCTACAACTGCGCTCCGCTGCTCCGGATGTTCGCCGGCCACTTTGACCCAACCCGCTGACTCCTGCTGCTGCATGCACACCCAACTGCATGACGCCTAGGGGGACTACTGCCTACCGAACTGCTCATTGTTGCACGTGAGCCGCACTGACCTCCAGCATTCGAGCCGGTGCTTGCTGCTTGCTTCTGTGCAGGTGCAACCGAAAATTATTGATAATTACTTCAGTTTAATATCTATGAATAATTATTGTCTGAATTCTGCAATCTAAAACACCGCCTAATTGATTAGAAATGCAACTTCTGTGCAGATGCATGCACGGAGTTTATCTGGTAGTGTAACTGGAGGTATGAAGGGCACCCATGACCATGAGACGATAAACTTCTGTGCAGAAAACAAGGTCCATACAGAAAATCGAGATGAATCAAGATAAACTACATCAACGAGGCTCTTGAGAGAAAATACCGCTTTGTGGTCGACAGAGAACTCTTTCAAGTAGTAGCAAACTTTATGGAATGGTTACATAACTTGCAAAGTCAATAGGACAACACAGCTACACTCACTACAACTTGCAGATATAATATAGCAAACTTTATGGAATGGTTACATAACTTGCAAAGTCAATAGGACAACACAGCTACACTCACTAGCATTCGAATGAATAACACAAAGGGCAACAAGCTTTGCAGAAGATTCTTGTATTTCCCAACTGAAAACCCTGTGGAAGTGATAAACAAGAGAAAACAGTGGCATCAAATGAGTAAATGATCTAAGAAATTTCATACCAGAATGACGCATGGCTAAAGCCTAAAGGAGCTCAATTGTTGAGAAGCGGCCAACTCAGCCTGCTGAAATTGCAACAGTTAAAGTTGAACATGAAATGAAAAAGTGGAACCAAATAGTACCTTGTGAATTTCAATGCTATTGGACAGAACATTATAGAACAAAATCCGTGCGAGCATATCACACCACCTGATGGCAAATCTCTGGGCAAGTGGGCAGAGATATCTCGCAGCACAGTTATGTCCTATTTTAATAAGATACTTTTGCATCACACAAACTGTAAATATCTTGAAGTCAGATAAGAAACAAAACCCAGGTGTAGTGCCTTAAGCATTATATCTTTGGTCCAACAAATCCTCTGCAGAGTGAAAGAACACTTGCTGCAGAGAGTTTTGTTGCCTGACATCAAGAATGTACCTTTTTAGAATCTTGATGAATTTTTCTTAATTTGAAATTTTAAATTCCGATCTGATGAGTATAGGGCCATTTTTAAGTACACAAAAGACTTTGTATTCTAAATTTATGTATAGCTTTGGCAAACTGATAATTACCTGCTTGCTGCCGATCACACACCTTAGTGATAAAATGAAGTATGCGTTGAGCAGTTGACAAATGATTCGAAAATCTTACAAGCAAAAGGTAGTACTATTCTCTGAAAGTTAAGATGTCTATACTCCATTGATAAGCCTGCTTGATTCATACAAAATAGATAACAATCAAGCTCTACGGCAGGAAGAAAGCATTTGTTTCATTAAGATGGTGGACTCTGGAGCAATATATAGATCCACTGTCAAAGATCTGAGTAATTCATTCTCATTGCAGCTACTTCATCCTTCATTGCCTGACAATATTTTTCAGCAGCTTCTACTTCATTCTCCAAACTGACTAGATCAATTCCTTCATGCAATTTATTATGCACAGATGAACTGAAAGCTTGCTTATTTTCATCCAAATGCCTCTCCATTGTTCGTATATTGTGTTTCAGTTTACTCAGATGGCTTGAAAGTGATTGAACTCGTTTTGATTCCTGCTCTTTCTTCCGGGCATCCTCAAGCCTTGCCCTGGAGTTTTGAAGCCTTTTAAGTCGGGTCTGTGGCTCCTTCAAGCGGGCAATGAGATGCTTCATATTGAACCCCAGTTGCTCCAATTCCAGAGCCTTTTTCAACAAATATGCAATCTCAGAAGCATCTGTATCACATGACGTTTTGAGCACCTCCCTAGCCAAGTCAACCAGTAAAAACCATAGTCCACTGTAGGTGAGATCTCCTAGAGCGTCACCATTGTTCACCAACCCTCTGTAATGTGGTTTTTGGGGAATGAGCTCAAAGAAGAGAGGGTACTCCCTCAAAGCTGCTTCAGCATAAGGGTCACTGTTACCATTTTTCAGTGTCTCTCGCTTTCTTCCACCTCCTTCATCTTCATCAGAGCTTTCCTCCCATTGAGAGAGAAGCCCAGAGCGCACAAACTCTTCTAGCTCCAGGACAAGCTGCCTATCATGATGTTCAGGATCAATGGTACTCTGTTCATTATCATCGAGGTTTATTACTTCACATTTCTTATCATGTGATTCAAGAACAATACATTCATCGTCACTGTCATGCTGTGCCAATGCATCACATTTATTACAGTCAGAATTAGGATCTTCTTGGAGTCCAGAGTACTTCTGGCCATCAAATTGAAAGGAGGTCTTTTCAGTGTTACTCACAATAGAAGGCCTGTAATCATAGAATTGGGGACATTCACGGCACTCGCTGCCAAATATCTTGCTTTTCTTATTCTTATCTCCATCTACAGCAAATTTATCTCGTCTTTTTTTCTTCTCTTTCTTTCTTTTCACCACAGTTGCACTGCAGTTCATATCACAAGCGGTAAGGTCTACCACAATCACCTTTGTTTTGTTCTCCTGAGCACCGTCACCCAGTGGCGCTAGCTGCCCTTCTCCGATGCATTTGCTGTTCTCTTGATCGGTACCTTCTCTAAATTGATCAACTGCCGTCTCTACAACACTTTTCTTATCTGCATTCAATAGAGATGAACTAGCCCTATTTTCGTGGTATGCATCCAATGGAGATGAACTAGCCCTATTTTCATGGTATGCTACCACTGAGCTACCATATTGATTGGCTTCCTGATGCTTGTCAAACCGCCCATTGCACCATGCAACATACTCCTTGCTAACCACCCCGTGTCTACCACTACTAGGTATCCACAACTCGGTTCCCTTGGATTCAAACCCATGGACAATAGACACAGGAACGTCCTGATCATAACCAAACTGCCTTGCAACAATGTGCGGATTATACATCACTGAATTATCCATGCCATCACCATACCATCCAGTCAACACCGCTTGCCTGATAACTTCAATGTAATCATCCAACCACTCCGGTTTATCCTTACCTCTAGAGCTCACCAGCACGGTTTCCTGATTGAACCACTTGGGTTCCGTCCAGTTCAGAGAGTTGTGCAGGTAAGGCCTCCACTCGAAGTATGCCTCGTCCTGCAAAATCCGAACAGCCTCCTCCTGTGTGGTCGTCCTCTTCCTCCGGCTCCAATGGAGCACCCGTGCATTTGAGACAGGGAACTGTGGCGCCCTCAGCTGCGGCGGGCGCAGGCACTCGTAGTGCTCCCACATCCACACCTGCAGGAGCCAGAGCGGTGCCCACACGTCCACACGCCCAGTCACCCCCTCCGCCCCCGCAGAAGTGACAATCCTATCCATATCGGCATAAAGATTGGCCAGCATGGCCGGTCCGAGCGCAATGCGCTCACCAAGACTAAGCCGAGCGGCGAGCACGAAAGCGCATTCCGGCAACTCGCTGCTCTTTGGCCGCAGCCGCGGAGTAACAAAGAACGCGAGCCAGTACGCGAGGAATCCAAGCCGCCGCAGCTCGTCGTCCTCGCCGGGACGGATGCTGCAGTCGAACCACTCGAGCCACACCTCCGCGGACACGCGGCGGGCGTCGCGGGCGCAGGGGTGGAGCTCCTTGATCTTCTCCTTCTCTACGACCAACCGGATGCGGAGGTCGTCCTCCTCGGGGGTGAGGGGCCGGTCCAGCGGGGCGCCGGAGGGGGGCAGTCCGGCGAGGAGGAGCGCGTCCTCGAGGGAGAAGGTGGCGGGGCCGGCGGGGAGGCGGAAGGTGTGGGAGGCCGGTTCCCAGAGGGAGAGGAGGGCGGATAGGGCGGGGCGGTCGTGGTTGACGGCGGCGGTGGAGGCCGCGACGGCGTCGGAGATGGCAGCGGAGCGGAGGAGGGGCGCGAACGCGGGGTCTCGGAGGGCGGCGGTGACCCAGTTGGACCAGCGCGGGCAGGAGGAGAGGTGGCGGAAGGAGAGCGGCGGGATGGGGTGCAGCGGGGAGGAGGGGACGCGGGCGGTGGGGTTAGGGCGTGGAAGAGGAAGGGGATGGCGAGGAAGGAGGGGTCGCAGCCGCGGCCGCGGCCGTTGGAGGCGGGCATTTCAAGTGATGAGTGGCCACGGGCGGCGAGAAGTTTGCGGGTTTGCCTTGCCGCCGCCGAGTGGTGGGCGGGGAGGGAGGGAGACGGGCAAAAAATTTGGGAGTTTTTGTGGGGGGTTTCGGGTGTGGCCGTGTGGGGTAGGCGGTTCCCGTGTGGTGGGGGGTTCGGAGCCTCGGAGGTGCGTCGGTACGTCAGGAAACAAGCCCGAAGCCGAGGAACCCGGAATTTTCGGCCACTTTGGTCGCCGTAACCTTTGATGTGGCCCCCGCCCCGTCGGAAGGACGAATTCGGCCCCCCTGCGGGCCTGCGAAACGCGCGAGATGGGCTGGCGCACCCGGGTGGCGCGCGGTGTACTGGCCTGGGCTGGCGCTGCTGATTTTTTTTTTTTTGGAAGAAAAGAGATTATACTTTTTTTGGAAATAAAAAAACAGACAAGATAGATTGGTCTGTTTATGATTTTCGTAAACTCTCAAGGGTATAAAATCTGTTAGACTCGTAATAATATTTTGTGATCGTCGTATGCTGTTGTAGTGTGATAAATTTTTGAAGAATTTTGTGAAGACGATTGAGGTGGCAATGATTCGTAAGTACGAAAGTAAGTGATATTGCGAGGAATTCATACACAGAGAATTTTGGACAAATAGTATAACGATAACAATATGACAGTTGATCCGACAAAGGGGTTACGTGGCACGCAGACTAACGAACCAAGAATGGTACAAGCATGCCTTTAAAGAATTAGAAATACATGAGACATATAGACGAAAAGGGTCAAGTACTGCGTGGACCGTGGCCATTTGCCCTTCCTCCTGAGGTCGACGTTGTAGTCCTCATCGGCAGACTGTCGTCTTCCATAGCGGGCATGCTTGAGCTCGTTGTTTAGCACCCACTTCACCTCTCCTGGCCAAAGGCCCCTATAGTGCACATCCAGTATGTATGAGTTGAATTCTACACTTTCAGTGCCATACAGGTGGCGGATGTCATAGTACTCTGAGATGTAGTGCACAGAGGCCTGCCCCCAGGCCACATAGACCGCGTACACATGGGAGTAAGGCTTGTGAAGGAATTGCGCCTTGTTGCATATGCAGGACACTTCATCATCGATCATGCAGACTTGTTTCCAATCCCCACTGGTGTAAGTTCAAGTTTCATTAAGTTGGTTTTCGTGATAATGGTTTTGGATGATAGTCTCAGAGTGGAATACGATCTCTACTCGTATCAGATAAAGATCCGATTAGAGGCTATATAAGGAGAGGTGCGGAGGCTAAGGGAAGTATCCCGAAACACACTCATCAAAACCCTAGTTGCCACCTCTCATAATCCCTAGCTTTCAACTTTGGTTTTTTTATTTTTTTTTACTACAGTAACTAGCTTTCAAATAGTGCATCTTTTCAAAGTGGGACTTAAAAATTGATTATAGTAGACACTATATCGAGTTCAGTTAGACCAGCCAAAATCATATGCGACTGTCTCTCTCGTACTGTCTCTCGCGAACAACTAGAATTCAAAAGTCATAAACCACAGCCCAAAATAGCCAATCCATAGCTTAATTATGCACTGTAAAACGACATATTCTGATATTCGTTCTCCTAGATAGAACTTGATACTTATTCTGAGCGTAGTACCCGACCCATGTGGCCAATGTGGAGTTGTGATAGTGGGATTAGTCCAACATAGCTTGTCAAAAGTGAGTTACAATAACATATAATGCCTGTTGGGCCCAAATATATTACCTCAGGGTTAACCCTTTTATACGAAGAAAGAATGAAAGTGTAGGTGGGGTGTTACACATGCGTAGGTCCACCCACAGTGGACTAAGCATTGAGCACATTTTAGGCCAGAGTGTTACAAATGCTATCAGAGCATCAACTCTTGCTGCATAGATACGTGTGCATGTGGGCCCACTAGTGGGTACCCACGGTACGGAGGTTGCACTAAGAGGTGATTCTGGGAATTTACCGTGTACACATTGTGCTGTCGAGAGTGTCAGCCCTTAAGGGGGTGAGTGTATTACCTTGGCCCGTTCATAGTGCAGCCCATGTTGAGTTGTGATAGTAGAATTAATCCTATATTGCTTATCAAAAGTAAGTTATAGTAGCATATAATATCTATGAGGTCCAAACATAGCACCTCAAGGTTAATCCTTTTACACGAAGCAATGATGAAAGTGTAAAAGGGATGGCACGCATGTGTGGGACCAACCCGCGGTGGGCTGGGCATTAAACGGATTTTGGGTCAAGGTGTTACGGAGAGTGCTGATTGAAATGCAAGCATGCATCACTAGACACTAACTAGGAAGATAAGGCAGGTCAGTGTGCCAAGATATGCAAAAAAAAAAATAATTAGGCATCACAAAAAGGGCATGTATACCCAAATGATTCAAGAAACAGCCCAAAGCATAGCCCTAGCTATCACACGCACAACATAATTGAGGGTTGGAAAGCTCAGCTCAAATCTCCTTGACACAGTGTACAGGACCCCTCATGCACACTCTCTTTGGCAAAATGCTCTTTGGATTATAATGGAATGCACACTTTAAGCAACATTGGTACGTCACTCCGATAGTATGATCTTAGCCAGGATGGCTAGCTAATGAATGCTTTAATGTATTGGCCCAAATTAAATGATGGGAACAAAGATAGGGAGGTACAGGGTTAACACACTTTGGTTAGGCGATTGTGATAACGCTTATCTCGTTCGCATGGCCAGGTGGAAGCGCTAAGGGGGACAGGAGGGGCCGTGTGATTTCACCATGGTGCTGGCTTTTGTCCATCAGAGATAGGCATGAGCAGGATGAAGATAAGAGCTAGGTTGGCATGCGTGCAAGCATGCGAAGGTTCCAGAAGCTTCCAGCTAGGTGAGCAACGGTGTTCTCATACAACGTAAACGACTTTAATTGGTCATTGACGTATGGGCTCCACTTCATCAACGGCAAATGCCTTACAAAAATTTAGACGGGGCTAATGGGACTAGGATAATATGACATGAGCAAACTAAGAGGGCGTTCATTTTGACTGAAAATTGGTGGTTTATGGTTAAATTTGTACTATAGTTAATTTATTTTACACTGTAGCTGATGTTGGCTTATTTAACGTAATTAAAATTAAAAAATCTAAAAATAAAAAAAAACAGGTTATTCTATCACATATACGAGAAAGAAGAACCAGTAAAAAACCAAAAAAATCAGAAAATATAAAATTTAGAAATAGTAAAAAATAAGTTAGAAACTCAAAATCAAAATTAGGTCACTAATAGCCTGTGCTCTACGGGCAGGGTACCTATAGTTGCGACAGTTGTTGACGGTGCTCTGTCCTGGCTAACAACCTGTCAACGGAAGCGAGCAGCATGTATGAATCTTCTTGTCAGAAGGAGCGAGCGAGCTAGAAGAGCAAATCTGTGGAAGCAAATAGAAGACTTCTATATGGACATCAGTCAAATAGACGTCAGTCTTTTTTATTTATTTATGGAAGCAATAGAAGACTTGTATTTTATAGTACAATTCTATTGACATTTTGCGCTTTAGCCATCGGCACTGTCAACGGTAATATGAAAATTGCTCAATCAAGGGTGATCAAATTAAATCAGCACTGATGTTCTGTCAACATAGGAGAGCGCTTTAAATCATGGACATCTTTTTTCTTGTCTCCTACAAAAGAAGACATACTTCAATTATTACTGAGTGACCAAAAGATTGCATCGACTATCGAGTACATAAAGAAAAAGGTTTGTGATGTTCTTTTTTTTTTTTCGAAAATAAAACCGCTATGACATTGACACGAAAGGCCTTGGGTTGGATGAAAGGCCTGTAGGATCAGCATATATGCGACCCTGCAGATAGACCAAAACTGAAGATGTGTACAAGTGCAGTGGAAAACATTGCAGCTGTTCTGGCCACTGTTGCAATTGATCTAGACCTTCCATTTTTCATTTTCTATCTGGTGGCTAAAATTGATCCCTGAACCTTAACGATGAGCATGATGACCAACTGTGCCTCTTTGGAAAAAAAAAGAAATACATATCTTAAACTTTTAATCTATAATTTCGGAGGAGGCAGCCAAATAGTATTAGATGTGTGCTTCTTTGTACTGCGCAGAATGGATATTCAGGAATTTTGAAAATTATTGGAACTGTTAGAGTAGTTATCATGTTACCAACGAACAATCACATAAATAGTAGATAGGTAGATAGCCTCTCTCTCTCTCTTTATTGATAGGCAGATACGAGGTCCGCTCGTGCTACAATGAGTAGCCTCTACCACCCCTTATATAAGGAAAGGGTCTGTTCTCTCAATACAATATAGGACTAAAAGACAGTCATACCTCATGGGCCTTAATTGGTCTTACCCACTAGTGGACCTCGTTTTGGTAAAGCGTCTACATGATCGGATGTAATGGGCCCATATTACAACACTCCTCCTTGAGTGTATATAAGATCCACATGTGTGTATAATGGGCCCATGTTGTCCCAATAGCCTCTCTCTCTCTCTCTCGTTATTGATGGGTGTATATAAAATCTACATGTGTATACAATAAGTAGCCCTGCACTCTTTATATAGAGGGAGGGGGCTATTCTCTCAATAAAATAAGCAATATATAACTAAAACTAGACAACCATGCCTTGTAAACGTTAATAAGTCTTAACCAATAATAAATTTTATCTAGGTAAAGTGTTCACATGATCATACCTAATGAACCGATATTACATAGGCCATTAGTTGGCCACCCTCGTGCTTTTCATCGCCTTCGTGGAATAGACCAATTTTGCACTTTTACTGTTTTCCTTGAATATCTCTCCCTCCTTTTTGTTAAAAACTTAATTAACGGCATTATAAAGCCACGTGCTCATCCTTTATTGAATCTTTGCAGGACAGCCACTAATATTTTGTAAATTTTCTAAAGTTTAAACCTTTGAGAGTGACTTCGAAAAGGGGTGATAAAAGGCCAAAAGAGCAAAAGGAAAACATCATGACGTCGTGGGTGTCAATAATCATCCCTTTCTTTGAGGTGAATAGAATCATTATAAAACAACTCTAATGAAAATGGATGTACACCTTGATTAAGACCGATGTAAGACTGGCATTTATATATGTTACTAGCAATTTTTTTCCCGCGAGGTGGGTAGCATTAATTTAATTCCTTGTATTGTGTTTTTAAGTGTATTTTTGTTTTATATTGGATGGTGATCGATGACAGAGAAAATAGGGGCCTTCATTACCCCAAATCTATTTTGAACTTGCATTTGTCCTAGTTCATATCAAACAGCATCTACAACCGTTTATCCCGATGCATCAGCTAGCAGCATCAGCAAAAGCAGGCGATTAAATCCAACGGTTGCAACTTGCTCAGCAACATCAGCTAGTAACGAAGTGACGGACAGGTGGTCCAAAACTCCGATGTTATTTTTCGACCTGCACACATCATTTATACACTAGTAATAAGCTAATTTCGCTAAACCAAAACACTCGAAGGAGCAAATATCATGGTCATGAAATACTGCATATTTGTTCTCGTGAGACATATATGACAGAGGGTGTAAAAACCAAAGAGTGCCGCGCATGTATTTGCACAGGGAAAAGCCACGAAAAGGCAGACTATACATGATCTGTTTGATATGACTCTGTCTTATAACTTTTGGTATAAATTTTTAAATTTTAACTGTTTACATAGGGATTACGGAGAGAGAAAACCGCTTATGATTTTAGATATAGATATTGGATTTTTAACATATACTATAATTAATTTATAGATTTTGTTTTAAAAATTATTTTATTTAAAAATTAGATACTATAACAAAAAATTATAAATTATTTTTAGAAATAAAAAAGAACGGGTTCTGTTTAGCAGTAAACGAGCACCCAAAAAGCAGCGGCAATCAACCGAGGAGGACAGAAGGTTCCGCCTTTTTTTTTTCTCCCTGGCTGCTGCGCTTTCAGCTGACGGCAGCTAGAGCTACGTGCCGTTGCAGCAAATGTCAATCTTGATGTCCTAGTCGCCAGGATCCTCTTCTTGTCGTCGGTGTACGTAGTACTGGTAGTATTGACTCGAATAATTCTAGCAATGGCGAGCCAAAGAGCCCTGCCTTTTTCTGCTTTTATGAAGGCAGCATTATTTTTTCCAATTAGCTCAAGGTAATGTTTTTGTTCTTTTCAATTTATAACTAATAATTTATAAGTTCCCTTAAACAAATAAATAAGACGGTTTCTCCATCATTAATTCGAAGTGACTTATCGAAATTAACTTTTGATGTGACTTATCGGTATTCGATTCATCGCACAAGTGCTTGTCTTAGAACTAAAAATCATCAATCACAGCTATAAACTATTAGTTACAGCAGAAAAGAACACCTTAGGACTTCTAATGTAGAAGTGAATCTGGACATGCACGTTGCAAGCAGGAGAGAGAGAGAGAAAGCCTTATAAAATAGCATGCATGTATGCGAGGCATGTTTGACCATCTCAAGATCCCAGCCGTACGATCATGTCGGGTTGTAGAGGTGTATATGTATTGCTTTTTTGACTAATTGTACATCAGTGGATGATTAAAAAAGTTAGTAATAATGTACTTAGTTTATTCAGAAAGTGTAATATTTTTTGTTGCATGTGCGTCTCTTTTTTGAGGTGAAAACATTTAGAAAATATCTCTATATATCACTTTTTACATACTTTTTCACTGTTCTGATGATGCACACTAGTCGGTGATGTACCCAAGGAAAGGATCACGAAGGGAACAGTAGTCCCTGCCCTCGTTCTAAAAAAAAACCGATGAGGGTCTGGAGGTGATCATTTTAGCGATAGTTTTTAGTTTTTAATTGAAATTTTACTGTAGTTGGTTTTTTTACTGTAGCTGAGTTAGTGGATAGTGTAGTGAATAGTGAAAAAAAACTTAAGTTAGAAGCTGAAGCTTTTAAAAGTCAAAACGATCACTACCTCTATTCGGAACATACAGATTCTAGAGAAAACAGCATTATTTCTTCAAGAACGGCAATATTGGATTACATACCATTGCACACGTACTAGCTGATGCCAAATCACACACATATATAGTTGTCAAAAAGTGATGTGAGCACGTCAATTTATTTTCCACGGTTCTTTCCGAAAATAAAAAAAATTGCGCTGCTGGCTATATGTATGCATGCATATTCGCGCGTGACCTTGGGCGCAGACAAATAATGCAGCTCGAGTACAACTCTTGCTTGCAGAAGCAGCAGAGAACCTGCTTTGCGTTTGACGCTTTGGTCTTTTTCGACGCACTTTGGAGCCATCGAAGTCGAAGCGACGAGCGAGCTAGCACAACCGGTGGTCGAGCAGCAGCCTCTCCCTCTCCCCTGCCCGAGTGAGTGCCCGGCAACTAGGCAAAAGGAAGGCCGGAATTTGAGCATGCAGACATCATGAGCATGGGAAAGTCTGCTTCCGTTTGATAGATGCCAAATTTTCTTGCACTTTCTTCTTAACTTTGTTCTAAAATGTATACCGCATTTTTTTAAAAAAAAATCCGATTTGGCATTTCCCTTGGGTGTTGAACTGTACTGCAACTCGTTACGCTGCCAAGCACGAGTAATGGCTGGATTCTTTTGGATTTCATGTTTATGGTTTTTGATTTTTGGCTACAGTAACTAACTTTCAAACAGTGTGTCTTTTTAATACGGGATCTATAAATCAATTGTAGTATATAGTAGACGCTATATCAACTTCAGTTATATAGCTAAAATCATATACAACTGTCTCTCTTCATACTCTCTAAACCAAAAACCAAAAACCACGGTCCAAAAGATTTGTACCATCGTGTTCCAGAACATCGGATCTAAGATCGGATATTTGAGAGAGCCGAATAATGCTTTTGTGCTTTTTGTAGCACATGACAGCGGATCCATTTCCCTTTATATCATAGAAGGTACTAGCAGCGGTAGCGCGGTGCCACGCCACGCTAACTACCATGTAGATCCAAGTAAAAAAAGAAGACAAGTCGTGGGAAGGGTTTTTTCTTTTACAAAAATTAAGGATCCGTACATATTTTAGGAAAAATTAAAGGTTTTTTCTGCAAAAAAAAAACCAACAACCTATACGTAATTTTAGAAATATTATAGAATTTTATCAAGCAAAAGAAAGGTTTTTCTAAAAATTTAAAGATTCATACATAATTTATGAAAACAGGGGGTCTTTTCGCAAATTTAATCGCATTGCCGTGCCCCCGTGAACTAACCGCACGTGCGGCGAACTCGTACGTGCTTCACGAGTAGTAGTGCACTGGGGACTCTACAAATTTCGGGCTGGTCGCTACAGCTAGCCAGTTTGCGTCAACCGTTAGGACAGGAACTGTTAGAACATCTGCAGCGACAGGCGTGCACGAATAATGTTACAGCTTATACCTCTAGCCAGCAGCTAGGCTGTACATGTCCTCACGACGACCAACGACATGGACAAAACTACGTGCTCGTTGTTCGTCTCGTCGATCGATCCACCTGGGCACATGCATGCATCCATCTCACGCGTGTTCATATGGTAGAGAGCAGTATGAACTGTGCATGAGCTAGCTAGCAGGACATCATCATCAGCCATACGCAAGCTAGCTAGATGGACGGGTAGGATTTGTTGTAACGACGAGTTAACGTGCCCTGGAAAGAAGCTGAACAAATCAATGCATGCTGATGCATGGCGTACAGAGGGCGCCATATATGGAGCTCCTTGTACGATTACATGCATATATACCAGGGAATTAGGCACAGGTTGGACTTGCAAATATGTGTGGCACGTGAGGCCCTTGATATTGTGTAATTGTGTCACTAAGATTTTTTTTCTTTCAAAACTGTCTAGTTGATATGTAGGCCCATATCGTTTAAGAGATGCACAAATTAAATAGTATATATACAATTAAACAAGTTCAGGATGGTAACGTACGTACTAAAGTTTAAAGGATGGAAGTGAGACGACCAGATACGCTTGCGAATTTAGGTGCAACTTTTTCTACGCATCTCCAATTTTAGGAGTAGCTAGGGCCAAAGTAATATGTTGTTTTCCGTATTTCTTTTATGAGAAATTAAATGTAGTGTCCACACGTATATTAAACTTTCGCCCCCAACCATGGAACTCCTAAATTTATGGTGTACGTACAAATATACCCACAGATTAATCTTAAAAAATCTTTTCCAGATAATTAAATTCGTACTTTTAATTGTGTTGATTTCAGAGTAACACATGCCAGCCGACGTCGAAGCAGATTCCGAGAGAAACACGGCTACAAAAGAGGTAGAGATCAAGTCAGAGTGGAGTACACCAAATGACGAGAGCTTTTTCCAAAAGGAAAACTAAACTGGCGAGCTGGACAACTCCAGCCGTTCTTTGCTTCTCCCAATGGCCTATATTGTTCAATCAATCAACATGATATATACCCTTTAAATCGCATCCATGGAACCATGGTCAAAGACAGTCAAAGCGTCGAACACCTGTGTCCTACCATAGCATGCAGCCTTCTTGTCACGTTAAACATATCATCATCGATTAATCATCATTGGGTTCATTAGCTAATGCCAAGCATTAAACCCGGAAAAAGCTCTAAAAAAGGCGTATAATTTTTTCCCTAAATGCAGGAGAGGCAGCAAAGTCCAAGAGGATTAGTAGAAGAAGAAAGCGAATTAAAGCTCATGTGTCGTCCAAAATTATGGAAGCAAGCAAAGGGCAGTGACGTGTACTAGTAACAGCGCGGTGGTGTTCTGGCTTGCGCCTGGCACGCTGCTTTGGGGCCATGCAAGTAACCGTGTCGATCACTCGCCCTGATAAACTCTCTTCTTATAGGTGTTTACACGTTCTGCGCGCTAGATAACCTCGTAAGAGTTTTGCCCCGCTCAGCCATGGCAGACGGCGCGTTCGGTATTAGCGTTGAGCTTTTTTTACTATTTATTTTTTTGTTTATGTTTTTTTCTTGTATTTTTTTACATTGTCTGTGATGGGTTGATATGTTTATTCTATTTTTAATTTTTTAAAGTTTAATTATATCAAATAAATCAACTCAATTACAGTACAAAATAAATCAGTTACAATAAAAAACTATAAACCATCGCCATTCTGAACGCTACCTTTATCAGAACCATGTGATAAGTTAGCGGTTGTAGGACGATGTGATAAGTCAGCGGTTGTAGGAGGTTAGGGTTATGTAAAGGTGCATCGCTGGCTAACTGTCGCTTGCAATCTCTCCTCTCACATGATCGCTGGCTAATTTTGCGAAAACAGCGAGATGCTATCGAGTAAAAGGAGGGCTTTCATAAAAATACGGAGGATCTGCACACAATTTCGGAGAAACGGAGAGGGTTTTTGAGAAGAAAAAAGTACCAAAGGCCTCTTCGCAAAAAACCAAAGACCTATATGTAATTTCAAAAATTTCAAAGGGCTTGTTCACGGAGAAGCCGACGTAGCGTCGCTCTCCGTCCGCGCTTCCCCTGAAATGTAATATATAGAGATATGATCGATTAACTGTTGTTGCCAATTGGCAATTTGCATTTGATTTACAAGTGAACTAAGGACTGGTCTCAAACCGTCCGTTGGGAAAGGAAAATGTGCTCCTTCTGCGGCCCAGCCGGTGGCTGCTAGCTCTCACCTCTCGTTCCCTGTACGGCTAAGCTTAAGCTGCGAGCCAACTTGCATGTCTAGATCCTTACCTAGGACAACAACTTGGAGTGCACACCAATTTTACTAATCCATGCATTAAGGAAGGAATTGTGCAAAAAAAAAAAAACAGATAGCCACTCTCTGTCATGCTGATGATTACATTGTCTTTAGTTCATTTATTCAATCTCATGGCTGTGATTGATCAGGAATTAGTAGTTGTGTGCTCTATTGTTGTCCAGGATCACACACCATAAGGCATGTGTACCTTTTTGGCTTGGTGCTTCCTTCCTAACATTATATAAACCCCTCCAGGGTCTCCTTCAGCTCCCATCAAGCTTCCAAGCAAGCAACCCAAGCAGTAGTTATCAACTCTTCCCTTCCCATTGGGGAGAGGGGATCAAGTTTTGGTCAGCTAGTTATATAGAGGAGAGAGAACCTTGGAGCTTTAATCCCATCGATCTCCTCATCAACTCTCATATCCCAAGCTAAAGATCTTGCAATGGCTGGCCTGTCACTTACACATCCCTGGGCCTTCGCCTTTGGCCTCCTAGGTATATTGTCTATGTATCTCAAGAGATTCTTGTAAATTTTGGTTCTTTCGTTTATTCTTCATGCCCTTTCTATTCCTTTTACTTTGAAATGCCCTTTGCCAAAATCATCGGATTTTTTCCCTGTCAGTAGGAAAAATTCATCATATTGATACGTACCCACTTGCTGTAGCATTCATCCTAGCTAGCTATGTGTGTAGCTGGTTAGTGGGATTTGCACTTTGTGATGCAATCGTAAGCTAGTTACAGGAGCTTGCAAAAAAAAAAAGATTTCTCTTATCTTGTTGCGCCATAGTAATCCTTCCCCCTTTTGTTCGATCCCCGCATTATTATCGCAAGTCCCCCTTTTTAATTTTCGCGTCAATTAAAAGACAGGAAACATTTGATTCATCATTGGAGGAGATATACATGCATTACGAGCTAGGCTAAAAAGAAGTAAAACAAAGGGGTCAAATAAAAAGGCCGGGCTCCAATATCTTTGCCTCTGGTGTATCGTGACATCAGCTTAATTCACACACACGAAGGGGGCCCCGCCATTACTAAAAGCTCGCGAGCTCGATCGTCGTTGTGCATGGATCGCTGGCTAACTGTCGCTTGCAATCTCTCCTCTCACATGAACATTTCTTGCGATGTTGCAGGCAACGTCATCTCCTTCGTGACCTACCTGGCCCCACTGTAAGTCTCTCGCACGCTGTATCTCTTGGATATATCTGCCTTCTTCTCGCTTGGGCTCGCTGTAACTGACGCATGTGCAGCCCTACGTTCTACCGGATCTACAAGAACAAGTCGACGCAGGGTTTCCAGTCGGTTCCGTACGTGGTGGCGCTGTTCAGCGCGATGTTGTGGATCTACTACGCGCTGCTCAAGTCCGGCGAGTGTCTCCTCATCACCATCAACTCCGCCGGCTGCGTCATCGAGACCATCTACATCGTCGTCTACCTCGCCTACGCGCCCAAGAAGGCCAAGGTCTCCTTGCTAGCTAGCTCTGTAGATGTAGGCGTGCACTTGCAGACACGCGTGGGGACGTTCTCTGACATGCGTGCGTGAATGCAGCTGTTCACGGCGAAGATCCTGCTGCTCCTGAACGTCGGCGTGTTCGGCCTGATCCTCCTCCTCACCCTGCTCCTGTCGGAGGGCGAGAGGCGCGTCGTCATGCTCGGCTGGGTCTGTGTCGGCTTCTCCGTCAGCGTCTTCGTCGCGCCACTCAGCATCATCGTGAGCACACCGCGATCCACACATATATAATGAGCATGTAGGCGTGCATCTGCGTAGGCTTTCTCTCTCACACGCAGTATGTTGCAATGGATGCTTGCAGCGTCAGGTGGTGCGGACCAAGAGCGTGGAGTTCATGCCCTTCTCGCTCTCCCTCTCCCTCACCGTCAGCGCCGTCGTCTGGTTCCTCTACGGCCTCCTCATCAAGGACAAATACGTGGCCGTAAGTAATCGAACAAATTACGGAATTGCTATATGCAACACTCAACGAGATTACGAATTATCACTAACTTCATGAATGCATAACAGCTGCCCAACGTTCTTGGGTTCACCTTTGGAGTCATCCAGATGGGGCTGTACGCCATCTACAGGAACTCGGCGGCCAAGGAGGCGGCGGTGTCGGACGGCCTCAAGGTGCCCGTGCACGTCGTGAACATTGCCAAGCTCGCCACCTCGGCGGCCGTCGAGGTCAAGAGCTCCGAGGTGTTCACCATCGAATTACCGCCGACGGAGGAGAACGGCATGGCCCCCGCCACCGGCGTCGAGAGCAAGGAGACCGTCGAGAAGGCGGACAAGGGAAGCCACGTCGAGCAGGTTTAGACATGCATGCTGCATACGTGCACGAGGTGGCAAGCCAAAAAAAAAAAAAAACCAAGACCATCGCTCGAGTTGCTCTGCTCATTATTGCCATGCTATGCATTGCAATTTATAAAAAGGGAGCAAGAAGAGAGAGAAATAGGGGCTTGTAATTTCCATTTTGTACTGTTGATGTATCATCTGATCTCCATGTATTAATTCTTAGCTTGTTTGTAAGGGTTCTTAATTTATTCTGGTTAATGTGACGCCGATCACTTCCACTTCCATGTAATAATGGTCATATTATAAATTTATTTGTGGTGTTTGGAGGTTTCGTTTAATTGTTTCCTGTATATATGTTTTGAAGCGTGTACAATTGATAAGTCAGTGGCAAGCAATCACGTAAACCTAACCACACACTTTACATATTTCATTTGACCTTTTGAGATATTTTAATAGATCATATTTCATTTTACCTTTTGAGATATATTGTTCAGATCGTATTTCATTTCATTTTACCTAAAACATATATGCTAGTTACGAAACCCTACACAATAATGAATTAATTAAGTTCGTTCCGAGTAATTAACCGTCCGCAAGCAATTGCATCCAAGGCTGGCTGGCTGAGCTCCAATCCTCTCTGGTTGCCCGGCCCCTGCCCTCGTCTCCTTCCACGCGCCGCCGCCTGTAGCCACGCCGTCGCTCCTGTGCCGTGCGTCACCGCCGTCCTCGATCGCCACAGCGCCTTCGATGCGACGTCGCCCACTCCCCGACCAAGCTAGCGCGCGTCCCGCTCTCTCACCGTTCCTTCCACACCCTCATCACCTCCCCACTCCATCCTCTTCATCCTCCAGCTCGAATCGAGCTCGGAGACCCGTCGCTGCGAGCCGGCCGTGAGCATTGCCCGTGCGCAAACGTGTTCGGGACCTCCCCAACATTTCCCTCAACCTAATTTGGGGATTCGTTCGCGGGAGATCGCCGGCGCCACTGTATTCCTCGAGACCGGCCGAAACCAACCTCCACCACCGCCATTTTCAACTCGGTGCGTCCCGGCTCATTTACTCTCTTCTGGAGCATCCCCAAACCTTCCCCAATCTCTCTCCGCCTCTAATTGTGGTTGCCTTTCCTCAGGTCGCCGCCACCGCGTCGAGCTCGCCGCGCCTTCCCGGGTCGCCTTCGCCATCCCACCTCGGTTCATCCCCGCCCTAACCGACCACTCCAGTGCGTTCTCTTCACTCCACAGATACTTGCTCCCACCTCCGTTTTGTCCCTCTTCCTCTCCGGCGCCGCCGCCCTATTTCTTCCCCGCTTCCGGCCGCCGTGCGCGGCCGCGAGCCCGCCCTCGTGCTTCTCAAGCCGAACCGTGGCCACCTAGCTCCTCACCTCGCTGCCCTGGTTCCGTTTTTCCCATGTCCTACCCCCGCTGTCGCTCCTCTGCCGCCGGCGAGCAAGTTTGATGCCGTCGCCGCTGTCCCTCTCTCGCCTCCCCTGTTCTGTTTACTCCCCCCCTCTCTCTCTGTATGTGCAGCTGACCTGTGGGCCTAAGTTAATTAGTGATTACATTGATGTAATTAACTCAGTTAATGATCCAAGACCTGCAGTCCCTAGGCCATTAGTAACTCTTAGTTCCAATTTGACGTAAGGTATCCATGCCAGGGCACACCCACGTAATTAGATATTAACCAGGTTAATTAGGTTAACTAGTGTCAGATGTTAAGTGTAGTTAGTTAGAGTGCCATTAGTATTTAATTTAAAATGCAAAAATTCTGTTTAAGTGTAATTTGATTTAGTATTTAGTTAGGGAGCATCCTTAATGATTTGTCTTTTTTAGGCTTTGTGCCCTCTGTTCTGGTTGACTATGCATTGATTTTTGAATGATTATTTGTTTGTTTCTTTGTATTTAGTTCTCTCCACTCAAGTGTTGTTCTGGACATCTTTGGGTACAAATAATGCAACTGTGACTTTGGTGGTTAGCTTCTATTCCAATATATTTAGAACCTAACAAAATTACATACTATGGAAGTTTGTAGAGGAAATATACTTATCTTTTTTACATGTTCAATCTAAACATTTATGAAGAAATAAACAACCAAAGTTTATAAAGTTTAATTGTACATAACCTAAAACATCACTCTTTTTGTAACTGCATTAATATACCACTCAAAAGAAAACTGCAGTAGTATGCAACTAGCATGTCAGAATAAGAGCTATTTGTCAAGCTCACCAATGGAAATGCATGCTGCCACTAGATCTCTACATCAAGAAAATACAAAGGGCACTAGTATGCAGATTGTAAAGTTGGGTGCGATACCAAAATAGAAAAAATAATTCACTTTTGGCCTCTTAAGGTCTCAACTATTGTTTTGGTTTAATTTCCACCTTCAACTCTAATACCATTTTATTGACATCCCTTAACTATCAAAATAAGAGCATTTAAACTGATTTATGTAAAATTTCTGCATACTTTTCTATGAAAATCATGCGTTCCAAATGGAGTCTAAACAATATAAAGTTAAAGGCGAAAGTTAAACAGGAACAATAGTTTAGGAACCAAAATTGACTTTTTTCATAGCATTTTCAAAACCAGAATTCTCAATTCATCAAACATGCACTATGGCTCAGACTAGTTTCAACGTTTTATTTAGGACATGTTCCTTTGGACTTTTGGTTTATCTGCAAACCGAAATAAATAGAATGGCTTCTCCAAATGACCTCTCGAGCAGTGATGGAGAGAAGGGGGAGGGGTGTGACCAGGGGCCTCGCCCTCCCCAAGGAATTGACAGGCCTCCAAATAGGATGCAATATGAGTATCCATTTACAAGACTAGATAATCATCATAATCGGTTCCAACATCATTGGTTTGGTTCAATAATTTCTCTTGGTTGGAGTATTCTCTGCACACAAATCATGCCTGTTGCCTATCTTGTTTTCTTTTTGGAAGAAAACCAGCTGGGAAATATGGCTAGGCTACATTCACAATTAAGAGATTTCATAATAGGAAAAGAGTCAATGATGGAAAGGCATATGCTTTTCTCACTCACATGGCCCAAGATTCAAACTTCGCTCACAAGTTTGTAGTTTGGTGTTATGATAACCTTAAAAATACCATTGGTCATATTGAAAAAGTGATGGAGAAACCAAACAAGAAAATGGTTATCGATAAAAGATTGAGACTCATGACCTCAATTGATTGTATCAGGTAAAAAGAAAAAAATATTTTTTTCATTCGCTATTTGGCAAACAAGCAGAATGCTTAGTACTTTTTATGTAACAATATAACAACACCTTTTTTAGGTGATTGACTTTCCAAGCTTTCCCATTTAGATGTCAGGATGAATATGTAGATTCTAGAAATCAGGGGACTTTCTTGAAATGGTCAAGATTTTGGCTTCCTACAATAAGGAGGTGAGAGAAGCCGTGTTAAAAAATGCTCCTAGAAATGCAAGGTACACCTCACCACTTGTTCAGAAGGAAATTCTTAGCATATATTCATGAAAAGTACAAACAATAATTCAATATGAAATTGTTAATAGCAAGTTTTGCATATTGTGGATGTGTCTCGAGATGAATATAAGAAAGAGCAAACGGCAATTGTTCTTCGATTCGTCAACAAAGAAGGGCATATTAAGGTAGCATTCAGAATGGCGATAGCTTATAACTTTTTTTACTGTAACTAGCCGATTTTTTACTGTAACTGAGTTGACTTATTTAGTATAATTAAATTTAAAAAAATTTAAAAATAGAAAAAATATGTTAGCCCATCATAAACAATGCAAAGGAATACAAGAAAAAAACACAAAAGAAAAAAAGAAAAAACAAAATGAACAAAAAAAATGCTAGAAGCCATCGCCGCGTTCGGCGGTGGGTGAAGCTGAGCAGGGCCTAAGGAGCGCTTTCTGAATCTTGTTTGTGTTGAAGGCACCGCTGTAATAACTCTAAAGAAATTCAATTTGTACTATCCTATCAGACAATAAATTGAATGTGCAGGATATTCGAGGCCAAAAGTATAATGGGGCAACAAGATGAGAGGGGAGTGAAAAAGATCAAGCACCGCATCTAGAGAAATGCCCCTACGCATATTATGTGCATTACATAGTACATCAGCTATAATTGGCTCTTGTTGTAGTATCAAGAGGTGTGCATGATGTGTATAACTTTTTTTAATAATGCAAACTTTATCATAAATATTGTTAGTTCTTCTTCTAAACACAATGATCAACTATTAGTAAAACAAGCTGCTGAATTGCATATAAGATTGAATTGGGAGAGCTTAATATGTGAAGAGGGGTAAATCAGATAGGCTCTTTATAAAGACCAGGAGACACTAGATGGAGTCCCTACTACAGGTCCATTCATAATTTCGCAAAGATGTTTGATACTACTGTTTCAATGTTACGATGTATAGCACATGATCGATCAGTCTTAAGTTATTCTCGAGGAGACGCCAGAGATACTTTTAAGATGCTTATCTCATTTGATTTTGTATTCATTCTATACTTGATAAGAAAAATCATTAAGATAAATATAAATAAATATCATCAGCAGCAGAAAAAAAACCCGTAGCCGATAACCATCAACAAAGCACGCTCTGCGACGGTGAAATCCTCTCTCGGCAAAGAGCCTCGTCCGTTACGATGCGAAATCCACAGGCGTCAAGCGCACACTCGCCCTGACACCGAGTGCTCGCCTCATTCCGACCGCTACAACCGCCGTCTCCCTGTCCCCTTCATGCCGCGATGGCGGCGCGGCCGCTCCCTCCTGCTCCTGCTCCGGCGAGCCTTCCTCGTGGCCTCCGTCTCCGCAGCCGCCCTCCTCCTCCTCCACCACCACCATGGCCCTAAACCCCCCAAACCTTCCTCTTCGTCCCCTGCCTTTGCCTTCTCCGACGAGCTCTTTGTTGAGCCGCCTCCGGCGACGGAGGGTTCGGAGGAGGCGGCGGTCGGAGGCGGCAGGGGCGGGGCCACGTGCGCGATGGTGGAGAGGATGGGGGAGGAGGCCTCCGGCCAAGGCTCGCCGGAGGCAGCCAGCCTCCGGGTCCGCGAGCTGATCCGGCGCCACTTCCTGCTCCACGGTGCGTACTCCGATCCTCACAAAGCTGATCCATTCGATGTAATGCCTCGATCTTGCATGCTCTTCTATCTTGTAGGTTCATCGCTCAAAATCTTGGCTGGGCATAATTTTATTACTATTGATTCGTTATGTTAATTGAAATATTGTTTCTTGTCCCCCCGCATTACTGATGTGCGCACAAATAGTATCAAGAAAGCAACACAAGAACATGTCTTGATTTTATTCGATTAGGGAGGCAACAGCCATACAACTTCCGGCGTCCTCTCTATGAGACAGTGAACATTTCTTGCTAGCACACCAAAAGATTATCATAATTGGCAAGTTTAAAAGACAAAAAAGTATTGTTACCTGAACCCTCAAACCTGAAAAGGCACTCGTCGATTCTGTTGCTCATGCGTTACAAATTGCCCTGTCTGAACCTGACTGCAGCTCTTGTTTCACTGTTGAAGTAAACCTCTTTCTAAATGATCTCTGCCGTTGCATTTGTCATTCACCAGCATAAACAATCAAACTCAAACTGTGATGTTGTCAAGAGTATATGGCTAGTCAATCTAGTTTTGAATAGAGAATTGCAGTTCCTAGTGGGTTCTGGAGCCCGATGTTTACTTCTTCAATGCACTTGTCAGGAGCTGCGAGAGTGAGAGGGCTGCCTGCATATGAGTTCTGCAAACAAGGCTTTGTGCTGGGGAAAGCATCTGAAGCTGGGTTTGGCAATGAAATGTACAAGATCTTAACATCAGCAGCTCTGAGTGTTATGTTGAACCGGTCCCTGATCATTGGGCAAACCAGGCATATGCATTTACACTCAGTTACTTTTGTTCTTTATCTATGAGGCATTTCCTACGTATGTGATAGGTTCCAAGCACTAAATCCTAGTAATTGCATGATTTTTTTTTCCTTTTCATTGCTAAGGTATACTTTGGAGTGATTATCTTATGAAGATTATGTATGAGATATAACTATAATTCACAAAAGGATTTTCAAATTTCTGCTTGGTAGTTCCATATTTAGATCTATAAAGTAATTTATATGTAATAATCATCGTGAACCTGTAACATAATTTGATGCAAATGATTTAGAAATGTAGTACACAAATAGTTGTAATTGATGATCACTATCCTCTTACCATTTGTCTATTGCTTTCACAGGGGATTATACCCTTTTGGAGAGTACATTTCTTATACCAACCATTCTTTTACTATTGGAGAAATAAAGCATTTATGGAGGAAAAATCAATGCGCCAGAAGATATGGTCGAGATCTGAACATGAGGGTAGACAATTTTGAAAATCCATCTGAGACAAATGTTCTATGTAGTGACTGGAATAGCTGGAAAGATCCAATCATCTGGTTAGCACTACAGTTACAACCTAGTACAATCAGTTAATTTTTTTACAATTTTTTTTCTTAGCACCACATCAATATGTTTGCGATGTACTTTTGTATTCCCCCCCTTTCAGATCTGACAAAAATTTGCTGTTTTCAACATGTCTTGTGAAATATTTTGATGCAAATCATGCTAAATGGGATGGTTTGGTAGAAAACTGAAAGTTCTTGATCAATCCCCAGTTTTCACATACAAGTTTGTTCAACTGTATTGCCTTAGTTTGCCATATGCTTATGCAATTGCAGTCAGCAAATGGAAACAGCTAACTTAGATGAGGTTTTATATACGGCGCAAATTATATGCATTTATGTTTAATTCTAGAAAGTAGAAACACATAAAGGTTCTTTTGCAAGAAGGAATTGGAGAAAAGAAATGGGGAAAGTGGATAATCTGACCAAGTTAACTTAGAACCTCTGAATGCATTGAGTGCTAAGACTTGCATTTCGTACCAAGTTGTTCAAGCTGGTTCTTCTTCTTTTCTTCCTTCGTGTTAGAACTGTCTATGGCTTGTTCTTGTTTGGTTTCTGCTTATGGTTTATGGTTGCGATTTATGACTTTTAGGCTGTTCGTGAGAGAGAGTACGAAGTAATAGAATTTAACGTACGGTGTTGGCTGATATAAATGAAGTCGCTACAGTGTATACTACAATCAACTTGTAGACCCCGCCTTGAAAAGACATTCCGTTTCAAAACTAGTTATTGTAAAAAAGCTAGAAAGCAGCTTTTACCTTTTAGAAGTTAAAAAGAAGAGATCCTAGATCTTTACTCTACAGTGCGACAAGTTTGAATTCAAGCACATTTTCTGTATTGGAAATTTTGCTTCAGATCAATCTTGTCTCTTTTCTTGGAGTCAGATACCTTTGTGGTACTTCTGAACATATGAAGTTAACAAAGTTGGGGACGTATAGGGTGAAAACCACCTAAATGTTGCAAACTTCGAAGACATGGTTTTCACGGGTTTGCAACATTTATACGGTTCTCACCGTATATGCACCCAACATAGTGCTTTCCTTTTCATGGTTCCATATACTGTTTTGCAATAGCAAACATTTACTAATGTTTTTGCCAATTAAAGTTTGGAAGAACTAGGCATGTGTGATGTTTTGTGATTGCTAACCCTACCCCTGTTCATGATTTGTTTTTGTTTTCCATTCTGGCTACATAAATTGTTTCATAGTCCTCAAGCATTGCAAGGCTATGAGTGGACATTAGTTATCTATGAAATAAAAACACAACAGTGTAAGCACTGTGATCTTACCTATTTGTTTGCAATATCATTTTATACTTTTAGCATCTAAAGTCACAGTTTACTTTGCTCAAATTTGATAGTGGCAGACGACACTAAAGTCACAATTTACATTTCTTTCATGTTTATCCATAAATTTTTTTCATCTAATTTTACTACTATCTGCGCAATGTTTGTTTTCCTTCCTATTTCCTATGTAACCATAATAGAAGCACATCGGTTTTTTCAATTTTTATTTTCTGTTTTGTTTGCTCAGTTGAATTTGATTTCTGTTTACATTGGGTGGGGTTTATTTTCTTCTTTTACCTGACCATTAATTTTCTTGGTTAAGCTACATGTAATGAACAAAGCATGCTGACATGGTGTTACTTGTTCACAACATTAGGTTTGACGGCACAACCGATGCAGTTGGGATCCAGTTTTTTCTGAAGAATGTTCATCCTGGAATGAAAACTGCCGCTGCAACACTTTTTGAACCCCCAAACTCATTACATATCAGGCCTAATACATTTGGGGAACTTATGCGAGTAATCATATCTCCCTCCCAGACAGTCCAAAAAGCAGTTCAGTGGGCTTTGAAGGGTTCCAGTCCACATATTGTTTTGCACATGCGCATGATGTCCAATAGGTATGAAACATTCTGTGTGGCATAAATGGAAGAAAACTGCTTTAAATTATCCACATTCACTTAAAACGAGTGTAATAGGATATTGACATCATGATATTCACATGTCAACAGATTTGGTTCATCAGTAAGCATTGAAATATGCTGCTTCCTACCTGAATTTGTCAACAAAAACCTAACTCAACCTCTTTTTTTTTTTTTTTTGCTTTTTCTTCCTGGTGTATAAGCCTTTGAATTTAACGTTTAGTCCTCTGGTAAAAAATGCTACCAAGTATATCATCTCGTGCCCAGTGTATGCAACAAAAGAGGATAGTTTGGAAATATTTCAGAAGTTTGATAAAGTAATGCAAATGGTAATGGTTGAGTTGAAGTCTTTGCACCTTACCTTTCAGCTTGAGAATGCCCACCACCTATATCATGAAGATAATCTTTATTAGCAACTATTCCACATCATATGAATTGAGAAGCTGAAGATAACTCACTTTGTGACTAGGCCAGTACGAGCAAGAAAGGCTGCAGTTAGCTGTATTAAGAGAGCTATACAGATTTGTAATTTGAAGGGTACACCTCAGGTGGCATTGATCTCAGACACACCATCATTTCTTAAGGAGATAAAGCAGGAGATCAGTGAGTTTGCAGAGGTTAGTTGCTTGGTCAAATACTATCAGATGAACCTTATACTTTTTCTCTGAACATTGTGGATCTAGGTTAGAATTCAAGTATTCTTAACCAATTATTTTGAAATTTTTGAAAAAGGGGAAAATTGGATAATTATTCTCTACTTTATGGGCAGGTAATTTATTTTGATTACAAATTGTTTGCCAAGAGTTTTGGTCTAGAGATGAATGGAAATGATAAGGTACGTTACACTCTTACCTGAAAAATATTTCATCGTGTTCTCTACAGCGTCTGACAGCTACTTACTGAAATCTTCAGAAGTACTTTCATGGATGTTAGATTTACATCAAGGATCCTATAGGCTAGATCAAACATACCAAACTGACATCTTTCTTAAATTTACTGCTGTAGTACTACATAATCTTATCTTGCTTATTCTGAACCTGCCCATCCCATTCTCCTGATGTTACATGAATTTTCTATATTCTCTGTAATTCCCTGATCAAATAAAATGCAACTGTGTTTGATATCATATGGTGCATCTTTCAATGTAACTTCTGAACTTGATTCACTTATCAGTTGACCTTGTTTGCATTTTGTTTTGTTTTCTTTTATTCTCATTTCCATATGTCATCCCCCAATATTTTGGTGTTCTTGTGTTATGGTGTGGCACCACAGCGCCGCGTGAACAGTACCAGCGCAGGGCACTGTAGCAATGCGTGAACAGTACTGCACGGTACTGTAGCGCTTTTGTATATTTGTGTGGTTCGATAGCATTGACAGCATATCACGGATTAGGAATATAATAATTAGTCCCCTTAATATTTTGATTTGTTTTCTTTTAAATTATTTTCATGTATTAGGGATTAGTTTCTTTAGTATAAGGATAGCTTTCTTAAGGGTCAAGTATAGCCATCCTTATAAAAGGGACAACGTTGAGCCTATTACGATCAACCAATGAACAATCGAACAAGTCTCTAGTCTCACTCTTTTTCTAAAGACAAGCCTCAGAGTTTCTCTACCACGTCAGGGAAAAGCTCTGCCGATGGCTAGATGAGTGTCCTACCCTCGGTCTTCGGATCCGTATTCAACCACCGACCTCAACATTTGGTATCAGAGCTAACTGCTGCTCCACCATCAATAGCAAGTTGCAGGGGTTTCGATCTCATGAAGGCCTGGGCTTCACGATTCCACTACCTAGGGCTTACAACCTTCGACGGCAAGGAAGATCTGCAATTTTGGTTGAATCGCATTGAGCAATTCTTCAAGGAGCAACAGACGATGAAGGAAGAGTGGTTGGCGTCGCACCACCTGACGGAGAATGCTGCCCTATGGTACTTGTAGCTGGAGTGTGCGCTTGGGGTGCAAACTTGGCAAGTTTTGTTAAACACGTCAATCTTTGTTTCGCTATCACCACCACGTCGTCTCCACCCACACGCCAAGCTTCCACCGAACCAATCACCATAGCTTCCGATGCCAAGTTATCTTCCATCAAGATTGCGCCAACTTGATGGCCTTGATGGAAGAGTTCATGGCCAAGATGAAGGAGAAAGTGCAGCATGTTATTGTGGTTTCTAAGTCACCATTGCCGTTGGTTGTGACCATATCCAAGATGGAGGAGCAGGAAGAGGCAACACCTGCCATTGCAATGGTGATGTTGCCATCATCGGTGTTGGTCTCGCTACCGTCTTTTACCAACGATGGCTCCTCTTTAGGCTTCATTGTCCTTGGTTGCACCTTTGGTGCCTTCGCCGAGGACCTCTTTAGGCTTCATTGTCCTTGGTTGCACTTTTAGTGCCTTCGTCGAGGAAGAAGGTTATCATTGTCTAGCGGTAGTCTTCACACGGCCGATCGACGCTATGCCATAGGCGATCGGAGAGTAGCGGCTGAGGGGCCAGCCTCGCCATCGTGTTCTCCCCATAATCATCACGCTCCGTGGCAGTAAGGGCATCATTGCTGTTCCATGTTGGTGGCCCATGCTGTCGACGTCTTCCTCAATGCCACGTCATGCTAAGGCGCTTCTTTTTTGGGCTCTATATGTCGGAGTGTTGCTGATCTGCTCTCAAACATCTCAGCGCCAGTACCGGTCACTCCTGTCAACATGGGGTTGCGAAGGTCTCCGTTTGTGGCCACCACTTGATAGCTTGAGGATGAGTTGTCTCGTCGTGAGGGATGAAATTATTATGGCGCGGCACCACAGCGACGTGTGAACAATGCCCTTGTGATACTGTAGCGTTGTTGCATAATTGGGTAGCTCAATAGCATTGACAACATATTGTGGATTAGGAATATAATAACTAATTTCTTTAATATTTTGATTTGTTCTTTTTAGATTATTTTCATGTATTATGGATTAGTTTTCTTAATATAGGGATATGTTTCTTAGGGGTTAAGTCTAGCCATTCCTATAAAAGGAACATTACTGTACCTATTAGCATCAACCAATGAACAATCAACCAAATCTCTAGTCTCCCTCTTCTAAAGATAAGCCTTAGAGCTTCTCTACCACGTCAGGGAATAACCCTGCCATTGGCTAGATGAAGGTGAGTACCCTATCCTCGGTCCTTGGACCCGTACCTAACCACCGATCTCAACATCTTGCATATACATGTGAACTTATAACAGCCTATGCTTTTATATACAAATTGTGCAAAGTTCTTATAAATAATTAAATATAGCTTACAGAAAGGGCCATGACATAATGTGCTGTTCTGGAACTAAGTATTATAGTAAGATCAGCACAGCTGGCTGTTTGTGCATTGCTTTGCAAATGGTGCATGCCTGCTTGGAAAGATCTTAATTAATCTATGAATGTCTTGGTAAAGATCTAAGAAAGCAGCATCCTGTTTTCACTTACCACTCATAAAATATCCAGGTCATAGACTTATACAATTGACTATAAAATATCCAGGTCATAGACTTATACAATTGACTGGTATAGGTGAAATTTTGTTATAACTAAGTACATAACATGAATCGTACCACAATTCTGTGACAATCCGCATAAGCCTATGTTATCAGTATATTTCAGTGGAGACTTCTGCATCTACTTGGTAGCACATCCAAAGCAGCATATTTTTGTTCCCTGAAATTATATCCTTTCCTGTGCAGCCTTTGGGTTTTCGTTCAAGAGACTGGGGGTCAGCTCCAAGGTGGGCAGCTTTTGTTGATTTCTTTCTGGCTTCACATGCCAGATACGCGGTCGTCACCGGAGCACATCGCCGTGTGGGGACAACCTACGTGCAACTCATTGCGGCGTTGGCTGCAGCTAATAGACACGGTACATATCCTTGTGTTCCTGTCCATAAAAACTTTCTTCTGTAGTCTGTTCAGTCGTAAATCGCAACGTAATTTAGTCTGCAATTTTGTTGTACTAGGTCATGAGCCCTCAGGTGCAAACTTCACATTCTTAAGCAGCATCCACAGTAACCTACTGGTCGATGGGCTCTCAACACAGGTTGGCTGGGGCCATATCTGGAACAGATACGCTGGGCCTTTGAGCTGTCAGCACCAGCCACACCAATGCGCCTTAACCCCTCTCCTCCCACACGCTTGGTGGGACGGTCAGTGGCAAAGTCCCATTCCTAGGGATGCGAAGAGATTACTGGAGTATGGTGTCCGGTTATCGAACACGGGGGAGGTGGATGAGAGACGCCTCATGTCATACTGTAGGTCAAGGAAGGACCATGTGAAAAGGTACCATGTTCTTCCATCGTACAAGAATTCAACGTGACTATAGGAGGTGAACGAGACGCCTCTATTGAAGAGCTCAGTTTTGCACTAGGCGCTTAAGCAAGGGGCTTGTGTAGGTTAGAATGGCCAGGATTTTGAAATGGCCATGTCGCTAATTTGTGTGGGGTCTCTAATTTCCAATTTTGGTATGCTGTTAAGCGGGTGTCATGTTGCCAGGGAAAACATTCTCGGGATTTTTTTCGCCCCACACCGATAATTCTGAAATTTGGAAATTTGGAAAATTTTGTTCAAAAATTTTAATTTCAAATTTGATTTTTTGGGGGGAAATGGAAAAATAAAAAAAATAGTGCTTGTTTTGGGGTTTGAACTCAACCTCATGCTCACCTACTACCATCCCTCACCACCAGACTTACTAGCTAAGTCTTTCTTTCCTTGTGCTAGTTACGAAATCTATTTAAACTGAATTTTCAAATGAAAATACGCTTCTTCCACCAAATTTCGGACCCAGCCGAAAATTCCGAAATTCGCGAATTTCGCGACGAAATTGTAATCCCTGCATGTTGGCAAACCTGGAGCTGTCATGTAGGAAGGTTACAGGAAAAAGGTGAGGCTTTGCTTCATGCTTTGTATATCGTTGCTGCTGCTGCTGCTGCCATGCTATGTGATCAGAAAGAAAGCAGATGGCCAAATCTAGAGACATGAAGTGATGCACAACTGCCATATGCAAGCACAAGTTCTGTTTGTACTCAACTGCAAACTGGTATCAGCAACTCAGCAATGCCTTTTGTCTAGCACAGTTGTAGGAAAGTCCTATTGGACCAGTGTATGTCAACTGGATAGCAAAATGCCGAACTCGAGCTCCCAGCATTTCATGTCTCTTTCCAATTTGCAAATGGAATGCTACTTTTTTTCCCCTCTCTTCACGCGGGTTTAATTGTTCCATGGGCTGAGCTGCACCGTGGATCTTGTGGCGAGACGCGTGATCGCGCAAAATCCCAGTAAGATCCAACGGTAGGCAGTGGTTTTCAGCCGTTTTGTTTCATGCGACCACGTATCTGTACCGTTGTGGCACTCGTTGCCTGCAAGTTTGTGCAGCGATGCAGCCACTGGCGGCGCCAGTGATGCAAATGGAATGGCATTTTAGAGAATTGACCCCATACAAATTGATTACGTCTAAATTTGACCTCACAGACTTTTAAGTTCTGGATGCAGCAGTGTTAATACCAGGGGTGAATCTAGAGTGACTTAGTACGGCTTGAGCCTCACCTCCTCTGATGGAAACCAACCCCCCCTCGGGCGACGGCCGGCGACCGGGCGACGTTGACCCCATGACTGCCAGACTGGAGAGTCAGCTGCAATAGAAAGCAAAACAACTTCACCTAGTAAGTGATCAGCCCACTGGCTTGAGGCCCAACAAATTCACCTCACCGCCCACCAACACACCAACTCATAAACCTAGCAAATAGCAAGTGCCGACACAACGCAAGTATGCAACAGAAAGGGGCGGTGACCGCGCGAGGGCGCGTGCATAGCAAAAGGGTGGTTGCCGGGGAGGTAGGGGGAACTGGGCCTTGCAGCGACGTCGACGAGGAGGGCAAGGGAGCCGGATCTGGCAGTGACGCCAGTGAGGGGGGGCCGAGTCGGGGTAGGGAGAGCCAGATCTGGCGGCGACCCCGGTGAACGGGGCCGAGCCGAGGCAGGGGGAGCTGGATCAGGGTCGACAGGGCAGCGACGCCGACGAGGGGGTTGAGCCGAGGCTGGGAAGGCCGGATCTGGCAGTGACGCCGATGAGGAGGGCCGAGTCGGGGTAGGGCCGCAAGGGGAGCTAGACCGGGGTCCGGGGCAGATCTGTGGAGGCGGGAGGGGCACTGGGCGTCTAGGCCGACGACGCGTTATCAAGTGGAGAAAAATAGGGGGAGCGGAGGCACAGCCAAGTGGAAGCTGAGGTGCGGCTGAGCGGGAGATGAGGCATGAGGCGTTCGCGAGTGGAGAGGGAGAGAAATAGCCAAATAGGGGGGATTGGCCGATTGGGGGAAGCAGTGGCGAGCGGACGCTGAGTGAGTGAAGAAAATAGGGGGAGCGGCCAAGCGCTGAGGACTGAGGAGTGAGAACAGTAAATAATTTTTTCATAGTACCTTTCTCATAAATTTAGTATTTTGTAGTTTAGAGTCTAGACTTTTAGATTCAATGTATATAGATAGTTTAGTCCTTATAATTAATTCATATATTTATAGCTTTGTACTAATAGAAATTACAAATTTATTTATAGATTTTGCTATAATGGAGAAACGAACTTTGTGTAACTATTTTGCAAGCAATAATTTTTTTGTGTAACTATGTTTCATATGATCTAAATTTTCATTGTTGTTCACAATTTTATATTATGTCACTAATTTTGATGTGTTTCATACATAGATGACTTATCATTATTCTGCACTTATGGCAAAATAATTATATATTTTTAGATATGCGCTTTCTATTATCGAGGTACCTATTTTGTATTTCTCTATTTTTCATTGTTTGTCTCTATCTAATTATGTAATTTCTATATACATTTGAAATTCTATAAGAGTAAAAGATTAAATTTGTGTCAACTTAGTTTATATTTATAAATAGTTCAGCCCACCCTCAATTTCTTTTCTAGTTTCGCCACTGGTACATTAGGTTTCCCTCTTGCGTGTGTGCATGTGTAGTTATTCGGTTTCTTGGTTAATTAGTTTTCTCCCTTGATATGCGTCAACGCCATTGGCCAATTAGGGAAGAAAATGCAAGAAAATAGATATGCCAATTAAGAGGGAAAACATATAATTATGTATATTGATTGTTGAGGTGCTGATGAAGTTAAATTTAATTTGTATTTTCTTTGACTTATAAGCATGGATCAAGCATAAAGGAAGATATGTATTAGGGAGGTGATTTCATACTATCCCAAACAGTGAATTGTACAGATATTAAAACACTTAAGGGTGAATTGAGACTACTTATCTTTTAGCTGTTGATGCTTTAAGATTTATGCATATCTACAGAAGTAGAAAGTATGAAATCACTACTATATGTATATATATATATATATATATATATATATATATATATATATATATATATATATATAAAAGCTTATATAGTGCAATTTTGTGACCATCTCTGCGGCAACATAATCGATCTACACCTTTATCCTGTATTCATCCTCTCATATCACAATTGTAAACTGCAATCGCTACTTTTCATTCTACACGTAAAACCGTCTTACAACCGGTAACATATCCTCAAAGAGTAAACACCAACACCGTAGAGTAATGATGATTAACTAGCAACAATTAAAACATAACCATACTGTAAACCCGCGCAAATTAAGCATAAAAAGCACCACGCATATATGATGTGTATTTGTGTATATAGCATCCGTCTCTCCCCGCCATTGATGCCGCGGCCATCTCCTCATCATATCTCGTCCATGAGCTCTTGGAAGGCGTCCATGGCGGACGCCGGCAGCCCGAGCAGGACGTTGATGCTCTTCCTCTCCTTGCCGTGCGCGAGGAAGAGTATCACCTCCTTCTCCGGCAGCGTGACGGGCCCGGACATGGCCGGCTCGCCCCACCCGAAGTCGGCGTCGTGGAAGGCGAGCCGCGACCACGTCGTGATGAGCAGCGTCGACGCCAGCGACGGCCGCGCGCGCGTCGCCTCGAAGTAGTCCACCGCCGACCGCATGTAGTCGTCCGTCACCATCTTCACCGCCTCCTGCACCAGCCCCGCCGCGCGCGACACCGGCGACGACAGCAGCTCGCCGGCGGTGGCCAGCGCGTTCGTGAGAACGATGCCGTTCCCGAAGTAACCCCGCGGCAGCGGGGGCACGAACCGGCGCCGCCCGTCGACCGCGAACAGCAGCTTCGTCTGCTGCTCCGGCGCGAGCCCCAGCGCGCGGGTGCGCGCGCGCCATACGAGGCCGGAGAGCGCCTCGAAGGTGGTGCAGCGGCCGAGCTCGCCGTCGGCGAGGGCGAGGCCGCGGACGCGCTCCAGCCGGTCCGGATCGAAGCAGAAGGAGCGGTACAGCAGCTCCTGGCCGTCGTAGAGCGCCGCCGTGTCGGAGACGTCGGGGATCTCCGCGAACTCGTGGTGCGGGAAGGAGATCACCGGCGGGGCGCGCGCGCGGAGCACGGTGCGGTCGAGGAACGGCGGCACGGTGAGCTCGGTGGCGCCCCGCGCCGTCTCGGCCCACGAGTTGACGAACTCCATGGCGCCCACGCCATCGAACATGCAGTGGTTCATGGCCAGGCCGAGTGTAAAGCCGCCGCACTTGAACCTGGTCACCTGCGAATTAATTAACAATTGATAAATCTTTTTTTAAAAATAACTATTGGTAAATAAGTTTGCAATGTTACTTCCCTAGTTACTACTAGTGGTTATTAGTGTTAATTCACTACAAATTATGATTTATGTTAGTTAAATTTGCGACAGATGTTAGTTATGATTTATCCGAAAGGGAGCATGGCAGCAGGGCCGCCATTAACGCGCAGCTCAGGGCAACCCACCCCCGGCAGCGGCAAACCCTCCTCAGGCCGCCAGAACAAAGATGCAAGAGCATGTACGCGCACGCATCATCCATGGCTATCCATCGATCGACGCAGTTAATGCATTTGCGTGACGAGTGGTTCGTTGGTTACCTGCGCCGTCATTGGCGGCATCTCGAGGATGTTCTTGGCGCCGGGGACGGCGTACACGAGCTGGCCCAGCGCGGCGGGGGCCGGGGTCGCGAGGTCGCCGACGTCGGCGAGGTCGCAGCCGGCGTCGGCCTCCACGAACACGGCGCCCTCGCCGGTGCACTCCACGGTCAGTTTCATCTCCGGGCTGATGGCGAGGCGCCCCGCCAGTGGGTGGTAGTGGACCAGCACCCGCGCCAGCGCGGCCCGGAGCGCCTCCGCCGCGCCATCGTGGCCCCTGGATGGCGACTTGAAGCAGTACACCGTCTGCACGATCACCGCGATGTTCTGGTCCAGGTTGGACAGGTAGTACTGCTGCCCCGTCGGCGTCGGCTCCGCCGGCGGCACCAGCGCCGGCTCGCCGCGCGTCACCGACAGCAGCTGCTGCTGCGGCTTGCCCGCCGCCGCGGCGCCGCCGTTCTCCTTGATCTCAACAACCTGCGTACGTTCATGCGTAATATTAACTAACGTTGCAACATACACTTCAATTTCATGACAGAGAGAGAAACTTCATGAGCAACCTATGCTGCAGACTCACCATTTTGATGATTTGTGTGTTTGTGCGATGAGAGAGAGAGAGATGCTAATGGGTTTTTAGAGAGAGAGAGAGAGAGCGATGTTAAGAGAGTGCTGTGTGGTTCGTGTGTCTGAGGAGAGGGTTGTGGCCTTGTGGGGTTAGCGTTTTTATATAGGAATTGGAGGTTGCTTGGTCAGGGGTAGGATGCAGTGAGGGTCTGTACAGTAGTATAGCTAGTTCCTGTCTATAATAATCTTTTATATTATTTATAGATAATAATAAAAATATCTTCTATAATGAGTTATTTGTAGTTTGTCTATAATAGGATGTTTGTAAAATATAGACAACATTGATACAATAAAACAAAAGCCGTCTAGAGCATGCTATTTATAGACAACATCAATATAATGGCACGAAAATCATCTATAGCAGGCTATTTTTTTGTGTTTTGACCGTCTATAGAATTACAGTCGACCTCCTTCTCTCTCTTTTTTCTCTTTCATCAACCTCAGCAAAATTACTATGTAACATCTTTTATAGATAATTTATATCATCCTATTGTATATGTCTTGATGCGAGAACAGTTGGGGTTGGAGGGGTTGCATAACTACCAATGTTGTTTTGCTTGGGACTTATGTTAATTTGTGCCATGGAATCTGGACAAGGACAACACGCCTTTGTTAATTTAATTGCAAGTGCTCCTACCGACATGTGGAGCACATATTAGTACTACAGCATGCTCATGGAAAATATATTACGGTTGTTAGTGAAATTTTAGCTTGGTAAAGCCATTGGAGCCACCTTGTTTTAAGGTGAGATCTACAGATAAATTATAGTAGACACTGTACAAGTTCAGTTATACTAGTTCCTTAGACCGATGACCCTATCTAAAAGGGTGGGCTCATCGATCAGCGTGTGCGTACCAGTGGGACCCATGATAGAATTTAGGGTGGGTTCGATTCGACTTTGAGCCGGCTTTGGTTCGTACAGACTACAGTAACTAGTTTTTAAACGGTATATTTTTTCAAGTCAAATTCAACAGGAAGATTGTAGTAAAAAATATACTGATTCAGTTGTACCGGTCAAAATTATATACAACTATTTTTCTCTGTGTACTGCCTCTCACGAACAGTCAGAATTCAAAAATTTAAACTATAAGCTATAAACCACAGTCTAGAAGAATATGTCGAATCCAAATGATGCGGTGAGGGGGCAGGCTTTTGTTGGGGGGTTGGCCACTGGCGTTGCTGCGTTTGTTGGCCAAACCCAAGCTACTCAGACCAACTCGGTTGGTTTCAGTTTTAGCGTGCGAGAGAGGGGGTTCTGTGCACACGTCAGCGTGGATTTGATCAGATTTGGGGCATCCGTGGATGCTAAATATCTGTCAACATTTTGCGACAGATTTTTCAGGTCGATGAGCAGATTTCTCCATACTACGTAGCACCGAGCGTACCGAACTGAATTCGGTTGTGAAACACCTTGATGTTAATCCATTGAAACTGAGAAGATATATAATAGGTTGTAAGAGACCAACGCTACACATAAATAAGGTTACGAGGGTTGCAAAGTGGGTGAGGACTATCCTAAATATGCAAGAAACTATATGGATATTTTGCTTTATACAATTGTTAGGAATTGACAGCAGAGAAGGTGGCCACAACACAGAGGCTATTTTCAATGGAGTAGTATGGTTTATGTGCTTACTCAAATGCGAGTTTTGACTCGGCTTTTAAAGATGTCTTAACCCACCAAACGACACCGCTGAGCTAGCTTTTAAGCGGTGTAGTGTCCTGGTTCCCTTATTAAAGGTTACAGCTTTGACTCCCACTAGCTACGAATTACACAGGTTTTATTTGAATCCTCAAGTAAATGCTAGCAAACTCGGGTCTAGCCAACGTAAGCTGCGGATCAGTTCAAACGTTAGTTGAACCTAAATCAACCAGAGTTATGCCTTCTCCAATGAGTTTTTGTTTCTGACTTTTAGTTTCTTAATTTTAATTATTTTTGCTTTTTTATTTTTTCCCCTTATTTCTGAGTTTTTGTTTCTGATTTTTAGTTTCTTAATTTTATTTTTTTTGCCCTTAGTTCCTTTTTTTTCCTTTATTACCTTAGAACAACATATAAACAACAAAAACACAATAAATTAAATTGGTGTAATTTGAATTAACAATAAGTAATATCAAATTTTATATGCTAATATAGTTTGTTGTCAGGATTATGATCTCACTGCGATTCTACCCGATTCTAACGATTCTACGAGTTGAATCACGATCCCACTGCGATACTACCCGATTCCGATCCATATTGCGATTTGTGTCATCTACATTTGGTAGGATTATACGATATTACGATCCCATGTCACGATACTGACAACCTTTCTTGTTACTTATATTTATTCATATTTTCATATGAATGCTTTATTGTGCAGCTAAGCAATAGCAATTAGGAGCATTTTGAGCACGATACTGACAACCGTTCTTGTTACTCATATTTATCCATATTTTCATATGAATGCTTTATTGTGCTGCTAAGCAACAGTAATTGGGAGCATTTTGAGCACCAGATAATTAGAGTGTATGGATCATGATATTCACGGCGGAGTTAGCCATCACGGCGAGGGAGTGGCGCCTGGACGCCATGGAGACACCTAGGTGAGTCGCTTTGTTGTACGTGCACGTATCACATATGTATACTCAGATACTCAGTAACTCAATAATCTACTGACTCCTCTGCCCTTCTCTCTCCCGCATCTCCCGCACTCACTCCTCTGTCCCCCCGCCGCGCCTCGCCTCCTCTCCCCGGCGCCTCCTCCCCATGCCGACTCGTCTCCTCCCACCGCCGCCGCCTCCCCCCTCTGCCTCCTCCCCCCCAAGTCACGGCGAATGTCCATGGTGTCACCCAGCTCCGCTGCGACGTCTAGGCGACGCCGTAACATCCATGGTATGGATTGTCTTTGGTTATGATCTTTGTTGATGATTTTTGAGAGAACAACACTAAAATGACAGTTCATTATTCTGAAAAGAAAAAAAAACATAATGGTAGAGGTACTACATAGAGGAAATCAGTACATATGGTATCTTTACCAAGCTCATGGCACTGGATCAGGACTTCAGAAGATGCAGTGTCACAGTGGTCTGATGAAATGATTGGCCTATTAGGCCATGGAATGCAAGATGGCACAAATGACTAACGTGTTCTTGAATTCTTTCCTTGGTCAATTATTCCTCTCCAGATTTTTCAATAGTGTTCCCAAAATAAGATCATTCTGTTCCAAATATCTGATTTTAATTTCTGTAGGTTTCCAAACAACCAGAGTTACAGACTCATACTCTGTTATGACAAATGTTGATAAAAATTCCATCTGAAATGCTCCCCTAAGATTGACTTTTTTTTGGACTCTACTCTCATCTGAATTACTTTGCTGCGAATGTTAATGTAATCTTACAAAACAAGTTGGGATCTGGTATTTTTTGTTGGGAAGATAAAGTGGTTGCTTTTTTTTCTGTCAGGTTTTATGCGTTAACAATGCCCTTGTGGCCTTATCAGAAAATTAATATCTGTCTCTTCCATAGTGGATTCAAAATTACAGTTTTCCTGAGAAAACTTTCTTGCATATGCAAGACATGAGGTACCAGAATCAACAGCCTTCTGATTATTTTGATTTCTCTTGAAGTTCGAGCTTCTGAATTGATTATCAAACAAGGTTAGCCAGAAAGTTATCAACATCTTTGGTCTGCTAGTGTTTGAACTGCATTGATCAGCTGTCCCTAAATTATTGGCTATTTTTATGCACCTTTCTTGTTAAAGAGGGGCTGCTAAGCTTTCTTTAACTAATGTATCCATTGGTATTTTTCAACATTACAGCTTGCTACGGAGGTATTTAATAAAAGAAAATACAAGTATGAACCAAATGAAGATGTACACTATTCTAATTTATGGCTGGTGCAAGGTGAATCGAAGTGACATGGCTCAAAAGTTCCTGCAAGATATGATCAATCATGGGATAGAACCAAACATAGTTACATGCAAGTTTGATAGAACAGTTTGTGCAGCTGAGGATCTCTTGAAGGAGATGTGTGACAGGGGAAATGAACCAGATGTTACAAGCTACTCTGTCATTCTGCATGTTTACCATCGTGCTCATAAACCCGAGCTATGTCTATGTATGTTCCACTCAATGACAGAGAGGCATTTGCTCCACAGTGGCAACCTACACTTCTGTGATCAAGTGCCTTGCTTCCTGTGGTAGATTGGAAGACGCTGAGCGCTTGCTCAATGAGATGGCTAGTGAGGGAGTATGTCCCTCCCCGGCTACCTACAATTGCTTCTTCAAAGAGTATCGAGGGAGAAAAGACGTGAGTGGTGCTGGTGCCCTACAATTGTACACGAAGATGAAGGCTCCTGGTTCACCAACCACACCAGATATTCACTCTTACAACATACTGCTTGGAATGTTCATCAAGTTGAACCGACATGGAACTGTTATGGAACTTTGGAAAGATATGTGCGAGAGCACTGTGGGTCCTGATCTTGATTCATATACCTTGCTCATCCATGGTTTCTGTGACAATCAGAAATGGAAGGAGGCATCTTCATGCAGATGATAGAGAAAGGTTTTCTTCCCCAGAAGGTCACACACTGTATCGCGGTCTGATATAAGCATACATGTTAATGACATGGAGAAGGGTTGATGAAGAGGCAGCAAAATTTGGCGATGAATTCAAGCTGTATCACATCAAGCCTTACAAGAGATGATATGTCGCCATTCAAAAGATGATTCTTTTCATTATTTTGATTGGTTCATGCAGTTGTATTGTGGCCTTCAGAGTTCAGATGCTAGCTTGACTGGAGCAGAATTGGAAGATGTATCTTGGCACTACTGTCATTCAAGGGTGAACTTCTTACCAAAGATGAGCTAAGCATTTTGAGGGGACCAAAGAAAAGGGCGAGTAAGCAAGTGCCATTGTAACACTGATTTCATCGGATGTAAAAGTGCAGTTGCTCATGGACATGCTGTCGGTGCAGTAATCTGATATAATGATCCTTTCGTGTGTTTTGGTGAACTTGAAGGTAAGCTACTGTCAGGGGCGAAGCCACGTTGGTTGATCTGAGTGCACCGGCAACAGGGTAAAATTAAAAGTCAAGTTATTAGCAACTCATTTTCACCTCTTGTGCACTACCCTAGTCCAAATACGTGTACCATCCTAGCCCAAATATGTATGTGTTAGATCATAATTACATGTGTATATTGAAGTGTGCACTCGGGTCCTTCGTGCTCTAGCTTCGCCCCTGGCTACTGTTTACTGCTGTTCAAGTATTCATCTTCAAGTTGCATACAAGCCAAACAGCTTTGTGAGACAAACTGCGAACCGTTTCATCCGGTTATTGCAGAAAAAAGTTGTCTTCAGTGTTGGCTGAGTGGAAAGATTGTACAGTCCAAATTTCTTGGGAGCAATTCCATAAGGTGCCTGTTTTGAGTTTGGGATTGTGCAACATAAGCCTGTTACCCAGTTTGATGGATGTCTGCTGGCTTCATGCGAGCTTTATGCAGGATATGCAGATATCCAAATTATATTGAAGTATATGTTTAGCTTATAGCCAAATGGAGCTGTCTTCGTTTTAGTAGACAATCATGTCTTGGTATGTAGAATCCAATTCTTGATGTCCTCCGCGGTGGATATCTGAAACGGCAAGAAGTTCGGCGCTGTTATTTTGGCCTTTTGGCTTCTAGCTTCTTTGTAAATTGAAACATTCAGGTCGGTTTCCTTAAGGTGGATTCTCTAAATGATTTCTCGAGGCTAAAACAGTATGCGTCATCTATATCCACATCTCCATTATCTGTTGTTGTTTTGAAGAGTGCAGATAAAAACCATTAGCCGTAACTAAAGCACCCTAAAAGAACATGACCTCTTGAGAAGATTGTAGCCTCCTTTTCTGTGTTCTTATGCAGCCAGTAATCGTGAATAAAAAAAATTGTATCTTGCACTTTTAGGCTCCACACGGTGAATCACGGTAATCTCGTTTCGTAGAGCCACTTCACAGAACCAATGAGTTATATTTATCAATAATGCCCAGCCTGAGCCTGGGCATTGTCATTTGCCTAGTAGCCTCACAATAAGTTCAGGTTCCATAAATTTAAGGTGATCACCGAGCAGGGCTCAAAAACAGAACTCTTCAGTAGTTACCCTAATCCATCATGGTACATTGGACTTGACGTTGTCGATGGTGTCAGAAGACTCCACCTCAAGGGTGATCTGCATCTGCAAGAAAGAATCAATAAACAACCAGAGGGTAAGCCTAGCAGGGGAAAAGCAGGATCAAGCAAAAAACATCAACCAGGAGATAAGCTTCCATACAAAGCCACAAGGAAGAGACAGATGATAGCATACGGCGTCATCAGGAATCATCTGAATAAAAGACGAACACATCTAACAAAACCTACACAGCGAGCCACACAGATGATTTCTCCCATAAATCTCCTGAAAACAACGTAGGATCTACATACGAATACCATCGGAAAAAAAAAAGAGAGACAGAAATCGTACTGCGTCACGAGCAGTAGAGAGGATCCGTTGCGGTGACCGTGCTGACTCCCATCTGAGCCGTCCGTTCGGCATCCGACGCCCCGAATCGCCCCTTCCATGCACTCCAAAAGGCCCACCCAAAACGGAGCCGGGCCCACGCGTCATCCACCGCTGACCCCTTCCCCACCTTTCCGGAAACGGGCCGGAACTTCTCCAAGCAATTAATCCGGAGCTCCAGAACCTTCCGAAAACATCCCACGCCTTCTCGAACCTTCCCCTCTTTCCTCCATATATACCCACCGCCTCATCTCCCTCCCCGTCACAACGCAAACCAAAGCAAACAAAAAACGCAGAGGAAACAGCCAGTCCACGAAAGCTTGGCACCGCAGCAACAATGGCGTCTCGCCGCTTCTTTGCCTACGATCCCTACGACTACTACTACTCCACCCCGTACCACTACCCCTACCCCTACTACCACCACCCCGCCCCCGCTCGAGCCCCCGCACGAAGCCATAACGCCTTCTTCCCGGCCGGTGGGTATGACGCCGAGCCGGCTGTGAGAGCGGCCGTGCATCAGCCGAGGCCCAGGTCGCGGTCGGTCTCCGTCCCGGTCCACTTCGTCGGGTCAGACCCTGAGCCGGAGCCCGGCAGGCAGGAATTGCGTGCGCCGCTGGTGGCTAGGACGATGGCGGAGGCGGCGGTTCCGGCCAAGAAGCGGGCGCCGTCGGCCGAGGAGGCAGCGGTGAGGGTGCAGGCGGCGGCGCGCGGGTTCCTGGCGCGGAGGATGGTGCGGGAGGTGCGCACGGTGGAGCGGGAGGCGGAGGGAGTCGCGGCGAGGTTAGCGGCCGAGGCGGAGGCGCTGCGTGGGGACGCGAGGGCGAGGGTCGCCGTTGGGGAGGCCCTCATGCGGCTATTGCTGCGGCTGGACGCCGTGCACGGCGCGAGGGAGTACCGGAGGAGGGTGACCAAGAGGGTGCTCGCTCTCCAGGATGCCGTCGACGCCCTGGAGCCCAGGGCGGCGGCGGCGCCCGCCGCCGTCGAGATGGCGGAGGCGCACGCTGCAGAGGAGGGCCAGATGGAGCCCGAGTCGCCGGAGGACGCGGAGCACGGCGTCGACATGGAAGCGAAGGCGGCGGTCGAGGCCCCGGCGACCGAGACGTCCGCCGAGATGGAGGTGGACGGAGTAAGAGCCACTAGCGAGCACGACGCAATGGACGACGGCGAGAAGCCGGAGGAGGCGGAAGGCGAGTGGGAGATGGTGACGGAAGAGTCCGCGGCGGCCTGCAACACCGAGGCAGGTGAGGGCTCGGCGGCGCCCGAAGACGCCGAGCGGCGGCAAGAACCGGCTGGAGAGGAGGAGAAGAAGGCGGATGGCGGAGCCCCCGATGGCTTGGAGGCGACGAAGGTGATGGAGATGGTGGCGGCGCTGTGCGAGCGGAGCGCGCAGCAATGCGCGGTGATCGGCGCGCTGGCGGAGCGGGTGGACGCGCTGGAGCGCGCCGTCCGGCGGGTCGAGGAGGCCGACCGGCGCCGGCGCAGGAACAAGAAGCTCAAGGAGGAGGGCAAGGGCAACAGCAAGCGCACAGCCAGAAGCTGCTACAGCGACATAACATCTCGATATTTTTAGTTCCAACTTCGCGTTTGAGCTTGGATAATTGTAATCTGCCTCTGCTCTTTCTTCTTCTTCTGATCGTTTCATTTGGCTTGTAATCTCTCATTTCTCTTGTTTGGTTGCATGTCTTGGCTTCGGATTTCATCACGAACAAAATGATTCAAACAAAGCCTAATTTCTGTCACGAAATCTCCGTGTGTTGATATTTTGGGGCAAAGATTTAGAATTTGGGAAAAATTAAATCTACCGCGCATTCATGTAAAAGCTTGGATGGGACATCAAGCTTCTTTTTTTGCTTATAGGAAGGTCGCTTCACAGACATGACTTCATGCAAATCAACCGAGTGGCATTAGAAAATCGAACGGCTTGTATACGGCTGTACACGTACACCAGCTGTTTCGGATTCTGTCAGCTTTCATGGAACAAAATGAAATCAACCAGGCTTATTCGTGCTCATAACAACCAAGGGGTATTAGCACAAAGTATATCCGGAAAATTGACGAACCATTATTCCGGCTGATTTAGATTCTGTCATCTTCTGAGTTCAGCGGACCAGAAAGAAATCAACTGTGGTGTTCCATACCCGAAATTTACAAACTGATCAAATGAGTGCAGGTTCATCAGCGTATGGCCAATAGACATACACCATTCCTAGGCCAGTATTTTTGTAGTGTGTTCGTGGTGGCTAGACTACATGGTACCAACAAACAAATTAGCTGAACAATTAGGGCATAAACGACACCACTATGCTCTTCTTTCCGCATGTAATCTGCATTCAGCATCTAAGCATGGCAGGCTTTGTGAAGTTCTGGGAGTTTCTGTAGGCAGCATTGAGGGCCCTTCATATCTTCTGGTGATGCATAACATCTTTGGGTGATAGGCGCACTCGATGGCTATGCTTGTCCACACTTCCGAAGGGAGGCAACACCTTCTTCTTGGTACTCCTGCCTTGTTATCCAGAACTCAGGTGCATCCTGCGTGTTCGAGACGATAAGTCAGCCAAGTATATTAGCGGAGCACACTATGATAATGCAGAAACAATACTCTGTTATTTCATTTCTTGTATTCTTTTTCTTTTCAATTCTTTACTCCGTCCCGAGGCCTTGCTTGACAAGTACTTCCACATGAGAGTGCATATATAGGAAAGCAAAAGCGAAAACCAAGAGGAGGAAAATTACCTTCATGATGCCAGCGAGTACTGCACCTCCTAGGTAGACCATGTGCTTTCTCCGAGGAGGATCCTCTATCCGCAGGCGCAATTTCTATGCATAACCGGAAGCAGATACATCATCAAAAGGGCATAGGTCCCGCTCATTTCGGCTTTTTTCGGCTTCAGCTTCTAGCTTCAGCTTTTTTTTCACTATTCACTACACTATCCACTAACTCAGCTATAGTGTTTTTTCAGCCAGCTACAGTGTTTTTTCAGCCAAAAGCCAAAAGCCATCGCTATCCCGATCACCCCCATAATTGAAAAGAAAATGTGTTCCAGAAAATGTTATTCGGATTTTCCCTTTTGTTTGATTTCAATAAGCTTATGCAATCGGATCTACTGTATTTGCAAAAAACTGATCTACCTTCTTCATTGATGGAAAGGTACTGCAATAAATTTCACTAGATAAAAACTGAATGAGTTGCAAAGCTCATTAGAGTTTGCCACGTGTAAATCAGATAAAACTAAAACAGGTGATGGTACGAATTGGGAATGTAACTGCACAACAATAATTTCAACTATGTGGTTTGCCACAAAATTACCTTTAGCCCATCCTTGTTTCCCTTCAAAACCACGTCAAGATAACGATCAAGAATTTCCTTCTCCAGCCTTCAAATAGGTAGCAATTTGTACGTCATATCAACATAGAAGCTTACATAAAGCAGCAAGAAACAAAGATTGTCAAGAAACAAGAAAAGCAAAAAAGAATAAGAACAATATGAAACTGCCAAGGTTGAGAAAAGGCATTTTAGTAGTATAAGTAATGTTATTTGAAACCAATAATCATATGTCCTGCAGTAGAAAAATAAGACAGAATGCAAGATATGCATATCCTCATTAATACAAGCTTCAGAATTATATAATCTTACCGACTTGGCAGACCAGGATACATGGTACTTCCTCCACTCAGAACGATATGTTGATAAAGCTGCAAAATGTTATCCGGACATCTAATAAGAAAAAAAAAACAGCATGCAATAGTCTATCTAGAGAAGAGACCACTCCACAAGCATGGAGACTAACATAATTGATATTTCAATATGTTTTCAGCCCCTTCTTGAACTAGCAAACATAGCTATGTATAAAACATGAAAAATTACCAACATTTGGGTGATTTATGCATTAGACGTAATTCAACTTATGTTATTTAATTGCTGCCTTACAAGGTAAAGAGAACTCTACTTTAAGACAAGGCAATAAATATAGCAAGTCTAATGAGATGATGTAGATACCTAAGCTTGTGAAATTTAAGATGCAATATCACTGCCTCAATCAAGTCATCGTCTAATAACAAATGCACCTAAGCATAAATTAACTGTGATTAAGCAAACAATTCGCTAAACAATCCATATGTGCCTGAATCTACTAGTGTTCCCAAGAACTACAGAAATACAATAAATAATCCATCAATTCTTCGAGTTCTTGTCCCATCTAAACACTTCCAGAAATAAAAGAAAGTGAAGATTGGACTGGCAAAATGTGGTATACTGTATTGGTAAGATGTACATACCATCATCCGGTTGTCAATGTCCATTTCCTGAATGCAACGGAATGCCATATCTGCCATCCCATCACCTTCAACATCTATGAGTTCCTGCTCAATAAACATTTGATCAGTACTACCTTACAACTAATCTTGTGCAGAGAACTGCATACGGTATATATCTATATCAGTGAACCTTTGCAAGAATTGAAGGAAAACAAACTTACAGGAGTAAAAAGAGCCTCAGGAGCTTGAAACCGTTCAGTGCCCACTTTAATTACTCTTCCATCTGGAAGCTGATCACAGTACTTGAGCTCACAATTCAGAAACTACAAAGAAACAAAAGCAGGACAATATACTTACAGTGTAACTTTTGACAAGGATTGTGGTTTCAAGTCCTAGCTGGTATTCGCGTTTGTAATCATAGCTGTACATCTTTTCAACTGTCATGCCAATGAAATATAAAAGCAAGGTATCACCAAGAAGTAATAACAACAGAACAACTGACCTTATATAGCATAGCTTCTCTTTTATTTCTCTGACTGTCTCAAAGTCTGCAGATTTGTTCATAGCATACCTTTTACAATGGGAGTATTAAGCGGATCAGAAAAATACTGAAGCAACAACTGCGCAAGTCCTTCAGATCAAATTTTAGGTACTAAGATCTATACAGGATAAGGGTATTACCCTCTTCTTGAGAGTAGATCAACAAGATAAGATGTTATATGCCTTCCAGCTACATTCATTCTTTTTGTAAGATGTGGATAAGAGTATCCATCAACTACAGGCACCTGGATGTGTAATAAAGATGACAGGAACAGAATTAAAGCTGGAGATGGAAAGCAACTAGCAAATGTCTGATATGTATTAGCTGTGCAGTATTAGTCTCTTGTATAGGGTGTTCTTTGCATATTCCTTACACATGTAACATGTATACACTGGCCTTTTGGCCCATGGGAAATGATTTAGGTTCATTCTAACAGCAAAACTAGCACAACTGCAAATGGAAGCTTCTGTCAATAGTTTGCTCAATGAATCACATGTTCCAGAAAAGAGGGCGAGTGATGGAGCTAAATGTCATGAGTTGGAAAAGGGTTTTGAGATATAACATGGGCAAACACAAGTGAAATGAGGTAGAAGTAAAGAAACTGTATGAAAACATATAATAACTAGTGACAGTAAAAGAATCAAACTAAAAGAGCTCCGCGAGAACAAAGAACTCAAACATGCTTTCAGCAGTAGAACTCCAACACGCTTTTATTAGTAGATAGTAATCACCGTTCAATTGCACAACTTTTGTGCTGCTACTACTACTACTACTACTCTTTGGTGATACCATGATATTTAAGTTAACTACCTAAGAATGAGGATGGGAACTACCTCTTGGTGTGGTGGTGGAGTTGTGAGTGTACGACTCCATCCACTAGGGTTCAAATCCTTATGCTCACCTTTACGCATATGTGAGTGCATTTCAGTAAGAATTTTGTGAGGTCGCGGATTTATCCTTGGCCTCCATCCGTCTAGGCGTGTGCTAAGGAGGTGCACTCGCGTGTGTGCGTATGTGGTGTGCGTGTGTGGTGATGTGTGTGCGTGTGCATCTTGTAATTGCAAAAAAAAAAAAAGAATGAGCATAACTGAAAGGGCACTCAGATGTCAGTCATGAAGCACTAATTGTAAAGTACAATGAAAAGTATGGATTTATGTTCATGTTAAACACTTAGACAACATAATATTGGTTATGATATTCAGAATGGTTGTGAATTGTGATTTCTACAAAGTTGTGTACATATGGAAACAATACAAGCCTAAAATCTCGATCTTGCAAACTGAACGGATCAGTAAAAAATGGTACTTCAATACAGTATAGGGAAGAATATTATTTATCATACCACATGAGTGACACCATCACCAGAATCTATGACAAGTCCGGTCAGCAAGCCTGGAAAGTATATGCACATGTAAAGACGAGCATTAGTACTATTTTGTGTGTTCTTGCATGTCCTCATGCATGGGTGTGTATAGGGAGGGAGAGTACCTTGAGCATATAGTGAAAGAACTGCTTGGATCTGGATGAAGACCCCACCAAAGTTATATTTCTCAAACATTGTCTCAATCTGTTTAATATGGGATTCAATTTGCTAGTCAATGATATATTACTACAATGTGGCAGTATAAAAACAACTTGATAAGAAAACGACCTACCATTTTTTCACGGTTTTTCACAGGATTGAGTGGTGGATCTGTCAGTAGAATTTTACACTCAGATGGATCAACCTAAATGAAGAAAATAGAAAGGCATTGCTTTACCTAGAGCTAAGAGGCTTAAAGAAATATAATTAAGGATATTGATAAATTGTAACTTCTTAAAGAACAGAACAACATCACAAAGAAAGCATATCAAAGTATCAGTAAAGACATACCTTCAGCTCACTGTAAAATGCATGATCCCATATATGGCCCATATCGTCCCAATTTTGAACAATCCCATTGGTGACAGGATATGATACATCAAGTTGATGTCTCAAGTCAGCACAAGCTGCTCCAACCACAATATCCTGCATTGAACACAAGCAACGATTATAAGGTGTAGTAAAAAGAAAAAAGAAAGGTCCAAAAAGATGAAAAGAGGAATTGAATTTAGACCGTCAATTCTTGCTCCTGGAGTGATTCCTCGTAACGTAGCAATGGTCTCCCAACAACACAAGGGAACACAGATGTTGGGAAGTTCTCTCCCGCAAAGCCGCACTTTACATACTGCAACCATAAGTGTAATTACTAATTAGAAGAACAATATCATTTGTTTTGTAATCTGTTCTATTGCTGTTTAACCATATCAGAGATTGAACAAGCCACGGATATGATGGCAATGATGTACTGAGTATTGACAAAAAACTGATGGCAGCGTCTCAGCTTATACTTTACAAGAAGAGAGTTCACTTACACATTTTGTGATCTGCAAGTCTCGGGTTCAACAAAAGCCCATATAGCTTAGGTGACACCAAGGCTGTGCCTTCTGAATATTTCATAACAATCGAGCGTCCTATTATTTTTCACTTCCCAATTAGATGTCAAAGTTCATATTTTAAATGCAAATAATGTCATTCAGTTTTTTTACTTAATTTAAGCCATTTTTCCATGCCCAAAGTACATCATACTGGTGGCAAATGGCAGCGTCCATGCAAAACATCATAGGCTCATTTGAACCCAGAGATCTATTTTGTGAGTAATCGGCCGAGAAAATTGACGTCGCAACTCTAAATGCAACGCAGAGACATTCCGCGCGCACAAATTCCTATAAGAAAATGGTACAGAAGTTCTAATACTCCTATTTTCCTAAGTTCTTGAACTGAGGAACAGATCCACGCTCGACAACAATTTCTCGAATCCAACCGCCCCAATATCTGCAGTACCATCTGCTAATTCCAGCAGCGTCTGGCCCAACCAGTTCCCTACAGCCTGATCATGTACCAGCGCGCCCGTCCGCATCGATGAGCTCACGATCCGATCCACTAATCGGCATCAGACGCGGCGAGATTTCGCAGGGAGTTCCCAAGAAACCGGCCAAGAACAAGAACTAGGACGAGGGCAGATCTAGGAAACGGATCAAGGATAGGAGAAGGCCTTACCCCGGTGCCGTTGTCGCAGACCACCACGTTCCTGCTCTCCATCCTAGCCTTCCTCCCTTCACTTTCCTTGCCTTCGCCGCTTCTCTCTCTCTTCCCCGCTTTTGCAGGAAAGCTACGGGAGGAAGCAGGAATGGGGGACAGAGAAGGAAGAAGAACTAGGGATTTTACTCTAATATCACGTTGTCGGGGGTGCGCTATGCCAAAATACACACGAGTGTTCGATCGGGACCGTCAATATAGCATCCAACGGCTTGGGATGGGCGCAATACCATCCCTTACAAGACAATTTTTTGCTTGCCCCGTTAGAAATCTAGTAGTATTTGTGAAGGGGATTTTTTAAAATAACTGCACTAAAAATTTCTGCTAAATTCATATCAACTTCCCGAGTTCCAAAAACAAAAGCTTGGACTTCTTTCGTACCACGGGGCTAGAACCATTTCATATAGAAAGGAGTTGTAAGATTAGTGTAGACACAATTTTTTCAAGAAGAGAATATGCAATTTTTATCGGTATAACTGGAATCGGTATATTGTATACTGCAATTAACTAGTAGATCCTGCCTCAAAAAACGTACAGTTTAAAAGTTATTTACTATAACGCTATATATAAACCATAAGTCATAAGTGGTAAAGAATCCATCATAGTCCTATGTGAATTTCCAACGTTTATATAGATCTTTGAGCATTAGGAGCTAGAGCTGTTGGAGCTAGCCGTCAGATCAAATTAAGAAGGCGCTTATTTAGACTGAAAATTAATGGCTTTTAGCTAAATTTACATTGTAGCTAGTTTATTTTATATTGTACGTGATAGTGGCTTATTTGACATAATTAAATTAAAAAATCTAAAATAATAAAAAATAATTTATCCCATCACATATAATGCAAACGAGTACGAGAAAAAAAAGAACTGGTAAAAAAACTAAAACAACAGAAAAGATAAAATTTAAAAATAGTAAAAAATAAATCAAAAACTAAAAACTCAAACCAAAATAAACGGAGTCTAAACCTAATATACAGCCACGCACCTTAAAAAATGGAGCAGTTCACCGTCGTTTCTCCATGCAAAGCCGTGACCGGTTCATATTATTATGTCAAGTACTTGTGTGTGCACCAGAAAGTCTTCACACACCGTGACACCGTGCATACATACACGGGGCCGGAGAAGAGAAGGCTCAGAGCAAGCAAGAAACACAAGCATAGATATTTTCCTCTCCCTTTTAACACTGCTCGCTGGTGGTCGAAGGCTCACAGCACTCAGGCCATCCCACGCCCTTCCGGCCTTGTGGTTTTTCCTCCTTGCTCAGGTCCAGGAATGCGTCAAAAGCCAACCTTTCCTCTAGTAATGACAACTTTACCGGCGGCTGGTCTAATTAAGTTTCCTTTGGCAAAATTTCCTTTTAGCTTGCTTTACTAATCACATGCGTAACGCTATTACACCTCCCCAGAGTAACCTGATTAGAAAAACAGAGAGAGAGAGAGATTTATATTTCAATTCCTTGCCAGAAATCACCAACTTCTTCCTAGAATTTGATCCCAAATGGTTGATTCCGATTTATATTTCACTTCCTTGCCAGAAATTACCAACTTCTTGCTAGAATTTGATCCCAAATGGTTGATTCCTTTTGGTTTGCTTCTACTAGACAGCTCGCGAGGCTGAATGCACTCATATTTTCATTAGTAATGCAGAGGATCTGTAAGCAGGTGACAGTCAGCAGCCGCTGACCTGGCCAATCTGGTACGGCATCAGTGATTCAGAACACAGAGTAAGGACAAGTTTTCAGTTACTGCTGCATTTCTTATCGCACTACCTTTCCCTCTGGACATGCTAGCTTGGTCCATGTTTGAAGAAGCATCAGCTACCGCTGCCTGTATTTATCGTTGCATCCGGAACGGTCTGTCCTGATCATCCAATTTCACAGGAACCTCGCAGGAATCAATACAATTCCTACGGGAATTTTTACGAAATTCACGCGTTGCAAACTGCCTAAACATGCGGCAATCTGAACATGTTCTGAACTTTAGCTCTTCAGTTTCTAGTACCTAACTTCAAGCCTCAGTAAGCTCAGGGCCAGTGAGATGGATTGTTCAAACTTGCAACAACCAAAGCCTCAGTTAACAACTTTAAACAGAGAGGTTAAATTAATCCAAAACTTAGTCAGTAAGCTCCTTTACTAGCAAGCAATGGGCCTGTTCTATCCGGTTTTTAAAATCAGCTTTTGATTTTTGCTATAGTACTTAACTTTCAAATAGAATATTTTTTTTCAAAACGAGGTCAACAAGTTAATTATAGTACACATTAAAAGTCCATCATCTGTAACAACTAAAATCGCATATGAGTATCTATTTCTCTATAATTTCTATTGCGAACAGCCAAAATTTAAAAATTTTAACTAAAAACCATAAGCAGCAGCCACAGAAAAGCAGTAATAGTCAATCATTCTCTGCACCTGACGCTGAAATGCCTGCACCTAAAAGGTTTCCTTCACCTTTTCCTTTTCAGAAGCCGATTTGTACTCGAAAACATGCCAATGACGCGATGTAATCATGCCATTGTCATTAGCAGCATCCAAGAACACTTAAGAGCACCTAGCTACTACATCAAACTAACTAATAACTTCTTAATTGCATTACACACAAACACATCTGTATCACCAGTTCTTGTTCACAAATTCACAATCGCCAAGTGATCACCAACTCTCTGGTCGATCGATCAGGAGCAGTCGTCCTGCACGCTCGCGGGCACCATCTTGAACGCGCGGTCCCAGGCGTACCGGAACCTCACCGCCGTCTTGCTCTCGATCCGGCGGCCGTCGCCGACGAGGTAGTTGCGGCCCTCCCGCCTGAACAGCCGCGGGTCCACGGCGACCGAGCTCGCGAAGCCCTCGGAGCGGAGGTGCACGGCCCGGAGCGCGCACCCACACCGGTTCCGCACCGTCACCTCGAACACCGGGTCGTACCCGACCTTCTCGCCGGTGTTGGCCTGCTCCACCTCCACGCTCGACGCCGCGCACTTCTTCTCCAACGACCTCGCCCCTGCACACGCCCAGCCGGCCGCCATGGACAACCAACCAACCAACACAAGGATGAGTTCTTGAATCTTTGTCGTGTCAAGACACCAATTGCTAGTCGCTTGAATTTCTTCCGAATTAAAGAAGAGGAGAAAAAGAAATCAAGAATTGCAAGAAAGGAGCACTCTTCTAATAAGCCTCTTACCTTGCACCAGGAGAAGGAGCAGGGAGGCAGAGAGAAGCTTCATGCACTGTCCCATGGTGCTCAGTTCAGAGTTTTGTACTTTGCTTTATGACATGGAAGATGCCATATCACCCTCGATTTATAGAGAGGGAAAGGCAGGAGAGGTGCGTGGTGCTCAAAACCAAATGGTGGTGTGCCTCTGAACTCATGGCAGGAGAATATCATTAGGCTGCTCAGTCGGGGGTAAAATTTATTGATTTATGGATAAAATTACATTGTAGATAGTTGAAATTACACTGTATCTGATAGTGGTTTATTTGACATAATTAATTTTTAAAAATAGAAAAAACAGATTAACCCATCGTAGACAATGCAAATGAATATGGAAAAAAAGAACTGATAAAAAAGCTTAAAAAATCAAAAAAGCTAGAAAAAGATAAAAATTATAAATAGTGAAAAATAAATCAGAAACTAAAAACTTAAGTTGAAATGAGTAGGACCAATTAGTATTAGTACTACTGGCAATAATCAATGTTGGCTGGGCAAGCGTATAGACAACTGCAAAGCCTTTAGCAACTTACTACCAGTACTGCTACTTTATCAATTTTCCCTTTTGTTAAAAAGATTAAAGAGAAAAAAGACAAGTGAACAAGTATATTAGTGCAAGCTTGGATCTTTTGATGGCCAAATACGAGAGATCTGCCACCTATACTAGTGGATTTGTGCATTGGAGATTTGGAGGTGTAGGTAAGGGCGTGCCACATGGAGGGGGAGCTGAGTGATGGGGTGCAGGGGGTCGACGGGCAAAAGCAAAGGAGCTTTTGAACTTGCTTGTTTGATGTAAGAAGGGTTTTTATTTTTAATCAACTTTTGCAAGATTACGAGCACTATCCTTTTAAAAATACAGAATCTTCGAGGAATTACCATGATTCACATAAACGACACGCTGTAATTTTGAAAAACACAGAACAGTTCATACCACTTGCAGAGCTCATTACTTGAACTCCAACACGTTCTAATTAACTGGGCAATAGGTGATACTTCAGTTCAGCAAAGTAGACAACGATTTACCATGATACAAGATGATTTAATTATTCAACAAGAACAGAGGCTCAAGTCAAATGGTCAACTAGGTTCACAACGAACAGTAGCAACTTCCATTGAGGCCAATTTACACGTCATACAAGGAAATTTCCATGCAGCCATATCCCATGTGAAGCTGTGACCATCAAGGTCACTTCAAGGCTGTCCTTCCTCCTCCCAAAGAACAGAAAATTTCAACATAAAATCTTTGCATCTGAAAGGTGGTCTCAGATCTGCGGGCCTGCGGCTGTGCCTGTCCATTCACGTCACACTTGACCGAAGTGCTAGTCAGTCAACTCGTGAGTCTTCGTACGTTGGCACTGTTTTTTTCTTTTGCTTTTGGATTCAGTTTTTTTAAACCAAAATAAACGGACGGTTTTCCATACTGTTTTTTAAAGTTGTTTTTTTAAATAACTTTATAAGTCTAAAATCATGTATAATATATACATAGATATTTTTATCGTTCACTATTATATTAAAAAAATATAATCAAAACTATCAGTCGCAACCTAAAATAACATACCACGACTTTTAGATCTATAGCTTTTCTAAGTCTACTAGAGGGACAACTAGCCATAACTCTGAGCATGACTTGTGTGTAGTTGATCCATCACATGAGATGCTCATCTTATCTATTGGAGAAATTGAGGACGAGTATACGTAGGGTGATCTGCACAGATGGTACGGACCGAGCTAGCTCAGTACAGTAGGTAACAGGGTCAAAAGAAAATAAGGCTCTGTTTTTGTGGTGACTTTTCAAAAACCACTTATTTGTTTTTTTTTGATGTCACCGTTAGTTCAAAGCATATTTTTCTGGAGATGTACCAGCAAAATTATACTAGAATGAGTAAATATCCCGCTAACTAATTAGATTTCACAACACAACAACCGCAAGCTGAGCCGTGAGAAAACCAAACTTCATTGTGCAGTACATGCAGCTTCAGAGAGTGTAGAATCCAAGAAATGTACAACAAAACTAGACGGGAAGACTTTCAGCTTTTTTTAGTTTCAACTTTTTTTTACTATTCAATAATTCATTTTTTCTGAATTTTTTAGATTTTTTAGGTTTTTTTGCATTTTTCTTTTTTTCCCTATGTTCATTTGCATTGTCCGTGATGTGCTAACATATTTTTTCTATTTTTACATTTTTAAAAATTTAATTATATCTAAAAAACTAAATCAGCTACAGTAAAAAAAAGACCAGCTACAGTGAAATTTCAACCAAAAATCAGAAACCATCGTTAAAACGAACGCCCCCCAGATGTTTCTAGTTGTGCTTGTGAATGGGAAAAAAGGAGGCACTTATGTTTTCTGTAGTTATGGTAAGCGGTAACAATAAACTTGCAAAGATAAATCCTTTCTCAAAATCAGCCAGAAATCAACAAACTTGCATGGATCCTGGTAGTAACTCTTATCTCTTTTTTACTTTCCTATCCTATGAATATGCTAGTGAGAAAGATGCTATTTTCTTCAGCGAAGTCCTGCGTAATCAGCAGGTCCATATGGCTGGAACCATTCAGCCAGGAATCCTTTCTTCCTTTCAGGGTTGCATCCGACGTCTTGGCACAACAGATCATTATACCAAATGTTAATGGTGCTTATGCAGGACTTGCGAAAAAACTTTCCACTGTAATGATCCTTGTACCTCGTCCACTCTGCTACACTCTCTTCTCTTCCATGGATCTTATGCTTGGCATCTGAAAGCCACCAGCCAGGAAATGCGCCACCCAGGTGGCCATCCTCTCTGAAGCATATATGTCGGTAAGGCTCTCAGAGTACCCGACTATGGCTAACTGAGGAATGCAAAATTTTCCCTTTGAACAACTCAGGCCCTTTGTTTCCAATGCACAGGATGACAGAATCCACTAGAAAAACCTGTGACAGAGGATGGGATCACTTATACAGAGTTGCAGTGTGGCATACAAATCTATTCCATATAAGGTGACATACATTATTATATTGTTCAAGCAGATTTACCGAGTTGAGATTCTTCTTGCGCAGGATGATGTTTCTCAGTTTCTGTAATTGTCACTGGACAATTTCTTTCTCATCTGATTCTCCTCTCCTCCTATGCACTGCCCTATGTGAATGAAGTTGATGCATGGACTCAGCTTTGCTGATTGCCCAGCTACCTACTACCACTCTATACACCCATAATCCAAAAAAAAAAAAAATCGAAGCTAGCATACTGTCCATCTAGACACAACCCTGTAATATTTCCGAGCTCTGTTCGTGCGCACGCATGCGCAAATGCGAATGTCGGAACAAGACAGATATATCCCCAACGGTTGCATCGTACGTACCTCAATGTTACCAGCTTTCAAGTCCTCCACCGTGAGGCGCCACCCTCCATCCTTCCCAGCTCCGAACGCCTCGCCATTGCCAGACCACTGCTCCCACCCCATCCTTTCTTCCTCACTCGCACCAGCGTATTCGACGCCGAGCACCCGGCTGTTGAACTTGTTGCACCTGAGGAGGCCAAATTCGCAAGCATATGACCTCAAGTACTCCATGACCTCACGGTGGCTTGGGTGTGCCTGTGTCACAGTTGCTGGCCATGGCAAGTCCGAGAACCGGAACGCCGTCGTTGGCGACTGAAGCCTTGTCGACTCCAAGGTGTGCGCCCACACGCCGCCAATGGTGCCACGGCAAGGACTCGGTGAGATCTGCCATGGCCAGCCGAGCTCGCCGCCGTGGGATTCTTGTCGGAGGTGTCACAGCCCCCTTCTCCGGGTAGGCTTTTTTGCGAGCACTTTCTCGGATTATTAAGTTTTGGTTTGTTGCAGGTCGTCAATTAATTTTTTGTCGCACTAGGATAATGAATGGTTGTCTCAGAGTATATATTTTTTTGCTACAATTGATTATTGGGTTTATTGCACTATTTTTATAGATGAATTTATTGTAATAGAATAGAGGTTTTTGTTTCACACATAACGATTTGTTGTTGTGCCGCTACAAATTTGTTGCATACAAACCAATTTGTTATTACATGGTTGCAAATTTGCATATTTTCTTATAGTTGGGGTGATTTGTTGCACATCAGTTTTTTTTTTTTGCAACAAGGTCATTAATTTGTTGAATATTTTTGTTACAATGGGTTGTTGCAATATATTCTTTATGATGTTATAGAAGATATTTTCGATTATTGAATATGCATATTCCAATTGTTGTAAGGATGCAACATGTTTAGAGATATATTTGTTGTTTTTTAGAATTTTTTACACATGTAGTAGGGATGGCCTGAGGCCATGATGGCAGCGACTGAGCTTCAAGACCACTATCAACCAGCTGCTCTATGCTTCTCTATCTATTCCTTTCGGCAGCTATAAGGAGGATGCATCACGGCGGCGGCAGTTGAAAAGTGCACTGGGACAGCCTTGTTCCGCCATATTTGTACCTCCCATCGACTTCGAGATACTGGGATTGGCAGCAGCTGTCTCCTGCTTCGAGCTTGCGGCATTGCCACTGGCCTCACAATGACGCCTTTGAGTGAGCATGAGGAAGAAACATGGGTGGGATTTGATGTGTTTTTGTTTGGAAGGAATCAAATGGTGGGAAGTCACTCACCGTCGGATCCAAATGCAAAGCACAGTGTACGGATCCAATGGCAAATCGCTAATAAACTAAAAGGTATGTCTCTACTAAAACTACGCCTTGAGGACCTCCTCACCTAGAGGCACCCTTGCGAGACACTGTGTTGGGGGCACACCGACACGAATAAGCTAGGTTAGTTCATTCGCACAGGAACCTGTATACGTGGACATCGGTCCCATCAAGTCGCCAACGTCTGCTCCCTCGCGTGATCACTTCATGTAATACCTTGGCTCATGATGACCCATATGTGTGTGCATATGAGGTTGTGGATTAGTCTTACATTGCTAGTTTAACATAAGAAGCATGAACATATAAACACATAGACACCATTGGTAATAATCTCCGGTTAACCGTTTTACGCGAAGTGAGGACAAAAACGTAAACAGGTTGTTACGTGTGCGTGGCTTATCCATAATGAGGTTAGGCTTAAGCCGGTTTGGATCCTAGAATATTACAAATGGTATCAGAGCCGACCCTCGCGGTTACACGGACGCGTTCGGGTCAAGGACGTAGGCATATGACGCATGGTGCGAGTGGACCCAGAGTGGACACACGGCATGATATATGTACCAGCACTGCATGTACGGACGTGTACCAAGAGAGGGAGATCCTGATCATTTGCCCTAATGTGGGTATGTTGGACCGATGAGAACATCGGGTTTTTTAAGGGGAGTGCATGTAACACCTCGACCCATGATGACTCATGTGTGTGTGTGCATATGAGGTTGTGGATTAGTCCCATATTACTAGCGTAATATGAGAAGCACTAACATATAAACCCATATGCACTATTGGTAATAACAGCCGGTTAACCGTTTTACGCGAAGCGAGGACGAAAGCGTAAGCAGGTTGTTATGTGTGTGTGGCTTATTCATAATGGGGTTAGGCCTAAGCCGGTTTGGATTCTAAAGCGTTACACTTCACGTTCGCTTCACTTGTCTATGCGATCGTGCTCACCACATCACTGCTGTGTGCTTATGATTTTTTTTACTTTGTTAAAATTGTAGCGACTAGAAAAACATCATAGCGATTGAGATTACATTATTGTGGTTATTAATTTTTTTAAATAGTTAAATCGTGGTTAATGTAAAGGAATAGAAGAAAAAAAAATAAAAATAAAAAAATTAAGAAACGAGGAGTGGGGCATTACATTTGTGCCAGGGGTTCTGCCTTAGAACAATAGCAACATTTGTTTACAATGTTTTCTTGCTCTCATACGCGGACCATAAATACGTCCAAGTATTTTTTTTCCCGTCCCATTTACACTGACAGACGTTCCTTGCCGTACAATAAATAACATGAGGAAACAGTCAGTTAGAAATACAACACTGCCAGAAAAAAAAAGGAATTAACATAATGTGTTTGATAAAAGGAACTCATATGCAATTCAAGTCTTAGTCAGTTTATAATACTTAAAAGACTAGATTTTTTTCTGTATCGATTATTTGCCACCCTGAAGATCAGAACTTCAGAATCTACCACCTGTGTCACACACATTTGGGTCTCAGGGCTAAATGTCGCCGAGACAACAGGGCGTCAGATTCTGAAGTGCACCTCTTCGCGAGGTGGAGGGAAGAAGCAGAGAGTTGTAAGCTGTATCAGGACGAGTTCCTTCCTCCAGCTCGTCGCGCGCGCTGTTGGTTCGTGCCCTAGCGTGTCAGGGCTGCTTGAGCAGTCAAGGCTAGCTGGTCTGGTCGTCTCAAGAGCAGTCAAGATACTATTCGCGTGGCAGCCGCAAGATACTATGCAGATTTGATTTCCCTATGTCGATAAGCACGAACATAATCAAGGGGTCTGTTCTTTTTAGCTGCGGCTGATGGTTTTTGGCTGCGGTTGATGGTTTTTTGGCTGTTTACGACAGAGATTGCGGAAAGAGAGATACTCGTTTGCGATTTTTGATGTTACAGATATTAATTTTTTAATGTGTACTACAATTAACTTATACATCCCATCTTAAAAAAATACTCCGTTTAAAAGTTAGTTACTGTAGTAAAAATCAAAAACGATTTTTAGAAATGGCAAAGAACATACCGTATAACTAGTGGCGCCACACATTTCACCAGAAACAAGAATCGCTGGTTCTAGCAGCTAGCTTTACTGACAGAGACGCTAACGAACCTGGAAAAATACCTATATATTCTCCTCGATCGATCGGGGGGAATACACGCACTACTACATGAGAGCTCCAAATGACGATGAAAGGTACGCGTCGATCGCTCTGCAAAGAAGAAGCGCTACTTGGCGAGCCAATCAACCGCCGAAAGCATCTGCTCCTTGTGCTGCTCTACCTAATCCTCATCCATTTTCACACATAAAAGCACGGCAATGATGAAGGATCAAATGCTAATGCCCTTTGCTTCGCAAAAGAGTGACCAAGAAGAAAGATCGAGACCAGCCAATTAGTATAGTCAAGATATATATATATATACACTTTCCAAAGTGAAAAAATACCACTAGTCAAGAATCACGACCTACTCTCTAGTAGTACAGCCTTGTCCGATAGATTCGCGTCTACAGAAATTCTCTTGGGCCCGTATACCATCAAATTATTGTATACCCGTGAAAATCATGTCCTCGAAGTTCTAGAAAGTTGCAGAAAAAACACATGCAAGAGAGATGTTCTTTAAGGTCTATTTATATAGACTTTGGGTTTTAGTTTATGAATAGTAACAGCTTGCAGATAAATTTGTAGAGAGAGTCACTCGAATGTGATTTTGACCGATATAAATGGAGTCGTGTAATGTATACTACAATTGATTAGTAGACTCGTCTTGAAAAAACACTTCGTTTGAAAACTAGGTACTGTAGAAAAGTAGCTTGTACAAATCAATATGCACAGGCCATGCAAACTTTCATGATCAAATTTGAATTTTTCGTTTCATATCTTGCAAATATGGTTGAGTTTGATCCTGAAATTTTTCATGGTTAAAGAATATTTCCTTCCCTGCATGTGTTTTTTTTTGTGTGGAGTTTTTGAGAACTTCGGAGACAACATGCATTTAGGCGTGGTTTTTACCCTATATGCACTCCCAACCATCCTCCCCATGTATTGTATGTCCGTTCTTCCCTTAACGAAATTAAAGGAGAGCGCGCTGGCTTTAAATAAACATGGTTATATAGTTCTTGGCCTGCGAACTTTGTTGTTTTTGACTCTCCCTGCTTTTGCTTTATTCTTTTCTTACAGTGAGGAATCCCTTTTTGCTATGCATGCTTCCCACGCCTCGTGGTCGTGGTATCGCAGCAGAACGTTCTCGATGATTAGCTCTTAAGCAATCCAAAACCACCTGTACCTGTTAGAGTTTTTTTTAATTTAAATACATTTCAAAGTGAGGAAGCCTTTTAAAATCTAATTTCGACGTATACATTTCGATACTGTATCAAATTGGTGCTATACACACACACACACACACACTAGCTTAATTTCCCTTAGAAATAATATATGTCCACTTTCGTGTACCAAGGATGCTCAATATTTGCAGTAAGGACGACGCGAAGATATGGCATCTTATAATTAGTTGCTACAGTCTAGAGATCCACTTTCTGTTGTATAGTTTAGTAATGGAGATGAAGTCTGTAGCATTCACTGTACGATGTTTATATTGTTTAAAAAAATACTCCATTCGATCACAAAAGAATGACTTTTTAAATTTTTAAAATTAACAAGATGCTCCTTTGATCACCAAATTCTGTTATCGTATACTTGAAAAAGGTTGTGAAAGTGTAATATTATGATAGTATATTTTATGACAAATTTACTCATATCATTTTTATATATCCAAACCATATGATTTACACAATATCATTGGTCAAATTTAATCACGTATTCTAGGGCGTCACTCTTTTGTGACTGGGAGGAGTAACACTGTAGGATCTTCCTTCAATGTGTTGCTAAACATGCTGTTGTCACTTACTAGTTGCACATAAATAACAAATTACTAATGTATGCTGAACCTGCAACAAGTAAATATACTTGATGTTGGATTAATTGGGCTTGGTCCATTTAATTTAGCAATTAATCAAATGAAATTCCTAGGCCCACATTGAAAAACTGTTTAGTCCCATATGGAGAGTTGAATGGGAGTTACACCACTTTAAAAGGTGGAACGTGGTAACCCCCTTGTGGAATTGGAAAGAGCCAACACGCGCGCGCGCGCTCGCTCGCTCGCCTCGCCTCGCCACGCCACGCCACGCCACGCCACGCCGAGCCGTGCCGAGCCGTGCCGTGCCGTGCCGTGCCGTGCGGTGCGGTGCGGTGCGGTGCGGTGCGGTGCGGTGCGGTGCGGCGTCGCGGCGTGTCGGTGCGTCGCGCGTTTTCTTTATCTATTCGAAAATCGTAACGCGATCGACTACCGGCGAACGGTTCGATTACTAGTGAATTATGGCTGCGATTATTTTCGAGTAATGACTACGATTACTAGTGACTAATGGCTGCGATTATTCGCTCTTTGTTTTTTTTGTTACAAAACTCTCTCCACTCCATACGGGATGATAAAAAAAGAGGATTCTCGGTTCGTCTTGTCTTTGTGCTAAGAAATCTCGGTCCGTAACTTTACGTGCAAAGAGTTCGGCGAGTAGGCCTCGAAACTCCGTCCGCTCGCGCACCGCACGGGTAGACGGGCAATCAAGTTTTGGGAGCGCATTGGCGCGATCGCTCAATCTGTGAAGAACGCCATCTACTTCGGTGGTGAATCGTTCGCGATCGCACGGCGAACATCTTCTCGCATCACGCCTCGATCGACTACATCGAATAGACCATCATGTCGATCGATGGTAACGGCGCCTCGGTGTCACCGACATCGCCCCGCCGAGGGTATAACATGAACACTTCTCTGGTGTATTTATTTTTGTATGTTATGAATTTGATAATAGGTGTTGCTGTTAGCTTGTTCATAAGCAAATATGAATACATCATTGTTAAATCACTTATGCTTTTGTATGTCATGTTTTATATGCTGAATTTCGGATTAAAATATGCGAAAATTGACTAAATATTCAACAATCCAAAAACTTGATAGGTCTTTTTCGGTAGTTGGCTTTCTTTGCGTCGCTTAAACCGCACCCTCCGCTTGATGGTTCAAATTTTAAGAGATGGCGTGCACGTGCGATCCTGTGGTTTACTGCCATGGAATGTTTTCATGTTGCACAAGGCAAGCCCGCTGAGCCTCTATCTGTTGAGGATGAACGCAAGTTCAATGTAGCGGATAACTTGTTTCGAGGTGCACTTATTAACATACTGGCAGATAACATTGTGGATGTGTACATGCATTTGCCTACGGGCAAAGAGATGTGGAATGCACTTGAGGCCAAATTCGGAGTTTCTGATGCTGGCAGTGAGCTGTATGTCATGGAGCAGTTCTATGACTACAAGATGGTCGATGACCGTTCTATAGTAGAACAAGCTCATGAGATTCAGGCGCTGGCAAAAGAGCTTGAGAATAATAAGTGCGAGTTACCGGACAAGTTTGTGGCTGGCGGTATTATCGCCAAGTTACCACCTTCTTGGTCGGATTTTGCTACCTCTCTAAAACACAAGAGGCAGGAGTTCAGTGTTACTGATCTCATTGGCTCTCTTGGTGTTGAAGAGAAGGCGAGGCAAAAGATACTCGTGGCAAGAAAGTTGTCTTGAGGAGGTTCTAGTGCCAATTTGGTGCAGAAAAAGAACCCTCAGGCTTTCCACAATAAGAAGAAAAATAAGCCTATTAGCAAGCCCAAGGCTACTACTGAATTTAAGAAGAAAAGCAAAGGAAAGGGCGGCTGCTTTGTGTGCGGTGATTCTGGCCATTGGGCTAAGGATTGTCCAGACCGCAAGGATAAGCAAAAGAAGTCTGCCAACATGGTTATTAGTGATTTGGAGGAACATCGGGTACGGTAATTATTTACCTACGCTTCTTTCGCTTGTCAATCACCGAGTGGTGGGTTGACACCGGTGCTAATATTCATGTGTGTGCTGATATTTCCTTGTTTTCATCTTATCAGTCCGTCGAGGTTCCTCCTTGTTGATGGGAAACGGATCGCATGCAGCTGTTCATGGTGTTGGTATGGTCGATCTGAAGTTTACTTGGAAAAGACCGTGCACCAAGAATGTGCAGCATGTCCTCCATAAAGAAGAATCTCGTCGCGGATCTCTATTGTGTAGAGATGGTTTTAGGCTTGCATTTGAGTCCAATAAATGTGTCGTGTCTAAGTATGGAACATTTGTTGGTAAAGGCTATGAGAGCGGAGGCTTGTTCCGTTTTTCTTTGATGGATTTCTATAATAAATTTGTGAACCATGTGTGCAACGATGATGATGAATCTAATGTTTGGCATTCACGACTTTGTCATGTTAATTTTGGGTGTATGACGCGCTTAGCTAATATGAGTTTAATCCCGAAATTCACTTTGGTCAAAAGTTCTAAGTGCCATGCGTGTGTTCAATCGAAACAACCTCGCAAGCCTCACAAGGCAGCGAAAGAGGCGAGGAATTTGGCACCGTTAGAACTCATTCATTCTGATTTGTGTGAGATGAATGACGTGTTGACTAAAGGTGGGAAGAAATATTTCATGACGCTTATAGATGATTGCACTAGATTTTTGCTATGTGTACTTATTGAAAACAAAAGATGAAGCGTTAAATTACTTTAAGATCTATAAAGTCGAGGTAGAAAACCAACTTGAGAGAAAAATCAAGCGGGTAAGGTCCGATCGTGGGGAGAGTATTTTTGAATGAGTTTATTTCATTCTGCGAGGAACATGGAATTATTCATGAGAGGACGCCTCCTATTCTCCCGAATCAAACGGGTTGCCGAAAGAAAGAACCGCACTCTAAGCGATTTAGTTAACGCTATGTTAGACATCTGCGGGACTTTCTAAGGAATGGTGGGGTGAGGCTATATTGACCGCGTGTCATGTCCCGAATAGAGTTCCTACAAAGAATAAAGAAGTAACACCATTCGAGGAATGGGAAAAGAAGAAATTGTCTCTCTCATATTTGCACTGGGGATGTTTGGCCAAAGTTAACGTGCCAATTGTCAAGAAACGCAAACTTGGACCAAAACCGTAGATTGTGTATTTCTTGGTTATGCTATGCACAGCGTGGGTTATAGGTTCTTAATTATAAAACTGGAGTACCGACATGCGTGTTGGTACAATTATAGAGTCAGAGACGCCATATTTTTTGAGAATGAATTTCCTATGAAATGTGATGTACCTAGCTCATCTAGTCAAGAACCTATAATTTCCCTTGATTCTTTTGTGCCGATAGAACATGTCAAGAAACACTTATGGAAAATCTCGAGGAGGATAACAATGAGATTACTCAAAAGAGTAAGAGACAGAGGATTGCAAAGTCCTTTGGTGATGATTTCATTGTATACCTCGTGGATGACACTCCAAGAACCATGGAAGAGGCATATTTTTCTCCTGACGCTGACTATTGGAAGGAAGCAGTACGGAGTGAGATGGACTCTATTATGTCTAATGGAACTTGGGAGGTCGTTGACCGTCCTTATGGGTGTAAACTCAGAGGATGTAAATGGATTTTCAAGAAAAAGCTTAGGCCTGATGGTACAATTGAAAAGTACAAGGCAAGGCTTGTGGCCAAGGGTTATACCAGAAAGAAGGCGAGGACTTCTTTGATACTTATTCACCTGTTGCCCGATTGACCACAATTCGAGTACTACTTGCCCTGGCTGCCTCTCATGGTCTACTCGTTCATCAAATGGACGTTAAGACAGCTTTCCTAAATGGAGAGTTGGAGGAGGAGATTTATATGGATCAGCCAGACGGATTTGTGGTAAAAGGTCAAGAAGGAAAGGTGTGCAAGTTGTTAAAGTCTTTGTATGGCCTAAAGCAAGCACCTAGCAGTGGCATGAGAAGTTCGACAGAACTTTGACATCTCTGGCTTTGTTGTGAATGAAGCCGATAGATGTGTGTACTATCGCTATGGTGGGGAGAAGGAGTGATCTTGTGCTTGTATGTTGATGACATATCGATTTTTGGGACCAACCTCAATGTGGTTGAGGAGGTCAAGGACTTTCTGTCCAAGAGTTTTGAGATGAAAGATTTGGGAGTGGTGATGTGATTCTTAACATTAAGCTACCGAGAGGAGGTGATGGTGGGGTTACACTTGTGCAATCTCACTATGTAGAGAAGGTCTTGAGTCGCTTTGGTTATAGTGATTGCAAGCTGCTTCTACTCCTTATGATCCTAGTGTGTTATTGAGGAAAAACCAAGAATAACAAGAGATCAATTAAGATACTCCGGATCATTGGCTCATTGATGTATTTAGCTAGTGCTACGAGATCTGACATCTCGTTTGCTGTGAGCAAGCTAAGCCGATTTGTTTCAAATCCGGGAGATGATCATTGGCGTGCTCTTGAGAGAGTAATGCGCTATCTAAAAGCAACCGTGAGCTATGGTATTCACTATGCCGGGTACCCAAAGGTACCGGAGGGCTCTGATGATTCAAACTGGATCTCGATCTTGATGAGATAAAAGCCACGAGTGGATATGTGTTCACACTTGGAGGTGGTCTTGTTTCCTGGAAGTCTTGCAAGCAGATCATCTTAACGAGGTCAACCATGGAAGCAGAACTCACAGCATTAGACACCGCAACTGTTGAGGCTGAGTGGCTTCGCGAACTCCTTATGGATTTGCCGGTGGTTGAAAAACCGATACCGCTATCCCGATGAACCGTGATAATCGATCAGTAATTATCAAGGTGAACAGTTCTAAGGACAACATGAAGTCATCTAGGCATGTTAAAAGGCGGTTAAAGTCCATCGTAAAGCTGAAAAACTCGGAGTGATAGCATCGACTATGTCCGCACGACTAAAAATCTGCCGACCAATTTACAAAGGGTCTATCACGTAATGTGATAGATAGTGCATCGAGTGAGATGGGCTCGAGACCCACATGAGTCATACCACGTTGGTAATTTGTTCACGTGATCGGAGATCCCGTGAAGTAGAATGGTGAAACAAGTCGTTAGTTGATGGGAGGAGAGACCTTTACAGGCCCATTTCTTCAATGATGCGCTTCTCTCCTATTCTGTATGGCAGGTTGGTTTTTACCTCAATGTGATCCGAGTGGCTTATTTAGAGCAGAGATGTCGGCCTACAGGACATCTTAGAAGGAACACACCTATATGAGTTCGATGCTGGTCACGATCTATGAGATTTGGGTGATCTCTAGATACTCATGAATAGGCTTGAGTATGACTTATACGCTCCAACTAGAGGGGATGCTTTTGGCGACCTAGTACTAGTAAAGGAACTGGTAAAACTTGTTCGCACAAAACTGTCAATTCAAGGCATAGTCCATTGTTGATTGTGGATGAGTGTAACTCCTTTCCTAGGTGGATGTTCAACTTAACGGTCTCCATCGAAACACGGTATATCAAACAACAATAGAATCGAGAACATTTCTCGTGTGCCTTGAAATTTGGTGGGGATTGTTGGATTAATTGGGCTTGGTCCATTTAATTTAGCAATTAATCAAATGAAATTCCTAGGCCCACATTGAAAAACTGTTTAGTCCCATATGGAGAGTTGAATGGGAGTTACACCACTTTAAAAGGTGGAACGTGGTAACCCCTTGTGGAATTGGAAAGAGCCAACACGCGCGCGGCGCTCGCGCTCGCTCGCCTCGCCACGCCACGCCACGCCACGCCACGCCACGCCGCCGCGCCGAGCGCGTGCCGCGCGCGTGCCGCGCCGTGCGTCTTGATGCGGTGCGTGTCGCGTCTTGGCGTCGCGCGTCTTGGCGTCGCGCGCAGCGTGTCGGTGCGTCGCGCGTTTTCTTTATCTATTCGAAAATCGTAACGCGACCGACTACATTGGCGAGAACGGTTCGATTACTAGTGAATTATGGCTGCAGTTATTTTCGAGTAATGACTACAGTTACTAGTGACTAATGGCTGCAGTTACTCTGGCTCTTTGTTTTTGCTGTTACAAAACTCTCTCCACTCCATACGGGATGATAAAAAAAAAGAGGATTCTGGTTCTGTCTTGTGCTGTGCTAAGAAATCTCCGGTCCGTAACTTTACGTGCAAAAGTTACGGCGAGTAGGCCTCGAAACTCCGTCCGTTCGCGTACACCTGCGGGTAGACGGGCAATCAAGTTTTTGGGGAGCGCATTGGCGCGACTGCTCAATCTGTGAAGAACGCCATCTACTTCCTGGTGGTGAACTGTTCGCGAGACTGCACGGCGAACATCTTCCTGCATCACGCCTCGATCGACTACATCGAATAGACCATCATGTCGACTGATGGTAACGGCGCCTCCGGTGTCACCGATACTGGCCCCGCCCGAGGGTATAACATGAACACTTCTCTGGTGTATTTGTTTTTGTATGTTATGAATTTGATAATAGGTGTTGCTGTTAGCTTGTTCATAAGCAAATATGAATACATCATTGTTAAATCACTCATGCTTTTGTATGTCATGTTTTATATGCTGAATTTCTGGATTAAAATATGCCGAAAATTGACTAAATATTCAACACTTGATTCATCATCATGTTAATTTAGAGTTATCACAGTATTTTCTCTGTCACTCCTGCTAGATGCTTTTAGCTAAACGTAGTCTGCAATAAAGGATTTCTTTTTTTATGTTTTATTTTGCCCCTTTTGCATGGATGGATGCACTAAGGTGTGTCAAGGGAAGGAGGGAGAAGTCATTTTATAAGAACACAAGGGTCGTCCACGTTGGGGGTCAATGGGGACACCAAGAAAGAGACATCCAAAAACAATATTATTCCTACCCATCGAGCTCCCTATCCTGCCTCCTGTCGCTATAAATTGAACACAGCCGTGCAGCAACTTCGTCACAAACCAAGTCACCAGGCACCAGCAACTGCCAAAGACACAAGTGAACTCCCCAAGTCCACGAGGAAGAATGTACAAGCTAGAAAGCAGAAACATGGCCACTGCTCTCAAGCTTCTGGCTGCTCTCCTCTTCATCGTCTCTATACAAGGTAAATAAGTCTTGGGATCACTGGCTTGTTAACTATGCAAACAGACAGGGTTTATTGGCACAATTGAGAATATATATTTGTTATCAAATCTTGTAATACCCGTGGACAAATTTTACCACTTGAATGAACATTTTTTGCCTGCGCAAGATTACTCGTTTTGTACACATAGAGAACATTTAATTAGTACGTACTCTTATGACAATAATTGTCACGACTAACTTAGATAGATTCTTATGTCAGTTATTTAATTATCATTTACTGTTATGCATATATATATATATATACGAACCACAGGGTCAAACGGCCAACGCTGCGGCACGTCGAGCATCCAGGTGAATACCATCAACACCGGTGCGACGGCCGACGCCGGCGACACGGTGTTCGAGGTGGAGGTGAAGAACACGTGCCCGTGCAGCGTCAGGAACGTGCGCCTCGACGGCGGGGGATTCGCCACGACGGTGGAGGTCGACCCGGCCGTGTTCCGCGCCGACGACGGCGGCGTCTACCTCGTGAACGACGGCGGCCGGATCGCCAGCATGGCCACCGTTAGCTTCCGTTATGCCTGGGACCACTTCTTCCAGATGGCTCCCAGGAGCTTGGAGGACGACCAGTGCTAGCCAGCAGTTGCTAGTTGTCACACAAATGCATGGTGAAAGCTGTAGGGAATAATGCTTGCTTGTGTGAGTTGAAAGTGTTAAACACATGTGTTAGTAGTACTACTTGGGCAAATGAAAGCTAGGTTAAGTGTAGGAGAATTATTCCTGCATGAGTTGTTGGCGTCCAGGGTGGCTAGCGTGTAGCTAGGTACGTAGTGCCCCTGTTTTTTTTTTAATTATGGTCGATGGTTTTTAGCTATAGTACATTAGTTTGATAAGTAGTAATTATTGAAAGGAGTCGAAATAAAAAAAAACGGAGCCATTTATCTGTGGTACAGGGCTCTAATGGATAAGTAGGTGAGGTGAGCGAGAGATGCAAAGCTATAGCTCAATAATACGATGGAGGCCAAGGGTGCCCACATGATAGAAATGTATACTTTTTGTATATATAAATGAAGGTGTGCTGGTTATAGCTAACTGTATGAAGTTTGATTGCATATACCCAAGATTAAAATAGTTAAATTACATGTTGAGTATGCTCTCTCTGTATTTCAAATAGACGCCGTTTTAGAATGTATGCATCAAAAGTCACGGAGCGCTAAAAGATATTTCAATTTGTTATTGCCATACATCTATACTAGTAAAAGATATAGTTTGGCATAGTGTAGCAGATAATATACCGGCCTCCGGTCACTCTTACTTTTGAGGACATCAAGCTCCTGACTGCAAATACTTAACAATTTCAATCTTGGTTGCTTTGTTGCGGTTGCGATGGTCACTTTGTGTCTAAAAAGATGCGCTCCCACGTGATGCATTCTTAGCCTCCAAGGTGCACTACAGATCGAAGAGTCAACGGCAACACCAGCGCTTAATTAAAGATGCACATGGATCGACCTGAACCAAAACTTAGATAGTGCTCATTCTGCTTAAAATCAGCTTATATTTTTTTCACTATTCAGTAATTTTATCTTTTTCTGATTTTTAGATTTTTTTATCTTTTTTATCGTATTTTTTTGCACTGTCCGTGATAGGTTAACATGTTTGTTTTCTATTTTTGAATTTTTTAAAATTTAATTATGTTAAATAAGTTAACTCAGTTACAGTAAAAAAAGTCATAAGTCAACGTCATTCTAAACGCCCTAGGCTCAGTTCAGTCCGAGTCCAACTTCTTAATTTTAGTTTTTTTAAGCTTTTTGTTTCTTTTTTGCTTTTTTATTTTTGGTAGATGCATAATTGAATTTTAGGTATAACTAGAAAGAGAAAGCTAACTTTTTGTAGATTCCAAAAATGCTATGCTTTATTGTATTTAAATGTGTAACTTAATAGATATGAAAATATTAAGTATGCTATCTAGTAAGATAACATAATCATCTTCTGGATTAAAAACGAAATATTAAATGATTTAATCAAGACTTGTGGGTAACTAAGACATTATAGGGAATTTTGTATAGATTTCAGAACTTATATGGTTTCCATGTTAGAACTTGCAAGTTGCAAGACAGCAAGGGTGGCTGTCCGGTAAAGGGGGAGTATTGTGGAATTGGGATGGGTGTAGAAACAATGTTGTTTAATTAATGTTCTTATACTGTTATAGCTTGTTATTGAGATTAGGTGTTTATTGTAGGAGGGGTGACGTTAGGTTTGTTATCTTTTAATCAACTCATTCCTCGTAAGTAGAAAAGATAAGTTGGAAGCTCAACAGTTCTGCACGGCGCTGAACACGGGGAACTTCATCGGCAATTTCCAGGCGCACTTAAAGGTCACCGGCCGGCGATCCCATCACGAACGGCCGGCCGTTCATGTTGCCAGTTTAGAAATCGACATTTCCGGTGCACTATACATTTATGCGATGTCCATCAATATTGACAATTGGTTTTTATTATAGAATAATGGAGAAACAAAATCGCAACATTGTATATGAAAATTTGCTTCCAGTTCTATCATAATCATTCAAACATTCGACGATGCACACCAACTTCATGAAGACAAATCAGCGTACGTAGATTCAAACTCCCATTTTCGTCTGCATGCAGTTCTTGCAGGATGAAGCGCCGAGCACACGACGGTGGCGCTAATATAAATACCCGGAAGTTCACCGGCACCTCCGAGTAGGTGAAGAAGAGCGGCGAGCCATTGGCGATGGGCTGTTGAGGACGCACATCACCTCGACCTTGCTCGGGTCCGGCGGCAGTACGGCGCTGTCCTCGACGCCGCCGCACCAGACGTGCACGTCCTTGATCGGGCACGGGCACGCCGTCTCGAACTCCACCTGGAACTCGGGCTGCCCCTGCACGACGTTCCCCGTCTTGATGACCGTGGAGCTTATGTCCGATCGGCCGGCAAGATTCTTGGGCACCACCTGCATGCGGTGCGTGCGTATCGATCGGTCGCAAATCGATCGGAAATTAAACAAAATTAAAAGAACATTATACAAACATTCTATCGATTACTGAATCATATGATTATGAAACACGATCCTGTATGCAGAAGGGCGGCGAGGACGAACAGGAGAGCTGTAGCCTTGGCCATGTTCTTGATCGTTACACTGTTGTTGATTCTGGTTTTTGTATATTTCTATACTGGTGGTATGGAAATGCGGGTACATATTATAGGCTAGCCGGAAGGCCAAACGGCCGGCATGCAATGATTTCCTACGATATATTGCGAGGAAAGTCGAACGGACATATATGGAATTTAATCCATAGTGATATTCGATGCTACAGAGCTAATCACGTACACCTTCCTTAATATAATTTAATTGTTCGGTGTTAAATCCTTAAATTGTATTCATGAATTTCTGGTATCCATATGACCGTGCCACCTTCAAATAAGCGATTAAGATCAGCTAACAACCTACTTGCCTGTCTCGAAAGAGTAGGGATGCAAATGGGTTGATCTCTCGGCTAACCGTTCCGAGATCTCAAGGAGGCACACCTCCACTCGCGCGCCCTGACCGGGGCGCAACTGACCCTCTTTTAGTTTTGATCCCAGTCACCGAGCGCTATAAACAAAAGGGGTACGGGAGGGCTAGACACACTAGTACGTGCTAAGCCAAAAGGTTCCCCAACAGACCCGATCTATTACGAGCGCATCAGGTGAACGAAGGCCGAGCCCATCTTCTCCGTCCACGACGACTCCGACGCCGACGACCTCCGCCTCACGACCGCATCAACCAAGCACCAACAAACGCCTCTTCGATTTCGGGTATGATTTACGTTTTCCGCACTAATGCTTGGTGTTCTTGTTTGATCTAGGGATTAGAAGCTATTGATTAATGTTCAAGGCTTAGATTATTTCTACATTTGGTATCAGAGCACCCCTAGATCTTCTTGAACCCTTAATCGAACTCGGTTTAGCAATTAGGAAGGAGGGGATCTACAAATCCTTTGCAAATCAATTTTGAAAACCCGATTCAAAGTTTAGATCGGCAAAACAAAAAAAAACTCACGTTGCCTCCAAGATCGGGTCTCGGCCGCCAGCCGCCTACTGCTGCAGCGCATCCCGCTACGCGCATGCGCTGGCCGCCCTGCACGCTCCCACTGTCGCCCCGCTTGCAAGCCCGCGCCGCCCCTGCGCCCCTTGCGCACGCTGCACCCCGCCGGCCCGCAAATGGTGCAGATTAATCCTGACCGGTCCTACCGAATCTGATCAGTATCGAACATAGAAAGGTAATTTAGTATCTAGTATCGAGTCCGATCGGGTACTGGATAGTTGTTGTTGGATACGGTAGCGAAAACGGAAAAGCTAAAATCCGACCAAACAATGTTGATAAATGGTAAATCGGATACTATAGGAGTGAATATCCGACAAGTAAATTAGTACTCCAACCGGCCTAGCCTATCAACCATCATTAACACTAATCGGCCTAGATTTTACCCAAGTCCTAACCTAATTCCAGAATTCAGCCGCTCTAGCCAGTCGCCACCAATTATCCCCACCTATGTTGAAATTGCGTGTAAATTTATAGGTTTTCGAACTTATGTATGAATTTATCGTTTATACTGAACTTGTGTTATGTTGGCTATCATACTTAAGTAATCTAGATGAGTTTATTGCTAGTCGAAAGCTTAAAGTGATGGTGATATGATTCAGTGTATATTTCTTTATGTATGCCATTATATCTCTGTCTCAATGGTACCGTATCTGAAACTTCGAATTCGTATTTATATCCAGCCTTATCGTATTCGATTCCGAATCTAAGAAAAAAATATGGGTTAGAATATAGTATAAATAATATTTGTCCAAATCTGATCCGATTGTATCCCTACGCAGGAGTACACTATCTTCACTTAATTAGAATTAGGAAAAGTTGGGGCCCCAGTTATCTGGGCGTTACGTGTTTGGGCCCAGCCCGTTGCCAAGTCATATTTATTTTAATTTGGTACCTCGATCAGATTTGAATATTGCTGTGATTTTGCTATGCTTGTGACGTGAAGAGTAGGTTTATTTGAATGCTGTGACTTAATCCTGTAACTTCTTAGCTACTAAATATGGTGATTATTGTCAGCTTCTACAGAATACAGATGGCAATACAACATTCCAGATTACTCCGCCTTCTGTCATATGCTAGCTGGGCCAACTGTGATTGACACTAGAACATCGATGCTAAATGGGCCGTAGGCCACACCGAGCATGGTTTGTTCTAGCAAGGACAAGGCATCTTTTTTTTCTCTCTTTCCGAGACTCACAAGGCATCATAAACTCTGCAGAAGTAACACACATGACATGGATGTATTTTGCAGCAGTCAAAGTCAACTCCGGCAAAGTGTGGCAGCACCAGAAAAACGTTCAAGAATTGCTCAAAAGTATTGACCATCCATAAAACGGAACCCGTTGAATTATTTGTTTTTATATAGTAAACCTACAATGTTTGTTACTAGTGTAATTGGTGGTATGAAAGTTGGCAAAAAAAAAAAAGTAGAGGCCGTTGTCTGAGAAAACAGTAATCCCGTCGAAATTAAGTAGACTTGATTATGAGTGTCAAAAATAAAGTAGTAATATCCTTAAATATCTAATGGTCGCTTTGTATATGTTTTGATGCGAGATTGGACTGATTGTGTTCAACTTTGTTATGGATCCATATCAACATCTTTAGATCTATATTTATATCATGCTGCCCTTCACACTTTACATCACAAGTTGTGTTCCGCATTGTGTTATAATGTATATGGTATATGAGTGATAGATTCATCTATGGTAAGTAAGAACTAGACCCATATGTCAAGTAAAGGACATAGATCTCGTTCAACTACAAGTTTGACTTATCAATCTAGTCTAGTATACTGCTCAATTCGATCAAATACCTATAGAAGAAACTGCTATCCTAGAGCTTCAGCATGGTCTATGAGAAAGGGGTAAGATAGAAGTTGGTCTATTTATATCATTTATCATTCTTCACAACAGTAGGTCCAACTAGCGCTAGGTCGTGATTTCCGTACTAACCAGTGAATTCCAGATAAAAGTTGAATAGTCTCGATCTTACCGGGTAGAAGCCAGAATGAAAAAGGCAGTGAAACAATCTTGTTATCTTAGCTTAGTCGTATGCTATCATGTTGCGTGCCTATAGCACGATATTATGAGTTTGACATTTTGTGAGTAAAGTTGAGCAACTCTACAGAGTACAATAAATGGTATTTGAATACGCTGTGCTTTCGGTCGATGGAGCTGTGATTCATCAGTGATTCCTATAACAAAGTATAAGTAGAATTTGGATGATTTTAATGTGGAAATTACAGATGATAAAACCATCTTACTAATTAAATAATATTTTACTATTTTAATTGGCAAAATTCTTACTAACAATATTACATCTATTCTTATCATATCATAACATGTGATTCTATCTAGTTGAACACTTTGCATGTGATTCTATCTAGTTAAACAGCCTTTCCATGTGGCTTGCTAAGTACCTAGTATACTCAAATTTGCTTATTTTCATTTGAACAAACACCTAAATAAGGAATGACGCATCAGCTAATATGTTAGGGTTATAAACGCACTCAAAGTGTTCCATGATATTACATCGGTTTTTTGAATGTAAATTAAATTTTGAGTTTGGACACCCGTAAAGCTATTATTGTTAGACCGTAGGTCATATTTTAATCAAGTCAATCATTTTTAAATGCTTATAAGTAGATATGATACTTTTTTTTATTCACAACCGAATTTATGAGTTCTTGCGAGAAATAAGACGATCCTATTCTTAAAATAGGTGGTCACACCACGCACCCCATTGCCCAGGGCTTTAACTTTCGTGATAAATTAACAAACCATCCGTATATAGCCAATTGCTGCTAGGTTCAGTTAGCGGTGATGGTTTGGGAACGGATGGCTTTGGGGTAGAGGAACTTCTTGCCTCCGACGGCCTCGAGGATCTTCTTGCTCAGGGTGTCGCCGTCCTGGCCTTTGGACCCGGACACGTAGAACGTCCTGGAGAACCAGTCGACGAGCTCCGGCGCGGCGCACATCACCATGTGGAACGGCCAGTACCACCCGGGCCACGTCACGTAGTTGTCGCCCCGCCGCACGCTCGCCACCACCACCTTCGCCAGCGACTCCGTCTCCCCCACCGGCAGCGGCCCGACATTTATCTACGGTCCAAGATTACGCAGCTCAGTGATGAAGGCTGTTCGTTGTAGCCTCAGAAGAACAGTCGGTTTAATTAAGGATGTACATCGCGAGCCTCCTCGTCCATGCCGACATTGCCATCCTTCTGCATACCCTTGCCCATGGTGACGTTGGACACCACGTATCCCGGCATGAGGATGGTGACGCGGACTTGAGACCCCAGCTCCGCCCTTAGGGTTTCGTAGAACCGTATGACCGCACCTTTGCTCGCCTACAAGTACATTAGAGAGTGCAGTAAGTATAGCAGGGTTAGGACCAGCGGCGCATCCAGAACTTTCTATCCCTTGAATTACATGTTTTATGGGGTGAACATATGAAATACCCTACTAGAAATTCTGTCCATGAATTGGTGAGTCTGGAGAACAAATTTACCAGCAGCCTGGCTGACACATGTAGTGCTGTGAGCCCAAGAACATGCTAGGGTTCTATATAGCATTCATGTCAGAGCCAGACTGGTCTATTCTTTTCAACTTCTAAAATTAATTGTAGTATTTTTAAACGGAGTATTTTTTCAATACGAGGTCTACAAATTAATTGTAGTACATGTTAAAAGCCCAACATCTGTACTATCCAAAAACACAAGCAAGTATTTTTTTCTCTCCGTAATGTCTATTGCAAATAGCTAAAATTCAAAAATTTCAGCTAAAATCTATAAACCGTAGCCATATCAAATAGGCCCATCGTGTTGGTGTATTGGTGCACCTATAAGAGGTTTGGTGAGCATAATTTATCCTCGCTATTCGGTACTAGTATATTTCGCTTTGCTTACGTACGTTGTAGAAGCTCAATCTCGCCGTCGGAACTCTGCCGGCCACCGACGACGTCACGACGATGTTGCCACGGCTGGCTTTCAGGTAGGGCAGCGCGAAGTAGGTTAGATACACGGCACCCCAAAAGTTAAGATCCTACAGGGAAAAATGTTGGAAAAAAAAGAAATAAGTTCTACATATATTTTACATGAAAACGATTGACCAAATTGACAAGAGATGATTTGGGTTTAGATTCTTAGCTGCAGTGTAATAAACACTGCACTGGACCATTCGAGGGGCCATTTGAGGGGAATATCTTAGTCCCTTATTCTCTTATTGTAACACTGGAAATTTCTTGCTGAAAAGGCTTAATATTTCCGGCTCTTTTTTTTTTTTGCGAGGACCGGTTTATTATATTGGCTGTGTATAACATAATAAAGATATAACTGTTTTCTCATGAAAATATAGAAGTAGTTGATTTGTGTCGAGTTCGCGTACAATCACGTGTTGGAAGGCGGTTATGTTGGTGATTTCTTCGAATAAGCAGCTGGACCAGATTCCTGCGTTGGCCACCAGGTGATTCACTGCAGAGATTAGAGCAAGATCAGTATTTCAATTCAATTACTCTGAATAATTTTATTTAAAAGAACGACTATTCTAAAAAACTGAACATATCTTAAAATAACCATGAATAAAATAATTTGATTAGCTGGACCAGCACTATTTCTGATGTACAAAGTCTGCACTCTGAAGAAAGGGGATTTTTTTATATCCTATTTGTATGTATATCATTCTTTTCTTATATGCTCGAAATCTGCTACACCCTCTTAGTTACTAGACATAATTAAGTCCGGATCAAACACCAAATTGACAAGTCGATGAACCACTCAGTTTAACCGGAAGAAAGAACCTCAACATCACTATTAGGTTCACATTATTATTCTCGAAAGTGGTTTGCTTTAACTGGAAGAAAGAACCTCAACATCACTATTGGTTCACATCACTATTCTCGAAAGTGGTTTGCTTTTACTAAACCTCTAAGAAAATATAGCTAAAATTGCACTGTTGTTAGTTGAAATTACACCGAAACTGATGGTAACTTATTTGGCGTAATTGATTTTTTAAAAAACTAAAAATAGAATAAATAGATTAGCTCATCACGTATAATGCAAAATGAATACGGAAAAAAAGAACCAGTAAAAAAGCTTTAAAAAAATACCGAAAAGCTAGAAAAAGACAAAAATTATGAATAGTAAAAAACAAGTCAGAAATCTAAACCCAAATGAGTGGGGCCTAACATGTTTCTAGACTTTGAAGTTTTCTTTTGTTAGGTACTACAAATCTAGCCTGAAATTCTCTTAATTAGAGGTTGCACCTCAACGACCAAGGAGCAGGAATTGGAAGTTTGGGGCCATTTGGTTTGTCTAGAGAATGTTTGAGAACCTAACTACGTGTACTTAATTGTGCAGCCCTAGTAGTCACTAGCAAACAGCTAGGTGAATTGGCTCAAAAGTGTCGTAACAAGCCGCCAAACCTCGAGAGCAGACGGCCACTCGGACTCGGTGCAAATTGAAGACAGAACAGGTAGGTTAGCAGCGGCTGCCGCCGCAAGTACGCATGCCAAAACGAGCACTCACGTTTGCCCAAGTGGGCGACGGTCTCCTCGACGGCCCGCTTGGCCTCCTCCACCTTGGTGACGTCCGCCGGCACGACCACCGCGTTCGGCGCGCCGAGCTCGCGCGCCGTCCTCGCGACGGCGCGCAGGGCTGTCTCCGTCCTCGCGACCAGCGCCACGCAGGCGCCCTTCTTGGCGTACTCATACACCAGATGCTGGAAGAAGGGAAAAAAAGGTAGAAGAATCGATCACTTCGCCGCGCGCAGCAGTTTTTCCGCTACAAAAAATTGGGAGATGCGTAAAAAAGGATTAAATAATAGGGTTTAATTATTTTGCAATGTTTTTTCGGCTGGTACACCATTTCATATATAGCGACGTTGCAGCAATTACTTTAGATGAAATGGTGCCGTTACACGCTTCCATGCATCATTTATCTTATATTATTTCTTTGTTTCATTGTTTCTCTAATAAATCTGGTATATTCAACTTAATTTTGAACTCTAGCAACACAACATAAAAGAAAATCGAGTTACTTTTATTTCCTTTTTATTTGACAGGATTCTAAGAGTACATGCTACTGTTTCTTACTTTAATTTGTCCTCATATCATATGAGAGGCCCCCCGGTTGGTACTCTCCGGTGTACTGTGCCACTATACACCGCCGGTTCGTTCACGTCAAGAATTCAAGACTACTTGCATATATAGGAGTATCATGCATGGATGGTTGCTTCAGATCATGAGTGGGTGATTGCAGAAGCACATGCAGCTGGAGCACAGCTATGGCAGCAATGGCTGCAGGATGCATGAGAGGAGCTTCGCAGTAAGTACATATATACTTCACGGATAAACTTTTATGTACTTACTGGTATACAAAGAACCTTCTAGTGGGAAGTGATGTGTATCATCAATAATTCTCGTATTTTGTGCTAATTAATATAATTTTGTCGGCACCTATATCTCGGATTGCAAAAGCTCTCAGCCATATATATAGAAGTTACGAAAATGATTATGAAATATCAAAACAGAAAACTACTATTCAGAGAGGAAATTAATTAGAGAAACTGTACGAAAGAGAAACACTGAAACAACCTCCAAAGTTCAAAAGCGAAGTTGAGTTTTGGTTGATATTTTTGGTTCTTTTCCCTAATCCTTCCTATGCTATCCCCCCCTTTTAATTTTCGCACCTGCCCGTGCGCAACCCCCCACCAGCCAGCCCCTACCCCATGCCGCTCCCATGCCCTGCCTCCCCGTACTGTGTCTTGTCGCTGTCCGTCACCGCCCATGCCGCGCCGAGCTCCTCCGACGTCAGCCTCGGCTCCTCTCTTCTCTCCTCCGGCTTTAAAGCCATTCCCGAGCCGCTACTACCCCTGCGTTTTCCCCATGGCCGGGCCCATGGGCGTGCGAGCGGTACGCTCGCACAGGGCCTCGAGTCCGCGCGTGCGTCTCTGCATGGCGCTTCGCCCAATCGCCCAATTGCACAGCTCTGTACGACTGTACCGATGATTCACTCTGCATATTTTAGCCACCCCATGCATTGGACTTCTCCTGCTACAATATTGTACCATTTGCTTCATCATAAACATCACTGGCTCGTCATGGTAACCACAAGGTGAATTTGTCTCTATTAAAATAACAACTTCAAGATATATACCATTGCTAAAGTTGTTTTTCTGCTAATATCTTTAAACATACGGTGATGATTTATTTCATTGGTTTCTTCAGAGAAAGAGAATACAACATAAAGGATAGCAACTTAGAAGTACAAGGACTGGCAGAAGAAGTTACATCCTGACCTAGTTCATTCTAAATGTGAGGTCTCTCTCTCTCTTTGGCATTCTTAGCTAAGGTAAAATACTCCTATCTGGTACTGTTCTTTTTGGCTTTTCAGCGACTCTGACTTCTCTCAAAAATCACTGTTCGTTAGACTAATAAGCCGCAATCAAAAACCAAAAGCCGTAACCCAAAAGAACATACCTCGCCTCCAAACCCTTCTGATATAGCTAAAGATTATGCAAACCAAGAGTTCAAAAGGTACTATTTTTGATATATCGTATTTGCTCTGCAATATATACATTATTTTGGCTATATTTGGTACTTTGATTTAGGCCTCACTTAGAGTTTTGTACAGGGCCTCCAAATTTCACGGTACGGCCCTGGTTTTCCCCTTACTCCCCCTTCCACTCGGTCTTGCCCGTGCGCACCCCAAGCCGCCGCCGCCATCGCTCCCTGCTACTCCAGCAGCGCCTCCACCCCTCCGACCCTATCGCGGCACGCCCCTCCTCCCTGGGAACCCCCTCCAGCGGCCGATTGAACTTCCATGCTCGGAGCAAGCCGCAGCAGCCATCTTCCCCGCCGCCGGCCAGTGGCACCTCCGCAAGCGCCACCTCCTCTCCGGCGCCTCTCCTGCCGATTCCTCCCTACGCCACCCTCTCTTTGATGCCCCAGAGCTCCCCCAACCTCCATTCGGCCTCCTCGTCGCTCGAGCTCTTCCCTCCACGGGAGCATCCCCGCCGCCGCCCGGACTCCCATCGTCGGCCCACCTCGACGCTTCTCCGGCCAGACCAACCCCACAGTGAGATTCTCCAACCCCTCCTCGTGCTTGTGCTCCTCTCACCATTCTCTTTCTCCCCCTCTACAGCCGCCGCCGCCGCCTTGGCCTCCTCGCCCCGGCCGCCACGAGCCGCCGCAGGCATTGGTGCCGCACCAACCAATGCGCCACCACCTACCGTTTCCTCAAGTCCCTGGGGTTTGTTTTGACCTCCGTTGGCACCTCTCCCCGGCCACCTCTCATCGGCAAGCCAGCCGTCCACTACGCCTCCCCTGTGTTCAGCCGAGCAGGTCCCCCCCCCTTTTTGCATTTAGGATTTTGCTAAGCACAACAGGGTTGGTTCATCCAGTTAAGTGTAGAGTATGCCATGTTTTGCATTTTGTAAACTGCATATAATTAGCATAAACTCTAGTAGGAGTAGTATGGCTTATAATCTAAATTATGGATATAAATATAAGTGATCATTACTAGGAGTAGATTTTGTTTGAAAATCAAGGATGTTTATAATAAAATGACATTTTTGGGAGAGCTATTCTTGAATAGTTGCATGGTAAATAGTCCAAATCAATCAGATGTACTTTGTAATTAATATTGAATATAAGGATGTAACTATAGAATTAAATAGATAGGTTTGTGCAGTTTAAGTTTAACTTCAACTTTGGTGCCGCATACAAGATTAGTAAGTTAACTTAGAGATCGAGGTGCGACCTATCTGTTATTTGATCGCGAACGTGCGCCCAGGGCCACGTGGCAGCAATCTGTGGACCAGCCCAGTGCTATAGCAAATGCTGTTTGCAATCGAAAAACATATCCTTTCAACTCGTTTCGATGCCCGGAATCCATCCCCGATATCTGTTACTCCAAACTCCCCTTCCAAAATTCCAGTCCAGCCCATTTGAATATTTATTGCATTTATTTCATTTTCGTAGATTATTATTTTGTTTTCCTAGCTTGATTAGAGGCAAGCGTAGATTTATTTTGTTTTTCGTGTGTTTTCGCTAGTTCCCGAGGAGTCCGAAGCGATCGTCCGCGACCCCGACCAAACTTCCGAGGTTTTCAAGTTTGTCGAGGTTTCAAATCCACAAGGCAAGTTACAAATTTTTAATCATATTGAACCTACGAAGTCATGAATAATTATTTATCTACGTTATTTGCATTATTGTTAACTGCTTAAACTATTTGATTATAAATATATGTTTATAATAATATGGTGCATGTAGTTACATCCTACCACCTAAAATGCCATGTTTAACTTTGATGCCACATTCACCTTGATAACCATAGTATTATTAAATTACAGTATACATGACAATCGCATTTATTCACATAAAATAACGAGCTATCGGGTAGCCTGATAGTTCGCCAGCAAAAATCGTTTTAAAATGTGCTAGGATAGGGCGGAAGCTGTGGAGTGCCCCGTAGTGGACAAGTCTACAACCCTACCCTAGGGTGGAGGGTGCAACAGACGGGTCCGGTTTTCAGGATTGGACGGGACCTAGTCGTGGTTGGCAGTCTCAGGGGAGAGAGTAAGGACTAGACCCTTATGCTGAGTTTAAAGCACAGTAACCGCTCAACCACAAGTATTGAATCGTCAATCTTGATCTGGTAATTGCTCAATTTAGTTGAACCCCTACAGGTGTTTGGGGTGTAGTATTTGGGCGTGGTCTCGCCATACACACACAGCGGTAGGTCTTTACGGGCTTGGCGGCGCGATATGCATACGGCGGCGGATCCTCGGCCTGATGGTCTTCACGAACTTGGGCAGCAGCATTCCGCATTGGCCAGTGGGTACTCAGTCTGGTGAAGATCTACCAGGTAGGGTCTGTATATTAAAGTGAGCAGCGAAAGATTTTGTTTTCTCAATTCAGTCGCACGCTAGCGGAGCGTGTAAATTGCATGACATTGGGAATTGAGAAATCTTGTGGGTAAAGCTGAGCAACTCTGCAGAGTGAAACTTAATTGTATTCAAATACGTCGTGCTTCCGGTTAATGAAGCTGTATTTGATGGGTGATTCCAGTAGCAAGACATAAGTAGTTTTCTGGTATATTAATCTGTGTGAAGTAAACAAGAAATGTTTTGAGACCCCTATTTCCTTAAATTAGTATAATGGAGTGTTTTGTTTTAAACTGTTTACAAATAAATCTGCATCCACATAAAATATTAAAACCAATATACTCCCTTCCTTTGAAATTCAGTGCATGTAATAAATTAGGATTTATCATTGTAACTTGCTGAGTACGGTTGGTTGTACTCAGACTTGCTATATTACCACCACTCCAGATGCCAGAAGAAGAAAGCGCAATTCGATGTGTCCGTGTTAGGGTTGCGACCGCACTCAGGCGTTCCTGTGAGTGTGTTCTTCGGTTCTTCTGATTGTAAGTTACCATTTAGGCTTGGACGCCCATAAAAATGCTAAAGCTGACCATTAGGTCTTATTTTTGTCAAACTAACCCCTTTTAAATGTTCGTAAGCAGGCTCGATGTTACCTTTGTCCGCAACAGAACTCCTGGGCTGTTGCGGGACGTGCGACGCTCCTGTTCCCAAAACGGGGGCGTTACAAACACTATATATTTATATGACGGCAAAGATTTCAATTTTTGTCTTGGCATGATCTTCCCAGTGTACGTACTCACTTTTTTGTGAGTGCCAACTTTCTAAATGAATGTTTAGCCTATGCTACTATATATATTGTTGAGCTGTTTCCCTAAGATTTAGCACGCATCATTTCCACCGTAAGAAAAAATGATCATGCATGTTTGATTTAACGTTTCTGAGAAACTTCTCGAATCTAAGTGCATGGAGAACCAAACCTATCATCAAATCACTTTCTCAAAATAAAATGGAAAATGTAAAGCTGCAATTCACCAAACCAAAATGAGAAATAAAATTTACTTGACGCCAACTTTTGAGGATGATGATGCACGTCACGGTCGACACAGATGCAAACTTAAGTTCGTGTAATATATATCATGAACCCGCCCACTAATGGTATAAAAATTAATTCGAAAACGATCGCATGTGTTACTACTTGCTCTCATCCTCGTAAATTAAATTTAGTTGCTTTCATTCGAATGGAAATAAAAGGACTACTCGTCTATTTATACCAACATGATCGAACAAAAAAAACGTTTGTTTGTTTTTTTTTCAAAAAAAAAAATTGAACTCAAAAGAGAGGCAGGTGCCTCAAAGATGTACGCGTATGTTACATACGTACATGCATCGAAGAAAAACGTTACGTGTACGAACTTGTTTCCCTTGCAAAAACCCCTACAAAAATCCCCAGAGCGAGCCACTGGCAGAAGGCCCCACCACGGCGCATGCAATGCAACGAACCCGTAGGTAGCTAGTGGTCGTCGCCACAGAGATTCGTACGCGTTCCAATCCATATACACTGTACATGCACGCAGGAGTATATTATATATACGTACGAAGTAGGCAGCGGCTAGCACTGACCTCGCCGATGCCGGAGGAGGCGCCGGTGATAAGCACGACCTTGCCGCGGAGGTCCTCGCCGGCGACGAAGGGGCGCACCAGCAGCCTGGCGACGAGCCGGCAGACGAAGGACACCGGGAGGTAGACGGCGAGCACCAGCACCAGCCCTACGTGCATGAAGCAGCTGAGGAAGCCATTCACCAAGGTCTGGTTGGCCATGCCGATCGTCAATGGCTGCTCCCCTAGCTCGCTTGCTCCTCCTAGAAGCAAAAAAAAGAGAAAAAGTTGGCTGGCTGCTAGCTCAGGTGAAGGAAGGAGAGGCAGTGGAAGAACTGGGAGTTCGTGTTGTGGTATTTATGGGAAACAAATGGTATGGGATGGGAAAACGGTTTCCCTGTTCCCTTCTCCCTGTCCCCCTCATATTTCCGTTGATGTGGCAAAGATCCAGAGTTCCCCTCGTGCTCTGGATCTTCGCCACGTCAACGGAAACATGAGGGGGACAGGGAGAAGAGAATAGGGAAGCCGTGTTCATGGGATGGGGCCTCACGTGAGGTCTCACTTCTTTACCGTTAGATCAAGATAATGATTTTGATCTAACGACTGAGGACAAGGCGCTTCACATAAAGCCCTCTCTATGAAAAATTGTAAACAACTAATTTATTTTTAAAAAATCTATGCACAATTCCCAACTGTCATGCTAACACTCGAGAACACTCAGCTTCTCTACTCTTTAAGCCTCCGTCTCACTCCGAGGATAAGTTAAGAGTTCGTCTCGCTCTGAGGATAAGTTAAGAGTCACAGGCATATCACGTATCACATAATTCCTCTCGCTCCCATCGCACGTACACATATCTCTTTCTCACTTTTTTGCACCACTCGCTTCCCATTCTAATAGCCACTTCTTCCAGTCGTTACTATTTATTTTTAACTAAAAGCTATCAGTCGTAACAAAAAACTATTAGCAAAAACCAATACGAACGCCCCTACATCCATCGATCCCCTTCAAGACGAAGCCACGTTTAAGAGGCCGTTCGGTTGAGCTGAAATTTAGTGGTTTATAATTGAAATTACATTGTATCTGGTTGAATATAATTAATTTAAAAAAAATCTAAAAATAGAAAAATAAGTTAGCTCATCACATATAATACAAACGAATACGGGAAAAAGAACTGATAAAAAAGCTCAAAAAATCAAAAAAATCAGAAAATACAAAAATTGTGAAAATTAAAAAAAAAACTATAAGCTCAAATCCAAATAAGCGGGACCTCAAGATAACTGTATCACAGCTTTACTAGCTAGTAGGCCAGTTGCTTAATTAGTTGCTTTCGTCGTGCCATAAAATTAATTCGAAAACGATCGCATGTGTTACTACTTGCTCTCATCCTAGTAAATTAAATTTAGTCTAGTAAATTAAATTTAGTTGCTTTCATTCATGGAAATAAAAGGACTACTCGTCTATTTATATTACTTTCATCACTTAAATGATGGTGATGTCATTTATTTCGACATGTCTATCATAGGGGAGTACTTGTCAAGTAATACTCTCAATATTAAAGCAAGAGGATTTTTGTTCTATACGCTGCGTGGAGCACCCTCGCAATGAGTAAACCACAGCAGATTTTAATAACTCTGATGCATCAAAAATCACGAAGCGCTAAAAGATATTTCAATTTGTTATTGCCATGCATACATATATACTAGTAAAAGCTATAGTTTAGCGTAGTGTAGCAAATAATATACCGGCCTCCGGTCACACTTACTTTTGAGGACATCAAGCTCCTGACAGCAAATACTTAATTTAGGACTAACAATTCCAATCTTGGTTGCTTTGTTGCGGTTGCGATGGTCACTTTGTGTCTGAAAAGATGCACTCCCACGTGATGCATTCTTAGCCTCCAAGCTGCACTACAGATCGAAGAGTCAACGGCAAGACAAGCGCTTAATTAAAGATGCGCAAGGACCGACCCGAATCAAAACTTTTAGGCTCAGTTCATTCCGCTTAATTAATGTCGGTAACTTTCATCACCGAAATGATGGTGATGTCATTTATTTCGACATGTCTATCATAGGGGAGTACTTGTCAGGTAATACTCTCTATATTAGAGCAAGAGGATTTCTGTTCTTTCTCTGTGTCATGTGATGTTACAAAAAAAAATTCTGCTATTTTGCAAGAAGATCCTCTATTTTTCAAAAAGATCCTCTATTTTTTGAAATTATGTATGAATCTTTGATTTTTTTCAAAAACATCCTCTTTCTACGTGATAAATTTTTAAAAATTATGCATAGGTCCTTTATTTTCCTAGAAAAACCCTCCGCTTTTTTTAAAAAAATACATATATGTTTTCAATTTTTTTAGAAAAAAACCCTACGAATTGTCGACTCTTGCTTCGATCTATATGATAGCTAACACGATATGACACCACTCTTCTACTACTAGTTATATAACCTCTATTTAATTTGAAGCCGTAGCAGAAATATTTTGCTCATACAATTCACGAATATTCTTTTAACTACCTAGATTTCCCATCAAAAGGAGGCACATCACTGCAACACCAAATCATGCCATAATTTTGACAGCATCATTTACTAAACAACTGTGGGTACTTACAGCTTCTACTAGTAGTTTCGTATGATATCATGCACTAACCCGTGTCCAACAAGATCATCATAGATTAATTTCGGCAAAGGTAGTTGGGAAATGGAGAAAATTTAAGGATCGATTGCATGTGGCAGATGACTATGCAGAGAAATGCGAGGGTTGACCGTAATATCTAAGCTGACAGCTTTATAGACTATAGAGACGGTGATGTACACATCATATCATGTATGGTTCGAGGTTCAGCTGAGCTACACATCATATCTGTTCTAGTTGCAGATTGACATCCCTTCTGCTGGATTCATCAATTATTGGTTGGTTGCGTTCGCTTTTCAACAACTACAAGTTGCGTTTTGATTTTTCTTTTGAAATACTAGCTATATCCTCAAGAAATACTACATATATCCTCTGAAAACAAACAAACAGATTATAAATAAATGGCAAATAAGTGAACTACAACTACTTAAAGTGATTTACAAATCAAAATCAATTATAAAAAATGTTCATGTATGATAGCCAAAGTTACAGTTGAATTAATTATTTGAACATGTATTAAGTGGTGTCGCCGGAGTGAAACTCTCCTTTTGAGTCAATGACCTCCGTCATGAAGGTGGAGAACTGTCCTCGAATGTCTGAGAGTTCGTTCAGATTTAATGTACTTGATTTGATTGTCATGTATTGTCGCTAGAAGGAGTAAAGTTGTAAGCATATATATTTAAATTGATAATTAGAAAATAATTATTGTGAGATTGCAAACCTCTGGATCATTTGTCTTAGCACTCATGATTTCATACATATGATGGCATACATAGAATGCACATAGGTTGCCTTGTAGCTACTGATGGCACTGCAAAAATATAATTACATATATAGGTATAGTCAATTTGAGAGGTATTATTACGAAGTGTGGTATAGGATTATTATGTTGGCTGCTGGTAAACAGTACCCAGCCAAACATCCACAACAAGTACGTCTCCAAGTGCCGTGCCGCCTGGTATTCATTGGCGTTCGGGTCCATCCGCTCGACCTATGCACAAATAAATTATTAGTAAGTCTGTTATATAGTAAAGATAGTGCATCACTAAATAGAGAAAATAGATAGCATACATACCCGGAACTGCGAAAGCCACCGTATGGGGGGCATGCTTCTGTCGCACTTTGAAGGCGCATGGCCTTGGCCGAAAGAACCACACTAAACTTGTCCAATAGGTCATCGCGCCAGTTGCCAGGCTCATCCGAAGGGGCTCATCCGGAGGGGAGACAACCTCTCCCACGATAGGAAGACCGAGTAGCATCATGATGTCTTGCAGAGTGGGGGCCACCGATCCAACAGAGTTGTCAGCAGCGGTTGGTCGAACGGGAACCATCGTGACCACTCCAGGCCGACGTGGGCCTCCCTGGCCTCCTCGACTGGAGCGTCATCCTTGTCAGTGGCCTCCACCATCCGCGTGATAGGTAGAAGGCCGGCATCGCTTAGCCTACAAAATATGAAGAAGTACATAGTGCAAATATCGTAAAAAGATAAGAGATAGTTTATACACAAACCTATCTATCCAGTGTGGGTCTAATCTCCAAGCCCGTCGGGGTGTCCGCATACGGACCACCCCTAGCTGGGCCTCCTTGTCCCCGCCCTCAATAATGGCTCGTGCGGTGCAGCGCGTCGATGTGCCAGTCGAGTAGGCCAAAAGGCTAGTCTGAACCACCAAGGTTGTGAGCCATATTTGTAAATTAATTTGAAGTTAGCAATTATGATATAATTATTGGTTTAATTATTAATAGTGTAGCTCCGAAAATTATTCAAATCATTCCAAGTAGATTTCATGTATGTTAATATGGCAATTTAAGTTATCTACCTATCTTAATACTTTTAGGTCTCAGAGTCAATTGGACTATATTTTTTCCCTCTTTGTACCTATTCTTTTTCATAATTAGTACACACTTGATTATTTACTTATAGATATAACAAAAAGAAAATACTAAATAATAATTAAATTAATTAAACTAAGACGTCCCTATCGGATGTCTGAATTTTATTTTCGTCATTTGCGGTTTTTACGACTCAAATGCCATTTAATCATCGCATACAATTTTAATCGCTACGTGTAATCTTAAATCTCGTGTACAAGTTTACATTCGTGCGTGCTATTCTAATCATCATGAACAGTTTTAAATATTTTGATATCTATTACTTATTACAAGGTTTCTATAATATATAAGTGACTAACAAAATTAACTAGGCCTTTAAATGCACAATAGAGCGATCTAAACGACAAATATAATTATTAACAACTAAATTGACGTTAATTTCTAAACTACAAATTTAATGATTTAAGTTATCCTACCATTTTTGAAAACTAAATATATAAAAAAACAGAAAACTCACCGTTGTTGATGTGCAGATCCCTCCTCTCTTCCCCTCCCTCTCCTCCTCTCTCCTCCTCTCCCTCTCCTCCTCTTCCCTCTCTCTTCCCTCCTCTTCCTCTCCCTCCTCTCCTCCCTCTTCCTCCTCTCCTCTCTTCTCTTTCTTTCCTTTCCTCTTCTTCTCCCTTTCTCTTCTCTTTCTTTGTTTTCAGCTGAAAGGAACAAATGGGGAGCGCATGCGCTCAACTGGCTCAATCGCAAGGGTTTATACCCCTAGTCGCCCAACGGTTGGGTGACTAGAGGCTTATCGCCTAACCGTTGGGCAACTAGGGGCAATATTGCCTAACAGTTGGGTGGCAGGGACTAGTCGTTCAACGGTTGGGTGACTTGGCCACGTGTCACTCAAAGGTTAGGTGACTAACCTAAGTCGCTCAACGGTTGGACGACATATAGCTAGAACTATAAAAAAAGCAGATATAATACTGTAATTCTGAATTAAAAATTGATTATTTAAAAAATTCGTCCAATACACTTCGAGATACATGCTCCCTTCTTTCTCTCCTTCCTTTGGAGTGGGATGGGGGAAGAAAGGGGGGTGAAGGAAGTGCACAAATCTCGGAGCACAATAGATGTCCGTGGTAGCAGATGCATGTACAAGTGATTTTCATTTGTCGTTATTAATAGTAAATTTTCAATTTTGTATGTTTACGAACAGGCTCTGAATTTGTAATTTAGAGCCATGTTTTCTGCCGGCTATAAAAATTCTTTGGCAGTTTCAAAGGGAATTGTAAGATTTTTACAAGCTGATCCTTGTCAGTAAAATCAGAAGATTCTCTCTTTAGGTTCATATGCTAGTATAAGTACATGCATGTGCCCTTATGATAGAGCTTATTACTGGTGAAAAGCAAGAAAAGGGCGCCCATATGCACAAGAAAATTATGTACAAATGAACTCACAAAATAGATGGATAAGTTACAAGCGTAGGTTTGAGACAGTGAGTAGATCAAAGATACATAGGGTTATTCGATTAAGCGCGTGAATCATACTATTTCAGAGAAGTTATTTAAAAACTTTTATTTGAGGGTTATTAATTAATTCTTGCAATGAAAAACTAACGGCAAATCCCATAATTAATTGGTTTGCGCTGTCCATTTCATCGATGGAGACACATAGTTGCGCTGTCCATTTTATCTGGGCCTGTTCTTTGCGGCTGCGGCTGATGATTTTTTAGCTGTTTGCGACAGAGATTGCGGAAAGAGAGATACTCGTTTGCGATTTTTGATGATACAGATATTAATTTTTTAACGTGTACTACAATTAACTTGTAGACCCTATCTTAAAAAAATACTCCGTTTAAAAGTTAGTTACTATAGCAAAAGTCAAAAATCACTTCTAGAAACCGCAAAGAACAGAGCCAAATCAGTTGTCTTTGCCACCGCGAAGCTAGGTCTCATGGAGCATCTAGCTAGCTCCTATTCTCCGCCTGCCCGCACTCCTCTTCAATTGCCAACAGTTCCTGCAGCTGCGTGTTGGAGAGGCAAGAGCTATTCATTCCGTGTATCCAAGGCTTTAATGGGCAACTGCTGGGATTTAATTAAGATTGCAAAACTAGGGGCAGCAGTGATTTGTTGGAGCATGGAGTAACGATTTTTTTAAAAAAATAATCTATTTTTATTCTGAATTATAGTAATATATCTATATTTTTTTATTTTACACTAATGACCCTCTATCGCTCTGCCGTTAATCAACTTGGACTATTCGTCCAATAGTTAGGCAACAATTGTCCAAGTCGCTTAACGGTTGAGCGACTAGTACGAGTCGCTCGCTCAACTGGTAGACGACTTGGACATTTGATACATTTGCATATCTTTTCCTGAAATATTCGAGCGATATGATGTATGTGGGTTGAGCGACTAGAGACTAGTCGCCTAACGGCTGAATGACAAGTGTACAATTCGCTCAACAGTTATGAATTACCCCTTGCATGAATTCCTTGTTGTATGAATTCACCTAAAGTTCTCATCTGTGTATGAATCCCCTGTTGTATCGCAATATCACTTACCTTCCTACTTACGAATCATTGCTAGCTTAATCGTCTTTATAAAAATTTTTAAAAATTTATCGCACTACAACAACATACGACGATCACAAAATATTATTACGAGTCTAACAGATTTTATATTCTTGAGAATCTATGAAAATTACAAACCGACAAATTACATTGTCTGCCCTTTTTCCCAAAAAAAATCACAAACTACATACAAGATTTGCTAAATGTATTATCTACAAAAAAAATATCATTTACTCATCCACAATTATTTCCACCAGATTAATAAAATATTATTATTATTTTAAATCACCTAACCGATGGACTACTTATATATCGAGGTGTCGCTCCACGGTTAGACGATTTGGGCCACGTGTCATTCGACCGTTGGACGACTACTCCAAGTCGCTCAATGGTGGAACGATAGATGGCTATTACTATAAAACAAAAAAAAACACAAATATATTACTATAATTCATAATAAAAAATATATTATTTAAAAAAATTGCTAGCACAAAGCTATGATCACTAGCAAGTTCTTCACTTTCTGAAGAAGAGGTGCACTCAGGCACGTGATGATTAACTTCGTACACATAAAAATAATGACAAAATGCATTGAATGAATTTGTTCTGTCCATTTCATGTCATTTCACATGCCCATTGTGGTGAAGAATTAATTTGCAGTATCCAAGGACCACAATGGCCAAATCAGGTCCCGTGCATCTCCCTTGCTTGGAGTTCCTGCTACGAGCTGGTGACCTGCAACCGTAATACAGTTCAGGCATTATTGAGTGCAATCAGCAACTGCGTAACTTGACTCGTGATTCCATCAACAAATGCTTTGTTCCTATCAAGTGCACTATATATGCAACTGTAGAGTGAGCATTTTTGCAGGGATAATGTGGTAGCTTAGGCTCCTAGCCTTTAGAACAAGAGAATCTGTGTGAAATTAAGCAGCTCCTAGCTAGGGATCGCTAATGGCTCAAAATCCAAATATAATAATTGCGATTTATACTTTTCTCTAAACTTCAGAATTTTAAAGCAAATGAAAAAAATAGAATGATTGTTAATTTTATGTCAAATTAATTAACTGTAGCTTTAGTAAAAAATGGAACTAATTGTAACTAATGTAGGTATACATATAGCTTTGTTGTGCGACACATCATATCACTCTTCTCAGGTAAGCTTAGTTTGTTGGTCATATATATATTGTTTATCACCTTCAGATAGTCGATTACGTCAATTAGGGCTTCCTACGAAAATCCAGTGGAAATCCTGGACCATCAATGATATGCTCACACTTATCGCTGCGTACGCTAAGGGTAGACTTATTCATGTCATGAGAACCAAGATAATTGATTGCAATACGATGAACGGGAAGCCAACCGTAGTCTTCTATCCGAGACATTCACCAATTCACAATCATAAAGAAACTAACCCACACAACTTTGCTCGATGGCATAGAGCCACAGATTAGGTGCTCGACACGTTCCAATCCAGGAACACCCCTGAATAGAGGTAGATAGGGGCAACGCCATATTGGTCGAAATCATGAATTCTCATTATCAATATTCTGATTTCAATGGGCAGCCTCTATGAGCTTTTATAGCCAAAAGAAATAAAAATAAGGAAACTAAAACAAGTAGGAAGGTGGATAATAATCTTGGATTTATAATCATCACTTTCTAAAAACTTAAATATGAAATAAGGAAGCTAATCTTGTATTATAGATAGATTTTATTGATGGAAATCTATTGAAACCTTCCTTCTGCATAGATATGAAGTGATGGACATGATACTGTCGAACCGCATGTTGTACTATTCATGTGAACGGTACATGTATTGTTGCGCTTTGGGTCTCTTTACATTCCTATGTCCACATCACACAACTAGGGATGGGGCCATCCCTAGCGCTAGGGGTTATATGTTTTAGGCCATTTCTCTTCAGTTTATGACTTATAACTTATGATTTATTTTGAACAAATAAATAATACCATTTTTTCGTTATCTTTTCGAAGCGACTTATCAACATTCAGTACATTCATAGTGTTAGAATCAAAAATCATTAGCTATAGCCATAAACAATCAACCGTAACTAAAAAGAGCACATCATTTATTGCAAGAGTCCGTATTTCCCTTCTCTCTGAACAAAATCGTGAAAAATGCTGACTTTAATTGGCCCAATCGTAGCCCATCTGTAAAATACTGTTAACAATGGATCCTAGCATTGTAGCAGCAAAATACGGGCCTTATGTAAACCAGTTGGGCTTGTATGATCATATCTATTATCTATACGTTTTCTACAAACAAAAAGTGCAATTTGTGATTGTGATCGGAAAGATTTATTATATGGGCCTCGTTCAAAAGGTCGGCCTAGCTAGTAAAATGAACCCGTAAAGTGGGCCTATTTCAACGGGTCTAAGCTAAGCTGTCGAAGTTCATACCACTGACACCACTCATGCGAACGTACAATCTGACGGATTGTACACATCAAAGAAAAACATCTTGTTAATCATACACTTTCTTATACAATGCCCAGCTGATAAATCAGCTACGCAAGCTTTGACCAACAATGACAACAGAGTGTCAGAGAAGTCAACGGCTTGGAGGCGCCAATGTTTACTACAAGGCACGTGCCCTACTTCACCGTTCACACTTCTTCGTCGTCGTTGTCCTCATCCCCGGAGACTCCGCTTCTCGCAGGTCGCCAAATAGCAGTAGTACGGCGGTATGTGAGACCTCCATCCCAGCACCTCAAACCTCTCGTCGCCGGGAACGTCTCGTCCGACGATCAGGTCTTGCACGCTCACGCGGGGGAGCGTTCCCACCCGCTCCGCCGCCGTCGAGCGGTAGTTGTAGAGGAGGTACACCTCGCCGGCGCGGCCCTTGTCGATGGCCATCGGGTGCACGTACGACGGGTGGTTCTTGCCGATGAGGTCCATTGGGTTATCGCCGCAGAGCGAGAGGTGCCGGCGCATGTGACCTCTCAGGCAGCGCAGCAGACCACGCCAGAAACTGGCGTCCATGTTGGCACGCATCAGGCCGCCGTACATGTTGGCGTACATGAACGAGCACCTGAGCTCCGCCGCGACGGCCATGGCCACGGCGGCCAGCTCTGGACGTTCGTCGGGGTCGGTGGCGCCGAAGGCGCGAGCCTTGAAGAAATACCAGTACTCCTCCGGTGACAGGTAGTGCAGCCTTACCGGGACGGTCGTCGCCAACCTCGCGACGGCGGCGTCCGTTGCACTTGTGATCACGATTTTGCTGCCATTTGCTATGCACAATGCGGACGAGCAGAAATCATAGAACCTTCTCCACGCCGCCTCACCGATATCGCCGTCGACTTCGACGATAAAAAGGGTCTTACAGCTTCTTCCGTCTTGGAAGTTCTCTTGATGCTTGATTGCCATTGGGGTGTCATCTAGGCCATCTCCGCGAATGCGTATGATGACAGGGTAGGAACACCGCACCTTCTCGTCCTTGCAGACATGCTCGACTAGGGTTCTCTTCCCGGCTCCCCGCCGGCCAATCACCGGCAGGACGTCCAGACCTGCCGCCGACGATCTCTCCGGCTCCTTACGTAGCAGGAAGCCGATGATGCGTTGCAGCTCCGTTTGGCGCCCAAACATGAAGTTGTCGACAAACATGTACATGCTGTACGGCTGGCAGAACATGCGAGGGTAGCTAGCCAAGAACACGATAAACTCCTTCATGTCAGCAATGGAGGTCTCTAACCTTCCGAGGACGGATCTTAGCTCGTCCATGGCTTCTGAACCGAGCACTGAACGCCGCCGCCGCTTCCCGGTGGTGGTGCCAAATGTCGACAGGAGCAGCATTTCTCGATCCGCCCGTGGCGCCCCGGCGAGGGTACCACTGTACTTGAAGGTGTCGAGCACGTAGTGTCCCCGGTACATGGCCTCCGTGAGGATGGAGAGCTGCAGGAGCATCGCTCCGTTCGTCACGCGCCGCGCGGAAGCCTCCTCGACAACCGTGTGAGCTTGCAGCAGCGCTCTCCTCAGCCGCTCGAGCCTCTCGCCGGCGGTCATCGGCTCGGTGCACCGCCTGATCATGGAGGACATGAACCTGCTAAACAGCTCGCCCACAACTGCGGACAAGAGCGCCTCCATTGCTACTACGTACGGGATGATGCGCGCGTCTATGCTTCCTGCAGAGCTAACTGCTAGCTAGGTAGGATAACGAGGCATGGACAAGCTATACTAGCATTCATAAAAACAACTAGTAGATTTGAAGGGTAATTAATTGTAACTTACTTAAGCGTAAAGATCGACATGACCTTTCTGTGTGACGGATTCAACGCCCTAGAAGGTACCAGTCCAAATATATGGCAACATTTCTCCTGACTGGTCATCACCCGATTAGCCAGTACTTGAGCTCCATGCAATCGTAGTCTAATCTTCCATGCGACTGTGTACAAAAGTCGTGTCGATTTCACTGGTTGAATGTACGTACCTGCCACGGGTTTGGTGGCGAACAGGACATCAATTGTATTGTATTGTACGGATGCAGAAGAATGAAACATCATCTCAAGTACCTTTCAATCAAACTAGAGAAGAAGATAGCTAGCAGCATGTGAAGAGAAGAGATGCGTGCATGCTACAGTTCATGTGCGTGCATGCATGCCACGCACCCAAAACTCAACGTATCCAACAAGGAATTCTTTCGGAATACAGCTAATAGCCAGTGGCGAATTCAGAATAAAAATAGAGGAGGAGCTCTACTGTTAAGGCTATAGCACAATATAAATATACCAAAGCTACATCTACTAGTCTTTTACCATTGGAATATCAAAATCATATATAAATGAAAAGGAACAATTGAAAATGTACAATACAATAAATTTAGTACCTTGTTAATTGACAATGTTCTCCAAATGTTCATAAATATGTGAGTATCGATCCGCAGATAAGAAATATCAAATGTAGTGATACAATATTAAATTGTGAATATCCATAAACATCAAAAATGAAATGGAAACAATAATTTACATCGATTAAACAATAACTTGGTGTCTTAGTTAGTACTTACTCCAATACTCAGTGCCCTCACGGCCTCACGTACTCACGCGCCACGCGGTCACGCATAGGCGCACTCACGCCGACTGGCGATTGCCGACACGGCGACACGCCTCACGCCCACGGAGACACGCCGACACACCGACACGGTATCACGAGCGGGTAGTCAGGCAATCCGCACTCGGGCTTGGGCAGACCGCAGACGACCTGACGACAGGCATTTCTGTACTTCATTCAGCATTTCTGCAAACCGCGCGAATGGGGAATAGTGGGAGGCGCCTAGGCGAATGGAGAATACCTTCGTCGTCTCGTCGGCGTCGTCGCTCGTCGGCATCGTCGCCTCGTCCGTCGACCGTTGCTCCCGCTTGGCCTCGCCCACGCGGCCGCGCCTGCACCCGGCGGCCACCGAGTGGCCGACTGCCTTCCCCTCGGCCCCTCCACTCCGCGCCTCTGCCCTCCGCCTCCGCGTCGAGCCGCCCTCCGTGCCGAGCCACCGACCGCCCCCAGCCTCCCCCTCCGCGGCTCCGCGTCGAGTCACTGACCAGCGACTGCCTCCCCCTTCGCCGCGCCGGGCTGCGGGCTGCCGACTCCGCGATTCGTGACACCATCCGTCATCGTGAGAGGTGAGACCGTGACCTTATGTACTGTTCATCATCGATGCGTTGCATTGTGTTGTGCCTGTTCATCTTCCTCATGACCTAATCTACTGTTTTGCTGTCTTGTGGTTTTGGGCCAGTATTTGCCACTGATTTGGGCCTGCTAGGGCGCTGGGCTTTAAGCCACTGACTGGGCCTCAGTGCCGACTCACTCCGGCTGCCGGCTCTTCTTCATCCTTCGACATCCTGCCTTCGGTTCTTCACCCTCCGGGCCGGCCGACCGACTGGGTCTTCTTTAACCACGGTGGGAGGAGGGGGTGCTCGAGCACCCACGGTAGATTCGCCACTGCTAATAGCCTAATAGAGATATTTTTGGAGATAGAGCTGGTTGGTTTCGTATAAGAGGTTCTTGGGCCCACCTGCAGTCCAAGTTCTACAAATAATCAGCCATGGCGCAGTTTGATTTTAAGTCAGTTAATTAGCTTGAGCTGGTTTAAGCACCACTCGAAACTGTTTAAAGTCAGTTTCTGCTTCTAATTTTTGTTTTTTTCACTGTTCAATAATTTCGTCTTTTTCTGTTTTTTTAGATTTTTTTTATTTTTCTTTTTTTCCCGTATTCCTTTGTATTTTTCATGATGGGTTAATATGTTTGTTCTATTTTTAATTTTTTTTAAATTTAATTATGCCAAATAAGCTAACTCAATTACAGTAAAAAAATAAGCCACCTACAATAAAAAAATCATAAACCAACATCAAACTAAACGCTACCTTAATCGGGTCCTTTGTAAAACCCGAAGGTTTCTTATAGAACCGATCTAGTTCTGTATTTGTGTGCGTGCACGCAGTAGTGGACTAGTTTGAGTCCGTGTTTGCTGGGAGTCAAGTTTTATCCAAGTCTGGTCAGGCCTTAAGCTAGCCGTGAGTTATGTAAGGCTATATATAAAAAGTTAGGTCCTGGGTCATGTATTAGGGAGAGATGAATTATGAATTAATCACCGTGTGTGACGTTGACCGTTAGAAATTATCCCTGTTTATGGTGTGTGTGACTTCCAGAGAGTCCATCGAGATTTCTCATCTTTGCATATGGATTTAAATCGTAGTGTTGGTTTTTTTTTTTTGCACATTGAATCTTTGATCACTACTTCTCGTTCATGTGCTGTAGTGTGTGCGGAAGAGAAATTTAACTATCTTAGTATGGATTACATCTTATAATCCGTGCTCCACCTATATCTAATTGTTCTAACACTGTGAAAGATCGGAAGATCTTTGGATTTAATCTCATCTCGAGGTTTGATCTATATCTGACATGATCCCCCGGGGTAGAGTAATTACTGTAGCAATTAGTGCTTACAACGACATGCTTAGTGTCTGTTATTGCATTAAGTATTGATGAAGTTTTCTAAGCCTTTGGATCTTGCTCGGATGATAGGAGCCCCTGCTGCAGAATATGGTGCTGTTGTGGTGAAAAATAAGATTTTGTCTTAGGTACAGTTCTGAGTGAAATTAGCTTATATAATAGAAATATTCCCTCCGTTTCACAGTCTGCTATTGACCTCGCGAGTCTCTATTTCAAAATATTTGTCTAGACGAAATTAAGAGTGTAATTATTGCAGTTTTTCTCTCTCTTCTCTGCTTAAATATTTTGGATAAGATTAAGTGGTTATAGTATATCATTTAATATGAATATGCATGACCTCACCTCATTATTTTTTAATTTAATGTTTCAGTTTTTTGGTCGCGTAGGGTGTGGACAAATAATGTGAAACGAAGGGGGTAACTACTCATGACTCCTGGGTGTTGACTTGGAAATCATAGGGCAGAGTTTGAAGAAACTCCACCAACCGAAAACTCCAGAGGTCCTGGAGTGAACATTTCCACTTGTACTTTGCTTTAAAAATTCTACTTCAATTAGGCCCGAGCATTGCAAAAGTCAGTACATTTTTGTCCTTTGTTTTTTCTTTCTGGTGCATAAGGTAGGAATTGATATATAAAACTATTATTGTCTAGATAAATGAAATAAAAAAGAATTCAATGTAGGTATATTATTTTTTAGAGGAATTATAAGTATTATTAAGAGAACACATCTCGGCGCAAACACGGTTCAAGCCCAACTTAAGCCAAGCCCGGCTCAACCCAATCCAGGGTTGACCCATCCAAAACCAGCCCAGCTAGAGCTTAAACCCATCATACGAAAATTGTTCATACTTGACAGGACACAAAGGGTTACTATTGGTTTCAGAGAGCACCTATAACAATTTCACCTCTCCCAAAAAAACCTATAACAATTTAACAATTTCAGGGCCTAAATTTGGGGCAAATCCTTTTTATTACATAATTTACTCCCACCGTTTAAAAATTGAAACCCTATATTTCATATCCATAACACTTAGCATAAGATTTCCTGCTTAAGATTCATAACTGTTGGACCCAATATGGTAATCAGAGAGTGGTGAATGTGCCTTCAAATTCAATCTATCAAAAGGTATTTCAAAACATTCACCCCACTAACTACTGAAAGTTAGGAATATCATATTTGCTCACCACCAAAATACTCACAAAAGTGCGAAAGCAAATAGAGTTCAACTCCTCAAGACCGGTCGAACCGCTATGAGGAAGCAGTTGGATCGGTCGAGCAGTCTGACCATCAGTGATGACCAGTCTAACCAACCTTTGATCGGGCCATAGGCCTAGGACTATCGGACCGCACCTCTAATTCTAGAACTAGAAATCAGTCGAGCCAAAATAAAAAATAGTGTAATCTCCAAAATACATCTTCAAATGATTTAAAATTTTATACACACCTTGCTGAGAATCTCAGGAACCTAATCTATCCAAGTATTGCATGGATCTTGACTAAAGGTCTAACATTTCCTCGAGACAAGTAAGGTTATATCAAAATCGAGTAAAACTCAAGAACTTAAGATAAGACTTGCGTGTAAGTTGAAGATGACCAAGATTCCCTCTAAGTTCATACTAAGTGCAATGGCAAGTTGTCTTACAAGAAATAATTACTGAAATACAATTTTGAGCACATTTGATATTTTAAAAGCAATGTTTGCTAAAGCAAGAGGTGATTAGTTGTTCAAGATTGGAACTAAACAATTCTAACTAGGCTTGACTTAGATTCAAAGCTCAACTAAGTAATTTGAAATGGCAAGAAACATAAAAGAATCACTAGTTCTAGACTAGTCATATGATTCAGCCTTGACAAATTTAATTCCAGTTGAATAGTTGTAAGAGCTAGTCATGGCAAAAGCTATGCTACACATGTAGATATAAGAAATAGACAGCTCAGTGAAGAAGGCATGACTGGATATAAGCACAGACAAGGATAATGGACAAATCTCTAGATTTTATTATAATGCAAGATAGAATGTACAAAGGCACTATATTACATATGAAAGCAAACGAGCCAAGCTTTTTCTCAAATTAGTCCACTGGGATAAATGACCTCCAACTCTCCCCACAACAAAGCAAGATGAGAAGAATCCAAAGGTTTTGTGGAAATATCAATAATCTAAAGCTCAGACTCAACAAAGTGAAGGATTGTATCCCCCTTCTCTACATGGTCTTTAAGAAAATGGCATCTAATATCAATGTTATACCAAAAAATAAAAAAAATTTAAATTTAAATATCAAATTTTAAATTCATGCTGTTTTCAAACCAGTAACCTTTCTGGTTATCGAAAAAAGGAAAACCGAAAAAACCGATGAACTAAACGTTTTTCAGGATTCCAGTTGAATTTTCCCACTAACAAAATTTTCTCAATATTCATGGGCTGGCAAAAAAGTCATTATTGATGAAGGCAGTATTTGTCTTTGTAATCAGCATCGAAGGCAATGAGCAGGCAGCGATAGCGACAAAGACTGGAGGAGGTGTGCTCGGGTGGGTTGACGACTAGGGCTTTGGTGGATGGAGGAATAGGAGGGGAGGTTAATGTGAGAGGGAGATCTGTTGGATCAAAATTTGGTTGATTATGGGGCGGGGATAGTCTAGTGTTGTATAGATAATAAATAAAAGAAATTCATATAAGTTGTCACCTGAAAATTCTGAGGGTTGCAACCAAAATTTTCACTATTGCATATGCACCAAATATTCTAAAATTGCTGTATCCACCTCTTTCTATCCTGAACGCCATGCACACTCATCGTTGTCCAAAAAACACAGATTAGCTAGATGTTGCACAGACAACATAAAGGGCCTATTCTTTTTACCTTTTGGCTTTTAGCTTCTGCTACAGTATCTAACTTTCAAACGGATTATTTTTTTAAGATGGGGTCTACAAGTTAATTATAGTACATGTTAAAATCTAATATATGTACCATCAAAAATCACAAGTAAGTATCTCTCTTTCCGCAATCTCTATCGCAAACAGTCAAAAAATCATCAGCCGCAGCTAAAAAGAACAGGCCCAAAGTCTGTGTATGAGGCATGGTGCTGCAATACCTTGTTGCCCCTGTCCAACTGGCGTTGGACCAATAAATGAATTTGAAATTTTCATCTAAAAAAGAAATGAATTTGAAATTTTAATAACTTCAATAAAGACCAGACTGCAAAAAAAACTACACATTTCCCTTCAAAACAACACGCCTGCATGTCTTCATGCACAATTGCCACATGCAGACTGATCTGATCAGATGCCGGAGGCACTTGGAGAGGCATAAACACGCGTGAAAACGAGGAAGAGATCACAGGAGACATCAGAACTGCCACACTTTCATGCGGGAGCCAGCGACAAGTGATGTAGCCAGCTTCAGAATTCAGACTGATGAAGCTCTAGCCTGTTTGGCCCCAGGCCTCCTTTTCTTTTCAATTTTGGTCCTCTTCAGTGTATTTTTAGGCTTTAGCTTCAAAAGGCCAATGAGCACCCTCTAAGAACCGTGATAGCGGTGGTAGATGATACATGTATTGCTACGCTTCTCTACTATACTAGTAGTTTAAAGGACTTGTTGCGCTGTGAGACCGTGGCATCGTTGTGGGACCACCGTGGGACATGCTAGGTGAGAGCAATGCCACCAGCTTTATGCACACGCTTGCGGGCTAGCTAATCCTGTTATGGTGCGGTACCACAATAGGAACTACTATCCTCGGGCGTCACGGTAGGATCTGCTGATGTCAGGTAGCACAACAGTCGATATGTGTAGCACGACAGATGATACATATCGTTTACCACTGCTACCATGGTGGAAAAGATAGATACTTTTATAATTCTACAATGGGGGATTAGAATTGAAAAAATAATTTGCTAACGGGGCAAAACAGTGATGGCTTCCAGAGTGATGCCCTCTCATGTCACTTGAATGTCTGCTTGCTGCTACCCTGAGACCTGAGATCGTGTCGTTGTGCTCCAAGGACTGCAGTGCAGGGATGCATTTAGCTCCGGCTCCAATGGATGGCAGTGCAGGGATGGAAGCCATGATTGATGTTGGTGGCTCCCCATTTAAGGAGGAATCTGAGACAAATGACCCCTGCATGCGCGATTGCTGCCAGGCATGCCCATCCAATCTCAAGTGTCATATTCTTTTCGGCAAAGATCACTGTCAGATCGATGGATTTGGGTGGTTCTTTTGGTGCTGTTTATACGTTAACTCTGACATGTCTATCTTTATCCTCTGTAGCCTCGATATATGGAGCCCTGGACTGGCGTCTGGAGGAGAACCTGAAAAATTTTGCTTCTTGTTTGATTTGATTGATGTAAGGCTGAAAAATATGAACAAATAGGTTTGTACTAAGGTTATCATATTTGAATAAATTATGATTAAACGTACACTTCAGTAAAATGACAAGCAGAAATAACAAGGAAGCAACCGCGGAGATAGCAGGTGTAATACTGAAAAAATATATCAAAACAATATAAAAGTGCCAAATATTTGCGAGCATAATTTCGAATCAAAAGTACAGTTCAACTCTTCATTTTTTTTTTTTGGACCAAAGGATACGCCGTTGAGAATATTGTCATTGCGTGGTGTATGGCGTCGTCCACCTAGGCGCTAACACGTCATATCAATGGCACATTAATTCTGTGTCTCTTTTTTTTCTTCGCCTTTTTCACCATCTTTTCTCTCTAGATGGAACCTACCCCCACTATATTTCTATCTTCCACATGGAGTAATTAGTATATTACCGACGGAGTAAACTTTACAAAACTATAATTTTACTCGATAATATATCGGTTCGTTACAACTTTAAACGAGAATTTCACTAGCCTGCAATATTAAGAGAACAATTTTTGCAAAACTATAACTCATATCACGTGCTAGCTCTACCAACAAGTTAGGCCCACGTATCATTTTCTCACCACACAAATTGGGCTTTACAGGGTGCCTGCTTGGACTACCACATCGGCCAACCCTCCTTTTCCTCGTCGAAGCCACACCACACACGCCACACCACACACGTTAACAACACTATGGCCTTGTGCTTTTGGGCTACACTAACTATTTTTGACTATGATTGATGACCTTTGTCCGCACTTTTCAAAGCGACAACAGACGACGGAGACACCGATGCGGATGGTGCATAAGGTTTTAGGCTCAGAAAGTTGTTTGGAGAATCCACTTCAATAAGTTACTCTGTTTATTTTGACTTTTGGAGAAGCAAAAGCACAAAAAATAGGCCTGTGTCATCGACGCGCTGCCACAACCCATCCAGAATGCCAAGGCCACCGTGGACTCCCTTGCCATAGCAGATGATCTCAGGACACTTATGTGGCACAGGCTCAGGCGGTGGGTACGATAGCTTGTGTCACTAGCCCTACGATCAATTTTGGTCTTTAACATAGGAACATGCGCCAACACCTTGTTCTCTAATTATGACCAAAACTGACTACCACCATCATCGTTCTTCATATAGTGTGTCTTCTTCCAATCGCTTCCTACCAGAGCATCCCCTCACATCCCTCTTTCTTCTCCTACCATCAATTTGAGCCTTCTCTCTCTAGGACATCGTCGCCATTTGGAGCTTCCTCGTCGCCGCCGGTCATACGTTGTCAACTTGCCTTGGTCCATCTCCTCATTTACCAACCACATCGATGAGTTTCCCTCATCCCCTAGATGCTCATACGCCACATGTTTTCTCTATTTTCTTTCCCAGCGTCACCAGTGACCTCCCCTCTCTACGACTCACCACCACCTTTGCCTCGTCGTTATGGCCCTATCCATCCACCTCTATGGGTACAAACTGACTAAATTGGGTTTGCCTCATAGCGTTGAACACGGTGCTCACACTCCCAACCCAAGAACATTGATGTAGTTCACCATTGATGAGGGTCGAGTGTCCCTGTTTTGCTGGAGGCAGAGTAGGGGGAGAGAGAGAGGAGAAGCGGGAGGCTGGCGGTGGGTCTGAGCCAAAATGGCGCTCGTATGGCGTGTCCAGCTGGCAACATGTGACGATGACAGAATCGCATGGGAGAATGACATGTGGGCCCAGGCTATCAGGTAGGCTCTACTGTGACAGGGTTGCAGTTCTTTGAAAAAAAAAGTCTCTTGACGTTGCAGATCAATGAAACCCTCACTTGAAGTTGCAGCTCAATGAATTTTACATAAATTTGATATGCGATAGTTCAATTCTTGCAAAAATCTGGGAAGAATTCCTGCCTTCCAAGTTTGCTCGAGGTGCATGCAGAGTTATCATTGGTTTTTTTTTTTATCGTGGACCGTTAGAGGAGAGCAAAACATCAGCCAGAACCCACCCTTGGAGCTCAAAGGATAATATGGCCGGGCACGACGCGGGCCCAATCCAACGGTCGTTCCAGCAATGAAAGCGCATGAGAGCAGCAGCAACGCGTCCACGAGACCATATGCATGAGCATGGCATGGATGTGCGTCTGGTGCCACGCAACACAAGGAGGAGATCGACTCGCGTACATTGCGTGGGCTGTTTGGGAAAGCTCCAAGCAGCAACAGTTTCCAGCGCAGGCAGTTGAGTTTCCTTCGGTTCGAGCCTCAAGTGCTAGCCGGCGAGCAAATTAGTTATGATTTTTTTATAGTTTGCATGGATTTTTTTATAGTTTATGATTTAACTAGTTGTTTGTAAGAGATAGTACATATAGAAAATTAGTTATATGAATTTGATTGATACAATTTAGTTTAATATATTTTTTACTATAATTTTTTATTGACTTTGTATTAAAAAATATATTATTTAAAAACTACTATAATAATATAAATATAAAACTGACTAAAAGTAAAAAAAAAACTTGGCCAAAGAAACAGAGGAGGACAGGAGATGATGGTGGCCCCCAGGCTTGAGTTTCACCGAAGGGACACCCCGGCAAAAGCAACCACTCTTTTTTGCGAGAAACAAAAAGCCTGAGTGGTTGGCACTCCGTTGTAGGACCCACATGTCAGTAACAATTCGTAACGATATGGTAAGAACGTAATACACATTCCTAATTTTTGTTTTTAATTTAGTATTCCTTAATTTTATTTTTTGATTTTTTTGACTTTTTATCTTTATCTTTTTTCGTATTCCTTTGTATTATCTGTGATGAACTAATCTGTTTTTTCTATTTTTTAAGTTTGTTAAATTTAATTATACTAAATAAATCACTATCAGCTACAGTAAAAAATAAGCTAACTACAGTAAAAAAAGTCATAAACCATCGCTAAACTGAGCGCCCCCTAAATGAGATTGGTCCAAACATGTACACCCTCAAAACTACCACCAACTGACCATGCTTCAAACGGTTTAAAAACATTCGGCTTCTAACTTCCAACTTCTAAGGGGGTGATCGGAATAGCGATGGCTTTTGACTTTTGGCTGAAAAAACACAGAGTTGGTGAAAAAACACATGAATGAGTTAGTGGATAGTGTAGTGAATAGTGAAAAAAAAGCTGAAGCTAGAAGTTGAAGCCGAAAAAAGCCGAAATGATCAGGGCCTAAAAGTCAAAAGCCATTTGAAACGAGTCGGCATCTTAATTTTGACTTTTTTTTGGCCTTTTGCCTTTTTTTGTTTTGTTTTTTCTCTTATTCTTTTGTATTATTTCAAAAGATATAGTAGTGTGTTTTAATTTCCTTTTTTTCTCATTTTTGACTTAAAAAAGCTAACATTCAGTGCAAGTGCAACAAAAAAATCAACAGCACAAGCAAGAAGCCAAGCTTTTAAAGTGTTTGGAGCACCACCTCAACGCTCCGAAAGTCAAAACTCGCCGAGTGAAACTTCTAAACTGCAAGTGCAAGCAAAGCAAGCTTGGTGCACAAGGAGCAGCAGGCCAAGAACCCTAAAATAAGATTCAAACTTCAAAGAACGTGGTTTCCGAACATTGAATTTTAAACCGTGCCTCGAAGCCGGTGCGCGCGCGCACGTGGTCGCTCGTCGCCACGTCTCCTGAGCTAATTGAATCCATGCGCTAAAGCTGTGTCACCGACATTTGAGCCCCACAACAGTAATACTATACGATTTTACACAAACCATAAACAAGCATTATTTGCTATTATATGATCGAGCTAGCTGACATGTGATAGTTTCAAAATCTTTGCGGCTTCTAGAAGTGGTTTTTGATTTTTGCTATAGTAACTAACTTTTAAACGGAGTATTTTTTTAAGATGGGGTCTACAAGTTAATTGTAGTACACGTTAAAAAACTAATATCTGTATCATCAAAAATCGCAAGCAAGTATCTCTCTTTCCGCAATCTCTGTCGCAAACAGCCAAAAAGCCATCAGCCGCAGCCGCAAAGAACAAACCCATTATATGATCGAGCTAGCTGACATGTGGTAGTTTCAAAATCTTATAGCTCTGCTTTTTTTAATTTATGATTTACAGTTTTTGAGTTATCTCGAACAAACAAACGAGGTAGTTTCTCCACGGTTGTTTTGAAACGGTTTATCGGAACAGATTTTTCAAAACAATTTATCGGTTTATTAGTATTCAGTTCGTTCGTAAAAACACTCATGCTATTACTCTTTTTGGCTACACTGATATGAACTACTACATAGCTAGGGATGAAAACGGCTCGAATAATTACCGATTGATTTGGATTTTTCGAATTCAGCTAGCGTTAGCTCAGATAAAATCTTCGACTAGCATCGGTTCGAAAACAGATAGAACTTATTTTTATCCGTTTGGATATTCTTCGGCTAGCGTCGATTCAAAAATGAATCCAGTTAGTTTTTCTTGGAAACAAATACGAATATAATACGGTACTGTCTAGTGATGCTCGAGGGTGGCACGCGGAGGGCGGCCCGCGGGCGTGGACGCTGCAGACGCTGCGGTGGGCGGAGGCGTCGCTCCGGTTTTGAGCCGATCAAAGGGGGGAAAGGGAGGGGATAACTCTTCTTTTCCTTAGGGGATGATCGTTCTAGCGATGGCTTCTGGCTTTTGGCTGAAATTTCACTGTAGTTGGTTTTTTTTACTGTAGCTGATTTGGCCTTTTCGGCATAATTAAATTTTAAAAAAATGTAAAAATAGAAAAAAATTGTTAGCCCATCACGGATAATGCAAAGGAACACGGGAAAAAAAGAAAAATGTAAAAAAGCCTAAAAAATCTAAAAAAATTCAGAAAAAGATGAATTACTAAATAGTGAAAAAAAGCTGACGTTAGAAGCTAAAGTTGAAAAAAAACTGAAATGAGCGGGGTCTAAGGTTACGTGTTATTCGAAAAAAAAGTTGCGTGTTTTTGGTCTCACCACCGGAAACGCCACGTGTATGTTACACCTGCATGGAACAGTGCAAAGCTCGTAGATTGATTATGTGATCGATTCTTTGTATAATATGTCATATCGTCTCCACATGTTCAGTCTAAATATACAGCAAAAATATCAACAATTAAAATTTACAAAGTTTAACTACACGAATAAAAAAATCACTCTCTTGTGACAAGCGAGGTTAGACCACATACACACAAGAAATACTCGACTATCAAGTATATTTGTATTATAAATAAAAATACTTATGCTTGTTCAAACTTCATAAATGTTTGGATAACATAAATTGTTTATGTGTTTTTATATATTTTAGATGTACAATTTAAGGGATTTTTATGTTCCGATAAATATATATAACTATATTTATTTCGATTCGTATTCGTTTCATATATGTATTCAACATTATTCATATTTGTATATGCATCCGAGTATCCATATTCACATCCGCATCAAAGAAAAAAATAAAAACAAATATGATCAAAAAAAATAAAAACAAATGTGATAAAACTATTTTCTATCGGTATTCAATTGTTTTCATCCCTGCTCATCCCTACCACCATTCCTATGCATTGTAGCAATAGCTACATTCCCACCGTTAAGGAGAAATCGGTGCAGTGACATCTTCACAAAGTTAAGACTATGCTCATTTTGACTTAAAATAAGTTTATACTCGTGGTTTCTATTTTTTTTCACTATTTAGTAATTTCGCTTTTTTTAAAAAAATTTTAGGTTTTTTGTCTTTTTTTCTCGTATTTCTTTGTATTATCTGTGATATGCTAATATGTTTTTTCTATTTTTCTATATTTTTAAATTTAATTATACCAAATAAACCAACTTAGTTACAGTAAAAAATAAACCAGCATAGTAAAAAAACTATAAGCCAATGTCAAACTGAGCGCTACCTAAACCGTGTATGGAAAGGAAAACGCAGCTTAGGGTGCGTTTGAAATGTAGAAATTTCACAAGAATTTGGTAGAGATTTGACAGAAGACAATTAAATTCTTGTAGGAACTAGAAAAAATTCTCACGTTTCAAACCGAGACTAAGTATACGATTATAGTGAGCTAATATTCCTCTGAACTTCGAACGATTAGCGTGAGAAATTGTGGGCTGGAGAAAAGAGAAGTGATGTTGCCCATAGGCCATAGTACATGTGAATTTTGTAGAAATTTCGTAGGACAAGAAATTTGCACTCTCGGCTGACGGTGAAGCTTTATAAAAATCTTGCTTTCCAATCGAGGCTCAAAAGATTATCACCCATTCGGCTCACAGCGGAGTTATCACCCAATGTATCTTCACTAAGTAGTAAATAAACTACTGCACACACATGAAGAATATAAGGCAACAAAAAGAACATTTGTGGCACAATCATATCCACATGCGCATTATGCAAGAAATATGTCCCAATAGAATCAATACATCTTTTTTCCCCATCTCATCTGTGCAGGCTGCAGACTAGGTAATGACCGTTTTAGTGATGATTTTTTATTTTTAACTTTTTTTACTGTAGTTAATTTTTTTACTATAGTTAAATTAGTGGATAGTATAGTAAATAGTAAAAAAAAGCTGAAGTTAAAAACTGAAGTTAAAATGATCACCACCTAAAACAATGCTCAACAATATAACCATAGTTAAAGAATATATAACCAAAGTGCTAAACTATACATATCACCACACACTCAACACCACGCACTCAACAATACAAAAAAAACCAGTTATTTGCCTAATTACATTGTAATTAACAGCCATCATCACAAGCACACCATACGATGATCCTCTTGACTTGCAAGAGTTGCGAGAGGTACACAGCAGCATGACTTTGGACGGTTCCTGGCCGTTGGATTGGAAAAGAACGACGCAGATCTAATGCCACAGTACGATCGCTGTGGCGCAAACCAGCAAACCGAGCACAACGGTTTACGCTGCAGTAATGAACAGCAGCTGCTACAGTGCGTTAGCGAAGAACTCCGATAGTAAAAAGTAAAAAAAAAAAGGAAGTTACATGAGTCAATAGTGCCCGAGCTATGTGAAGGTTCAATGCCTCAATGGACCTTCTTGGAGAAGATCCCCTTGATGCCGAACAGCCCGCCGCCGCCGTCGCCGGGGCTCCGGGAGCCGCCGCCGCCGTCCACCCGGCGGCAGCTCACCTGGTGCCGGTACCCGATGCACGAGTTCACGCTCAGGTTGATGCCCCGCATGCCGCCGCCCCCTGCGCCGGCCTTCTTGCCGCCGCCGACGCCGGCGGACTTGTCCTTCTGGTAGGCCCGCCTGTCGATGGGTTGGTCTGTCGGAGTGTGTTTGGTCGCCGGGCGCTTGATCTGCCAGACGGGGCTGGACCGGCCGACCGGCACGCCGCCGCCGGCGCGGCCGGGGCTAGCGGCCCACCGGCGAGGAGGAGGCGGTGGCGCTGCGGCGGCCGCCTCGCCGAGGGAGTTGCTGCGCGAGCACGGCGCGCTGCTGGCCTTCCGCGGCGGCGGCCGAGGCTTCGATGAGCCGCCGCCCCCGCCGGCCGAACGGCTCCGGGAGAAGGGCCAGATGTTTATGTTCAGCTCCGACCCTCCGCCTCCTCCGCCGCCGCCCCCAGTGGATGCGGTCGGTTTCCGGCTGCCAGCGCCGTCCTTGCGCTTTTCCTTGTCCTCGGCCGGCTTCTTGGCGAAGATGTCCGTCCACCGCTTGGAGCCGCCGGCGGCCGCGGGTGGTGCCGGGGAGGTGATGGCGGCGGACGCCGTAGCAACGGTGGCGTCCTCCTGCTCCGTCTCCGGGGTGGTACAGTGGCGGTTGTCCAGAGCAAGCTTGGGGAGGATCGGGAGCGGGAGGAGGACTCCATCGGCGAAGAGCTCGTCAGCGCAGGACGGCGACGCGGCGGGGTTGGCGTCGACCGGCCAGAACTCGAACTCTGGCGAGGACGACGCGCTGCTCCTCCGCCTCTCGGGCGCGTCCATGGCGGCGATTGGTTCGGTTCGGTTTGTTGGGGAGGAGAAGAGAGGAGGTGGGAAGCTGGCGAGGCTTTGTATGGGAGTTCGCGAGGTTGGCCATAAGAGAGGGAGGGGGGCACATGGGGAGGTGGGACCCGCGCTCGCCCTCCCATTTCTACCTCGATAATGGTCATGTCTTTCGGTCAGTAAAATTGATGTGACTAATAATTTTCAGTTGTATATTAATTGGTTTTTATCTTTGTTTTCATAATAACTTTATGTTATATGAACTATTTAGGCCCCGCTCGTTTCAGTTTTTTTCAGCTTCAGCTTCTAGTTTCAGCTTTTTTTTCACTATTCAGTAATTCGTCTTTTTCTGAACTTTTTTTAGATTTTTTAGGCTTTTTTACATTTTTTTTCTTTTTTTCCTGTGTTCCTTTGCATTGTCTATGATGGGCTAACAAATTTTTTCTATTTTTACATTTTTTTAAATTTAATTATGCCGAAAAAGCAAAATCAGCTACAGTAAAAAAAGTCAGTTGCAGTGAAATTTCAACCAAAAACCAGAAGCCATCGCTAAAACGATCACCCCTTAATCGGTTCTTTTATTGTAAAATTAGTCATGCATGATTTAAATTCAGATATTTAGTTATATCATACTACTTTGTTTTATTTATTTGTGTAAGGATATGATACGAATGTTGTTTTATGTGTGTCAGTCATGAATTATGAGACTAGCACGATAAACACATGTTGATTTGAAATACAAATTTTGGGTCCCAACATCCTCTCCCTCTCCAATGACGGCCACGTGACGTGGAAGACGACAGCTGACCCATGGGCCCAGCTGGCAATGGGATGGTGCCTCTGGGCGAGGAAAACGAAAAGAGGAAGCGGCTACGCTGAGGATGACACGTGGGTCAGATTAGATTAGAACAAGAGATAGGCTGGTCCAACAATAACGAATTCGGTCCAAGAGCAGGGTTTCGAATTTAAATTATTTCTAATTTTTAATCATAAAAATAAGTTTGAATTGTTAAAATTAGCTAATTAACTCCAAAAAGTATGAATTTTTTTGGATAGGTACCTTAGATTATTCATAACTCAAATAAATTATCTACAGATTCAGGTCAGGTTTTAATTATTTTTAGAAAATCATTTTCAGCAGCTAAAAAATAAGAAAAGCCATTTTATTTAATGCAAAAATTTCTGAAATGCATGAAAATGCATAAATAATAATTTTGAAAATATTTAAACAGCTTTTAGGAATTTTGGGGCGCTACAATAGAGTGTCATATACTTGCCATCTTTCACATTTTGTCCAGCAAATAATAATGTAATTACACATGGACAAAGATGCAACCATGCATATGTATATCACCCAAGAAAAAAAAAAGATGAGGTGCCATGTTTGATTAGCTATGCCAAGAACAATTAACACACGGTACCCATCGACAAAGGCGAGGACGCATCCAAAGTTCATGACATTAATGTGGACTTGCAAGTCCATACGAGCAGGCCTTCGTACTGTAGACATGAAGGTGCCTGTCGATAGCATGCATGCATGTACTACATGAAACAAAATGATTGGGTGCAACTGCAAAAATTTGTGGTGGGCATCCCATCTTTTGCTCAAATAATGATCAAAAGCTCTCCCACATGGCTAGATCAAAGCCTATAGATGTTGTGCCTAAAAAGTCTCCTTAGCAGAAAAAAAAAGGTTGGTGCAAATGATTAAGGAGCGCAACTTCCTTGTTCCCATGATTTTTTAAAGCAAGTGTTTAATAGATTTTGGTAAATCAAGAGGGCAAATACAACAAATATTAATCAGGAGTAGTTGATTGGTTTTGTTGGCCAAATGTCAAATCATTTCCATCATAACAGATCTGAGATTACATAAGACTTTATTAGTGGAAGGTCAGCATCGCCAATCAACGAGATTTTTTGACAAAGGAACGTATCTTTGAAAAAGGCATGCCTTAGTTCAAAAGCTAGATCCATCCATCCACACAGTTCCACGCAACTCAAAATAAGGAAGGTAGACAAGAAAAAAAAACACAAATTCCAATTCTTGTGGGAAAACTATATATGTACTTAATGAACTCCGCCTATGAGAAGATAAAATAACCGTGTATCTCATATGAAGTTAATTAATGTACATATCAGCCCCTCACAGTGCACGTCGAGAAAACTGCGGGGAGGCATTGGCTTGTAAGTGTGGCTTCCCATTTTTTTTTAACATTGTAGTGACTAAAGATACACTGTAGTCATTAAAAATGTATTATAGTGACTGTTAGTTTTTTCTAAATAATTAAATTTTAAAAAATAAAAAATATTATATTATCACAAACAATACAAAGAAATAAGAGGAAAATAGACAAAAAGTCCAAAAAAACCCATAAAGTCAAACACAACAAAATTAAGAAACTAAAAACTAAAGCCATTTGGAGTAGGCCTAGCCTATTATTTTTAGCTTCAGCTTATAAGTTTTGGCTAAGATTCATGAGAGAGTACATAGCAGTAGAAATTCACATATGATTTTGGCCGATATAAATAAAACCGTTATAGTGTGTACTACAATTAATTTATATACTCTGTTTTAAAAGATACTTTGTTTAAAAGTTAGTTACTTTTAAAAAATTAAAAAAAATAACTTTTAAATGGTGAAGAGAAGAGGCGAGTTGCTCAAAACGAAGCCCTCCCAAATGGCACAAGTCCAATGATACCACTGTCCCCAGCCCGACCTCCACCGTGCTCTCAGACATTTAATTTAATGCTGTAGCACCGAGAGAAAATTTTTGGAAAGAGTATCTACAAACTAAAAAAAGAAAGTTCCATGCAATTCCCAGCTCAGACACTGTAGGAGACATGACATCTCTCTCCTTTCCCACACTTGTTGCATCAGAGATTGTACACCCGATTGGTACAACCAGGAGACGCCAAAGCGCACACAGCTCCAACTATCACATACACATAAGGAAAGGTGATGCATCACTCGCTGGTCCACTGCCATCTACCACACTAGCTAGAGCCGTGAACTACATCCAACCATGCATCTTATGATGAACTATCCACACATATAGCACTATAGCTATTTTTTTTAAAAAAAATAGCTTTTAAATATCTATTTTTATAAATATAGTCCGCTTCTTTAGCTCGACAATTGTTTCGTCTGCTGAGCCACCAGAGCTCGACAGGCTCAACAGCATCCGCTGAGCTTAGTTTGTAGGGCTTAAACCTGTCGAGCAATGATGGCTTGGCAGGAAGGCCAAGCAACAAATTGGTAGAATGGTTAGCATTAAGCATGATTAGTCATTAATTTAAACATGATTAACACTAATTAAGCGTATATTGCTTGATTAGCACTAATTAAGCATAAGTAATGCTAATTAACCCACTGAGGCCCGGTTGGCCTCCTGCCGAGCTAAAAGAGAGAGTTAGATTTATAAAAATAGATGTCTATAGGTCAAATTTGAGAAAAAAAAAACTTTGTTACTGTATCACATGTGTGAGCAGCTCTCTCAGTAAGTCAGTATCAACCTCTACATAGATAGACCATAGATAGATGGATGGAGCCAGCCAGCCATGTGATAGATCGAGCCGTCCTACAGCATTGATGTTGCCGTCGTACGCCTTGTTTGTTGTTGTTGGTGCACACCACTTGATAATTAGTACTCATAATTGCACTGATCAGTTGTATGCATTACGCCGACGCATTATGTGGTTTGTTTTGCCAGTGTAGATCGAGCTAGGTGCATGTATGTTGCCGATTGGGACCTTGACATGGGCATGCTGGACTGGTACTATGCTAGGAGATATGGGTGTACCTTGGTCTAGATTAGATTAGATTAGATTGCTGGTGATGGCAACAGCAAAGCTATTCTCTCCTCATGCTTGTCCCTGGGCCTTATTGTGCTGATTAATTAACCACCCAATCAGTGTGATGGGTATTTTTGAAAGGGTAGCTGTTTGGATGGGTTGTGCACTTATGATTGGATAGTGTGCATCTCTAGAGGATAAGTGATGACGAGTATTATCCTCTGCTAAGGTGTGGTAATGGCAGAGGTGATGAACTGAACAACAAAAAATCACAATTTTGATTTTTTTGAATTTTGATTGAATTTGGATTTCTTTCCCAATTTGAAAATTCCCAGGCCAATTCCGTTTTCCCTTTTGGTCTTTCCGCCCTCTACCTTTCTTTGGCATCTTTTCCCTCCCCGTCTTCTCCCCTGTGCCATGCTGCCACCTGGCCTCTCGTTGTTCGCCGCCATTGCCAACTCCTACGTGCCACCATGCCGTGGCCGATCGTCAATGCGCGCAGCGTTCCGTCACCTCGCTGGTCGTTGTCTAGTTCACATGTCGCGCGCACCGCACCCATATCTTGCTCTGCCAACACGTGCTGCCGCACCAGTGAGGCTAGGGTTAAGATTGACTAGTGGAAAGTTACTAGCTAGTTGGAGTCGACGATCTTACTTTAGAGTGGAGGTTTTGGTATGAATTGGTAGTTCAATGCGGTAACACACTAGGGTTTGTGATTGGTTGCCTCACTTGTGAAAAGTAAGGACTAGAACTTTACGCTAAGTAAAGAACATAGAAATATCTCAATCATAAGTTTTGACTTGTTAGACCTGATTTAGTAGATACTCGATTCAATTGAATATCTACAAAAGGGTTAGCTTTTTCATTATGATGAAACGGCCCTTGTACAACGGAGTGGTATGGACGCAATATCTTCCATATTTCACAATGGTAAGTCTACTCAAAGTCGGTTTGCGATTTTTGCTTTGGCTAGTGGATTACTGACAATAGGTGGCTACGAACCTACCGGGTAGAAGCTAGAAATAGAAGAGTGGTGAAAGACCTTGTTATCTCAACTTAGTCACACGTTAACATATTACGTGTCTATAGCATTGTGAGTATAAGATATCTTATGGGTAAAGTTAGGCAACTCTACAGAGTATAATAAATAGTATTTGAATACACTATACTCTCGATTAATGGAGTTGTGTTTCGTGTGTGAAGCAACAAAGCATATGTATAATTTGAAGGATTTTAATATGAAAATTGCGAATGGTAAACCTCTTGTTAATTAAGTGTTATTTTACTATTTTAAATGTAAAGTTCTTTCCCAGCAAACTTGCATCTAATCTTATCGTATTACAACCTTTGACACTGTCATTTAGATCTCCTTGTATATTAGTTATATAGGGCCTGTTCTTTTTGGCTGCGGCTGATGGCTTTTTGACTGTTTGCGATAGAGATTGCGGAAAGAGAGATACTCGCTTGCAATTTTTGATGATACAAATATTAGTTTTTTAACGTGTACTACAATTAACTTGTAGACTCCATCTTAAAAAAATACTCCGTTTAAAAGCTAGTTACTGTAGCAAAAGTCAAAAGCGGCTTTTAGAAGCCGTAAAGAACAGGCCCATAGCCTCCCATGTGGTTTGCTGAGTACCTAGTATACCTAATTTAGCTTATTTTCTTCAGACAACAGAAGAATGAAAGATACAGCGGCGATCGTGTTAGGGTTATGACTTTACTCCAGCGTTCCTATATGATATATTTGGATTTTTTAAATGTAAGTTAAGTTTCACGCTTGACGCCCATAAAGCTGTTGTTTTGGCTTTTAGGTTATATTTTTATCAAGCTAATCTTTTAAAAATGCTCATGAGTAGGTATGATATTCTTTTCTATCCACAATTAAACTTTTGGCTTGTTGCGAAAAACTTCTCAGCCCTGTTCTAGAAAGTGGGTCGTCACAGATGAATACTGAAAGTATATATCATGCCAAAATATCCTGTTTTAAGCCTTTCGAGCAACTATTCAGACGTCAGGATGAGTTGCTACAGTGATTTGCTGAATTTCCCAATATTGCTGTATATTGATCAACGCAAAATGCTATTTCCCAACACGCCTATTGAGAAAATGCAATGACATGATTCCATTACAATACAACCGTACGGAATCTGTCTCTTTTTTTTTGCATGGATAATGATACAGAATCTTGACCGATAAGGTGGTTTTCTTTTTCTTTCCGCCACGTAGGATCATGCTACGAGTGGCATCAAGAACATTACCCTCCAATGCACAGATGAATGCGGACAAAGTGTGTACAGTTTGCTCGATGACATACGTTGCTAAGCTAATTAATTTATAAGAAAAAAATCGTTCTTTTTTTTTGTAAGGGTCCTATCAATGGAAATTGATCCAAGGGATGCATACGTTGAAGTCAAGAACTAAAATTATCGTCTTTGGGATGCTGAGAAGCAAACAGACAGACAAACAAAACATACAGATGCAATAGAATTCAGTCAGAACACTAGTCCGGATAAATTCCTAGTCGGACCCTTTTGGCTGCTGTCTCAGCATTTGTCAAAGGTATGTCATGTGCTCCTCTGACACGAGAGAGAAAACAGCACAGATCACTGTAGTAACTCAAGCAAAGAGACAGAGATGGCTCAATTATATGTAGTATCTGACCCGTTCAATCCAAACACGTGTGCGTATCTCGATCGCTCGCTATTTCTGTCAACCTACAGATGAGACCACGGTGTAAACCGTACGGAGCCGAAAGTTCGGACTGGCAAATCGAATGAAATTTTACGGGAGACAAAATAAAGCCGTAAAAATTCCTTTGAAAACCCAAATGGTCCCGAAACTTTCGTCGGTATTGAAATTTTGGTTGAAGCACATGTATACAAGATCCTCTTCTAATAATTCTAGGCTCAAGGACAAGTTTTGGTGAAAAACCATTGAGCTAGGCCACCAAGGCTTTATTCCTTAAGGTAATCTTTTCACTACAATGAAATGGAGCACACTGTCACTTGTCTTGTAGGCTTTGGGTTTATTTTTTTCGGTCTCTCGAACCGACTTTTATCTTTCGTTATATTACCTAACTTCTAAATAGATTATTTTTTTAAGACAGAGTCTACAAGTTAATTATAGTACACGTTAAAAGCCCAACATTTGTACCATCCAAAATCACAAGTGGGTATCTCTCTCCGTAATCTCTATCATAAAAGGCTAAAATTCAAAAATTTTACTAAAAAATCATAAGTCAAAGCATATCAATTAGTCCCTTTATTCCTTTAGGTGGGCCATGCGAGCACACCATCCTTGATTCTGGAGACCACGCGCTTGGTTGATCAATGGCCCCCTTTTCATACCCTATTCTACGCATAAAAAATACATGCAGGCACCTCATCATGAGCTAGCACAGACTCCTTTCCCCAGTGCATACATTCCTCCCCTTTACCAACTTTCCTACCCTTTTATAACGCCAATAACCTTATGGAGGAGCAGTTCAGTCACTACCAACAATGCCTTGCCCTTGGCACACTTGTCACAGCTTGGCCTGGATCCTAGCTTGTTCCCATTCCATCCCATGCATTCAGCTAATCCAATCCCTCGCCTGTCATTGCTCCATTGGTGGTGGTACAACAAACCATGCCATGCCTTCCAACAAGTACCAAATTTGTAACTTCAAAAAAAAACAAAGTATTTATAACTTGGTTGCAAATTTTGGTGGAGTACAGCAATGCATTTACAAACCAAGCAATGCCCCATAGGTGAGCCCTTTTTTTTCTTGATCAAATCATTGATCAGATAGATGTACACAATGCACATTCCCTTTAGGATTAAAATAGATGCATGCATATCTGATCCTATCTAGCATCATTGCACTAATGCTTGGGATCTACTTAAATGGCCAAATCATGGGGCTTAAAATGGAGGGAGAGATGTGTGCCGTAGCTTATGATTAGGGGCTAATTGAGTTGTTGGTGATGTGCCTATTTTGTATTAAGCACATGTATTATTGTACAATGGCTCATCATTGGGAACCTTTTGCACATGTATTATTGTACAATGGCTCATCATTGGGAACCTTTTGATTAAAAGGATGGATGCTTGCAATGGCCCCCTTACGACTAGTTTGTTTGCCAGGATTAAATTTATTAGGTGAGGTTCTTTTGTGACAGCGTGGACGTACCTAGGTGCTAGCAAAGGACTGCATTGATCCTACAACCATGATCTTTGCATAGACAGAGAGGCAAGTATCAGTTTTTAGGGTGAATTCTGTTAAATAAGTAAAATTTGATCATTGAGCATCCAAACCTCCAGCCAAACAGAGCCTAGGTGATTCGTCGGCTACCGCTCTGGTTCGTTCCATTTTTTATCAACGAAGAAAATAAGACAGAAAATAAACCAAATAACCTGGCCACAAATTAGACACCTTGCTGGTAAGCACATTTCTTTGATGCCCAATTCTCGGGATCACAAAGTCAGGTGGTACGTACCTTTCTTCCCTGTCCAATTTAGAAGCCATTCTGCTCTTGAATATGACCATACATATACATGGCCTGGATCCTCCTATTATTCTTCCTCCCAGACTCCACAGCAAATAGACTCCAGACCGACCAAAGTAGGGGAAAATCATCACATTTACACTAGAAGAAACCCTGAAGTGAAATGGACTGGACTGGACTTCTGTCTGAAGTGACTTCAGACAAGTGGTTGGGATGGCAATTCCTGTCCAATACTAATTTTGCAGGTTAGGTAAAGAAACGTGCCAATGCCGGCTTCAAGTTCAAGCTTACCTCAGGGTACAACAGTTTAACCATCATTTGTGTTCACAATATTTTTTGAGCTTGTTTCCAACCTCAATCACAGCCATCCAAGAAAACATCGAAAGTTTCCATTGCTTCTTGCAGCAGCAGATCTGATTCCGGTGAAAACATGCTATTGATTACAACCAGAAAAGCTGGCAATGGCTGCTACGTGTATACGTAGAGAGAATTTCACTCATATATGCCCATTCCAATCAAACATGACAGATCAGTACACAGACATGATATAGCTGTAGGCCCTTCACAATGTTGCCTTAACCTTCACTGCTGCATAACCTTTCACTTCCTTTTGCCCAACGCCCCAACTACTGCTACCAAATTCGGCTAGAGGGTAAAGAGAAAACAAGTCACTTCATCACACATAAGCATGGAAATCTCCCTGACTTCAGCTTTGAAAATGTTTGGTGCGTAATGTCGATTTTCTGTTCGATGCAATTCTAAGGTGCCATAGCTTGATGCCGATGCTGAAATGCTAACTATATTTTCGCTACCTCAGCTACTAATCTAGATTTGTCACATGTTCGATGCAAATGAATGGGTACAAGTATCAGTGAGCCAGGTAGAATAGGAGTTAGGCAGGTAAGTGATTCAGTTTGCAGAAGGTGCGGGAATGTCCTCCATGACCCCTTTACCATCAGCAGCATCGAAATAGAAGAAATTCTTGATCGGGTCACCCTTAGCAGATATTGATTTGATCACCTCCTGTTAGATCCACAAACAGAGTATAAAGCTGTCAGCTGTATGCTAACACAAAATACGCAACTACAAGGGGTCTTGGAATGGAATAAATTCACATTACTGCCACTTTTTTTTCAGCTAAACATCAACGAAATCCAGTATTAGAACAGATGTGGCAAAATTCAATCAACAACTTTCTTCCACCAAGTGGTATCCAATGAACGATACTGATCTAATTCTGAGTATATTTAACACAACAAGCATTGATGCTAGTAAGTTGTCAGATCTGCTACCACAAGAAAGGGTATTGTAGTGTGGTATGACAGTATATACTGTTCTAGCTGTTAAGAATAGCACTTATTCATCATGAGACCAATGGATTAATATATATACACGTACAAGTATAGCATATATGCAGAAAATCCTTCACACAACAGGGTAAATACACAGCTTATATAATACATATCTAACACCCTCCAAACTTATGATAGATCAACAACATGAAGTTTGGAGAGTTAAAACTGTGCTGAGCTCTGGTCTGTGCTTTTGTAAAGAAGTCTGTTAACTGAAACTCGAAAAGCACATACTGAAGAGCAACAACATCATCTTGCATATATGTCCGCATGTAGGAAGCATCAACACCAATATGCTTTATAAGCTCATGCTTCACCGGATCTTTAGCAATGCTATTGCACATGTACTATCAGACAAAAAAAGAGTCGGTGCAAAAACAGAAACACCAAAATTCTCAAGTAACCACCGTAGCCAAGTAAACTCCGCAGTCAACAAAGCCATAGCTCGCAACTCAATCTCAACACTCGAACGAGAAACTACTATCTGCTTCTTAGTCTTCCAAGCAATGAGAGAACTACCAAGAAAAACGCAATAGGCAGAGAGATATCAACGATCAGAAGGATCACTGGCCCAGGAGAAACGACGAGCTAGTTCCACGAAAGTATCATATAATATGAAGATAACTATATTGGAGCTGAGTAAGAGCAGAAACAAGTTTCTGATTCAAGATATGCACAAGGTATGAAATATTAGGACGAGTGACATCAAGATAAACAAGACTCTCAACAAGATGACGATAGCGAGTAGGATCAGTAAGGAGCTCACCATCAGTAGAACTAAGATGAACATTAAACTTCATAGAAGTCTCAGTTGTACGCTGATCAGTAAGAGAGACACGATCAAGAAGATTCTGAATATACTTTTTTTAGGACAGATAGAAACCCTCAGGAGTAGAAATAACCTCAATACCAAGAAAGTAGCGAAGAGAACCCAGATGAGACATGAAAAATTGCTCATGAAGACACTCCTTGACAAAAGTTATGTACTGAAAATCATCTCCAGTAATGATCATGTCATCAATATACAAAAGGAGTAGCGTTCGATCACGAGACGAAGTGTGAATAAAAAGCAGGATCATGAGCACTAGCAGAGAAATCAGCTGTAGTGACAACAGAAGAGAAACGATCATAGCTCACATTGACTAGGTCAGAGACAGCTTCCATGGAGGTGTTGGAAGTCGTTAAATGATCAGGAGACTTGAGCTTGAGCCATGTGAGAACTAAATTCAGCAAGGAAAATAGCAACAAAGAAAGCAATGAAGAGAGTGGTGGCAAGGTGGAGAAAGCCATCACTTTTATTCTCATCCATGTCATAGTTACCATATTCACGATAGGTTCACAACAGCCCGCGCACCTGCATACCGAATTCATCGACCCGGGGTACAATTCGTGATACGTGGTACACCATTGCTGTGGAATTTGGAAGAAAAAGTGGCATACCACGTACCACAACCCAGACGAAACGCATTCCAAGTAACTATGATCCATGCAAAGCAAGGGAACAATTATAGCTGCTACTAAAAAAGAGAGAAAAAGACATCTCATGTCTTCGTTTTGCTTCACTTGTTTTTTGTTTAAATGGGCATTTTGGCCCACAACTGTCTTCATTTCCATGCTACCCAAACACAAATTTCCTAGGACTGTAATTTTACAGCCGAAATGGTTCATATACATTGGGTGCTATTATGTTCCACAATTGAGAAAAAGAGGCTGATCTCCACATACATTATCTAAAATTACTTTAGTTGTTATCCAGCGTTCACAAGTCAACCAAAAAATAAAACAGAAGGAAAAGAATGAAAAACCATAATTCAAACATAAGACCAATGTAATAACAAAATACCACAGACTAGAGAACATAGAACTACACCATTGAGTGATGAAACATCGGCACCTACCTGACCAAGAATGCCACCAAGGATTGCACATACAGGAGGATGTTCCTTCTTTCCGGCTGCTAGCAGCCGTTCCAGGAGAGCAGTTGGAATTTGAGACTCATTTAAAGACTGCAGTTTACCATACCATGTAAAATATCTGAAGGAATAGGACTCAAATTAAGACAAACAACAACTGCTATACCATGCTATCACACATGTCCTTCCTCCGAGCCAAAATTGCAGGTAGATCAGAAAGTGATGTCTCACCAGGGCTTCGCCCTTCAGATAATTCATAATTTTCCAATACTGCAAAAGGACATGTCAAGAGAAAATATTGATCATGTTTGCCAATCAGGACAGAATAAAACAGAATATCAGATAGGGACAGGGGAAAAGGCCAAGAAACTAGATAAACGGCCCTGTTCCATTTCCATTATTTGGGTACATATACCTGAACTAAAGAATTTGTTTGCAACAGTGTCTTAAATTCTGGCATTCTCACCTCTCATGGCAAAGTACAATTTAGTTGTTCTTTTTGGTAGACTCTTCCAAGGTACAGAGATAGCTTCCTGTATGAAACAAATCAAAGTATAAATGCAGTTACTGCAATTGATTAAACAAATTGCAATATTTCCCAATTGAAGCACCAAAAAGGGTGTGATATGGGTTTCTGGAAGCAAATCATATGCAAGCATTCCAGTAACAGTATACCTTGCACTACAACAGGGAAATCATGTAGACCCATGCCTTGCATGGACCAGTCATTATGACAACACATTGAACCGATATTTCAGTGATGTGAAACACATAAGGAAAGCATGAAGTGAAGGTCAACATGCATCAGTGATGTCCATTGCTAGATTTGTGTTGTACTTGTATGGAAACCAGGTGATATTAAAATAACAAAGAGCAGAGCTACTTCCAACAAACCTATTACCCAGTCTCAAAAAAAGAAAAAACTATTACCTAAAAAGGGGAACTTACATGGCATCAAAACTAGTTTTCACTGAAACACAGGACACCAACAGAAGGTAGGTGACAGTAGCTGAACCACATCAGATTTAAAAGGAAACTATAAAAAACAGCAGGACAAACTTTTTCTTTTATTTAATTCTTTTCTCTGCTGTTAAGGAAAGCCAATACCAGAGAAAAAATAGATGTATAATTCATATTAAATATAAAATATCGTTCAAATTGCTTCCATGTATCATGTAACCTGCATCCGTTTTGTCACAAATACTCCACAGACACTTATAGCAGCAAAAAAAAAAAAAGAGATCAACTTGAGCAATGCAAAACATAAACTGTATGGATAAAGGAAGGGTTTTATCTTGAAGATCAGCTTAAAAATCATTGTAAATCGAACTCATGTACCTGTAGACTAGGATATGTTAACTCCTGCTGTTCAGCCTTTCCTGCAGGCTTCTTCTGGAAAAACAAATGAACAAACGACTTCAAAGAGGTACTTACAAGCCACATCCCTGGAAAAAGCTTAAGAAAAACTGAAGGAAGAAAATGTGCCGCTCAATAATGATGTAGTTTGCAAAGCATAAGAGATTATCTCATAGTGGTGATTTAATCAAAAGTGAATGTATATCGAAAGTTGAAGATTATCTCATCATGTTGATTTAATCAAAAGTGAATGTATATCGAAAGTTGAATACTAGGTCCCAATTTTAAGCATCATAAGGTGGCCACTTTTGTATCTTTTCCATTTCAGGGATGGAGAAAAGAACAAACTGGAGGACTTGGAAGCCACCCACTGAGAGTGCACACCACTACAAGTTGTATTACGAAAGAACTTAGTTGCCTTGCTATTCTCATCCTTTAAGGGTACATTCATCAAGTACAGAAAAGAACTATATTTGGTTTTTATATGCTGACAAACTTATCAGTCAGCCAGAATGTGACATTCAATTTAGGGGTCAAACATGACAATGCAGAATGCGCACACCCTGATGTCTAATTTAAAAATTAAAAAAGCATGTCCCAAGACATATCGTGGTCAGCCTAGAGATTCGAAACTCCAGAAGACATAAAATGACAATTACACAGCACATAAGGAAAAAAGATTAACAGGTTATATTTTAAGGGGAATGGCAAATATTCTAGACAGAACATGGAGCAATTGGAGGCATCTGTGCAAGCATGCTTGGGGAAAGGTATAGATGTTTTGACTTCTGAACAAAACAAGTACTCCAACTAATAATTGACAGATCTGTAGAATAAATGTAACACATGTCCTTATATGATGCATACCTGAAGATAGCTATGGTTCTGCAGATCAACAAATATTTCACCACAAGAATCCTTGCACTCTACAGAATAGAATGCAATTCGCTTGCTTCTCTTCCGACAGTTGTCATTAATTAACAACTAAAAAGAACATAGAAGGCATGCAAAAACATTGTGAGCACAAGAAACAGAACAAGATACTTCTTGTGAAGTTTAGTTTGCAAAAAGTACTGAGTGACACTTGCAATAAGCAAAGGATGTGAAAAAACTACTTTCAGAGAAGAATCTGCACCTTTGTTTTAAGAGACGCACGGCTAACTACAATAATGTCAAACTTGTCAAGGAATTCTCCATCAATAAGTGATGGATCACCTGAAAGAAATAACAAAATAGTTGAGTTTTTTAGAATCAATACCGTGAAGAACCATAATCATTTTTATGGCCAACTAAGAAACAGGTTGGGAAATTCTCTTGGAGAAACAAATATATTGAAATCCTGAAACAACTCTGTGTAATAATATGACAACTGATGTTGCCTATCATTAAAGGATTTTTCTTACAAAAACTTTCTAGATTAAAGTACCACTGTTAGTGCAAGACTACAAATTGAAATAGTATCTCCGTCCAGTATTCTTCAAAGATCTATGAAGCAGTAGGGATCACAACAATTCAAGAATGAAAAGAGACTTGATAATTTCATATACTTCTGATTTCTGACCTTCAAACTAAAGAAAAGTTTAGACTATAACTCACCCTTTTCGACGGCAACTCGGACCATTGGATTGAAATCTTTTAAGGACTTGCAGCAAACCTCAGCTCGTGGTCTACCACCATATATGCTCTCATCAGGAGGAATTAGGAAATTGGCATTAAGATCATCCTCCATGACTATGTGATCATCCATCAAGGATAAACTGCCAACTCCTGCTAGAACAATATTCTTGCAGAACTACAGGGTAGGAGAGGAATCAGGTTCAGTGTACGAGGCTGCTTTCACTAAATAGTAAATACTTTAATAACATATAAAAGTATCAACTGTTATAACATCATATGCCACTAAGAGACCAGGAAGAAACCAAAGCGTGAATAGTTGACGAACAAATTAAGAAATTATAAAGAATTCAGAAAAGCTAAATACAAAACTGTAAAACAGCACCTTTTAAATGATACCAGAGTTTACAAGGAAAACTTATGTCTCACAGATAATGCATACACAGTAAAAGTCCACAAGACACTAACTCAGGAACAAAACAGCAGCAATCAAATGCCAAAAAAAACTAAAAACAACTGACTAAAGGCAACAGCTAAACATGGGCAATTGTGCTTCTAATCTATCACTCTATCATAACAAGTTGCACCCTAATTTCAATACTTCCTGGTCGAATAATTAATAGAAGACCATTAAATATAAAATGAGGTATAAATTACCACTGAAACACAATAATTGGAGAAGAAATTTTTAGTTACCTACCTCAATAGTAGTACCGTTCATGCCGCACACAAGCACATGAGCTTTACTTAGCCTGTTCCAAGTGACACAAACATAACAGTCAGGTGAAAACAGATGAAATGCACACACAGTGGATTCAGAAGGTAACAAAAACCAGTGATGATTTTCGCATAAAAATCGGAAATATAGAACACTTTGAGAACACTGGCAAAAAATTTTGGGGAAGGGTCCAGGAAATTTCAACCGAAAGCATAAAACCGAGCTCCAAATTTTTTTAAAAAAATCGATGTGGTTCATAAAAGACCAAAGTGATTGATTTTTTTCGTGATTATCTTCAGTCCACCCATCAAGTGCTCAAAATCTAAAAAAAGATACATAACAGATTGAATTTTGGCTTAAAAATCGCAATAAAAGTCATAAAGACCAACACGCGCTCCAAAAACATTTTAAGGAAATAACAAAAACAAAATTTGCAATACAAGAAAGAAGCGAGAGCAAAAAGTGGGTTCTTTGGAGGGCGGCGCACCTCTTCTGGGCGTCAACGCCCCAGACGCGGATCTGGCGGTCGTAGAGCGCCGTCTCCTGCGCAGTCAGCTCCTCCTCCGCGTCGCCGCCGTCCATCGCAGAGAGTGCCCGGATCCCGAGCCTGGGACGCGAACCCGATTAGCAGCCGAAGGAGAGGGGAAGAGGGGGCAAGGGTTTCGGGGTTCTTGGGATAGGGAGTTTTCTTTTTCTCTTCCTCTTTTGACCTTTCGGAGGAGGAGAAGATGGTTTTGGAGGACAGATTTTTTAAAAAATAATTCCTTTTTATTTGGAAAATACAAAATTATACCTACATTTTTATTTTTTTTATAAAAATAACCTACTGTAACCAAATCATTAAGCGACTGGACCCCATCGCTCAATAACAAAGTGATACAAAGGATTATTTTTAAAAATTCTTAGAGAACACGGGTCCTTGCATCATGGTAGAGATGCAAGGACAGTCGTCCATCAATGATGAACGGTCTAGATTTCAAGTAATTAACTCATTCATTAACCACAGTAGTGCAGATGATTCAAATTATGTTTGTCGATGTTTTAATACTAATCTTACATATGATTTGTATATCTTCGGGGGAAACTCTCTCGAAGGATAAGCTACAAGTACGTAAAGGACACGATAATTTCTTATATAGATTCAAACCTTTTCCTAGAGAATAATAACTTTACGTTCTGTATCACTATTTGCTCAAAAAGTATGATTACAATAGAGTAATGCGAATAAAACTTATAGTATCTCCTGAACTTACTGGCTTTGATCCTCTTCTTAAATTTGACATCAATCTTTATATAGTTGACGAAATGATGACCGTTGTCATGTGCCAAGAGACGCCTTAATGTTTTGAGATATAACCGCTAGTGGGAGGTTATTGTCATAGAGATGTAGCTAGCCGTTCGCCTTATGACGGTTGCTGTCAGAGAGAGATCATATGCGGTTATTACTTATTAGGCATAAACGCATGTTCTAACTGCCTTATTATACAGACTTACTGCGTGGTGGGTCGTCGATAGGCTAGTCAGAGACATACTGGTCATAGAAAGATCTACGACCATAAGGTGGTCATATAACTACTCATGATTATTACATGCTCGCAGAAGAACTTACGATCATAAAAATATCATAAAATGATTGAAATCAGGTAGTCATAGGATAACTTACAACTGTCATTCCTTATTGATAAGAGGTGTATTTAAAGCATATGATGATGTAATAATTAAATGATTGTTCTATCCTTGACAATGTTATTCAGAACAAAAGGATTTTCGTAGGAATTTCAAACAAGACTGTTATGTTTGCTACAAATTTTCTGTGAATCAAATCAAAATGGCCGACATTGTTATGTTTGCTGCAAAATTTCTGTGAATCGAATTAAAATGGCCTGATAATCACACTAAACTACTCGCTATAACCCGTGGAACACCACGATCAAATAACCTTACAGTGGAACAAGGATAAACCTTTTATAACCTATGAAACATCATGTTCAAAAGAATCAAGAACATATGTCCTCGGAAAAAAATAATCAAGTACATATAAACAAGGATGCATACTAATTTCTCCTTCTTAATGTGCCAAATGCTTCAGTTAGTAGAAAACTGGCATGATGAACAATTGAATTGATCCTTCCATAATCCATACATGCCTACGGAAGAAGCATATCAGATTGGTCACATACTTGGACAGATCCATCATGCAAGAAGGCAAAAACTAGGAGGGATTGCAGGGAGAAGAACACTTTCTTCATGGAAAAACATGAGATTGAATGAAGCAACTCTATGTATGCTGTTGGTTCTTCTATTACGGAAATGTGTGAATATGTGTGTACGTCAGAAAGAAATGCAAGCGGCTTAAACCTGTCCCTTCATTTTCCATCGAGTGTTTTTGGAGTTTGTGAGTGATTAAATTCTGTTGAGTGCCTGTAGAAATCAAAAGACAGGGCTTGATCCCATGAATTCCATGACAATGAGCGCCTCAGCTTTCCAGAATATTCAGTGTTTTCTCGAACACGCAGGAGAGCAGAATATTCAGTTGAAAGGATGAATAACCAGACAAGGGTAAAGTTTTTTTACTTTAAAAAGGAGAGAGAAAAATACTTGTTGCAATAAAAGTGTGTTCATTTTTTAGAGTACAACGAGGACGCACACCACGTAGATACATCACTCACACCATATACGAATGCATACTTTACCTCATAGATGCATAGTTGGTTGGAACGAAAACCCTCGTTCCCACCACCAGGCCATAGGCCCATTCTTTTAAAAAGTGTGTTCTTTTAACTACGTGCTTTATGCAAAAGAAAAAAGAGAGAGAGTTTAAGATCCATAAATTGTACACACAAGTAAAAATCCAAAAATTTACCCATTGAATTGTGAATAGTAAGTTAAATGTCACTAGGTCTAATCTCATCCACACGGGGGCGAAAACAGAATTCTTCAAAACGAAAAAAAGAAACAAATCAAGAGACGAGAATCCCTTCCATGAAGCTAAAAACCATTATTGGGATGCAAATAGCAAAGATAAAACACAGAATGGAAATGTCGGTCGGTCTCCGGCCCAGTATCGTTGGAGCACGAATACAAAACCACAATTAGCCCGTAAGGTGCACGGTTTGAGTTTGCGTCTGATCTTTGCCGGACTGAATTTATGGATCACAGGAAAATCCATGATTTGTCAATCGCTGATCCGTTTGGTACCTCACTATGGTCCTGATCGTTTCGGTTTTTTTTGACTTCAGCTTCTAACTTCAGTTTTTTTTTTCACTATTCACTACACTATCCACTAACTCAGTTACAGTATTTTTTCAGCCAGCTACAGTGTTTTTTCAGCCAAAAACCATCGCTATTCCGATCACCCCTATGTAGTTGCTCTTAAGTGGCAATATTGATGTTGATGCCACTTAATTGCTGCATCTCCTATTAAGCAATATCCGCATGGGTGTCAGACTCTCGCCTTCTGCAGAAATGTATCATTTCGATCTTGAATAATTTGTGTCATGTTTAATAAAGAGAATGTAAAGGTTTTTATGTTGATTTTTTTTCCTTTGCATTGCCTCATCTTAGTAAGCATCTGTCATCTGTTTAGACTTGTACAATCTACTGCCGCACTAGCTTAGAATCTGCTCTTCCAAATCTTCTGTGCCGTTACGTTCAGGATCAATTGATGTGTTTGCATCATTTTGAAACTGTTCTGGGTCACCTGGCCTTTTGTGCCCTTGAAAGAGGCTTTAAAATCAGGCACCTGGTTATAATGTCACATCTATCTTGAGTTCACTGTTAACAATATTTTTTACGTTTTGAAGCAATTATTGATTTCATTGTTTCTACTACTAAATTGAATTTGTTCCAGATGTTGCCTTATTGGTTCTTTGATATCAGTGGTTGTATATAAGACTGTATAATTTCTTTTCAAAAATGTAGCTCAAGGTTCTGATATTTGTAGCTGAAATTTCCAAATTACTTTGGTGAAAGAGAAAATTGGTGTTTAGATTCTAAGTTCGAGGGTATATCTTACAGGTAAAAACAAACACGGTGAGACGTTGCTTGAGAATAGATAATATTTGGTTTTTCCCTTTGTGAGATTAGGTGAAATGGGGGTATAAGTTACAGATTTTTTTTTTTTTTTGCCCTGTGAAGGTTTATTGCTTAAATCTTCTTTTTTAACAGCATCAAAATAAATATCATTATTTCTTAAATTGGATGTCCGGGAAATGTGAAATTGGAATATATATGTAATTAAATTTCTCATGATTCTTAGTGGTAACCAACTGTTGAGCATCGTCAAATATAGAAATCGACATACTTCGATCAGTGTAAATTTATTCATGAGCAACATGGTATTCCAATATTGTTTGCGCAAAGATTGTTGTTTTAACATATAACCGCTATGCTTGAGATGAAATTTTACAAAGTGGCTAGTTTGAAAACACCATACCTACCTACTTGTACACAACTTGAACCGGAAAAAAAAAAAGATAGACGGTTTCTTTGAACACAATATTATTGGCCATATTTTCACCTGGACATTCTAAGGGGTAATCGTTTTAGCGATAGCTTCTAACTTTTGGTTGAAATTTCACTGTAGCTGGTTTTTTTTATTGTAGCTGAGTTAGCTTTTTGGGTATAATTAAATTTAAAAAATGTAAAAATAGAAAAAATATGTTAGCCCATCACGGACAATGCAAAGGAACACGGAAAAAAAAGAAAAATGTAAAAAATCTCAAAAAATCTAAAAAAATTCAGAAAAAGACAAATTACTGAATAGTGAAAAAAATTGAAACTAGAAGCTGAAGCTGAAAAAAAGCTGAAACGAGCGGGTAGCAGAAGATTTGCTTAGGCAAATATAGACTAGCCTTATTCATAACCTAACCTTTGCTCTTATCGATGGTCATCGCGAAGCAGACCAACCCAAGATATTGCCGCCTTCTCCGTACAAACAGCCACTTGGAGTTGCTCGGTGACATGATTATTTGAGGTATAAACACCTTGTTGCCGACATATGTTTCCTGATGATTTGCCAAATAATAAGAAAGATGTAAATTTAATTTGTTGATCTTGAAGGATTTCTTTCTTTGTCAAATAATAAGAAAGATCAAAGGTCAAACATATAGAGGCGATGATATTATCTCTAAGAAGAAGTCTGATGTATTATTACCTGATTTGCTAGGTTGTCGAGCCTCAATTCGGTAATGTCCCTCAATGTTCTGTTGTAAAACATCTGTTCCTCTAGTGTCCTTTGTGCACTTTTATCTACATCCATCATTTTGGTACATTTTCTTGGGCTAAATACCTATTAATTATTTCACAGAGTAAAATGCACACTACAGGTTACCAAACTTGTCCGGCTAATTTAAGTAGGTCACAGAACTCCAAAACCGCATATCTACGTCACTCAACTTGTTTAAGTGTTCACTCTAGGTCATTAGCATGTTAGCCTGGGTACAACCGATTTCATGTTATGTTAACTCATGCCATGGAGACATAGAGTGCACTGTGCTCCTCTAAAAACTTATTTTAAGTCGGTTACTTATTTTTTGTTTTTTTCTCCTACCTTTAGGAGTGCTCTTACTATAGAGGCTCATGCACATCATCACAATATACATGTAAGTGTCTGGGCTAGCCTACCCAAACCCTCCACTTGAGAGCTCCTTTTTTTATGTAGTTTGATTAACCACATCTCCTATTCGTACAATCATCTATTCTATAGGTTTGTATAACCCCCAAGCTCTCCTTGATCACCGGTACCATATTGTTAGTCTTACCACGTCTTTCTTCTTTTCAATAGCTTGCACTTTCGCCTTTGCGTGGGCAAAATTTTGCAACCATTTTTGCAGTTTCACACATAACAACAGATGAGATCTAAGTACCTATTATTGACAGCACAGTTTTCTTCTCCTGGCCAAGGTTTTATCAGGCCTCTTATTGGTTTCTCTTTTTTTAGGTGTATTCATCATTCGATATTCTCCATTGTTTTAGATACTTTTTATGATCATATGTCCTTTGCAAGTAACTCACGTAACTTCACCTCGAAATGATATCTCACAATATTTGAGTTCAAGCGATCTCACAGATATTATTTTTTTGAAGTCAAGAACATACTGAACTCCTGTCAATGTACAATATGCTCCATCATACATCTCCAATATAAATGTTCTCACCTCAGTAATCGCATACTTCCTGTGATCCGCTAAGTGAACAATTTCATACATAGATGTAGAGATCCTTTGTCAAACATCTCCATCGCCAAATATCTATGAAAGCAATAATTTAAATCTAATATCTATCTATGATAAGTACTTGATTGACTGACGACTAGTACGTTCGACTAATTCTTTAGTACCGTTACTAAGTATGCACTTTTTATTTGCTTCAAACTTGAACAATCTTTTATCATATAATATTCTCATCACATATATAGCATATAGGTGTACCCTTACTCTTGCTCGTATTCTTTTTGTGACTTTTGCTTCTGCATGCAATATATACCGCAACCAATGCTTGATCACCTGAGGGTAACGATTTCAATAGCTTTTTTCAAGGACTCAGCCTCTAATAGATATGCAAATGCCTTATTGAAGTTGAGAGTGGTTCTCTCGATAAGAATATTCATCACCAATTGCTCTCATAATGGTGGTAGAGATGATACCAATATAACAACCTTGTTATTCTCCTCAATTTTTTCATCCATATTAATCAGCTGTGAGATAAACTTGTTGAAGATATTGAGATGATCAATAAATCGTGTATCTTGTCAACGACTTTACCATATACAATTCTTCTAAGTCTCCCATAATTTCTTCGACGAATTTTCCTCGATCACTGAGTCCTTCATCTCATCGGAGAGATATAAACGAATTGTACTTACAACCTTTCGCTCAATCACCTTTTAGTCTTTATCGAATGTCTTTTTTGATTTGTTCCCTTCAAGAGCATCGGTTAACTCTTGCTGAATAGGGATATCATTCACCACGCATTGCCATACGCTAAAATTTCATTCACCGTTAAATTTCTCCACTTAATTCCACATCGTCGATATCGATCTTGATTTTGTGTCACCTGACGCTTTACTGATCTTCTTACAAACCAGATTAATTCGGCCTTGACTTTGATATCACTTATTACACTTTGATACCACTTCTTATGTGCAATAGCCCCTACATCGGATCAGAGTGTGTGAGATACGGTAGGAGCGTGCACGGTATTAAGAACGAAGAATATGAATATCGTAGAGAGAACTAAAATAACGATGTTGGAACAATTATGACGAGAATGAAAAGATTTGGTAAAGCCGACGACAAATTCCGTAAGTATAATCTCAAAAGAGTACAAGAGATTGTTACTCTCTTACAATACTCTTGAATCTTTTAGGACTATTGGATTCTTAATCTATACAAGAATCCAATGCGAAAGAATAAGATAGTCTCTAATTCTCCTATGCTCCTTTACGTTTAGATGAATGATTTCTTCGCTTTGTTACTTGGGTTCTCCATAAACACCTCTCATGACTTTATACAGTTTCTTTAGCCCTCCTCCAAAGTGAATGACAAGTGAATGAGGAATCATACTTCAAACAAAAGGAGAAACCCTAGCCTTAGAAGAATTCATTCGAGACTTTCTACAGCACTCCTTTTCGAATGCTAAGGCCTACAAGAGTAGCCTACTAGTTACCGTACTCAACGACAAGTCATAAAGTAATTTTCCGAAACAGAAAAAGAGGCAGGTTGAATGTGGAAAAGGCGCACTTTCTGCGGAAGCGAGGGCAATTCAAATTCGGATGCGTGTACCTACATCCACGCTTCTTATTAAGGTAGGGAGGCTCTAGGCTGAACAATTATTGTGAGGTCACAATTAGAGTTACTTCAAGTTGGATTAGAAATCATTGATCGCAACTTGGCTCGACAGCTAGTACAAGATTAGACACGAACAAGATTAATGAACAATATACTTAGGGGTGATCGGAATAGCGATAGCTTTTAATTTTTGCTGAAAAAACACTGTAGCTGAGTTGGTTTATTGAGTATAATTAAATGTAAAAAATATAAAAAAAATCAAAAACAAAAAACAGAAAAAAGGTATAAGTAATTTTTTAAAAAAACAAAAAAACCGAAATTTTTTCTGTGAGCAGTCTAATCAGAGTTACAAGATGCACACAAGAAAAATCGCCCACCGCCAGTGACAGGAAGCCAACTTGAGCGCGGCCTTAGATTCACATCACCAATGGCTGATCAATTATGCATGTGATATATATATATATATATATATATATATATATATATATATATATATATATATATCAGATGTTACTCGAGGAACGTGCTAAACGTTATGTGCAACTGCAGCTTAGATAATTTTTAGGGGATGTATCCGTGTTTTCTCAATCTTCGGCTGAGTTATTTTGGAAAAACAACAATTATCTACAATGATATGCGCAGTTGATACAGTGAATTTGCTATGGTTCTCTGCATTTCCTTTTGTGTTTTAACTTTTGGAGGCGTTCGGAATAGCGATGGTCTATGACTTTTTTACTGTAGTTGGTTTATCTTTTACTGTAGTTAAGTTGCTTATTTGGTATAATTATATTTAAAAAAATTAAAAATAGAAAAAACATGTTAGCCCATCACGAACAATGCAAAGGAACACAAAAAAAATCAAAAAAAAAATCAAAAAAGATGAAATTACTGAATAGTGAAAAAAAGAAGTCAGAAGCACAAGCTAGTTTTAAATCAAAATAAACGGGGCTAACTGCTCATCTGTGCGTTTGGTGAAGAACTGTAGACAACCTGTGCCCGATGTCTTGGGGTTTTAAGGAAGATCAAGCCGCATTTGTACAAATTAGAACTTTGGTCACATTTCAGAGATCAGCTTAGGCTCTACCTAATGGAATGCAATTATTTGGGGTTCTTAAGAAAATTTAAGCCACATCTATACTGAGAAATTAATGCCCGGCCGTCTTTTGATCTGAGAAACTGAAGAAGAGGGAAAAAAAAAGAGAGCGGAATCACTTCAATGAATTGGATTATAAATAAATGAAGAAATAAAGGAGAAACTTCTTCAACTATTGTACTGTAGTAATGGCTCTCAATAAACTTGTCCTAAACTACAATTTTACTCCAAAATTATTTTCCTCTAGAATTCGTGGAAGTTTCCTACAAAGAGCCTTCTTTCAAGTATAACCTACAATTTCCATGTTTCACCTCTAGGATTGTACTAAGGCCCCGCTCATTTCAGCTTTTTTTCAACTTCAGCTTTTTTTTCACTATTCAATAATTCGTCTCTTTCTGAATTTTTTTAGATTTTTTAGGCTTTTTTTAAATTTTTCTTTTTTCCCGTGTTCCTTTGCATTATTCGTGATGGGCTAACATATTTTTTCTATTTTTACATTTTTTTAAATTTAATTATGCCCAAAAAATCAAATCACATAAAAAAAGCCACTTCTGATGAAATTTCATTAAAAGCCGAAGCCATCGCTAAAATGATCACCCCCTAAATTTGACATCTGATTCCGGTGGCAGTCTTCTATAATAAGCTTGTTGGTCGAATATATTTTCTTTCAATTTTGGCAACTATTTTGCTCATGTTTGCAATTGTTGTAACTTGTAATATTCTTTTGATTTATATGGATTTTCCTATTTTCATGAAGTTCAAAAATGTAAAGTGGCGCTTGTTCTAGAAAATATATTTCTGTTCTTTTTGCAGAACATTTTGAATCCAATTCATGCAAACTTCCAAAGAACAGAAGTACCTTCTCATATATTTTATCTATATTTTACAAACATTTCCTCTTGTTTTCTAGTTGCTTATTGGGGATCGTTATTTAGCGGGCATCCACTGAAGACAGTGAACCTCATATCGCAACTGAGCCCATCAACGCCCTCGCCCCTCACCCATAGCTTTGGTGTCGCCGCTCGTTCCACCCCCAAATCCACTTTCACCTTTCAACTAAAAAAATCAAAATTTTAACGTACAAATTCTACCTTTCAACTTGAAAAATTCAAAAATTTCGACTCAAATTTTTGAAAGGATTCAACTCAAACCCAAACTTCTGATTTGTTTTTCATGGAGCAACTGAGGACCTACAAATAACCACATAGGAAGTGTTTTTATGTGTTTCTTTAACAATGATTTGTATAATTTTTAAAGTATAATGAACGGTAGATAGATATTACTTATCTTTTTATTTAATTTAAGATTAGTGTTACTTTTATTTAAGATAAAAACATGGAAACACTACTCATAACACATCAGTAGCATCTCTGCTATGCATTGTCCAAACACACTGTAATATAGGTGTTTTGGTACCTATATCACACAGCCTATGAAGAAATTATTGTAGTATGAGAGCAATCTCTGTGCTTATCATCCATCCACCCAGGGCATCAATAATTTCTCTCCTAAGACTAAGGGGGTGATCGTTTCAGCTTTTTTCGGCTTCAGCTTCTAGCTTCAGCTTTTTTTTCACTATTCACTACACTATCCACTAACTCAGCTACAGTGTTTTTTCAGCCAACTACAGTGTTTTTTCAGCCAAAAGCCAAAAGCCATCGCTATTCCGATCACCCCCTAAGAGCAATAGAATAGATAGGGATGTAGACCGGTAGTCAGACAGCAAAGATCCCTTTTGGGAGAAGCCATGAGGCTAGATTCTGCGTGCACCATTGATTTCTGCCATAGAGGAAGGGGAGATAAAAAAAAAATATGACAGTGTTTTAAAAGGAGGTGATAAAAACGAGAAGCCAAACACATGCTCCATATGACATGCCAACCGAATTGTTTGTGTGTCTTGAGTCGTTCCATTGGTTCAGTACACGGTATAACAAAAACACGAGCTTTGACATTTCTGCCGAAATCCTATGTCCCAAATGAATTGAGTTTCCTGGAGAGCCCATCAATTCTAGAGGTTCAGGCCTCGCTCAGAATACTACGGTTCTATTCTTTTCAGTTTCTCAAAATAATTTTTGATTTTTGCTATAATATCTAACTTTCAAACTGAGTATTTTTTTAAGATAGAGTCTATAAGTTAATTATAGTACACATTAAAAGCCTAACATCTGTACCATCCAAAATCGCAAATGAGTATCTCTCTGTAATCTCTGTCGCAAACAGCTAAAATTCAAAAATTTCAGCCTAAAACCATAAGCCGCAGCAAAAAAGAACAGGCTCTACAATTTTTCACGATATTTGTGAGAATTAAACTGTTTTTCCTCTGAAATACTAGTGTTCTAGAAAGATTCTCGAGTAGTCTACATATTGTCATAGATCCAGCATTAGAATTCTATGGAAATTCTCACGTTGACATATCTGTTAAGCGCATCACTCTTGGAAATTAGAGGCAACAATAATAGATGAGAGAGGAGAGAAAATCAAGGCTGCCTTCCAAGAGGAAGCATTTTCCCTCAGGGACACACACTTGCTACATGGCAAAAAAAAAAAAAAAAGCTTTCGCTGTAGTGCTACAGTATTATAGTGTTTTTCATGCCACGTGTTATCGTCTGATTGGCTCGTTATACAACTCAGTCAATACCACTGTTACTCCAGCCTTTTGTAGCCTTCTCGTTGAAAAGTCATGGCAGCACCGACTCTGTCCCCTCAATCCTGTCAGGTTGCCCCCTTTCCATAGGTGGAATTTTGGGCCAAGAGTAGAGTAGCACGGGTATTGGAGAAGCTTTCCGGTAAAAAAATGGATAAGAGACGCAGCATTGGTACTTGATGTTTGGTTTACTTGATGTTTGGTTAGTTGGTTGCCGCGCCGCTTGCAAAACGGGGCAGTTCTTTCAGCTTTCTGATTTATTTTATATTAATTAGTTTTTAAATAGGTTATTTTTTTATAATAGAATCTATAAATTAATTGTAGTAGACACTATATCGACTTTAACTATATCAGCTAAAATTATATGTTAATGTCTCTCTCTGTACACTCTCTTACGAACAGTTAGAATTCAAAGAATTTAAACCAAAAACTGTGGTCTAAAAAGACGACCTGCTTCGTTTCTTCAGGAATAGCATATGGGTCAGGAATTTTGAGCAGATTTAATGCTTGGATCAGAGCAATACAGCTGTGCCGAAATTCATACCGAAATCTTAATTCCAAACAGGGCCTAAACAGTAACTCAATGGCAGGGTATCTAGATTGCTGTTTGATTTTATAGTACGCACGATGCGAAATACAGTGTCACTGCAGTTGTTGAATTCTCCTAGTATAAGTTCAAGCTAAGTTGCTAAAATATAACTCCTGACTACGTGTACATCGAGTAGAGTATTGCATAACGGTGATTCTTCTAACTTAGATCTTGCCAATTAAAACTCCTAAAGTTATCTATGTACTCCTAGAGGAATGAGGATATCAAGTTGAACATTCCATGGCTATGTTCGTATTCCGTGGGTTCTTGCCGCTAGAGGGCAAAAAGGTGTTGATTTATAGTTTTTTTACTGTAACTGAGTTAGTTTATTTGATATAATTAAATTTAAAAAAATAGAAAAAATATGTTAGTCTATCACGTACAATGTAAAGGAATACGAGAAAAAAGCCTCAAAAATCTAAAAAACCTAGAAAAAGATGAAATTATTGAATAGTGAAGAAAATAGAAGTCAGAAATAGAAACTGATTTTAAACCGTTTTGAGCGATGTCAAAATATAGCCATCCGCCTTTCCTATATGTAAGGCAGGAGGATACGATTTTTTTTGAAGAGCAAGAGGATACAAATTTTTTTGAAGAGCGATATGAATCCGAAGTGTTTCCAACTTCTACTAGGAACTTCTCTAAAACATCCATGATATATACACATGTATGGGTGAGTTAGAGGTACGCGTGGGGTATATATGCGTGCGTCCTCTGTTGTACTTAAAAAAATAAAAAACAACTTCGACGAGTACTAACACCCAAAACTCAAAGGTGACGCGATTAACAAAAGTTTTCCATCGAAAGCTTGGAATAAAAAAAGAGATCTAGTTCTGTTCAGTTTATAGTTTATATTATTTTAAATAAATAAATAAAATAATTTTTTATTAATTTTTTGAAACATTTTATCAAGTAGTTTTTTTAAAATATCTTATCAGTTTATTGATATTAGATTCGTTCGAATAAAGGCCTACGTTAAAATCAAAATCATTAGCCTCAGTCATGTCTTGCTCCAACGAATTTCTTCTTCTACCTTCTAACTTTTTAATTTTGCCCTTTTTTAGGCTTTTTGGGTTTTTAACATTTCTTTTCTATTTTTTTTATTTCTTTGTATTATCAGTGGTGATATAATTTTTTTATTTTTTAAAAATTTAAGTATGTTAAAAAGCTAATATCAGATCTAATATATTTTTAATTACTACAGTATAAAAATCCTATAAATCTAGACTTTTAAATTCAAATAAATAGTGTTATAAATTATCAGTTGCAGCGTAAAAGAATCCTCCTACCGTGCAGGTCAAAAGATACACCTACAAACACTTATCACTATCCATTTCTTTGCCTTTGCCTGCCTTGATCTATCCATCCTTTTCGCACCACGCCCCATCCTGCACGCACGGATCGATACTACGATCGCTGTCCCTGAGCTGCACACGCGCGCACGCGCAATACACACACTGTTTGCTCCCCACCTGCTCCGCTGCTCTTCGCTGCGCCGCCGCCTCCTTGTTTTCCACCTTCCTATCGTATGTGCCGCCTCTCCTGTCTCCTATGCACTTGGCTTGCTGCCATCAGTAGTTCTTGCATTAGGAATGCGAGAATTGAGGGCCTCCTTGGCCTTGCTGCTCGATTTCTTGCGTGGATTGCGTTTTTTGTGCGCAATTTTGCCTCGAATTTTTCATCGTCTCCGCGCGTTCTTGATGGTTTCTTGATTGGAAGCAGGGCGGAAGGGCATGGCGAATTGGGAGCGTTTCTTGGCCGGCATGGACTGGGCAGCGGCTTCCAAGGAGCCGTCTTGGGGTACGGCGGCGGCGGCTGATCCCGGTCCGACCATGCTGTCCTTCGCCGGGCCGTCTTCCTCTTCCTCCGCGGTCGCGGCGCAGCTCCAAGATTTATCCGTCGGCCTCGCCCAGCGCGCCCGGCCGGCGACGGCAGCAGCGAGGAGGGCGCGCGCGCCGGGCGGCGGCGCCGGCGGTGCGGAGGCGTGCTCGGTCGACGGGTGCCGATCGGACCTCAGCTGGTGCCGCGAGTACCATCGGCGGCATAAGGTCTGCGAGGCGCACTCCAAGACGCCTGTCGTCGTCGTCGGCGGCCAGGAGCAGCGGTTCTGCCAGCAATGCAGCAGGTCAGGAACCATCGAATCCGTTAACAACGTGATTTAGATACTCCATTACACAAGAAATGTTTGTTGATGAGGTCATTTGTTAATAATTGTGTGTGCTTGGTCCCCATTTGGTTTCTAATCGGGGAATTAGGGGGTGGCGGCATTTGGTGCTTACTTTGGGGGTAGGCGTTGTGAGGATTCATTTGAGGGGAAAATTTTAGGTCCTCAGCTAGCTGGCTAAACAATTGGGTTGGTAATTTGGTGGCATTTTGGATCTGATGGCGTGGATTATTTAATTTCTCCGATGCTACTTGTCGACGATTAAACAATTGGGTTGGTAATTTAGTGGCTTTTAGGGTCTGATGATGCAGATTATTTAATCTCGTCGATACTATTTAACAAAGTTGTTGGTGTAGACAACTGACTTGTTTGTGTAGGGTTTAGTTTTTTTTCTATGGGATAATCAGTATTGCGCATAATCTTTCTTATGATTGAGCAAGTGTGGAAGGTTCTGCAGCTTCATGCTCAGAGTAGAAGACCATGACAAGTTGCAACGTTCTACAATCTGTTGTCTTCCTGAGAAACTGAATAGAAAGCTTTTTCAGTTCACAAGATCTGATTGGAAAAATATGGTAAGGTTATTGTGTAGTATTGGTTGCAGTGCTCAAACTCAGCATAGAGGTTATTTCATGGGTTATTTTTGAAGAATGGGCGATAGCTTGCTTTGGTTGATTGCCTTTCCTCAAGGGGATATTTTCTTGTCCCTGTTTCCCTACTCTATTACTACATACTAAACTGTTGTGGAATTGCTTGACAGGAGGAGTCAAAAAAGGATAAAAAAGATGACCTGAACATATTTTTGGGTGGAATTATTTGGTTTCTGAAAATGTTTGGAGTTTTTTTAATTGACTGAGAGGAGTGAATCCTACTAAAATTAGTATAAAATTTTAGTAAAAGTACACTATGAAGGGACATAATCCTAGAGGCTCAGAGGAGCAAATTATGCCCATTTGACTGCACCATGATTGAGAGTTACAATGAAAAGATCCAGGATAACATGCACTGTCTAATTTCCACCCTGATCTCAGAGATAAGTCTTTGAAATATTGGTGAAGTAGACTCTCTTCGGAATAAATAGGTGATTCTTATCCTCTGAAGACAGTAGTATTTCTCAAGCTCTAAATTAAGCAGTAACATAGAATGATAAGTGCAACTATGTCTCAAAAGATATCTTGCAACTTAAAATTTTGGTTCCAGAACTATACATTTCAAGATGTAGAAAAATAAGTGATGTACGTTCTTTCTTCTAAGAATATGCTCAAAACTATACCACTGTCATTTGGTTCATGGAAAATGAAGGAAACGAATTGTAAGTGGAAGATGAGAATTGAGAAGAGAACCTATTGTGTTTGTTTACTGGGAATGGGAGTTGAGGGTTTGATTAGGAATGATAGCTGGATTGAGTAAAAAAGTTAGGCATTGCCTTGTGTATCCTATTTTTATTCTCTTGTTATGAAAAGGGCATTGTAGTCATCAGTATTGTTGAGGTGTTTGTTTTGACAAACGGGTTGGTAATAGGATCATCCAATCTGAACTTAACCTTCTTGTTTGGCTTGATGAATGGAATAAATTAGTCCATTAGACCATTACCATACCATTTCACATGGCACAACACCAATAAAAGATGAGGGATGTGTTATGAATATTGTGTGTATATTGAAGAGGGAATAATATAATTTCTATTCTATCTCTAATACTTTTAACACCCCCTCAAATGTAAAGCATATGCAATAACATTGTATTTGAAAAGGGTTGTCGCTAAAATAGTAAAAATATGAAGTCTGAGTCTTAATAATGTCGTCGTAACGTGCGACTCTTGAAAAAACTGTCAAATCAAGCTAAAGAGGAATAGATAGTAGCATGGCGGCGCAGATCGAAGCCTAAAACTAGGTCTTAATCTTGTACACTCACTTGCACGTGATAGGGTGAATATGCACAGGTGTTGGTACAATATTCCAAGTCTCAGTACGCCGAAGAGTATCAAACTCCTCTGCCATAGCGAGCTGCCTCACGATAAGAACTAGGCTCAATGACAATATGAGCTATCGAAGTAAAACCAAGACGATCAAGAGGTCAAAGGGATGCTTAGTCATGAATGGAGTAACAAGCATCATCATAAGGTGTCAGTGTCGGCAAAATACCAGGAGAGGAGGCTAGTGAAGGATGAGGACGCTTGGAGTAGTTAACACCAGCGAAACGAAATGGTGGTGTTGTAGGAACAAGAAGCGGTGCTACAGGAGGCAACATAGAAGGCGGGGGTACAGAAGGAACTGCTAGTGATAGACAAGGGGAAGGCTGTGACTGTGGAGAAATGAGTGAAGAGTTAGAGAACCATGAGATTGTCTCATCGGTGGAAATAGGACAAGGAGCTGAATCTCGATATAAAGGTTGCGATTCATCAAAGATAACGTCTCGTGAGATCCTATTCCGTCGAGTAGAAGGATTATAGTAGCGATAACCCTTATGCTCAGAACTATAACTAAGAAACACACACTCAACTAACTGAGACGATAGTTTGGTGCGCTCACAAGGTTGCAGCAGGACAAAATAGGTGCAGACAAAAACACGAAGGTGAGTATACTGAGGGGCTTGAGAGTAGAGACGTTCTATAGGACTAATATCCTTAAGAGCAGTGGAAGGCTGCAAATTGATGAGATATGTAGCTGTAGAAAAAAACTCGGTCCAGAATTGTGATGGAACGTGAGTGGTAAGGAGAAGAATGCAGACAGTCTCAATCAGATGATGTTTGCGCTCAACAACCCTATTCTAAGTATGGGCACCAGGACAAGAAGATATGTAAAGAGTGCCTTGCTCAAAAAAACTGTCTAAAAATGTTAGAATGGTATTCGCCAACAAAATCACAATGAAAAATACGGATAGAAGACTCAAACTGAGTATGTACCATCGTTGCCAAGCTACGATAGATCGCAAGAAACTGACCACGATTAGACATCAATAAAAATCACATAGAATTTATACTCGTCTTTAGAGATTATAGGCGCAGGTCCCCATACATCTGAATGAACTAAATCAAAATGACGAGAAGACAAGGATTTACTAGAATGATAAGGAAGTTGTAGCTGTTTGCCTAGCTTACAACCTTGACAAAATCACAAAATATGGTCGTGTCAACAGTAACATGCCTAAGAGCACCTTGACAAACTAATGAAGAAAGGTGGGACTCACACAGGTGACCTAAACGGTGATGTTACTGTGCAAAAACTCCAAAGGTTGTGGCAACAGTGGTGGTGGAGGTAGACGTAGAGCTGATAGCAGCAACTGAGGTGGACAGAAGGTGGAGGTGGTCGAGGATGTAGACCCTGACGATCCCAATGGCGCTGGTCAGTCCCATGTATTGTCCCTGTCTGTTGATGTTAGATGAAATAGGAGTGGGTCACTACCAACTCTACAACCGAGATCGGTGAGCTGACGTACTGAGAAGTTGCATGGTAAAGCTGGGGAACATGGGAAATAGCTGGAACGGAAAAGTCATTGTACAAAAGAGTGCCCTGACAGATAGGATTACCTTCAGCTGTCTGAACAGAGATAGGAAAAACATAAGGTCCTACTGAAGTGAGATGTGGAGTCCATGTGGAAAGAGGCACCAGAGTCTAGAACACAAAAGGTACCTGGAGGAGACTTCTAAGCTAGACTAGTAGAACCTACTGAGTTGTGACAAAGCTGCTGAAGAAGAGCCTGATAGAGCTGCTGAATAGAGTCACCTCGTTGAGAACCTGATGTACTGGATTGTCCTCTTGTAGAGGAAGGGCCTTCCTGTCTCCCTTGGATCATTGACCCCCACATGCTTTATTCTGCCTTTTTCGCATCACACAACTCTGGTAGTTGTGCTCGAAGTTATTGCAAAAATTGCACTAAACCCCAGTTGGTACGAAAACAGGAGCAAAAACAAGCGCCTAAGGAGAAACTATAGTCGAAGTAGAAACCAGGACTATAGTCGAAGAATGGGCAGCACACACAGTTGGAATAAACTACGATGCTAATCCGCGGCGAAGCTCCTTAGTACGCAGCGTCAAAAGGGCCTAAGTGATGGTTGGTCGAGGCGAGCGGCTTGACAGTTGAGCCCTGATAGGCTCAAATTCTGGGCGAAGACAGCAAATGAAGTCGTAAAGGCGAAGGCGGTCATGATCCGTTTTCTGCACCTTATGATACTACTGGCAAAGCGGAGAGGCTAGCTCATCTAGCTAGTACCAAAGACTGGCCATGGCTCGATAGAAGTTGTCGATGGAGGAATCCTTCTGGCGAAGTGTCTCTAGCTCACGTTGAAACAAAAAGAACTGAGCGTCGTTACTCTGCTAGTATAGCTCACGCAAGTACTCCCATATCTGATGAGTAGAACACAGACCAACAACATCCGGCTGGATGAAGTCGTTGACATTGACGCATACTGAAAGGCCTTATCAGCAGTAGCCTCTATCTCCTTGGTGGTCTCATCTTCTGTAGTAGGTGTAGAAGTAGGCTACCTGGGAGGAGGCTGAACCGGCGATGGCAAACAAGATCGTGCACTAGTGACATGCCTCCAGAGGCGGAGAGCATCGAGCATGATCTCTAGCTTTGTTTTCGAGAATAGGATCACAACTGATAGAATGGAAGTCATCGGTAGGCTACGCTGGACGGCGTGGTGACCAAGGCAACAATGTCTAGCAGGCAGCGCTGGACAGCGCGGTGGTTAGATTGACGTGAAAGTTTTTTGTTTTGCTTTTTTTTTGGAAATTAGGATCTTTTATAGAAACCCGATCCGGTTTCTAAAAGAAAAAACAGTTGGTAGTTCTTGTCCGATCGATTCAATTGCGAAGATAGCGTTGGCGGCAACAGTGGTGGACGCGGCGGGGGTGTCAATGGCCGAAACTGTGAGGCAGCAGTGTGAGGCCCACGTTGCCTAGCTTCTTGGCCACAAGGACGGTTGGCTTCTCTAGGACGGCGACGGCCGTGGATGACAGTGGCTGAGGCGGAGACTACGGTGGCTAGGCGTCGGAGCGAGGTGGCGGCGGCTGGTCCCCACGGACGTGAGGTGGCAGTTGGTCGAGGTGGCCGGGAAACGTGGCTTGGTAGCGGCAGATTGAGGCGGCCATGAACCACGGCATGGCGGCAGCGGTTGGGAACAGTGGCAGCGGCGACGACGGTGGGATGGCAGCGGAATGAGCTAGATTAGTGCCCTACCTTTGATACCATGTTAAGAATATTGTGTGTGTATTCATAAGACCCAATAGATAGTATATATAGATGCTACAAGGGGGAATATTATAAGGGAATATGCCCTTCACATATAAGAAAATACAAAGGAATACGTCTATTTCCTATTCTACCGCCTACCACAAAAGAATTCATTTTCCAATAAAGGCCTGAGACTTCCAAGCACACCTTCACAGCAAAGAAGAAACTATTTGCTCCCACAATCCTCATAATATTCTTGCACCTCAAATCTTACTCCATAATCTAGCTTTATTATACCATAGCCCTTGCCCTTGCTTTGTTCTTTTCTCTAGTGTTGGCTTTAACTATGACACTACACATGATAGTAGGCATGCTTGTTAAAGCTAAACTCAACTCTTAGTATGACCAAATATACATGTTTCCATTGGTTTATAGACTATAGTTCCATGCCAATCAAAGTATCAAACCACCACTGCTAAGTAGTCAGCTTATGTTTTCTATCTTCCATCATCTTTAGAATTGTCCACGAAGCATATTTGCCTGTGAAATCCTAACAAAACAGTGGTATATATAGCAGGCCATGTTCGCAAACATAAGCCAGTGATATTATTTTTCTTTGTTTAAGCAATACTTCTTATATCGGAAATAGATGGTTGTTTAGGGGGTAGCTACCCACCCCACACACCGCCACCGCCGGTGAGCCCCTCCCCATGCGCCGCCGTGCACATCTATACATGGTTGCTGCCACTGTGCTCGGCCCCCATGTGCTTCCTCTGGCGTGCTCTCCGGCAGGTGCTATTAGATCGGACCTTGATCGCAAGGTTAGGTCCATCCGGGTTTACTTCCCGGACCACAGGTCTAAATGGGCTGAACACAACTAAACCCACGGAGCAACATACTTATAAGTGGTATTAGGCCTTCTCCCCTCAAAAGATTAGTCTCATGGGTGGGGGCTTCCTCATACTTATAAGTTGTGCTTTCTGCTCTCCCACAACCAATGTGGGATTATTCCTAACAATCTCCCTCTCACACATTGGTTGGGCACTTCTACAACCATGATGTCTAAGGAGATATTAGGCGTCTGGGTTCTGATACCACTTGTTAGATCGGACCCTGACCGCAAGTTTAGGTCCAACCGGGTTTACTTCCCGGACCACATGTCTAAATGGGCTGAACACAACTAAGCCCACGGAGCAACACATTTATAAGTGGTATTACGCCTTCTCCCCCCAAAAGACTAGTCCTATGAGTGGGGGCTCTCTCACACTTATAAGTTGTGCTTTCTACTCTCCCACAACCAATGTGGGATTATTCCTAACAATGTCGAGCAGTAATTTGTAGTAGTCCAGTGAATTGAGGAGTCCAGGAAGTAGTAGTCCTTTTCAATGTATGCATGAGTAATTAGGGAGTCCAATAGTAGGAGCTGCTGTCTTCTCCTGTGTGTGTTTTTCCCCATGCGTTCTATTTGCTATCAAGTGTGCACGTGAGTTCGCATGTGTTATCTTCCACCTCAAACAAGTGTGTTGCAGGAAGCTAACTATATTGCAGGAAGCTGGGCCAACAAATTGGTATAAGAGCCATGCCGAGGACAAGATCGATGTCGCCGTCGGGTCGCGCCATCGTCACCGGCAGTGGTCCGTCGAGGGTACCGGGAAGAGAAAGCAGCGTCTCTCTTCAATACCCCATGCTGAACAAGAGCAACTACGCTGTATGGGCAATCAATATGAAGGTGTTCATGAAGGCCCAAGGCGTTTGGGAAGTTGTGGTGGCCGACGACGTTGATGAGCGCAAAGATCAGATGGCCCTTGCGGCCATCTTTTAAGGAGTCCCGGAGGAGACCCTCCTCCTCGCCGAAAAGGAGACGGCGAAAACTGTGTGGGACACGCTCAAGATGATGTACGTCGGCGCCGACCGTGTCAAGGAGGTGTGCGTGCAGACCCTTAGGAGTGAAATCGAGGGTTTGCGCATGAAGGAAACGGAGTCGGTGGACTACTTCGCCGTGAGATTGACGACTCTCGTCAACCAGATCTGCAGTCTTGACGACACAATGGAAGAAAGCTACGTCGTGAAGAAGCTTCTCCGTGCCGTCCCGAACAAGTACCTACAGATTGTCTCAACTATTGAGCAATTTGGGGACTTGAAGAAAATAACGGTAGAAGAAGCGATTGACCGTCTCAAGGCGTATGAGGAGCGTCTACGCGTTCCGGGCGACAACAACAACGACGAACATCTTCTCACACGGGCAGAGTGGGAGGCCCGATCGTTGAAGCGCGAAGATGGCGGTTCCGACGGCAATGGTGGCCGAAGCCGTAGGAATCGCAAATTTGACAAGGCTAAAGTAAGAGGCTACGGTTGCAATAATTATAGACACTTTACTTCAGAATGCCAGGAGTCAAACAAGAGGGAGAAAACGCAGGCATATCTCATCGAAGCGGATGTTGATGATGAACCGACACTGCTGTGAGCGCGTCAGGATTAGGGGGAGAAATGTTGACATAATCCTACGCGCTGGCTTCTTTTCCTCGTGTCTGTTGAGATTCGTTTGAATCGGTCAGTTTGTTAGAGTCTGTTAGTGTCGTAACGTTGCATTCTTACTATAAATAAGAACTCACAATGAACGAATGGAGCAGCTCTTAGGCAGCAGTTCCGCAACGGAAGAGCAAGCAGTAGTTTGTAGTAGTCCAGTGAATTGAGTCCAGGAAGTAGTAGTCCTTTTCAATGTATGCATGAGTAATTAGGGAGTCCAATAGTAGGAGCTGCTATCTTCTCCTGTGTGTGTTTTTCCCTATGCGTTCTATTTGCTATCAAGTGTGCACGTGAGTTCACGTGTGTTATCTTCCACCTCAAACAAGTGTGTGGATTATTCCTAACAGGCGCTTCCGCCACTAGAGGGAAACATAGATGGCAGGATGGGGGATGGGAAGGGTGCGCATCCCCATCCAAAAACAAATGGTGGATGCCATGTGAGTAGCTATCCTTGGCTGCAAATCCACACTATTGTGGTTGCTTCAAGCTTTGCTGAATTTTCTTTTGTGAATCCTAAATGACAGAGGAGAGCTTGTTAGATCCGGACCCTAGCCGCATACTTAGGTCCAACCGGGTTTATTCCTCAGGCCACAGGTCCAAATGGGCTGAACACAACTAAGCCCACGGAGCAACGGAGCAACAACCTTATAAGTGGTATTGAGCTTTCTCCCCTCAAAAGACTAGTTTAATGGGTGAGGGCTTCCTCACACTTATAAGTTGTATTTTCTCCTCTCCCACAACCAATGTGGGATTATTCCTAACAATCTCCCCCTCACACATTGATTGGGCACATTTGCAACCATGAGGTTTAAAGAGATATTAGACGCCTGGGCTCTGATACCACTTGTTAGATCAGGACACTGGTCGCATGCTTAGATCCAACCGGGTTTACTCCCCAGGCCACAGGTCCAAATGGGCTGAACACAACTAAGCCTACGGAGTAACGGAGCAACAATCTTATAAGTGGTATTTGGCCTTCTCCTCCTAAAAGACTAGTTCAATGGATGAGGGCTCTCTCACACTTATAAGTTGTGTTTTCTCCTCTCCCACAACCAATATGGGATTATTCCTAACAGAGCTGTGAAAACAAAACTCTGGGTTGGAGTTAAAATTTGTGGTACTAGTTCAAAACACTTGTAATGAAAAAGGTAGGGTCATGTAACATCATTCTCTACTTGCAGGTTTCACATGCTGGCCGAGTTTGATGAGGGAAAAAGAAGTTGCCGGAAACGTCTGGATGGCCATAACAGGCGTAGAAGAAAGCCACAACATGATGCAATGAACCCTAGGAGTTTCTTTCCATATCGCCAAGGTTTGTACGTTCCAACTTATGTTCAATATCTTGGTAATTTAGTGAACCTATTCCTAGGTGCTTAGTAATTCCGTTTGGATACCATGTTACCATCTCTATAGATAGCCTTTGTTAATTGTTGGCTCTCTTGGTTAACGATAGTAACATACTACATCTATCAGTGTGCCTACTTTTTCACAGGAAAAAAAAAGTAGGAAAAAATGTCTGTATTATTCATTTAGCGCTGTCTTTGTTATGTGCTCTTTCGCTAGTGCTATTACTTCTCCTTCAAGTGCTTGTACGACCAATATCTTCAACATATTTTCTGAAATAAAAAACATTTTCTCTTTGCAGTGAATCAAATTTCACTCCACCGGCAAACATTTCCAATAGCCTATCAGAATGCTGACTCCTCCATGCACCCGCTCGATCATCAGCCACGCTTCTCCATCTCATTCTCAGGAACCTTCAAAGTACCGAAGCACTTCCCCTTCTTGCAGGACAGCAGCAGCATCCTCAGCACAGCCCGCTCCGCTCTCCTGCAGCCCTTCCCTTCTGCTGAAGACGGCAGCAGCAGCACCACCAGCAGCACATGCAACGGTCTGTCCCATGCACTGGACCCTGAGTGTGTTCTCTCTCTTCTGTCATCATCTCTGCATCCCTCTCCTGCCGGCATCCCCAGTGCAACAGTTCCAGCACAGGTTGCTTCTTCGCTCACTAGGATTGCTGCCGCGTCGCAAGCTGCAACTACTGCGTTTGCACCAGATGGAGCTGGTGGTGGTGACCATGTGTTGGTTCCTGGTGCTATGTTTGAAGATCCTTCACAGGCGCTGCCATTCTCTTGGCAGGTGTAGAGCAGGGTTGTGATTTGCTGTGCTCTTTTTTGCTGCTGGGTGCTGAATTGCTGGTGACAATTACTGAGGCTCGTTGGTGCTTGTGCACCTGCAGAATCAGCTTGGTGACAATTGTAGATAAGTAACAGCACAAGTCCACTGGTTGATGATGGTGGTGGTTGTGCAGATTGTTTAGCTGATTAATTGTGCTATGCTCATAATTACGTACATGTCCATGCTTTCTTTAGCAGCATCTCCATGTTTACACTTAGTCGTCTACAGTGCAGTTGAACATTTCCACGTTCTTGAGCCAGGTTAATGCTGAGTCGTCTATAGTGCAGGTTAACATTTCCACGTTAAGGATGAGGTTGTTAACCAGGAAAGGGATCTTCTGCTGTCTATAGTGCAGTTGAACATTTCCAAGTTCTTGAGACGTCTAATCCAGAATCAATGCACGATATCATGCTTAGCTGAAGTCGATTTATGTGAGAAATACGGTATGTTCTTTTGGATTGCGGCTTATAGTTTATAATTATAATTTATTAGTTTAATAAGTAGTGATTACCGAAAGAAACTGAAATAAAAACCGGTTGAAAAACAAAAAAGAACAGGCCATAGAAATACCAACTTGCAGTCCTACTCTCAGTGCTTCTCGGATGTATGCATGGGAGCTATTCTCTTGCATGAAAGATTTTTGTAGGACCAAAAGGTAATAGATAGGGTGAATGTCGATCAAAATTTTCCTAAGTATTCTTGATCTGTTTTCTCGAATAACTATAGAGTTATAGATAATAAGATCCATAGCTAAAAGCCCAAATCAAAATGCTTAAGAAAGCAAACTTTGAAGAATTTCCAATTATTGGTGGTCTGATCGGCTATCTGGGCGGTCTAACCGCCAGCTCCTGGCCGCTTTGATCGGTCCCAGGAGAGCAGAGCGCTCTAACTAGGAATTTAATTGGGAATTCAACCGGAGACACCTCACTTTTAGTGCAACTCCCAAATTACAAATCCAATTGTTATGAAAATTTGTACTTACCTTTCTTAAGGTCTTAGGAACATATTTCATCTATAGATCACAAAAATTCTTGTCAAAGTTTAGACCTTTTTCAGATTTAAGTAAGATTGCACTAAAACTAGGTAAAATACAAAAATAGTGAATATGACTTGCTCGTGGGTAAGAATATGGCTCTAAATGTATTCTTACATATGACAGTAAGCAAGAACACCAAAGAAATCAAGCCAAAAACTCTTAAATCAAGAGATTACTCGTGACAGTCAAATCTAAGCAAAATCAGTTTCTTCATGAACTTACCAACCGAGCACCTTGATGGATGAAGATTGAATTCTAGATGTTATCTTCATCTCTTACACATTCTTAGCTTAACAAGATCAAGAAGAAGAGAGAGAATAGCAAAAATCAACCAAATTAAGAGCAAATCAATTAAGATAAGATGAATCCGTGAGAGATGAATAAAAATGGATATATTGTTACTTAAGAATGAATATTTTATAGCTACTTCACCTAGAGGACAAGAGAGCACACAACAACACTCAAATTCTCTCAAACACTAACTCTAAAATACTTCATCACATGAGAGGATGGTTGGATGGATAACTAGCATGTATCCATTCCAACCCGTTAAATAGATAAGCTAGCTAGCTCTATCTAATCTTTAGTAGATACTATCTACTTACCACATATGGAGGAAACCTGATAACTCTCATATGGGTTTTAACTCACACAATATATTTATGCACGTTTTTCAAAGCGCATAAATCCAAATCCATTAAGTCTTTAGCCTTGATGCAACTTAATCTTCTCAACTTCTCTGTGACCTAAACCGCTCTCTCAAGCACCGTAATTTTGATCCGATGTAGTTTCCGGTATTCTGGTTAAACTAAAGGGTAGGGATCTATTTATAGATTACACTTCCCGATGTTACAAAGTGATCTACTTGTTTTCGATACGCCGTGAGACCCCTGAATCGTGTCACCAACCACGATCAAACATACTAGTTTTATAAGTCTAAAATATATTAGTCCCTAACACACATGTGTGAGTCATGCGTCATGATCAAATAGTTTACGAGATTAATTCTAATTTAATCATGTGGGTCAATAACCCACAGAATCGATCCTGCAAAACATACTCAGCTATTTCGCTTTGTGCTATACCCGGGTTAAACGTATGCATACATATTAAATTACAATCGACTCGGTCTCAATAAATATATCTACCATATTTCAGCACGACCAATAATCACAATAAATATTGAAAACTACATAAAAATCCTAAAAAAACAAGAGACGTCAAAGATCATGTGTACATGAAACTATAGCTGAGAAAACAGTAAATGATCAACCGAAGTGCCCAAAGGACATCGTCGTCGTCGTCATCAACATATTATTCCCCTAGTACGTATACCATGCATGCAAATCAACAACAATGAACATGAAACACAAGCATATTTCCTCCACGGTACCTAACTCGTCAGAGAGGAAGCCCGAAGCCGGCTACAGCGCCGGCACTCCACGCTGCCGTCCACCGACGGCCGCTGATCAACCGAGGTACATGTGGACGCCGACGGTGAGGAGGAAGATGGCGATGAGGGCGAAGTAGATGATGGGAGAGGCCGCTGGTCTGGAAGTTGCCGAACTCGATGATCCTACACTTGCCTGTGATCTGGAACAGCAAGCCCGGGGAGAGGAGGATGAACAGCACCAGCCCTATGAACATTGGGCCCCAGTCAGCCATATCCTCTCTCTCTGACACAGGAGTGATCTGTCCACGGCAGCAGCAGCTAGCTAGCCTTGATTTCTGTGCCTCACTCACGTTGTGATTATGCTTATGTTTCTTTTGTTGTAGGACCAGTGGAGTCTCGAGTGGCAAGAGGGGTGAGAGTTTACATGAACTATTCTTTGGGATTGTTACTTATAGTTTTTAGTTGAAAATTTTAAATTATAGGTGTTTGAAAGAGAGAGACGCTCTATTTTAACCGATTTAGATAAAGTTGCTATAGTGTTTACTACTATCGATTTATAGACCCTATTTTAAATAGATACTTTGTTTAAAAGCTAGCTACCGTAAAAAAGCTAAAAGACAGTAGCTGAGAAGCACGGGACCTTCTGGTGAGGGAATAGGTAGAGGAGAGGGCAAATGGGGATCGAGGTGGGTGTAGGAGAGAAGCAGGCTGATCGTCTATGGTGTGGATGATTGATTAGGGCGTGGGGGTTTGCCAAGTGATGCTGGAAGTATATTTCAGTACATGTGTGTTGCCATCGCGCGCATGTTGTGCGGTTTGTTCTATTTAGCTGCTGATTTTTCACTAAAAGTTGATTGTGAGTATACGGATGTGTGATTCTTAATTAGCATGTTAGTATCTAGCTATACGAGATTGTAGATGACATTAGCTAGATTACATATGTAATTATGAGCACTCTATTTGTGCTCTACTATTCTGCAACAAAAAAATTACATAGAGTGTGAGACCATGTGTTGGAAAAGATTTGCAAAAGGCTTTAATTGCGTTCTTCTCATTCAAGGAAAAGATTTACAAAAGACTTTAATTATGTTGGCTTCTATTCACCATCTTTAGTCGTCATTTTCGGTCCTACGCAGAGCATGCTCAATCAGAAATGAGCTAATATACCCTCTGGGGATTAGAATGACCTGTTGTAAGTAGAGACTACTCCCCACCGCAGGTTATAATTGGGCAATGCAAAAATGCCTTGTGCAATTTTAAACGACCAATTAACCTACAAGAAAAGCGCGGGAGTTCGCTAGGCCCGCACGCTGTGTACATTCCGTCCCATTTCCTAGCCTTCTCCCGGCCGTCCACAGCAATGGCCGGCCAGTCACCGCCAAGGCGGACAATGTCGATGGGAGGCGGCTCCCTGGGGCGGCGCATGGCCGCCGGCGACGCCTCCGGCATCAGCCCCAAGCCAGCGCTCTCTCGGTCCATGTATCCCCTGTTTCTTTCCCGCGCCTTTGGTTTCCGATCACCTGTTGGATGGATGCAGCATTGGTTTGTGGTGACGCGTGCAGGACCATGGGCAGCGACCGCACGGTGAAGCGGCTGCGCCTGTCCAAGGCGCTGACGGTGCCGGAGAGCACCACCGTGCTGGAGACGTGCCGGCGGATGGCCGCGCGAAGGGTTGACGCCGCGCTGCTCACCGACTCCAACGCCCTGCTTTGCGGCATCCTCACCGACAAGGTCCGTGCAATTTCTTCCTTGATATGCCAAATCGCCAATCTCTTGCTGTTCCTCTGGAATCATCACAAGATCGAGCGAATTACAAATTTATTTGCTGCTATACATATACATAGGACATCGCTACGAGGGTGATCGCGCGCGAGCTCAAGATCGACGACACGCCGGTCTGGAAGGTCATGACGAGGCACCCGGTCTTCGTCCTCTCCGACACGCTCGCCGTCGAAGCGCTGCAGAAGATGGTCCAAGGTCGAGGAGCCTCCTTTGCGTCTGCCAGTTTCTGAATTGGGGAGCTGGCTATATATAAAGATCAGTGTTTCTTGTACGTTTCAGGCAAGTTCAGGCACTTGCCGGTGGTGGAGAACGGCGAGGTGATCGCCATGCTCGACATCACCAAGTGCCTCTACGACGCCATCTCGAGGATGGAGAGGGCGTCGGAGAAGGGCAAGGCGGCGACCGCCAGCGCGGTCGATGGCGGCGACAAGTATCATTGGGGAAGTAGCGCTGGCAATCCTAATCCTACTTCGGGTGCGTTGATCTCGATCACATTTTCCAACAGAAAGGCATAAGATTAAGCAACGCATGGGGGAATAATCGTCTTGTTTTGCAGGTAATCCGAACCCGAATTCCTTGATAGAAGCTCTCAAGGAGCAAATGTTCAGGCCGTCCTTGTCGACAATTGCCACCGCAGACTCAACGTTTGTTCATGAGCCCTTCCTTCCACTTTGTTGTTCTCTTTACTCTAATTTATCCAAGATATGCTTACTAATGTGCCAACTCTGTCCGTCGATGATCGATCGATAGGGTTGTCATCGTATCGCCGGCCGATTCGGTGCTCGCGGCGACCAAGAAGATGCTCGAAGCGCATGCGAGCTCGGCCGTCGTGGCCGTCAGGAATAAGGCTCAGGGCATCGTGACGTACGTGAGCTTTGCTTATTGCTGCCCTGCCGTTCCCGTGCTCTTTTGCTGTGTCAGTCGATCATTTCCTAATCTTTTCTGTTGGCAACAAATAACTGGCAGCTCGAGGGACATCTTGATGCGCATGATCGCCAAGAATCTACCTGCGGACTCGACCCCTGTTGAGAAGGTAGGGATCTGATCGCGCTATTAAGTTTCGTGCACCGACTAGGGATGGCAACGGGGCGGGGGAAGCCTCAGCGGCCCCGCGAGCCGGCCCCCCGCCCCGCCCCGTTAAGCTTCGCAGGGGCAGAAGTCCCCCCCATCCCTGGTCCCCGCGGGGATCCGATCCCCACGGGGTCCCTACGGAGGATAAAAAAGATTAAATTTATTTTTTAAAAATAATAATTTAACTTTATTTATTAATTTATAATTAGTTAAGCATATTTTTTAAAAAATATAGTTTCAAAATATATATTCTAACATATAAATTCAAATTTTAGTCTAAATATATAAGAAAAAAATACAATCTTTTATATTAAAAAAATTATAATCTATTATTAAATATATTTATTTTATTTTTGTTAGATCCCCGTGGGGCCCCGCGGGGCGAGGATGACCCCCATCCCCACCTCGCTAGCATAGCGGGGCCCGACCCCGTTCCCCCCACAGGGGATATTAGCCCTCGCCCCTGCCCACCATGGGGATATTCCCCCTGGGGCCCGCCCCTGCGGGGGAATTGCCATCCCTAGCACCGACCAGTACTCCACGCAAGTCCCACAGTTTCTTACAAGTGTCAAGGAAAAACAGACAATCTACTCATGGTTAATTCTAGAACGATCCATGTACGTGAATTGATGCAAATATATATGATTCAACAGGTCATGACTCTCGATCCTGAATGTGCGACCGTCGACACGCCTATACTCGATGCTCTCCGGACCATGCAAGAGCGCAAATTCTTGCATCTTCCCGTGATGGACAGAGGTAGATAGACTAAAAAAATTTTAAAGAAATGAGCAGCAAATATGATATGACTTGACCATCTTGTCATTTTTTGGTTTTCGGCCCGTCTGTTTTGCAACAGATGGCTCCATCGTCTCCATCGTCGACGTGATCGACATCACACACGCGGCAATCTCCGTCGTAAGTCGTCGATCCGCCATACGATCTGTTACGCTAACTGCACGTTTCCTGAAAGCAGATAGGTTCAGATTGTTGAGATGTCTCCTGCTGAATGCAAATGCGTCGTCGGGTAGGTTGAGAGCGGCGGCGGCGGGGTTGGGAACGACGGTGCGGCGATCTCCATGATCCAGAGGTTCTGGGACTCCGCCATGGCCTTGGGCCCCCTGGACGACGAGACCGACACCCACTCCCAGACGAGGTTGCAGGATTCCAGATTTGTTTTTCCATCATGCACGAGTGTTGACGAATAACCTCCTTCGTGCTCCATCTTTTTTGATCGAGCAGTGAGGCATCGAGGTCCCAGATGATGTCTGAAGTTCACCACGAGGCACCGTTCCCGTTGTCATTCTCGTTCAAGCTCCAAGACAGACGGGGACGGATGCACCGGTTCATCTGTGGTATATACTACAGTGATTTCTGCTACTACATATTGCACCTGTAGCCCGTCCGACAAACTGATACTTTTGTTGCAGAGGTGCAGAGCTTGACGCCTCTGGTCACCTGCATTCTCCAGAGGCTCGGCGCCGACATCAACCCCGACCGCCTGCCTCAAATTTTGGTAAATAATCGATGTGATTCGTGCCATGGTTCAGTGGAATAAACTTTACATAACGCATGCGGTGATGCTGCGAGTGAGTTAAGCTGAAACTGATGCGTCGTGTGCAGTACGAAGACGAAGACCGGGACAAGGTGGTGCTCGCGTCGGACGACGACCTCACGGCGGCGGTGGACCATGCGAGGCTGGCCGGATGGAAGGCATGCACGAGCACGGCGGCCCGACGTTAGTGTTTCTCAGCCATGCGACGCGCGTGTTTGATTAATTTTGTCTGTGTAGGATCTGAAGTTGTTTCTGGACTACTCCGGCACCACCGGCCGTAGGAGAAACGTGGCTTCCGGCGGCGGCAAGGTGGTGGACCTTTCGAGCCGAGACGCATGGGCGGCGGCGTACAGCGGCGTGGCCGCCGGCGCTGCGCTGGTCACCGGCCTCGGGGTGATGGCCTACCTGCGAAGAGCCGGCTAAGCAAGCTTGTAAACCGACGTGAGATGTTTTTTTTGGAATTTTAATTTAATTTGCACGGTCAAGTTTGAAGTTTTCAGAGTGATTTGACACACGAGGATCGACTGGGCCGGGCCAGGTTGGCAAAAAAAGAAATCTACTGAAGGCAAAGCTGGGATGGGTCGAACCAATCCTAATAGAATGTTGGGAACTTGGAATTCATTCAGTTTGAGCACAAAACCAACATGAACTGTTGCTAATAATGCATAGAAAAAATGGGAATATAAATTTTTACGTGAAAAACTCTTACGAAAAAAAACCATGAACCCTCGAAGGTAAATTATTATAATGATGAGATATTACAATGAAGCGCTTACTTTTCCTATAGACTACTGGGTACATATATAGGACGAGAGAAACGAGTCTCACACGGAGCGAAAATCGAATCAGAGTCGATTGCTAAACATTGACACCACGTCTGATACAAACCTGTGCATGCACCTATCATGGCACGTCTAACATATGTCGATGAAATGTTCTACACGGATACGGTACGAAATCAGATCAACTTTTTAACAATCTTCGCCTTGAGTCGAATTCCCTCCAGTAATCGAAGAATATAATACTACTCTAATAAAAATCAGTACGTACACTTTGAGTACTGAAAGTCCAAAGGACTAGTGAGTAATACCAAATAAGTCAAAGTAAAGCTCAAACTTAGATGTAGAAACTGGCTTTGTTAACATATCAACTGGATTATTACGAGTACTTATCTTTCTAACTTTAATATCATCTTGAGTAATAACACATCGAATGTAGTGAAACCTAATATCAATATGCTTTGTTCTCTAATGGAATATTTGATTTTTTGTAAGACAAATAACACTCTGATTGTTACAAAATATTATAGTGTAAGATGTATTTCCACAAAGCTCATCAAATAAATCTCTTAGCCAAATGGTATCTTTACAAACTTTAGAAATAAACATACATTCAGCTTCTGTAGTAGACAAGGCAACGGTAGCGTGTAAACTTACTTTTCAGCTAACGGTACACCCTCCAACAATGAATACATAATCAGTGAGAGATCTTTTATCCAAATCTCCAGTAAAATCAGAATCCACATAACTAACAAGTCTATCTCTAGTCTTTTCAAACTGTAAACAAGCATTACATGTGCCTCACAAATATCTGAAAATCCATTGAACTGCTTTCCAATACTCTTTTTCAATATTAGCCATGTATTTACTAACCACACTTAATGATTGAGTTAAATCGGGGTGATAACATACTATGGCATAATAAGTGAACCAATTGCACCCGCATATGGGACTTTAGACATGTACTCAATCTCATTATTTGATTATGGATATGACACTGAAGAAAGTCTAAAATGTACAGTTAAGAGAGTACTCACTGGTTTAACCTTATGCATGTTGAAACGACGAAGAATTTTATCAATATACCCTTTTTGACTTAGGTATAATTTGTCAACTTGTTTGTTTCTGATAATTTTCACCCATCTAGGCACTTTGATAGCAAGTTCATAAAGTTTTTAAGTTTTGTTTGATTTTGACTTCATCAAGTGATTTCATGATCCGAGAGATTTCGGCTTGTTTTTCAGTGTTTTTGCTTGTTATAATATGTGGAAATACATCTACAGTCATTTTAACTATCTTTTACCCACGATCAAGTTATATTCACCATTTTCATATTTTGCCATGTTTTGGTGCAATCTTGCCTCAATTTGAAAAATGCCTGAACTTTGACATGGATTTCTATGATCTATAAATGAAATAGTTTTCTGAGACCTTGTGGAATGTGTGTGCAAAGTCTCACAACTTTTAGATCATTGGATGAAAAGTTACGTGGAAATTTGGATTCATTGATGGTTTTACTGTTCTTTTATCTAAAATTACTGTTCATAGCGATCAGACTAGCTCTGTATTGGAGGTCAGGCCTCCAGGGTTTGATTTTTTTCCAAAGTTTGATTTCTTGAGTGATTTGCATTGGATTTTTGGTTGTGGATCATATTCTCAATAGCTCTATAGTTACTTGAGAAAAAGATCTAGAATACTTGAAAGAAATTTTGGACAGCACCATTCACACCCCCCCCCCCCACGCGGTTGCTTTTCGGTCCTATAGAAAATTGTTACACAATTATCACATCCAGTAAATTTTTGACACAAATATCGATTCAGAGTAGAGAAGGCAGGAAAGAGCCGCAGTTATGTCATTACAATCACAGTGGTCTGAATAATGGAGAAAAATTCTTATGTGCTTCTGATATTCAAGCAATTTTAATCAGATACTGTTACACTTTTGTATACACCAAAAGAATATATGGTTCTGCTAGAACTATCGTGCATTTAAGCTAGTAACTATACCATCTCACCTGAATGAACATTTGGACCTGTTGAGATATCTGGAATCCCCAGAATTTCAGTCTACATGCCTGTGAGACCAGTCAAGTTTCTTTCTACTACAGCTGAACAGTTTTAAGTTTGAGAAGGCTTGTGTGATTGTGCAGCTGTGCTCATTGAATGAAGTTACCCACATGCTCAAGTGATACTTTTTATAGCTGGTTCAGATCGTGAATACTGTAACTGTAGAACTACTATAAAAATGGTAGCTAGTAAATTCAAAGCGGTCCAATTAAGCTCAGTCCCCAGATCCATCTCCACTCTTCAAATTGCTTTGCAAGGGTTTGAATGCTGCCAGAAGAACAGCAGCCTTGTTCGCCAGGAACCCTGCAGTGCCCACAAAGAGCTCGGTTGGCGTCAGTTTGAAGCTGTCACCACCAGCACCGTACTTCAATGCAACAGCGCCGGCAACCAGTACTAGGGACAATATCAACCATGGCCTCCTTATGCTGCTGAAGCCTTTTACTGAGGGCTGTGCACTGCCAGCTTCTGAAGGAGAACTAATTACCGGCAACCCATCCACAGACCTTTGTAGCAGCAGCAGATACAGGAATCCTCCAATCCCACCGACCAGGAATGAGTAGGCAGCACTGTCGTATGAAGCCAAGGTGAAAGCAGAGAAACCTGTTATCACGATAGCTACGTCGTAAAGCAGCAAAGATTGCTTGAGATTAGCATACTCTATCAGGCCATCCTCCTTCAATTCCATAATGCTTGAAGCTGTGCTTGTTGAGGATAACTGCCCCTCTTGAAGATCAGAAATGCTAATTCCTGACAGGTCGGTGACAGCCATAGGCTTTGCTTCCACTACTGAAGCTCCATCCTCTCCAAGCAGCGCATTGATTTTGTCGAACGTGTATTGTAAACCATAGAACTTGACCTCAAGTGTTCCCTCAAGATCTTTCGGTGTATTCAATGGTCCATGGATCACTTTAAAACTTAAACCATCTAATCTCCACGAACCTGACCTTCAAGGGTAAAATTAAGTAAGAGAAGGGAGGAAAACTCTCATCAGGTCGAGTTCATTACCGTTGAAGTATGCACATGAAACATATTTGCAGGAAACTACGTGCATAACATACCTGATTCAAGACCGATCCAGACTTCTTTAATTCTTTGCAATTTAGGACCTTTAAAGGTGACAACATCAATTGAACCACTTTGAAAGGGAAGCAATTGCTCTGCCCTTTTGCCTTGTGCAGGTTGGTCCCAAGAGATTGCTGGTACTCTTTGTAACAAGGAATCACCATCAACATCAATTAAACAGATTAAGATTGCCGAATTCTTATCTAGCAAAGAGGAGCTGAATTCTCTACTTGTGCTAAGCTCCAGCATATAGAATGCATCAGATTCTTCTAATCTGACTGTTGATATTTTCTCCTCAGGGACGCTACTGGGAAACGTATTTAGTTCAACTGTTGGCAGAAGACGAGAGGGCTTTACGGAGGCCATAGAATCTGCAGAATCAAATGAAGGTGGTAATTAAGTAATTGTATGGTCTAAAGGTAAACAAAAAAGGTTTAGGTTCTATCATAATTCACATCAAAATAGAGGACATCGATTTAATGTCAAGAACTACAAATGGAAAGTTGGTAATAAGATTCATCACAATAGAATGACAGGAAGGCATCATCAGAACATAAAAAAACTAGAGGCTCTTGAACGTTGCAGAAGCATTAGCTGCATATGCTTCCGGAAGTATGACTGAAAACAGGCACGCAGCTACGCAAGAGACTGCAACAAAAGTGAAGTCCTACAAATATGTGAATTATGCAATAAAATTTTGGAAGATTATATTGTTTCCAACAAAACTTCTGCAAATTTCCATCTTTCAAGACAGGCCGTAATACCAAGTAACCCACCTTGTAATGAAGAACTTCTTGCAAAAGACATCATCCGCTGATGTCTGTTTTGCATTCTGAGTTTCCTTCCAGTTGAGTGCATACGGAAACACACCCTGGAACTGTCATTCAGTGATAACCATCCTGATGGAAAATCAGAATGAACTGAAGGAGCAGGGTGGCCGGCACAAAGGATCACCATTTTCTGTTACAGAATGGGCAATGAATAGCATGCATTAGACAAAGTAAAATATTTTAAGGTTATTTGCAGAATATGATTAACAATTAGCAAACACACAAAAAAAATCAAGGGTAAGCATAAGTGCGTAACTGAGTACACCACAGTGCTGAAAGTTATTCATAAAGCATGACTACATCCACAGTAAGTGGAAACTAGTGAGAAAGCAATCAATTACTTTGTCTTCTGCAAGATCATCAAGGACTCCAAGATTGCGAATGGTCATCAGACTAATAATACATCACAAAAGGCAAGCTGAGGAACCGTACTACATGTCCCATAATGGCCCATATTGTAAGCTGAAGTAGTCTGGCCCTGTTCTTTGCGGCTTCTAAAAGCCGCTTTTAGCTTTTGTTACAGTAACTAACTTTTAAACAGAGTATTTTTTAAAAATAGGGTCTATAAGTTAATTGTAGTACACATTAAAAACCTAATATCTGTACCATCAAAAATCACAAACGAGTATCTCTCTTTCCGTAATCTCTGTCGCAAACAACCAAAAAACCATCAGCCGCAGCCATGGGCCAAAAGCCATCAGCTGCAGCCAAAATTTATATCACCCAACATGTAAGCTAAGAAACCATAAGTGTGACTTGGGCAAATTCGCATCAGACGAACTACAAGATTATGATTATTACAGCAGAAACTAGGGAATATAAAATCAAACAGTATTGAACAAGCATCCCTAGCAATTTGAGCCATCTTGAGTCGCTATAACACCACCAAGACACTCAACAAGGAGACAACAATCGATCACAAATTGCAAGCAATCCAGAGATTCCACAGATAAATCGCAGATAAGTTGCTCTAAGAAATAAATTACAAATAATTCATGCATGCTGCCCAACGACACCCCTGTACCACAATCAACACCGCCACGCAAACTAGAAAAAATCTGAACTTGAAAAGATGAAACTTTGCATGCCGTACTGAGCCTTGGGAGGTCACAGGAGCTCGGATTAGATTCGGGGAGGTGTGTGGGGGTGGGGGGGTTACGGGTTGAGGAAGGAATTTGGTGGGAAATGATGCTGCCGTGTGGGGGAGGAGAGGAGATTGGGGAAGAAGACGGCTGGCTTCGGTTCCGTCGTGAGGCAGGGAACAGACACGTGCGGGGGAGAGCAGCTGACCTCTGCTTGCTCGGGGAATCCGGTGACATGTGGGGCACACCTGTCATGGCCAAGAAGGCAGAAGGGGTCTGTGGTGAGATGCTCATGTGGCGTTGCGGAGATGGCGTGCGCGCGCCGGCCGCCGTGAGTGCAGAGGGATGGAGGCGACTGGAGACTGGAGAGGCACACGAGCCCAAGTGGGTGTGCTTCTCGTTCGGCTCAACCAAGCCCATGCCTATTCAACTAGGGGCATTGTCGGGGTCTCTCTCTCTCTCGCGCGCGCACGCGCGCGCTCTCTCTCTATATTTATATACAGGTATATATGTATGTATATATGTATGGCATATATACATACATATATACATGTGTATCCTCTGGTAAAACTCGATGACAAGTTCAACCGCATCAGTGAATCTCAGCTTCAAAACTCTGCATTTAGCATCCAGGTCAGCGGTTCAAATTAAGCTACACATTCCTTATGACTGGAGGTTTCCAATGGTGTTTGGACATGATCACCTTGCCCTCGGCATCTCATGGTTTGGAGCTTGGTCATTGTAGGCAATACAAATGTACCAGGAGTTAGTTCTGCATGTATCAGTTCAAATGTACCCAAATTTATTTTTGAATGTATCAGGATAGAGCTATTGTAGTTTTCAAAAAATTTGTCACTTGCAAAGTACACTATACATTCACAATTGTCTCCTAATCACAAACCTGATATTGTTACATGACCTGAACATTGATCCTCTTTCTCTTCATTTCATTTCACAAATAGCTCAGTGACTGAGGTTACAGCTCCACAAATAGCTACAAACTTGAATAATTTCCATTCAAAGTTGGTAAAGCTAGTTTAGCTAACAAATATATTATCAATGTTCTGTTTTCTTGTTATTTTGTTTCTTGCTTATCATGTATGTGCGTGGTGTAATGGAGAAGTACCCTCCATACAAGTCTATTTTCACGCAGACTGTCTTAGATGTTTGCATTGAGGTGTACAACTGCTCAGTTTTCCTTCAGACTACCCTCATACTATCTCCAAACATACACTACAAATGCCATATAAATCTGAGATAACATCCCCCCTCATTCTCTACAAATAGCATTTCTCCAAGCATAGCTACAAATGACATACAATTCGGAGATAGCATTGGCCCTCACTCACTACAAATGACTTACAAATCATACAGCTCGAACACAACCTGACATTCACAAACAATTCTGAAATCACATGCCTCCAGAATTCGTAATAGAACCCATGGTACAACTGCAAAATTCACTAAAGATTGTATAAGGTAACATTGCCCCCATTCATTGAAGATTGTATGAGTTCTAAAATCACAATCCATGGTGCAATACTAGAACCCATGGTACAACTCTAGAATCCATAGAATCTATTTTTAGGAATCAAATTCGCACAATCTATGCAATATATTTTTCCAATAAATTCATACAATCTATTTTTCAATCAAATTCATAATAATAGAACCCATGTTTGACTCCTGTCATGTCAATCCATGGACAAGCGCCGTGCCGTCGGAGGGCCGCGTTGGCCGATCAGTAGAAGGGTTACTGGGGAGAGGACGCACAACATCATACCACCCCACACTGCCTCCTTGCATGGGCTCAGGCAGTAGCCACCAGCCGGGGTGCCACCTCCCTACGTGGGCTCCTCCTGTCGCCTCCCTGCGCACGGGGCGCCGCCGGACTGGGCACCGCATCCTTGCGCTGCTTGCTGATTTAGGGTTGGGAGGAGGAGGCCAAATTGGGAATCCATGGACCGGGGCTGGACGCAAGAGAAGAGCTTCGGTGAGGGTGCCCGAATCCGAGCCATCAGCTGCTCATCTGACGCACGGCAGGGGTTTGAGTGCATGAGTGCACACAAATAGTGAGTGCACTGTATACTTTCCCTACACACGACTGTGCTAATTTGCACGTGCGCACACCATACATGCTAATTTTCACGCCGCAAAGTTTTCACTGTTTGTGAGTGAAATTACTATCAAATACATATAGAGTTACTATCCTATTGTGCACTGACAGTAACTCTACATGTATTTGACAATAACTTCACTCACAAATGGTAGTAACTTTTCGATGTGCAGATTAGTGATTCTCTCTCTCTATATATTATTTTGACAAAAGAATGTGACAACAGAGAAAATGGATAGCAAAGGTTGATGGAACGGTAGAAAAAGATGAATCGTTCACGTTTCTAGCACTGTTGTAACATTTTTTTTTCAATTTTGGCTACTTAGCATCTGTTTTGGTAAAAATAGCCCTCTCTCAGAGCTCAAAAGGCGTGATAGGCAATATGTGTCACTTGCCGCACCACCATAACTCGGCAGAAGAGGAGTACCGTGGCTAGGCGAGCTGGCGCGGCACAATAGGGCAGGTGCTGCTCGGCAAGAGCCTGCCGAGTACCCCTGACTCGGCAGGTGAGTGGCAAAAAAACATGTTGTCTTGGTTCAAAATTGCTTCAATTATACTTGTTTATTTGGATTTTGCTCTAGCACAACTTGTTGGCTCACTTCAAAAATACTTCCAAACAATACATAAAATAATATTAAATAAAATCGTGTCAATTTTAGAAAAATCTTGATAAGACGAGGACTTGGCTCGATATCCACACTAGCCGAGGGGAGCTCAGGGTTCGAGGCACTTAGTTGTAGCACCGGCTCTGAAGCGTCATGCAGTAAATTTAATATTTTGCTTGCAGGTGCGTAGAAATTTTTTAGGAAGGTGCAAGGGAGTTTAGAGGGATAGATGAACTACCACCACAAACTCTCTGTATTAAATAGTAAAGATATGTTGTCTTAAATAATAGCTGTAATGGACCATATGTAGACCAACAAAGCAGTTCACAATAAATGTGTGAATTACATGGTGCGTGGGATTTGATTAAATGCGTATGTGTGCCTCACTATTTATATGATATAAGTGGCAACATGCGCAAATCATCAACCCCAACTACAACTGAGATACATGTACGCTTTTTGAAAGCTATGGTTCCAACCAGTTGTTGTACGCTTTCTTTAAGACTTTGAATGTTCATGAGCAAAAGTATGACTAGATTAACCTAAAACACAACCAAAATCAAACAACTTCAAGGAGATGCTATGGAGATTGCTTAGTTGGATGGGATTTTGACCTCCAAGAGGTTTCTCCATCCTTGGCAACTAGCAAACCCAAGAAGAGAAGAGGAAAAGGTAAAAAAATTCAAATCAAGAAAGCAACATCTCAAATCAAGAACACAACTTTTTCCACAAAGATTATAAATCTATTGCTACTTGGAGATGAATGTTTATAACCACTCTCTTAAGAGGAAAAGAGCCCTATGGGTAGCACTCTTACAAGTCTTTCCCCACACACACGTTATAAATTACTCACTTAAGGCTTGAAGAGATGATAGGTATCCCTTTCCATCCTTCCCTTATATAGAGGAGGCAAGCACCTCCCCTCTCTCTATTGGACCTTAATCTAAACTCTTAGTGCATACTATCTACTTCACACTTGCAAAAACCCACAAACCCATGTCTTATTGGGTTTTCACTCACACGACTCTTTATGCACGTTTTTCAAAGCACATAAGCCTAAATCCATTAAAACATGATCTCTTGATTTCCTTAGCTTCTTTGTAACCTAAACCGCCTTTACCAAGTGCCACGGTTTGGTCTCTTTTTCCTTTTTCGGTATTTGGCAATGTACCAAAATACTCTTGTCATGATCAGGTCACATCATTCACTTAGAAGCAATCTACATCCTTGACATATGTAGGTTCACTGATGGTTTGCCTTATGTCAGTAAGTCTCTCCCATTCCGAGGCCCACTAGACTACCACCGTACTTGCATCGACCAAGCCACTTGGTATAACCTGTTGCTCGAATCTTGTCTTCTATGTCATGTCCACCGTAAACCTTGCTTAAGCTGAACTATATCACCCAACATTTTATGTTCGTTCTAGACCTTAACTCCCTAACCAAGTCCCGGTCCCCCTCACAGTTGACCACAGTTCACTCCAAGCCATCTGCACCTTTAAAGACCAAGAAATCATGTCTGGATATAAGCTCTTTGCAACTTGACCTACGTTAGTCCAAACATGCATCATGCGATCCATATGCACCGACTCTAAAGCCATTAACATAAACCACAACTCACACAAACTCAAAAACCTACTTGAAAGCCAAAAATCGTGTTGAAGGATCCTCTACCCCATCTTGAAGGATGATATTCTTGCCCTGAAAATTAGTCCTCCCTCCGAAGGACGGTCCTATTGCATTGAGAATTGGTACACTCAAATTAGTCCTCCCCTACAAGAATGTTACTCTAGGACCCGAGAGCACATGACTACTTGAGAATTATTTCAGCAAAATTGGTCCAGCAACACCCGGATGATCCTCCTAGGACCCGAGAGTAATGCTCACTTGAAAATTAGTCCTCCTCTACAAGGATAGTCCTCTAAGAACTGAGACTAACAGTTAGAAAATCTTTGAAACTTAAACCAAGACCAATTTCCACGGAACGAACTAAGACAAACTGAGATACTTGCAACTGTTCTCAAATCAAAGTGTTAATTACTCATCACCACAACATGTGGAAAGCATATATGTCTTACACTTGTCCTCGTTCAAATATAAGATATAGACAGGTGATGTTAGTCCATTGTGGGCAATAGGGGTACTTGCATCAAGGTGAAGGTGGTGTAGGTAGCCATGGGTGGCAATGGTATGTTTTCAATACCAGTCTATTTTTTTACCGGAGGGGGGAGCGATACAAGTGATAACCCTAATAATTATAAATTTTTTGGCCCCAAACTTTCAAACAAATGTTAGCCAAAATTCGGTGAAAACTAACCAAAAATCTATTCAAAATATTAGCCAAAATTTGTGAAAACCAATTTCAGTAAAAATTCTTCTATATTTGATAAAATTCATGCAAAAATAATTTTTCTAGACCCGGTTTACAATTTTATCATGAGGGACCCGTATAGCTGATAAAACTGATAATCGGCAATTACCAGAACCATGGGTGGTTATCTGCTGTTACAATTGGCTGTGTAGAGGGTGAGATGCTAGAAATTAATAGCAACAGTGCAATTTCAAGGGTAACAACCTTGGATCTGCTACAAGTTGGAGGTCATGAATGGAGGCTGCCAATAGCAATGGTGCAAAGAAATAGCGATGGTGATGGTGAAATTAATCAACGAAGCTAAGGCTGTAAAAGCACTTATTGTTGCAACATATGATGGTAGCTAGCATGACAATGGTTATATGTGAGTGGGGCTGCATAAATCCTAGACCAACTCATTTCACAATTACCTAAAATTTTTTGAAAATGTGCTGGAAACTCCATTAATTTAGCATGGTTAGCACAAGCTTACCTAAAAATGAACATTACTAATAGTCTTTTTATCTCCCATACAATATATATGATATGAGAGAGAGAGTTGTATTGTAATACCTCCAATAATTAAGTGGAGTCCATTATAATTAATGTGCAAGATCTTTTAAATTTGGGAGCAACTAGCGTTTGAACGTACGATGAGAGTGTTCCCATCATACGCTCCCCCAACCATCGGATCTCATTTAGATGGATTTCGAACATCCAATTTGGCGCAAACAAAAAAATTGTGAAAAGAGGAGGTAGTGGTAGACGACCTCCCTCGTGCACGAGCGGTGGCAACTTCGACCAGCGGCTAGTATTAGAGCTCAGGACATTGCGGTTGCAACCTGCTTCCAAGGCTTTGGAGGTGTAGGGAGGGAGAGAAGCTCTACTCTGGTGATGATCTCCAGTCGCCATTGGCTCACTGGAGCTCTAAATTGGTAGAAGAGGAAGAGAGAGGGAGGAGGAGAAGGAGGATCCAAATGGTAGTATTCCTGATTTGGTGCAATAAAAATTCATGAACCCCAACAATTAGTTCCCATAGTTACAACAAAATTCCCATTCGATGCAACAAACACATACTAAAAATCGTGCAATAAATGAGAACTATTTTAGTAATAAATGCAAGAATATGTAACAATAAAATTAAAACATTGTTGCAACATAAATGAAAACCACTAAATCAACCCCGACATTATGGACAGAGTGCTACAATGTTCAGAAATAACTACTGTAACAACTTGAATTCCATAGAACAAGACATGCAGTAAATTATTTCACTATCCTAACAAAAATTGGGTTTTAATTGAAAAAATGGAAACAAATTCCATTATTTAAATTGTAGATCTCGTTCTCATACAAAATACACTTGAAAACATAGTACTAAAGTTTGAAACAAACAATTTATTATGCAACAAATTTTACAGTGAGACGCAACATCAATCCAACTAACATGCAACAAAATTTCCAACGGTTGCAACAATCCATTATAAGAAAAATGATGAACCAATCTAGCATACCCCACTTCAATAAAAAATAAATCCTATGCAACAAATGCAACAAAAATCCTATGCAACATTACAAGAAAGTAAAACACCTTATGCAACAATTTGAAAAAGTTGTTGTATCAAATCAAGAAAATGCTTGTAACAAGCATATCGGAGGAGCAGAGGACCGGGCATTCTGGCGGTGGTGGTGTCTTCCACTCTTGACCAGTGTTTTCCACTCGTCATCTACAACCAATCTCCTATAGATCTGGCGTGCTCCCCGCGAGGTAGCTACAAATCCGATGAGCTCCGGCCACTCCTAGGAAAGAGGAGACCTCTGATGAGTTCTAGCTATGGCGGAAGGCCTCCCTCGAGCATGAATTGACCACTCATGCAATAGCTTTGTCAGATCTCACCTTAGGCATGCTTGGAGAGGGAGAGAGAGTGAGGGAGGGAGGAGGAGGAGTAGATCCCATGAGAGGGAGCGGAGGTTGGCATGCGAGCTACCAGATCGGGGTGGGGGTGGGGAGAGAGGAGTTGGGTATAGGTAGAGAAGCTAGCATGATGTTAGAGAAGAAGATGATCTTAGAGGATGACCGGATGGAGTGAGAGATGTGAAAAGATTGTGTGGACGATGCGTCCGATATTTCTCCCACACATCGTACATACGCCTGGTATCATTTCCCTTTAAATTTTGTGTATATATTGATCAGTGTCTACCCCGGTCTATAACTGAAGAAAAAAAGTAAAAAAAAACTTGCGTGAATAAACCTGCATCTAGCTACCAAATCTCGCTTATTGATTCTCTCTTACACCTCTAAGGATAATGTACAGATTAATGCATGAATCCTTTTTGCTTGCTTGCATTGCTCATGCATGAAGCCATGTATGTGTGTACACGCATGTACATTGGTTCACTGAAGCATGGGGCCGCTGAAGCTCGACGATGAGGCGAGGCCGGAGTAGATCTGCATCTGGCTGAGTATGTGCTCGAAGTTGTCGTTGGACTTCTCGATGGGGTGCGTGTGCGTGCCCTCGTACGTCGTCGTCACCACGCCTTCGTCCCTGGACAGTCTCTGCACCTGCTTCTTCACGCTGCACCCTTGGTGCGTGCATCTGTAGTAGCTCCTGCATGCATGCGTGCGTACGTGCAGCCCGGCCGGGGAATATTAATCAACATTTGCATGCATTAACGGACGTGTGTGTATATATAAAATGCGATATACATGCATATTATATGGATCAACAAGAGAAATTAAACGATAATAAAAATAGAATGATCTAGCTAGTTGATTAGTGAAGAAATATGTGTAGTGGGTCGTGTATGCACGTTGAGTAGTACTACAACATTTTTTTGGCACATGCATGCATCTTACTTTGTTAACTAAAGCTAGCTCTAGGCACATGTATTTTATAGTGAGGAAGATGTGTCCACACTATATTTGTCTGGTTTGCCTTTTGCTATCTAAGTAAATATATGTCAGGAGAAGTGCTTTTTGTTTAGAAATACACCACGGAGATGTTACAGATCATCGTGATTGTGAATATATGGTTTGGTCTACGTTGGCCCCTAACTCCCATAGGACATCAGGGGTATATATATCCCAATAGATCTTAAGGTAGATTTCACTTAATTGTTAAAGCCGATCCTGTTATGTTTAAAGGTCACCCTCGGTTCTAAGAAAGGTCCTATTCGGCAGTAAAAAAATATCCCTCATGCCATGATAATTGGTTGGTGGGGGGAGAGAGAAGACATGATTCAAAAGAAAAATTGTATTTTAATGCTTATGATCAGGTCTTTAATTTAAGAACCTGCCTTAAGCCTTTTTTACTTATGATCTGTTTAAGATCAACCCTGTAATGTATAAGATTGATCTTAAGGTAGCTTATGACCCCCTATTTTCATACACTACAGATACCCTTAGAGCATCTCGGTGTGTGCATCATGCATATGACTGTGAAAGTGTGAATGTTAATTAGTTTTGCAAGTTTATTTTACAAGTGTATAAGCATCTAATTTATTTGCACTAATTGATCCGTTTTACATGCTGCGTGGAATGGTGGAGCAAATTGAGGATCATTTGTTTCAAAAAAGGACCAAGGATTAACTGTTGTAATGAGGGTAGATCAGCAAACATACATGCTGTTTAGTTCTTCCTTACAATTTACGCTAAAACATATTGATTTGCGTAACAGTTTATATATGTATAAATAGGAGATGAAATTAGAATGAATTCGTGTTTCAGTGAAGAATGGATATGATAGCTCTAATCTTCAGTCGAGAGTCATCGAAATGAACTAGAAAATATTTAGTTAAACGATGCATCAAATGTTGTGCGACAAGATAACCTTATTCTTCTTAATTATTTTGCAGGAAATATCCTGGCCTACGGAAAGAATGTTAATATTGTCGTAGGAAGGACTATGATGGAGAATACTTGTACGTGCATGTGTAAGTAATTTTGGTATATTTACGTAGAGAGTATGTGTGAGCATGAGATTCTGAGCAAAGAAGGAAAGAAAAGGTAGAACCATGGATGGAACGAAATCTTCTTTTGACAGAAAGGGAAGGCATCGTAGTGCTTGCAGTGATCAAAAAATTATATTAATTTTTTAGATATCAAGAAAGTTAAAACACAAAAGGGGACTAATGTGATATTTGCATACAAAAGGACGTTAACCTTTTCCATTTCTATTTCTTTCGCATATATCATTAGTTATATTTGTTTATTTTAATGAGAATTGCTATACAATATTTGTATATTTTTTAGAGCAAAATCAATCAGATTTTGAGATGTTGGATCTTCATCAAATGGATCCCACATACCATCTCCAAAAAACTGACTGTTCCAAATCTAAAGTATTAGATCTCCATCTAACGGATTCTCCATACCCTCTTCTAAAAAAACGAGTGGTCCAAATTTAGGGTGTTGAATCTTCTATCTAATGTCTCAAAATCTGACTGATTTTGTCTTAAAAAACATACAAATATTGTATCCCTATTTTAATTTGTAAGTAAAAGTACTATCTCTGTCGTTTTTCATGCATTCCTGGTAACTTTTTTTTTGCTGAATCGATGAACAGATCTAGGTCCCTCAAAAAAGAAAGGTACTCTCATCCTTTGGAAGCCTAATTAACAAACCACGTTTTGTGCTCTAGCTCGCGCTCCAGGAGGAGGCATGCTGGTTAAGATGGTGACTGAACTAATTAGGATAAATATACCGACTGATGGATAATATTCGCTAAAAACGGTGGGTGGTTCAAATTATTCCTGGTCAAACTCGATCGCCATCGGCTCTCTATTTACTGAATGATGCCCATCAAAATCATGTGAAACTAGTCTGTTTCGCCTAGATGATGAGATACGTCCTTATCCCCTCGTAAGCAACCACCAGAAGAGCTTGGAAGAGTCATTGGGACTCTCACCTCACCTACTTTCTTTGAACCCTACTGAAAAAAAACATGAAATTATGCGCCCGACCAGTAAAAAAGCAACCCCCAAAATGAGGATCGTCGAAACCCCAAGCAACATCGGAAATCAAACATCAAACAAAGTTTATTAACACCCTGCTCAATTTAATTTTTGGCTTCTACTTTTTTCACTATCCATTAATTTCGTGTTTTTTCTGATTTTTTTATTTTTACGGATTTTTATTTTTTTTATATTTCTTTATATTATTTATGATGATCTAATATATTTTTTATTTTTAATATTTTAATTATATTAAATAAACCAACTCAGCTACAGTAAAAAAATAAGTTAGTTATAGTAAAAAAAATCATAAATCAATATTATTCTAAATACTTTATAAATAATTCAAGATCAATTGGTGATGCAATTAGAGGAACTAAATTAATTATATACAAAATCCACATGAACAAACCTGGGGAATTTGTTGTTCTTGACGGCCTTCTGCCCGTACTTCCTCCACCGGTATCCGTCGTCGAGGATGTCGACCTGGCTGCGCGTCTGGAACGCATACCGAGGCCGCCGCTCCTTCTTCTCGCCTTTCCTCTTCCCGACGACGGCCGGCCTATCCGCCTCGCCGCCTCCTCCGGCAGGCCCCGCCGAGGACTCCCCGCGGCCATGTGGACTTCTTGCACCATCGCCACCGTCCTTGGAGTTGGAGATCTCCTCCTTGGACGTCCCCAAGAACAAGCCATGGCTCAAGCTGCTTCTGTTGCCTGCTTGTCCATGGTGATGATCATGGCTGCTTGCGCCTGCAGCACTCGTGAAGTGGTAGGAGTTGGAGGTAGAAGAAGAGGGCTGTGTCGCAAAGAGAATAGGATAGTTCTCCATGGCTGCGCGCCTGCGTGCGAGCTGTGCTAGGTTCAGCTCAGGAAGAGAGGGGAAACTGAAAAGAGTTTTACAAGTGACAACCAGGGTTATATAGAGCGGTTAATGCTAAATGGTCCCGTCCTTCTTCTGGTTAATCTTCACTTTGACCCGTAGACTGTCTCACTCTAAATAATTTTTAGCTTCTGCTAGAAGTCGTTTAGAACATATTAATTTCTTAACGTAGTTTTTTTTCTTTTATGTTGTTCGTAAAGATATAATGATATTTTTTCTTCTATTTTTTATTTAATTAAATGTCTTAGAAAATCTAACTGCTGGTCAAAGTTGTTTGGAGCCGAACTTAAAAAGGCGGCTTCCTATGCTATATATACCACACAAATCTTATGTACGTGTCATCAGAGAGATGCCGGTTATGCTTGTGTGCGGTTGTCGTAAACGGCACGTAAATCGATGCAGAGGTTGCGGGCTGAATTTGGTGTTGCATTCGGAGTTGGAAAAGGAATGCCAATACGCACGAGTGCCACCCTTTGACCATTCCTGGGTTATTATGCATGGATCACTAGAGATGAACCTAGCTTAATTGTACGTAGGAATAATTAATATTGTAGATTAGTGCCCTGCATACAATGGGATGTTCGTTTTAGCGATAGCTTTTGATTTTTAGTTGAAATTTTACTGTAGTTGACTTTTTTACTGTAGTTGATTTGGTTTTTTGACATAATTAAATTTAAAAAAGTAGAAAAATAGAAACAAATATGTTAGCCCATCACGGTCAATGCAAAGGAACACAGGAAAAAAAGAAAAACACAAAAATCCCAAAAAATCTAAAAAAATCTAAAAAAATTTAAAAAAAGACGAATTACTGAATAGTGAATAAAAAATTAAAACTAAAAAAAAGCTAAAATGAGCAGAATGAAAGTGAAAAAAAGGTAGTTTGGCCATCAGGGTCATGTGTGTGTTGAAATGTATTCTAACAAGTAAGAAGTACTGGCTAGCTAAGCTAGCTCGAGTGTACAAAATGGACTTTAGTCATCTAAAAGGACTGATCTGCTAACATGCATGTCATAAATAATGAAGTTAGAATTATGTAATGCATGTGGGGGCACATGTCACAAATCAAAAGGTCCTAGAACCTCGAAAGAAGACCACGTGTGTGATAAAAGTTCTGTGGTTTCATATGATCTACTTGCAAGGATACGGGGATATCTTAGCTTCATTAGTAAGCTAGAAACTCAACCATTCCATGATAAGTCATGCCCCTGCTTTTTAGGGAGCGTTCAGAATAACGATGACTTTTAACTTTTAGCTGAAATTTCACTATAATTGATTGATTTTTTTACTGTAGCTGAGTTAGTTTATTGGACATAATTAAATATAACAAAATATAAAAATAAAAGCGACATGTTAACGTATCACGGACAATGCAAAGGAATACGGGAAAAAACAATACACAAAAAAAAGAAAAAAAGAAAAAGACAAAAAAGTGACCAGTGCTTACATGGCTGAGAAGCCGAACGCTGCCGCCGATTAGTGTTTAAAAAGCAACACTGAGTACCTCCTTAGAAATTAACATCACTGTTGGGAGAGTAGCATCACTGTGGCCCCTTCGGCCCATCATTCATGAATCTAAACTCATGTGTAAACAAAGTATATACCCAGTTAAGACATAGCAAGAAAAAAAACATATATGCCTCTAGCAATAAACCCCTCAAAGGGGTATTTGTATAAAGATCCTCCTTCATAGCTACAAATATAAGCCCTTAGGGCACATGGAGGGGGGAGAGTGAATTGAGAAGTCAAATTGCAAGGCTACGAAACATTATCACATATATTCTACTCCTCTCCCCACACTCAAATCTTAAGCTTTGAAAACCCCCCATTGAGCCCCCTGAAGCTCTGCTATTTACTGTTTGGCACATAATCACAACAATGACGTTGTCCATAGGGACTAGGCATAAGGGCCACGAGTCAGATCCGAGTCATCGACAACACCAAGCCGCTCACGAGACTGAGGGCGCCGAAGAGGAAAGCGGCATGGAGGGTAGAACTGGCCCCTCCCTGGCCCAAGGGGAGGGCACGACCCGCAAGCAATGCAAAGGACCTCGAGGGAGGTATTTGTTCAGCGTCGAACGTTGAAGTGATCACCCCCGGTAGACGAGGATGAGGTAGAGGAAGGGGCCGTGAGAGAGGGCGGGGCAAGCACGACGGTTGTCCCTAGGGAGCCTGGTGCGAAATACATGGCAAATGGGGCACACTATGTTCGATTGTCACACTATCACAACGCTCTGTGAAAAAGCGGCCAGGAAGCAAAGCCAGGACGCAGGGCGTTGGTAGTGCCGCATGCATAGCAGCACTTGGAAATACCAAGACCAGCCCTCAGCTCTCTGGGACCCTGAGCCCACGCTAGGATGTGGTCGACCAGGCATCCTTGGGGTTTCGATTTTCCTACTTATCAACAATTGCAGCAATGGGCTAAAGGGACAGATGGGGCCAAAGCATGAAGTGTGTGGGTTTGTCCTGTCGGTTGCAAAGCCCATGTACATGAGAGGCTATTGTTGGGAGGAGTGGACCCCACTATGGCCCCTTCTGCCCATCACGCATGGGCCAAACCTATGTGTAAGTAAAGGATGTGTCCAGTTAGAGTATAGCAATAAAAAGATGTGCATGCCCCTAGCAATAAACTTCTCAAAGGGGATATTTATGCAAAGATCCTCTCCTATGGCTACAAATATAGCCCTTAGGGCACCATGGAGGGGGAGAGTGAATTGAGAAGAGAAATTACAAGGCTACCAAATATTATCACATTTATTGTACTCCTCTCCCCCACACTTGAATCTTAGGCTTTGGACACCCCCATCGGACCTCCCGAAGCTCTACTATTTACTGTTTGGCGTGTAACAACAACAGTCACATTTTTTGTGAGCCTTACTTATAAAACATAACATTCACTCTTATGTAGCGCAACTAGTTATTATCACTAGCTACATAATCAAGCGAGCTAGGAACTTGGATAAGAAGCTCAAGTACATTTAAACTATAAGCTAGGTCAAAACAACACTAAGGTTGACCGCACAAGGCAAGACATTTGTGTTTCTTGGGAACTTCTATAGAATTATACCGCATCTTTGTGTTCTCACGTGTTGAATCGTATTCAACGAATGAAGATTTGATCAATTCCTGTCACAATTGTCTAGAGTACACGCCGATGTTATGGAACTCGTACTTATATTTGCCCAACCAATTGCTTAATACTATATCTCAAAAATAAATGACAAAAATATGGATATGATGCTAGTTTCAATTGTTTTATACTCTCTCGAGTTATAAAAGAAATCGTTTCGTTTTGAATCTATATGCATTGTTCTAAAATACAACTTTGGCAGCTCATTTTTATTATAAAATAAAAATAAAACCTAATAATATTATAAAAATACTTTTTAAGATGAATCTACATGTACTATTTTTATGTGCTTAATCTAAATTCTCAAAAAGATACTCTATTCGTCCCATAATATAAGTCTAGCACGTATGCCTAGGAAGCACACCAATTAAGTAAAATTTAATAAAATTAGACCATAGTTTCTTGTATTAGATAGACATAGTACTACTCTTTCTAGTAGAAACAAATGTGATCTAATTTATTAAATATTACTTAAATAATATAACTCCTAGGTTTATACATCGTACTTATATATTACAGAACAAAGAGGGTAATATATAATAGCTAAAGTTTAGAATATTTAACTGTACGTATATTAAAAACGACTTTCTTCTGTGATCGGAACGGGAGTAGTTAACAATAGTACAAAACATAGAAAAAACACACCGGAAACAAATTAAAGGAGTTATATAGCTACCAACAACCAAATTAAGAATGTGTAATTAAGTTGGTAAATGATCAACCACTTGCAGAGTAAAATCCCTTCTCCCTCGTGTACTTAACAAGCCACAATTCTCCTCAGGAACACGGAAAGAGCAAGAACATTGGATGGCCAGCCCAAGTCGTGGCGTCTCTTGCCCTACTGCTGCAGCCGGCCAGCATAGTTCGTCAAGCGATCGAAGTGACCCTTTACCTGCTCAACTGACATGTACGTATTGACCAGCACACACGACACGTTGGCACCTAACAACGTGTCACGCGTTCTTCCAAGTCGTCACCAAACTGTTGCATCCATGCATGCATGAACAATGACCTATATGCATGCATGTTCTCCTGTCCTACTGCACAGGTAGAACTGGGTCCGTTTGTAATACGGCAACTGAAAAACACATGAATACAAAAACCATAGGAATTGCTTCACTGGAAAAAAAAACATACGAATTTCGAGAGATCGAGATTGCTTTCCTCAGGAGACATAAGGCCGAAAATTTACATGAGGTTAGACCTCATGTTTGTTCTTCTTCAAAATTCCTCTAGAATGAGCCGTTCCACTTGAATTTCATATGAATCGATCGGAAGGTTCCATTCCTTTTTCGGAAGGGCCACGTAGGAAAACTTTCCGTAGAATTTCAAGCTAGGCCTGCAAAAATCCTTCGTTCCAAACACCTCCTTGAACATGCTAATTGGATGATGCACGCAGGTAGAACGATGTAGAGATGTAACAGTGTTCTGTGAAGTGTTGTTGAACCATCTGATATGGGCTGACGAACTAGATTGAGCCTACGTGGCATGGCGGCTAAGAAAAAGATATGGGCACATGTATGTGGATGATTCAGCCTTGGCTTGATGAGTACAAATCAGGACAAGCTTAAGAAAACATGTGAATTGTGTTTCATCCCCTTTTTTGGGCTTCATGCTAGCCAGATATGAACCCGCTCCAAACGGATTCAGTTTATGGTTTATTTTAATTTTTAGCTTATTTAAGTCAAAAATCACTTAGAACATGTTAGATTCTACTTTGGTTTTTTTTTACTTTTTTTTATTCTTTTGCATTGTCCATTACGATATAATAGGTTTTTTATTTTTATTTTTTCTCAATTTTTTTAATGATTTTCTCATTATTTTCTTAGAAAAAGTTAACAACCGGTAAAGTACAATTTTAACCGGAGGTCGAAGCCCCCAACCGAAGCCGCTTTGAGCGCCACCATACAGTTGGAGCTAGCCCTATCGAGAAAAAAAATTTAGACTCAATTATATAACCAGTCCATGCGAATTGAATTTGCAGGATTGCATCTGACATACTCCACATGGCTTGGGTTTCATGAGTGATTAACATAGAAAACAAGGCAACATTATATAGTAGAAACACAAGTCTCTACAGGGGCAAGATAACAAGCATGATAAAAAAAAACTAGTGCATTGCATATTCACAAAACTGAGCTCTGCAGAATAAATTTCTCTGAAAATAACATGTATTCATGGGAGTCAACCTTTTGATCAGAAATGGGCATTATTTAAGGTACCCAGTCAATGCATGCACACAAATGCTCAGCAATGACGTCAAACCATTGATCTCCACATCCTTTGATTTACCCTTCACATAGTTGAATAGTCCTGAGCAAACTTATCGATGATGTGCAGCAGTAACAAGCGAGTTTTCCTTAAGCCCTAAGTAAAAAAAGCAAATCTAGTACCAAAGTACAGGGCCTACTTAAATAACTAAGGAAGCTTGCCATATGCTAATTAATCTTTGTATCGTATACTCTCACGATGCAGAAGTAGAGGTAGCATGCAACCTACAACCTAGCGATCGACACAGGATAGCTTCTTTTGCACTTATAACTTAATTTTTTATGTTAATTATCTTTTAAACATAGTATTTTTTTAAAATAATATCTATAAGTTAATTGTATCAGGTATTATCCTAGTTTTATCTATATTAACCAAAATCATATGAATATTTTTTCCACACTATCTCTCGCGAATACTCAGGATTCAAAAATTCAGGGGGTGATCGTTTCGGCTTTTTTCGGTTTCAGCTTCTAGCTTCAGTTTTTTTTCACTATTCACTACACTATCCACTAACTCAGCTACAGTATTGTTTCAGCCAACTACAGTATTTTTTCAGTCAAAAGTCAAAAACCATCGCTATTCAAACTAATGGCCATAAGATACATAAGAGATCGATTGGACCTCCGTACACGGGGATGTCGCGTTCAGGGGGCCGGGTAGAAAAAAATGTGCATGCATGCACGCACGCATTTTCTACTGGGTGACTAGGGTTAGGTTGTCACTGACTTCCTGCGGCCGTGAAAGCCTCTTTCGGTTTGCCTTCTTTTCTACCGTATCCATCCAGGGGTAATTGGGACGATTTGGAACGCAAGGACCGTATGAAAGGAAAATATCTGCCCTCGCTGTCACCGGATGTGTGGTTTCCTGTGAAATTCATGTAGGAATTCTGCAATTGCAAACAAAGCCGTAGTGGATTGTTCTGGCTTGAGACCAAAGCCAGTAGTGATGAGTGTGTGTAGGTTGTCTCCGTACATAAAATTTTGAAAGGATACAAATTTAAGTAGGTTCTCTGCTTAGAACCGTTCACATAAATGGCATGATATATAGTCACTTTTTCTAAAATTAGTTTTCAAATATATATTTTTATAAATCTAATCTCCTCATAGATCTACCAAGCTAGGTAAGTACTTACCGAGATAGAGAAGCTCAACAAGTGCCTGCCGAGCTATAGTAGCTCGGAAGCACTTACCGAACTACCCTAGCTCGGCAGGTGCACCGGCCACCGCACAGTAAGCGCCATGATGCAATATGGTACTTAATTAATCCTAATAATGATTAATTAATGCTAATTAGTGCTCTAATTAATTGCATGCATTTATTACCTGTAAGGGCATCTCCAATGGTGCTGAGTCAGCTGGCTATTTGCATATACACATCAGCATATATTCTATGTGGAGGAAAGAGAATATGCAAAACACAAACAGGTAGCTACTATTTCGTCTCTAGTCTATAACGCAAAACGAAGCAGCATCTATAAATGACTGTGTGTGCATGTAAACATCAAATAGCTACCCTTATAGATAATCCTTTGAAATACTAGCTTTTAGTGTGTACTCTATAAATGATGTGGAATCCTTATAGATAGTACTTAGCTAGGACCATTGAAGATGCTCTAACAAGCTGATTTACGGTGGCTCGGCAGTCTTCAAGCATGTACTGGCTCTACTGTAGCACGTATTGTCTAATATGGCTCTACCATATTTTAGTGGATCTTTCGAGAGACCGAGACCTAACCAACAGTACCCAAGTCTTGTCTGGTACATCATAATTTTTCAAAGATTACCATAGACTAGTCTTTAGACCGTGCATTCACGTGGGCCGGTATGGAAAAAAAAAATTGATACATACCACTGCGTAATGCTTGTTCCAAAGATACGCTGCTCTTTAGTTGCTTTTTTGAAATATACCACTGCCAAAATAAAATCTCTTTGAGAAATGCTATTACGAAGGATTACTACTGGCTATTTCCTCTGGTACACCCACCGTATTTGCTCCCGAATTTCTGTGTGGACCAAAATGCCCTCGCCCCTTGCTAAACCCAACCACATGCTCGTATCAGCCATAGAACTCGATCCCCGTATTCCATATATGGAAGGCACCGTCGCCGCCTACGGCTCCCTCGCACTGATGCCCACAGCCGTCTAGCAACACCACCACTCACGCCGCCTACGGCTGCCGTGTTGTCGCCGCTCAAATTGCTGCTCTGACCCTGACCCCCATAGGTGCCTGGGTGTTGACGGCTAGGAGGCAACATGAAGTCACCGTTCCCTCCTTGGATCTCTCGTCTCTTAGGCACTAACATGTTCTTACCTACCACTCAATTTAGCTTTTAATTTCTGATTTATACTTTTTCATTATTTGGTAATTTCATTTTTTAGTTTTTTTTTATTTTTTGCCTTTTTCCTCCTTATTCCTTTGTGTTGTTTGTGATAGGCTAATATGTTTTTTTATTTTTGTTAAATTTAATTATGTTAAATAAGTTAACTTATCTATAGTAAAAAAATAAGCTAACTATAGTAAAAAATCATAAGTTAACATTATTCTAAACATCCCTGCCTTGAACCCTATGTAATCCTATTAAGATGATAGTTTTCTGAGGCAAAATTTGTAACAGGTTTCGATTTGCAACATGAAGCAACGGCTTATTGAATCTAAACAGTTTCTTCGTGTAATCGTTTATGGAGTCTTAAGAAAGTGTTGTGGTTACCTCGTCTTCAGGCAGAAATGGCGATGGAAATGCTACAATGCTAATTCAGTTGCTATTTTCTTAGGGTCCCTGTGTGCTGGACCAACTACTTTCGTCGTCTTTGTATTGAACAAAGTGTACTGATGTGCTAAGTGTTGCTTTTGCTGTTATCTTCACCATCATTGTTAAATGTAGAACCTGGCTTTCTCAAAATTTACCTTCGTTACATGTTAACTGATTGTGCCTATAAATGTTAACCGCTTGTGCCTGGATTTCTTGTCATGTTGCATACCAATCATATTTCATATGCACACAGAATAGTCACTCAGAATTTGCCGTGCCTCATTGCCTACGTACGTACTCCCTTCATCATCTGTAGAATTTGCAATTTCTTGTCATGTTGCATGCATGCATCTCTCATTGTCTACGTACTCCCTTCATCATCTGTTTACATGGTTGAAAAATCCAAACGAGAAGATAGGCTTGCTTGTGGAGAAGCTAGACACTGGAGGGAAAAAACAACAAACTTATATATGTTCTATTCTATAATTCCATGCACACGTCTATTCCATGGTGTCCAAATTTCCAACGTTGAAGCATTCAAGTTGCCCTTATCTATGTTCTATAGAAAGCTAGCTAGCTTGATCAGCATATCGTCTACCTTTGGGAAAAATATTATTCCTGACGACGGTGGGGTGTTTAGCTGCCAGCACTTCGAAGTCCCAGTGCCTCCGGCAGCAAGCAGGTTAAAGGATAGCTATATATGGCGCAATACATCCGTTGAAGTCCCATTAGGAATGCGATGATTTCATAAGTCTTGTAGAAATTTAGTAAGAATTATCCTCCGTTCAGAAATTGACTTTAGAAAGCGCGTAGTCAAACTTCTCTAATTACTAATATATGCAGTATTATTCAGATTGGTCATGTAATTAAGAATGGTATCATTAGATTTATCATGATAAATATTTTTATAGTGTAATATTTTTTATTTTTTACTAACATATTTATATGAAAAGTAATGATTAAATTTGAATATTATTAGAAATCGTACCAATGTCCAAAATATTATATATTCTTGAACAGAGGGAGCACTGTTTTTAAAGGAACCCTTTTAACTTGGGTGTCTTCTTAATTTCTTTGACATCATCGTCTTCCCTTTGAGCTACCGGAGGATATAGATGGTAGTAGTTACCCAAAAAGGTGCGTTGATCAACCAATTTTCACCATGTTAGTTTCGATCTTAAGATTTTCAATTAGTGGAAGATGTTTATTCAACACATGCAAGTAACCTCCTTAGATGCCGTTTGGCCGGGTTCGGTTTCTCTTGTTTGAGTTTCAAAGTCAGACTCTTAGAGAAGTTACGAAATTCGGGCTCCAAATCCGCAGTTCATTTTAGGCTTGGCTTGAAATTTTTAGTCTATTTTTAGGCTTCGAAGCCCGAACATTTAGCCAAGAAAATAATTTCAAAACTCAAATAACTAAAGTTGAAGCCGGCCTAGCGGGGCCATAGAATTATACATTTACCAACTCCGTGTCTCTTGTTTTCCATCGTACCACCCAACTAGCATTGTCCAGTTCAATTTGACTGTTTCAGTACGTGGTGGGACTCCGGCTAGCTAGCTGCAAACGCGCCTCCTTACATGCTTGCAAGCTAGCTAGCTTCCTTGATATGCAGCAAGAATGACAAAAGTTTTTGCCTTTTTTTAGACAAAAAAAAATCGACAAACTTCGTGTTTCCTAGCTAAATCCAGAGTCCAATTCCCACGATTGCATGTTGGTTGGATTAATTGGGTAGATTTTTTTGGGACTTAATCCTATGACCTCTTGATGCAAGTCTTAAGATAGTTCTGTTAAATAAAAAAATGGGAACAAAGGGTGGGTTCTTCTGTGATTTTGACTTATAGTTTTTAAATTCTGAATGTTTGTAAGAGATGGTATAGAGATAAAAAAAAGTCGTATGCGATTTTAATCGGTACAATTGAATTTAATACAGTATATACTATAATCTACTTATAGACCTCACATTGAAATGATACACTATTTAAAAGATAGATACTGTAGTAATGAAAACAAAACCACCCTAAATGCTACAAGAACGCTCACAGTGGACCATTAGTACACTGACGTTATCATACATAGGGTTGGACAAGAATTTATAGACAAAGGAACAAAGTTAAAGATTAACAGAAAATTTCCTTCAAATGTCGTCACATCACAAGTATCCATCCAAGAGTCCAACCTTCCAATCAGGGCTCTGGAAACCATTATTTAGGGCCGGTTCCTGTTTTTGCCCCCTAAATCAGTTATTGTTTTCTTTTCAAATTTCAAATTTGAAGTTGGGGCGTCAAGGCCCTTGAACTGGCCAACCTAAACCGAAACGGCCGGAGGGCCAGTTCAGGAAAGCCGGGTCGTTAATCGCCGGTTTTGCGAACCCTGCTTCAAATGCTTAGATGATATCTCAAACTCTCAAGAGGTAGCCTATGAAAACATTGGCCCTTACTTAAGCATCGACATGCACTCTTAGGTTTGGCAATTTGTCTCTCCAACGTGGCATAAAAAGTTACACCTAAGCACCTTCTTCTACCTTGGAGCATTGGAGATGCTCATTAAGGAGTGTTCAGAATGACGTTGGTTTATGATTTTTTTAATTGTAGTTGATTTATTTTTTACTATAGCTGAGTTGACTGATTTTGTATAATTAAATTTAAAAAAATAAAAATATATATTAACTCATCACAGATAATGCAAAAGAATACGAAAAAAAGAAAAAACCCAAAAAATCAAACAGAGGCATTGGAGATGCTCCTTTGCTAACATTAACCCCCCAAGTAGTACTTGGAATAACTTGCAAACAGGGGCAGAGCTGTGCAGTGGCCAACATGTCAATTTTGCATCCCTGTGAAGCAATTAGTGCATATTAGGTCTAGCGAGTGCTTGTACTAGAAAGTGGTCGCCTCTTTGATCCTATGCCTTTCATTCTCCATGAAGAACTGGCTTCTTCTGTATCTGTGCCCAAGCTCACGCCGCTGCTTCCAGACAATGTAATGCTGCTCGCAGAATTAACGATGGGGAGAAGACGAGATCAGAAACCAGCAGCAGCAGCTGGTATGGAAATTTCTCCGGACATTTGCTTTCACCGTGCATCTCTCCTGTTTCTTTCAGCTGCAGAAGTAGTAGAAATGTCCGCGCGTGCGCAACCACACGTGTACGCGTTGGACACTCGTAAAAACGTTGGACTGGGCATAAAGCGAGGTTCAGAGAGTCATTGTCTCCCAGATTTGCCAGTGTTCATCTTTGCCTTTCGTGCTAATCGACCATGCTGTGTAAATGCTGCTGCTGTGGACTGGTATGTATATATACGCGTTACAAGTAGAAATGATCTCGTTTTCATATTGATCTTGGTGTGCTTTTAGTTTCTTGGATTTGTTCCAAGGTCATATAGCTTTTGAATTGCGTGTCACTTTCAGTATTAGATGGTTTCAAATCACACCGTACGGTGCATCAACTATGGTTTACCATGTATGCTATACCTAGGTTATTTTCACATGAAGCTTATCTTCACCTGTACGTATTCGATTAGCCCATTACATGAAGCTTACTTTCACCTGATACGGTTCTTTGCAGACAAAAAAAAAATGATCAAGTTCATATGTGTGTCTTCTTAGTGTTTCTTAGTCACACATCATCCCATATAGATTAGATGCCTGCTATCTATCGGTTGATTTGCTTATAATTGAAGGTGTTTCAGCTTTTGTTCGTCTCGTTTCTTACTGAAGTTAAAACTTGCGTTGCAATTTGATCGGTTCCATGCATAGCTTGTGTGTGTGTGTGTGTGTATAGTTTTCAGGAGATTAGCTAGAAACGAACATCTGTCCACTTCAGAAATTCTCGATATTTTGAAAGAACAAAGCGTGCCCTCTTTTTTTTTCTCATTTTGTTAATTATTAATTGAAGACAACGTACGTGAATTCTCTTCTTTTCAACTTAGCATTACCTAAGCAGCCATCTTCTCATCAAGGCTTTGCTTACTGGAAATTTCGTTTCTGGCATGCAGAGGCGCGGACCGTGCATTCTTTTTTTTATTTTATTGCATGTATCAATTCATGAAATTTACAATGACAATATGTTTTATTGTATTCTGTTACAACTGTTTGTTTACAGTCCAAAATAGATGACAACTTACGAAGTTGGTTTTGAGTTGGATATAGATGTTGTTCTGGGTTTTCGATTTTTCCACCAAATGTCATTACCTGCTTTTCGGTAGCATTAGCCATGTATAATGGTGTGACATCAGTTATTTGTAAGTCTTGCTATGTAGAACAGAGATGATGTAAAGGGGAGAGAAGAAGCATAGAGAATTGGGCAGCTTCTCATGTAACAGTCGACTATAACACAAGAACAAGACATTGGCTACGTTCGTTTTGACTTACGACTCGTGGATTATGCTACAGTAACTAACTTTCAAACTATGTGTTTTTTAAGTCGGGGTCAACAGGAAGATTGTAGTAAAAAGTGTACTGAGTTTAGTTGTACCGGTCAAAATCATATGTGACTATTTTCTCTACGTACTGCCTCTCGTGAACAATCAGAATTCAAAAATTTAAACCATAAACTATAAGCCACAGCCCAAAATAACCTAACTATTGTGCTATGGAGAAGCTGTCTACAGAGATATGAAAAAATATAACTTATTGTAAGAGCGGTCTTTAGTGCTATCTATAAAATAACATGAAGAGTATTATAGATAGTAGTTATCTATACCATTATACATATCCTCAGAAAAACTGGTGTACAGTCAATATGAGCAAATAGTATTAACTTCTTTCTTCTGTGTGTATAGAGCTAAAGTGACGAGAGGGAGCAGGAGAAAGTCACATGTAGACCACTTATACATACAACAAAATAAAAGGGGCAATTCTTTATTTTTCATCGAAAGTTTGCATCATCCTTTTATGCCACTCATTGACCCTACATGTCACTGATACAATATAATATTTTGAAAAATTTTGTGGCATATAAGGAATTAGCCCCAAAATAAATGAGAGGACATGGAATTATCTCCCACATGCTGCCTCACTCAAACTGGCTTATGGTTTAAACTTCTATCTATAGCTTTTGGATTATAGTTGAAATTGTAATGTAACAGCTGTTAGTTTTTTCTATGAAAAATAAGGAGAAATAGAAAAATAAAAAAATCGTTGTATCATCACGAACAATGCAAAAGAATTAGAGAAAAAAAGGCTAAAAAGCCAAAAAAACTAAAATAAATTAAAATTAGAAATTACTCCGTTATAAATGGTTTTTATTTTAAATAAGCTACAAACTACATTTAATCTGTTTAAAGCGGGCTTTCTTTCGGTCGCTATTAGTATTTCATGTCAGAAGGTCCAGGCCACCTGCACTGACGTGATGACTGACGACGACATATGTAAAGACTGATCAACAGACAAGGCAAACAGCAAAGGAAAAATGATAAAAATAGACCAACTGGTACATGGTCCTTTGACGATGGAAAAGTTGGCACATCAATTCGAAAAGAATAAAACATATTAGGTACATGGTCCTTTTAGACTTATAATTTAAGTTTATTAAAAAATTAGTTTTTAAATAAAATATTTTTTAAAATAGAATCTATAAGTTAATTATAATAAACACTATTTCGACTTTATCTATATCAACTAAAATTATGTATAAATATCTCTTCCTCAGTACTCTCTCTAATTTTAAATTTTAAATTATAAGTTATAAACTATAGAAAAAAAATCCCAGCTTGTTAGCTTCCGGAAGCTTTCCTGGTTGTTTAATTCATTAATTAACAGCTAGAATTCCAAGCTTGTCAGCTTCCTGGAGCCTTCCTGGATGTTTGATTCATTAATTAATAGTCAGAAGAGATGTCTTGTTAAAAGATTATTGGCCCTCTGTACGATAAATCTTGGATAACATGACTTGTTTAGCATTTACAACCTTGACTAATCCTAACACTCCCTTCTGGCAGGTTGTGACAGGGACATAAACACGTGGGGTTTACAAAGGTTGGAAAAGGAGAGAGCTGTGAAAGTGACTCTTGTAGTCTACCAGGAAAACAATCCTTGCTTTGAAGAATATAGGCTGGGTTGGAAATGGATTGCTTTTTCTTAGCTTTTGTATTTATTCTATAGTAACTAATTTTTAAATAGTATTTTTTAAAAAATAAGATATGTAAGTCGATTATAGTAGAACTGTACTAACTTCAATTATACCGGTTAAAATTACATACGACTATCTCTCTTCATACCCTCTATCACAAAGAATTCAAAAACTATAAGAAAAAAAAATCATAAAATACAACCTAAAAGAACCCACTCGTATGCTCCTATGTGACACACCCAAATATAGACTATCATCTTCTTTTCTTTTTTCTTTCTTTCTTTTTTTTTTTTTGCATAATTCGATCAATAGTAGTTACAGACTGGCAGGCACATCTAATTTATGTTTTATATAAGGCTGGAGTAAAGCATACAAAGCAAGAAGCCAAGAATAGTATGCATGAATTCATAGTGGTATAATTTGTTGATCATGTTGAGCCTAGGTTCAGGGATCAGGACTCATGGTGGCAATATATGAAGTTAACTGATGTTATACCATTAGAAACATCACTGTATGAACGAGACAGACTTCCACATCTCACAAATGAAGGAGAATGGGAAAAGAAGGAATCAAGCGTTTTGCTGTACACGAGAGAACAGGTCAACGAATTTGTAGGAAAAGATGATGTAAACGTTGCATTATAGTTAGCGAGTAGAACAAACTCTGAAGCAGTGACAACACAAGAGTTGGAACACCAGACGATGTTTGTAGCAATAGAACTAGGGGATGGGATTTTCGTCAGTATAACCGCCAACACCATCTTCAGTTTCATTTTGTTCCATGTTCCAAATTATACAGGGTTGTTATGAGCCCTGCCATTCATTTGCACAACAATGGCCAATAGCTTGTGCAATTCTTGGCATAAAGTTCAGCATCTTAGCCTGACAAGCATCTGCATCAAAGATTGTACTCCATTTCAGAAGTCGAAATTCCATGATCTCTCCATCAAAGTTTTGGCCGCCTTGTTTTTTCCTCCAAATCTCAAGCTGCACAAGCCATCACTTATATTACCAAATAACTCAACTATAACCATCTTTTGTTCTATTGGACCTGTCAAAAAAAATCCGGCCTAACATAATGTACGGCTACAAAAGTAGTTGATCATGCCTGATGTGGCCGCTGCTAGTATACTGTCCAGCATGCTTGACAGTGATATAAACGAAAACATCTCTACACAGGTAAAGCTTCCTCCTTCAAAATTCCCCCCATTTCCATTCTCCATGAGTGGTCCACTAGAGGGTATAATTCCCTGCAAAATGTTTTCAGTTAGGCATTTCAACAGCCTCAGGTCAACTTGCATGATTGAGAAGTTATTTGCTTTCAGCTGAATGCCTGAATTGAAGTATGAACCAACAGATAGCTCATAAAGTGTTCAATTGTGGTTCTGATGAGGCACAGAGATAGAAAAGCATTTTCTTTTATGGTGAGTTCTAAATTACCTTAGGTCATGGCTTACAACCAGTATCGTGTGGTCCTTCTTTAGGTCCTTAAGGAGATTCACAACATCAGCCCGAGCTTTCCAATCTGATATTAAAGGTACAAACCTAGTAAGCACATGTACTACAAGCAGATCTTAATTTCACCATACTATTTTACTACAAACAATAATCCTAGCAACTGTCATCTGTTAACATAGATGGTAGGATGCGTAAGCAAGAGTGCATTAAGCAACTGCTCTCATACATGTGCATTCAGACGGATTCAGGAATGAATCACTAAATAAGAAATAATATCCAAATATTACTTTTATATAGCCATTCAAGCACATACCAAGACCAGCGAGTGGCTCATCAAGCAACAACAGATCAGGAATTTGAACCTACAAAGACAGAAAATAACAGAAGGCAGAACAAACAATTAGCCATCTTGCTTTTTTTTTTAAAAAAAAAAGATAAACTCGTAACAAATCAATACAAACAATACCAGTTGAATTGCCAAAGCAAGTCGCCGCTTAAACCCACCACTTAGAGACTGTGGATTTTCATCCAATGAAATGGTATTCAAACCAACCTAGTATGTCGCAAACAAAATTATCTTCATGTAGAATGTGGTGTTTCAAGCAACAAGCTCACTTGAAGATGCAAAGATTAAGGCAACAGTGCTCCATTAGGTACAAACAAATTTTTGAGACATAATCATTACCGAGTTCATGGCATTTTGAAGTTTAAAAGCGAGCTGCTCTCTCAAATAAAAGTCTGCCTTTTGCCTGGGCCATCCAAAAGTAACTTCTTCAAGTACAGTATCTGCTAAGAAGTACCTACAAGGATATATGTAAAAGATCTTATTTTTCAGTGGAACTTTTCAAACACTCCCACATATCATAGGCATTCTTATTCAGTTTTACATAATTTAATGGTGAAAGGAGCAATTCAAACCTCTCAGGAAACTGAAATACAATACCAACTCTTTGAGAAGGTAACAATTCTGATAGACATGTAGGATTTCCACTATCATCATATTTCTGAATGCAAATTGACCCAGAGGTAGGTTCTGACAGACCAGCCAAAAGCTGACAAATCAAGCTGTCACCTTAAGATGAAAGATAAGGAGCAAATTTAAGAATGCATTGCAGCATTTCAATGCAAACCTGTAAAAGAGTAGTCTTTCCACTCCCACTCCGTCCAAATATTAAACCAAAACTGCATGAATATAGTGGTCTCAGCAATATAAAAGCCATTCTTCAAATACAACAATTCCAATATTAAATACATGCTTACCTTTTCTCCCGAAGAGAGAGACTAATTTCATTCAACAAGTTTTGTTCAGTTCCTGGAGGTCGATAGCTGACTCTTCTCACCTAAAAGAAGTGAAGTTCAATATGTTGGACTTCTGAGGGCAAATTGGTAATTTCCCAATTTGATAAAGGAGAAATGATGGGTCGCACCTATCAATCGGACAAAAAAAGGATAGGGCCGAAGCCCTCACGGATGTGCGCGGTATGGAAGTGGTGCAGGAGAGTTCGGACCGTCCGATAGAAAGTTCGGATTTTCCGAACTCGCACCGGAGAGTTCGGACCGTCCGATGGAAAGTTTGGACCGTCCGAACTCGCACCGGAGAGTTTGGACCGTCCGAACTCACATCCAAAGGGAAAAGGGGGAGGAGACTGGGTCTCCTCCCCGAGCGGCGCTTCACCCGGATCTGGACTTCGTCTCAGTGGGCAATTTGGGCTGTGAGTAGGGAGGCGGCGGCAGAGGCACGGGCTGGCCCGGGCTCCTCGGAGCAGGCCGCTCGCAGTCACCACACCGCAGCCCCTCTGCCTCCTCTATTTAAATCCGTCATCTCTTCCTCCGTGAGCATCTCTTATCTTCGGATCTCGCATCTCCTTCTCTTAGCTTTCTTCCTTGTTCTTGAGCGAGCTCTTCCCTTTGGGTTCCTGAGTGCTCCGACTCTGGTGGGGTGAGAGGGGAAATCCCAAAGATTTACTCGATAAGGGAATAAGGTTATGGGAGTCATCTATTGTTCTTGAGTGCACTCAGTCGAGTGTAATCTAGTGGTCCTGTGCGGCATTCCCGACCCTCAACTTCACTCTTTGGTTTGCCGAGGTGTGAAGACTGGCATTGTATCTCCGTCAACTTTCGTCTTCTTGCTCGGCAAACCGAGACACTTGGTTTTATGGGACAGCACCTTGATACGTGCCTTGCTCTGATTTCTTCTTAGTGGTTTTGAGTACCACTGGTGTTGTGAGTATTGCAACATTCGTTTTACTTTGCTCATGTTCTTTACGGATATCTGTTCTGAAGAAAGTAAAAAGTGATTTTGTAGGCTAATTATAATTACTCTGTGATGAAATGACATATTTCTGAGATTATGTATAAATGTGAGGGTAGATTGATCTTGAGCTTGTGGCTAGCTTTACTATTGAGTTTGCTCTGATCATTGAATCGACTGTACTTGATATTATATCAATTCAGGAATTAGCTTTCAATTGATTCAACTATAGCCGAGTTCGGTTGCTTTGTTATAATCAATATTTTTTAGTCTATTAGAGGGTTAGATTGATTATAGCATTCAATTGTATTGTTCAGCAACATTTGTTCATGGTTCAGGGATCTCCTTTAATAGAAAGGTTGACTTAGAGCACAAGATCTAATCTACAACTGTTATATATAATCAAGATTAATATTTATTATGGTAGAGATGGCCAAGAATGGATCTTGTGCAACTAGCTTTCTGATAGCAGATTATAACATTCAAAATATTAATAACATGTTAAATTTAGTCATACATATTATATTCATTTTGTTACCAGCATTCAATTGGTATGACTTAATTCGTCTATATGTATATATGCTGATTTTAAACTCTTACATGATATATTTGTTGGGGGCATATGTTTCAATTTGGATGGCTTAAAAAATTCGTATGCTTATATGGTAGCCAAGTCATTTATATGTCTTTTATATCATGATTATGTCTTTAGTGAATATGCTGGAATTAAATCTAAATATATGCTTATACCGTAATATTTACAACACAATATATTTCACAACTACTGTAAAAGGGCAAAGTGTGTATGTAGAGTGGCAGACTGCACGGATGTTAGACAAGCTACATGATTTTTAAGAGCAGCAGTCAGCCCAAATAAGGACTATCTGTTCAAAATATGTGAATTGTGTACTAACTAGTAATGAATCACCAATATTTCTTATGAACATCAGATTTTTAATCCAGTAATCATTTATTTTCTCCCCTAAATAAATATGTTTGCTTTACTCCTAATAGGGAAAGAGGAGTAAAGCGCTACATTGTATACAACACAGAAGTAACTTATCAACACCAAACGGCTAAACCAGTGTGGTGCATCTACCACTAACTCAAATGACAATTCACAGTACATCAGTACTGGATTATACTGAGTCCTGCTGAGGACCAAACCTATCCTTTGTGTGCTAAGATGTTAAAATCCCAAGCTTGAAGAAGCCTTATTTGAAACAAGAACTAACAAAGCCCAGATTTCTGACCAAATTGAGGGCCAGAGCTTGCCGAGAATCCTTAATTAGATGGCTTCTGAGAGCTAAACCAATCTTATCACACAGCCCAAACAATCAATCAGACCCAAACAAAATGAATTTTACCCTCACATAACGTGTTCATCAACTTTATGAACATTACGATTAACTTGTTATTTATAGATTGAATTGGTGTTGTGATTCCGCATAACACTTGTAGAGTAACTAAGAACAAGTTCTCTACAGAATTGCGAAAAAAAATCCTAATATCGAAAAGGGGGGAAAAGAGATAAGTTTGCACCTCCAATTGGGAGTACCCAGCAGAAATTCGTTCCGCTCGACAGCTCCAAGAAAATCTCCTGCAATTCATCAAGGCTCGTAAGGATAAAAACTAAAAGATGGAGGCAGACGGTTCAAGGACAAGAGATGCCTTGCCTGGTCCGCCTGACCGGAGAAGACGAAACCGCCGGCGGGAATGCGGCGGTGGCCGCGGCGAGCATGGTTCCGCGGGAGTGGAGCTTTGGAGGAACAGGGCCACCCGTTTAACGGCTTGCTCGGGCACTCATATATGCCTCAAGAATGAGTCGGAGTCAGGGGAAAGGGTTCTCGCGGCCGTAGAAGAAGAGCTACGGCGGCTCGGAGATGAAGGGGAAGCGGAGCTCCGGCCGCCAGCGAGTCCAAGGCGAAGGCGTGGTGGCGCACGGCGGAGAGGGGAAGCGGCGCGAGGGTAGGTGGTGCCGTTGAGGGCTCGAGCGAGTTGGATAATGGATCGAGACCTTTCATGGGCTTAGTGGGCTGCGGCTGGTCATAATGGGCTTTCGTTATTAGCTGGGTGTACACTGACATTTCTGGATACTGTTGCAAGCTCCTCGCATCTCTGCTACTTGAAAAAGAGCTGGTACTGGTAATTCTCTCAGCTCCGCTAACAAAAACAGAAAAAAAAAAGCAATTTACAAAAAAAAAACAAATTTCATAATCCTACAAACTCTTTAACAAAAAATAGAGTTCTACCGAGTGCGTAGAGACGGAGCCGACGATGTGGATCTGGTAGACTAATTCTGATAATTGATATGCTACGGTAATATAATTTTTTTATCTGTAAAGAAGCATAGCCATTTAGCTAGTAGAAAAGAAATATTTTTGTAAGCAATCAACCTCCCATCCCCTCTTGGTTAAGCCTCGTTCGAAACATGAAAAGTTTTTACGAAGCTATGGGCATCAAACAGAGCGTCCTCCTCGTTAAAGCTTCAGTTTCTGATTTTTAATTTTATTTTTTCTAACTTTTTATTTTTTGTATTTTTCTTCTTATTCTTTTGTATTATCTGTGATGATATAATTTTTTATTTATATATTTTTAAATTTTAATTATACTGAAAAAAAGCTAAGTTCAAGACAAAAAGAATCGTTATAATACGAATTAAGCCATAAACTCGAGCTTAAAAATCCATACGAGTATGGCTCCCGGTTCTAGGGCGGGTCCCATGTCTCCACTGGAGCCCCATGACGTGACAAGAGGAGTAAAAGTTGCACGTATGCAAGGCAACATAGAAATGAGGACGAGAGAGAACATGTCCGAGCTCATCCATCTACTCGGTGCCTCGTCGCCGTCCCCCAGCTAGCAACAAGGAACGTGTAGCAAAAGATACCGCTCCTCTTTACATGGAAATTAGATTAGATGCTACAAGACCAACGCATACTTCGCATGAGATTGGGCATGAAAAAAACGAACATAAGCATTCGTCAGCGCAAGTATTTTTTTTTATAATACTATAGTCCTAATAACTTTTTGGTACTACCATAGTAACCGATGCTTGGTTTGTTATCCTTGTAAAATAAACCAAAATATTGGTGACGTCAATGAAAATTAGCTGTTGTCTAGTTTACTGCTAAAATTTGCTGGTGTCCATGAAAATATGGTAACGACAATGAAATCTAATGTGACACGTGTACAATTCGAGAGCAAGGAAATTACTCAGCAAATTATTGTAACGCAAAAAATTTAACTAGCTTATGATCCAAATAACATTCTTTTTGCCCGTCTTTAACTTTGCCCATGTTTTAGCTATACCAAATTTTTTTTGATTTGGCTCGCTTTGGCCATCAACCAACCAGCCCAAAAGCTTGTGCTCCCAAGTTATAGTTAAAGCCACGCTAAGTAAAAAAAACAGCTATATGGAATTCTTTTCAGCTCATAATGGCTTCTCTCGAATAAATAAACGGAGTAGCTTCTTCGTTGCCATTTCGAAACGGTTTACCTGGACAATTTTTCTAAATCTTTATCGGTATTCGATTCGTTCACATAAACACCTATACTAGAACCAAAAACACGTAAGCTGTAGCCACAGAGCATAAACCACGGCGGGAAAGAAGCCACCCATCTCGGTTGCTTTGCTTCCCCCTGGATGTAGATAGCATGGTTAATGTACTCACCAGAGGCCCGGCGGCAGCACGGTAAAACAAAAGATAAATTCGTGCCTGCAGCGCTGCACATGCCGCTGCTACGCGATCCGACAGCGGCGACGGGGGCGCATTTGACCGTGCCTCGCGACGTGCGCAGCTGACCATGTGATCGATGGCAACGCGAGCAGGGCGCGGTCTTGGATTTTGGGATGGGGGTTAGCACGAATCTCGGGCCTCTCCTTGTGCTCTTGTGCTTGTCTCCGGTTTAAATTCCATGCCTTTAGCCATGGCCCTTTCCTTTCCACCGGACAGTACCAGGTCCTTAGTTACCTACCTACCTCGTTAAAAATCTGCTTGGTGCTGCTGTCACAGCTGATTGTGATTCGAAGGCAACTGCCAGTGTCCAGCGATCAGCCTGGCTCACATTGTTCGCAGAAAAAAAACATGACACCAAAGGAAAAGAAGTACCTTGAATGTCATCAGTAATATGTAGATACAGAGATATCTATGTAAATTCGTTTCCTATTGTACCAGTCCTCGTTTGCAAACTAACGCGGTAATTTTCACCTAGTAGTACTGCAAGGGCCAGAGCAAAGTGAAAAATCACCCAGGTTCTTCATTTGAAGTTTGAGTAGGTTATTTTTATAAAAGGTTTTGAGTAGGATCCTCATAAACTAGACTTCAGTCCTAACCAAACTACTCGAGATCTTCAGTGATCTAGCCTTAAATCCTTCACTGTAGCAAGAACTATGTTCATTCAGACTCTTGCACACACATCTCAGTGAACACTGGATCTGATGAACCCCTGCTTAATCCATCATACACACATGCAAGATGCCAAATGGTGGGTAACAGCTAACAGCTCCTAAGCAGAGCCATAACAATGATTCCTAGCTAAAGGGCAAGCTAATGAGGACAGTGCCATGTGTAGTCATATAGGGCCATCACTGGCACTGGATCATCCTTTATTCAAGCAAAGCCACCAACAAGAGTTCAAGAGCAAGCATGATTAGGGGGCCAAGCCCACACAAAGCCATCAGCTAGGTCCATAAAACACCAATTACATCAAGATGCAAACCATATATCTAAGTTTTGATCTCTGACATATATTCACAGAGCCATGTACCAATACCCTCACACACCTGATTGATCTCATAGCGCCCCCCCCCCCCCCTCTCTATGTAGCCACACATACAACTCAATTCGGGTGCCAAACAGATAGGGATTGAAACAGCAAGCGCACACATACATATATAGTATACTCACTATGCTTAATTCATGATCAAACCAGCAGCTGCTGACTTTTCCTTGCTCTCTTTCTTCCTTCCTTCCCCCTATAATTCCAGCACCAAATCTGTATCCAATCAGAAAGGCAAGTTCAGTGTAAGTACAATGCAGTTTGCATCACCATACAGTAACCAGAGGACTCTCCAGAAGTAGTATGGAACATTTCATTGTCAAGACTGCATTTGGTGATGGAATGACGGATTACTGTGCTGCGTGATTGCAAGATTGATGGACAGGGACGTGCATGCACTACTCACAGTCTGCATCGGTCTTGATCCAGTGGCCGCTCTTGTTGCCGTTCAGCTCGCCGCTGTCGGGGGAGGTACTGAAGGCGCGGTTGGTGCAGCAGCCGAAGCTCGGCATGCGCTGGTCCTTGCGGCACCGGAGCTTCGGCGAGGCCAGCGGCTCGTCGCAGTCCCCGGTGGCGCCACCGCCATTGTCAGGGGCGCCGCGCTTGCGGTTCTTCTTGGCCAGGTTCCTCGTCAGGATTGTGCTCTCAGGGTAGACTTTCCTGTGGAAGATTTGAAGGATCTGCAATGAGCAAATGTTTCTTCCTTTCAGAACTCTGTCAGATGATCACCTCCCAAAATTCAGTTTATCATTGTGTTGTATAAAGAATAATTAATTAGCACAGCTTTAATTAGTATCACATTGTGTGTATGTCATATGACACAAATGTCTTCTGAAGTGCCCTAAAAAAAGTGTTTTCTGAAGTAACTTATTCAGATATTTTTCATAAAAAATCTAAAGCGTCCTCCCAAGGAATTAAAAAAAAAGGAAAAGAAAAGCAAAAGTGTCTGGAAGGATATAACAAGTCCAGCATCCTAGTTTAGAGGCTAAGGATAAAATGACAAATGAAATGATCCATAAAGGAAGGTCCATAAAGATAACATTAGACAGGAGATTGCAAACAAATCGCCATGTCAACTCATTGCCCCCACTTCTAACAACAACTATGATATGACTCGAATCGACTATTCATCAGAAGATAATCAACTATGATATGATAGTTTAAACTCGGCCTGTGCGTTTATATTAGTAATGGAGTAGGACATACATGTGCAATGGATTGGCATCGATTGTGGTATCTTCTGGTCAGTAATCAGAATGTCATTGTTGATTAGTACCTTGGTAATTTAATTACTAAGCAAACTTTGAAGTACTTTTGGACCAGTACGAGAAATCCTTTCTGCTGAAGCCTAAAGTGGGAAAAGTACTGGCCGAAAAGTATGTAACGAGGTGACTATCAACTCGGATTCTCAAAATTGATTTCTGTCTAAACCTCTCAAGACTGATGCCCAAAATAGTCATTTAGAAGAAAATTTATGACCAATTCTGGTAAAGCCCTCAAATAATTAAGTGAAATTGACTTATTCCTTTTCACCCCTAATTTCCATTGAATGGCTTCAATATCACATATCTTCCACCTTCATCAAGATATATGATAATTTGATTGTGGGACAGAGTTCTTAGATGCACAAATATATAAAAATAATCTCCCAAAACTCAAATGTTTGTTCAATTTTCTCGACTTAGTATACAACTCAAATACATTAAAATTATAGTACATCTGTACTCATGCAAATATACTTGTAGACATGCAAATTAGGAAAAAAAAATGGCTGCATGTAGAAAGTATCAAGATGCAATGTTATTGAACAAAACAAGCATCAAATTTTAATTTAGTCTACCACATAATAGCACTTTAGTACAAATTAATCAAAAAACGACACTAAACTATACTGAAGTAAGTCAACGAATTAACCAAACGTACAGCTAAAAATCAATGGGAAAGTTTACGGTACACCCACACTAATATGAGCCATTGATTTCGTGTGATCGAATGGCTGATATTTACTATTAACTCTGACTAGGTAAACAGGCTACCAATGACTATAAAGGGTTAATATGGACTTTGCACTTCATACAAATGAGGAAGTAAATAAAAATATCATTAAAGCGCAACGGTAAATAAGGAAAAATATAATGATGTTAATTAATGTTCTTTGTTTTTGCTCACTTTACTTTTTTCTGGACTCGGTACAAACCTATTTTTTTAGGACAGACTCGGCTCAGACTCACTAGAGACTACTAGTACTAGAACTTAGGATGTACGAGTAATTTTGATAGATAATTTACATATCATTGACAACATATATGCAGAATATATATGATATATGTTGATTTGAAGTATAAAAAAATATGAATTTGTTTTTACTTTTAACGTTCATCAAGAACAAGTATAAAAAAAATATAATTCTTGTGGAACCGTACATTCATGTGGTGAGAAAAAATGTGTTCAAGGTATGTATGATATATATGGGAGCCATTGGGCGAATGAATTGGAAAGAGATAATTAATCCACTTAAAACATTCCTTTTTAACGTAGTCATTGACTAGCTATACATAAGAGTTCTCATATAGCCAATCTTACCCTTGATCAATGGACGATTAAGATTAAATACTTCTCTTAGAGCAACTCCAGCAGTAGCTCTCAAAACAGGGTCCCTATTTTTCATTTGAGAGCTCCCCCTACTTTTGAGGGCCTTGTTTTCTGGGCTGCACTCCAGCAGGAGCCCTCAAAACAGAGCCCCTACTTCTCAATTCTCTTTATTTTCTCGCACACTATATGCATATGTATAGGACAAAAGCACAATACACAATAAAATATTTATGATTTCACAATAAAGGATAATATGTAAATTTATGAATTCAAATATGAATATTCAAATTTAAATTCAAATTTATTCCAAATTTAAATTTATGAATTCAAATACGAATATTCAAATTTGTTCCGAATTTAAATTTATGAATTCAAATACGAATATTCAAATTTAAATTCAAATTTGTTCCAAATTTAAATTGAAAGCACAATGAGGGATGTTTAAATTTATAAATTCAAATACGAATATTCAAATTTGTTCCGAATGAGGGGCATATTTATTCAAATACGAATAAATCTGAGTTTGAGACCTAAGTAGGGGCCCCCTAGGAATGAGGACTTGGAGGTCTCATTTGAGATGCCCCTATTTTTGAGGGTTCAAGTAGGAGCCCTGCTGAAGTTCAATTTTTTGCTCTGACTCTTAAATCTGAGTTTAAGGGCTCAAGTAGAGCCCTGCTGGAGTTGCTCTTACACCATAGGTGGTAAGTGGAGCACTGTAAAAAGAGGTCAAACTTTGCAGATGTTTTGTCTTTCTAAAGAAAACCAGAACAAGATTACCTTTTGAAACTTGCTCTTAGTCACCGTCGCACTCGCCGGCACTCCGTCGCCGGCGGCGCCTTTCTCATCCTTCACCTTCCTCTTCTTCATCATCTTGTGACCGCCGCCGCCTTTCCCCGCTTTCCCTTCCTCCCTCTCTCTGCCTCCGTCCCCGCCGTCCTCGCTCTCGGCGACGGCGACGAGAGCCACCTTCTCCTCGGCGAAGCGCGTGCGCATGAACAGCTCACCGAGCGAGGTGCGTCGGCCGCCGCCCTCCTGCTGCTCCGGTCGCGACTCGGCGTCGCTGCTCACCGGGGAGCCGAACAGGAAACCCTGCAGCGGGCAGTCCACGCCCATGGCGAAGCTCACCCGCGCCGACGCCACGTCGCTGGCGGCGTTGCCCCCGAGGACCTTCTCCAGCTCGGCGCTCACCACCATGAGGTCGTCCTCCGTGGTGGTGTTGTCGTCCTTCTCCGCGATAGCCTCGACCACGGTGATCGCCTTCTCGACGGCGGCGGCCTCTGGCGGGGGAAAGGTGAATGTGGGCGTGACGGCGCCGTCGTATGCTTCGTCGACGGTGCCATTGCTGGTGTCGACGTCGTAGTCTTCGTCATTGTCGTCTCCAGGGATGGCGACGGCCGCCATGCCTAGCGTGCCGATGGTGAGGAGGCCGCTGCCGCCGAAGGTGAAGAGATCGGTGGCGGTGACCGGCGGCGAATGGTGGTTAGTCGTAAATGCGTCATCGGCGAAGTATTCGGTGGCGGAGGCGACGAAGGTGTCGGGGTCCGGTGAGGCTAGCCCGGTGATGCAATTGCACGCCCCACCTGCAGTGACAGGCATTTGTTAAATTATTTCAACAAATTGAATAGAATTTGAAGGAGCTAGCATGCCACCATAAAAAGTTTGTTATTCAGAAAAACTAGCGGGATTGTGCACACAATTGCACGATTAAATATTACAACCCCTATAAAAAATACAGTTGTATTTGTTACACACTTGCAACACTTTATATACACACATATACACACGGTTGCGCTAACAAGAGCGTGCATGCATGCTACACACGGGTCGCTGGCCACGTGTGCGACCTAGCCAACTGTTACAGTTCATGTTAATACGGTTAGATAGTAACTTTGCAAATATAAGTAACCTGATGAATTATAGATGATAACTTTATATTCATGAGATAGTAACTTTTTCATAACTAACAACATGCATACATGTAATAAGAGAGAGAAGAGAATAAGTGTGCTTGATTTTGATTTTTTTTATCTTGTTTACAAGTTAAAAAATAAAATAACTCCTTCACCAAAAGTTCAATATGTGATCCGTTTGCACCACTGTGTTTGAAATTACAAACTTAACAAAACAAGATCTATATTGAATATATTTTGACACTGCGAAATTACTACATATACAAGCGATAGTAACATCATGAATTATGGATGATAACTTTATATGCAGCGATAGTAACTTCATGAATTATAAATGATAACTTTATGTGCAGGCAATATTATATTTTTCTATAATTAACAACTTTGTTAGTAACCGTCCGTGTGGTGGGTTGGTAGTACAATTGGCTGATTGGGTAGGTTAGGGTCATGCGCTTATTTTGTGTATAGCTACTGAATAGTGTGTGTGTAATTTGCACTGTTATAATATGACCTTACCAAAATAAGGCTATGCTCCAAAGTGTTGTGGTTTTTGGCTGATATGGCACTGTAATGTCTATTAGTTTTTAGTTATTCAATTAAAAGAAAATAAAGAAAAAATAAAATCACCATTATATCTCCAAAGAAAAAACCACGTTAAAAAGACATAGTGTTCAAAATAACTTTTGGTTTCTGTAAATCAAAAGCTATCATTGTTTGAAACGGGGCTAAGTGTTGTATATTATTCTTTTTTCTCTTAATTAATAAGATAATTTCTAGTTTTTATTTTTTTAATTAATATAGGAATTTCTAGTCCTTACAACGAAGTAGATGCCCATTGGTTGTTTCTATTCATACAGATGACACTTGAAATCTTACTGACATTTATGGTACTTTACTGTAAAAGTAAAATACATGCCAATTTGTTTTTCATAATAAAAATGTATGAGTTATTTGTCGTGAAAATTTACTTCCATGATATTACAATTTAATAAATTTACTAACATATTGTGTTAAAAATAAATAGTGAAAGTTATATTTTAGAAATTGTGCACCATACAAAAGACAAGATTTTTTTATTGGTGAGTGCAAGAAAAAGTCTTTAGTTAAAATAAATCACAAAAGTTTGGACAATTTTTTTACATTAAATTCATAAATACTGTATCCCTTTAAATATGAAAAGGTTTAGTTCAAAACAAATACTCTCTCTCTCTCTCTCTCTCTCTCTCCAATTGCAGAATTGTTGAGAATGGCGTAAGCCATTTCCAGCTCTGAAAAATCTACAAATATCTCAATATGTCGTCTTTTGTCTGATGAAAGAAAGAGAGAACAAGATATATCACATATGGGACAATGTTGCTATAAAGAAAATATTATCTAGAGAATGATAGGGTGCTTGCTCTGCAATTGTTAGCCTACCTAGGCTTAAGATGGGAAGGAGTGGCTTGTGCTATGGGCGTGTTCTTTGTGATTGCGGTTTATCGTTTTTGACTATATTTTTTGAATTTTGGTTATTTATGATAGAGATTATGAAGAGATATACTCGCATGCGATTTTAACCGATACAGATGATAGGCTTTTACTGTGTACTACAATTAACTTGTAGATCTGTCTTAAAAACTACAATTAACTTGTAGATCTGTCTTAAAAAAATATTTCATTTAAAAGTTAGATACTATAGTAAAAGATAAAAACCATAAAAAAAAAGCCCTAAAGGAGCAAGACTGCAAACATACATGGATTTCTGGGGCTCCATACTGTTCAAATCTGTTCTTTAACAAAAGTATTTTTTTCTTTTATGTACCTTAGACGTGTATGTGTGTATGTGTATGTGTACGGTAAATTTATTTATGAAACCGCTACGGGAATTTCATTGACACATGGACCCACCAGTAGTGCACTTTCTTGAAAATGGTTAACATGTTTGTATTGTCCCTAATGGATAAATATGTTTTTTCTATTTTTATATTTTTAAAATTAATTATACCTAAAAAACCAAATCAACTATAGTGAAATTTCAACCAAAAACCAGAAGTCATCGCTAAAACGAGCGCCCCCTAACATCCAAAAGATCATCATAAAAAAAGGAACTTTTTAAATATCGATCGATTCATAAAACGTTTGCATGAAAAGGCAGCGAGGAAGTAAAGCAGAAGGCGGATGTACCTCCACCGGTGTTGAACTCTTTGAACACGTCATTGTTACTCCGAAGCTTTCGGTGCATCCAACCTAGGAGCTGGTCAACGAAGATCACAAGAGGGTGATGGTGTTGCCATTTGTGCGTGGTTAGTTCCAAAACCCTTATGAAATATATTTTTTTTCTTCTGATCAGATCATACTAATTAACAAAGTTTGTTCCAATATTAGCAGCAAATAGAATGGCAAAACTGCAAATCCAGAAGAGCGCACGTCCTTCTTTCTACCATACGTAACATATTGATCATCCATTAACAGATGACGATAATAATAGGAGGAGGAATGCTTCAAGAATGGTTCTATATCTACATTGATCCAATCCAAAAAAAAAAAAACCATCACCAATTAAGTTATCACTAAATAGAGAATACATACTTGAGGAAACAAGAAACTGCAAACTTCCAAAAAGACAACCATTTGCTTTGTAGTTAGTGCAGAATAATTTGTTGATAAAGGAGCAAAGAAATGATCATGCAAGCAAAAAAGCTAGGCATGCACTGACCTTCATCTTGGAGAGGCTTGTCTAGCTGGGGAGGCCGGAGGACGGATTAAAATAGACGAAGAGGGGAGAGGGAGCCGCAGGAGTGATCTTTCAGTCGGTGGGATCAAAACATGAGGAAGGCTACAAATGGTCGAGCAGGGGGCAGGGTCCCATGCAACCTTGCAGCCAGCCACGCCCATGCACACTCTTACTTTGTAGCCTTGTATGTGACTCGACTGATCTCCTAAGCTATTCCAATGCCAATCCACTGGGGCAGTGTAGTGTAGTACACTTCATCCGTATTGCCATGTCACTGTGTCAATGATCAATTCGCTTCGCATCAGCAGGTGCGTCTAGAATTTTTTTTCTTTTTTTTTTATCTACGATGAAATCATCGGTCTTTAAAAAAAAAAGCAAGCCTCATGTAAGAGTTAAAAAAATAGAACTATCTTTATTGCTATATTGAGATTACAACATATTTTTATAAAATATTTACAAAGATGATGCAACTAGCCTTAACTTTGCTATTCCTTGCCTCCATTGTCTATTACTTGATCTTGTTCTTGTGTCTCTTTCTTCATCGCGAAGGCAGCTTGACCCCGAACCTCCCTCACCCGGGAGGGGGGGGGGGGCGAGGGAGCACAGCATATCCGTCATCATCACAGAGACAACCCGACGCATATGACACCCCAAGCAACAATGTCGACTCACCTATCTGAGACTGGGAGGTGCAATAGGGCATGTACGCACCCTTGGACCAACCGTGCCTTCGGCAACATAATGAGTGGTGCGATCAGACAAACGATAGCTACACGGTCTACAAATATGGCGCGGACTACGCGGCATCAGCCTTCACTGTAAGGGCCTATCGTGGAGTAGAGTACCCTGAAGGTTCATCCTCTGCACAACACGTGACACCGGTGCTTACAATTACGAGTTTCATTGCCGGTCCATGATTCAACTTCCTTCAGTTAACCGAACATTATGAACGTGCAGGTCTCGAGGCCAAAGTTCCGAGAGTAGTTTGCTGGTTCATTCTCCACAGAGCGTATGGCGTAGGATCATCTATTCGGAATAGGCTATTGCAGTTCTACCTTTCGTTGGCCTAATGAAACATATTTCCCTCCACAAAACACCAGTAATTACGTAGAGGACTGGGTGTAGTAGATGGTTAGCTCTCAAGAGATTGGGTCCAATCAATTGTCCGGTCCACCGGTTCCTACTTGACCACCACCGCAATACAACTTGCACGATATACAACGCTCCCTGTACAGGCTGACCTTCCCTTAGGACCAACTTCGCCGCTAGAGGAAGCAAGTAGCAGACAACCCTTGACCCGGTACCGCATCTGGTCTCAGCTCTTCAGTCCAGGCATGTCAAAAATCTATTCCACTGACCCAGTGTTTGCGCCCCAAGTGTTGAACCTAACTATACACTCGTTAATACTTTGTCCCTGTTGTATTAGTACGTTATAGAATTTATCGATAAGTGTAGTGCAATTCTGCAACACCAAGGTTCTTTCAGTAATTTTACTGCTCGCGACTGCTCTTCTTAGTAATTTGACAATACGAACTAGCTTTTTTGACTGATTTGATAATATGTACCAGCTTTTCTTAGTGAGTTCACAGCACACACCAGCTTTATCTAGTGATTTGACAACACGTAACAGCTTTTCTCAGTAAGTTGACAACATGTACCAGTTTTTCTGACCGAATAGATAGCATGCGATAGCTTTTCTAATTAATCATACATCACACACTAGCATTTTTGTAGTGAAATGATAACACATACCAGCTTTATTCCCGAATAATACACAACGACCACCTATAAAGTCCGCCCAGCCTCCATGATCGGATCCAAAACTCCACTCGAGTTAATATCTCAAATAAGGGAAGAGGAGAGGGAGAAGAGAGCACCGATATAGGACGTCACTAAACCACTGTTAGGAATATCCCTGCTGCTGGAGTTTCTACAGATGCAGTGCAACTACAGCAATATATCACATATCATTCATTTCACACACCTAGCCACCACCGCCTGGGCACACTACACGTGCAGCGCGAAGTTCTTGTAGGCAAATGCCATGTATTGACAATTTACATTGCATGTTTCATTTCGCACATATCTAACCTACTCCGTGCATGATGGTAGACTACAGAGCGTTGCTACTTCTTCCAATAGATCAACGACCTGAAGATGTACGACAGGGCATTCATCGAGCAGAAAATACATGCTCAATTACCCGATGGCACCAGAGAGATTAACACGCTAAAAACATTACACCCCGGATGATAACGGAAAGGCCAAGACGACAAACAATAATGGTAAGATGCCGATGGTCCCGTTGAACACCAAGTTATTTTTGACTAGGACAAACCAATATAAATTATGGAAGCGTGAGTAGCGAGGGCTAAAATCCGCAAACGAGAGAAGGAAAATACACCAATGGACCCAAATGTACATGATGAATGACTGCAAGCCTGACTTCCTAAAGGTGTAAATGTATCTTAGCAGTAGGAGGTTTATGGTTCGTGTATATTACCATTTGTATCATATCAGTAGTGAGACAGACATCGTACCTAACCAAACTATACATATCATGTAATTCGCACCTTCATTGCGAAGTGTTATGTCAGGCTACACAAGGTTCATTACGAAATTTTTTTGCAATAGCATATCGCTGGTACTTAACACATGGAGATGGTGATGGTGGTTCATTTGTCCCTTAGAACCCCTCTTGCATCTTCCTAAAAACATTCCACTCTAATACGAACAAAACGGTGTCTGGATAATGATTATTTAATACGTATCAAAGCACGAGTATTTAATTAGTTTACATAGGTGTTCACTTAATTATAAAAATATACCCACATGGTGCTGCCGAGCACTTGCCGAGCTAGGGTAACTCGACAGTGCCCACCTGGCTGTCGTACTACTCCCTCGCTTGTCGAGCTCGCTTCGGCTGCCACACCCGTCCACTTCTACTGAGCTCTGGTGGTGCGTCAGTGACAGATGTCACTTGATGCGCCTTTCAAGTTTGGGGACATGACTATTTTTATAGAAGTGAGTGTCCTGAGATTAAATTTGAAAAAATAAATAACTATAGTGCCAAATTAGTGAACAGTCTAATATAGCTTCAAGGACTTTGTAAGATATGTTTCTCCAGGAAGACCATAGCTAACAAGCCCGTGGCCAGATATGCCACAACAAAACCAAACCGGTACTTAAGAGATCGATCGATCGATGGATCAATCTTCGCCACCAGGAAGCTGCTCGATCGATGTACCGACCGACATGACACGACCTTATTACCATGTCGAATCAATTCCATATATGCATGTCATTTATCTCTAGATGAAATAATATATTTTTATTAATGCTAACTATCTCACATAATAAGCTAGGGTTGTATAGTAGGATTGGGCCCGTACGTTTTTCGGTATTCTAATATCTTTCTACAATTTAGTATGACCTATTGAATGCTTTTTTGGGTGCATTTGTGTTCATAGCATTGGAATCGGACGGTAGTTAGAGAATGTGCTCACCATCTCGACCATTTAGTTTCGTTGTTCTTTAGAAATACATAGATTGTATGGTCTATTAAGTGTGTTTTGTGTGTGTGTGTTCATTAGATTGGAATTCCGACAGCATTAAGGTAGGAAAGAAACGTAGCACTTTCTTATGACTTACGTGCTTTGCACTCGATTTTAATAGAGACTAAGATATGCATATGCATATGCAGATACGATATAGGGTGTAATTACATCCGGATGTAGAAAAGAGACTACACACACACACACACACACACATATATATATATATATATATATATGTGTGTGTGTGTGTGTGTGTGTAGTCTCTTTTCTACATCCGGATGTAATTACACCCTATATCGTATCTCACAACATCTGAAGAATCTCGTGTAACGGAAAGTATATACATATAGTATACGAGTATTTAAGATCATCTAGGTGGTATATATATATTTTTGGACATACTCCTTTTTATGTACGTATATGAAGCTATTTATAAAATACGTTAAAAACTATAGACTCTATTGCAATTTTTTCATGTGATTCACATTGGAGTATCTTATATTTAGTATATGAGTATACCTAAAGTGATAAATGAATATTTCAAGTTTGTTTAGATGATATATTAGAGGTAGGTGTAATTACACCCACCTCCAATATATATATATATATATATATATATATATATATATATATATATATATATATATATATATGTATGTATGTATATATGTATATATATATGTATGTATGTATGTATATATGTATATATGTATGTATGTATGTATATATGTATATATGTATGTATGTATGTATGTACATATGTATGTATGTATATATACAATATACATATATATATGTATGTATATATACAATATACATATATATATGTATGTATATATACAATATACATATATATATGTATGTATATATACAATATACATATATATATATATATATATATATATATATATATAATATACGCGCATGTGTAGACGGTAGGGTGTGGTCTTCTGGCACCCACGATGAGGAGTCCATGTGATTATGGATCTATTTTTTGCAATTTTTAAAAATAATTTTTAGTTTTTGTTACAGTATCTAATTTTTTAATAGGATATTTTTTAAATAGAGATCTACAACTAAATTGTAGTACACGTTAAAAACATAATATCTATATCAACTAAAATCACAAATGAGTATCTCTCTCCGTAATCTTCGACCCAAACAGTTTAAAATTCAAAAATTTCAGTTAAAAATCATAACCTATAGTTATAATTCAAAAAAAACGGACCCTAAGTGAATGATAATAATATATATTAATTGCACACCACCGGGGGAAATTATTGGCCGTGACGTACGTACGTACATACTCGGGATTCTAAAGATGGGGTCTCCGACCGATGCTTCGGTCCACGTTATTGCTTGTTTGCTCGTCGGCGGACACGTGCATCGCATTAAGCCTGAGCGCTCCTAGCGAGCGGTTGATGGGCCGCGGCCTCCAGACCCAATCTTCGCACCCAGCCAGCCCATATTCTCCCTGTGTACTGCATCATTTCGCTGGTAGCTAGCGCGACGTGGAGGATCGGTGGCGTCCAATATGTGATACATATGCGTCCAATGGATTCAGATCTGGTGTACTATAGCTAGGTCCTCAGGGGCTATGATCACTGCTTGAGCATAAAGCCATTCGCCTAGGCTTTTTTTTTGTGTGGCCGATGTTTTTTGATCGTAGTTGATGATTTTTATTTATATTTTTTGAGGTAATGGTGGATGATAAAAATAACGATGTGAATAATTTTTGTCTACGGTGGATAGGGGTTGCCAAATAGTACTGATTTATCATTACTGTCAAAAAAATCTCGTTCATATTATATTAGAGACACCGTCGATTATACTAGAAAAGTACTGAAGGAGCACAGTAGCCGTCGCCTACTCACGAATAACCGTCGGTAAAAATTGCAAATCTTGCCGCGAGAGGATGGGATCTACCGGATGGAGACCCGACAAGTTTTGAGTATTTTTTTTTTAGCGACAGGACACTGGGTACACACCTCTTTCTCGGGCAGGCTTGTGGTCTCGATATATATACGTACATCGCGGGTGTCTCGATCGAACGGTCCAAAATACGTCCGGCCAGCCCAGTGCAGATCTGCAGAGGGTATAACTGTGCGCAGAATCTAAACACGACACGTCAAATCGACTTGCACACATTTTAGACTTGGATCGGGCCGGGGAAGGAGGAGGCATCTGCTTTTTGGTATTTGCCTTCTGGTTTTTTTTGAAAATTAAAATAAATATATGATTTTTAAAATAGGTTATTTAAACAGTTTTTAAGCTAAAAAGTACATACATCGTCTACTTAAATGTTTTCGTTGTTTGTTGCCGTCGAAAAAACATAGAAAAAAAATCATCACCATAGCTAAGAAAACATGGCCGATGTGTGACACAGTGTAGCATGCGTATGCATGAACGTGTGTTTCGGCCGGCGACGAGCTACCCAAAGTGCAGAGAGATCTAGGGTGCTTCTTTGCACGTGTGTTTGGACCTGCAAAGATTCGAGTCAAGCACGCATGGATAATTGCCTGTTTTTTCGGCTTCTAAAAATAACTTTTAATTTTTACTATAGTACCTACCTTTTAAACGGAGTATTTTTTTCAAGATGAAATTTACAGGTTAATTATAATACACATTAAAAGCCTAACATCTGTACAATCTAAAATCACAAATAGTTATCTCTCTCTCCGTAATCTCTGTTACAAACAACTAAAATTCAAAAATTTCAACCAAAAATCATAAACCACAGCTAAAAATATATACCTATTAATATTTTAGGCCCCGGCCCGAGTGTGATCTCTTTTCGTAAACATGCAAGCTAGTGATCGATTCATTATTGATGACGCCAGTGGAACAAAAGAGGGATCAGAATCTAGCATTTGCGTACGTACATATGGCATAATATTGTATCCTCCTAGAAATGTTTGCTGGTGAAAATGTGAAATGCTCATGTGTTGCTCCTTTCACTTTAGTAGCTCGAGCAGTGTAGGAGGAGATCATGTCGAGGTCAGTTATGTGTGGAGCTTTGCAAGGTTGTTCAGAGAAGGGTACAATCCGAGTAGATACGGACGGATATTGTTTATCATGTATGCTATTCTGTATTTTTTTTCTTAGAATCGGAGTTGGATATGGATAATACTGGATACCCATTTTCCATTCCATATTTATTCCGTTGAGTTTTGGACGGTTGGTCGGACAAAAATTATCCGTTTCTTTATACAGGACATTGGACAGTATGTGTAATCAGAGTGAACACAAAAATATTGATCACTGAGATATCAAAGTAAGAGCATTCGGTATTCTTTGCATGTTTAGATGTGATAATTCGTCTATATGTTATCTTGTTCTTAAATAAAGTCACAATAGACTTCCTCATATCACTTGATATACGGATATATACGGACCGATATCACTCATCCCGTATCACATTCCATATTTTTTCTCGAAGTCGGAGTCACACATGAATAGTGCCAGATAACTATTTCCCTTTTCCGTATTCGCTCTGCAACCCTTCGATCGATCAGACAGAAATTATCTACTCCGTTTACACCCCTAGTTCAGAGTGATCAGCATTCCGCAAGATAGACGGTGTTGGATTTGGAGAATTCGATCTACGCCTCTTGAAGTGTATACCTGTGAAGGCTTACTTAAATGGTGATCGGCGTCTTAGGCAGAGGTAAACACCCTACCTATTCCATGTTCAAGAGCGATCGCTACTGATCGCTCAGATGACACCCTACCCATGAAAACTCTTGAGCCTCTAGACTCAGCAACCGACGGGTTACCGAATCAGAACCCAGAAAATCCAAAAATAAAACTTTACCGGACCTGTTATAAGAATTTTAAGAGATATGGTATAAGAATTTTTTATGTAAATCCTAATAGGATTAGGATTTCACTATCTTTAGAGGAGAATCTAAGTTACAAGTCAACTCATTCAAAATAAGATACGTACCAAAAGGATTAGAGGCTAGATTATTCTTTAGCACTATATTCTTACACAGGATAAGTATCTGAGCGTTCTAAAATGTTTGAGAGTTGTGAGAGAGCAATATCTCTTGTACTCTTTTGAGTCTTGCTTAAAAAATTTGTGGTCAGTTTCGCTAAATCTTTCTCTCCCATCGTGATTATTTCATCGTCATTATTTGGTTGCCTCTAAGATATTCATCTACTTTATTCTCGATACCATATATGTTTGTGTCATATCTCACAACTTTGATCTGATCTGGAGGCTGCTACATGTAAGGGGTATCAGAGTATAATAAGCTATGATGCAAGGACAATGCAGCATTTTTCCCTCTCAAAAACACTAGCCTTTCACCGTTGGACTCCTGTTGATATTTATATGCCTGACAATCCCTGGTAACATCTCCGACAATCAGCCTAGGCCCTGGCGATCGATGGCATATGAGCCTTTAACACAGGTTATGTTTTACACGACGGCTGACCCAGGACTCAATCTAAGCTAGGGCGGAATAAACCGTAACCAAAATGCAATAGTGAAGGTTTATACATGATAGCACCATGCTAGTAGTACCCTAAACTAAAATGCAATAAACCAAATTGTTTCCAACCACAGTTCTTAAACAGCGCATCATGAAAGCTCCTTAAATCATTTCCATGTTGTTTGTGAAGATGATTATAACCAATTTTTTTAGTCCGTTTCTTTAACAAATATTCATCCAGGGATAACCAGTTTGCTGACTGAAAGAGAAACTGAGACATATTTCTACAAATATGCAGTGAATAGGAATGATAAGCTTGCTTGACCTGATCAGTTAGAAACGTTTGTAAATTCTGCACCATAAAGAAGTGCATGGCCTGGGCAACTTGTACCTCTCTACTAACAACAATTGGATGAAAGACATTGTAATCCACATCATCATTGCGCTGATTTACAGTTTTTGACCCTCTCCTTTCAGTGCCAAACCTCTGACTGAGTACCACTTGTCCTCCAACTTGCCCCAATGCATCGTTAATTACTTCCTGTATCTCAAACCTGAGCAGTGAAACTGAGTTGGCGGCTCTCATTTGCAGCAATAATTCTTCAGTGACATGATCCATGGAGTTTTCCTTGAGCGTATTCTTGTCACGACCAATAAGAGAGATATTACACAAACACACTACTCCCATCCTCAAGCCACCAGCCACGATATCTGTAGGTGCTTCAGTGAACAATGTATCATGTTTTTCTCGACAATGCTGGTTACGTAGACACACTAAGTAGCTTGCATCTTTTTCTCGCAAGACAGTCACCTAAGCAGCTTCTACTGGTAGTACAGTAGGCAGGCCATACTCCTCCATGTTCTGCTGCTCACGCCTCACAGTTTCCAGGACTGAAACCACTTCTTCTCCATGATGGTATCTCATTGAGCAGTGGGTGAGCAACCTCTATTCCAGAAATTCCTGGGCTAAAAGCACTTCGGCCTTGTGAGGAATTTCGTCGAGCATCTTGGTGGCGCTGCTATCTTGCTGTTTCAGGCCCACGACGGGGTCCTCCTTGCATGGTGTCAGCGGCCTTGGCTGTTTGAATGCGCTCTCGTCAGCGCCCTCCACCTGCACTTGAGATGCAGAGATCACAGTGGACATGCTCCCTGCGGACAGCACTGCCGAGGTTGGCTCTGATGGGCCACCGCATGTTGACGACATCGCAGTGGAGTGGCTGGTGGGCGGCGTATATGAGGGAGGCATTCCGTCGAACACCTTACGGGCACCCGCGGTGGTAGTCGCAGCAGTAGGGGTTGGGGAAGGTGATGGCGAACCGAATACTCGGTCGGTCCATTGCGTCCTTCAACTCATGGAGCTTCTTCATCAACCTTGCACCCATAGACGTGAGTGAATTACGTGCCGATAACATCTCATGGAATTTACAGTGATGACGAAGCGCACCATAACAACGTGCCGATAATGGCGTGAGTAAATTACGTGTGACGAGGTAGATATGACGTAAGTGACACTTTCGGTGACCTATTTCCTGCACGAGTGCTCAAGTTTTATACGAGTCTAATGCGTACGACCCACTCCGTTCATTCGTATGCGGATTAAACAAAGCACACAACAAAGCAAACAAAACCAAATGATCCACCCCTGCCGCATGGCTCCAAAGCCTGTCGCCTAGTGGCGGGGCGGCAGGCCATTACAATACGCCTAAACGGGTATTAATCATATGAATTTTTTAGCAATATTTGCAATAGATAAAATTGTCAAAAAAATATACAATTAAGTACATTGTATCAGAAGGTTATATATAAAATTTTGTAATTTTTTAAGTTCGTCTACTATATTTAAAAATTTAAACAAAAAATATATAAAAAATAATTAAGGCAAATAATTAAGTCGGCTACCTACCGTCTGGTGATGGGACAGCAAGACACCTGATGCCTGGGCAGCAGGCACTGGCCGCAAGGTGGCTGCGCGGCAGGGCATTTGGTGCCCGGTGTTCAGACGGCAGGCCCTGGCCGCACGATGGTTAGGCTCCCGGTGAGCCGTGTCAATCCTACGGCTTTAACGCCTGGTCACCGGATGGCAAAAATGATATTTTTGCTAATACGACACATATACAGATATTTTTGTAATTATAGGTATAAACTGTGACATATATACCAAAACTTCCATCATGAATCATGCTATACAAGTGCATATACCGTTTAAAAGAAATTAGATTCAATTTATATTATTTCCTTTGTGTTGTTGTAAACTAAAACCTTTTTCTTTTTTTTTACAAAGAAAAGACCGTTTTGCCCATATATCTATGTTTTCATTATCAGGAAATTCCACTCCACGGATCCTACATTATTAAGGTCCTACTGTTTTCTCTGGTTCGACCGAACTAATTAGTCACCTAATTTTAATCATGTAACTTGTACTGCTATTCACCACACTAACTTTATGCAACTTTTCAGCTCAGTTGGCATATTTAGTCCAACCATTGAGTAATAAACAAGGTAGAAAAGCAACTTTGATCGGATTCGGTTAAACAAAGGAAATGATACTAGATCAGTGGTATTTTCTAGAATCATAAATGGACACATGGATAAAAATATCTTTTCTCATTGAAAAAGAAAAGAAGGCTTTAATTTACAATAAAATAGAGGAAATAGTATATGCCATTTCCTATAGCAAGAAAAATGAGAAAAGATTTTAATTTACAATAAAATAGATGAAATGATATACGGTGAATCCAAAACTTCTTTGAAATGGTACACGGTGAAAATCATTCTTTCCCTTCTTTGCATGGTATTCCCAGTTACACTGTTCTCATGAATTATCCCGACAGGAAAAGGATTATCATCAATGGCTTCCCCGATATTTTCAGTTAACAGCTCCAAAATCCTCACAATTACACCAAAATCCTCCAAAATTCTCATGTGATATTTTCAGTTAACAGCTCCATATTTATCCCGAATCATCACAATTTTCTACCAAAATCCTTAATTTCTTCGCATAAGAGTAGTAGAATTCACATCATTTGCACACACTACATATTTACATTACACCAACCAGTCATCAATTCCACACGAGACATATTTACACCAAAGCAACCAAACACACGATCACCATTATAATCTAGTAGCACTGCATATGAAAGTCTAAGACTAATTTGACTGATTAAGAACGTATTAAGCATCTCCTAATCAACCTAAATCCTCACAGAAATCATCAAACCCCCACCAACTAAAGCACAAAACCATCAATCGCTAGTCTCACCGACTAGTGGGACCCCCAGAGGGCCCCCCTCCAGTTGAGCATGCCGGCCACGGCACCCCACCCCCGCCTCCTCTGCTCCTCCTCCACGCCGTCGCCGGCGCCGGCGCCGGCGGTTGCAGCCTCCTCGTCCGCCTTCGCTTCCTCCCCGCAGTCATCCACCTTTGCCAGTGCGGCCGCCGCCGCGACGGTCTCCTCCTGCTCGGGCGGCGGAGGCTCAACAGCAGCGATCTCCTTGAGCTTCCGGGCCTTGTCCTTGGCGGCGGCGGCGCGCTTCTTACGGCGGCGGCGGCCGTCCTTGCCCTCGTCCTTCTTGTCCAGGTGCTCCTCGAACGCCTCGATGGCGCGATGGATTGACTCGCGGTCGCGCTCCTGGGACCCGTCCCAGCGGGACCAGTACGCCGTGTAGCATCCGAAGCATCCGCACCCGAGCTCCGGCCGGTGGGCCTTCCTCCCGCTCCCGGCCCCCTCCGCAGTCTCCTCCCTCCCCGGCGTCGGCGGCGCTGACGACCGCAGCGACGCGAGGACGAGGTACGCCAGCACTTCCTTCCCCTCCGCCCCCAGCGGCGCCGCCATGGCGAGCACCGCCGCGGGCAGCAGACGGAGCAGCACCGCCTCCACCGTCTCCCCGCCAGCCGGCGGCGACGGGTGGACCTTGCCCTTCACCATTTCTTTGTTCTTGGTGACCTCTTCCTCCAAAGTTTCTCGACCCTTCGGCTGTGCCCTTTCGATTTCTCAGTTTTTTTTCTTGTTGGTTTGCTTCGGATTTAGAGCCTGTTCAGTAGGCATTATTAAGTTAGTTTATAGCTGAAATTTTATTATAACTCATTTATTTTATATTATAATTGATAATGATTTATTTAATATAATTAAATAAAAAATAAAAAAGATTAACCCAATATAAACGAATAAAAAATTCAAAAAATAGTAAAAGCTAGAAAATAAAATTTAAAAATAATAAAGCTAAAGCTAAAGCTAAAATGTTAAAACTGAAATGAGCGGGTGTTAAACCACTTTTGGGTTCCGGTCGGGTCGCGTATTTTATGGTAGGGTCGTGGATTAGGTGTGGCGGGATCTTCTGCGGCAGTGACGGTGTGGTTTCGGTGGGTTCGGTGCGGAGCACAGCGTCGGATCGGAGATGGACGGTCCAGATGTGATGAGAGGGAGGGTGGATGGGGTAGGGGATTGGGGCGTTAGAGCTCCGTGATGGCGCAGTTTCTTACGTTTACGCTTTCCAGTAATCCAGTTGCTTGTACAAATTTAACTTTACAACAACTTATTAATTGCGGTTAGGAGATCAAGCACAAAACGGATAGGCTGGCTAGGCCGGGATTTATCCACTAATTTGAAATTAGTTTAAAGTATTTTTAAATTTAACATAATTATAGTGAGTAATTGAGTATATACCATAAAACTAGCTTACAATAATTAAATTAAGGTTGAGTTTAATTTTTTTCCAAGTTTGATATCTCAGATATACTTTTTTATGGTTGGTTAGGTGAAAATACACGTATCAAATGTTGTCAATCTTAAAGTATATCAATGGAGATTGATTTAGATACCTGGACACCATGGTGCATAACATATGTACATATATAGTACGTACGAGGAGTTGGGGACGATCCTCATGTGGGGATTCTCTCGTCGGCTGTATACCTGTATGATCATGATCTTTAAGAGCAATGAGACGGCCATGGAAGGCATCTCCACAGGTATCCTTCAATGCTGGCTCGAACAGAATTCACACACACCCATAATTTTTGGAGCTTATGAGCCTTTTGATTATATGTTGGAGAGTGTTTGTGTGTGGTAATACATAAAAGATAAATCTTACACACATTACAAAAGAAACGTAGCTCTCGATCGGGATTCAAATCCTCTGCCTCGGGTTCAAACGGAAAGTGTGTAAATTCAAAACCCATCGATCGTATGATCGCCTCAATTCGAACAATGCTCCAGTTTGAACCGTATGGCAGAGGATGCGGCTCCGATTTCTTCCTTGTACACCGGAACCACGCACACCCCTCGAAAACTTGCAGCGTCAGCAAAACGGCCTCTGTCCACCGCCGGCCGCCGTCGCGTTCCCCCGCCGCGACACCGGCGGGATCCTGAAATGCCACAGCCGGCCGGTCCCGCCCACGCGGAACCCGTCGCAGAGGAACTCCTGGGCGTACGCCTTCTCCACCCTGCGCTCCACGTCGTGCAGGAACACGTCGGTGTCCCCCTCGCCGAGCCGCGCGCGCGCCATGGCCGCCGCCGTCCATATCGCCGCCATCCTCCCGGGAGCCGACGCGAAGTAGCCCTTGGGCGCGTCGACCATGATCATGTCCCACTCGTTCTCGTACACCTCCGGCGGCAGGTTGTGCAGTGCCAGCGGGCAATCGGCGTTGCCGCGGACGCGCAAGGGGGTGCCGGCGTCGTCACCGAAGCCGGGGAGGCAGGAGGGGTAGTGCTTGTAGGAGGCGAGGAGCAGGTCGGCGTGGTCGAGCCGCGTCCGGTAGGCGACGAGGTGGGCGCGGAGGTACGGCGACTGCGCGCGCACGACGCGGTACCACTCGGGGTCCTCCTCGAGGAAGACGGTGGGGCCGCCGGGGTTGAGCGCGTGCCAGAGCCTCGAGTCGCGGCCGAGGCCGAACACCAGCAGCCGCAGCGGCGCGCGGCGGCGGAGCACGCCGAGGGAGAGCGCGATCTCGGCGCGCGACTGCTGCGGCACGGACGGCGTGGTCGCGTAGTGCACGGCCGCGTCGGCCAGCGCCGCGAGCCCCGCGGGCTCGTACCCGGACCCCGAGGGCGCGGTCTCCGCGGGCAGGCACGGGAGCGACGGCAGGAACGGCAACGGCGTGGTCAGGAAGGTAGCGACCAGCAGCGACACCGCAAGGAGCAGGACGCCCGCGGCGGCGGCGAGGAGGCGGCCGGGGGGCTTCATTGCGGTCGGTTGCCGGAGGCGGCTGCGGCCGGAGCTTGGTTTCTTGGGAGGTGCTGTACGCGCGCGTGGCTTCCGTACGTATTGTCGGAAACGGAGTGTGGGTGTGTGTTGGGCAGTGGGGATTGGTTGCTTTGTTTAGGCCCGGGTGTTGCTGTGTGTCAGCCTTAGGTGTGTTCTTTTCGTTGCAATCGATAGTTTATAGGGTCGTTGGAAATAGTGATCTCTTTTGATTTTTTACTAAAAAATATTGTAGCTAGCTGAAAAAACTCTGTAACTGAGTTGGTTTATTAGGTATAATTAAATTTAAAAAAAATATAAAAATAAAAATAACACACTAATCTAGAGCGGATAATGCAAAGGAATACGAAAAAACAAAACTAAAAAAAACCAAAAAACACAAAAAAATCACTAGAGGATAAAATTGCTATAGTGTCAGAATCGCTGCTAGAGTGCCAGAAACGCTGATCGCTAGCGTTCGGAAGCTACTCTGATCGCTGCCTATAGTTATAACCGATAATTTTTTATTTTTATTATAAATATTTGTGTAAATGAATTAAAGATCTATTTGTATATGCAATTTTGGCTTATAAATAGTAATAACTTGTAAAGAATCTCATAGAGACACTCGTGTGTGATTTTAGCCGGTATAGATAAAATCATTTTAGTGTGTATTACAATCAACTAGTAGACTTCATCTTAAAAAGGTATTTCATTTGAAACTTAGATATTATAAAAAAATTATTTACTATAGAAAAAACAGATTTTTAAGTCAGAAACTATTTAAAATATATCAGTTTCTAATTTTAGTTTATTTGGCTTTATTTGGTTTTTTACTTTTACTTTTTACTTTTTTTATTCCTTTATATTGTAGTAATGATATAGCTTTTTTTAATTTTTTTAAAAAGATTAACAGCCACTATCATGCAAAATTCACAGAAAAAAAACTTAAGCTATGGATCAGTTGGAGCAAGACCGAAAGGAAAATAATCTGTCTATTTAGACCTCGCGATTTTTTTTTTTGCTGCTGTTTTGAAGATTTTGAATACAAAATTGTCCGAACCACCGACTCTCTACAGCATGCCATGGATAGGAGACAAATTAGGTACCGTTTAAAATAGTTTAAGACTAGATTCTATTTTTTGGTTTTTACTTTTTTTACTATTCAGTAATTTTATTTTTTGGTTTTTTAGATTTTTTATATTTTTTGTATTATCCGTGATAGATTAATATATTTTCTCTTTTTTAATTTTTTTAAATTTAATTATACTAAATAAATCAACTTCAATATAATAAAAAAATAAATTAACTATAATTAAAAAAATTATAAATCAATATTAAACTTAGCGTTATAGTTAAGCAGAGTGAGCAGGAGATAATTACTGCTGCGATACATATGTCAAGTTTCGACAGGCGTGTCAGCCGTACCCGACCAGTCGCCTCGTCTAGGTTCACGGGACAGTCGGTGCCTTGATTACTGCCGTGCGCGTCACGTGGCAGGCCCTGCACTGCAACGACAGGCGCTAATTTTCACCTCGTTCTAGATGCATCTACAAGAACCGCGCGTGCCCATGGTATTACCGTTTAGCTAATCAACACCAACTGGCAGAGCTGCGGCTTAGATAATAATGGAGTAACTTGATGTTTTATTAGGACACATGCACAATTGATATCTATACTCTCTTGTTCCAATATTAACGTCTTATAGGGTGATCGGAATAACGATGGTTTTTAATTTTTGCTGAAAAAACACTGTAGCTAGCTGAAAAAATACTGTAGTTGAGTTGGTTTATTAAGTATAATTAAATATAAAAAAATTTAAAAAACCAAAAAAAGTATAAGTAAATTAAAAAAACGAAAAAAAATAAATTTTATTGTAGCAGGTACTGTACAGTACCTGCTACAGTGAAAAAATCGCCGCCGCTAGCGACGGCCGAAGCCTAGTTGAGCAAGGCCTTAGCCACGGAGCTCCCATCAAAAAGATATGGGACTATGGGTTATTATTATGATGTAACTCAAATATGCATTATTATCATATCCATAGATGCAGTATAAGTTGCTTTCCACGCTAGCCCATTGTCTTCTAGATTTTTCTTATTATGGATATAATTCACAGTAATTATTCTGGAGTTTCTCAATTCTCTGACCGATTTAAGCATACGTTTTATATATCTAGAGGACTTCATATTATCTTTAGTACTCATAACTTTAGTACCACTTTGCATAGAAATGCCAAATCTTTAAATCGAGAAAAGGCTTTGAAAAAGGAGAGAAAGGAGACAATCGGCAACTGATGAGCAGTTGGCCACCTAGATTAATTAAGAAGGTGGGCAAAGGTTGCCTTGGTAGGTGACAGAGAGGCATGTTGGGACCTTTGCATAAGAATATAATAAAATGAGTTACAAACTTCATCCATATGAACGGACTGTACTAAAATGTATCAACCAACATTTTGTCTGAGGATGAACAGAATTAGTAATGCTATCAAGATTATTATATTCTCTACATAGGTACGTATTATTTACGGGAGGAACTCAGATCCAGTAGAGAGCTGGGAGTGAGGGATCCACAGCCGTAAGAACCCAGAATTGGTAAGTACGCTAGAAGTGGGGGATGCGGATCGCAAGAACTCAGGACTGGTCAGATACCAAAAGTAGGGTACATAAAGACGATATATTACGCAGTTGGGTATTACGTGAGGGTCAGAAACCGTCCTAGCCAACGATGCAATGCATACTTTACAAGATCCATACAGATCTGCTGTTCCTAGCTATCCTTTTATTCTATTCTGAACTGAAGTGTACTGCGTCGCTTGCAACGATGGATGAGCTTTGTGGTGTCCACTGTTTTACATATGGATTTATGCACATTTAGCTTATTTCAGTGATGGTCAATGCTATTTGCGTGATGTGATCGTTTGATGATTGATACTGTTTCTGTGTGATGATGCTGTTATCTGCATAATTTATTTGTCATGCTGCTGTTAGTTATGGGGAAGATACGCTAATTCGAGGCCGCACGAGTGCATTTCGCTAGCGCTGGAGCTCACCAAACCTTTCCCTTGGTTTCTCTAAAGAACTGCAGGGAACCTTTTCTTTCTTGCCGCCGCCGAGCTGAGGCCTCGCCGGACAGTGGCCGACGCCCTTCAACGTCGAGCCACGTCTTCCGAGCCGTGACCTTTGCCGTCCGCCGGCTGCACTACTTTCGATCCGTGCGTTGTCGACCTCCGTCCCCGTCGCTGGATCCCGCCCTGTCGTCTCCAACGCCGACGGCCTAATGCCGTCAGCCACGCACACCGTAGCTGCCTTCGGGTTATGCGCCACCGCCTCATGCGGCAGCCCCGCCGTCAAAGTCGCCGCCATACGCGACCACCTAATTCGCAACAGTATACACACAATCGGCGCTTTTGAGTACTTTGTTAAAGCCGAGCAATTGATGACTGTAATTTGATGTCTCCATGCATGAAATTGGCACCTGAAGAGAGGCAAGAAATTGTATTCGCAAAAGCTGGATGTTCGACAAGGTTAGCAGTTCTAGCCATTACAATTTTGTAGATGTTCAACAAGGCTAATTGCTTTCTTTCCCAAAAAAAAAAGAGAGGATAATTGCAGCCATTACAATGAAGGAAATACCGGATGCGAATATAATCTCTTAGGCTCTTATCCCTCGGAAAACGATATATATTTCTGAACAATCTCTTGGATCTGCTCGGGAGTCAAGATTGACGCACTGGTATCAAAATTAGCACCCTCCAACTGCTTGTGCAACTGCATCGACGATAAGATCCAAATAAGCATACATTACTTCTACTAATCTAAAATTCATAAATGGCTGTGCATGTTTCAGTGATGGAGAAGAGGGAGAGGAATATGCACATACAGTCTCAAGTATGACGGATTGGCTCTCTGGACTGTATTTTCTCATTTGAACTAACATCTTCAGTTGCTGCAACAGTAATTCAAAGCATCTAATTAGCAGCTTGAATACCGTTAAGGTGGATGTTTTAAAAAGGGGCAGCAAAGGTGTTGTTCCACCTGTTCTAGTAATTTATGTTGAGCGTGTATTTTCTCAGCGAATTCTCTAGGCTCGAGCTCAGCCTCATCAATAGCCATCTCTTCTCTATCCAATTAAATTATAAAAATCAAAATAAGACTCTTATACAACAGTTCAAGTCAAACCTGTCAACCACAACTATTCTTATCAGAGAGCAGGTATTCTGACTGTATTTTCAGTTTACTTGTTCTGTGTTAAGGTTGGTGCCCTAACTGATTGCTCCTTTCCTTGAAACGAAAAAAAAACATGACACGGACACATCCTTGAGGGCTATGTTCAAATTTATAGTGGTATATAAGTGGTTGTTTTATTTAGCAAAATTAGTATACCACTATATCTGATAATTATTAAATGTGCATGGAAACACGGAACTAATACATGAAGCCACAGGATGTAATATACATGAATGTGACTGGAAGACTGCTCAATCTAAAATACTGAAGAGAGTTGAATACTGAAAAAGTGCTCATCAGCATCATGTTAGCTAACAAATGGGGATGTTAAGCTTTACTAACTACAAGTGACCTTTGGTTTCTTACCCTACTAGATAGATAGACTTTAGACGGGCTTGTGGAAAACATACTGTAGCAAATTAGGAGGTGCTCACTTGGCAACAAACTGGTAGAATTTAATCATCAAGTCCATGTCATTCTCATACACAACGTTCACCTTTCCCAGGCAGCCAATACCAAAACTTGGATCTGATGTTCAGACATAACATGTCAAAATGCATCATGTAAGAAATTATTGATATTCATAAAGTCAAACGAAAGAACGATCCATTCCAAAACATTTCTACAAGGAAAAGGACTCAGCAATATGATTAATTGCAAAAGTACAAACTAGAAGTCTAGACTATTTAAATTGACAAAACCTTTCAGAGCCTTCATGTACTTCAAGGCTTCAGCCTTCAATGGAAGTACAGTATTTTTGAAAATGGATATATGGTGAATTGATTTGAAAGCAATGAAGAATCAGCAATTACCACGTGAATTAAAAGGCAGCCATCAGCCCACCATGGTATGGTAGAATAGGCATGCCTGGCATGTCACAACAGGCAGAAAAAATATTTATGCTCCACAACATTTTGGATCTTACCTGAGCATGAACAGCTACGGATCCTAATGCCATATCTTAAACCACCTTCCAGTTTCCTTTTTCATGCTACCATTTTAATTTTCAGTTTACCTTGCCCAGTGTCAAGTAGCCTATTATTGAACGATTTCTGGACACAATTGAAGTAGCAACTATAAACATATATGATTATGTCTTCACCTTGGGCAGCGTCAAGAAATAGATTATTCCACTTTCTAAATTTCATTCAGAGCTACCTGCCATACCTTTTATGCTACATTGTTACTGCTATCAAGTATCAACTCATAATTTTTAACCAGAATGAAACCCATCAATGCCATTTAGAACAAATAAGTGGTTTTATCATAACATAAAAAAGAGACCTCCTTTATTGTTTAGCATAAATGTTTCTTTGTGGATCATGTATTCTACTTAGCTGAAGCTCCACTGTGTTCTAATCCATCATACGACCACTTATTGCAATTTGCGGTACTACTTACAGCAAACTAGAGATAAAAAAAACCAATTCATGGATTAAAAATTCCCAATAAACAAATAAATGATTCATGGATTAAAAACCCCTCGGTGAGCTAAAGATCGAGGGACAATAAATTGATCATTACTGGAAGCCAGTGGCAGCTACAATGGGCTATTTGCTAAATAGTACTCCATGTATCACACAATTACTCCCTGTCATAACTAACATTTGACAGGAACAATTCGGCTGCTAATTGTGTCAGCCTCCAATTAACAAAATGTTCATACATCTAGTATATGTTATATAACTTTACGATACGATACCAATCACTGAACACTTTCTAACAGGATCAGGGGTACGGGCTGCGTTTGTACAGTATAGTACTAAAATAGACATGCTTTCTTGTTCTTAATTTGATCACTAGCATTTCCATTTCACATCTACACCAGAATAGTTACAACTAAGAACATCAGGTAACCACAGAGCAACAACATGTTCACATAGAATGCAATTGGCATACCGATCCCCATCTCGCGAAGGATCTCCTCCTGTATCTCAGTGGTCACCGCGACAGCCTCCTGCAATAAGAGGAAACCACACATATACTGTAACTTGCAAACCATATAATCCCTGTAAAATCTCTCACATTTCATGGACCAAACTTAAATTGGAAACGTCCCAATGAAAGCTAAGTGAAGTGCCAAGCCAATCCACTTCAAATTGCACTTCCAAGAAGTACAGATACTAACAGGTAAAGATGAGGCTAAGCATAACACCCAGCATTACAAGAACCCCAAAAATCTGAAGATATAAAGAGTGCCGCAAGAATTGCCAGAACTCCCACCTGCTTGCCCCTGACTGCGTCGGTGATCCGCTGCTTCACCTCTGAAAGTTGGAAGCAGAAAGCAAGATCAGAGAAAGGGGATGGATTCAAGAGGAAGAGAAAAGCAAACCAGCAATGCCCCGAGATGGGGTACCTGGGAGGGAGGTGAGGAACGAAAAGCGGGAGAAGAGGTGCAGCAGCTGTTCCCTCGTCATCATGCTCTCTCCGCCGGCAATCGCCGGAGTGCCCCCGCCGGCCGCCGTTGCCATGGCAGTTCCTTCTTCCCACCCTGTCCGACCTCGTGCGGCGTGTGGTGCTCGTTATTTTGGATCGTCTGTGGCCATGTTGCTGCCGGGCGTAGTATCGTGATATTCTACGTACACAAATTTAATATACTCTTCTATCGTTTTAGATATATTCATACGAAATGAAATGTCACCCAAATTTAACTCCATTTATCTGAGCTGGACCGACGACGAAGCTTATTTCGGAGCTTGTAAAGTTGTGTACTCAAAATAATAATTGTGCTTCAGCTAGCTTATGATTTAAGTTTTTCCTTTTTATTTTTAGCTAAAATTATACTATAACGACTATTAATTTTTTCTGAAAAAAATAAAAAATTAAAAAAACTGTTATATCATCACAGACAATATAAAAGAATATGACAAATAAAAACTAAAAAATCAAAATAAATCGAAATTAGAAACTAATGTGTTATAAATAACTTCTAACTTAAATAAATTGAAAGAAAAAAAAACAAACCATTTGAAGCGGGGAATATCGCCAGTCGTTTGCATGGCGCGAGTTCCTTTCACAGAACATGGTATTGTCTCGTGTCCACATCGGCAGGATATGCCTGCATGACATGCTGTGGATATATACCGCTTGCCTAGTTTGTTCTTTTTGTTCATTGGTGCACATCATAAAAAAGAGGAAATCGAAGGGGAAATATACGTCTACATCCCCTTCAAAATTGGTGGTGGATTGTAAACACCAGCTGGTACATTGTTAACTAGGATGTAGATGTGATTTCGAGTATTTTCAAATGAAAAACACATATAATCACTAGCTAGTACATATTTAATTAGCATGTAGCCTTGATTGTGAGTGATTGAAAATTTAAAACATGCATAAATTAAGTGTGTATATAACAAGAATAAATGACGAGCATGTATGCACGCATGAATTTTCGATCAATGAAATATAGGTACACGAAATGTGTGTTATCTTGTCGACATTATTTTCATGAAATCTCAAGAAAAGGACTCGGTGGGCGCAATGCGATCTTAATTTGTACTGTGATGATATGCATGCTTTGCCACTCGATCAATTTTCTAAATTGGGGGAATAGACGATTTCTCTGAATGATTGCGTGCAGCGTGCGTGAGGCTGGCATGTACTATATATATTTCTCCAGAGAAGTCGACCACTGTGTCTCCAGAGAAATCGACCGCGTCGATATTATTGGCTATATTTTTTTAGATTGCGACTGGTAGTTTTTTATTATAGCTGATAGTTTTTTATCTATATTTTTTAAGATAGCATCGTATGGTAGATACATCAACGTGGACGACACTAGATATGGAAATGAATCGAATACGATCGAATAGTCTCAAATACGAATACAAATTTATATTTGTAAAATAAATATAAATATAAATTTAAATATTCTCGAATACGAACATGAATCGAATGTCGTAACGAATACGAATTCAAATCGAATATGTACTTAATTCGGTCAAATACGAATATTCTCCTACAACTTTTGTAACAAATCTCGGTAGAACAAATTTATGTAATATGATTACATGACCACACCGTCTACACTACACATCTACATAGGAAACGGATTGAATACGAATCGAATAGTCTTGAATACTAATACGAATGTTCTCGAATACGAATGTAAATATGAACATTCTCAAATATGTATACGAATATTGTCGAATACGGATTTTGCTTATTACATTCGCGTTTTCTCGGATAGGAATATCGGATATAATGGATTATCTGTTACTGTTTCCCACTCCTAGATGGCACACAGTTTTGAACTCAAAAAACTATTTAGAGAATCCGCTTCAAGAAATTATCATATTTATTTACTCCGTTTGTTTCGGGTTTTAGAAAAGCTAAAGATCAAAAACCAAAAGCCTAAGAGAAGAGGGGCATTTTCAAAGTATACATGTCACATGAAAGCGTGGAAATTTCTCTAGAAGAAACATACTGTCTGGTCAGCAGAATTGTCAACGAACAATCATTTCATTTGGTGACAGTTAACTGCTGTGTCGTCGATCGACTCCAGTAAGCAAGCTATATTTTTTAAAAACAAAAAAGGATTTAGCAAAAACCGTAAGCAAGCAATGTTGCTATCTCGTAAGCATTCATTTGTCTCCAAAATTTCAAAACGTACATGCATAGTTGGTTAGTTAAGCTAACGCCATCTTGTTTTCCACCACCACCAACCCATCCATGATATGTCTTGCAGAGTGGTGCCACGAATTACCATATGGATATTAATTTTGAAGAGGTGGCTAAATAATCTATATAATATAACTATATTTGACGAGATATACGCAATGAAAATTCTTTGAAATTATAGAAAAGGCAATATCGAAGACATATCAAACGTCCAACTTTTTAGAAGCAACTTTTGGAAGTCGGCTGCAGAGAGAAAGGATGCTTGAGTTATTGACGAGGGAGGCATGGAGGGTCTCATGAAACACGAAAATGGAATCCCCTCAACGAGTAGAACAAGTTGATCGCGACGGTTTGCATAGAGGAGCACTATAGGTGGCCAGTGGGGTGCGACAGCGGTCGACGGCAAGAGCTCATCGTGGTGAAGTTGGAGAAGTGCGTCTAGGTGCCATGGAGGTAGGGGAAAGGTAGAGCGCGATGAGTAGATGCCTCAGGTACGGTGAACTTGATTGAGGACTCACAATTGTGACACAATAGATAATGAACGCTCGAGCTTGAGCCGCCATTGCTAGAGCCTACGTCGCCACCTAAGCTTGAGCCACTACTGCCCGAGCTTGTGTTGTCACCACTAGAGCTCTCGTCGTCATCGCCGCTCAAGCTCGCGCTCACACCCTTTGGAGCTTGTGCTGTCACCGCCCAATCTATCATGATGAGGAGGCACGGTTTGGGAATACGACAACTAGATGACCGCTGCCGTATAAAGAAAATATTTCTTCACTTCAATTCAACTCAGTCAAAAGCAAAAGTTCTAACCGAATCAAACATCTTTCACTTTAAACCGTTCCTATCTTTAGCTACCTCTGTTCTAGAACCCAAAGCTCTCTGGTCAAAAACCAAAAACTCCCGGCGTTTCAAACGCCGCGTAAGCAAGAGCAAGCGAGACACAAGCCATGTTTTGCGGCGCTTGCTGTCTTTTCTGTCACCGCTCGTGCCGTTGAAACCCTTGCCCTTCACTAAAACCGCACGACAAACAATCCATACCGCGTAGTACGTTCATCTGCGCAAGAAAAACCTTTCGATTAAGCTAGCTAACCAGCCATCCACATCATCTGCATGAAGAGCGTGGTGGGCGCCATGTTTGCTTACGGTTTATGATTTTTATCTGTATTTTATAAGATGGTAATAGATGATAGAGATGTTGACGTAAACGGCACACATAATGTACGTTCGAGAAGTCATTTAGAGAACCCAACTTTTAAAAAAATCATTCTATATGTCAAGATGTATATAAAAACATCGGATATTTATGAAAGGAATGGAGCTATTTAGTGTAAAACCATTTAAGTACTTCAGGCGCGCGCGCTCTGTCTCCGCGCACGCCTCCCTGGACCAATCGCCGCGCAGTGCCCGGCACGGTATCCATGAGGAGGCCGAGGAGATGCAGATGCTCGAGGACGACAGCGATGCCACCGCCGACGGTTGGTGGTGGTACGGACGCCAAGGGGAGCAGGGGCGGCGAGGCGGCCTCACTCCCACCGGCGAAGCGGCCGCGGCTGCTGGTCTGCGGCGAAGGAGACGCGTTCGACCGGCTCCCCTACGACCTCGTCCTCACCGTGCTCGCCATGGTCGCCGAGGGTGCAGCGTCCCCTGCCGACGTTGCCGCGGCATCGCTCACGTAACTGTTCTGCACTTCCTCTTGTTTCGTCCTCTTTGTGCTGAGTTTCTCACGTATGTTGGTGCGTGTGTGCTGCCCAGGTGCAGGAGGTTCCGGGAGTTCGCAGCGCACCCCGCGGTGCTGTCGCGAGCGTCGGCCGCGGCCGTCGCGGTTCGCGCACGCGGATGGTCGGAGGCGGCGCACCGGTTCCTGCGGCGGTGCGCCGCCGCCGGCAGCCTCCACGCCTGCTACTTCCTCGGCATGGTAACCAACTGAGCTCCTCTGCTTCATGGAATTCCTCTGCTACTTTGCTCTGTTTCGTCAATCTCGTCGTCTCGTGTTTCGTTGCTCTGGTTGTTGATCGCGACGTCATCAGGTGCGGTTCTACTGCCTCGGGAGCAGGGCGACGGGGGTGGCGCTGCTGGCGCGAGCAGCGGCGGGCGGGCACCCGCCGGCTCTGTACGCGCTGGCGGTGGTGCAGTTCAACGGCAGCGGCGGCCGCAGGGTGGACAAGGACCCGCGCGCGGGCGTCGCGCTGTGCGCGCGCGCCGCGTGGCTCGGCCACGTCCCCGCGCTCCGCGAGCTCGGCCACTGCCTCCAGGACGGCTACGGCGCGCGCCGCGACGCCGCCGCCGGACGCCGCCTCCTCCTCCACGCCGCCGCGCGCGAGCTCCTCTCGTGGCACTGCCGCTGCCGAGGCAGCAGCGACAGCGACGGCACCAAGGAGGACGCGGCCAGCCGGTTCATGGTGGAGTGGTGGGAGTCGCACACCAATAAGACGGCGGCGAAGCGAGAAGCTGGCGGCGGCGACGACGGCGCGGACCTGCTGCTGTGCTCGCAGGCGCGGTGCGGGCGGCGGGAGACGCGGCGGCACGAGTTCCGGCGGTGCTCGGCGTGTGGCGCCGCCAACTACTGCTCCCGCGCTTGCCAGGCGCTCCACTGGAAGCGCGCGCACCGCGCCCAGTGCGCCGCCGGGGACGCGCACTGAGCGCCAACCGCTTGCACATACAATACAACTAGCTACTTAGCTAGTAGAGGATTAGGATGAGATGTTTGTTAGTTACTCCATATTTGCTCTGTGGTTTTGTCTAGTTAGTTTGATTAGGGGCTAGGGACGATGATTAGTGGGTTGTTTAGATGTTAATTAATGGTGGCCAAATTAATATCATGATGCTTTGAGCGCTTCTAGTGTGCATGCAATCGTCGTGTAGGGTTTTTCGTGTGAAGGAAAACAGAAACAAAAGCTGTGTGTTGCACATAGAAGCACTTCTCTTCTAATATCGTGTTAGAAGAGACAGGATGGCCAACTACGAAGTGATTCCAAGATGACTAGAAAAAAAAAATCCTACACTTGAGCCTGCTCTCTCTAGTCTCTAGCATGAACTATGAAGTGGTTCCAAGATGACTTGATGTCCAGCCGTTCTAATTAGTGAACTGCAACTTCCACTGATAAGGTTTAAGAGTTTGCTCGAAACATAGATTACTGGATCATGATTGAAACGGTGCCAATCTCAGGTCGGATCCTAGGATGTTCACATCTTCCTCTATAGGGCCCGTTCGATCCGGCTTTTTGGGCAACTTCTGAGAAGCCAGAAATAGGATTGAACAGATCGGCTTTTGCACTGGTTTTCTGAAGTGGTTTCTTTGCCCAACTTTTATCCCCACCCCCTCGCCAACATCGCGTCAATCTCGCTCCCATCCACTCAATCGCACCCGCTAGTTGTAGGGTTTCCTACCCCATCGTCGCTGCGCCTTGGAGAGTTGGTGCCCCACCGAATCTGGCCACCACCTCTCCTCCGTGCCCTGCCCCGACCGAATCCACCCTAATCCGACTTTGGCTTGGCCTCTAGGAGAGCGCTCTTGCTAATCCCCCTCCTCCGTGTCCAGCAAGCTTTGTGCATTGTCCGGCATGTACTTCAAGTTGGCGCCTCCGTCCACCTCTGGATCCCCATCCAGGTGTTCCTCCTCCTCCGTTAGATCCATATTGGTCACAACCTCCAGTTTCGCGTCATCCTTAGCCGCCACCTCCTCTATGTTAGACTGTGTGTCCAACCTTTTGCCGCGGTCGGACGCCACCTCCCCTTCCGTGTGTGAGCCCCAGGTTCGTGCCGCCTCCCTCGCGATGTGTGAGGCTCTACTGCACGCCACCTCCCCCAACATTGTTGAGGCAGTCTCCCTTGTCGTTGCTGAGGCTGTCCTGCGCAACGCCTCTCCCTCCAGGACAAAGCCTCTGCTGCACACCTTCGTGGTACATCCTCTGCCTCCCATCTGTGCCTAGTTTCAATATGCTGCAACCAATTTCATGATGCACTTGGAGTTGCATTCAACAATTTTTGTTACAACGTCATGGCCGATGGGTATAATTATTTTCATCTGCAATACATGAGTCTTTTTTTATATTGTTGTTGCTATATTTAGATGAACAAATCAAAGTCACCCCCAGCCATTTGGAACAATGTTGCACACTTAGCCATGCTATAGATTTGTCGTGAGGAGGTGGTGGCGAACAACTCACGTGTCTTATATACAAACTGACATGCGTACATACATTTGTTACATGCACATACGAGGTAGTCTAGTACAAATGGCGTCACACAACAAGACCATCCATGATGACATCACATACGTTATTCATGTAAGCATTGCTCGATGGAACGTGCGCACCGTCAGAACTAAGGTTTACTTCCTCACTTACATATTCCCTGGCCAACATCGGATTGTCATCATCCATGTCCTGGGACCTCATATCTATTAAGAAGTTGTGCAAGGCCATTGTTATTGCGACAATCTTGCTTTGTACCTCCTGTTTGCACCCTACTATGTTTTGCAGTATACGCCACTTCAAACTCCACAACATTGCAGAGGGACAAATGGTGATAGTTGAATAATTCCTTACGCCCTCTTGGTTGCCCACCACTAGCAAACTCTGCTACGTGATAGTGCTTGTTCCTATACAACGCTAGATAACCAGTTCTGTTGGGATACCCAGAGTCCATGAGGTAGTACTTACCTGTTATACAAATTACATAAGCAGGAGTTAGAGCAAAATACTGCAGGAACAAGCACCTGTCGAGACAATGTTGTAATGCTGAAGCATTTCACCTTTGAGAGGATGCGGGAACATGTGCGCAAAACCAACCAAAGCGTCCAACAGAATGCATGTGTCATGCATTGACTTGGGCGAACTTGTGCACACAAAGGTGAACCGCATGTCAAAATCACACACCGCTAGCACATTCTGACTCGTGTACCCGTGCCGATTCATGTGTGTAAGTTGATCCTCCTTCCATACCATGACTGGAATATGTGTCCCATCGATGGCCCAATACATCTATTAAAATGTAGATAAAACATTTCCTCCATAAGCCTTGGATGTATGGTAGTAAAGTAGGATCTGTAACTTTGACGTTGTCCTCGACATGTAGTACACACAATAGAGTACTTCATGAAACTTTGCACTCAAAGTCGAAGAGAAGTGCACAAACTAGTTTTTTATCTGTCTGTTCGATTGCGACGCTCCGACATCCACAAAAACATTCCAAGCACTTCTTTCGATAAGATGCCCGAAGAGGACTACAAACCATAGTTTGTAACCAATGTGTTGTGCAGTAGGCGACCGTTGTTCTCCCCATCCTAAACATGTCATGGCACAACACAGACGAGACCAGCTGCTCATCGACCTATTCCAATCCTGTCATTAAAGGTTCTCTGCGAGGCCTCCTTAAAGATGATACAGACCGATCACACATATATGTAAAGCACGGCTACCTCCAAAAAAGGAGGAGGCATGTCGCCCACGTCATGGCTGGCATGCAACATTGGTTATCTACGCGTTTGCACATATCATGTAATAACTAAGTTACACAAGATATTGGGACATTGAATCTAGCAATAACAATGATCAAAAAGAACACAAATTACTTAATGCAGAACGAATGACAAACAAATAACAAAGGTTTTTGACTTTACACCCAAATGGAACACAAATTACTACAAAACATGCAATAGTACAAAGGAATTATGAATACAAGCTCGACCAACCAAACCAAATAGTAAAATAACTAAACCACTACGACAGAACAGGAACACTAGAAGTAACTAAATCGATATGGCCAGAACACACTCAGAATCACCCCTACGTGTGTGCCCAAACCCTGCAAAGCCATCCAATGTTGAACACATCCCTATACTCCTTTTTTTATGAATAGGACAAAGGCGTAGAGTGCTCTTTGCTACACTAGTCGCAGCAATACACCTTGACCAAGTCAAGTAGGTCATGTAGCTCTTCCCGAGCTTGATTGTGCTAGGCAATAGAAGGGGTCGTGACCGATGGACAGCTTGCCCGTGACCTTTCGTACATATCGATGAGGTGCTTAATTGCGACATCCACCCGATTGATCTTTGATTTCTTCTGTCCGGCGTGTCAAGCATAGATGTGCGACTTCTTCCCTTAGAGGGCTTCTTGCGCAACGTGTTGGCCGAGGCAATGTCATGCTCTACAGTGCCATCATTTAGGCTCACGTCAAGGTTTTACCGGCTAGCTTCGGGAACAAACATTTGTTCATTCGTGCACGTTGCACCACCAAAGATAAAGTCTAAGAGCTCCTTGTTAGGTAGAGGAGCATTCTTAAACTTGTTGAAATTGTGCATTGCCTACAACGAAAGCACAAGCAAACTTTTATTACAAATAGCAGACGTAGACACATTTTGCAAAGAAACAATGTGAATGTCTTCTTATCGTGTTCTGCCACTGCCACCAGTCATCACTTGCAACTATCGACCCTATGTTGGGATTAATTCCTAAACTGGAGGAATTTAGTTTCAAAGTTTTCCACTGCGCATAATCATGTTTCAGTGTGTCCTAATGGTTCTTGAACTGTTTTTTGTTGTATTCTCTACCGGTGCATTCTTTGAACTTCCTAATGAGATTATGGTACCCTCTCCTATTGAGACAGCCCATTGGTCGGTTATTCACGCCACCTCCTCATGGCAAATATCTAGCATGGCTAACTGCGCAACATCATCTCACATAGAAGAGGGCGCCTTCAATTTGTTAATCTAAATGCAGCGACAATAATATACAGTGCAAAGGAAAATAATGACACTGATCGGCCATGACGCTGAACGGCCATGACACTGTGGAGAAAATCGTCAAATGCAACCTCAAGTGCATCATGAAATTGATTGCTGCATATTGAAATTGAGCACGGACGGGAGGCAGAGGACGTATCACATAGACGCGCAGTAGAGACTTGATCTCAGAGGGGGAGGTGTTCAGCAGAACGGCCTCGGTGGTAGCGAGGGAAATGGCACGCACGACGGCCTCAATGATGGTGAGGGAGACCGCCTCAACGACACCAAGGGAGGTGGCACGCAGTAGAGGCTCACACAGTGAGGGAGCTGCCGTGGACCCAGGGCTCACACTTGGAGGGGGAGGCGATGTCTGATGGCAACAGAAGGTTGGATGCACAGTCCGACACAGGGACGAAGGCGACGGCCGAGGACAACGCGAAGCTGGAGGCCATGGCTAATGCAGATCCGACGGAGGAAGAGGAGGCACACTCGAACTAAGATTTAGAGGCAGTTGTAGGCGCCAGGTCAAAGTACATGTTAGACGACGTACAAAACTTGCCGGACACAAAGGAGGGGAACCAACAAGAGCGCTCGGCTAGCAGCCGAGCCAAAGCCAGATTAGGGTAGATCTGCCCAGGGAAGGCCCAGAGGGGGTTGCTAGATCCGGCAGGGCACCGGCTCTCCAAGGTGCGACTGCGACAAGGTAGGAAACCCTACAGCTAACTGGTGCGAGCGAGCAAATTGGAACGAGATTGATGCGATGTCGGAGAGAGGATGAGGATACAAGCATACAAGCCAGGCAAAGAAGCCGCTTATAAAGGCTGGTGCAAAAACCGATCCATTATCCGGCTTCTGGCTTCTCGACTGAGTCGAGCCGTGGTCAACCCAAGCAAGACATCTAGCTCAAAAATCACATCGGACCAAGCAAAGCTAGCTCTCGCCCTTGTTAGCCTAGCTTCAAGTTGCAACTTCCGACAATCCTATACACAACTTTTTTTGTACTACACTTAGTTGAATGGTGTAGATCAAAGGTAGTTGGTGTAGATCGTAGGTAGGATTGAATGTTGAGAGGCATCAAAGGCTGAGATTATCTTGTAGTACGCATATACTGCAAAATTTTTAGTAAGTATTTTCATAGAGCTTTAGCCTGTCGACCTCCAGACGCAGGAAAAGCAAGGTCAATGCACAGCTCAAGATTTCAACCTCGCCGCAAGCACCGCCGCCTAGCACCAGTTTCAAGCACGGCACTCACGTTTGTCCGCAGCAACAGCTGAAAAACGCAACAAAAATCACACTTAACCTCTGCACGTCAACATCTAATGTTCAAACAGGAGAAGAGTAAAGCACACATGTAGCAGATAATTAGTATTCCAACAGTACGGAGTTTTACCAAATACACGAATGTGTTGCATGGATTCCATGAGGTACGGATTACACATCGTCGCGAGGTACACCAGTTGGCCCTTCCAACAGGGTGCACGCAAACAGCTCTCACATTTGAGACATCACTGGCTCCAAAAAAAGGGGGAGCCAACTCTGCAGGGTTTACATGAGCAACTGAACTTCAATACAATTGCGAATAAGTAGACGGAGAACATCTCCGAATGAACATTCAGCACCATCACCAAAAACAAGCTAGTGCCATTTTCAGTTAAGTTTTATATGATAGCAGTCCGATTAATATTTTCCAAGCTCATAGACTGGGGCTCCAGCTGAGCCACTGCAAAACAAAAGAAAGCGAGTCAAAAGAAAGCTATGTCTGTACAGTATAATTTCAATGTATAACCTATTTGCCTGCCATTCCAGCTCAGCAATCAGTTTATGTAATGGTATGAGCTAGCATGGATAAAAAGACTAGACTAGTACACCAGCACAATGTTGTAATGGCATACGACTGGATCTTAGCAATGCTAATAGCACTTGTACTGTGAGACAAAACAGGAGTCGGTGTAGAAACAGAAACACCAAAATCATCAAGTAACCACCGTAACTAAGTAACCTCCGCAATTAACAAATCCATAGCTCGTAACTCAGCCTCAGCACTCGAATGAAAAACTGTTGTCTGCTTCTTAGTCTTCCAAGCGATAAGAGAACCACCAAGAAAAACACAATAAGCAGAGAGAGACCGACGATCAGAGAGGTTACTAGCTCAGGTGGCATCAGAATATGCCTGAAGCGAGGGAAAAAAGACAATGAGAGATAGTTCCATGAAGATATCATAGAACACGAAGAATATGACTATAGTGGAGCTGAGTGGGAGCAGAAACAAACTCAAGATATGCACCAAGATAAACAAGACTCCCAACAAGGTAACGATAACGAGCAAGATTAGTAAAAGGCTCACCATTAGTAGGACGAAGAAGAACATTAAGCTCTATAAGAGTCTCAGCTGATCAGTAAGAGGCACGATCGAGAAGATCTTAGATATACTTTTCTTAGAACAGATAGAAACACTCAAGGGTAGAAATAAGCTTAATCCTAAGAAAGTAGCAAAGAGAACCCAGATCAGACATGAGAAACTGCTCATAAAGACGCTCCTTGACAAAAGTGATGTATTGAGAATCATCTCCAGTAATGATTATATCATCAACATACAAAAGAAACGGCATCCGACCACAAGGCGAAGTGTGAATAAAAAGAGTAGGATCATAAGCACTGGCAGAGAAATCAGCTGCAGCGACAACAGAAGAGAAACGATCAAACTAGACACGAGAAACTTGCTTCAGCCCATAAAGAGATCGGCGAAGGCAACAAACCATACCCTTAAGAACAGAATACCCAGGGACGGCTACATGTACTCGTCATTGAGAAAGGCATTCTTGATGTCCAACTGAGAGATAGACTACTGTCGAACAAAGACCACAACAAGAGTGCGAACAGTGGTCATGTGAGAAACAGGAGCAGAGGTCTCATCGTAGTCACAACCATACCTTTGCTGAAAACCACGCACTACAAGACAAGCCTTGTAACGCTCAAGAAAACCATTAGAACGGATCGTAACATTACAGACCCACTTACACGTGACAGGAGTAACACGCGCATGAAGAGAAACAAGATCGCACGTGCCAGTACGCTCAAGTGCAGAAATCTCCTCTGTTATCGGATGCTGCCACTCCTGATGAATAACATCACAGTAAGAAGTCGATTCGGCAAGAGCAACGGCAGCAAAACCAATACGCTTAGGAGCCCAAATAGACTAGTGATCGCGAAGAGCATAGTGAGAAGGGGAGACCGAAGACGATGACCCATCAGAAGGAGGGCACATCAGAAGAATCCTCAACTCGCGGACGATGAGTATAGTAGAGAGGATAAGAAGGAACCAAGTTAGGAGTAACCTCGGAAGAGGGTACCGGTAGTTAAGGTGCCGACTGAGAAGGAGACACCAGAGATACCAAAGACTATGGTGGAGTGGTGACTATGGGGGTGGAAGGAAAAGTCAAGAAAGAAAGTGGCTCGACAAGAGATGCTGAAGTGGAGGAAGAAGAAGGACGAGAATAGAAAGGGCACTCTATTGGGATCCCACCCTGAAGAGCAAAGAAGGCTGAATGTTGATCGGAAAAGTGACAGTAGAAACAACCTCACCTCAGAAGTGTGGTGGAACAGCAGAAGCAAGCATAAAAGCACGAACTGTCTTAAGAAGATGATGATGCTTGCGTTTAGCCACACCATTCTGAGCAAGGCACAAGACAAGAAAACTAAGAGTGCCTTGCTCAGCAAGAAAACCATAAAGGACTCCCGACAAGTACTCACCAACAGAATCAACACGAAAAACATGAATAGAAGAGTTAAACTGAGTACGGACTATGGTAGTAAAAGTCTTGTAGATAGAACCTCACTACGAGATGACATAAAATATATCCACGTATGCTTAGAAAAATCATCAATAAAAATGATATAATATCGATGACCTTTCGAAACGAAATGAGCTGGTCCCCATATATCAGAATGAATAAGATAAAAAACACACTGAGACACTGACTAACTAAAAGGATAGGAAAATTGAAACTATTTGTCAAGCTTACAACCCTAACAATTTTGAGAAGCATCACCAGATACAGACCCTAAAAGACCACGACGAAGTAAAGACATACGTGATCCACAAAGATAACCTAAACAATGATGCCACTGAGCAAAAGATGTGGTGGAGGTTGCAGCAGATGTAGAGACAGTGGTGGAGGAAACAAGACTGACAGGGGTAGCAAAACAAAGATGAAGCCAATCAAGCTCCTAGAGCCGTCGTGTGTCACGGCGGCAAAGACCAGTACCAATCAGAGTCCCCGTGCGACGATCCTCAACACAACAAGAATTAAAATCGAGAATAACACAACCATGATCAGCGAACTGACCGACAGATATAAGCTGTATGATTAGTTTTGGAACATAAGAAACAACAAGAACATGAAAAGAATTTGAAAAGATGTTATATGAAAAGATGCACCTGAATCAAGAATCCAAAGTGATATATCTAAGAAGTAGAAGGTAGTCTCTTACCGGAAGACTGAGCAGCAGAACCATCAGAACCAGACAATGCAGAAGCAACCATGTAACCTAGCAATGTGAGAAACTACTGAGTGTCAGAGGCACCAAAACAACGCTGAGATGAGGAACCTCTAGTGCCCCTCAGAGGACTTGCACCACGACGAATATCCTTCTTGTAGCAGAACTGCTCCACATATCCATCCTTGTTGCAATAAATACAGTGGAGCCCCCTACCAACAGCAATTGTCACTGGTGGAGACACAACTGAGGAAGGAGTAACCGGAGGCGCAGCAGGTGTAGAAGCTAGAGAGTCAATCTGACACCATAACACGGACAACTGAGCACAAAACTCGTCTACAGTGGCATCTCCCTACTGCAGCGATTGTTTCTGACGCACAATAGCAAGATAAAATGAATCACCAGATGGCTCGTAGCGGTTACACAGATGCGCCCACATCACCTATGCAGAAGCCAAACCAACATCATTTGTGAGATACACCTCCATGCTAGCAACGAGAATAACAGAAGCATGAACATCCTCATCGATCCATATCTTATAAGCAGCATATTGGGTCTGAAAAATCTCTATGGCATCCTCAAAAGCCTCATATGCCTTTGTACGAGCATCTTTATAAGCATCCATTGGAAGTACAAGCTCAGCAGGTGAAGTAAGGCGAGACGGACAAGGTAACTCGCTAGTAAGAAACTCCCAAGGGCGTTGACCACGCATGTGGAGGCACATGTGCTGAAACCAATCCCGATAATTAAGACCATCAAAGATCACCAGGTAACGAGGAACAGAATCGGTGCCTGCAAAAGAAGACATTTTTTTCTCTTTTTTTCTCTTTTCTCTTTTTTTCTTTTTTCTTTCAGTCAATCAACTAAGTTATAAAACCGACTGGTGTGTTCGGTCAATAGACGACCAAAATGAGTGGCATCCGACCTCACCACCAGTGGCAGCCTCGAATCCAAAGGGCGACGGCCAACCTCACCGGCGGCAACCGCGAATCCGGAGAAGTGGCGGCCTCATCGACGGCTGCCCGGAGTCCTAAAAGGCAACCAGCCTCACCGATGGCCAAAGCAGTAGAAGAAAAGCTAAAGGGCGGTGGCTCTGATAGGCTCAGCGACGGCAACCCCGATGACTGGCAGCCGCCAACTCCGACCCCTTGCGGCAACGACTAAGTGGCTCGGTGACCGAGAAGACCCGATCAGATCTAGATCTAGAAGGTGGGCAGAGGCCTCCGGGCGATAGCCTTCGGGCACTGGGCGACGGCTTTCGAGCACCGGACGGTGGGCGGCTCGGCAACCACTACCGACCTCAACGACGGCTACGCGGCGGTCTCAGCCAGCGACGGCCATCTGCGGGGAACGAAGACGGCGACCAACAGAGCGCCGATCGATCCTAACATCGTGCGACAGAAGATGTTGTGCAACGAAAAGAAGACTTCACGAGATCCGGTAGAAGAACCGGATCCAGACGACGGTGACAAACGCAAGGCAAAGCCAGCGGCGGCTGGAAGACGAACCAACAACAGCTTGACAATAAACCCTAGATACGCTTTGATACCATGTTATGAATAGCGCTTGTATTTATCATGAGGCTAATGGATCAATATATATATACGTACAGGTATGACATATATGTAAAAAACCACTTATATAGCAGGGTAAATACACAGCTATATAATACATATCTAACAGTCATAAGCAGTGGCCCTTTGTCTTCTACCAGACAGCAAGCAAATTTGAACAAGGGAAAAAAGCATCATTTACGAGTAGAAATGCTAGAAGATTACCACTATACTGCCATTTTCATTTCTATCTTCTGGTGAGGATCATAACCAACCAGCTTGAAGTCTGATGCCACAAAAGAATCTATATCCTTCTTTGAAGGGTTTATCTTCAAAATCTGCACATAAGGCCCATATAAATTTAACCGATATACAGAAATCAAAATTTACACAAAAGAAAAAGCATCAGAACAGCTGCTTCTTATCCTTAAGTTCATATTTTCCAATCAAATATAATTACTTACTGGAAAAGGTTTGGGTAGCTTCTGAATTTGCTCCTCCAAAGCTCGAACATGTGTACTATAGACATGGGCATCCCCTATAACATGGACAAAATCTCCAGGAGAAAGATCTGCATATAGACAAACAAATTATATAGAAAAGTGTACAGGGTGAGATAAGGATGTTGAGCATCTTCAACTTTAAAGACACTGTCAATTAAATGAGGTACAGTTTAGAATGATGTTTTCCTAACTACTGTCAATTAAATGCAAGAAACATACTGAAAGAAACAAATGCAGAAAACCATACTACATTCTTGCGTCAAATATATGTTCCCCTCAAAAGGTATCACAAAATACTCAGAATACAGAGTCAATCCTTGTGTTATAGTATAGCAAATAGCGCAGCTCATGAAGAACTAAATGCAACTGCAAGAAAAGAGTATTGGGAAGTCCTAAAAATAAATGTTTCTAATAGAAACATTTATTTTGAGCACTTGCTCCAGTGAAAATAGTCTAAATTAGCAATTTAGCATAGTGTCATACAACACAGCCAAGACAGTAAGTCATTAACAATAAACCATGTATTAAGCTCAACAGTAGTTTTTGACCTTTGAGGTTATCCAGAGTCTTGCAATCAGGTACATAAGAACATACCGCAAACTTGAGCAATCATGTATGTCAGAAGTGAATATGATGCAATGTTGAATGGAACACCAAGTCCCATATCTGCAGAGCGTTGATACATCTGGCATGATAGCTCCCCACTCTCAACATAAAACTGGAAGGCAAAATTTATAGTAAGCAAGCAACATTTTGCTGTCACAAATTACCACAAGAAAATGTATGTTTTATCATTCTACTGTAATTCAAATGTAGAACAGTAGAAGAACATCCAAAAATCATTAAGTGCCTAAAATATTGGTAATAATAGCCTTTACCTTTGAAGCATATCGGTAACAATCTAACGTCAATAAACTTTTGAAAGGACACATTCGAGGAGAGGGGGAGAGAAGAGATATATATATATAGAGAGAGAGAGAGAAAGCTCGCCAAGTACAACATTCATGTATTATAGTAAAAAAGGTACACCACAGAAAAATCAACTAGGTTCATATTTCATTAAAGCAAGATAGAAAACTATACAAACTTGTGCGAACATGTGGCATGGAGGAAGAGCCATCTTCTTGAGATCTGAAGGATTCCACGCAGACAGGATGATTCGCCGATCGTCAGGATTATTCTTAATCTTGTCAATCACATCCATTAGCTGATCAAAACCTTTTCCAGTATAGTCAGCATGCATGTTGGTATATCTGTTAAAAATTGTTGCCACTGGTGAGTGAGAGAGTGAGTGTGAGAGAGAGAGAGCAATGTAAGCTTACTCAGCACCAAAGTGTCGCCATTGAAATCCATAAACTGGACCTAGATCACCTTCCTCCCTATGTGCTAAGCCAACACTAGAAAACATTTCCAGGAAGTTCAGAGCTCAAAAATTATAATGTTCAATAGTCCATTAGTCTCAAATGTCTTATATCCAAGATATATACCTGTCAAGATACTCTCTCGAAGCATTGCCATCCCATATATGAATACCTTTCCCCTGTAAAACCTATAAAATAGAAAACAATATATCATCACACCAAAGCCATATGTTGTAAGCACAGAAAGCTCATGTCAAGAAACTAAAACCTAACTTTGTTTGCTTCTGCCTCAAGTGCTGCAAAAGTTAACAAATACACCCATCGGAACTAATGCAGAATAATGAGGCGAGATGCTTGAGTGACCTAACCCTCTCCCAGACTAAAACTGAAACCACATGACAGTTCGCAATACAAATGGTCCAAAGAATGAGAAAAGGAAAAGCCGTGAACCACATAATACTTTACATGCTTAGGACTTTCCAACTAGCCATAGAAAGCTACACATGGAACAACAACTCACTCAAGGTAAGGTGACCATGTATTCATACTTGCATGCACAGGTTAAAATAAAGTTGACAAACAAAACGAAATATACATGTATACGTATTCTGATGAAATATTTACAGCATATAAACTATTATCGTCAACGGCCCTTAAACTAGAATTATATGAATATTTCCTCAGTGAAATTTAAAGAATTGTACTGGGCCAGCAGACCACCAAATACATAATAGAATTATTAAAAATAAGGTAGTATCATGGGACTTGTTTGTGCATGGACATAGGATACAACAAGGTAAGGAGCAAGCTTTTTAGGGTGCTATAAGCATCGTAAGCTGTGGATATAGGCTGTGGAATAAACATGAAAACTAACCCAACGTACTGAGTATCCGAATATAAATTGAATAAAGATAGCAACACATTCAATGAAATATTTAAGCAGAAGCACCTTTGCGTTTGTCGAGCCACTGATGAACCACAGGAGTTCTTCAACAACACCACGCCAAAACACCCTCTGGTAAACAGCACATGTTATTATATTCTCAAGGAAAAAGAACGGGCAGTCTCAAATCTCTCAATTCACAGTTAAAGGGAGAATATTTTTACAAATACATATACAGGATATTGTATTACAAAACGGTATATGCTTCGACAGACTGGCACTAAATCTAGTGTTACCAAGACACCCGAGTTCAAAATTTTTTTGCCGTGTCGACATGTGTCGGACACTCTCCGTCACTCATTGGACACCCTTAACAGCATCCTAGGTGGAGGGAGAGACTAGATAGGGAAAAGACAACAACAGCTGACTCAACATCCCTGTTCATGACCATGACTAGGTGTAGCAAAACTGGAGGAAGACTAGAAGAAAGAAAAAATGCTGATCTCCTTCTCTGCCATGGCTTTGGTAGAGTAAAAAGAGGTGAAGAGTAGAAAAAAGAGAAGGCTTCGAATGAAAGAAATAATGGGGCGGAATATGTCAGGGATGGGGTTATGGCCATGTGGGTTTGGAAGAGGAAAGATATTCATCTATTAGTATTATATTAGTATATAGTAGCCGAGTCTTCGAATCCTACTTTTTTCGTTCACAAAATCGGACATCCGAATCCTAGTCGGATTCCGATTCCCGTGTCCGTGTCCAAGTAACACTGACTAAATCTGTGTATCAGCATATACCATCACCAGTGAAATAGACTGACAGAAAAATAAGGGACAATTCAGTATGAAACGATCCTACTAACACAACATACAGAAGTATCAGATGTGGCAACTCAGTACAACATGAGCATCTTGTGTTCACATATAAACTGAAGTATCAGATGTGGCAACAAAATACAACATGTCATGAGAATCGCCTTAGTAAGGAATATAGTCATTTGTTATAGACAATAACCAAACAAATCGGGTGATGCAAGAAATGTCTACCAAATTACAAACACTAGGCAAATTCTTGCAGCAGAATTTCTGGGGCAAAAAGGCACCATGAAAATGGCCAATTTGGAAAAACAGGTGTCATTTTGTAGCCACTGCCCCTCAGTTCTCATTTGTTTGTACAGACTGTGTGCCGATTCAGTATTGTTAAGTTTAGTAACAAGATATGGATATAATTAAGTGCAAACATGCGCATACCTTCGTCGTCAGCAATGGGAAATTCTTCCTTAAGTTGAACCGCATCTAATAACCAAAAGAAAGATAAATTATGTTTTTTGTTTAATCAAATTAAATATTTCAAAAAAAATATTAAGGACAAATACCTGACAACCAAATTTTGACAATGTCCCTGTTCCTGTCCTATCATTTTTCTGAGTGCCACTCCTTATAATATCTTCAACAAGATTGAGATAGTGATATTCCTCATGGCGATCGAATATCATCTTAGGGAGAAAAGAGAAGTTCTCAATTTCAAATTTGTCACTCTTGGTATCATCCTCAGTTGATTCCTTGCCATTTGAGTCATGACCTTCTGTCACTGATTTTCTAACACGAACAAAGGTCACAAAAGAATGCCTAATGTTGCTCTCTACCACTGGTAAAGATGAATACCATGGTTGGAACACCGAGAAGTCAATTGGAGGAATGAAAGTGTCACACTCAATGCTCGACTGAATGTCAGTTAGATGGATGGCCTCACATGCAGGTCCGTTAAGATATTCCCTACAGAAAGATTTTGCAGATAGGGTCAATAGCATTGCAATAGAGTTGAGTACACATAAACAACACAGTCATGTACGTTATGTTCTTGTAAAAGGTAATGACTCACCTCAGTATCTGTCCACCACCTATTACAAAAACTTTCTCAATCGATAAACAATATGGAGTCGATGCTAACAGTTGTAAGGCAGAGTTCATGCTTCCACAGATAACAACATTTTCAACTGTTGCAAAATCGAAACTACCAGAGCGAGTCAATACAACATTCAAACGACCAGGCAATGGCCTTGACTTAAGGGGTATGCTCTCCCATGTTTTCCTTCCCATTATAACTGCATTCTTTTTCGCAGGGTCAGATGTAATCAGTGTAAGCTCCTTGAAGAATTTCAGGTCACCAAGAAGCTTCCATGGCAAGACCCCATCCTTCCCAATGCCCATGTCACGAGTAGCAGCAACAACAACCTGATAGTTCCTCTGAGGACCATTATGTGTATCACCATTGGTGAGAGTTGTAGCCATGGCTATCAGTCGAGATTGATTAAAGCAGCAAGACCTTAGGCTGCTAATGCCCAGAGATTGAGATTTTTTTAATTGAGAAATGGGTGCACAAGTAATAGTAAAAAATCTTGCAACCTGAATTGAGGAAGCAAAATATAAGCTGATAATTTCATCAACCACTATAAAATAAATGATACAAAAAAGTAAACAGAATCAAAACTTCAAAGACCTAGTATTTCCTAAAAATTAATAGAAGTAACTAGATGACAAGAAGTTAAGTTTTCTAAAACACTACTGAAAAATAAAAAAATAAAGGCACTGACTACTGAGCCATCACAAGTCAAGGGTAAGCATCCACATAATAGGTATTCAGTTATTTTCACCTACAGCTTGTTACCCAAAGTACACTCCACACCCTCTCTTGAGCAAGAAGCTGCATTTTATTTAAAAGAAAAGGAATATCACAAGTAAACTGCTGCCACTATACATGATTTTGCTAGTAGTATATACTTGGCATGCATGTCGAGAAAACCTAGTGATGTACGCTCCTGCTCTGAACAGCTCTGCCACTAACATCTGGACCCTGAACTAACAATAACAAAAATTACCATGGTTGATTACACTATTTCAGCAACTGAAAAATAATAAAGCAGAGAACTGGTTAAAGCAAGAGAGGAGACCAAGCAAAGCAGCCATATATGTTTTCCAAAATGGTGGAAGCCTGGAACTATAAATTCCTATGTGATCAAATCAGTTCGACCCGACTGTACACGATTAGCATTTTATCCTGTAGTTCCAGCATAACTGAAAGCGCACTCCCCCCAAACCAGATCAGTTCTCTCTAAAAAAACAACTATAACTTATTTTCTCCTGACAATTCATTGGGAAAGGAGATGAATTTCATACAATGGACATGTTACGGTTAAATAGCTATAATATATTGCTAGTGCCTAACTCCGGTAGTAGCATGTACTTGGCATGCACCCAAAGAAACCTAGATATGCATGACCCTGCAACCAACACCTTTACCACTAACATCCGAACTAACGACAACAAAATCTACAATGGTCTGTGCCACTACTTCAACAATCAAACAGGTAAAAAGCAAAATGATTAAAACAAGGTTAGAATTATGAATTTCTAAAATGCATAAACTAGTATTACTATCCCAGCAGCGCGACCTGATTATGGATCATGAAAAGCTAATAATTGTCCCACAATTTCCACTATAGCAAATCACAACTCCACCACAAACCAGATCGGCTCTCGCCGACATACAAGTGGAATATACTTGAAGACCGAACCAATCCAACTGATTGAAGAACCTAAGAAGAACAGTAGCAGCTCCACTCCCACACCGCACAGTAACCAAACACACTGGACAGGACAGACCCACCAGGTTCATGCTCCAACGAGCACGGGCACGCAAAACAACCAAACCGCACCCTCCCGATCACTCTTAAACCGCAATATCGCACAAAAGCATCGCCGTGTACCTTAATCTACGCGCGAACCCCCACCACGCTAGGGTTCCTCGCCGCACTGAACGAGAGAAAAGCACGCGAGCATATAGAGAATAGGAGGAGGAGGGTGAAAGAGGAGATGGAGGGGACGGGACTCACCGACGGCGGGAGATCCGGCGATCTCCAGCGGGGCGCGGCCGGAGAGGGCGGGAGCGGGGCGGAGGGGAGAGCCTGAGAGATGGGGAAGAACTGAGAAGGGTTTGCGGGAAGAAGGGGGGTTTAGAGGTGGGAACACCTTTCACAAAAGCCCCTGAAAAGGTCGGAAAATCTCTCAACTGTCGGCGGAACGCCTGCTAGCGTCTATCTTTGTACGCCTGTACGACAACCAACAATATACAAGAACACACAAACACAAAAGTAATTTTTAACGCTGCAGTACATCACACCATTTTCTGGTTTTCCCTCTTCTCCTTTTATTTAGCAATTACATTAACATGCACCATGCAAGCGTTAGCAACAGACATGCACCATACAAGCAGTAACTCATGTGAATGCTTGAAGTAACTGAAGACTTAAACTCCTATGCACCATGCAAGCAGTAACTCATATGTGAATGCTTGAAGTAACTGAAGACTTAAAACTCCCATGCGAAGACATGCAGACTAAAACAATAGTAACAGACATGCACATTAACTAGATTAACTAACATCAACAAGATTTTATTTTTCGTATATTAGAACGCAGGAGGCGTCCTCCCGCAAACCATACTCCGCACATCCGGCAGGAGGGAAGGCCGGAGGCGGGTGCCGGGTGGGGAGGCCAGAGGCGGGAGGGGAGGCCGGAGGTGGGTGGGGACTGGGGAGGTCGGAGCCGCGCGGAGGGAGGCCGAAGGCGGGAGGGGAGACCGGAGGTGGGTGGGGACTGGGGAGGACGGAGCTGCGCGGAGGGAGGCAGAGTGAGCTGCTGAGGCTGAGTGGCAGAGTGGCAGAGTGAGGCTTTTGAGGGAGAGGATCGAGTCAGCGAGTGCATCAGAATTCAAAGCAGCTAGAGCCGACGGCCAAGACGTTGGTTATATTATTGAAATAATGCACTGAATTAAAACATTAATAGAGATTCATTCTTTTTAATACCGTACGAATTATGAAACATTAAGTCATTAATATAAATTTATTCTTTTTAATTTACGTAATTATGATTACTTTGATATTTTAGTTTTATTTATTATCATTTATTGATTTATATAGTTGCAAGAAATGGAGAAACGAACATTGCATAAATATTTTTCATGCAATACAAGTAGTACTCATACTAATGAGAATCAAGTAAAGAAGGCTCGGATGGATTTTAGTCCCGATGAAATCATCGTTGATCCAGCGAATCGTATACCTATTAATGAGTATGACAATGAAATTAGAGATCAAGTGAGAAGGGCATATTTGTTGAGAGATCCAATCCAACCAAAAGGCCATAATTTTAATCACAAAATACAAAATGATTGTTCAAGGGCATTTCAACAATCTTGGTACAATAAATATGATTGGTTAGAATGTAGTGTGGAAAATGATGCGGTCTTTTATTTCTATTGTTTTCTTTTCAAGAAACCTGGAAGGCCTGAAAAATTTGGTAGTGATGTATTTACAACAACAGAATATTCTAATTGGAAGAAAGCTTCAGGCACATTTGATAAACATGTTAGTGGACCTAGTAGTTATCATAACATTGCAAGGGGGGACTGCGAGAATTTTAAAAATCAAAGGGCAAGTGTGACGCAAAGACTTTTTGATCATGGCCAAGAGTCGGAAATTGCATATAAAATTTGTTTGACTAATTCTTTAGATTGTGCAAGATTTCTTCTAATGCAAGGTAAAGCATTCCGATGACATGATGAATCTTCAACTTCCATCAATAAGGGAAACTTTAAAGAATTGATTGAGTGGTACAAAGATAAGAATAAGGAAGTGAAGAAAGCGTTCGATCAAGCTCCCTTAAATTGTAAGATGATTTCTTCAAAAATTCAAAAGGATTTTGCGAAAGCTTGTGCGCAAGAGGTCACGAAGGTGATTATGGAAGAGATTGGAATTTCTACGTGCTAATTGATGAGTCACGAGATAGGCACATGATCTATTACCGAGGTACAATCTTTGTTGTATTTTATATTTTTATTATATCTCTATTATAATTATGTGTGATTTTAGATTGTAAAATATAGTTCACTTTATATTTAGAGCATGTTCTTTGCGGCTTTTAAAAGTCGCTTTTAGCTTTTACTACAGTAACTAACTTTTAAACGAAGTATTTTTTTAAGATGGGGTCTACAAATTAATTGTAGTACACGTTAAAAAACTAATATCTGTACCATCAAAAATCGCAAGCGAGTATCTCTCTTTCCGTAATCTCTATCGCAAACAGCCAAAAAGCCATCAGCCGCAGCCAAAAAGAACAAGCCCTTAGTGCGTTTATCTTTCATACGTCATGTTTCACTAGCTCCTCCTAAAATTTGATTCTGAATCCGCCACTGACACATCGTATGCATACACACGCACGCATCATACTAAAGCATATGTTTACACTAAAATGGAGATCATTGGATAAATGCATGATTCATTTAATATCTCATAAAGCATAATGTAACATCCTGATTTTCTGAGATTTTTAAAACCTAAAATTTAAAAATAAATTTTTTAGATTTTTCTGGGAATTAATCAAGCCTAAATGATTTTTTAGAAATTTAAAAAGATTTAATATTATTAAAATATACTTTAACATAAGCTAGAAATATTTCATTTGGGTTCCTTATGTCACAAGGAATTTTCGGGTATTTTTGGTGAATGTTTGGGATTTATTTGCTATTTTCTAGAGCTCAAAAGGATTTTTATTTGATTTCCTGGAAAAGGAAAAAGGAAAATAAAAAGGGCGCCGCCTCTCCCCGCTTGACACGTGTCAGCCCGGCCCGCCCCCGTTCTCACCGGCTCGCCGCCGCCTGATCTCCCCTCCCCGCCACGCGTCGGCCACCGATCCCCTTCCGTGCGCCCCCGCCTTGCCTCCCTCTTAGCCGCCCGATCGCCTCGCTCGCCACGCCGCAGCGCCAGCTTGGCTCGGCTTCCTCGCCCGCCCGATTTGCCTCCGCCCGTCCGATCGCCCGCCCCGCGCCGTGGCTCCATCTCCACCGCCCACTCCCCGCGCTCGCCCAAACCCTAACCCTAACTGCTCCGAGCGCCGGATCCACGCCCGTGACACGTGGCCGCATCCCGACCGTCCAAACCGAGCCCGCGTTCCGCTCCGCGCCGTAACCGATCGGGACAGCCTCAGTTCGCGTCATAAAACCGTTGTTCTTGCCTCGGTTCGTGTGCCGCCATCGCCGAACCCTCGCCCCCGCTCCCTCGCGCTCGCGCCGCCGTTCCCGGGCCCGTCTCGCAGTCACCGTGCGTCCCCGCCCTCGCCCATCGCCGCCGTCGCCACCGCCGGAGACCCCCGAACCTCCCTGCCGGTGAGCCCCTCCGCCGTCTCCCTTCGCCCCGTCGCCGGTCGCCTCCCGCGTCGCCACTTCCGCCCCCGCACCCAAACCCGCGCACCCGCGTGCGCGTGCGCGCGCGCGACGCGCCGCCACGATCGCCACCACCGCGCTCCGGCCGCGCGCGCGCGCGACGCGCGATGCCAGCGCAACAGAACTGCGCTCTGGCGCTACGGCCGGCGAACGGCCCGCCACCGCACCCGGCCGCCTCATCCCCTCCGCGCCGTCCGATTCGAGCCGACGGCGCGCGCGCGCCGAGCCGCCACGTCGACCCTACACACGTGGCGTGCCACGCCACCCTATGTCCACGTGGCGACCACGTGTCACGCCACGTCGACCAAATCCCACCTTCGATTGCCACGTGGCGCCACGTCGACGCGCTAAAGGAATACGCGTGAGGCTACGGGCGAAAACAAAACTTTTCTACCGCGCACCCAAGAACATCATGCTAAGGAAGGATCATGGATCGTTACCACTTAGACGCGCAGCGCAATGCGAAGAAGAATTGGAAACCGATCCAATCACGCGCGCCGAGGTAGTAGTGGAAGTAGCCGATCGTCCCGACAGATCGTCTCCTCCACGCACGCCGATCAAGATCGCAACGAGCAGCGCCTCCACCGTATCCACACGTCCGGGCCGAACGCCGATCGCGAGTGTACTAGCACTCGTGAGCGACTAGGGTTTGGCTCGGGAGGTGGCGGCTAGGGTTTTGCTAGATGTTAACAGCACACCTCCCCTCCGCCCCTCGCCTCCATATATAGACCTCCTCACGTGGGCCTCGTGGACCGAGGCCCAATAGGAGTCTATTCGGATCTCTATCCGAATTGAGCCCATATCCGAATCATATTCGAATTAGTGTTCCAACCCGTTAAGCGTGCGACCACAGAGGTTCACGATACTTGGTCGTGACCCGAAACGCCTTTCCGGTTACCATGTTAATAGCGGTCTCTAGTAAGACATATTAACCCCAAAGTATATGTAAAGATCATATCTACTGAACTCGTAATGTCCTCTCATGTACGAATCCCTTTGCCTCACGATATAGATTGAGCTCAAGGCGAGACTGTGTCATCCTCTTAATAGCTTAATCACTTTCTCGATTCCGTGATGGATTATAAACTCGTGATTGACTCCTCAATCACCTTGGCATGGCCATGCACTTTCATAATCCATTACATCGAGGGCCCAGAGATATCTCTCCCATAAGGAGGGGCAAATTCTATCTTGATCATTCACATCCCACTACATGTTTCATGGCAAACCCGAAGACTACTTTTATGACTACGATTCACGGAGTAGTGATTAGTAGTCCCAAAATAAGCTACTACTCATGTTGGGAACCATGATGACCTCAAGTCTAAGGACTCTACATAAACACTACTTGAGACCAACCGATGACACATGGAATCTCTGCAGTTGTCTCATGGCAGTCTATCCAACATATGTTCACTAACACATGTCCATATTATTGATTTGGTATCACCATACCATGATCCATGAGACATGATCATCAATCAATACATATGCTGATCTTTGTCTTTGAATCATATTTGTTCCTCATATGATATACGATCAGGATCATTTAGAAATAGCAACATCTTAGTATTTAAGAGTCTCATGAATAAGTCACATACTCATTGATCAATAATGATGATGTCTATTCCAAGGAACAAAGTAATGTATCATAAACATAGTATGTGATATATACAACATCTCCATGTTGCCTCTAGGGCATATCACTAACATCTCCCACTTGCACTAGAGTCAACCATGTAGGTATCTAATACCCATTGCCCTAGTGTGAGCCTCATGCTTTGGTGGGAAGCGGCTTTGTCAACGGATCTGCAATGTTCAAATCCGTTTGTACTTTGCATATCTTAACATCGCCTCTCTCTACTATCTCGCGGATGAGATGAAATCGCCGTAAATGTGCTTGGACTTCAGTGCGATCTAGGCTCCTTGGCTTGTGCAATGGCCCCACTATTGTCACAAGAGAGGTCCATTGGGTGGAGGCACTAGCCATCACACCAAGCTCGAAATAAATTTCTTGATCCAAACAGCCTCTTTGGCGGCTTGAAGAGTCGCTATGTACTCGGCCACATTGTAGAATCAAGAACCGTCTCACGCTTGGAACTCTTCCACTACCGCACCGCCATTCAGCAGAACACAAATCCAGATTGCGATCTAAAATCATCTTTGTCAGTTTGGAAGCTAGCATCGGTGTAACCATTTACAACGAGCTCTTCCTCACCTCCATAGACAAGGAACACATCTTTAGTTCTTCTCAAGTACTTCAAGATGTTCTTTACGGCAATCCAGTGACTTTCACCTGGATCTGACTGGTATCTACTCGTAGCACTTAAAGCATACGAGACATCTGGACGTGTACAAAGCATGGCATACATAATGGACCCAATAGCCGAAGCATATGGAATCGTATTCATTTTATCCCGCTCATCAGGTGTACTAGGACACTGATTCTTGCTAAGATTTATACCATGTGACATAGGTAGAAAACCTTTCTTGGAATCATGCATGTTGAACCTTTTCAACACCTTGTCAATGTACATATCTTGGCTTAATCCAATTAGCCTTTTTGATCTATCTCTATAGATCTTGATGCCCAGAATATATGCTGCCTCTCCTAAGTCTTTCATAGAGAAACTATTTTTTAATGAAGACTTAACAGATTCGAGCAAAGGAATGTCATTTCCGATCAGTAATATGTCATCCACATATAAGACCAGAAATACGAGTGCGCTCCCACTAGCCTTTTTGTAAACACAAGGCTCTTCTTCGTTCTTGATGAAACCAAACCCTTTGATTACTTCATCAAAACGAATGTTCCAACTCCGAGATGCCTGCTTTAATCCATAAATGGATCTTTGGAGCTTGCATATCTTTCCAACGGATTGCGGATCGACAAAACACGTGGGCTGTGTCATGTACACATCCTCACTCGATTTCCATTAAGGAAAGCTGTTTTGACATCCATTTGCCATATTTCATAGTCGAAATATGCAGCAATCGCTAGAATGATCCGAATAGACTTTAGCATTGCGACGGGCGTAAAAGTTTCATCATAATCAATACCTTGAATTTGTTTGAAACCTTTGGCCACTAATCGCGCTTTATAGATGTGAACATTTCCATCTATGTCTATCTTTTTCTTGAAAACCCATTTGCATTCAATGGTTTTAACACCATCAGGTGGATCAACCAAGTTCCAAACTTGATTACTATGCATGGATTCAATTTGGATCTCATGGCTTCAAGCCATTTCTCGTAGTCCGGTCCCACCATTGCTTCTTCATAGGTCTTAGGCTCATCGTTGTCTAACAACAATATGTCCCGTTGTTGAGTAGTCAAGAACATGTACCTCTCAGGTGCACGACGTGACCTTTTTGACCTACGTGGTGCTGGTGTGTCCACAACAGGTTCTTCAACAGTTTGTTCATCCTGTTGTGGTTCTGTAGGAGCTGAAACGTTATCAGGTGTTTCTTGAATTTCTTCAAGTTGCACTGTGCTCCCACTATCCCTTCTTGAGAGAAACTCTTTCTCTAAGAAGACACCATGCCGGGCGACAAACACTTTGCCTTCTCCTCGATTATAAAAGTAATATCCTTTTGTTTCCTTAGGATACCCGATAAAGAAGCATTTATCGATTTAGGAGTGAGCTTATCAGATTGTAAACGTTTTACATAAGCCTCACATCCCCAAATCTTAAGAAAAGACAAGCTAGGACGTTGTCTGTCCACATCTCATATGGTGTCTTTTCTATCGATTTTGATGGAACCCTCGTTTAGTGTGAACGCGGTTGTTTCAAGAGCGTACCCCAAAAAGACAACGGAAGATCACTTTGGCTCATCATGGAGCGCACCATATCTAATAAGGTGCGATTTCTCGTTCGATACCCCATTCCATTGAGGTGTTCTGGCGGAGTCAATTGTGGAACAATTCCACAATCCTTTAGATGATTGCCAAACTCATGGCTCAAATACTCGCCTCCACGATCGATCGTAGAAACTTGATTGTCTTGCCTAAATGATTTTGCACTTCATTTTGGAATTCTTTGAACTTTTCAAAGGATTCGGACTTATACTTCATCGGTAGATATACCCATATCTACTAAAGTCATCGATAAAAGTTATGAAAATCGAAAACCACCTCTGGTCGTTAAGCTCATTGGTCCACATACATCAGTATGTACGAGTGCCAATAAGTCATTTGCCCGTTCACCTTGACCGGTGAAAGGTGCCTTTGTCATCTTGCCAAGTAAACAAGATTCGCATGTCTCTAATGATTCAAAATCAAATGAGTGCAGAATACCATCTCTATGGAGCTTCTGCATGCGTTTCTCATTTATGTGACCTAAGCGACAGTGCCAAATAAACGTGGGATTCAAATCATTCGGACGTTGCCTCTTTGCATTAATGTTATAGACCGATGACCCTTCAAGAGTAAGAACGTATAACCCATTCACCAATGGAGTATGACAATAGAACATATCTTTGAAATAAAGAGAACAACCATTGTCCATAGATTTAAAGTCATAACCTTCTGCTTGCAAACATGAAGCAGAAATAATGTTCTTTGAAAGAGATGGAACACAATAACAATTATTCAATTCCAAAACTAATCCTGAAGGTAAAGACAATGGCATGGTGCCAACAGCTACCGCAGCAACTTTTGCTCCATTGCCAACGCGAAGATCCACTTCGCTCCTCCTCAAACTTCTACTTCTTATTAGCCCCTGCAACGATTTGCATATGTGAGCAACCGATCCGGTATCAAATACCCAAGAATTAGTGGAAGAAGTAGCAAGATTGATTTCTATAACATTTATACGGAGTGGAAGTCATACTTCCTTCTTCTTCTCAAGATCCTCCAAGTACTTTGGGCGTTCCTTTTCCAATGTCACGATTGCTTACAGAGTAACAATCGCATCGGGATGAGCATCGCCTTTCTTGTCTTTCTTGGCCTTAGAACCGCTCGCGATCGCATCGGAGCTTTCTTTCTTTTGACCGCGATTCTCTTGACATAGGGCTTGCCCTTGCCTTTCTGCATCATCATCACATGATTTGCTTTTCTTAATGCTTTCTCGCAGATTTTAGCATCCCATGCAACTCGGCCAGGTCTTGTCAAGATTGTTCATGTGAAAGTTCATTATGAATGGCTCAAAGCTCGGGGAGCGGCGGAGAATCACATCGTAGCCAACTCTTGGCTAAGGGAAAACCAAGCTTTTCCGGACTCTCAATGTAACCAATCATCTTAATCACATGAGGGTGACGGATTCCCCTCTCGCAAGCCTCGCACGCAAATAAGGACTTTGAAGTATTGAACCTCTCGGCCCTTGCTTGGTTCTCAAACATACCACGTAGCCCCACAATGATATTGTAGGCATCTGTGTTCTCATATTGCTTCAAGCTCGAGAGGACATTGTGGCAAGCATGAGACAGCTCACATCAAGGCAATCATTCGTGTGCTTCTCATAAGCTCTCCGTGCTGCACCGCAGATAGCATTATCGTGCAAGTCTTGGGGTAAGGAGACTCAAGGACATACTCCTTGCGCTCTTGCTTGAGAACAATTCTCAAGTTGCGATACCAATCCAAAAGTTTGTTCCATTGAGTTTTCTTTCTCAAGAACAGATCGCAAATTAAAAGTCTTGGATGCGGCGTTAGTGACATGATCTACAACACAAGAATATGCAAAGTTTAGCACTATGTTTATGTTCATCTTTTATTAAACTATTTAGCAAAAGACCCCCACTATGAGTTTTGCAACAAAAACTCCCTCTAAGTTACATAGTGGGTAAAGATCCTCATTTCACTAATTCCTAGTGAGCTTTGGCATCACGGCTAGAAAACTAGTGACATAGGTAAGCAATACTTTGCTAATCACATCCCTATGTGACTCTACTTTGGGTGACATTAGTATGCCTCGGCCCCAATCTATGCCCCAAGGTCCAAAACTATTTTGATAACCTTGTTAAGTAAACCAAATGCTTCCGCATGTAGATGTCCGACATCTACCCCAAATGATGATGATAACCGATGGCACTCTACTTTGGTAGACCTACCATGCGGTGATCATTATCTTTTAGTGCAACATATGGAAGGGCATTAACACCTAATTTTAAGAGGATTCTATCCTACCAAAACAACATATCACATATATCATTGCATAAGAATAAGATAGATAACATCATAGATAAACACATTTAAGCGTGAAGTAGTATGGCCCAAAATTGGTGATATCCATCTCCAAGTAGGTGTAGACGATCTCCATCCTCCACATCACTACTTTAGGCCACCATGCTTAAAAGCTTGTAACCTCAAAACTAGGCTACTACCTATAATAGCTAGAAATTGAAGATTACAAAGATAGATTCAAGCATTAAGGTCGACACGCAGGTCGTTAAATACAATATATACAGCTAACAATAGCTGAAATAATCATGACACGCAGGCCATGAGCAGATGTTACATGCATCACATACATCTCATACATTCAAATAAGCTATAGGGCCATACTATTCACATCATTCTCTGCAAAAACAAGTTAGACGTAGAATCGCATTCTACCTAACGATGTGAACCCAAGACGCTATACAAGGGGATACACGGCGGTCCGTGGCCGGTCGTGGCGGGGTCGAGGGGAGCCGCCATGGGTTCAGGCGGCGCCTGCGCTCTCACAATTACATAGATCGCATCTATGAAATCGCTATGAAAATCTTATCGAGCCGATCAAATCAACCCAAATTCGAGCCATTCAAAATGTCTCAATTTTCATTAGATCAATCATATTGATCATCGCGATCGGTATACTTGAGAGACCACAACACAAGACCTCGATCTGTTGGCTCGATCTCACGATTGTGCGCGCAGATTAGCCCCGATGGTGATTCCGGGCGGTAGGGGCAAGTCGCGCGTACATCAAAGAAGGAGCACGAACTAATCTTTTTGGCCTTATGATGCTATCAACTCATACCTATTTCAACCCCTTATGACCGATTGATCTCATCAACCCGTGCTACCGATTTAGGCGTAATAGATCCAATCTACTACTATCGCATATCAACATATGCGCGATCCGGATTGCAAACTAAGCAAGATGGCTCGATACCACTAAAGGAATACTGGCGAGGCTACGGAAGCGAAAACAAAACTTTTCTACCGCGCACCCAAGAACATCATGCTAAGGAAGGATCATGAATCGTTACCACTTAGACGCGCAGTGCGTGAAGAAGAATTGGAAACCGATCCAATCACGCGCGTCGAGGTAGTAGTGGAAGTAGCCGATCGTCCCGACAGATCGTCTCCTCCACGCACGCCGATCAAGATCGCAACGAGCAGCGCCTCCACCGTATCCACACGTCCGGGGTGGGCGCCGATCGCGAGTGTACTAGCACTCGTGAGCGACTAGGGTTTGGCTCGGGAGGTGGCGGCTAGGGTTTTGCTAGATGTTAACAGGCACACCTCCCCTCGCGCCTCGCCTCCATATATAGACCTCCTCACGTGGGCCTCGTGGACCGAGGCCCAATAGGAGTCTATTCGGATCTCTATCCGAATTGAGCCCATATCCGAATCATATTCGAATTAGTGTTCCAACCCGTTAAGCGTGCGACCACAGCAGGTTCACGTATACTTGGTCGTGACCGAAACGCCTTCCGGTTACCATGTTAATAGCGGTCTCTAGTAAGACATATTAACCCCAAAGTATATGTAAAGATCATATCAATTTGAACTCTGTAATGTCCTCTCATGTACGAATCCCTTTGCCTCACGATATAGATTGAGCTCAAGGCGAGACTGTGTCATCCTCTTAATAGCTTAATCACTTTCTCGATTCCGTGATGGATTATAAACTCGTGATTGACTCCTCAATCACCTTGGCATGGCCATGCACTTTCATAATCCATTACATCGAGGCCCGAGATATCTCTCCCATAAGGAGGGCAAATTCTATCTTGATCATTCACATCCCACTACATGTTTCATGGCAAACCCGAAGACTACTTTTATGACTACCCGATTCACGGAGTAGTGATTAGTAGTCCCAAAATAAGCTACTACTCATGTTGGGAACCATGATGACCTCAAGTCTAAGGACTCTACATAAACACTACTTGAGACCAAGCGATGACACATGGAATCTCTGCGGTGTCTCATGGCAGTCTATCCAACATATGTTCACTAACACATGTCCATATTATTGATTTGGTATCACCATACCATGATCCATGAGACATGATCATCAATCAATACATATCTGATCTTTGTCTTTGAATCATATTTGTTCCTCATATGATATCGACCGAGGATCATTTAGAAATAGCAACATCTTAGTATTTAAGAGTCTCATGAATAAGTCACATACTCATTGATCAATAATGATGATGTCTATTCCAAGGAACAAAGTAATGTATCATAAACATAGTATGTGATATATACAACATCTCCATGTTGCCTCTAGGGCATATCACTAACACGTGCCACGTGGCAACACAAGCGCGCGCCACGTCAGGTGGGCGCCATTTGTGCCATGACGTTGGTGCGTTATCGGCGGTGGTTATACAAAAGTGGTTTCCACTCGGGCGAGTGATCGTGCAGTAAAGTGGGAGTGTTGGTGCACTTCGAGGGATGTGGTAGCCTCGCCCGGGAATTGTTAAGGATTTAACTTTGTGCGCTATTGATCTGAGATTTACCGTGCAAACCACATGTCTAATATGGGATGGACATGGCTGATTATTTTGAGATGTTGCAACTTCAATCTTGCCATTGAGATGAACATGGTTGCTGATTTCCATATGACGCAAGGGGGGTGTGATGCGAAACCCTAGCGGGCGGATTGAATTGTAACTGAACTTTGTAAAGGCCTTGTTGTGATTACCTTAAGCTAAGTTTAATCACATCGTGTGGGTACAGTTGTGCAACCTCTGCAGAGTATAAAACTATTCGAATAGCCGCGTCCTCGGTCATGGACAATGCTCGGTGATTTCACACGAGGGGTAGTTATTTCTGAAAACTTGTGGATTGTAGTTGGGCGGTGGATGGTTAATTCACTATTGGTTTAGCTTATGGATGGGAGGTCCATAAGTGGTTGGTTTAGCTTGTGGATGGGATGTCCGTAAATGGCTATATCAATCCTTTGTTTATTATTTATTATTGTTTTACTTAAAGTTCGCTTTCAATCTATTTATTGTATTTAACTTCAAATGTCATTTATGCAAATTAACCTTTCAGCCATCCTTTGGTAAGCCTTGCATGCTATATTGCATTCATTTGTTACAAACGACTTGCTGAGTACCAATGTACTCACGGCTTTATGCCCAATGTTGCTCAGTTGAGGAAGAGGAGTATCACCAGCAGGAGGTTCCAGAAGGAGAGTACTTCGACGACTTCGCGGATTAAGCTTCGTTCTCCACTCGATAGCCTGTGGGCTTGTCGATTGGCCACTACGCTTTATTTTGGATTTCCGCTGCTAGTTTTTGTTAAGCCCTTCGGGCCAGTCTATTGTAAGCTTGACCATAAGGTCGTACCTTTTGAGATTTATTGATATTTGAGGATTTACTTTAATTTATCGTGTATATGGTTGCGATGACATCTATGTTTGACTGTGTGCACTAGCGTGATCCTGGGACTAATGCAGTATACACAAGGAGTCCGGATTTGCATATTCGGGTCTCCACACATAAACACCCTCTTTTTCACTGAACATATACGTATATGTGAGATGAAACACGCCGAATCGATCTGAATGATAAAACCAAGGTGGGCAGGTTGCTCGCTAGCAACCTCAGCTACCGAGCCAACACTCAGTTCTCTCAACAAGATTTTGGCTGGGTTTGGTTGGACTTTCCGCAAACTTATATTTATACGGGCTATAATAACTGGCTTTTAAACGATTCATTTTTTTTAAGTAGAGTCAACAGAAACATTGTAGTAAAAAATGTACTGAGTTTAGCTATATCGGTCGAAATCGCATGCGACTAATTTTCTCTACGTATTTTCCCTCACATATAGTTAGAATTTAAAATTTTAACTCGTAAACTACAATACAAAAGAATCCATTGTTTTGTTGTGGCTTTTTGTTGGATTTAGGTCCTCTGGCATGTACGTGCCAAGCCAAAATACAAGTACCGCGCACTACTAGCCATCAAGTTGAGTATTCCGAGGCAGAGATCGCCGGCGGGTACGAGATGTGTCTGGTAAGAAAGTTGAAGTCACTACAAAAATACATGACGATGATATGCATCCTCGACGCAATAGTATGATCTTTGGTGTTAGATGCAAGTTTCTTTTCCCAGTTTCTCGATATTATATTTAATGCTTTGTAAGAATCAAATTACTGAAAATCCTAGAGCCCTAGAGTTTTGGTGCTTTTATCTATCATCCATGGTTTTTGCCACTAACATTGTTTGTCTTCGGCCTAGCTATTTACAACTCGCAAGTGTATGTGAGATGTCCAAGTCTTGGTAATTTTTGTCCTTCCTTAATAAAAAATGGGGAACTGTGTCCTCAGGATATTGTTTTTGAGCATGGATCGTTTTATGAATATGACAAAATAAAACGCATTTGCATTGCTAAGGTAAACAAGTTACTCCCTCTCTTTTCTATATTTGTGCATGATCTGAGGAGCATCTATTTCAATATATTTGCTCGTTGAGAAAATCTAAAATATAGTTATTACAATTTTTTACTCACTGCTCTTACTTAAATACTTTAGAAGAAGTTAAGTGGTTATAATATGTCATTCAATAAAGATATATATGATCATTTCTCATTAACTATTTGGTAGATTTAGTATTCTCTCAGTATATATGGTGGCTGTGAACAAATATTGTGAAAGAAAGAAGCATATAATTTACTCCCAACATGAGTTCATGCAACACATTGGGGCTTTTTTTTGCTATAGATTATAATTTTTAGCTACGATTTATTAGTTTAATGAATAGTAAGTACTAAAAGAAATAAAAAAACCACTGAAAAACTAAAAAAAGGCTTGAAACTACCGGTGACAAGCTCAAACAACTCAGCTGTGGTCCCTTGCTGAATCCAGAACCACTGAGTGAGAAGCAACGAGTGCTCATAAATCATCCAACAGAAGCGTAATACACAATAAAGCTGGTGCTTATTTAGGCCTATAAATTTAGGTTTCTGAATTTTTTTTATACTGTAACTACTATTAATTTTTTTCAACATAATTACATTTAAAAATATTTAAAAAAATTATATCATCATAGATAATATAAATAAATAAATAAAAAAAGCTCAATAAAAAACTAAAAACTAGATGTAGATACAGGGAATGGTGGCGCCAGAATCCGTGCATCTTGTCTCTCAAGTAAAAAGGCAGTCCGACACCGTGCGGACATGCTGCCTATTAACCACCTTCTAAAAAGAGGTGTTCCAATGAATCCGAATGCGCTGAGGAAACGGAGAGCACAAATCCTATCTTGCCACGTAATCCGACCTGGGCCGCGTTAAAAACGGCCACCCGGATCTCCTCAACTGCTCTCTTCCCACCACTTCGTCTCTGCTCTGCTCCCGCCTCCGCGCGCAAACCCTAGTTTGCCATGTGCGCGCTGAAGCGGTCGGCGTCTCGTGCGGCCAGCGGCCCCTTCGACGTCAAGCGTCGTGCTCTCGGCGCTCCTTCCGGTGACGCTGGACCGACGGCGGCGAGATCTCCCTCCGCCGCGAAGCAGCCTGCGCCTCCTCCCGCCGCCGCAAGAAGCAGCGGCGTGCGCTTCGGGAGCATGGATTCGTACGAGAGAATCAAGAAGATCGGCGAGGGGGCCTTCGGCACCGTCTCCAAGGCGCGCCACCTCGGCACCGGCGAGGTCGTCGCCATCAAGACCGTGCTCGAGGGCGGCAGCGACGAGGAGTTGCTGCGGGAGGCCCGGATCCTCGCGCTGTGCGGCGGAAACCCCGCCGTCGTCGCGCTCCGGGAGGTGGCGCGCTGCCCGGAAACGAACAAGCTCTGCCTCGTGATGGAGTTCGTCGGGCCAAGCCTGCTCGACGAGTTGCACCGCCACCGCCGCCGCCGCCGCGGCCGGGCGTTCTCGGAGTGGGAGACGTGCTGCGTGATGCGGCAGCTGCTGGTTGGAGTGGAGGCGATGCACGCGCAGGGCGTCGTCCACCGGGACCTCAAACCCGGGAACGTGCTCGTCGGCGAGCGCGATCGCCGGGTCAGGATCTGCGACCTCGGCCTCGGCAAGGCCATGGCGAAGGCGCCGCCGCACACGCAGTCAGTGGGGACCCTCTGGTACATGGCGCCGGAGCTGCTGCGGGAGGAGGAGTACGGCGCGCCCGTCGACCTGTGGTCGCTCGGGTGCGTCATGGGGGAGCTCCTCACCGGTCAGCGGCTCTTCGATGAGCGCTCGGAGGACGCGCAGCTATGGACGATCGCCGACAAGCTCGGGTGTCCGACGACGGCTCGCCTGCCGCGACGCCGAGCCAGCTGCGGGATATGGTGCCGGAGGACCTGCTGTCGCAGGCGGGTTTCGATGTTCTGCGCGGCCTGCTGGAGTACGACTGCGGGGACAGGCTCACCGCCGCCGCGGCGCTCCAGATGCCATGGTTCACATCGCAGCGAAGGACGCTCCAGAAGAAGCGGAGTAGAAGAGTCTTTTTAGTCTAGTCGAAGTGTCAGTGATGTACTTAGATTGTTTTTTGTCGCCGATGCGGTGAGCATAGCGAAGGATTTAACTGCAAATTCTTTAGATTGTGATGCTGCAAATTGAGTGCAGTGACAATCTCCTATTGTAATGATGTCTTTCGAAATGAAATTCTATTGTTCCTTGTGATTCTGAAATCTTTGCGATTGTCAGCTTCTTGGTCGGTCAATCTTGCACAGCACCACAATCTTGTTATGCTTTTCGGTTCAGTGTAAGATCAAGACATTAAAGATATTAGTAGCGAAGCTTTCAAAGGCTGCGATCTGAAGATGTCTTAATCTTCAAAGTTGATTTGTGTCGACACAACACATTGTTTGTCTTATTTTAGTTGAAGGATTCAGATGAAAGTAGCTTGAGACGCAAATCAAATAGAAGGACTAATCTATTTACTTTCTGCAATGCAGACAGAAGGGTTACTTATCAGTACACAACAAATATTCAGAGTTACTCAAAAAATATTCAGAGTTCCTCCCTGTATCAATTTGACAAGAACTGGAGAAGAGCTCAAGGACCATTTCCGATGGCACTCACAGAACCAGTATCTGTGGTGGATTGGTGGTGGCCCTGGTAGCAGTCGCCTGGGCACATTGCCTGCCAATGGTGGTGTGGCCGGAGCTGAGCGAAGAAGCACTAATATCTTGAGATTTGCTATGTCCTATACTAGAAGAAAGCGTCAACAAAGGGGTAAGTTTCAAGCAGGGGGTTGTGCCGTCCTCTTGTGCCACCTCTTGTAGCCAGGTGTTCGACACAACTCCAAGAGAGAGCCGTCGTTGCTATGCCCTGTCGTATGCTCACCGCCGTCACCCTGCCGCGGCAAGGGTTTCAGCTGCCACGGCAAGGATTTTGGCTGCCGCGGTAGGGTTTTTCTGCCATGGCCGAGCCGCCGAGGGCTGCCGCGGCAAGGGAAAATGCTGACGCGGTGAAGAAATTAGCTGCTGCGGCGAGAAATTTGACTGCATGGCAAGGGGTTCGATGCCACCCTGGTGGTGCTGCTGCTGCCGCATGGAGGAGCGCTGCCGTGACAATGGTTTCAGCTGCTGCAACAAGGGTTCCAGCTGCCACGACAGGGTTTTTCCTGCCATGACAGAGCCCTCAAGGGAGGAAGAGGAGAAGAAGGAAGGAGGAGAATAAGAGGTCAGCCAAGGGAAAAGGAGACAGGAAAGTGGAGAAAAGGGAAGAGAAGGGGAAAGAAGGATTTCCGTGTCCATATTGGTTTCGTCATGCCAGCAAGTCGAGGTCTTGGTGACAAGATGGTGGAGAGCTATATCATGAAGAAGCATATCTGCGTCATCCCGAGCAAGTACCTGTAGATTGTCTCAACTATTGTACAATTTTGAGACTTGAAGATAATGACGGTGAAAGATGCAATCGGCCCCTAGAAAGATGGGTGGTAATTTCTTAGTTTTTTCCTATTATTTTTTCTTCTCATTCCATACACACTGAAATGCTTATATGTTATTTCTTTGTGCAACTTTGAAGGAACATGAAATCTCCAGACTCAAGAAATGGTTGACTGACTCAGCAATAGGAAGCAACCCTGTTCTGCGATTGATCGCTGGAATTATATTTATGCATTAGCAAGACTACATTGAGGCTCTAAAGCACACACTCTAGGGGATCTCCAGACCTATAAATTTCTTTTCCCCTCTGTCTTTAGATTGTTCAGCCTTTCAGTAGTGAATTCATTGTTGCATAACCATGAATGAGAGTGAGTAGAAGAAAGTGATCTTTTTTTAATTTTGATTGCCTCAGGAATGGTGTGGAATTGTATTTAGTTTCCACTGGCAAGGGACTTAGTTACCTCTTTAAAACGGTTATATGGATACTCTTTTTATAGCGTCAATTAGTAAACAAAATTTGTGGTCATAATTCTCTTGATACAAGTTAAACGCCTATGATCATTTTGATGATGTCATCAAATAACATCATCAATTCTTCAGTATGAAAAGCAAAAAAATTCTTGATTCTTGGCCACATCATCAATTCTTCAGTATGAAAAGCAAAAAAATTCTTGATTCTTGGCTTCTTACTTTTGGTTGTATGTAATATTAGAAGTAGATTATATAGTGAAACAAATTTCTATTCCTTTTAGCAAAAATATAAAACTGTAGCATAATATTCACTCTTAAGTTTTATTTTCCGTTACAACGTATGAGCACATGACTAGTCTTATTTATAAAGACAAACTGTACAATAGATAGACAGGTTATGCTGTAATAGTCTCATATAATTAATATATTTTCTATATAGTTGTCTGTGCAATAGACAATGATATACACGATATAAAATAATCTATAACACCGTTTATTAAATAATAGACAATATCTTTCTCTGCCTCTTCTCTTTCTTCTATATCATTTAAAACCCTATGTAGCATAAGTTTATAGACAGCTAATATGTATCATTGTACATGCTCTTAGATTCTTATACAACCAATGGACTGATATTGGGTTTGTAGGTCGAGAGTGGTTAGTGGCAATCCTAAATGAGTCATGTTGGTTTTGGAGACGATGGCGATAGGTGAAGGCGGCATGGCAACATGCAAGAGGACAAGAAGAGGCTAGGTAGCAATGGCTCAAGATAGGAGCTTGAGGTAGCGCTCAGTTTGGCATTGGTTTATGATTTTTTTACTGTAATTGACTTATTTTTTACTGTAGCTGAATTGGTTTATTTCACATATTAATTTTTTAAAAAGTAAAAATAGAAAAAACATGTCCATCACAGACAATGTAAAGAAATATAAGAAAAAAAGAAAAAGCAAAAAAGCCCAAAAAATCTAAAAAAAACTAGAAAAGACAAAATTACTAAATAATGAAAAAAAAGCAGAAGTCAAAAATAAAAACTAGCTTTAAGATATTTTGAGCGGTGCCTAATGAGTGCCAATGACGACCTAAAAAAATTTATGTTGTACTTGGTTTAACCAAACACCAGACGTTATGTCTTCTAGCCTTATCTGTGATTTGTAACCCTGATACCGCGTAACGATAATGAGCATCTGAGATACACAGCAGCGCGCATTTACATGCTTATTTTGCCATTCCGTATTCCCAGTTTATTGCATTGTTCTGCCATGCAAGCTGCTATACTGTTATTGCAGGAATTGATTCAGGGCAGTAGCCCACACAGCACTCTGACTTGCATTCCACACACCCAGACATCCGCATCTTCTAAGTTTGTCAGATCTCGCAGAAGGAGTTGATAGTCCGGAAACCATGTTTCTCTGGAAGTGGTGCGTTTCCCGGGCGAATGGAGATTATTACCTCGAAGCCTGTACGAGACAATGTTAAATAAACAACGATACAAATCTTCTTCCATGTAAAACAAAAAAGATATTAAAGACAAGCATATATACAACCTTGCAATAATGAGCATATTATATAGTGCAAGGGTTGCCTCGGTTTTGCGCCTATTTCACAATGTCATAAGAACCTACGACTAGAATGTTACCATGACATTTATCATACGATTAGAACAATACGACCATAAGTCGATTGGTTCAAGTTAAAGCAGTCTATATACAGCCTTGCAATAATGAGCATATTAACATTCCAAAGTACATAGGCAGTATATTTACAGGATTTGTCTACAAAGGTCTCATGAATATTGAGTCGCCCAAGAATATTGAGTGGAACTAGTCATCACCTGCATCTTTTGCAGCAACAGCTTCTTGGAAGACATCGGTTATAAATAAGATTTGAGATGGATTGTCCACCCCGAGTGATTGCGAGATCTCAAAATAACTCCTTGATTCTCTTTTGTTTCTGTGTATATAAGAGAAGAAAAATCATAATTCCACATTTTTCAATATATGGATAGCAAAGACAAAATGGGACAAGAAATCCAGATCTTACCCGGTTGTGGTGTCAAAAAAACCACACAGGTATTGTCGCAGATCACCATAGATCGTATTGCCAAATAGAAGCCTCTGTGCCTCTCTGCTGCCACTTGAGTATATGTAGACCTGTTGACAAGTATATAATCTTGTATCAAGTCATCAAGTGATTGAAATACAAGTTGCAGTACATCCAAAGATGCCTTCAGTATCACGTTATACATGGCCCATAGCTTGAGGTTATATTTTCTAGCTTTAACTTAATTACCATTATTAGTATAGTTATTACATATATCAATATTTTCTTCTTTGCTCCTTTTTACATTATTCTCTTTCTTAAGTATGACACAGCTTAGTTATATCTGCCATGTTCAACTATTGAAAATCTAGGCTAACATCCCTTTCATCTATTACAAACCATTTTGCTGGGCTTCGTTCCATGCTTCACTAAATTTGGTAGGACTATTGACAACCTATCAACAGCAAAACAAGTTCACTTTTCAACCCTCAATTATTGGGTTGGTCTGGAAATCAACCTTGAACTTCAAAACCGTCTGATTTGCAACCTCGAACTAACAAATCTGTCTGATTTACCCCCTCAAGGCAATCCACCCCGGTTTCGTTGGTGGCTTTTGCCACGTGGCGCCTACTTAGATCTGAGTTGGCAAGGATTTGCTGACTTGGTACATTGGTGAACAGCAAATAAAAAATTGATGGACCGATGGGCCCCACATGTCAGCCTCATCTCTTCTTTCTCCCTCGCTCTTCCTTCTCTCCCATTTTCTTTCTTCTCCCTTCCAATGTTCAGTGAGCCCGAGCTACTTCTCCCCCCTCCTTCCTCCCTCCTCCTCCCCCCCCTCTCTCTCAACGGCTGGCACCGAGCTCCACCTTGAGCCAAACTCGACATGGCGGCGCGGACTGAAGGTGGCAATTATAAGGGATCTCTGGTGATACCTTAGTTTAGATGGCATGCACATGGAATGTTCCAAAGGTAAGCGAAGCTATTGGGAGTGGTGGATTTCGCAGAGATAGCCTGGGGTGACCCGACGATGGTAGGCCAGATCTAGAGAAGACAATCTCATCAGTGACAACCTTCCGGTTGTGGCGTCATTCAATTGGGAGGTATTTGAGCATCAGGGCGTCGAGGTGGTTATGGTGCTCACATTATTTTGGGCAGATCTGGGACGACGTGTGCTGGCGGCGTGAGCCATGCGCGACGACCATGGCCTAGGAGTAGGGGAGCTCATCGACGCGGTTTTCTCGTGAAGGCGAGGGCTCAGAGATGGTACGACATGATCTGGTGATGCGGACTAAAGGAGGCGACGGTCAATGTTCGATGGCAGTGTCTAGGGTAGGCAGCATTGCCGTCATCACGTTCCACGAGGACATGGCCGTCGTTGACGTCACGAACTAGCGGGCAAGGGAGGGGAGGAGTGAGAAGTTGAAGTTGGCGGTGCTGCTAAGCACATGGGTGGCGGATGCAGAGTAGCGCCGGTCGGTGGAGTGGAATCTAGTGGAGGCGATGAAGTTGAGGAGTGACGGCGGGTGGCGGGTGGCGGGCAAGTAAGCGGCAATGTAGGGGAGGGTAGCAGGAGGAAGAGAGAGAAGAAAATGTAGGAGGAAGAGAGAAGAAAATGATGTAGCTTCATTTGATAGCAAGGAATTGGTTGTGGGGTTCAAGCGAACTGTTTCAATAGTTCAAGGTTGTGTTCCAAACGGTTTTATAGTTCAAAGTTGTTTTTCAAACTAAAGCGAAAGTTCAAGGTTGAAATGTGGACTTATTCCATTTTATTTCTTAGCATTGTGAAGCATCAATTTTTGTAGCATTGATTTGCTTTATTTAAATATGTAATTCTTGCATGCATCATTCCTTATGAATATGGAAAATATAACAATGAAGCAAGTAAATGCTTGATGACAGTTACAATAGCTAAACATGTTGCAGAAGTGCACAATTTTTTCTATGAATGATTTACACAATTTTGCAATGGATATTGTTTCAACACTCTCAAGGGTCAACTTTCTTGACCTAAGTGGCTCAGCTATTAGGGGCCGCTCAGTTCGGCTTAATAAGCCAGCTTATGGCTTATTTTTCATTGTAGTTGGCTTATTTTGAACTGTACCTGATGGTAGCTTATTTGGCATAAATAAATTAAAAAAATAAAATAAAAAAATATATTAGCCCATCACGAACAATGCAAACGAATACAGGAAAAAAGAAAGGCAAAAAAGCAAAAAAAGCAGAAAAAGACTAAATTTAGAAATAGTGAACTAGAAGCAAGAAGCTGAAGCCGAAATTAACGGGGTAAATATGAATAATAAACACATCTTAGGAGCAGAAGTTCTGTAATGCCTAAAAAGTCTAAAGTTCACACTTCACAGAAGTTTGACCGAATCGATACCTTCATGCTGCTAGCATGCCAATTCTTTAGAGCTTCAGGAACATCCTCAAAGACAACTCCTTGCAGTTCTTTCCTTCCAAATCCAGTCCTCCATATATGACCCTGGAATTAGCCATAAAAACAGTTGAACTGCAGCAGAGCAAAAAGAATATGCTTCAAAAGCATGTGAACTAACCTACCTGTAGCTGTTTCAATGATGTAATCTTCCGGTCTGTTTTAATCATTGATTCAACATTAGCAACTAACGAATTGATCACCTCTTCTTTGCCGGCATCATCGCATGGTATTGGAACAGACCCAGCAATTCCGTTTCTCAGGTCTTCATCAACCTGAGTAATTGGTTGTTAGTCCGTAAGAACTTAAGTCAAAGAAAATAATTTGTGCAAGAACAATTAAATATTATGACTTAAATATCATCAACATTGATTCTTAGATGCTACAAGATCTAAAGTTTCACAGGCCACGCTAAATTCCTTTATCACAGGCCACGCTAAATTCCTTTATCGTAACTTACTTGGATGCGCAATAGTTTGATATCTTCTTTGGTTTCTTCAGAATAATATGTAGAAGCCAGATGCTTTTGCACATTATTACGAGCATAAGGAAACATAACATCAGTCACAAATGATATTGGAGTTGTTGTTCCCTCAATGTCAAGTACAACACAATGCTGCAAGTGAAGAAAAATGTTTGAGTACTGGTATTCAAGAAATATGTCAGATGGTAAGTTGACCAAACGTAGCAATCACAAAGCAGTTAAGAAAACACACAAATAATAATACCCACAGTTGCAAAATGATACATTATATGATCTACAAGTACCACGTGGGAGGTTGAATTCCTAAATTACTAGGAACAAAGACCTGACCTTTGATGATTTGGCAGCATGACATCCATTAGGAATGCCAGGGCTTAAAACACTGCACGGTCTTTTGGCACTGTTTAGTGGACCATGCTCAGGAGAAGTCCAGTCAATACCCAATTGATAGAGCTTGATGGCAGCATCGAAAAGATAATGATAGCATTCAGCCTGAAAAGCAAGGCCATAACAATGATGTAAATATCTGCCCTGACATAAATTTTAGGAACCACAAGAATTAACCCTCAACATAGTACACATAACCACAAACATTTACAAGAGCCTATCGTCACAAAACTCTCATCAAATAGCAGGCTTGATATGAATATTTAAGAACAATTTGCCCTTTCTTTTGATTGTGGTGAGATCCAGTTCAAGATATTTCGGATTTCATTTAAATGAAGTTCATAGGTTGGCAATCACAAGCAGCAAAAGAACATGCAGCACTGAGGGATTCATCGAAATCATCAAAACAAGTTCAGAGCATTACAGATCCTGCTTCATTCCATTGCAGATCCTACTAACTAAATAAAATTTACAAGCAAGTCAAATGCTGTGCAACAGCATGCACCTTATCAGCTTACAATCATGTTAAGATCAAGGTTCCAAAAACCGGAACCGGGGAAAATACCGTTGGACGGCCGGTAATCGGAAAAAAACCAATCAAATTTCGCAAACCAAAGTTTAAATTTTAAAAAACCACTCAAATTTCGCAATCCAAAGTTTAAATTTGAAACCGGTAACCGGAAAATCCAGCTGGTTACCGCCCAAAAAACTAAAGAAAAACTGCTAAAAAGGAAGACAGGTTTTTCAAATTTCAAATTGAAAATTCCTAACACATTCATGACAAAAATTGTGAAGTCAAGCACGGGAGATGCATGCATCTTCCTAATACATTCTATTAGAGTTAAACAATGTAAACATCATTAGGGAAACTAACTTTTACATTCAAAAATTGAAAATTTCTAATACATTCATAGCAAAAAAGTATGAAGTCAAGCACGGGAGGTGTATGCATCTTTCTAATACATTCTATTAGTGTTAAACAATGTAAACATCATTAGAGAAACTAACTTTACATTCAAAAATTAGAAATTCCTAACATATTCATGGCAAAAAGCATGAAGTGAAGCATGAGAAGTGTATGCATCTTTCCAATACATTCTATTAGTGTTAAACAATGTAAACATCACTAGGGAAACTAACTTTTACATTCAAATTTTCAAATTTGAATTAAAAAAAACCGATGATTTTTTCTCCCGGTTGGCACCGGTAAAATCGGTTACCGCCGGGATTTGGAACCCTAGTTAACATGCATATTTTATAGGATTTTACCACCAGAGATACAAAGAAGTATGAACACAAGGTAAAAAAGAGAAGTTAATAATAGAGGAAACTTACGCACAAAAAACTTTTAGATGGCATCTAATTATGGGCCTGTTCTTTTTGGCTGCGGCTGATGGCTTTTGGCTGTTTGCGACAAAGATTGCGGAAAGAGAGATACTCGCTTGCGATTTTTGATGGTACAGATATTAGTTTTTTAACGTGTAATACAATTAACTTGTAAATCCCATCTTGAAAAAATACTTCCTTTAAAAGTTAGTTACTGTAGTAAAAACCAAAAGCGACTTTTAGAAGCCGTAAAGAACAGGGCCTATATCGCAACATATGCTAAATTATTAACTATTCCCTTTGTTCTTATTTAAATGGTTATTCACCGGTACTTTTTATAACTTTATATTAGATCAAATTATTTGTAATATTGTGAAAATGATTTTAATGAAAATTCTAGTGATATAGCCTTCATATGGCCTATCTAGATAGTTTTGAACATATTGATAATCAAATTTCAGAAAGCTTGACTGCACAGATTGTAAAATGTCATTTAAAAAAGAACGAAGGGGTAGCATATAGAGATCAAACTAACAGTTTATATTGAAAGAACTGATAGCCTAAAATGAAGAAACAAAGAAAGTTACAGTGAGAGGTCATGAGAACGCACCTGTGTCTTGGCATTGATCCAGAGTCACCCACACATAAATTCCATGGTTCCGTACAAGGACAGCAGTTGCCTTTGGGTATGCTGCAATCTATTAAATAACTTTGCATCAGTTGCCTATATCTATCCAAAATACTGATAATAACCTCTCTTCAGTCGCCAGTAATGATCATATCATCAACATATAAAAGGAGAAACGTTCGACCACGAGGCGAGGTGTGAATAAAAAGAGCAGGATCATCAGCACTGGTAGAGAAACCAGTTGCGTGACAACAGAAGAGAAACGATCAAACCAAGCTCGAGGAGCTTGCTTAAGACCATAGAGAGAACGACGAAGACGACAAACCGTACCCTCAGGAACAGAATACCCAGGGAGGGGCCGCATGTAGACCTCCTCACGCAACTCGCCATTGAGAAAGGCATTCTTAACATCCAACTGAGAGATGGACCACTGGCGAACAGAGGCCACAGCAAGAAGAGTGCGAAAAATGGTCATGTGAGCAACAGGAGCAAAAGTCTCATTATAGTCACGACCATACTCCTGCTGAAAACCGCGTGCTACAAGACGAGCCTTGTAGCGCTCAAGAGAACTATCAGAGCGGGTCTTAACCTTATAGACCCACTTGCATGTGATAGGAGTGACACGTGGAGGAAGAGGAACAAGATCCCACGTGCCAGTACGCTCAAGGGCAGCAATCTCCTCTGCCATCGCATGCTGCCACTCCTGATGAAGAACAGCATCTTTATAAGAAGTCGGTTCGGCAAGAGCAGCAGCAGCAAAACCAAAACGCGCAGGAGGCCGAATAGACTAGCGATCGCGAAGAGCATAGCGAGGAGAGGCCGAAGAGGATGGCCCATCAGAAGAAGAGGGCACATCAGAAGAATCCTGAACATGTGGACGACGGGTATAGTAGAGAGGATAAGAAGGAACAAGATCAGGACAAGAAGATGCTGGTGGTGAAGAGGGTGTCGACTGGGAAGGAGGCACCGGAGAGACCAAAGAATGTGGTGATGGAGTGGCAACTATGGGAGTGAAAGAAAAAGTCAGAAAAGAAAGTGGCTCGACAATTGATGTTGAAGTGGAGGAAGAAGAAGGTTGTGGATAGAAAGGACGAGACTCATCAAAAGTAACATCCCGAGAAATCCGCATCCGTCGGCCAATAGGGTCCCAACAGCGATATCTCTTGTGCTCAGCACTGTAGCCCAGAAAAACACACTCAACAGACTAAGCTATCAGCTTGGTGCGCTCACGCGGTGCAAGAAGAACATAGTACACACACCCAAAGAGGCGAAGACTGGAATAATCAGGAGTCTTGCCACATAGACGTTCGACTGGAATCCCACCTTGAAGAGCAGAGGAGGGCTGAATGTTGATCAAAAAAGTGGCAGTGGAAACAACCTCAGCCCAGAAATGTGGTGGAACATTAGAAGCAAGCATAAGAGCACGAGCTGTCTCAAGAAGGTGGCGATGCTTGCGTTCGGCCACACCATTTTGAGCATGAGCACCACGACAGGAAAATTGGGGAAGAGTTCCCTGCTCAGCAAGAAAAGCACGAAGAGCACCCGATAAATACTCTCCAGCAGAGTCAGCACGAAAAACGCGAATAGAATAGTCAAACTGAGTACGAACCATAGTGGCAAAAGTCTTATAGATGGATAACACATCACTACGAGATGTCATAAAATATATCCACGTATGCCGAGAAAAATCATCAATAAAAATGATATAATATCGATGACCTCCTTTTGAGATAAAAGGAGCTGCTCCCCATACATCAGAATGAACAAGATCAAAAGGACGCTGAGATACTGACTCGCTAGAAGAATAGGGAAGTTGAAGCTGTTTGCCAAGCTTACAACCCTGACAATGGAGAGAGGCATCACCAGACACAGACCCTAAAAGACCACGACGAAGTAATGAAGATATACGTGATCCACAAAGATGTCCCAAACGATGATGCCACTGAGCAAAAGAAGTGGAGGCTGCAGCAGATGCGAAGGCAGTGGTGGAGGTGACCAGACTGACAGGGGCAGCGGAAGGAAGTCGAAGCCAGTCAAGCTCCCAGAGCCGTTGGGAATCACGGCGGCAAGGGCCAGTACCAACTAGAGTCCCCATGCGGCGATCCTGAATACAACAAGAATCAGAATCGAGAATAACGCGACAACCATGATCAGTAAGTTGGCTGGCAGATATGAGCTGCATAGTTAGTTTTGGGACATGCGAAACATCAGGAACAAGAAAAGATGAATTAGAAAGAGTGCCGCATCCTGTGACAGAAAGAGAGGAACCATCTGCTGTCTGAACAGAGATGGGAGCAACTAGAGAGCTAACAGAAGTAAGAGTGGTGGAATCAGATGTCATATGAAAAGAAGCTCCAGAATCAAGAATTCAAGGTAATGTACCTGAGGAAGGGGTAGAAGGTGGTCTCTCACCCAAAGACTGGGTAGCAGAACCAACAGTACCAAACGATGCAGAAGCAACCATACGACCTAGTAATTGTAGAAACTGTTGAGTGTAAGAGGTACCAGGACTGCGCTGAGAGGGGGAGCCTCCAGTGCTTCTCGGAGGACGAGTATCACGACGAAAATCCTTCTTCTTCTTGTAGCAAAACTGCTCCACATGTCCATCCTTGTTGCAATAAGTGCAATGGGGTCTCCTACCAACAGCAGCTGTCACTGGTGAAGATATAGCCGGTGAAGAAGTAACAGGCGATGCAACAGGAGTAGAAGCTGAAGAAGCCGCTAAAACCGAAGAAAACGATGATGATGACAGGAGACCCGCACCACGAAGGCGAATCTCCTCAGTACGAACAGCTGTAAGGGCCTCCAACAGAGTCACTCGTGGGTGACGAGCTAGCAACTGAGCACGAGTCTGCTCAAACTCGGACCGAAGGCGTGTCAAGAAGTCGTAGATGCGACGAAGCTCCAGGTGAGATTGCTGACGCTGACAGCACTGACAGGTGCGACAAACATCTGGCCCTAAAGAGTCAATCTAACGCCATATCGCAGACAGCTGAGCGTAGAACTCGTCCACAGTAGCATTTCCTTGCTACTGATCGCTCCGACACACAACGACAAGTCTGAGAGAATCACAAGATGGCTCGTAGCGGGTGCGCAGATGTGCCCACATTGCCTGGGCGGAAGTCAGACCAACAATATCACTGGTGAGATGAACCTCCATACTGTTAACCAGAATAGCAAAAGCACGAGCATCTTTATCACTCCATGTCTTGTGAGCAGCAAACTGAGACTGGAAAGTCTTCATGGCAGCCTCAAAAGTCTCGATTGCCTTTGTACGAGTCTCTTCGGAAGCATCTTTCGGGAAGGCAGGTGCAGCAGGTGGAGTAGGGCAAGGCGGACAGGGCAAGTCGCCGGTAAGATACTCCCAAAGACGCTGACCCCGCATGTGAAGACGCATATGCTGAAACCAATCCCGATAGTTGAGACCATCGAAGATCACCGGGCAACGAGGGACAGAAACTGAGCCTGCAAAAGAAGACATTCTTTTCTCTCTGTTTTTTTCTTTTTTTCTCTTTTTTTTTCTTTTTTTTTGTTTTGGAAAACCGATGGGTCAAAGGGACCCAAGGCTGGTCAAAGAGATTAACTCACCCGAGCCAGTCCGGTCAAGAGGACCAGAGAAGCTTCACGGGCGGTGAGCCAGTCCTTCCTTCCCCGTGCGGCGTGAGTGGAGGGGTCTCACGGGCGGTGCACGGGCGGTCTTCTCCGCGCAGACCAGAGGAGCTGCACGGGCGGCACACTCTGTCCTCCGCGGCTCCTCCGACAGATCCGGGCGGCGGCAGGTCCTCCGTGCCCGTGCGCAACAGTTAGAGTGGCGGCACGGCTCCTCCAACCGATCCGGGCGGCGGCGGCTCCTCCGAGTGGCGGCGTGTCCTCCGAGCAGGTCCTCCGTGGCTCCTCCGACAGATCCGGGCAGCGGCGGGTACTCCCACGCAACGATGAGGAGCTCCAAGAATCGGGCCTCACGGCGACCTGACCCCGGCAAGCAGATCGGGCTTCTGGATCGGCAACTCCGACGGATCTGGCGAGATCAAGTGATCGATGAAGATCCGAGCGAAGCCAACAGGCAGTGAGGGAGAGTCGACGGCAAAAGTCGACGGCGAGCGCAAAGAGGAGCACCTGGTGGAAGCGGCAGCTGAAGAGATGAATCAGTCGTGGCTTAAGAAAAAACCTAGGGCTCTGATACAATGTTATGAATAGCGCTTGTATTCATTATGAAGCCAAAGGGCCAGTATATATACACGTACAGATATGAGCCAAACTTAATACAACACGTACAGGTATGTCATAATGTAACTACACATAGATATGGAATATATCACTAACAGGATCTACTACCGATGTTAGTTTGGAAGCCTTGCCCCCCCACCACACACACACACACAAAAATTTCAAACAGTGTGGGCTATTACCTATTAGCCTATTACCGATACATTGGGCAATATGTCACTGTCATCTTGAAAACTCTATGGTATTTTAGTCTGTTCTGAAATTTTTTTGGAAGTCATTAGCCGATACAATGGGTATGGCGTTCATGTAGCACCATTGTGTTGGGTATATACTATGCGATATGTTGGGTATGGTAGCTCATATGTTCAAGTTTCAGACATGTCAGTATGTCATATATTTTCTATAATTTATCATTGATTTTCAAGGCATATATATTGGAGGTGAAATTTATATGACATATTTATTAGTTGCTGCGTTTACCTTCAACATATAAGCCAAAGAATACAACCCACGCTCCACCACAAGTCTTCCCAATCCATGTATCTACACATTTCTAAACATTGGACTCCATGATATGGAAAATTTAGGGAATCTATATAAAATCACTATGTATGGAGAATTTAGGAATATGTATAAAATCACTGTGCGGATCACCGATCCAACTAGCTCATGCATATCTGTATGAAATCACTGGTGGACCGATCCTATACAAAAATCATGTGCCACTCTTTGCGGTAATCTTGCGCAGTGTCTTGCATGAAATAGAAAAGAAATGTGGTGCGAATATAAGTCCAGATTATTGAATCGTTTGACACCATCTAGAAGTTTAGCCCATAAATGTTAATACCCTTAAAGTCCTTGAAATGGAAATGGAAATCTGAAAACATAGATAATGATCCTTTTCAGTTTCACACATTTGATCAGATAGAAAAAGTATTGATAATGTGGTATTCTTTACTTCTATTATAAGCACTGCATCAGGTTAACAGTTTGTGGACCTTAACATTACATCAGAAATGATGTGTTTATTTTGCACTACAGCATCACTGGTGAGCATCACAGGTAAATTTCATAAAAACATAAAGGAGACTGGAGCATTAGCTAAATTTCATGGAAAAGATAAAGGAGACTAGGACAAGAGGTTTCACCACAATTCCTTTGCACGAGGATCAAGCATGGTTGCAATGCAAGTCTCCATCCCATGGCTATGAATGACAGTCCCAGCTCCTCTCATCAGATAAGCCTGCAAAACCCCAAAGTAAATTAGACTACTCAGTTCAAAACAAATTTGAAGCAACCACGCAAATTAAACAAAGGATAGCATTGACAACCTTCATGAACAGAGGTAGTCCGTACACTTTGGAGGCTTGTGCGGCCATGGCTTTGCTACTGGCGCAGAGAGCACCTTCCCATCTGCCGACAACACGTACATGTCTTCTGCCACCATCCTCTCCTTCTGCACACCTAAAAAGGTAAAATAACTAACATTGTCAGTAAAATTTCTTATATCAACTAATTATCCTCAAAACTCAAGCTCACTGTTGGCACACTATTGGTAGACTGGTACAAAATCATGTTTTATTTTAGTATTTCAAGTTTTCAACACTGCATTTAGTTCCCTATGGTTGGCTCAAGGTGTTTAGCAACAACACAATTGTATGTTTGCATCTATAAGCATGCCAAAAAATTATATTTTGAAGAAAAAAACCACTTAATGGCTTCGCAGGTGCCCTAAAGCACGATGCGATTATGATTTAAGATAGTCCAAAACTGAACATTCCAAAGAGATACTTCATAAGTACTTTAAGAGTACAACCATAATAAAGAACTTCCAATGCACCATCCACTCATGCTTGGATCACATTGTCTATAAGCATAATAACGTACACTTCAAAAACTAAAACTTTTGTAAGTTATGAGTTTGTGAATGAAACTCAAGTTGTCTTCTTAGAAACTTATCATGGTCATGGACCTTTTCAACATAACGTAAATTCTTTTTTCTAAGTAGGTTCTGAATTTTCAGGCAGAATTTATTTCTAGTCTCTAACTTTGAATTGGACATTTGGCCTCACAGCTTCAGAATGTTCATTCTTGTTGCCCCATTTTCTGACTTTCAGCAAAACATTTGAAAATACTCCAGGCTATTGAACCCATTTGGATTAAAAAAAAAGTTGAACCTAAAGTTTAACCACTACTGTGGTACTCTTTTCTTTGAAAAGAAAACCATGTTTGAGCCATTCCACGACAACTGAAAACATATGAGCAGAATGTTAAGCATATTTGTAGTATTTCCTAGTTTCTAGGGTTTAGTCTTGTATGTGTCCTATGTACTCTATATATAACCCTTTGGGCTGTGTTCAATATAACTAACTATTCATCCATCCATTCCTCTTCACATATTAACATAGCATCAAAGCTCTAGGTCTCTTCTAGCTCTCGATCCTGTTCCGCTGCTGCTGTCCCCAGGAGGATCAATCTCCACTCCCGGGGGCAGCCACTTCTTAGTAAGTAGTTTAGTGTCAGCGGCAGCAATCATCGCGTCTCCATGCGCCTGATCCAGCGTCGTTCGTGAAGTTCCCGGCGTCATTAGTCGCCATCACCGGATCTGGCCTCCCCGAGGTCGCCGATATCCGTGGTCGCTGGCCGGATTCACCGTTGCCTGGCCCTCCTATGTGGAGTTGCTTCCCGCCACCGTGGACGTGCCAAATCCGGCTGCCTCAAGCTGTTGGCCACGCCGTCGTCCCGCTCGGATATGGTGACCGCTTACCTCGACCCGCCCGGATCCAGTGGTCTTCGATGTTCCCTCCGCCCGAATCTAGCCGTCTCCGGGCCACATCTAGCCGCCTCAAGCTGGTTGTCTCCGCGCCGCTGTTGGTCTTCCACAGCACGAGCCGCCGCTACCGCTTGGCTCTCTTGGCCCGGCACGCGCGATGCAAGCCACGGCGGCGAGCCACGCCTCCACCTCAGCTCCCCCACGCAGGAGACGAAGGCCCTCCAAGACCGCCACCGCCCTCCACAGGGATTTATGCTTGCTCCACTCGTCGTCGCCATCCAGGGCTGGCCCCCAAGCTGCTCCAACTCCACCATCCAGCTTGGCCCAAGCTAGACCCGTCCTCCTCTTGGATGTCACCACTGTCGTCCTCCTCTCGGTGGTTGGTGTGCACGTGTCGGTGGGGATGGTGGCTGGGTAAATGGTTTCTTAAAATGGTGTCGGCGGTGTATCTTCTCGTGGGGAGAGGAGGGTGGTGATGGGGAGGGCAGTTTCCAGAGATGTCTATTGCTTGGAGGTATTGTGCTACTGCTAGTATTCTCTTTTGAAGTTTTCGTTGTATCCGTCTAAATTCATAGATTTTATCTTTCAGTTCATTAAACCTGTACGATTTCACAAAATCATTATCAGCCAACCAATTGATGTGCTAGCCACGATCCATCCTCTTGGATCGAGTGTAGACCTCTTCTTCCTTTCGCATAGTCATAGTCACTGCTCTTCTCTTTGAGCTGTTACAAATCTAAAAGTCTTTATGATACCATTGCTTCTTTCTAAGCTGCTGCCTCGAGTTTCTAAGGCTATTGCACCTCCCTTCTATACCGCCACCCTCTCGGGGTTCGATTTGCACTGCCATACTTCTATCTATCCCTCTTCAACTTGATTTAACAACTCTCTCTATTTGTGTTACCTCCATCATCCTCTTCGTCGTGTTATCGCAGTCGACTTTGCTCCCACTTACCTCTACTTTCCCAGCCTCTGCACCTTTTGCTTTATGAGTTACCGCACGACCCTGGACGAAGATCTTTAGATACTCGACATAATTTTTCAGCGCACACTATGACGACATTATCAAGACTCGGATTTTGATTTTTTTTTCCTATTTTAGTGTTAAGATTTTCCGAATGCAATGCTATTGCATATGCCCTACATTTAAAGGGGTGTTAAGAGTATTTATGGTATTTTCTAGTTTTTAAGGTTTAATCTTATGTGTCCCATGTACTTTATATATAGTTCTTTGGGCTAAATTCAATACAAACTAAATATTCATCCATGATTCCTCTTCACATATTAACACAGAATATGCCAATACTTTCGTACCCTATCAGACAACAGCATTGTAGCTTTTTCTTCCCCAATATACAGCTCCATCTGCCAATATTTAGGGAGAAATTCACCAACGAACTTAAAGCATGAAGATGTATCGCAGACAAATTAAACTTTGCGTTACCACATATGCATATGCCAACCACATGTCATGAAACAAATCATTGCTGAAAAAAGGCGTGCACAATGAAATAAGCACCTAAACACCCTACATGCTTAAGTCCATCCAAACTGACCAACAGGGAGCTTATATAAGAGCGCTAAACTCAACTGTAAGTCTGTAATAAAGTAACAAGCTCAAGTCACCCCAAACTAAGTTTTTTGATACACCCAGCTCATGCTTAATTACAAACACGATGGATCACCACCAAACCCAGCATTCAACTACGTGGCCATGCAAGCTATATGAAAGGTGGCTCTGTTGGACAATTCCATAGGTAGATTCCAATTCTTCATTTCATAAAACTACGGAAACATGCCTGGTATTTCCGAACGGGGTCACACAGAGCGTCGTCTGCATAAGAGTTGGTCCTGAAACATGTTGGGTAGGCGCTGTGCTGCTGGATGAACCATCACCTTTTGACTTCTTTGTCGCATTACCAAGGTCATAAGAACTAGCAGGGTCGTCCTTGCCGGCCCCCTCCCCATCCTGATCCAAAGGTTCATTATCAGCAGATGGTGGCGTTGCCGGCTCAAAGTCACTACTCTCCAAAGTGAAAGTGATATTGTAACCCTCCAATCGAAACACCATGTGTATGGTATATGGCAGTAAATCTCTATTTAACATGCCAACCAAAACACGAATGATACCTTTTTTCCTGTATGTTAATATATCCACCTCTGAAGTAGCCCCGACTACGGAACCCAATGCCTAGAAAGCGAGATAGTGTCTCCAAGAGTGTGGTACTCCTGTGATATGTACCCATACTTCATCCAACTGATAGACCGGTTTGACGTCTGCTGTAGTCTGCCATTCTGAAATTGTCAATGTGACACCATGGTTCCTTAAGCGAAATTCGATATCTGACATCCGCTTCAGTTCCTCCACCGAAGGAAAGGCAACCAGGAACGAGTCCTTCCCATGTGGTAAGGCCTCCCAATTCCAGTCCGTCCTTGTGAGCTTAGCAAGTTCTGTCTGCACTGCCTCGGCCGAGAGGACACCTTCCGTCACCATAACCAGAGCTGTAGGCGCAGGGTCAGGAACCTCCAACTTGTAATCAAAATCAGGCATCCTCAAAAAACACATGTCATCTGTGCCATAGCCGAGAAGGCTGGCAGTTGGCTTCGGCATCTTGAGAATGGTACATTTGGCTGCTAGATGAGCATTCTTCTTATTGCAGACGTAGCAATCCAAATCTGCCGTGCAGACTTCCACAACGTGTCCACTGGTCTTGCACCTCCAGCAGAAGGGGGGCCTGGGTTTTTTGCCTTTGCCCCTCCCTGATCACCCGCAGGATGCTGTGGTTCCTCTGTGCTGAGCGCTATGTCACGTTGAGGTGCTACTACCTCAGCCGGAGCAGGTTCCCGGCCATGTAGGGGCTCATGTGGTTGATTGCCTTGATGTTGCCATCCCTGATCACGCTCGCCATATCCTCCACGTCCGCCAGCGGAACCACGTCTGGCACCAGGCCCGTCGCCGGCATGCCCTTGTCCTCCCCAAGGATGACCGGTTCCACGGCCAGCAGGTGGATGGGGAGGGCAATTTTTCCCGTGGTCTTGTCGGTACAACGGCGAGCGGGGCTGCAGTGGTGGCGACGAGCGGAGTTGCATCGTAATAGAGTGTGAAGCTGCAATCCAAACCAAAAGTTGAGGAAGAGTATATACATAGAAGATTTGAAAGAGACTAGAGAAAAAAAAATAGAGGAGATTTCCGGCTAGAAAGTACGAATCCAGAATTTTTTTTGAAGAAATGGCCAAAATTCACCGAAAAAATCGAAAACAAAAAGATGGAACAACAGATCAAATAATCAGATCAGAAGTATAAAAACAAATAAATTGGATGGAAGATTCATGCCAAAATAAAAAATGATGAAGAAGAAAACAAAAGTTCACACATCCACAAAAAAACCACACTAGAGGATCTATCCATCTAGGGCTTTTCTCACGAGTGTTTGGGAGTTGCTTGACGGTGGGAGGCTGCACTGGTCGGGCCGCCTTGTGCCTCCTCCATCCATTGGCAGGAGGAGGACGAATCTCGGGAGGGAGGGGGTCAGAAGGTGGAGTGCTTTCGAGAGATGGGATCGCGATCGAGACGAGGACGAGCGGCACGGCGCAATGAAATTCGACTCCACCCGATTTGTCAGAATGAGGAGAATGCGGAGGCAATCCATCGAGCAGTGGGGCGCGATGCCTAGGCGAGGAGACAGGAGCGAAGGGGTAGAGCAGCGGCGGTAGTTACCGGAGGGGGACATGACGATGAGTCATTGGCGAGGGGCACGACGGGTCGTTGGCCTTGGCGGTGATCTCGCCGCGGTGCGGTGACCCACCTGCGCGTAGAAGTCGCGGCACAGCTCCGCCACCAGCTCCGCGCCTCCGCGCCGCGTCGCCCGCCAGTACGCCTCGACGCCGTTGCGCGCATCCTCGCCCAAGCCGCTCGCCATGGCTCTCGCCTCCGCGTCTTCTCGGGGGATTCGAGCTGTGTGGAGTGGTGTTTCTGGTCCTTATGTTCCGCTTGTAGTCGTAGCCTCGTATCGTAGACCGAAGAGCAACTCCGGCAGTAGTAGCACTCAAAGGGGTTATCGGAACAGCGATGGCTTTTGACTTTACCAAAAACAACAGAGTGGTGAAAAAATCATGAGCTGAGTTGTATGTTAGGCATAATTAAATTTTAAAAAATGTAAAAATAAAAACGGCTCGCTAGTCTAGTGCGGACAATGCAAAGGAATATGAGAAAAAAACGGAACGTAAAAAAACCAAAAAAACAAAAAAAATTTCACTACGTGACAAAAGTGCTCTGATGTTTTAAATCATTTGCTCTGATGAAAAAATCGCTAAACAGTGTTTTCGCAGCCAAACTGATCGTAGCCAAAATAGAATCCTTATTTTTTATTTGAAAGCTTCTCCTATTTTTGAGTCTTGTTTTCTAGACTGCACTCTAGTAGGAGTCCTCAAAACAGAGCCTCTACTTCTCAATTCTCTCTATTTACTCACACACTATATCCATATATATGGGACAAAAGCACAATACATAATAAAATATTTATGAATTCAAATACGAATATTCAAATTTATTCCGAATTTAAATTTATGAATTCAAATACGAATATTCAAATTTAAATTCAAATTTGTTCCGAATTTAAATTGAAAGCACAATGAGGGACGTTTAAATTTATGAATTCAAATACGAATATTCAAATTTAAATTCAAATTTATTCCGAATGAGGGACGTATTTATTCAAATACGAATAAATATGAGTTTAGGGGCTCAAGTAGGGGCCCGCTAGGAATAAGGGATTGGAGGCCTCATTTGAGAGGTCCCTATTTTTGAGGGCCCAAGTAGGGGCCTTGCTGGAGTTCAATTTTTTGCTCTGGCTCTCAAATCTGAGTTTAGGGGCTTAAGTAGAGGCACTGCTGGAGTTGCTCTAACAGGCGGCTCGATCAGTGCCTGCTTGGCTAACTAATCACGTAATTTTGTAATCGTAGCCCACATGTCAGTGGCGTCTTTGCAGGGAATCCGAAGCCCATCGCCACCGGAGCTGGCTAACGGGAATGGAATAATTGGGACGGGGAACAAACGTTTCTTTTCTTACTAATTTTTCGTCTTACTCAGCTCGCGGTATTTCAATCTCGGGGATATTGGGACCCACATGTCAGTGGAAAATAGAAGGTGAGTAGATGCTCTTGACGTAAATGTGCATGGTGCGGCCAAGGTAGTCGTCACGGGAGGTGATGCTGGAGGCTAGATTTGTCCAGTGAGCTGGACCGGAGCGGCACAGCATGATCTGGTGCAGGTACATTCCATTTAGGAATGGCCTATTTTATAGAAAATAAATAAGTTATATTTAAAACTTAATGGGAACTTAATGGGTTGTGCCGACACGATTGACCTATTTAACTAGAAAAAAACTAAAAAATTCTAGAAAAAATATATAAAATTGTAGCAAATTACAGAAAATTTATAGAAAATTTTAGATATTATTAATCAACAATAAAAATATTGGCAATGTTACATGATGAGTTTTATTAACTTGTAGAATATCAATATGGAATTATGAATTATAAATTGTTACATGACTAGAAAATTACAAAAAAATTATAGAAAACTATAAACAATGTTAATCATCAAGATAAATATTGTCAATGACATCATGAGCTTTATTAACTTGTAGAATATCTATATAGATTATTACATGGCATGGCTACCTCTTTAAAAAATTTACCAGGTGAAAACTCAACTTACGAAAACTTTGGTAAAAAAAGTACAACCTATAAAGCTCTCCGAAATTTCTTCAAATTAACAAATAATAGTAAAAAAAATTTGAAATAAGGCGGCGTTATTACCTCTTCTACAGCTCTCCGAAATTTCTTCTACAGCACTATTACCTCTACATGCTATCTTCCTTCATAGAGTGGCTTGGCAGGGTGATCTCCTTGGGCCATTCTTGTATCAGCTAGGCTACACTTGCGTATGCTAGATTGCATATACTGAGACTCGATTGGTGTCATCTTGGGCTTAGTCGTGGAAGAACCGAGTGGAGAAACGAGAACCAGGAGGTGAGAGCTTCAATTTTTAGACTGGTCAGGTGTCCTTCGATTTGGACTAGAGGTTTGCACCTAATTTTACATGGTCTATGATATAGAAAAATAAAATTTGACTCAGTGTCTTGTGCACCCCCAAGACGCTCTTTGGATTTACCCTTGGCCAACATCAATAGGGGACACTCTCACCCTAATTGCCCCTCTATTGGGTCTACCCCTGGTTAGTGATATCCAAGTTTCTCATAGTTAAGTGACACAACTCTTTTGTCAAATGTTTCCTAGACTGTATAATCTTTATTTTAACAAGAATGTGGATGTAGCTTTGAGTAATGGTCTTCGGAATTTATCTTTTATAAGAACACTTCGCAATGGTGATTTATTGAACTCCGGCAATGTTATATTCTGATAGCCCTTCTTATGCGCAACAAACTTCTGATCGTATTAGAGTTTGTGAGATACAGTACGAGCATGCACAGTATCAAGAACAAAAAGACAAAGTTAACCAAAATAACAACATTGAAGCAACCACGACAAGAGAAAAGATTTGATAAAGCTGACCGCAAAAATAACAACATTGAAGCAACCACGACAAGAGAAAAGATTTGATAAAGCTGACCGCAAATTTCTTAAGCACAGTCTCAAAAGAGTACAAAGAATTGTCGCTCTCTCTCAACCCTCTCGGATCTTTTATGTCTCTCAGATCCTTACCCTACACAATAATCTAGTGCTAAAGAATTACCTAGCCTCTAATACTCTCATGCACCTCTACCCTTTTGATACATGGCTTCTTTGATTTGTTGCTTGGTTGATTAGGTTCTCCATGACCACTTCTCATGACTTTATATAGCTCTCCTTATCCCTCCTCTAAAGTGGAGTAAGAATCTTACTCTAAAAGAAAGTAGGAATATTCATCTAGTACTCCTTATAGCATACCTTTCTAAATGCTAAAATACTAGGATATAAGTCATCATACTCAACAATATTCACCTTAACTCATCCGTTGAAGTCACTATGCCCCTCTAAGAACTCACTTCAAGTTTGCTCTGTATTGTTTTCCTCCCACCTCTAGAAGTGCCACCATCATAGGAGCACATGCACATCTCCACAATATACATATCAGTGTCCAAGCTAGTCTACCGAAACCCTTTATTTGAGAGCTCATTTGTTGTATAGTTTGATTAACCACATCTCATGTTCCTACAACCCTTTTATGTCATAAGTATATACCGCCTCTAAACTCCACCTACTCACCGATATCGTGTGGTTGGTTCCACCACGTCTTCCTTCTGACAATAACTCATACTTTCACCTCCACGTCTCCTATATTTTACAGCCATCTTTGCAGTTCTGTACACAACTACAGATGAGATCTAAATACCTACCATTGACGACACGATTTCTTTCTCTTTGACAGGATTTTCATCAGACCTCCAATTAGTTGTCTTTCCTTTAGTTGTACCTATCAATCGATATCCTCCACTGCTCAGGATACTTTTCATTATTACCTGCCATTTTTAAGTAACTCACATGACTCCACCTCGAAATGATACCTCACAAGCTTTGAGTTTAAGCGACCTCATAGATATTATATTCTTCTTTAAGCCGAAAATATATCGAACTCCAGTCAACATGCGATATGTTAGAAATTGGCCCATTATTAGTGGCCCATTTTCTTAAATTCCAAAGCATGCAAGGTTTAGTACCATATTGCTCAGGCAAAGTGGGGGGAGACCAATTTATAAGGTGGAGTCCATGTCACTCCTTGAATTATGAAAGTGGATGGTGGCTTTGGCTAAACACGCAAGCGTGCACGCACGCGCGCGCGCGTATTCGCGTATTTTCGCGTGAAAATCGCGTAACTTGTGACTTGCGACGCGCGACCGCGCCGTGACGTGGCGCGCCACTTGGCAGACCATGTCCACCTTATTTTGCTGAACCTCGCATCATCTCTCTCTCTTTTAAGCGGTCATGAGGCGCTTAATTACCATTATTTGGTTTTGAATTTTATCGATTACGGTGAATAATTGATCGATTACGGTGAATAATTGATCGATTACGATGAATAATTAAGCGATTACGATGAATTATTTTGGTTCAATGAGGGCAGTTACTAGAGTGTAATCTGCACGTCTATAAAAGACCTGGAGACGTCCAGGCTTAGACACGCGAACTTTTCATTTTCCTTCTCCTATTGTCATCTTCCTCTCTGGTGATATTGTGCTGCTGTACTGTGTTGTTCGAACTACGTCGGCCTTTCTTCCCTGCGTGCACCTGGAAGGAGGGTGAGCGGTATCTCCTAGCCATTGCTGCCGTGAAGACCTGCATGGGGGCAGCAATAAGGTTTCTGGGCAGCGCACATCTGCGCGACCGCTCCTACTCTGCTTCATCTATGTCCTGCACTACGTCAAGCCTACACTGCATCAAGCCTGCGTTGCTTCCTACTCTTCATGAAGCCCAACAGTAAGTCGTTCGTGTATTCGTATGGCTTTGATACAATATTTTTCTTGCGTATATTCTGAAGTATGGTAAGTAGCCTACTGTTACTAATTAGTTGTGCATCAATAATATATTGCTTTTGTCTCCTACTAAAACTTGGAATTAAAATATTACCTACTTTTTCAACACGATATGCTCCGTCATATATTATCAATGGAACTGTTACCATCTCAGTAATTGCATACTTCTTACAATCTGCTAAGTAAAACAATTCTATACGCTGGGTGTAGAGATCATTCATCAAATATCTCCCTCGTATAACATATATGGAAGTAACAACATGAATTTAATATACATCTATAAGAAGTATCTGATTGATTGACGACTAGTACGTCTAAATCATACTTTACTACCGCCGCTGAGCATATAGTCTTTTTACCATGTAATCTTTCTCGTCACATAGATAGCATACATGTGTGCCTTTGCTCTTACTTAAATACTTTAGAAAAGGTTAAGTGGTTATGATATGTCATTCAATAAAGATATGTATGATAATTTCTCATTAACTATTTGTTAGATTCAGTGTTTTCCCATTATGTATGGTGGCTGTGAACAAATATTGTGAAAGACAGGGAGCATATAACTTACTCCCAACATGAGTTCCATGCAACACATTGGGGCTTTTTTGCTACTGCTTATAATATTTTAGCTACGATTTATCAATTTAATAAATAATAATTAGTAAAAAATAAAAAATCGATGAAAAGCCAAAGAAAGACTTGAAACTACCGGTGACAAGCTCAAACAACTGAGCTGTGGCCCCTTGCTGAATCCACGACCACTGAATGACAAGCAACGGGGGCTCATAAATCATCCCATAGAAACGTAATGGACAATAAAGCTAGTGCTTTTTCAGATTTATAAGTTTAGGTTTCTAGATTTTTTTATACTACAATTGCTGTTAGCTTTTTCAATATAATTATAATTAAAAATTATATTATCATATATAATATAAATAAATAAAAAAAGAATAACAAAAAAATAAAAAAAATCAGAAACTAGAAACCAGTAGAATCCGTGCATCTTGTCTCTCAAGTAAAAAGGCAGTCCGACACCGTGCGGACATGCTGCCTATTAACCACCATCTAAAAAGAGGTGTTCCAATGAATCCGAATGCGCTGAGGAAACGGAGAGCACAAATCCTATCTTGCCACGTAATCCGACCTGGGCCGCGTTAAAAACGGCCACCCGGATCTCCTCAACTGCTCTCTTCCCACCACTTCGTCTCTGCTCTGCTCCCGCCTCCGCGCGCAAACCCTAGTTTGCCATGTGCGCGCTGAAGCGGTCGGCGTCTCGTGCGGCCAGCGGCCCCTTCGACGTCAAGCGTCGTGCTCTCGGCGCTCCTTCCGGTGACGCTGGACCGACGGCGGCGAGATCTCCCTCCGCCGCGAAGCAGCCTGCGCCTCCTCCCGCCGCCGCAAGAAGCAGCGGCGTGCGCTTCGGGAGCATGGATTCGTACGAGAGAATCAAGAAGATCGGCGAGGGGGCCTTCGGCACCGTCTCCAAGGCGCGCCACCTCGGCACCGGCGAGGTCGTCGCCATCAAGACCGTGCTCGAGGGCGGCAGCGACGAGGAGTTGCTGCGGAGGCCCGGATCCTCGCGCTGTGCGGCGGAAACCCCGCCGTCGTCGCGCTCCGGGAGGTGGCGCGCTGCCCGGAAACGAACAAGCTCTGCCTCGTGATGGAGTTCGTCGGGCCAAGCCTGCTCGACGAGTTGCACCGCCACCGCCGCCGCCGCCGCGGCCGGGCGTTCTCGGAGTGGGAGACGTGCTGCGTGATGCGGCAGCTGCTGGTTGGAGTGGAGGCGATGCACGCGCAGGGCGTCGTCCACCGGGACCTCAAACCCGGGAACGTGCTCGTCGGCGAGCGCGATCGCCGGGTCAGGATCTGCGACCTCGGCCTCGGCAAGGCCATGGCGAAGGCGCCGCCGCACACGCAGTCAGTGGGGACCCTCTGGTACATGGCGCCGGAGCTGCTGCGGGAGGAGGAGTACGGCGCGCCCGTCGACCTGTGGTCGCTCGGGTGCGTCATGGGGGAGCTCCTCACCGGTCAGCGGCTCTTCGATGAGCGCTCGGAGGACGCGCAGCTATGGACGATCGCCGACAAGCTCGGAGTGTCCGACGACGGCTCGCCTGCCGCGACGCCGAGCCAGCTGCGGGATATGGTGCCGGAGGACCTGCTGTCGCAGGCGGGTTTCGATGTTCTGCGCGGCCTGCTGGAGTACGACTGCGGGGACAGGCTCACCGCCGCCGCGGCGCTCCAGATGCCATGGTTCACATCGCAGCGAAGGACGCTCCAGAAGAAGCGGAGTAGAAGAGTCTTTTTAGTCTAGTCGAAGTGTCAGTGATGTACTTAGATTGTTTTTTGTCGCCGATGCGGTGAGCATAGCGAAGGATTTAACTGCAAATTCTTTAGATTGTGATGCTGCAAATTGAGTGCAGTGACAATCTCCTATTGTAATGATGTCTTTCGAAATGAAATTCTATTGTTCCTTGTGATTCTGAAATCTTTGCGATTGTCAGCTTCTTGGTCGGTCAATCTTGCACAGCACCACAATCTTGTTATGCTTTTCGGTTCAGTGTAAGATCAAGACATTAAAGATATTAGTAGCGAAGCTTTCAAAGGCTGCGATCTGAAGATGTCTTAATCTTCAAAGTTGATTTGTGTCGACACAACACATTGTTTGTCTTATTTTAGTTGAAGGATTCAGATGAAAGTAGCTTGAGACGCAAATCAAATAGAAGGACTAATCTATTTACTTTCTGCAATGCAGACAGAAGGGTTACTTATCAGTACACAACAAATATTCAGAGTTACTCAAAAATATTCAGAGTTCCTCCTGTATCAATTTGACAAGAACTGGAGAAGAGCTCAAGGACCATTTCCGATGGCACTCACAGAACCAGTATCTGTGGTGGATTGGTGGTGGCCCTGGTAGCAGTCGCCTGGGCACATTGCCTGCCAATGGTGGTGTGGCCGGAGCTGAGCGAAGAAGCACTAATATCTTGAGATTTGCTATGTCCTATACTAGAAGAAAGCGTCAACAAAGGGGTAAGTTTCAAGCAGGGGGTTGTGCCGTCCTCTTGTGCCACCTCTTGTAGCCAGGTGTTCGACACAACTCCAAGAGAGAGCCGTCGTTGCTATGCCCTGTCGTATGCTCACCGCCGTCACCCTGCCGCGGCAAGGGTTTCAGCTGCCACGGCAAGGATTTTGGCTGCCGCGGTAGGGTTTTTCTGCCATGGCCGAGCCGCCGAGGGCTGCCGCGGCAAGGGAAAATGCTGACGCGGTGAAGAAATTAGCTGCTGCGGCGAGAAATTTGACTGCATGGCAAGGGGGTTCGATGCCACCCTGGTGGTGCTGCTGCTGCCGCATGGAGGAGCGCTGCCGTGACAATGGTTTCAGCTGCTGCAACAAGGGTTCCAGCTGCCACGACAGGGTTTTTTCCTGCCATGACAGAGCCCTCAAGGGAGGAAGAGGGAGAAGAAGGAAGGAGGAGAATAAGAGGGTCAGCCAAGGGAAAAGGAGACGGGAAAGTGGAGAAAAAGGGAAGAGAAGGGGAAAGAAGGATTTCCGTGTCCATATTGGTTTCGTCATGCCAGCAAGTCGAGGTCTTGGTGACAAGATGGTGGAGAGCTATATCATGAAGAAGCATATCTGCGTCATCCCGAGCAAGTACCTGTAGATTGTCTCAACTATTGTACAATTTTGAGACTTGAAGATAATGACGGTGAAAGATGCAATCGGCCCCTAGAAAGATGGGTGGTAATTTCTTAGTTTTTTCCTATTATTTTTTCTTCTCATTCCATACACACTGAAATGCTTATATGTTATTTCTTTGTGCAACTTTGAAGGAACATGAAATCTCCAGACTCAAGAAATGGTTGACTGACTCAGCAATAGGAAGCAATCCTGTTCTGCGATTGATCGCTGGAATTATATTTATGCATTAGCAAGACTACATTGAGGCTCTAAAGCACACACTCTAGGGATCTCCAGACCTATAAATTTCTTTTTCCCTCTGTCTTTAGATTGTTCAGCCTTTCAGTAGTGAATTCATTGTTGCATAACCATGAATGAGAGTGAGTAGAAGAAAGTGATCTTTTTTTAATTTTGATTGCCTCAGGAATGGTGTGGAATTGTATTTAGTTTCCACTGGCAAGGGACTTAGTTACCTCTTTAAAACGGTTATATGGATACTCTTTTTATAGCGTCAATTAGTAAACAAAATTTGTGGTCATAATTCTCTTGATACAAGTTAAACGCCTATGATCATTTTGATGATGTCATCAAATAACATCATCAATTCTTCAATATGAAAAGCAAAAAAATTCTTGATTCTTGGCCACATCATCAATTCTTCAGTATGAAAAGCAAAAAAATTCTTGATTCTTGGCTTCTTACTTTTGGTTGTACGTAATATTAGAAGTAGATTATATAGTGAAACAAATTTCTATTCCTTTTAGCAAAAATATAAAACTGTAGCATAATATTCACTCTTAAGTTTTATTTTCCGTTACAACGTATGAGCACATGACTAGTCTTATTTATAAAGACAAACTGTATAATAGATAGACAGTTGTCTGTAATAGTCTCATATAATTAATAGATTTTCTATATAGTTGTCTGTGCAATAGACAATGATATACACGATATAAAATAATCTATAACACCGTTTATTAAATAATAGACAATATCTTTCTCTCCCTCTTCTCTTTCTTCTATATCATTTAAAACCCTATGTAGCATAAGTTTATAGACAGCTAATATGTATCATTGTACATGCTCTTAGATTCTTATACAACCAATGGACTGATATTGGGTTTGTAGGTCGAGAGTGGTTAGTGGCAATCCTAAATGAGTAATGTTGGTTTTGGAGACGATGGCGATAGGTGAAGGCGGCATGGCAACATGCAAGAGGACAAGAAGAGGCTAGGTAGCAATGGCTCAAGATAGGAGCTTGAGGTAGCGCTCAGTTTGGCGTTGGTTTATGATTTTTTTACTGTAATTGACTTATTTTTTACTGTAGCTGAATTGGTTTATTTCACATATTAATTTTTTAAAAAGTAAAAATAGAAAAAAAAACATGTCCATCACAGACAATGTAAAGAAATATAAGAAAAAAAAGAAAAAGCAAAAAAGCCCAAAAAATCTAAAAAAAACTAGAAAAGACAAAATTACTAAATAATGAAAAAAAAGCAGAAGTCAAAAATAAAAACTAGCTTTAAGATATTTTGAGCGGTGCCTAATGAGTGCCAATGACGACCTAAAAAAATTTATGTTGTACTTGGTTTAACCAAACACCAGACGTTATGTCTTCTAGCCTTATCTGTGATTTGTAACTCTGATACCGCGTAACGATAATGAGCATACAGATACACAACGGGCGCGCATTTACATGCTTATTTTGCCATTCCGTATTCCCAGTTTATTGCATTGTTCTGCCATGCAAGCTGCTATACTGTTATTGCAGGAATTGATTCGAGGCAAGAGCCACACAAAGACTCGACTTGCATTCCACACACCCAGACATCCGCATCTTCTAAGTTTGTCAGATCTCGCAGAAGGAGTTGATAGTCCGGAAACCATGTTTCTCTGGAAGTGGTGCGTTTCCCGGGCGAATGGAGATTATTACCTCGAAGCCTGTACGAGACAATGTTAAATAAACAACGATACAAATCTTCTTCCATGTAAAACAAAAAAGATATTAAAGACAAGCATATATACAACCTTGCAATAATGAGCATATTATATAGTGCAAGGGTTGCCTCGGTTTTGCGCCTATTTCACAATGTCATAAGAACCTACGACTAGAATGTTACCATGACATTTATCATACGATTAGAACAATACGACCATAAGTCGATTGGTTCAAGTTAAGCGATCTATATCTGACCTTGCAATAATGAGCATATTAACATTCCAAAGTACATAGGCAGATATTTCTGTGATTTGTCTACAAAGGTCTCATGAATATTGAGTCGCCCAAGAATATTGAGTGGAACTAGTCATCACCTGCATCTTTTGCAGCAACAGCTTCTTGGAAGACATCGGTTATAAATAAGATTTGAGATGGATTGTCCACCCCGAGTGATTGCGAGATCTCAAAATAACTCCTTGATTCTCTTTTGTTTCTGTGTATATAAGAGAAGAAAAATCATAATTCCACATTTTTCAATATATGGATAGCAAAGACAAAATGGGACAAGAAATCCATATCTTACCCGGTTGTGGTGTCAAAAAAACCACACAGGTATTGTCGCAGATCACCATAGATCGTATTGCCAAATAGAAGCCTCTGTGCCTCTCTGCTGCCACTTGAGTATATGTAGACCTGTTGACAAGTATATAATCTTGTATCAAGTCATCAAGTGATTGAAATACAAGTTGCAGTACATCCAAAGATGCCTTCAGTATCACGTTATACATGGCCCATAGCTTGAGGTTATATTTTCTAGCTTTAACTTAATTACCATTATTAGTATAGTTATTACATATATCAATATTTTCTTCTTTGCTCCTTTTTACATTATTCTCTTTCTTAAGTATGACACAGCTTAGTTATATCTGCCATGTTCAACTATTGAAAATCTAGGCTAACATCCCTTTCATCTATTACAAACCATTTTGCTGGGCTTCGTTCCATGCTTCACTAAATTTGGTAGGACTATTGACAACCTATCAACAGCAAAACAAGTTCACTTTTCAACCCTCAATTATTGGGTTGGTCTGGAAATCAACCTTGAACTTCAAAACCGTCTGATTTGCAACCTCGAACTAACAAATCTGTCTGATTTACCCCCTCTAGGCAATCCACCCCAGTTTCGTTGGTGGCTTTTGCCACATGACGCCTACTTAGATCTGAGTTGGCAAGGATTTGCTAACTTGGTACATTGGTGAACAGTAAATAAAACATTGATGGACCGATGGGCCCCACACAAGGTTCGAAAAATCGGAACCGAGTCAAATCCTGGCCATCGGGCGGTACCGGGAACCGGCCGGTTACCGGAAAACCCGGTTAAAAATCGGTTAAATTTTGGCAAATGAAAATTTTGAAGGGAGCGGGAGGGGACCGGTAACCAGTAGGAAACCGGAAAAACCGGAGCGAGAGAGCACTGATTTGAGCATGCACACGGAATTTCCGGTTTTTAATGTACATGCATGCATGCGGAAGGTTAAGAGACATGCATGCGGAAGGTTAATACGCATGCACACGGGATTTCCGATTTTTAATGCGCGTGCATGCATGCGGAAGGTTAAGAAGCATGCATGCGGAAGGTTAAGAAACATGCATGCGGAAGGTTAATGCGCATGCATAGTATGCACACGGGATTTTCGATTTTTAATGAGCATGCATGCATGCGGAAGGTTAAGAGGCATGCATGCGGAAGGTTAATGCGCATGCACAGCATGCATGAGGAAGGTTAAGAGGCATGCATGCGGAAGGTTAATGCGCATCCACAACATGCACACGGGATTTAATGCGCATGCACACAGGTTAAGAAGGCTATGAGGCATGCGCAACATGCGTGCAGTATTTAATGCGCATGCACACGGATTTCGGTTTTTAATCCCGGACCAGTAGGGTTTTTAAGCACGGCCAGAATCACGGAAACCGAACCTTGGCCCCACATGTCAGCATCATCTCTTCTTTCTCCCTCTCTCTTCCTTCTCTCCCATTTTCTTTCTTCTCCCTTCCAATGTTCAGTGAGCCCGAGCTACTGCATGGCTTGAGCTACTTTTCTCCCATCCTTCCCTTCTCCTCCCTCCCTCCCCCTCTCTCGACGGCTGGCACCGAGCTCCTCCACCTCGAGCCAAACTCGACATGGCGCCGCGGACTGAAGCTTGCAATTATAAGGTATCTTTGGTGATACCTCAGTTTGGATGGCATGCACATGGAATGTTCCAAAGGTAAGCGAAGCTATTGGGAGTGGTGGATTTCGCAGAGATAGCCTAGGGTGACCCGACGATGGTAGGCCAAATCTAGAGAAGACAATCTCATCAGTGACAACCTTCCGGTTGTGGCGTCACTGAATTGGAAGGTATTTGAGCATCAGGGCGTCGAGGTGGTTATGGTGCTCACCTTATTTTGGGCAGATCTGGGACGACATGTGCTGGCAGCGTGAGCCATGCGCGACGACCATGGCCTAGGAGTAGGGGAGCTCATTGACGCTAGCTCTGGCGGTTTTCTCGTGAAGGCGAGGGCTCAGAGATGATGCGACATGATCTGGTGATGCGGACTAAAGGAGGCGACGGTCAATGTTCGATGGCAGTGTCTAGGGTAGGCAGCATCGCCGTCATCACGTTCCACGAGGATATGGCCGTTGTTGACGTCATGAACAAACTAGCGGGCAAGGGAGGGGAGGAATGAGAAGTCGAAGTTGGTGGTGCTGCTAAGCACATGGGTGGCGGATGCAGAGGAGTAGCGCCGGTTGGTGGAGTGGAATCTAGTGGAGGCGATAAAGTCGAGGAGTGCCGGTAGATGGCAGGTGGAGGGCAAGTAAGCGGCAATGTAGGAGAGGGCAGCAGGAGGAAGAGAGAGAGAAGAAAATACAGGAGGAAGAGAGAAGAAAATGATGTGGCTTCATTTGATAGCAAGGAATTGGTTGTGGGGTTCAAGCGAACTGTTTCAATAGTTCAAGGTTGTGTTCCAAATGGTTTTATAGTTCAAAGTTGTTTTTCAAACTAAAGCGAAAGTTCAAGGTTGAAATGTGGACTTATTCCATTTTATTTCTTAGCATTGTGAAGCATCAATTTTTGTAGCATTGATTTGCTTTATTTAAATCTGTATTGCTAGCATGCATCATTCCTTCTGAATATGAAAATAGAACAATGAAGCAAGTAAAAATGCTTGATGGCGATTACAATAGCTGAACATGTTGCAGAAGTACACAATTTTTTCTATGAAAGATTTACACAGTTTTGCAATGGATATTGTTTCAACACTCTCAAGGGTCAACTTTCTTGACCTAAGTGGCTCAGCTATTAGGGGCCGCTCGGTTCGGCTTAATAAGCCAATTTATGGCTTATTTTTCACTGTAACTGATTTATTTTGAATTGTACCTGATAGTGGCTTATTTGGCATAAATAAATTTTAAAAAAATAAAATAGAAAAAACATGTTAGCCCATCACGAATAATGCAAACGAATACGGGAAAAAAGAAAGGGAAAAAGCTCAAAAAAAAGGCCAAAAAAACAGAAAAAGACAAAATTTAGAAATAGTGAACTAGAAACAAGAAACTGAAACCGAAACGAACGGGGTAAGTATGAATAATAAACACATCTTAGGAGCAGAAGTTCTGTAATGCCTAAAAAGTCTAAAGTTCACACTTCACAGAAGTTTGACCGAATGATACCTTCATGCCGCTAGCATGCCAATTCTTTAGAGCTTCAGGAACATCCTCAAAGACAACTCCTTGCAATTCTTTCCTTTCAAATCCAGTCCTCCATATATGACCCTGGAATTAGCCATAAAAACAGTTGAACTCCAGCAGAGCAAAAAGAATATGCTTGAAAAGAATGTGAACTAAGCTACCTGTAGTTGTTTCAATGATGTAATCTTCCGATCTGTTTTAATCATTGATTCAACATTAGCAACTAACGAATTGATCACCTCTTCTTTGCCGGCATCATCGGGTGGTATTGGAACAGACCCAGCAATTCCGTTTCTCAGGTCTTCTTCAACCTGAATAATTGGTTGTTAGTCTGTAAAAACTTAAGTCAAACAAAATAATTTGTGCAAGAACAATTAAATATTATGACTTAAATATCATCAACATTGATTCTTAGATGCTACAAGATCTAAAGCTTCACAGGCCACGCTAAATTCCTTTATCGCAGGCCACGCTAATTCCTTTATCGTAACTTACTTGGATGCGCAATAGTTTGATATCTTCTTTGGTTTCTTCAGAATCATATGTAGAAGCCAGATGCTTTTGCACATTATTACGAGCATAAGGAAACATAACATCAGTCACAAATGATATTGGAGTTGTTGTTCCCTCAATGTCAAGTACAACACAATGCTGCAAGTGAAGAAAAATGTTTGAGTACTGGAATTCAAGAAATATGTCAGATGGTAAGTTGACCAAACGTAGCAATCACAAGGCAGTTAAGAAAACACACAAACAATAATACCCACAGTTGTAAAATGATACATTATATGATCTACAAGTACCACGTGGGAGGTTGAATTCCTAAATTACTAGGAACAAAGACCTGACCTTTGATGATTCGGCAGCATGACATCCATTAGGAATGCCAGGGCTTAAAACACTGCGCGGTCTTTTGGCACTATTTATTGGACCATGCTCAGGAGAAGTCCAGTCAATACCCAATTGATAGAGCTTGATGGCAGCATCGAAAAGATAATGATAGCATTCAGCCTGAAAAGCAAGGCCATAACAATGATGTAAATATCTGCCCTGACATAAATTTTAGGAACCACAAGAATTATCCCTCAACATAGTACACATAACCACAAACATTTACAAGAGCCTATCGTCACAAAACTCTCATCAAATAGCAGGCTTGATATGAATATTTAGAACAATTTGCCCTTTCTTTTGATTGTGGTGGGATCCAGTTCAAGATATTTCGGATTTCATTTAAATGAAGTTCATAGGTTGGCAATCACAAGTAGCAAAAGCACATGCATCACTGAGGGATTCATCGAAATCATCAAAACAAGTTCAGAGCATTACAGATCCTGCTTCATTCCATTGCAGATCCTACTAACTAAATAAAATTTGCAAGCAAGTCAAATGCTGTGCAACAGCATGCACCTTATCAGCTTACAATCATGTTAAGATCAAGGTTCCAAAAATCGGAACCGGGGGAAATACCGTTGGATGACCGGTAACGGTTACCGGCCGGTAATCGGAAAAAAACCAGTCAAATTTCGCAAACCAAAGTTTAAATTTGAAATCGGTAACCGGAAAAACCAGCTGGTTACCGCCCAAAAAACTAAAGAAAAACCGCTAAAAAACGAAAAACCGGTTTTTCAAATTTGAAAGTAGAAATTCCTAATACATTCATGACAAAAAGTGTGAAGTCAAGCACGGGAGGTGTATGCATCTTCTTAATACATTCCATTAGAGTTAAACAATGTAAACATCATTAGAGAAACTAACTTTTATATTCAAAAATTAAAAATTCCTAATACATTCATGGCAAAAAGTATGAAGTCAAGCACGGGAAGTGTATGCATCTTCTTAATACACTCCATTAGTGTTAAACAATGTAAACATCATTAGAGAAACTAACTTTTACATTCAAAAATTAGAAATTCCTAATATATTCATGGCAAAAAGGATGAAGTCAAGCACGAGAAGTGTATGCATCTTTCCATACATTCCATTAGAGTTAAATAATGTAAACATTATTAGGGAAACTAACTTTTACATTCAAATTTTTAAATTTGAATTAAATAAAAAACCGATGATTTTTTTCTCCCGGTTGGCACCGGTAAAATCGGTTACCGCCGGGATTTGGAACCCTAGTTAAGATGCATATTTTATAGGATTTTACCACCATAGATACAAAGAAGTATGAACACAAGGTAAAAAAGAGAAGTTAATAATAGAGGAAACTTAGGCACACAAAACTTTTAGATGGCATCTAATCATATCGCAACATATGCTAAATTATTAACTATTCCCTTTGTTCTTATTTAAATGGTTATTCACCAGTACTTTTTATAACTTTATATTAGATCAAATTAATATTATAATATTGTGAAAGTGATTTTAATGAAAATTCTAGTGATATAGCCTTTATATGGCCTATCTAGATAGTTTTGAACATATTGATAATCAAATTTCAGAAAGTTTGACTGCACAGATTGTAAAATGTCATTTAAAAAAGAACGAAGGGGTAGCATATAGAGATAAACTAACAGTTTATATTGAAAGAACTGATAGCCTAAAATGAACAAACAAAGAAAGTTACAGTGAGGGGTCATGAGAACGCACCTGTGTCTTGGCATTGATCCAGGAGTCACCCCACACATAAATTCCATGGTTCCGTACAAGGACAGCAGTTGCCTTTGGGTATGCTGCAATCTATTAAATAACTTTGCATCAGTTGCCTATATCTATCCAAAATACTGATAATAACCTCTTTGTAATCAACATCCTTTGGTACTTGCTCAGACTCTCCATACTCCAAAGGGATTAAGCATGCCCTTTAATCACCTTGATTATAAGGTAAAGCCTAAACGATCAGATGAATCAATGGGATGGTGCTATTGATTACTTTGATGCCTACAGGTTGCCTAATTCTGTTGCTGGAGCCTGGAGCCATATCTATTAATCAGCACGAATTCATGCGAACTACAAACTACAAGATGACATAAGATTTTATTTAGACCATAGATTGGATTTCTTGAGGATTGAGATGATTGAAACTCGAAAGAAAGGGCATTAGTAGCATACCGCTTCACTTAGTGAGTCAGTGAGCTCATACTCATAAGGAGTATTCTCAATTATAGGAATCACCAATTCATCACGGTAGCCATGGCCTTTGATTCCTTTAATCATTTCCATATGTGTTATCTGCAGTAAGATCAGTTGAGCAGTATATGGTCAAATAAGAAATTTCCATATAGAAATTACTTTAGTAACGGATCAAAATATAGTAGGATCTACTACCGATGTCAGTTTGGAAGCCCTGGCCCCACACACACACAAAATTTCAAACAGTGTGGGCTATTACCTATTAGCCTATTACCGACACATTGGGCAATATGTCACTGTCATCTTGAAAACTCTATGGTATTTTAGTTTTTCTGAAATTTTTTTGGAAGTCATTAGCCGATACAATGGGTATGGTGTTCATGTAGCACCATTGTGTTGGGTATATAGTATATACTATGCGATATGTTGGGTATGGTAGTTCATATGTTCAAGTTTCAGACATGTCAGTATGTCATATATTTTCTATAATTTATCATTGATTTTCAAGGCATATATATTGGAGGTGAAATTTATATGACATATTTATTAGTTGCTGCGTTTACCTTCGTTCTACATAAGCCAAAGCATACAACCCACGCTCCACCACAAGCCTTCCCAATCCATGTATCTACACATTTCTAAACATTGGACTCCATGATATGGAAAATTTAGGGAATCTGTATAAAATCCCTATGTATGGAGAATTTAGGAATATGTATAAAATCACTGTGCGGATCACTGGTCCAACTAGCTCATGCATATCTGTATGAAATCACTGGTGGACCGATCCTATACAAAAATCATGTGCCACTCTTTGCGGTAATCTTGCGCAGTGTCTTGCATGTCATAGAAAACAAATGTGGTGCGAATATAAGTCCAGATTATTGAATCGTTTGACACCATCTAGAAGTTTAGCCCATAAATGTTAATAACCCTTAAAGTCCCTGAAATGGAAATGGAAATGGAAATCTGAAAACATAGATAATGATCCTTTTCAGTTTCGCACATTTGATCAGATAGAAAAAGTATTGATAACGTGGTATTCTTTACTTCTATTATAAGCACTGCATCAGGTTAACAGTTTGTGGACCTTAACATTACATCAGAAATGATGTGTTTATTTTGTACTACAGCATCACTAGTGAGCATCATAGGTAAATTTCATAGAAAACATAAAGGAGACCTGGAGCATTAGCTAAATTTCATGGAAAAGATAAAGGAGACTAGGACAAGAGGTTTCACCCTGAATTCCTTTGCACCAGGATCGAGCATGGTTGCAATGCAAGTCTCCATCCCATGGCTATGAATGACAGCCCCAGCTCCTCTCATCAGATAAGCCTGCAAAACCCCAAAGTAAATTAGACTACTCAGTTCAAAACAAATTTGAAGCAACCACGCAAATTAAACAAAGGATAGCATTGACAACCTTCATGAACAGAGGTGCACAGTCCGTACACTTCGGAGGCTTGTGCGGCCATGGCTTTGCTACTGGCGCAGAGAGCACCTTCCCATCTGCCGACAACACGTACATGTCTTCTGCCACCATCCTCTCCTTCTGCACACCTAAAAAGGTAAAATAACTAACATTGTCAGTAAAATTTCTTATATCAACTAATTATCCTCAAAACTCAAGCTCACTGTTGGCACACTATTGGCAGAATAAATGGTAGACTGGTACAAAATCATGTTTTATTTTAGTATTTCAAGTTTTCAACACTGCATTTAGTTCCCTATGGTTGGCTCAAGGTGTTTAGCAACAACACAATTGTATGTTTGCATCTATAAGCATGCCAAAAATTATATTTTGAAGAAAAAAATCACTTCATGGCTTCGCAGGTGCCCTAAAGCATGAAGCGATTATGATTTAAGATAGTCCAAAACTTTTTTTTTCTCGAACACGCAGGAGAGCTGCGTATCATTATATTAAGAAGAAAGAGAGTCAAACAAACTCAAACAGACCCTAAAGGGCCGGGAACAGGAAAACAAATTACAACCCACTCACAACACCAAACTAGGACCAAATACGCCTAAGACCTTTGGCTCCGGCCATACCCCACATTTTTGCCTCATCGGTAATGTCCCGCACTAAAGCACTAGAATTAGGAGAGGCCCCCTCAAAAACACATCTATTCCTATGCTTCCAAATCCGCCAAATCACCAACAACACTAGAGAATTAAAACCCTTTTTGTGATGTTTGTCCAGCTGCTGCAGAACTTGGCGCCACCAAGCAACTAAACTAGAATCAGTAGGCCCAGGAGCATGGTGTTGCATGCCAACATGCGACAAAACTGTAAACCACACTATTCTTGAGAACACACAAGTGGTGAGCAGATGCTGGATATCTTCCTCCTCTTGATCACAAGATAGTCCAAAACTGAACATTCCAAAGAGATACTTCATAAGTATTTTAAGAGTACAACCATAATAAAGAACTTCCAATGCACCATCCACTCATGCTTGGATCACATTATCTATAAGCATAATAACGTACACTTCAAAAACTAAAACTTTTGTAAGTTATCAGTTTGTGAATGAAACTCAAGTTGGCTTCTTAGAAACTTATCATGGTAATGGGCCTTTTCAACATAACATAAATCCTTTTTTCTAAGTAGGTTCTGAATTTTCAGGCAAATTTTATTTCTAGTCTCTAACTTTGAATTGGACATTTGGCCTCACAGTTTCAGAATGTTCATTCTTGTTGCCCCATTTTCTGACTTTCAGCAAAACATTTGAAAATACTCCGGGCTATTGAACCCATTTGGATTAAAAAAAAAGTTGAACCTAAAGTTTAACCACTACTGTGGTACTCTTTTCTTTGAAAAGAAAACCATGTTTGAGCCATTCCACGACAACTGAAAACATATGAGCAAAATGTTAAGGGTATTTGTAGTATTTCCTAGTTTTTAGGGTTTAGTCTTGTGTGTGTCCTATGTACTTTATATATAACCCTTTGAGCTGAGTTCAATATAACTAACTATTCATCCATCCATTCCTCTTCACATATTAACATAGCATCACAGTTCTAGGTCTCTTCTAGCTCTCGATCCTCTTCCGCTGCTGCTACCCACAGGAGGATCAATCTTCACTCCCTCCAAGACCGCCACCGCCCTCCACAGGGATTCGTGCTTGCTCCACTCGTCGTCGCCATCCAGGGTTGGCCCCCAAGCTGCTCCAACTCCACCATCAAGCTTGGCCCAAGCTGGACCCGTCCTCCTCTTGGATTGTCACCACTATCGTCCTCCTCTCGGTGGTTGGTGTGCACGTGTCGGTGGGGATGGTGGCTGGGTAAATGGGTTTCTTGAAATGGTGTCGGTGGTGTATCTAAGAGCTGGCGTGTTCTCGTGGGGAGAGGAGGGTGGAGATGGGGAAGGCAGTTTCCAGAGATGTCTACTGCTTGGAGGCATTGTGCTATTGCTGCCAATTCTGCTGCTAGTATTTCCCTTTTGAAGTTTCCGTTGCATCCATCCAAGTCCAAGCCTTTATCTTTTAGTTCATCAAACCTGTGCGAGTCCACAAAATCATTATCAGCCAGGCAATTGATGTGCTAGCCATGATCCATCCTCTTGGATCGAGTGTGGATCTCTTCTTCCTTTCGCATAGCCGCAACCACTGCTCTTCTCTTTGAGCTATTGCAGATCGTAAAAGTTTTTATGATGCCGCCGCTTCTCTCTGAGCTGCTGCCTCGAGTTTCTAAGGCTGTCGCACCTCCCTTCTATGCCGCCAGGTCCGCCACCCTCTCGGGCTTCGATCTGCACTGCCATACTTCTATCTATCCCTCTTCAACTTGATTTGACAACTCTCTCTATTTGTATTACCTTCATCGTCCTCTTCGTCATGTTATCGCGATCGGCTTTGCTCCCACTTACCTCTACTTTCCTAGCCCCTGCACTTTTTGCTTTATGAGTTGCTGTATGACCCTGGACGAAGATCTTTTGATACTTGACACAATTTTTCAGCGCACAATATGACGACATTATCAAGACTCAGATTTTGAATTTTCCCTATTTTAGTGTTAAGATTTCCAAATGCAATGCTATTGTATATGCCTTGTATTTAAGGGGGTATTAAGCGTATTTGTGGTATTTCTAGTTTTTAGGGTTTAGTCTTATGTGTCCCATATACTCTATATATAGTTCTTTGGGCTGAATTCAATACAACTAATTATTCATCCATCGCACCCTATCAGACAACAGCAGTGTAGCTTTTTCTTCCCCAATATACAGCTTCATCTGCCAATATTTAGGGAGAAATTCACCAAAGAACTTAAAGCATGAAGATGTATCGCAGACAAATTAAACTTTGCGTTACCACATATGCATATGCCAACCACATGTCATGAAACAAATCATTGCTGAAAAAAGGTGTGCACAATGAAATAAGCACCTACACACCCTACATGCTTAAGTCCATCCAAACTGACCAACAGGGAGCTTATATAAGAGCGCTAAACCCAACTGTAAGTCTATAAGTCTATTAAGTAACAAGCTCAAGTCACCCCAAACTAAGTTTTTTGATACACCCAGCTCATGCTTAATTACAAACACGATGGATCACCACCAAACCCAGCATTCAACTACGTGGCCATGCAAGCTATAAGAAAGGTGGCTCTGTTGGACAATTCCATAGGTAGATTCCAATTCTTCATTTCATAAAACAGGCGTGGTCAGTGCGAGCTATATGAAAGGTGGCTCTGTTGGTATTGTCACAGAGCAACGTAGGAAAAATTGGATAAAGAATACGAGCTCACAAGAGGCACATAAGAGCCAGACACGCCTAGTCAATGACATTAAAACAAACATCATTTGACGGATAGCACACGCATCAAAGGCGGTGTTTGGTTCAGAACAGTAATCGCAAATGTAATGGGTTTCAAGTTGCACTGGAAATGAAAACGGAATGAGTGAAAACCAATTCTGTTTAGTTTGTGTAGGTAACGGTACAGAAACCCATTACAGTGTTTGGTTCAGTACAAAGTAATCGTAATAGGGTGTGGAGCTGCAATCCAAACCAAAAGTTGAGGAAGAGTATATGCATAGAAGATTTGGAAGAGACTAGAGAAAAACAGAGGAGATTTCCGGCTAGAAAGAACGAATCCAGAAAGAACAGACTATAATATCTGAAGGATTTTTTTTTTTTGAAGAAATGGCCAAAATTCACTGAAAAAATCGAAAACAAAAAGATGGAACAACAGATCAAATAATCAGATCAGAAGTATAAAAACAAATAAATTGGATGGAAGATTCATGCCAAAATAAAAAAAAATGATGAAGAACAAAACAAAAGCTCACACATCCACACAAAAAAACACACTAGAGGATCTATCCATCTAGGGCTTTTCTCACGAGTGTTTGGGAGTTGAACGACGGTGGGAGGCTGCACTGGTCGGGCTGCCTTGTGCCTCCTCCATCCATTGGCAGGAGGAGGACGAATCTCGGGAGGGAGGGGGTCAGGAGGTGGAGTGCTTTCGAGAGATGGGATCGCGATCGAGACGAGGACGAGCGGCACGGCGCAATGAAATTCGACTCCGCCCGATTTGTGCTGTAACGGGAGGAGTACTGGAGGCAATCCATCGAACAGGTGGGGGCGCGATGCCTAGGCGAGGGGAGACAGGGAGCAGAAGGGGGTAGAGCAGCGAGCGGTAGTTACCGGAGGGGGACATGACGATGAGCTGCTGGGCGAGGGGCACGGCGGGGTCGTTGGCCTTGACGGTGATGCTGCCGCCGGTGCCGGTGACCCACCCCTGCGCGTAGAAGTGGCGGCACAGCTCCGCCACCAGCTCCCGCGCCTCCCGCACCGCGTCGCCCGCCAGGTACGCCTCCGACGCCGTCGCCGTCGCCGCCGCAGCCTCGCCCAAGCCGCTCGCCATGGCTCTCGCCTCCGCGTCTTCTCGGGGGATTCGAGCTGTGTGGAGTGGTGTTTCTGGTCCTTATGTTCCGCTTGTAGTCGTAGCCTCGCATCGTAGACCACTGACAGGCGGCTCGATTAGTGCCTGCTTTGCTAATTAATCGCGTAATTTTGTAATCGTAGCCCGCATGTCAGTGGCGTCTTTGCAGGGAATCCGAAGCCCATCGCCACCGGAGCTGGCTAACGGGACTGGAATAATTGGGACGGGGAACAAACGTTTCTTTTCTTACTAATATTTCGCCCTACTCAGCTCGCGGTATTTCAATCTCGAGGATGTTGGGACACACATGTCAGTGGAAAATAGAAGGTGAGTAGATGCTCTTGACGTAAATGTGTATGGTGCGGCCAAGGTAGTCGTCACGGGAGGTGATGCTGGAGGCTAGATTTGTCCAGTGAGCTGGACCGGAGCGGCGCAGCATGATCTGGTGCAGGTACATTCCATTTAGATATGGTCTATTTTATGAAAAACAAATAAGTCATATCGTGTCAATCACTGTGGTCTGACACTCGACATGGCTCATGTACGGTTAAAACTTAACAGGCTATACAGACACGATTGATCTATTTAGGGGGTGATCGGAATGGCTTTTGTTTGGCTTTAGCTTCTAGTTTCAGCTTTTTTTTCACTATTCACTACACTATCCACTAACTCAATTTCTGATGTTTTTCAGTAAATTCTGATGTTTTTTTCAGCCAAAAGCCATCGCTATTCCGATCACCCCCTTAGTTAGAAAAAAATTAGAATATTCTAGAAAAAATATATAAAATTGTAGCAAATTACAGAAAAATTATAGAAAATTTTAGATATTATTAATCAATAATATAAATATTGACAATGTTACATAATGAGCTTTATTAACTTGTAGAATATCAATATAGAATTATGAATTATAAATTGTTACATGACTATAAAATTACAGAAAATTTATAGAAAACTATAAACAATGTTAATCATCAAGATAAATATTGTCAATGACATCATGAACTTTATTAACTTGTAGAATATCTATATAGATTATTACATGGCAGGCTGCCTCTTTAAAAAATTTACCAAGTGAAAACTCAACTTACAAAAACTTTGGTAAAAAAAGAGTACAGCCTATAAAGCTCTTCGAAATTTCTTCAAATTAACAAATAATAGTAAAAAAATTGAAATAAGGCGACGTTATTACCTCTTCTGCAGCTCTCCGAAATTTCTTCTACAGCACTATTACCTCTACATGCTATCTTCCTTCATAGAGTGGCTTGGCATGGTGATCTCCTTGGGCCATTCTTGTATCAGCTAGGCTATACTTGCGTATGCTAGACTGCGTATACTGAGACTCGATTGGTGTCATCTTGGGCTTAGTCGTGGGAGAACCGAGTGGAGCAACGAGAACCAGGAGGTGAGAGCTTCAATTTTTAGACTGGCCAGGTGTCCTTCGATTTGGACTAGGGGTTCGCACCTAATTTTACATGGTCTATGATATAGAAAAATAAAATTTGACCCAGTGTCCTGTGCACCCCAAGACGCTCTTTGGATTCACCCTTGGTCAACATCGACAGGGGACACTCTCACCCTAATTGCCCCTCTATTGGGTCTACCCCTAGGTAGTGGTATCCAAGTTTCTCATAGTTAAGTGACACAACTCTTTTGTCAAATGTTTACTAGACTGTATAATCTTTATTTTAACAAGAACGTGGATGTAGCTTTGAGTAATGGTCTTCGGAATTTATCTTTCAGAAGAACACTTCGCAATGGTGATTTATTGAACTCCGGCAATGTTATATTCTGATAGCCCTTCTTAAGCGCAACAAACTTCTGATCACATTAGAGTTTGTGAGATATACTACGAGCATGCACAGTATCAAGAACAAAAAGAAAAAGCTAACCAAAATAACAACATTCAAGCAACCACGACAAGAGAAAAGATTTGATAAAGCTGACCGCAAATTCCTTAAGCACAGTCTCAAAAGAGTACGAAGAATTGTCGCTCTCTCTCAACCCACTCGGATCTTTTATGGCTCTCAGATCCTTACCCTATACAATAATCTAGTGCTAAAGAATTACCTAGCCTCTAATACTCTCATGCACCTCTACCCTTTCGATACATGGCTTCTTTGATTTGTTGCTTGGTTGATTAGGTTTTCCATGACCACCCCTCATGACTTTATATAGCTCTTCTTATCCCTCCTCTAAAGTGGAGTAAGAATTTTACTTTAAAAGAAAGTAGAAATATTCATCTAGTACTCCTTATAGCATATCTTTCTAAATGCTAAAATACTAGGATATGAGTCATCTTACTCAACAATATTCACTTAACTCATCCGTTGAAGTCACTATGCCCCTATAAGAACTCACTTCAAGTTTGCTCCGTATTGTTTTCCTCCCACCTCTAGAAGTGCCACCATCATAGGGGCACATGCACATCACCACAATATACATATCAGTGTCCGGGCTAGTCTACCGAAACCCTTCACTTGAGAGCTCATTTATTGTATAGTTTGATTAACCACACCTTTTGTTCCTACAACCCTTTTATGTCATAAGTTTATACTGCCTCTGAGCTCCACCTACTCACTGATATCGCGTGGTTGGTTCCACCACGTCTTCCTTCTTCCAATAACCCATATTTTCACCTTTGCGTCTGCTATATTTTACAACCGTCTTTACAGTTCTGTACACAATTACAGATGAGATCTAAATACCTACCATTGACGACACGATTTCTTTCTCTTTGCCATGATTTTCATCAGACCTCCAATTAGTTGTCTTTCCTTTAGTTGTACCTATCAATCGATATCCTCCACTGCTCAGGATACTTTTCATTATTACCTGCCATTTGCAAGTAACTTACATGACTCCACCTCGAAATGATACCTTATAACCTTTGAGTTTAAGCAACTTCACAAATATTAGATTCTTCTTTAAGCCGGAAATATATCGAACTCTAGTCAAGGTGCGATATGCTCCGTCATATATCATCAATGGAACCGTTCCCACCTCAGTAAGTGCATACATCTTACAATCTGCTAAGTAAAATAATTCTATACGCTGGGTGTAGAGATCATTCATCAAACATTTCCCTCGCATAACATATATGGAAGTAACAACATGAATTTAATATACATCCATGAGAAGTATCCGATTGACTGATGACTAGTACGTCTAAATCATACTTTGCTACCGCCATTGAGCATACAATCTTTTTACCATGTAATCTTTCTCGTCACATAGATAGCATACATGTGTGCCTTTGCTCTTGCCCTTTTTCTTCTTGTGACTTTTGCTTTTGTTTACAATACCTACTGCAGCCAATACTTGATTAGCTAAGAATGAAAATTCTGATAACGTTTTCAAGGATTCTGACTTCAATAGATATACAATTGTCTCATTGAAGTTGAGAGTGATTTTCCTGACAAGAATATTTATCATCAATTGCTCATATGATAGTGGTAGAGATGATGTCAATATGATGACCTTGTCGTCTTCATCAATTTTTTTATCCACACTAGTCAGCTGTACGATAAATTTATTGAAGACATTAAGTCCTCTCATTATTTCTTTGATGAATTCTTCTTGATCACCGAGTACTTTACCTTATCAAAAAAACATAGATGGATTGTACTAGCAGTCTTCATCTCCATCACCTTCTAGTTGTCAACGGATGTCTTTTCTAGTTTGTCTTCTTCAAGAATATCGATTAACTCCTGTTGGACAAGGACATTGTTCACACATGTATTGCCACAAGCTGAAATTTTTTCGTCATTAAATTTCTCTACTTAATTTCACATCATCGATATTGATCTTGATCTTATACCGCCTAACATTTTGCCGACATTCTCATAAATCAAATTAATCTGGTCTTGATTCTGATACTACTTATTACACTCTAATACTCCTTCTTATGCACAACAATCCTCAGATCGGATCAAAATTTGTAAGATATGGTACAAACATGTACGAGATCAAGAATAAAAAAATAAATCTTGTAGAGAGAACCAAAATAACGACATTGAAGCAACCACGATGAGAGAGAAAATATTTGACAAAATCGACCGCAAAATTCTTAAACACAACCTCAAAGAGTACAAGAGATTGTCGCTCTCTCACAACTCTTTTGAATTTGTTAGGATTCTTGGATCCTTGACCTATATAAAAATCTAGTGCTAAAGAATTACCTAACATCTTATCCTCTCATGCACCTTTACATTTGGCTGTATTACTTCTTTGTTTTGTTGCTTGGGTTCTCCATGATCATCCTTCATAGCTTTATGTAATCCCATCTAATCCTTCTCCATAGTAGAGTAGAAATGCTACTTCAAAAAAAAGTAGGAATCATAAAATTATTATGATTCATTTAAAACTCTTGATAACACGTATTTCTAAATATTAAAGGATTAGAATATAAATCACCACACTTAACAAATAATATCATGGAATTTGCTCCAATGTTCACATTTTCTGATGTTAGCGATGTCATAGAATTGAAGTTGCATAAAACTAGCGTGTTCTCTATCCATTATTTGGCTAGGTTCTTTTTGGCTTATCACTTTCTGCTACAAAAACTAGCTTTTAAATAGTACATTATTTCAAGATGGGGTTTACAGGTAGATTGTAGTAGACATTGTACCGAGTTCAGATATACTGCCCAAAATTGTATGCAATTGTTTCTCTCTGCATACTATCTCTCGCAAATAGACAGAATTCAAAAATCATAAACCAAAAGTTAAAGTCACAGCCTAAAAAAAACCCACCTATACCTTCCAATGATTAATTCCGGCCTCTCCTTTCCTCGAAAGTATATTTGGAAAGTCACATTGCCACTCGGAACAAAGGCCTTCCTTTGGTACCTCAGCATTTTGATCAAAGATAACTTTGGTACCTCAGCATTTTGATCAAAGATAACCTTCGTAAGAGAAACCGCAAAAAAAAAGGACAAATGGTACCGCTTTTGTTCTTGTTTGAAACAATTAAACATTTGTTCATTGAATGTCCACTTCATTGTTTTTGTGTGGCAAGTGGCCGCAGCTTCCTTTGTTTTTTCGCCTCCCTCAAGCATTGATCACATATGTGTTGGACAGTGGATGGATGGGTTTGGGAAGTCCTTGTTGAGGTAGCAAATCTGTGCAGGTACAGTTGCACTTTGTTGGGCAATCTGTAAAACAATGAACTCAGCTTGTTTCGATTCAAAGTGGCCATCTCATCCTACCCAAGTGGTTTACTTTGTGTGTCATCAAATTGTTAATAAGTTCTAGCATTTCAGCTTTCAACATTGGTGGTTGTCGAATGGTCTGTACTGTGAACGTCCTGGTTATCTGTTTTCCCTAGAAACAGAGGCCCTGATATGTCTCCTTCATCTAGAAAAAAAAGCTATACAATCTAAATGCCGCACCAGTTGAAATAACCACATTTCACAGATTTATTAACAATTTCAGGGTACAACGGTCGGGAAGAGCTTACCTTGAGTACGGCTAGAGGCGGATCTAGGTCTATGATAGCCTAACCTTCAGTCCGTAATATGAAATTTTTACAAGTGCCAAGTTTAAGCAAATCTAGAGAATAACTTTTTCTTCAACCTAGATAGCAGTGATCTCTAGTCCTCTATAGCTTGAAACGTGATGAAATCATGGATCTACCACTGAGAACAACCAAGCAAAATGTGCCCCTCCCTCGAAAAACTCTTGTTTCGTTTTCCTTAACAAGCACTAGATCACGCGAGTTTATAAATTCTCTATGCAACTTAACGGTAAGCGGTGTCAACTGCTGACTTAAGACCAGACAAACTCATGCTAAAAGTACTAGTGCTGTGTTGTGCCGGCAGATGAAGTAAGGACCATATATAGTTTATGCCCTACTAAAAACGGCTAGTGTTAATAGTTTTTTGTTGTGTTTTTTAAGATTATGATAAATAGTAGATATGTTAATATAAATAGTGCACGAGGCAGCGGGCTCATGAAACCGTTTGAAGAAATAGTTTAAAAAACTGTTTTTTTTATTTTAGCTTTCGAAATAACTGAAGTCAAAAGTCATTCCAAAACCGTTTTGAAGAGGCCATAAGCTAGGTGAGTCTTGCGGTGGGTTCATATCGTCTGCCTTTGGCTTTGCTCCCAACGGCAAAGGTTGCCGTAGCTCCCGTCCAGACCCTTGTCTTATGAATCAACGCTGAATGCCTTGACTACTCGCTAGACCCTCTTTTCAAGATAGGTCTATAGATAGATTATATTAGATATATACCGAGTTCAGTTATACTAATTAAAATTACACATAATTATTTTTCTCTAAATACTGTCTCTCACAAACAACTAAAATTTTAAAAACATAAGATAAAAGTTACGGACACAATCCAAAAGAACCTACCAACAGTTTGTATGCGAAAGGAACAGATGTTTACCGCTAAGGAAAACAAGGAGATAAACATCAAAAGAAAAATCTGACCATTCCCCTTCCACCGAATCCTATCTCATCCTCCGCATCTCGCCGCCGGCCACGTGCCACCATTTTGCAGCCGGCCGGCCTCGACGCAACGCCGCGCCCTTTTTCACCCTCTGCAATTCTGCATCATCTCGACGAAGCTGAAGCGTTTGTGGCAGCGCAGTTGAATGAGTGAACACTAGCTAGTTGTTGCGAAGTGTTGTGCAGACTTTCTGTGTTCTATGTTAAGACTTGTTATGGAGCTTGATCGATCGGATTTGTACTTCCAACTACATATAGATCCAGGTTGAGACATGTGCAAGGCTCAGATACCATAAAATTTTGCATGTTGTTGCTAACTTGCTCCAGATCATAGGAATGAGCTCAAGTGTTTTTTCAGATGTTAGACACGCTCATTCATTCAAAGAGAGATACATTAAGAAAAGTATAACTTGGTTCCAAGATACACCAGTATCATCCGAAGACTAGAAAACATCATGTGCCATTAAAGCCACCATTGCATTTACAAATCGGTTCCCAAAAACATGCACAAGTGAAATGAAGCTACAAAGCGCCTTCAGAATACAACTCGTGACCATCTCAAGTGGTTATACCTAAAAGCAAACAACGTTTCCTTCCACAAATACGCTGCTATTTAACCCCTGTTTAATTCGGTTTTTTTCTTATGCTTTTTAGTTGAAATGACACTATAACACCCGTTAATTCTTTAGGCATTCAAATAAATAAATAAAATAACACCATTATATATCTACAAATAATAAAAAAACCGTATTAAAAAACTAATATATTTCAAACGGCTTTTTTTATAATAAATACAATATTTACACACTCACACATACATTCAACACCATACACTTATATGAGTGCGTCCAATGCACATACTTGAAGCGAGACAGAGACTCAAGAGTCTCACAGAGCGTAAGCACACGTTTTGACCACCGGAAGCATTCTGCATGCGCATGTACTCATAGACACTATTCACATAAATAGTATCCAAGAGTACTAGCCATATGAACAATACCCCTAAAAAATGGGACTACCACGGGTTTGAGCCTAGGCAACTGGGGTGCACGATCGTACCCTCTGCCAACTAAGTTAAGCTCAGGCTTTGATCGTTTCGGTTTTTTTCAGCTTCAGCTTCTAGCTTCAGTTTTTTTCACTATTCACTATACTATCCACTAACTCAGCTATAGTAAAAAAAGCCAATTACAGTGAAATTTCAGCCAAAAGTCAGAAACCATCGCTAAAACGATCACAACCTCAGTCTCTATTTTAAACGGTTTTTAGCTAAGGTAGAAAGCAGAAATCAAAAGCTGTCTCAAACAAAACCTCACAAGCAGACAGTGAGTACAAGTCACGCAGGGCTTTCCCTAAACACTAAGCCCAACTTACCACCGTCAAGGCCCAGCTCAGCCCACTGGTCCCCCACCGCGGCTTTGCCTTCTGCGCGGGAAGCGGCTGCTCGTTCGCGCCAACTTTTCCCGCCAACTCCCGCACCCACCCCCCGCACCGCCTCCCTCTTTAACACCACTCCGCCCTATCCGCTCCCCCTTCCTTCCTCCCTCCCTCCCGAGAGCAACCCTATCCTAGCCGCACCTCACTGCCGCGCGCCTCCTCCGCCGGAACCTTCTAGAACCTTCTCGACCGCCGCGAATGGTAAGCATGCGTTATCCCCTTTCTTCTCCCAGAACCGCGCCACCCGCGTCCGGATCTGACGTGTTTTTTTCGCCGGGTTGTTTGCTTGCCCAGGATGACTCGGAGAACAACGCTCCGTCGACGCCCGGCTCGCCGGGGTTCAGCACCGACCGGCTGCCGCCCAACACCACCACCAGCCGCGGTGCCACCGACCCGTCCTCCTACTCGGACGACGACGGTGAGGCAGAGGTCGACCCCAACGTGCTCCCCGAGGACGATGGTGCTGTCGCCGTCGCCGACGAGGAGGAGGAGGAGGGGGAGGACCTCTACAACGACAACTACCTCGAGTAAGTCAAACAAGACCGAGCTAGAGATTTTCAAGATCTGATGTTTAGGGGTTTCCAGTTGTCGACAAGTTTAGGCCGTGAGATGTGGTGAACTGGTAGTTGACTGGATAATTCAGTGGTTTTTGGTTCGTGCATCGGTCAGAGATTGGGGGATTTAGGGTTTGCGGTCAAGATAAACATGATGATTAGGCAAATTGTGGCACTCAGATATGAGGGAATTGTGAATTACATGACTGGATTTTGCCCTTTGTGTCAAAATGGTTGTTTTGCTAGACTTCCCGTGTTCTGTGAATTTTATAAGGAAGCTTCGGTATTGATACTGTTGGAGCAAGCAATTCTTAATCCAACGTGCACTACCGTAGTGAAATGACTGCTAACTTCTTTTTGTTGAATTAATGGTATGGTCTAACGCATTATTTAAGCTCGGTATTTTGTTGGATTGTCTATAAATTTACTAACTTTGGTGGTATATGTGAATTAGTTACTAACTTGCCCTCTCTTTGGGGAGTTAATTGTTTGGTGAGGGATTTGTTGATCAGCTGCCTCCTCTCTTGATGCATATTTTTTTTCGCTAAGGGATTCTTTATTGATTTTCAAGGTTTAACATCAAGAAGATACATGACCCTGAAAACAAAACCCGGCCTCTGCATAACTACGATGCACACAACCAAAAGAATAAAAAAAGCCAAACACTTCTAAAGACAAGCAATCCGCAGTCTAGACCGCCACCCATGAGCCTGGGTAAAAAACTCCGAGACCACCCGCGCCAAATGGTGAGATGCTGCTGCAACCAATTCCTGTGAAGATGGCCTTTGTAGTATAACCCAGGTACGAAGCCAATGAATGACTGAGAAGATAACCTGAAAAGGGGAAACATGATGTTTTTTGTCAAATATCATATCGTTCCTGCATAGCCATAGTGACCAACAAGTAGCAGCCGCCCCTAGCAGGAACAGAGACTTCAATTCTTTTCCAACACCCTCTAGCCAAGAACCAAACAAGTGAGATACACTACGGGGTTGAGAAAGTCCTGAAGCTGCTCGTATGATAGATCAAACAGCACGAGCAAAACGACATTCAAAGAACAAATGTGTAATTGTTTCGTCCGTATGACAGAAGCAACACGACTTGTTCCCTTGCCAGTTACGTTTAGCAAGATTATCTTTCGTCAAAATGACCCCTCTACGCAAGTACCAAAGAAAAATTTTAATTTTCAGAGGAGCTTTTAATCTCCAAATCCGTTTATTCAAGTTAGGGACATCGACATGAATCATAGCCAGGTAATGTGATTTTACCGAGAACTGTCTATTTTGGTGGAGGTTCCAGCGAAATTCATCAGGTTCCTGACTCAGGACAATATTAGCAATGCGTGAAAGTAAATTATTTCATGCTACTAACTTATGCCCAATGAGATCTCTCCGCCAAGAGAGAAAAGGGGCGAGGTGCTGAGGACCTCTGCGACAGTAACCTGCTTGTGTCGGGCTATATTATAGAGTGAAGGGTACTGTTCTCCCAGGGTTGTCTGACCTAGCCACTTGTCCTCCCAGAACCTAATTTGTGATCCATCTTGTACTATGAACGAGCCAAATCGGAGAAACTCTCTCTTCACCTTCATAAGACTTGCCCAAAAATGAGAGTCCCCAATTCTCCATTGTGCTTATGACAACGGTTTGGAATGAAGATATTTATTCCGTATAATCTGTTGCCAGGTCCCATCGGTTGTCAATAATTTAAAGAGCCATTTACTGAGAAGAGCCGTGTTCTTAATTTCCAAATCATGAATTCCGAGGCCCCCTTGGTCTTTAGGTTGGCACAATATACTCTATTTAGCGAGGCGATATTTTCGTTTATGGTCATCGCTCTGCCAATCTCTTGATGCATATTAGTCTTCAGTTACGAACTGGTGGCAAAATAAACTGATCCAATACTTTTGCCAGTAAATTTGCTAATGTATTTTATATTCTATGGATTGGTTGCTATTTTGGGAATTGGGGCTTGCGATTAACAATCCAGTTTGCTACAGAAGTCACTGGTTTGTTTAGTTCACTACGAAGGGGGTTGTAATTTTAGTGTGTTCATGAAATAAGCCATAACTCTAAAACCAACACAAACACGTCAGATACTACCAAGTCCTTGCTAATTCTATTAATTTTGATTAATAAGCATTTCCTTTTTTCTCATTTTGTAGTGATTACCGACGGATGGATGAGCAGGACCAGTACGAGTCGGTTGGATTAGATGACTCGATAGAGGATGAGAGGAACCTGGATGAGATCATGGCTGATCGAAGGGCTGCAGAAGTGGAACTTGATGCAAGGGATGTGAGGACTGGTGTAGCCGCTGATCGGAAATTGCCTCGGATGCTGCATGATCAGGGTAATGGCATCAAAGAATGTTCTAGTTTTTCATTGAATGTTAAAACGAACCTTAACTTTTTATCTTTGTACTTGCACTCCTGTTGCTCGAGTATTTGTGATATGTTCATTTTTGATATGTTTAGTTGTGGCGAAATCGTCTGTTATTAGTTCTTTGGGAAACTCCAAACACCTAAGGTTTTGTCTTCTAGTTGCATGAGCATCTGCTTTTTTTACACGTGGTTTCAAGTTTGATTGAACTACGGTGTGGTTGGGAACTTTCAAGGTTGGGTTTTAACGATGGATTCTTGTTAGAATCTCAATATGGAGCATCACACTTTATACTGAGTGTGTTACCTGATAGTCTCCATTTGTCAAATGCTGTAATGTTCCTTAGGACATAAGAGACGTCTTTTCATGCAAAAGATAAAAAAAGGAAAATTTTTAATAGTTGTGTTGGAGGTGATGTCAACATATTGAGCATGAAAAAAATGCACTTTTCCATTAATCTTTTTTCATGCAAGTATAGATAGCATTTCAAATGATGCAAATAATTGTGTTTGGGTTTTTATCTAAGTTGACATGATGCTAAAAAGTTGAGTAAGCGATTCAAGCTTTTACCTATATTGGTCATGTATCCCAAGGAATACTACTATTTAAAAAACGTTTGTTTTAAATCAGTGTCTGAACTGAACATTAGATTTGAAGCAGTAATGATTCATATCTATGTTGACTAAAATTGGTTGTTCGAGGATTCTTAGTTATAGGATCCTCCTATGGAGGATTATGAATTTGCCTTGGGAGTGGATATCTTTGATGGATGTTACAAACAAATGCCAACACTTAGATATCAGTTATCGTAAATTCAACACAATATTTGTTTTATGATGTAGATACGGATGATGATATGAACTTCAGGCGTCCTAAAAGGCACAGAGCTAATTTTAGACCACCAAGTGGACCAAGAACACCAAGAAGTGATGATGATGGTGATGGTGCCACACCTAGTTCACCTGGAAGATCTCAGCGTGGAATGTATTCTGGTGGTGATGTGCCAATGACTGATCAGACTGATGATGATGCATACGAGGTATGGACATTGTAATGAAAATGAGCTTAATTGATTCCATTCCTATTTACTAAAAATACCAATTGAACAAAGAAATTCATGTTTAAAGGGCCTAGATAGTTGTCCAGTCTTCAAATGATCATCCTTTTATGCAGGATGAATTTGATGAAGAAGATGAGATGAACATGTACCGTGTGCAAGGAACACTTAGAGAGTGGGTCACAAGAGATGAAGTCCGGCGCTTCATTGCAAAGAAATTTAAAGAGTTCCTTCTTACATATGTAAACCCTAAGAATGAGCAAGGAGAGTTTGAGTATGTCCGACTAGTTAATGAGATGGTTTTAGGTACTGATTTCTCTGTACTTTTCCAGTTTACATGAAAAGAAGGGCCGCATCTTCGTGGTTTGTAAGAAATGATTGCCTGTCTAACCTTCGATTGCATATTTTGCAGCTAACAAGTGTAGTTTAGAGATAGACTACAAGCAGTTTATTTATATACATCCAAACATTGCCATCTGGTTGGCTGATGCACCTCAATCGGTGCTAGAAGTTATGGAGGAAGTCGCCAAAAATGTTGTTTTTGATCTTCACAAGAATTATAGGAACATCCATCAAAAAATCTATGTCCGAATAACCAACCTTCCTGTCTATGATCAAATACGCAACATCAGGTAAAGACCATATTTTCCTTAGCATGTTATTTCTTAGCTCTCAAATTAATTTGTCTGTGCTTATATCCTACTTGCCTGAACTTAGCTCTCAAATTAATTTGTCTGTGATTATATCCTATTTGCCATTGTTCAGGCAAATCCATCTTAACACAATGATTCGAATTGGGGGTGTTGTTACTCGACGATCGGGTGTGTTCCCTCAGTTGCAGCAGGTCAAGTATGACTGCAGCAAATGTGGAACTGTCTTGGGTCCTTTCTTCCAGAACTCTTACACTGAAGTGAAGGTTGGTTCCTGCCCTGAATGCCAGTCAAAAGGACCATTCACCATCAATGTTGAGCAAGTAAGTGGCCTGAAACAATGACATTTTTTCAGCATTTCTGTTTTGTTATGTGGTACATGATAGTCTTCCTGTGCGGGGTATGCATTTGTTCCTTTTAATAATTGAACTATTTTGCCTCACAGACCATATATAGGAACTACCAGAAACTCACTCTTCAGGAAAGCCCAGGAATTGTTCCTGCTGGTAGGCTTCCCAGATACAAGGAAGTAATACTTCTGAATGATTTGATTGACTGTGCTCGTCCAGGAGAGGAAATTGTAATTTTTCTCCATGTACCTTTTTTCTTTCCATATATTTAATTGCAGAAAGCAGACCCTGATTTTCACTACTTATCCATTTTCAGGAGGTCACCGGGATATACACGAATAATTTTGATTTGTCCTTAAATACAAAGAATGGTTTCCCAGTTTTTGCCACGGTGGTGGAGGCAAACTATGTGGCAAAAAAGCAGGATCTGTTCTCTGCATACAAATTAACCGATGAGGATAAGGCAGAGATTGAGAAGTTGGCAAAAGATCCTCGGATTGGTGAAAGGGTTCGTACTCAATTCTTCAATGTCTTGCAGCAATTATAATAAGCTAACCAGCATTATGTGACATAAGAACTTTAAATTTACAGATTATCAAATCAATTGCACCATCCATTTATGGTCATGAAGATATTAAGACTGCCATTGCACTAGCTATGTTTGGGGGACAAGAGAAGAATGTGAAGGGAAAGCATCGCCTAAGAGGCGATATTAATGTCCTCCTCTTAGGTGATCCAGGCACTGCGAAGTCTCAATTTCTCAAGTAAGGACAACATTATAACATTCATTTTCATCAGTTCCCTGAGGATATGCTCACACTAACTCACCATTCTGCAGGTATGTTGAGAAAACGGGACACAGAGCGGTATACACTACTGGAAAAGGAGCTTCCGCTGTTGGACTCACCGCAGCTGTTCACAAGGATCCAGTAACACGGGAATGGACGCTTGAGGGAGGTGCACTAGTTCTTGCTGATAGAGGCATATGCCTTATTGATGAATTTGATAAGATGAATGATCAAGATAGGTATGAAATACCCTTTGGATCTTGTGTGCTATTAGCATTTAGGTCTCTGCAGTATAATATATCTTCCTCTTCTGATTGTTCCAGGGTAAGTATTCATGAAGCCATGGAGCAACAAAGTATCAGTATATCAAAGGCAGGCATTGTCACATCCCTTCAAGCTCGATGCAGTGTTATTGCTGCAGCAAACCCAATGGGAGGAAGGTAATTTGAATTACTTGCATGCTATGTCATACTGGCATTCTATTAAGCAAGGTATTGAATTTGAGCATTCTCAATTTCGCAGATATGATTCATCAAAGACATTTACTCAGAATGTTGAACTGACAGATCCCATCATTTCACGTTTTGACGTCCTTTGTGTTGTTAAGGTTTGTAACTGATCTCCATGTGTGATATATTTGTCCAGTGCTCAGTTGTCTATCAGTACTAATTTTTCTTGTCCAAATGCAGGATATTGTTGATCCATTTACGGATGAAATGCTTGCAAGGTTTGTTGTAGATAGCCATGCCAGATCGCAACCCAAGGGTGCTAACCTTGAAGATAGGATTGCAACTGATGTGGAGGATGATCCATTGGCTGCTGCTAGACAAGCTGACCCAGATGTACTTATCCTTTACACTTAAACTGAAAGAAGCTAAGCTTTTACTGAATTACATAATTCTAACAAAATCCTATGTTGTCAGATCCTTTCTCAAGACATGCTGAAGAAGTACATAACATTTGCCAAGTTGAATGTATTTCCCAAAATACATGATGCCGACCTGGACAAGATTAGCCATGTTTATGCTGAACTTCGACGCGAGTCATCTGTAAGATATCCCCTAGTTCTATCAGCCCTGTCTAAGGCTTCTTATGGACAAATATTTTAGGGGAAATTGCTCTCATAGCACTTCATTTGAACTGGTTTGCTAACATAACACTAAAAATTTTCACCTCACCCAAATAGCACTGAATAGCTTCCCATCTTCGCTCCGTCTAGCACTCCGTCAATTTTGCCTCTCCATCTTCAAAACCGGTTGATTTCATCGTCTCCAATGAGTCTTCCTCACCGTTGGTGACCGAGCTTCCCAAGGCCATCACCACATCTATCCTCCACCTCCGCCTCTTCTCATAATCCAGCAGCAAGCAACCTTCCCCAACAGCAGCCGTCATCTTCGTTGCCATCTGGGGGGCCTAACCTGCTTGATCCCATCACCGCTGGCCCTCGATTCATCGTTGCTGCTCTTGATCCAGTCGGATCCATCGCTGCCGGCCCTCACTCCGCCACCATCGCTGCTCCCTCTGGCCCTTGCTTCTGCTGGCTCCCGGCGGCCCTCATGGTTGCCTCGATCTGGCGGCGACCCTTGAGTGGCAATGGCAGCCCTCAAATGGTGGCCCTCGAGCGACAGCGGCAGTCTTCAATCTGGTGGTGGTGGTGAGCATCGATCCGGCGATGGTGGCGACGACCAAGGCAGTGGGAGGGAAGGAGAAGGTGGGAGGGGGGATAGTGGGAGAAGGTGGGAGGAGGAAGGAGAGAGATCTGTGAGTGAGAGATCTGATCTAGGCCCGTTGGTGGATAATCCGACGACCCAGGTTGACTAAGTGTGATGAGAGTGCTAGAGGGAGCTAAAGGAGGCAACTACTCAGTGCTATTTGGGTAAGGTGAAATATTTTAGTGGTATGTTTGCAAACAAGTTCAAATAGAGTGCTATGAGAGCAATTTCCCCAATATTTTATAATTGGTACCCTTGAACCAGAAAGCAATGTAGTTTCCAACTGTTTTCTGCAGCATGGTCAAGGAGTCCCAATTGCAGTAAGGCATATAGAATCGATTATTCGAATGTCAGAGGCACATGCAAGGATGCATTTGAGGAGTTACGTGTCTCAGGAGGACGTGGACATGGCCATCCGTGTCTTGCTTGACTCATTTATTTCGACCCAGAAATTCGGTGTCCAGAAAGCACTTCAAAAGGTAAATTTGTAAATGTTGAACTGTTGTATAGCCATTATATCGTCTTCCAACTGATGTCTAAAGCGAATGTCGATTCAAACTGACGGAGCATACCTAACTCTGTTTTGTTAGTAAATACTTCATTCCTTCGCATTGCTTTGGACATCTACCTTATAATATATTCTTAGTTCAAAACTTGTGCCCCTTTTTCACCAGTAATAGTATTCTCTGGTACCACCATATTTCTTGCAAATTTTGATGCAAACTTGTGCTGTCTGTACAGAATTTCAGGAAATACATGACATATAAGAAGGATTACAACGAGTTGCTTCTGCTCCTTCTGCGCACGCTGGTCAAGGATGCGCTGCACTTTGAAGAAATCGTGTCAGGATCGACTACGCGCGTCACTCACATAGATGTTAAAGTGGAGGACCTCCGGAACAAGGTATGATGCTTCTTCACCCACGCTTCTTCCTTACCCATTGCAAGCGAATCGTGCAACTGCAACCACCTCAACATTGATCTGCACTCTTGACCTGGTATAACCGTTGATGCAGGCCCAAGAGTACGAGATCTATGACCTGAAGCCGTTCTTCTCCAGCACGCACTTCAGGGACAACAGCTTCGTCCTGGACGAAGGGCGTGGGATCATCAGACATCCGCTGGCAGCATAACATACTAATCTGACTCCTGCCTACCACCCATCTTCGTTGGTGACCATCTCGGGATGAACAGCAGCAACCTCCTGGACGAAGAGCGAGGGATGATCAACAAATGGCAGCTTCTGTGTGCTTTACCGGGATTCAGATATTGGCGTATGCTATTTAGAACCTTTAGAGCCGTTTCGAGATGGGTTTACCGTGTGTACTGTCTTAACATCGTAATTCTGAAGTATTGTAAAGTGTGTTTTCGCAAGCACTCGGCTGCCTTTTCTTGTGTCGTAGCGGTCAGTGTAAGATGATCATCTGTGCTCCATTTTTGAGATGATTTCAGCATTTGATGTGATCTCTTTACCTTCAGAGAACATGGAGTCAGCAGTCATGCTGGTGAGTCTGAAACCTCTGAAACCCTTGTTGGATCGTTCAAAGTAATCCGACGTGGAAGCAATCACGGCCGTCAAGATTTCATAAACGAAGGGGTATCTTCGGATCTCAGCCCTCGAGACCTGATATGAGGCGACCCGGATGTCTCCCGTAAGGGGAAGTTACGTCGAACAGCTGGCGGCACGAGGAGAGGACGGCGTCACTGCGTTCGCCGGAGTAGACGACGGCGACGGACATGTCCGGCCGGCGGCGTCGCGCGCTAGAGAGCAAGCTGGGAGCGAGGAAGATGGGCGGCGGGGTGGAGACTGGACTCTCAATTGACTACGGTACATGGTGTGCATGCCAATTGATTTGACTAAGAAGTTGACAGTCAAGATTTCAGAAATCACAAGAAACAATAGAATTTCATTTCAAAAGGCATAATTACAATTGGAGATTGTTACTGCACTCAATTTGCAGCACCACAACCTAAATAATATATAATAATGAATGTACAAGTTTGCAGCTAAATCCTACTATCCAATGCTCACTGCATCGACGACCAAAAAACGGCTGAAACAGGGCAAATAATCTAAGTACAACAGTGACACTTTAACTAATAGAACTGACATACTGTTGGAAATAATCTTGTCGAATTCGTTTCAGAGTCTATATCAAGTTATCCAAGTCAGTTTTAGAACTAAAAATTTATGTTTCAGAGTCGATCTTTGTATCTGAGTCTAATTTGTAAAGCTTTTTATAAATAGTGAAAAAAACCAAAGAAAAGGTACGGCGATTTAAGCACCACCAAAAGATTTGTATCTATTCGATCACTCAATTGTTCTCGTATTATCGTCGCAGTACTCAAAAAACAAAGTACTAGAGGAGTCTTGAATACTCGGGGGAGTTACTCATCTAGTATGCCTTTGGGCCATGGATCAATACCTTCCAAGGCACGCTTAGAAAACCCAAGCAACCCACGGTTGCACACCATCAAATCCCAAAAACTAAACCAAAGCAGTGCCATCCATGAGCCCAGGGCATTGGCAATACTCCTCGACGTATGCAATCGTCTAGTCCCAGCATGGTTGCACAGTAAACACTCTTAAGGATACTCATGCACCGCACATAGGCCACACGAATAAGAATGCATAAGGATAAGAGTAGGGAGGGGAGGAAGAGCCAGGTAAAGCCAAGGAAGTAGGGCACGGTGTCGGTGGCCCATGACCACCGTGGTGCAGGAGTTCGGCGAAGGACAACTAAGAGGCTGGTTGACAAGGGTCAAGGTGTGGCGCCAGAACGGTGCGCCGGCAGAACGCCGCTGCCGGGGCGCACAAGCCATAAAGAGGGAGAACCGACAAAGCCAAGATGCACCGGTGGAGCTTCAGCTTTGTCAAGGCGCATGTAGGTAGCGGCGGCCGAGCATGGAGCGCTGGCCGAGCGCATAACACCGACCGGCTGGAGCCCCTCATAAAGCTCCACAAATCCACAACAAAAACACCATAGCAAAGAGAAAAATTAGATCCAGTAAACCAAAACTCATTCACCATACCAGATCCATAGAGCCAACACCACAAATCGGCAAAAGAGACTAGCCGATTTTAGATCGGGGCGGAAGCCGAGAAAGGGGGCGAGTCGAGTTCTCTCAGTGGCGCGTGAAGAGGGGGAGTCGAGGGGAGGCAAGACTGGGCTAGAGGGGCAGTGCGAGCAGGCTACCACCGGTGGTGCCATAGCTGGCGGGAGAGAGTTCGGCGGTGTCACCAAGAGAAAGGAGCCGAGAGGTTTCGACAGGGTAACTGAGGGGCGGACTAGAAAACAATCATCATTCTGAAATGAACCGTAGAACAGTATCAACCATACTCCCATGTTGGATGGGCGGAACAGGTTACTCTCTTTTATTTCTATTATGTCCATGCTGGGTAAGTAATAAATTAGGAGAGGGGCTTGGATTAGTAGAGAAACCAGGAGTCTCAAGTCGCTTATATTAGCGTATGTGAGTGTCGAGTATTTTAGAACCGCTCGACCAACGGCTATATAGTTGGATGGAGATATAGTAATAAGAGTCAAGAAAGCATTCTGTATTCTGAATTTAGGTTCATATCAAAGGAAATGTGAATGACCAGTGTCCATATAAATTCAGAATAATTAGGGGTAAAGTGATACAACTCCGCGTAGTACTAAAATCATGAATTCATATCAGTCTCTTGGATAAGAGTCTACGGGAAAACATTGCTAAGATTGATAGAGATGTATTCATGCCAGTCTCTTGGAAAACACTGGGTTTTCTCTTGTTCCAGAATGATTGATAGAGATTTTATGAGTTAAAACATTGCTAAACTTTTAAAATAATGTTATGTCTTTTAAAAAGAATCAGGTAATACTAAGATTGAATCATGGATAAAATTGCATCATTATCTAAAAACTTGCTGACTACATCGTACTCACTCTTGTTATTAAATCTTTCCCTTTCAGAACCATACCCAGCAGGGGATTATCTGGGTTTTGAAGTGGGTGATCTTGATAATGAAGACACACTGGGATATGAGCTCGCGGATGATGACGAGGCGGAGGCTGTATTAGGTGGCTGAGAGGAGTAGATAGTCTATAGATTGTCATACTGGGGCGGACGGGTACTATACCAAAAATATATATGTATCTTTTCTGGTTTCAGCATTTTGTTTTGTAATGGACAAGAAGTATGGTAATAATGTAGAACATTTAGGTGGCCTGACTTTATGTCACCTATGGTTTGTAAAAATGAAGTATTTTTAGTCTCTAATTATTATTTTGCTGCAAATACTCTGATTGACTTGTTACATCTTAAATACGGTATTCTACCGAAATAACAAGTAACAATCTGTTGACTAGCGTTATTACCATATGGTAATGACACGTGTCGCCACAACGAGCTCTAATCTACGATAGATGTCCTCCCTCAAGATCAAGTGGTGATAGAGCTCGCTAGTTTGGCAACTTAGAGAGGAAGAGGGGGGGGGGGGGAAGATTCATGGTGGGAGAGTGAGGAATGAGTGGATGATTAGATAAGACTTGAGCATCTATGGTTGAGAATGCACATGGTTGGGAGTGCTGGGCAACTGGACATCAGGAGGAGGAAGTGGCGTTTGATTTTTTTCTCCCACCAGGACGTGGTGGGACGAGGTAGCTCGTGGAGGATGCATCTAAAAGAAGCGTGGAGGGTGAAGGCGTAGCACTGATTGGTGGACTTACGTGCGGCGACTTGACTAGAGATCAAGCTTGAGGCATGCGTGGAGAAGAAGAGAAATGAATGGCTAGTAGAGGGTATGGTTGGATGAGGATAAGATTAGTGAAAATCTCTGTTGGGTGGATTATTGGGCATGCATGTGTTCATTTGATCAAAGATGGAGATCGGATGGAAGCATACAATTGAAGAGGTTAGGATCGGACATCCTCACGTATCAATTCGCTTTTGAAAATGTGATCTCTAATGCTTGAAAATGTTTCGGACGAAAACCGATACCGAAATTTCCGAAACTACCGGTTTACGCTAAACGGTCTTGCGGCGAGAAAACGGACAATGTTACTACTTGCCGCACTGGAGGTAGGACTGCCACTAGGTATCCATTATCCTTGTCCAAATCCATACCCACACTATTAGGTACGGTATGGATAAGAAATAAAATACCAATTTAGATTTGAGTATAGAGAGAGTAATACTCACTTACCTATCTTTACCTATATCTATTCAAACTTAGGGTTAAGAGTATACTTGAACTATTGATAGGCTTGAAATTTTATGGTGTGAACACGAGGTTGAAATTTCTAATAACAATGTTTTATGAAAACTTCCTATAAAAGCATATGGAGCCTACGTGTACGCCTAACTTTGCCAATTTGTATAGAATATCTCCCCTACACGTAGAATCATATTCAATAAATTTTAATTGATTTTGAAAAACTTTTATGGTGTGAACATAAAATTAAAATTTCAAATACGGAAGTTTTACAAAAACTTCCTTCATAAGCTTTTTTAACTTAACCCCTCATTTTCCTTCTCCTTTACCCACTAGGTTAGCCAAACCCATTGAATATACCCATTTTTATTTGGATATAGGTAATATCATTCCAAATGAGTGTTGATAAAATTGGATATAGATTTAAATTACCCATATCCTACTTGTGACAACTGACAAATTGGAACATACTAACAATGCAAGGCTGTTACATGTGATGTGTCAGCTAGGCTCATGGTGCAATGCCTCAGCACCGTATACCATCGGCATTCAACTTGTATCAGGGGCACAAGTAGTTTGCTAGGTACAATTTTTCCTGTAAGTCAACCTACAGTTGACTTACAACTGGGTTAAATAAAAAAAGGTGACAACCATTTTTCCTGTATCTGGTGGTTGAATCATTAATCCAACAAACTTCAGAGGTTGCTGTAAACACTATGAACAAATAATCCGGACTGTTAACATTATGTCACTATGTACACATAATCCGGACGTTCCATTCTCGGCAGTCAAGCAAACTAAGCCAAGAATTAAGTACAATATATCGTCGCAACGCAGACCACCATCAGAGAATATCCGATTTCCAAACATAAACTTAAATTATATGTCTGATTCATACTATTAGCTAGGTACAATTTTATTGCTAAACCTCTCTAATCTTTCTTTAAACATGATACATCCTCTGTTCGCAAGAAAGATAAATAAGGATGCACAATGTAGGACACAAAAAAGGACACCTCGCACTCCACGTTTCATCTCTGTATGCTACATATACCACCCACTACAAAAACAATGCTGTAAACATTGCAGGCCTAAATTCCTGCAAAATCTATTCTCCGAGCAAACGAGATGTTCAAGCGCAACCCAACCGGTGGCTTGGTGTCGCCTTGGTTCACTTCCTCCGCTGTATCCTTGTGCAGAAATTGATAAATGGGGAAATTGGTACCTACAAATCATGCACTAGCCAAAATAGTACAACGAGGGCACTGCGTGTCACGTCATCTTGCTTTGGATTTGCCTGTGCACGTGCACGAGGAACTCAACATAGGAAAGGCCCCCAGGTGCCTTGTCCTCTACCAAAAATGAGCGGAAGAAATCACCTGCAGATGCATCAAATGTTCATTTAGTAAAGGTTCATGGTACACAACAGTGAAAAGTTTAAAAGTGTTATCAGAAGACTAACCAGATGGTTCACCCCTTCTGCATAGTCTCAGCCTGCAAAACAATCTCAAGGCATCAATGTCTGACACGAACTGCTTAAGAAGTAGCCAGAAAGTGCTTAACATACCTCAAGTAAGAACATCTCTGGCGTCTTATTTCATTTACCACTTCATTTACCTTCCTCGAGAGTTCATTGTCAAATTGCTCCAATATCAACTGCAAGTCAAATCATTTGTCAGCTCTATTAGGAACAAATGATTTCATATGAAGCACACATTGAATTTGTCGGATAGCTAAAAATAATCCTCTTCGAAATGTTCTATATGTGCAATGCAGTGACAAATGCATCAGCTTCAACACAAAGAGATCGCCAATAGACTGACCTGGCTTGGTAAAGCAGCCAAAGAAGACACGCCAAATATTTGTTCGAGGGTGGTAGGGTTTACTATATTTCCTACATAGATTAGACCATCCTCTCCATTTTCCAATAAATAGACTCCATCCTCGCGTACATTTTCACTATTGAGCATAAGAGGACTAGGTATAAGGGAATCATCATCTCCCTGAAAAAAGGGTGTAAAGAATTAACAACTCATCCCTCTCATTAAAGAAGTTAAAATTCATGCAGTGGCTTTAATTATAGTAGCAAAAAAGTTAAGATTGGCTATAATTATTGTAGCAAAAATCTAAGATTGACAACTTGTACCCTTGATGTGAGATCATGGATTGGAATCAATCTAGGAAACACCAACGGAATAGCTAACAAAACAGAAATTGAGGAGATGAGAGACATCCAATAGGAGCGATCATCCAATCGCCCCTCAGTTCGCAAGCCTATGCTTTTAACCAGAGCTGGAAAAGAAAGTAAAATAATTAGTGTTGCACATGAAAGAAACTATGGAATAGCACACTTCATGGAAGTTAACATACCTAAAGTATATAAGGGCAGGAGTTTGAGAGCCTCTGGGAGAATCAACTGCCCAGATGAGGTTACAGATGCACAATATTTACGGTAGGACTGGAGAATATTTGTACATGTATTTGTTACTTCATCCCGAAGATGGCGCACTGGAGCTGTTGGAATGCCATTAGCAGCTGTATAATACACGATGTCAGTCTCTACCAGAACATTTCAAACGCCGAAAACTTAACAAGATTGTTTCATTTAAGGTTATCTTGCTCATAAGGTTTTTTCATTAAGCTGAATAGTTACAAAGATACATGAAAAGGATCACCACTGTTTTACCTTGCTTCAGGAAGCATGCAAATTGTGTTTCCAAATCAGCGTATCGGAAAAGACTACTGAGCATATTTGTGCATGGAAGTGAGAGGTTTATGACTCGTATCCTTCTTTGCCCGTATACAGTAGTGTAGAGAAGTGCACACTGAAAGATACGAGGAATAGCATGTCAGTAACATTTTATAATGATAAAAGTGATGACTGGCGCAACCAATAGAAAATCCATACTTCATGCTAGATGATTCATAATTTCATATCATTAGCATTAGCATACACACAAGTGAGATGGGACAAGTGATATAGTCTTGTAGACAAGGAAAAAGTGCTCAGTTTGAGAAATTCTACCAGTATTTCTAAAAACCAGGCATACAAATCGCATTTTATGATAAACATGAAAAATCCAAGACGGGCACTTGACAAGTTTTACACCAGTAACCACAGTTATCAAAACAGACCTGGATAAAGACGGGCACTTGACTAGATTGTCGTGCGGTTAGCAGACAAAGGATGTGGATTCCAAGAAATACATTCATCAAGATTCAAGAAAGATATGTCAGGATCCTCTTCAGGTTATCATGTTCATTCACTTCACTGTTTATTTTCCTTTAAGCATCCCACAGATGAAGCATTTGCATAAGCATTCACTTCATTCATTAGTTCATTAGTACTTAAGCAGTAGACCTGAGTCTAGGGACTAGTCGGTCGACTAGTCAACAAGTCGCCCCCTTGGCGAGTCAATTCGACTTTACGACTTAATAACATTGGTTACTAGCCATAATACGGCAAACTTTTTGGGATAAAGTGTTACATGCCAATGTTTTTGTGGCTCAAAAATTCTACACCACAACTGTGGCACAATATGGGCACCAGGCTAAGATTTTATAGCATGCCAAGTGTGGCATCAAACCAAATACTAGCCTAAGGTTGCCTAACTGGGTTGTGGCACATTGTGGCAATGAGCCAAACATGCCCTTAATACTCATGTGATGTTGCTCCTTCTCCAATAAGATACAGTATTTCCCAGCCCAAGACTACAATTTTGTTGAGCTGAGGATTTTTCCTGACGGAGCATTCTCAACTATTTATGATCAGACTGTAGTACTTCAGCACTGAGAGGATTAGAAACATATAACAAAATTTAACCATGAAATAAATTGTTTGAAACAAAATTGGGCAGCCAAGCAAGGAAAATAAAAGGAACTTCCAGTCTATTTCATAATTACCTGGAAACCACATTCTGAATTTTCCTGTAACTTGTCATCATGCTTAAAGGTGACCATTACAGTTTTGTCAGAGTCAATCTGCATCATGAAAATTTCTTTTCAGGATAGGTAATGGAGGGAAATATAAAACAGAAAGAGATTCTGTGTAGTGTAAGCATGAAATGCAAGGAAATTTCATTTGAAAGACACAATGACAACAAATTCAGGTCTATCATTAGAATCTAGTCTGACCTCCTGTACTTCAGCAAGAATATAACATGCAACATTATGACAAGCATTGGATTATAGGAGGATTGATACACATATTCAGTAACAGTGCTAATATATGTATTTCTATTGTTTATGTAACCAAATTCATGTCAACAACAAATTCTATAGGCAAAGCTTCAGTTAACAATTACTGCAGAAAATTTTAAAATAAATTTTACTACGCATCAGTCTTAATTACTGACCGATGGAAGATCAATGTCAGTAGGAACACGCTTGCAGAAATTGCCGAAATAGTCCTGAACTTGGAGGCCCTGATGGAAAATAGAGAAGGAAACAAGTCACAATCAAAGTATAACGTAAAGCGCTTAAGAAAAATGTTCTGACATTAAGCCCACCTGACTGCACCTGACACGCATAACAGCCTCAAAACCCTGAGGTCTACTGATATTCCATCTGAGATCGTTGAAGAGCTTGGCCGGATCTGAAAGAGCAGAAAACGGATAGTAGTAGTAAACCTGCAAAGGAAATTACATATTTAAAAGAAAAAACATCAGAAACAATCACCATCGAAATGCGGCTTAAAAGAGTACAGCACTGGAATGCGAAAATAAGGACATAACAAAATATGCAAGCCACTTAGATATGCAATGAAGAATTCAGTGTTTTAGTAAATACAGCAAGTAAGGCCATGTTAGGTTCTTTTGCCCACCTGGGCAATGCCTACAACTCATCTTTGCCAATAAGGATATCTATTTGGTTCCCTATCTTTGCAGGAAATATTGCCTGAGCAAGAAAATTCTTGCCAGTGAACAAGAGCCAAATCCGCTCATCCACAGCCAGATTATCTCTTCCACACAGGTTAGGTTTATTTGCTGCATCTTCGTCAAGTTGGATAGCAAAGTGAGCATGCAAACCTTGCTTATTACATAACATGCCAGAGAATTAGAATATTTAGAAAAACTACTGTTCATTCTCACAGCATATTTCGTCTGTATGATTTCTTGGCAAGACAACCAAATGCTTCCCTCTACATGGCAACGTTGCCCATAGACTAGTTGGCCCTGATGGAAAATAACCCATGGCCCATCTTTTGGCCAGAAGAACTAAACATGCCCTAAATGTTTCAGGTACATCAAAATTTCAAACCAACATACTCATTAAATGACTAGTGCATCACAAAAAAGACAGAAAACTCAGATTAAAACACTAAAGCTTCATGTCAAATTCATTTCAGATAGAAAGATATTATGTTTGCACTTTCTACTAGCATGTAATAAAATCTTAACAGGAAGTATAGAAATTGATAATGCAATCTACAGGCCTATATCTAGCAATGGTCTCTTGTGAAACTACTAATATTTAACATTGTCCGCAAGTAATTGGGAGAAAGCATACCCGGCCACCTGTAGTATTGGGAACAACAGATATCGAAGCTATATCAACATATGCTTGTGTGGTGAGGAACACATCCACACAGACCTGAAAAGGGGATAATATAAATATATAATTATAGAAGAATGTGCCATTACGGCATCGCAACAAAAAAAATCTCAATTCTCAAGCACTTAAGGAGATAAAGTACCATACCTGATACTCAGCAAATTCTAGTGCCATTTCTTTGAGAGTTTTGTCAACAGACTGCAGAAGCTTATGGGGTTCCTGAGAACCGCAAAATTATTACAGTATATTAATTGAGACATTTCCAATACAAGGAACATGCTGTGCTGTTGATGAGACAAATATATGACAGTAGATCTTATTTGTACACTAGTAAACAAATGTAAAATGAGTCTATGAAACAAGTTATACCTTATCACCAGTGGAAACATTTGCTCTACCTTCAGCTTCCCTAGCAGATAAAGAACCAATCCCAAGTGATGGCAGCACTGCCAAAAAATACAACATTGTTAACGAAGCGATCTCTTTTATTTTGTGAGACCAAAAAGAACACTAGAAAATTCCATTAAAGGAAAGAATTTTGAGTAAACACTGCCAGTAACTAAAATGCATGCCAAATACATAACTTGCAAAAACTTACATATGTTCATTTCGGCGCAAACACTATCCAATTTCCATTCACTCAGTAAAATTTTGCAACATTGGGCAACCTAAAGCCAGAAAGAACCAAAATAGAAAAGAACTCCTAGGCTATTTAGGATACCTGCCTGACTATTTTTTAAAAAAGCAGACCAAAATCTCAATTGAGTAAATTTCAAGTGCAGACAGAAACTATTTGAAAAATGAGGTTTGGCTTCTGTAGACCATCTAAACAGGGTGTTTTGAAAACCGGCGGTTACTGCCCAGTAAACTGGAACCAGAACACCTCTAAACTGCACATCATCTACTCAAAAAGGTATATAACAGCTTCTAAGACATGTTTCACACTTCAAATCTTGAAAAAAATGAAATTCATAAATTTGAAAACCCTAAACCAGCCAAAAGCCGACAGATTTCGCCTGGTTACTGTGAACCAGCCTGGTTCCAGTTTTTCTCTGGTTTCCGAGATCTGAAACCCTGCATCTAAACTCCTTATGTGAACTGGCCTGCATCTAAACTCCTTAACATAGGACTGCCATCCCAATCTGGTAGTAAACTAGTAATAACATCCAGATATATTTCCTAAACCAGATTGAGGATATGTCTGATATTTCCTAAACCAGATTGTGGGTATGTTCACCATTACAAATGCAATAGCCATAAATCAAATTCCAACCAAATGAAAATGAAACTCACTATGTCAGCATGTGTCTAAATCATAAGTCTCCAAGCGAACAAAGGGATCAGCTACAAGAGTCTGTGCAAATGCATCTTGAAACTGTCTGACTAGTTACTAGGTATACCTGACTGAAAAACAAGTAGCTTTCCACCAGTAGATTTCATAGCCAGGAAGCCAGCCTACAGAAATAGAATGATCAGAACAAACCGTCCAATCAACCATGTGAATGCTATGATGTAAGACAAATAAAATACCACAGATAAGAGTGCTTACAATAAAAATGATGAAATCAGTGAATACCTAGATAAGACATCATACCAAATAGAAATAATACAAGAAAACCAAAAAAGAAAGATCAAACTAATACCTTCATAGCTGCTCCGAAAGCAGAATCAACAGCCCTGTTATTCTCAAACATGTTTGGGATGCTTTCCAACAGCTGCTCCAGATTCTCACGACACTATAACAAAAAAAAAAGGAGATTCAGAAATGTATTCGAGCACAAATAACCGCAAATTTTATCTGTTTGAATGCAAACCTCAGAAACTGGAAGAATCAGGTCCGTTTGAAGAGGTGTATATACATCTTGCACATCAGGAACGATAAGCATCAAAGGCTGCAAGGGAAAGAAGGTCAAATGGGTGGTTAACATGTTTCAGATTTTTAAAAGGTCAAATATATAATATGATTCATGCAGAACAAAACTGTCAGGAATAATTTAAAAAAGTTTCTAGGTACGCTTGAACTGCATTAAAAAAGAGGCAATAACAGATGACATAAAAGACAAGAAAAAATTAACCATACTATACATTTATATATGTATGTTGTATTGTCTCTTCAAATATCAAGTAGAACATATCCAAAGTCAGATGCTCAAATGGCAAAAAATAACTACTGTCAATTCCAATCAATTTGGTTCCCTGAAAATTATAAAGAAAACAAGGAAGACGAAATTCACATTCCACTAGTCTAATCCAGAAGCTGATGACAAGTTTAAAGAAAACGCAAGCTATAAGTAGATCTCTCATCTGCCAAAGTTCAAAGAACTGTTGTCAAGATTATGTGAAAGAAGATGTGGACAGCTTATGTACACAATACCTGCTGCTGAGCATGTTTAAGACTGTAAAAGTGAATAGCGGAATCAAATGTGGCAATTCCAACCATTGTTCGAGGACCTTCCTACATAAGACAGAAAAAAAAAGATCAGTGACTTCCCAAATCCCAAATCAACTTTAACACGTCTTAGAAATTCATTATGCAAAGGAAACTAATACATCTGGCCACAAATTATAGCCACTTTGGGAAGTGTGTGGTTAAATGTTTTGATCTTTGACCAATAGTATCTTTTTAAATATTTAGATTGTAGCAAGAAAATTATATGAGTACATCGTTATTGAAAAACAGTTTCATAAGGTTATACCTTTATCGCTCCTACAAATATATTGTGGTCAAAGATGGTCTTGGAGACAGCAAAAAGTCAAAAACACCAAGAGTTTTTTTGATGGAGGGAGCGATAAATAAACAACAATAAGTCTGTCAATTACTAATATTATTTGCATTTACTCCAACGTTTATCCAAACTTGCAATTAAATCTGGTTGTCGTACTTCTACCTTGGGAATGAACTCATAATTTTCTTTTATTCAAGTTATGCCAAGAAAAAAAATAATGTTGACAGAATTCCAACTCCACTATAGATCTCCTGATTATATGCTCAACAGTAAATAGAGTAACAATAAATAAAAAAGATCATAGTATCATGCAGCTATTTATCAATATTCAACACTGACTAAACAATCGAAAATCAAAATTAAAGACATTTTGTTTCATACAACTTGAGAAATACAACATTGATAATTCAGGCAATCATAAAAGTGATGCTTACAAATGAAAACATACAAGAAAATACAAAAGGCAGAAATTTTCCTGCACTGAGTGCTTCCATAAGACTGGGATGAGTTTGGTACTGATGGCAGCTAGTTCATTATGATTGCAATTAACCTAAGTTCAGCTAACACCACACTCATACTCAGGGATAGAAATCCCGGCGGTTACCGGCCGGTAACCGCCGGTTACCGGAAATCCCGGCGGTGGCCGGGAAGAAAAAAACCGGCCAAAAAAAACCGGGAAGAGAGCAGCAGCAGCAGCCAGCAGCAGCAGTAGAGCACAAGCGGCGGCGGCGGCGGCAGAGCAGCAGCAGCGGCGGCGGCAGAGCAGCAGTAGCAGCGGCAGAGCAGCAACAGCAGCCGCAGAGCAGCAGCAGCAGCCAGCAGCAGCGGCGGCCAGCAGCAGCAGCAACCAGCAGCAGCGGCGGCGGCCAGCAGCAGCAGCAGCCAGCGCCCAACAGCAGCAGCGGTTTCACCGGTTTTTCACCGGTTTTTCCGGTAACCGACCGGTTACCGGTCTCCTCCCGCACCGCATTCAAAATTCAATTGCCAAAATTCATCCGGGTTTTATCCGGGATTTCCGGTTACCGGGAGGTAACCGGCCGGTTACCGGTACCGCCCGGCGGCTGGGATTTGCCCCGGTACCGGGATTTCTAACCTTGCTCATACTATCGTAATGTGGTTTATATGTTTGGTGGAATAGAGTTACGTAGACACTAGACATTACTTACCGGCAGATCTGAAATAGCCTGGGAAATTGCACTGCAAGCAGCAGCAGTTGCACCAGTTTGTATAGCATTCATGGAGACATCAATAAGGAAGAAATATACAGCAGGCATTGGATCACGAACCTGAAAATTGATTATGATAGCTTATTTAATGGTATATAAACAATAAACTAGAATGCAACAGCAGGGCAGTAGTTGTCTGATGAAAATTATACTTCTTGTGGGCCTACAGCCTACAGGTCCAAGTTTCATTAATATGCCAGCTTTGTCTAAGTGAACTGAATGCGGGCAAGAAAAAATCATTGATAAGATGCAGATTTGCAGAGTATAGAAAATCCAAGTTTTACAGAGGCACTAGTTATGCATACTACAATGCATATATTGCAATGAGTTCACAAATCAGGTAAGCACAATTGCACAAACCAGAAACTCCTTGGTAGCAACAAATTCAACAGTTCCCCTGCATAACTCAGACCTGTCATCAGCGTCACGTCGCCTACCATCAGGCCCTAAATTGCACATGTACTCCCTAGGAGTATCATTGCTAAATCCTGCAGAGTCAGTGTATTGTGTTAATTATACATTAATTTCAATAAATATGACAGGCTTAACGAAATAGAAATATTCTTACTGACAAAATGGATAAGTAAACTAGCAGAAAGAGAACTAACATCTAAAGAATATTTAAAGATGATTGGCTGCATATCAGAGCAAAGCACCTTTCTCTAGGGCAAGAACACATGGGACAATTTTAGAATCATACAATGAGAATTTAATACAAACAAGCTTACCAAATGTTCCAGAGGCAGAGGCAGCTACCGAATATTTAGAAGATTAATGGCCAGTTTGTGATTGCTGTGCTGTGCTATATTACTTTGGAATCTAGTTAGTGACAAGAATATGTACTAATTCCAGTAAGATTTTGCCGTTAAGGCTCCACAAAAGATGATTTACTAAATGCTACATCCAAACGTAGAAAATAAATAAGTGGTTTTGAAAAGCCACTACAATGCCAAACAGAGCCTTACTGCAGTCATAGCTACTAAACAATAAGCTTCTAGAAAGCAAACTAATAAATGAGATTGAAGTGGATGTATCTTGAGCCCTTACCACATAAATTACAGATAAAATGCCTCCCTTGATCAATAAATCTCATAAAAGGATTTATGTATGCTTTGCAACGAGAGCACCGAACAGGTCCCATATCTCCAAAGTCCACAAGCTAAAATATGGGAGAAATGAGTCAAGCACAAAGTAGCAACGAAGAAACTTATCCATCATATTACACTGCTAAAACAATATTACTGATTAAATTAACAAATGATGGAGATTAGATGTACGCTAGCAAATTGTTGGAATGTGCTACTAATAGTTTAATACTGCTCCTGGAAATTAGAATGCAAGTTCAGTGAACATTAAAAGAAACCAGTAACCAGCCCGTAGATTATCTAACCCACAAGCCTGCAACCAAACACTTCTATAGTTATATGCCTCAACAGGAACATCAGATTACAGCCATGACCAAGAATAACGTTGTGCTTCCATATGTTGTTTGTAGGTTGCGGTGTGCTTGTAACTTTGCATATCTCAACGTGATTACAAGTTTAACCACAAATGATAACCATGTTATTAGAATTTATAACTAAGGTATGATCTTAGAATCATGAGGTCAAATGCAAAGTAAAACTTAACGTGCATGACCAATAGTAGCAAACCCTAGTTTTCTTGCTCTTTGTGGCAAGCTGACCAACACTGGATGCATGTACTAGTACCACAATACCGCATGGTACAAATATTGATTAATTACACAGTCAGCCAAAGATGTGACAGGCTGACAGGATTGATCACTTGTATTGGCACACCTAAGCTAAAAAGGGCAATACTACTTTGCAAGTGATGTAGGCAAGCCAGGTTACAGTTGACTGTGAGTTATAAAAATAAATTAGCAAAACATTTTAGGATCAGGCTCATAGCAACACCAAACAGTTGTGATTATTACAATAACAATCAAATAGGCCATCTATGTATGAAATTTGCTGAATATATGTCCAAGTAGAGTGTTTTCTCTAGGTGAAAAAAATGGCATAAAGTACCTGAATAGGTTCCTCAGATGGGTGAGGAAGAGCAAAAGGCTGAACAATCAGAGCTAAAGGCATGCCCGAAGTTGTCAAGAGGTCACCTGTACAAGGTATCTGATAACATGTATATTAGCAGTGATTTATAAAGAAACAAAGTTCCCAGAGTTTCAAGGAAAAAAGAAGATTCAAAGATACCTGACTCACGGTGCACCGCATCACACGGGGGCTACAGTTCCCAGTGTCCTTCACAATAAATTCACTAGACGCAGCCTGTAATCAATAACACTACTTTTACATAAGACAAGAATTGTTTTCCGGCTCCAATTAGAATGATAATAGACACCCATTTACATAAATATAGTTGTAAGACGTACCGGGGGAACGGTTGCTTGGCCACCTTGGCGGGTCTCAAATATGATGACTGATGTTTCGGCCATTGGCCGTGGAATTTGATTAGGATCAATTTTGGATGGGGTTGAGACCTGGGTCCCAGCATGGGGAGAATATGGAATGTTTGGGGTGGTAGGGGGAGGCAACCCTTGGCCTAGTGTGTTTGGTGGCATGGCACCGAGCATGCCCGGCATTCTCATAGGCGGTGGCATAGCACCAGACCCAGCTCCCTACAAATAATTTGATCAAGAGTGTCACAAGGACAGCTTGAAAGGTTCCAAGCATCACAAGAGTAGTGAAATTCAGTTCAGTTCTTGGCTTCTTGCAAACCAAAAAAACCATATGCAGGAAAAAAACTTTTTTAACAAAATATCCTAGACAATATCCATGGTGTCAAAACTTTTATTCTCAAACATGTAATCTAGGTTGAAATTATAACTACAGAACCCATGTTCCATGCAACACTAGAAATTTACGAATTTTCATCAAATGGATCACATGATTGAATTATAAACCACTAGAAGAAAATTTTAGTAAAAAAATCCAGTATCTTTCTTAGATGGCTATATAGGTTCAGTCAATCATCATAAGGTACATACAATCCCATGAAAAATTGCAAAGCGTTAATAATTGGAACATAAAGAGCTAAAATTTTCCTTACGCATACAACACTAAAAAGGCCACTAGAACAGTATGCTTCAACCTTTCCACATGCCACCCTCCCCTCAGAAAAATTTCATCTTTCCAACAGAACCAGACATAACAACTCAAGATAAAGCTTTGGGCACCTGTGACTGCCACAACGGAGGCCCAAACGTCGGTGCATTAGCCCTCGGTGGTCCGATGAACGGTGGCTGCTGTGACACAGGCGCCGGTTGTGCAGCAAAAGGTGGCTGAGTACCCGGCCGTGGACCTGGCCCACCAAACGGCGGAGCTGGCTGTTGCTGAGCCCCAAAACTCGGCGGCATTGCTTGCGATGACGCTATCCCCGTAGCCGAGGAAGGTCCAGAGAACGCCGGCCGCGGGCCAACAAACAGCGGTGGCGCTGGCTGAGACCCCACAGCAGGAGGCCTACCGAACGGCGGAGGCTGGGACACCGCCCCAGGGGGGGCACCGAACGGCGGGGCCTGGGAAACCGCACCGGCAGGACCGCCGAACGGAGGCGTCTGTGACACCGCAGCAGGAGGCCCGCCGAACGGAGGCGGCGACTGGGACACCGCCCCTGGGGGCCCACCAAACGGAGGCGGCGGCTGGCGGACTGCCCCAGGGGGCCCACCGAACGGAGGGGGCTGCGACACCGCAGCCGCGGGAGGCCCACCAAAGGGCGGACCGGACTGCGCGGGGGACGCCGTCTGCGCCCGCACGAACGACAGCGGTGGTGCGGGCGGGCTGCCGGGGAAGGGCCCGGAGGTGGTCTGCGCCGGCGCCGGCGCGCGGATGGCCGACGGCGGGGCCGGCTGCGGCGTGAGCCCGCGTGGCGCGCCGGGGGGCGGGGGCGCGCGGGAGATCTGGAGGTTGGAGAACGCCGACGGAAGGGCGCCCCCCGGGCCCTTGCCCGGCGCGCTAGGGTTTTGCGCGGCGAAAGGCGGTGGTGGCGGCGGCGACGACGACGACGACATGGATCGTGTCGAGATGGGGATCTGGGAAGGAAGGGAAGGTGTCGAGTGTTAGAACATCGAAGGATCGAAGCGTTTCGTCCCGAACTCCCGATCTCGTGCGGGTGGCCTACCACGGGACGAACACCCTCGGTGCACCACGTGACCAAAACTCTCCCTCCAAACCCACCCCACATGTCATTGTAAAGAGCTGTCCCGGTGTTGTCTGTATGGCATGTGGACCAGCTGTTTGGATGGACCCACATGGCGGTCAGTTCCTCGGAGGATTCGCTCCTGTTGGGAGCCTGGACCGGGTGTTTGTGAAGTCCATGACGTGGCGGGAGACTATTGGGTGGGTTGCGTGGAGGACCATGAGAGAGAATTTTTTGCCGATCTGGCCACATGAGGCTTTTTTTTCAGATATGACATGGGCGACATTTATTTGCGTAATTTTCTCTTACAATTACGACAAAATTTTATTGGACAGGATTGTAGTAGCTACTGGGATCTGTTTGTACTATGAAGCCTATGGGAAAAATCAGTGTTGCGTGCAATCAGATAGTTTTTATCATGCTGTGTGTACTAGACACATAGGCGCGACGTCACGCCGTGTCAACCATCGTGTGTACCGAAATAAAAGAGCCGATAATTCGCAGTAAAAGGAAAACGGAGGGGTTTTTTTGTAAAAATTTGAGAGCCTTTTCATAATAAAAGAAGAGCGGAGGGGGGTTTTCGTAATAAATCAGGGCCCTTTTTAAAAGAACCGAGGGCATGTGTGTAATTTTGGAAACCGCGGGGCATTATTAAGGTAAAAAAAGTGTAAGGGTTTTTTCAAAAAATATCCAAAGATCTTTTTGCGAAAACCAGAGACCTAAACATAATTTACAAAACTAGGTCGGGGTGAATCCCCCGAAAATGATATAGGAGTATTTCATAGTTCTTATCATGTTGTGTGAGTCAACAGTTCTAGAATTTGCCTTCTTAGTACTTGCTTGAAATTTTGGCCAAAATAATAGCCCACATTTAAGAGAATTTCGACTTTTTTTTTTCAGAGAAGCAGACTATACACAGGTCATATTATGAAATTAGGCCACTGCTTTTCCTATTTGTTTGACAATTGCTCAACAAAGGAATTTAATACCAACAAAGATCATCTGAGGCCTAATGAATAATGATAGCGTTATAGGCTCCCAGAACTATACTACGATGGAACTATATGCGGAACAACTGTGAGCTGCTGGTAAAGTTTTTTCTTCTATTAGATGATCTTTTTTACTGTCATGTCTGGGATGCACCTCTTGATGAGTTTGATTTAGCATGGAAATATTTCAACCTGTAAACATTAGGCAGCACATACACGTCTATTTGATGGAGCTCCGTGATGTATTGAAGCTCTAGATAGTACAATGAAACCAGCTACGACAAGAATGTCATATGATTAAATGTCATGTCCTCTTCTTCTTTTATGTTGAAAAATTCAGCTGACTTATTAGTTATGGTGTTATGATTTACTACTTTTTAGAACAAGTTTGTCGACACATCTACTGGGCGTGCGTGGCAACGAGGCTGATCACCGTTGATGTCGCGTGTAGATGTTTTAATTAAGTTAAATTTGCTAAGCATGTAGTTGTTTTTTTTTTTTTGCGAAGGAAAGCCATCTCGACTACTGGCCATACCATCTTTGACGTCGGCCTGACAAGCTCCTACTAATCGTGTGTCAAATTTGGCACGACCAAGATTTGAACATCAAAATTGATCGCCTACAATTTAAAGATGTTTTCGTAAGAAAAAGAAAAGTATGATGACAAGAAATTTACCGAAATTTTAGTATCAATCCAAACATATATCAATTCTCATCAACAAGCAACCTAATCTAAAAGAGAGAGAGAAAACTTAGCAACCTTTTGCTTTGAAAAGTGCCGCCCTACATACGAGATGAAATTGTGAGGCTGTTCATCATCTTCTGTGCAAAAAAAATTGGAAGAGTTTAAATGGGTGAATAGTTGAGAAGCAAATGCGATGGATTCTACCTAGGGATCCTTTCCTAAAGATTAACTATGATGGGTCATTTGATCCAATTACAGAATTTGGAGGATGGGGTTTTGTTGTGCGTGACGGCAAGGGTAGTTTCATTCATGCTGGAGCAGGGAAGTTGGAGTTTATGCCTCACGCAATGCTTGTGGAAGCAGTGACATCAAACTTATCACTACCCGATAAAGCTGGTATGTACCATTTTACCATCTAAAACGGTACAAAGCAGCTCTACGTTCTATACAGATGTCGATGCTGATCAATACTAGCCATACCGGCTTGATACCAGTCAATATTGATCATACCGGCTTGATAATACCCTCTATTAAGCTTATTAAACTATGTGTTATAATTTATTCTACTACTGTGTATTTGGAGTAATATGATAAGTGAAATTTGATGTGTATATAATTAAATATATATACTTATAAATATATAATATTATACTAAAATTCGAAATAGTATACCGGTATAGATCAGTATCGAAATATACCATTCGAAGAACCAAACATGTATTACCTCTGAAATGGTATTGACAAGTATACTGGCATGTCTGGAGGCTATCGAGGCAGCGTCCAACTTGGGAATGGAACGTATTATTGTGGAGTTGGATGTCACAAATCTGGTTTCTGGGCTACAAGTACATATTTTGGTTTGATGGATATCGGTATGACGTTGAAAGATGCCAAGTGTTTCTTGATTAGTAATTTCTCAAATGTGTGCGTTGTTTATTGCAAGCATAACTGTAATAAGGTTGCACATGAGCTTGCTAGCTATGGTGCCTTGTCGATGGCATAGGAGCCGGTTTCTTTGCCAGAGCATGCACCAACTTTTGTAATGACTTTGTTGGACAGCAATTTGGCTAGATCAACTGGTTAATGGAGTGATTTATTCCACTAAAAAATCCCACCTAAAATCATAATGGACTACGGTTAAATTACTAAGGAAAAAAAATCAATTTTGAGATCATGCAATGAAGATTATACATCCTAGATTTCTTCCCCCCTCCCTTGTACATTCCATCTCCTCTGCTCCTAATTGTGTGCCAAAAGTTGGCACCACCAAAATTTGATCGACTACAATTTAGCCTAAGTTTTGTTAAGAAAAAAAGTATGATGCTGAGAATTTTGCTGAAATTTTAATACAAATATCTATATATACATATATATATATATATATATATATATATATATATATATATATCCAATATCATCATGACATTTCAGCAATGAAAACTTAACAACCTTTTTCTTTCAAAGAAAATAGCCTAAAATGATCATCACTCAATTTTTATGGGAAAAAGAGTAAATTTTGAGATAACGAGATGAATATTGGACATCATAGATCTTTCCCCTTCTATGTACATTTCACCTCCTCCAACTCATTGTTGTCACTAGCACCCTTGTGGCTCCTCCTGTCCACCACAACTAGCGGCAAAGCCAAAATAAAAATGGAGGGTGGGCTTAAAGAAGTAAACTAAATTGGCACAAACATAGTATTTTACTCTTGTGTAATTCAAATTCATATGTAAATAGATGATAAGCAAATAAAAAATAGAGAAATATAATGAAGATACCTCGGTGATGAAAAACGTATTCCTAAAATATATGAATATACTTCTAGTGGTAGCAATTTGTCATCGATATATGAAAATTAGCAAAATTAATGATAATAAATTATAAGTGATGATGAACATTCAAAATAAATGAAACATACCACGAAGGCACTTGCATGAATCATAAGGCAAATTTGAACTACGAGACAAATTCATTCTACGAGATTTCATGCCTTGGAAATATCTTGTGATTCTATCATATCAATGCTTCTAAATATCTCTCACTCAATGTAGCACACAATCAAATCATTGAGCCACTCATTGGTATAGGATTGAGGAGGCTGACTAGAGGGGGGTAAATAGACAATTTTTAAAAAGTCTTTTTCTTATTAATTTGATATTATTGCTAAATTAAGTTTATAATACGGAAGCGTAAATCAACTTTAGTTTAGCACAAAAGACCTCAATCAATTAGGTTTACCTTAGTGCACCAACAACCTAATTCTATAACAAAGATTTGCAATCATAAAATGACAAGCAATCAATTTAATTATATGAATATAAATTGCTTGAATATAAATTGAGCACAAGAAAATAAACTACAATTGACACACGATGTTTTACCGTGGTATTCAGAGACTTGTCGGTCTGCCTAGTCTACGTTGAGGTAGTCCAAACAAATTGGACCAGCTCCATGAATTAAGGCTTCCACCTCAAATTCACTAGTGGTAGCTCTTTCCCGCTTCGGGTAGATGAACTCCAACCTTCATATTTTGCTGGGTCTTCTCATAGTTCTCGGAGAAGATCACTATACACGATGCCTCTAATGCCATCTAAGAATCGACAAACTCTAAAAGTAATAAGTCAATCCCTTACTTGACTCTCACTATGTGTAACGAATGCATAAACTCAAGTGAATATGAAATCCACTTTTAGATACAACACATGCAATCTAGAGTCTTCTTTCTTGCTCATAAGGTACATCACATGCATAATAGATAGTCAGACCCCCGCACTAGCTCAAGAGTGTGTCAAAGAATGCAGCAAGCCCCCTTCCAACTAGCCACAAGGGGGTACATATACCCCCACATTACAAAAACTAACCGTTGAAAGTGAAACCCTTGAAAAATCAGGATTTTCGGTAGTTCTGCTATAAAAAATTAGAACTATCGCTCCCCTCACAACAGTCAGAAAACTAGCCAATATTAGCAAAATTGGAAGTTCAATTGTTCATATTCTAGTACTTCCGATCATCGAAAGTACCACGCCACACATGCGGAACTATCGCTCTCATGGAGAGGAGAAGACAACCACAAAAGTGTCTTTTTGGAAAAAATGTACCGTAGGATTTTTCAAAACTTTCGAAGTCTGGTAGCACTGCTCACACAGAGCCGGTAGTACCGACTTCTAGAAGTACCGCGCAACACATGTCAGTAGTACCGCAAGTTGATCAGACCGCTCACACAGAGACGATCGAACCACATCTGGTAGTACCACGCAATACATGTCGGTACTTCCGATCTTCGGTAGTACCGCGCAATGCACACTAGTAGTTCTGATTATCCTAACATGTGCATATACTTCAGCAAATTTAGCAAAATATATTTGCAAGTTATAGTATCATACACACAAGGATCAATCATGATTCTCAACAAGTTGCAAAATATATTTGCGCACTTTTGGAATCATGACACAAGGTGTAGGAACATAGACCCTTCACGTTTGCAAAACACTTTCACAAACCTAAATCACATGCTACAAGTATTACATATGTGTTTTAACCATTTGCAAAATATATTTACAATTATAAGCCTCATACCATAAAGAGTAGGAAATATGGACTTCAAATAATTGTGAAATACATTCGCAATGTATAGTCCTATAAAACAAGGATCCAACACATAAGCTTCAACTATTTGTAAAATACATTCGCAAATATAAGCATCATACTATAGAAAGTTAGAGCAAGTGAGATTGAGCTATCAACACATGATAAGATTTAAACTACTAGACACGTCCACTCTTAATAGTACGATAATCTATACTAGCAATCCGGTCTTCCAACCAAACACCAACACCAGTAAAAAACTGGGAATATATCCTTAGCTCTAACTAATTATACATTTGCCTTGAGTAACCTCTTGGAGCTTGATAACACACATCTTTACTTCAAGTCCAGGCCATTGTTTTAATATACATCAACTCAGAATACATTCTTCACTTGATCTCTATCAACACATGACGAGTCTTTACTTAACTTTGATGATCAATTCATGATAATCTCCTCTTGAACATGTATCAACTTATGATGCATCCTTCACTTGATGGCCTTAAACTCATGAAACTATTTTTCCATCCTGTATCTTGACTTGATAAACTTCAAAACATAAAGTCATCCCAAGTAATCATTATTTTTGAAACATAAGCTATTTATCCAACTCATAAAAATGTTAGTCCATAAATCAATTGCCAAAACCTCACCATTAAATTATAATGGAGGGACTAGATTCCACAATTTTCACTTTTTGGTAATTCATGATAATCTCAATAAATAATGAGATAAAACTTAATTTGCGAGTATACACCATGCACACAATACTTGTATACTCTAGGATAAGCTTTCTATGCAATTAACTCATTTGAATACGAGTGTTTGTCTTTGAAATTAATTGTTGTCTAAGCTTATACATTCGGTTGTCATTAATCATCCAACCATTAACATATAATGGAGGAATCATATGACACCCTGATTATGAGTATATATAAATTATACAAGTTATATATACTCAAATGATACATTTCAAAGTAAAGATACTTAATATGTGGAAAGAGAAATATAGATTGATACTAATGAAATCACAAAGCATAGATTGAACTATCCCTAAATGTGTGCATACAAAAATGTATAGTGAAAAACATATGCACATATTTATCTTAAATTTTTAGTGGAGTTTAATATATATTTTGGATCCAAGGAATGCACTAAGGTATAAGAATGTAATGTCGAGTGCACACCTATATAATTTTCACCTCTTCATCCAAAATGAGACTAAGCCATATTATAATCATTCAAATATGTTAGTATCATAATTGCATTTGTTATTTGTTACATCCAAATGAGACTATGCAATATCATAACTAATAAGTATATTTGTCATTATCACCGAAACCAATTTGATGGAGTTTGAACTTACAATTGGCTACCTTGTTGTGTAAATATGTTTTGATAATATTCATTGCTAATAATATTATCTCAACAGATACCATTGCCATCAGAGGGATTAATGTCAATTCGATGAGGCAATATACCAATGAAAAAGTTTTATTTTATTGTTTAAATCATTGTTTGAGTATATTTTAAAATATCACGACACCCATGAAAATTCCTCACTCCCCCTAATATTAAGAATGAAGGTTTGAATCTGACTTCTCAACAAGAACCGGTCAACTACCGTGAAATCATCAGCATAAAATCTCAGCAAGTCGAATAAGTTTATCAACATTGAACTTAGAGAAGAAGTTACTTAGATCAAGACAAGACATACACACCAATAACTCAGAGAAAACTTTATTGAAGCAATAATTCATCTCATTCATAGTTGCACTAAGAGCAGCATTGAAAATGTCAACTTTGTAATAATAACGTTGAGTCACAGTGTGCTTTTAACGTACAGATTTACCCGTAACTCTAGTGGTACCATCCATCTTTGGCACAACCCTCTTTACTTAATCTCTAATTTCATTGGCATAATCTTCTATTAGTATACGATACGCTGGATCAACATCTTTGGCACAATCCTCATTATTTGATCTCTAATTTCGTTGGCATAATCTTTTATTAATATACGATATACCGGATCGGTAATAATTTTATTAGAATTAAATTCTAGTCAAAGCATGTTTGGTTGAATTGTGCTCTCGTCGGTTCAGGGAATACTACTTGAATTGATTGTAAAATAGTTACAAAAAATTTGTTTATTTATTATTACAAATATATAAATAAATTGTAGAATTCATCACCACACAAAATATAACTAGATAGTCTGAAAGTGTAGATTATTGTCTAATTGTCTATGAAGTGTATTAATACAACATCAAGTAATCAACAAATCAACAATAGTAAAAAGTAATAGGTAGAGAAAATAATAAATACAATCCTCACTAGTCACTACCTTAGTAGGTCGGCTAGCTTGGTTGTTGGCATGTTGCCTTGTTGGCTCCCCCTCAAAATCAAATCCTCAACCCCCATTCCCCCTCAATCCCCTTAGTCCTTAGCTTTTTTCCTTCAGGTTGGAAACCTCCAGTTCTCAGCTAGCCCCATTCCTCCAAGTTGCAGACTTGCAGTTCTTGGCTTCCTACTGCCGCCGGTGCTTGGCCAATCGACTGCCGACAGCCTCCTGGCTTCCTTCCCGCTGCGTAGGTCGCAACCCCATCCGGCTGGCCCCCATTGGCTCGAGGCCGCTTCCCCGCGTGCCCATGCTGCCCCAATCCTTGCACCGCTGGCCACAGCTAAAGAGTCGAGACCTTAGTTGCAGCCGGCAGGTGCACACTCTCCTATAATTTTACTTGCATATGGAGACTGGTAGGGGTGGATCTGTTAGGATTTGTTACTAGTTGCTACTTGGGTCTTGTGGTTAGTAGTTGTGGGGTGACTCGACGAGAAAAACCTATCATCTTCTTACATTTCTTCTTCTTCTTCAAGAGTTAGGACTTCCATTCCATGGTCGGTCCGGGGAGGGGGTTGGCTCCGACGGAGGGTAGATTGAAGCCTGGTGAAGCCTTGCATTGGATTTGCCTCTGGCCGACCGTCAGGGGGTTGGGCTCTAACGGAAGGTAGGCTGAAGCCTTATGAAACTCCCATTAGATTTGTCCTTGGCCACAACTAATGTCATGTTGCCAACGACAATATAACTCATAAAACAATACCACATATTTATGCAGGAATTGAGAAAGGTATTTGCTGGAGTCTAAGAATATATCGCTGGAACAACAGAGGGCCTGTTCTTTTTTTGCTTATGGTTTTTAGCTGAAAATTTTAAATTTTGGGTTGTTCGTGATAGAGATTATAGAAAGAGAGATACTTACTTGCGATTTTGGCTGGTACAAATATTAAGTTTTCAATGTGTACTATAATTAATTTATAGACCTCATTTTAAGAAATCACTCTATTTAAAAATTAAATACCGTAATAAAAACTAAGTTGTTTTGAAAAGCTGTAAAGAAAAGTCCAGATTCATTGCGCAAATGCAACTCATTATTCAATTGATTTCTTGAAACTATTTTAGTCTGATCAAACGGTTGCTCACACCTGGAAGGTTCACGCCAAACCTCCTTGGCAAGCGTGCGCTGCACACCTGCATCTTCACCCACGCGCACAAGCACGCACACTTACTCACACTCGCTCACACACCCCCGATTCCTAGATCTGAGCGCCTCTCGCACCCCAATTCCCCATCCGCTCTCGAACCCTAACCCCGCGTCCCAAATGCGCAGGTGAGCACCCCCTCCCCGCACCAAATTCTCGAATCTTTTCGCGATTTTTGCTGATTTCTTGGCGGCTTTTTCTCGGTTGGTTGGTTGGGCGAAACCGCGCAGGGGCCCCGGCGAGGCGTCGCTCCGCCGCCGCCGCGCGCCGGCGCGGCTGTGGGTCGCCGTGGCGGCGCTGGTCGCCGGCACCGTCTGGCTCTGCTCCTCCTCTTTCGGCCTCACCCGCTCCTCCTATAGGGTCCAGGTGCTCTCCCCCTCTCTCCCGTGCTTGCCTACTGGCGTGTAGCTTTGGGTGTGTTGTTTGATCTGCTCGGCATGGTAATGTAAGTAGACGAGACGCTCGTGCTGTTTGCGTGGGCAATTTGGAAGTAATTACCTTCCCGTTAGGGGCACACTAGTTAGAGCTTGGAACTTCGTAATTAATAGGAGCTTGAAACCCTAGGTGCATGCTCTATACCGTATTCAGATAGTTGCTGGGAAGCTCTCCCTGATGGGTCGATCAGAGCTTAACATACCTCATAGAGCAACGCAGACAGGTCATGCTGTGTAACATTGTGCGAAATGGCATTGCTTCTCCAGAAGATGCCATGTGCTCCGCATGACAGATAGTATGCGGGTGAAATGAGTGGGCTTGGTGGTTGTAGTGTAACTGATGCTAAGTACGGCTTGCTTGGATGAGATGGCCAGTGGACTATAGCCTTGGTGCATCGATGATGTTGATGTTGCTAGTTCAAGGACCAAATTTCTGTTTCTCTTGTGTTTCTGGGAGATTAGTTGGTTGTGCACTCGAGCATGCATGTGGGACTGTATGATTAAGTGCAGGGTAGTAACAGAGAAATCTATCGTTTCTCATTCTTTATGTTTTTTAAAGTCTTAAAGATACCTAACTGTTAACAATGATGCTGTTGAGAGTCAATATATTTGTCTGTTGCCATTTAGTGTGATAGTGACCAATTTCTAGCCTGTAACAACATCATTTCCACCAAAGTGTGGTGTATGCCTTTGGAGGCCTTGGATGTGCACAGGACTAGGGAAATGAATTTAACTAAAACATTTGGCAAGCGGTGATAAAAAACCCCAGACCTGAGGCTATTGAGCTCATTGGCATAGAGAGATCCTAAGGAGTATGGACAGGGGATAGCAGCCAAATGGTGATTTCGGGCTTGTGGCCAATCCTTCTCATATCTCATAGAGGTGTTGCAGGTGGAATTATCACTAGAGGTAACCTTGGATTTTGGGATTGATCCTGTACAGGTAAAAAACTGGCAATGTGAAGTAAAAGTTGCAAGCAGATGGAGGGAAGTTAGGTGATGAGGACAGAGGAAGGCTAGCCATCTACTTTGTAGCAAGTGCAACTGTGCAAGTCAGCACCATGTCCAGTTTTGTCTTGTTCATAGGCATATTCGCACAACCTAGGAGGTCTTCTGGTGTGCAAATCATATACCATTTTAAAGGCTATTAAGTCTACTTTATAACGAATCAAATGGTGCATGATTTGGTGTATTCTACACGAAGTTATGGCCGTTTGGGTGCAAACTGTCCAGGATGTCAAGGAACTACACGAAAATAGAAGAATATTAACAAATCCTTGTCCATGATGACCTTTCAGTTGGTGGTTTTCATGAAATACACTTCACGCCGTGAAAATTGAGCATGAAAACCAAGATGTAGTTTGTGACATGACGATGATGTAGCCAATTGTAACTATCTGAGACATTCGCCAACCCATGCACTGGAAACTAACCTACACAACTGCGCTTATAGGCATAGAGGCACATGTTAGGTGCTTGACATATTCCAATCCAGAAACACCTTCGAATGGAGGTAGATAAGGATCTCTCCAAGTACTAATCTAAGTTAACATCACCATCTGGTGGAAGTGTGTCTATTCCATAATTTAATATCAAAGTTGTTCTCAAGTGGAAGGAATACATGGGTATTTATACTAGGAGCACCTTCCTAGCTAGGTGCGAACGCATCCATTCATAGTGTGAACAGACCCTTTCATGATGTCAAAGCAAACTACCAGCTGTAAGGCAATTATGGATAAGATTTTGATAAGATTCTTCAATTTTCGCGCGGCTCCTAAACAGCGTGGACAACTTGCACTCAAATAACCATAACTTATTGTAGAATTCTCTAAATCATATGTCATTTGATCTGTTTGAAAGTACACTTGGTAACCTTTCTAATGGTGTATGATTTGCAAGCTGAAAACCTCCAGAGTTGGCTGATATGCTCATGAACATGACATATGGAACTAAACGTGGTGCTGGCTTGAACTTGATTGATGATGTAAATGGATTGTCGTCTCATGTCCTCATCAGTAGGCCATTTTTGATAGGTTAAGCCATTTTATGGATTGTTTAGTACTGAGGAAATGATGTGTATAATGTTTATATCAACTTATGTCAAGGAGGAAAGGACTAGTGATGGGTTTAAGAGAACTATTTTTGTTTTGAAATTTTCGTTTTTTGTTTGGTATGCATTTCAGATTTCTCATTTTTTATTTCAGATTTGGCTGATAAACTTATTTGTTCTAAATGCATGGATTACATTATTACATCAATAATGTGTATACAATGCTTATTTGAGTTCTCGACCAAATTATTTCTTAGACTGACATCAGTGCTATTACTCAAGGATGTTGATGTAAATAAGTTGTGGAGAACTGCAGATTCAAATGGTTGGAGAGCATCTTCGGCACCACGCTCCTATTGGTCTCGTATGTTTGTCTGCGTGACCTCTCTGGAAGTCAGTAGTCATATGCTTAACAAGTGATGGTAAAGTGTATATGATTAAGTGTAATATCTCTATTTGCAGCCCCACCAACTGAGTCTGAGACTAACGGGTACTTACGTGTCCGGTGCAATGGTGGCTTGAACCAACAACGTAGTGCGGTATGATTAATACAGGAAATTCTCATTCTGTCTCTAAAGCTGCATGTTTTATCATGCAAGCTTTATATTATTCATGGTAACATAATTAAGGAAAATTAAGATTGCTATCATCTTGTTTTTGTAGATATGTAATGCTGTTGTTGCTGCACGAATAATGAATGCTACACTAGTGCTGCCAGAGTTAGACACAAATTCTTTCTGGCGTGATGAGAGGTATCTGTTTTGTCTGAAATGGTCTCTCATACAGGAATTTCATTTTATGTATGACTTTAGGACAAACTGTGTTGTTTGTGAAGTCTGCTGGCTGCTGTCTTGTTAGAAGGTTTTCTCCCCTTTGTTTGCGATATAGAATTAGATTCTCTGCAAAGTTCACCCCAGAAGTTTTTACAACAAACAAAGCTACTTTTACTCCTCCTGTTGATTCAAGCGCATCTCTATTGTGTTCTTCCTACCACAGATTCTATAGTTGGCATTAACTGTCATGTCATGTGGGGCCGGTTGTACCAGGGTTGCCACAGGCAGGAGAAGGTTGTGGCATAGGCTTGGAGAATACCTTGCTTGCAAGTTAGGATTAGTTAGTATAAGATCCTTAAGATCAATTAGTTGGATCCTTAAGATCTTTTCCTTTTAATTAGATAAGATTTTTTAGGCCTTCTCTATTTAAGGGAGAAGAGGATGCATGAATAAGGCAAGCAAGAATTAACAGAAATCTACCTCCCTCTCTTCTGCCGAGCTCTTAGACTGAGGTGAGCTGTCGCCACGGCACCGCCCAAGCCCAGGGGTCCGGGTCCTCGACCTCTGGTCCATCATAGTTATCCCATTCGTTCCCAAGCACGTGTTGAGGCAATGTAATTGGAGATTATTAGCACTCAGTAGCCAGGATACTGAAAAGTAGCACGGTTCCAGTCCTAGAAATCTGCCTATAAATTCATGCATGCAGTGTCACAATATGTTTGGAAAGATTTGCAATGTATTGGGAGGGATTTTCGCAGTTAGTACTCAATTTTATTATTCTGAAAAAGTTAAAATCTAGTTTAGGAATTAGGGACCTTTATATAGTATTTCATGAGAAATCATCACTGCACAACATATGGTTGATAAATGTGAGCTGTAGTTGTAAAAGCTTGTCCTTTTCTAGTCAGACTAAAAGACTAGACTGTTGACAATGGGGGATGTTATCGTGTCATAAAATCTTGTAAGAGCAACATGTGGTACATTTACTTGTAATTGCTTAGAACTCCTAATTGTAGCTATTGCAGTAATGTCATCATGAAGATGTAATTATGACAAGAGTTTTGAGTATTCGAAGTTGTTCTCTTTGTTGCTGCAATCTGATGTTGGACGAGTCCTCTTGTTGACAATTCAGCCGTACCTTTTCCTTTGTCACCTGAAACCAAACTGTTTCTGTTCGTCCTTAATGCTAAGATATACAGTTCTCCTGCTTATTGTCGAGAAAAGATATTGGTTGATTGATTTGCAACTAATAATGATGATTAGGCAATGCAAGTGATTTGCAAGTAGTATGCTGCATTCCTTACAAGATGATTTGTTTGGTTATCATAATGAGGTCCCATGCTCTAGTTTCAGTTCTGCTGCTTCTATAGTTTTGAAATTGCCTTCTTTGTCAACTTGTTTGCGTTGAATGATCTTTGCATGATTGTTGTTGGTTGGTGTTTACTTATTTTTGCATTTATATTTGCTCCCAGTGGTTTTCTAGGCATTTATGATGTTCCCCACTTCATCAAGACATTAAAATATGATGTTCGTATTGTTATGAGCATTCCAGAAATCACTACAAATGGAAAGATCAAGAAGCTGAAAGCCCATCAGGTGAATAAATGAAAAGCTCTGGCTTCGGTTATACTTACGTAATTTTTTTCCTAGAGGTATACTACACGTGAAATAATCTTTGTTCCTAACAGATTCGACCACCTCGAGATGCACCTGTGACTTGGTATACAACAGTTGCATTGGAGAAGATGAAGAAGTATGGGGCTATATATTTAACTCCATTTTCGCACCGCCTGACCGAAGATATCGATGATCCAGAGCTCCAGAGATTGAGATGCAGGGTGAATTATCATGCACTACGATTCAAGCCACATATTATGAAAACAAGCAGTGAGATAGTGAATAAGCTCCGCTCGGAAGGCCATTTCATGTCAATTCATCTTCGGTTTGAGATGGATATGCTTGCATTTGCTGGGTATAGCTCAGTGACTAAACTACTGTGTGTGACTGCATAATTGCTGAATAAATTGCATCCTACTGTTGTTCAAAATTAGAAGTGTCACGTTGGTATTTAATTGACATCATGCATGCTCGCTATGTATCCATCAATGGAGAAGTGCACCCCTGTATTCTTTATTTCATTGCAGGCTTAGGAAAAGTCTTCATAACAGCTAACAAGAGCCAGCTTAGTATCATAGGCTCATAGCATTTATTGATTCATTGTTATCAAATTATTAAGATGTAGTGAATAACCAAACTAAGTCCATTGTCATTATGCATTATGGTCATTTGCAGTCTTTGACTCTAGGAGTTACTGTTTAGTTCATTAATCTTCTCAGTTCGATTGTTGCTATTGTTGATAACCTATACAAGAAGACTTCGTTGTTGCATATCTTCGTTTTACATTGTTGGAAATGCCTCATTTTCAAAAATGAATATTGCAGGTGCATTGATATATTCACACCTCAAGAACAGAAAATTCTGATAAAGTACCGCAAGGAAAATTTTGCAGAAAAGGAACTTGTCTATAGGGAAAGAAGGCTTATTGGAAAGTGCCCTTTAACTCCAGAAGAGGTACCGAAATTTTTCTACATATTTTTTCTGGATATTTCTAAAGTGGTAAAATATCATTTAATTGTGTTTCCAAACTAAAAGTTGGTTGCTTTGAATATATTATTAAATTTAAGCCCAGGCGGGTAACATTTTATCCTGCATAACAATGTTTTTCGGCCTACAGTCTTATCCAAAACTATAACTCAATGTAGTGGTTGACACTGGAAAAGTACCTGAATACAGTTTGCAATAGTTTGGTGTGTTCTGTGCTTCTATTAGAGCTATTTAGTGTATTTACATGTGCCTTGCTCAGACACGCATCCTAGTACATTTTTTAGTGCAGCTCCATGGATACGTTTATACATTTATTTATTTTACATTTCATTTTTTTTACCAGGAATGATCCATTAATTTAATATACAACTGACTTGAACTCTTAATATTTGCTGCATACTTGCTATTCTCTGTACTCATCCTTATGTGTCGGTGGTAGTTCTATATCCTTCCTCTAAAAGCAAGACCAGCATAATCTGTGATCTACGTCATGTTTCTTATTTTTCTTGCTCTTGATTGTTTGGTGTCATTAAGACGCTGTTCTGGTGTACAAGGTTCCTTCAACGTCATATACCATTCTGTACACTTATAAGTAAATGTATCTTTTTGATGGATCAAGATTCAATATAGGTAGCAAAGTTGGAGCATATGTAGCAAAATCTTGTTTCTTTGGTAAAGCTTACAAAATTGTGAAAAGGCAGTGAAAATATATTTCATAGTTTTTTTTACCCGTTGAACAAAAAAATTGCATAGATAACTGAAACAATCTAACGTTCTATTGATGTTGCCTTGCAGGTAGGTATTATCCTTCGTGCTATGGGATTTGACAATAAAACACGCATCTACCTTGCTTCTGGCGAGCTGTTTGGTGGGAAACGCTTCATGAGGCCATTTAAGGCTATGTTTCCACGCCTAGAAAACCACAGCACTGTTGGTCCTGGAAAGCTGGAAGAAAATACCCGAGGGCTCGCGGGTTCGGCAGTTGATTACATGGTCTGTCTCCTATCAGACATTTTTCTGCCCACATATGATGGCCCAAGCAACTTTGCGAACAACCTCATGGGGCACCGCCTATACTATGGTTTCCGGACCACCGTCACTCCAAACCGGAAGGCCCTCGCTCCCATATTCATGGACAGGGAGGAAGGCCGTACCGCTGGCTTCGAGGAGCGAGTGAGGCAGGTCATGTTCAGCACGCATCTTGGCGCCCCCCACAAGCGCATCCACCCAGTGTCTTTCTACACGAACTCATGGCCGGAGTGCTTCTGTCAGACCAATCCCAGGAACCGTGCAGACAAATGCCCGCCAGATAATATATACGAGGTTCTGGAGAGTCAGCTTCAGAGTGAAGATGATGAGGAAGATGTAGAAGAAGTGAAGGCCACTAATCAGACCGACTCAACCAGCCAAACAGAAGAGACGATGGTTTAACTGTGGAAGCTAACTATTGTTGTACGAGAACACGTCGTTGAGTCGTTCGTCGCATAGGTATGGCATTTTCGACGAATGGATGATCTATGGAGTGTTGATGGCTCGAGATCACTACAGGCACAGACGAGATTCTGTTTAACCGGAGCTGTTCAAACTTAAGAAACTTTTGAGGACGGAGATTGGGAGAGCAGTGAACTAGATTTTTGTTTGGTCGGTCAAATAGGGTTTTCGGAGAGAGAGCATACGTGTTCTGTCGATAGTTTCTGTCGACGACATGAGTGGGGGATATAAGGCCTGTTTATATGAGTTTTTGCTTATGGTTTCTATTTAGAGAAATCAGAGGTTAATATAAACATATGATTTTCTAAAGTGGTTTTATCATTATTCTCGCTCGCTCCGGAGATAAGATAGGGGGTTATAGGTGTGTTAGTGAATGGATCTCTTTCTTCACTGTTCATGTTTTTCTTATAAAAGCTATTTTTTTCGGTCACTATTATTTTTATTTTTAATCAAAAGTAATCAGCGGCAGTAAAAGGTAACATAAACAGGCCCGTAGTGTGAACGGTGAGGCGACGATGATTGGATGAAACCTTTATACATGATGTTATAGCTGAATGTTTAACTCCGATGATACCGGAGTAGCTTTTTTTCCCACCGTTGGTGCACAAATTCATTTGTTGCCTTCCTAATGTGTTTTGGAGTGGCTATTTTTCCGGGTGGGTTTGTGCGCTCCTGGGACATGATGATCGGTTTGGATCGAATGTTCAAGTTTCAACGGAATGTAACAATCTCAGCTTGGCTTGGCGTCTTAAAAAAAAAACACAGCGTGGCTTGGCTGAGTTGTGTATTGCGACATGCCTCATCCAGATTGCTTTGCGAAAAACTTGTATGTTTTTGGCTGACTTCTGACTTCATCCCCTCTCTCTCTCTTTGATATTCAATTATTACGTATGTTTATAGTTAAAACTATCTATGATATATTAAATATATGGTTTGAAAATAATATGTGATATTCTTATATTATTACTGATCTATAAACTTAAACGACTCACAAAATTATCTATAATAACATTTTTAAACCGTCTATGCTAATTTTTTTTTCAGTAGTGTTTGATGATGGAGACATGATCAAAGTCCCAAGGACTTGTGTCTGGGTAAACAGGGATCAGGGGGCGTTCGGAATAGCAATAGCTTTTAGCTTTTGCTGAAATTTTCACTGTAGCTGACTGATTTTTTACTGTAATTGAGTGACATATTAGGCATAATTAAATTGAAAAAAATGTAAAAATAAAAACGATATGCTAATCTAGACTGGACAATGTAAAGGAACACAAGAAAAAAAACAAAAAAAAATTTCACTACAAGACAAAATTACTACAGTAATAAAAAACGTTGCTACAGTAACTCCATCGCTAAACAGTGAAATAAAATAAAATAAAAGTGAAGTTGAGCGGAGGCCTGACAGACCCGATACCTCGGATAGGATTGGACCTAATCCCTACGGGATACTAGGGTAGACTGGTAGATGTTTTCACATCCTCTAGTTTCCAAATAGTAGTTTAACAAACAACAAGTATACTTTTGCTCGTGTCCTAACTCCTCTATACAGAAAGCAACACATCCAACAGCACCGTTTTTAAAATGCAAGCACAACGATTCCTTTTCCGCAGAGCCAAGTTGGTGTTTTTGATGCAAGACAAAACAAGAAGCGCTATCCAGATTCCAGGGCCCCAATGCCTTCACAATCTCATCTACAACCACATCTCCGGCCACACCCAAATGGGCAAGCAAAACACAGCACAAGAAAACATCTAGGAACATCGGTCTGTTCAAGCTACCACCTACGTTGCTGCTTTGTAATGTGACCGGACGAATACCACATGGACAAGATGAGGTATGTAGGCAAGAGGTCAAACCACTAGCTTGCTACGGTTCCTCTCAACCGGTTAGCGATGTGGAGGAGGTGATCGATGTTAGTTGGTGGGTAGTGTTGCAGCAGCTGGATATTGGCGGTGAAGTCTCCAACCAGGAGACATCTCCGGACTAGGATGAGCATGGCACAGCATATCCTCAGCAAGGTGTCCTGCACAAAGAGGTGAAGTATTAGTCACGGAAGTTCTGTAAGGAGAATGACTGCAAATTTAGTTTGGAGGTTTAGTCATGAGGTTACATACCCGAGGACCTTCTGGGTCGCCTAAGATAGCATCCCAGATGTGAATACATTCATTGAAGCTGTACTCCATGGTCAACAGTAATGTGATCCATCTAAATGCGTAATATTCTGGGTATACCTGTATTTTCAAGATTCAATTATCGATATTAACAAAGATGGTGGGGTAACATTAGAGCAAATTGGCATTAACTCCACATTTACATTTGGAGAATGACAACAAAATATCAGATATTATATATAGGAAAAAAATGTATTTTTACCCCCTCAATATCAGATATTATATATAGGAAAAAAATGTATTTTTACCCCCTCAACTTATGGGCCGAATCCGAAAAACCGTTCGCTTTACACCCCTGAACTGTCAAGCCACATTATTGGTTTTGTCTTTCATGGTTTCCAAGTGGCATCTAAATCAACAGGAACAAATAAAAGGAGTAAATCACATGGGCCCATAGGTCTCACATGTCAACCCCATCTCTTTCTTCATCTTATTTCGTCTCTCTTGTGATCTGTCCTCTCCAGTCTCCATTCTCTGAAGCCTAGAGCACTCCGCTAGGGACGAACACGACGACATCTCCGGCCGCGATTTTGGTGATGGGGACCGCCTCAGCTTGCTCCCCGACGACGTCCTCCTCATCCTCCTCCACCTCCGCTGCAGCCCAAACCAACCTTGTCTCCCGTCGATGGAGGAAGCTCTGGGTCAACATCTCGGAGCTCTCATGCCTCCTCCCCGTCGCCAACTTCGACCATGCCCATGCCACTAGTCAACGCCTACGCCTCGCCAGTCCTCCTCTGCCAGTCTGCCTCCACACAATTCCACAGGGCGCCGTCCCCGACGCCACAGCCACCTTCCACCACCTCGCGACCGACCGCACCGCCTTGATCTCCGACAACACGACGCCCTTGACATACATTTGAGCAAACTCTGATTGATCAGTGTGTCTGCTTAATCCATTCATGCCTGGATCCTGAAACCTCTCCGTCCCTAGATGAAATGTCCGTGTTCTTGAGTGACTTCAAGCACTAAATCTAACATCTGCAAAGAAGCTAATGGATCGTGATGAGAACCTGCCATCCGTGCTCTTGATCGCATGCAGTTTCATCTTCAATTGCAATGTTACTTTAATTGTGAAGATTCTGAATCATCACCTCCAGATCAAGCTCTCCTCCTTCCCCAAGTCCGGCCACCATGCCCTTGCTTTGATCTCACTGCTCGGTGAGCTCCTTCCAAAACTGTTCGCGTCACTTTGTGTTTCCAAACCTCCTCTCATTCTCCTAAGTTAATTTTATTTTCATGTAGCCGTTTGCCGGAATGGACTCCATCTATCACCTTTGTCTGAGTGTCGTTGTCACCAAATTCATCCTCTCCGGTGAGCCCCTACCGCCATCAAACACACTATCGTCTTCCTCTCGTTATGTTCTACACCATGCTCATGTCTCCCTCGCTGTAACTTCTACGGAGCACCACCACCATCATCCGTCTTCGCCTTGGCCACCACCCAACATCACCTGTGTCACCGCCATGCTTCCCTGCCCACGATGCCACTGCCTATCCCTTCTCTACGATCTGGCCGACCCATTTTGGTCCTTGACTGAGCCGACCACGTCGCCCAGAGTCACCATCCTCACCAACGAGGACATGACTGTGCCACATCAGCCTAAAACCAGGTTGTATTGGGCTGGGGGGGGGGGGGGGAAAGCGAACGGTTTCATAGTTGAGGGTGTAAATCGGACTCGGGGCATAAGTTCAGAGACCAAAGAGGACTTCTTTATATATATTATGCACCAAAAACTTTTGGTGTGCTGCGTTGCGATACATTTAACAAGAGCTGTAGCCACCAGTTGCTAAATACCGGTGTCTTGTAAAGGTAGCTACAAAACATGCTAAAACCTAAACAGAACTGTATGAAGGAAAATAGAGCCACTTTTATCTATGAGAAATAATAGACCTTGTCAAATGTATTGCCAGTAAAAATACTTGCATCGTTTAAGGTACCAAGTAGCAGTAAATAAGATGTGATGTCATGGCAGTGACTCATTAGACATCCATATTCAGTTGACGAAAACTAATATAGCATAAGTTTCTCAGTGCAGTTGCAAGTGCAACTTTCTCAGCATGGTACACAAGATTTTTCCAGCAATGTTGTATTATTTGCCACCAGAAAGCTAGCATTTAATATTGCCTACCTTCGTAGTGACCTCCATATGACGCCATAGCTCTTCATCATGTCTCTTCAAGAGTTGAGACAACTTCGAAAGTGTAGACCGAATACCCACACGGCTGTTGTCAAGATGCTTGCAATAATTGTCTTTAAAACCACTGAGCAATTCAACAAAGCAAAAGAAAGTGTCTGCTTCAGCTGAGGCCTGCATTTCCAATAATGAATATTTCAGCTAATGAACACCATCTGAAACCATTAATCAAATGGAACAGTTATGAAGTAAAATTGACAGAAATGAATGATTTATCTAATATTATGGTCTCAACATCTGTTGCCAAAGGATGTACACGGTTAAATCATTAATTTGTCTCTGTAACATTTCTTTAGTCTAGTCGCCAAAATACCCTCAACAAATCTCTTGTCATTTCTACTGCTTTACAAGCCAAAGAGAAACGTTGAGAGCAAGCGAGATAGATATTTGACTTCTGATTTCCCACCCCGAAGATACTAGTGTTGTCCTTATGATAGATAGACACCTCCATTTGCCCACATTCAATTTAACAGCTTCAATTTAAATCTCGGAAAAACGCGATAAACAGCGGAAGAAGAACCCTACTGAGTTTCTTGGGTCAGGGTCATTCTTGAATACATAAAAGAGAGGTGCCAAAACTTCATTCATCCCTTGCACGTAAATTATGCTAGGGTTTAATTTTGAGAAGATAATGAGAATATGCCTTAGAAATTCCTGAAAGGAGTTCAAATGATTAGTTCAAACGACATGTTTGTACATTAGATAATAGTAAGAACATTGTAAATGCTGAATGGAAACCTGGTTAGATTTGGTAGAGAAAAACGGCATTTCTGGATGTGTTCGCTTTACATCTCGGTCTATCTGTTCAAGGATCTCTGATTCCTGGAATTACATATGCATTTGTCAGAAGAATTATACAAAAAATAACAATAGAACTCATGAGAGTTCAAGTGATCACAGAATAACCATGTTTTGTAATTCACATTTTGGCAACAAAACTGTTGGGTGGACATCAAATGTACAGGGCTACATGCAACAAAACAACCTCGAGTAGATTATAAACATTTGCAATCAATTCATTACGTAAATAAGAACCAAACTTTTTTTAACACCCCATTTTGGGAAGCTCAAAAAGTGTTTGAATAAAATTCAAATTTGATTTCAAATCAAAGTCCAAAACTCAAAATTCAACTGATTTTCAAAAATTTTCAAAGCCCAAAACCTTGCTTGGGTTTGGCCCAGCCTGTTCCTCTCCTTGGCCCACCTAGCCTCTAGCCCAGCCCATGTGGCCCATGTTACCCTCCCCCTACGTCGTGCACGCCCAGCCTGCGCCGCGCCGCGTGCCCGACAACGCCGCCTCCCGCTCTTGTGCCGCAACAGTGCGCCACCTCCCATCCCTGTGCACCCTCGTGCTAGCCTCATGCTATGCCGACCTCGCCATGCCTAGACCTCCCTCTCCTTCCTCCTCTCCGTGCCACACCGCGTTCGCGTCTGCTGCTCCCACACCGTGTTTGTGCCGCGTGCCCAAAATGGTCGCACTCGACTATTGTGTCCTCCCTCCATGCATTTACTCCCGCACCGCACACTGGCTCCGCCTCCTCGCCCTGTGCCCGTGCCGTGCACCGAGCGCCGTCGCCCTCGTCTTTTGCCCGCCACAAACGGCTCTCCAACGACTACCTTCTTCCCCCTTGGCTATAAAGCCATAGATCTCCACCCGCCCTCAATTGCATCCCCATCGCCTCCCTTGCCACCGAGAGCCTTCGCTGCTCTTTCTTCTTCGGCTCTGATCGCCCGAGTCGCCTCTAATGCCATTGTCGATTCGTCGCCCCACCAACCAATTTTCCGTGCCTGGAGCATCGTGTGGGAGTCCCGAAGACATCTTGAGCAACGCCAACCACCCCCTCCCCCTCCGGTAGGCCGCCTGCGTCGACCTCACCACCAGCTTGCTCCACACTTCTCTGAACTCCGCCTTCACCACCAGTGAGTTCCCCTCCGACCCATGGTGCTCCCCTAGCGTTTAATTTAGTTTTAGTACCACTGGCTGCTGTGGTGCCATGTACCCGAGACTCGCAACCGGACGTCTTGTGCACCGAATTGAGCCTCGTCACCTTGTCTCTAGGTGCGGTTTGACGTGGGTGACCCAATTTAGCCCTCCTCGCCGGCCACCGTGGCCCCTCTCACCGGCGACGAGTCGAGCTCCCCATGGCGGGAGAAGCCATTGTAGCGAGTAGGTTAAGTTGAAATCATGTGGTTAATTAGTTTAATGACCGCGCTTAAGTTCTGTTAATCCTCCGCACAATTAGTCGTTGATGTGCAGGCCCCACTTATTAAGCCTTTGACCCTATGACATGTGGGCCCTTGTCCGTTTAAAATCCTTTTAAAACTGGTTTTATGTGTAAGAGCCACTGACAAGTGGACCCATTTCACTATGCCAAATAGTGATTGGTTCCACCTGTCAGCCCCTCAAACCTTTTTTACTTTAAGAAAATAATTCAAAATTAATTAAAACCCAAGGGTCCCCCTTGTCAGTCTCTATAACCTTTTCCAATTAAGAAATATTTCAAGAAAGAAAATTAATTTCAGCGGACCCTACCTGTCAGTGAGAGTACTCTCCACTCTGTTTATTTTTGGATTTAATTCTAATTTAAACTTTAGAAAGCACGTTCTCACTCATTTTAACTCCAAGTTTAAGGAAACTTATTTCTAAATTCAAGACATATCTAATGGCAGTGGAATCACTCAACTTAGAGTTCATTTGAATTTATTTGTTTTGCTAATGTGTTTATTTGTTTTTTCATTGCGATCACCCAAGTAGAGTACGAGGACATAAAAAAGCCGTAGTTCGAGCCAAATCAAGATTTTCAAGACCAACCTACTTGTGAGCCAAGCGAGTCAATGATTTGATCAGATTGAACCTACAATTTATGTAATTTTATATTCGTTTAGATTTTTAAATTGCATGCTATTATTTGTTATGCAAATACTTGTTCAATTTAAGGTTATAGATACATGCCCATTTAATGTATTATTATTACGCCATCGTTTGGACACTTGAATCATATAATTCTTGTCACTCCAAAAACTTAATAGTAACCATCTTAGCTATAAGTTGTACTTAAGCATAATGGTTAGTCTTGCTTAAGTACCCGGGGCATTAAATTGCCCTCTTGTCATCTTTTAATCATAAAACTAGTTTTTGGCAGTCATTGGAGGGAAATGACTAGTATGTTGGGTCAACTTAGTTTTATGCTTATCAAAACCCTAAAACTTGTTACTTATGTGGACAGATGGTAAGAAGGTTTGTGCGGATGTAATACAAGAATTTGTGGTTTGTGGTTGCGCTGCCCAGGTAACTCTTAAGGACTTAATCCTGTTATGACCTTCCAATGTAAAACAATACAACCACAAACCTATAATGGGTACGACATGGCTAACTAATTTGCATCCACCAATGCAGGTTGCACCACTGGATTGACCTACGGGTCGTGTCACTAGTTTTAAGCCTCCGTGGACACAAGTCGTGTTGCTGGATTTAAGCCGTCGTGTGACATAAGAGGGGATCTTGGTGTGGTGGATGTAATAACACTAAGATGAATCCTTAGCAGGTGTAACTTACACTGGGCGATACATTATAAAGACTTTGTGGTGATCTTTTTGATTCACATGTCCAACGAAATATGTGAAACATAACAAATTGATTATCTCTTATAGGTAAAGTGTATAATCTCTGCAAAATGTAAATTGTTCGAATAACGGTACCCACAATCAAGGGTGGGCATGTAAATACTTAGTATCTATTTCAAAAACTTTGAGTAGGATGAAAACTTGTTGGGCAGATTTAACCATGATTTTTGGATTCCCTTAGATGAATGTAACACAGTGATGATAATGCGTGAATGTAACCCTCGTATCAAAAACTAGCATATGGTGGATGAAACGTGCACCGTTATAAATATTGCACACTTTTACTCTCTTTAATAAAAACTTGGTTTAGTTAAAATGCTATGTCTTAGGAAATTTCTACTTACTGGTAATTTTAATCAATGCCTTTAGTAAATAAAAGAACTTGAGCCTACTTTTGTTAAACTTTGCATGTGTATTAGTGCATTCTGTGTCTTAGCTCGCGAAGCACGGTTGTTTGTGCTCACCCTCGCTCATTAAATCCCTCAGAACCTGTGGACCAAGGACATTACGTATACTACGATGCCCCACGAGCTGATGGAGAAGTTGAGGAGATTAGAATAGTCTCTAGTAGTCTATGTTTTACCCCAATCATGCTGAATAAGTTGGTGTTTGCGTGCACCAATATTATCCAAGTTCCTGACTAATATTAATCGCACACATTCTACTGCAGTCGCTTGCCTATCGCGAGATGTATCCTCCCCTTTTGCTTTCGCTTCTGCTTCCACTTTATGCAACGTATCCATTTGGCTTGATCGGCTCTATTGTAAACTTGACCCAATTCGGTCTATTTAAACTCTGATTTGCAATATTAATGAATGGTATGGTTTACGTCATGTATGAAATGATTTAATGATGTATCTGTGAGCACTATCTACTGATCCAGGGAATAGTGCAGTGGTTTCACATATGATTCTGGATTGGCTAAATCCGGATCCGACACTTGTTGTACTTTCCTCTCACTTTGCATGATGCTTCTTTTTACAAGAGCACATAAGCAAAAATGGGTTCAGTTAAAAACATGCAACTCCAATGCTAGACACCAGATGCAGTGTGGAGGTTTAACCCAGATTGAAGGAAATCACCCAAGTGAAAAGTGTAAGACCAAACTGGTAAACCTAATGGGACCTTTGGCTGTTTTCAAGTTCAACACCTTTGCCCCAAATAACAAATTTAACTAGGGGTGAGTTCTTTTTCCACTTATGTTTAGACTTTGGCTTTTATTTTTACAATAACTAGCTTTTAAATGGTGTATGTTTTCAAGACAGGGTCTACGGAAATATTATAGTAGACACTGTACCGAGTACAAATATACCAGCCAAAATCGCATGCGACTATTTCCCTCTACATACTGTCTCTCGCATACAGCCATAATTCAAAAATTATAAGCTAAAAGCCACATCCCAAAAGAACCTATCCCAGAATGGAAGCACGGCTTCTAGTGAAAAATGGGATAGAAATAAACAGCTTAAGATTCCTTTTACAGATTATAAATTTATAAGATATATTATGAGAACACACAAACTCACAAAGGCAAACAGCAAACGAACTAAAACTATAATCAGGAAGACTTTCTCACAAGTCAACATATTGGTGATATTTCGGCTGATTAAGCGCAATCCCAGCCCTAATGGGACTTTGAGGTATAAGAGTTAATCAACCGGTTACCACTGCCCACTGGTTTTCCCAACCATGCATATTAACTCTAGTTTTGGTCTACATAGCACATGTCTTGCAGTATTATTCAATGATAATATGCAGTACCTGGAAGTATTGGTTCCACAAGCTAGATTTACCGAAGCTCAAAGGGTGCTCTTCATTAGTAACTTCCAGTCTCGGGAGCGCGCCAATCCTCTCAGCATTTAATTCTTTCTTTCTTGACAGCTTTGATTCCTCAATTCTTCGTATTTTTTCCGACTGGCCACAGAAGACATCATGAGCACATTCATACATAACCAATAAAGTGGCCTAAAAAAGGGAATCTGGAATACTGTCATGGCTCTAAATAGCAATTCTTAAGAAAACTCCAAATAACAATAATAAGGCTGGAAAGAATTAATTAAGTTTGTGGGAATATCTATGTAATTTAGAAAATTCACTTTTGTTGTATCTGACATCTATGGTGAAAGTTACAAATCTGTAGCATCATCATTGCAGCAATCAGCTACTAATTTTACCATTTTTGGGGTAGTTTTGTCGTTTTATACTTGCAGGCAAACAACTACACAACTATCCTTACTCAGTCAACAAGAAAGTATGATTTTTTAAGAGCTCTAGATAGTGTCCTCATAACATACTCCCTCCATTCTTTTCTAGATGTTGTTTTAGCTCATTGCACAGAGAATAATGTACTACCTAATGCTGATGTTGTGACATATTTACCCCTGTTAAGTGTTAACTGCAGTCTTGCCCCCTAATTAATGTCACCTGAAATTACTCCACAGTATCCAATCTCAATGCCAACCACCTGTCCCAATAAGCCATCGACGCCGTGCTCAACACCTGCCCTGTGCTCCGTGACGCACCTGGCCGAGCTCATCATCGGCCCTGTGCTTACCAGAGTGTGGAGTCATCGTGCTCACCACAGCAAGGAGGAAGGCTACCATGGCTACAGTGCATCCATGCAGGGCTGCAGGAAACTTGATACTACCCATCCAAATAATTCCATGGAACCATCTTTCACCATTCAAATCAAGCACTTGATTCGTCTTGTCACCTTTCTGCTCACTCTTTCTTGGTTTGAGTTCTTTGCTTTAACTCATTGTTGCCGTGAGAGCAAAAGCTAAATGCAAGGACATGCAGTATGTAGTACTAGTACTAGTTTGTAGAAAATGGTGGAGAATATTAATATTAACATGGAGGCAAATCTAAATTAAATGATTTTGAAAGCATGCAAATGCATTGCAAATAGAGTGATGATATTTCTGCCAACCAGCTTTTAATAGGGGTGCCTTGGGGAAAAACTACCTAAAAAACCCAAAATGACATATATTTGATAACAAAATCAACCTCCTAAAACAACATCTAAAAGAGAATGGAGGGAGTAGTTCTGTCCCTAAGCTTTCCCTAAGTGTAGTTGTTCCCTTCTTTTGGTAGAATTCATACTAACTTGTATCAACGATGTAACTTGGACTAACATATCCTCAAAATTAATAATTGCGATGGGCAATCATAACTTACAGGGTTTAGAAGAAACTCATCTTTATATGTACTATACTGGCTCCGCTTCTTTTGTAATTCGTGAGGCCATAAAGCATGTTCAGTTGGCAAATATCCCAACAGAAGCTGCACACTATAAAGATAATCAAATAAATTTCTTGTGTACAGAAGTAGCTGGATAACAAATTGATTTTTAAAATTATTGAAAGACTATCAAGTATCAACAGATCCTAATTACATGCTTAACCATGACCTATCAACCGTAAAGTGACCATTTTGCACAATAACTGGAAATTTATATTGATACAGAATGGGAAAGTGGGGTCAGTGCTAGCTGCTAGGCTTATCAGCTACCAGCTTTAGAACAGCAAATTGAGTAATTTCCGTTGCACACGGACGGTTTGCATTTCGTCAACTTCCATTTCCATGCCCGACATTTTACCTTTAAATTACGGACTTTAAAGCAGGGCAAACCCTTGTACACTAATGCCTAGTATCCCATGAACACATACACTCACAATATCATGGTTACTTCCCCAATTGTAAGTCATCTCTGGTCCCTAAATTTCCATTCCAAACCCTGCAAAACCCCCCTAAAACAAGCAACTGCATACACCAACAACAACATGCTAACATAGTAATCATTCCTCCATTTCTTACCCTCCACATAAATTGCCTCATTAAACCCTCCAAAATCCTCAAAAAGAAACAACTCCAAACAAACAAAATTTCGAGCACCGAAAAATGAACGCGGCAGCAGAAAGAGAAGAGAAGGCGAGTGGGGACCTTCCAGACGAGGGGTCGGACGCCGGCGCCGCCGTCCGGCACGCCGAGGCAGGCGAGCCTCCGCAGCTCCCCCATGTTCACCACCTTCTTCGACAGCTGCACCCGCGCGTGCGCACACACAAAGCCAAACGATCAAAACCCTAAATACCAACCCAAACCAAACCCTACGGAAACAGAATCGCCGAAAACCAGAACCCTCACGCACCGCAGCCTTGAAGTCGGCGAGCAGGTGCGCCCGGAGGGCCGCCCCGGCACCGTCCTCATTCTCCACCCCTCCAGCCCCACCCCTGGAGGAGCCCACCGCCTGCTCGTACGACGGCGGCGGGACAGGAGGCGGCGGCTTGGGAGGCGGGGGCGGGGAGAGGTCCGAGCCGAAGGGGTCGGGCGGGGCCTGCGCCGGCAGTGGGGACGACCACAGCGGGCTGTTGAGCCACTCCGGCACAGCCCTCGACGCCTTCTTCCGCATCGCTTCTCGAAGAATCTAGAAGCCGCGCCGCGAGACGAGAGAGGGGTTGGGCACTTGGGCTCGTGTGGGGTAGCAGCGATGGACGGCGGCCTCGTGACGTGGGATGGAAGGCTAGAGAAGAAGAGAAGCCGCTGATCTGGAACTGCAAAGAGAGCACTCTCGGGACCCAGGTGTCAGTGTGCCAGGGACTAGCTGCTACATATTGCCAAGGGAGAGAGTGGATGTGTCTTTTGGTCTGCAGCTTATCTATTATCTGTATTTTTAATATAGTAATAAATAATATAAATACATAGTAGTAAACGATAAAGATGATGGTACAGATAATTAATACAGTTTTATGTTTAAAAAGCTGTTTGAAAAATCTGCTTTAATAGATCACCCTATTTGATATTTAGCTTTTTGATTCCTAGAGAAGTGGAAAGATAAAAAAAATGTCCAATATCATGATTTCACCACCATCATCCATACGCATTTGAGAAGAATGGAGAACTGATTATTATTTGTTTTGCATCTTTAAGGAGATCAAGGGAGTGTTTACAATAACGATGGCTTATGTTTTTTTACTGTAACTAATTTATTTTTTATTATAATTGGTTTATCTGATATAATTAAATTTAAAAATTTTAAAAAATAAAAAACATATTAACACATCATGAACAAAGTCCTGCAGGGAAATTGCGTGGCCGGGAGCATCCCTAGAGGCTGCCTGGACAGCGTTTGGTTGGAAGCATGAGGTGCTCAACTAGTGCCTGGCCTGGACATGACAACTAGGAATAGCTGCCTGGCTCCGGCAACCAAAATCGAGCGCCTGGTCCAGGCATGCAGCTCCATGTTGAGACGATCGTGCATCATTCTTAACGCTAAGCCTTGTTAATTGAAAATCTTGTTTCTTCCTCTATCTCTCTCTCTCTAATTGGATATGTGTGGTTTTTCAATTAAAAAACCTTGTTAAAAACATTTAATACAATGCCATCTTCGCTTTGAGGGCAAAAAGACCGCACGACAATCTAAGAAAATAATCTTAGAAATTATATCATTAATCAAGTTATATGATAAATAAAATCATATTTCAACAATAAAATAGTAGAGTTGTATAATAAAGATAATTTTCCTGCTACACCCAACCAAACGAGCCGGCAGTATAAACCCTGCCAAAAAGTAGCCTTCACGAGTTAACAGACAGGTAGGGCCTTCGCCTCGGAGGGAGGCTGAAATGAATCCAAAAGCTGCTTTCGTTTTAGCGATGGCTTCTGGTTGAAATTTCACTGTAACTAGTTTTTTTTACTATAACTGATTTGACTTTTTGGGTATAATTAAATTTTAAAAAATGTAAAAATAGAAAAAAAAAATATATGTTAGCCCGTTACGGACAATACAAAGGAACACGGGAAAAAAAAAGAAAAATACAAAAAAAGCCTAAAAAATCTTTAAAATTTCAGAAAAAGACGAATTTACTAAATAGTGAAAAAAAGCTGAAACTGAAAAAAAGCTGAAATGAGTGGGGAAATTTGTGTCTGTCTGTAGATGGAGTGTTGCCAGAACTGTGTTTTATAACCTGGGTAAACGGCTGGTGCATCTAATGGCTAAACTTGACGAATCTTTCTAGCAGTCTTGGAGAATCTTTCGTGTGAGGGGCACTCGTTTTAGCGATGGCTTTTGGCTGAAATTTCACTGTAGCTGGCTTTTTTTACTGTAGCTAATTTGACTTTTTAAGCATAATTAATTTTTAAAAAATAAAAAATAGAAAAAACATGTTAACCCATTAGGGACAATACAAAGGAACACAGAAAAAAAAGAAAATACAAAAAAACCTAAAATATCTAAAAAAATTCAGAAAAAGACAAAATAATGAATAATGAAAAAAAAGAAATAAAAAAAATCGAAACGAACGGGACCTAATCGACGTTTGTCATGTGCAACGGTACTGCTCACGCGGTGTAGGAGCAGTACCATGGCCGGATTGCCCCGTGGCAAGGGGCTAGCTGTGGGGGCGGCATAAGAACAGCTAGTTTCAGTTGCATATCACAACGAATTCGAAGAACCGCCATAAAAAAAAACAACCTTTGCCCAAAAGGATAATCCTACAACCCCGTATGTCCGCCGGATTTGGAGAAGGCATTTTTTTTTCCTGTCAAAGTTATTTTGAAATGCCAATTAGCTTCAAAAGGTAAATGTTAGTTTCGCATTAGCCCATCCTAATCCATCCTCGATATAAGGACGTTGTAAGAACTGAAGTCAAACAAGACCAGCAAAGTAGTCACTCTCTAGCTGGAAAGTTTTCTCAGTCTACGCCCCCACCCTAATCTCCTCCAAGCTGTACTATCCGGCCTTCCTCTATATTATAGGTATATTCTTATATATTTCGGTTTATGACTTCTGACTGCGGTTTTATGACTTTTAAACTGTTATAAAAAAGAATATGGATAAAAAAAATTTGTGTACGGTTTTGATCAATATAAATAAAATCACTACAATGTATACTACAATCAACTTATAAATTTTATTTTAAAAAGATATTATATTTGAAAGCTAGTTACTGTAAAAAAAATCAAAAAATAGATTTTAGAAACTGAAAAGAAAGGCATACCCCCAATCCCTGATGCGACCTAAGATTTTTTTTCCCCGAGTAGATTACTGTTACCACAATATCTTGCGTTTATTCAGCACCACTGCAAGGCCCAAATCTCGCTGCAGCAAGCAAAGATTGTCAATCGAATGTATATACCTTGAATCAATCGTAGCTCGTCACTGGCTCACTGCTAGTCGCACTGGTACCATTTCAACAAGAATCGCCAGTCAACTAGACGACAACGCAAATGGGGAAATCCTCAAAACGTAGAATGGGATGGCCGGATGGGCCAACTTCTGAAATGTAAATAGGCTCACTACAATGATGTACAAGGCGCGATGAAACAAAAGACGGCCTGGATACAAACACCCCAACAGGCAATGCATACGCTACAAAATATTAATGCAATCTACCGACGTGGTTTCAAACTTGCTCACAATCCTCAGCAACAATGTTCGCTCTCAGCTGTTGTTTGACAAATAATGAAATACAACAGCTACTGCCGCGACCAACACAACCTTGAGTAGTAGCTTCGATCGCACCAGAGATGCAGGCGAAGATCCTGATTCTGATGGGACGACCTTCTGCCCCCTTAGCTTAGCTAGCAACAGAGGTATGAGTCCACGCCTTGCACCTGTTAATAGAATTGAGATTGGTTAGAAAAAGGTTTAATTTTGAGAGCCAATTCTAACCACAATAATGGTGAAATGCCAATTTAGAATTTAATTCTACATCATTACAGTGGTGATATAAGGAATAAAGAACAATATGAAGTATGAAGAAGTATGAAGAAGTTCTTCATGCACAAAGAATGTGTGAAGGTTAGCTCGAGAACTGTAACAGAACAGATGCTAAATCTAATGGTGCCAGCCAAAAATGTTTCGACATGTAACACCATCATTCCACTACCAGAAGCAACCAGATGGATGGTTCAATGCCACAGCATAACCATAAAAAAAGTATAAAATTTTGGAGAGATAAACAGTTATAATTCCATACAGCTGTTCATGTTCCAGTAGTACGTGGAGGAAACAGGGCGACAAACTTTTGAGACCAGCAAATACAATTGAACAGAGCGCCAAAAGTAAACCGAACAAAGATAACCTGAAAACTACATTCTTTATGCTATCTTGAATCCAACTCTAAGGTTCATCCTGTTGCAATGAGGCCTTCTCTCTCTATTCCCATGGGCCAAAAGGCCAATTAGTAACATGTAGATGTTTGACAATATGCAAAGAAATCCCTAAGCTATATACATATCTAACACTCCCCCTCAAACTAGTCCGTATTAGGATATAGAGTTTGTATTCTATTCTAACACGGACTCTATCTCCTTAACACATACTTCACGGGGTCTCGAGCAATGCTGATTGCGCCAGTACTGTCTGAGAAGAGAGGAGTCAGTGCAGTATTGGAAACACCAAAATCCTTAAGGAACCGCCAAAGCCAGGTGATTTTAGCTATCAACGACGCCGTTGTTCTCAACTCAGTCTCAGCGCTCGACTGGGAAACGACGATCTGCTTCTTGGTCTTTCAGGCAATCAAGGAGAAACTATGAAAAACATAATAGGCATAAAGAGACCGGTAACCAGAAGGATCCTAGCCCAGGTCACATCAGAGTACACTTGAAGCTGCAAAGAACTAGACCAAGGAAAGAAAAGGCGACGAGTGATGGTCCCGCGAAGATATCGCAGAACACAAAGAAGGTGACTGTAGTGGAGCTGAGTAGGAACAGAGACGAACTGACTAAGGATGTGAACTGTGATATATCAGGGTGAGTGATGCCAAAGTAGACCAGGCTTCCAACAAAATGGCGGTAGCGAGTGGGATCCTCAAGAGACTCGCCATCGGTAGGCCGAAGGTGAGCACCAAGCTCCATAGGAGTATCCACCACACGCTGATCAATGAGACAAACGCAAGTAAGTATGTCCTGAATATAACGCTCTTGGGAGAGATAGTAGCCCTCAGACATAGAAGTGATCTCAATCCCAAGAAAATAATAAAGAGAATCCAAATCAAACATCAGGAACTGCTCATTAAGACGCCCCTTCACAAAGACAATGTACTGAGAGTCATTACCAGTAACGATCATATCGTCAACATAGAGAAGGAGCGTTCGATCTCGAGGAGAGGCGTGAACAAAGAGGGCAGGGTCGTGGTCACTGGCAGAGAAACCGACTACAGTGACAACAGAGGAGAACTGAGCGAACCAAGTACAAGGGGCCTGTTTTAACCCATAGAGAGAGCGACGAAAGTGACATACCATACCATCAGGGACAGAACACCCTAGGGCGGCTGCATGTAGACCTTCTCATGCAGCTTGCCATTGAAAAAGGCATTTTTGACGTCTAACTAAGAGATGGGCCGTTGTCGAATAGAGGACACAGCAAGGAGAGTACGAACGATGGTCATGTGAGCGACAGGAGCAAAGGTTTCATCGTAGTCAAGGCCATACTTCTACTGAAAACCACGTGTCACAAGACGAGCCTTGTAACGCTCAAGGGAACCATCCAAGTGGGTTTTGATCTTGTACACCCACTTGCATGTGATAGGAGTAACACGTGCAGGTAGGGGCACAAAATCCCAAGTGCCAGTACGCTTCAAAGCAGCAATCTCTTCAGACATCGCGAGCTGTCACTCAGGGTGAGCAGCAGCCTCATGGTAGGTCATAGGCTTAGAAGAAGTAACAGCTGCGAAGTCGTAGCGCTCAGGCAGCCTGATAGTGACATCCCGAGATATCCTCATCCTGCAAGCAAAAGGTTCATACCAGCGATAACCCTTATGTTCAAGACTGTAGCCAAGGAAAACATACTCAACTAACTGAGTGGTCAGCTTGGTGCGCTCACGAGGTAGAAGAAGAACGAAACAGTCACAACCAAAACAGCGAAGGTGGCTATACTCTGGGGCTCGACCATAGAGACGCTCGACAGGAGTAGATCCCTAAAGGCCATGGAAGGCTGCATGATGATGAGAAAAACAGCAGTGGAAACAGACTTAGCCCAGAAGTGAGGGGGAACAGAAGAGGCAAGCATTAGAGCACAAGCAGTCTCAAGTAAATGACGATATTTACGCTCAGATACACCATTCTGAGCGTGAGTACCCGGACAAGAATATTGGGGAAGAGTACCCTGCTCAGCGAGAAAACAACGCAAAGTAGCAAAAAGATACTCACCTGCAAAGCACGAAACACACGAATGGACAAATTGAACTGAGTGCGAATCATGGTGGCGAAATCTGGTAAATACAGAGAACTTGTCTGGAGAGGACATAAAGTAGATTCAAATATGACGAGAATAGTCATCAATAAAGATCATATAATATCGATGACCCCCTTTCGAAATGAAGGAAGCCAGGCCCCAAACATCAAAGTGTACAAGATCAAAAGGACGCATAGAAATGGGATCACTAAATGGATAAGGGAGCTGCAGCTGCTTGCCATGCTTGCAACCCATACAATGTAAAGACGTGTCCCCGGAGATAGACTCAAGAACACCACGATTGACTAGTGACGATAGACGTGATCCATAAAGATGACCAAGACGACGATACCATCGAGCAAAGGAGATAGTGGAGGACGCGGCAAGGGCAGAGGTAGTAGCAAGGGCTAACTGGCTGATGGAGACAGTTGTTGGAGGTAGAGGTAGTAGCAAGGGCTAACGCGGCAAGGGCAGAGGTAGGTAGTAGCAAGGGCTGACCGGTTCATGACAACAGCAGATGGTAGATGGAGCCAGTCGAGCTCTCAAAGACGCTGTGAATCACGGTGCCAAGGGCCAGTACCAAGCAGAGTCCCTGTGCGGCGGTCCTGAATAGACTTCAGACTTAAGAACAACACGACAGTTATGATTAGTAATCTGACCAGCTGACATAAGCTGTATAGTAAGCTGAGGAACATAGGAGATTGCAGAGACATGAAAAGAGGAAGTGGACAGGGTGCCTCGACCTGTCAAAAGAAGAGGTACCATCTACAGTCTGAATAGTGGAAGAGAAAACTGTGGGATGCAGCAAGGTGAGGTGGGTAAAATCTGGTATCATGTGAAAAGAAGCATCAGAGTCCAAGATCCACTGAGACAGGATACCTGACGAGGGAGGAGGCGGAAGCGTGGGAAACTGCTGAGAAGCAAAGCCAAACGAGCCGATCCAGAGGAATCTGAGGATGAGCCAACACCAAGGCGCTGGAGGAGTGAGAGGAGCTACTGTGCGGCATCACCCGAGGAGCCCTAGCGAGATGTGCCAGCTCCTGAGTGGGAGGAACCGCCAGAGCCCTTGGGGGGACATCCACCTCGACGACCTTCGTCCCTCCTCCGCTTGTAGCAATCCTGATACCTATGGGCTATGGCCGTCACGCTGGCAGTAGGTGCAGTGAAGACCTGCAGTAGAAGCACAAACCACTGGTGTGCTAAGGGTTGGAGGAGAGATCACGGCCGGTGCTGAAGGAGAAAGTGAGGTGGCAAGAGCTGAAGCAGACAAAACAACCTGTAGCTGAGCCGCACCACGGTGACGAGTATCCTCAGCATGCACAGCTGTGTGAGCCTCCACTAAGCTCGGGCACGGGTGGCGAGTCAGGAGCTGAATCCGTACAGTCTCGAACTCAGGCCGAAGATGCACAGGACGTCATAGAGACGGTGGGTCTCTTGGTGAGCGCAAAGCCGCACACAGCAGGGACAGGTTTAGCAAACATCCGGGCCTAGAGAGTCAAGCTGACGCGACACCTCAGACATCTGCTGGTAGAAGTCATCGACGGTGACATCAAGCTGCTAAAGGGAATGCGTCTGGTGCACAACTGAGAGATACATAGCATCACTCGTCGGCTGGTAGTAGCTCGAAAGCACTTCCACATAAACTGTGTCGTTGGCAGTACCGCCACATCCATGGAGATAGCCACTATCATGCTACCCACCAGGATGGCAGTGGCACGAGCCTCGGCATCCTACCATCGCTCGTAGGTGTGTAGCTCAGACTGATAAAGCTCCAAAGCCTCCTCCAATGCAGCATTGGCCTTGTCCTGAGCCGTCTGATCCGCGTCAGCAGGGAGAGCGGTTGGATGGGTGGTGTAGGATGAGGTAGGGGTTCTCGCTAGTGAGATGACCCCAAAGCCGCTGGCTATTGAGGTGAATCCTTAAGTGAACTGCCCACTCCTAAAAGTTCATCCCATCGAAACGAACAGCATGGAACAGGATGGCGAAGGAGCCGCCGCTGGTAGACATCTGGAGTAGATCAGGCCAAGAAAACAGAGCCGGGATGCCCAGAAATGGCCGGTGTGGCTGGGGATGGCTGGGCGACGTCGGCAGCTAGGAGCGACGGCGACCAACCGAGGAAGGTGGTGGCAGCCTGAGACGGTGGTGGCTGGCAGCAGTGCACGCACAGGTTGCGGAGCACCGGCGTGGGGGTGGCCGAGTTAGGTGTCGACCGGGGGGCAGGCCGAGGGCGACGTGGGCAGGTGCAGGGGGCGTACACCGCGGTAGTGGCCGGATCCGACCGGGTCTATGGCGGCGACCGGATCCAGCCGGATCTGAGGCGGTGGCCGGATCTGGGGACGCCTAGGGAGAGGCGGCGACAGGCGGGCGCGCGCGGAAGGAGAAGAGGGGAAGGCGGTCGGGGCGGCGGCCAAAGCCCTAGCCCAACCTAGGCTCTGATACCACATTGCAATGAGGCCCTCTCTATTCCCATGGGCCAAAAGGCCAATTAATAACATGTACAGGTTTGACAATATGCAAGGAAACCCGTAGGCTATATACATATCCAACACATCCAACCAAAAGAATGAAAGATAAGACTTGATTACCCAAATATAAGAGAAAATTGTAACTTTTTAATTGTTTGGTAACATATTATTATAAAATCAAATGGGCATGTATCTTGCAGACCATGCAATGTTTAAAACGTGTATTTCTCAAAGGAGTGAGAATAATCCCCAAACTTGTTCTAAAAAAAAGAACAATCCCCAAATATCAGCAATTCTAAACCATGTTTTCTTAAAACTAGGCTGTATTTGTCAAAGGAATGAGAATAATCCCCAAAATTGTTCTAAAAAAACAATCCCCAAACATCAGCAATTCTAAACCATGTTTTCTTAAAACTAGGCTCTGATTTTGGCAGGCACATCAAGTGTTTGTTGAACAATTAATCAACACATTTTCTTTCATATACATGTTCTGACTTCTGACAGTCACCATTTAGCACAAACCACAGAGTAGCACTGAAATGGGACAACCCATTAAGCACTCTACTCGAAATTAAGAAAGAAGGTCCATTGTATTCTGGTTCAGCTTGTCAGTAGAACTAACAATTGTTACCTACTTAATCCGCTGTACCTTCCAAAGCATAGTCCTGGTTTTTCATCAAATGTTAATAGAAAAAAAAAACTTTCTCATGGGGGCAAGGCATAGATGGTAGCAAAAGGAAAGAAGGGTTCTCTACTTCTCTCTGAATTGCTAGGAAAAAATGTGATTGTCACATAAATATAATTTTTTCCCTGCAGTTTATAGTGTGAACTGTCCTAATACCCGAAACAACTCATACTAACTCTTAACAGTTTCATATCTGAACTCTCCTAGTAGAACACTAATATCACGTTTCACTTTCATTTTTGAAGGAAAAATATATATCACAAACAACCTCATGTTGTCTACTTTCCTAATAGAACACTAACTCAAAGTTTCAGATCCACATGAAGAATATTATCGACCACCTGTCATGGGCATGGGCCATAGGCCTAATGGGTTCATTATTAGGAAGTTAGATATTAGTTTCTATTTGTTAGGAATGTGATTAGGGATATCATATTAGTTTCTATTTGTTAAGATTAGGATTAGATTCTATCTGTTAAGGAGAACCCATTTATATAAGAGGGCTGCCGTATACTATTGGGGGCAAGCAAGAAATAATAAAGTCATTTTCATCTATAGTCTCTCTCTCCCCCTCTACGCCGACGCCGCCGGACCTTCCTCTCGACGGTGTTTACCTCCTATGAACTAAGGTTCATAACACCACCACATCATGTGTAGATAGAAGTCATGCAAATTGCTACTTCAAAACACGAGCTGAAAGCATCATGAAAAACGAAACCACATGAAACTTAACTTACCTGCTTTTTTCAATTCCCTCTCTTCCTCACCAATTCTTCGTCTCAAAGCATTAAGTAGTGAGCCAAAATAAAGAGCTAAGACAGTGCAAGTGAAGGTGATAACATTATATGGCATGCTGAAATCAGGAGTTGTCAAGGGAACAAGTAATACTTCTGTGTATGACTTCACAACACCATCTTCCTACAGGAGACAATAATATCCGCAATGAGAAAATATCATAGCAGAATATCTCATCCTCACAAGGTAGTCAAAGTCTATTTTTCTCTGACTACAAATCAATCCATAACATCTCTAAAGGATTTACCTTGAAGTTCTCTAGCAAAGGTGAAACAAATAATGAATCGGTTTCGGGATATCTTCGGCTAGAATTGAACTCAGGAAAGCTAATCAAAGCTGATGGAATGTCAAACCCTTGATTTGCATCTGGAGGATATTCATCTATGTGTAGGAACCCCTGAAAAAACATGTTCATGTAACATTATCATAAACCAAGGAAAATATTTAGTTCTGAATATCATTATATGGAGAATGCATGAGGAGCAAACAACAAACGAAGACTTGCACAAAAGTACAATGCCAGGAAAAAATGTATTTCCTACCCAAAAGGAAGGTATATTCAAGTAATTTAAGCAAGAACAGACCTTGTCAAAGTCCAATGTCAGAGTAGCCGACTGCATACTGCAAGGAAATCTTAGCAGCATCTCCAGAGTACCAGGCAAAAGTTTATCTTCGGAAGGAGTAACATGAATCTTGTCAACTACTTCTGATATAGCCTTACTGTTCCCATCAATGAAAATTTCTAGGCTGTGATAATAGACCTTAACATACCACGGAACAACCTGGAAAACTACAGCCTTTATCAAACAATCATTTGAGCTGCCAAACAACTGCGTATGCAGATTAGTGGATAGAAATGACAGAGCAATCGACCCTCTTTCATTTCCGCTACCCATAAGAAATCTGCTTGCATGATAAGGTGCAGGGGTGCAAAACCATATAAGGGGAAGCTTCCAAGTTATGCCCACATCCAAAGGCTTATCATTGTTGTAGTTACTAACATCATATTCATATAATGAAGAAGAATGGGCTTCCAAGTTATTTAACTCTTTGAGTACCCTGTCTGGGGCAGTGGACAGTACAAAAAATTCATTACTCCAAGAAACTTCAGATCCCGATTTCTCAACTTTGTCAACTATACCTTTCTCAATCTCTAAAAATATTCTGCTTGATTTAGAGACAAGGCATTTCCCTGACAACTTCCTGTTAAACAGATGTTTCATGGACCAACTGGGCTGGAGTTGTCCATCAGTAGATTGTAGCTGTTTACCACTAACAGTATTTGGTTGCAGCACAACTGTCAGTGTTTGATCAAGAATAATACCAAGTGATTGAGACGATGTCAATTTCAGCTTTTGGGAATGGTAATATCCTTTATAAATTGAAGGTCTGTACAACAAAGAAGCTATCCCAGCTTTGTCACGACATGGAAGAAGTTTCAGCCAAGGTGTGAGATTTTCAGTGCACACAGCTTCACGAGGCAATGCACCATATCGTAGATTGCCTTCATTCAATTTAAATCCCCAACGAGGAGCAGAAAATGAAGTGGAAGACTCTAAAAAGTTGATGGATGCACAAAACAGGCCTGAGAGTGTGTGTGTCAGGTTCTTCCATGTGGCATCGATCTTGGCCAAAGGAAGGTCAAAAACTGCCCACAGCTCAACGCCTGGAGGTTTAGCATTATTTGTCGACATTGGATCATATCCACCCCACTCTTCATAATTCCACCTTCCCTGTGTGAATGATAGTTCTAATTCACTAATATGAAATTTTTGGACCTGGTTTACACAACACAGCATGATGTTAACAGCAATTCCAGAATATTCTTAGAAAGCAGTAGAAAATTGTTAAAAAGATGGGCAATGGAGGCTACTTTCTTCTGAAGTTCTGATGCGACAGAAAGGCATGAAACTGTCATGGTTTTACCAAATAAACCAATACCGTACAAAAGCCATATTAAGACATATTTAGGTTGGTTATTTAGAGACGCTAAGTACATGCAAGAAACCTTACTAGTCCAAACAATGGCATATCTCAAAATGTTAGACAGTGTTTTTTTATAGGAAATTTAGCTACTATTAGCAACAAGCAAAGACGGATGCAAGTTGTATGCTGCACAGATATCCATAAATTAGTATAATCTAATCCATCTCAGAACTATGCCCTTCTCCTCAAGGCTACTGTTCAGATTAAAAAGTTAAGGCCTGTGAAAAGGATGTTTTATCTCAGAAACTTACATCATGAAGATTGTAGCATTTTTTTAATTATTACCAGCATGGTATTTGTCAAATTAAATGCTAACAAACAAAACATCAGACAAGTTCGTTTGCACTTAGCCTAGCAAGCTAAACAAGCCTAGTTCTCTGAGCACTATAGTAGGACATGTTCTCTGTGTAATATTTTATAGTTCTGATTTACGCCAACACTTCCATAAATTTTGACCTGAACGTTGTAATTGTGGCAGCATATGTTTTACAGATTAACCATGACTCTGAAAGTCCAAACAGCAGCACAGGTCACGTTGATTGGAATAACTCTATCATAAAACCTAAATTTTACAGAGATTTCATTGTAGTCAAGTCCAAAAATTAGCACAAAAAGATTGGCACTTGGATTGCATCAGTTGATTGTTGCCTTAACAGTTTAATGCGCAGAGTACCATACGAAAATGCCCGAGATAGTCAACATTATGCATGCAACAGTGAAGATCCCCATCTAGCCCCAGCTATAATGGATCAACCACAAAAGCTTTGCAGCAGTTGCCAGACTCAGGGTTAGTCTCGGTAGAGTGCCTGCCGATCTTAAAATGACTTAATTGCTCTATCCCCACCTAGTCTCAGCTAATTCAATCACTCTACACGGTCAATTAACACAAGCCAAGCGCAATTCGATCACACACGAACGCTACGAGCACCGGTAGGGGAGATCTATGTTTGAGGGGGAGGGATGTATGGGGCACAGACCAGCTGGGAGATGGCCTTGGGGAAGACGTGGTGGTGTCGGCCGCCGGCGGCCGCGGAGGGAGGTGTGGAGGAGCGGAAGTGGAAGTGGGCAAGCGCCTTGCGGTCGGGGAGCGGACGCAGGAGCAGCCCCTCCGTGAACTCCTCCACCGCCGCCGTAGATGCCGCAGCCGCCGCCGCGGCAAGCAGGAGGAGAAAGAGGAAGAAGAGCCGGCGAGTGGGTGGCAGCGGAGCCATTAACGCCGGCCAAGGGCTGGGCGGCGTGGTTTTGCTTAGGAGCGGTGTTGCGGGGTCCCACTTGGTACTTCAGCTCATCAGTTGTTCCGGTGACTCGACACTTGTCAATTCCGTACCGAGTCGAGACTTAGGGGTGATGGGAATAGCAATGACTTTTGATTTTTGCTGGAAAAAAACACTGTAGCTGACTGAAAAAACACTGTAGCTGAGTTGGTTTATTGAGTATAATTAAATATAAAAAAATATTTAAAAAATCGAAAACAAAAAACAAAACAAAAAAGTATAAGTAAATTTTTAAAAAAAACGAAAAAAAATTTACTGTAGCTGCTACAGTACCACGGAATAGTGTTTTTTCAGCCGAACGCTGAACGCTGGCGATGGGAGAAGCTCTCCTGAGCGTTGCCTTATTTGGTTCAACCTTTTTGGTCTTGCTCTGAAGTCTGTACCAATATACTATTTCAGATTTAATATAATAATATAAATATATTTATTTAATTATATATATATCAAATGTTACTTATAATATTATTTTAAATATATAGTAATTCTACTAAATATAACATATATTTCAATAGACGATATTACGAATTCCACCGATGCAACACAATTGGATCACGTGAGGAAGGCTGCAGTGTGCAATCACCACTTCGAAAATGTAGCGAGCGTCACTCTCCTTCCCATCCCTCCTCACCCTCACCGCCAATGCTGACGTGCCACCACATTGCTGGCGCCTACAATCGCTGTTAACCACTACTCCAATGGCGGAACCACCGCCTGAGCCGCTCGGCATGAATAACACTGTCCAAAATCCTATATATTCAGGAGCGGTGTGCCCCGTGCTAAGAGAGCCGCTGCGCCTAAGTTTAAATTGGAAATTTGAAAAATCCTAATTAAATATTTGTAGTTTCCTCTCTCTTTTTTCCCTTTCCAACTCCATAACAACAGGGGTAAGTATAGAAGGAAAAACAACACACCCTTGATTGCTTGCTTCGATGGACAACTATTTTCAAATAATAGTTTACACTAACTAGTATGTGACAGTGAGCCATATGGTAGTGACAAGTGATCATCGAAATATGCCTGGTTTTAATATATACCATAATAAAATCCCACTTTACTTTAATACCATCAAAAATTTTAAATCTTTGACAATAGCGTGGGGACCGCATGGTTCGCTCGAGATCATCGTCTACCGTGCCCGTGTCACCTGTGTGATGATGAGAGACGCCTTCACCATCCGTCGCCTATGCTCAACGGATTTGGGGGATCTAGGGTTTGGGGCGGGAGGCAGTTTAGGATTGGGATGGATGCGAGATGGAGGTGGAGAATGCCAATGAGTTTGGTCTTCAGTGGCAATGGCCGTGGTCGTCATCCACCATGGATTTGGGTTCGGGGGTTTGGGATTGGGGAGGAGCAGGATGGGTTAAGGTTGTTCGAGCGTCAAAGGGTTTGTTCAAGTGAAAAAACAATTCGCCAATGGAAGAATGAGGCGGAGGGTAACTACGTGTTATATTGCCAAATACCTAGAAATTTCGGTGGTATTAAAGTAAACCAAGATGAGCGACAATCCAAAAGGACGGCGCCAGCTGAAGAGGCACAGACGACAACACGAGCCAGTGCCTGAAGAGGCACAGACAACAACACGAGCACGAATGGCCAAGAGGCAGCCCGATGAGCGTGCAGGCAGTGGCACGTGTGCACGACAGCCAACAGCCAAGAGAGGACCACATCCGGGAGTGGAGACACTCCTCCCGAGGGCAGCGCAGCAAAAGATGATCAAGCTCCAAGGCTCTTGCAACAGCCCATAAGGCATATATATATATATATATATATATATATATATATATATATATATATATATATATATATATATATATATATATATATATATATATAGTATAAGACAAATCCTAGTACAATAGAAAAAACCTAAATATCCTTAACAAGGGTGACATATCCAAATATTTCTACATATATCAATGGTCAGATTATAAAATATTAAAAGTTCATTATAGGACAACTTTACGTAGCCACGAATTCAACCTTCGCCTAATGGTGCTGTTTCTCACAGCGGTAAGAGCACAAGATAAGGAGGCAACGCATCAGTGAATTCCGTCTGCTTTACCTTCCATGGTGACAAAGTAACACTGGAAAATCTTATTCAGAATGAGCATTCACCGCAAACACAAACATCTGTTGAGCATTCACCGCATTCACGGATCCAGAATTAGAATTTTGTATAGACGGCAACCTCGAGCATGAACAGACAACTGAGCATCACCAATCAGTGTCACACAGGTGCGCGTGCACCCATCTCCTTACGGTCTGGCATTCACGATGAAAACAGTAAGGTGTACACTAACTAGATCTAAATATGAAACAAAATTAAAAAATCAAATTGAGCAAAATGGTGTTCTTAAAAGTTACTCTTGTCCCCCTTTTCTCTCCTAGACGGAGCTAGAAACATGAAAATGCCGCCCAGCCCTACCTCCTATCAAAGCTGTATACGCACAATATCAAAGTTAACCAATCCTTGCATCCTCCGTATGCAATCCCCCATCTGCATTGGTCCAATGCTGCTGAATTTTACACTGATCTTTCACAGCTTTTAATGTTATCACACTGACTCCCTGAAGCCAGCCTTTTCCCAGCCATAGTAAATTGTATCACATTGACTCCTTGCAATTCCATAAAAAAAAAGTGTAGGGTTTCATTCCCAAAATCCTCTTATATTGAACGAATCTGTGCAAAGAATGACTATCTTTAGCTAGATCTGTGGTTCTGATTCACACATAACTGAGTTCCATTGCTTGCAACTCCATCTGGCTCTCTAACTCTTCTGTAGAACAGCACATAAGCTGCACCTGACTTCACATCTTCTTCATTGATGGCAGAAACATGGCTATCTTCAAAATTGTACCACCGGTTCTCGTCCAAAAGCTGTATAAAAAGAAACCTCCGATTACAATTCTAGAATACAGAGAGAAGTAGCAATCAAATTAGAGAACACGAAGCGATACTAGACAAATGCTATCACCGACTTCTGATCTCTGACAATTTACAATCAAAAGAAAGAAAATGCAACTGATAATATATCTGCTTGGCAAGCCAAGTCCATGCTCAAAATACAACTGCAAGATTGCAAAATGATTTGAAATAAGAATCGAATTTGCAAGGATAACAATGGTAAAAGATCGAACATGAACCATTAAAATACTCTGTGATCTATCAAACTTCAGCTCCTACTTCATAAATGCTGTAAGCACATGCGCAAATAACCAAACACAAATCCAGATACTCAACAGGTTAACAGACACAATAACCCTTTGGAATCTCTATCAAACTATGATTCAGTTTCTTGCAAAGAAACAAAAAATGCAAAATAAATTTAGATTTTAGAAATAAACCTTTATGTATGCTGTATAATGCCCACTTGCCATGCTGCCATAATGATTGCTCACAGCATACAACTCGTATATTTGGCGCTGCGAGCTCTTCGTGTTGCCAATATAGTTTGTCAAATCCAAGTCATGTATTGGGAAATTGACAAAAGTGTCTAGCTTCTGCTTAGTTGACCTACTAAATGAGAATCTCTTCAAATGTATAACTAACACTTCTGGAAGTCTCCATAAATCCAGCTTTTTGCTTGCTTGCCTTTGCTCCTTGCACCTCGGACAGTACCTAATTCAGTAACATAACTTTGTTACTTTACACTGTTTGAAATGAAGGTTATAGGCATCAGGCAGGAACATTTATCATGTGCCTGTTCTAAGCTTCTCTAAATTTTACCAAAGATTAAGAAATGGAATGAGGGATTCAAAAAAAATAAAAGCTTTCGATACTTCACAATGGGCTAAAATTATGCTTTAAGATCACTGCACAAGCAATACACTACAATAAACAACCACACAATACAAATTAAACTCCCTAGTTGAGGGATACAAAGTTTTATCATAGCAGCATAAGCATTAGAGGGTGTATTTCATATTTTCATAGCTGAAGCAAAAACAAGTGCAGTTTATTATGCATGCATTTCCTCCTAGAGCATTGTAGCAGCCAAATCAGCTGACACTCAGCACTATAAAAACTTGTACATGGAACTCCGTTCGTCAGCAAAATTGGCAAACCACAAACACCTTAGTACTTTACTATGTGGGCCTAAATGTGTGTCACCACTTTCTTACAACAGCAGGATTGTTTTGCAAATCAAATAGGGCACTGACGTTAAATAAGTTTTGAATTTTCATATTCTACAAAGTAAGGTACTAAGGTGTCCATGCCAATACCGAATCCTACACCAGTTAATATGGCTAGAACAGCTGAAATGCAAAAACGGGCAACACAGCTACCATACTTGACATATCGTAACCCCTATGTTGGCTGGGACTGCATATCAGCTAGCACCAGGCACCACTGAGGTGAATGGAGCTTTTTTGTCTTATGAAACATATCTTGGAATGAGTAGTTTAGTATTGAAAACTAACCACATGTCTTGAGGAACAAGAGGTTCTTCTATCAACAAAGCATCCAAGCATGCATAGAGCGAGAGAGGTTCACCACGGGTTCTCTTGGCAGGAGGAGCATATTTAAACACCTCCGGAAGGTTCTCCAAATGATGAGCGTTCAACTTTTTCAGATCTGCCTTAGACCAATTGACAAAAACTATAGTTGCGAGTGAAGACTGCGGGACCCTGATACCATCATCTGATTGCTCAATGAGTGTGTTGCTATCATCAATCAACTGTAGCTGAAATTTGCTGCTGTCGGTAAGATAACTTTGTGTTCTTGTGGAAACAGAACTTTGAATTGCCAAATGCTGAGACCCCTGATTTCTTAGCATGGGTGCAAGCATTTTACGGACCATTTCATGGATATCAAAACCCATAACAGTTTCATTGCGAGATATTTGTGCAAGAAGAGGAATACCATAGGGTTTCCAAGACGTTGAGCTGCTGTTGTTTCCACGGTCCCTATAAAAAGCAAAGCTAATATTATAAGACTTTGATGCGCAACTAGCATTTTCCCACTATTCCATGTAAATAGCACATGGACATGGCATACGGTTTGCTGGTATATAAAAACAAGCAAATTACTACAGCTATCATTATAGAATGAACATAATTGCAACTGAAGTTTTTCTCTTTGCTTACAAGTCTTCATGACGATGCACAAATTGAATGTAACTTGCCCTTTTTTCCAATTTTGGGAGCCTATAAACTGCCAGATGATCATCATCTTTAATTGTAGACAGCTGAAGCACTGGATCCTCAAGAAAACAATGGATCCTATGATTACGTATCTGTAGATAAAATTCAAGGAAAACATTTATTTATTAACAGTCATGAAATGCGCCAACATATGCACTTAGATCAAATGGGCATTTGTGACAAACCTTGGCAATTAGAAGTCTCTCCCCATTGCTAAGTGAGCATGCATTGCTGAGGGCTTGGATAAGATCCCTGCACCTACCTTGCTTGGGTACACTTATAGTGTACGGTGTTGGCGGCGCACTCCCATCACAAGTAAAGACCACAATGGTCATGCTTCGGGCTGAAGTAAATTGTAGGGGTAAGGAAAGATACATGAATGGGTCAAAAGTCACTGAAACCTTTCCACAGACTGGGCAGACCAAAGTTGACTTGTACTGTCCCTGGAAAATCATCATAGAAGGCAACTATTAGCAAAATATATCTGACCAGCAATAAGAGAGATAAATAGACCATAATTGATGCCACAGACATTTGAACCTCATTTTTCTTTGTATTAATGGTTGCTGCTCTGGCTAGCGCTTGAAAGCGATTGACAGGTTAAGAACACAAAATATAACTCAAGTTTTGAAAATAGCCAATGACGGCCATTGCATTTGTTGAGATCCAAAACAAGGTGATATACATGGGTGGAAGTAAAACATGGAATATTGTACGTTTGTAGCTCTTCACTCCACCTAGCAACCCATCACTTTCTATCATAATCACCTTAGTATTTTTCCATTGCAATAATTAGATGGTTCATGGTTTCTCTTAGTTCCTATGGTTCATAATGTTGCTACTTGATATGTTCATTGGTTTAGCTTTATAATTGATTCATCGTGTTGATTATTTGGCTCATTGTAAGTTCCATTTATGATTACCATATTGCTGAAATTTCTGATTATTATTATGTTGAATGATTATTCTTGCAGTCTAGTTGTTGGTAATGCTTGAATATTGGTTAAAATTGATAGCAATAGTAGTTGTAGGTGACATCTTAGGCTTTTATTAAGTCAAGGTGTTACACAAGATCACAGATGAGCTTTGAACAAGCATTAGCATCAGTTGTTTTGTTTTGCCTTTTCTCTTTTTGCTTTTTCTTCCTCAGGAACAGTAAATACCAGGAAAGGAAAAGGTGCTTGCACACACGCACACAAGGTCATCCAAAGATCAAAGTACCACTTTCAACTAAGTACTAACAGAGCTAAGAACTATTCATATGATTGCTAAGAAACTAAAACATGACGAGGTGCCTATCTACCTATGCATCACCATATTTGAGTAAAGTAATTCATACAGGTTTGGCCATTTGGGACTAACCTGGCATACATCAACAATGATTGAATCGTTTCTTGCAATATGATTTGCCCAATACTCATCCGCAACCTCTTCATCCGATCGTCCATCAGCATCTTTGGATTTTATGTAAGGTCGATGTTTCACACGGTTCAAATCTTCATGAAGTCCATCCAGGAGGAATGCCAACAACTCCTGGAAGAATTTGCCAATATAGAGATTTCACAAATTCTGAAGACAAAATAAAAGATCTGTCTACAGAGAGAATCAAACCTGCGAATCGTGTTGGTTGTATCCACTGAACTGAGGTGCAAACCAAGAAAGCTTTGTTTTAAATGGTCGAGGAGAAACTGGGGTACGGCCAGGAGCCCAAAGTTTTCTCAGTAGCTCACCAAAAGCTAACGCAAGTTCACCCTACATGACTACCATCAGAACTCAGTACAATTAACATGAGGCATGAATGCAAATGAACATGATACAAAACACCATTGCAGCAGCAAAGCTCTTTCTGTATGATTAACATGCATAATAGCTGTACAAAAAATGTTCCACAAATACTTGTTTATACTAATTGTAGTGTGTGATCAATCTGTTACATGATATGTCAAAGGAAACACACATGTGAGGTTTTGTCTCCGCTGCAAAGAAACTACGAAGAAAATTTGATTTCAAGCATAACTATATCCTGTTAAAAGAAATCAGACAAAAGCTACCACAAAAAGGCAGCGCTGGGCCAGATGTAATGATTGTCTGATCAATCAATAAAAAAGTACATGTGTTATCAATATTTAAGCAAAACTGATAGACCATTTTTAGAATGAGAAATTTATAAATCTGAACCAAGATAACATAATCAAGATGGCAGCAGTAAGACTACCAGATTGCGAAAGTATGCAACACAAAAAATATATATTCAAGGGAAATTTTGCTAAATCTAAAGTTGTAGAAGTGTAGAGTACTATTTTAGCACATTTAAGTATCTGACATCGTTCAGTGGTTGTTGCATATCAATAGTATCAAAAAAAAGTAAATCTGAATATTTGACTGACTGTTACCAATATTATCATGCTCAACAAGTTATACCGAATGCATACAACAGAATAACCCCATCGTTTCTTTAAAAAAAAGAGCTAAAGTTCCAAGCATCAAGGCCACAAGATCTTGCTAGTAGAACGAGTACTTACCACCATACCCAGTGGATTTTGCCAATTGATTTCACGGTGGTAATCTTCACGAAAATATCTAGCAAACTCTGGTGTGTGCACGAGACATTGTATGGCACTGTTCATGAAACATGTATTTCCCAAGTTAAGTAGCCCTGTAAGACCTAAAGGAGATCCTCTGGTGGTCATGCCACTAGTACCATGTGCATTATCCAAGTCACTGTTGGAAGATTGCAGGTACTGGCTTTGTGTAAGACTAGAGCTGTAGCTTCTGGAAGCATAATTTGAAGCCAAATTCTCATTTGACAATCCTGATTTTGAAGCATCTGCAATCAAAGTTGATTCTCGTTCAAACAATTCAATTTCTTGGATCGAATTCATGCATCCACCATCCAAACTACCATTTGCACCAGTAGTAACCTCAACTAGAATCTGTCATAACAAGATAAACTGTTCATAGTTAGATCATTTACTCTGGAAACGCTCTGAACTAATTGTGCTACAAATTTAGTGTCATTATGACCAGAAGGGACAAGTACAAGTCAGAAAAATAAAAACATAGCTTGTCACTACAAACTATGGTAAGTCCTGTTCTCACATCTTGGTCCATCTGAATGTTGGAATCGTCAAGGGTTTTCTCCAAGTTATCCATCAAAGTATGCTTTGTTCGACCATAGTAGTCCCAAATGCACACCTGAAAATAATGGCCATAACGACAATGAAAAGCTTTTACTTGCAAGAAACCTATAACTATAACTATAGACATCCAAAAAGGCAAAAACAACAGCTACCTACCTCATCTGGTATCAAATCGAAAACCTCGCAAGCCTTCTTATGAAGTTCGCCAACAGTATCCTGCATGAATTGATAAATTTTCAGTTTTTTAATTCTTTCGTACAAAAACATCTAGTGAACTTTTACACAGTTAGTAGTGACATTAAAAGAGTTCTACAGCAGTTTTTTCTTGATAAAGGATCTATCATCTCATAATTTACATAACTCTATCCATCCTAATCAATTGATGGAAATGCAAAACAAATGAATAGTTAATATGTTTAGCCAAAGAAATAACAACATACCTTCTTGCTTATCCTTATAACAGCTTGCTCTCCTTTAGGCATCAGAAGTAACTGAAGACGTAAAGGATAAACTTCTATAGCTAAATCAGTTTGAGAGAAGCCAGTGTTGATTGCTTTTCTTGGTAATGTTGGCCCACCACCATACCTATTAATGCATTTTGAGAATAAAAAATAAGGTGAATAAAAAGAAAATTGAAGAGTACCACTCAACATTCTATTTGAAAATTTGACATTCTAGTTAGAGTTCCAGCACTCAAATCCAAGAGTAGCTGCATAGTTTGTTTTTGTGTATGAGAACACCAGATCAAGGTATCATAATTTATCATATCAAGAATGCAAATACATAAATCCACCACTGCTTATTAGAGAAGATCTCAACTTCTTAACTCGATTTGGTAGTTTAATAACCCCAAACTTCTTCTCACATATTAAGTTCTGCATCTCTATTTACCAGTAAACCAAAAACATATAGGAAGTAACTCTTGTGCTATGAAATTTGTAACTGATATCTATGGCATAACTCGCGTGATACAAAATTTTTAACTGACAAAACCATCTTTCTACATATAAGAACAGTGCCCTCGGGTCTCAGAATTTGGGAGATATTGCGACAAAACAAAAATTCATTTGTATGCCACTATGCCGTTTTGCCGTTTTCTTCGTACAATCATTTTAGGAAGCCAGATGTTGGATAACTTCTTATAAAAATGGATTGAGTCAGATAGCTAGCCACAATGCAATTTTCTAAGACAAAGGACTAAAGTTTGATGTTTCACTTAGCACGTCCAGGAAAGTGACATTTGGTCTATTGATGTGCATAGAATAGATACACTAGAGCTGTGTAGCAACCACAAAAAAAAAGGCTCACATGATTAGGCTCATAGAAGCATTTGAAAAGTGATAGATCTAAAGAGGATATTAGTCTTTTTGGAATCAGATTCTACATTTTGAACAAATGTGACGTACCAACCATGCAACTTTTCCCAGACTTCCTGAGGGAGCAATATATAATCACGGCCCTCAACCAAGGTATCATGTAGCTCAATATTCATATTGGAGACTTCAGATGCTGTGTCGTCCATCAGATCTGTATTGTCAATAGCTCCTGGCCTTCTTGGAGCATGTGAACCAAACTCATGATGATAAGAACCATTACTTGTTGCACTAGCCAAATCTTGAATGACGTAATCAATCCAACTTTGCCACCACCTGTTTGAGTCAACCATCAAACATGTATGCATAAACAAATGAAGCAATCGGCAGGTTAACAATCAGTCAGAAATGAGATCTGCATTTCAGAACATCGCTTCTGAAACATATATATTACAGACTTTTATCTCCATTATATAGCCACGTATAAAATATGCAAATCAAGGGTACAGCTAAAGCATTTACTCCATCCGTTCTTTTTTGATTGACGGTTTTTTTACTTTTCACAATCTTCAAGATGCGATTTGACCGTTACTTTTTATAACTTTACACTAAGATATACTAATAAAATTAGAATATTATAACAGTATTTTTAACGATAAATCTAATGATATAATTTTCGTATAGCCAATCTAGATAGTTTTAAACCTATTGGTGGTCAAACTTTAGAAATTTTGACGGCACGGATTCTAGGAAGTCAAGTAAAAAAGAACAGAGAGAGTAATTGTTAAGGATACTATAGAGTTGTATTAAGACATAGAGTTTGTATTCTATTCCTATATGTCTTATCTTTATATGGCATATCTCCTTGTACTCTCCTATATATATGGCCCCTTGGGTCTCATATCAATACACACAATATTCAAAACATGGTATCAGAGCTAAGATTAATACCAATCTAACCCTAGCCTCTCCGCAAGTCTTCCGCTGCCGCTGCCCCCGGGAGGATCAATCTCTACTCCCGGGGGCGGCCACCTCGTTTTTGGGCCTCCTCCAGCGTCCGGCCTTGGCGGATCGTCAGCTGCCGCCTCTGGGACTCCCCGCCGGCGGTTTCCTCCACGCGTGCCCCCGCCGGATCTTGGGCTCCCCGCGCCGGATCCACGCCGCTCTCGCCAGATCTGGTCTCCTCCGTGCCGGCCGTATACTTCTGGGGCGGATCAGCGGCGCGTCGCATCTTCACGCGTGCGTGGCGCCTGGCAGGTGCCGCGAGGCCGAGGGCGCTCGTCTTCATGGTCTGGACGTTTTAGTCCACCGTCGTCTTCCGCCCGCCGCTTTTGCGCCGCCGCGGACCTCTCGACCATGGCGCTCCTACGGCTTCGCGCCTTCGCACCGACCTCTTCGCCATCGCCGCCTCCAGTCCTCAAAACGGATCTTGAGCCAGCCGCCGCCCTCTTGGCTCGTCCGCTGCCGGGTTGCCCGTGCGCCCACGCCGCCGTCACCTATGCGGCCTCTTCACCGGCTCGTCTTCGCCGGATCTGCGTACCCACGGCTGGCTCTTCCTCACTGGCAGCCGGGCTGTTCCGCTGCCGGCTTCTCCGCCCAGATCCAGATGCCTCACCGAGCTTCCTCGCTCGCTTCCTCTTGGCCGCCGCATCGATGGTCACGAGAGCCTGCTCCGACTCCTCCTCGACGACCTCTCGCTTCAGGATGCGCTCTTGGGCCTCGGTCTCCTCATTGGAGTCGGTGCCGTCATCGTAGGAGTCGAGCGCGTCGAGCGAGGCGGGCTTCTAACCGGCGGTGCGGGCCTTGGCCGCCGCCCTGGCATCGCAGTGGGCGCAGCGGCGGTGGCCATCGGGGAAGAAGCGTGGCCGCGGGAAGCTGCTGCCATAGAACCGACCGGGACCCAGTGCCACCACCATGGTGATCCGATCTCACTTTGCCTATCTTCTTATCCGATGATCTCCCTCCCTCCCTCCCTCCCTCTCTCTCTCTCTGTGTGTGTGTGTGTGTGTTCCTTAGTGGCTAAGGAGGAGCAAGGGGGAAGCACTTGGAGGAGGTCGCTGTCGATTGGATAGAAGTGAGCTGATGAGGTGGTTGGCTTTATGGCTAGCAATGTATGAAATCTTTATGAGGTGGTTGTCGATTGGTTCTGCTGCTTAGGATTTTGAGTCTTCCGCTGTGTCCATTCAAATCCATAGTCTCTATCTTCCAGTTTGTCTAAGCCATGCGAATCCCCCAATTTTTTTGTGTCAGTCCATCCTTTAGGATTTGTATGGTCTTTCGCATGACAGTAAACGCCGCTCTTCTCTCTAAGCCGCGTGCAGATCATAAAAGTTGTTAAGATGCCGCCGCTTCTTTTTGAGCCGCCGCCCTGAGCTTTTAAGGCCGTCGCGCTTTTTTGCACTGCGTTTTTTGTGCATTGCGCCGCCGCAGTCTCGTGCTTTGATCTGCTTTATAGGCTGCCATCATACTTTATGGGCTACCGTACGACCTCGGATAGAGATCTTCTACTTCTGACACAATTCAAGAGCCGCATGCTACGATGACGTTTACAAGACTTGGATTTTGGATTTTAATATCAACTCTTTCAAATGCAATGCTATTACATACGTCTTGCATTTGAGGGAGGTGTTAAGAATATAGAGTTTGTATTCTATTCCATATATGTCTTATCTCTATATAGCATATCTCCTTGTACTCTCCTATATATATGACCCCTTGGGCCTCATATCAATACATACAATATTCATAACAGTCATATCCAAATGAAAGATGTCTGAAGCTATCTATCATTCAACAAGGTATCGTCTCTCGTGTTATCTAGGCATCCTACTAGCACATGCTTGACTATCCCAAATTATACTCTAAATATCCTAATAACATGGCAGGAGAGATCAAATGGATAGCTCAAGCAATTCATCGACACTGGCTCAGATTAACAAGGTCATAAAATGAGTTTACTCCAACTCTCGAGAAATTACAACTTACAAGGCCATAAAATGCTCAAACTGGCTCAGAAAGCACAATCTTGCACACTGCAGCCACTAGAACCAGATACATCCAGATTGAAAATCCTGCAGGTTCCACCACTCAGCCAAATTTCCACACAACTCAAGCGTTCTAGCTGCATCTATGCCTCAGAACATCCTCAATGCAAAACAGAGCCGCATCCTAGGATTTGCTGTACTCACAACCACACCCCAGAACTGAAAGTAGCCTCTGCACCGCATCACTCCTGTCCATATCTCCATGGAGAGCAGCATCCGCGCCGCCAATTGTTGGCGAAAACGCGCCCCAGGCGGGTAAATCTAGCGCGAACTAAACACCTTGGAAGAGAAACGACACAAAGCCCCCATCTTGCATCAAAAAGAATCACCCAAACCACCACCAAATCCGGCTCCCACACGACCCAATATACCTCAAAGCCACTCAGATCACTCGTACCAGCCCAGCCAGGCCGGCGCATCCCCTCCAACCCGCAAACAACAGCAGCAAGAAAAAGAAACTAAAACACCAGCTTGCTCAGTCACTGCAACCCTCAAAACAAAGCTCGACGCGAACTGCTAAACCCGAGACGAGATCGAGAGGGGAGTAGGAGGGAGGGAGGGAGGAGGCCGGGGCGGACCTGTTGGTGATGAGGAAGAAGGTGTCGCCCTCCTTGGAGTGGGCCTCCGCGGCGACGGTGATGTCCCGGATCAGCGCCATCTCCTCCCCGTCGGGCAGCTCCGGCGCCGGCGCCACCATCTCCATCTCCGCCGCCGCCGCCGGCGACGGGGAGTAGCCCGCCTGCTAGGGTTAGGGTTTGTGTTTGGGCCCTCTTCTAGCCTCCGTCTCCTCCGAGCTTCTTGGTCGCCGCCGAGTCGAAGCGAAAGGCGAGGCCTTTTTTTCCCCGGAAGCGTTTGAGTTCTCTTTGAGAAGAGGACAGTGGAGGCGGCGGCGGCGGCGGAGGCGGCGAATGGCGATGGCTCTGCGGGGAGGGCGGGGCGCGGATCTCCGACAAGGTTCTTCTGGACTGGAGGAGCGGAGCCTGGTTCAGGACTCTTTTTTCCCTCCCTCTCCCTGAAACCATTCCATATTTCCATCTCCGGTCTAGTGGACGAAACTATTCCATCCTAAATGAGGTAATTTTATCTAGATAATTCGGTAAATAATATTTTATTTAAATATTGTATCAGCTCATTTAGTTAAATCAAACAAATCATGTCATTAAAAATAGAATTATCCTATCCACTTCGATACCATGAACAAAAATGGGCAAATTGATTCATTGGAATGGCTGGGTAAAATACACGGTGACACATGCTCGAAGGTAGTTTCCCATGTTAAGGTCCTTTCGAACTATGAATGGAAAACCATAGAAATAGGAGAAGAATATACTTGGAAAATAGAGGATTTAAAAATATAGAAAAAAATTCAAAAGTAAGGCATATGGATAGATGAACAACAAAACGTAAAACGAAAGTACATTTTGAGGAGGCGCGGCACGCGCGGCACTCAAAACACGTTTTCGGATTCAATACACGAACTCATCAGAAGTGAGGTTTCTTTGTTCTCGTTTTTGTGTCACCTTCCGTGTTCTTTCGATCTGGACCGCTCGTGTCCAGATCGAAAGAACACGGAGGGAAACACGAAAACGAAAACAGGAAACCATTTTCACTCATCAGATGCATTTTGCGGCTGCGGTTTCCTTGGCTTCAACTTCGGCGATGAGTTTGCCTCTCTCGCTTGATCGCCACCGATACGTCATCGTTGAGTTGATGCATCACCTCACCTTGAAGCCGTCAACACGTGCAGAAAAAAAGACAAATGAGAAGTAGCAGGCACTCATGAAATAGCATTTGAAATTTCAGTGTTATCACATCAATGCATACGGGGCTAGAAATTGTATTTCCTTGCGCGGGCACGGAGATATTGAGTTTCTTTGCTATTTTATATATATATATATATATATATATATATATATATATATATATATATATATATATATATATATTAAATTAGTATATAAGAGGTGGGAGTGCGTGCTCTCAGAAGTATACAATCATTTTATTATATATAAGAGGTGGGAGTGCGTACTCCCAGAAGTTTTCTTGTTGAGGACCGACCTTTGCTCAGTTGGCGAGCTTCGCCATCGTATGACCTACTTGTCCGGTTTCAATCTTTGGATTGGCCCCGGGTGCCTTATCTCACACACATGTGTGGTTCAAGAAAATGGTGTGTTAGCGCTCCATGAGGTATTGGATAAATTCAAAAATTATCCAGTGATTCCCGTTTAAGTCATAGCATGTGTTTCAGTAGGATGTGCATGCGTATGTGCACGTGTGCGTGTGATGTGTGATGCGAGTGTGGTGCATTAGTGTGCGTCCTCAGTTATAATCTAACAAATCCAAGCTTGCTTAACCTTAGGCATGGTGTACGCTTGAAGAGGGTTTTCGCTGTAGCCCCTGCTGTTTCAATAGAAAGTATTAGATAAGTAGGAGATTGTTTGTTGCCCTTATCAATATCTTCTCCGGTTCTCCTAACCTCAAATGTACATATCTAGTCGAATCAAGTTACCCTTTTTTAGGACTAAGTATTGCTTGGATGGTGAGGCTGCTGGTGTGTAGCTCGCTCGCGTAAGCTTAAACCTAGGTCACCTCATTTTTGAGGGTATTGTTCATTTAAACAGTAACTCTCAGAGTACATACGAATGTAGGTGTTTTAGTAGTTAAGACATGTGTCTGTACTCTATAAGACTTTAGGGTCTCCACTCTGTTTTAGCGTATACATTGAACGCACCTACGTAGGTGTGCATGAGTGTGTGTGTGTGTGTGTGTGGAGTTATGTGTGTATGTGAGTGTATTCTTGTTGTACTATGGTTCAAAATAAAAGGTTACATTTTTTTGGTTGAAAACACAATGTCAGCTTCAAATCAGAAGATGGTCATGAAACTGGGTTAAATAGGTTCCCACGGTTATGCGGTCTCCTCTGGGAAGTCAAATGAATATGTGTGGACACTCAATAAAGGTGGATGGCCACGTTGAACAATGCTTTGTAGGGACAACCATTACCGAGCAGTCCAAGCTTATTAAGCCTGTCTTAGGGATATTCTTATAATTTTTGCTAATGGTTTTGGCCTGAAAATAAATAGTAATAACTAAAATAAATAACTTTTAGAAGGAGAGAGCTAGCGGTGCAAAAAATGAGTGAGAGATACGTGCGTGTGACGGGAGCGAGAGAAGTGAAGTTGGTGATGCACACGTGACCCTCTGCCTTATTCCCAGAGCGAGACAGTAGTAAGAGAAATAGAGAAACCACTTCGAGAAGCTGGATGTTCGTATTATGTTTTTTATTTTCTAAGCAAAAACTAATATGAACAAGGTTTAAAAAGCTTGTATTTTAGCTTAAAAGCCATAGGCCATCGGCAATCGGCACTTAAAGCAGACCTTATATTAAGGGCATCTCCAATAGTGCCACTTAAGTTGTCTCTTAGCTATATCATATCAACAAATTTCTATGTGAAAGAGAAAGAAAGTGAGAAAAGAGAATATACTATCTCTTATGTGAGAGACAACATGAGTACACAAAAAAACATAATAGTAATAAAGTATGAGGGGGAAATGTGATGAAAATAATATAAAATAATTAGATAAATTAGCTTTAGAGATAAACTATTGGAGATGCTATCTTAAATGCTATATTTAGATAAGGTGAAAGCCTAAGAATCGATCTTAAAATAGATTATTGTGCATACAGGACAAGTCGGAATCCCTTTTCACCAGCTAAATACAATCAAGCATTTTAGAAAAGCTAAGCCCTGTTTGGGGCACTTAGCTTCTCTTAGGATCCGACTCAGAGAAGCTGATGGAATGCGGCTTCAACGTCTTACTACAAATAAGTTTTAAGTTTTTCTTTTTTTTGAGAAATCCAAGAAGCCGCACCCTAACTAGAGGAGCTTAGGCTTCCAATGGTTTGAAGCTCAATTGAGGGTCCCTCGAACAGGGCCCAAGTGCCCCAAGCTACACTTCACCTAGTTTGTTTCTTTGAAGGAACATACATGAACGTTTCCAAACTACTACATTGTACAGTGAATTATATCATTTGAGATTCACTTGCCAAAAGGAGTACAGCAGCACCGCCGTTGAGTCCCAAGGAGTGCTGATCATACACTGCTTACCTTACAAGATACAAGGCTTCCCTCTCAGAAAAATAATAGAGAGAAACAAGAGGATAAGCCAAGGAACCAAAATGCATATCATAACCTGGCGGGTGATAGCAATTGTCATGCTGTATCATGCCTGTCTATCTATTAAGTTAACAAGTAGTAATACCCTAGTCTAACTTGAAAGGAAACACCAAGCTCAGGCTGGTAGCTCTAGCTTCACATTGTTCTTCCAGCTGCAAATTGTTTGGAGTATTCGGTCACTGGAAAGGAACATTTGTGACAAAATGATAATGTAAAGAGAAGGCAATACCTTATTATGTAATAGTAGAAGAAATCAGCATACAGCAGAGTCTGCACGATACCCGCAATCCAGCCTGCATTGAAAAGATCGCAGTTACAACATGAGTAATTATTACATCAACTGTATTCATGAGAAATGGGAAGGTAAGATGTATAGTGTTCATACTTATCCAATGAACAAAATGGGGCTCGGTGAAGTATCGGTAAATCCAGTTAAGGATGTACAATACACGGTATGCACTGCATCATCACCCAGTAAATGTGTTAAGATAAAACAATGATGTAGTAGCATCGTACTACAGACCAGAAAAGACAAAATAAGGGGAAAATGAGGTCCTGACAGAAAAATTGAATACCACAAGATGAAATGATTAAATTCATCCACTTAACCACGGAAATTACTGTAAAATACAATCATACAAAAATGCTAGATTGATATTGACTAAATATTGTTTATAGGGAGCTTTTATCCTACGAACTGGAGTCGTATTCTTTGTTCCCATGCAAATACAATTTTTTATGTGTTTTCAGTCCAACTAGACTTACCCCAGAAAGAAGACATATTGACCAGTCAAGTTATCGATATTCCTCGTGAGCTGTAGCAACACAAGTTGAGGAAGAATTGCGACGGCTTCCAAATATATTGAGAATGCCCACATCACCTGCCCCGAATAATGGCACAAATGATCACAACAGTGCAATCTAGAAGGTAAAATGTCAACAATAATAGAGGCAATAGACTTCCATCACATCTACAAATAATGGCTCCAACAACTAAGTCAAACGTTAGTACATAATCTAAAAAGTTGAAGGGTTGATTGGATTGTTTTGTTTGATATATTAATAGCATCACAGTTTTATAGTTGAGAGTGCAGAAGACAACAAACTGACCTCTCTAAAAGTAAACTTCTCATTAAAGAGGAGAGCCAGAACCAGACATGGCAACACTAAGAAATGATGGCGAAAGGTGTCATGATCCTTGTCATAGGTTCTTCGGACAATCTTATGCCGTCTCATGTACCAAACTATTGAGAAAGAGCTCGCCAGGAAGACCAGCTTCATGACAGTGTTATACAAAGATATAAAATGAACGAACAGGTCCAAGTACCGAGCTGCAAAAACAAGTGCATACAGCTCCTGCGTCTTCAGAGATATGCCTGAAAGAAATAGTCAAAACGTAACACACAGAGGCCCATCAAACAAAATGATAACAGAAGCTTATGACAGTAGTATGAATATGATATCAAATAATGGCAACAATTAGAACACAGAAAAGAAATAAACTTCCAAGTTCATTACTGAGTGAGTGAGATGTGCCCAATAGGTGATTGAGATTGGCATGATTCCATTATCACCCTCACAAAGGATACATCGAAGATTGGTTTATGGATTTGTGCAGTCAAAATTTTGACTCTTCTGGGGGAGTTGTTACAGTTGTCTATTGAGTAGTGTATTTGGCTTCATCCGAACTATTTATTCTTACCTTACGAGTTGCATTAAAACATAGCCTGCACAATCCACCAATATTCTGAGCCACGTGACTACGTGAGGCTAAATGTCTAATGTTGATACTTAGCTTTAGGATTTTTTTTTATAAATAAGGTGAAAGATATACTTCTTTTACTCGCTATTCAGTTTTCAAGGTGGGCTAACTTGAGGCCCCTTGAGGCATGCATCAAACTGCAATGTCAAAATATAAATACACCGTAGTTAGATAGAGTGCACACACTGAATTCTCTATCCAACACAAATGTGCACTCCTGTCCTCCAACAGACCAATGTTTCTCAACACAAAACAAAAGGGCCTTTGCATGCAGCACCTGTTAATTTTCAGCTGCTCCAAAATTTCTATGAAAACATTTATTATCCCGAAGAATCCCGACTCTTCCCTTTGTTCCACAAGGTTACAATCTAAAAAAAAGGATTTGTACGGTCCATCACTGTATCCTGGATTGGTAGATGTTCAGCAAAGCGCGAACGGCACACCAAGATGAGTGATCTACAATACTACAGGGTCTCTGGTCTCTACTCTCACGCTAAATTCGACCAAAACAATCGCAAGGCTCGAAAATCTCGCTTCCCTTATATAGAACGAGCCCAGGTCTCCCAATCTTGCCCATCCACAAAGCAGATCAGATCAAACATTCCTCGTTTCCACCATGAACGAATCCCTCACGTCACCTATCGCAGCCCCTTTACAAGGTCAACCTGCTAGCCAAAAGCACGCATTGCGCGCACAAGATCGAGAGTTCCAGGTCCCAATACACGGACCCAAGAAACCAACAGATAAAATTCCAAGCAAAAAAATGTAGTAAATTTGTTGCCGATGTAATTCTACTTCTGATTCTGGATTCTGGTTCCGACGGGCATGTGTGTGCAAGTTACCTGCGCATGACTTGATGGTGTGGATCTTGAGGAGGAGCACCACCACGCTGAGGAGGTGGGTCATGTCCCCGGCCAGCCGGAACGCGTTCATCTCCGCTGCCCTACGGGCGGACGTGCCGCCGCCGACGGCCCCTTGCCTCCCACGGAATCAAACGGCCTGGATCAGACCTCAGCTCGTTGGCGGCGGGTGGCTAGGCTGGCTGGCTCTCGCGTCGTCGTGGTCGCGGTGGAGGAGGAAGAGGGGAGAGGACGAGGGGAGGACCAAATGAAGGGCAGCTGCTGACAGGTGGGGCCGGGAGAGTGGATGGGGCCGATCTGTCAGCGACGGGGTTGCGTCGGTGCTCTATCGGCGGGCACGGGTGTATGACTGGTGGGGTCTGACGCCGCGGGACCGCGACGTCATGGACGTAAGGGAGCGGAGGCGGCGGGTCGGGGGCAGAGGCGGGGGGCTACGTGGCGAGGCTGAGGTGGCGGCGTGCGATTGGATTGGACTCGGACGCGTTAGCCGAGTGGCTGGCTCTCGGACTCGCTCGAGAGCTCAAGCCTCCGTAGTGCAGTCAAGCCGGTCCTACTCAACCCAGCCCAGCACCGCACGCACAATTGTTTTTTTTTTTTTGACAGAGAGAGACAATGCATGCAGAATTGTTTTCTAGAGAGAGAGAGAGACACTGCACGCAGAATTGTTTTCTTTTGAGAGAGAGAGAGTGACTCCATGCAGAATTGTTTTCGTTTGAGAGAGAGATAGTGACTCCATGCAGAATTGTTTTCGTTTGAGAGAGAGAGAGAGAGACACTGCATGCGGAATTGCAGATGCAGCCATGCACACACGTGTGTGTCGGTGGTAGACTTCCTCTCTCAGGAAAACACGTGTGTTGGTATGACGAGCAACCGTGACAGCACACAAATGGCAGTGGCAACTTCCGAGGTGGGGAAACCCGGAAATATGACTAGCATTGCCATGGCCCATGAACGACCCTACAGCGTTTGGATTTTAGATTAACGTGGCACCAATCTAGGGCGCCAAGCCAGCAGGTGCATTCTTCTCTTGGTTTCTGTTGCCATTTGTGTTGGATCTTGGACGTCTTTTACGTGCAGGCTTGCTTGCTTTTGAGGGAGCCTTGGGTCAAACGAAACAAAGTAGCTATAGCATGGCAAGGTCCCGGCTTGCCATTGCATCAATCATCCCTCCTGCCAGTATTTACTATGTATTGATTTGCAGTACCCTTGACAGCCATCCCTCCAGAAATGGGTCCGGAACCGTCACGATGCGTCAGAGCCATGCCTGAGGCTAAATTTACACAATGGCGTTGTTGCACAAATGTTGCTAGTTTTCACGTATCATTTCTTGTATCTATTCTCACTACTATAAAAAAAAGTCATCATAAATAGTTTAAAAACGTTATCAAAGATGATTTTATGAGTTATATGAGTTTATGAGTCAATAATAACATGAGATCATCACAGACGAGTTTTAAACCGTCTGTAAAAACCATATCACAGACGATTCGAAACTAGAACCATCTGTGAAGATATATTATCACAGATAGTCAGAAACTAGAACCGTTTGTGAAGGTATATTATCATAGACGGTTCTAAATACAAATCGTCTGTGATAGTTCTTTCTATATCTAAAAAAGTATTAGTATACCTAAAAATTTTATCTTTGAGATTAATTGTTAGCAAGACTTACTCATTCAGTTGTCATTAATCATCCAATCATTAACACATAATGGAGAAACTAGATGACAACCTAACTGTGAATATATATGAACTACACAAGCTATATATACTCGAAAGATACATTTTAAAGTAAAAATTCTTAATATGTGGAAAGAGGAATATGGATTAATACTAATGAAACCATAAAGCATACATTGAACTCTCTCTAAATATGTGTATACAAGAATGTATAGTAAAAAATATATGCACATATTCATCTTAAACTTTTGATAAGTTTAATCTATATTTTGGATATGAAAAATGTATTAAGATATAAATGAATAAGATATGGAATGTATACCTATGCGATTTCATCTTTTCATCCAAGTGAGACTTAAGAGATCATAATCAATCAAACACGCTAGTCTCATAATAGCATTTGTCATTCATTACATCCAAATGAGAATAGACAATATCATAACTAATAAGTATATTAGTTTTACAATTGTATTTATCATTATATTCAAAATAGTTTACCATTAATTACATCCAAAATAATACTAAGCAATATTATAGTTGATAAGTAAGTTAGTCTCGCAATTCTATTTTTCATTATCACCAAAATCAATTTAATGGAGCCTGAACTTACACCAATTCCTTAAAGAAGTCTATGCTTTGTTATTTTATATTCAAAAATATTTACAAATAAAATTACATCCATAAATACTATAATAAAACCACTATATCCCCACCTCTTAAAAATTCTGACAAATAGTTATATAGGGTCTGTTCTTTTTGGCTGCGGCTGATAGCTTTTTGGCTGTTTACAATAGAGATTGTGGAAAAAGAGATAATCGTTTGCGATTTTTGATAGTACAGATATTAGGCTTTTAACGTGTACTATAATTAATTTGTAGACCACGTCTTAAAAAATACTTCGTTTAAAAGTTAGGTACTGTAGCAGAAGCCAAAAGTCGGCCGTCTTGTGCCCAGCCGAAGAGGCCCATAGTATTTTCCCATATGACTTGTTGAGTATGGTTGGTTGTACTCAGTCTTGCTATATTTTCTACCACAACAGATGCCAAGAGAAGAAAGGATGTCACAAGTTTTCATGTTAGGGTTACGATCGCACTCAAGCGTTCCTGTGAAAATTTTCTTTGAATCTTCTGAATGTAAGTAAATTTAGAGCTTGAACGCCTTTAAAGCTGTTAAAGTTAACCGCTCGGTCTTTATTTAAATGAAATTAACCCTTTTGAAATATTTGTGAGTAGATATGATATTTTTTCTGTCTACAACTGAATTCCTGATCTGTTACAGGACGTACGACTGCCCTATTCCCAAAATCGGGGGCTTTACAAGTGGTGGAGCTAGAAATATTTTAGAGCCAGGCAAGCCCACTAGGCTGTTCCCCCAATGAGCCAAGAACAATGCTACTGTAGCTAAGCACTCAATGCGTTGTTCGCTGGCGAGCTGCATGAATTATGACAACAAGAATTGATCTACATGCAAGAAGAAGCATTTGCTTGGAATTGGAGCATCATGGCTTGTTGCAGCTGTGTGCTTCCAGCTCCCTGGACTCTCACTGATTGGTGTCACATCCTTGGCTGCGGAGGGCGTGAAGGAGAGGCGGGGGAGAGCGCTGAGTGCCTCAGTATGGTCGCTCATATAGTGTAATGTACAGAGGGAAGTGTAGATCAGTGCAAGCAAGGCGGTCAAAGAATGGAGGTGGTTATATGGATGTACGCCCCTGTTTTTTTGGGTTTTTAGGGTAGCTTTTGATTTCGGTTTCTTGGGAAACCGAAACAAACGAGGTGGTTTTTCAATGGTTTTTTGAGTTTATGGGTGTGTTTGTTCGTCTACGTCAGTGTCTCCGTCGTTCACCATCGTTATATATGTCATGAAAATAACACTATTACTGATTTTCTAACATTTTGTAGACATATAATACAGCAAGGATCACGTTAGAACAGTTCAAAATTAATCACTTCATTGAACCTACTGATAGAACAAAGATCGGATAAATCAATAGATAATAGTCCCAAGAGTGCATCCATTCTTCCTTTCGGGTTAATCCACCTATTTTCTTCTTTATTTCACAATCATTTAGGTGCCACACTAACCAAGAGAAGAGCCCAAGAAGGTAGTATTCTTTGTTTTTTAGAGAAAGTTAGACAGGAATCATTACTTGATTGTCTTGGCATTCAACTTAACCAGTTATATACTCTTGAGAGTGATCGGTTACTAGTAATTACTTGTAATATGAATATCAGTGTTCTCGTTACTAGTAATTACTTGTAATATGAATATCAACGTTCTCATAGCTGGTGCTCACAAATGTTAACTCATGAAGATGCACTGAGTAGTCAGGAACTTAACATGTTCACAAATTAGTAATCTACAGTGTGGTTGTACACCATAATCTCAGCCCCTGATTCTGAAAAAAAGGTCCCCAATTGCGGAGTTTTGGTTGATACAAGCAAACAATATTTGAGGTGAGCCGGGTGACTACATGGTAAACTTGATCGTCACAACATGAACATGTTTTAAGATGGGGAATCATGGGAGCATCAGAGGGGCAGGATGCACTGATACACAAACTTGGGTAGCGAGGATAATACATATGTACATATTTTTTAAAAAATATTTTTTACCGTGGGGAGTAGTTCATCGCGTCAGCTTGTACCTCATCAAAGATATGTTAATTTACTATTTTCTAACATCAAGCAAGAGCAATAAGATCTCTACCTAATTAGCCTATGGAAAGGTTAGCTCTGGTACATCCCATCATACCATTCTGTTCATCCATGCAAAGAGTGATTTTACCAGGCATTACCAACAAACCATGATGAAAGGACTTAATTATAACCTCTCACAAATATGGGGACCACGGTGGCCACCAGTACAAATATGCATGAGAACTTGCGGTGATCATAATTCCCAAAGACAAATTTCGCATTCAATTGACATCAGATTCTATTACATCCGTACAAAAAGTCCTGGGGTACAAAAATAGTACTAGTAATACCAGCAGTGAACCGAAGCAAATGCCAGGACCAGCCTAGCTTGATTGTTTGAGCTCTTTTCAATTTTGTTACTACAGCTGAAGGGGAAAAAAACGGAGATTACAAAGAGAGAAGAATGGTAACAGAGCAATATTTTCTACGCGAAGAACCGTGAAGAGCATGCCGTATAAGTTATATTTCAGATACATCCAAGCAAAAATCAGCAAATGCTTAGAGCGAGGCAGGTTCTAAATATAGAATGAAGTAGAACGACCGAGAACAATTTCATTCTGTAAGGACTGTACATGAATTGCGAGTCGAAGGTTCTTTTCTTCAACAGGTGGTGAGACGATCAAATCCCAAAGGAGCTGATAGTACCTTTCATCATAGTGGAGGGTAGAAGTATGATGACAGAGAAAACCCTAGGAAGAGAACGCCTCCGATTGTTGCAACTGTCCGCTGTGAAATCTTGGATGCCAACATGCTCCCTCCCACAACTGCGAGAGACGTGCAGGCAGTGTGCCCCAATGATGCTCCAACTGCTACTCCAATTGCATTCTTGTGGGTTGCAAGCTGCATGGTAACAGCAGACGAAGTAAGAACCAGTAGTAGTAGGCACATGCAACTTTTTGTGTATTGGTTGTAATTGGATTTTAATGCGCAATAACTTTTTAGCTTTGTTATTGTATCTCTGAGTGCTTATATGTCGGATTCCGGATTTATCATCCGGAACCCTCTATGATTTTACCACACTATTCCTTAGATCAGTAGATAGTGTTCATACATACATTACTGAAGATCAAATATATATATTACGGAATCATAACTAATACAATAATAGATTTACATATAGGTCGATCAAGCCAAAACCATTAAAGAGCAGCAACGAAAAACGAAAATATCACACATATAAGACCCTCAAGATATGCTTGAAGGCAATCAACTGGGGTTTGTGACCTAGTTCTTGGTCTCATCATCTTTCAGTCTAGTTAACGTCCTTAGATGACCGTTGGGCTTTTCTTTCCCCTTCTTATTGAATAATAGTAATTAAGCAACAATGCATGCAAAGGTACTCAGTAAGCTATCACATATAATACAATAATAATAAATGCAAGGCTAAAGGATTGGAGTTCTTTTATTTGCAAAAGCCATATTTGAAATAGAACAAGTAGAAAGCCTGTGACTTAGGTGGTGTTCGTATTTGCTTCTGCTTGGAGAACCCAAAATTCAATATGAACAACTGGCTTCTCGAAACGGCTTTTCCACTTCTCTCGCTCCTGTCTCGCTCCAAGGATAAGGCAAAGGGGTCACGGGTTTTCATTCTTGTCGCTTTCAATTTCTCGAGGAATTTACCCTAGATATAAATGTGGCTATTCTTTTATTTGTCTTTCCTTTTATTATCATTAATATTATTGTTCATATTTATTGTGTATTTCTCCTTGTTTTATTTTGTATAACACAAATTTTGGAAAAGTCCAAATAAATTCTAGGAAATCCAAATGTCAACAAAGTGCATTTAAAAAGTTTTAAAATTTTCACATTTTCAAACATCCTAATTTTGGGATGTTACATTATATGAGCATCTTATATTGCAAAAAGAAAAGTACAGTGCTAGTTGAGTATACCCTACCGCAATCGTTGCTATTTGGCTGCGATCGCCCCATTCGGCTAAAAAGGTTAAGATGAAAGCCTGCAGCCAGAAAGAGTTAAATTTCAAGGAGTGTTTCATGAGGAGTTGAATATTACGTATAATCAATTGACAAAATAAAAATCGATACTTGAAAAAAAAACATAACAAGAAAACATTGACAAACTGAACGGTGTAATAGACATAGGCTCACTGAAAAGGAACCACAACTGAACAGGATAATGCAGAAATGATTTCACGAATTAAGGTGGAAGCACTCGATCCAACATAAGTATTGATTGTTGCACAGGCCATGCGAAGAATTCGACATGCTTTTATAAGGTAACAAAAGCTGACCTCCAAAAAGATCGGTGTACAAAATCTTGCAAAGAATCGGCGAATGGTTGATTTTCCTTGACCTGACTCAAGCTTCTCTTCCACCTGCTCAGACATGCATGTAAATCATTACTTGACAAGACACCAAAAGGTCTGCATGTGCTTATTTTCATCAATAACTTTTCATTACCAGTTCAGCTCTTAAAAAAACAGTTCAGTTCATGCGAAGGCGTTAGTATTACTATTAGACATTTTAGCATATCTAGTATCTACATTAGCCAGTTTTGAAGGAGTCCATGTATCATGACCTTCTTCAGCTTAAAAATTGATGGAAAATGAAATTGTCCCTGCAGACCCTAATTGAGCTACTGATGATTTAGGGTGAAAAATAGTGCACATGTAATTCAAGATTCCAAAAGGTAAACAATTATGGCATCTACAGTGAGTGCATTACAGACTAGAAAGTAAGACCAAATAACAAAACACCAAAATGACAATCAAGTTAACACATTTTCTGCCTAGAATACCATGTTTAGCAAGAGGTCAAGGCGTTAAACACTACAATGCACATAATAAATGAGCTGCATGATGGATAAAACCAAGCAAAGGGTATATAAATAAAGAGTACATACTTCTTCCATTTCTTTCTTCTGAGATCCCTTTGGGTCAGACTTCCAAGCAATGTACAACAACCGTAGTCCAAAGAACAAGTACAAAACTAGCAGAGAAACAAAGGAGTAGAGAGATTATGGGCAAAGAAAGGGAAATATGAACGTGGCAAATTATTGCATGTGAAGATCATCCCAAGTGTGCATTATGTATATATATCTAAGCAGCAACGGTAAAAAATGTGATGATTCTAGAATAATTTCAGTTGTGTAGTGTAATGTAATATTATATTCCTCATTTTCCAATAGAATTCAAGAAAATATAACCGATTTTTCTTATTCTGGATAACGTAGGACATTTGCATAATGATTAAAACCAGTAATGTAATAGCCTGTTTTGTAACTTTATATTTATCAGCAAAAACGATTGAAAAACTGTCAGCATGACAATTGCAGATGAGAAAAGCAAGCATACCACTGAAACAAACACCTGGAAACTCAAGATATAAAAAAAAAGTACCTGTAGCAGCACTATTAGTGTGCTTCCTTGATATCAAGTTGGGCACTATTCTACCAAGTCCAGTTGACAATACCTTGAGAACAAATGCATATATTAGCAACATAAACAAGCATTTGTAACATCTGCTAAGGCTAAGTTAAGCTGCACACTAAGAAAGTAAACAAGAATACCAGCAGCACAGGTATATGGGCCATAATCATAGCACATATTAAAAGTCTGGACAGTGCACGCCTCAATATAAAAAGAGATAACATCATATAATTCAATTCTGAACCTACATTTACTAAGGATAAAACACAAACAACTCGACCTAAAAAATTAAGAGATCAGCGGAATCGCAAAATTCACTCTGTTCCTTGCATAGTTGCATGAAGTCTTCCATAGTTGAATTTCTATTGTGTAAGATATAAGCAATTTGAATCTGACAAAGACATGCATCAATCCCCAGGAGCTCACCGTCATCACGTACAGTGCCGAGAGTGCACCGGACAGCACAATTGACTTGGGGTGCCGCATCGCCATTAGCGCCGCAATGATAAAAGTCTCATCTCCAATCTACACCACAAAAAGCAAAAAACCAATCCAAGCATCAATTCCGCCCTCGTGGAAACCGCATCGCCGCCCAAGCAGACACTGCTTCGGTGTAGCAAATGCACAAGCCGCTGTGCCTGTGCCCTGCCACCACCGGTCATGACAAGGTCGCATATCCAAAGCTCACAGCCGTCAATGGCAAGGCACAGGAACAGCTCCACGGCCGCAGCTACACCGAAGCCATTTCCAAACCCAAACGCCCTAGTTCCAGAAGTACTAAGCAATACCTCACTGACTAAGATCATGGACAGGCTCGCGACGAGCGCGTCGAACAGCCCGGGGCCGACCTCGTCGAGGGCCACCCCATGGTCACCGTCCACCACCACGTCCTTCTTCAGGCCGTGCAAGAAGCCCTAACAATTGCAACAACCACCATCAAAGATCGCAACTTTGGTACCAAAATCACACCTTTGAGCGCTAGTTGAGCCAGATTCCTCACCCCAGCGCGGCGCCCCAGCGAGACCCCCGACTCCGCCGACTTGTTGTCCAAGGCGCCTGCCTAAAGAAAAGCAAAATCTTTAATCTTTGAACGAAAAAATCCCAACAAACAACTGAATTTAACGAGATTTCTGCTCAAAGATCCGAACTTCGTCAGGTTCTTACCACGGCCGCGGCGAACGCGAGGAGGGCGATGGGGAGGAGAAGGAGAAATCTAGGGTTCGGATCCATTTGGGGATCTCACGAACCCTAGGCTTGTCGATTTGGGGAGATGATATGGTGTGGGTGGGAGATGGCCTTCCTCGAACTGTTTTTTTTTTCTTTGCGTGGAAATTTAAAAGCTGCGCGATGGGGATTAAGGGGGTGATCGTTTTGGCTTTTTTTAGCTTCAGCTTCTAGCTTCAGTTTTTTTTTCACTATTCACTACACTATCCACTAATTCAATTTCTGATGTTTTTCAGCCCATTCTGATGTTTTTCATTAAAAGCCAAAAGCCATCGCTATTCCGATCACCCCCTAACGAGGCTTGGGGGACTGGGTCGCGGAAGGGAAGGCGTTTGCGGAGTAATTTTTTTAGCTTTGTCTCGTAAAAGCTGTTTTTCTATAGTTCATAATTTTACTATAATATCTAATTTTTAAGTGATATATTTTTTAAGACAGAATTTACCAATTGAATAAAGTATACACTATAGTAACTTTATTTATATCAACTAAAATCACACACTTGTTTCTCTCTTCCCATACGACTCTCTACAAGTTGTTAATATTCTTAAGGGGGTGATTGTTTTAGCGATAGTTTTTGATTTTTGGCTGAAATTTCACTGTAGCTGGTTTTTTTACTGTAGCTGATTTGGATTTTTAGGCATAATTAAATTTAAAAAATGTAAAAATAGAAAAAAAATATGTTAGCCCATCACGGATAATGCAAAGGAACACGGGAAAAAAAGAAAATTTTAAAAAAGGCCAAAAAATCTAAAAAAATTCAGAAAGAGATGAATTACTGAATAGTGAAAAAAAAGTTGAAGCTGAAAAAAACTGAAATGAGCGGAGCCTAAGTTAAAACCAAAAATTATCAACAAAAATCAATACAAAGAGACCCTTAGGATCAGCCGATCAGTAAGTATCATCATGGAATTTGGGCTCTAATTTAGTCATGTTTATATTGGGCATATAAAAAGCTGTTTTTTTACATTACCTAACTTTTAAACGAAATATCTTTTCAATGTAGGATCTATTAATCGATTGTAGTATATATTATAGTAATTTTATTTATATTGACCAAAACCGCACACGATTATCTCTTTTTCTACAAGATATTACTATTTATAAGTTAAAATTAAAAGCTAAAGCTAAAAGACAATATAAATAGACCCTAAGAAAAGCACTACGGCTCTATTTAGAGATACGTACAAATTAGAGAACGGTTCCATTTAGAGATACATACAAGATAGAGAACTCGGAGGGGGTGATCGTTTTAGCGATGGCTTTTGATTTTTAGCTGAAATTTCACTGTAGCTGATTTTTTTTACTGTAGCTGAGTTAGTAGATAGTGTAGTAAATAGTGAAAAAAAACTGAAGCTAGAAGTTAAAATCGGAAAAAAAACTAACTTAAAAGGAGCCTGATTTGTACGTGAAATTAGCCCAATCTTTGATGCAGCCAATCTACAAATCAACAACTTCTTCTCGGTTCTTCTCTCAGTTGGCACTGTAGCACTCGGGGGCGGAAATGTTATTTCTGCAAGCTCCATGAAACAGCAGCATGGAATAAACTAGTGGATGGAGCATGAACTCATGTGCTCGACTGCGCATGGGATGCATGCTTCCTCCTGCGCCTGACGCAAGCGCGCGCGGCCCGAGCTGCTGCCTGCAGCGCCCACGTCTTTTCTGTGTCATATCTGCCAAAAAAAGGTCCCAGAACCAGATGGCCAAAAAAATCCAACGAAACACCTGAATCAAACAACTGAATCTTTTATTTATATATATATATATATATATATATATATATATAGTACGTGATAATTATTACACGAATCTTATAAATAAACTAAACAACTGAATGAAGTACAATTGAATGAATTATTTGATTAAACACAATTGAGTGATTACAATTGTATCCAATATTTTAATATTTAATTATCATCGCCGAGGTGGAATTCTTCAGTGTTATTTATGACCTCCGCTAGTAAGAATTGGAAGAACTTTTCTCAAATTTCAGCGAGTTTGTCAAGATTGATTGCACTTTTGTCGAATTCTACATGATGTCGTTGTAGTGTTAATTCATCAGAGTGTGTGTGTGTATGATAATCACGAAATAATTATTGACAAGTTGACAAACCTTTGAATTATTCGTCTTAGCGTCCATGATTTCCTCTAGGTGGCGGTAAACGTAGAATCCACATACGTTGCATTGTAGTTGTTGGTGCCACGTATTCATGAAGCAATACATACATACACACACATACATACATACCAAGTAAGAATATATTAAAGTAAACTAGGAATACTTTCTCATTCTTAAATTGGAGCAAACTACCACCTCTCTCTAAATCTAGGTACGTAATTAGATCTAAAATTTAGCTATTATCTCTCTCTATTACAAGGCATATAAGTTATTAGAAGCAAATACTAATATTTAATCACCAAGAACAAATCGATCTACAAGCAGTATGTTTGTACCAAACTCCTCAAAACCGATCGCCTCTTTCAATGTAGTGCAATGAAAACAGATCTGTCGAGACCACGCTGAATATATAATATCCAGCGTGACTCAATTAACTCTAAGCACATGCATACCATGTATAAGGCTCAGGATGTGTTCATTTTGGCTTAAAAGCTAGTTTCTACTTCTGACTTCTGATTTATTTCACTATTCAGTAATTTCACCTTTTTCTGATTTTTTAGATTTTTTGGGCTTTTTTGCCTTTTCTTTTTTTTCCGTATTCATTTGCATTGTCCGTGATAGACTAACATGTTTTTCTATTTTTTAAATTTAATTATGCCAAATAAGCTAATTCAACTATAGTAAAAAAATAAGCCAGTTAGAGTAAAAAAACCATAAGCTAACGCAAAACTGAGCGCTACCTGAGCCGACCAACTCGAAAACAAGTTAGGTCAGAATCCAACAACAAACCAAATTGACTTTATATTATTTAGATCTATCTGTTGTTCCCACATAAAAGAACTCCTGGCTGGCAGTTTCCTTGTGCGCGCACGCATGGCTTCTTGTGAACATCCATGTCGATACGCGCGCTATTACAGAAAAGATCATCATAGGCGGTTCAAAATCGTCATCGCATATGGTTTTCAAACCGTCTGAATCTATGTGTCAGTAATAGTAGATGGTTATCACAGACGATTATCAAACTGTTTATGATAGGTTAAAACACAAACGGTTTTTTATGTTAACCGTATGTGATAACGGACATATTACAGACGATTTTTTAGAAATCGTCTGTAATGACAGAAATATCATAGATAATTTATTTTAAAAATTGACTGTAATATATACACACATCAGACGGTTTTTCCAGAGGAAGAGACAAGAGGTTGAAGTTACGAGGCAGCGTCCGGACAAATGGCCCTTCTCTCTTGTCTGCTTTCGTTTTGAGAGTGAATGTGGGCCAAGTTCTCCATACAGGCTGAATTTCCTCCAGAACTTCTTTGGTAGATGGGCCGAATTTGCTGGAGAAGCTTTCCCTTACAGTCCATATCTTAACCAGTCAAATCTTCTAAAATGGTCCATACCTAATTTAAAGACCCGAACCAGATCGGTTTAGATACCTACTAATTTATTCCTCTAGAAAATCTACTAATTTATTCCTCTAAAGGAAGCTACTAATTTATTCCTTCAAAAGAAGCTACTAATTTATTCCTCTAGAAAATCTACTAATTTATTCCTCTAAAGGAAGCTACTAATTTATTCCTTTAAAAGAAGCTACTATTGTATTTCCATTCTGTTCATTCAGCAGTGTCGCGCTTTGCTCATATAGCTATAACACACTAGCAGTTACTCGATGATGGAAACAAGATGTGCCTAGCAATATGCCCAATGTTTTGACTCACAAAAATACCATGTGAACTTTGTAAAGAAAATGGCATTAGACAGACTTTAGACAGACATCTGCTACCATCGTATTAACAACAAATTTCCTCGTTTTAAACAAGAGAGTAGACAGACAGGGGCGGATCTACAGTAATTCAAAGGTATTCAGCTGAATACCTATTTTTTTTGAATAAAAAACCAATATATATAGGATATAATACATATGTATATATGTAGTTGGGCTAAAATCACTATTTTCGGTACCCATGCGGCCTCATCGGCTCACCCCAATCCCCCCATTCGACCCTACTGCCTCACCCCCAATCCCCCCGTTCGGCCCGTTCGGCGCCTCCGCCCAGTCCCTGCCTCCGCCTCATCCCCATTCCGCCCCGCACGCCGTTCCGCGTCTCCCCCAAATCCCCAACCCTATTCCCATCGCCGACTCCCGGCGCCGAGCGCGAGCGCCCGAGCCCCACGCCGCACGCCCATCGCCCCAGACGCGACGCCCGGCCCGCCCCGATCGGCGCGGCAGCGGCCCGGACTCGAGGAGAGACTCGCCTCCACCGCCAGCTGCGATCTTCCTCCGGCTCCGGCCACCGGCCATCCGCCTCCCTTCTTCAATCGGCCGCGGCCCCATCGCTGCCCAGACGCCCCGGCCCGGCCCGGTCCGGACTCGGACTCGCCACTCCGGCCTCGCGCGGATCTGCGCGGCGCCAGTCTTCCTCCGCGGTCCGGCCACCGCCCCTCGCCTCCCTTCTTCAATCGGCCGCGGCGGCAGAGTCGCCATCACCGGCCGGCGGTCCGACCAGATGCCCGATCTGCTCGGCCCCATCGCGGATCTGCGGCAGCACAAGCCTCTCCCTTTTTCAGTTTGCTTGTGCACTGCACAGCGCCATCAGCTCGCCTCGTCGGCCGCCGCGGCGCCGCCGCCCGCCTGCATCTACCCTCTGGCCTCCGCGGCTCCGCCGACCGCCCGACCGCCGGTCCGCCCTTTTCCTTCCACTTCCAGCCCTTTTGCTATAATGCTATTGTTTGAGTCTTTGAGACTTGAGAGTTGGCTGAGACGCTGAGTGTAGAGAACTAGAGAATAGAGATTGTGGTTTGGTGTGAATCTGTGACTCTGTGTTGTGGTGGTTTCGATAGTGCTATTTTTGTGGAAGCATTAGAATTGGCAGTTTGGCACACTAGTATACAAATTGTGGAAATTGACTGAGTGTAAAGAACTAGAGATTGTGCTGTGGTAATTGCAGTCTGCACTCTGCAGTGAGTTATTCAGTTTTGGTTATTTGTTGATTCCACTCATCCACTATGAAATTGTGAATGAAATTTGTGGGTGTTAAACTGCTCGATGAGCATAAATTGGTCTATATGAGATTTAGTGGCAATCTATGGAGATTTATGCTAATTCTTGAGTTGTTCAATAGCTTCTAGTTGCTATTTTCGTACTTATTGTAGCTTTAATCATATCAGTTTACTTGCTGCCATTGTACATTTCTTGAATTAATCGATAGCTTAGCTCTTTGCTGCCATTGACTACAAGAATTAATCGGTCTATATGTTATTGTAGCCAATTTGCTACCGTTGTTCTTGTAGCCAATTGTTCAATAGACAATAGCAGTAGTTTACTTGCTGTCATTGTACTCAATCGTAAGCAGTAGTTTACTTTCTTTATTGGTATTCTGTTATTGCAATTCCTTATAGTGAATTAATCGATAGCATTATATCTCGCTTCCAAGGCATGAAGAATTGTCGTGTTAATATTTAGTTCTTAATTTTTTGTAATTTCTTTTATATTATTCCAGTTGTTGTCTTCACTGCGAACAATTATACTTTAATTTTTGCTACTATAGACCTTTATATTTTCTATTGCACAATATTTTTGCAACTTCGAATATCTATCTTAAAATTTCTATATCCGCCACTGTAGACAGACATCTGCTACCATCACATGACGCGTGCGTCTGAAAACAACAAGAAAAGAAAAAGCAATGAGATTAGACAAGATCCAAGCAAGGCAAACACTGCTCGTTTTTCTTTTCTGCTAATCCTCCTTCAAAATTCCCCGCAGCAAAGAGCCCGAACCGCCGTCTCGCCGCTAAACTCACACCGAGCCCCATTTACCCGCCTCGCCGACCACGCAGCCACGCCCCCGGGCCCACCTGTCCTCGTCGCCTCGCGCAGAGGGTAAACGAGCGCCCCGGTGGCACGTGCCCGTCGGCAAGCAGGCGCCTATCGCGTCCCACTGCGCACGCATCGGATTTCCTCACCGACAGGTATCTTTCTAGAATGACGTTATATAAAGGATTCACCAATAAATTACATACTTACATATATAAATTACATACTAATTATAGGGTCTGTTCTTTGCGGCTGTGGCTGATAACTTTTTGGCTATTTACGACAGAGATTACGGAAAGAGAGATACTCGCTTGCGATTTTTGATGATACAGATATTAGTTTTTTAACGTGTACTACAATTAACTTGTAGATCACATCTTACAATAAATTACATACTTACAATTAACTTATATTAGTTTTTTAACGTGTACTTGGTATCTTTCTAGAATGACGTTATATAAAGGATTCACCAATAAATTACATACTTACAGATATAAATTACATACTAATTATATTGTCATTTTCCATATTGTGGTATCGGTCATTACAATACTCTATACAGATGAATGTTCTCCTCGCTCTTGTCACAACATTTTAATATTTTTTCTAATGTTTTCTTAAGCAGGCTAGCTTCCATCTTTTGACCGATTAGAGTACTAACAATATTGTCTTTTTCCATAGTACGATAGCTGTCATTAATAATCTATAGATAGATGACGTTCTGATGTAAAGTATAATAGCTTTGAAAGCAACCATTATGGGGTCAATCCACAGTTTTATAATAGATTGTGGAAGTCATGCTCATGCTAACGAATGGTTCCATTTAAGGACGCTCAGAATAACAATAGTTTTTAACTAAAATTGTATTATAACTAACTGATTTTTTATTGTAACTGAGTTGATTTATTGGATATAATTAAATTAAAAAATATATAAAAATAAAAATAGCATGCTAATCTATTACGGACAATGCAAAGGAATATGAAAAAACAAAACACAAAAATTCTAAAAAACAAAAAAAACAAAAAGAAGAACAAAAGCGCTACATAAACTCAAAAGCTAACGCCGGACGCTGCCGTTGGACAAAAAGCTCAGTGGAGTGGTGCCTTAGTCAGCTATGCTACACGCAGCCGGTCACTCCAATGCAGATTTCCACGACATTTCATCTTTTTAAGGCCCTGATCGTTTCGGCTTTTTTCGGCTTCAGCTTCTAGCTTCAGCTTTTTTTTCACTATTCACTACACTATCCACTAACTCAGCTACAGTGTTTTTTCAGCCAGCTACAGTGTTTTTTCAGCCAAAAGCCAAAAGCCATCGCTATTCCGATCACCCCCTAAGAAAAAGGCTCAGCAGTACATATTACTAACTGTACATATTAAGGTAGAATTCAACCTACACAAATACTTGATGCCGGCCCATCCGAAAGACAACGAAATTTCGGTTTGATTTTCACATCCAAATTTGAGCATGCATGCAACTAACATTGGACGACAATTAATCTAGATGAATCATCTATAAAAGTTGCAAAACGAGTCGTTGCTAAGAGGGTGATCGGAATAACGATGGCTTTTGGCTTTTGCTGAAAAAACACTGTAACTGAGTTGGTTTATTGAGTATAATTAAATTTTAAAAAATTAAAAATAAAAACGGCACACTAATCTAGAGCGGACAATGCAAAGAAATACGGAAAAAAATACCAAAAAATACAAAAAAATCAAATAAAAACAAAACCGCTACAGTACTCTAACAGTGTTTCTGTCGCGCAGCCCCATCGCACAGTGAGTTGAGCGGGGCCTAAATAGATCCATTTGAAATGAATTGACGACCATAGTATTGACCATACCTAATTTTTGTCTAGTTGACTGAGACAGGGCTACAAACAAGATAAACAGAACCATTCACAATAAACTGTAAATTGCAACACTAAAAACTGCATAGTCGCACATACATCATGATAAAACCTTGAACACCTATGAAGATTTAAGCCTACCCCAAAGTTTTAATTATAACACATCAACCTTGGACACACTACCAAAATTTCGATGGTGGAAATTCCCAAAAATGCACCACATATTTTAACAAATTTACAAACTTTTCAAGAAATAGAACTAGAATTTGTACTCATGTATGGTATTGCATACATACCAGTGGTGCCATACCTAAGAGAAAAGTCATCTGGTCAGTACCTTTCGTGATGTGACGTCTCCATTGACCTGCATGATACCTTTGGAGATCACTGGCTCTCAACATCTACTATCAATTACCAACCACAGGACAAAGAAAAGTAGGAAGTAATTACAAAAGCATGAAAATAACTGGAAAACAAAAAGGATGATATTCACACTCAAGCATACACTAGCAAACATCTCAAGGCCACTGGCTCGAAAGTAGAATTAGGGGTGATCAGAATAGCGATGACTTTTGATTTTTGCTGAAAAAATATTGTAGCTGGCTGAAAAAACACTGTAGCTGAGTTGGTTTATTGAGTATAATTAAATGTAAAAAAATTAAAAAAATCAAAAACAAAAAACGAAAAAAGTATAAATAAATTAAAAAAACCGAAATTTTTTTATTGTAGCAGATACTGTAGCTACAGTACCTGCTACAGTGTTTTCATCACCCATCGCCCACCGCCCACAGCCGTTCTAAGCGGGGCCTAGTGGCTATTTCCTTTTAAAAGCCTCCAACTGCATAGACCTTAATTTAGAAGTTCCATCATATTCCATCAACCATATTTTGATGTTTAATTATGCCTAAGTGACGAACTCGAAGGTGGTAGATATGAAAGAACAGAATATCTAATATGGTCAATAAAAAGTATAACAGCAAAAAATACACTAGTAACCATCATATTGAAAGTTACACTATATATGCAACGTGGAAAGCAGAAGAATAAATAGAATGTTCCCTCCAAATTAGTAACACAAATTTGTAAAATACATAATTGTCTTAAAATTGTGCAAAATGTGGTAAAATGAAAATAAACATAGAAAATAAGAGAAGAATAAGAAATATATGAGATAATTAAATAACATATCGAATAGTAGCAAAATGTAATTAATGTCTCTCTGTGTCAAAAATAACATAAAAATTAAATATAAAAATAGGTGAATCACCTATCAACCCATCTCAGTTTCACCTCATTTTATTGGTACCATCATGCTTTTTTCAATACATATTTTGTGGGTCTTTGAAATTCAAGTTTTCCAAAATATCTCCCTCAGTGTAACCTAAAATCTCTAAGGTTTTAGATGCAATAGTTAGTTCTTGTTAGTTTGTCGTTGTTATTAAGTTCCATATTTATTAACGATGCCTTATCAATTATGTTTTTAATCCAAAACAATATAAATTCAATCCATTGATTTATAACATTTTGAATTAATGTATTTGTTTTTTGTTTCCTTGATTTTGTAAAATTGTTTTGCTGTTTGCATTATAAATATATAGTTCCTTTTATTTCTACTAGGTATTTTTTCAAAAAATAAAAGATTTAATATTTGCAATCCCTCTTCTTAAAAATATATGTAATCCTTTTCTCTGGCACAAAGTTTTCTAATTATTTATTGAAGAACTATATTCATCATCAAATTCTGTAAAGAATTATATCTATATTTACATTATAGTTTTACAAATGATTCAAATACTTAGTTATTTTCGTATCTCTATATGTACTTATCATTCATCATAATATTTAATGTTTTGTTTCCAATTTAATCTTTTTGATGACACCTTTATTGCCTCACTAAAGTGACAATAATGAACTTTTAGACTTGCAATGAGAACAACATTAGGAAAATTGCAAGAAATGAGATAAAGTTTTATAACTTTAACGGGAAAACATCGTTACCAGGTCATTTTTTAACAAAGAAAGTTGGGGGCAAATATTTTCTTCTATGTTTACTTTCTTCTAAAACTAATTGCAGTCCCTCTACTCCAAATATCCAAATCAGTTACTCTACTTTCAAAATAAATTCGGTTTAAGTCCCAAAAGTAACACTTCAGTGGTACATGCGGTGATAATGAGACATGGTTTGGAGTTGAGCTAGCACCATTTAGGGAAAATAAAGCATCCATTTTACGCTACTACGGCTATACATTTGTTCTGTTTTTTTTTTTGATATTTTGCATTACGTTTTAGTAAAAATTCAAGGATTTGCAACTAAAGAGAGGTACACCTGAGGATTTGCCACTATATTGTCTCACTAACATGTGGCTTCAGGACTCATGTGTGAATGAGATAACCATCTCTATTGTTCATAACTCAATATAATTATGTCATTTGATAAACTTTTCTAAAAAAACAAAAACATTATATATTAACGCTAAATTAGCATACAAACATACCATTTGAACCCTCAAGGGTATTTCGGACCTTTCAACCTTCATTCATGGCCTAAAAAGACAACCATCCCAACAAAAAACAGATTGCCAAACAATATTTTTGGAAAATCTACAACTGCTTCTCATGGCAGCCAGCCGGAAGCTAGCATTTGGAAAAGGTAGAGCCCAAAGGTCTTTATGTGTCGATAAGATTCGTCTACCTCCCCAATGCTCTCCTCCCCTAAGCCATATTTGGGATAGGAAAAGTGGTGAAAATAAAACGTGATACTCCAAATAAATAACAACTATTGTTCAATGCCACAATACATAAGACTGATACAACACATGTTATTAACACCTCAATCACTCTTTATTGTCTTTTCGGATCCAACAATCCTACAGATCTTTCTTTTCCAAATAATTCATAGGAACACACATCCCGGAGGTTGTTGATCCTTTTTCTAAAATTCTAGCATCTGCCTTGTACCTTTTTAAAAAAAGATTTGTAGCCACTGGTTAATTCTGATAAATTCCATGCAACCTACTCTGTGGGCGGGTGGAAACACTTTACATTACCAAATAAAAAAAGAGGTACACAGTTGTAAAACCAAGGTGCTTTTACATTACCAAATGAAAAGCCAGAGATGTACAGCCACGACGTTTTAGACCCTGAACGTTTCGGTTTTTTTCGGCTTCAGCTTCTAGCTTCAGCTTTTTTTTTCACTATTTACTACACTATCCACTAACTCAGCTACAGTGTTTTTTCAGCCAACTACAGTATTTTTTCAGCCAAAAATCAAAAACTATCGCTATTCCGATCACGCTATCTCAAAGCCGTATCTAAGAAGGAAAAATACAACGGTCGTCGGAAAAACGTGGCCCTCAAGACACCGGCCACGCCACATATCGTTGCACAGTGTAGTGGACACATGGTCGATCTCGACCGCCCATTTCCCGACACGACCGCACCCCACGTGTCAGAGGAGCACCGGCAGGGCGGCGTGTGTACACCCGCGGGGTGCGCGTAGGAGCAGGCCCGGTTGACTGGACGGGTGGGTGGCTGGGTCGTTGGCTTGGCGCGAGGGGAGCGCGCGGGGGCTGAAAGAAAGAAAGCGGGGCGAGAGGGGAGGAGGAAGGAACAAAACGACTGGCTGTCCGAACGGGGGCGCCTGGTTCCTCTCATTCCCCTTCCTCCTCCTCCTCCTCCTCCTCCTCTCTCTCTCCTCTCCCCCCCTCTCTGTCTCTCTCATACGCGCGCGTGACGCCTCCGCGCGAGTGCGCGCGGCACGGACCGACCGATCGCCGGCGGGGTGGGGGCAATCTGATGCTGGCGCGGTCGTGATGGCGGCGCCGTCCGCCGGCGGCGGGGAGGGGGCGTCCTCCTCGGCCGCCGTTGCCGCCGCGACGATCGGGGCCCACGGGGTCGACGAAGGTGAGGAGCCCTCCCCTTGCTCCTCCTCCTCTTTTCGCTCGTCCTCCTTGCTCTGCGCTTAGGGTTTGTTCGTGCTCGCGCGTGCTCGTGTGCTGTTGGGGAGTGGGCCGGGGTAGGTTTCGATTGGATTGGTGTTGTCGTGGTGCGGTTTCGGGTTTCGACTGGGGGGGACGGGTTGCGGTGCTAGGGTTTGGATCGCGTGCGTGAGCGCGCGTGTAATAAGCGGGCAATGCTGACGGCACTGTGGTGTCGGTCGCCGTGTGGGGTTTCGGTTAATTTTGATGCGGGGCGGCGTTCGAGCCCAGTGCGGTCTCCCTGTTGGTTCGTGTCCGATTAGGCAGCGATTCAGTGAGAATACACGCGCTTGGGCCCTTACAGCAGATTACATGCCGGAATTGAGCGCTGTGTCCGGTGGGAAAGGTGAGTCATTTGAGCGGAGTTGATATACTGGAGCCTTCGGGATTCCTTCGATTGAGTCGCTCTCGCAATGCTCGTATGTTTTGTGCCAAGGATTTGTATATGGTGAGTTCTATGTGAGTTTTATTTGCACGTCTCTTGGATCCTTGATGTGTTTATCGAGGGGTGGTTCTGTGTGGACGGTGAGAATCACAATTGGGAAAGACGTGCTTTTTTGGAAGATAGGGATGGTGTTTCAGTGGAATTATTCGGTTTTTGAAAGAATCATGTGGGGAGGTGGCGAGCTGATTACAGTTCATTTCCAACCCAGGCAATGCTGCTTCAGTTGTGGACTAAGTTGTCCCATGTGGTTCAAGTAAGAGATGATACCGGGGAATTGTGTGTCAATTTGATTTGATTTGGGTATGGTTTTCAAGTTGGGTGGGGTTGTGATTTGGTAATATTTCCAATATGAGCAAGCAATTGGAGTTATTTATTGGTTAGAAAGGTCTTATTGTGAAGAGGAGCTCTTGGAGGCACAGAGACATGTGGGTTTGCATTGATTTTGGGCCTTTTTTTTCTGTCACCCTTGCGTTGTCATCAAAGGTTTTGAGAATGGGCATTTTTAACTGTTGTCACATATCTTTTAGATAGATCATAGATGGATCTTGTTTAGGTAATTATGACGTGAATTTTAGAATTTCTGTATATAAAGGCCTTTGGAGGATAGGATATTCTGTTTAGTGAGATTCTTTGGTTTGAAAAGAATGACTTGTATTCCTGTAAAAAAAAGAATGACGGGTGAGGTGATGAACTGACTGCAGTTTGACTTATGGGACAATGCAGGGAGAGAGACGTGTACTTCAGTTTTGGAAGATAGGTGAGAATATTGGTGGGATAGCTTGTTTGCTAGTATTTTTTGCTGCAACTTACATTTCTGCTGCCTCTGAAGACGGCAACTTGATCAATTGATGAACAAAGTTGAATTATTTTATTTTTTTCCCGAGAATAAAGTTCGACATGTCATATTTCTGGGATAATGCTGAGATTTTAAACATCTTGGCTTGTTTTGTCACTTAAAGTTAGTCAGTTCCGCTTCCTTTGTCTGTCCTCACGTGGCGTTTGGTTCAACAGAAATCCTGAAGATCCTGAGTGGGATTGATCATTTGTCTGTTGTTACTTATGATGCATGGCTCCTTTCTTCTTTGAAGTAGCATTGACTGACTTTTACTTTCCAGAGTTAGCTGGCACACGAAAGAATACATTAGAAGTTGTTTATCAATGTGACAGACCATCCTTTCTTATAGGAGTTATACTTTCCATTGTTTTGCACTGTTATTTTTGGCTCAACTACTTCTTGACGCACTGTAGAAATTCAGTTTTGCCTTTTATTTTGGTAACGCTGTAACGGCCGCGATGAAGGGACCTTTTTCCAGAAAGGAAAAACTTTATCCTTTTTTATTGCCATTTCTGTTGTTTGTGATAATATATATGGGTACATAGTTCTTTCTGAACAATTTGACCCAAGTGTTCGATCACCTGAGATTGCGTTGCTGCCGTGATGCCTCGGGCGGCCATGAAGGTGACACCATTGATCGCTAGGGAGGGCTCGTCCTCAGCTGCTGCAGTTGCAATTGCTGTTGCAGCCGCTGTGATCGGGTCCCATGGGACTGATGAAGGTGTGCTGCCCTTCTTAGATCTCTGGGTTTGTTTTATGTTGTGGTAGGTCTGGATGGTGATCAGTGAACTGGTATTGTGATTTCATTTAGGGGAAGTTTTCAATCCTGGGGAGTGGAATCCCTTTGAAGCTTCAGCGTTATTAGTGTTTGGATCTCGTTTGTGTTCGCAAGTACGCTTTGTATCAAGCAATCTTGCTAGAATTATAGTGTCGGTTGTGTGGTGGGGTTTCGGTTAATTTTGTTGAAAGTGATGTTCAAGTCAGATGTGGTCTCAGTGTTGGAAAGTTTTTGATTTGGGTGCAGAAAAAATGAGGCATAGAAGCGTAGTTCGTGCTAGGGGTTGTTTAATGGTGAATATCTGAATAGGAAAGATGAGTATTTTTTGAAGGTAGGCACTTTCTGTGGGATTATTTGGTTTTGGAAGGAATAGTGTGGAGTGGTAGCAAACTGATTGAAGTTATGAATAAGGGATTTTTATGGGGTAGTGGGCCTTCATAGAAATGAAATCTGATTTTGGGCAAATTGTTTGAGTTGGGTGTGGTTCAGTTTAGACAAGTCTCAAATTTATGAGTGGAATTGGAGTGATTTTGATTCAAGTGAAGAGATGAGTGGTCAGATTTTGCAGTGAGGCTGTTGGAGTCATAACGAAATGGGGGGCTTAGCTTGGTTTTAGGCCTTTTGGGATTGTTTTTTATCATTCCTGCTGATACCTGTCTGTGGTGCAGAGGATTTGGAGTTGAAATGTTTTTTGTGCTATTAGGCATCTTCTTGGATGAAATTGTATTTCTTGATGATTTCATGTTGGTCTCTGAATAGCAGAAGATGAAGGTTTCTGGAGGATAAAATAGTTTATTTAGTGATTGGTTTTTTGTAAACAATGATACAGAGAGGCAATGAACTGGTTACAGTTCAATTTTGACTCAATGGACGATGCAAGAATCTGATTGACCTTTCGAAAAAAAAGGATTTTTACATAAAGGAGTTGATGAACAATTGAAGTGGTGGTGGATACTGTTAAGGAGATAGAGTCTATATTCTATTCCATATATATCTTATCTCCATATGGCATATTCTCACATACTCCTATATATATATATAGAATAAATACTTTCTACACCTGGGTGTAATTACACCCACCTCTAATATACCACCTAAACAAACTTGACATACTCCTTTATCACTTTGGGTATACTCGTATACTAATTATAAGATACTTCAATGTGAACCACATGAAAAAATTGCAAGAGAGTCCATAGTTTTTAATGTATTTTGTAAATACCTTTATATACGTACATAAAAAGGAGTATGTCTAAAAAATGTACATACCACCTCTAAAAAATTGTTCATACCACCTAGATGATCTTAAATACTCGTATACTACACGTACATACTCTCCGTTACGCGAGATACTTCCTGCGTTGTGAGATACGACATAGGGTGTAACTACACTCTGTGTAGAAAAGAGGCTTCCTATATATATATATATATATATATATATATATATATATATATATATATATATATATATATATATATATATATATATATATATATATATATATATATAAAATATATATATATATGGCCCCTTAGGCCTCATATCAATACACACAATATTCGTCACATGGTATCAGAGTTTAGGTTGCATACCTAGCCTAAATTACTCTTCCGATGCTGCTGCCCCCCAGGAGGATCAATCTCTGCTCCTGGGGGCGGTCACTTCTTAAACCACGTCGCATCTCTGTCCTCTTCCGCTGCAGTTGCCCCCGGGAGGATCAATATCTGCTCTCGGGGGCAGCCATGTCTTGTCAAATTCAGATTTTCCTTCGCTTCCAACCATTCGGCTGCAGGATTTTTTTTTCGTCACGGCCGTCTCCTTCGGTCCGCCCATCCCCGCTGTGGCGGCCGTCGATCGCCCGGGCTCCCGCGCCGCCGCGGGTCTTCGCCCACTCAGCCGCTGGGTCTTCGTCGCCAGCCGCTGGGTCCCCGTCTGCCCGGGGCCGTCCCGTCAAGATCGTCGCCGTTCTCGTCCGAGGTCGCCTGGAAAGGTCATCGTCGCCGCCTCGTCAGATCCGCTTGCGTCTACACCTCCGGCCATTCTTCGTCCTCACCTCTCGCATCGAGTTCATGGCCATCCTCGCCGAATCCGGGGTCCCCGTCGCCGGATTCGGCGTTTCCTTCGTAAGGCCTATCGTCGCCGCACCGGATCTAGGCCCCAACCCGTCGCCGCCGCCTGGAGGCTCATCACGCGGCGCAACTCCTTCGGCCGCCGTCCTCATGCGGATTCCGCCGCCGCCGCCTGGGGGAGCTTCCTTGTCTGATCCGGGACCGCCGCTTGGCTCGTACGCTAGGGGTCGCCTTCCTCCTCAGATCCGGGGCCGCCGCTTGGAGCCCGGGCCGCCACTTGGCTCGTCTGCCCAGGGTCGCTTTCCTCCATCGAGGATCCGGGGAGCCGCCGCCGCCCGTCGCGGCCAGCTGCCCGTCGCGGCTCCTTCGGCTGCCGTCCCTGCTCCGATCTGGGCTTGGGGGAGCCGCCTCGTCAGATCCTGCCGCCGCCCGTCGTAGTGTCGCGGATCCCTTCGATCCGCCTCCCGGGACCGCCGCTTGATCGGCACGAGCCGCCGCCGAGGACACCACATCCGCCATCGCCGCTCGATCCGCGGCTACACGCCGCCGCCGAGGACGCCCAGATCTGGGTCACCGTCGCCTCGATCCGGCGGGCTGCATCAGCGCCGTCGTCACCTCGTCCGCCCTCCGCCCAGTCGTCCACCCTTCGGCTTTCATCCGGTTCGCTCGTCCGCCCCTCCGCCCCATCATCCGCCCTTCGGCTTTCATCTGGTCCGCTTCCTCGTCCGTCCGATCGCCTCGCCGACTCGGTCTTCGTCGAGCAGTGGAGTTCGCTCGATTCGTCCTCTGCGAGAGGCAGCCACTCGTCGCGGTTTCCCTCGGCTGCCGTCCACCTATTGCGGTCGGCCGCTGTCTGCCCGTTGCGGTCCCTACAGGCGTCCTCATCCTCGGACCTTCACCACCCTGCGCCTCGTCAGATCCGTCCCTTCGGCTGCAGAGAGGGCAGCTGCCCATCGCGGCTTCCCTCGGCTGCCGTCCGCCCGTCGCGGTCGGCCACCGGGCGCCCATCGCGGTTTCTGCAGGTGTCCTCAACCTCGGATCTCCACTGCCCAGCGCCTTGTCAGATCCGTCCGCTCGTCAGATCCGCCCGTCATGGATCCCTTCACCGCCGTCCGCCCGTCGCGGACTCTTCCTGCTCTTCATCGTCAGCTCCGCCGCCGCCTCCTACAGCCGCCCGTCGCGGCTCTTCCTCATCAGATCCGCCGCCACATCCTGCAGCCGCCCGTCGCGGCTCTTCCTTGTCAGATCTTCGGCGTTTTCGGTTTTGCTTAGTATTTTTGTTACTCAGTATTTCGATTCTATTAGAATTTTGAGTCTTCCGTTTACATCCATCTAAGTATTCGAATTTTGTTTTTAGTATCAACTCTTTCCAAATGCAATGCTATTGCATACACTTTGCATTTGAAGGAGGGTGTTAAGAAGATAGAGTCCATATTAGGAGATAGAGTCCGTATTCTATTTCATATATGCCTTATCTTTATATGGCATATTCTCCTATATATATATGGCCCCTTAGGCCTCATATCAATACACACAATATTCGTCACAGATACTTCAGTTTTGGTCTTTTGGAAGAAAGTTGAGAACATGGGTGGGATAACTGTTTGCTAATCTTGGTGCAACTTTTCTCCTGTCTCTTGAGGCTGTATCTTGTGTTTTGAGGATATGGAGGATCATGATTACAGTTAAAGAATGAAGTTCAATTGTGCTTTATTTGTGTAGAACAAACTTCTACATTTTGTTTTTCTGGTATAATGCTGAGTCTGTCAACGTATGGTTTATTTTGTCACTTGAAGTTAGTCTGACTGATGCTCTCTATGTCAGTCCTCATGTGGTGCTTGCTCCAACAGATGTCTTTAAGATCTTTAGTGGATTCATTACTGATTAGTTTTCTGTTCACTGCTGCAGCGAGCAACTCTTGGCGCCTATTTTCCTGTCTTCTTGACACAACTTTGCTTCACTTTTGCTCTGAAGAGCTGGCACATAAATCATAAATCAGAAGTCGTATATCAATGTGGCAAGGCATCTTTTCTTATGAGAATTGGGATATCCATTGTGTTGAACTGCCTTGATGGTTCAATTAGTTCTTAGTGTGATTTTAATTTGTTTGATGCGTTCCAAGTGATTGTGCGATGAATTAAATTGAGTTCTGCCTTTTATTTTGGAAATAGAAGCCTAGGGTCTATTTTTGCAGAAAGGATAAAATCATGACCTTTGCTGTTTTATTTCCTCTGTTGTATTGTGGCACTAGTTTATAGGTGCTTGGTTTATTCTAACTTGAATTAGAAAACCGATGAAATGTTACATTTGGCAAGCACAAACTGAATGCTACCTTCTGTCTTGCGGTGTCAATCATCTGAGTGGCCTGTAACTTTTAGATTTGCAGCTATTTTTATGTGTGATTCATATTGTTATAATTGAATTTCAGAGGCGATGTGGCAGATGAATTTAGGAGAAGCCATGGAGACTGGGCCATACCCAGAGCGTGTTGGAGAGCCAGATTGTAGTTATTACATGAGGACTGGCTTGTGCAGGTTTGGGATGACCTGTAAATTTAATCACCCAGCAGATAGAAAGCTGGTAACCTCAAGCTATTCCTCTACCCTTTTTTTTTGTGGAATCAGTGCATATTTTTTTTCATTATGTATAGTTTATAAAGTCTTAAATGTTTTTCGTGACTGCCCTTATTTGACCTAGTTTCGTATGGCTTAATTTCTGAGACATTTAAAAGGGGTTCCCAATCCTAGTTGTACATAAGGTACACCCTAGGAGTGCTTACTTCGAAGTTGCTTTATTGTCCACCTACTCGGAAAAGTAAACTAAATAAATTGGTAGTTGGAGTTAATTTGAAATGGTTTATTTGGTGATATCATATCCTATTTGAGAAGCTCTAGATATTATATTCGGAAGAGCTGAATAGTTTCTTCCTCGACTAGATTGTGAGAAAGCTTGCCGGCTGCTGAGTCTAGAAGCAGTAACAGTAACTTCCAGCAGTAGCATAATTTAGACTAGGCAATTTCTATGTGTATTACAAATTCTTCAATTGAGAAGTTCACTTTGTTGTCATTTATCTGGGCTATGCGCACTTATATGGTTCCCACACTTTCGTTAAATTTCTCATAACTTTGCCTGACTACAGTTGTAGATGCTTGATGGTTCCTACCAGTAGTTTTTCAAGCAAGATGGCATATTTTAACTGTCAAAACAAGAGTCTTGGGAGTTTGACAGTTATTTCAGACTAAATTGGGTGCGAGTAGACCTAATACTAGTAATGTAGCCACCATTGAGACTCAGTTAGGGCGTCTAACTTCTTTTACTGGACCAACATAGTCATGTAGCCACCATTGAGACTCAGTAATCTTCGGCTGGGCATGTTGCTAAAATACAAATCTTGTATTTAACATCATGTAGTTGTGCTGATGGAATCCATTTGTTTATGCTAGTTCAGGCCTTTCCCTTTTTGAAAATGTACCTCTAGTCAGAATTCTTGTGCCTTGGGAAGTGTGTTTAAGCCTTTTTTATCCTTGACCAATAATATATTTTGAATATTTGAATTGTTGTATGGGTAGATTAATAATGAAAAATACATGCACAATCTTATATCCTTAATTTTTTCACAAATATATTGTGATAAAACTAATGTTGAAAGTTGCGTCTTGGGAAAACTGTCAAGAATTTATTTACAGAGAGTACTAGTTTGTCATTTATGTAGTGATTCCTTTCCCGAGATTAAGAATTGGTCTGGAGTATTATTTTTTGGGTTCATGGTGAGAGCTATACATTGAACAAAACAATAGAGAAAAACAGATAGTAATTTGTCTCCTCCATTGCAGGCATATAACTGTTACGCTGCCTGCTTATTAATTGTAAATGTCCTTCTGCTGTCTATCTTTTAGACTTAAGCCAAAAAATTTATACCTTTATATATTAGTTTTGGAACATGCTTCTTTGTGCTATTTCTTTCCATAAATTCCTCCCTGCACTTGATGTGAATGTTCTTGATATAGTTGCTTTGATTATCAGGCTGTTGCTGCTGCAAGAATGAAGGGTGAATATCCTCAAAGAATTGGTCAACCTGAATGTCAAGTGAGATTTGCCTTGCTAGTAGTCCTCACCCCCAACCCCAGCAACACACAGTTTGATATTTTTGACCATGTAACACATACGGTGGTTCAGTTCATATCCACCCATGCCCTGATATTTAGAAGTTTATCCTCCTGACATGTATTATTAATTGAGATGTTTGATCAAAATTCATATTAGACCTCTATTTTTTTTAGCTGTTTTAAACACCAGTGCCTCAAATTGTTTTATTCTTGTGCTTCAAGCATTTTGTGCGTGGCAAGCTGGCAGGTATTTGCTCAAGTTCTTCCTTCAGTACAACAAATATATTACATTAAAAAGCAAAAAATAAATGAATGCTTGGTCCTGGTTTTCCTTCAATGAAGCCATGAGGCTTGCTATTGTTTTTATATTGGAACGACAATGGTTATTGTTTTGTATAAGATGCGTCAGGACATATTGAGCTTGTTACGTGCTAGCATTTTCATGCTCTTTAGTGGAGTTACATAACTCTGCTTATTATTGCACTTTTCAATGCTTTTACCAAATGTTTTTCAGTGCCTGCAGCTGTAGCATCTTAAATTAGCTCACAGAGCATGCTCTTGTTGAAATGTGGACACCTTTTCTATTGCAAGTCATATCCTTGCTGATTACATTTTTTATTCCAGGGAAAGATTGCTTTTATGTTTCAAATAAACTGGATTAGAATGAGTTTTTATCCAACCCAGCTCTTAATCCAATTGTTATTTGATTTAGCTTTATGAAACTTACTGTGATATGTGTTGCTTCGCTTGTCAGGACTACTTAATCCATTCATAATCTAGCTTCTTACAGCTTTCTTTTGTGTGTGATAGTACATCTTAATTCTTCAATGGCTTATTATTATATTTTGTTGTTGCACTCATCACATTCCACATTTTTTCCAGTACTATCTAAAAACTGGGACGTGCAAATTTGGAGCAACATGCAAGTTTCACCACCCCCGAGAAAAGGCTGCAATGACAACCCGAGTACAGTTGAACGTTTTAGGCTACCCATTACGGCCGGTTTGTTCTGGATTTCTATTATCATTTACGATTATTCATGATATGGGTAGTAGTTCATATGGTGGCCCTTTTATCTGTCAACTTTGCAAAAATCATTTTATTTACTTGAATTTTATTACTGCAGAATGAGAAGGAATGTGCTTATTATTTAAGAACAGGGCAGTGCAAATTTGGAAGCACATGTAAGTTTCACCATCCACAACCATCTAATGCGATGGTTGCAGTACGTGGCTCTGTTTATTCACCTGGGCAGTCTGCAACTTCTCCTAGTCAGCATACTTACCCAGGGGCTGTAACAAACTGGCCCTTGTCAAGATCTGCTTCGTTTATTGCAAGTCCTAGGTGGCCAGGCCATTCAAGCTATGCACAAGTGATTGTTCCTCCGGGGATTGTTCAAGTTCCAGGGTGGAATCCTTATGCTGTATGTTCCATGACTCCTGCTTTATCTTTCACATAGTCTATACTATACTTTCCTAATTGGCGCCTTTCTGCATATAAAAGAATTGAACATATGCTTTTGTTTATTCATTATATATGCTTTATTTTGTTTTGGTTCTCTGTTTCAGACTCTGCTAATAGATCCTACAACAAGTATACCTTTCCCACTTACCTATGATCATGTGGTAAAGGCTGCTTCGGAAGCTTGCATGCATGCATGATCTCTGTGCTTGCAGCTTCGGAAGCATGCATACATGCATGTTCTTCCTTTTTTTTTTGCTGAACCATGAAAACCGGGCTTGTACAGCCCTAATGTGGCATTTTGTAGGAGCATTACATTTTGTGACGAATATTGTGTGTGTATTGATATGAGGCCTAAGGGGCCATATATATATAGAGGAGTACAGGAAAATATGCCATATATATAAGTCATATATGGAATAGAATACGGACTCTATCTCCTAATATAGACTTTATCTCCTTAACATCCTCCTTCAAATGCAAAGCGTATACAATAGCATTGCATTTGGAAAGAGTTGACACTAAAATAGTAAACAAAATCCGAATACTTATATGGATGTAAACGGAAGACTCAAAATCCTAAAAGACTCGAAATACTTGAGCAGCAAAATACTAAGCAAAACCGAAAACGCCGAAGATCTGACGAGGAAGAGCCGCGACGGGCGGCTGCAGGAGGCGGCGGCGGAGCTGACGAGAAAGTGTCCGCGATGGGCGGACGGACGGCGGTGAAGGGATCCGCGACGGGCGGACGGCGGCGAAGGGATCCGTGACGGGCGGATCTGACAAGTGGACGAATTTGACAAGGCGTGCAGGGACTGCGACAGGCAGACGGCGGCCGACCGCGACGGGCGGACGACAGTCGAGGGAAGCCACGACGGGTGGCTGCCCTCTCTGCATTTGAAGGGATGGATATGATGAGGCGCCGGGCGGTGGAGATCCGAGGATGAGAACGCCTGCAGAGACCAGATGTGACGAGGCGCTACAGGACCGCGACGGGCGGACTGCGGCGAAGGGATCCGTGATGTGCGGACGCGCCTTCGGCGTGACGAGGACACCACAGTGGTAGGGTTGTACGTCGATTGGTGAGCAGAAAATTTTAAGGCCGCCTCCTCAAAATAGGCCTCCTCAAAATATCGGCCTCCTCAAAACGAAGAAAATCAGAAGGGCCTCCTCAAAATACAACCTCCTCCCAGAAGGCTTCCTCAAAATATCCCAGACCTCCTCCCAGGCGGCGGCTCCTCCTCAAAATATCAAGCGGCGGGGGAGCAACCCCAAGCGACCTCCTCCCAGGCGGCGGTGCAGATGTGGTCCACCGGATCGACGGTGGCCCGGATCGGGACGAGGCGGGCCCGAGCGATGGAAGTCCGGACGGATCTGACGAGGCGGATCGACAGGAGGAAGAGCCGGCGACGAGTCGGAAGAGCCGACGGCCCCGGGCGGACGAAGCTAGATGGCGCATGGCGGACGAGGCTTCGGCTCCAAGCTTCAGGCGGAGGGGGCAAGACGGTTCCCAGCGCGCGGGCGCGACCGACGACGAAGGGCGGCGCGGATTCGACGAGCGGGCGCCGGATCGGCGAAGCGGACGACGCCGCGCGGCTGCCGGACGAGGCGACGGAGGCTCGATCTGGCGCCTCGGCGGCGGCGGCTGACGCGGCCGCCGGATCGAGGCAACGGTGGCCCGGATCTGGGCGTCCTCGAAGGCGGTGGCTCGCCGGGTGGACGAGGCGATGACAATGGCTGCTGCGGCCGTGGATTCGACGACACCGCCGGCGAATCGACGAGGCTCGCTGCGGAAGAAGGCCGACGGACCGCGACTTCAAAGCGCGGCGGATTCCCAAAGGAGACCGCGGATCCGAGAATCGATCGACGAGGCGGCAGCAGCTCCGGCGACGGTTAGATGGCGCCGGGCGGACGAGGCTTTGACAGAGCAGACGAGGCGGACGTCGGCGACCTCACTAGGCGTCGGCCGACAAGGCCGACGGATCTGACGAAGACCAACAGAGGGCGGAGCAGCCCCGAGCGGATCTGACGAGGTGTATCCGAGGTCCCCAGGCGGCAGCGCGGGATCCAGTGGTGGATCCAGGATTTTTAGAATGGGTATTCGAACTTTAGAGTTAGATCAATACCAATACATCGATACCGCGACACACGTTTCCTCTAAAACACCGATATAACGATACGTGTATATAGATATAACAAAAATTAAATAATGCTAGCACAATGACATGAATTAAATAACAAATTATAAAGATTAATGGTAGTTGCATACCAGTAGTAAATCGAGCCACATTGGAGCCTTGTAGGTCCATTCACGACTACTGTGTCGGCGGCGGCTGGGCCGGCGAGCGGCGGATGCGCTGAGGCGGCGAGGCCAACCGCCGACCCGAGCGCCTCCAGCTCGACCTCCGCCAACGCGCGCTCCTCTCCGCTCCGCGGCTCGCGCGCCGCCGCCTCGGCCTCACTCCGCCTCGCGCAAACCGCCGCTCCGCCTCCGCCTCCGTGCTAGAAGGCTCACCGAGACACCGACGATGCCGATGGCGCGGAGTAACCTCGCCGCCTCGGCCCGGGAAGAGGCGAGCGGCGGCGGCAGTGGCGGGCGCGGAGTCTGATCCGCAGATCCGGCCGAGGAAGCGGCGATAGAAGCCGAGAGGCGGCGCGTGGCGAGGAGAGGCGCGGGGAGAGGAGGCGGCGCGGGGGGCGGCGGCGCGAGAGAGAGGCGGCGGGGAGGGGGACGTGAGAGGAGGAGGGCGGCGGCGAGGCGGGATTGGGCGCGGGGGTGGGCGGCGGAGCAATGGGCGCGGTGGGGTGGCGCAAGGCGGCACATGGCGGGGCGATTTTAGGCGCGAGGTGGGGAAGCGAAGGGTATGTGCATGGCGTGGCGATTTTGGGCCGGGATTTTGAGAGGAGTGGCCGGAAATAGTAATTTTAGCCCAACTATATATATACATATGTATTATACCCTATATTATTGATTTTTTGTTCAAAAAAAATGGGTATTCAGCTGAATACCCATGACTTACAGTAGATCCGCCCCTGGCGGGATCGGTCCGGAGGTCGACTCCAAACGGGCGGATGAGGCGAGGTGGATTCGAGTTGACATTACAAAAGAAGTGGCCGCCCCCCTGGAGTAGAAATTGATCCTCCCGGGGGTGGCGGCGGCAGAAGATGTACGGAACTAGATGTTAGGGTTTGAACCTTGGCTCTGATACCATGTGACGAATATTGTGTGTGTATTGATATGAGGCCTAAGGGCCATATATATATATATATATATATATATATATATATATATATATATATATATATATATATATATATATATATATATATATATATATATATGACATATATGGAATAGAATACGGACTCTATCTCCTAATATAGACTATATCTCCTTAACAAGTGCTACAAGAAACTTTTGTAGCCTCCACACCAATATGCCATACAAGCTAAGATTAAGCTAAAAAGTAATCCTAGGTTGATTCGTAGTTTTGAGATCGTGTGGCAAACAATATGATCCTAAGTTGAGGTTGGCTCGCTTGAGCTTGGCTCAAATAAGCTGACTATATAAAAAAAATTGTACATGTCGTGTCTAATATTTATTCTAGTTGAATATTATTCTAGTTGAGATGCTCTCGTAATCCCTGATTATGATCATCTTCATCGCATTGGATACATATAATTTAAATATAGCATTTTTAGAAGGAAAAGAAAGAGAAAATTCCAAGCTTACTAGTTCTGCCACTGCCATAGGCCCATGAGCCCAAGCACACTCTCTAGTCCCTACTATTTATTGGTATGACCTGATCAATACTTAGATTCCATTTTATTTATTTTTGGTAGTTTTTTTATTATCCTTTAGTTGTGAAAATTTGAAAGGAAATTTGTTTCATCTGTTATACTTTAAATTAAAGTATTGGAAGATTCGTTTGATCTATGTGAAAGTTCCAGCATTGCAATGAACTATCTGAAGGTTATTGATCTATTTGAAAGTTCCTGCATTGCAATTAATTATCAAAAGTTTTTAGGGCTAATCGGTACACACTATTTCATTTTTTTAAAAAGCAGTTTTTTGTGAGAAACGAAATAATAAATATTGTCCATCATGCATAAATTGCTCCAACAATAGAGATATTCGTAGGATCGATACATAAATTGCTTCAATAATAAAGATGTTCATAGTGATCCATACATAAATTGCCTCAACAATAGAAATCATACCCAGCCTATGGTGGGCATCAGGACCAAGCATGTTGCAGCTTTTCTATAGCGATCATCACAGCCATGCAGTTCTCTTTATTCGGCGCTGTTGAGGTTGGGGCTGACTAGTTGAGAGCATACTGTAGGTGTCATTGCTGTCCATCAGACCACAAATGAAATCATACTCCAGAGTGTTTCCTAAATTCCTGATGAAAACCTAGCCCAAAGCCCCAAAGAGCTTCTGAACTGCTAGAAACCCATAAATCTGTACTGCCTCATTCATGGCTGTCATCCATTAGAGGTTAATAAAATTTAGTATCTTGATAAGGATTCTTTTGGCTTTTTTGGGTGAAATTCACTTTACTTTCTTCCCCGTGTTTTTGCTGATGAGTTCAGATTTTCTACTTGGAAAAATCAGTTACTTTTGAGACCTGGGATTATTTGGTTGCTCTAGAATTAATCTGTAGCCTTCATGTTGAATTTGTGGATGATAAGTTATTTTTTATGTTTTCTTAGGCACAACTTGGTTCTTCGTCCTCTGATCACCAACAGCGGACATCTGGAGCTGCCCAATACTATACTGGCTCACGTCAAAGTGAAACACCTGGCATGGGTGATCAGGGCATGTTTTCATCATACCAAGCTGGTTCTCTTCCTGTTGGACTTTATGCAGTACAGAGGGAGAACATATTTCCAGAGAGACCTGACCAACCTGAATGTCAGTTCTATATGAAAACTGGAGACTGTAAGTTTGGTGCTGTATGCAAGTTTCATCATCCCAAGGAGCGAATAATTCCTACTCCAAACTGTGCTCTTAGTCCATTAGGTCTACCACTGCGCCCGGTAAGTTTCTTTTATAACATTGCACATCCTAAGTGTATGTTTGATCAGTAAGATGTTTTTGCAAATTTTCTGGTATATGCTCTGTCTTGGCCTCATTTTGTCTCTACTGCTAATAACGCATTTGTCTATAGTGAGTGGTTGTTGCTTGGAGAGAGGTATAGGAAAACTCGTTATGGTAGTGATGTCGAAATAACATTGTTTGTCCTGAAGATTTGTTTGTTATCATGTGTTGTAAAATTAGTTAATAGGGGCTGCAGAAAATGGAAACCTGGAGTGTTTTTTTCCAACTGTCATCCTCCTGGGGCTTTGCTGTATCTTTTTTAAAAAGGGACTCACCAGAGTTCTTCCATGGGGCTAGTAGCTGTTCCAAGAGTAAATCTTGATTCCAAATTTGCATGTTAATTGGTCTATAATAAAATAGAGTGCTGTCAAATGAGTTGGACGTTGAATTTCAAGACCAATATGGGACTAATTCTATTTTGTGCAAAATAGTTATTCCGTTCTGTATATGATGGTTTCTTAGTAAAGTAATTACAATATACCTTGGTTTGTCATTAATGTATTTCATCATCTGAAGCCATGCTACTTTTTTAATCTCCATTAATTTCTGTTACATTCAGTACAGAAAGTTAATTCATTAGGAAAGTAGCAGTATATTTGGGTTATCTACTGTACAATCTACCAATGTTGTAATATATGCTGTAATTGGATCTGCTATCATTTTCTGTATTGTTGATTTCTTCTTAATTGCTGCGGAGCCTACCAAACAATGCACATTGAAGTAATATCTAGGTCAACACTGGTGATAAAATGTAAACACACTGTACAAGATGGAAAGCGTTGCATAAAATTCTGTTTTTGCTGCTTACAGGGAGAGCCTGTATGCACTTTTTATTCTCGGTATGGCATCTGCAAGTTCGGTCCAAATTGCAAATTCGATCATCCAATGGGAACCGTTATGTATGGCCTTGCGACATCACCAACTGGTGTGGTCCCAACTGCTCGACGTATGCTGGCGCCTGTACCAGCACACTCAGAAGTATCACCTGACAATGGCTCTGGAAGGTCTCGGAGGATTACCCATTCAGATTCCCAACAAATATCCTCTGGTGAAAGAAGCACCGAGAGAGAGGCATCCTAAGCCATCCTCAGTGTTATGTTCATGTTGCTTCCCATTCCCGACTCTTGAGTAATTATCCGCAACAAAATTTGAGGAGCTGAAGCTGTACAGGTCTTGTCCTTTTGCCTCACCTTTGAGCTTTACATACCGGAGCTTGCTTCAACATGTATCGCATTCAGGCAGGAAAAAGTTCTTGCTTGTCGGGATTCTCATTTGCCCCGCGAAAACGGGACAACCTTACTTAAACTTATATATGGAACAAACTCACCTCTGGATATTCGATTCCATTCGAGTGATGTGCCTTGATCCCTTTGCTGTAGTTATACAGGTGCCTTGCAATGGACAAAGCTTTTGCCAAACTGACCGACTGGGCATTCACAATCTCCTCTCTTTGTTTATTTCGCCTTTTTTTTCCTTTAGCAATTCCATAAGGGCAACTCCGCTTCTGAAAGTGAGCATGTTAAAGATGCGGAAATAATAGGTTGCCATCATAAGCATTGTAAAACCCTACATATTTAAACCCTGATATTTATTGCTTAAGAGAGCAATTTCACCTTGGTGGTGCCGGCTTAGTTCGTTTGTGTTTTACCTGGAAAACTTTGGTCCTGCATGTGCTATTTGACCTTCATTGGTGATTATCTGTGAGTAAATTCTTGGAAAGGCATGCTGTTGCTCGTAAATGAGAAATGTCTTCAGGGGATGTGGTACTGTAGTTACAAAATTTCTGGCATCGCCTGTACTGTGGGAAGTGCATCAATACAAAAGAAAAGTTAACTAGTGAATGTGTGTGTGTGGGGGGGGGGGGGGGGGGTAGACGGGTAGTGTTCTTTCTCTACACCAATAGTAGTCTTATTTCACACAATTATTATCCAAAACAGCTCTGTCCAATACCAAAGCCAGCAGCACAGTGAACTAGGCCAGCCATTGCTAACTCTAGGGAGAGCAGGTTTCGTTTCCTATTAGTGTTTTGAATAGAAGCAGCGATGTGGAGGAACCTCGAAAGGTCGCAAGAAAGCTAGACTTTCAATGACCAGCAAGGTCATTCTTTCATGCATTCAACAAGTTTTTGTGTTACTAGGAAGTAATAAACAACAAGGTTACCAGCCTCAAAGCTGTTGTGAACGCAAGGCTTGTGTGTCCTCACTGAGCTGTACAGAATCCAGCGGCCAAAGCAAAATTCCGGGTGTCTCCAAAGGCAATGGTCCAGCGAGTTGGTTCGTAACAAGTGTCAAATTGGCATTGCTTGCTGCATCAGGATGTAATGGCATTGGATGGCTTTGGAGCAAGGCCCTCACTTTCTCAACCCGTCACAACTAGGAGTTGTCAACTTGTGATATGTACGATGGTCATGTATATCTCCTACCTAGCGTGAGCGTGTCATTTTACTTTCTTTTCTTTTGTTTGCCAAATGGTCATTTTATTTTGGAATAATTCTATTTTACCCTCTAAACTATTGTAATAGTCTAAGTTTCAACCTTCAACTACAAAATTGGAAGTTTTACCCTACTCAAGTATCAATACAGTTTATTTTACCTCCTGAGATCGATTGAAGACGATTTTAGCTGATGTGGCTCCCACATAGTTTAGTGTGAAACGGTTTTGACATAGAAGCTTCTTTAAGTGACATGGTAGCCTTGTCAGCATGATTACCACAGCGGGCCCACCCGTTAGCCCCAATATCTCCTCTTCTTCCTCCTCTTCTTGTAGTACCCCACTATCCTCTGCCTAGCCGCCTCCCTCCTACTACTCTCTCCTTACCTCCCATCCGCTGTAGCCATGGCCTCCACCATCCTCCGCCTAGCAGCCTCCCTCCTCCACCCCTTGTCCCTCGCCACGCCGTGAGGACTATGGCCCACACGTAGGCATGATAGAGGAGCGCATTGCGACCAACCTAGAGCATGACCGGGTGCTCTCAATTGCGATCAGTCATCGCCTTCCTCGTGTCGTGTTCACATTGCTCGCACCATTGTTGGAATATAGCAGCTCACACCCACCATGATTTCAAACCCGTCCACGGCTTAAACGAAGTCGATGTCCACAGCTCTGGCGAACGCGTTTGTCGCAGGTCCGCCACGTTCCCGCTTGTCATGGTGAGTCTCTCCTCGCCATCCGCATCATTTTGCGCCATTTGATCCCCTAGTCCAAACCCCTAACTCGATTTGGCAACTCATGCAACGCATTGCCGTGCCCATGTTGTCTTCCCCATTTTCGGTTGCCACTGCCACCCTCAACATTGATGTCGCTCTGGTGAGCCCCTATCTTCTATAAGGTCATGTATAGCTTCTCCGTGCTCCCCAGTTTCTAATGCACGGTGCCATTTTAGTTGCCCATTGTCGGGGAATGATATCATCATGAACCCTATCTTTGTCGCCGCCGTCGCCTACCGTTCGACCACCACAGTGTTTCCCTATCGTCATTAACATCTCAGGTAAGCTCCCTGTGGCCCTAGGATCCCTTTTCCGCTAGTTTGTGTTGGCTCAAGTCTTGGTCTTCACCATCGCCGCTGTAGCAGTGTTACCGCCGCTGCTTTTCTTTTCTATCGGCACAACACTAGTGACCACAGGTCTTTGTGTCAGTGCCTCCTCGCATCGCAATAACCCCCTCTAGCTCACTGTGCCCAGCTGCCTTTTTCCTTCCCTCCCACGCCGAGTTCGTCACATGGCCATAGCCACCTCACCGCCGCTCCGGTGCATCTTTCTGGTCACCACCACCACCATTAGGTTCCCTACACTACCATCTTTTTTTATTTGCTTACCTGCCAACTGGGGTCATGTCATCTTAAAACCATCTTGTGTGTCAACCACTGCCACGTTGGTGCCACGTAAGATTAAAATCAAAGTGGAGTGGCATGAGGGGGTATGTTGTCTAATTTTGACACTTGAAGCGGGTAAAACATCCCATTTGCGTCTTCGAGCTACCGCCGTTGCTTTGGGGCGTCACTCATTTTGTTGTTTGTCTACTGCTGCTGTGGATGGAGCATGGAGCAGTTGTTGCTTGTCTACTGTTGGGAGTCATGACTAGTGCTGCTTGTCTACTGGTGCTGTTGCCTTGGGCCGAACTACTATTGCTTTGGGACGTGGAAAGCATGGAGCAGCTGGGACACTGCGTCGATTTGCTGCGGCGGTGGCGCAGTGATAGAGTCGACGGCCACGTTGAAATGAGCGAAGGAGGAAGAAGAAGGTGGGGACATTATGATCTTAAAAATTGTTTATAGTGATATGTTTCAAAGAATTTGCACTTTGTAGTGGCATATTTCCTTAACCCAGCCTCGCGCTTCATTGATTACTAGTAAGGTGCCCGTGCGTTGCAACAGAAAACCAAATAATAGTGATGCATACTATCAAATAGATAAATAAGATGCAATGTAATGCTATGCTATTGTTCCTATAAATAGTAGGAGCAGGTAACAGATTACCTTGAAAGAATTCATCTGTGTATTAACTGTAGCTTTAGCAAATTTTGCAGCCTTTTGCCTTAATTTTATAGGTGTCAGAGTATTCAATGTTTCCTTATCCATTGACTTCAGAACTGCAGCAAATAGTCAATAGTTACTTGGTTAGTCTAATAGTGCAGACAGGTTTGCGAGCAAACCCACCCATCAAATGTATGACCATACCTAGATTGAAATTATAAAGATGGGAGCATTTTCATAGGTCATATTAAGGATGAACTTGCCTTTTAATTCTATTGGAAGGCCATAGCAATCCCACCCAGGAATAAAAGACACTTTGTGATTCTGAAGAAGCTGCGCTCAGAAGAGAGAATCAAGACATTGAATGAATGGCAAAGCATGGTGACATTTGATCCATGTTTCCAATCATCAAAATATATATCGGTATTTAGGTTGCCCCGCCAGAAAATAGAAAATGTGACCAAATCAATATGTACATCATTGGTTATCTTCAGTCAATAAAAACACATCAATTGTTTGCAAAGAAACATTGACCTACAGTCAGATGAAATTCAAGGATAGCTGATACCTTGTAGCGATTTATAATATCTTTCAGGATTTTATTCAGTGTGTGGCCCATATGAAGATCACCATTAGCATAAGGTGGACCATCATGAAGGATAAATGTAGCCTAATCAAACAGCCAAGAAACTAACTAATCAGATAAATCATTTATTTTCCATTCTTAGCTTTACTTGAACAAATCAACTCACCCCGGTGTTCCTTTCAGATACCCTCTTCAGCACCTGGTTCTCCTCCCACAACTTCTGGAGCTCTGGCTCCCACATAATAGAATTCGCTCTCAAGCCAAAAGTCGTCTTTGGGAGATCCACCATGTGCTTGTACTTCCCATCTTCTTGTTTTGCACCTAGCAAGAATCAACAAGCTAAACATATTAACTACTTCTGTGTATCTAACACCGCAAGCAGGACCAGCTGATGATGGAGTCGGAGCGGGTGATGGCGGCCTCCATGCCGATGGCAACGGCACATCACGGACATGTCGCGGAAGTGAGGAGCTCGGCGGACGTGGTGGTGACGTCGCGGGAGGGCGGGTCGACAATGTGGGAGGTGAAGGGCACGGAGGTCTCTATGGTGAGCGCAGCCGTGGAGTCCGAGATTGGGCGCGCCGCAATGAGCGGCGCGGGATGGGAGGGAGGGGAGGCGGTGGTGGAGCGGGGTGGGGAGGAGGATGGGGAGGAGGCGGCGATGCGGGGTGGGGAGGAGGAGGAGGCGGCGGCGGCGCGGGGTGAAGAGGAGGGGAGGCGACGGCGGAGCGGGGTGGGGAGGAGTAGGAGGCGGTGCGCGGGGTGGGGGAGGGAGGAGGAGGCGGCGGCGAGGGGGGGGAGGAGGCGGTGCAGAGTGGGGAGGAGGAGGAGGCGGCGGAGCGGAGTGGGAGGGAGGGGAGGAGGCGGCGCGCGGGGAGGAGAAGTGGGGGGAGGAGGAGGAGGCGGCGGCGGATGAGGGAGGGGAGGAGGCGTTGAAAGCGGAAGTGGAGGAGAGGGGAGGAGAAGTGGGGGGAGGAGGAGGAGGAGGCAGCGGATGAGGGAGGGGAGGAGGCGCTGAAAGCGGCAGTGGAGGGGGAGGAGCAGTTAGATCGCGAGAGAGAGAGAGAGAGAGGGGAGAGGAGAGGGGCGGTCAAGATTTTATTGTTCAGATCAAATGGTTGAGAAGAGATATAGGAGAGGACTCATCAACCACCAACTCCTTCTTTTTAAGTAGTAAAGATCTGTGATCACCATCTTAACCCAGCCAGGTCTCGGAGTTTGCGTATTTCACGGAGTACGCTTCCTCCCTCTGGAGGCTGAAAGTACGTACTTGTGTGATCACTTGGCTATGGTTCCACGGCCGTGATGGCGGGAGTGTTTAGATGCTCCTACAGTACTCTACAGCATGCCATGCCAGACAAGCACGGCTTCGCTTTTCGCTAACCTAACCTTGTAGCTAGGAAGCTTCCAAAGTGAAAACGAAGACTACATCAAAGGTATAGGCGCTTCCGATTGCAATCCTCATCATTCGACAGTTTGACTAGCTAATTGAGAAGACTTGAGTTACTCGGCCGGCAGGCAACATTGTCGGGAGATTCTCCTGGCCAAACTATTTTTTTTTTCACTTTTTAGTGGCTTTAATTTTTGGTTTTTTGGAAATCGAAACAAACAGAACAACTTCTTCAAACGGTTTCCAGAAATCATCTTTTCAAACGGTTTCTCAAACCTAAAATTATATATACTATCTACATCATCGTCTCCGTTATCCATCGTCACCTTAAAAAATACAGATAAAAACCACCGATCGTAGTCAAGAAACAGGACTAATAACTTGCTCGTGTCCGTGCCACAAGTCCTAGCAACTGATCGAGCAAGCTCTCCTCGGCTTCAGCTCACACACCCTGCAACTGCGAGGCTGCCACGCCAGCCAAGAACGTCCATGAACCGCCCCAGCCCCAGCCCCAGCAACCAACAGCCAACAAAATGGTCCTCGCCCTATCTCTTGCACACACACACACACACAAAAACCAAGTACAGTAGCTGTTATCCCTTAGCACACGGTAACAAGGCAGCAACCTTTCTGCCTTGTTATGGCATATGACTTTAGGTTATGGCTAATAAGTTTTTACTATATTTTTTAAGATTACAGTAGACGATATACACATCGGTAAACTCAAAAAACCGTTTAAAAAAATCGTCTTATTTATTTTAAATTTTTAAAAAAATCAAAATTAAAAGTCACCATAAAAACTAAAAAGAACAGGACAGTCTTGGGCTTCTTGGCTGCACTTCACTGCACGTATTACATTGCGCGTGTTGATGGGTGGATGGCTCTTTAATTGTGCGCATCCAACTCACCATCCATGCACAGGGACGACGCATAATGCACTGCGGCCAGGCTTAATGGCTGGCTGCCCAACGTCGGCCAACCATCCATCCACAACCCCATCTACACGGAAGCGTGCAGATCTTTCGGCGGTGGAGCTAAGCCCGCATTGAAGCGTGCGAGCTGACGCGTGTGCACATGTTGTATGTCTCCTCCTCTATTGTAGGTCGTCTCGTCGCGGCATCAATATCCGAGCCTTCAGATGAGGAAGGGTTAATTGCCCGGTTTTGTTGGTCTCCACCGCTGGTTGACACTCTTGAAAAACAATAAATGCACTCGATCCACAGCTAGCACAGCCCTCCTCTGGCTGCCACCACCCTCCGGCCAAAAGATGGCGTCCTGTTCCTCCTCTTCACCACCACCCATCCCTCTCCTCTTCCTCTTCCTCCTCACCACCACCTTCCTCGCTCCGCCAGCTCTGGCCCAACAAGTACAAGTACAAGTACCTCTCTCTCTGTCTGTCTCTCTAGCTTTGGCGTTGCCAGCGCTAACCTCTCCTCCTGTATGTGTGTATGCATGACTGTAGGCTGATAGCGGGAGCAATGTGACGGCGGCGGCGGCGGAGGGGTGGGCGTGGACGCCGAGGCTGAGGAAGACGTTCTTGGACGGAGGCGCGGGGATGCTGCCGCGGCGGCGGCGCCTGGTGGGGCGGTTCCAGATATGCGCGGTGTGCACGTGCTGCGGGGGGCCGAGGAGCGTCTGCATCCCGGCGCCCTGCTGCTACGCCATCAACTGCAACATCCCCAACCGCCCCTTCGGCGTCTGCTCCTTCACCCCGAGGACGTGTAACTGCCTCAGCTGCCACCTCTAGCAGAAGATGCAGATGCAGGTTGATTAAAAGGCGTAATGCTGTTTTGTTCCTCCTCGGTTATTAAGAATCGCTGAGAAATTTATCTGGGATTCGATTGGATGGAGTCCACCAGATCATATCATAGTTTATCAGTAAGTGCTAAGTACATTGGTGGTAGCTATAAGTAGTTTGGTGATGGATGGATGGATGGATGGGTGTTTTTGGTTTGATTTTGGGTGATTGGTTGATCTGGTGCTCTTGAAATGTGGATATAATCAACTAGTATCTTGATTTGAGATAATTTAATTTAATTGTATTTCTGCGCTCTGATGTCTCATTTTGTAGTGCTGCTTTTAATTTGTTAGTGGTACTTGATTAATATTGGGGGAAGTAGTAGCTGATTTAACTTGTGGTTCTTCCCAAGAATGTTGAGCAATTTGTCGATTTGAGTTTAGTACTGGTTGTGGCTGTAATTGTTTTAGGTACGTGCATTGGTGAGGCAGGGGAGAATATATTGTGCTGTACGGTTGTTGGTGTGCACTTTTAGTTTCTTGTTTAAGTAATGCCATTAGTTTTTATTAACGAAGTTCATGGGATTTTATTCTGTTTTTGACAGTGCGAGATAAGAAAAAAAGATGGTTTAAGAAGCAATCATTTATGTTAATTTGAAGGGTTTTTTTTTTTTGCAACGAAAACATTGCTAGCTTGATGCAATAAAAATAGATAAAATGGTTCATTCACTGCCTACCTTATTTTCAGTGAATCTGAAAGAGTGGGACAGGAGAGTAATTTTTTTGCTTTTTAGTTCAAAATTTAAAATTTTTTACAAATAGACTTCTGAGAAAAAGATTTCTAAAAATAGACCATTCGACACGACGCCAAAACACATGGCGCTATGGGTACATAGCACGGCGCCAAAGCACATGACATCGGGGTACATGTTTTAAATACAGTCACACCGTGGCTCCTACGTGGCATAGTACGGCGCCAAAACTCATGGCGCCGTGCTATGTATCAACGGCACCATACGTTTTGGCGTCGTGTCGGAGGGTCTATTTTTGAAAATCTTTTTCTTAAGGGTCTATTTGTAAAAAAACTTTTAAATTCTGGGCTAAAAAGCAAAAATTGTACGACAGGAGATGTGCTAAATTGGGAAAGGGCCCGTTTGGATTCAAGCATTGTCAAATAAATTTGAAGGATCTGTTATATTTTCTATAAAATTCTTGTAAAATTTCTACGTTTTCATACCGTTTCTAATATGTTATTTTCACTTGAAATTTCGGATGGATTCTTTTAAGCTTTAGTTTGGTTTTCTACAGTAATTAGTTTTCAAACATAGTGACTTTTAGGGTATATAAGTCTATTATAGTAGACACCGTCCCGCTTTCATCTATATCGGTCAAAATTATACGCAAGTATCTCTCTCACGAACAGTCATAATTCAAAATTTTAAACTAAAAATTATAAGCCACAGACCAGAAGAACACATTCATATCAGAAAATTTTGACATTTTAAAACTCAACGGCTTTTAATGCTGCCTTTCTTCTTGTTCTTTAATTCCTTTTGATATTTTTGGAGAAGTTAAAAGTAGAAACTAAAAAATAAAAAAGAACACCCCTATAGTAATGGACCTTGAGCTGGCTGTCATCTGTTACCCATCTTGTCATTTTGTCACGGTGATCTCTCTGAAAAAAGAGCACGGTGCTGTAATGTCGTGCCATATAGAGAAAAAAAATACAGCCTAAGGCGGAATTGATAAACTGTAGCAGTTGATCTAATTCGCTAAAACTAGATGCCGTTACTAATTCATCATTGGAAGATTATCCTGGCCGTCGATTTTAAATCTCAAGGGCATGAGACAGCAGAGAGGAGCATCGAAATGGACCATCCAAGACGATTGTCCTTCCTTTGTGTTTGCATCCTGCATGGTCACCAGCCAGAGATGTGCGAGTCATTGGAGACCATTTGTCCTGATGTGAATATCTGTACCACATGTCCAAAGACACACTTGGATGGTCTAGGATTAATTCATTGATCGGCCCCATTTATTTTGGTTTAAAGTTAATTTTTACTTATGATTTTAGCTTTTTTTTCACTATTCAGTAATTTCGTCTTTTTAGGAGGTTTTTAATGATTTTTTTAGACTTTTTTAGCCTTTTTTTCTTATATTCATTTGCATTGTTCGTGATGGGCTAACATATTTTTTCTTCTATTTTTAAACTTTTTTAAATTTAATTATGCCAAATAAGCCAACTCAGCTACAGTAAAAAAATAAGTCAGCTACAGTAAAAAATAAGTCAACTACAGTAAAAAAATCATAAGTCATCGTTATTCCGAACATCCTCGTTGTCTGTTTTAATCCATGCCGAGCGAAGGTAATTTGCTCAGAATAACTTTAACCTGTTGTGGCTAATTTTTGATGGGGAAAAGAAAAGCTTACATCCGTGAGACGAAAAAAACGCAATATTGTTTTCAGATTCTTTGTAATTTGAGATGTTCCCTACGATTGAACATCAAAGTGCCCTTTTCTTTTGCCTGTGGTTGAATTAGATTAAGTAGTTGCACACGATTAAATTTAGTTAAATTATTAATCTTTACTATTTAAAAAGAAAAACTAGTTAAATTATTCATCAAATCTACGGCATCCATGGCTAATTCAGAGGTCCAAAACGCCGCACCCCCGCACCAGTCTCACCCGCGCTCCTCCGCAAATCCTACTCCCCACAACTCTCGCGCCCGCCGCCTCCTCCCCCACTATCCCCATCTCCCCTCTCCCTGCTCGCCACGCCGTGCCGCCGCCTCCTCCTTCCCCACTCACGCGGCGCCCGACCGCCTCCCCCGGTGCCACCTTTTCCTTCCCAGCGCCGCCCCTCTTCCCACTCGCCGCTCCTGCCTCCGGTGCGCCTCCTGCTCCTCCGCCCTTGCCGGCCACTGCGGCTCCATTTCTTCCTCCTCTTCCGCCATCGCCGGTCGCTGCTGCTCTAGCCCCCGTCGCTGACTCCGACGATGCCCTCGCCAAAGGTTCGATCTATATCTCTCTTCACTTCCACTTCGATTGGGATTGGGAAATGGTCCTGATTGTTGATCCCCCTTCCTCCGCGTTTCTTCAATCTGAAACTCTAGGCGCCGCCGACGAGGATGACGCGCCCTCTTCTCCGGCCACGCCGCCGTCCCCCCTCCGTCGCCCCCCTCTTCTCCTCTCCAGGTTTGCCATCCCTTCGTTCCTTCCTCTCTCTGCTTCGCCGCTCTCTCAGACTATCTTATCTCTTCCGATTTTGCACCTCTGTATCCTCAGTCTCCTCTCTGATGCTTCCTTCAAGGCTTCAAATCTTCAATCCCTTGTAGTCCAGGTTTGCTTCTGTCGCCTCTCCAGATTTGCTGGCCGCCCGCCTTCTCCAGCAGTCCAGGCTCCAGCCCGGTCGGTGGTCTTCTTGTCCAGCATCATGGAGAGTGGGCCGTGGGGAGCTTCTAACTCTGTAACACCTGAGTCCTAAGGTAAGCCCTAGGCAATCCCTTTATATTTGAGTCATTTGACAGCCAACATGCCATGAATGATTCAGATAATCAGATTGTTAATTTCATGGGATGAGCTGATGAGGTGAGATCAGATTGTTTGGATGTTAATTTCATGAGACGAGGTGGGAGGCTGGGAGCAAAATATCAGATTGTTCCTTGCTTCGCGCCTCTCCTTCTCCGGCTGTGGACGTGGTTTAAAACAGCGTCCAAGATTGGACGCACTAAACTGCGTCCTTCCCGGTAGGGCTGTAAAAAAAGCTCGAGGCTCGCGAACTACTCAAGCTTGGCTCGTTTTAGACTCGATTCGAACTCGGCTCGAGCTCCAAACGAGCCGAACTCGAGCCTGATCTCAAGCTCGCGAACTTTAGCGAGCCGAACTCGAATAATTCGCGAGCTTGAGATTTTTTACTCATCCCCGTATCCCGCCGCGCGGTCCCCCCGCCCGATCCGCGCACTCCCGCCCGCCCGCCCAAATTCCCCCGCGCACCCCCACCCCGATGGGCCATTCGGCCCAAATCCCACCCGCTGCCTCGCGAGTCGCGTCCCTCTCCTCGCGCTCCCCGTCCCTCTCCTCACTCCTCTCCCCATTCCCTCCTCGCGGCCCCCCCCGCCGCCCCCGCACCCCGTCGGCCCGTCCCCTCCGCCCCCCTCCTCTCCCCGGCGCCACCCGTCCCCCTCCTCTCCCGCGCCTCTCGCCGCGCCGCCGCCGCCTCTCGGCCCCTCCGCGCCGCCGTCCCTCTCCCACCGTCGCCCCATCCCCTCCTCCCCTCGCGCCGCCTCCGCCCCGCCGCCGCCCCACCCCGTCCCCTTCCTCCTCCCGCGCCTCCTCGACCCGCCCACCGCGCTCTCCCCGCCGCGGCGCGCCCTCGACCGGTCCGCGGCGCCTCCTCGGCCGCGGCCACCGGCGCCTCTCCCCCGCCGCCAACGCCCCTCCTCGACCCGGATGGCCGGATCCGGCTCGGCCACGGCTCCCCCCTCCCGAGCCTACACGAGCCTCTCGAGCTTGTCCGAGCCGAGCTCGAGCCTAGCTTGAAGCTCGACGGTAATTTCAAGCTCGCTCGAGCTCGGCTCGTTTACAGCCCTACTTCCCGGAAGGGAAATTCTATGGGGGCTCACCATCAGCCGTTAGATTGAGTTAATTATCTCGATCCAACGGTGGATGAGGAGGGCCTCACGTGAGGCCCTCCCTCACCGCATTTTCTCCCGTCTTTCCTAGTTCTGTGAATTCGGAATTATTATTTGCTACGAATAAAAGAATCGGAAGGGAGTTGGAAGCATGTGTAAATTTTGCAGGTAATTGGCCCCATTCAATTTGGCTTTTTCTGTATCAACAGTTAGTTTTTCTGAATCACTCAATTAAAGAAAAATAAAGCAAAAGGAGGAAAAATAAAAAACACCACTATATCTCCACAAACAATACAAAAGAAAAAAAAGAAGAAAAATCATATTAAGAAATCAATGTATTCTAAACGATTTTTGACTTGTAAAAACTAGAAATCATAAGCTAAAATTTATTTAGAAATGGCCATTGTCTGGCCAACCAGAATTTGGGAGGCTGGTTGGAGGTTGTAGTTGGTAGTGCATTGAAAACCGCCATTTTATCTTTTGTTTCTGTAGGGCACCAATCATCCGTGGGACCGTTTATGTGTGGGAGAGTGCCCTCTCACTGATTTGCTTTTGGCTCTCAGCAGCCACTCACTAGTGCCGGCCAAATTAGTTCTTTCTACGCATCCATTGGATTCAATGCCCCTTTTAGAGGAGGTTTCATTTGTACGCTTCAAATTAATCACTTCTGGCATGGGATGGATCATGGACATCTCCTTCGGGTAGTGTGGTACTACACTATTCTACAGATCCTTTTGATATAGTTGTAGATTCCATGCAGGACTCTTGAACTGTTGTCACAGCTAGTAAGTGCAGTTAGTTTCTACAGAGAAATTAGGGTGAACTCACAAGAGCCTTTGTTTTAACTCCTGAAAGACAATTCATTTACATCTATAAATTGGTGTGTGGTAGTTTTTTTTTTTGCAATGTTCCGAAATACAGTAAATGGATGGCGAAAATTAGGCAAAATTAACCACAAAAATAGTTGTAGAGGAGAATCAAACTCCGTCCTACTTCAAGGTTAGTTTTTGTAATTTTGCCTTAAAATTAGCGTGAGTTCTCCGGTTGGTTTTGATAGATTTTCTTTTTGTTAAAATCACAGCAACGTTTTAGTACGAACTCTATGAATCTGCCTGTCCTTTCGTTCTTTTATGGGGTTAAATTAATATTGACATTACATAAACAGTGCCATTTGCCTTACGTTCTTTAAAAAAACTAGATCATGATTTTCACTTTTCCATTATTGTGATTTTCACGCGGAACTACAGTGAGATAAAAATCTTAGGATTAATATGGGGGATTTTTGGAGAGCCTCCAATTATTATGTACTGCTGTGAAGATAATTGTTGTTGGGTTTCTTTGCTCCATTCATGTAATCTGAAAAAAGAACAGTAGTTGCTACGGACACCAAACCGCTACATAATTCTAACTAGTAAGGTGTCTGTGTGTTACAACGGAAAACTAAATAAAAGTAATGCATACTATCAAATATGATCTCATATTGAATAATAAATATCAACTTTTTCTTATGTCATTATGTATCAAATAAAACATACATGTTTATACTCGTAAATAAATCAAGTATCATACTAGTGAAGTATGATAGAACAAGCACCACATAAAGAGCTTGTAGGTTGCTTAATGACAATGGATTATACAAATTTCATATTTGGATCACAAGATGATAGGCTACAAGAGCTTGAAGGTGAAGAACCAAATAAATAATGTATACAAGAATGTATGTCTTTCATAATTTAAATAATGCTCCCTTCAAACGAAATTGCGTCAAGTAGTGCTGCTTGATTTGAATGTAAGGAACTTTATCATGAATGCCATTGATATAAGGAACGATACACTTGACAGAATGTTTGGACATTAAATAACGTAAGCAATTCACTACATGTTTTCGTATCTTTTATATGTAATATACAATGTATTTATGATGTTTAACTATTTGTTTTCTATTTTGTGGAGTGTGCTTGCTTTCTCTTTCCTTGACAAGCTTGAGATGAAGATAAGTCTTCTAGAATGATAGTGCATCAGTTTCATTTTAAAATTCCCGTTAATGTTTATGGCATGATGTCCTATTTACCAATTGGTTTGTTATTCTCCAAGATAGTCTGGCAGTTATTTATATATTAAAAATACCATGAAAAAATATTGTTTACTATCATTTATATACATATTGTTGTATGTGGTGCTTGTTCTATCATGTTTCACTAGTATGATGTTTGATTTATTTACGATTATGAACATGTATGTTTTGTTTGATATATGATGACGTAAGAAAAGGTTGATATTTATTATTCACTTTGAGATCATATTTGATAGTATGCATCATTTTTATTTGGTTTTTCGTTGCAACACACGGGCACCTTACTAGTACAGACAGAACAATAAATAATTGGTCTGCTGGAATTCATAATCAGAGGGCGTAATTATGAATTAGACAGGGGAAAACTGTTCTGTGCTATACAACTTCTCTGGATTATTCTCGACCTGAACAGTTAACAGAACAATGAACATGATAAGTTTGTAATCTTACCAAGTTCGACACTTGCTTAGATGCCTCAAATCAGCGAGCTTAATGCATCCTTTGTTATCAACAAGAATGTTTACACCCTGAAATTTCATAAAATGCCAGAAATCATCACGATAAGGAAAATAACCAAACAATCAAGGATTAAAAAAATATGCCATTAACTCTGCAGGCTTTAGAGTTTGTACCTTGATGTCTCTATGTATTATTGCATTGCTATGCAGATACTTCAACCCTTGCAAAAGCTGCTTAGTATACTTCGTAATGACCTGATCAACATATGCAACGGATTAGTGTCCCTTCCGCAATGAAATCCACCCAAATTGCAAACTACATAGATTGAGGATTACTTACAGCCTCCGCGAATGAATCGAGCTTCCTGCGAAGCGACTGAATGGACCCTCCGGAAACAAACTCCAGCAAAATATTCAGTGTGTCTTCCTCCCGGATCATCCCGAGGTACCTCTTCTCAAACCACAGAAAGTTGATATATGAGCAAGAGATGGGAGACCAAGAAGAAGCTAAGAAGGAGAACGAGAGAAATAAATAGGGGAGCATGTTACCTCAATGCAACTGCTAGCCAAACACGTCCACGCTTGCAACTGCCAAATCTTTTGCCACATTTGCCCACAGAACTCCTCACTTTGTAACCGCCGAGGCTGCAGCTACTCTGGCTCCACCTTGCTCTTAGCTTATGCACACCACAACCTACGTCGCATTTTTGTTGCCATGTTCAAGTGGGAGGGGGAGAGACGGGGGAGGGGAGAGTTGCGGCGTGGAGAACGAGGGGAGAGGACTCGGCGGCGGCGCGGAGGAGCGAGGGAAGAGGCGAGGGCAGACTAGAGGAGCGGGGGGAGGAGGAGGCGGCTGCGCGGGGTGAGGAGAGGAGACGGCGGCGACGGCGCGGGGTGGGGGGAGTAGGAGGCGACGACGTCGTAGGGTGGGAGGGAGGGGAGGAGGCGGTGGCGCAGGGGGGAGGAGGAGGCGGCGACGCGGGGGGGGGAGGCAGCGGCGGCGTGTGGTGGGGAGGAGGAGGTGGCTGCGGCGCGGGGTGGGGAGGAGGAGGAGGCGGCGGTGACACGGGGTGGGGGGAGGCGGTGGCGGAGTGGAGGGGTGGGGGGAGGCGACGGCGGCGCGGAGTGGGGGAGGAGGATGCGGCGGCGGAGGAGCAGGGCAGGCGACGGCGGAGGAGGTGGCGGCGGAGGAGGAGGGAGGGGAGAAGGCAGCAGAGAAATTAAGAGGGGAAGACCGCACGGGTTTGGTGGGGCGGAGGAATTAAGAAAGGAGCGCATGGGTTCGGTGGGTGTGGAGAAATCCGTCAGTCAGTATAGTTCTTTTATGAGAAAGGGGTGGAAAAAGCCATATCAATTACCAACTTCTTCTTTTTAAAGAGTAAAAATGAACAATACCTATCTAGTATCAACCGAAATTTTTGGGGACCATTTGTCAATTTCGATGACTTTTAGTAGGAATTTCGTTCTCACACACAGCTTTCCCGTTCTTCAAAATAAGGGGACCATGCAGCAACATGCAACAAGATGTGAGTCAAAAAAAACAATAGGAGCTAGCGAGTTGCAGAGCTAGCTAAGGACGTGATGACCTGCCCTTTGTACTGACAACGACAATGCAGACAGCAAAGATGAGATGACTGACCTCAGCACTGAGGTGAGGGCAGAGCATTGATTTTCTCTCTCCAACGGCTTCGTGCTCGGGTTGATCAATTTTGAATTCTGATTATTTATAGAAAATAATATGAGAAGAAAAGTTATATGTAATTTTGGTCGATATATATGAATTTAGTATAGTATCTATTACAATCGATTTATAGATCTTATTTTAAAAAATTTATCGTTTAAAAATTAGTTAATGTAGAAAATAAAAGACCAAAGTCAAATGCAAATCCGAAAAGAACCCATGCTTATGATTTTACTGCCAAGTTTATGATTTTACAGGAATTACCTAGTCGTCCCCTGTTTTCCCATCAAATTTAGAGCGCCCTCTTCTGAGAAAATATTAGGATATCTCCCCGTACAATTTTAGAAGTGTTGATGTGCTTATTTTGGCTTAAAACTCTATACTCATTTTGACTTAAAGCTAGTTTCTATTTCTGACTTCTACTTTTTTTACTATTCAGTAATTTTGTTTTTTCTATTTTTTTAGATTTTTTAGGTTTTTTTTGACTTTTCTTTTTTTCCGTATTCCTTTGCATTGTCCATGATGGAGAAACATGTTTTTTCTATTTATATATTTTTTTAAATTTAATTATACTAAATAAGTCAACTCAGTTACAGTAAAAGTAAGCTAGCTACAGTAAAAAAACTATAAATTAACGTCAAACTGAGCGCTACCATATGCTCCTTTCATCCAATTTTCTAAGCCTTGGAGTGAGGCCCTCTTTTCATGTGAAATGAAAAAAATGTTAATTTTATATTTCTTTCTTTCTTGCGAGGAGTTTACATTTCTTTTCATAAAGAGGGTGCTGTGGACTTTATGTGAATCGCAAGGAATAGGATGTTACTGAAAGTTGATGTTTGTATCAAAAAGGAATTGATTCAGTTTTAAAAAACCAGTGCCCTCATGGAGGCTGCATTAAAAAAAAAAGTCAAACACTGCTACCATTCGATCGAGATTTATGCCGGGGTTACCTAAATTTCGTACCTCGGAGGCTCGGGCCATGTTGACAGTCACCTGATGAGCGCCAAGCTCGGCTTCTCTTTTACTAGGAACATTTACCAGGGAAACAAGCAGCGGCGAAGTCAGGATTCGAAACTTAGTTTTAATTGTGAATCAGAAGAAGTTGTGGGTGGTCTGATCCTACAAGCTTTGCTTGAGTTCCTAACTCCTCCCGATTTTGCTAAGTACGCGAAAGAGTAGTGCCGGCGTTGGAGAGAAGCATCCATGGAGATGTACTCGGTGGTCCAACTAGGAAGACACCGGAGTTGCTCTAGTGAGACCAATCGATCAAGAGCTCAAATCCATCTTCTGTGTGTTACAGCTGTTTGTTACCAGAACATAGCCTTTATTGATTTTAGATCTCTTCTACTTATATATAAATTTCTCTATTTATAGTTAAAAATCTTTCAGAATAGTTTTGATATTTACGCCCCGCTCAACTGGGCTTTGGCCATCGCTAGCGGCGGCGATTTTTTCATTGTAGCAGTGCATAGCTACGATGACTGCACAAGAAAATTTATTTTTTCCTTTTTAAATTTACTTATACTTTTTCGTTTTTGTTTTGGTTTTTAATTTTTACATTTAGTTATACTCAATAAACCAACTCATTCTGATATTTTTTCACCAATTCTGATGTTTTTTCAAAGAAAAGCTAAAAGTCATCGCTATTCCGATCACCCCCTTACCCATAACGTGGAGCAGACACTATGAGCTGGCGTCCCTTGTACTAAACACTATGGTGGCATTTGGTTCATATTTTTGTGATGTCAATGGCAATGAACTGGGATTACGCTGTGACTGGTGGGGTAAGGGATGATTACCAGATATGTTTGGTTCGAGTGGGAGATGGTACTATTTGATTTCAATACGGTGTTTGGTTTGGACCAATGTAATTGGAATATGCTGTATACTGAAGGCTTTATTACGGAATCAAGATTGCGAGAAGAGGGAGATTAGGCAGCAAGAAGAAGACACGCGAGGAGCAGACAACCGCTTGATTTGGAGCGCAATGGGCTGTGGATTGTTCCGGGATCCGACCACATGGTATCGGATTACAGCCCACGCAAACCAGACAAGAATTAATGGGCTCCATTCACGCTGTAACCTAAAAAATAATTTTCCCAGCACAAAATCGATGCGCAGGGAAACACGTAGCAGCCACAGAATATTATTGTCGACAATTGTTCCATCCAATTTGCACATGCTCCACCTGAAGGATTAGGAACTGTGACATATCCTACCAAATTTACGGATCATTGCAAAGACAATCTTAAGCCGCAATCAAGAAGCGAGGGACTCTGCAATTCAATTGAAATAAAGGAACGAAGATACCAATACCAATGCAACCTGCGAATCCCCCTGGCGTCTCTGTTCCTCGGCCGCTTCGCTGCCACCTCCGCCTCTTCTTGTTCTTCCACAGCGTCCCGCTCCTCATCCTCGTTAATGTCGTCAGATGGATGACATGCGGGACGGCTGTGCTGTAGCCGTAGGGCTTATATGCGACAGCCCGTAGACTTAGTCATGTTCAGCTTGTTTGGACCGAAGGTCCGAAGGGTAAAGCTGGTTAGACTTATGCCAGCTCATAGCATCTGGGACACTTTTCTTATGCAGTGTGCTGGCAGGAGGGCCCTGTCCCGAACGCCGGCACCGGCGCCGGCGCACCGAGAGGAGGCGGCCCTATTCTGAACGGCATCGCCGGCGCACCGAGGGGCAGCGTCGTCAGAGCTGACGTCGGGTTCGTATCAAAGTTTCAGGCTGTTAGCTAGCTATAGCTATAGCTTATCTGATGTAGGTACTGTAGCATATCCGAGACGACATGTTTACTGATCCAATGATTCTCTGTTGTAACAGCTTATCATTGGTGAGCCGTGAAGACATCTTCAATGTCCAACTGTGCGGATGGACGTAGCATGAAGTCTCCTTGGAAGAGAAGGGATGGAATCGGTCCCTGTACATATGTATTTTAGCATTGTTCTGCAAATACAGAAACTGAAGGCACTCCAGTTGTGCGAAGAGATGTTTTGTACCAATTTAGTCAACCATAGATCGTGCTGTTACTTGTTAGCCTAACATTCTGCCATTGTATTGAAAAAGATTGAGACATTTAAAAATAGAAACGGGCAACTCTATACTGTGTGGTACTGTTCACGTGTACAACTGCAACACCGTTGCACATTGGAGTAAATTGAGAAACTTTGGAGTAATAGTTGTGGATTATATCCTAACAGCTAAGAACTTGGTAGATCCTTTTACAAAGGGTTTATCACGGAATGTGATAGATCATGCATCAAAGATTCAAAGGAGATGGGAATGAGACCTATGTGAGTTATACCACAGTGGCAACCCAACCTATGCGATCAGAGATCCTGTGATGTACGACCTAGAAAAAACAAACTGTTTGGTTAATTGAAGGAGAGTAGATGCCGTCCTTTCAAATTTGTATTGTAGGATGACTTTGTTTTAATGATGTTCTATGGCTTTAAATAGCAAACATGTTGTCCTACAGAGCATTTTTGAAAAAATACACCTATGTGAGCCCGACTGATAGTCACAGTCTATGAAAAGTAGGTACTCTCTAATAAGCTCATGAAGAGACATTGGAGTATGAACTTATACGCTCCACCTGATGGGTAGCCTATTGGCGGCCTAGTATCAGTCAAGACTTTAAGTGAAACTCATTCACATAAAACTACCAATTTATGGTCAGTCCATTGTGCAGTTATGGATGAATATAGCTTGAAGCTCTAGGAGGATGTTCAACCTTTACAGATATCTACTGGAAAACTGGTATATTAACATTGCTTTGAAACAGCAGATAAACTTTGTGAGCCTCTGAAATCTGGTAGGGGATTGTTGAAAAAAGTAGGCTTTGGCCCATCAGTACTTCTAAGAAAAATCCCAAAGGCCCACCCATCTGAGAGCTAAGTTTCTCTGTCTCTGCGCTATTCTTGGCTACTCCGTCCCTTCGCAGGCAGACACCGGTTGTAGGAAGAGTAGGCCTCCGAAGCCATCGTCCTTATAATCCTGTAAAGAAGAGGATGAATCAGGTTTTTGACAAGCACCTCGCGTGACTGCTCGTCGTTATCTGCAATGACTAAATCTTCTTCTCTGCACTATTCTTAGGTAACATCTAATACTTTTCTGTTTCTTTAATTTTTAATATGAATATATATGTTTTTATATTTATATTACCTATCCTGCTAATTCATATTCTTGAGATACATATATATGTATAGTCAGATTTATATTTTTATACATATTAAGTATTTATAGTGTTCTAGTAGTTATAATATATCTGTAAAATTATTTAATCACTAAAGTGCTACATAATTTAACACTCTAGTCCATACAATTAAAATCTTCGTTCAAATTTGGCAATACTCAACTTCCTTTCCTGACAGTCTCTGGCTTCCCCCTCTCCTCTCCCTGCTCGTTCCCCAAATCCCCGCCGCCGCCGCCGCGCTCTGAATCCCGTGCACTGATCCGTCCATCGGCGTGGGTGGACGCCGCCGTGTTATTGGCGGCCGCCGTCGCCGGGAGCCACCAGGTGCGTTCTGAGAACCTGTGCTCTGTCCATATGGAGGCCGTTACCCGTTAGGGTGCCTAAGGTCATTCTTGTAGTTGCAGTGGTGATCGATCGGGGCGATCTTCGTAGGCACTTCGGTGTTCCGATGAATTGGGTAATTACCATTATTCAACCAGGTGGATTCGAAAGCCTACTGCTATCTGGGCATTGCCGGCCTGTTTTTCTTGCCATTAGCAACTTAGAATAGTTCGTCTTGTTAAATAGAACTTAAAGGACTGCAGTTACGGTGGATGGTACTAATTATTTTAGAATAGCTGTAGGTGCAAAGTTGGATGCCATGTTTTTTTCGCTCCAATCTATATAATACCACTGTTGTGATGACTGTAAAAGAATCTTTATTTTGATTTAATGCTTGAAACCAACCCTTGTAAAAAGGGGGGCTTTTTCAGGCCGGGTTGTTTACTCGGAGGAGAAATTCTTTTTTGATGGAAATGAAAAGATTTGCTGACTTCCGTAGAAGAACAAAATTATGGCATGAAAGATGTGGAAACTTGACCTTTGCCAGGCCAGGCTTTCAGCATAAAAACATTAGGAGAATGTGACGTTACAGTCATAATACATGTGTTCGTTATGTTCTCTCACAATTGCAAGGAAAGGATCTCTTGAAAAGTACGAATTACAATTGTAACACCAATTTATGTTCTGACCATAATGATATGGGAAAAAATTAGCCCTCTAACAATGGACAATTGGGTTTAATAAAATAGCATCTTTGTTGCATACAGCACACCTTCCGGTTCCGCAAATCTGTGAGCATCGATTGTCTCCATGGGCATGACCAGCCATGAGCATGAATGGATGATGGATGTGGTGTCGAGGCCGCAAGCCAAAGCTACATCTGAACAAGTGCCTTGTCTTCTGAATTACAATGGCTCACCATGTATGCAGCATTTTCCCACCTGCATGACGAACTATTTTATCTTGTTGGTGTACTTTATCAATCACCACTGTGATCTTTTGCTTCCGGCCATCTATGGTATCCATGAACCCAATCTCTGATCCATTTCATTTCATTTCTATTTATATCTGTACACATTAAATCTCTTGGAAGTGGTGGTTGTCAATAATACAATTAAATACGGAGTAAACTGAAATCACCCATTAAAGGAGAAGAAAAGAACCTGGCAGTAAAACTCGAACAATGCTGCTGAATGTACAGATATGTATCACTTATTTAAGAAAAGAACGAAAAAGAATATCTGTGAACAAAATTGAAGGAATACAAATAGAACATCTGTCCAACATCTACTTTGATAAACCCTATCATCTGACACTGTGTTTACAATTCTGGCCTGTTTACAGATGTTCTTGGCGACATAGAACCACCAGTAGAAGTACTGAATACAACAAACAGCTGAGAGTTTTTGAATACCAGCTTCCGGGTGATGCTGCAGATGAATTCAGATCCTGGTTTACAGCTCCTGCTTGCGTAGTTCCAAAACCACCTTGTGCATATATAGAATCACGGTATTGATGCCAAGATACGGATGCTGCATTAGAGATTATTTCATTGTTTTGGAGGATTAGCTGACGTGGTAATTTACATATGCTGTCAGAATTTAGTTTTTACTAACCTTGTTTGGATATTGTGCAGTTCGAATCATCAAAGCTGACTGTCCAGAGGAAGTACCCAAGCAACTGAGACCTCACTGCAAACTCCATCTTCTTCTTCACCACCCAGGCACTGTCGAAGCTGACCCAGAGATCACCGCTGTAGAAATACTCTGCCACTGACTCGTTGTCATAAGTAACAACAGTACTGTCAAGCTTCAGGTACTCTTCAATCTCTGCATATGCAATTATGCCAGTCTGGTTGCTCCTCCTCTGCTTGGTTCCAGCAGCTGCAGTTGGTGCTCCTAGCCCATTCTTGGCCTTGTTTCTGAGGAACCAAGACCTTCCAAACAGAGGTATCCCCATCACCAGCTTACATGGAGGGACTCCTGCATCCAACCATGAGATGACCCCGTAGCTTGCCGAGAAGTGCGAGGACTTGTTGTAGAGAGGTGCATCAGCTGTAGTGATGTTGCTGTTCTTATGGAAGCCGAAGGTGAGAACATTTGCCCAGTCAAGGTTGGTTGAGATACAATCTATCGGGTAGTCGAGGTTGCTGTCAGGCGTGTCAAACAGGTGGTTTGAGAAGGAAAACGTCGCTGTCAGGAGCAGAGCCTCAGACAAGGAGTTCTTGGATTCCTCCATGATTTTAGCCCGCCATTCTGCAAGCAGTTCTCCAAGGTTTGCCATGTCCTGTTGTGTGGCTGGGGAACTCCACGCCAGGTCCAGGCCATCAAAGCCATTGGCCCGAGCCAATTCGATTGATGAGTTGATGAAGACTTTCCGAAGGTTCTTGTCCGCAGCCATTCTGGAGAAGGCGGCATCCGACACGTCCACTTTGTTCTCATCTGTGCCAATGGACAAGATGGTCTTGACTGCTGGATTCCCGGCGGACTTGACACTGCTGGAGAATGTAGCAAGCAGCGAGCTCCCATCGGTCGGTGGCAGCGCGATGGTGGAGCGCGCCTCATCGATGCAGAGGGAGCTGTAGTATAGATGAGTGTACAGGGAGGTGTCAATGCTACTGAGAGGGGAGTAATGACTTGAGGACGGCAGCCAGTAGCCAGCTCTCACTTCAGTGGACGCCCCACTGTCTGCGCACTGCCGCTCCGACGTCGACGCAGAAACAACTGGCAAGAATGTAAGGATGGAGATCAGGGCTGAGACGATGAACTGTGCCTGCTCCATCTATGGGAGGTGGTGGAGTGGTTCCAATGCGGTTGGAGTGAGGAGAAAAGTGGAGAAGGTGAGCATCGCTTTGTGGAAGCAGGGACTAGGAGGTGAGAATGAGAATCTCTCAGTTGGTGGGAGCAGATAGATGGTGATCATTGATTGCATTGCATGGCTGTCTCTTATGCTTCCAGCTCCTGTAGCCTGGTAGAAGTTAGGAGTATTAATTATGCATCCGTGCTCCGGCAGTGGTTAACTTGCAGGTAAAGAGATTAAAACTGTATTCTGGGGCTTAATCATCCTGTCTGTGACTCTTACAAGCAATGCATGGATGAATCTGGACTTTCTGCGGGTAGGACATGCTTGGCCGGAGTCCCTCTGCTGGCAGTTTTGGAATTCCCTCTCAACCCTTCTGGTTTAAATCTATTGTTCACTGCTCAAGCTCTGCTTCGGGTGCACACCAGCCTGTTCCATGTAGTAACAGTAGCGGTAAACAGTGGTCAGTGTAATCATGGTGGTACATTTTGTTACTGCAACCCCTCTTGCTTCTTACAGAAGCATCAGTGCTGCCATTGAGTGTTGACTGTTCTGATGTACTACGGGTGTTTGTACTAGCTATGGCTGATGATTTTTGGTTAAAAATAGATAATAGTGATTGAAAAAGATAAATTTAAGGAGGTTGCAAGCGGTGGGGAAAGTGAATGAGAGATACGTGTGTAAAACAGGAGCGAGAGGAGTGGGGTGTGTGATACGCTCGTGACCTTTTGCTTTATCTCCGAAGCGAGATTAGAATGAGAGGAGCGGAGATGTCAATTCGAGAAGCTAGGTGTTCATATGAATTTTTAACTATTCTAAATAGAAGTTAAAAGTAAAAATCAATACAAACAGGTTACTGCATTTCTGTTCTTGTGTAATCTAATGGAAGTTTTGAAATGGGGGTAGCATGTGCTGGTACAACGTTGTTAAGGCCATGTTTTGTTTCTCTTTCAGATCAGAGGATCAGTAACTGCTCCTTGCGTTGTTATTTCGTCCTTGTACTGGAGGCCAAGTACCTACAACAACCCACGTGCTTCAAGCGTCAAATATGATGTCAGGGTGTTGAGCCTGTGTCTTCTTATGTCTGGGTGCTATTCGGAGGACGAACCTTTCCGAGGGCCTGCTCCGGAGAGATTAAGTTTTTGGTTTTATGACTTTGACTGTTAACTTTTTGTTAAATTATATTACAGTGGTGGTTAGTTTTTTTAGTTATTTAATTAAAAATAAAAAATAATTATATCGTTACAGACAATGCAAATAAATAAAGGAAAAAAGAAAAACCAAAATTAGAAGATGATATGTTCTAAGTGACTTCTAACTTAAATAAGCTAAAAATCAAAAAAGCTAGAAACTAAAACTATTTAAAGCGGGACTAAGACTGAGTTTTGATATGGATGAGAGAGATGTATCTGCCCTTTTCTACTCTATTCACCATGAATCGTCTGGGCTTGTTCTTTTAGATTTTAGGCTTTTGATTTATCTGAAGTCAAAATAAATATAACTTCTTAAAATGGATTTTTAAAATAGCTTTTCAAGCCTAAAACTGTATGCACTATCCATGTTGATCTCTCTACCATTTGTTGTTGTATCAAAAAATATAGACAAAAATCATCAACCATAGTCTTTAAAGAACAGAGCCATATCGGCGTGGTGAATCTCATGCACCTGCTATAGCATCGTGCAGTATTGCATTTGAGGTGCTGAAATGAGGAAAAAAGAAGAAGGATGCACCCATAGTTGCTTAGAATAATGATTTATCTCGAGAGAAATGGTATTACATGTGTTGTTACAAATAAGGTTTATTCAAAACGGTTTTTGTTGGTAGCTTTTGGTTGAAATAAGTATTATAGCAATTATTAGTTTTTAGCTAAGGTATTCAATTAAAGTAAAATCAAAAAATTATTATATCTTCACGAACAATACAAAAAAATATATAAAAAAACTAGCTAAAAAGCCAACGACTTTAAAACAGACTCTGGCTTTTAAAAATTAGAAGCCAAAAACCTTTTTGTAAAGTGGATCTGAACTCTAAACTAGCTAGGTGGTTTGTTATTGTAAAGAAAAGTTCGGATTGAGCCATCAGCTTTTTCTACATATGTGAAACTAGGGTTGGTATGGCGCTGGAGATCTGTACCTACTCATGTGCAGGGGTGATTAAGCTGGTAAGCAGATCAGCATGTCAAAGTGTACAAAGTTGTACATACGGAGTTGTGATCGTTCCAAAAAAAAAAAAGAGCCAATGATTGGCATTAGGGATGCAAGTGGGCTGGTCCATCGACCCATTTCATCTGATTGGCTGTTCACTTTCCATCTAATTGGTGTTTCATTTTATATACATGAACCTTGCATTAGGAATAAAACAAATGAATTAAGATTGGATCGTTGAGCCGTCCGACCTGGCCCACTTGCATCCCTCCATACGGGATGGACGCTGTCCAACACGTCGTCCTACAGTGGACGCTAAGGAAAATGACATCCATCTCTGGAGGCCCGCAAGCCCATGCACAACCTCTAATACGGTGTTCTTTGTTAACCTTTTGCCTCTAAGACTTAACATATTTGCGAATCCACGTGTTTTTAGCTTTTAGTTTTTAACTTTTTAATATTTTTAGGTTTTTTTTACCTTTTTAATTTTTTTTATTTCTTTGTATTATCCATGATGATATAATATTTTCTTTCCTTTTTATTTTATTAAATTTAATTACGCTGAAAAAACTACTAATAGGTACTATACAAGAAAGTCTCTATAATAACAAATAAGTTATAAGCTCAGACTTTTAAACTCAAATAAGTAGTCTAAGTAGATCGTGCACCAACTTTTGATGGGAGTAGAGGTTTTTTATACTATCTGGATAATAAAAGGATAGGGACAATGTATCTAGAAAATTAGATACGAGAATGAAAGAGGTGTATAGCCAGACCTAGGTCATGTTGAAGGCGCTAGCTCATACATACACAGCCCTAACGGCTCATCAACGTAACATGTAATCGAGGCTAACACGTTGAAGCCACACATATACCTAGCTAGCTAGACAACGAAGGTGATGTGCAGTACTGGTGATGGGGCCAGCCGGCAGCGCGCCGCTGCACGCCGACCCCGTCGAGGCCAAGCTCCAGCAAACTCCTGGATGTTCTCAAGATCAATATGTTAGAATACAGATAGACTACACTAACGTAATATGAAGTTTTTATCGCATAAACTAGAAAGCCATGCGATTAACAGATTAAAGATCAATGCCACTAGATGTTGAGTGTAGCGTATGAAAAGTTAGAGCTGGCCGGTCCAAAATCTCGCGCGTCGATATAGTTGAAGTAATCGATTGTCCAATGTCTTTGGCTACCGATCGTCTCCTCCAATAGCTCTTTACATTCTTCACGTAAGTCGTGGATCATCCTCGACCAGCGTAGTAGCAACCACAGTGTCCTCGAACGGATCCTATCTGAACTAATTAGTTCCGGCCTATTAATTGTTTAACCCTATAGGTTCATATATACTTAGCTATTACCAAAAACTCCTTTTTTGATTATAAATTGGTAACGGTTCCTAATAAGATATAATGACCTCCAAATACATGTAAAGATTCTATTGAACGAACATATTTAGTGTTTATATACCGATTTCTTTGCCTCACGATACTATATCGAACTCATGATGGCACTGCTACAGACAGGCCTATCACAGACGGTTCGGAACCGTCATCACAGACGATTTTCGAACCGTCTGTTTTTATGTGTCAGTGAAGCCGTCTGTGATAACTTACATTACAGACGGTTTTTACGAAAAACCGTTTATGATAGTCAACTTTCACAGACGGTTTGTTATAAAAAATCCGTCTGTGATAATAGACTATCCCAGACGGTTAAAAACAAAGACCGTCTATGATACACATAATATCACAGACGGTTTGTAATAAAAACCGTTTGTAATATTGTGTGTATCACAGACGGTTATTAACACGAACCATCTGTGATGTCTCTATTATCACAGACGGTTCGTGTTAATAACCGTTTATGAAAATATCACAGTCGGATGGTAGTATGAACCGTCTATGATAGTTTAACCACAGATGGTTCCGTTTGAACTGTCTATGATGTATCTGTGATGTCTATGTGGGATATGTGCCATCTTATAATAGCTTGATCTATCACTCGATTTTGTAGTGAATTATATAGTTGCGGTTGACTCTTCAACCGTATTTGGTATAGTCATACATTTTCCTAATCCAACCACATTGATGGGTCCATTAATATCTCTCCCGTTAAAGAGAAGGTAAATTTCATCTTGATCGATCATATTCTTTTACATGTTTCATAGTAAACTCGAAAGTTAATTACCTTTATAACTACCTAGTATGAAGTAGCGTTTGATAACTCTTAAGTAAACTCTTACACATATAGTAAACAATAGCGATCTCATATACACTATACATGAGATCAACTAATAATACTTAAACATATAATGATTCTCATAGTGTCTCAAAATAGATCAATTCAATATTATATTCTTGAACATAGGTCCACATTGTCATACCTCATATTCAATATTATCTTCATGATTACCTGTTGGTTGGGTCAGGGGCGGAGCCACCGGGTAGGCTTCGTCAGGCTTCAGCCCACCCTCGGCCCGCCCCGAAGCTCCCCCCACCCTCCATAGATGGGCACCCTCGCCAAGACGAGAGGCGAGCAATGCAAAGATCATGTTGTACGTGATGAGAGAAGCCCAAGACTGAGGCGGCGGCCAAGGAGGAACTCAAGGCCAAAGCGGTGACAGAGGCAGCAGCCGAGGAGCCAGCCAAGGAGGAGACCAAGGATGAGGCGGTGGCTGAAGACGCCAAACCGCCGAGCCGAGCCAGAGAGAAGACTCTCCACCCATGCTCAGCAAGCATCATGCCGTCACCCGCCAGGCCGTTGTGCTGCTCTAGGACAACTACCCTGAGTTCATCGCCAAGAAGGTAAGTCTAACCCCACCATTGAATTATTTCTTTAGAATTTTGCAACTGCAGTAATTATGATAAAATATTTTGATGGTGTAGTTCGAAATTTAGTAATAGCTGTGTGTGTCAAAAGATTCAGTTTTTGTGCGTTCTTAGTTTAACGTTGGAAGTGAATGATTGGGCCAAAGCTTGTTCTTTGGGCTCTGTGGTAAAGGTTGGACCTTTATGGTGTCATAGTTTTTTTACACCGTATTGAGCTCTGGTTTGAGTTGACTGGTGTCTTTTGGTGTGTGCTTTGGTAATCAATCATAGCGCAAGTTGGGATCTTTCCCTTTGTTCATCTTTTCTAATATGATCGGGCTTGGGCCATTGGGCAAGTTGTGATGTTTTTATATACCATTGAAGTTGATTGGAATAATTTCATTGAATGGAATGGGATCATAAGTTTGGTTGGGTCATGGTACGCAGTGTTCATCAATGTGCCATGGTGGTACCTCACGCCAACAAAATGATGAGCCTGTTCTCACACAATGTACCAAAAGCAAGTTCATTTTTGCCACCAAGTCCGAGAAACCCTCTTCAGTTTTGCACGCAAAACATTTGACAATTATTGCTTTTATTATTAGATTATCTAGGTTTTATGTTCTCAATTGTTGTTCATCTTCTCTAACAAACTGCAGACACATTGCACCGGAGCAGGTCCTATCCAATTTGGTGGCCTCTTCAACGAAGATGATCCCGAGCAAGTACTTGCGTTGTATTTCTTTTTTTTACTTTGTTTCTTTTCTATTAATGTATGAATTTGAATTGCACGACAGTAAAATTCTATATCTGTGATAATCTAACTTAACGACTTAGCCTACCCTTGATTTTATTCCTGCCTTCGCCACTGGGTTGGGTGTATCACTAGTACAGTGAACCCAAACCTTGTCTGCGTACGTACATAGCGTCACTGAAAAATATATACATTCTGCTTTCTCTTGATTAATCTTGTTGCAGCTATTAATGTAGTTGAGTTACGACGTACTACATATGACTGTGCCGTCCGTGCGTGGATGCACGGCTGACGTCGTTTTTCTTGGCGTCCACTCTAGGACGAGGTGCTGGACAGCGTCCACACCTGCACACGATTCAGCACAACGTCCTTCCCATCTTTATAAGGGGTGATCGGAATAGCAATGGTTTTTAATTTTTACTGAAAAATTACTATAGTTGACTGAAAAAACACTATAGCTGAGTTATTTTATTGAGTATAATTAAATGTAGAAAAATGTTAAAAAAAACCGAAAACAAAAAACGGGAAAAAAAGTATAAGTAAATTTTTTTAAAAAAAATAGAAAAAATAAATTTTACTGTAGCAGGTATTGTAGCTACAGTACCTACTACAGTGTTTTCAACGCCCATCGCCACCGCCAGCGATGAACGCTGAGCGAGGCCTAAATTTTTGCCCAACTTTCCTACTTTTGTGCTTATTACTTACTACTAACAAAAAATTCGGCATTTCTCCCTTTTGTTTTTAATTTAAAACTATCTATATTAACTATACAAAAATTATATAATTATATATATCGTTAAAAATACTTTTATAATATTATAATTTTGTTAGTATGTCTTGATGTAGAGTTATAAAAAGTACTAGTTAAAGTCGTATATCAAAGACCGTAAAAAAAATAAAAAAACGTCGAGTAAAAAGAACAGAGAGTAAAAAAGAACTGCTAAAATGATCCCCTGATGTAGGATTCAAATTCAGAAAAGAGTGCTTTAATCTAAAAAAAAACGGAAAAGAGTGGATTTTTTTCGCGAATAACAATATGCCAATGCTCTTCTCATGGATGACATGGTTCCATGCCATTGCAACGAGGGGTATAGTAATTGCCGGGGTATTGTGCTACCGACGGTAAGCTCTGAAGAATCAAACAGGCTGATAAATACTTGGAAACACTGTGAATCTTAGATGTGCCACACCGTCAAAGAAGTGTGGTATCTTGCAAAGTTGCAATGACATTAAGTCTTCGACATTTGTGGGTAAAAAAAAAACGCACCTCTACAGGGTTAAAAATTGTGATTGGCATTCCTGTTTCGGACCTAGAGGAGGTTCTAATCCGATTAGTAGACTAGCTTGATGTTTTGACAAGCTAATTTGGATCTTGCACTAGACTAGCTTGGTTAATGCAGATAACTTGGATCCGATTAGTAGCATGTATGATTAGGTTTGCTACTGTTGAACTAGCTAAGTACCTTGCTACTCATCTCTATTTTGTAAGTCCTTATATAGATTCGAGTGAGGTAGAGAGTTTTGAAGCTGGTAAAGATGGAGTCAACCAACAGTAGTGGTCATTCCAAGAGGGATCCGAAGACCAGACTGGCACCTATGCCGGTTATGAAGATGAAGAGAAGCCTAAAGTCAAGTTCGAGTTTGGAGTGAGAGATAGTTCGTAGTTCTCAGCGTGTAAGCTCAAAACTATCTTAAGTTCACTTCTGGGTTGTAATACAACTTGGACCACTGCGTATGCTTTTCTTGTTGACACTCTAATGTGTTTATATTTGTTAAAATTCCACTTTGCTGAACATAAGCCGTAGACAGGCATTCTACCATTGGTAGTGGAATGCCATGTCCCTATGATATTTTTTGGGGGTCTTTTATGGACTAACGCGAAAATTTCTTTCAATAGTTAGCATAGATAAAGATTTAAATTAGAAGCTTTGACTTTTGGATGCATGGAGCCTTTGATCTACCGGATGTTTTTTTCCTGAAAACAAAATCAACACACGCTTAGGTGTGTTCTTTTCAGCTATGGCTGATAGCTTTTGATCCTAGTACGAGCGTTTGTACGAATGAACTAAATACCGATAAATCGTTTCAAAAAGGTGACAGAGAAATCGTCCAGTTTGTTTATTTGAGGGAAACCATAAGCCATAAACTGAGCCTCTTATTTTTGGTTTCTAAAAGCTGCTTTTCGGTTTTTGTACGGTAACTAGTTTTCAAACGAAGTATCTTTTTAAAGTGGGGTTTATAAGTTGATTGTAGTACACATTATAGCAGTTTCATATATATCAACCAAAATTGTATATAAATTTATCTTACTCTATACTCTCTCATACAAACAGACCAAAAGATATAAGCTGCAACATAGCCCATACACTGTAGCCTAAAAAACAGGCTCAATCCATGAGCTGAAAATAACCGCGGGTTTGTTTCACATACTTCTGTCTAACCATCTTTTAGCAGTACAGTAGCTGACTACTCGTGCGTTGCTCAGAAAAGCCCAGCCCATTAGAATGCCCAGCCTAATGCGGCCCCCAGGCCCACGCCCAAGGCCGGGCCGGGCGCTCGCGGCTGGCGGCAGCCACAGATATTTCCAACCCCCACCAAACCTAATCCAGTAATCATCATTTCTGCCCGACGAGGGTTTAAGGGTTTTTGGCTCTCTCCGTCCATCTCCCCTCCTCTGCTCTGCTCGAATTCACTGCCGCCCACGCCGCCGCCGCAACGCCGCCTCTCCTCTCCTTTGCCGCCCATGGCCGCCTCCTAGAACCCCACGCTGTCCCGCCATGGCCCCCGCGCAGGTACGCCCCTGGCCCCCTCCTCTGATCCGGCTCTAGCTATGGAGGCTTGGTCTCCGCCTCTCCGGCGCTGCTGCTTCGGCCCGATTGGGCCAATTTCGGTGGGAATCGCTCTTCGGTCTGGGCGATTGGACGCGTGGGTTGGTTGGCTCTGTGGGATGCGATCGGCTTGGGTGACGTGTGAGGGTTTCTGTGTGACTGGTGAGGCGATTCGGTGTAGTTCGATTGGTTCATTCGTGAGCTCGTTCTGCCAGTTGCTTTGGGGATATGAATGTGAGAGGGGTTAGATTAGAAATCAAGGTGTCGTGGGTTTTGCGCGATGCTAGGTTTTTTCTGTAGGATTTGAAGGGGAGATACTGGGCTTGAATTGGTTTGATTTGCTTGCCACTAATAATTAGTAAATGAGGTTTATTTTTTAGCTGTGGTTCATTCAGTTGTGGGGCAGCTGAGTGTGTAGCCGAGCTGGATTTGGCATTTTTTCTCATGGATATTTGGAAATGTGTACAAGTATAACTAAGTCTTCGTGGGTTTCATATATGGCCTTCGATTTTGGTTACTAAGCCTGTGATTGTGATTGATTTGATCATTGCTGAAAGAAATTGCCACCTCGAATTGTACCTTTGTAGGAGTGTTTGTTCTAACAACAACGATCGTAAGTTGAGTACCACTTGCTGATCAATTGCTATCGGTTTGTATACCTTCTCAGTTTTAAGGGTATGAAGCTACCATTTACAGAATTTTTAGTTCAGGGTAATTGGGCATTTTTTTTCTGTTACTTCGTGTGCTGAAAACTAATTATGGCTCTGTTCAGATGATGATCGATGGCCTTGAAGCAAATAGGGAGAATGAAGGGACGAAGAAATCTCCCCTGCAAATCCAGATGCTGGAGAGATTTTACTCTGGTAGATACATGCTACTCCTCCAAGCTTTGTTTCTGATGTCTATGTTATTATTACCGTGGCTAAATTTCTTTTGATCCAGAGGTACAATATCCAAAGCCAGAGGACATTGCAGAGTATGCAACATCTGTTGGTCTGGCTTACAGTCAGGTGCGAATATGGTTCAAGGAGCGGAGGAGGAAAGAGAGGAGAGAGATGGAAGCTATAGGGGCGCATATGGAAAGGCAACCTGGTGCAAGATTAAATGGGCTTAGATGCCGCAGCAGCCGGTCTTCCTCTTTTAGCCAAGGTCCCATGTACAGTACTGTGGATTTACAGCCTGAGGATGACAGTTCTGTTGATAGGAGTATGAACTTCATAGGAGAAAAACACATACTTCGATCACAAGTTCTATTTCCTAAGGATTATATCCTGAGGAAAGTCTTCCGCAAGGATGGTCCACCCCTTGGGAGTGACTTCGATCCCCTTCCCCAAAGCGCACACGGCCATCTCAGAGGTATGCCTTCAGTAGCAAATGAAGGTTATTAAATAATTATTTACATCATAGCCGCAAATTTCTTATGTCCACCAATGGGTCAAACTATGGAAAATACCTAACTTGAGAGCTTAATCAAGCACGCTGTTCTGTCAATAACTCTGGTCATTGTTTCCTTTTTTTGTTGCATGGGATTGTGAATATGTTTACAAATCTTTTGTGCTTGTGCCCATCTCAAAACACTGCTATTTACTTTATGTCTTCATATAGTGAACTATTTGCTTTATATAGTGAAATGTTTTACGTTATATAGTGAAGTTTTATTGTTGGCGTGCTATGGAAGTTCAACCTTTTCTTTGTTAATGTATGCATGTTATGGGAGTTCAACCTTTTCTTTGTATTGTGAAATTGTTTCTGAGATTATATTGAGCAGCTCGTGCTTTATTTTTTCTTCACTATTCACTTGTGTTACAAATCGTGGTTGTTACTTGCTTGTGTTCTGGTGCAAAGCCTCTATTAGACTTTTGGGTAAACAAGGAAAGCAAAATGATCTGAATGCACTTTCAAAGCTCATTCAATGCTTACTTCTGGTCTACAGTTGATGTTCTCTAATACTAATTCTGCTAACATCTTTTTCATACTTCATGTCTGAGTTGCATTTTGTAGATGTGGTTAATACCCTAATGATATTGTGTTCAACTGATCTAAATGCTCTTTTTTTGTAGTTGCAGATACTACAGGCTATCATTCCTACCAGGACCAAAGAGTTATGAAGAAGAGAAAGGTACTATAACAATTATTTAGGCTAACCACATGCAGCACAGCTTTTATTTCCTGTGTACCTTGTTGAATATGGTTGGTGCCATACCTTTTTAAGATGTACCGAAAACCCAAGAAGAGGTAGGGGTCTACTAAGACTGACGTGGGAGGAAGTAATTAAAAGAGACTTGAGAGATTGGAATGTATCCAAAGAATTAGTTTTAGATAGGAGCGCATGGAAGTTAGCGATCTATGTACCAAAACCATGACATTAGAAGAAGATTTAAGGGCGATGTTTTAGGCTATCTGCTCAGATGGCATGATACATGCTTAGTGTTTTTGCCTTGTAGGTTTTATTACAAGGTCCTCGTTTCTTTGATTTTGAATAGGTTTCATTTCTAGTCTACTCTAACTGGTTTGGGATAAAAGGCTTAGTTGTTTTTGTTGTAACTAGTGCCATGTCCTGTGCAATACAAGATCCCTTATTTTAGGAAAAAGATACTGTCATTCTTATAATTAGAACTACGGGTTCTAAAAATCAAGTATCAACAGGCCTAGTGCTTTGCCTTTGCTTATGGAGGGCAAAGATTTGTTGAGTCAATCAGTACAATAAGAAATCCTATGTATTTTGTGGGTCAGACAATGGCACCGCATTTGAACTGGGATAAAGGATCTGCAGTCCCTGCTTTTGTTCAGTAATTGCTGTAACCGTCTTTCTGTGGGCACTATAACCTTCATTTTTTAAAATTTTGATCAGATGTAAGATTAGAGCTCCATTGTATTGTCTCATGAAATTTTTGTGTTCCTTTACCCCCAGATGCTGATTTACAAATCATTTTGGTGCCTGAGCTGAAAATACTGTCAACTAAACTAACTATTTACACCTCTTTATTTATCGTAATCCATGTTAATTTATTTTCATTTGTCATGCTGAGGCCTCTAATGTTGGGCACCCATTTCTCTTCACAAAATTGTTCATCTGTAGATCATGGAGTCTACCGCCCAGAGACCCGCTCTGCCGTGTGAGGATAGTGGTCCTGTGAGGAAGCACGGAGCTGGCAAAGGTCTAATGACAGTGTGGCATGCAATGTATTCATGTAATGGCAAAATACAAACAGGCTCTAATTTCATTGATGAAACTGGTTGCTTGAGGTCCTTGAGACCATTCGATGATTGTGACAGAATAGAGGATCATGATGATGGAAAGCTGATTCAAGTAAAGTAGCTTATTTGATTTGATCTGATACAGCCTATGTTACTTTAAGTTGTCCTGTTTTCAATTTCAGAATTTGCCACTCACAGTTTTTTCTGGTTTTTCCTTATATGCAGAAACAAATTATGGCACGGAAAAAGGTAGATAAAAGGATCTGGCCTCCACCGAATAAAAGAAAGGTAACTCTGCTTACTTGGCCAAGAAAAAATATGGAGAAAAGGAGCAAACTGCTAGACCAGTAGAGCTACTAAATAGTGGGCATTTGGAGGGAAAGCCACAAATGTTGACTTTCTACATTTTTATTTTCCGGTCTAGCAGAATGGAACCTAAAGTGCTTTTTGTGCTGAACAATAATGATGATTTCCCCCTATTTTAGGTGCCATGTAGCAGAGTTACTACTCCGAAGGAGCATCCACCAATGGAGTGCCATCTTTCAGTTGATGAATCAGAATCCTCAGAACTACAAACTGAACAGCAGACTTTAGTCGATGATGAGGAGCTTGAGCTCAGTGAATTACAAGCAGGTCCTAACCCATTAAGATGTTCAGCTCATCTTTCTTCAAGTGGGAGACACGGCTGCCCCCTTTGTAAAGGTTGGCAATACCATCCTGTGCCTCTTTGTTCTCATGTTCTGTAATAAATAATTTACTGAATGATTAGCACTTTTATCTTGCAGATTTACTTGCCAGGTTTCCTCCACCAAATGTCATGATGAAACAACCATTCTCCACAAGACCTTGGGAGTCATCACCTGTAATGGTGAAAAAGCTTTTCCAGGTTATATGCAATACCAACTTTTTGACTACTAGGGAGCACCATCATCACCATTTTGATGGAATTTACATTACATGAAATTTTGAAAAGCACTTTAGGATCTAATTGTTAGATGTGTATTATACCTATATATTTTCCCCTTATGTAAGGGGTTATTTGCCTATTGACCTCATGATGAATACAAGCGTTATTTATAACATGGTATTAGAGCCTTACATAGGGTTAGGTTTTTTCGTTGCCCTCGATGCTTTTGGCCCACTGGTTCATCCTCTAGCCGCCACTGCCACCGGTATTGCTTGCTGTCGTCGCTGCTCCTTTGCTACTGCTCTTCTGCAATTTAGCCGTCGCCGATATCTACCGTCTGTTGCCCGCTCATCTGCCATCGATGCTGGCTTCTCCATGGTTGCTGCCGTAGACTTCTCTGGTTGCTGCGGGAGGTCCTCTATTGCGATCGCCGTCGCCGACCAGGAAGACCTCACCAAACAGCGCGGATCGGTGGAGACTTCGTGGTGCGGTTCTCCGCTGCCCATCCTCTGATCTGCACCGGTGAGCCGTCGTCGCTGGTGAGACGGACAATGCAACTCGCCAGTAAGCAACTCCAAAAGGTGTTGACTGCACATGTGGAGGCATATGTGATGAAATCAATCCCGATAATTGAGACCATCGGAGATCATTGGGCAACGAGGAATAGAAACGGTGCCTGCAAAAGAAGACATTTTTTCTTTTGTTTTCTTCGGCTGGCCAACTAAGTTACAAAACCTACTGGTGTGTTCGGTCAATAGACGATTGAACAGAGTGGCATCCAGCCTCACCACCGGCAGCGGCCTCGAATCCAGAGTAGCGGCGGCCTCACCAGCGGCTGCCTGGAGTCTGGAAGGGCGGCCGGCCTCATCGGTGGTCGAAGCGATAGAAGAAGGGTCAAAGGGCGGTGGCTCCGGCAGCCTCAACGGCGGCGGCCCCGATGACTGGCGATCAGTGACTCCAACAGGATCGAGGCGGTAACCCCTTGCGGCAGCGACTGAGCGGCGTCCCGACCCGTCACCAAGCTGAGGAGCAAGCCAGTGGATCTCCAAAGGAAGAGACGTCTAGATCGGGGGCCACAATGGTGGCTCACCGGTGACGACGTCTCGCCCTTGCAGATCGGTGGACGAGCAATGGAGAACCACACCAGATCGACACAGATTAGCAGCGGCGGCGACAAGAGAAGTCGGTGGCGGCGATGAAGAAGCCGACGTCGGCGGTCAGATGAGCGGACGACGGTGAAGAGGATCCGGGCAACGGAGAAAGACGCAGCGAATCCGGAATTCCGGATAACAGCAGCGGCTGGAGAGACGAATCAGCAACGAAACTCTAGGTAACGCTCTGATACCATGTTATGAATAAGGCTTGTATTCATCATAAGGCCAATAGACCAATATATATACACATACATGTGTAGTGTATATATATTACAACAGAGAAAATACACAGGTATAATACACATCTAACACATGAATTCATCCAATAGCTACAGGGATTTATTACATCATGGGAGTGGGAATATTTTAATACATGTTTTCACACAGATTTGTCATTAATATGTGATTATTTCTTTTAATTTACTTTGAATATTAATTACTTAGACATGTAGTTAAAAAGGTTAATAGCCTCTGTATGTCCATCCCTACTTATACCTGGCTAACGACTTTCTTTCTTCATTTTATGTGTGTTACTGTCTTGTGTGAATCATGACAAGATCATCTTTCCTGATTTCGTCTGTACTATTTTTTATGTTGATACACATACACTAATTGGAAAACTTCTTGGCAGGTCATCCGGTTTATCTATACTCATTTTGGTAGTATGGATGTCCATCCCTTTACATTTGACGAGTTTGCACAAGCATTCCATGACAAGGTGAAAATTTTTGACCAAACTTCTCTGGAATTCGCATGATTCGAGGTATTATTTTCTCATGGTGCAAATGTGACTTCCAGGACTCATTGTTGTTGGGGAAAGTACATGTTGGTCTTCTCAAGCTACTTTTGTTAAACACAGAAAGGGGCAGTGGTGGTGTTTTTGTTCCACGGTCTTCTAAAGACTGCAGATTTTTAAGTTTCCTGAACTTTGTGAGTTTTGAAAATGCTGATATACACTTCAGTTCATTTTAATTACCTGTTGCTACCTCTAGAGCTACTAGGTTCTGACATCATTTCAATTATGTCACACAGTCCACCAATGAATTTTAAAAGAGCAAAAAACATAATAGCGTATTCATGTGATTAGTTTTATTTAGTATGGCCCCTTGTGTAAAGTGATAGTTTGCATATGATGCTGCATCAGAAAGTTAAAACTATATGGTCTTAGTGCTGAGAGCTGATCTATTTGTCGAACCATTTCATCACCATCTTTTCTGGAGTATTGAGATAATGATTTCATGGAAGTTGAAGGGCAGTAAGGACTGATAGGGTCTAATAGATTACAGCCTTAGGAGGAATCCAGTTCATTATCTAGTAGTACTAGGCTACTAGCTTTTAGTGTTCATCGTAATTCATAATATTGAATAGAAGATATTGTTAAGTAAGTGCAACACGTACCTTTTGATAGCATGATCATTATTTCTTTCTAGGATCTGATAAAGCTTTATTATGTTATTCCATAAATTATAGTATCAAACTTCTGTTTCATTTGAGATATTCATCCATCTCATAGAATGCAGAGTAGCGTCTGAATTTCACTGAGCTACCTGCATATTTTTTTTATAAACTGCTTGACTTTCTTTTCTTACAGATGTGATGTAAGTAGTTGATTGGTTGCTTGGGACTACATGATGATACTCTTATTAGAGTTGATTCTTTGATCAGATATATGAGAGAGCTGTAAATAGGCCATTGATGCAGAATCATAAAAGCTTTCAGCAGTCAAAAATCATGCAAACACAATAATGTTTTTCCTTTTTGATGAGCTTATCTAAAAAAAATATAATAGCTGAATGATTTACCTGGATAGTTGAATTTTGTAATATATGGAGTCACTGTTATCCTTGTGAAGATGCATTTTTGTTGAAGTTGTTTCTCTTTCAGGTTAGGGAACAAGAATTCGATGTGAATTTTTGGATCAAATCCCTGAATTCTCTTACTTGGGTTGAAATACTACGACAAGTTCTGGTTGCTTCAGGTTTTGGTTCCAAACATCATATGCTGAATCGGGATTTCTTTAACAAGGTACTTATGGGATACCTCATTATTCTAGATTCTTAGCATTTGTATGTCGGTGTGCATACCTTTCATGTACCAGGTACCAATATTTGCATATATGCTGTCACTCTCTCTAGATTTTCCTTACTAGCCTACAAGTAATTCAAGCATGTTTAGAACTAATATATATCCTTTTGTTTCCTTCTTACAGGAGAAAAGTCAAATGGTTAAATATGGTTTATGTCCTCGTACACTGAAAGGTGAATTGTTTGTGCTATTATCTAAGAAAGGAAGTGGTGGGTTAAAGGTATCAGAACTTGCCAAAGCACCAGAGGTATTTATCTTTATAATATTGGAAATAAACTGTTGATATTGATGACAATTAATCTTTATATATTTTTAACTTGAGTATTTCTGTAACATTTTATCGATTGTTCTCTCTTCAGATTGTTGATCTTAGCCTCTCCGACACATCAGAAGTAGAGGAGCTGATCTATTCAACTCTCTCTAGTGACATCACATTATTTGAGAAGATTGCACCTTCTGCATATCGTCTCCGTGTTGATCCTCGGATTAAAGGAAAGGAAGATCCTAGATCAGATACTGAGGATTCTGGAAGTGTTGATGGTGATGGGGAAGCTAGCAGTAGTGGTGATGAATCTGATGGTTCACAAGAGATGAGCTTTTCTGAGCATGAACGTAGAATTGTCAGGAGGAAGCAGAAAAATGTACACGGAAATCTGAATAAATGTAGTGAAATTGATGAAAGTTATTCAGGAGAACGATGGCTTCTGGGGTTGATGGAAGGCGAGTACTCGGATCTAAGCATTGATGAGAAGTTGGATTGCTTGGTTGCTTTAATGGATGTTGTTTCTGGTGCTGGTTCTGTACCAAGACTTGAGGTAATCGTCACTCTGTTTTGCTATTTTCGATTGCAGCATGTCATCTTTTTTCTAAGATTCCCTAAACTTTTACTGAGCTCTTTTTTCTAAAGAAGATTGCCTAAACTTTTACTGAGCTTTTTTATTTCTAAAGAAGATTGCCTAAACTTGTGCTGAGCTTGCAAAATGATCATCTGATACTTAAAGAATTACTTTTCTCTTTAATTCTTGCTGATGTTATCATATTGTGTGAAGTTTGCTAGCTTACCATAGTGCTCTGGCTTGGCAATGTAACCACAGGAATAGTGATCAGGTTAATGGAGAGTTAGGTCTCATTTTGTAGAAGCTTGATGGCGTTATTATTGTAGAGTTTTGTTTTGGATCATCTAAACCTGTGAACCTTTTATGTAAAGTTGTCTACTGATATTTTTTATTCACTTCATGCCACAACTGAAGCATATATATGTCTTTTTAGGCTTTAGGAATTGAAGAATGTATATATAACTATGAATATGATATAACTATCTTTTCCCCTTTATAGCTACAGGCATGCTTAGGAGAAATGGATGTATTCATTAGAGAATGCTTGACTGAGGCTACTGTATAACTGTCAGTTGAAGTCTTCAAAGTGAACATGCACGTCATACTCATTTCTTAATTGTCAGGGAATGACATTTTATGCAACTCTTCTTTTTACCACCAATCTAATATTGTGTTTTATGTGCGAAGTTCAAACTCAACCTTCAGAAAATGTTTGCTTATCTATTTGTTTGTCCTATTGGAAAGCAGAAACTTACTTCATTATTTTCTACCTTCTTTAGGAACCACAAAGAGTCTTGCCTAACATACCGAGAGCGCAGTCACATGCGTCAGGTGGGAAAATAAAAAAATCAACAAGAAACATTTATCAATCTAGTGATGAGTACTTAAATAGATCAGGAAGCTTGTACAGTTTGGATTCTTCTAAGCAAGGCCAGTCAGGAATTCGGGGAAGTCAGGATTACATCACTAATTCTGGAAAGAATGATTCATCTACAGGAGTTGCACACCAACCACAAATCGTTCTCTTAGGATCTGACCGCAGGTATAATAATTATTGGCTCTTCCTTGGCCCTTGTAGGGCAGATGATCCAGGGCATCGTAGGGTCTACTTCGAGTCCTCAGAAGATGGTCACTGGGAGGTGATTGATTCACCACAGGTTGTCCACCTGCTTACTCTGCTTAGATATATAATTATGCCTCTTATTTATTCACTTGAGATTAACTTCCTTTGATAACTTTACCTTCTTTATTTTTTGCATTTCAGGAATTACTTTCCCTGCTCTCTGTCCTAGACAGCAGAGGCACTAGGGAAGCTCATCTTCTTGCATCAATGAAAAAGAGACAAGCGTACCTTTTTGAAGCCATGAAACTTCATTTGGAAGATGTGAATGCAGTTGGAATTGCAACATCATCTGATTCATCTCACTCCGAGATAAGTAGTGGAGATTCGCCCATATCAGACATTGACAATACTTCAGTTCCCACAGATCTAGCTGATAATCTTTTAAATGCATCATCTGCAATATTAATTGAAGTTGGGAGGCGAGGTGATGAGAAGATATTGAAGTGGGAAAGATTGCAAGCACTAGATAAATGGATCTGGACTTCTTTCTATTCTTCTCTTACTGCTGTTAAGTGTGGCAAGAAATCATTTAAGGAATCACTAGTTCGCTGTGAAAGTTGTCATGATTTGTACTGGAGAGATGAAAAACATTGCAGAATATGCCACTCTACCTTTGAGGTTTGTTTTGATCTTGAAGAAAGATATGCTATACATGTGGCAATATGTAGGGAGCCTGAGGATGTGTATGACATTCCAAATCATAAAGTTCTGCCTTCACAGCTACAGGCACTTAAAGCAGCGATTCATGCCATTGAGGTGAGTATTAAATAACGCTTGTCCTATGCAGTTTTATTGTCTGTGATCAACTTTGTTAAAAAACCACAGTACCTGGTGACACAAAGTTGTCACTCACTTGTTTGTACAAGCTAGTGTCCCCAAAAAGCACACGTATTTCACAACCTCTGTCTAGCAAGATTTTTAATTCCTATAATCTGTTCTGATGTAGGCGCACATGCCTGAGGCAGCTTTTACCGGTTTGTGGATGAAGTCTTCACACAAGCTGTGGGTTAAGCGGCTGCGACGAACATCATCGTTGCCAGAACTTTTACAGGTCCGCTATATATTTGTTGTTTTTTCTTTTTAGATTATAATACCAATTTTTTTTATTCAGTTTTAGGTAAATTGCTCAATATTTACTGCCTTTTGTTTTTCCATGTTGCTCTTCCCTGCAGGTTCTTCTTGATTTTGTTGGGGCAATGGATGAGGATTGGTTATACAAAAGTTCATTATCTGTAAGCTTTAGTTCATATCTGGATGACATCACTCTATGCTTTCAAACGATGCCACAAACAACGTCAGCAGTTGCACTCTGGGTTGTCAAATTGGATGCCCTCGTTGCACCTTATTTGGAACGAAGCTGATTCTGACAGAGCATTAGCCAAAGAATCCGTACAGACAAGTACGTTTCTTCTCGATAGTAGCTATTGTTTTGGATTCTTCTTATAGTTGCAATTTTGTCTTATTCACTGCAATCAAATGCCTTGAGTGTTTCGTGACTTTCCATACAGAAGTTCCAATTTAGCACTTTTATATTCCAGAGTGCCTTCAATAGTTATGCTTGCACCTTTGCGTTATTTCATCAGTATCTAGTAGTTTTATCACTCAGTATTGGCACTTCATAATTGATACTTGTGTTGATAGAAATTTTCTGACCATCGTGAAAGAGACTTGATTACATATTCTAGACCATAGGACCTCTGCTGTATTATTCATGTACATAGCACCATGCAGAGGAAATTATAATATTTTCCAAACAGTTTCAGTACCAGAAACAGCATGATTATTGAAACCTTTTCTGACTATATGCCGTGAGTTGTGACTAATTTCATTCTAGCTGCTTTTATACAATGTTGATGTTATAATTGTTTCATATGTTTTGTCATTCATCAAATAACATTTTGCCAATCATATGATCCAGGAACACATGCATGCGCAAGATAGCCAGGAAAAAGAAATCGGTAATGGATTCGTTTGGTGCTATTCCAGCAAGCTCCCAGCTGACACCTTTTCTTTTGCATTGATTGCAAGTTTTTGCTTGATCGTCGAGCTTTTCTCAAGTCTAGACGAGCATGATGTCTTTCTTGAGGTTGATGCCTTTACCTTTGAGACCAGGATCTTGCACTTGCTACGGCATACATTCTGTTGGATAGCTGGAGAACATCATTTGTTCCCTCCCAGCGGAGAATTGTGCCCTATGTACAATAGAACAAACAAAACAAAGTTTTTGTTAATAATCATTGCTTCGGCTATGGAAAATTTTCTTTCCTTGTAGTGATCAGTGAAACACTTTAACCAGGATATAGGTCATTTCTGGAGCACTAGTGCAGGCATGAGCTAATTGCGGTCCCTTGTAATGAAATCCAAGGTTCTAGAACTCCTTTTTGATCAGTTTGCTGCGTAGCTCGTTTGCTTCCAGTAGAGTATGTCAACAGTGTTGGCGCCACCACTGGCCTACTTGAAATGTAAAAGAGTTTTCTTGAAGTTCCTCATAGGAACTGGTTATCTTTTTGTACCTGTAAAACGACATGTCCATATTGTTCAAGGACAGTGCTGGGCTTCTTTCTTTTCTTGTATAGTTGTGTTTGATCTCAGATTTTGCTCTTAAATATGCCACCTGGCCATTGCTAATGTGCTGCCTACGCGGAGCGTAGGAATATTAGACGATGTTCTTACAATGTACGGTCGCTTAGCTTCGGTTATTTGTAGTTCAGGTCTTTACCCTTTCGTCTCCAACACCTCTATTACTCTAATTTATACCGAAGATAAAAAATTTACACATGAAACTCTAAATGAAGAAATATAATTACATATCAACCCCTTAAAAAGACTGGCCCACAAGTCAGTCTCTCCTCATCATATCTAGGCATCCATTCTTTCCTCGCTCTATCCTCTCCATCACACGAGTCCCTTCCATGGCTCTATTGAGAAAGTTGCCACCGACAATGCACTCCGTTCCCGTTGGTCAAATCCATTGTCCCCATCATCGTCGCCCTCTGCCTACGCCTGTCGTTGGCATCTTTGCCCTCTAACCTCGCCCTCACCCTTGTTTCCTCCATCTATCATCACTACCCTGTGCAGATTGTCAGCACTCACTACCCCAAAAAGGTCGCCGACATCTATATCCAATCAGATCTGGTCGTCCTCAACCAATTATGGGCTACCATCATCGGCTCTAGCACTATTGCCCTCACCTAGCACTGGCGAGTCCGACCTTGCAAAGCCCCACGACACCGGCATTGTCATTATATTCCTCAATGCCAAACAAATGGGGCGCTAGCTTCGCCGTTCGGCTAGTGGCCTCAGCGTCTGTTGTTCTCGCGTGGGCTCGGCCAAATCCGATCGTAATTACCGAGTAGATGCATGCAGGTTCCTCTCTCTCTCTCTCTCTCTCGGGATGACAACCTATCCTTGGACCACACACATTACTCCCCAAAGTCAATGCTATGTATGTAGGCTGCACTAACAGTCTCCTCTCCTCCATGGTGGACTTGACCTGGCATGGATGCTTGAACCCACCGTGAGCAGAAGGGAATTTGCTAGGGAGGGCCCTCCCCAGCTGCTATTGATCTAGTGGGTCTCACCCTTGTCATGGGTTTGGCAATCTTGGAGAACTGTTCTGTGAAGCATCTGTAGTAACCGGCTAGTCCAAGAAAACTGTTGCCTTCCGTTATCAACCTCGGTTGTTTCCAATCCATTATAGCTTCGACTTTGGAGGAATCCACTGCAATTCCTCTAGCTATCACAATGTGTCTAAGGAAGGCTACCTTTTTAGTCAAAATTCACACTTGCTGAATTTGACATAGAGTTGGTGTTCTCTAAGTTTCTTCAAAATTATTATGAGGTGGTTCTTGTGCTCCTTCTCATTTCTAGAATAAATAAGAATATCATCGATGAAGATTACAACAAATTTTTTCAAGTATTCTATGAACACTTTGTTCATCATACTCATAAAATAGGCTAGTGTATTGGTCAGGCCAAGTGACATGACTGTGAACTCGTAATGGCTGTAACGAGTGGAAAAAGCAATCTAGGGTATATCCTCCTAGCGTATCTTTAACTGGTGATACCCTGATCTTAGATCTATCTTGGAGAAGACACTTACTCCCGTCAATTGATCAAAGAGGTCATCTATCTTGGGCAAGGAATATTTGTTCTTGATGGTGGCATCATTGAGTGCTCTGTAGTTCACATACATTATCATGTTTTGTTTTTTTTTCTTGACGAAGAAAACTGGTGCTCCCTATAGTGATGAACTTGAATAAACAAAACATTTGTCTTGCAACTCCTAGATCTGCTTCTTCAATTTAGCTAGTTCGTTAGTAGGCATATGGTAAGGTCTTTTTGAGATTATGGTTGTGCTAGGGGACTAAGTTAATCATGAACTCGATCTCTATATCCAGTGGCATTCTAGACAAATTTTTTGGAAATACAACTGGATATTCCTGAACAATTGGTACTTCTTGTAGACCATTGAGGTAGTTAAGAGTACACTCTGTCTCAAAAAGAAACTTCTAGCTTAAAACTCACTCTTACTTTTTGACCATTGGTAAGAGTGATGGATTAGGTGGCACATTCTATTTATCCACGATTCTTGACTAACTAATTCATACCAAGAATAATATCCAGACTTTAAGAGTCCAAAACTATTAGGTCGGCTAGAAATGATATTCCTTCTATGATCAGGTCCACTTTTGGGTACAAGGTCCCAGTCCTCATTTCCATTAGCTTTGTTGCTGTCGTCGTTGTTGTTGCTTCCATTGCTCCTGGTGTTCACCATATGCTTGATGTTTCCACATATTAGAAAAGAGAGGAATGAGACTATGGGGTTTTTGTGTCCATCCCACAAGCAAAACACAAGGAAACTTTCAACAAAAAGCCAACTAAGCAAAAAAGCAATTTTAATAATAATATGACCTTGTGATTATTGAAGAAGGAATAACAGCTCATGATTAACGTTTTATTAGTGATTTAAGGTACTAAACTTAGGGGTTTCCCTATGGGGTTGCATGGGGCTTGCTAAGGTACTTCTTCTTGTCCCTAGTGTGGTGCTTCTTTGGTGGTGGTTCGAAGTTGGCACCCTGAATTGAAGAGCTATCATCGCCAGTGTGTAGTAGTGCTAACTCTTCCTCTGCCGCACAGAACTTGTGGTAGGTCATGCTCAGCTCATCCATGGTGGACTAGTAGGCGTAGTCCAAGGCCTAGTTAGTTCCACCTGATGAACAGACTTAGGGTATCTTTGTCCTGGGTGGATGGGAAGAAGCTGTTAGAGCTGGCAGGGTGCTTGCTTGGATAGTACCGGAAGGCAAGTGTTCCTTAGCTCCATTTCATAGATGTCTCTTAGTTGACGCATGGCCTCCCGAGCAACATCTTGGATTCCCATGAAGGAATCTTGTGCGATTGGGGCGTTGTAAGTGTGGAAGGCGGTGTCATCCTCTAGGTTGACAAAGATCAACATCTTTCCTCTCCAACATTCTTGATCTCCATATGCCTTTAGATACCTTTAGTAGATGGGGCGAGCTTTGAACCTCAACTGCTGCAACAGCTTCCACAGGCTGTTGGCCAAGTGTCTAGCGCAAACTTCATAGGAAATGGTGGTAGCTATTTCAACCATCTAAAATATTTGAGAAGGAAAAGAATTAGTAAATAAATTTTTAATAAAGGAGCATGGTTAAGTAAAGGAATGAGTAAGATAAGTTTTAGGATATTTTTCTTTAAAATAAGATTTTCTATTAAAATAAATCATTATGATGCATCTTCTCTATTCTATCTACAATCATGTCCTAAAGTCGTCATAGCTCTGATAACATCCTTGTCAAACCCAAAAATAACATCTTCATATTCTCTGTGTAAATCACACGAGTTCAGGAATAGCTAGTACACATAGTGGTAACAAAGATACATATCATCCATAATGATATTTATTAATTAACCAAATATGGGCCTTATGGTCAAAGTTTACATCAATGACCAATAGGCCCAAATTAAATATAAGCAGTAGAAGGTAAAACTGAAATAGAAGAAGCCCATTCAATCTGCCCATAAGCAAATGAAAGAATACTCCAATTCATAGGGCCGAATAACATTAAAACGTGTCAAGATAAAGTTCTAATCCTACGAAGAGGCATTAGAACGGAATAAAAGGAATCCTCATATACCTACAAGATACAAGTGATCTTGGACTTTATTATCCCAAAGATCAAGATATAAAGATAATGGGTTACTCAAAAGCTGGCTATTTGTCTAATCCCTATAATGCCAAATCACAGACTACTATGTGTTTTATAAGCAGTGAAACAACTATTTCATGGAAATCTATCAAAAAGTCAATTGCTGCTACATCAACAAATCATTCTAAAACAATTGCACTATATGAGACTACTCGAGAGTGCATATGGCTTAGAAGATTGATCCGTCATATCCAAGATCATGTGGTATAAAGGTGGATAAAGCTGCCACATCCTTTATGAGGAAAATGCAACTTACGTTGTACAAATGAAAAACATATATGTCAAGATGAATTTGACAAAGTATTTTTCTCCCAAATCATTTCTACCCATATGAACAACATGAGAATGAAATGTAGAAATACAGAAAATCCAAACAAATGAAAATCTTGTGAATTTATTTATTAAGGCTTTGCTAGCTTCTGTGTTTGAGAAGCATGTTCATAGCATGGGCATGGGGAGACACAAAGTCTTGTTGTCTTTAGGGGGAGATATGTGATCTTCATTCATCATCAAGATGAAAGGGCGCCGTACTCTTTTCCCTTAATTGAGTTTTGTTCCACAGGGATTTCTCAATTGACAGTTTTTAATGAGGTAGTACGTGCAATGGTAAGAATATGAGTTATGTACTCTCTTATTATTTTTTCCCATTGGATTTTCAGAAAGAGTTTTTAATGAGGCATATGTAAACATGTTTGGTAAAGTGTACAATGAGGAGTGTTAAGGGAAAATCTATGTGTGGACACTTTACAAAAACTGATCTATCAAGGGCTTCAAACCACAAAGCTCTATTAGCATAGTTTAGACCCATATTATTTATTGAACCATGAAGGAGGGGGGGGCGTTCGGGAGGGTAGGGATTCTCATTGTAGACCCCACGTTTGCGAACAAAACATCAATAAAGAGAGGTTATCGGGATTACATCTTGTGTTCTTGTTTATCTACTTTTCGTTCATGTGTGACTGATCTTCGCCAAAGTGACCACCATCCTCTGACAAAATGCAAACGACTTTATTCATGTCTAGCAGTACTTTTAAAAGGACAGATACCTCGCTGTAAATACATCGAAATTTCTGTTGTAACGTGCTGTAATTTTGTCCCTACGGAAAAACATGTAGGCTTGCCGTGCGCCTAACTGGGACGTAAAACCGTACATTACAGCATTGAGTGAATCACACAACATGCATAAATGAATGATACGTAAATATGCAGTCAAAACAAGAGGGCCATACTGAATTACAGACAACCGAAGTGTTAAATTTCTCATTGCCTTGTACCGTTGTACGCCTACGTGTAACCAACAGAGATAACTACAACCCCACGGAGCAATTATGCGTCGAATTCAAACCGTTACATTCTTCATGTAGCCACAAGTCAACATGAAGAATTCAAGTGAACAGGTTCTTCAGCTCACAAGTATTTGCTCAGTTGGAGCTAGCTCATACCACGGGAACGGCAAGCAGAAGCAGCTAGATTCAGAATGGACGAACGTAAACCCCAAGTGCGTCAACATATTGCCCTGCGCGCCCAAAGAAACCAACAACACTGCTGTTACTCTGCATTGCAGTCTGGAATGGACTTCCCTGTCTTCTTCCAAAAGGCCCATAGCTGCCAACGTTGGTGACTAACGTAAGTGAGGTCAGAACATTGGGCAATGCACCAAATGAACCGAATGTTCCTGAAACTTGGGTCACTAACTCTGTAGGACCAAGCTGAATCTGCAAGTGAACAAAACAAAATAATATCAAGCTAACTGCATAGCTGAGGAGAGAATCAGTAGCGTGGGTATAACTGAATAAATGGAGAAAACTTTCATGCTTTCTTGAAAACATCTGGCTGAGTTCCACTCACTGTTCGGGCGTTCCCACCGTATACGCTGCCCCATGGGCCTGCGGTGTGTTGCTGACCGTCTCTGTCCTTGTAAGAAAATGCGATCGAATCGACGACTGTGCCACTGCGAATTGTTACGCTTTCCAGACGCTGCGGTGCGACCTTGATGTCACGAGCCCTACCACCATTCCCACCCCATGGCCCGATCTTGGCAGGCCAGTTCTACATGCAAGCAATGGAGACACTGGGCATAAGAGCCACTACATTGGATTGGATCATGTCTAATGGTTCGATATTAATGTGAGTGTATTGTCAAATTAAACATCGTATATTGGAAGATCACGGCAGAGTTGGCAAGGCACCAATCATCCGATTTTAATTGCAAAGAAAATTCAATGAAGGTTTCCCACGAAAAACAGAAGTTAATTAAGAATATATTAAAAGAAGAGAAACATAAAAGTTGCGGGTATTAACTCAGTGTCACTTGGGTGGATGAATTGATACCTCTTCCTTTTCGTTTGTCTCCCCAGGAACTAGTTCTTCTTCGTTTTTCACCATGTCTTCTTCAAAACGTCTGCTCATACGAAGGCTGGGGGGATTCAGGTTGGCTGTATTCCTAATGGCAGCCTCCACAGCTTCCACCTCCCAAACCCGGGCACCACCACAGTCAATGTCAATGCGGACACACTTAATGGAAGAGAGGTTCTCCAAGCCCAAGTCGAAATCACCATATAAATCTTTTGTCTCCCGCACTCCAAAATCAAGCCAGAGCCTTTGAAGCCTTTGCAAAACTCCTTTTGCAAACATCAGCCCAGCTGCTTTACTTTCAAACCCGAATTCCATTAGACACTGGAATGTATGATCACAGCCAATGACCAGCTTTTCTTTTGGGGAATCTATCACTAGCAGTTCAAGGACACAAAGTGCAGGTAAAACCCCAAGGATTTGAAGATCCTCCTGTCGTAGTATCTTGACTCTGATGGACAAGTCCCGGACAGAGCAAGTAATCCACCTAGGCAAAACGGAGAATGGGCTATCCCACGCCCAAAAGGTCCGCAGATGTGGAGGGGCGCAGCCTTCTGACATGAAATCTAGGCACACATCAGAAGCAAAAATTGACAGAGTTTGGAGCTTGTGGAGGTTGCATAGGGACTCGACAAGTGGTTTCTCGTAGCTCGTGTCCCATGCATTGGCCCGGATTTCAAGCAACCTTAGTTCAGTCAGAGTGCATAGCTCTTCCACAAAGTTTGGAGACTGACAGATATCAATTTTTGACAGCTCTTCTAGAGATTTCATATTTCCTATTCCTGCCGGCACTTTAGTGCCTATGGAGACATACAAACGCACCAGTTGCCTTAGCTGGAGAACAGTTGATGGCAATTCCTTTATTTTAGTTTCCCTCAGGTCCAGTGTCTGCAGACATTGTAGATTCCCAATTTCTTTTGGGAGCTCAGTAATATATGTTGAATTTAGTCCCAGATACCTCAGATGCAGCAAATTGCCAAGATCCTTCAAATGGTGACAATCCAAATGATGGCAATCTTGTAGATCCAATACACGAAGAACTTGGAAGCTCAAAAGTGATGGCATAGAATTCATAGCACACCTCAAAACCAAAAGTAACCTCACATGGGATAAGTTCATGTTTTTCTCTAGCATGGTATTGTTGTTTTGGAGCGATAATCGGCGAATCTTATTTCCTAGAGATAAAGGCTGCTGACCTTCTAGTATAGTGACAAAATTTTCTTCGGCTGAGAGGGAAGTGATGAGGTCAAGTACCATATCATGTACACGACAAGCGTTTGCACGACCGTGAGTGCTAACATCAACAGGTTGAATCATGTTTCGGTTTATCAGCTCATTTAAGTAATTCTCTCCTAGTTCATATAAGCTTCCCCCTTGCTTTTCATGAATAAAACCTTCTGCTATCCATCTCCATATCAACAGATCTCTATTAATTATATGATCTTCTGGAAATATGCTTAGATATAACAAACAAGTCTTCAGCTGAGAAGGTAGATCACAATAACTAAGAGATAATATCCCTCGCATGTTCTCCACACCAGGAGCATTTTCATGTCCAGAACCAATAGAATCATGCACACTGTGCCATTGATCGCTTGTCTTTGTTGGTTTGCTAGCCAACAGACTAGCTACAGTTATGATAGCCAATGGCAACCCACCACATTTTTTTAGAATTTTCTCAGAAACTTCTTTCAATTCATGAGGACATTCATCTTCGCAATGAAATATTCTTTTGTGGAATAATTTTTTCGAGTCATCGTGAGAAAGAGGTGCTAGGTCATACACCCTGCCATTGACATCAGAGCAACATGATTCAGCAACACCAACCTTGCGAGTTGTGGTAATTATTCTACTGCCGCAATTGCTCTCGATCAAAGCAACCTTCAGAATTGTCCAAACATTTTGGTCCCATATGTCATCAATTATGATTAGGTACCTATGGTTTTGCAAATTAAGTAGAAGAATTAGTTGTTGCAGACAACTTGCTACGGTGAAGTCAGAAGGAGTAGCAGAAAATAAATTCACGTCACAAGGACTATTTTTTTTTGTCATCAATCGTTGACAAAGTGCATATGTTTGTAGAGTGCATGTCCCCAATATGCAAAAACAAGATATGGGCTTAGATATGTAACATTCATACACCCCTCTCGAAAAGAAATGCACGCACCTCTTGTCCTTCAGGAGTCGTCGGATTTTGTCCACAAGCTCCTTGACGTCCCAATCTTCACCGTTGGCGCAGTCTTCTCCGCTGACCTGACGTATTATGCTGCAGAATATCTTCTTTATATCGGGCGTAAGGGACACTGCGGCAAAAGCCCGGCACTCAAACCGCCCTTCGAGCATACGATACACCGTGTTGGCAAGGGTTGTTTTGCCCAAGCCGCCGACTCCGACGACGGAGACCACCTTCCGCTGCTGCTTTGATGCGTCCTCCCCCTCGTCCAGCAGCTTGATTATGTCCTCTGTTGGCCCTTCGATGCCGACGAGCTTCGAGACATCCTCGTATAGAGCCGGCAGACGAGGATCGACAGTCGTCGTGGCGCCAGCTTTGGCGATATCCTTGTCGAGCTTGTACCTTTTACGTCGTTGGCTGGCTTCCTCCACTTCGTTTTTGATGCGGCGGATCCCGGTGGCGATCTGGCGGCGAGTCCTCGCCGTCGTCCACAAGCTCCTCACCCGATCCATAAACCCCTTGATCAAGCCGAGTGGCTCGGTGGGCTCTTGGATGGCCCTAACACGCACCATGAAGGTGTCAACGCTGTCCTCGATATCGTAGGACAGCTCTCTCACCTCCCTTGCCCAGACCTTGACCTGCTCGTTGAGCTGGGCCGCCGGCACCTCGGATATCCTCACGAGGGCGGCCTCCATGCTGGCCAGCTCGCGGCCGAGGGACGTGATCTCCTCCTTGAGCCCTTTCTGCAGCTTGTATTCGTCGGTCAACAGCTCGGCCAGCTTAGGGAGGAGGGCATCCATCGCCCCCCTTACGATTGCCATGTATATGGATGGGCTTCTGCCTTCTCTCTAGCTTTTCTTTTGGTATGTACTGCGCAGTACTGCTATGGTAGTATGGCAGTGGCTAGCTCGGGGAAGACGAACCATCACCTCCACTTCTTTATAGATGATGAAAGTACCCTCCTCCGAGCCGGCCACGTCTCTTTTAAAAATGTTGTAGTGACTTGTGTTTTGCTTTTCTTTGAAGGCACAAGACGAAGACTCACATGGGTCTCCGGATCAAACACTACTTATTCATCTGTGACAGCATCGTGCCGAATATTCCAATTTTGAGGAACACACCTGTAGACTGCATTGGTCGAAATATATAGATTCGTCAATCTGTCATATCATAGTTAAGTACACGTTTGTTGTCCGGGAGAAATTAATCAACCATTAGAGCGTTACTATACCATGGGCTGTTCTTTTTAGCTGCGGTTTATAGTTTTTGGTTAAAATTTTTGAATTTTAACTGTTTGCGATAAAGATTACGGAAAGAGAGATATTTGCTTACGATTTTGGATGGAACAGATATTGAACTTTTAACGTGTACTACAATTAACTTTTAGATCTCGTCTTGAAAAAAATACTCCGTTTGAAAATTAGTTAGTACTGTAGTAAAAGCCAAAAGTTGTTTTTAGAAACTGAAAAGAACAGCCCCACATCATCAGAGCAATCATAGCCATTCAATTTGATTGGTTCTTTTTATATAAACTATGGCTAATGACTTTTAGCTAATTAAAAATAAATAGTAGTAGCTGAAAGAAGTGACTTGTAGAAAGAGAGAGCGAGCGGTGAGGGAGTGATGCGTGTACGAGACAGGAGCAAGAGGAGAGGTTACACTTTGTAAATATTCATGAGTATATAAACTTTATCCTCTACTAAAAATATATCAAAACTTTGCCTCAATCAAGTTTTTGCTTGGCTTTTCTTATTATTGAGTTAGATTTGTCATTTCGGGTTCATGGGAATTGTAATCCAATCTCTTGTTTAGATTATTTTGCTAGGATATGTGAGAATATATCTGAAAGACCTCATGTCTTAGTCCCCATAAGCGAGAAGTAATTTGAGAATTACGGTTTTGTTGTTCTTGTAAGCTAGATGCAATTCTACTTAATTTGGTGAACTTGAGACCAAAAATCTTGTGATTCTCAATTGGTTTAGTTTTTATTGCCTTGAACAAGCTTTGTACAAAACTTGAAAGTATTTGAATGATATTTGAACATATTCTTGAGAGAGGTTTCAGGTTTAAGACCAAGGGACCGGTTAGACAGGGTTGCCGATGTGATCAGCCTCTGGCCGGTGGTTAGATTGGCCCATCAACGACAGGCCGACGGTTTTGTGTAGAAGGTAGCTGATTTTGTTAGTTTTTGTTGTTAGCTTTGTTTTGCCTTGTTGTGTTCATGTGATATATATAAATATGGTGATTATTATTATCATTCGAGTGAAGATTTTAATTAACTTTGAAGAGTAAATTTTAAAAATTATTTACCCCTCTGATTATTGACATCGGTCCTAAAGCTTTTCTTTCAAAGCTACAAGACGAAGACTACACATGGGTCTCGGGATCAAACACTCTTATTCATCTGTGTCTGCATCGTGACGAATATTCCAATTTTGATGAATCCAACTGTACCTTGCATTGGTCGAAATACAATATAGATTGTCAATCTGTCATATCATAGTTGGGTACACGTTTGTTATCCGGGAGAAATTAATCAACCATTAGAGAGTCACTATACCACATCATCAGAGCAATCATAGCCATTCAATTTGATTAAGGATAGAACATGACCATCATATTTTACTTAACAGTCTCCTACCGTAAAAGAATTTAATTTAATGCTTCAGTTTTTCAGTCTTGGTTTAAATGACATTGTCTTAGGAAATTCCTGCAGCAACATGTAGGGTACCCGCTCAATTTTAGACCTCGTCTCAAACACTGGAATTTTTCTAGATTCATGTGGGAATTATACTGTTTCTACGAGATTTTTGTATTCCAAACATAGCCCTTTTTTAAAAAAAGGATTAGGGCCGCTCTCAGCGATGCTGCAGCGGCAGTGTTCAATAATTTTCCCAGCGGCAACAATCACTTAGCATTTTGTCACGTAATACCTTTTTTTTGTTTTTTTTGAATTTTTGTGTTTTGTTTTCTCCTGTATTCCTTTGCATTATCCGCTCTAGATTAGGATGTCTTTTTATTTTTATATTTTTTAAATTTAATTATGTCTAATAAGTCAATTTAGTTATAGTAAAAATAAGCTAGTTACAATAAAATTTTAGCTAAAAATTAAAAGTCATCGCTATTTCGAATGCTGTATCTACCGTTTTGTAACTATATGATGTTGTATGCGTGTATAAACGTGTCCTTGGTGTACTCATTATCTAGAAAACGTACACGCAGCGCGCAGGCCGGCCCGTTTTACCTCGAGCACGGTTCAAACTAGTACAGACCAGCCCCACGCGCTCTTCCTCCTCCTCAGACTCGGACCAGACCACTCTCCCGAGGAGAAACCCTAGCTTGCGGCGGCCGACAAGGAGAAGATGATCTACGACGTGAACTCGCCCCTCTTCCGCTCCTTCCTCAGCCAGAAGGGCGGCGCCTCCTCCGACAAGAGGTGAGGCCTCCCCCAAAACCCTAACCTCGCACTGTTGTTATCTTCTCGTTCTTGCCTCGCTCTAGATGCTGTCGTCGCGTCCTTGGGGGCGCCTCACTGGGTGTTTGCCCCACGCGGTAATTCGTTGTCGGGGATCTCCTTGGGGGTGTCGAATTTGGATGCTGCAGCGGATATGGTAGTGGTATTGTGAGATAGAAATACCCTGTTGTTGCTGCTGCTGCTGTTTTCATTGGAGGAGAGAAGAGGGGATGATAGCTGGAGTACACCAGGAGTCTATGAAACCCCCTTTGCCTTCAAAATCTAGAAGAACCAGATGTACAGAATAGGCAAGCTAAGCTTGGGACAATGGGCCCCGCTTGCCCGCGTCACATATATTTGAGATGAGCAAATGATCCAAACAGCTCCATTAGCCCATATGATTGAGATAGATATTTTGTGGTTCGTACCAGTTTCCCAGACGAAACATTAGTTGATGCAAAAATATGATGCCTTCCATTTAGAGTGGAAACGTGTTAAGATCTTTGTGTTATAGAAAATATCAAGGGTATGCTTTAGGCGCGTGCTCATCTTGTGCATCAGGATCTGGATACCAAGCACTGGAGGTATATTAGTGTATCACAGAAACAGCTTACGTGGTGGGTTGTTTAAAAAATGACAATTGTTACAGATATGCTGAACAGCAGATGAATAGATGTCTGAATGTCGGCTTGATGATGGGAAGTGCCCTATGGTTCTGTATGCAGTCTCATAGTCTTGCATAGTTCAATTTATTTCAGTTTTATGAAATAGAAGTTTGGCTGTGATGTGAGTAGAAAGTCTATCTTGGTTTGGCATGCTGTCAAAAAAAATACATGCAAGTGCAAAACACACCAATTCATAATTAGGTTTTAAGAATTAATTTTCAACACATTTTGGCCTAAGCTGGCCTTGAGATTCAACACAGTTTTTAGATTTCACCAACTAGGGCTCAGCAAATCAATATGGATTTTTTAAGTATGGAATAGTTTTCGTCAACTTTTTTAAGTATACAACAAATAATGCCCTATAATAATTTTGAGTTCATTACATGTCATTACAGTCATGTTGGTTTGTCTGTCATATGCCAGCATCAAGCATCAGTATTGGTGCTATACACTGTGGATCTAATTGGTTGTTCTTGAGTTATTAATATTGCTGGTGAAAGCTTACATGTATTTTCTTTCTTGGAAACACATTTATGCTAGAAACACATTATGGAATATCTCTGTAGCTTAGCTGATGAAATAATGTCTTGTGTACATTTCTGAAAGATACCTTATGGTCCAGCTTTGCAATTTTGCATTGAGTATTGCTGTCTGGTTTTCCCAGACATCTGCTAGTCCAGTCAGTAAATTTAGAAGTGTCATGCCTGTGGTGTAGTAATTTCAACTTTTGAGCCTGTATGGTTTGGCTTTTTATAAATGGCTTAATCTGTTCTTTTACAAACCAATTGTTTTTTTATGTAAATCTTCACTATATATTTCTTATGGTCTTCTCTATCTATCATCTTTTAACCTGGCAAAAGAAGTCATGTTTGTCTTCTCTTTATTTCATTGTTAGCATGGCAAAAGAATTTGTGTTTGTCTTCTCACTATTTCATTTGTAACATGGAGAAATGATTTGTGTTTTCTTCTCTTCATTTCATTTTTTAACATAGCAGGAAAATTGTTTTGTTTGTAAGGACCCACTATGCCTAGATAAAGTGTGTAGTGATTTACGGCTAACAAGATGTAGAAGGTAGAATAACTGTGCCACATATTGTTAGAATTTCCTTTTCGCATAAGAAGTCACAATTTAGAAATTGTAAACTTTGGCAGTGTTAGAAACTGAGTATTTCTCTAGCAACTATCTACCTTAATATTTGTGTGCTATTGATAAAACATCGATGTAGTTAATTTATGAATTACTAGATCTCTTTTTTGAGTAAGTGATTAGTATGGTGCTAGTTTTCTTTTGACCTCTGTCTCTCTCTCCAGCAAACAGTTATTACTTATGAGGTACCTAAATTGTAAGGATTAAAATGTAAAGAGGAACTAAATAATGTTCATTCATTGAGTTTGCAATACCAAATAATGTAGTTAAATGTGTCTGCATAAGAACAGTACAAGGTAAAGACCCACTTGAGGTAGTCCAATTGGAAGTACAGGAAAGGGAATAGAGAGTATAGCAATCAATATGCATGCATATCATATGATGTAATTAGTCTGTAGATCTGAGGCTATTTTAAGACTGCAAATGTACAAGTCACTATTAAGTAACATGTAGTCCTATATAAGGTTACCAGTCTGGAGAATTGCTCTTTTGTAGCTAGCAAGCTGATGGACACAAATCATTTTAACCTTCTATGTAAAATAACTGTCCGGACGCGATAGATGGTGGCAGTTAAAAGGAACTCATTGTGCAATGAAACAATGTGTTTCCTAAACACAGAAGTGGTGCGTCTGAAAGTGACTTTTATTGAGTGCTGTAGTTCTTGAAAGATATATCAGTGTGTTACTGTCAATGTGTTTCCTAAACACAGAAGTGGTGCGTCTGAAAGTGACTTGTATTGAGTGCTGTAGTTCTTGAAAGATATATCAGTGTGTTACTGGCACTTCTGCAGGATATAAGTAGTAGCTGGTTTAATGACTGATGGTAGGCTTGATGACTGGAAGTGTTCTATGGTTCTGTGTGCGTGTTTGTGTGTTTCATGGCCTTGCATACTTCAATTTGAGTTTTATGAAATGGAAGTTTGGATGTGATGTGAGTAGTAAGTCTAGGTTTGGCATGCTGTCAAAAAAATGCAACTACACAACATGCCATTTAATAATTAGGTTTTAAAAATTATTTTCGACACATTTTGGCCTATGCTGGCCCTAAGGCTCAACACACTTTTCATTTTTCACCAACCAGGGCCCACCAAATCAATATTGGTTTTAAGTACCTTCCCTTGGAATCTTTGCATCAATCTTTTTTAGTATACAACAAATAATGCCCTATAATAATTTTGAGTTGCTTACATGTCATGTTAGTGTGTCTGCCTTATGTCCGCATCATGCATTGGTATTTGTGCGATACACTGTTGATCTAATTGGATGTTCTCGAGTTATTAATACAGCTGGTGAAATCATGCATGTATTTCGACTCTTGGGAACACATTAATATCATATCTCTGTAACTTTGCTGATGAACAGTCTTGTGTACATATCTGATAAATACCTTGTGGTCCAGCTTTGCATTGAGTAGAGCTGTCTGGTTTTTCCAGACATCTGATAGTCCAGTCAGTAAATTTACAAGTGTCATTTTGCCTGTGGTTCAGTAATTTTAAATTTTGAGCTTGTATAGTTTGGCTTTTATAAATGGCTTAATTCATTCGCGTACAAACCACTTGAGTTTGCTGTGTAAATCTTCAATATATATTTCTTGTGGTTTTCTCTTTCTATCCACTTTTAACCTGGCAAAAGAAGTCATGCATGTCTTCTCTTTGTTTCATTTTTTAGCATGGCAAAAGAATCTGTGTTTGTCTTCTGGTTAATTCATTTGGAACATGGATAAATAATTTGTTTTTGTTTTCTCTTCATTTCATTTTTCAATATGGTGGAATCTTTTTTTCTGCATTTATTTCCCCTCAGAAGATTCACCATGCGTAGGTAAAATGTGTAGTGATTTATGGCTAACAAGACTGTACAAGGTAGAATAACTGTGCCACATATTGTTAGTGTTTCCATTTCACACAAGAAATCCCAATTTAAAAATTGTAAACTATGTTCCCATAAAAAAGAGAGAAGAAATTGTCAACTATGCAATATTAGAAACTGATTATTATCTGTAGCAACTATCTGCCTTAATATTTGTGTACTCTTGATAAAGCATTAATGTACTTAGTTTATGAATTGCAATAGCTTTTTTTTTTGAGTAAGTAGCTAGTGTGGCGCTTTTTTTTTTCTTTTGACCTCTCTCCCCCGCAAGCAGCTGTTACTTATGAGGTATTGCAATTGTAAGGATTAAAATGTAATGAAGAACTAAAGAATGTTCATTCTTTGAGTTGGTAATTATCAAATAATGTGGTTAAATGTGTCTGCATAAGAACAGTACAAGGAATGGCAGCTTAAGGTAGCCAAATTAGAACTACAGGAAAAGGATTAAAGAGGAGAGCTAAGAACAGTGCAAGGAATGGACACCTTAAGGTAGCCAAATTAGAACTACAGGAAAAGGAATAAAGAGGAGAGCAATCAATGTGTATGCATATTATATGACCTTACTGTAATAAGACAGTACATCTGAAGCTATTTTCTAGACTACAAATGTACGAGTCACTCTTTAAGAGATTGTATTGTCCTATATAAGTTTACCAATCAGAAAATAATCTTGTGGCTAGTAAGCAGATAAACGCAAATTATTTCAATTTCCATGTTAAATTAATTGTTGGACACATTTTGGTGGTGGCAGGTATAAGGAAGTCATTATGCAATGAAACAATGCTTTTCCTAAACATAGAACTGGTGCATCCGAAAGTAGCCTATATTGTGTGCTGTGGTTATTGAAAGATATATCAGTGCGTTACTGGCACTTCTACATGATAAAAATAGTAGTAGGTTTCATGCTGTTCGTACCATGCATTTCATGCAGTGCACTGTTTCCATGCTTGCATTTGGTAGCTCTGCATTTGACTGGTATTATGTGATTTTTTTATTTGTAAATTTACTGCCCTGTAACTGTGATTTATAAATTGCTCTGTCTGATGACAGGAAAATCGAAGAGCAGAAACCGAAGGAGCAGAGGCCCAAGGCCAGCGAGAACAAACCTGTGATGAATGAATGAGCCAGCTTCCGAAGCATTTGATGCTTAATAAAACTTATTTCTGTTTGCTTTGGTTAGCTTAAATTGAACGCTTCCTGAAATGTTTATCATGTGATAGATTTCCCCTACTAGTTTTAATTGCTCTGGTTGAACATGCACACTGTCGTTACAGTGCGATGGATTGGAGACTTGAACTACCTATGCATCTATGATCAATGAGAGATGGCTATGATTGAAAACTTTTTCTGACATCATCCTGTTCCTGGTTGGTACATGGGTGGGGTGCCACCATGTTCATATCTCCTTTTCCACCTCTCCTGTCTATAGCCCAACTTTCTAGTATCTAGAGGCAGGAAAGTGGAAAGTGAGTTTTAGGCCGGCTCTTCATTCGTCGCATTGCATGGCATCCAAAGTCTTGATTTGCTGCATGGCGTCATAGTCTGATTTGTTTTGGCCTGTGTAATCTCGCTGTCGACGTGGACGCATTGCATGTGGAGCGAAAACTAAACCAGAAGGTGGGATCCCCTGTTTGGCTGTTCTTCTAAGCTGTGGTTCCAACTATTTGTTGGGTTGCCGGTTGCTTGGATTTGAGCTGGTTGGTACTATTTTTCTTACAAGCTAAGTTGAACAGCTGGATAGATGGTTGAAAAATTGAAAACTATGCACCGAATGCTAATGGTTTGTGTTACCCTCCAGATTCAGAATATCAGATGCTTTGCTGCTCTTTTGTTGTAGGGTGAGTCACTGGTAGAAACAAGAAATTATTTGATCTGAGAACATCAGATGAAATGACCTTTGATGGCCTTCCTACGCAAGTTAAGGGGCTGTTTTGTCTGGTTGGTGAATGAGCCTATCAGGCCAGGCCATCCCTACCTACATGGATGGGTAACTGATGGTAAGATTGTCTGGCCAGGTAAATTATGAGTTTGTTTAGGCCTCTGGTATATTATTTGATGTGTGAATGATTGGATTGTTTGGCCAGGTAAATTATGAGTTATTTTTAGGTCTCTATGACATATATTTGATGGTTGAATGATTGGAGCCATTGCTCTCCATCAACCGCACGCCCGAGGGCTGCTTGATCTTCATACGTGATCTAATCGCGGAATGAATGGTTTGCGTGAGCTTCGGATGATCCGATATGCATAGACGTACTACTTGTGCATTGCTTCTGAAGCGGCTCATACCTTGGCTGCACTACTGTTGCGCATACATCCAAGCTTGCCTTGGACCGTCAGATATCCAACAGTAAAGCGATAGACGACGGTGAGTGGTCCTGCCTCTGCAGGAGAAGCTGTGGGAACGGACGTAGGCAGCGGCAATACAGTCATGAGTCTCAGACAGAGCCTGCTGGTCCAACACGCAGAAGAATCCATAAATTTCTGCAGATCTTGAGTTGGTGATGATCATTGCAGTACGGACCAAAGCTAAATTCTTGCATCAAGAGAAGCTGTATTCTTTTTGGCTTCCAATGATTTTTTGTTATGATTTATAGTTTTTAGATTATTCGTAAGAGAGAATACGGAGTAACAGAAATTCGTTTGCGGTTTTGGTCAATATAAATAAAGTTGCTACAATGTGTTCTATAATCAACTTATAGACATTGTTTTGAAAAAACACTCTGTTTAAAAGCTAGTTACTAAAAAAATCCAAAAAAACAATCTTTCGAAGCCAAAAAAAAATATGCTCGTTTGCTTTTCAGAGCTCGCAGAGTCTAGAAGGTAGGGTTTTGTAGAAAATAATACAGTTTCTATAGATTAGTATGAAAATCCCGCATTCCAAACAGAGATTTAATGGTGTTGGTGGATGGATGTTACTGAGCCGATGGTGCTAGCACTTATTTTAGTAAAGGGAATAGGTAGCTCTTATTTCACCCTACATTGTGTACTCAAGTCCCATCGTTTTCGTGCGGTACTATCTGCGGGAATAAAATTTGACAACGTGTCACCCCTAGCTACTCTAACCATGCTTTTAGTTGGCTCTAAAGTCTAATCTTTCATAGTGCCAAAGAATCAATGGAGCATTATGGTCTAGATGAGTTGATGTTCCTGTTAGTGGCTGTTCTTAACTTCCAGCTTGTAAGGTTCCTTCTTCTTGTACAAGGTGGTTGGAGAGTGGAATCAGGAACAATTTGTCCTTGCAAAACTAGGACATCTCATATAATTTCCATGGTAGTGCATTGAACTTCCTCTCCTTTTTTTTCCCCGGTGATGTACCTTGACAGCGTAATGACACACAGCAAGTGGCTTTACTGACTCTAAATTGCTCCTTTACGACACATTTAATGAAATATACTGTAGAGCGTAGTTGAATGTGCGAAGCTTTGTTGAGCAACCATGGCAGGGTAAACAGTACTGCTATGTGTACACCACCATATTGCTTCATGAAATCTTGAGAAAAAAGTGTCGCTGACAATTCGGCCTGTGCTTATCACTGGTCCCACTTGTCTGTCACGGTTCATAAAATTTTGGCAATAATGTTTGTACCACAGCTTTCCCCCCCTTCATTTGCAGATCTTTAGACAAGAAAAGTAGTTTGCAAGAACGTGCCTTGTTCGAAAGTACCACCATAAGTTTCACGCATAGCTTAATGCACACCTTTGACAAGCGTACACACACAACTAGATAGTCTAATCATACATAAATGGACCACCACTGAGAATCGAAAGGGGACTGAAGATGAGAGAGAAAAATATTAACATGAACTCTTGCCGTGAAAGAAGTTGTTTGCAGGAGCTTCTTGGCCTCTGAGCTACGCAAAAGTATATCTATCTCGTGATAGAAAGGCAACGTACGTGAGGCTCGACAAAAGGGAACCGAAATCAGTGAGCCATTTTAGAGCGGAGCCAAGGAGAAAACAAAAACCCTGCAAAAAGTTTAGCTCATCCTCTCCACGCTCATCGTGCCCCATCCTCTCTTTTACCTCGCTCGAAAGTCACAGCAACGGTGCAGTTTTACCTTTCTTCACCAACCAACCTCCAATCCGACACAGGTTCGCACGCAGTGCAGGAATGTTCATTTCATTTTGTGTTACTCTTTGTTGGCAGGCCGTTTATGTCATTTTGTGCTACAAATAATATTGATTTAGAGTTTGAGATGCAGTAGAGTTCATCTTCGAGTGTTACTCGAGATGAAGTCAAGTCTTGAAGTCCAAATACGTATGTTAGTAGGAACGTATTAGCCTATATATTGAAGAAACTTGTAACCAGTTTAATAGGGAGAGCAAGTAAGATAATAGAGAAATTTAGAAACTCTCCCGTGTTCTCTCCGTTTATTTGTTATGTGTGCGTTTTCTCTTAGGGTAAACTCAACAATTAGTATCAGAGCCTAGCCGAGATCTGATCGCAGCGCTCTCGGGCGAATTTTGCCTTCCTGTCTGGTGGGTGAACACGTGCGACAGAGCCTGTGCGGCACGTTCTCCTCCAGCGAGCGACGTGAGGAGCAGAAGCAGCAGCGTGAGCCAGTGGCCAGCACCTTTTATGTGACATTGATGACCCTAAATAGTTTTTCAATCTGTCTTTCTTAGATCTAATAGATATCTTTACATAAAAAAGAAATTGATATTATAAAAAAAGGTCTAAAATTTTGTTCTAGATAGAGTAGATATTGCGTTGGAGACTTCGAGTGGTGTTTAACAAATAAACAAGGAACAGAAATTTAGGAAAATGTATAATGTATGCCATGGCTATATGAGAGGATTTCAAGTAGAACCGTTGCAAAGTGAAGAAATTGAGGGTGAATTGGTTGGGAATCGATGGAATCAAACTATTCTCCACCATTAATGTTCCTCCATTAATGGCGACAGTGACGATATTTGTTTTGGGGAAGAATAGATTGGAAGAGGAGTGGAGAGGTCAAGAGGCGTAGGTGGCATGCGTGGTCGGTTGAATCTAGTGGATGACTCACTCGTTCTCTCTATGTCTGTCCATGCTTGATATTTAGAGAGCGCTCAGCGTTGGATACACAATATGGACCAAATAGACCTTTACTTCACTTTGACAGCTAGTTCAATTAATCATTAATCAACTATATTCAGTATTAAGTACATAGGCTATATATACATAGGAAAAATACCTTTTATACCTAGATGTAATTACATACTAATATATATACACGCACACATACTAACGTATATGGGCTAGAGGCCCCTAGCTTTCATGGGCCCTGAGCAGTCGCCCCTGCTGCCCAGGTCTACGACCGATCCTGCTTATTGGAGAGAAAAGTATATGAGTATTATTAGATTAGAATCGAGAACAAATGAAAAACAAAACTCTATGCATTTCGTTGATCCAAAACATTGATCTTGCAATCAATCCATTGTCCCATGTACGCGAGTTACCACTGGTGCCGACCTTGAGATCACCACAAAACCCACCCCCCTCCCTCCTTCCCCCCATCAACCCTCTCATTCTCTTACACACTCTCTCCCTCTCTTTCCCCTACCCTCTCACTCCATGCCGAAGCACAACACCAGAAGCCATGTTTCTCCTCTTGATTTCGTCCATCCAAGGTCAAGGAGAGCATAGGTAGCAGCTAGCAAACGAACCCAACAGCACCAAGCGAGCGCGCAAGCAAGCAAGGAGGAACACGACAATGGCCGCACAGCTGCGCATCGACAGCAACAGAGCCGATGACGACGACGGCGACGCTCTGGCATTGTCCCTCCTCCACGACCTGCTCGGCGTCGCCGCCTTCCTTGCCTCCTACCCGCTCCACGCCGCCTACATCCTCTTCTTCTCCCGCTACCTCCTCTCACTCCTCACATTCTTCTGCCCCCTCCTCGTCTCCACCTCGCTCCTCCTCGTCGTGCTGGCCACCCTTGCCCCGTATGTCGGCGGCGGCGGCGGCCACCGCTCGCCGGAGTGGCCCGGAGTGAGGTTTCTTGGGAGGACCTGTGGCATTGCCATTGGCGCGCTCTGCGCCGAGCTCCGGCCGGACGGCGCCGGCACCGGCGGAGGCGTCGGGCTGGTTGGGCAACTCTGCTCCTTCGTTCTCGGCCCCGGCGATGTCGCCGCCGTTCTTCACGTCGGCGAGATCATGGGTGAGTTGTGCGACATTGGTAATTCTTGCTTCGTGTTGGAAGAGAAGAGCTTGTTGTTAGGCACTGAAGTGCGCGAGAAGCTTGCAATTGACCTCCCATTGGAGGGTGGCATTGGGGAGAAAATCTTCTTGGATCATGAGGATTTTGATGAGAGCAAGGATGGAATTGAGGAGAAGAATGTAGTTTGTGAGGATCTGAAGGATTTAAAGGGTCCTGATTCTTCTTCTTCAGAGCATTTCTGTCCAAGTGAGGCGTCTGTCCAAGAAATGGAAGAGCAAGAGGATGGCGCTCAGGGGCAGAAGTTAAGCTTGTCAGATATGGATGGAGTCAATGATGGTGTCGAGGAGAAGAGATTGGAGTGTGATCCTGTGTCAGTGGAGATCAAGAAATGCCAGCTGGTCAAGTCACTTTCTTCGGTTTCTCGGCGCATCAAACAATGGGAGGCGCAGGCATCTGGCAATTTCAAGCGACTTGTCGAGGACACTGAAGATAACTCGGTGGAATTCAGTTTGGACAAGGAATCATCCAAGGGTGTGAAGGAATGCATGCAATTGGACACTGAAGCTTGCACCGAAAAATGCGGCGAAAACCTCCCAGCTCAAGAAATTGCTTCTGTTGCAGACTCTGTCCGACAACAAGAAGAACAAGGATTCAAGGATGTTAAGGAATATGTGCAATCGGAGACCGAAGCTTCCACCGAAAATTGCTGCAAAGACTTGCAAGCTGAAGAATGTGCCTCCATTGTGCAACCTGAACAAGAATTGCAAGAAGAGAACCACAAGGATGTGCGACCTGAATCGGAATTGCAAGAGCAGGAGTACAAAGATGTGCAACCTGAACAAGATCCGGGAGAACAGGACTGCAAGGATGTGTTATCTGAACATGAATTGCAGGATCACGAGCACAAAGAGGCGCAAGCCGAGCAAGAATTGCAAGAACAAGAGTACAGCGATGCGGACGAAGAATCTGGAGTCCTGTGCAATGGTAAGGGGAATTCCCCGAAGTCGACATCGATTGCGAGGCGAGTGCACTCACGGACCTCGTCGGAGAACCTCGTCAGCGAGGGGTCACCGCGGAAGGAGAAGGAGTGGAAGAGGACGCTGGCGTGCAAGCTCTACGAGGAGCGCATGCAGCTCAAGCTCTGCCGCGACCGCGCCGTCGTCGGGTGCAGCGACAACATGGACATGCTCTGGGAGGCCTACGAGGTGGGCGGCGGTAACAGCAACGGCAGTGGCGCGAAGCGCAGCCGCGACAAGGCGAAAGCAGCCATCAAGCAAGAAGAGTTTGTTGAGGAAGGTGAGCGAGAGGAGGAGGAAGATGATGATGAAGGTTCAGTGAGGCAGCTGTGCTGCCTGCAGGCTCTCAAGTTCTCCACAAGGAAGATAAACTTCGGAGGTGGCAAGCCGAGTTTGGCCAAGATCTCGAAGGTCCTGAAGAGGATGACCGCGCTGTCGAGGGTCGGATCGCGGCGCAACCTGAAGGGATGAAGATCAGCAATGGTGATCAAAGGATGGATGATCTTCGCGAATCTAGAGCTGTTGTGACAAGGGTTGTTCCCTGTATTTGTACTCCTTTTAATTGCCTGTTTTTCTTCAGTTTGTGTACATAGGTATATACCCAATGGTTTCAGAGAGATTGGGGTAATTACAGGGCTGTCACTTGACCTGCTGAATGTAATAAAGCTTAATTGGGTGTGTGTCACTTTCATGCTTTCAGCAAAAGGCACCCTATGCATCTTTCCTTGCTTTATGTGCTGAGCAGTTAACCCCATCACCACATAGAATTTCTACTGGCCAGAATGGCCAATCTTATGCCTATACGATTTATTTAGATTCAGAGCTAAAAAGGACGTTTTTTTTTCTCTCATTTTACAACAACGACAGAGACACCTTATAAGTGTTAGATCAGATCCTGATCGTATACCTAGTTCCAACCGAATTTACTCTCTGAGCCACAGATCCAAATAGGGTAAACACAACTAAGCTCACGGGATAACTAGTCAAGTTCGTACCGTCTCAAAAAAAAAACAAGTTTGTAGCAATTGGATTCATCCTGGGATCTTACTCTCAACACAATCGTAGTGCCAGCTATCTGTAAAAACACAAGGAATGGTTTTTGTGTGTGCCAGAATGGGGACTAACTGACGGCAGTAGTAGTGTTCCACCTCTCGCTGCTCCCTGCATCCCCATCTGCACGTCCAGCGGCAATAATTCCAAGGGGAGCATGCCATGGCACAACTGCATTGAGCGAGCAAAGAAGGCATCAGGGACCAAGCTTTGTCTTTGCTCCTCCTCCCTGATTCCTGCACTGCGTGTCCTCCTTTTTGGAAGCATCCTCTGTTGCAAGGAAGGCTTTTTTTCTTTCTCTCTTTTCTCCTCCAGGCCCAGCTCTCGGGAGTGAGGGCTGTGCGTGCTGACAGCGTTACACTGCACAGTGCTGAGCAGCTGCATGCTCCCACCCCAGCACTGCCAACCAGGGCTTACAATCTCGGTGAAATTTTACTTATTTCGTTGCTTTCGTTGCCCTCGGAAGGAAAGACAATTCGGTTAAATTTTAGCTGAATTTATCCCCTGTTTGAATTTATCCAAATTTTTGTTAAATTTTGTCAAAATGCAAATGACGTTTGAATAGTTTGTCCGAAGAATGAAATTTCATTCCATCCGTTCATCTCGCTGCCCTCTGATTTTTGTTGCAAAATGAAACTATTTTCCGTGCTACCAATGGGGATGAGCCTTGTAGTAAAAATGTAGGATCTTTTTTTTTTTACTTATGGCTGCATCTTATAGTTTTTGGCTGAAATTTTTGAATTTTGAACTATTCACGACAGAGATTACGGAGAGAGATACTTACTTGTGATTTTGGTTAATACAGATGTTGGGTTTTTAACATATACTACAATCAACTTATAAACTCTGTCTTTAAAAAATATTCCGTTTAAAAATTAGATACTATAGCAAAAGTCAAAAGGCCACTTAGAATAGACCCGTAGAATACCATTGCCAATTTGCAACAAGCTCATTGAATATTCGTTGACACTTTTTCAACAAATGTGACATGCTTAGCATTATCTTAAAAATAACTTTTCATGCAAATGTAAAGTTTGTTTGCATTGCAAAAATAAGCTTTGCTATTGTCTACTTCTGCTTCTACATCCACTCCATGTTCTTCTGAATTATTGTTCTGTGCCTTGCAGTAGATGATTGCAAGTTTGCAACCTACGTATGTTCATATCAATCATGTGTTGTCCTAAAGGAAGAGCTGGCCCCTGACACTAGCTAGGCCTGCGTGTGCCTGTGCGGAGCATGAGGAGAGCATGCACCTACGTGCCTGTCGTCAAGGAGAAGTGATTGCAGTGGCTGCCCATGGCGAAGTCATATCACTGCTAATTCTGACATGCTCGGAAAGCATATAATAGATACACCGCGAGGCGAGCTCGACGGCCGCTGGGCCAACTGGCTCTCCTCCTTCCCTGGCAACGCCGTCATCTTCGCGTCCTTCGGCAGCGAGACGTTCCTATCGGCCGACGCCACGACGGAGCTCCTCCTCGGCCTAGAGGCCACAAGTTCCTCGCCGTGCTCAACCTCCCCGAGGGCGCACGGACGCCGAGGCAGAGCTCAAGAAGTGCACACCGTTGGGATTCGAGGAGAGGGTCAAAAGGAGAGGGGTGGTGCACACGGGGCGGGTGCAGCAGCTAGCAGCACATCCTGCGGCACCGGAGCGTGGGGTGCTTCGTGAACCACGCCGAGCTCAGCTCCGTCGTGGAGAGGATCGTCGCTGGCTGTAGGCTGGTGCTGCTGCCGATGAAGGGCGACCAGTACCTCAACGCCGCGCTGTTCGCGCGAGCGCGGGAGCTCCTCGTCGGGGTGGAGGTCGCGCGGCGGGGCGACGACGGGTGGTTCGGGCGCGAGGCGGTGAGCGAAGCCGTGGCCGCGGCGGTGGCGGACGGAGGGGAGGAAGTTCTTGATGGACGACGCCGTGCAGAAGAAGTTTGCAGATGAGTTCGTGAGGGCCTGAAAACATAGGTGGTTAATGTCGTCGAACAAGATGACGTCGGTCTTAATTGCGGTTCAAGGATAATAATTCGGGAAAATACCCTAAGTGTTACAAATACTGTGAAAATTAGTCTAGAAGTTTAAAAAAATCTCAAAAAGTAACAAGAGAGAGGTTCGTTCATGTTATATATCCAAGCAAAATTCTAAGATCAAAATACAATTGCACATGCAAAATAAAAAAAAAGACAAATATTTAGTGAATACTGCATAATCACCATTTCACAAAGTGTTTGTCTTTTTCGTAACTCTCAAATGAGATTGAGTTTGCTATTGAAATTTTGTAGAGATATACAGCCTCACCGCCCCTAACTCTGATCATTTTTTTGAGAATTTTTGAACACTTGCCATTTTTCACGATATTTACAACACTGAAGGCATTTTCACGTAATATGTCCCCTAATAATCCACTCGGTAGCTTCCTGTGATATTTAAGCTGGACTTATTTGGTATTTGTATGACGGGGATGCCTATGTATAAGCAGGAACGGCTTCAAGGCACTTTAGATGTCCCAGCCATAAGATGTGCCCCGGGTTACCAGCTAATAGCCTCCTAATGAAGCTGCATATTGCCTCCTATGTATAATCTCCTCTTTATTATCTCCGAATGAATTGATTCGGCTACTCTTTGTAGCACACCTCGAAGGTTTCTATCTAAGAACACATCTCTTCACCAAACAATGTATCGTTTCATTCCTAGATAATGACTGCCATCAAGCAATGCCCGCTCGTTTCGGCTTTTTTTCGGCTTCTGCTTCTAACTTCTGCTTTTTGTTTACTATTCAGTATTTTGTCTTTTTCTAAATTTTTTAAAGATATTTTAGGCTTTTTTGTATTTTATTTTTTTTCCGTGTTCCTTTGTATTGTTCCTAATGGGTTAACATGTTTTTTCTATTTTTACATTTTTTAAAAATTAATTATGCCAAAAAGTCAAATCAGCTACAGTAAAAAAAAGTTAATTATAGTAAAATTCCAGCCAAAAGTCATCGCTAAAACGAGCGCCCCTTGCCGAACAGACGCATTACAGTTGTTCGTTCTGAAACAACAGCGGCCTTTCACGCACATCATGTGCAATTAATCGCAATGTCATTTGGTAATTAACCGTTCATCAGCGCACAACATCTTGCACATTCAGTTAAGACAAAAAAAAAGTAACGTCTAACAGGGGCTCTGCATTGAAGGTCCTGCTGACTGAAGAGGGAATTCTGTTGGATGGAAATGATAAAGCTTAGACCTATATCTGAAGGATACACTGAGATGTGAAATAGCTCAAACATTTGATGCAGAGCTTGGGGCATCTGTCTGATCCAATCACTGGAGATTGTGATCACAGAGGTGCCTTTTTTGCCCAACCATCAATTAAATGTTCATATGGGAAAAGTGCAGGATTAGTTGGACAATAGCTTCTCTATGCAGCAATTAGTTTGGAGATTGATCTACTGCATGTTTTAATTTGAAATATATCCTCATATGGCCACAGTGGACCAAGTTTACACATGTGAAAAATGAAGAGTCAGTATTTTAGTAGTAGCGGAAAACCATGTACAAAGGAATAGTACGTATGATGGTAGTAAGGATTGGTTTTGCCAGCATTGTAATTGATCAATAGAAAACCATGTGAAAAGGAATAGTAAGTATGATGGTAGTAAGGATTGAACAATAGTAAGTATGATGATCTACGCTTACTGACAAAATACTTCAATCTATTTTCCGAATACTCATCATACTTACTAATCAAAGACCACAAATACGTACATACGCACTGGACGAATGTATATATATATAGAAACAGCAGGAATACGAACCTCATTGCCATATCATCAGAGCATTCCCCACCAACCGGCTCACCAGCTATCACACCGGAGGAAGAAGACCTGTTTGGGCAGTCCCTGAGAGAGTGCCCACAAGTCTTGCATAGCCTGTACCTCCTAGGTGTAGGCCTATCTCTATATTAGCTAGTATCTATGTCATTTCGGATGTGCCTTGACTGATGTCTGTCCCGCCAGGATGCCATAGTGCGCTATCACGCGACCACTTAACAACCCCTCGCCATAGGTCCCTTTAGTGCCCTTCCATGCCATACGGGTTGAACTCCGTATTCCAAGTATCACACAGGTGACGTATGTCATAGAAGTCTAATACGTACATTGCAGAAGATTGGCGCTATGCAGTGCATGTAGCATATACGTGGGAGCAAGGCTTGTGCAACAGTTGAGACTTGTTGCAGGTGCAAACAACCACATCCCCTATGGCACAAACATGCTTTATATCACCTCCCAAGTGGCCCATAACATATTTGTCTCGGAGACGGATTTTGAGCTTCTTCCTCACGCTATCCATCAGGTGAATTACATGGGTTAGAACCTTCGTTATTTTCTTCTCCATGTACACAAAGGTAACCTCCGAGTATTGCTTCTGCTCATTGAAGTGCTTCTTGGCCATCATAGTCCGGTTCATGAAGTAACCGAAAGTGCGGTTTCAAGTCTCGTCCACAATGGCGGTGATGGGCAGGGTATGGACCCCTTTCAACATACCATTGTACACTTCAGACATATTGGTTATGATGGCATATTGTACACCATGTGTGTCGTGGAGAAGGGATTACTTCTCCAAGTCCGAGCAATGCACGCTCATCCACTCAGCAAACTTGCATTGTGGTGTGCCTACCCCAGAACCTTCACTCCTACAGGTGATTTCCACTTCAAGATCTCGCCATATAGTGTTGAATTTTCACTTCTAGTTTTACAGGCACAACTTATTGAACTTCTTTATAAGGTTCTTACTCCAGAAATAGGTGTGGAACTTGGCCGCAAGATACCGCATGCACCAACGTGTGTGCATGTCATTCCGGCGGCCTTGTCCTATGTTGCATAGTGTTCAGCGTGGACAACAACCCAGTGTGACAGTCTATGATGACGCACACATCTGTCCGGTCTTACACAACATGTTGCTTTATGTTGTCAACTAGGAGCAAATAGTCGTTGGCATCAGCAGCAATAGCAGTTAAGATGGTGCCCTTGTATTTTTTGCATAGGAAGGTCCCGTCCATATTGAGGATGGGCCGACAGTGCTTGAATCCCTCCACTCTCAAGCCAAATGCCCAGAACACACGATTTATGATTAGGAAATTTGGGGTGTTAGAGGGGTAAGGATGACCATCTTGTTGATGCGTGTGCCCGGATTAAGCTCGGCTATTTGGTGCAATATTTTGAGGACTAAGTCATATGCCTCCTCATATATACCGTATATCCCTTCAAGTACCTTCCGCTTTGCCCGCCATACCTTGTTGTAGCTCACGTCATAGCCTACTGCATTTAATACATTCGCCATGAAAACCTTTTGGGGAAATGGTTACAAATAATACAAGTAAATGACTAATGATGGTCGCGATGTAGCCTGAGGTCACATTCCGATGGCGATGCAATGGCTCCTCAAACTCACATGTGTGGTCCCTCATAGCTGTGATGCGAAAGTTCATTCCTACACCGGGGGATCTCTACGCACAGACTTTGCCCATGCAATAGCTACCACACACTTATCTATGTAAGTGTCACGGTCCAACTCACCTGAAATCTTGGTAAGATCGACTGACTGCAAAGCTTGCAACAACTTGCTCCGCGGCACTCTTGTCAAGGAAGCGTTGCCCCACAAGCAGATTGTCCGCGTCAAAGGCCCACGAAGAGTCGTGATCATGTGGTAGAACTAGGGAAGAGACTGCTTGCAAATCCAACTGACTGACCACATAATCCATGTCGGTGGAAACAATGCCATCCACAGTGTCACCCTCGCTGCCTGCGTCATTCTCACTGGACTGCGAGTCGAAGTCCTCCTCGTCTTCAATATTTGTCCACTCAGACATGCCGCGAATAATCTCATGGTAGTTAATGCAAGCACCCCACCATTTACCGACACCTTCGTTTGGCTTGAAGCCTGCAGAATCTATGTCAATTGGAACTTCCACCTCAGCAAATTGTGGCTCTTGGGGCAACTCTTCCGTTGATAACGAATGGAAGTGGGGGACAGGATCATTCCTGCCCACTTGCGCACCGGCCACCCCGGAGGAATCACCACGGTCAATAAAATGGACATACACCATGGATCACTGAAAGGTCGGAGAAGGATTGCTAGCGATCTTCATGTAATGCTCCCACATGACACTACTAGTAAGTTTTACTATGTCCCACACGATTTGCTCCTAGGGTGTGACCATGGTGGTGGCCACTATCTCTATTATTATCTTGTTTCTTGCGCCATCCCCATCGAACAACTGCCAAATGCACCGACATAGCTTGACCAAAGGCACATGTGCTAGGTTGAGAATAGTTACTATGGCGCGCTCACAACTGGACATATCAAGTCCGAACGGACCACCACGCACAACCTCACCATCGTGAAACACAAATAGTTTATCTATTCCTACGAAAAATACCATAACAATAAAGCGTCATTCCACCTAGAAAACGTACATACAATATTTAAATTAACTTATTGATAATAGGAGAGTGTTCGTACGCCGCACACACAAAATACTACATAGACAAACATATATAGCATTATTACCTACATTATCAAATAGTGCTCCAAAAGAATGATACAACAAAAAACCAACTAATACTGCAGATTAGTATCCTCGATGTAGGATGAAATAATTTGCAAACAGGGAGCACTACTGTTTACGAGAGAGCGCAGTGAGCAATGCGAAAGGAGGCAACAGGGAGGGAATGCAGGGATGAGATTCGTTGCACGCCCTTATGCATTTAAATAACTATGCGAACATAGACAGTGAATGACATCGACGAGACATGACACGACGGAAAATTAAAATTATCAAAAAACAACACCTCCCCACTAGTCGGCAGTGCATCCCGACCACGCCAGTCGCCCTACCGTGCTCTCCGGCCACGCCAGGTGCTTGGCGCGCTCCCTGGCCACACCATGCACCCTAGTGCGCTCCCCGCCGCGCCAGGTGACTGGCGCCCTCCCCAGCCACATAAGCTTCGTCCATGGGGGCCATTTTCGTGAAAGATATGTCACCAGGGTCATTATAACTCCTCCCAGGGGGCCAGACAAAAATTCCCGAGTTGTAGGTCAGAATTCAGAAAGAGTACTAAAAACAGAGTAGTAAAAAGAGAAGTACTAAAAACACCACCATCAGATTGCAATACAATGTCTTGTCATATCGAAGTACAGATGATTATACATAAACCGTTAAGCAACTCAAGGATGCAAATGTCATGCCCGTAAACAAGGCAAAACTTGTAACTCTCTCAAATAGTCCAGAAGTGTAAACTATCAGCTTGTCATCAGATGGAATATTGTTAAGTAATAGTGTGACACGCCTAACAGGTAGCAGCAGGTGTATTATACCATCCTTGCGCCTCGACTTCTGCCGTAAGAGTTGACTTGCTCCTGTAGTTTTCGCAAGTCCTGTTATCCCAAAGCAGCACTGCATGATACAAGCCATTCATCAAACCCTTTGCAGAGTAAGCACAGAATGTACAATACCTCAGTGTAAGGGGTTACGTCCGATAGAAAAAAAAGGCCCTTCCCCTAAAACTCTATGCACATCCATGCCATAGATAATCTACCAAAATGATGACCCAGATTTCCTGGTCCCAACTGGTATGTACAATACTGGTCGGATTTAGGGTTGATTATGTGCTATTTCAAGGTGTGTGGATATTAGCCATAATTCAAAAGATGAAACACAACCTTAGATAAATGCAAACTGAAAAGAAGAAAGAAGATGAGCTGATTGTAAAACAATGGAAACCGACCAGAAACCACCTGAATTCTATATTACCAGCAAGGACCTGGATTTTCAAAAATAAAAAAGTAATCAGAGACTTGGCTACTACTTCCATTGCTTTCTTGATTTGTACAAGACCTACACCGAAATCACTAGCATGACTAACAACTTTCTGGTTAGGATCTACAAAATGACTTATACAATTCACCATTTTTCTCATTCCTCAATTTTTTTTCCATGACACTACTGTACATGACAACAAAGATGATACAAATGGAAATGATAAACCACAAGAGAATGATGTGAGGTCAATGTCCAGCACAAGCAAGCAAAGGTTATTACCATATAGAACATTATCCAACATTTGTGTAATAGAACATTAAAAACATGCTGTATCACTGTACTTCCAGGGCCCCAGTGGTTGTTTACAGCTAAAAGCTAATTTGTAAATTGAAAAGGAACTTACAGTCTACAGGGTCACCCTTGGTATGCCCTAATAGAGCTTTACTTGTGTAGAATACCCTTCTTGGGCATTTTAGGTTTCTTCTGGATGTGGTTCTGAAAGGTGGGAAAATATGAAGGAAATTAGAGCACACAAGGAGAGCAACACAAACTTGGCTCAAAGAAGGTAACATGACAGAAACCTTTTGTCTTTCTAGAGCCTCAACATCTGTCCTCTCCTTCCAATTGCTCTTACGTAATTTAATAGGGCGGTTCCCAACATATTTTCCTGAAAGCAGTGTGTTCACAGGTAATAAGGGGAACAGTAAAACAAAGCAGGTTGATGAGTGGCAGCAATTGAATCTGTAGAACTCAATAGAAATGCAAACCATTCATTTCTTTTATCGCTGCAGCAAGGTCTGTAGGGTTTGAAAAGCTCACAAATCCATAACCTTTAGTTTTGCCAGTCCTCTTATCTCTAACAACCTGAAAGAAACGGTACAAATACAAATTATGGCCACATAGCATCAAGAAACGTATGCCAAGTTCTGCAGATAAGAAACAACATACACCCTGCTACATATAACTCAGCATCTGGGTCAGTCATAAACAGATTGTGAAGGTTTAGACAGTACACCTGAACTGCCATAGGTCTATGTGATGACCATGTTGTACAAATACTATGAAACAGTGTACTTTGGCCTTACTATAGTTTATGCCTAATGGTTTCTTAGCAATTTTACTCAGAACTATTCCCTACGTTTATAATACATGTCATTTTGGACATTGCAAGTCCTGAATATTTATTTTTGACAGTTTATTTTTGTAATCACCCCATCTTACTAAAAAAATAGTAATATTATGAGAATATTATTATCATAGAAATTTTAAGGAAAAAATACTAGTATCATTTTCATGTGGCCAATCATTACTTTTATATACATTAGGGGCAAAAGGAGACAAAGTTTGGTTGCATGCATACAACAGAGGGAGTACGTCTCAAATTTCTAAGGGCAGATATCATATGTGTTGTAGGGGTGGCCCCCACCTAAACTCAACCAGCCTGTTAGAAAGGCGTAGGTATCGAGTGGGGCAGGAGTAAGGCGTGTGTAAGGACGCAAATGCCCCGAAGGGCATCCTTGTAAAGACACTCCTCGTAAGGAGATATATATGTGACGCTAGCCATAGGGAGAGGGGACATCTCACCTAACTCCCCACTATACCTTCTCTCTGTTTGGTCTGTAGCCACAACAATATGCTTTCGAAACGGTTTTGCTTTTTTTAGATTTGAAACATTACTACTTTACTTTGAACAATATAATGATTTTAATTCATATGTTTGACCATTTTGTACGAGAACTACAGAGTTGAGCAACCCTCGCCTGTTACGGGTTAGTAGGCACATAGCGTGTGAACAGTACCGAACGAATTTGGGCTTATTTCCTTTTAGATTTATCCTATATATTAGAGATAAGTTTCGTGTTATTAGGATTAGTTTCCTTAATAAGATATATATTTCTTATAGGTCAAGTTTAGCCATCCTTATAAAAGGGTCAGTATTGAATTGTTATCATTAAGCAAAGAAATAAACAAAATTCTCTAGTCACCCTCTCTTCTTCGACAAGTCTCAGAGTCTTGGCAGTAGTATGGCCGGCTGATCAAGGATGAGTGCCCTACCATCGGTCCTCGGACCCGTACCACAACATTTGGTATCAAAGCCACTCATCATGGCTTCCGATGCTGAATTATATCCCTTGGAGAATTATCTCCCTTGGACATGTTAATGACTAGCAATAAGAAAATAAGGTCCTTACTCGAAAATAAGATGGCCAACTTAGAGAAGGCTATGGAGTTGATGAACAAGCTGAAGGAGTAGGAAGAGGCGTCGCGTGCTATTGCAATGGCTGCGCTGCCACCACCTTCCTAGGCACCGGCGTTGGCAATGGCCACGTCACCAACGACGACTCCTCTTCAGGCTTCACCTTTAGTGCCTTTGCCAAGGAGGAAGGTTGTCGCCGTCCAACGACGGTCATCTCCACGTGATCAGCCAACACCATGCCTCTGCAAGTGTGGAGCACAACAGCTGACAGGTGGGGGCTAGCGATGTCGTCACATCCCTCCCACAACCGCCGCATTCGGAGGCAAGAAGGATGTTGCTGCCTCGTGCCAGTTGACCTTGCCACCGGCGACTACTACGATGTCAATCAACGTTGGAGGGTTGCTATCCTCATTGTTGCTCACCGAGACTTTACAGATCTTCTTCCATGCAACAAGGTTACGAATGACTTCAATCATAGCCGCCACTAACAGCTCAAGGATGAGCTGTCTTGTCGCGAGGGTGTAATGTTCCGGACCAAGATTAGTAGGTGCATAGTGTGTGAACAGTACCAGCGCACCGTGAACAGTACCACATTGAAAAAACGAAGACGTGAATAGTACCGTGTCGGATGAACAGTGTCATGGACAGTACCACGCGCAGGGTACTGTAGCACAAACGAATTTGGACTTATTTTCTTTAAGATTTATTCAACGTATTAGAGATAAATTTCCTAAATAAACAAAATTATCTAATCTCCCTCTCTTCTTCAACAGGTCTCAGAGCCTTGGCGGCGGCATGACCAGCCGATCAAGGGCGAGTGCCCTACCCCTGGTCCTAGGACCCGTACCACAACATCGCCACTGTAACTTATAATAGTTTTGAGGCAACTTATCCTAGAACTACAGCTTTTATTTCAAAGTTTCATTTGAAGGTTTTGGGGGCAATTTTAATTTAAATAATCATTCAAAGTTCTAGCAACAGATCTATCATACAACAAGTCATGGTCTTTTGGCGATTTTACTTAGAACTATTTCAACGTATCCTGGCTGATTTGCGCTAGGTCATATGAACCAGCACTACAGAACTACCTTTTGTGAGCTTGACCACTATAGCTCATACTTTTTGAGGCAATTTCACATAGGACCATATTTCAAACTTTTATGGCTGATTTGTCATACAGGTGATATGTGCTGTACCTCATGGTTTTGAGACAACTTTTATTGGAATTTCATTTCAAGGTTTTGGGAATAGGTCTGCTAATCTACATCTCATGGTCTTAAGGCAATATTACTTTCAATTATATATGGAATTTTTTGGGATAGCTCACTGTTTCAGCCAATTTTTACTTAGAACTGTATTTCAAAATTTTGGGGCACAGGTCATGTTTGACCGTTTTTGTACCGCAACTATGACGTTGAGTCTGTTATGAGCTTCACCTACCATTGCTAATGGTTTTGAGGTAATTTTATGTAGAACTACATTTCAAAAAATTTGAGGCACATCCTCCTACAGTTTAGATGCAATTTATCCTAGGCGGTGTTCTACAAGGCAGCCGCCTATGAGAGGAGAAAAAGGAAAAGAAAAGAAGTGGGAGGAAGACAGCCCACAAGGCCCACACAGCCCATGAGGGGAGACGTCATAACCCTGTGCCTGGTGCCTTCCTCCCTTGCTGCCCCCTGGCACCGCCACTCTCCTGATGCTGTTGCTGCTTCTTACCTCCCTCTGTTCCTCCTTCCTCTAACCCCTGGTGCCTGGTGTCTTCCTCCTCCCTTGCTGCCTCCATGGAACAACGGGCTGGACAGGGCGGAAGTGGAGGGAAGCAACGGCAACCATGCAGCTCGTCCCAGATCTGGCAGAATCATAGCCGCCATCACCGCTTGTTGCCGTCATGCTGCCGCTTCTGGGGTACATATTATTGGGGAACAACAGGGGAAGGGGAGATAATAGATTGATTATTCCTTGCTTGCATTGATAACTCATGCTTAGCCTTATATGGCTGGTGTGAGCAGTAGTTTTGGAAACAATAACTAATTCCATCTGTAAGAGATTGGTATCTTAATCAAATCATACTTCCATCTATAAGAGATTGGAATCTAATCAAATATCCTTAAGGGATTTAATTCTAATCAAATCCTAACCGGACACTGCCTAAGTAGCCGGTGTCCTAGCTATCCTGCGGACGTAATGCTTGCCCCACATGATATTGTGCGTCTCCTTCCGGCCTGATTTTTACATTTTGCATTACGTGAAATGATGTGGTCAAAGATCAAGGTTGTCAAGGCGTCGCCTAGGCATCCAGTCGGCTCAGAGCAGACACCGCGGAGGCACGCCTCGCCTTGGCCAGCTAGGCGAGCGCCCAGGACGACACGGCGCCCACGGCGTCCATGGCGTCGTCTGGGCGAGCGCACGGCGAGCGCATAAGAGGGGGCTTGAAATTCCAGATCGCGTGTACCTGGCTACTTGACCGAGTCGCTGGCTCGCTGCATCTTCGTATCCCGAAGAGGCGATTGGAGAACCCTAGCCGTCGCCATCCGCCGTCCCTCCGCCTCACCGCCGCCAGGTACGCCTCCCTCCTGCCGCCACCTCCCTCCCTCTGCTTCTCCCTCCTGCCAGCCACCTCCCTCCCGCGCTGCTTCCTCTCCCGCCGCCGCCTCCCTCCCCCTCTGGCCTTCCCGCCGCTGCTCCCTCTGGCCTCCTTCCCGCCGCCGCTCCCTCTCCCGCCTCTCCTCTCCCGCCGCCACTCCCTCTCCCTCTCCCGCCGCTCCCTCTCCCTCTGGCCGCCGCCGCTCCCTCTCTCCCGCCGCTCCCTCCCGCCGGCGCTACTTCCCTCCCTCTTGTCCGCCCCCTCTGGTCCTCTCCGGCTTAAGTGTGTGTAAGTGTGTTAGTGTGTAAGTATCTGTTGACTGTTGTTATATATTGGAGTGTAAGTGTGTGTAAGTGTAAGTGTGTAATACTTGTTATATATTAGTATCTGTTGTTAACTAAAATTGATGCGCTATTGTGCAGCAATATGATGGAAAATCAGGGAGAGCAAGGCGGCGTCAATGCTGAGGCAGTCGAGCAGCAGACTGAGCAACATGAATGGTATGATCCAAGTAAAGATCCTAAACGAAGGGCAAAGTCCAAAGATCCTGGATGGCAGTATGGATTTTGGCCAGATTTGGGCAATAAAGATAGGGTCCAATGCAAACTTTGTGGTATGGTTGTTTCTTCAGGAATCAAGAGGCTTAAGCAACATCTTGCTGGGGGCTTTGGAGATGTAGAGAAATGCTCCAAAACAACCACAGTCATTATGAGAGAGATGCAAGGCTACCTAAGGAAGGGGATGAGGAACAAGCCAATCAATTACGACGACGACGATGATGATGTACAAGCGGCACAAGAGATCGAGGAAGTCGATCAACCACAAAGAGAAGCAACACATTCATCAAAAGGCTCTTGGCCCTCTATTAGAGCATCGACCTCAGTACCAAAGCCAACTCCAAGTTCTGGGACAGCTATGAAAAGGAAGCTAGCAGCTGCAACTCTTCAAGCCAAGAGTGCCAAGAAGCCTTCTCCGGCGCCACCGAAGGGAACTAAATCTGTTATTAGTATGCTTCGAAAGCTTCCCCATGAGGTGGTTGAGGAAAGACATGCAAGGGGGAAGAGACAAACATGCATGGAGCAATTCAACTCTAAAGTCACCAAGGAAGATAGAGAGAGATGCAATTTGTAAGTAGTCCAATTTGTAAGCCAACACTTGATTTGTAAGTAATGTATCATAATAAATTAATAATTATCTAATTGACTTTTTTTATTGTTCCTTTTAGATACATACAAAGAAAAGGAACCGGTTAGAGCACCAAAGGTTGAATGATTTGGTTTATATCAAATATAACCAAAAGATTGCCGAAAGATTTCAAAAGATGCGTGTAGAGGGGAGCAATTTTAACCCATTGATCTTTGATGAGTATGAGTGGAACACTGATTGGATTGATGCGGGTGCTGAAGATGTGCATGAGACAGGACCAGAAAATCTGGATTGGGCACTTGTTGATGAGGTTGTAGGTGCATCAAGTGCGCTCCGTGGTCGCAATCTACCTAGGCAAGCCCATGCTGGGATTGGGAGCACTGTATTGCCTTATTATCGGCGATGCCATGGTGGTGCTAGTGCTACAGGTTCAAGCTCAAGGCCGGTTGAGGAGGAAGTATGCAGGAGAGGTGACGAGCTTGATGAAGATTTTGAGTTGGATGATGAAGACATTGAGAATGACTACGGCGAATCTCCTCCTACTCCTACTCATGACAATGCACAAAGTGGTGGTGCAGCCCATGAGGAAGATGATGCAACTTCAGATTATGATTGTTGATTCCTTGATGGAGAGTTGTAGTTGTTTAAACTTTGTGTTTTGAAACTTTGTTTACCTTTGACTCTTTGTCTTGAACTCTATGATGCCTATGTAGTAGTACTACTATGTTATGCTAGTTTTTGTTCTCAGTTTCATCATGTCAACTCAAAAGCTTATTTTATTTCATCATTTCAAGTGTTCAAATATGAAATTACAATATTTGGTAACTATTTTACAACTTTACATTCTAACATTTGCTATCTTTCTCCGTGGCAGGAACATATGGATTCAAATGGATTTCATCTTATTCAAAATAATGGTAGACTCATCAAGGTCTTAGGTATGCAATTGTTCTCTCTAATTTGCTGTTTTAGATAAGTACTTAGGTACTTGTCAAGTGAACCGTCTTAGCTCGCCTAGCAACGCCTAGAAGACGACTAGGCGCCCGCCTGGACGACTAGGCGTCCTGGCGGTCCTTAGGCGCCGTGGTCACCGTGACAACCATGTCAGAGATACCCACTTTGTTCAACAAGAATTGCCTGCAACTACTTCTGAAGACCAAGGAAGAACATGCTCACATGAAGGTTCTGTTTCTGACCACAACTAAGGTGAAATACCGAATACTTCTTTTGTTCAATGAGAATTGCCAGCAACTACTTCTGACTGGACCTCAAGTAGTGAGTAATCGGATGTTGCATGTTGTTTGGTGTATCAGAAGTGTGCACTACTTTTGCTATATGGAATTATATTTGGCTGTGCACCTAGCCAGATACCTAGGAAGTGTGACTTTTGAGACTGTCCAGATCTGTTTTTAATATATCTTTAGTCAGTGCAGAAGTAAAGGAGCAGCCATATAACAAATAACCCTTGCCATCGCCTATGAATTTTTTGGACTAGAGGGAGCACTTACCCTTGCCATGTTGAAGGAGGGAAACCGCGAAAAAGCTTTTGAGAGAACATCATCATTAACTTCGTTACCCAGATCTCCACAAAACAACCGATAGTCATCTGCAAAATTGTACAAAATGAGAAAAGGTGAGTGAGGCAACCATAAAAAGGGGAAAAAAAGTCCAGCAGCTTTGCATTTTCATAGACGGTGGTTGTAGTGTAATTAATCTCTAAGGCGAAGGAGAGCTAGAGAGTTGTTGTAAATTGAAACAAGTCAGAACGTACTGTCCGGCCAGTCGGTGAGGGTGGGATCCTCCCAGGATTGTCCGGCCGCGCGGCGGGGGACGGCCTTCTTCTTGGAGGCGGGGTCGGAGGAGTTGGCGGTGGCTCTGGCATTGGCGGGTTCGAGGACGTCGCTGGTGGCGAGAGCGGCCTTGACGCTCTCGAGCGCCTCGGGGGTGATGGTCTGCGCGTCCCGCTGGAAGAGCTGCTGCGCCTGCTGCAGCTGCTGGTACTGGTAGCTGCTGGGCACCGGCACCGGCGCCGGCTGCGCCTGCTGCAGATGGAAAGGGAGAGGGAAGTAATGGGCCCCCGCCGGAGCCGAAGCCCCGGGAGGAGGGGGAGGGGGAGGATTAGGGTTCCGAGGATCCTTGGACGCCGACGCCATCTCCAATCCTTGGGAGGCGAGGTTAGGGTTCCGAGGATCCTTCACCGACGCAACGACGAATTGGGATCCCCTCTCTCGTCGGTGACTCTCTCTTGCCTGCCGCAGCACCACGAATTTCCATAGCCCCTTGTACATACTAGTAGGCTCAGGCTGCTCAATCAGCAAACGCAAAGTTCGATCCAATCCAGCTCAGGCCCAAAACAAAGAAGCGTAGATCTAAAGCCCAAAATACAGGCCTGGAGCGCGACGACCAAGCCTGTCAACAAGCTGGGGAGGCACGTGCTCCACAGTTGAGCGCTTGCACCGGAGTGTAGTGGCGGAGAGGCCAGTCGATGCTCCCCTCTCAGAGTAATTTTTTTTGGTATCACAGCAACACTTTAGCATCCACATTTTGATGTTACTAATCATATGCCCGTGCGTTGCAACGGAAAATAAATACAATGCAAACTATAAGAGGATAATCCATAGTTGGACGCAAAACCACATTTGCAGTAAACACAAAGACGACAATTACCTCTGCTTTGGTGCTTCTTCCCCTTCTTAAGCCGACGAGTAGACCCAGTTCGTATTTCAAAAAACCTGAGAGGCAACAAAGAATGCATAAAACAACATTGATTCATGTTGCACAGAAGAAGGGGGGACGGCGATGGGGGAGAAGGAGCGGTGGCTGGCGGCCAGGGGAAAGGGTTAAGGCGGCGGATCAGGACAGCGAGCGGCGGCGGTGAGGGAGAAGGGGGACGACAGCGGTGGGAAGGTGGGGACAGCGGTGGGAGAGAAGGAGCGGCGGTCACCGGCCGAGAAGGCGCGCACAACGGATCGGAGAATGAGCGACGGAGGTGGGGGAGAAGGACGCGGTGGTGGGAAGAAGGGGACGGCGGTGGGGAGAAGGAGCGTGCGCGGTAGCTTTGGAGAAGACGACGCGGCGGTGGATCGAGGAATTAGGGCTAGAATCAAGATGTGAGTACTGAGGAGGCGGCGCGCGGCATGGGAGGGAGGGAGAGCGAGGGGAGGCGCGGCGCGGGGGGGGGAGGAGGTGGGGCGGCGCGATGCGGGGTAGGAGGAGGGAGGAGGCGGCGCGCGGGTTGGGGGAGGAGGAGGCGCGCGCGGCGGGGAGAGCGAGGAGCGGATCGGGCAGCGGGAGGAGAGCGAGGGGAGCGGATCGAGGCGGCGGGGAGAGCGGATCGGCGGCGGGGTGGGGAGCAGGGGGCGGCGGCGACGCGGGTGGGTGGGAGGGGAGGAGGCGGCGCGGGTGGGGAGGAGGCGGCGGGCGGGGAGAGAGCGAGGGGGAGGCGGGGGGAGAGCGAGGGGGAGCGGATCGGGGCAGCAGGGGGAGAGCGAGGGGAGCGGATCGGGGCGGCGGGTGCGGAGGGGGAGAACGGTTCAGATTCTATCTCATAATCAGATCGAATGGCTAAAAAAATGAGAGAGGACTCATCAACCACCAACTCCTTCTTTTAAAATAGTAAAGATTTTAAATTATCTCTGATCTTATATCATTATATGGGATAATTATGATTTATAGATCAACACATGTATTAATTGATAATCATGTTTCACAGATTATGGATATAAGATGTCAAATCAATAATGTGAACACATGTTAAAAAACATGATGTTAGATTGACCCACCATGAGATACTATAGAAATTGTTATATTCTTAAGTGTCATCAGTATAGTTCTAAAACTAGATATACTCGGTTGAGTACTCACCTGAGTACTAGAACTAGGTCCCCTCACCGAGTATAAGCAATAAAAAATGAGTACATAATCGGTATAACCGGGTGAGTAATCAGCTAACAGGCTGCATACTCACCTGAGTGGCTTGTCCAGTGTAATGAAGGCATGAAGCGCATGGTCAAAATTAATTAAGCCCACAACGACACAGCCCAGCAGAGGAAGCCCACAGCTTATAGCACTGGCAGTGGCACACACACGCCCAAGGGCAGCATCGTAGTGGCAACGCAGGAAGGAACCCTAGGCGCGGGAGGGTGGGGGCAACAATTGCTGCTGCTACATCTTGCAATGGTCCGTCATGTAGAAAAAAGAGGATTTAGCATCCAAACCTCGCTGAAAGCATGACAATGACCAAAAGAAGGTGTTTGTTCACTGTTACCGTGTGCTATAGTCTGTTGCCCCTCAGTACTTCTAAACTGTGTCCATACTCTAGTGCGGCTTTATCATAGCCCAGTTACACATGATGGTTCCACCTTGTTTAAAAAAGCGGATTCAACATCTAGTCACTAAAAAGTGTGACAATCGGTGAGAGAAAGCGTTTGTTCACTGCTGTCGTGTGCTATAGTCTGTTGCCCCTTAGTGCTCCTGAAGTCTTGCTTTCTTTTATTTGGCTTTCTCATAGCTTAGTTATGCATCTTACAATTTTTTGTCTTGTGGAAAAATAAGGACTTAGCATTTAGTCCTTGCTAAAAAGCATGATGATTGGCTTGAGAAGGTGTTTGTCCACTACTATTATGTGCAATAGCCTTTCACCCCTCGGTGCTCCCAAAGACCTGAATGGTATGGTGCAGCTTTGTCATAGCTCCATTACATTATCTTGTAGGAACCGAAGACTTAGCAACTACTCCTCGAAATCATGACGATAGACGGTGCTCTTGAAGTATTGCCTACTGTAGTGCGGTTTCACCGTAGCACAGTTACACATCTTGTGATGGTTTCGTCTTGTACATAAAAGAGGATTTAGCATATAATCCTTATTGAAAAGTACGATGATTGGTGAGAGAAGGCGTGTCTTCACTGCTTACATGTGTTATAGCCTGTTATCCCTTGGTGCTCATGAAGTGTTTTCTGTTTGAGTATAGTTACACCACAGTCCAATTACGCATCTTGTGATTGTTCCATCTAGTAGAAAAGGGGGATTTAGCATCTAGACCTTGTTGAAAAGCACGACAACCAATAAGAGGCTACTTTTGTTCACTGCAACCATGTGCTATAGTCTATTGCCCCTTGGCATTCCAGAAGTCTTATCTGCTCTAGTGCAGCTTTGTCATAGTTCAGTTATGCATCTTGCAATTGTTTTATCTTGCAGAAAAATGATGACTTGGAATCTATTCCTCGCTCAAAAGCACGACGATCGGTGTCAGAAAGTGTTTGTTCACTGCTATCGTGTGGTATAGCCTGTTACCCCTCGGTGCTACCTACGTACTGCCTATGTCATGCCAAAGACTGATGGAGAAATAGTCTATATATACCAGTCCACGCATCAACCTCTCAAAGCACCAAAATGCATCTGCTTCATCATTGAGTAGCACTATCATCGCTGAACATAAATCAGTCATTCCTGTTTGATATGTGAAGAGCACATATGTAAGAATATTTTTGAACGATAAATAAGCCTTTTGTGCAAGTAAGTGGCATCCACCTTGACAATACCCAACTTCTTTGCCGATCCACACATACACAGCTAGAATATCCCATAACCTCGAAAGATTTTCTTTCTTCTCATAAAATACCATGGACGTAAGCTTCTTTACCGATTTGATGTAACGTAAGCTTTCGGTCAATAATTTTGTTTATCCGTCACACGGTTTACAGACTCATCCACCTCATTTCCATACCTGCTGCTGGTTAAACTACCTTGCAATGTGTTCTGGTCTGAAGTTAATAGGCATGCCATCCTCAGTTATAATTGGGGCTGTGATAATTTCACCACTACCAACATGAGAATCCATCTCTTTGCATTCTTCCTTCCATCTAGCATACTGTATTCTGCATAGGTCACATGTTAAAATTTCGAGGCTAAATGGATAAAAAGTTCCACGGGTAGTCATTAATTCTTGGCAATCAAAATCAATATAATATGAAGAGCCTAGGAAAAAGGAACTGCAATTCTTATACATACTGGTAATAACCAACTTCCAGGTTATAGTGGACGTGATAAACAGGGAGTCACTAGCAAGAAGCAATGAATAAAGGTGACAGACTTGATCTATGACATGAAAAATTGCTACCCTTTTTTGCGATTGCAAACACACTAAAAAGAGGCTTTCTTTGGCAAAGTCCAAGACAGATGGAGCGTATATGTCAAACAAACTTATTGAATTTGCCTATCATAATATTGCACATAATGGGTGAACACATAACACCTTTTAATAAAATTATAGAAAGTTAAGTACCTTCTTCTCTGCCTAATCCGCTCCCGTTCATCAAAGGTGCTCCCAGGATCAAAACAGCCAAGTAAAAACTCCCAAACCTCTCCCCCAAAGTGTAGGATGTACACCCTAACAGAGACAGAAAAATCATTATATTCGTGAAGGTTTCTAAACATCAGGAGGAATGCTTTTCAAACGAAGGATCTTTTACCCCTCTTTGTATCCCATTTAGAACCGAAGCAACATCTAGATATCCTTCAGCGTAAATGCCACATGCCACTTTTCAACACTCAATGTTTTGCCAGCCTGAAATGCAAAAATGGAGAGGATGAAATCACTCGGCGCAAGAAGAAAAGGAATTGATTTTATTGCTCAGCATGAGAAGAGACCAGATCGCTCAGAGAATAACAGAAAGGGTAAGTCCTTAAATCAGTTGGATAAAAAAAATAAAGTTCTTTTGTTTGTATGTTGCAACGCCTGCAAACATCAGGATTTAGACCAGTTAGCTGCCGCTAAAGTGTATAATCGAGCACTAATGTTTAGACTTTGTTATGGCATTGTTATGACAAGTAACCCACAGCCCCACACATCAAATGGAGGTATGTTTATGTAGAGGATATCTAGGACTGATACAGGGGACTCCTAGCCGCAATAGTGAAGGACTTGGAATTATATTAGTTTTGACTTTTTGAGAGAAGAAGCAAAATCCATGTTAGGCCGGCAAAATGCTAGTGTTAATTGGAATTGACAACGAGGGAGATCACATAATAATTAGCTCTTTAGACTTGGCACTTTGCAGGAGTGCCAAGTGCTAGGATATGTAATACACTGCAGTGGTACACCACACCCTAGGTAGATCCAAGTGGAATAGAGAACTATTCACCACGCTCTTCCACCAAACAATGTATCGTTTCATTCCTAGATAATGACTGCCATCAAGCAATGCTTAATTGCCGAACAGACGCATTACAGTCGTTCGTTCTGAAACAACAGCGGCCTTTCACGCACATCATGTGCAATTAATCGCAATGTCATTTGGTAATTAACCATTCATCAGCGCACAACATCTTGCATATTCCCGGAGTCCAGCCAACTAGGGGTGATCGTTTTAGTGATGGCTTTTGGCTTTTAGCTGAAATTTCACTGTAGCTGGCTTTTTTTTACTGTAGCTGAGTTAGTGGATAGTGTAGTGAATAGTGAAAAAAAAGCTAAAGTTAGAAGCTGAAGCTTTTAAAAGTCAAAACGATCACTGCAGAAAGAGAAAGGTTTAACAAGCCCGGAGTCCAGCCAACGACCAAATGAGGCATTCCTGCTGAATGGAGTTTAGAAGGGTGTCCAAATCGAAGGCAGTGCCTCTGAATCATAAATTGTTGCGCTCTTTCCATATCAGAGAAGGCATAGGCTGTCTATTCCTTTCCTAGCATGCTCAGGGACCGATTTGCGAGCATCAAGCCAGTGGTCTGGTCGCTCAACCCGCCGGTGTTGTTGAAGAAACCAGCCGGGAAGTGGCGAATCCATTGGAAAGTTCTGAACCAAACAATCTTGGTGGTGACACAGTAGCAGGAGGTGGTCAATCGTCTCTGGGCCGGTGTTGGTCACAAAGTAGGCAAGCTTCCAGTGCTTGAGTGCTGTGTCTGTGGAGCTGGTCATCTTGGTCAGGTTGAAGTTGAATTCCGGTTAGCATGTTAGCTAGCCAAAGAACGTCCACTGTGCACTGCAAGCCGAAAGGGGGAGTTAGGTCCTTGATCCAGGCGTGGTTAAGCAGAGTGCTTTGGAGAGTAATTTGGCCTTCGAGGAGGGGTGGCAAGCTGAGATCTTGACAAGAAGTGGGTCGAGGTCACGCCTCCTTAGCTTTCTAAGGGAGAGAGGGATCCCCGGATGGGAAATGGGCAGCTGAGTAGAGGGGCAGCCGAAGACGTTTTTGGCTGTCTGAGTTTCAGACGAATTGACAAAGTTGCATGAATTGAGGTTCATGGGGATTTACACGTAGTTTTTGTTCCTAGTGGTGTACAAAAACGTTGAATTACCGCTTATTGGACTTCTCTGTACTTGTACATCATAATTTGTAAAATTCGCAGTGTACAAAACCTATATATTTTAAATTTTTGTATGCAAGGATGGTACACCTGAATAGACTGATAACAAAACACAGTATTCCAAACACCAAACCTGAATGTGCTACAGAACAACAGTGACAAGTATGATGAATATTGACAGAACATACATTCTATGGAATACATTTTCAGGTCAAAATTTGCAAGTTTTGGTTTTTTCGGTCTATCCCAAAAAAAACCAAACCGGCCAAAAAATTTGGTTTAATTTGAAATTATTCAGCCCACCCAAACTAATCCACACACCAAATTACAAATACACTAGGCCGTCCCCCATCTCCCCACGATGCCATTTGCCCATTCCCTATCTTCTCTCTCATTCCCCATCTCCCCTCTCTCATTTCACATCCTCCGAAATCAGCGCCAACCATAGCAAGGGAGGGGGAGGTCACACCGGCAAGGGAGAGAGGAGGCGGCCATGGCGCCAGCAAAGGAGGGGGAAGCGGTGCTAGCAAGCAGCAACGACAAGAGAGGCGGCCATGGCAAGGGAGGGGAAGACGACATCGGCAAGAGAAGCAGTCATGGGCCAGCAAGGAAATGGCCATTCTCTATTTCTTCAAAATTTTGTAATTTTTGAATATATTTAAATTTTTTGAATTTGATTTGTTCTTTCAGATATTTCAACCAAAATTTACCAAGAAAACCCAAAATTTTTGAAATTTTGTTTTCTCGAAAGGGTCTGAAAATTTTTTTTTCAAACCGAAAATTGTTTGCCCCGTTACATTCCTTATCATCATCACGTTAAGTGGGGCAGGACTCGGGCTGGAGTCCTCTACTGAATGCCAAGGCTACTGGCCAATTAACCTAAATCCAGCCAAAGCACAAAACTCAGGTTCCTTTCTCAGATGAGCACAAAACTGAGAGAATATTGACCACAACCATCATGAACAGTTATACAATTTGCCACATGAAAGTGGAATCAAACTCGTTTACTTCCATGCTCTCTGTCCTGACTCTTCACGGTGACAACTGACAAGCCACAAAACAGACATTCGAAGCCAAATTCAACATCCTACGCACAAGGTTAGCTGGCACCTCGGCAAAAAATCCTTAAAATCCAGACACATGAGCACAGAGATGCTGCCAGTAACAAAAGCAAAGCGAGCATCAAGCACATCATGTCACGAAAATAAAAATAAAAAACTTTCAGCAGAGCTTCCACTTGAGTCATAATATTGACTTAAGATATTCGGTTCAGAAGCACTGACCACATCAGTTTTACCCACGAAACATAACCAGCTAAACATGTTCGCAAACCCCATCTGATACTTATGACCATTATGACATACAAAAGAAGAGCGTTGCAAGGTACAATAAAATCTACGCATCAAGAGATCAGGGCCTCAGTGCTTCTCTACTCAAAAGCCCACTGGTTCTCCCTGCGGATCTCCTCTTCCTCCTCAGGGGTGAAGTCGTTCTTGATGTTGAAGGTCTTGCGGATCTCCTCAGGAGTCTTGCCCTTGATCATGTCAGCAACAGTCTGGCAAGTAAGGTCCAGCAATCCCTTGATGTTGAGATAGTTTGCAGCCTAAGAGTGGTAAAGCAAACCAAGAGAGGGTGTCAGAAACAGCAGTACAATGGTTAATGCACCTAGATAGACCACATTCGCCCAAAAGAAAAAAATAACAGCCATAGGCATATTTGTGTCAAACAAGGAAAGCAGCAGGCGTGCATAGATATCTATATGAAAGAACAAATTGCACAATTCACCCTCCTGGATTACATAACACAGGTGAATTGCGTGTGGATTGGAAGTAAAGATGTCACATGGGAGATGCCATCCTACCTTGGTGAAAACAATACAAACTATACCAAACAATTTTAGCATCATGTAGATGCTAGCACATACTGTGAAAAAATACCAGCAACAACTCTTTCCTTCAAAAGAGCACTGCATATTTTACTAGCTACGAATATACAAGCAGTGTCTAGAGCATTCACATTGTAAGTGCCTCTTCCTGAAAAGCTAATACCGGTAAATGAGACAACATAGGAAAGTACTTATTGTGCAAAAGGAATATATGGTTGTTCTTTCTGTTGCTTAAAAATATATTATACATGCATACTTCTGGAAGTAATAAATCAACATGCATTGATGCATTGTACTTCATCTGGCTGCTAATTTCTTATCACTAGATAAGTATATGACAGCCAATGCAGAATAATAATGTGTAGATAAAGAAACAACAAAGTTAGCCACAAAAGTAATCTATGAAATATTCAAAAAGGGTACCATAACCTTAGTTTCCATAAGCAGCCATCTCTAATACACAGTAGTTGTATAATACAGTTACAGTGCAATGTAAACAAAAATAACATGCATTAGCGAAAACAAGGGCACCACAGCAAGAAAAACTAGATGTAAAATAGACAGATGGGTGTGTATAGGCATTATCCGGATATTTTCTTCCAAACAATCATCTAAATTTGTGACCGTTAGATTAGAGATCCAACGGCCCTTTTTTTTGAAGGGGGGAATTCGCGGCCGTAGGATCTTTAATCCAACAGCCACAAATCTAGATGATAGTTTGGAAGAAAACATCCGGGTGATGTTTATCAATACCTTCATATAGATGGAAATAAGTACCACATTCAGTACAGAATAATAACAATAGCGTCTGAAAGGAACACTTCAGAAGATAACAAAATACCAAAAGTTAGCCACAAAACAAGGAACACTTCACAGAAAGGATGCAACACTACACGTCTACACCCATGATTGGTAAGCGATGAATTTATTACCAGACAGCGATAAAACCACCAATCATTCATCAAAGATATTAAATCGCAAAACTTGCTGCCACAGCTAACACAGATCGTTCCTTCCTAATTTGTTCTTTTTTTGAAATGAACCGGCAGGAGAACTGCTCGTTATATTGATAAACCAGAAGGAAAAAAAAAGAGAAAAAGATACAGAACACTGGCCCTAACAGGGAACTGCGCATGAGGGGAAAACCCCAACCAGAACATCTGGCTAGAGGCGAACGCCATCTAGCACCACGCCAAACAGCGATCAGCTCTCACGCGCATAAACCACAAAACGCAGCCATAACTAGCGCGAGACACATCGAGTCTAATCTGCTGGACAGTGCAATCAAAACAGAGGTGACCACAACCTACGCTAGCCATGACAACAAATAAATCTAGATCTGCATACGGATATATTTGATAGCTAATCGCAGATCTAAATTCCTCCCAGACGAAGACAGATGGCGAGGGAGGGGGGGTTACCAGGATGAGGTCGAAGAGGGTGGCCTGGTCGACCTTGACAAAGTCGGCGTCCCAGTTCTTGAGGTCCTCGCCGGAGGCGGCGGCGGTGGAGGAGTTGTTGGCAGCGGCGGCGGAGTTGGCGTCGCCGTCGGTGGAGGGGTTGGCCGCCTTGGATGCGGCGGCGGCGGCGTGGACGTGCTTGTTGCAGTATTCGATGACCTTGGAGAGGATCTTGGAGTTGACGTTGGGGAGCGGGATGCCGTTGTCGGCGCAGTCGTCCTCGATCATGTGGCGGATGGTCTGCGACTCCATCGCCACCGCCTCCTCCACCTCGAACTCCTCGCCGTCGGAGCTCTTGAGCGTGATCATCTTCTTCTCGCCCTCCGCCGCCATGGATCCGCTTGCCTCTCCGATCGATCGATTGCGTCGAAACCCTATCTTGCACGGCGGCGGGTGGAGTAGAAGGGGAAGAGATTGACGGCGACCGCGGCGAGTTGGGTGGATGGGGATAATCATTATATAGATAAACACGGAGATGCGTAAGCCTTCTTTGCCGTCTGATGCACGGCCTCGCCGTATCGTAGACGGTCAGGATCGGATGGACTATCGGAATAGCATCCGGTCAGTGGCGGCGGGCCACCCAATCGGTAAAGCACCGCTCAAAACGGGTTGAAGGCATAACATATGCCAACCGTAAACAACATCTGCCAGCCCAATTAACAGGCAGCAACCAGCATATTTCAGCAGCCAGCACAATTAACAGCCAGCAGCCAGCATATGGCACATATGCAGCAGCCAGCAGTCAGCATATGGCAAGTTCACAATAAAACAACATCTGACATAACGAATTAAAAGTTCACAATGAAACATCTGACATAACGAATTAAAAGTCACAAGATAACAAACATCCTCAACAAATTAAAAGTCTCAACGTAAAGACGAACTATACAAATCCCATGTCCGCCTGACCCAGTTCAGGCGAGCCTCGTTCGTTTCCATGGAGCGAAAGCTATTGCGGTACTCTGGCTTCATGAAAAGCTGCGAGGCATAGAAATACTCGTCACTTTCTGGCGCAGCCCCCGCTTCCTTGACCTTCCTCATGAGTCGCAGCACATCTTCCCTTGTGGAAACCATGTCAGGGGACATGACACTTGAACTGGACATCCGAGTTGTAAGGCTCTTCTCGTAGAGGTTCACAAGCCGGTGCAAGTAGGCGTCACGATCCACACGTTTGTGTGGCCGGCTGCCGCTCGGGTACGCCGGTGCTGCTGCCGGCCTCTTGCCCCGAGACGACCCCGCTGTTGCACCGCTGCCGGTGGCCTGCACTGGGCTTTGCATAGTGCTGCCGTCTCCTTCCTGGGTATCCGGCCACCCCTCGTTGTCCACGTCGATCGGGTCCACATCCAGGTCATGTGAAAACCATAAAAACTATACCAAACAATTTTAGCATCACGTAGTTGCTAGCACATACTGTGAAAAAATACCAGCAACAACTCTTTCCTTCAAAAGAGCACTGCATATTTTACTAGCTACGAATATACAAGCAGTGTCTAGAGCATTCACATTGGAAGCGCCTCTTCCCCAAAAGCTAATACCAGTAAATGAGACAACATAGGAAAGTAATTATTGTGCCAAAGGAATATATGATTGTTCTTTCTGTTGCTTAAAAATATACTATACATGCATACTTGTGGAAGTAATAAATCAACATGCATTGATGCACTGTACTTCATCTGGCTGATAATTAGTTATCACTACATAAGTATATGACAGCCAATGCAGAATAATAATGAGTAGATAAAGAAACAACAAAGTTAGCAACAAAAGTAATCTATGAAATATTCAAAAAGGGTATCATAACCTTAGTTTCCATAAGCAGCCATCTCTAATACACAGTAGTTGTATAATACAGTGCAATGTAAAAAAAAATATACAGTGCAATGTAAAAAAAAATAACATGCATTAGCGAAAACAAGGGCACCACAGCAGGAAAAACTAGATGTAAAATAGACAGATGGGTGTGTATAGGCATCATCTGGATATTTTTTTTCCAAACAATCATCCAAATTTGTGACTGTTGGATTAGAGATCCAACGGCCCTTATTTTGGAGGGAGGAATTCGCGGCCGTAGGATCTTTAATCTAACAGGCACAAATCTAGATGATAGTTTGGAAGAAAACATCCGGGTGATGTTTATCAATACCTTCATATAGATGGAAATAAGTACCACATTCAGTACAGAATAATAATGGCGTCTGAAAGGAACACTTCAGAAGATAACAAAATACCAAAAGTTAGCCACAACCATACAATGATTTACGAACAATCACAGAAAGGATGCAACACTACACGTCTACACCCATGATTGGTACACGATGAATTTATTACCAGACAGCGATAAAACCACCAATCATACATCAAAGATATTAAATCGCAAAACTGCCACAGCTAACATAGATCGTTTCTTCCTAATTTGTTCTTTTTTTGAAATGAACCAGCAGGAGAACTGCCCGTTATATTGATAAACCAGAAGAAAAAAAAACAGAAAAAGATACAGAACACTGGCCCTAACAGGGAACTGCGCATGAGGGGAAAACCCCAACCAGAACACCTGGCTAGAGGCGAACGCCATCTAGCACCACGCCAAACAGCGATCAGCTCTCACGCGCATAAACTACAAAACGCAGCCATGGGAAGGGCAACACCCCCACCACCTAAAACGCTAAAGCTTCTAACTGATTTTCAAGCTAGATGCAGAGGACTACCATTGCACAAAGCTTGCGAGAGAAGAATAGAAGCAAAGGCCAGATGAACCACAGCTCCACCACGGCTGAAGAACCACTTCAGAATGAAGTGGGCGAGGATGCGTCTCTTTCGCTCACAACGACGGTGGACGGCACGCAGAAGCCGATAGCTCCGACTCCACGCCCCCTCCATTATAACCATGACTTCCATAACTAGCACGAGCCATATCGAGTCTAATCTACTGGACAGTGCAATCAAAACAGAGGTGACCACACCCTACGCTAGCCATGACAACAAATAAATCTAGATCTGCATACGGATATATTTGATAGCTAATCGCAGATCTAAATTCCTCCCAGACGAAGACAGATAGCGAGGGGGGGGGGGGGGGGGTACCACGATGAGGTAGAAGAGGGCGTCCTGGTCGACCTTGACAAAGTCGGCATCCCAGTTCTTGAGGTCCTCGCCGGAGGCGGTGGCGGAGTTGGCGTCGCCGTCGGGGGAGGGGTTGGCGGCCTTGGATGCGGCGGCTGCGGCGTGGACGTGCTTGTTGCAGTATTTGATGACCTTGGAGTTGACGTTGGGGAGCGGGATGCCGTTGTCGGCGCAGTCGTCCTCGATCATGTGGCGGATGGTCTGCGACTCCATCGCCACCGCCTCCTCCAACTCGAACTCCTCGCCGTCGGAGCTCTTGAGCGTGATCATCTTCTTCTCGCCCTCCGCCGCCATGGATCCGCTTGCTTCTCCGATCGATCGGTTGTGTCGAAACCCTATTTTGCTCGGCGGCGGGTGGAGTAGAAGGGGAAGAGATTGACGGCGACTGCAGCGAGTTGGGTGGATGGGGATAATCATTATATAGATAAGCAAATATTGATCATATACCATCCATTTAGATGGAAATTAAGGATTTACCTTCCTAACCCACATGTCAGTGACTTATGATGACCCCACGTATCATTGAGATGTGGAGGATAAATCCTTAATTTTCCAACTAAAGGAAGGGTATATGATCCAATTTCCCTATAGACAAACACGGAGGTGCGTAGGCCTTCTTTGCCGTCTGATGCATGGCCTCGCCGTATTGTAGACGGTCAGGATCGGATGGACTATCGAAATAGGATCCGTTGAGACAGTTGAGTGGCGGCGGGCCACCCAATCGGTTTCAACGGATCGAATAACAATTAAACGGTTGTTAAATGTGTAACTCAGAAAGAAATATTTTTTAAAGTACGAATATGAATTCAAATATACTTGAATTTGAATATGAATACTAATATAATGTTATAGCTAATATAAATTCAAAAATATTTACTCTATTTGGTTGGATTTGGATTTCCGAATAACATATGTAATGGCAATATTAATGATATTTTATCTAGTACACAACACACTTAATCATTATAATTATTTATTTCTGAGAGACTATGTGGGTAGATCTAGATCAATTTGTGATGAATAGTTAGCAGGTGGGTCAATTGAATCTAAAGTTTTATAAAGGGTTTGCAATTCTCTAAAAATTGAAGTTGCTGTTAAGTTTAAGCGGTAGTACTGGCCGGGCAATGGCGATAGTACCGGCCTAGTGGCCATGATAGTATCGGGCTTAGGTAGTGGTACTACCGCAGGTGTGGTATGATCAACTCTAGACAGTGGTGCTATTTTTCAGAGAGGTCGATTTTGGGTATGGCCAGGTCTGGGAGTACCGATGCAAAACTGCGGCAAGGGACAGTCGTGCCGACCATTGGTTGGTAGTACGACTGAGGCGGTATGATTGGCATAAGGAGTCTGGTCATACCGGCTGAGGTTAATTGGTTCTAAAATTGGGAAATTGGTTCTAAAATTAGTGTATAATAAATTATTTTAATTATTATCAAGCTTCAACGATCTGAGCTCGAGTTTCGGCCGAGCCAAGCTCAAGCCCAGATTCAAGCTCGAATCTCAACTTAAGCTTGGCTCAAGTTTCTATTGAGCTCGAGCCTAGAAGGCCAGTCTCGCTCGAGCTCGGCTCGTTTACAGCCCTACAAAAAAGGCCTAAGTATTGTACTCGTAGTTGTACAATTCCACCTCACTAGGATTTAGCCCTCGAGCTGTGTTGTGGTACTATTTTGTTTTTAATTCATAAAGGAAATACTTATTTCAAGAAATTATATTAGATTTAGTACCTATGTTTATTTAGGATGACCCACTCTCCAAGCAAAGCTCAAATACTCCTAATACACTAGTGACTGATTTCGAACATGTTCATATTGGCTTATGCTGATGGTTTTTTACTAGGCTGATGAATAGTAGTGTATTATGTAAAAAAAGACAGTACAATAAAAACACTACAACATTCGAACCATCATGTAACTTATGGAGTAATAAAATATAATGTATGTTACAATATATTAAAAATATATTAAAGTAACTAATAAATAATAGTGATTAATAGAAGTAATTTATAGAAGATGAGGCATTCATTTGGGTTCGACTTCTGGAACCAACAACATGAGCATACCTTTCATTTCATCAGCATGCAGTAGCCAACCACGTGTCGCCACGAGGCCCCTTCTATCCTCCACTCGACGCATGCGAGGAGCACGCGACGCGAGCCGCTCGCGGTTTGACGCACGCCAACCCCCGCACTGCGCTGCGCTGACCGCACCCGACGTTATCCGGCCCTTCTACCTCGTCTTCTTCACCACCCGCTCGCCCCATCCTCATATGGCCACCCTCCGCCCCCGCGCCGCCGCCGCGGGTGATCTCCGACCGGTCTCCGTTCGGCGCGGCTCCTTCCGTCGCTCGCACCTCTCCTCCCCCTTCTGGCAACTGCAGGTTCTTGAACTTCCCTTTTTATTTCCGTTTCTTCTCTTTTTGGATGCGGTCTTGGTGAGCCTGGGTTTAATCAGGAGGAACTGATGCTATCCTGGGGGACGCCATGAGAACTATTTTTTTCCATTTATTGTGTTGATAGGATGATAGTTGGTGTTCTGGCTTCTTGGGGGTGGGTATTTGGTGGTGTTAGGGGTTCTTGGTCCGGAAAAGTTTATTAGGGTTTAATTCAGCCATGTTGGTGAGGGATATTTGAATTGAGGTGCTTAAAGCTTATCTTGCAATTGTAATCCTTGTGTTTGTGAAGGATCTTTGGTTCTTGGAGCTTGTTAGACTTGCCGATTAACTAGTTTCTTGGTGATTGGTTCACATATACACCAGTACTGCCTAAATGGATTTTCTCCTGCCGAAGCAGGCCATTTGAAATAGAATGGAAGCTCTTCACCTAAATTGAGAGATATGCAAAGAAATGTTGCTATTGTCTATCGAAGTTTAGTCATGAAGTTGTTCTTCCTCCTGTCAATTAATACGGCATCTGTGTTAAATATTATTTTTGGAAAATCATAAATTAATTGATAACACTAACGTTAACTATAATAACTTTTTTCATTTTTACATGTTAACATCTAATTTAGTACGAATGTGCTCCACTATCAACATTAGCTTTTGTACGGACATACATATTTTCGGTTTTTCCTTATGCACCTTACATGAGCATTCAGATATTCAGTAAATATATGTAAGTAGGTTCAAAGTCACTGGCTTGGATTGAAAGTGCTCAAATGACATGGTCCAACAAACAAGCCATCAGTTGTAATCAGCAGGGCTACTGGTGGCTTGATGCCTATGGTTGTGGCTGCTAGAGTCAACATTGCTCGTTTTGGAAGTTTTTATGAGGATTAGAAAAACAATTATATCTTTTAGTTTTATATCTTGTGGAGTATATTGTGTTTACATTATTGATCTATTTCTTCTTAGAGAAAATTCCTTCCATGCCACTTAAAGTTAACCCGTTTCCATCTGTGCCACTGAAAAAAATGTGCTTCTATTCCATTGAGTTTCTTTCTTGTGCCCTTCGGTGCCACTCCGTTACCTTCGTTAGATCACATTTCCGTTATCCCTCCAAAATATGTCAGCTTTTTGTCTAAAAGCCCATTTTGCCCTGATGGTTTAGGTTTGCGGTCCTACGTGTTAGTTCATTACTCTTGCTACTTCTTCTTCCTCCTGCCCATCTCTCCCCTAGCACCTTCGCTGGCGAGCACAAATCTTGACTGCCAGCCAATTCTCTCGCACGGCCTCTCGTGCCTGCCCTCCCATGCCTTCGGCCTTCGCCGCCCACCACCCGTGCACCCTGGCTGTGTCGTCTCCCAGACCGAGATGAGAGAGGGAGAGATTGGCGGTGGCGTAGAGGTAGGCTTCATCGGATCTGGAGCTCGTGGATCCAGATTTGGTGGTGGTCGGCACTGGAGGTGGGCTAGCGCGCAAGGCGGAGGCGAGGCAGGTGCTGGAGAAGGAGGCAACACAGGAAGCGTGCTGCGTGGAAGCCCGTGAGCCGTGTGTGCATGGTGTGTGGAGGCTATCTCGGTTGTTCCCAAGCCCCTCGGTGGTGGTGGCCATGCAGTTGTAGAGGTCGTGCTTGGTTCAAGTGCCTTCACCGCAGCCAAGCTTGGAGCCGGTGAAGCAGGTGCAGAAGCAAAGGAACTTGAGGAGGGTGGTGTGGGTGCCAACGGTGTCGTCGCGGAGCTCGACACTCTTGTTATTGGCCGCGAAAACCACCACCACCGACGGCGGCGACGAAGGCGAGGCAGGTGACAAAGCCATCGCGTAGCGTCGCAGCGTGTGTGTTGGAATCCAATTCCCATTTGGATTTCCGCTGCTTATTACTTATCTACTATGTTCACATCCTGCAGTCCTCGCTGCCACAGCCACCTCGACGCCGCTGATGCCAACCCTGGTCGTAGTTGCCTCCTAGGAGTTGATTCGGTTTCCTGCTCTCCCCCCTTCTCTCTCTCTCTCTCTCTGTGGAGGCGGATGGTAAGGTCGGCGATGGCGGTAGGCCAGTGAACATGGAGGAAGAAGAGGAACAAGGAAGAGATGGAAAGGGAGGAAGAAGAAGGGCAAAAATGTCTTTTCATGTGCCACTTAATGGCAAGGTGACGGAAGGGCGACAGGAAAGAAACTCAGTGGCATAGAAGGAAGCGTATTTTTTCAGTGGCATAGAGGGAAACAGGTTAACTTTCAATGGCATGAAAGGAATTTTACCTTCTTATTATGGCAATTTTCTTCTTTCTTCCGGCGATGTTCATTGTCCTGGAACTTTCTGTAGCTATTTTATGTTATCCATCAAAGATTTGTATTCTTGCTGGTCGTTTTCAATCAAATATGTTAGTAGCGTTATCATATATTCACCAATATCCATTGTATATTTGTATTGTTGAAATTTGTTTTCAGAAATAATTATTAAAGTTCAACCAGCATCTCTAATTCTTCCTGACTTTAAGTTGCTAAATTGCTTTATCCCTTCTACATTAGTTTCGATCTAGCCATTAAATTCTAGATTTGCAACTTATGATTATTATCTATGCAATAATGTCATGACAAATGCTGCTTTGTCAACTTTAAAATGCAGGGAAATACACTAAATTGGAAATCTAAGTGCACTACCAAAAGGCAACTGACTACAATTGCTGGTGCAAAGCCTGATGAGTCTGAATTTGAAAGTGTTGATGCCCCACTTGAGCCCCAAACATGGGAAGGGAGCTTCTTGTGTGGTTTATTGAAGAACCAGCCACATATTGTTCCAGTTGCTGCAGCAAAGCAACTTCAAGAACTGTCTAATCAAAGAAAGGACACCTTGACCCGCTGGGAACATAGTATTGGTTCTTCTGAGGACTGCCTTCACAGGTTGGTATAACTGTCCTCTGTACATATTGAAAATTATTAGCTTCGGGTGTTTAAGATAATGCTTTCATTTTTTTCTAATATTTTTCTGTGCACAACAGTAATTGTATCAAACACTGAGCGTGATGCCCTTTTGTAAAAGAATCACAAAACACCATTCATTTGAGATGGCATTCTTGTTTGTCGCACTGATAAACAATCAACAACAACAAAGCCTTTCGTCCCAAACAAATTGGGGTAGGCTAGAAATAAAACCTCCTCTAGTTTGTCGCACTGATGGACAATCAAATTAGGTAAATCCTCTACAGTGTGTACGCTACCTTTGTTTTTTGGGAGAAATGTTATATTAGCAAATGCTCAGGGAAAATAAACAAATCAATCAAATACAAGTTGGTAAATGCAAATATGTATCATGTGAGTGCTGTAGATTGCAAGTGAGACTCAAATTTAAAACAAGAAAAGGCTATTAACATAGGTTAAATGATGGCGGAAAACTTGTATCAAGCTAATGTTTTGCCTTGCCTTTTTGGCATGATAATATATGGATCATTATCTATTGTAAAATAGTACATCTAAATGAAAGAATAAGGTGGGTATGGTCTTATCTTCAATCAGAGGTTTTAATCGATGTTATATCTTATGTTCATTCATGAACTTCATTGTTAAAATTTACTGAATCTATTAATGTAGCTGGCACTATTGTCACTGAGGGATTAAATTGGGAGGATGCCCTGACATGGAAATTCCCAAACCCTCAAAATGTACATTTGTTTGTTCTTTTGGCTTTGGATATTGTTTTTGCATATGTATAACTAACTAATTTGTTGGGGTCTCTTAATAGGAGAATTGCTGAAATGAAGGAGAAAGAGTGCCAGACTGCTATTGAGGACATCATGTACATGTTGATTGTTCATAAGTTTTTCAAGATTGAAGTTCCGATGGTTCCGAATCTATCAAAACTTGTCAGCAACAGAAGATTACAAATATGGCCACCACGGGAGGCAGATCTTGAGTCAATTCATGGCCCTGAGGTGCTAGATCTAATAAGGGAACACGTGACTAGCGTTGTCAGATGTGTGCACAGAAATGGTCCCAAGATCAATCGCTCTACACTTCGGATCAGAAGGCTACAATTTGGTCGGATTTATTCTGCTTCAATAATGTATGGATACTTCCTCAAATCTGTCACTGTGAGGCATCGTTTGGAGCTGACTCTTGCTCGGTCCCAAGATTTTTTACCACCAATTCAGTTTCTGAATGCTCAACTTTCAAGTACAGAGAAACAAGAACAGGAAGAGGCCCTCGGAGGTTCCGCAGAAATGTCATCTTCTTCGCTGCCAAGCTCTGTTGTTGATCCGCATGATTTGAAGAGTTACATGATGGGCTTTGACCCAAAGACCTTGGAGTTATGTGCGAAGCTGCGCTCGTGCGAGGCTTCTAACCTCATTGAGAAGCAGAGCTGGGCACTTTTCAGAGAAAACGTGAAAGCTTCCCCAGAGAATGATGAGGCGGTGATACTTGATCCGTCATCCCTAAAAAGATTGCTGCTTGAAGCCATTGCATTTGGTTCCTTCCTTCGGGATGTTGAAGATTATGTCGACGAGATTTATACAGTTGCAGGATAGCTAAAAAAATATATGCAAAAGATTCCTGAAGCCTTGTATATATGAAGCTAGATGAAAAAGCAGCTCCAGAAGATCCATGAAGCCTTGTATATATGATTAGCAATTTAGCTTTTTGTGCATGTAAATCTTCCTCTCAAGATTGCTTTACAAAAGCTTGCCAGGGTGCTGCCCAGGTCGCACTTGGGGTTTGTTTCTTAGTAGTTCTGTAGTGTTGTGACCTGTTCTCAAAGAAAGAAAGAAAGAAAGAGTCATTACTTAAAATTTTACACACGGGGTGGTTCTTGGAGCCTTCGTGCCGACCTGTTCTTTTTAGTTTCTAAAAGCGGTTTTTGGTTTTTGCTACAGTAACTAACTTTTAAATAGGATATTTTTTCATAACGGGGTCTATAAATTAATTATAATACACATTAAAAGCCCAACATCTTGAGATTGAATCACTGAATACATGCCCAGAATTACTCAGCATCCATTCTGGCAATCAGACAACTTACTCTTCTCGAAGTGCCAAAAACTCATGATGACACGAGAGAAGGTAATCCTCTACCGTGGTCGCCATTCAATGATTCAATCCCTTGCAGGCCTGTGTGTTGTCCGGTTATAAACTGGACGGTTGAGATCTGATCCATATTCAGGCTCATGAGTCGTGTTCTTTTTTTAGAGAAATGGTGGACTATGTTCTTGCTAGCAAGAAAAACTTGTTCGAAATGGAGGAAACCGCAGAGATTTTTGTAGGAATTGTTCTGCTTCTCGCAGGAATTCTAAAGAGCCATTCCTTAGAATTGCTAAAAGAACTTTCTTGCTCTAAAACATTTCTGCAAGGAGCATGTAGTTGCCTGCTTGCCATGATCCTGCGCAGAACGCTTCCAAAGTCCAAACCCATGGTAAAAAAAATGTGAACTCTACCATCGAACCTCATCACTCCCCCGTTGATATTTCCTCCCTCCACTGTAACCCTCACCGTTGATCCTACTTTTTTAGACCGTGACTGGTAATTTTTAGATAATCTAGAGGTGTGATAAAGAAGCTGAAGAAGAAAAAAAACAGCTGAAAAGAACCGGCGCTACAACTGGCTGCCTGGCACTGCATTTAAGGCCACCTCCTCCACTCCCTCACTGACAGGGGGGCCTCCATCAAGGAACGAGTGAGAGAGAGCCACTGTTTGAGACTAGAGAGAGACTTCTGGCTGAAATTTTACTGTATCTAGTTAATTTTTTACTGTAGCTGAGCTGGCTAATTAGACATAATTAAATTTAAAAAATATAAAAATAAAAACGGTATGCTAATCTATCACGAATAATGTAAAGGAATACGGCCACTGCCAACCCATGCACTAGGGGATTTGAGAGCATCACCAGGTGCAGGGATGTAGATCCCTAGCTCCTGCCGTGTGTGGCTTCTTGGAATGTAATCTTCTTTGCCTTTGCTGGATCAGTAGGTGAGTAAGGATTAATTGATGAATTACATGCACAAGGATCTCTCTTCTTTTTCGCTTCACCTCAGTCTTTTGCTTCTAGCGAGTCTCTATAACCGTTTTTTTAGCCCAGATTGATTGATGAACTCAAGCGTCGGCTAATCAATTCAATTTAATTTCAAGTGTCGGCTAATCCCCTCGCCGTAGAGTTCTCGAGAAAATAAAAAAAAATACAATGCAAGTGTTGCGCGCTTGGCTACCAAATTTGATATGAAACAGAAATAGTTCCTTACGAGAGATGTCTTCCCCAGCGCGCGCGCAGCCAACCGCGGCCGTAGCAAAGGTCAGCGATGGGAAGACCGGAGCCCATCTTCGTCTTTCCAAAGTCATCGATGGCTAGAACGAGAGCCAGTTGTCTGGAGAAGGGCAGCCAAGTCAGTTGCTGCGACACCAAGTCAGTTGGCTGGAGAAGGGCAGCAGTGGACACGCTTCCGAACACCTCGAGAGCCAGTTCTTAGGAGGCGTTCGGAATAGCGATGATTTTTGATTTTTGCTGAAATTTTACTGTAGCTGGCTGAAATTTTACTGTAGCTGAGTTAGTTTATGGGCATAATTAAAATTAAAAAATATAAAAATAAAAACAGCTCGCTAGTCTAGAGCGGATAATGCAAAGGAATACTAAAAAAAACGAAACGCAAAAAAACGTAAAAATAAAAAAAAATTCACTACGTGACAAAATTACTACAGTAATTTCGTTGCTGCTATAGTATTTTTGACGTCAAACAGTGAAAAAATCTCTATATTGAACGGGCCTAATGACCTGCTGCGCAGTTTCAATCCTTTACCCCTTCCTGCTTTCTAGCGCTTGTGTTTCTTTCTTTTGTCGTTCCCTTTTTCTGAGCGCCCCAAGCGGTGATTTGTAACCTCAAAACATTAGTCTTTCTAGCGTGTGTACTCTCTCGGTCTCTCCCCTCTTAAAACAAAGACATGTAAACCTTTTGTATGTTCCAAAAAAAAAGAGAGAGAGAAATGGTTCCTTCAGTTTTACTTCCGATTTTCCTGTGTTCCAAACAGTAAACCCAGAAAGTAAATGCAATTGCCGTGTCCTCGTGTGCTGGCGTAGCTATTGGTTAGCACCCACGCGTCCAATTAAGAGCCTGTTTGGTAAACCTACCTATACTCATTTTCCAGGTTCCAAGATTCTCTGAGAATCTAGAATTACCCCTAAAAAATGTTTAACTAATAAATTAGCTCCAAAAACATAAGAGTGAGGGTCAGAGGCAAATAAATCATGATTCCCTGGTTGACTATGCAAATGTTTTGGATCCCGGCGACAGGAGACGAGCATGTTGATGCCTGCGCCTTCGTCATTTTTTAGCTGGCAGTATTGTTCAAAACTGTGCGTGTTCCGTTTTTCTTTTAGGCGATATTATTTGTTTTTGTCCATTGGTACTTGTCTTTACTCGCGTACAGAATAGCCTAAAGCACGCAGAGTGGCAGACAGATTTTGAGAGCAACTGAATAGGCAAAAAAGCATACACGAGGGCATTCAGCCTAAAGAATTCAACATGCTATTTTTCCAGACTTGAGATAAAACGACTCACGAGGGGTGTTTGATAGTTTCACGATATTTGATCTTCTTTTAGCGATTCCTTAGACAGAAAAAAGCACAAAACGAAAGGGAATGAAAAAGAGAGACAAGGGCAGAATGCTGATGAGACCAGGGGTGGTACGCAGAAATCATATGGAAGATTATTGGCGAACACTTGACAATTCCTAAAAAAAATAATCTTGGAACGAGGGCGGCAACCAAACCAGACGAGGTGACGTGACGAGCAGACAAAATCCGCAAGGCATCATCGTAGGGGGCAGCGCGGCCACGTTGCACGGCGGCGAGGAAGACGGCTTAGAAGGGGCAAAGCGAGGAATGATTAGCAGAGAAGACCACACGCCATGATACGCTGTACCGTCCTACTCCTTGTACTTCATGCTGTCGAGCGTGAAGCCCGGCATGTCGAAGGAGGTGGCGAACTTCTCGACCTCGACCTTGAGGTTCTCGATGTCCTTGTTGTTCACCAGGCCCTTGGAGAAGTCCTTGAGCAGCTTGCCGTGCTCCTTCTGGATGTTCAGGCAGATGGTCACGGCCCGGTGGAGGAACTCGGCGATCTGCTCGAAGTCCTTCTCGACCAGACCCCTGGAGGTCATCGCAGGAGTACCTGAAAACCATAACCAGGATAGAGTGAGAAACATTGCTTCGATGTTCCAGTGGTTATGTGATAAAAAGGAACCAACAGTTGAAACAATTTCCTTCAAGTGCTCTGCTCACAATGAAATAACACTTGTATATTTTCATCAGTTATGAACAAAGGCTCTATACCGAAGCAAGCAGCGCAGTACTTTAGTTGGAGTTTAATTTTTGCATTTTGAAGGTCTGTGTCCGTACCCAATCGTTTGCATAGCACAACAGTTCCCTTACAATAAGAATAAGCCACAACTATGACATGTTAGTATGATACTGTTTTCCTGTAAAGCCTCTCAGCTATTAACACTTAACAGGCACTTTCATATTAAAGTATTAGAACGAGGACGATCTTGGGCCTGAAGGTCCAAGCGTCTTTAACCGCTGCTGTTGTAACCCATGAAACTATTATGACAACAACTGGGCTAAGTTTAAGTTACATTAAAATTTGCAAACAAACTATTTTTTTCTTATAAAATGTGAAGAATCGGCAATCAAATAGCACGACATTATTATTATTATCTACCTTCAGTGGCTAAGAGATATCTAGCCGTGCTTTGGGAGTATAGTCATCCTTCACCCAAAGGAAAAAGGAATGAAATAAAGCAAAAGAATCTAACGCTCTATTTCAACCTTAGACACCAGTGGTCAAGGCCTTACAGTCCAACGCTATATACTACTTGTAATGGGAATTTACAAAGTGCCACCTGGCAATTTGGCATAATAGGGCATGTGAATCAGGTATCTGGTATCCCATTACAAATAAATGTTTGAAAATATTGAAAATTTAATACATTCAGTGCTCCTTTTTGTTAAGGGGTTAAAACATGCTGTATCCAAATATAACATCATAAGAGCTTAGTCCGTACCATGGACTTCTTTTACCGCCATAAAAATGACCTCTTTGACAGTAGTCAATAACAAGCCAAAATAACACAAATTATTCACTCTAAATTGTGCATGGCATTAAGTAAACAGTAATAATTTATCGAGGCTTGCAGCATTGACAGAATTAATGGATACATTGAAGTGGATGGAATGATACTGACCAATGCGGACACCACCGGGAGCCAATGCACTGCTGTCACCAAAGACAGCATTCTTGTTCAGCGTAATGTTGCAAAGGTCACAGAGCTTTTCAACCTTGTTACCTACAGACACAAGGCAACATTTGAACAAGTTCTAATAGGACTGCTAGAAAATAACTGCAATTGAACTGTTAATGCAAAAAATCTGAATACCAGTCAAGCCAAGAGGGCGGAGATCCCAGAGAACAAGGTGGTTCTCAGTTCCATCGGTCACCATCTTGTAACCCTTGCTCATGAGATAGTTTCCGAGAGCAACAGCGTTGGCCTTGACTTGCTTTGCATAGGCCTTGAATCCAGGTGTCATAGTTTGTTGCAGGGCAACAGCAAGGGCAGCAATCTGGTGGTTGTGAGGGCCACCTTGGAGAGATGGGAACACTGCAAAGTTGATCTTGTCCTCATAGTCATACACAGAACCCTCAGGCTGGCCCTTCTTGGGAGGCTTAGGGCCTTTCCTGTAGAAGATCATGCCAGCCCTTGGTCCTCGAAGAGACTTGTGTGTGGTAGTGGTAACTACATCACAGTATTCAAAAGGATTTGCAGCTTCCTGAAAAAAAATACAAAGGACATAATAAGCATATTTACAAACCATAGGACTAAGTCAGCATTAGTATATATTCTTTACTCATCAATCTGTTCAGGTATGCCTGAAACACTTAAATAAAGATGATATTACAGGATTAACCAAATCAATAGGATCTTCTATTACATTCATAAGTTTGTTCTTCAGTATACATCATAGAAGTATTGTGCTTTTTTCCATTAGCAGACAACACAAGAAATTGAGGGAAATTGTCAAATATGTAGTTCTGATGACTAACAAGAACCCAACAGCAGGAATATGCACACATCAGTAATTCTAGTAGGCAGCTGTACCACTCGATATGCGTCCAATATGGCTGTACAATTGAGTCAACTAGAGCATTATATTTGTACTGTCCAATACATTGAGTCAGTGCCTGCTGTCCTATGTATGATATCTGAAGACCTGACATTCACGAGGTTAATCCGTACACACCTGATATTTTCAGAACGTCCTCAAATATATGAGATGATGCAAAAATCAACTACATTTCATCAATGAATTACACAACAAGAGTGCCATATTCAAAGAGGGCACTAAAACCCACGCACTCAATGACTCAAAGTCAAAGGCTCAAAGCAAGGTGCCCATGAGCCCATCATGGGTTCCAGCAGATTGTGTGTTAACACTTAATATACAAAGTTATACATGCAAGCGACAAGTACTGCAGCAGATCGTTTGTGGGCTTCCACTGTGCATCAATTATAGGTGCAAGAATGAACTATAAGTTCAAGAAGGTAGCAGGCAACATGAGTTTAAATGCACATGCATGCATGGAACCCAAACTTGTTCTGCTCTATATGCAGACATGTAACGTGTAATTGTGGTTGCCCGGTATGTTAATTAAAAAGTAGCAGTAGTGTGTTGATGTGTTTGAGCAGCCTGCCTTGGCCCTCTCGAATGCCCTTCTCCTTACAGCTTTCGCAGAACAGTTGCAAACTTGCAATTATATAAAATTGTACCAGCAACTTGGTTTTTTACTACATTTTATCAACATCCGATTGTAGTTATTTCCTAAAATCTTATTGTATTCTCTTAATTTTCCATTCATTACCACAATATGTTGCATTTAAGACTGAACTATAGATTTGTCAACTGTTCTATCAAAACAATAACTTAGTTGATTTTTCAATCTTCTACTAGTCTGAAATACTACATACGTTTCACAAAATTATACATTCGATCCAGTGAATACCATAAGGTGCTATCCGTTACTCATTAGGATCTATATGCGCAGTGTTAAGGAAGTTGCATGTTGGACAATAAAAAAAAATCAATGGGGAACACATGATTATTGTACAAATTAATTATCAGATCTATCGCAATCAAAGAAAGATATTGACCGAAACAAACTGGAACAACCAAATTTGGAATTACCATCTATACCAACCCACCGTCTTGCTATAAACAAAACCAAGTTAAAAGACCGCGACAGACAGCAAGAGTCCGTCCAAGTTTTTCCAGTTCCGAACAACCCCAACACCCATCACCCAATTAGACATGCATAGATCTCATATATGCATACAAGTTCCAATATTTCAATCACACACAACCCCAAAACCAATCAACCATATCCGTAAATAAGATCAAAACAACCAAATCTCCCAGATAAATATCCATTTCAATCCAATCCCAACATAGCCCAGCAGAGTTTATTCACCACCCAGATCCCAAGATCCAACCTTCACAACAAACAACGCCTCAAATGCAAATGCAGGGGCACAAAAACAAAAGAGCAATCTTAATGCGAGGATCCAATTTCTGAAAGAAACTAATCGAGATCAGCTTGTGATGATTATACCTGCGCAGCGACGAGGCCGCTGATGTGCGCCATGTCGCAGAGGAGCATGGCCCCGACCTTGTCGGCGACCGCCCTGAGCCTCGCGTAGTCCCAGTCCCTCGGGTACGCGCTGCCACCGCAGATGATGAGCTTGGGGCGGAAATCCATGGCCTTCTCCTCCAGCTTCTCGTAGTCGATGTAGCCGGTGGCGGCGCTCACCTTGTACGGCAGGCTCTCGAAGTAGATCGAGGTGGCGGAGATCTTCTTCCCGCCGGCGGTGTAGTAACCGTGGGTGAGGTGGCCGCCGGAGGGGAGGTCGAGCCCCATGATCCGGTCGTGCGGGTTGAGGAGCGCGGTGTAGGCGGCGAAGTTGGCGGGGGATCCCGAGTAGGGCTGCACGTTGACGCCCCAGGCGGCGGCGTCGAGGCGGAAGGAGGCGAGCGCGCGGTCGCGGCAGAGGTTCTCGATCTCATCGATGACGTCGTTGCCGCCGTAGTAGCGGTTCCCTGGCATGCCCTCGGAGTACTTGTTGGTGAGGGGGGACCCCAGCGCCTCCATGACGGCGAAGGAAGTGAAGTTCTCGGAGGCGATGAGCTCGATGCCACTGCGCTGGCGCCGCTTCTCGCGCTCCAGCAGATCGAAGACCTGCGGGTCGGCGGCGGCGAGCGGGGTCAACCCCCACGACGCGACGGGGTCCATGGCGGCGGCGGGGGAGAAGGATACGGCGAGGCGGTGACGGCGGCGGAGAGGGGGAGGGGGGCGAGCGGGTGGGGAGTGGTGGGGAGGGGATATATAGGGGAGAAGGGCGCGCGTGCACATGGAAGGTAGGTGGTGGTGGGTGCGCGCCCGGCGAGGTGACGGACGGAATGCGCGCGCGGTGGGGGTCGGGGTTGGTGTGGGTGCGGGCCGCAGGGTGTCGGGTTGGGTCTGGTTTAGATGGGCCGGGTGTCGGGCTCGGCGTGGAGATTCGTGCGGAGGTCTGCATCGGACGGTTCCGGATTGCCGGATGGACTAGTAGATCCAGTGGTGCTTTGCTTAGGTGAGTAAACAAAATTCCATACTCGATCTCACGTAGAATTCTGTGGAAAATCGTATTCTATGAAAGTCATATGTACAGCTTGAAAGACTTCCCTATGTTTCGAGATTCATCCTACAATATTGAATCAAAAAGCTAAAAAAAAGTGATTTGTAAGCCCTCTCAGCATCGTAAGAAGCCAGTGGTGGTGTACTGGTGTTAAGTGGTGGCTTTTTTTACTGTTGTTTTTTGTTTTTTTATTTTATTTTTTTGGTTTTTTTTGTATTTTCTTTTTTTCGTATTTTTGCATTGTTTGTGATAGATTAACATATTTTTTCTATTTTTATTTTTTTAAATTTAATTATGCTAAATAAATCAGCTCAGTTACAATAAAAAAATAAACTAACTACAGTAAAAAATATAAATTATAAATCATTGTTATTTTGAATACCATGATAAAATGAATTCTTGAACCGCGCAACAGAGTGAGGTGGAAGCAACCCAATGGCCATTTCATTGCCGAAAGACGTGGCAGTGGTTTTGGTTGGGGACAATGATGAGAGGTACGCAGGGTTTTTCAAAACCAAGCCATCATTTTGATTTTGTCCACAACCTTCTCTTCGCCTTGCTATTGAGCTCTGCCACCGGTCCATTGGCTGACTAAGAGGGTGATCGTTTTAGCGATGGTTTCTGACTTTTGACTGAAATTTTATTGTAGCTAACTTTTTTTACTGTAGCTGATTTGGCTTTTTGGGCATAATTAAATTTTAAAAAATAGAAAAATAGAAAAAATATGTTAGCCCATCACGGACAATGCAAAGTAACACGGGAAAAAAATAAAAATGCAAAAAAGCCCAAAAAATCTTAAAAAATTCAGAAAGAGACGAATTACTGAATAGTAAAAAAAAGCTGAAGCTGAAAAAAAGCTGAAACGAGCGGGGCCTAAGTGATTGTGTACTTGTGTTTCTCATATCTGTCTTGATAATGAAAATATTGCTCGAGTTGATCATCCCCTTCGTATTGACGATCAACTCCAACAGGAAATTCCCTAGAAATAACCGTATTTTGTCAGAGGGTTTTATAGTGCTTGTGAATAGAAAATTAGAAGGGGTGAATACATGCATTAGCCATGTTTTAGATTTCGCTATGGTATCCTGACAACCAGTGCTAAATCTATGACTAAATTTTAGATATAACAGAGTCATTGGTGTGGACCAATGGTATTACCCAAAAACAAAGATATCTATACAAAAACTATATTACAATCATACTAATAAGATCATATGATATTAAATAAAATCAACAGCTATAATCCACATGCGAACATGTAAAGATAAATATAGGACATCAGAAAATATCTTACTAACGGACAATTGGGAACAATTTCAAGTGCAAAAGCGGTTCACAGCTAGCATTGTCCTGCACTCTATCTCGCTAATTTATTCACGCTAGTTGTTAAAGTGCTTGACATACTGATTATTCATTTTGTTTCCTAGGTGTGCCTGTCATTCAGTATGCCAAAGATACCATGTTACCGATCAAAGAGACATGAAAAATACAGATTTGTGTTATTGTATATACCAATATCATCCGGGAAAGTACTTACTAGACGCTAGCGCGCGATGTGGCGCTCCGTCACCCGCCCGCCCGCTCGAATGCGCCGCGCCGCCGCCCTCATACATTCTCTCGCACGAACGCGCCGTCGAGCTGTCATGATCGCCGAGGGCTGAGGCGCCAACACCTCCTCACAGTTGCTCCATCGCCGCCATGGCCCCGCTCCGCTAGAGCTATGGCTCACGGGGGGCAGGGGCGACGGGGATTGCGGCCATTGGGCAAGCCACAAGGGGATCGGGGCAGGCCGGGGGGCTTAGCACCCTCGCTCCATGGGCCTTAGCAGGATGCAGTCCACCGCCTTCAAATTAACCGCCTAGGATGGTCTCCTGGAACGGAGTGGTGGCTGCGTCCAGCTCCTTCTCATGGCCGGCCGGTGCTCCGCGGGAGGGGGGTGGGGTTCCCAGCTGGACGATCCGTCCCTGCTTATGTCATCTCCAATGGTTTAGGCAGTAATTGCCCTTCTACATCATCGTTGTTCAGCGTCAGAGACCACCACTTCAATCGTAGGGACTAGAGACGATAGTTGACTATAAATCTTTACTACTTTAAAAGAAGGAGTTGGTGGTTGATGAGTCCTCTCCCATATCTCTTTTCAGCCATTTGATCTGAACAATAAAATCTTAACCGCCCCTTTCCTCTCCCCCCTCTCTCTCCCCCCCTCTCTCTCTCGCGATCTAACTGCTAAAGTTTTTCCGTTGCAACGCACGGGCACATGACTAGTTAACTATAAATCTTTAAACACTGGTCCACACACTATATGTTGTGTTGGTTATTGTGCATCTCTCGCATGAGAAATGGCTTTGGTTGTCAATTAAGTTCTCTTTGCTTCACCTTCACCCAAAATATCTTCAATTTTGATTCTAGATTGGTAGTCTATAACTCTAGATTTTTAGTGTATGTGGTTGTGTTTGACGACTAACAGAAAGTTTCATATCAGTTGAAGGATTGAAGATATTTTTTAAAGGGCGGTGCTTTTGCCTTTTAGTGTGACTGATGATTACTTAGTTATATATCCTGACTAACTGAAAAATCTCATAAAATAGTTTTTTTATGTGGTTTCATTCCTAAACTACATATTTGGAATATATTAATTTCATAAGAAACATTATAAATCTCTCGAGATTTAAATAGTCTTTAAGTTATATGCCTTTTGTAACTTGTAAGAGAAGTTTAGCATGTATAACTTTAATCATACAATATGATGTTGATTATCTACAAGTATTTGCGTCTGTTATTGGTGCACATTAGATTTTTTATCTCTGACCGGCCTGAATAGAAACGAGGTTTTTGAAATATCAGGAGGACCTAAGAACTCTACTTTTGTCTTGTCTCTAGGCCTTCAAAATATCAAGAACGGCCCTGACCCAAAAAAAATCCAACGTGGCAAAGCCTAGTAGGCAGAGCCTACGAGTCGGATTTCCTAACACCATCTTTCACGTGTCAAGAAAGCTGAGCGGCCTCGATGTTACACTTCTGTTTTTCCTAGGAAAAGAAGAGACTTTCCTACGAGCCCCAGCTAATCGTAGTTCGTGGACTGCTTACGGCTTTAATAAAAAAAATCGGGGGGATTTTTTTTTGGACACCTAACGAATGCACTTGAGGTCCTCAGGGTTGTTGAGGTTGGTGAGCGAAAAGGACCTTCTTATAGAGAAGTTGACAAGTATTAGGTTTGTTCACATAGTTTTTTATTTTAATTTATAAATAGTAATAATTTATAGGAAAGTTTATAGAGAGAGAAACATCCACGTGTGATTGTAGCTGATATAATGAAGTCTTTATAGTGTGTACTATAATTAACTAGTAGATTTCACTTAAAAAGATATTTCATTTGATAAGTTAGGTACTGTAAAAAAAGTTATTTATTATAGAAAATAGTCAATAGAAATTAATATGAACATGATCTCAGTGGCATTGCATTTTATAATTGGCGCGGTTGAAGAGGTTGGTTGTGTGGTCACCATGTCATTCTCCAAAGAATCCTTAGATCCTAGTTGCTTAATTACTATTTCGTTTCATTTATTTTAAACTGTTGGACCCAGTGTGTCTGTGCAGCTTGTGCTGAAATGTTCCATGTGATCAATGGGAATATTTGTTGCGTGTCTTGTTATTTTAGGGTTAGATCCGTTTGGCACCTTTGCAATAAGGCCTGTTTAAATTGACTTATGGATAAAATGACCGGCCACATACTAATAACTTGAATAATTCGTGGTTCTTGCTTCGCGGAAAAATATTGATGGAAGGTCACCACACTTTTTTTCAAGAACAAAAAGTCACTACAGTTTATCCATTAGTCATTCTGTACACGAAAATTTACTTGCACCCGATATGGGCAGCGGTACCCCCTATGTCTACCGTGAAATCACTTTGAGATTCGTGTTTTTTTTTCTCAGCATGGTTAAGAGATGCATTAGCTTAAGCAATTGGGTTATGCGGTTGGAGAGAATCTAGATGCAAGGCTTTCTCTTTTTTTTTTTTTGTCTATATTGGTGGTACTCCTCTGTCCGGCGCCAAACTTTTGAAAAAAAAAGTGTCAAAGTAAAATTCATCCCCCTCAATTATATAAAATCTCTCACCTCATCTCACCCCTAAACCCTACCCTAACTACCCATCGCCACCCTACTCATCACCTCATTGATGTTACCTCCGACACAGACAAGCTCTATTGGTGTTCATCTCCTTCACTCTTCCCTCCCTATGCCACACATCCCCTCCCCAATCCCCACCCCACCGGCGTGCCACCTCCTCTGCCACGTTGTCGTCGTCCCAAGCATCGCCACAACCTACCACCGCTTCCATCTACCAATGTGGTTGTCGGTGCCTCCACACCCTAGCCCAACCTAACTAAGCACCTCACCTGAGAATTGTTTTGCTCACCGGCCGCCGCCCATAGCCCTCCTCCATGCCTATGGCCAATGGCACCACTGCCACCTCGTTGCCCCGCCTCCCAATCACCTTCCACAATCGGTCTACCTCCCTTGCCCCCTCCTTCTAAATCTGGGATTCCAGTGGACCTAATCCTTAAACTGGGTGAACCCAAACTCTAAATTGCTGAAATCAGTCACCAGAGATGAAGGTGAAGCATGAATCTTGGTAAAGATCCAAGGGTGTGAAATTCGTGTACTCTCAACACAAAAATAGCTGAGTACTCCTTAGCAATTTCACTTGAAAAAAAAAATTGAAATTGATCTTTTAGGCTTGCATTGTACTCATATACTCTTGTACGTAGAAAAAAAATCATGTACCCCTGCATGCATTGTACATACAAAAAGTACTGCAAATTAACCGTGCATGCACACTGCGCTGTGTACTCATCACAAAAATTACGTGAAAAATCACTGTAAGAGTACACTACGTTTTTTTTAACACAAAATACCCTGTGCACTCATCACCCAAAAAAAATGAAAATAAGAAAGGAACCACAATGCATTTTGCATTCTCTACAAAAAAAAGAAGCAAATTACAAGAAAATTTTGCAAAAGTTCAATTCGAGCATTCATCGCGCATGCATGCACACTGCGTTTTACTCACAGTACACAACGCAACGTCCAGGATGTCGGACGCTGCCCTGTACACGAGGTGTTGACGAGGTCGGTGCATATGAGTGGCGGCACGGACCGGCCGGGTGGAGCATGAGATGCACGAGGTGCACACCGGCGAAAGAGATCCGGCCGCCGGTCGCCCGTGCCTGCGACGCTGCACTGCGCCCGCCTGCCCGGCTGCGCCGCCCTCGCATGGCCGTCCCGCCGCGCCGCGCCGCTGCGAACCGACTGCCCTCACGCCGTGTGCCCACGCCGCCTTGCCGTCCATGCGCAGCCACTGAGCCACCCTTGCACAGCCGCCCTGCGACGTCTCCGCGAGGACTCACCGCTCCCGCGCAGATAGCAGGAAGGCCAAATTAATTTGCAGAGCTACTTTTGCAAATCAGAGATGAGTTGTCCGGCATTGAAGTGCATGGTAGCGCAGGATGCTGGCGAGGGCGGCGACGAGGCGATTGCACGGTACACAACATCGCGATGAGGCACGCCAGTCGCTGGCAAGAGGAAGCGGTGGGGCAAGCGGAAGCAGCCGCAATGGCACCACGAGGTCCGCGGAGCTGACGGCTATCGAGGGCGAGAATGGATGTCCATGGGTCGGGCCGCGAGGGAGCTGCCCGAGTCGACGGGGACAACGCACAGGTTGCCGGAGATGGGGGAGCTCGAAGGAACTGCGCGAAGTCGGGAGCTGTGGTGCGAGGGTCAGCGGCAACGTGGAAACCGGCTTTTGTGGGAGGCCTGGACAACGTCCATGTAATCTGAAAATTAGATGGTTTTTGCCTAATTAAGAGATCACTCGGTTAGACTGAAATTTAGTGGTTTATAGTTAAAATTACACTATAGCTGACGATAACTTATTTAGCGTAATTAATTTTTAAAAAATCTAGAAATAAAAAAAAGATTAGCCTATTACATATAATGCAAACAAATATGGGAGAAAAGAACCGGAAAAAACTCACAAAATAGCGAAAAGTCAAAAAAAGATAAAAATTATGAATAATGAAAAATAAGCCAAAAGTTTAAACCAAAATGAGCGGGGACTAAGTCTAGAGATGGGTTGTTTAGTTAGAAGCCTGTTGTAACGATCCTATTTTAAGAATATGACTGTTGTGTTTTATGTAATAGCGCAAAAGTTTAGTTGCGTACAACAAAAGTATCATGCCTACTCATGAGCATTCAAAAAGGATTAGCTCAACGAAAATATGACCTAATTGCCAAATTACAACAACTTTACGGGCGTTTAAACCCAAAACTTAACTTACATTCAAAAAATCGATAAAATCTTCAAGTAGCGCCTGAGTGCGATTATAACCTTAATACGTTAGCTAACATATCCTTTCTTCTTTTGATGTCTGTACATTAGGTTAATATGGTTTACAAGAATATGACTAAACTTTTTAATGTTAGATCTAACTATTCATCATGTCATTCCAAAATATTCTTTTTTGTAAATAGTTATGCTCAAATAACATAAATAATAATAATAATAATAATTAAATAATATGGAATCAACATGATCAATAATATGTGACTTGCCTTGTTTTCTAGTCTTTAATTACATCTCCATAGGCTTCTGATTTGGCATCATCTACTTTAGTTGGTCCAATGACTTCCCTATCGACCAACTAATTAAATCCAGATACTAGCGCAAGAGAATGGATAAAAATAAGGTTTTTTTCTAATGGCTTACCCTGTCAAGCCCAAGCCCACCAGGCCCATGCTCAGGCCGAAATTAATGCTACCTGCCCCCATTCTAAACCAATAGACATCATCCCAAGAAAAAAAGAGAGGAAAAATGGAAGAGAAAAGAGGTGGTTGGTGAGGAAGAGATCGAAGAGACCTGCATTATGTTACGTGAGGCCGACATGAGTGCACTGACCACGAAGGCATGCTCCAAACGAAAGAAAAGAAAAGGCCGGGTGGACACACCACCAACCCTCGTGGTACCCGCGCTAGCCTCCTGCGCGGCCGGCCACACCCCACCGCGCCAGCTACCCGCCGAGCCAACTCTTGTCGCTGGGCGTGATCAATCGGAGGCGGGCCCCGCCGCTGTGCCGTGACGTGACTGCCACGGGCATTAAACGCTGCACGGTGCGTGACAATACAGCCCCGCTCCTTCTACGCGATTGGCGACCAACGCCGTATACTCAGCACCCTGACACGTAGGACCATTTATCTACTGCTACGGCTCTGGCCCACTTTCCAGTGATTACTACCCCGGTCGGTACAGATTGCGAGCGGCGCCTCTGCCACTTGCGCAACGACCCACCAAAGATTTTCTGCGTTACGTACCGAGCATACAACGAGTGTTCGACCGATCAGTGGGACCAGATACATCTTATCCCACCTGTCATTGAAAATAACATATGTGGCTACGGTACAGAACACTTCCGGCTGAGCGGTAAAAAAGCTGCGAAGTAGAGCTGGTGTACATGCACGCAGCGTGACGGGGAGGCGAGTGGGGGCCGGTCACGCGCGGCGACACACAGCTTTCTTGGTTTAGGCACGCCTAAATCTAGTTTCTGATTTTTATTTTTTTTACTATCTATTAATTTCGTTTTTTTGTTTTTTAAAATTTTTAGATTTTATTTACTTTTTTCATATTCTTCTATATTATTTATAATAGACTAATATATATTTTTATTTTTTATTTTTTAAATAAATTTAATTATATTAAATAAATCAATTCAGTTACAATAAAAATAAGCTACCTATAGTAAAAAAAACTATAAATCGACGCTATTCTAAACAACCTTAGACTGGAGACCAGGGTTCAAATCGTAAGACCATTGTGCATTTTTTTTTCTCTTGCTGAAAGTTTAATAGCAGCACAACAGATTGGTGCTTACCGCGCCCTTGTTTTCCTCTCATAAATAATCTGTCTAATTAGGAGAAACGGAGGCCGGATAACATAGTTTTCAAGTTCGTAGGTTTAGAGGTAGCACTTTATCTTATTGGACTTCAAAAAAAAAAAAAAAAAGCTAGCTAGCGCTTGCATAGTGAATACGCGAGTATGACGGTATCTTCAATCAGCTAATCCTACTATTTACATAACTAATGGAGCATCCGCTTCACGTTAGAAAGATCGATTCTGCGGCTGGTGGTAGGTGTTAGGCAAGGATACGTTCACATGAGCTACACAGATTTAGTGGAATTTGTGTGGTTTTGGTGTAGTAGTAGTTCTACGTCGCCATCAAGGCGTTCTACCAGCGTGGAAAAAAGAAGAGATAGGTTGGAGAAGAAAATTAGGTACCATGGCACCTTGCAAGACAGTGATGGCAAGGCCCCGTGTTTTTAGAACTAATTTCATCGACGATCTGCGGGTTAATAACAATACTTGACCGTTTAATTAGTGTCGTGGACTAATTAGTCCCAATTCAAACCACTGCACCGAAATCTTAATTGAATAGAAGACAAAAAGTAAAATGAATATAAATTGCATTGTACATTGAACTTGGTAGTGTTACATTCTAGTTGTCACCAACACATCGAGTATAGAAATTAAATTACATCAGTGGCATTATATACATTTGCATTTATTCAGAAGCTACGAAAATTAAATGACATGCATCCTATTTCATACAATATTTACAACTTGCCGGATTTCCAAAATGAATTTTGGTTTCAATTGAGAGAAGAGTGGATATAAAGATAACAAAAAAGACCAAATAAAAGAAGAAATTAAAAGAAAGATTACCGTCAAAACCCTAGACTTAATGATAGAAATAGGCATTTTGCTTATCGAGATATCGGACCATCTAGGGTCAGTCGGCATCTCTCACAGGTAGGTTTCACGTTAAATTAAACCCGATTCCTTTCCAGAAGTCCTTTTTCCAACCAAACCCAAACAAATATCTAGATTCAACCCTCCCCCTGGCATAGTAGCCACTGTGAAAACAGGTGAGCACAGGCAAAAGATAAGACCAAGCTGAGCCGGCATAAAGGAGAGAGAGAGAGAGAGAGCACATTCACTCAAAGCATGCTCCAAAAGAGAAACAACACTCCAGCCCCCCTCATTTCCCCTTCCAGATCCACTCCACAAACAACCACATTCATTCAGCGACCACAAAAACACAAGTCAAGGCGAGCTAGCAAGGTCCAGGAGCAAGAAGCAGGACGCCATGCTCTAGAAGAAGGCCAAGGCTTCCACAAACCCCATCTGCACAGCCGACAGGAAAGCGACCATCGCAGCCCACACTCAATCCATTCCCAAATCGAACCGACAATCAACCGACAGAGGTAGCCCACAATCTCATTTTCAGCATTCGCATTGTTTTCTCAGGACCACATAGCGAGAACATATACCCAATAAGCATCCTTCACAGAGCACCACAAAGCATCACCAACCATCATAAGCCATGACTAAGAGCATCACCAACCATGACAGAGAGTAGTAAGAAGGTACAAAGGGGGGAGTATACCGAGGGGCGAAGTTGACATGCACATCGGACAACTAGCACATACTCCCCCATACACGGGACGGTTTTGAGCCCCATCATAGCAGTTGCAATAGCACCACCCTCACATACTCAGATAAAAAAAAGCAAATCATGAGCTAACTAAAGCAATCAAGTAATAGAAATAAGTAGAAGAGGAGAAGTAAGACTAGAGAAAGAGGCGCTCAACCATGGAGGGGGTGTTTGCCCATGGAGGCCGGCGTCACGGCTTGGGTAGAGATGAGACAACCGGGTAAGTAGCATTATTTCACACTCCATTATTTCATCTGAGGACTAGCAAAAGTAGTAACTCTATTAAGATTATTATACACTCCACAATCAGGTAAGTAGATTTATCTAGGGAGGAATCAGGTAAGGTCTCAATTGAACTTTAGGCCATAAAGGATGTGCTCGGCGTATATATTAGCGATGTGGAGTGTCGGTCTAGATCTCCATTGGACACTAGAACATGGAGATAAGTCCAACTAACGGGTGTCTTATAATTAAGAGAGTGCCGGGTGAGAATGAGAAACCACCTCGGACTAACAATTATATGTAGTTAGGTGGAGATATAATATATCAAAATAGAAATAGAAGTTATGTACTCTGATTTGGGCATCTCATCTAAGGAAATACGTAGATCCATTCGCCACAAGAATCAGAGTGACTATATGTAAAGTTGTATATACTTACGCAATGCTATATAAATCATGAATTCATACCTGTCTCTTAGATTCGAGGCTACAAAAACCAATGAAGATATTTAGTTATTTATACGAGTGTTTAGTAGTTTTCTAAATTATTAATCCAAAATTCTTCACAACCCAAAAACATTTATTTTCTACATGGCCTAAGAATGAGAATGAGATTAAGCATGAGAATAAGATGTTTAAGAAAATGTAGTTTACGAGCATACAGTGCGCATATTTGTTATGTAAGTTTGCTGAGTATTCCATACCCACTATTACTATTATTTTCTTTTGTTTAGATGATAACTAGCTTGAATCCTCACTTAGGGTGGATGAGACCTACTCGGACAAGCCCTACCCCGAGTGGGGAGGAAGAATTTGTTGAGACTGAGTTGTATGAGGTTGACCCTTTATATAAGACCTGAGACGACTAGAGATTTAGAAGCAGCACGATCTCAGCCCTTAGGGTATTTGTAATATTAGTGTATTGTATTTATATTTAGTACTTCTTGTATAATTAGATTCTGGACTAGACTGTACTTCTGGTATTGTAATAATTTAGCTAGAATGGATTGTATTAGACTTTAGCTCTGTGTGTCTACTTTTATGTAATATGATGTATTGTCTTATTATTATTCTATTATAACACTATGATGTATTTATTATTCGTTAGAACAATATTCTAATTCTACCAATTAAAACAAATAATAATATGTTTATTAGTGTTTTTATCCATGGTAAAAAAAATATGGGTTGCCACAGCGATGCCTACATGTGATGACTAAATTAATTTGGTGCCGTTTGGTCCTTGTCACAAAGTTTGGTGTGTAATTATGGTTGGTCTGAGACTTGCGAATCTAATGGAGTTTGATCTACCACGCTGGTAGGAGTTTGACCGTGATTGTTCGTTTCGAATCCAATATTCCAATGTTTGGAAAACACAGTTCAGACACTTCTAAACAAGTAGCTATTTGCATATGAGATACGGAAAGATCCACAAACTTTGTCTCCAGGCAGATCTATTGAGGTCGTCGTCTTTAAGACAAACTCTCGATGCTTTTCAACCCTTGAACTTTTTTTTATTTCATTTTGACTCCCCAAACTTTGTACGCAAGGCCAAATCAATGTTTGGATTTAAATAATTATCACATGGTTGTAATGTTTACCGACCTGAATGGGTAAAATGAACGAGAGCTTTTTTTTTTCTGAAAGCAAAATGCACGAGAGCTTAAAGTTCAGGGATATCATTAGCGCACGATGAAAGAAAACATCGCATTGTTCATTCCATCTGCAAAAGAGAATTTGTGGCTTTCAAGAGAGAATTTTTTTTACTTTAACCAAGATTTAACCGTGCAGCGCGATCAAATCCTCCCAAGATTGACCCAACTCCAAATTTCTAAGAGCATGGTAAATTGCCTTCCCGTGCTAACAGCTTAAGCATTTGGGTAATATGAATCTCAGTATAAACATGATAGTGAAAGGTAATATGAATCTGAGATCTGGACACATCTAGCACCGTTGCAACCGAAAATTTCATTTTTAGCCCTCAGCGCAAATTAATTCCGTTTCTAGCCCCTGGTCGACCGCACGTTTCACAGAGGATCGACGCGTGTCCGGTCGTGCGGTCCCGGACTGCACGACCGCACTGTAGCTGGGTCATGCGGTCCCGGACCACACGACCCGAGTGTGCAGCGCACCTATACCACCGACTTTCAAGAGATTCAGTAACAAGTGAAAGAAGAGCAATATAAAAGGGGGGCTTTTGCCACCATATAAAACATGTGATACATGGCATATGATGATATGAGAAGGACTTTTTTAAACACACATGCGAACACATGTGCGTGTATTCACAATTTTTGCATAAAAATTGTATTTTCATGTGAAAACTGCACCGTGTCGTAGCTCTGTTTCTGGCACATTAAATCTATCTTTTATTTTACTAAATCATAACATCATCTCTCTTAATTCTGTTTGAACGTGAATTCAAATGTCTGGATTAATTTAGTTTAATTGAGTTAAATGCCGTCAGTTACTGGTGAATAATTGACCCGCATTTAAAGGAGGCTGAAGATTCCAAACTTAGAACAATCTGAATTCATCCATTCCTTTCTCACATCATCTTCTTACTCTGGTGAATTGTGTTTGAGTATTGAGTGGCCGAATCTCACCAATTTTTCTTCTTGGTGTGCATCGAGAAGGAGAAAGAGAGAGAGCGGCTATCTCTGAGCCGTTGCCATAGAGAATACCTGTATGGGGGCGGTACTATGTTTTCTGGGCAACACAACCCGCACGACCGCTCATCCTCTTCATTGATGTTGACTACTTCCATGATCGCACGTTTTTGTGTTGCTTTTTTTTTTCATTAACTCTGCTGTAAGTCATTCTGTAATTGATCGATTCGTATAATTGATCGATTCTGATATAATTTTGTTCTTGCATATATTTGAAATGCAATATCATTTACCTGCAGATTTTAATTATGTATTTTGTATCACTGGTATTTTATAATATATACATCCTATTAATATATAAAATCAAAATATTCCACATATTTGTAACACTGGCTAGGGCTAGGATCGGAGAGACTCGCCCGCGGAGTTTTCCGATCTCGATTATTCAGCAGTGGTAGGGTATGGATTTCCGCTTAGATTTTCATTCCCGAAACATATTTTACTATGTATTTAATACATATGTTTTTTAGACCAAGACACATGGTTTTTGTTTACGTTTAGTTGTGCACCTATTCCATAAAAAGACCTGCTCGGCATATGGTTTTGTTGGTAAGGCATTTATTTCTCTCTTCGATTATATAATATTTTTTTGTAGAAATCGGTAAAAAATTTTATGTTCTAAACAGAAACTTAATTTACAGAGCGGAGCTTAAAATGGGTTCATTTCAACATTCATATTAAGGACCGACTTGGAGAAAAACACTTACAAGCTAGGCACATTTGGCTTAAAAACCAGTGTAAAACAAGTCGATCGTGTCGGCCTCAATTCTAGCCATATCATTTTTCACTCTGCAAGCTCACTAAACTAAACAAAAGACTAGCAGCACTAAGCCCCTAGACATTCGCTATTAATTATAAGTATCCTAGCTCTCGTATAAGATCCACAACCCTTAAAACCGGTATCAGCCGGGCCGGGCTCAGTAATCAAAGGCCTAGATCCGTTACCATTCTCCAACCGCACTTACATACGTAAACTAACACCCATCCCCAAAAACCCTTGCCACAAAGTAGATCTGGCAAAATAGATAGCCCAGTATAATCTAGTACGAGCTCGGCTACACACCGTCTACTTCGATAAGATCAGTTGGTTCAGCTAACTAAACATACTGTGTTGTGTCAGCCTACAGACTCAACCTCGAACTTAGACACAGCTCAAAAAGGATACAGACCACGCCATACTAATCCAAACATATTAAGCTCAATAGGCTACGATGGTTTTATTTAGTCTAAGTGGACATCGATAATTCGTAGCGGCGGCACTGATAAAGATAACTAGCGGCGCAAATAAAGATCATATCTGATCGATAGAGAAGATGAGGACCGAATCCCTTATCAGCAATATAGATGAGGATTTTATGGTGCTCGCATGGACGATGTCCGACGTGGCTAAGAGTTAGATCAACCTAACGGTAAAGATTAGGAGCTTAAGACTAAACCCCGGTGATGCCATGCCGAAGAGGCCAAGAGGACGAGCCTTAGATCCGCATATAAGCAGGAGCCAAACGAACGGGCCCTGGCCCTCCCCGTAACGGCCCTAGACCCCCCGCCTCGCCCATAAAATCTCCTCATCCCCGCCCTCCCCACTCCGCCGCCGTCTCCTCACCTCTCGCCGTCTCATACCTCCTAGATCCGATCCCCTCCTCGCCTCCCATGGCGCTCTCCGTGGAGAAGACCTCGTCCGGCCGGGAGTACAAGGTCAAGGACCTCTCCCAGGCCGACTTCGGCCGCCTCGAGATCGAGCTCGCCGAGGTCGAGATGCCGGGGCTCATGGCCTGCCGCGCCGAGTTCGGGCCCTCCCAGCCCTTCGCCGGCGCCCGGATCTCCGGCTCCCTCCACATGACCATTCAGACCGCCGTCCTCATCGAGACGCTCACCGCGCTCGGCGCCGAGGTGCGCTGGTGCTCCTGCAACATCTTCTCCACGCAGGACCACGCCGCGGCCGCCATCGCCAGGGACTCCGCTGCTGTCTTCGCCTGGAAGGGGGAGACGCTGGAGGAGTACTGGTGGTGCACCGAGCGCTGCCTCGACTGGGGCGCCGCCGGCGGGCCCGACCTCATCGTCGACGACGGCGGCGACGCCACGCTGCTCATCCACGAGGGCGTCAAGGCCGAGGAGGAGTACGAGAAGACCGGGAAGGTCCCCGACCCGTCCTCCACCGACAACGCCGAGTTCAAGATCGTGCTCACCATCATCCGCGACGGGCTCAAGGCCGACCCCAGGAAGTACCGCAAGATGAAGGAGAGGCTCGTCGGCGTGTCCGAGGAGACCACCACCGGCGTCAAGAGGCTCTACCAGATGCAGGAAACCGGCACCCTCCTCTTCCCCGCCATCAACGTCAACGACTCCGTCACCAAGAGCAAGGTCCTTCCTTTGGCCCCATTTCATTTCAGATCTAATGCTCTTGTGTAGATCTAGTCTCTTGTTTGTTTCTAGTACTGTTCTTGCAGTATGACCTGTGTGAGTTCTACTTGTTTGTTTCTAGTACTATTCTAGATCTGCTTATGTTGATGTTATAGATCTGATTTTGTTGATGCTTTAAGATATGGTAGATGATGGACGCAGCAAAGAGTGGTTGTTAAGTGGGTCAGATGTCTTGTTATTATTTAATTCCTGATGCGTAGTGGTTAGTATTTGGCATGTGGAATATGGATCTGTGATTCAAATCCCCTTTGGACCAGGAGCTGTCCTGTACTGCTGCTTAAGGGCAAAGCTAGGATTTAGTGTTTTTGGTAGTATAGGATTATGAGGTTTTTGTTAAGTTGACCTTTCCTACACTGGGACGTGAGAATTTTGCACTTGAAGCAGTGTGGTTATCTTGCTTTTTTGGCTTCTTTACGTCGCCAAGTTTAGATGATGCGTGTAGTTTGTTTATTTAGTAGCTCATAAGTTTCAGGAGTATTGGGTTTAGTTTAGGTTACTGTTGTCGGTCTCAGTTGGATCTGGATCTTGTTCTATCAGTTACGTGGTTGTCAAAGTTGTCCTGTTTTGTTGTTAGCTTACTAAAATTAAAGGAGTGTTGCCTACCAAACTTGTTGCTTTTGTCATAAGTGTACTTGTCATTTGTTTTACTTTACTGTTTGGGTCTAAGGATGTTTTACTTCGCACTTGGTTTGAACTTAACCCTATGAGCATGCAGTGAATTCTGAATTTACTTGGGTAGCTTAATTGTTTTGTTGCCTTTCAATTGCCGCTAAATATCTTGTAATACAATGCAATTGGTACTAATAATAGTCTGTCATTTTGCTGAATATTAACTAATAGTCTGTGTTTCTTCTGAACAGTTTGACAACTTGTATGGTTGCCGCCACTCCCTCCCTGATGGTCTGATGAGGGCCACTGATGTTATGATTGCTGGCAAGGTTGCTGTTGTCTGCGGTTATGGTGATGTTGGCAAGGGCTGTGCTTCTGCACTCAAGCAGGCTGGTGCCCGTGTCATCGTGACTGAGATTGACCCCATCTGTGCCCTCCAGGCCCTGATGGAGGGTCTCCAGGTCCTCACCTTGGAGGATGTTGTCTCAGAAGCTGACATCTTCGTGACCACCACTGGCAACAAGGACATCATCATGGTTGACCACATGAGGAAGATGAAGAACAATGCCATTGTCTGCAACATTGGTCACTTCGACAATGAGATTGACATGCACGGCCTTGAGACTTACCCTGGTGTCAAGCGCATCACCATCAAGCCTCAGACCGACCGCTGGGTCTTCCCTGAGACCAACACTGGCATCATTGTTCTTGCTGAGGGTCGTCTGATGAACCTTGGGTGTGCTACTGGCCACCCCAGCTTTGTCATGTCCTGTTCATTCACTAACCAGGTAAACATGGCAATTGAGATATATAGTCTCGCAGAATATGTTAACTGATACAGCAGTGAGTTGCATCGGATCATTAAATTTTGTGTTTGTCACAGGTCATTGCTCAGCTTGAGTTGTGGAAGGAGAAGAACACTGGCAAGTATGAGAAGAAAGTGTATGTGCTTCCCAAGCACCTCGACGAGAAGGTTGCTGCCCTCCACTTGGGCAAGCTCGGTGCCAAGCTGACCAAGCTGACCAAGTCCCAGGCCGACTACATCAGCGTCCCGGTTGAGGGTCCCTACAAACCCGCACACTACCGGTACTAGGCTGCCCAGCACGACTAGTGGCTGGTTTGAGCAGTGGTGTCAACTTGAAGTTTGCCATGGCGACTTTATGAACTATCTCGCTTACTTTTCATTATCCTCATATGCTGTCGCTTAGGAGGATTTGTTATGGTTATGGTTTGAGCCTGGTGAGGGATGGAGAGGAGCCTTTTGCTTTCGCCCAGAAATAATGGCATAATTGGTTTGAGTGAGGAGGTGTGCTTTGCCGGATACAGTTTTGTGTTGTTGATTGTACTTATATTGTTAGCAAGAGATTGCCCAATGTTATGCGCCATTTATGAATTACTTGCCTTCCAAGATCATGTTGGTTAATCTGCTGAATTGTGTTTCAACTTGTCTGTTTGGTTGAGTTGGTATCTGCTGAATTGATTTTGCTTCACTCTCAGCGTCGTCTTCCATTCTATTCATACTATCCGTGAGTTACAACGGAACTATAAAACTAACACTAAAATACCCCTTGATAATTGAACAGCTGTTCTTTATATTGTTATTCTTGATATTTTAAATTAAGATAAGAAATATTAAAGTTATGTTAATAATATAAGATGGCTTCATTAGTATGTGAGAGAACTACAAGATTGTAAAAGAGATAAACTAAAAATTTTACTTTATGACAACTTCTAAAGAAGGATAAATAAGAGATTTCATTAGAATCAGCCCTAGTGGCCATGCATTAAGGGGGTGATCGTCTTAGCGATGGCTTCTGATTTTTGGCTGAAATTTCACTGTAGCTGACTTTTTTTACTGTAACTGATTTAGCTTTTTGGGCATAATTAAATTTAAAAAAATGTAAAAATAGAAAAAATATGTTAGTCCATCACGGACAATACAAAGGAACAAGGAAAAAAAGAAAAATGCAAAAAAGCTCAAAAAATCTAAAAAAATTTAGAAAAAGACAAATTACTGAATAGTGAAAAAAAAGCTGAAACTGAAAAAAAGCTGAAACGAGCGGAGCCTAAGATGGGTAGTTTACCTTGTGATCGGGCATTGTCTATCTATATGTACTCTATGTGAGAGAATAATAATAAAATTAACCTTTTGAGTACTAAAGTAGCAACAGTCACCTAACTTGAGCATGATTTGTAAGAGTGATCAACATAGTCATTTAACTTGACAAGATTTAGTTCTTAACACTAATCGTTATGGTAAACTGGTAACACACGACACCTGTTGTGCATCATAAGTAGCTCCAGCTCAGAGACGTTGTGGACTACAAACTTCTTGAATTTATTGGGAAGGTAATGCCTGGCCTTTGTCAGACCATAACAAAAGTTGAGCACCAAAGTGCATCCCTTGAACTTTCTCTTGACACGGAATCAATACTCTTTGGCCTGCGCCAACTTGGTTGTAAAGAATTGCTCGGTTTAAATACAAGGCAACATAAGCATGACTTCAGGAGAACATCTCTACAAGTAACAAACAGTAAGACTCCCAATATCACCTTGGTTTACTATGTGATACCGAAGGGGCCTTTACATGAATAGATGTTGGTACCTTGGTGCAAAGCTTCTCAGCTTGCTTGTAGTCTTTCAGCTTTAGCTTGCAGATAGCATTGTTCAAGTTGCAGGTGATCTTCAGTTGCTTGGATTGCTTCTTCTCATCTTCACTAAATGAAGTATCATACTCAATATACTTTGCAGCCTGGGATTAAATAGATTTCTCATGGGTCAATTAGGCACAGTAGGAAAATCAACAAAACCTTGCTGGCAACTTAGTGATATTTACAGTTGTGAACAAAAGGAAAATGTCAGACCTTCTCATAATGCTTAGAAGCTCTGGCGTATTTGCCCAATTTGAACAATGCATTCCCCTCTTCTTTCTTTGTACCAGCAGCATCAATCTTCTCCATATTGTTCAATTCCCATGACTCCTTATCCTGTGTATGAAGAAATATTGCTCATTCTTTAGACTGCACTCAGGAAATTGGATCAGAAAAGCACACAAGAATATTGCTTGAGAGGTGCACCTTCACAAACGATACAAGTTCAACTTCACAAATAACAGTGCTGTTAGGTGGAACTACAGCAAGATCCTACTTTGACTCAGTAGAATCGAATGCATATTTAGGAGGAATTGTTACAAGGGCAACCTCGCCCTTCATGTTTAGCACAGCACGATCAAGACCTTCGCATTTTAATCTTTAGAGACCTTGGCCGAGGTCCCGCCTGTATGTATCAGCACACAAGGCAACGTGCTAATGTCCACTGTCTCTGTACGTGCTTAAATTTTACGTTTTGCTCAGCACAGCATGTGGTAAATAAAGGATAGGAACGTATGGCACACCGCATTAACTAAGCTCATGAGTGGTTCTTCCTCCCCTGTAACAACTGAAAGCATGTGTAATTTACCTCTGTTCTTAATTGGTTCTCTTGATTATCAGTGTTTGTTTGAGTTTTCAGGCAGCAGAATTGTGACAGATCAAGCAGGGAAATTGAATGAAAGAAACCCGACCCTGGAACTTAAAATGTCGAAGGCAATCACCAGCAAGGATTCTGGAAGCGATTGGGAATCTAACCTTTGGCAATCAAGCAATATGGCAGTAGGATGCACAACATCCAATGCCAGAACAATGATCTACCACTACGAATTTGGTGTAAAACTTAATTTCGGCAGACGGTTCCTAATCCCCTAATGGGCCTATTTATATTAGTTTTTGGCTTTACCTTATGAAAAGTAACATCAGAGAGATATTTACATTCGATTTTGGTCGATATAAATAAATTTATTATACTATGTATTACAATCAACTAATAGACCTCATCTTGAACAGACACTTCGTTTGAAAACTAGATACTATAAAAAACTATTTACTGTAAAAAAACAGCTTCAGAATTACGAACAGGATATGTCCAGGCCCATGACAGCTACTGATACATCCATAGGTGGGGATATAGGAGACAGTGGGGAGAGTTCTAGATGGTTGGATATTATTCCGACAGTAAAAAATTCAACTGAATTTAGGGAGAAAACTGGCAATAGATAAACGGACAGATGATTTACAGAATCACCAGTTACTTACATAGTACCAGATTCATAGAAATCATGTCGACTGCCAGGGGCGGAGCTGGTGTTTCTGAAGAAGCCTGGGCCACTGCTCTTGCTTAATATCTGTAACCCTAGTAACCAGTGGTGAAGGCATGATGAAAATAGAGGATATGCTCAAAAGATTAAGTTAAAGTGATACAAATATAGTCTTATATGTTCGCGTGTTAGGGGTGTGGGCCTTGGGCCCAAGGCCCAGTCAGGTTATAATTAGATATTAGTTTCTATTTGAGTTAGAGATATAATTAGAGATATGATATAAGTTGCTATAATTGTTAGAGATATAATTAGAATTAGAATCTATTTGTTATGGGGAGCCATCTATATAAGAAGGCTACCGCATGCTATTGGAATCAATGAATGAAAAGATACATTATAGTCTCCCTCATCTAGTCTCTCTCTCTCCCTTCTACGCCGATGCTATCCGGCCATCTTCTTGGTGGTGTTTACCTGGAATCATGGCAACTTGGTATCAGAACAGTCGATCCCTTCCCACGACTTCTGCTACCATGGTTTGTGATAAAATGCTCTACCATCAGGTGGCAACCATGATGGACGATATGAGCAAGTGAGTAAATGAATTAAATGAATCTCTTGAGAAATTCATGAAGAAGATACAAGAGACAGAGAAGGCTCGTCATCATCCAACACCAGATCCCCAACAGCAATAAAATCAAGAGCCACAGCCTTCACCAGATGCCACCGATCACATCACCGAAGCATCTTCTCCGGCATCTCCGTCCAGCAGGCACACCACCGTCGCCCGGCATCGGCCGCCGCCGCCGGCAACCTTCAGTCGTCCGGGCTGTCCCCACCCGTGCCGTCGCCGTCTGCCCGTCGTGGCACTTCATCGACTGGGCCGTTCCCGTCGGCGCCGCCACCTTCCCCCGGGCTACCTCGGCCCGCGCGCCGTCGCCACCGGGCCGTTGCCTGACCCGGTCGCCACTACGTCGGCCGTTCGGAGCCGCCGTCGCCTCATCCGTCACCCGGACCACCTCCGCCCATGTCGCAGCCGCCACCTAGTCCGGCGCTCCGCCACCGCTGCTCAGCATCTGAGCTCACGCCCAGAGACGCCCGACCACTCAATGACTCTATCTAATGGATTACCTCTACTGTGAGATATATCTACATCACAAATGCATGCGAGCACATGACTCCAGGCACACGCAACCACAAGTTTGTCGGAATAGCGATGGCTTTTACTCCCTTGACATCCTCCATTCCTGCTCTTTAGACTATATAGGCCCATTCATATTGGCTTTTGCTTGGATAAATCAGAAGCTAATATGAACATACAACTTCCCCACTCCTTTTTCTCCCTTCTCACTTCGGAGCTAAAGCAAGGGGTTACAGACGCTTCATGCACCCTACACCTCTCGCTTTCATCTCACACACATATCTGTTTCTCACTTTTTTCACCGCTCGTTCCCCTTTCTAAAAGCACTTCTTTCAGCTACTACTATTTATTTTCAACCAAAAACCATCAGCTACAATAGAAAACCATGAGTTGCAGCCAATATAAACAGGCCGATAAAACCGCTGCCATGTGCATGATCTTCTGCCGACAGTCGTGATACTGAGAGATTCTGATGTACATGCCTCCCTGACGCCTCTCAATCCTACAATGCTGCAATTCATGTATTCTCGTGGATTCAAACTAACGAAAAGCTTTGCAACTCCGATGCCTACATTCGTTTGTAAGAAACTGGCTCTAGACACTGCTACCACAAGCATGCATCCATGGCATTTTAATCTTCAGAGACCTTGGCCATGATCCCGTCTGCATGCATCCACACGCATGGCAATGTCCGTCGTCTCTTTTAAGTGCTTAACTTCCAGCTTTTGCTCAGCACAGCATGTGGCAAACAGCTACTTCTCATACACTTTGCAGTGAAAAAGACTATGGGAAGCCACCAACCGCACACATGCTTTTCATTGCTCTTTACATGCTTTTCGGTTTTGTTCATCAGTCATACATAACTCAGCTGCTGCACATGGATACATAACTCAGCTATTTTCTGTTGCCTGTTTTCCCTTGACATCATCCAACCCTCCTCTCTGTATCACCTATGAAACAGGTATCACGTAGTACATGATATCTTTTCTGGAGTTGTGATACTGAGTGGCGCTGTCGTAGATTCATCCCTGATGCCACCAATCCTGCAGTCTATGTGCATCGCAATCCAGATTGACTCTGCTCAAGTCGAGGCTGTGCTCTGCTTGGTTATGTAATCGAAAGTGCTGCCTACGGCCTGTTTGCGTGGGCCGGAAAGGCAGCTAGCGACCCAATATTCCAAGATGCTGCAATTTAGGTGTGCCCACGGTCCACTTAAGACTTTGGCTCAGTTCTTTTTGATACGGGTAGTCTACCTTAGCGTAAATTAAAATTTTCTACCGCGTAAACCTAGAAGTTATACGAGTAAGACATCATAGATTGTTACTACTAGACGTGAAGTACAACAGAAATAGAGTTGAAGCAGTAGATTCAATAAAGAGCACGTCGATGTAGTGAAAGTAGTCGATCGTCCTCTGGTCAACCATCTCCTTATCGTGATCGTTCCGATCAGCGTCGTAGTCGCAGTAGCACCTCTACCGAGGACCACACTTCTAAGAATAGAACATCGTGCGTTAACGTGCTAACATCAGCGCGCACAACAGGGATTACAAGAAGTGGCCGCTAGAGTTTCGATGGTTGTGTTTCTGGATACCTCCCTCAGCCTCCGCACCTTTCCTTATATAACCTCCAATCGGATCCTTATCCGATATGAGTAGAGATCGAATCCCATCCAGGTGGTATGCAACACACACATATATTTGATATGAGTAGAGATCGAATCCCATCCAAATTGTTATTTTAGATATCGACGTGGTATGCAACACACACATATATTTGACTCCTTTTGAAATCTATGATACTCTCCCCCAGTTTTCTATATATAAACAATGTTTTGCAGAGGAAATTTTGTTCTTTTGGAAATAATTAATGCTGTGTTTTTCCGAGACAAAGCATAACTACAATTAACCAGCTTATTATGCACGTATTGGTCAGTGCTTATGCGGAGTAGCTCGATGGGCTTAATCGATATACAGCCATGTAAAGTCCAAGACTTCTCCTGCAACCAGAGGCCACCACCAGTCGACCCTGCACATACACACGCCTACCTAGCTAGCAAGCACATTAATTCAGCATGTGGGTGTCACCCCCTCCACCTCCCAAACATGGCGAGATCCGGGTGCTGCAGACGTCTCAACCTCCCAAACATGGCGAGATCCAACGCCTGCGTGCATCCATTTGTGATCGGCTACCTACCATCTCTGTGACGCTACAGTCTTACCATCTCAGCTGCAGCTGGCTGGCTCTGCATTTGGGCGACCTGAACGTGACACGGGCAGATATATACTGCGTGCGTGTGAACGTCCCCGGCCGATTAATTAAATGGCTGGCACGTACGTTACGTAGCACCAGTGACGGATCCAGGATTGGATCATGCTCCAGATTAAAATCTTTATAGCTAGTTCCAAAATTGAAAATATAAGGGATCCTACGGAGGCACGGACAATCTGAATTAAGAGCTAGCTAGCTACTCCTAACTAGAAGCAGTTAAACCACAAAGCTAGTGCATTAGTTAGCTCTACCCATCCAACAAATTTAATTGAAGCAAGAGATACTGGTGTATGGTCGTATGGACCTGGAAGGCTGAAACCAGACCTTGAGGAGTTGAGGTAGAAGGCGGTGCGGGCAGTAGAGCAAGAGCCGTAGCGGTGCCCTGTGGAGGAGGCGAAGCGGAGCGGCGCCTCCCACGCCCGCACCGCAGGCGCGCCGGAGCGGCGTCGCTGCGTCGGGAGCGAGGCGCGCGCGCGCGCCTTGCGTCGCGCCGTGTCGCCCGCCGCTCGCCTCGCCGCTCGCTGCGTCTGCTGCTGCTGCCGGCCGCTGCACGCGCTTACGCCACGCCGCTTGCTTGCTGGCGCGCTTGCCTCTCCTGCGCTGCGCGCTGCACGCGTGCGCGCCTAGCCATGCCACCGCTCCCCACCACGCCGCCTGCGCGCGCGCTCTCGCGCGCGCCCGCGGCTGGCGGCCGGCGGCGGTGGCCTTTCCAAGCCGCACAAACAGAAGAGAAGGGAGAGAGAGGTAGAAAGAGAGAGAGAGAGAGAGAGATAGATGAAAGAGAGGAGCTCTGGGAAAATGGGTGGCGGCGCATTGGGATCCAGGGTCTCCCCTGGCTTTATATGGTTAGGGTTTTCCCTTTTTTTTAATTGGCCCAAGCCCAAGGATCTGGGTTTTTCCTTTAGTAGTTTTGCTGGGCCTCGGGCTATAGCCTACCCAGCCCGAGGCCCAGTTCCGCCCCTGCGTAGCACCATAAGAGCTTCGGCCGGCCACCGTGCAGGAGCTTGAGCAAAGATAGTTGCCGTGGGGTGGAAGACCGATGTGAGTTCAACGGAGTTACTCGTCGACAAGCCCGAGCAACCGTCTATGGTCGCGGGAAGGTGGCTCTGCCTATGGTAAACGCTACATCCTGCCAACCGAGCAGCGCTCCGCTGTTGACCCGTCCTACTTTTGTGCGTTTGCATATATCAATGCATATTGGCATCACAATCTTACTATTCGCAGCTCACAATCGCGTTGTGGACATTCGTGCCGATGTCTTCCCCATGGCAGTTTTAGGACCTGCATAATGTGACTTATAAATCGTGACTTTTGATTTTTTTTTACTATACCAGCTGTTAGCTTTTTGAGTGATGTAATTTTAAAAAATAAAAAACGTTATATAATGACAGACAATTTAAAGGAACAAGAGAAAAAACAAAAAAAAAACAAAAAAACCCAAAAAAACAAAATTAAAAAGTTAGAAGCTGAAACCGTTTAGAGCCGGACTTTGGGCTGTTTGATGTGGCTTTAAAAAAATGACTTTTGGTTTTTGCTACAGTACCTAATTTTAAAACGGAGTATTTTTTCAAGACTATATCTACAAGTTAATTGTAGTATACGTTAAAACCCAATATCTATACCAGTCAAAATCAAAAACGAGTATCTCTCTCCATTATCTCTATCACAAACAGTAAAAAATTTAAAAATTTTAACTAAAATTTATAAACTACAGTTATAAACCAATAAAAAGGACATACCCTTTATTTTGCATCCATACTCCACTTGTCTAAACAGACATTTTTTTAAAAAAAATATTTGTTAATAATATTCATTCTATGATGCAGGACTCTGCAAGTTCCAGATCCATCCATCATAAGACGGGACAACGACGTACGTGTCGTCTCCTGTTGCCGCTGTTCGAACTGCGCGCTGGCCGTTTGGTCGTCGCGTCGGCAGTTCCATCCTAAAAAGGATTGATTAATTCGTTCACATGTCCAAATCAAAATTCATACCAGAATACATCAATCATACAAGTGTGTGACCATTACCGAGGTATCTCACCTTCCCACGTGCCTACGATACAATTTTCGCATGCCACAAGCAGAAAAAAAAACCACTAGCTTTATCTGCAACATACGAATTAAAAAAAACCACTAGCTTTATCTCATATTTCAAATTTTTTTGTAAAATTATCTACGAGGATCCCACGTTCCAAACAATGATTCACCAAACGAATGGTTACGTAAAATACGAGAAAAACTGAGAAACTAGTTAGTAACAAGAAAACATTCAGCAATTCTTAAAATAAAGCAACTCAGAAATGATTGAATTGCTGTCCATACGGATCAGAGACGATACATGAGGTACTCGTATGATTGTATCTTTGGTCAGGATACCATCGAAATGAAATGCTCCGAAAATCGGCACCCCGGCAGGCATGGACCGACCCAAAGGGACCACAAGTCATTGATCTGCACGTACAAGAAAGCGAAATTTCCCAACACGTTGGCAGGGCGGTGAGCTGCCACGTGTCGAGCGACCAGCCATGGACGGTCGAGCTCGGCAGTGAGCAGTGACCGAAAAGGAGGCTGGACCTGCACTCGGTGACTAGACGAAGCTACCAAGAGAGAGAACAAATAAAGCTCCCATAATGACAGATGGCGTCTCTGTCTCGTCAGGGTCGCACACCGACTCATTTCCTGAGTTAGCTGCGCAGCTTAGGCTACGTGGAGCTGCAGTCGAATCCTGCTTGCCCTTTTTTGTGTCACCTCGTCACATCGGCCAGCGGTCGATGCGTGTGTACGGATGGCGGTGGTCCGGTGACTTTCCTGGTTTGGAGCGTTGAAGGATCCTACCTGACGCGAACAGAGTGTATTTGGCTGTGAAACTTCGGATCTGTTCTTTTCAGTTTTTTAAAATGATTTTTAGTTTTTATTATAATACCTAATTTTTAAACGGAGTATTTTTTTAAGACGGAGTCTACAAGTTAATTATAATACACGTTAAAAGCCCAACATCTGTACCATCCAAAATCGCAAGCGGGTATCTCTCTCCGTAATCTCTGTCGCAAACAGCTAAAATTCAAAAAATTCAGCCAAAAGCCATAAGTCGCAGCCAAAAAGAACATGCCCTCAATTTGTAGGACCGATATGGGTAACTGAAGACATGAATTATATATTTTTAATTTTCTTTGAAGTATTTAGAAATAAATTGTTCCAGAGCTAGAGAGCTAAAGATGATTATATTTGACAGTCTAACTCCAAATCACAACCCGAAACAACAAACCCTCACAAAATCGTTATGTAACGAGTCTGACTGCCATTGGGGGTGCGGTCTGATCGGCCACAGACCGGCGGTTTGATTGGCTATAAGCCGTCGTTTGACAGGCGACTGGTCTGATCGGCCACAGACCGACGGTTTGTGAGCCCGAATTTACACTCACATTTAACTCATACACGCTTTTTAAAACACATGAGCCCGAATCTACTAAGTCTTTAACATTTGATTCATTTAACCTTCTCAGTATCTGTTTGATCTAAACCGCTTTTTCAAGTGCTGCGGTTTTGATCCAATAAAGTTTTTAGTTTTTAGCGAACTACTAAAATACCATCGTTTTGATCCGGTCTTCTCCTTCCTTTGCAAGTAGGCACCACATTTGTCACATGTACATGCATTAATGGATTGCCACACATTGACAAGTCTCTCCAACTTCAATTTCCATCGGACCACGTCTCACTTGATCAACTAAGCCACTCAGTGCAACCCGTCACTTGAACATTTCCTTCAACATTCTTTATCTTCCTTGTGTCATACTTAAGCTCAACCATCTCACCCAATATTCTTGACCGTTCTAGATCTCGACTCCTTCATGAGCATAGTCCCGGTCCTCGCCATTGATCATAGTTCACTCCAAGCTTTATCACACATCTAAAGACAAAAGATTATTTTCGGGCACCGGCCTTTCATAGCTTGACTAGCATTAGTTCAAACATGCTTCACGTTTGAGCCAAACCTCGACCAAATTCCTAAATTTCATAACACACTATCAAAGCTATAGAGACAGCCTGACTGACCGCTGTGTATGGGCAGTTTGACCACTATGCACAGCCGGTATGACCGCCAGGAGCAGAAACACAAACTGAAAATTCAAATCTATCGTAAATTTGAATTTCAACTCCACATTTATTGATAATCTTTAATCACAGATAATCTTGGATCTTCTCATATGGTCCCTCGTAACTCTTTAAATTGGTTGGATAGTACATGGCATGTTTGGAACACATGAATTTTAGGTCTAAGAGGTCAAATTTTGTACTGTTGAACTGATAGTTGTTTGCTCTCTGAGACAGATAATACGTAGCATACTATGGAAGGTGGCCACTAGGGCCCTTTTTGGAATGGGCAACTTTTGCCAAATTCTTGCTAGATTTGGACCTTTTTCATCAAATTTCTACAAAAATCATGTGAAATTTCTACATTTCAAAATAGCCACTAATATCAATTTCCGTAGTCGAGCAGATGACATTGTTCCTTCGCTTGGATCAGACAACTCATATAGCAAGTTCGAGCATTCTCCCTGGGAGATATAGTTCTCACTTAACGTAACCCTGTGATATGTAATAGTCTCTTCATTTCACAATATAAGTATATGCTGTTCTTTACAATTGACATTACACGATAAACAATTTTTCCACCCTCTACTACTGCTTTCAAAGCTTTGCAAGATGTTTACTGCTTAAAATATTTCATTTAGTATCGAGAAGTATGGTTTGGTTGCATCAAGTATATATATTACATACTGAGCCTTCTTCATGCTGTAAATAGGGTACTTGGTCTTATTTGTGTGAAATGGAATGGGTGACGACATTTCACATAAAAGAGGCCTCTTTTGGAACACAAGAATTTCACAGGAAATAATTCAATTCCTGCAGGAATCCGGAAAAAGTTCATGTTTCAAGTGGGGTCTTAGAGGTATGAATGTCTTTCAATCAGTGGATTTTGTACATCTTTACCAACAGTTGTTCATGCAGAGTTATTCTGCAGTTTAGTTGCAGCTCCTCAAAAACTGCACCGCATGTCGACAAAACGGATTAGTCAGCAGAGACAGAAGCAATGCATTCCAGAGCTGAAGAAAATAATCGGAAGCAAAGAAAAAAAGAACACAACGCTGACAAGAGAGAGAAGAGAGAAAACGACACGAGCATCGAGCAGTACAATGCAACATATTTCCGATGGCGACATTTGGCTGGCTAATCTAATGTATCCATGGGGCCAAAATTTATCTGCATGATACAGACACGAATCATCCAATAATATACTGAAACAACAACTGTACTCGTGAAAGAAAAAAGAAACGTAAATGATCGATCAGTATTGGCAGGAAGAAAACAAGTACGTACGTACATAGTATGATTGTGTGCAGTACGTAGGAGTACTATGGCTGACCTAACAGCTTCTGTACACAACGCTGACATGAAACATGGCGAAGAATGGAGCACTTGGAAGCATACACTGACGCTGCCCCAGAAGCGTCGTTGCAGCTGCGATACAGCTGAAAGCTGAAGCTTGCAAGAAAGAGGATGCTTTTAACACTGACGAAGATCAGTTTGAAGCAACAGCGTTAGTTTTTTTTTTTTTGTACATCCATGAATTTTCTGTTCTTGGGCATGGTATGACTAGGAGCACTGCTATGCGTGCGAACGGCTTGCGACGTTCACAGTTAAAAATTTTGCAAAGCATTTGTGCATGATTAGTTAATCCAAAAACAGAGCTCTTGCAGACGAATTTAGATACCAAGATGAGTGGTGATGTTTGTTCCATCCCTGGATCAAGTGCAGTTCGGATGATTCCATCTGGTCTCGTCAGGACCAAGCGCCCACTGCATGAATGCGACAATGATACGCATGATATGATCAAGAAAAGGGTTGGGATCATCTGACTTCGGTTGGAATGGCATCAACATGTACAATTCTCAAAGTCGTCCTAACGAAGGTTCAGAATGCCTTATACAGAGAATGCTCATAAACAATTCGATTTATACCTGTTTTAGCTCAAAGTGTTGATTTCTGACAAGACAGTTAGGGCCTTGACGGTTCGACCAGCACGAACTAAAAAGGCCGAGAACAGAAACCTGATCAGGAAGTAATAAAGTGTTGTTAGCACAACCTTGCATTTCACACAAATTCCTTTCATTTTATTGTAAAAGGAACCCTTATAGGCGTGATGATCATTAAGTAGCGTGTCTCAATCACTAGAGGGTGCAAGCCTGTATGTTGTAGCCCCAATGGAACAGTGTGACAATGACAAGCTACCTGCCATGCAAACTACTGCAGGGGCCACCTTGAGACAGCAAACTAAAAGCATTTCATAATGTTCTTTTTTGTATATACTTGGTTTTGCAAAGTACCAGTAGATGCTTTTCTGGAGGCCAGGAAGGACTAGATGCCAAAAGTTTATCACAGGTTTGTATATGACTAAAGGGAAAGGTAGAAGCAACAGCACTCTGTAATAGATGCTTCTATGCTGGATGGAATCTCCTCCACTCTGTATCCCAATACCTACCTTCCCCTTTGTTTTTGGGAGCTGCTCCATGGCTCTATACCATCGGGGCTCCCCCGACGGTACAACCTCCTCTTCCTCCTCAGCACCCCCTCTCCTCTTTCGGCGCTCTGCCTCCTCTTCCCTGCCGCTCCCCCTCCCCTCCCTCTCTTCTCTGCCCGTCCCCTTCTCCATCATCAGCGGCCGACGACAACCTCGCCGCTCCGCTATCTCCCTCTCCCCCATCGCCCTCCTCCACCCAACCTAATATTCAGTGCGCCTCCCCTCACTGTGCCTCCCTCCACCACTGTCCACCATCCTCCGCCGGGCCATTGCCTCCTTAGCCTCCCTCTACATGGGGGGGGGGGGGCAGTGAACCCATTGACGGTGGCGGTGCCTCGGCTTCAGTCCGAGCTCCATGCCGCGTTGTTGTCGGATCCAAGATCGACATCGCCGTATTATTGCCAGTGACGAAAACGACGATTGGGCACACGTCGTCGGCAGAGAGACTTTGGATGCATGGGATCTGATGGTAGAAAGCTATCCCATTCGATTATGAGAACGTGGAATATTTGGGATAATCACACTATGTTGATTGATTCAAATCATAAATGGTAACATATATATAGTCTGGTATGGCTAATGGGAACGCATAATTAATGTGAACGGAAATGGTTAATAGGAACACATGACTAATATGAACATAATATATGATTAATGTGAACTCAAGGTTGACTAGAGTTAAAGCGACACACGGGAGCCGAGGCCTACCGTTTTATAGGTTTTGTCTTTGATTTTTTGCTTCCCTTCTGTTCTGTGTTTTGTACTAGAGTTGTCCCCTGAACAACAAAAGCACAATTTCTTATGGGGGTTCCTTTTTTTTTTCCAGCGACCGATTTTCGGATTAAAAGGGAAATACACGCATTAAATAAAATTTCTTCTAATAAATAATTAATGTGAAGGTACACAAAGATGTGACACTGATTTTTTTAAGTTCGCACTATAGGTTTTGTAGGCAGAACAGACCTAAGAAAGAATTTTGTTGACACGACAGGAGCCCAAAAATATCATTGCCGATATGAAACTTGGCAAATCATGTGGGTTAGGTCCATCACGCACCAAAAGACCTTTCTGCCGTGCCAGCAGTTTGGTGCTTGGGAGAACAAAGAGTAGGTACATTTGCTCCCTAGATTAGTTGTCTAAGGCTCACTAGATGAGATTAAAAATTCAATCATACAGTGAAGCAAGACACTAAAGGATGTTAAGATTCTCCATAGAGTTGTTGACTCCAGCTCACACAGCTAAAAGACTATGATGCGAAGGAGAGAACAAACACTGTCACCTTCCAACACAGACTTCAAAGCAGCAGCAGCAGCAACACTGGCAGCCAAAAGCAACAAGCATCACACATATGAGCTCAACTTGATGTCTAAAACCATTACATTACACTGCGAATTCCTCACGGCAACACAAGAAAACATGGTCTTTTTTCGCCTTTTTGTCTCGGCCTCTGCTGTGCTAGAAATCTTCAGCTGAGGCACTGAGCAAGTAAGAGGTCTCCCCCTCCTCCCTATGCACGGGCGTATGCACAATCATGGAGAATCCAATGATCGGAGCTCGTGTCGAGTGGCCCTGCACCAGACATGCCCCCCCGGCGATCATTTCTTGCCTCGATTGGTGAGACCGAATTGTCTCCGAATCCGAGCGGCGATGATTGGTTCCATCACGTCTTGCCGCGGAACCCCATCTGAACCACGCTATGGAGGTCGTCCTCCCACAAGCCCCCAATCTGAAAATTGATCATAGTTCTCGCGTTCTACGATCAGGCGGTTGGATGATAGGAGCGCGCACAACCGCCGTTTGAACTGTAGAGCAGAGGGATACGAATTGAAGCGATGTATATTGTACCTGAGAATTACCACTCGGAAATCCGTCGAGGGAAGAGCCTGGGATGCCATGGTTGGCAAACGGGGACGGCGTTTCAGAGCCATTGGCGTTGGTCACCACGCTCTGCATAGCGGTCTCTTGAGACGACGCGTAGCAGAACGCCGAGCTTGAGCCCTCCAGCGAGTAGGCCGGCGGCGGCGGCGGCAGCGATGACGGAGCTGGAGCGGTGGGCTGGTTAGCCTACAGAATTCACCGGCGTAAGTAAACTGTAGAAGAAATCATAATGTCATCGACTGACGACATGGAGCTGGTTTCAGGAGGAATTACATCTTTGGGGATGAAATTGTCCACGTCTAAATCCAGCCGCGGGTTGACGGTTGCGAGCTTCATCGACAAGAACTGTTGGAACAGGAGATTATCTTGCTCAAACTTAGAAGCGTTAATAAAAAAATTTTCAACTTTTTTCAGTTAACTAACTGCAGAGTTTGGCACACCTCGACTTGCCGTTGCAGCGACTGCACGTAATTTATGATCTCGTCTAGCATCACTGCCTTGCCTGTAACCTGCATTTACGGACTTGAAAAAAATTACTACCCTGTGTGCAAACGAAATTCTCTCTATGAAGCTTATTTTTTGTTCTTTCTTTTTGGTTGAATTTGGTTACCTTGCTGCAGCCAGGCACAAGGTCTTGTAGCAGCTTCATGCGCTCGCTGATCTTTTCCCTCCTCACCTGAAGATAAACCACGGACGGCGATCACATCAGCAACCAGAGGCATGGAAAGAAACGCGCAATTGACGCAACTGAGGCGTTGGACTCTGCCGGCGTACCCGCTCGGCGAGGCTGTGGCTGTCGGTGGCCTGGCCGCGGCGCGCGCGCACGTGGATGTAGTCCTTGGGCGGCTCTGCGTCAGCCTCCTTCCCCTTTCCATTGCCGCCGTGTCCCGCCTCGCCAGCCGCCGGCTTGATCGGCTCCTCGTCTCGGGCGGCGTCCGTCGACAGCTTGCATTTCTTGCCTCTCGTTCCCGTCTCTGGCGACTGAAGAAAATTCACTATTGTGTCAGTCTGTTTTGGCATTACAATTAGAGTAGCGAAGAAGAGACGAGCAGTACCTTCGTAATGGCCGTGGTCACCGCGTCCTTGCCTTTGACCTTGGCGGCCGGCGCCTTCCGCTTCCGGCAATGGCCGTCGCTGCTCGACCCGTCACTCGCTCGAAGGTGGACACCACCGGGCGCCGGCGCCGGCGCAGGTTCGGCGAGGAGCGAGTGACTACTCGCCACTCGCGAGAGCTTCCCGCCGCCGGGCCCACCGGCTGCCGGCAAGCACGACAGCCGCGCGGCGCGCTCCCCGAGCACCGTATCCGCCACGAGCAGAGCAGTCACGGGCGGCGCCGGCTTGGACGGGGAGCTAACCGGCGTGCTGTAGCAGGAGGACGCGTACCGCGACGACGGCGGCGACGGCACGCCGAGGCCGCCGCAGACGCCCCCCAGCCTGCTCGCCAGCTCGTCCATCAGCACGGCCTCATGGGCCCCACCGGTGGTCGCCGCGGCGAGCGACGACGGCGACGACACGAGCGAGATCAGCACCGAGTCGTGCTCCCATCCGGCGCCGGCGCCGCCCATAACGACCTGCTGCAGCTGCAAGGCATCGAACGGCGCGGGTGCGGCGCCGTGCGCGAACGGCCACGCCAGGCCGTGGAAGCTCCCAAGAAAGCCGTCGTGCGCCATTGCTGCCGCCACGGAGCAGGGGGCGTCCTTGCGCTCTGTGTGTGTGTGTGTGTGTTGTCAAAGTATGTGTGTGCGTGCCGGCGCGAGGACGGCAAAGGCGGGAAGTGCGCGTCGTGGTGCGGAATAAGTGGGCGCTTCTTGGTCTGTCTAGTCGTCCAGGACTCCAGGGAGAGAAAGGGAGGAGAGGATTCCTTCAGGAGGAGAGACGAGATAGCGGGACGGGGGACTCTGGGGAGGGAAAAAGCCAGAGGCTGGTTTCCTCATGGGCTTGTGATCGACGACCGTTCAATTTTTAATTTCACAAAGCAAAAAATATTTTTCTGAAACAGGAAATTGGACACTGCACCAAATATGATGCTAAGTGATGCATGCATCAAACCGTATCAGACACGGCAACAGTTAGCGCATTCGTCTCTAGTTCGATTTCCTTCTCTGTTCAAGACTATGATCTCTAACCTAATATGTACTCCTGTAGTTGTATGGTTTAGATACGTCAAAGATCCCGTACTTGTAATTCTCCTCATACAATGATTTCCACCTTCGTGCACACACAAGGTCTATCAAGAGCCTCCAAGATCTAAGCTTAATGGGCATTGCTTGCTGAGTTTTGTGTTTCAGGTGGAGCATGTCAGATTCTATGATATGAGTTCTTCGCTATCTATGTAACATCACAGTAATGTTTTTGACTTATGTCATTCGATGATTGAAAATTTGTTTCAGGAGGTTAGTTGCACAGACTTAGACTTTGTTGGAGTTATAAATTATTGAAGACCTAAATTTGTTTGTCTGCTTTGTTGATAGGTGTGTATTTAGACTTGTTTGTGGTTTGCTCAATTTTACTTTGCGAGAAACGTTTGGATAAGAATATTCCAATTTTTCTTATTGATATTAGTCTGATGTACTTTCAAGGCATAAGGTCTGTTGAAGAAGACTTACTCTATGGAAATTTTTCATATTTAGCTACAGAAGGGAATTCATCTCAAGATAAAAATTGTTAAAGTGTGATCCGAATTTGTCATTGTGTCCCTGTCGAATATTGCGCCAAATGTGGCACTGAGCGGTACATGCATCAAGCCGTGTCAGACGTGGCAACGGCTAGCGTATTTTATTCTGATTCAGTTTTCTTTTTCATTCGGGACTCTAATTCTAGCTTATATATATACCCCTGTAGTTGTACAGTTTAAATACGTTAAAGTTTTTCATATTTGCAATTCTCCTCATATAGTGATTTTGGCCTTCGTGCATCCGTATTTTTTGTGCAAAGGTTTTTTTACATTAAACCTCTTTTCTTATTCTTTTGATCGTCTGTTTCTACCGCATATTTTATAACAAGTCTTTTGTAAGGTATATGAGCTGACTGCTGAGGGTCAACTGGAAGCAAGATTTGTCTATTTAAAAAATGGCTTTTGGCGATAAGTTCTAAAGTTTTTTAGTTTTAGTTTCAAAAATATGTGCTTCTGCAGTGGCACTGATCACTGAGCTAGTTTTCTCGGAATGTTATTTAGGCACTACTCCAACTGGCTTTAGCTTCTGGTTTCTAGCTGTAGCTATTGGTTTTTGGCTGAAATTATATTATAGCAGTTGTTAGTTTTTTAAAAATTATTTAACTAAAAAATAATAACCACCGTTACATCTTTACGGACAATACAAAAGAATAAGAGAAAAAAAAATAAAAAACCGAAATAAGAAGCCGACACGTTTTAAGTTACTTCTAGAAGCCGAAAATCAGAAACCGAAACCACTTGGAGCTACTCCTAAAACAGAACTAATTTATGGGATATAATTTGCTAAACCTAGTAACCTTTTGTTAGGACTAAACCTAATAACGTCTTCACTGGTAATGCATTTGGTACTATAGAAGGCATCATTTCCAATATATCCTTGAAATCATCTATTTCTTTGATGGTACTCCCTATTTCTACGCAAGTATTGTTTCAGAGTGCGTATACTCGATTCTTTTTTTACTTCACCACTGAATCACACGAAGGAAATTGCCAATGCATACCATCTTTTATTGTACGACGCTCTTACGATCATTTGAAGCACGAGAGACCGGACTCCGGAGCACTGCCCCTTCCTTCGTGGCCAGCGGCACGGTCTCCTGGCCATGCACACGGAGATCATTGGCAACTTCATCACCACCATCGATCGCCTCCCAGCTGCCTCACGAAGCTCCTAGCCCAGCAAGAAGTTCGATTGCGATGGCACATGTTCTACCACCTTGTAGACAGTGAGGAACCAGATTTTTTTTTGAAGCACGGCGTGCCGCTCCTTGCCACCCGTCCACAAGACGCTATGCGACGGCCGGCTGGCCGCTCCTCGCCTACTAACCTGGCTCACCGAGCTCTCTAAGCCCACCGGCTCACCGTGACGGTTGTCTGCCCGGGCTAACTCGCTCCTATGGTGCCTGCCCGTGGTAGGATGAATTGAAAGTCCACGGCTCATCATCAGTGAGCTCTAGTCGGGCGGTGGTTTTGCTCAGCCCGTTGATGAGGGCGTGCGACCTGGGCGATGGCACAGGGCCCCTAAATTGGTGGGCCCCCAAATCATGCTATAGGCATAGTAGACTTGTACGTATGTACAGCCCAGCCGGCTCAAACCATAGATCTAAACAGTAGAGGGAGGGTCCGAGGGACTCACGTTGGCGAGTGACGACTAGGCGGCATCGGCGCGGAGGGGGAGCCGCGGAGACGGAGGCGCCGAGGCGGTCGCCGGTCGGCGCGGAGCGGCGGAGGGGAAGCCAGAGGCCGAAGGGGGAGCTGCGGCCCGCAGAGGCGGAGTGGGAGGCTGGAGGGGGAGCTGCGGCCCGCGGTCCGCGGAGGCCGGAGAGGGGCATGCGCGTGAGGCCGAGGGTGGAGCCGCGAGACCGGAGATCGAGGCGCCGAGGCGGTCGCCGGCCGGGCGCGAGCGGGGGAAGCCGGATGCCGAGGCGGAGGGGAGGCGCGGCCCGCGGAGGTGGAGGGGGAGGCCGGAGGCCGGCGCCCACCGCCCGGAGGCCGGAGTCGCCATTCGGCAGCCCAGATGCCCACGTCGCCCAGTCGCCTCGCCCAGACAGTGTGTTGAAGAAATGAAGAATGAAGAAGCTGAATGGAGTGGGTCTATGCCTCTGTGGGGAGGGAACTGACTCAACTGACTCAAGAAAGTTTTGGATATAAATCCAAGAGCTTTTTATTCAGCTTGTGGTTGCCATAGTCCGAATTTGACACTATGTGATATGGCAAAGTCTTGTCGTAAAGCAACAGAATTTTTTGGAGTTATCCAACGCATCTATACGACATTTGCCAATTCTACAAAAAAAGTGGCAAATTCTTAAAGAAAACATAACAGGATTGACTCTTAAATCATTGTCATCTACTCGTTGGGAGAGTCGTCTTGATAGTGTTAAGGCTATAAGGTTTCAGATCCCAGAAATAAGAGAGGCTTTACTACAGGTGGCTGAAAGTGATGATGACCCATTGAAAAGTAGTGAAGCTAAATCATTGACAGAAAATGAACTTGGTAGCTTTGAATTTTTAGTGGCAATAATCATCTAGTATGAAATATTATCTGCTATTAATTTGATCAGCAAGCAGCTACAATCAAAAGATATGCTTATTGATGTTGCAATTGAGTTTATACAGGGACTGATTTCCTTTTTCAAAAAGTATAGAGAAACCGGCTTTTCAAAAGCATTGAAAGCTGCAAAAAAAATTGCAATGGAGATGGATATTCATCCAGAGTTCCAACCCAAGCGAAAAATCAAAAGAAAAAGACACTTTGATGAGGCCGCAGATGATGCATCCATTGTTTCACAATCTGAAGAGGAGTCATTTCGGGTTAATTATTTTATAGCCGTTATTAATCAAGCTATAGTTTCACTTACCAAGAGATTTGAACAGTATCAAGGGTATGAAAAAACTTTTGGTTTCTTGTTTACTTCAGATAGGCTGCGATCCTTGGATGATAAGAATTTGATGGCTACTTGTGTTAATCTTAAGGATGCACTTAAGAATGGAGAACACAAAGATATTGATGGACAGGAATTGTTTGCGGAGTTAACTTTCATCCAAGATTTACTTGAGGAATCTATGGGTCCTCTTGATATTCTGAAGTTTTTGAAGAAGCGCCCCTTTTATCCTAACGTTGTTATTGCATATAGAATTTTGTTAACCATTCATGTGACTGTTGCATCTATGGAAAGGAGCTTTTCTAAACTCAAGTTGTTGAAATCATACTTGCGTTCTACTATGACACAAGAAAGACTCAATGGGTTAGCGATAATAGCGCTTGAAAATGATGTCTTGGAGAAGATTAATTATGAAGATATAATTGGAGATTTCATTTCAAGAAATACAAGACGTATGATGCTTTTTAGTAGAACATGAGGTCAGTACTATATTTTTTTGGTCTTAGTATCTGATATATTTCCAAATCTTGTATGTAGTAATACATATTGAAGTTACATTTCATATGATTGTGCGATAGTATGCCTTAGTTATATTAGACCAATATTTTTTAAAAAATTGAGGGTCTCTTTTTGCAATTCGCCCTGGGGCCTCAAATTTCTGGAGACGGCCCTGGTTTCGCCCCTGCTTGTATAAGACAGCAAAACTCACACCCAATCCTGTTCTTCCTAAATTCCTATTCTTCCTAAATTGACACCCAATCCATGAACATCACCACAACAGAATACCCATAGATCATCTACTTCACGGCCGATGAACCTCATAAACAAAACCTCTACAAAAAGTGATGGGTTTCAAGACCATAAGCAAGGCTCCAAGCCATGGTGAGAGAAGACTCCGAGGGGCGTCCACCTGGCTTGGTGAAGAACAGTTTTGATGCCTTTTCTCACGTGAGGCCAGAACGAGTCGAGAGGGGAAGAGAGCCGTCACGTGATTGCGTGTGTCGTATGGACATCGTACGTGAAACCGTCGTACGTATAGCGGCGCTGTTACACAAAACGTGTTTATTTGTATTGGACATACCAAAACAACATGAATCGACTTTCCATCAAACACACTTTCATAGTAATAAATTCCTTTTTGTGATATTTACTTCTACATTGGTATGAATTAGTAGTTAAAGTTGTATGTTAGATCGATGTCAAAGTAGAGTGTTGTTATGGGTATAAGCACAACAGTGGATATAAGGTATCTTTCTCTATAGGAAATATAGCACCAAGAGAGCTAGAGAGATAGTGGTAAGAATAAGTATGTCTGATCCTCTCATACCCCCTTAGGGATTTTTATATATATATATATATATATATATATATATATATATATATATATATATATATATATATATATATATATATATATATATGAATAGAGTGGAATGAAAAATCTCCATTCCAATCCTTAATAATTACAAAAGGTGATGATATATTGGTACATTTATCTATACTATTAAGTTTATTAAATACTGAATCCATTCCAAGATCCAATTGTGGGCTGGACCTAGGGGTGGAAATATGGCTCGTGGCTCGCGGCTGGGCTCGGCTTGATACAGGCTCGTCTCGGCTCGGCTCGCGGTATTAACGAGTCGAGCCGAGCCAGAGGATGAGCTCGTGACTCTTCACGAGCCGAGCCCGAGCTGGCTCGCAAGCCGCTCGTTTGGCTCATTTGGCTCGGTTTCCTCTGACTCGGGCCGGCCCATCTGCGCTCGGCGCCTCGTCTCGCTCAGCTCGGCGCTCGGCCCATCGCAGTATCGCACCGACACAGATAGGGGTGGAAATATGGCTTATGGCCCGCGGCTCGGCTCGGCTTGATACAGGCTCGGCTCGCGGTATTAACGAGCCGAGCCGAGCCAGAGGTTGAGCTCGTGGCTCTTCACGAGCCGAGCCCGAGCTGGCTCGCAAGCTGCTCGTTTGGCTCATTTGGCTCGGTTTCCTCTGACTCGGGCCGGCCCATCTGCGCTCGGCGCCTCGTCTCGCTCAGCTCGGCGCTCGGCCCATCGCAGTACCGCACCGACACAGACGCTCTCGCTGAAGAGGCACCGAGCCACCGACACACACAGACGCTCCGAACCGATCCCGATCCCGTTTCTTGCGATCAGGCGACGCACTCCCGATCCCTTCTCAACCCTAGATCCGGCGCGCGCGCGCGCTTTGCACCGCACCCTCGCCGTCCGCGCGCGTGCCCTCTCCTCCTCGCCTCAGCCTTCAGCCCTTCACCGCCCTTCCCATCTTCCCTAAAACCCTAGATCCAGTGCCGCCACCACGTTGCCGCACCGCACCCTCACCGTCCGCCGGCACCGGCCCCTCCCCTCCTCCTTGCCTCAACCTTCAGCCCTTCACCACCCTTCCCATCTTCCCTAAAACCCTAGATCCAGCCGTCGCCATGGTGCCGCACCTCCCCTCGCCGTGGGCCTCTCGTCGACGTCTGGCTCATGGAGCGGCATGCAGCAGGGCAGCATGGAGTCGAAGAACCACGGACAGAGGAGGTCCTCCGGGTCTGGCTCCGACTCCGCCTCGGCATCGACCCCAGTGGTGAACCGCGTCCCCAACCCCTGTCCACGGCCACCTTGTAATGGCAAAACAGCTCCGACCCCGGCAGCCTCGGTAAAGTAGCTCCTCAACCCATGTTCTTGAAAGTTTAATGTAGATTTGAGATTGTATAGCAGTATATCACATGACTGTGAAAATATTCAGGCACTGTCAAAATCTATCTTTTACAATCAAACTGCATCATTGGCACTGTCAAAATATTCAGGCATCACAAGATTGAAAAGATAGATTTAAATTTTGCTGATATGTGTGTGCATACTGTATGATTATTTAGCATTTGTGTGCTGCCTTATTTAGCATGTGTGTGTGCTGATTATTTAGCATGTGTGTGCATACTGTATGAGCATGTATTCGGACACGCTTGATTTGTCAAATGACAGTGAAGGTTCGCATGTTTCTCTGGATTCTGCAAGCGATGATGCGCATGCGGGAGCGGTCGTGGTGGAAGATGACGATACCAACAGAAGAGTGAAAAGGAAGAAGGGTAGAGGAAAGCGTTCAGAGTGTTGGAAGCTATTCAAGGTGGTCAATGTCCCATCCAAGAAGGAGAAAGGGGTGACTGAGACGAAGGCCAAGTGTCGGTTTTGTTGTGGATTGTTCTCTTACAAGCACGGGGGAGCCACTTCACATCTAAAAAGGCACATTCCCAAGTGTGCACCCTATCTGAACAAAGTGGGAAGGCAAAAGGCTCAAGGTACACTCAACTATGATCTCGAGGGATCAAGTTTACCTTTTGTTAATCCTAGTGAATATGACAATGAGAAAACTCGTAGATTAATTGCAAAGATGATCATTGTCCATGAGTATCCATTTAAGATGGTAGAGCACATTTGGTTTAATGTGTTGATGAGGTATATGAATGCATCATACCAGTTTATTGGTAGAAAGACTATAAGGGCTGAATGCATAAAGGTGTACCAAACAGAAAAAGAAAACCTTAGGAAGAGTCTTAAAGATGTGGATAGCATAAGTTTAATCTGTGATTTGTGGACTTCCAATCAAAACCTTTGTTATATGAGTTTGGTGGCGCATTACATTGATTCTAATTGGGCTATGCAATGTCGTGTGCTAAATTTTGTTGAGTTGGATCCTCCACACACCGGTATTGTGATAGCTCAGGCAATCTTTGAGTGTATAACTGCATGGAAAATAGAAGACAAGATTATGACGATTACTCTTGACAATGCTGCCTCAAATGATGTTGCTGCTAGGAGTTTGATAGCCAAGTTCATTGCTAGGGGATCAGAAAACTTTGTTCCTAAATATTTTCATGTTCGTTGTTGTTCTCATATAGTGAATTTGGTAGTGAATGATGGCATGGCACCATTGGAAACTTTGATTAGCAAACTTAGGGAATCTGTCAAGTATATGAAGAAGTCTCCATCCCGTATGTACAAATTCTTATAAATTTGTAAATCCATTGCTTTGGAAGTTGGAGAGGGCTTAAAGTTGGACATGTCAACAAGGTGGAGTTCAACATATAGAATGTTGTCCGCTTGCATTGCCTACAAGGATGCATTAATCTGCTATGCTGATTCCGATGCTAATTGAAGTGGCAGCCTTCAAATGAAGAATGGGCATTATACAACAAAATTCAACCAATATTGAAAGCATTGGCTGAGGTAACTACTGCATCTTCAGGTTCTTTATACCCAACAACTAATGTTTTCTATCCTTACATAGTGAATGTTAAGATTGTATTGAGGGCTGTAAGCATTTCTACTGATGAACATGTCAAGCGTATGGGTTCAGCAATGATAGACAAGTTTGACAAGTATTGGGCTGAAAAAAATAATGTTATGGTTGTTGCTACTATTCTAGATCCTAGGTTTAAGATGAGGTTTGTTAGTTGGTGTTTCACGCAGATATTTGACTCCTCCAAAGCAATTACTGAGGAGATTGAAATTCGTGCCGAGTTGTTTGATCTGTATGCCACATATGAGATGCAGCATCGGCACAAGAAAGCTGCCAATAGCAGGGCAGAGTCATCTTCAACCATAGAAACTAGTAGCTTATTGGCCTCAGTTTCAAGTGAGTTTCAGACATTTCTGCGATCTACTTCTACGGAACCATCTAAATCAGAATTACTCATCTATCTGGATGAACCAAATCATCCTTTAGCAGACACAAGTTTCAAATTGCTAAATTGGTGGAGGTTGAATGCTCATAGGTTCCCGGTAGTGTCCAATATGGCAAAGAAATTCTTAGCTGTACCTGCTAGCACCGTATCTTCGGAATCAACCTTTAGTGCTGGCGGTAGAGTACTTGATGATTATCGTAGTGCATTGCGCCCAGCTATGGTTGAGGCACTAATATGTGCTTCTAGCTGGATACGAGGTTCGCACAATGACATACACCTCCAATGTTTGTGGTATGTTGTTTCACACTAACTCATTTAACTACCATCTTTGTTACTATTGAGTCTAACTCGATTTTCTATTGCAGGAAGAAGATGATGAGGATGATGTCGAATCTATACCATTTCCTGAGGGTGTGGTGGCTAGCGGCTAGGACTTGTCTTCTTTGGTGCCTTCGTCTGTGATCCAACATATATGAGATGTCCGATTTTGGGTGGTTCGATGATTTTGGCAAATGGCAATGTACTTCACTGGTTGAATGCAACATTTTGGCAATGTATCTTCTTCTTTGGTTCGATTATTTTGGGTGGTTCGGTGTTGTGTATCTTGTAATACATAATTGTATTCTCGCATACGCTCTTACGTATGTAGCTACTGCTGCTGCTATCCCTACTCGGTGTTGTATGTTACCGCCGCTAGGGCCTAAGCGTTGCTGCTTTATCTTGGTGTTGTATGTTATCTTTGCTAGGGCCTAAGCTACGCTGCCATTATTCGTTTGTTGCTCTCTTTGTTACTCTGCTGCTTTGTATGTTATTCTTTATTCTTTTTGCTGATGTTGTTACTCTTTGCTCTGCTTTATTCTTCGCTATCTTTATATCGTTACTCGCTGCTATTTGTTACTCAATCGCTTCTCTTTGCTATCGCCTTATCGCTGCTATTGCTCTCTGCTTACTGCTTCTTCTTCATTCTTCTTTGTTTGTTGCTCTCTTTGTCACTCTTTCTGCTTTGTATGTTATTCTGCTATCGCTGCTGCTTTATTACTCGCTATCGCTGCTGCTTTATTACTACGCCTTCTTCTTTGTTACTCTGAGCTAGCATTATCGTTGTTACTCTTATTATTCGCTGCATATTATCTGATGTCTTTGCTTTACTACTCGCTCTTCTTGCTTTGAATATTGGAATGTTGAATCTTTAATGCTTAATTTCCATCGAATGTCTTCTGGAGCAGCACATGAGCGTGTAAATTGATCACGAACCTAACGAGCTGAGCCCGGGCTTTTTACCGAACCGAGCCTAGTTTTTAGCTCGTTAGTGTAACGAGCCGAGCCGAGCCGAGCCGGCTCGATATCCACCCCTAGCTGAACCATCACCACAATAAATGTTGAACATATTTATGCGCAGTATAAGTACTTTGTTGAACGCCTCCCCCATTTCTGCTAATATTATCAGCAAGCGCAGGCTATTCATTTGTTTTTTTTTTTACCCTTCTATCTATCATTTCATCGAAGAAAGAAATTTAGGCCGGACTGCATTACGTGGGGCCCATACAGTTACCTGTAATTTGTTTACGGCTCACCGGTTGAACCTTTGCTATTAACGCAGAGCAACATTACCAGAGCGCAGCTAAACTGTCCACTCCAAACGGCAGCTCTGAGCTCCGATTACGTTTGGCAAACCCAACCGAAGGCAGCAGAAAAGCAATCTCCACTAGGTGACTCCGATCTGAACAACCACTGCATATCTGAACAACAGGCTTAACCTTTCTACACACGCTTAGCTAATTCGCCTGGTGTGAGGTGCTAGCCATCGATGGCTCTAAGCGTGCTGATTCCATGGCCCAAGGATGGAGCCTCAGGAAACTAACGAAACATTATCCATGGAAGATTTGCTCGATCAAATGTCTTATTATCGCTAGCAATTCATCTTTTCTTTGGCAGAGGAAGATCTGCTTTGTCAAGCATCTGTCTGCAGCAGCTGATCTGAACCATCAGAAGTTCGATGAGACGATCAAAAAGCAGGGGAAGAAGGCAGTAAAGGCACCCAACTACACTCTTACCGGTTTGCCCACGCTTTGATAGACTGTGCTATGTGCTCAGTAAATTTATGGGTCGCCAGCGGCCGAAAATTTGCTGGAAACTGACCAAAATTGGCCAACTAATAGTCTAATACGATCACAAGCAAATTTAGTCCCGTCGATGTCCTAATATCGATCTTACGTATAATTTTTTGAATTCGAGGGAAAACACTAAAGGTCCTAGTATAATCATGCAGAATGACACACGAGGATTTTATTCAAGTTCAAGCATTCTCCTAATAGAATAATAATCCTACGTCCTGTGCTATTATTGCTGTGGAAAGACTTACAAGTGTGGACAGCGCAAGGAATTACACTATTTACATAATAGATTACTCTCTACCGGGACCTCTCTCTCGCTCCGACCTCCCCTCTCTTCTTAAAATTTGTCCCTTGTATTGTTGGCGAATCGGCGGTACTTGCTTCTTGCCAGGAGACGTCTTGACGCTTCAGGAGTTAATCGCTAGACGGCGGTTATTGTTAGAAAGACGGGGGTAGCAGTTCGCCGTAGAACGGTTATTGTCAGAGAAACTTAGGTAAGATCGTGTGCAGTTATAGAGTATAAACACACGCTTTAACCGCCTTGTCAGACTACCCCACTACAAGAGTAGGTTAGTCGTTAATTAGAGAACAATCAGACCATCGCAATAGGATTTACGGCTAAGTAGTCGTAGCAAGTCTTACGACTGGGTGGTCGTAGCAAAAGCTACGAGTAGGTAATCGTAGCAGAATTTAGAATAGTAACGATCGGAAGAAGTAGTTTTTAAATAAAATTAGAAAAATAGTTTTTGAAAGACGCGGTGGAGACTAGCTGACGGCTTTTGAAAACGGTCCAGAGAAATCACTTTTAAAAACCAATATGTTCAAATCGGTTTCGTTTAACCGAATGCCGAAACCGGTTTTAAACACCCCGGTGACCAGCCAACCGATGGCAGGTAAGAGATACACGGCTTACAGGCAGGGCAAAATCTTTCACTAATTATCCCCTCAAAAAAAACTTTCACTAATGACGTTTAATGTTTGTGTCTAGGTTCAGCTCCGATTAACTCTGTTTCTACTCTTAACATAGTGTGTCTGTGACCCTACTGCGAAGATCCTTAAGTAATTGGAATTCATGCCATCGATTTTCACTCGATAAATCATGCCAACGAGTAGTTACTGCAACGGATAATTCGCATGATATCATGCTGAAATGGTGAAACCACGGTTCAAAACCCAAACCCTGCTGAACTATTACAGTGCTGCACAAACTGATTATCCCCAATTCAAACAAACAAAGAACTCAGCAGTTCACATAATTTACTGTATTTACTTTTTGACTAATTTAGCTTTCGTACATAAGTTGGGCGGCATTAAGAAAGCATAGCAAGAGTGCAGGTTGTAGGGCGGTGGGGTTCAACCTCCAAGCCACTACCTAATAATCTGCTAGTACTTCCACTAATCTAATTTAATTAATCCTGGTCCTCACATTACTGCCCACTAGCCACATAATTTAATCGTAAGACCACTAATTCCATTGGGAGATTCCAAGATGAATTATGTGTGAGTTCTTTTAGACTGTGATTTATGGTTTAAATATTTGAATTCTGACTGTTCGCAGGAAGCAGTACGCAGAGGAAAATAGTCACATGCAATTTTAGCCGGTACAGTTAAACTCAGTATACTTTTTACTATAATATTGCTGTTGACTTCATATTAAAAAAATACACCGTTTAAAAATTAGTTACAGTCTATATAAATCAAAGTTGGCTAAAGTCGAATGGAACCCGTCCTATAATATCAACAATAGGGTGGTGTTCCACAAGACTTTTTTTATCTTGCAATCATTAGTGTCAAACAAGGAGATGTTGCCCTAGGTAATATTGATCCCCAACACAGCTGGTTAGCGCGCTAGATTAGTGTGTGGCTCCACATGTCATTCTCACAGCAGCGCCTAGGGCGCGGTAACACGGGTTTTCTCTTGATCGTCTCGACAATAGGAGGTAACAGTCAAAGGTGAGATGCAAGCCTTCCGGAGATTAAGTAAAGTGATTATGGAATTCTTTGTTGGTTTCAGCTTTTTAATTACTCCCTCCAGCTCAAGAAATAGGTTACATCGATATGGTTTCTAAAATATAATTTTGATAACTAATTACTATTATAATATATTTGTAAAACCTAACAAAATTATAATAATATGAAAGTTTTTTGAGACGAATCTATACATATAATTTTTATATATACAATTTAAATATTTAAGAAGATATCAAAAATTTTAAAGTTTGACTACACATATTTATTAGGGTTTACATCAGGTTATTTTAAGTTTTTACGGGGGAGAAAGGCAAAGGTAATTGTTGGTGCTTGGGACAAATGTTGCAATAAATTCTGCTCCACCCGGCTAACTCGGGACCGGTCGGGTTAATTGTTTCACACTTGTTTAATTTTAGGAAAATTTTTAATTACACCTCCAATCCATCATTGTGCCGAGTGGCTCGACGAGACCTCAAGAGACATTTTTTTTGGAAATTCAAACCTTAGAGGAGCATATATCTTAAAGCCTCTTATTTCTAGAAGTGACTACTAGATAGTATTATCAGCTATAGGTGTGTAGTAATTCACAAAATATGCGATTATAAATTACTTGTTGCGTATTTTAGCTTTTTTTATCTTATTATCGTATTGTGTCGGAATGACCAAACTGAGGCCACTGACATAACCTAATGATAGATAATAAGGTTCTGCCATTTGAAGATACTCAGCTTCAAATGAGCTAGCAGATAGGGAAGCGAGTCATTTTATATGCACGGGGAGGCATTGCCAGCCGACAGACCCATTGAGGTTAGAAACCTAAAAAACGAAATTATTCATATTCTCTCCTTTCTTGCAATGGGTTCCCATTAATTTATTTCATTAATGGGAAATGTGTTGTTTTTAAGATGTTAGCTCTGGCTTGGCCTTATGGACTGGAAAATCGAAGACCGAGTATAGCCTATTCAGGGCCGTGCTAGGCCAAGCCCAAGCCCAAGCCCATAAAAACTAGTCCGGGCTTTCCCGCCCGCAAATAGGTCCAGTTGTATCCTATGAATATGATGTCCAATGAGTTGTCAACAAGTCTAAACCAACTGCAAGAATTTTGACGGAAATGGCTCCAGTGGCTTACATCTTTTCGGTAATTGGCTCGAAGTGTAGCGAAATAGAATGACTTCTCCCGGACCCATTTGGAGCGCATGAATTCGATGTCTTGCTTGGTGGATAATTACACTGAAAAGAAACATAAAAATTCTTGAAAACATATTAATGTTTGGATGCGACTAGGGAAAACTGAAGCAAAAACCTTATTAATTACTGAGAGACGGGAGAGAGAAAGAAAAGAAGCTTTTTAACCTATGAAGAATGTAAGTTGAGGTTGGAGCTCATGTTAATTTGCCTTGATTTATTTACTCGGAAAACACATTTGTATCTATCTCTTTGATGCAGAATTGGCCTAGGAATTGCTGAGTTGCAATTTAGTTACATGGATAAAGTGGTTTGGCTGCCACCTACAAATGAAAATGATGATCCAAAGCCAATTCCAAGATGTCTGACGCAACTATAGAGCGTGTTCTTTTATAATGTAGTTTATGTTTTTTAACTATAACTTATTAGTATAATAAATAGTAATTACTGATAAAATGTAAAAGTTTTTAGAAAGTCAAAAAAAAAAAAACAGGGCTTCTCGTGCTCAACCCTATGCGCCCAACGCGGTCCATCTCTTCCGACCTCCGTGCTGCACAACGGCGGTGCTGAAGTACTTCAGTGGAGGAGCCATGGGATCTTGCACGAGGTGGAGCTGGACGGCCGAGGAGGTTGTGGCTTGGCCTCTTCGGCAATGATCAGTGATGCGACGTTTGTGAGTGCTCGGTTTGGTGTGTGAACAGTTTTTTGAATTTTCGCTGTTTATTTCTCTTCTTTCGAAAGAAATGTTTCGATTCCAAAGGACACCTCAACAGAAAATTTGAATTTTAATTGTCCCGAACAAAATTCAAATTATACTGGAATTGGGTTTTGGAATCCAATTGAATGAATTTCCATGGAGCCAAATGGGGTGCAAGGTTTTTGTTGGAAAGCCTTTTGTCCGACCAAAAGTTCTATGGTACAATTACAATGAAAACACATTGCATACGAAATTTTCCTCCGGAATGTAATACTACTCCCCACACACACACACACAAATCTTCGATCTAAACACCTTTTTTACTTTTTTTTTTAAATGGAGAACACATCACTTACTATGTGCGATCGATGCCTTGACTTAAAAACCAGCTGTTGTGTAGGCTAGCCCACATTTGTCCCATGGGGACCTGCTGACAATGGATCAGGGCAGTGTTTTTCTTTTGCAAATTTTATTATTTAATACTAATTGAAATTTAGGGATACGAATTGAAATTTTACATATCTAAAAGACCATGTGGAGATCATCTTATGATGATGAGTATTTGATTGTGTTTATGCTTTGATATCGAAGTTGGAGTTTGATTTTGTATTTTGAACTCCCTATTTTTTATGTTAGGTTGTTGGTAGTCTGACCGGTCTTGAAGTGGTGGTCTAACCATCAGTGATGGCAGTTTGACTGCATGCAGTAGTACCGACCGAGGAATATGGTCTGACCAGCCGACCCAAAGTTGGCGGTAACAATTTGCCAAAGAGGTATTCAGTGTGTTGCAAGGAACGATTTGACCGGCCATTGCATGGTGGTCTGACTGGCATGGTTGCCGTGATCAAATCAGCCTCTGTTGTTGAGTTGTGTTGAGTTGAATTATTTTGATGTGTTAGTTATAGGGTATTCCTGAAAGTGTTAGTCATGGGCAGGGGGGAGAGGGCGGCAGGGGGCCTGGCACCCCCCAACCTCAGCGGCGGACCCCCTCCTCCCTCCTCCCCCTCGCTCTCCCCCCACCGCCCCCTCCCCCTCCTAGTCTCCCCCCGTCGCCACCGTCCTCCTCTCCCCCCGCCGCCCCTCCCCATCCTGGCCTCCCCGTCGGCCCCCTCCCCGCTGCCACCTCCTCCCCTCCCCGCCGCCCTCTTCCCTCTCCCCCATTGGCCCCCGCCCTCCTCCCCCTCCCCCCCCCCTGGCCGCCCCCTACTCCTCCGTCCTCCCCAGGCCAAATCCGCCGCTGAGCCTGCCTCCCTCCTCCCCATATCCCCCGCCGCGGCTATGCACCGCAGGCTTCGCTGCTGCGGCCGAAGGCCAGCAAGGCCTCATGCAGTCTTTGTCCAAAGAGAACCTGGAATATTTGAAGGAGACCATCCTCCGATCAGAAGGCGTACAACGTTTAGTCTCTAGCGATATGGATGAGTTGATGAGGATTGCAGCAGCTGACAAGAGGTTTGCAACAGATGCATTGACAGGCCCTGTGCATTGATATTTAGATATTTGTGTTATAGTTTAGCAGATGTAGTTGCTCGGTCATGCTTCAAAATAAAATGGAAGTTTCACATTTTGGTTGCCCCTTCACAGGCAAGAGCTGAGAGTATTTTCACAAGAGGTGATCAGATTTGGTAACCGTTGCAAAGATCCTCAGTGGCACAACCTAGATCGCTATTTCTCCAAGTAAGCTATCACTGTCTACATGCCTTAGAGATTGATATCATAGTATGATGAACTCAGTTTTGTTCTTCTTGTTTCCAGGCTAGAATCAGAAATTACACCCCAACCAGACTTAAAACAAATAGCCAAAGCAGAGATGCAACAATTGATGACCCTGGTTCGATACACGGCTGTGAGTATATTGTATACTCAAATATGTCTTATTCGTTGTATTGAATGGAAAACTGAGCCTGGAGATATTTTTTATGCTATTTGCTAAGTGTTTCCATCAATCATGCAATCTGTTTTCTATGCATCTTTCATCCCATTGCCCTCTAACAATTCATTCTAGCTTTTCCTGATTCAGTTGCCATTTAATTGTTTTTGGCTCAACTGTACAAGATATGATAATTCGACATTTTAAACTTCAGTTACCAATTACTTGCAACAAGATATTGTCATGGAAATCGAACTCTAATTATCAGATTCTTCTCAACATGGCATTGTCATGATATATATACAGATCATGCAACATAGAGAGGCATTGCCCAACGAATCATTTACTATCTCTTAATCTGGAACTCAACATGGCCTCTTCCTTTCCTTCCCCTCTACTCCTTCTCTTGCTCTGTGATTGCTCATTTGCTCTGTGACTGTGCTTGTAGGAATGTGGAGGTGGGAAACTGTGGGTTGATGGTAGGGCGGGGGCGAGGGATGCGGGAGGGGGAGCCGGGGAGGCCGAGGCGGCCGCGGGCGCTGACGTGCCGGCCGTGCTCGTCGGGCTGGGCTAGCCCAAGCACGGCACAATATGTTGTGCCGTGCCGCCCGATGGGCCAGCTTTCCAGGGCCAGCCCGACCTGCCATGCCAGGCGTGCACCGTGGTGGTGGTGCGCTGGTCGCTTGGTCCGTCGCGGTCGCGTGCCTCGCGGTGGTCGCGACGTCGCGTCGTCGGTCGCCTGGGCGTCGAGCCGTGAAACTGCAGAGTCCAGACTGGTGACGCCCCCCCCCATATCCAATTCCTGGCTCCGCCCCTGGTCATGGGGTGTCGATGAAAGTGTGAGTCATGGAGTAGGTTCATACATGTGTTTTGCTAATAAGAGTCAAGTGCATGTCATTTGTGCTCGGATCGATTGCTTATTTTTTGATATGCAGTGCTTGATGATTGTTACGGCCAGTGGCAAGATCGAGGATTGGTGGCCGTAGCGTGTCATGTAAGTCTAAGTGGAGCATCATTTCAAGCAGAGAAGTAAGGGAGAAAGACAAAGATCGTGAGAAGGCAAGTGCATGCATGTAATGTGCTAATTAGACTTGTGTGTTTCAAGTTGTGACAGTTTTTGGAGCAGAAGTATGATTTTGGCGATAAATAATTGAGCATCATAGACTATGGTGTGCCGTAGAATTCGGGCGTTTCAAGTGGTAACAGCCTCAAAGCAGACGTACGATCTTAGTGACGAGGCATTAGGCATCGCATTTTCATGAAGACTGACAAGTGGCAATTGAGGAAATTGTTAATACTGGATGGAGTAGTGGTTCGCGAAAATGCGGCGTTGGCCTAAGTGGTTTAGGTCAAATCTTTGAGGTTGGAGTGTTTTATCGGGCTATTGAAGCCATAGAAGTCATGCTTTAAAAAAACATGTAAGTGTATGTGAATGTAAAATTCATTTATGTATAGGTTACTAGATTTTTTCATTTGTACGTGGTTATATCTATTAAGAGTTGTTGGTGTTAGGGTTGGTGAGAAGTGAGGAATCTCCACTGTATAAGCTCTTGTGCATTGTTAGATTAAGAACTCAAGAGAGATATTAGGGTTTTCTTGTGTTGGAGACTTTTGTATATGTATGCTCTAGGCCTAGAGCTGTATAATCCTGAGGAAGTGGGTGCAAAATCATTTATCTCCAAATGAAAAGAATATGCAAAGTTTACTCAAGTGAATTGTTCTATGAATCTTTTTTTATGGTTTTGATTTGCTTGACTTTCTTATTTGAATCTCTCTTCTTAATCTTTCCTTGTGTTAGAGGTGGAGATGCCTCTTGGCACCTTTTAGTGAGAGTTCTTGAGTTTGCCTTGTTTTCTTTAAGAGAGAAAAAAGTGATTTTAGGGTTTTGCTCTTGTGGGCCATTTGGCTTAAAATTGTGCTATGATCTAAGTTGCTATAATATGTGAGGACCCACACAAGGTTATCTAAACTATCAAGGACTCATGAATAAGAGTAAATCAATGTTTCTTTCTTTTGTCTAGTTTTAATGCAACATTACTTGTTTTGGATAAAAGTCGAAACTTTAGCATCGATCTTCATATCCATGGTTGGAATAGTTCCTGACATCTTAGAGAGGGTTTGTGCCAAGTTTCATTGCATTTGGATCAATAATTTGATAGTTGGTTTTTTTCTTGGATCGTGTGTGGTGCTATTATGCACTTTCCCGCAGTGAGCGGTTAGATTGCAAGGAACCGAACAATCTAACCAGTGAGTGGTCAGACCAGTGCTCGTGCGGTCAGTAAAGCGAGCGATCTGACCAAGGCCGAGTAGCCGACGGTCAAACCGGTTGAGACAGAATCTTGGGCTATCTTTGTGATTCTTGGCTCTAGGCTTTGGTGAGATCGTGAGTTTATATTTTTGCTGCGTGTTGTTGATAATACTCGGAAGAGAGATTTTAAAAGTGCCATTCACCCCATCAGACTCGCCGATCCAACAATCTCGAAACTAACCCACTCTTTTCTTCTTTTAGAAGGTGAGTCATCCCATCTTGATCTGCATGCTTGGCGTGGCTTCAGTAGTCACCACAGGGATAGACCAGAGAGCTAGCCAGGAACAGATCGCGTGACCCCGACGAATCGACATCCACGCAATGCATGGTAAGGCAAGGTTCTTGTTCTATTCTTCACACTCGAGGGATTAAATTGAAGGAGTGCATCGAATGTACACACCCTATGTGTCACTCTACAATTTGTTTCGTAGTGCTCCTGAGCTACCGGAGGTATTCTAACATCTCTATGTACATTAAAAAAATTTGACATCGGTTTGGAAGGCGTCAGAAATATGTGGCATAGCGCTCCATAAGCAAGCAACCAAAACTCTGGCATAGAACTTAGGGTGTTCATAATAGCATTAGTTTATGATTTTATTTAAAAAAAATCATAGCGCTCTATATAGCTGGTTTATTTTTTTAGTTAAATTGATTTATTTGGTATAATTAAAATTAAAAAATTTAAAAATAGAAAAAATATGTTATCCTATCATAGATAATACAAAGAAATATGAGAAAAAATACAAAAAATCCAAAACTTAAAAAACAGAAGAAAAAAAACAAAATTAATAAATAGTAAAAAAAAGCAGAAATTAGAACCTAAATTGAGCGGTGCCTTGGTCACTCACAGGGAAACAACCAGGCAAGCTTATCATGGATACACGGTGTGCACTATGACGCTGTCAAGGCTCGGTTGCAAGCCGCGAAATAGCATTGCCGTCCTCTCTTCCGTCTACTGCAGCTGCCAGGCACATGTTGGTGGTGGCTCAAAGTAGCAGGATGTTTGGAGCCAAAACTTTCGACCACTACACTGAATCGTTACACTGAACAACAACGGCGACCACAATCCAGGTCTGAAAAACACACAATATTACTGGTAATCACGCCGAAGTCTTAGCAGGAGTCTTCTTGGTTGGTGTCGAGCAGCCAGGGCCTGAAGAGCGAGAACCAATCTTAGGACCTGTTTATTTTAGCTTCTGACAGCTGCAGCTACTTCCAGAATCTGCAACTCCCCCAAACAGTCCAGATTTTCATCCAGATTCTAAGTAGCCAGAAGCTACAGAATCCAGAAAATGAACTAGTAGCCAGAAGTTAGGGTTATCCAGCTTCTCCAGATTCTGACTAGCTAGCTACTCACCAGCTGTTTCTCAGAATCTACAGCTGAAACAAACAGACCCTTAGTTGCTAAGGACCTCTGTCTGGCCTTTATTGGTGGCCCAACACAGATAGGCCCAAGCGCAAGGAGCTCACTCCTTTGGCACCCAGGACTTCGGGGTGGCCACTGTTGGGGATTGGATCACTCAAAAAACACGAGACAGAAGAAGTTTTGGGCCTGTTTAAATAGGATGTGACTTGTAGTTTTTGATTGAAATTTTTCAATTTAGTTTTTTGTGACAGAGATTACAGAGAAAAATACTCGCTTACGATTTTAGATAATACAGATGTTGGATTTTTAACGTGTACTACAATTAACTTGTAGACCCCGTTTTTTTAAAAAATAATTCGTTTAAAAGTTAAGTACTGTAACAAAAACTAAAAACAGCTTAAAATAGGCCCAAAAATAAAGCTGAGGAGCTTCCACTCAAAACTTCGTACTATGCTTTATTAATCTCTCATCAAGGTTAAATTACAAAGTGACATTACATGTCTATTTATTGACTTCTACAAACCAACTATGCTCATAACCGACCTTGACTCAAAATCATTGAAAAGTACAGCTCATGTACATATGTTGCTCAGGTTTAATCAATCACTAAGCTATATACTGACGTTATAATAGAATACTCGAGGGATTTGCTTTAAAAGACTGAGGGTGTTTGAAATAGTGATGATTTATAATTTTTGGTAAAAATTTTATTGTAGCTAACTGATTTTTTACTGTAACAAAGTTAATTTATTAGACATAATTAAATTTAAAAAATAAAAAATAAAAATAACATATTAGCCCATCACGGATAATACAAAGGAGTACGAAAAAAAACAAAACACAAAATAAAAAAAAGACAAAAAAAAATAAACAGTGACCAAAAGCCGAACGCAACACCAGAAGCAAAAGTCGAGCGTTGTCGTGAGCACTCCCTAAGATTATCTCGTACTCTTTGCACAAACCCCATTTGTATGCATCATGGTGCCACGTAAAGTAAAACACATGTACAATGTACCAAGTTCAATTTCACATAAATAAAATACGATATCAGCTATAAAGAAAACCTCAATTAAATGTATACACCTTAAGAGGTTGGACTGATGTCAACATATCTATATGTATAGTTGATGGATAAGACTTCTGGGGACAACTTATACATGCTTTTAGGATTATTTCCCGATTTAGGATTATCTTTACTATTTAAAAAGAAGGAGTTGGTGGTTGCCGTCACGTCCACCCTCCCTCACTTCTTAACCATTCGATCTTTCTCCTCTCTTCTCAGCCACACGATCTGATTAAACCCTAAAATCCCAACATCACCCCTCCGCCCTCACGCCTACCCCTCGCTCTCCCCCCCGCCGCCCCCACGCCTCCTCCTCGCTCTTCCTCCCGCCGCCCCACGCCTCCCCTCGCTCTCCCAGCCGCCCGCGGCCTCCTCCCCTCCCCCCCGCGCTGCGCCGCCCCGCCTCCCCTCGCTCTCCCGCCACCTCGCTCTCCTCGCGCCCCGCCTCCTTCCCCCCCCCTCGCGCGCCTTCGCTCTCCCTCCGCCACCGCCTCCTCCCCTCCCCACGTAGCGCCGCTCCTCTCTCCCCGGTCCTCCCGGTCCCCACTGCGCACACCCAGCCTCCCCTCACCCCGCCGCGCCCGCCGCCCCATCCCCTCCCGGCCTTTCCCGCCGCCCCCTCCTCCTCCTCCTCCCTCCGCAGATCCGCCCCGCCGCCTCCTCCCTCTCCCGCTGCCCCCTCCTCCCCTCCTCCTCCGCCCCTACTCCTTCCCCGCCACCCGCCACCCCCTCCTCCCCTCCCGCCGCCCCCTTCCCCACGTGGTCGTGCGCAGCCTTGCCCGCGCACGAGCTCTTCTACAAGGGAGTGTAGGGGCCCTCCTCCCAGCCACATCGTGATTTCCTCCCGATTGAATGTCACCATTCTTTCCCTCGCCTCCTCTCCGACCAGCGGCTCGGGCCTTGTCCTCGTTCGCACGTTGCGATCCGAGCGAGCAGGCGGCGGGAATCTGCCACGGAGAGGATGGCGGCAGCGATCTGGTCCTTGCCTCTTGGATCCGGCGGGTCTTGCCGGACGCTTGGCCGACACGAGGAGGAGGCCAACAGAGGTGGCGGCGAAATAAGCAAGGGCACTGACGAGAGGCTGTATGCCAAGCGACGGGTGATTGCTGGTACCAGTACAGTACGCGCTCCATTCTCTTGCCCCCTGGCATTCCTTGATTTCCTTCTCAAGTTACGATCATCTCATGGCATGCACCCGAGTATTGGCGCGGCGACTAACGGACTCAGGTCACCTCGACGTCTCCTTTGCCCTAATCCTGGTTCATCTCAATGGTAATTCTTTCCCTATTCACTTGGCATGCTATCTGTTTGTTGGATTGCTTCATAGGAAGTGTTCTTTGTATTGCCTTGAGTCAGTACATTGACTGTTGTTAGGTAAGTTAAGATCGATTGCTTTGCTTTGTGTTTACTGATTCATATTAGTTACGTATGATAAACAAAACAACAAAATTTTGCTTGCTTTGAGGTTGTTTCATCCGGATGCTCTTGTTTAGGAATTTTTGTTTGTTGAATTAAAATCGTGCCCTATATGCAAGGTGCACTATATGGCGTAGATTGTGGGAGTAGGTGAACGAGTGTCTGTAACTTCTTCGTCGATGCATAACTTCAAGCTTGTGTTTTGTCCGAGGTTTCTGATTCCAGTGGTGCGCGAAATTCTCTGCGATTCCCGCAGAGTAGCGGCAACATTCGCATAATAGTATTCCATTGCTTGAATTGAGTTACGCGGTAGGAGCTAGATATTATTTCAGAATAACGCTTGTTTGTAGCCAATGTTTGAGACATCCTCTACATGCATACTCAAACCCTTCATGAACTCTAGGTAGTACATGCATGCTTTTACAGGTTTTGAATTAGTTTCTTACTCCTTCAGCCCTGATACTGTTGAAGTAGATACATGGGTTCATGCTCATGGTAAAAATGAAATGCATCAAGATTGTCATATACATGATTCTATGACAGCTATATAGTGTTGACGGCTATAAGGTTCAAATTTTAATCACTCATAGATACCACTAATCACATAACCTATCAACATTTGCTGTTTAGCTTCTCATCCCTGTCATATTACCATTTACCTATGTAGGCTAAGTAGATTTTCCCCCTGCTCAACATGTTCACAGTTGTGTTGCTCCTTTAGTCTATGCATTGATACTTTGAGTAGAGGATGTGAGCATGAAAATTAAGTTTTCCTTACGATTGTAGATTATGCCTTTTGGTTGCGATCGCATTTATGGAGCCTTATTGTCAATTGTTTCTTTGCGACCTAAAAATGCACGATGAGTCAACTTCGACAAAAGGTCAATGATGATGTTCAAGAGGGTGCTCTTCCTCCGTATCTACTTGATCGTGATCGGACGCAATGTGCCAAGGTAAATGCTTGTTCTGCCAACTAATTGTGAATTTGTGATACACGACACCGTGTTGCATTGATCATTAATAGACTCGTGAAATCTAGGTTCTCAACAACACAATAAAGCAAAGAGGAAGGAAAAAGGCGGCAAATAGGATGTTCTTTTGCCAAAGGTAATTCTCAATGCACACTATTATTGCCTACTTATTTGATCGGTTGTTTCCTACATTGACTAAATATTATCACGATTTATATCCTATCAGTCCGTCACGTGGTGAAGAAGAGATGTTCAAGGTTACGCAAACTTGCAAGAGGAAAAGTAAGTGATAATAAGATTTGTTAATAAATTTGGAACCTTGGTTAATATTTGGAATTTGCATGTGGCATGCATTGCTATATAGGCATTGCATACATTCGTAGTTCATTAGTAGTTGTTAACCCATTTGTATTCGGATGTTCTTTTTAGGAACTACGATGCGCTACAAGGCAACTGAATTCTGCCATCTCCTGTGTTTTGTCTAAAAATGCTTTTATAAACATTAAGTGAACAATTACATGGACTACAAATATTTTTAATTTTCCAATGAGCCAAATAATTGATATTTGTGTTGATATACAAACAATAACATGAGCCCTGTATATGCATACATGATGACGTAAGAAAAAGTTGATATTTATTATTCAGTTTGAGATATTTGATAGTATGCATCACTTTTATTTGGTTTTCCGTTGCAACGTACGGGCACCTTACTAGTTTCCCGAAAAATTTGTCTGATCACCGAAACCTGTCACAAGGACACATGGCCAAAAAGAAACGTAAAAAGGATTTTTTTTCCCTCAAAACACAATCTACGAACCCAGTAAATTTTAAATAGCTATCAAATAGGTTGTACAACTTTGCATACAAGTCCTACGACTGCACGGCCAGCCTTTGAAGATGCTCACAGAAGACCTGGAAACTAACATCATCTGTGAATATGATGTCAGAACCTGGAGGAACATCGTGTGCTGAGTTATATGTGGCCGATGGATTCAGCTTTGCCAACAAGAACCTTGCCTGCATAGAACAGAGTATACGATATGTCAAATATTACATAGAACAAGTTGCTGTCGTTTTCTTCATACAAGCAATACCCTGTTGCATAAAATTTTGAGGAAAATGACCTTTTATAACTATAAATTTCAAACAGGAAAAAGGGAACGGTTGCGAAAAGATCAGATCAAAGACATAATTTCCAGAGCATTTGTTTCAAGTGCATATGCCAAAAGACATAGGATGTGAGATAGTCCTATTGACGTTGAAGTACACAAGCAAATTATGGCAGTAGCAACAAATAAGAGAATAAAACAAGAAACAAATAAGAACACATACCTGCGAGCCATGCTGGTCACAAACTACTAGTCTTGGAACTGGAAATCGACCTTTTATTATCATCTGAGCCTCTTCGTGAGGAGCTTGTAATATTTGTGCAAATTGCTGAACAAAACAAATATGCAGTAAGCAGAAGTGTGGGAAGTTCTTGAATCTAGATTCTGGAACCTGCTTGGTTCCGATTTTTGGCTGCAAACAGCTGCCACAACACCCAGAGAGGGGCGGGCAACTAATAAAACTAGTATTGTGTAACAAGAACTGATAAAAAAAGGGCTGGGATTGATGTGAGCCGAGAAAGGGTTCCAAAAACCAGAAGCTGGATGGTTACCAGCCGTTTCAGAACCCTAGCTAAGAGCTTTTTTACAATAGATGGCTATGACCAGTAAACTGGTAACGCATATCCACTATCTAGAAAGGTAATTTGAGCTACTGGTGGAACCAGCACACCAATACGTACCAAATTTTAAAACTAAGACATGTTGCCGTCAAAGCCTTCAAGGCATATCAAGTCAATGTTTCTTCTCAAGCTACAATACGATTGAGGTGGGCCTATATACCTAACAAATTATTAGGGAGATATGGCCTGTACAGTTGTGTTTGAAGAACCACAAGGGGAACAAGTTCCTATGGACTAGAAAATGCTTTCCTATGGACTAGAAAATGCAGAAAGGACCACCCAAGTTACCTGATGCTCAGGTTGATTCTGGTAACCCATGTTTCTCCACTGAGCGAATGTCATGCCATGGAAGATGACGACACTGAAGTATGCATCAAGCAGCAGTATGCGATCAGCTGCTATTGATGCCACATCGAGCAATACAGGAGAAGGGGGTGAATCAAAAGAAAATGAAATTAATGAGGGCTGGATCATGGCAACCGAATTAGTGATACTCTCACGGTTGAGTATCATCCGGAAATAAGCTGTCTCATCTGGACTGTTATTGAAAACCTGTGACAAGGAATCTGAGACTATTAATAAGGTAAGAATTTCCTGAAGAAAAAGAAAAAAACACATGTGTAACACATCACCTGAACAAATTGTGAACGCCGCAGATTGAACATAAATTGAGGAAACAATGAGAAATTAGATTGCAGGCTAAATGAAGAGGGATCATCCTTCCGATAATCCCCAAATCTTGAACAAAGCCGTATGAGAGATCTATCAAGCCACCGTGTTGCGTCAAACTCTTCCTATAAATATGGTTAAAATAAGTTAATGATGCATCTCAACCACAAACTTGATTTGGCAATACAGAGAAAGGGGGGGGGGGGGGAATGGGGATGGCATTGACATATGGAGGTGATTGAAGAGGCAAGTTGCAAAGAAGATGCTGAGGGGCTTCAGTGTACAGGATAAACGAGAGGATTTTTCCAACAACGCAACTTAAGAGTGAGTTCTTTTGGGCTGAGACTTATGGCTTATGGCTGTGGTTTTTGAATTCTAACATATTCGTGAGAGTCAGTATGTAAAGAGAAATAGGCACATGCAATTTTAGCAGGTACAGCTGAACTTGATATAGTTTGTACTATAATTTACCTGTTTAACAGCACATTACTGTACAAATAGAAGCCAAAGCTTAAATATATAAGCTCCAAACAACTGAGCCTAAGTTCATAGACTGCACTATTCTCCCACTCAATAAAAAAGACACTCGTGCACACACACAACAAAAGCGCACACAAACACACGCAATAACCTAGAGTCATCAATCCTAGAATTCAACAGGAAAATAGCTAGACATCATGACTAATTAGCAGGGAAGTACGTGTGTGCGCACACTTTAAGGGGGCAAGCATGCATGCATAAAGGAGGAGATACAATATATGTGGATACAAGTGCGAGGGCACGACCGCTTATTGCTCCAACAAGAATATGCACCTAGTTCAACATGGTGATTAGGCAATAAATTGTGTGAGTGTGTGTGCGCGCGCGCGTGCGTGCGTGTGTGTGTCAACAGTTTTGGTTGAAATAGGTTGTGAATGCTGAAAACCCATAGACATATTGATGTTATCAGATAAAATCATTCAGGAAATCTGACATGATTATTGGAGTCATGGTGCATGAAAGAAGTTACCTCCATTTCCATTTTCAAAGAGATGTATCTTGCCAACACAATAGCTGCAGTTTCCTGGTCAAATCCTTCGACTAATTCCTATATTCAAAAGAAATGTCTTTTAAGTCAAAAGTGCAAGTCATTTGCCATTACTTGCCCTATCATCCGATGAAATATTCTTATTATGTTTGTTTAAGCAGAATTTAGCACAAGGATTTCAGTTATACAATAAACAGTATATGGTCATCTTTCTCCCAAGCACAGTTAACATTATTCGCTTTGTACCTAATAGAGCCCACATTGTCACTGCTCACTTCTAAAAAACATGGGCTGTAACACATGTGCATGCGAAATAATACAATTTTACAAGGGAACCAAGTAAACATGTAAAATAATCTACAATCTACCCAACACAAGCACAATAACAGATCCTCCACACATTTGATGAATATAGATTAAGATTGTCATGATTTAATTTATCACTGTGCTCAAAATCATAACATACAAACCAAGTAACAAACTTTCAAGGCTAACCTCGGTATTGGTAGAACCATCCACCCACTTTCTGCATATAGTAGTAACTCTTATTCTCATTTGACCTTCTGGATGTTGGTAACTGCAAACAAATCAGCACGTGTAGTACATTGAGCCATCTTACACCAACGGTAACAAAGAAAAAAGAATGAAAGATACCTTGTTACAAATTGTATATACAAATGGGGATTTTGATGTCCTAGTTGGCTTGACCGTTCACTCGGTGAGACATCAAAAAATACTGTCAATGAAATATTCCTGTCAAGCCCACACATTTTCCATGCTGTTGTATTTCCTTGACCAACAACTGTGTCTGCGCACAGAACTCCTGTCTACAAGTGTTACAGTGCAAATATCAAGCCAAGTATCAAAATTGGTATTTCCAATGTAAAAGATCTTAGCACATTGAGTAGATGGCATAGATAGGCCTACCTTCTCCAAAGATGTACATGGTCCGATAACACCTTGAACTTTAATGTCCTTCGAACAGTTTATTTCAAGTGTGCCACTTAAAAAAAAACGGCAAGAATCAGTACATGTTTACAGCTATTACATTGATAGTACAAAGCAGACTTTGTGACATACATATACAGTACAAGTGAAAAACAAATCTCATGAGGGTTAATTTTTACAGTAGAAATATGTAAATATATCTTTTGTTCACAAAATTAACCAACAAGCCACTAATAACTGGTCCATATTCAAGGAACTAAATGCTGCTAGGGCTTTGGTTCAACTACAAATCTCTCAATATGAAGAATTGATATGTCAGTGCCACCTCCAGAATCAAATCAACCATAATCACAGGAAACACTTATAATCATTTAATTGGCCTACGAACTTAGTCTATGCTTCATGAAATAGCAGACTCAACACTGTGAATGCAGCCCCTCATCTCATGAGGACTTTCTGTTGCTCCTCTACTGTCAATGCATCCAGCCAGGCAAGTATGGAACACAAACTGTCTGTAAGTAGGTGTTCAATCGGATCGAATACAGTTGGATTGGTCTTTCTGTATCCCATACTTTTCCTTTCCTTGGCTTCAGAGTTGGCCATGAACACGAATCAAGATAATGCTGAATACAAATACAATTACAAATATAATCCGATTTTACAAAAAAAAAGATTGCCTAATAACAAATTGCAATATTTAGCCAATACGATGTAGGAGTTTTAAGATGGTAATGAAATAGTTTTTCTTCTTTTTAGTGGACAATGAGTGAAAAAAATTGATTGGATCTCCTATGACAATAAGCACGATAAATAACCAATATGTGACACAATGGTCCACTCAAATCAGGTAGGGTCGAAATCTCATTGTAACTCTACTTTTAAACCATTGGTTCAATTTTTCAACTGATGGGATGGCGCCATTGCACTCCAGGTGATGAGCTCTACAAAACAAGGCCAATAATGTTTTCAGGTATCCAACACAGATATCCAGTTTTAGTTGCTAGATATCCAAATCCGATGGATAACCCCTCTCCCGAATCTGACTTTTGTATCCGATGAAAACTGATTGAATTTGACGCTGACTACGAACAAATATCTAACTAAACCCCTACCCGAATTCGATCTAACTTGGATCAGGCATGGGATCAGTCGGAAATACCCAAACCAATTGCACCCCTAAATGTAAGAATGGGGGGACAGATTAATACATGTCTCACATCACATTACAACTTCCAGCCTCATGTTGTCAAATATACTGCAATCTTTCCAGGAAAAAGACCGATGAAATGGTCATACAGATATATCCAAACATGCCAACTTTGAATGAAAATGTAAAGGGGTGGAGAACAGGCAGCAAACAGAAAAGGGGGAGAACAGACAGCAAACTTACTTGAATGAAAGGCCTAGAGACTGTTCACCTCCCTCAAATATAAGTTTAAAAGAATCCTTAAATACTGCATGCCCAAAACTTTCAGATAAGACAACAAGACCACCTGTTCTCTCAATAGCAACCTTCATCTCAGCTAGTCCAACCTGTTGGTGTTCCAAACATTAAAAAAAATAAACATAAAGACAAGTTCAAGCCGTGTGAGTACTACAATCAGCAGTTAGGAGATGATTGACGTAAAGAGAAACTGGAGTAGTCAACATATCAACTGAATGACTGATAATTGTTAACCAGCAAGCACAAGTATTACAACTAGGTCAACACTAACTATTTGAAAAAAAAGTAACAGAAAAAGGAAAACAAGAAAAAAAAACAGTAATGTATGTTTCTCCAATAGACCATTCTCGAGATCACTCAACTGTACAGGTATGCTGAAGCAACACTGAACCTCACAAATAAGCCATCAAATAAATAATTTGACGGGCTAGGTTTTATCAAGCTTAAATTTTACAACAGTGCACTTCACATAGAAACTGAACGAGGGTTGATAATTTTCATATCAAAGCACATATGGTATAAACAGTAAAAGTAAACCCAAACACCATGGCTGATGGTGGAATCAGCTCCTCCGTTGTGATTTCATTAATATTTTTCATCTCTTAATGAATGACTAATATGGATCTTCTCAGAAATTAAAACATATGAATATTCGTACTACAGTATCTTTAGCAGAAATTTTTCCAGTTTTTAGTCTTGGGGCAGCAAACAAGAATGTCAGGATTTAGTAATCCATAACATTCTATATTCACAATCATTCAGCTAGAATAAAACTAACAAAAGGCAGGAAGAGTAAATTATTTCTGGTCACTAATGGAAGCTATAGTGAAAGCTTGACAAGAAAAGGCTTGAGGAGCCATTCTTTTCGGTTGTGGCTTATGGCTGAAGTTGTTGCATTCTTCTCGGCTGATGGCCGAAGTAGTTGTGTTCTTTTGGGATGACGACTAAAGCTGCAGTGTTCTTTTGTGCTGATGGTTATGGCTCATTGTGGTATTCTCTTCTCTTGGGACTAGACCCAGCGAATTAGCAATCAAGTAAAATCATGCGGAATAGCGTTCGTACGTTTCTTGTTCTTTCAAGGAATCATGCGGACAACACGCGTGTATCTTATTTTGCACAACATGACGACACAACATACAATCTTTTCCAAGGTTGGAGTAAAAGGGGAGGTCAATCGCCGGACGGCCTCACAACCAAGCCATACAAAATGACGTTACGTACATGATCCATGTTCACATCCCTGTTTTGCTCTGCCTCCATTGGGTCATCCACATTGTCTAACTCAGTCAAAAACCCAGGGCCTAGAACGGGATCTTCAAAGTCCCGATCACCTGAGTGGGTATGCAGTTATGTTGTTGAGTATGTGCCACCTCGTCTTCCAGATGCCAAAGGCTCACTCAATGACATTGTGTAACGAAGATTGGTTGTAGCTAATACCACCTTCCAGCCCTGTGGCAAACTTGGAAACATGATATCAGGTGTTCCGATATGGCATGAGATAACCTAGCCTGTTGGGATAGCTGGAGTCCACTGGGTGTACTTACCTGCAACGTGCACAAAAACATACATTAGGTTCTAAGGAAAAAACCTTGCACACAAACAAAAGATAAGGTAGTTCAAAACACACCTAGTGGTAGGTGTGGAAACAAGTGGGTACCCAACAAGGGTATCCAGCAGGATCCGCGTGTCATGCGCCGACCCTAGCCATCCGAAGGTCACGAACATGAACCACATGTCGAAATCACACATTCTAGCTTGCGTAGCCGTGCAGGTTGGTGTAGACTGTTCTGGAGTCGTTTGGAACGGTCACCGGGATGTGTGTTCCATCTATTGCACCGGCGAAATGCAGGCAAAATCGGCGTGAGCTCCACGAGAGATGCAACATCCGAAACGTGGGGTCACGAGGCCTCACCATGTCGTACATGCACGCTAGTACTTCCCTAAATTTCACACTTATTGTGGATCGTGATCTGGCGAATCGGTTGCTAACCTACGTGGTGGTTTGTGGCGCCGCCACAGTCCAAAGGAACATCACCAAAGCTTTCTTTGATGATACCTCGGGTGTGGAGCGTAAGTCGTGGTAGGCAACAATGCAGTCGTGCCACGTCAAAAAGCACGGTGCCTCCATCCTGAACATCTGGTAGCATAGGTTGGGCGCCGCAAGCTGCTCGTCCACCCACTCCTGACTGGTCTGCATGGACACCTGCGCCGGGCGATGCGAGCCCATGGTCTCCATTTGCATCCGAAGGCTCTGCAGTAGAGGGAGGCGGAAGCGGGTTCTGGTTGTCATTGTCTAATCTTGACATTACACGGCTGCAACAAAAAATAACTAAACACAATTTCATCAATTGTTGAACATGCATGCGTAGTACTTGCCTGCATAAGTCATGAGGCCGTACGTTAACAAGGAACTTAGGTACGAAATGTCAGTCTGAGGTTTGAATGCGAAGCGCTGTGAATATGAGGACAACCCAATTAGCGGGGGTAGCGCTATTTATAGAGTCACTCGTGGAGTTTCTAGCTGAGGTTTGAATGCGAAGCGCTATGAATGAGGACAACCCAATTAGTAGGGGCAGCGCTATTTATAGAGGCGCTCGTGGAGCTTCCAGTGCCACTGCGAGTGATTTGAACCATCGCTTTCTCGCCCACTATTCGTGCACCGCCACAAGTGCTATTTGCGCAGCAAGGTGCACCACGAGAAGTGTGTTCGGCATAGTCGCCCACTATGAAAAGAAATGCCCACTACGACAAGAAATGCCCACTGGAATATCCCGCTGCATTTTCTTTTCTTAGTGGGCATTTCTTTTCATAGTGGGCAAGGCATTTTCTTTTCGTAGTGGGCGACTATGCCGAACACACTTCTTGTGGTGCACCTCGCTGCGCGAAGAGCACTTGTGGCAATGCACGAATAGTGGGAGAGAAAGTAACGGCCTAAATCACTCGTAGTGGCACTGGAAGATCGCAAAGCGCCTCTATAAATAGTGTTGCCCCTACTAATTGAGTTGTCCTCAAATTCACAACACTTCGCATTCATATCTCAAACTGGCATTTTGTACCTAAGTTCCTCATTAATGTACGGCCTTACAATTGGTGCACAGTACTTATGCAGGCAAGTACTACGCATGCATGTTCAGCAATTGATGAATTTGTATTTCGTTATGTTTGCTGCAGTTATGTAATGTCAGGATCCGACAACGACAACCAGAACCCACTTCCGCCTTCCCCTCTCGAACCTGCTCTACTGCAGATCCTTCGAATGCAGATGGAGGCCATGGGTTCGCATCACCCGCCGCAGGTGCCCATGCAGACCGGGCAGGAGTGGGTGAACGAGCAACTTGCGACACCCAACATGTGCTACCAAATGTTTAGAATGCAGACCGCCTCATCGCCCACCACGACTTACGCTCCACACCTGAGGTACCATCAAAGGAAGCTTTGGCGATGTTCCTTTAGACTATGGTGGTGACACAAACTACCATGCAAGTTAGCAACCTGTTCGCCAAATCATGATCCACCGTAAGTGTGAAATTCAAGGAAGTACTAGCATGCGTGTTGACATGGCTGGTTACATGGTGAGGCCTCATGACCCCACGTTTCGCACGTTGCATCCCTCATGGAGCTCATGTCGATTTTACCCGCATTTTGCCGATGCAATAGATGGAACACACATCTCGGTGACCGTTCCGAACGACTCCATAGCAATCTACACCAACCAGCACAGCTACACAAGCCAGAACGTGCTAGCCATGTGTGACTTCAACATGAGGTTCACGTTCGTGACCTCCGGATGGCCAAAGTCAGCACACAACACTCGAATCCTACTGGACACCCTTGTTGGGTACCCTCACTAGTTTCCACACCCGCCACTAGGTGCATTCTGAACTACCTTGTCTTTTATTTCGTGTGCAAGATATTTTCCCCAACACCTAATGTATGTTTTTGTGCACATTGCAAGTAAGGACTACCTAGTAGACTTCGGCTATCCCAACAAGGTAGGCTATCTCGCACCGTACCGGAACACCCGATACCATGTATCCAAGTTTGCTTCAGGTACGGCCCAGAAGGTGGTATCAACTACAACTACTCTTCGTTACGCAATGTTATCGAGCAAGCATTTGGCGTCTAGAAGACGAGGTGGTGGATACTCAACAACATAACTGCATACCCACCATGGAGGCAAACACGGATCATATCCACCACGATGGCACTTCACAACTTCATAATCGACCATGTTGCAGGCAATCATGAGTTCAAGGATCCCGTTCTAGGCCCCAGATTTTTGAGCCATGAGACAGACAATGCAGATGACCCAACAGAGGCAGAGAAAAACAGGGATGCGAACATGGATCATGTATGCAACGTCATTTCGTGCAGCTTGGTCGTGAGGCCATATGGCAATGGACCTCCCCTTTTACTCCAACCGCAAAAAAGATTGTATATTGTGTCGTCAATCGTCATGTTGTGCAAAATAAAATACATGCGTGTTCTCCGCACAGTTCCTCGAAAGAACAAGAAATATACAAACACTATTAACCGGGTTCTAATTAGGGTGGCCAAAAGCAATAAAAGATAACAACAAAAGGATTGGACAAAGAACACGAATGATTTTACTCAGTTACTAATTCGCTAGGCCTAGACCAAAAAGAAGAGGATACCACAATCAGCCACAAGCCATAAACCCAAAAGAACACAACAGCTTCAGCCATAAGCCATCTGCCTAAAAGAACACAACAGCTTCAGTCATAAGACATCAACCGAGAAGAATGCAATAGCTTCAGCCATAAGGCTTAAGCCACAGCCGAAAAGAATGGCCAAGATATTTCCTGACCCCATCAAGTGGAAAAGGACAAACCACAACGTATTGCAATAATTTAAAGTTTGCCAGCAATAAGAAGTTATATTCCTCAGTTAAACAATTTCTAGTGATTCAATAGCGCCCAATTCAAATTACCTCCCATTTATCCTAACTTGATCCTAAATTTTTCAATCAATTATAACAAAAGATCCACGAGTTTATACAAAACCCAACTCATGATTTATGCTTCTGTTCAATAATCAAATATATAAAGAAATGCCAATGTATTAATTCTCTTAAATCGTCATTACTTGGCACAAATGATGCACGATACATTTATGCATTTTACATCTTATGCAAAACAATCACATAACTTATTAAGAGGTTTTCAGTTAGTAATTTGAACAAAGAACTTGACTAAGGAGGGAACTGACAACAACATTCCGGAATTAAATCGTGACTATAGCTCAATAACGACAGTCTTAACAGCAAACACCAAAAAAATACAAGATTTCAGCATCATGGAAATCTAATGAGAAAGATAGAAACCTTAATTCAAGCATGACTATAAATTGCTGGCTAAAGAGAATAATATACAAACCTGATCAAGAGCAGATGCAAAAACATCTAACACATGACCTTGACTGACCAATTGTTTGGCAAGACCATCGTAAAATTTGACAGCTTTCTGAAAGTGAGGAGCTGCATCCTTATCAAGATCCTTATGTGATCTAACTGGCTCTGACAAATCTTTCGACACAATCTGCATTATCAAATGGGGTATTAAAGCAAGATTTCAAGTGAACATGAATGCAAGTATAGAGAAAAAATATTAAAGAAAAAATATATGACAAAGACATAGCATGATGTGACAAAGTTCTACAAATATGAAGGACACTATCTATGTCTTAGGAGGAAGGTATGTTGTTCTTCACTTGAAAACTACTTTCTAAGGAAAAGGAGATAATAAGAGATGAAGGTTTTCCACTATCTGTTTCTGAGCGATAGACCATACGCCATCTGTTACACAACTGCAATCACATGCCCATAAAAAATGTCTTTCCACACACCACTCCACAACTGCGAGGAAAAACATATCCTCCTATGCCAAGATCCCACCTCCCACACATGCCATGCCCCATGAGTATGGTGAAAGATACATTTTTAGTTTAAGTGTGCTTTTGCATCAGGCTTAGGTGAATGCAGATAAATTATTATCATTATTCATGTCAACTTCAAAAAGGTGAAAACTTGCCCTAGTGATCATGTTGACAAGTGACCCGTAAGCATAAACTAAGAAACCAATTGACCAAGCGAACATCATCTATGGCAAGTTACTAAAATTCACTAGTTCATATTTTTCAACAAAAGAGGGCAAATTTTAAACAGAACTGTGCGTCTTTGCCTGGTAAAGCTATCCCGAGTGTTCCTCAGGACCATGCTTCTGATATATCCCGAATGTACTTCAGAACCATGCTTCTGATACTTTGTAAACCTGTGTGCCAACCAAGATAATATATAATATCATACATCGCACGAAACAGAAAATTCCGATTTCTAACTAGCCAAAATTCAAGTACTTGAAGAATCCACCACAGCAATCACCAAATTGTAACACAATCATATCAAATTGCACAAGTGCACAATAAAGCAGGAATATTTACCATTCCAGGACCCTCAGTACAAGGCCCGCCAAGAAGCGCAATAATCCTTGCACCCGTCCCAGGCATGCAAGCCCCAAGCAACCCAGCCGCCACACTCAGCGCAACACCTGTGCACCGGATCGCACGGTTCCCGGCCTCCACTGGCCACTGGTCAGGCTGCAACTCGTCCAGCAACTGCAATGAAACAACAACTACATCGAGTTACACTTTCTTCCAACTCAAATCCCCAAATCCGATTGGCCCATATCCTGAATACCTCACCGTGCTGAGCGTGCACTCGCACTCTGAAACCGGGAGCAAGAACCTGTTCACGCCGGCATTCGCCAGCGGATGTATTCCGTTGACCTGCGGCACGGCCGGCTGTTGTGGCATCTTTGGGAACCCCGGCCGCCCCGCACCCGCTAACCCAAGCTGATCCAAAATCTGCTCCTTGGAGATCTCTTTTGTCCCCCGGAACACATAGATCTTGCTGAGATCGGAGAACCCGATCTCGTGCAGGTGCACCTGCGTCCCGAACGTGACCAGCCCGACGAGCGCGTGCTCCGGCAGAAGCGCCACCGCCTTCCGCATGGACATCTTGACGAACTCCAGCTCCTCCTCGATGACGCACGTGTCGATCACGAAGAGGAACACCGGTGGCGGAGGCGCGTGCGATCCCGGGGCGGGCGCGCCCGGGGCTCCGGCTACGAGGTACTCGACGGTGGAGCACTGCGGGAAGAGCTCGGCGGGGACATTGCTCTCCGAGATGGCAGCGTAGTGTGGGGGGAAGTGGTTGCGCGAGAAGCAGAGCGGGCAGATCCAGATCTTAGCGGCGAAGTCGACGCGGGCGAAGGGGTTTAGGAGCGCGGAGCAGGGCTGCTTGCACCGAAGCGGCGGGTAGGGGAGCGGCGGCGAGGCAAGGGACTCGGGGGCGCAGACCGGGGAGATGGCGGCGGCGAGCGGGACGACGCAGCGGCTGGCCTCGACCTTGGACCGCGGCCACGCGTTCCAGGTGAGGCGGACGGCATCGGGGCTATCGCGGTCGGCGGCCGCGGAGGGGTCGGCCGCCATCGGGGAGAGCGCGGCGAGCGGCGGTCGGAGAGGGAAGGAGAGCGGCCGGATCGGAGAGAGCTCAGAGGGAGGTGGTGGAGCTGCGCCTGCGCGTTCGAGGGTGTTTCTCGGTTTGGTTCGCTCTTTTTGGGGGGAAATTTTGATAAACGCCACTACAAAGCACTCCTTTTAGATAAATGCATACTTATTCGAAAAATGCCATCGCAAACTCAAGGAGATCATAAAAATGCCACTGCCCGCTTAACGTTTCTTGTATTGGACAATACTGCCCTTCTTCCTCTTCACCAGTCATCCCAGGTCTTCGCCGACTACCACCTCGACGCTGAGCAGTCAGACCCGACCGACAAATTTACCTTTTTGGTTCTAACATACGAGCCCTCCTCAGTCCTCATTGTGCTCTATCACCCCATCACACTCCAAATTTGATATAACATAGAGATGCTATCAATAGTTGTCATGGAGCTCCATGGCCATGGTGCTCCAGGGTCCAACTCCGCCACCCAATGATTCAAACAAAATGCTACAATTTTTTTTGAGCTCATGAGTACAATAAAAAACATATTCACGCACGCACTCAACACCACACACACACCCACTTGGGTATATCCAAAGCACATGCTGCCCCCAAAAATTGATTACATACCAATCCAAACAGCACGTGCTACAAACAACACAAGTTACAACTCAATCTTGACAGCATCAAATAGCAGCGGACGACAAGCCATGGACTTCAGTGCCAACATGGGCCTCGACCGACATGTGCGCCCTGTGAATAGGTACCAACTGAATGGTAGATAAGGGAGATGCCTGCGGCAAACCAGGCCACCGAGGAGAGCCAACTAATTTGGATGGCAGGGTGCTCGCCAATGTCGACAGTGGCGGCGTTAGTCTAGTGATGTTTAGGTCATGCAGCCTTGTTCATAGGCCTATTCTTTTTAGCTTAGATTTATAGTTTGTAGTTACGGTTTATGACTTTTTAGCTGTTCGTGAGAGAGAGTATGGAGTAATACAAACTTGTATACGGTTTTGGACAATATAAATAAAATTATTATAGTGTATACTATAATTAACTTGTAGACCCTATCTTAAAAAGATACTTCATTTAAAAGCTAGTTACTGTAGAAAAACCAAAAACAGCTTTCGAAAGATGTTTTTTTATAGTGAATGATTTTTTCTATAGTACTTATCTTTTAAATAGAATGTCATTTTAAGGTAAGATCTGCTAGTCGATTATAGTACATATTGCTACAAACTATTACTATTTATAAGCCAAATTCAAAAGAAAAAACTAAAAACCAATATAAACGCCCAGGAAGGTGAGGAGAAAGAAGATATGGGGGCACTATTGTCCAATACATGCAAATTACGTAGAGTGGTGGCACTTTTGTGAGCACATTTTAGTGGCATTTATCAAACAAGTAAGTTTGCTGTGGCATTTTTCTGAAATGGGTATTTTTGTAGTGGCATTTACCAAATTTTTCCCTTCTATTTTCTCCTCGTTTCTTGGTGTTTATTGATGTGTTGGGTTCGGCGGCACGCAGGCGAGCCACGGTGGCGCACAGCTCGGTGGGGTAATCGGGTCATTTGAGAATTGAGATGTGGTTTAGTCCGTGACATCTAACATTAAGGTGTTGAGGGACAATTAATGTGCGATTTACCTAAATCAGTCTATTATAGATAGCAAGTCTATCATAGTTTAGTCGTATATTGTTTAAGAGAGACCTCCTTTCTCTATATAAGTAGGGCATGGATTCTCATCATACACACATCCAAAGATATCAATAAAGAGATAAGTCTGTCTAAGACTACATCTTTTTGTTCTTGTTTTCTTCTGTGTTTGTCCTATGCCAGTATCGCGATGATTATCTCAGAATCATTGATCCTTCAATGTGTTATCAGCACGAATTCGCTCAACGATTCTTCTGTGTTTATCCTACGTCACTCAGTGAATCTTCTATGTTTGTCCTATGTCAGCACCCTGACAACTATCTCGGAATCGCTAATCCTCCAACACATCATCAGCATGAGTTCGATACGTCTGCCAATTAGATCAATCTCGTTTTTCGTGATCCTAATCACAGGTTGATCTATCGTTGATTCGCAGGCTGCCGCGCACGGGAGATCGACCAGCTCATCAACGCAGCAGAGGAAAGCTGAGCGCTGCCCCGATCTTTAGGGGCAATTGCCCTATGCATGCAAACAAATCCAATCGAATAGGTTGAACTAGTAATGTGCCCATGCGTTGCTATGGAAAATAAAACTTAGTAGTAGATATTATAATGCAGTTATATATTTTTGCTGGAAAGAATAGAAGTTTGTTTCTGTTTGACTATATAGCATTTCCCATACTCAAACAAAGAAAAGTAAAGTGTTCAAAGTCTGGGAACTGCCGATTTGGAAGTGCAATTTCTCGCATCATGGTATAAACATTACTATCCATGACTTTCTATCACGAATATAAAAGGATAGACTTAGCTACATCTATATTACTTGGAAGTGAATTGTGAGGTAACTGCTGCTAAGATGGCTAGCTAATGTCCCTTGTGCCAACTCATCGAAGTCATTCCAAATCCATCCTAATTCATAGACTTTATGTTGAATAGGGAGGGGGAAATGATGAATCATTAACTAAAGAACTATGGTAGAAAAAAAGCATATTAAAAATTAGATAATTATTTTGTGCAATCTAGAGAAACAAGAAACATAACTAAAAGCTGATGAAATAAAGAGTTCTCAGAAACAACTGAATGTCAATGGAGATAATAAGATGACTGCAAATTTACAAATGTGGTCAAAACAAACTATGCAAAAGAAATGGTCAAAACAAATAAAATGTTTCTCGATATCAAACATCACCAGCAAACAAATTAATCCTCTTAAACTTTGCAAAGGCCAGACGCTTTGCGAATTGTACATGTTTACCGGTCAAACTTTATTATCTAATAGGGTCTATGAAACAGGTGAACAAAGCATGATTCTTCTTTTCAAGCCATACCTATGATCCTTAAATAGATGCATTCACACCGGCAAGACCTTTCCTGTAAAAGTCTCCTGAGGCAATATAGAAATTTCCCACAGAACTCACATATAAATGCCTCAGATAAAGGTGAGTCAAAACCAACAATAGTCATCTTTTTTAGCAGTTCAGGATGGATGGGTAAATTATCGTATTGCCTAGTAATGGATTTCATTGTACAGAATAGTAGGTAGCAATTCTCATATTATTAATTATTTTAGTACAACTAAACAGGAGGTCTTCTAGAATAGTCAAAAGAAGAAATAAATAATTACTTAGAATACACATATATGCAGTGCTTAGCTAAGGTGCAACAAGCATTAGGTAAATTGATCACTCAACAACCATTTATTGACAAGTCAAGAGCAGCACGATCAAGGTTTCAAGAGAATCTCCAACATGTTCGATAAACTGATAGACAAGAAGAAACAAAAATCTTAAACTGGTAGTACTATCATCAACATGGGACCACCAGGACCTCATTTTGACAACCAACATGGCAAAGTATATAACTGATCTGCGTTATTATTTATTTAATTGCCAAATCATTGCTACTGTGCTATGCCTGATAGCAGGAGAGAATGCACAACCATCTATCAGAAAGTACATATAGTAAGTTATCAAATTTCCCAATGAACGGCAAGTAAGGACTAATTATTTTGCTTACAGTCCCTGATCCCCAATGCATTTATGCAACAGTAATCACAGTACTTCAACCGAATTCAATCTAGAAAGCACAAATAATCCCCAATGCATAGATTCAACCATAATGATGCCGCTTCAATGGAATAGAAGGCACAAATGAGTTAGTCAGTACAAACCGCATCTGCTTTAAGCGTTCAGAATTCTTCAATAGTAACTCGAATGTCAGACTTGAGATAAGAGCACATCATTGCCTTGAACATCGCTTGCGGCTATCAACAAAGCAGATAGGGTCAAGAATGCGGCAAAAAACAACAGAGAGACAAATAACCTACAAGAACCTACACACAGTGCGGATGTGCACCAAGATCACAACATTCAACATGCGGTTGTTATTGCATCGGTCGAAGCGGCAGTATGCTCCTTCTTCATCCGCTCGGCGTCATCCTAGAGCTCCTGCTGCGCATCTCGATCGTGCCTCGATCACCTCTGCTCCTCCTACCCACATTCGCATGCGCCTAATTGGCAAAAATAATAACCAAGCGCATGCATGTAATCGAACAAAATCATGGTATCACAGCACTCACAAGTCGCTCAATGCCCTTCTCCTCCTTGGTCTTGATGTCGCGGTACTCCATCGCGTAACTCACCGTCTTGCGATGACGGACACCTTACAGATTAAGGAACAACCAAATCACGGGCGGTGCCGCGGTGTGTGGACTTGTAACACCGAAATGAATATCAACTCTCAACATCATCTAGAGTAGATAAAATTGATCGAATTTGGGCTAGGATAATGCGACGGCAACGACGAGGTGGGTGACTTCATCCGAGGAAACACTCTGCAAGAACGAGCAAGCACAGTCAAGCACCAAGCAAATCAAGAGGCGAAGACGGCGGCATCAAGAGCACACGCGATACATCCTCAACTCACGGTGCAAATCCCCAGTGCAAAGACTTGGACCGGTTCGAGCTAGGATAAAGCGCAGCGCAATGGAGAAACGATAATCAAATCTTCACATCCATCGATCCATCTGAGGTGAAAGCGAGCAGCGACAACAAGAGGAACAGAAATGGTGGAGCGGAGGGAACATACCAGGAAGCAGATGGGGCACTTGTCGAGGTCGGTGCGGGGGTCATCGGAGCCGGGGTAGCAGGGCGCGAGCTTGGCCTCAGGATGATGACGGGGAAAGTATATGGTACGTTCCCTGGAAAGTATGTTGGTCTCCCTAGAAAGTATATGGTACAAATTAGTGTATTGAACAAATTGCTATATACTCGGTGGCATCCAAATATGTCTATTGAACACAAACAATGAAATTAATCTATCAAACATATTGAACACAGACAACGAAATTAATCTATCAAACATAATCTACCAAAGAGAACTATCATGGGCCTCACGGCACAAAAATACATCAATGTTGCTTCATTTATACTCAGGAAAAGGAATTGAACAAGTTGCATACAAACATCACGCCATCTCATCCTGCAATAGCTCGTAATCTAACTGTCATGTATACAAACCCATAGATTTGATCCAAGAAAGGTGCCTGCAAAAGTTGTGGAAGGCACGGACAACGTTGCACCACATGCATTGTGCATGACCTATGCCCTTGCAGCGATCTTTGAGCGGTCGATGGTCTTTGTGCCAACGGGGCAACGAGGCGATTGCCTACCATGGCGGTGGCGGCACGTTCGAAGACGATGGGCGTGGCCTCACGGCGAGCTTCCACGCTACCCGGGCCACCATGCCCGCAACGACAATGACGAGGCAAAAAGAGAGCGACGGCATTGGGAGGCAGAGAAGACGGGGGATCTGTGTGGAGTTGGAATGATGGATTCGTGCTCTTCCTTATTTTTCATGGAGTTGTCACATTTGATTCATGCGGGTCTCATCGAAGATTTGGAGGAGGCAGCGCGGGGAGGCGGCGCGCGGTGGGAGTGGTGAGGAGGCGCGGACGGACGGAGAGGGGAGGTGGAGCGAGAGGAGGCGGGGAGGCGGCGGCGGCGGAGGAGGAGGGGAGGAGGTGGCGGCGGGCGAGAGGAGCGGGGAGGCGGCGAGCGGCGGAGGCGGAGGAGGAGGCGGCGCGCGCGGGATGGGGAGAGTAGCGAGGCGGAGGCGCGGATGAGGAGGGAGGCGGCGCGGAGAGCGGGAGACGCGAGAACGTGGGAGGAGGGTGGGCGCGCGCGGGGCGGAGGTGGTGAGGCGGAGGGAGGGAGGGAGGCGGCGGCGCGCGGCGGCGGCGGAGCGAAGGGGTGGGGGGAGGATGAGGCGCTGGCGGAGCGGAGGGGAGGGGAGGGGGAGAAGGGCCGCCATGGCCGGCGGGGGGGAGCGGGAAGAGGGAGGCGTGGAGGTGCGGGAGCTCGAGCGAGAGAGAGGGAGGGGAGGAGGCGGCGCGGGATGTGAGGGAGGGGCTACCAGATAGACGGTTCGGATTTTATCTCGCAATCAGATCGAAGGGTTGAGAGGAGGAGTGACGACGAGTTAACCACCAACTCCTTCTTTTATAATAGTAAAGATAAAGATAGTCCACCTGTATACAAATTTGATCTCGAATCAAATAACAGGAGTAGTTCTGAAAAGAAAAAAGAATCGATCTACTACACGATTTCAGTCTGGGATTGAAAAGATTCGATTTCTTGTTACAGCAGCATGAGCATCGATTCCGTAGGATTAGATTGCTTGCATCGAATCTAAATTGGATCATTGTACTGATCATAATGTTCAACATTAAACAAGTCTAAATCACAGGACCGATGTAACAAAGGGACAAACATAATTCAATCTGGAAATTGTCTTCTACCCTGTGTATGTCTATCTACGCTAGATCGACTACGGATTGATTGCAATTAAGCAATTGATCAGAGAAGAGGGACAATCTGTTGGTCGTTTCTTACCACACCGGCCTCGACTGAGAGCCGTCGTCGTACTCCTCCGCGCCGCGGCCAGAGCTCACCACCGAAGCTGCCTTCCATGTCGGCAACAACGAGGACCGAGTAGGGCAAGTGCGCTGCCTCGCCTCCTCCATGCTGCACTGCTACCATCAGATTGATGGCGCATACGTGTCGCCGTGGGTGCACGTCACCACCGGGGATCCTTCGTCATCCTTGGCGGCCTCCACTAATGGCCTCACACGACAAGTCATCGGAGGTACCGTTGCTGGGCCGTCTTCCATAGCTCAGCTGAGGCCACCATCGCCTCAATCGCTAGGACGAAGGAGCTCGGGAGCCGCACCCATGGCTGCTCTCGCCTTCCCATCGGAAGCCATCGCGGGGAACGCCACCGGCAAAGGATGGAGAGGGGAAACTGGGGCCGATGCGCCGCCGGCCTCCGCCGTGCTTTCGCCGGAGGAAAGAGCGGGGAGGGGGTGCCACTGCCTGTCGGAGATGCAGGCACCACCTCCACCGCCTCGTCGTCGCCTCCATGCGACTCCCCGCACTGCGCCGTCGAAGGTGAGCAAAAGAGGAGGAGGGCGCCGGCCCAGACCGCGCCGGATTCTGCCGCACTGCCCTCAGCGCCGCTGGAAGCGATGGCGCAATCGCCGCCGCCTTTCTGTGAAGGGAGGCTCACACCTGAGTGAAACGCAGCTAGGGTTAGGCCTAGTGGGCAGGGTCAATGAGGCCCATGAGGAGCCCATAGCCAGTCTGGCAGAACTGCGAAAAAGGCCCAGTCCACTGGACCAGCAAGTATGCAAAAATGCCCCTGACATGCAGAAGATTGGCGACCCAATCCAATCGATAGCACATTTGCAAACAAAACCCTAAAGTAACAAGACATTGCAGAAACAACTAGGGACTGACAAACTTACTGAAAGGACCTCGGATTGTCAAGAAATCATGTAAGAAGGTTCCATATAGAAAGCCCTGTAAGTTTTTATTGATATTATTGTAATTCCGTTAATTGTTTTCTGTATATCGATAATTGCTAGAATTGATTTCTAGACATAGAAAACTGCATAAAATTCTGTAAATTACTATAAATTTATCTAATTCGTAGAAAAATTATTTTCTTGCTTTTTAGCTATATTTATGATGTCCATATGCTTGTAGCATAATTTAATAATATCCTAATAGCTTCTTTTGCTACTAATTGCATGGAATAAATATTCCTGATATCACAGATAAAATTTTTCCATATTATATGGTTGTTCATACACTCTAGATATCTAGTATGTCCTAATTTGTTCCTGATGGATCTATAATAAGCTCTTTGTGCTATGTGGACAAGGGAGGCAAAGTGAACTAGGACTTCATAGAAGAAATTCAAACTTAAATATCTATTAATGGACACGATGTCAGGGAGATCACTTTGAAAGGTGGTATTTTCTATTTCCACCATCAATGCTTCACACCAACAAAATGGTACCTAATAGTGCTATGAATGATCTGAGTCAATTCCCACGTATGCCTTGGGCATATGCACTCAGAATTTTAAAGGTTGACGTGAAAGAGGGGGGAGAATAGGGTGTGGCAAATATAAGGCAATGTATATAATGTGAGTGATGGTAAAATAAAGAGGGAAAACCTCAAGCCAAAATATACGTGATATTGCCTAGGGCAATAATAAACCTATCTAGCCTAATCAAATTAGTGGCAGAATTGCTTACGCATATAAGGCGATATTTGGGAGATCATTATGTATGATGAATGATTTATATTATATAAGATTCCCTTAGAGCAATCTTAAGTCCCACATAAAATTGAGACCTAGATGATGATGTAGATCACGAGTGATCTTGATTTTCCAAAGTTATACTAAGAACTAGGTTCTTAGATTTAACATAGACATATAGATGATTATCCGTTTTTGATCAATATGTGTGTTCATGGAGAACAACTATGACAATTAGGTTATTCAGTTTGATGTTCTAGGTGAACATTTATTATTCCCATGCTTTTTGAGTATTAAGTAGTCAATCTTTAATGTTCTATTTATTTATGATTTTAGTAGTATATATTTATTTTATATACATTATCTACTGTCATGCTAGAACATATTGTGCTTGACCAAATGTAACCATGTTGCAATTGAAAGACCATATGTCAGACAGGTTTGGTACGAGGGATTAAGGCATTTTTTGGACATTGAGAAAATATATTGGACCAAATATTTTCTACAGGCTATAATTTGGGATCTTCCCGATCCATGTCTATGGATAAGTTAAATGATATGACATTGTTTTGGTGAGGGGGAGAGCTATGGGTCACTTGATTGGGTCACTTGCTATAACTCGTTAAGGAACCAGTCTTGGGAGAAAGAGAAAAGGAAGGCAAAATTGAGGTGCACCATTTAGTGGGCCCTTGTGACCATGCCAGCCCATTTTGCCCATGACAAAAGTCCGTCTCATTGGCCCATAAGGCCCAGAAACAGCAATTACATCCAACGGCTGGAAACAGATCGCGGAGCATCCATAGCCGTCAAAATCTCGGAAGGTTCTTGCTATATCTCGCGCCGCCTCCCCAAACCCTAGCAGCGATCCGGCACTTCGGCCGCCTCTCCCTGGTTTTGGTTCGTAGTTTCTTCCTCCAAAATTATCCAATCTTTATCTGATTTGTGTTCTTGCTCCTAGTGTTAATAGCATGTCTCACGTTTATCGTGATTCTTTGGGTTTTATTTTATCTGCAGGTGGATCGGTGGTCGAAAGCGGCCATGAGGTATACCACTAATCCTTGCTTCTTGTGTTCTTTCTGAGTTCTTTGTTGGATCTGTTCTTCGAGTATCGCAACAAGATAGCAGTTCTGGAGTGCTTGTTGGAGTATCTAGAGATCTGATTGGTCTTAGGAGATACTGTAGATTTTAGCCAGAGCAGAATATTCCTGTCTTGTTTCAGATTTGTTGGAAACCATATGATGGGGATATGATGATGACATTACTTATCTGATCATCAATCTTGATAAAATGAATTAGTTATCTATTCATCTCGCGGGTACCTGAGTTTTGATAGAAATCTCCGTTATTTTTAGTGAATTAGTATAGCAAGTCCGTTTACTAACAAACTAGCTATCTATTTGAATGTAAGGTGCAATACTAGCCTGACAAGCTGTTCAACTGTCAGATTATGTTGTCTTTTTACAGCTCTATTTGATCTTTTACATGCTGTCATTTTTGTGCTTCTATATTCTGCTATGCAGTAAGTTGCAGTCTGAGGTCCTCAAGGAGGCCATCTCCCAGGTTGTCGGGGATGCCAAGGAGAAGAATAGGAAGTTTACGGAGACTGTGGAGCTTCAGATTGGTCTGAAGAACTACGACCCGCAGAAGGACAAGCGTTTCAGCGGCTCGGTTAAACTGCCCCACATCCCTCGACCGAAGATGAAGGTCTGCATGCTTGGTGATGCACAACATGTGGAGGAGGTAAAGATCTAATATAGTAGAGTTGCCCATATTCTCTAGTTAAAATAAACTATGATCATATTTTTTTTAATTGTGCTTATTGAACTGTGTTAAAATCTTGATGTCATGGTCCTGTGATAACTCTAGCAATTGCCAATGGAATCAGATCAAAATAAGGGGTAAAAGTGAAAGAAAAGAAATAGATTGGGGATTTCAGTAAATTGTTATGTTCTTTGGTACTGAGTTCACATGCAACAGCATTACACAATGGCACTCCTCTCTTTCTATTACTGTAGCCGGGTTCAACAGGTCAACCTTCTTTGTACCATTACGACCCATTTACAACTCAGGATTCATCACATAGTCACAGTACTCAGCCTATCAGCCACACCAACTCTCATGGACAGAACACAGCCCACTCTTTCACCAGAATTCTTTCCTTCGCGCCAGCATTCAACATGTCCATGGCTGCTCTTCTCATCCTGAGCGGCTGACCATGACACTTGATCCGTCTGTAGTATTAGGCTATTGCTTAGTTTTATGGTTTTATGACATATACTCAAATGCATGGCATATAATTAACTAATAAAGTTGTAAAGCTTATATTGCTCATTATTCTATTTGCAGGCTGAGAAGATCGGTCTTGATTACATGGATGTTGAAGCTCTCAAGAAGATGAACAAGAACAAGAAGCTTGTCAAGAAGCTCGCCAAGAAGTACCATGCTTTCTTAGCGTCAGAGGCTATTATCAAGCAGATTCCCCGTCTCCTTGGTCCCGGTCTCAACAAGGCAGGCAAGTGCTCTTCTCCATCATCTGTTAGTTGTTTGTGCTGCTTGTTACCTTTGGTAGCTTGAACAACAAGCTTTGCTTGTTCATGTAGCTGTTTACCTGGTATCTTCTTTATTATTTATTTGTTGGGATGTGCTTCAGCGCTCTCCCAAAAAGTGAAAAACACAAATTTTATAGCAGATTGATGGTCTGATTTGCAACTAACCACTACTCCACTATTAACAACACTGCTTTAAGATTTGTGCAGTTTAGTTTTTGGTTTTTCTGCACAATGAAGTCTGTTGATTCTGTGAATATTTTTTAATGTCAACATGCCATTTCCTTGGCATAGTACATTTGTGAATTTGCATACAATGAAAGATACACATGAGAATTTTTTTATGAATTATGACTGTATGCCCCGATGATTTCCATTTTGCAGGATTATTATGTACTTAGTTGCAGCTCCACATGATAGGCTAAACAAATTCTGTAATGCATCGTCATTTCATTTTCAATCTGACCCATATTCTGTACTTTCGGTGTTGTAGTCCCTATCACGCCCCATATCTGATGAGAAACTTTTTACTTTTGGTATCTCTTTGATTATGTGCATGCATAGCACAAATGGTTTTACTACTCCAGGTTTGGTCTTGCTAATAAATTGTTCAATGTTGATGGCATTACAGGCAAGTTCCCAACTTTAGTTACTCATCAGGAATCTCTGGAATCCAAGGTTAATGAGACGAAAGCGACAGTCAAGTTCCAGCTTAAGAAGGTTCTTTGCATGGGCGTTGCTGTGGGTAACCTGGCGATGGAGGAGAAGCAGATCCAGCAAAATATCCAAATGAGCGTCAACTTCCTCGTTTCCTTGCTTAAAAAGAATTGGCAGAACGTGAGTACTGTTCTAATTTTTTACCCACATCATCGTTACATTTTCTACACTCGCATCAAGTGGAATGTAAAGGTAGAAAATACTAATTGATCGAAATTCGGCGGTACATGACTCGGGTTGTGACTTGCGTTTTTTTCAGGTGAGGTGCCTGTACATCAAGAGCACCATGGGGAAGCCATACAGGGTGTTCTAAGTTGCCGTGTTCCAGCTCTCTAAATCAATATCGTAGTGGACTTTTGGAATATGTTTATGCATGTTATATGATGCACTGTTACAAAACTGTCTGTTCCAAGTGAAAATCAAACTAGTTGGTCCTTTCCAGAGCGTTTTCCTGTCACCAGAGCTGATGGAATGGCCCGAATTCTGTCGGATGTTATGTTACCATGGATTTTGCGGTTGATGCGATATGACGCTTCTGCATGATGCATTCTTCATTTGTGTACTACATCCATTTTTTTCGTATTTTTGAAACATTGAATCATGTTAGATTTGCTAATTGGGACGCTGGCTCACTCGGGCACCTACATCCAGGGTTTTTTTTTGTTGCGTAATATTGAATCATGTTAAATTCGCTAATGGGGACTCTCAGTTCTCTCGGTTACCAAAGCTGCAAGAACCATGATTTTCTTTGGGTACTAACTCTGATTCCAAATATAAATGGTTCTTGGATATTGTGGTCTCGTGCTATTATGACCATTAATCTATATGAAAATATGTTTTTCAAATAAAATAATTATATATTATAAACGTATTTTTATGATGTATCTAGTGATGCAAATTTCATGTTACTAATCGTGATGCTTTTTTTATAGATAATATATATAATATGGATCTTATTTTGTTCATGTTATTGTGTAGAACACAATTTTTTAAACGGAATACAAAACAGACACTTCATTTAATAGTTAAGATTGTTTGAAGACAAAAAATGATGAACAAGTATAAAAACTATGTCCTGGCAACATTACATGTCGGACATTCTTTCGTTTCCCCTATACTTCTAATGAAAAAGGAAGAGGAGGAGAGGCGAGTGTGCGGCAAATCAGAAAAGGAACGCTGGTGCGCTAACGAGTGACTAGTCGTGTGTTAGTCGCATCTATTTTTACACTAGTAAGGTACCCGTACGTTACAACGAAAATCAAATAAAAGTGATGCATACTATCAAATATGATCTCAAACTGAATAATAAATATCAACTTTATCTTGCGTCATCATGTATCAAATAAAACATACATGTTCATACTCGTAAATAAATCAAGTATTATATTAGTGAAGCATGATATTTGAGGTCCATAATGCCATTCTGTAACACATAAGCCATGTGAAATGAGTCAGCTGCCGTGGTAAAAAAAAAGGCAAGCATCAAGACCATCGTGTGTATGCTTAAATCCAACTGCACTAAAGCGGAATGCTAAAGGAAACTACTCTCTGCAATTAGTACCCACAAATACGATAAAAAATTGCAAAAAAAAAACTCTAGGACGATGATACAGATATGAAAAATTCATATTTTGAACACCTATACACAATTACACCACAACTACATTTCAAGCAATCATCCATAGATCTATACAAAAAAAGTATCCTTGTTAAAGAAAAAAAATTGTGTTCCTCTTGAAGATATGCACCAACATTCAATATTTAGAACTGAAGCATGAGTGGGAGCACCCCCACTATTTATCTTCTGTGCTACTGGTTATAAAACAATTAGATATTCCTCTAGGGAATAACCCAAATGGATGGGAAAATTGGTTCTGCAACATGCAATTGCTCTAACAAAATAACAACTATCCTAGCCGAAAAGGTGCATGCCATCATGAGCAGATTATCTAAGGAAAAACTTCATCCTAGATTGACAATTAGTATAAATCTGGATGTTCTTCACTATCCAAGAGTAATTTAAATTACAAGCCATTACCTCAAAATTAGTTGCAAACTCCGAGTTCTCAGGCAAAGTTTTCCTCCTCATCAAAGAAACCCACCCACAGATACACACATACATTCACACTATGCCATCAAATATTCGGCTTCAGAAAAATTCATACATATTTCAATAAAAATATGTAACTAACCTTAGGTATAGTTTAGCAAACAAATTATGCCGACCAATAAAGAACAGGTTTGAAGTACTATGTTCAGCAGATGTAACAATCAACCATTCAAGGAAGCAAGGAACAAATTCCTGACAAGTGACAATAGTACTTCCTTGTAATAGTATATCCATTTGACAGGTGACAATAATTTCTGTGGCTCAAGATGACAAATAAACTTAATCATGGTGGTGGTTTTGCAACTACAACATGAAAACAAATAGCAACTGCATATGTGATGAAACTCGAAATACAGCTGCCTCAGAAATATTTTGTCCATGTTAGTTTTCTTATTCTAGTTTTTTTAGAACCAGTGTTCTAATTCCAATTGAGTTTTGTGTCTTCAAGTCTTCATACTACATTACAACCATTAGCGTGATGAAAGTCCATTATACAGTTCTCACCTTGATATACTTCGGCTTCTCCATCTCCACATGAGACACATAGCTTTTGACAAGGAACTTGAATCCAATTTCGAGCTTAGCATCAAAAGAACCATTGTCATACCGTCTAATAATCCTCGACTGCTGGCACCATGGCACAAAATCCTCATAAAGGTCCACCGCGGCTACAACCGCAAACATCTGCTCCGGCGAGTATCTGAGTCCACCGCCACCATCACCAATCACTTCTATTTCAAAAATAATCACGAAGCAAAGCAGCAGCGAAGAATCGGTCCAATCCACCATACCCCATCACGCGCTCTCCTCGTAGACCTTGGAGAGCACGCTCCCCTCCTCCGCCGCACTCCGAGAAGCACCTCGTCTGCGTGCCCGCTCGCCAACCCCCACCCAACCGGTCCGCCTCCCCGCGCGGTGGCGGATCGGCCCACCGGCCGAGCCCGCGCCCGGCCAGCGTGGCCACCCACCTAGCATTGGTGAGCGCCTCGCCGCACTCACCACCCGCGCACCGCGCAGATGGCGGCCCCTTCCTCCGGCAACGACCTGCGTGCGCGGCAAAGACGGAGCGACCTCGCGGCGTGATCCGATGGCGAAACCTAGATTCGGGCCGAAGGAGGCCGCGGGGGAGCGAGGTTACGGTCGGTGGCGTCGCGGGAGAAGGTTCTGGAGGATCGGAGGGGGTGGATTGGGGGAGGGAGAGAGGCGTGGGGAGTGGAGCTTTGGTTGCGGGGGCAATCGGATTTGGGGGGCGGGCGGTATGAGGCCGCCAGGAAGCCGGCGTGCAAGTGGGGGGGGGGCGGCCGTGCGGAGGCAGGGGGAGAGGAGGACGGGGAGCAAGGGGTGCGCGCGACAGGTGGGGGTGGCGAGGAGAGGAGGACGGGAGCGAGGGGAGGCGGCGGCGGGGTGGGGCGCTGTGGGAGAGCGAGGGGAGGGCGGGTGGAGGCGGGGGGAGCGAGGAGGAGGCGCGGGGGTGGGACGGTCCAGATTTTTATTTATAATCAGATCGAATGGCTGAAAAATAATAGGTGTGACAACAACCACCAACTCTTTCTTTTTAAATAGTAAAGATATTGATAGTCAAATCTACAAATGTTTGGCCGAAACAGATTTTAAAACGACTTATATTTGTAACGTGAGGTAGTATTATTTTCACGGTAACAGGTAGTATTATCTTCGCGGTAACAGCCACTTCGGTGCCCAGGGCACAAGCATATCATGATAGTAAAACCCAATTCAAGGACCTGACGTGGTTAAACTTGAAGTAGTGCAGAAGTTAGGATCAAATTTAAAAGAGTAAGATGTGTTTAAAGAAAGCAAGAACAAAAAGGGCTCAAGTTTTCAAATATTTAAAAAGGACAGAAGGCAGGAACAAAAGCCCGAGTGGATGTGGAACCAAGAAAAGGACAAGAACCCAATCATCAGTCTTAACACCACCTCGACTTTTGCTGTCTCTCCGAAATGATCACCCACCCAGCAACATCTCTCTCTCTCTCTCTCTCTCTCTCTCTCTAGGGCGCAGAGCTCCAATGGCTGGCATTCTCGAAGCCGTTCCTGCACAGGTGGTAGTCCTCGATGGCCTCCTCGACCTCCTCCTGCGTGTTCATCACGAAGGGCCCGTACTGCACCACCGGCTCGTTCAGGGGCTCCCCGGCGATGAGCACGAACCTCAGCGCGGTCCCCTCCGACGACGGCCGGCTGTCGTTCCACGCGCTCACGCCGTCGCCGGGGCCGAGCACGAGCGTGTGGTGCACGGACGCCGGCGACGAGCCGCCGGCGCCGAACACGCCGTCGCCGTCGACGACGAAGACGAACGCGTTCCAGTGGTACGGGACCGGCTGGTGCAGCCGCGCCCCCGGCGCGAGCGTGAAGTCGAGGTACATGGTCGGCGTCCGGGTGAACACCGGCGAGCGCGCGCCCAGGGCCTCGCCGGCGATGACGCGCACCGACACGCCGTCCTCCTCCGCGCGCGGCACGTCCTCGCTCCGCAGCTCCTGGTACCTCGGCTCCATCCTTGATTGACAAGAAGACAATGCCATGCAATTAAGTGCTTAGTGGCATATATTTAGTCTATCAGTAGTGCACATATCAATAATATTTCGTAGTTTTGCACGCACATTTTGTCCTTGGAGGGGAGGTTGATCCAGAGCTGGAGGCCCTTCTGGACGCCGTCGGCCGCCGGCATCTCGGAGTGGATAATCCCTCGGCCGGCCGTCATCCACTGAAGGTCACCGGCGCGGATGGTGCCCTTGTGCCCGGCGAAATCTTGGTGCGTGAACGCGCCCTGAAAATGAGCGACGACGAACTCAAATCAGCCAAAATTTGCTGACAAATCGAACCTTTACTCATGGAATGTGTGATTCTCAATCGGCTACCTCGAGCATGTATGTGACAGTCTCAAACCCTGCAGATCAATCCAAACAAGTGATCAGAGAGCAAGATCAAGGGCAAAAAAGTGCACATTCGCAAAAAATCTGACGCACCTCTGTGAGGATGGTCAGGAAAGCCGGCCGGAGCAGAAACTGCATAAATATGTTCACAAATTCAGCCAACATAAAAACGTACGTCTTGAAATGGGATGTACAGCTGATGATCATAGTAGCTCACAAGAAGTCGATTTTAACTGCACGAAACACACAGACCTGTGAACTCATCCAGCATGAGGAAGGGGTCCAGGTTCCTCAGCTCTGCCCTGAAAATCACCATTACAGTTACTGACAAGTGACAGGCAAGAACACCTCAGGTTTAGCAAAGTCAAAGCCAATCACGTATATATATGCGGTACCTCCCAATGCTCCTCCTGACAATGGCGCCGTCGCCCTCGCGCTGCGGCCTCGCGAGCACCCTCTTCACCACGGCCCTCGGCCGCTGCAGCCCCCCGGCGACGGCGGTCGACATGGCTGCTGCAGGTGGTTTCCTGAGAGGCGCTAATACGCTGGAGCTGCGGTTCTTAACAGCTGCCGGTGAGGATCTGGAGGAACTCAGCAAGCAGAGGGGCGCCAGCTGCTGTTATAAGAGCGCGCGCTGACGCCAACAGTCGCATCATCGTGAGCTAATGTACGGGTATGAAGCAGGATTTGTTTTGTGGCTACACCTCATTAGTTTAATACATAGTAATTGCTAAAAGGAACTTAAAAGTCAAAAAGAAAAACAGCAGTATACGTCCGTGAATATATTTTGCGAGATGTTTTTTATTGTGTACTTTGAGGACGTTCAGCATGGCGTTGGTTTATGATTTTTTTTACTGTAGATGAGTTAGCTTATTTAACATAATTAAATTAAAAAATTTAAAAATAAAAAATATGTTAGATCATCAGATAATACTCTTGGGAGCTGTAGGGGTTACTGGTTTTTTATAGATGGAGGGAGGAGCAGCTGATGTGCTAATGCTCACACGCCACGACTTCGTCAGCGGGGGCGATCCATGAAGTGAAAAGTCTAATCGGCGGCTTCGACAGCTGGGGAAAGGAGGAAAGGGAAGCAGAGAAGGGGACGGAGAACCGGTGACCTCTAATCGGGCGGGCCATTTGAAGAAGAGATTGACTCTGGGTGGTGACGGCATGCACGGGTCACGGTGATGTCTGCACGGGCCAATTGGCTCTTCCTTTTTCTTTTGCCTGAGAGAAGACACACCTTGGAAATGATTTGGTCTTGATCTGATGATACGGGGGCGTTCGGAATGTTGTTTGTTTATAATTTTTTTACTGTAGTTGAGGTGATTTATTTGATATAATTAAATTTTTAAAAAAATTTAAAATAAAAACATGTTAATCCATCACGGATAATATAAATGAATACAGGAAAAAAGAAAAGGCAAAAAAAACCTAAAAAATCTAAAAAAACCTAGAAAAAGATGAAATTACTGAATAATGAAAAAAAAACTAGAAGCTGGTTTTAAGCTAAAATAAGCGATACTATAATATAAAAACTATATGCAATTTTTGGTATATGCTATGTGTCGTGTGCGGGCGCACTTACGCGGTGACGTGTTTTCATTGTGATCTAGAAAAAAAAAAGGTGATACGTTTTTTTCCCTTGTTTTGGAGGTGGTACGTAAGTATAGGGGATTTACGCCATCCGCCTTTACACAGGCAGATAAAGCACGTCGACATGCTTTCGAAGCGATCCACGTCGGCTACAGTAGAAAACAACGTTGCTACAGTACCGTGCCATCGTGCGCTTGTGATGTTCCGAAATTAACTATGTAGAGGACTTGTTTGTGATTAGATGAAAGAAGATGCAATGGAGGCCAGCGCCGCCGACATCCAGCTAGCCTTGACGCGTCGCCGGCGCCAGCTCCTTCGCCGCACGCCAGCGTACGTGCCTATCGCCAGCTGCGTGCCGCATCACTAGCGCGTGCCATCGCTCGCCGGCGCGCGCCGCATGCGTGCATGGCTGCAGCCGCTGGTAGTGCAGCGACTAGATAATTGCTTGCCGCCGCCGCCGCCGCATGTACGTGTTCTCTAACAATTTCTCCTTGTTTTAGACCTCCGTAGATTGGTTTTAGCTCGTGTTTAGCCCTGGCTTAGGTAGAGGTTCAGCACTGGAATTTAATTGTTGATGTCGTGGTTCGTTGAGATTGATGCCCAGCGATTAGGCCTAGTTTTAGGGTCTTTACGTTCTATTTTATAATCTGTGCATAACATGAAAAGTATAGATCACTGCTATAAAAAAGCTAATATTAGACGTCTCACAACAGACGATTCACAAAAACCGTCAGTGTTAAATACAATTACAGACAATTTATGGTGAGAACCGTTCTTACCATGAATTGTCTGTAATATGTCGCATATTACAGACGGTTCTGGGTAAGAATCGTCTGTGATATTTCCAGCAATATCACAGACGGTTCGTATTACAAACCGTTTGTGATATGTTTCTCGCCTTCTAATCCCCTAAAATTTCATAATCTCCCACCTGAGTTTGAGTAGTATTCTATTCCAACACACATTCAGTAAAACGGGCATAACTTTTACATACGGTGTCAGTTTTCAACGTTCTTGTACTTGTTGAAAAGCTAACGACGAGCCTGATCCAAAAAAAATGACCGCTAAAATTTTCGATCTTCTCTTCGAAATTTGGGGTTTGTCTTAACTGTAAAGCTGTATATCTCGTCGAAACCTTTCAAATGAGTATATATAAGCCATATAGAACTTTATTATTTCATACTTTGAAACTAATTGTTTATATTGTATCGGTATATATATAGTTTTTCTTACAGACGGTTCGTGGTTCAAACCGTCTGTAATAATTTGGTCTCTCACCGCTGGCCCAGTCAATTCTTTCTAACCCAAGTTCAGCCAATAGAAACCGACCAACTCACATCCCACGGATCGACCTCTCTCCCCTATAAATACTCACCCGAACTCTGCATCCTCTACTCTTCATGCGCTTAAAATCTCTTCAAGTTTCCTCATTGTTCTCCTCTTTGACCTCTTTATGCAGACGATTTGAAGGCCACATACTAGTAATAAAAGGATAGCATTGTACCTTTTTGAAACGTGTGAAATTCCTTTAGATTGTTATAAAATTGAATTGTTATTCGTGTGTTTCAGACAGCTCATCAGATAATCTAAATCGGATTGCATGTAGTTGTCGCAGTTCTCGTCAAAGAAATAAACCACATCGGTACCATCCATTCGTTAGCATATTCGCCAAAAATAATAAAAGAAGAATGTAAAGTAACCGTGATGTGAGTTAGGATTTACAACTCGGAATACTTCGTGATTTGGAAACGCGTCCTCAGACGAATGAAGAATAGACAGCAGTAGAAAAATGACAAAAGAAATATCGTCTTTTTAATTGCATAAAGCGGTTGAACAGCAGAACTAGCATAAGAAATTGTTTTTCATGTCCTCCTCTCCCAATGCATATAGTTAGGTCTTAAGACCTCCTTTATTGCTTAATGCCTATTTTTGGGTATATTGTGGATGTCTTAAGAGCACGATGATGTGATATTAGCTATCTATAAATATTATCATATAGAACACAAGATGATGTAAAGGAGAGAGGAGAGCATAGATAATTAAGCTGTCTCTTATGTAGCAGTCGACTGTAACATAAGAAATAATACATATTAAGTCATAAATAAGCTATTTATAGAGACATATGAAAGAACAGTCTATCATAGTAACTATTTATAGATAATATAGAAAAATACTATAAACAATAATTGTCTATAACATAATGCATAACCTAAGGCCCCACTCGTTTCAGCTTTTTTTCAGTTTCAACTTCTAGCTTCAGTTTTTTTTTTCACTATTCAGTAATTTATCTTTTTCTGAATTTTTTTAGATTTTTTGAGGTTTTTTGCATTTTTCTTTTTTTCCCGTGTTCCTTTGCATTGTCCGTGATGGGCTAACATATTTTTTCTATTTTTACATTTTTTAAATTTAATTATGCCCAAAAAGCTAAATCGATTCTGATAAAAAAGTCATTCTGATGAAAATTTCAGTTAAAAATCAGAAATTATCGTTAAAACGATCGCCCCTAATTAGTTTGTTTGCGTACAAAATATGATTGGCTGTTACAAGGTGTAGGCAGTAGACACCCTCTCAGGTCTCGTGTAAAACAAGGCACGAGATGCGAAAATCTGGCCACCTAATCATTTTGGTCAGAAAATCTGGTCGGCGTATTTTTAATGCCGAAGACGACGGCTTAAAAGATGTGAAGCATAAAACAACTCCTGCGTGCTGATACACGTGCATGTGAAACTAATTAGATGATGTAATCATCTGCTAAAAAACTACAAAGGGGCTGTCTATTTTTCTGGGCGCGTTTTGAACCGTCCGATCGAGTGCTAAGAGCCCTTGATCTCTGCTTTACACAGTGTGATTGACTCGGAGAGCCACCGACCAGGGCTTCTCGACATGCAGATAGCAAATGGACCAAGGGTTTTGAAAAGCGACTTCGGCCAGTTTATCATTTTATCGGTGAAAAAAACTGCAAAACCAAGGTTTTTTTTTGTGAAAATCTTTTATTTCATTTTTTCAAAGTTTTCAATTACGATGTTCGATTCCTGTAAACAAGATGATTACTAACCGGTAATCGCCGGTTCTTAATGCCTACGTAGCAGGCGTCCCTGAGATTGGTTTTTCCATTGCATGAGATTAGTAATTTAGGTCAAACAAAGGGTGTGGACTTCGGGGGTGATCGTTTTAGCGATGGCTTTTGGCTTTTAGCTGAAATTTCACTGTAGCTGGCTTTTTTTTACTGTAGCTGAGTTAGTAGATAGTACAGTAAATAATGAAAAAAAAAAGTGAAACCGAAAAAAAGCTAACTTAAGCGGGACCTTCATCGTTTCATTGCGATTCATTGCTAGGAGGACAGCAATATTCAAGTTGATGGTTTTTTTTCCCTAATTTTCTTTTTTCCTTTTGTTTGAGAGAGCACTATTTTGGGTCAGAATAATGACCTAATTCGTGGGTATTTACCCAAACATCCCTGTAATGTTTTCCCCCTCTTATCTTATAAATAGGACCCTTCATCGTTAAGAGAGATTTGATAGTTTGCACCCCCCCCCCTCTGTCCCGTTTGTGTGCGTTTATTATCTTTATAAGCTGATCGATTGATTGCGCGAAACCTTGAAGTAGTTGTCTGTTATGGTGTAGAAGCTCTCAAAAACGAATTGAGCTGGGTTGTGTGACTTGGCCCAACTGGCCTTGAGCAGCCTAGCTCGGTAGGCCTTCGGCTCTTGGGCCGAACAGACTGGCCCAGCCCGGCTGGCTTCTTCTTCCTCGGGTGGCTACAGTGCGCGCGAGGTAGAGTAGGGCGGCGCGACGTGGGCGCATCTTCCAGCAAGGTTCCTAGTGGCTGGCGAACATACGGTTGGGTTCTAGGGAACGTACGTCAGGGTTCCACTTTGGGCATTAGCGGGGTTTGGGAAGTTGTGATTTGAGCTAACAGTAGCAGGGACTTTGCGAGCTATTTTCATGGCACTAAGGTAGTTCCAACGATCTTCGGGGCATGGCCTGGGTGTTTGAGCTTCTATGGGAGATGGGAAGACTAATGGCAATGGCATTTTGGGTTCAAGAGGATTGAGCTGGGTTGACCATGGCGAGGGGCTTGGCTCGGTGGTATGGCTTGTCGCCGGCAAGCTACAGGCTGGGAGTTGCTAAGGCGAGGCTGGGGTTGCGCCCGTAGTGTCCTAACGATGCTATGGCCGAGGTTAATTGAATTTTGACTAAGGTGTTTAAGGGATTGAAATCACAGCTTTCCTCTCGGGCTTCACGGCAGCGAAGGTGGAAGGGGGAGGTGATGATAGGTAGTGGGGTTGCTAGAGGATCTAAGGGCAAAGTTCTTCTGGTTTTATAGCCCCTGGGAAGGCATGGGAACAGTGAGCTGGCTGTTGCGGTGGTGGAACGTGGCCGGTGCGAGGGGTGCTAGAGGCTTCGGTGGCGGTCGGCAGCTGCGATGGCTTCTTGATCTTGGTGCGCCCATGGCGTTAGCGAGCTCACGGATGGCGGTAGTCAAAGGATGCGGGCGCGCGCGTCGACCAGACGGTGCCTTGGATTGCGGCGGCGGTGCTGGCGTGGGGCAGCAGGAGTGAGGACGGCGGGGAAAAGACATGCTTTAAAGGCCTGGTTTTCACGTCGGTAAAGTGGTGACACATCAAGGGCGTCGAGGTGGCGCGCATGCTTGGTGGCGGCATTCGCGGGCATGGCGATGCCTGGAACAGGCACACAGGGGAGGAGGCAGAGAACTGGAGTGTGTCAACGAGTGGAGAAAAAGGCTTGGACAGAAAGGAAAGTGGGAAATCAAGGAAGAATTCCGAATTGGGAAAGAAATCCGAATTCAACTGAAATTCATGAAATTTCAGATTTTAAATTTTTTTGGTCTGTTTCAGTACTATAGATGTAGCATCGATCCATGTGGTTCACTAAAGAGGATCAGAAACTTTCAGGTGCTCGATAGAATCTCTTGTTGGTAAGAGACCATAAATGTACTATGGTGAGTTATCTGAACATGTATTTGGCCATCTGCTGCTTCTCTTCCAGCTGAGGATTTCAGACTTGCCTTTCAGTCATCTAGATTAAGCAACTGCTGACGAAAAATGAACTCATTCTTAACTTTCCAGATGTGCCAAGCAGCCATGATGAACTTCATAAAGAACACATGTAAATTTTGTTAGCATTACAAATGACTTTTGTCTCAGCAAATAAGTTAAGCTACTCAAGCTCACTATTTCTTGCATTTGTTCTGATGGGAATTTGAGTTTAACTAATAAACTGACATTGACAAAATTTACATGTGTGAATCAAATTGTGATGTGAATGACGAGCACAAGCTATCATGAGAAATTAACTGGTTCAGTGTTGAGCTCCCACGTCGCGGCGATTTGACCGCCGACGACTATGAACGTTACATACTTGTCCATGGATTTACTTATAGCATAGTTGCTTTCGACCGTCGAAAATAATTTGCAAGAAGATCACAAGATTGATGGGAAAGTACTGGTGGAGATTCAACCTCTCCATGCACTGGATTTCGTCAATCAGCGTAGCAATGCTCTGGGTTTTTGACATCAATTGTTTTTCTTGATCTTTTGGGAGTAGAGGTTGATGTTGATCTAGAATCCGGAATCCTTATATGCCATTTTTGTTTTGAAACATCCTTATGTGACATTTAGGTTGTGGTCTTTTTAGCTGCGTCCGATAGCTTTTGACTATGCACGAGCGCTCGTGCATACGAACTAAATGCTGATAAGTCAATAAGCCACTTCGAAAAGACTGTTTCAAAAAACGGTGGAGAAATCATTTTATTTATTTTTTCGAGTAAAGCTATAAACTGAAGGAATGAAGCCTTATTTGTCATTTAGCGGCTAAAATACTTTGATTTAATATTGACATATGGGGATTCTGATAGTTGTAGGACTTGTAATCTATCCACCGTTGGATTCACACTCGACGGCCAGATGAAAGAAGCGGCAAACTCTGCGTTTACAACATCCATGCAAAGAAGTATTCACACAAATGGTACTTATAGCAATTTTTTTTAAAAAAATTTAGCCCACAATGATCCGTTTTTGTAAATCTAATTCTCTCCGTGGATCTAATGAGCTCAACAACTATCTACCGAGACTATCTACTGAGACTTACTGAGCTAGGGGCCCTAGCTCGATGGGTGTGGCCCCCAGCAAGTCATCTACTGACCCAGTGTGGTAGGTTGCGTTGCCGACACTGTATATGCTTAATTAGTACCAAGCACAATTAATTAGCGTTAATCATGAACTTAATTAAAATGCTAATCATGAGGCATTGATTGCTGCCGTACGGAGGGGCTCTGTAGGTCTCCTGCTGAGCTAGGGGACTTAGAAGGTACCTAACGAGCTCAATAGGTATACAAAGGAACTAGATTTACAAAAGCAGACGTTTGAAAACAAAATTTTAAAAAATACAGGTTAGGTTCTTTAGCACTTATAGCTTATGTTATAGGGCACATTCTTTGTCATGCATGGTGATGGCTTTTTGATTGTTTTGCATGCGGAGATTACGTAAAGAGAGATACTGCCTTGCGATTTTGATGATCTGAGATATTAGTTTTTTAACGTGTACTATAATTAACTTGTAGACCCCATCTTAAAAAAAATACTCCGTTTAAAAGTTAGTTACTGTAGCAAAAGTCAAAAGCCGCTTCTAGAAGCCGCAAAGAACACCCCTATAGTATCTAACTTTTAAACGATGTGTTTTTTAAAATAAAATCTATAAATAGATTATAGTACAAGCTATACCGAATTCAGCTATATCAATTAAAATCATATATAACTATTTTTATTTACATATCATCACTTATAAATAATTTAGAATTCAAAAATTTTAACGTAAAAGACCCACGCACACATCATTTACGTAAATAGTTCCGGCCACGCCACGCGTCTCAGCAAATCTTATCTCCCGTCTCCGAGGAACTCCCCCCTTCCCCTTCCCCTCTCCTCCACTGGACCGGCGTGGAGTGGAGTGGAGAGGCGATTCATCTGGGCTGATTTCATTTCTCGGTAAACTTGCTTTGATTTCGTTTCATTTCGATCAGGTGCTCGGGGCGGAGGTCGTTCATGGTGGCGGCGGTACGGCGATCTTCCTGCGAGGGCGGAGGCTTGGGAAGCACTAGTGGGTCTAGGAGACGATGGTGTGCTGGGCTTGGGCTGGGACGGTGCGCGGCGGCGGAACAGGGGAGATGGCGAGGTCGCATGGCGCTGGCGAGATTCCGACAGCGTCCGGCCGGGGAAGAAGAGGGCGCTGACTCGCATCAACAATGTGCAGTTAGGGGTAGCGACGGCTTGGGCGATGGGTCGGCTTGCAGCTCGAATTTTTGGGAATTGCGGCGACAGCAGAACGGGTCTTTGGCTCTTTGCTGCCCCCTCCCCTCTAGGACTTGGATTGATTTCTTCTTCTGTTGGCAAAGAACGCTAGCTTCAGTTTTCTCCTGGCCTTACATTTCTCTGCTGCGAGCAATCAAATCCCAATCTTTCTTCTCCGATCCATCCAGGTTTGTTGCGAATTTGTTTGCTGCGTGGTGGAGTACAAATAGCAGCAAGTTTATTTTGCAGAATTTTTGGTCCGCCCCTGCCCCGTAGGATAGGACCCAAGGTAGATGATTATACACTTCCCAATCCTGTTGCTGAAGCTTTAAAAGCAAATGGAAATCATGCAGAGACAGTAGAGTGGTTATTTCCAATGTTCTTTTAGCTGCACGACCTGTCAATTTTTGCTACCAGTGAATCTCCTAAACTTGCCCATAAGTTGTTTGAAGGAATGTCTAAAAGACTGTTGGCTTTGCGCACGACCTAATTAGCAAGCAGTTGGTGCCTGGTCCCTGGGCAGCGGGAGTCTGTGGTTCATGGATTTGGTAGGGTGCCAAATTGATATACTGTTTAAATTGTGCGTTTTAATTGAGCGTATTTTGCATGTATACATCCCTTGAATGTATGTTAATTTCACTTGCGTCATATTAACCTTTGTCCCACTAGCACCGGCCACTGACCCGCCCCTGATGACACACCACATTAGCAATTTAGCATGGGCGTTATTTTAACTGCTGTCTACTGATTAGTATTTATACATGGGGCCTTCTCACTTCATCGATACTTGCATTATTGCGAAACCTAATGTAAGCAAGATTCTTAACTTTTGTCTTAGTAAAATTGCAGCTATACATTGAAGATTGAAGCTCTGCAGTGTTCCCAACAAACATCCAATGGCGTTAGTACAGTTTGGAGGTACCTTGGTTCCTAAACTCGGTGAAAAACCTCAGTTGCTGCCCAGGTCACCTGCAGTTGCAAGGGCTACGTATGCTGATCCAAGGTTCCTGGCATCAAAAAATGGGTATGTGCGTGCACAATTGGATATGATTTTATAGCTTTTAATAGTCTTTAGGAATTTCATGATGAAATCTGTGGTCTGTTTGAAACATTGTTGCCACTGCAGTTTGTGTCTAACTTCCACAGTTGTCATCAATTTCTGGGTTTCTGTCATCTACTCATTTATCAAAGGCTCACGGTAGCCCAGACAAGCATATGTGGTGGTAGATTTTAGTTTCCACTGGTAACCTGAAGAATAACATGTACTATGAATGTTAAAAACTAAATGTACATTAGTATACACATGATTTGCTAACCACCTGAGGTGTTTTATATCTACTCTGTGTTTGTGCAGTAACAGAGGCACAAGTAAACATCTAGCATCACCTAGTGCCAGCTTACATTCGCGGACCTCTTGTGGATTATTAAACCATGTGCCGTCACCAAGATTTTGCCATCGTAGGGGTTCACGGTTCATCGTTAGAGCTGAAGCTGTGAGCTATTTCTTTTGCCTTTCTGGTTTGCTTATGTTATGGCTTAAAAATGCCTGTTATGCTGACCTGGATTTTAAAATCTTAATTGACAGGATTTCTATTCTGTACTTGGTGTGTCCAGCAATGCTAGTAAATCTGAAATCAAGAGTGGTGGGTATCATTTATTGTGAACCTCGCTGTTGTTGTCCCATAGGTTTAAGTTTGCCATACAAAATCCTTTTGTTTATCAGACATTCAGATTTATTCAAAGTCAATTTTCAATTTTCCATTTTAATACTGTTCGAATCATACAGTCTAGGTGTAAAATAATATTAGTACTGCATTAAGATATGTTATCACTGGTAAACTAATAACCAGTTTCATTAGCATGTAAAGTAAATAATTATTGTTTGGTGCAAACTGGGTCAAAGTGAGCTTTAGGGTCATTTTATTTGTGCTCAAAAGTATACTGCATCTACTTTTCATTTTGAAAAGCTAAATGGTTATCATCTAATTTGAAGGCCATAGTATCCTAACAATCCCTTACTTCATTTGGAACTATGAGCCTATGATGTTCTTAATGTCATTTTGGTAACTGATTATGTTATGTTTTTAGTCTTTTAGTATTTCTTATTATGAAAATCTGAGGTTGGCATTAAGAAGTTTTTATGATAGGAAAGGTGATCTTCAGCCAGTACTCATTACTGAAGAAACATATATAATATCATATTGTTGTTTTCTGTGTTGGTTCTAAAATCCTTTTCTGTTCCAGCCTATCGGAAGCTTGCTAGGAACTATCATCCTGATGTGAACAAGTAAGTTGACTAATCATGATATGAGAATTATTTTTCAGCTACGCTCACCAGCCTTTTGTTTTTCAGCTCCTTATAATCCATTGTAGTATGGGTCTCTTACTGCTTGACCTTGTACTATTGTACTTTTTGTAGATATATCTTGATTCTTATTTGTTTGTACATTAACCTTTTTTCCCATCTAGCTATTCAAAGAACACAAGAGTTACTCTTATGTATTGTTTTGTTTTAGAGATCCTGGTGCTGAACAAAAGTTCAAGGAGATTAGCAATGCTTATGAGGTTAGGCCAATTATCCATACCCAAATGCCAAAGTTCCATGCGATCAATGCTTTGTAGTAGGATTACATATTTCTTCCAGCTAACATAAAGAGGATTGCTGTTGTAGGTTTTGTCTGATGATGAGAAGCGAGCAATCTATGATAAATATGGAGAAGCTGGTCTAAAGGGTGCTGGCATGGGAACAGGAGTAAGTGTTCTGGATAGTTATCCAATTCAGAAGTTTGATCAGCAGGACCTTTTAATAGTTTTGATCATATAAACATTTTGACTCTGCAGGATTACTCAAACCCATTTGATCTCTTTGAGTCACTATTTGAAGGGTTTGGTGGCATGGGTGGAATGGGCGGCCGTGCTGCTCGGAACAGACCAATGCAGGGTGATGATGAGGCCTACAATCTGGTACTCAATTTCAAGGAAGCGGTGTTTGGTGTAGAGAAAGAAATTGAGATAACCAGACTGGAAGGCTGTAATACATGTGATGGAAGTGGCGCCAAGCCTGGCACAAAGCCAACCACATGTAAAACTTGTGGAGGTCAGGGCCAGGTGGTATCTTCCACAAGAACACCACTTGGAATATTCCAGCAGGTCTCCACCTGCAATACTTGTGGCGGCACTGGCGAATTCTCCACCCCATGCAACACCTGTGGGGGCGATGGCCGAGTACGGAGAACAAAGAGGATCAGTCTGAAGGTTCCTGCCGGAGTAGATTCTGGAAGCAGGTTGAGGGTCCGGTCTGAGGGGAATGCTGGCCGGAGAGGTGGTCCACCTGGAGACCTTTATGTTTTCATTGACATTCTCTCTGATCCTGTTCTTAAGCGAGACGGAACAAACATTCTCTACACGTGCAAGGTTTCTTACATTGATGCAATTCTTGGGACAACTGTCAAGGTCCCCACTGTTAATGGGATGGTTGACCTGAAGATCCCCTCAGGGACCCAGCCGGGCACAACTCTGGTAATGTCCAAAAAGGGTGTTCCGCTTCTTGGGAAGTCAAATGCTCGTGGTGACCAGCTGGTGCGTGTCCAGGTTGATATTCCAAAGCGTCTGAGCAGCGACGAGAGGAAGCTGATCGAAGAGCTTGCAAACCTCAACAAGGCTCAAACGGCAAACAGTAGGAGATAATAATTGCATCAGGCTTGGGTTGGACACCGTGCTTGTGCGATAGGCAATTTTGATGCAAATTGCAGGGACGAAGTGAGCATGACAGTCGTAATTTTACGAACTATATGCTCATTCTGCGTGCAATGCCCTGGAGGGAAATGAGAAATGCCATGTCAACTTTCATTTTACGCTACAGAAACATAGGTCACTGCAAAACACCAAATGGATGGTGGACGTTTTGCAATAGCCTGTCATTTGCTTTAGGCGACCTTATTAGCCTATTTTTGATGATACGTTTCTTCTATTTTTGAAAGGCTTAGGGAGAATGATTTTAACATTTGTCGCAGAAGTGCGGCACCATTCTGAATATTTTGTAAGCTGTAAGACGAAAATGTGCCAGTATGTTGTGTTCTGATCGAGAAAATCTCAGGTGTAAGTTTGTACGTCTTACACCTGAGATCACCGATCACCATTTTGACTGGGATCAATTGTTTCCGGACTACATCTTTTAGAGTTCAGCTTCTCTGATTTCAGACCACTGTCCATTAATACTTGGTCTGAAGGCTAATGTCCAGAGAAAGCGGCGTTTTCACTTCGAAAGCTATTGACCAAAGCTTGAGGGGTTCTTGCAGAAGGTACACTGCTCCTGGTGCAAATCAGTTGTAGCTTCTTGCCCACTGTAAATCCTTTCCCTGAAACTGGGAAGACTTGCAAAGGACCTGCAATCTTGGAGCCAAAAGAGAGTAGGAAATGTTAAGATGCAGCTCCGAGTTGCTACGGAAATCTTACACCGATTTGAGATGGCTCAAGATGCTCGAGTGCTGTCCAGTGATGAGGTTTGGTTGCGGCGGCAGCTGAAACAGTATACACTCGGTTTAGCATCTCTAGAGCGCACAATTGCTTGCCCTTGATTCAGGTTGGTTTGGTTGAAAGAGAGTGATGCAAATACTTCCTTTTTTTCATCAGTAAGCTAGGTACAGAAAGAGGAAAAATTTCTTGGCAAAAATCAAGATGGGAGATAAAATTGTTACCGGGCATAAGGATAAACAGCAGGCTGCTGATGAGTTCTACTCAAGCTTACTTGGTACCGCAACTCAAGGACTTTTTTTTCTTTGAACCTGCAGTCCTTCTACCAAGAAGCTCATGATCTGTCAGCTCTAGAGCAGTGTTTCTCGGAGGAAGAGGTTTGGGCAACAATTAAATCATTGCCTTCAGATAAAGCACCGGGTCCGGATGGATACACTGGTAGTTTCTTCAAAACTTGTTGGAATATAGTGAAGGGTGATCTTATGGCTGCGCTTAACAGGCTGTTACAGTGAAATGTCAGTAATATGTTCCTTCTTAATTCGTCGTACATCATCTTGCTTCCAAAGACACCAGAAGCGCTGCAAATCAAGGATTATAGACCTATAAGTTTGGTGCATAATTTTGCAAAGCTTGTCACCAAAACTCTTGCAAATAGGTTGGCTCCAAAGCTCAAGGATATGGTGTCACCAAATCAGAGTGCTTTTGTTCAAGAGTGATGTATCCATGATAACTTTATTCTGGTACAACAAACAGCTAAAGTACTACATAGACAAAGGGACTCAAGAGTTCTACTCAAGCTGGATATTTCAAAAGTCTTCGATTCAGTGTCTTGGTCCTTCTTGCTGCAAGTATTAAGCCATTTGGGATTTGGTCCAATCTGGTGTAACTTAATTTCCAAGCTCCTGAGATCTTCAACAACTCGGGTGATGGTAAATGGAGTGCCAGGAGAGCTAATTCAGCATCAGCGGGGGCTTCGGCAAGGTGATCCTTTGTCCCTGATGTTGTTCATCTTGGTCATGGATATGCTTAACTCACTAATTAATACATCAAGTGAGAATGGTTTGTTGCAACCCCTTCTTTCTAGAGGGTCTAGTCAGTGGGTCTCCTTATATGCTGATGATGTGGTTCTTTTCTTGCGGCCCTGTTTGGAGGAGTTTGAGGTGATCAAAGAGATCCTGTGGGTTTTTGGAGAAGCGTCGAGGTTGATAACCAATTTAAGCAAGTGCTCGGTGACCCCAATCCGATGCCACCAACAGGACATGGAACTGGTGCAAGGATCCATTCCTTGCACAGTACAAGAATTCCCTTGCAAGTATCTTGGACTCCCATTGTCAATCAAGAAACTCCCTAAATCTGTCTTTTATTTGATGATTGACAAGATTGCTGACAAGCTGCCCGGATGGAAATCTGCCATGATGCACCCAGCTGGCCGAGCCACACTTATTCGAGTAGTGCTATCGGCAATTTCTATTTATCCACTCTTTGCTCTGGATTTTCCTAAGTGGGCACTTAAAGCAATTGACAAGATACGTTGAGCTTTTCTATGGAAGGGTCGCAAAAGAATAAATGGAGGACATTGCCTTGTTTCTTGGAGCCGAGTCACGAGACCAATTGAGCTTGACGGATTGGGAATCCTTGACTTGGAAATCCTCGGATGGGCGCTACGTAAGAAGCTCTCACAGATAATATTTGGGCTCAGGATATTAGAGGCAGTTTACCTACTTCAGTTTTGAAGGAGTTTCTTCGCCTATGGGATGTTCTTGCCCGAGTGAGACTCACCCCTGGCATGGAGGATCAGAATGTGTGGAAACCATCCCCCTCAGTCAGGTTCTCAACTAAATCAGCGTACTGCCGTTTTTTTTGGGGGCGGTGGATTTTGAACCTTAGAAGGAGATTTGGAAAACCTGGGCTCCTCCCCGTTGCAAATACTTTGTGTGGTTAGCCTCACTTAATCGCTGCTGGACCGCTGATCGTTTGGCCTGCCGTGGTCTTGCTCACCCTGAGTGCTGCCCTCTATGTGATCAAGATGAGAAAAATATTCTGCACTTACTCACTTCTTACGTGTTCATAAGAAGTGTTTGGTTCTCAATATTTACTTTGGTGAGACTGCAGCGGCTAACTCTAGGTCCAGATGATTTGGTCTTCACCTTGTGGTGGCAACAGGTTTTGCACCAAGTCCCTAAACAGCAGCGCAAGGGCTTTAATTCTTTGGTCGTGTTGGTCTTGGCGGGTGTGGAAGCATAGGAATGGTTGTATTTTTGATGATGCCTCACCCAATGTCAGCACTGTTTTGCAAGACATTAGAAATGAAGCCAAATTGTAGTGTTTAGCGGGGGCCAATGGTCTTTGTTCCATTTGGCCATATGTGCTGTGTTTGTTTTTTGGTCGGTGGGAATGTCTCTAGTGCTGACCTATAGTTGTTAACCTCGCCTATTTGGCAAGGGTTGTACAAGTCTTCTTAGACTCTTTTGTTCTTCTTAATATAATGATGCGCAGTTCTCCTACGCGTTCGAGAAAAAAACATCTCCTCTTGTGCAACGGACCAGTGAAAAATCGCCGCATGGCGCTCCTGTCACGTGAACGGCCTCCTCGCTAAGGGGCTATTTGGTTGGGTGGACGAAGGTGGATGTGATAAGATAGTTTATGATTTGGTGGGATAGAATGATCTAAGAAGGTGGATGAGATAGTCTATTTTATTATTTGGTTGGTTGGATAAGGGTAGATAAGATGAGTTAATTTTATATTTGGTTGGATGAATAAGATGTGTTGATACGTGGTAAGGTAACTCGTGGTGAGATTACTCCCTAGTTATCCTATCACAAATCTGGAACCACCATGAGCATTGTCAGTGCCATCTTCACAAGGAAGCTCTCCCCTCTGCATGCATAAACCAGTCTTCTAAAACTCATCAACGTATATAATTCCATCGTAGGTCCTAAACCTATGCCTACTTCGTCATCACATTCTACTTCGAGCAGCGCATTACTTCGAGCATGTGACAGCATCATTTTAGCAGCTGAAACTAGTATATTGTCGCGATTGACTTTGAACTTTTTCCGTGAAAAGGAAGACCCCCTTTCTAATGCTATGTTGTTACCACTTGGGTCTATCATACGCCCATGTTGCATTGCCAAAGAACCGAATGCTGTCAGTTGGAAATTCTTCCATCTTGCATCAAAAGAAAACAAGAAAGGACATGCAGGCATCAGTTCAGTACACCATAAAGCCAGACACCAAGACCTTAAAACCAAGGGATCATGCATCTGTTGCTCCAGTTTGTCTGTCAGTTTATCACTGACAAACTCCTGCTGTGGAACCAAAGAAACGGCAACTTTGAGATCATCAAGTTTGCAAGGAAGCTTGCGAAGCAACAGGCTGCTAAAGAAAGGAAGCGTCTGCCACATAAACCCGCTTTTACTATCATTTGTTGATGTTGCTGCACTAGATGAATGCTTAGGAGAATCGTTTGTTTCTGGATTTGGTTGTGCAGCGTGATCACTCAAGATCAACGTGTTTCTTTCTGATTGACCTGTAGTTGCTCATTCATTGCCGTATTGAGGTTACCAGAACAAGAGGTGGTTTACAAATCAGAGAGTAATGGTGACTGTTACGACAATACTAGTTTACAAGTACTCACCAGAAGACGAAGGTCCTTGCTTTGAGCATGGTCCTTGCTTTACTAGACATGTAAAGGCCAAGTGACCTGGCGCACAAGGCATTGTTTGAGTACATGTAATGTGAAAGGGGTAGCACATAGTGCTGGGTTCAGTTGAGAGGGGGAAAAAACTCACCGGGCATCATTAATAGAGGAAGTTTACCAGCCATTCACATGGTACATCTGGAAGGTCTACCAAAAAATACATCTGCAAGTATACTAGAAATGTGACTAGAACACAAAAAAAAAACTCACCAGATAGGTCCATCATATTGAGTAATGAAGATAATAAAAGGATTGCGATTAGAATACACTACATCTGCAAGGCTTTTTGGTAGATATGACCACAAGAACCACCTCTTTTTGTATCTCAATGTTTTTGTCGGTGAACACATTACATGATTGAAGCAACCATGACAGAAATGGCTGAAAGTATCTAGTCAGTTCACATAGCCGAAAGCAGTGATTAACAAGATAAAATTTCAATGCAAACACAAGTGAGAGACTACTACAACAACCACTTTCACAATGAACACATGACAAAGGTAATGCACGCAAGATCATGTCAGACTACCTAAATTAAGTGTAATAACATAATTTCATTACAGGAAGCATTCCACTTGATTTTCTTTCAAGTGTAGACATTCGGAAAGGACCAGCCAGCCAGCTTAGTTTGTAATACAAAGTACTCAAAAGACAGCCAGGACGACATAGTTTCAAAGACCTGAACATGCTTACTTTATAATACAACCTACTCAAAAGACAGCCATGATGACATAGTTTCAGAGACCTAAACCTCCTTAGTTTGTAATAGCACGTACTCAAAAGACAACCAAGACCACATAGTTTCATATATTGTGATTGGTGATGTACCTCCATATTTCTGAAGATCCCGCTGGAGCTGTTGTTGTTTCATCATCTTCTATTTCCATGCTATCTACACGAAGAGACTTGTTTGATCCCTTTGCATGCTTACCTGTTGCCATGCTATTCCCAAAGATAATGGCCATGTTATGGTAGTGCTCAAGTTGAGTGTTCAGGTAGTCAGCATCATGCCGGTTGTCCTACCAAAAAATACACAAAGACAATTCACAAAGTATTAGTTATGTATGAAATGCTTTCAGGTTTGAAGAAATTGGTTGTCAACTCAAGTTCGGGAAATACCTTCACATGACCAGTGTAATGCTCATGACCAAGCATGATAGTGCAGGTTTGTTCATCCCAAAGAGCGCCACTTAATTTCTGAAGCTTTCCTATCCTTGCCCAATGTTTCCTCCACTTCCTCAGGTGGTTCTGAACTTGATCTCCAGTTACATTCACCTTCAAGTACTCATTCAAGGCCCTTGCACAATTGTTAAGGTGCATTTTCTTGAAGCCAGAGCAGGTTTTAGTACCGTTAGCCACAAGATTAGCTAAGTAGTTAAGCACAAAGGTAGACATTGCATTTATCCAAACAACCCCGCCAACATTGGTACTCCTTATGTTGTCCCCATGTTGTTCACTATCTATTTTGCCTATTAAGATTTATAAACAGCTGTGACAAATTGACTTTACAACTACCCATGCAAAATAAACACAAACTAGGTTTATAAACAGCTGTGACAAATTGACTTTACTGCTAACCATGCAAAAATAAACACAAACTAGGTTTATAAACAACTGTGACAAATTGACTTTACTGCTGCCTATGCAAAATAAACACAAACTAGGTTTATAAACAGATGTGACAAATTAACTTTATTGTTGCCCATGCATGGTAAATAAACACAAATAGTACATTTACATCAAAGCACATGATAGGTTTAAATTAAAGGTTTATGAAATACTCATCATACATAATAGGTTTACATGAAAATCACATTCAATGGCCTTGGTGGTTGTGTCGAGCTGCCCACATTTGATCAGCAAGACTCTACCTCTTGTCAACCATGGCTCTGTGGTCATTTGCTTGCTCCCTTGCTATCCTACAGGGATTAGGTGTCCAACATATCTCCGGTATGACAAAACGGTCAATCTCTTGGGGAAGAACCCAGTTATGTGGATGCAACAAGCAATGACAACATCAACTTAGTAGAGAAGGGGAATAATGGGGTGGCATCATCAAGGACTTTGAACCTACCCTTGAGTGATCCAAAAGCGCGCTCTACACTTACATGTAGAGATGAGTGCCTAAAATTGAACAACTCCTCATTTAGGGGAGGATTGTTCCCCCATTCATTCAAGTGGCACCTCACACCTTGAAAAGGCGACATAAACCCAAGTTTGGCTCCATATCCAGCATCCACTAGGTAGAATTTTTCTAAGACACGATAAGCACATTTATGAAATTAGAGGCTTAATAATTTGGTATGGACATGTAGTGCTAGAATTTACCTTAGGGTACACGTAGGCCATTGTCACATTATATTGTGTCTGCTAACACCGTAGCATCATGTGTTGTCCTCTCCCAACCAGCCAACACATGTGTGAAACAAAGATCGAAATCTAAGGTTACCATCACATTTTGAGTAGCAGATGACTTTCTACCACAAAAGGTTGCCTCCGTAGACTTACTAACAAAAACCCTTATATGCGTATCATCAATGGCTCCAATACCATTCTATTTGGTCAACAGATATCTGAAAACAATAAATAGTGAGAGAGTCAATGAGAAAATTTGCACACGCCATTTATACACTTTTAACTTTCTTGTACTTTACATTACCTGTATTAGGAATAGATGTAAAAGTAAATTTAACCCATCTTGCTCCTTAATTCTGATGTGTCCTCCCTTTATCAATAGAGCTTTTGATCGACCTTTTTAGCCCGTCTCTTTGTTGATCTGCTTGACATTTTTAACACCATTCAACTGTGGTCCGATTTTATCTACTAATTAGCATGAGATTTTAGGCAGTTGAGACGTCCTCATATCGTTGAGAGTACTCACGAGTGTGCATATATGGTAGTGTGTACACTTTGTATAATATAAAAAGGACCTTATACGAGCTCTCATTAAAAAAAATTTGCAATTGAATTGAATCTGGAAGATAAATTCAATGTACCAGCTTGTAAAACCCTCGAACTACATATACCTCGGTGCGAAATTCCTTAACAACATTTTCCCGAATCTCAAAGCCCCCACCAGGCTCCAACCCGTCCATAAAACCCCGTGCCTCTCGCTAGGGTTTCCCTCTCCCCGCCGTCGCCGTCACTCGCCTCTCCTCCCGTGCCCTCCTCGCGAGCTCCTCCCTTCCCCTCATCCTACTCGTTCGACTTCGCCGGCGGCATTAATGGCGGTGGTGGACGTGCAGACGCAGGAGATCAAGCTCTTCAACCGCTGGTCCTTCGAGGACGTCCAGGTCTCCTTTCGTCCCCGTCCCCCTGTCTCCTCTCCCACGGCAACCCCCATCTCATCGGTGTAGCTTGCTTACTTTCTTGAATGCCATATTTGAGCCAGCCCTCTGTACGCATGGTGCTATAGCGACGCTAGTTCTTGGTTTCCCCTTCTTGGCGGTGAGTTGATCTGCTAGACTGATGGTTGGGCCTTTACTAATGGCTGTAGTTGACACGGTGGCTTTGTGCTTCAGTTGGTGGATATGTTGAGAGTTCCATCATCTATGCGTGTTCCAGGAAGCAAGATTTCATGGTTTCGGTGCTGGAATGTTATGAGTTCGCTCATACTTTTAGGGGCCTACTTTTAGGGTTTTATCTGGTCTTGATCTTTGCACATGAACTTTTTTTGGGAAGGAGTCAGCAAGTTAAAGCTTCATGTTTAATTACTGGCTGGATTTGTGTGCTGTTTCTGTATATATTTTTGGTTTGTGTTGATGTTTTCTTAGGTAGCTATAAGATGGAGTATTTTAGAAGTTTATGGGTTGAAGATTTAGATTTGGAGACGTGTGCTTGTATCAGGTGCGCAAGTGCCAGTGGGGAAGCTGATGCATTGCGGAAGTTAAACTAGTGTATGATTCAGAAAGAAGTTTAGGGTCCTAATCGTGGATGGACTTCTGGGTTTAGCTATATATTCTTGTATCATAAGTATCTCCTTGGATCTCTGCTGTACATGTTGTCATTAGGCTACATTTTACCAGATTCTGTTATTAGTATTTTGTACTGGATGGTGGTTTTAGCATTTGAAAAATCTAGGAGTTTGGAATATTAGGAAGAGGCTGATGTCCTGATAGACTGGTACATTTATTCGGAGTGTTAGGGGTGTGGTACCATGACGAAATAGTAGTACAAATCGACATTGATAAAGCTTGACACAAGGGAGTTGTGTTTTGAGTAGCCTCTGTAGTTAGTTGCTCAAGCACTGCAGGGAGCTGCTAAATTTTATGCAGCAACCACTATTTTGTTGCAGTTGGTGACTTTGATTTGTGCTCTTTTGGAGTTCTTATTGGAAGTTTACTTTTCTCCCAATGTTAAAATATATGTTTAAAGTACTTTTTTCATTATGGCCTTGATTCATTACTTTTGGTTCTACCTTTTGCATATTGTAAAGTTCTACTGCTTGAAAATTGTAGTTGAAAAAGATGAAAACTGGACCAAAGGATTAATTGATCATTCACCATTGCTCAAATCGGTGTTTGTGTGTTTGAATGTCATACTTCTTTGATATATTTTGTTTCGTTTGTTATTACTTGAATCTATCCTCTGTGAATTACTTAAGTTTGTGCAGAAATTTCAAATACTGTTTGAACATTCAATTCTCAATTCCTGAAAAATTCATCGTTGTCAGAAACACTACATTCTGTTTCTAGGTTGCTATTGTTTGAGGTTCTGTTCACAATTGTCCTTGCTATGGACCTAGGTGTAGTATGAGTATTATCACTTAAGCAGTTTTTCTTTTCAATTTCTTTGTGCAGGTCAATGACATTTCTCTGAATGATTACCTTGCTGTCAATCCTACAAAGCATGCAACATATCTTCCCCACACTGCTGGAAGGTACTCCGTCAAGAGGTTCCGCAAGGCTCAATGCCCAATTGTTGAGAGGCTCACCAACTCTTTGATGATGCATGGGCGCAACAATGGCAAGAAGCTTATGGCTGTTCGCATTGTGAAACATGCTATGGAGATTATTCACCTGCTGACTGATGCAAACCCTATCCAAATTATTGTTGATGCCATCATAAACAGGTAGTTACTGGACAACTGATTTGTTTTTTTTTTGTGTCAGCTATTTCTGATTCTTGACGCAATCAACTCGCTGGACATTGTTTTAGTTTATACTTATGTTTGATAAATTAGCATTTAATAAGGATTATGCACCATGTTATTCATCTGGTAAATTATGTGTTCATTCATCTGGATAACTGTAAATTATGTTATTATAAGATCATCAGATACAATATGTTAATTTTCTTTCAGCATTAACTGGGAAGAAACATTAAAAAAATCTTGCTGAATGTGAAATGACGTTTTGAAAAATCTAATGTTGAGGGTGCATAGTTGACTCAAATGTTTTCATAGTTCATCGTGATGCTGCACTAATATGAAAACCTAGGATGCCAGCACACTTTCTTTCAGTGTTTTTTTATGACTGGTATGTTATCCTTGTGTAATTTTTTTGTAACAGCAGATGTAGCCAATATTTGTGAACCCTTACACTTCTCTTATCACCTAATCTATTTATATTGATAAATTACAAATTTACACCTCATTATGTGATAATATGCATATCAGTATTTGTATTTCTTGCTTGAATTGTCTCAAACTGAACGACACTATGTCTCATTTAGTGGACCAAGAGAAGATGCGACTCGTATTGGATCTGCTGGTGCTGTTAGAAGGCAGGCAGTTGATATTTCTCCTTTGAGGCGTGTGAACCAGGCGATCTACCTTCTTACCACTGGTGCCAGAGAAAGTGCATTCAGGAATATCAAGACCATTGCAGAGTGCCTTGCAGATGAGCTTATCAATGCTGCTAAAGGATCTTCTAACAGGTATGTTTTATTCTTTATCTTATGTTGGTATTCTTTGTTTTTCTGATTAATAATGATTTAGCACGCCTCACCAGAAATAGGCCAAAAATAGTCTGTTTCCCTGTTCAGTTGTGGGTATACCTGACCTTAGGGACACTATTCTGTCAAGTTTTCTTTGCGTCTAGATCATTTTCTTAAGTAGGTGTCAGCGAAATCTTTCTGAGGTATTAGAACACCATTCCTTTCCTATCTTCAGCAATAATACATATTTTTGTGCGAATAAATTCCATGGTTCGTTACATTCGTTTGAAGGGTCAAGGGTGCTTTGTTGGTTTGTGGCCTTTTATTATAGCGATCTTTTTCTCAATTTCCTTTGTTTTTATCTCATCGGACCAAGTGTCATGCTGTTCTGAGTCGGTCCAGCAATTTTATTTCACTTTTCCATGTTGTAACTTTCACTAACTTGCCCTTTTTCCCTCGTGCAGCTATGCAATCAAGAAGAAGGATGAGATTGAACGTGTTGCCAAGGCCAACCGTTGAGCATGCTTTTGCAAAGTAGGAAAAGTGAAGTTTTGGGTCAAAGAAAATGCTCTATTTATATATCTATCTTATTTATTTGAGAACTTAGCTTTTTGATGAAGCATCAGACCTCTGTTTCTTAAGAGGAATTGACTGCAGTATGAACTTAAGTTTTGCAACTGTTGTAATCGTTAAAGTTTGGTTCCATTTGAAACTTCTGCTAGTTACTGCAGCAAGCATGCGTTGTGTGTTATGCGTTGCATTCTGGTATATTGCTGTGCTGTAGAATTCTGGGCTGGTCTGATTGCTTGGCCTAAAAGATGACCGGAAATCAGGGAGGAAATGCCGTTAGTCCTCCAGGGTGTGACAACCTTCAGGATTGGCCACGGCGTCAGACTAGCTCTTAACTTGAACGTAATGGGATTCCTGCCCTGTCATCTTGAATTTCAGCTCAGCATCTATGCTTGTAATCATGCCAGGTGTTCTCAGGATATCCCTCGACACAGGTCTCATTGCGAGGTTTTTCTGACGTATCTGGGCCTTGTTATGCACGAGCGAGCAGCGCTCATTGCGGTGGGCAATCTGATGAGATGCTTTTGGAGAAAGCCCGCGAGTGGTACAAAGGGGAAGCAGAGAGCAAACCTTTCACCATGGAGTGTTTTGTGGAGGGTACTCACGGACCAGCCTAAATGGAGAAGACTAGAGATGGATCATGAGAAGAACAGGAGGACAAAGATTTGTGAATCTGGAGCATACACATCGTCCTGAGTGGTATCAAGATTTGTGAACTATTTCCAGTGCCATCCTCCTGGTCATCGAGGATCCCTCAGAATTCTCTGCAGACTCCACCAGTTCTCCACCAAATCTCCATCTTCTCTCACACATCCGAGCATAGAAGATGCCCTTAAGAGAATTGTTTTCTAGGAATCCCGTCTCCTATGATCATATCAATCTAGTTTAGTCTCTCTCACTTGACTGTCCACGTGGTAGCTTAAGATGATCGCCCTTAACTGCATGGGAGTCTGTATTCCACATGACACATGGAACCGAGCTACAACCCTTGTAGCAAATACTTCGTTCTCTCTTTAAAGCTAACTAAACGAAAATCTAGGCAAACTAATTCATCAGCGTACGTACGTAAGACGTGATGTTTATCAATGTTACAACACGATGATGCAAAATTGGCAAGATCTTCTCAGTATATATCTTGAAGAGGAATCTAATCCATTACGCATCCACTTTGAGGAAAAACTGACAAAAAAAAAAGAAAAAAGAAAGAAGTATATGATCGACCTGTTTGAAAGTTGATAGAACACACCCTCGTACAGGTCATAACTTGTATATAAATTTATTATAACCACTTCATTATAGAAGATAAAACTCTCACAAGAGCACTCATCCAAAGCCTCCACTATAAGAAAGCCCTAATAAATAGATAGTTAGTTCTCTTCTTTGCTCATGCCTCCTACCCCTCTCACTTATATGGATGGAGTAACTAACCCATATCTAACCTTTATAGATACTATCTATTAGCGCAACTGAAAAAATCCGTTAACCCCCCACACACCAAATTTTACACTCACATGATTTATCTACGTTTCTTAAAACGCATAAGCCAAACCTGATAAGAAGCAAGTTTTTCATCCACTTGGCTTCCTCAACATCTTCTTGACCTGAGCTGCTCTCCAACGCTCTCTAAGTGCCACGATTTTGATCCGATCAACATTTCTATTATTTTGTCTTTCCTGTCAAAATATTCTCGCTTTGACCGTGAACCTTACTTCTTCTTTGAGCTTAGTTCATAATCATCTCTTCCTTTGTAAGTAATCCTAATGCTTGAATCATGTTGATACACCAATGTTTCACGCAACGGTTATGTTTAAATCTCACCTCTTCCTTAGCCTAGTTCGATTCCCATAAATTATATGTTAAATAGGTTATTTGTATAGATTTTTTCACTATAATTTGTGAGATTTAAACCCGTAAACAGTGAGTTATGAGCCATAAAATTATTGTACTAGCCAACTGCTTCCACCGTCTAAAATAAGATCCCCCAACACAAGATCCAGTGAAGGTAAGAGGCAAGATCCAGTGAATTATTGTACTAACCAATTATTGTACTAGCCTGTTTTATAAACACAAGACAATGAAGGTAAGAGGCAAGATCCAGTGAATCTCATCTCTTTTTTTAATTAATGTGATGAACACGGTAACACTTCAGTACACTGCACCTCTGAATAATAGTACCTTACCAAAACTACATACTAACGAAAAAACAAAGAACGTGACACCAAACTTTTCTCGCAAGGTAATTGTGTACATCTCTGAGATTGCCCCAGCAAAACCCTCGCCCACTTATCTCAGCTCAATGGATGTCACCAGCGCATAGCAATTCTGTCGGGAGATTACTATTCAAGGTTCATCGATTAAATTTTCTGTGCGACTTCTTCCGTAGTGCCATAAATCATGCAGTTCACCTCTTACCCAACCAAGTATAACAATAAGCCCTGGTATACAAAAGGATGAAGGCATGGATCACAAATTCGCAATAACAAGGCATGGAAAGAGTAAAAATGAGACTAACATGGGACATCAAAAGAACAGTGTGTACACTTACCTAATGTACATGGAACTAGGTACAACAACGCAGGTTGTCCATGCCCATCCATCAAGAAAAGCGCAAGATAGGTAAGGAAAAGGCCTACATGAAAAAAAAGTCACAAACCACAGTATACCTCAGTTCACAAGTCCTTTGCCACAAAACATGTTCTATCTTTAGTTTGGTCTCTCTAGTCCAGTCTGTTAGGGTTAATCTGTATTAAGAGAGACGGCAATCCCCATTTCGTTTAAGTCTCCCCAGTCTATTTGATCTCTCCTAGCGTCCCTCCTCTTCAAGCCGTCGCTGATTGGCCTCCTTCCGCACATTATTAACCCTTCGTGAACTAAGCCACTAAGGTTTATGACATACACCATGCTAATTACCAAGGGAAAAGGGCCACCAACAACATTGCCATAACTGGACCTAAAATGGCTTTCATTGATATTAACATACAATTTCACAATATTCTTCAAAACATTGAAGACCCACAAGTTACCCATTTGCTGAGAAACCAGCCAAAGTTCATTTTTTGTCTGAATTTCACTTGGAGATAGGGAGTAGGGTTTGGTCCACACCAATTACCACTGGAAAAAGGCTAGCAAAAATATGGCCTGAACTGGTCCTAAAATGGTTTTGGAAACTATGGCCATTAATAAAAGATCATTCTTTTGTTGGGACATGAATATAATGGGCCATTATGTAGATCATAACCACAATAACAGTTGAAGAAAATTGCACTACTGAACAACGTAAGCAATACCACAATAGCACAACATAGAGCACAGAACATTTAACTCATTAACTTGAATATAAAGGAGAACAAGATGAACCAAGCACTTACCAACAGCATATCCCACGGTCAGCCACAGAAAATATCCATTTAAGATACCTTTTTTGCTTGCTCTGTCAAATCTGCTTAGTACATCGAAGTGACATGATTTACAAATGATCAAAATAAAAATAGAAATTCAAACAATTATACGTTAACATTACACATTTGGCAACCAAGTGCTAACTAAACCTCACAACAGAAATCATGCAAACAGCCACTGACCCGCATTACAGGAGTCAGCACGGTGTAGTATTTCCCAAATTTTCTATTGTGTAACAGCACTGTTCGGTCTCTAGCAGTACTATGTATGCGATGGTAGTGTTCATGTGTATTCACCAGGACCGTCGGCACAATATTAGTTGGAAATTATAGATAAGAATAATTAACTTCCTTATTAGTTGGGTTTATTTATTTAAAGATATATCACATGTATTAGAGATGTTTCCTTAGATTTAGTAATTGCTTCTTAGGGGTAAGTCAAGTCAACCCTATAAAAAGGATAACAATGTATCCATTATCAATCAAGCAAGAGTAATGAATTAATCTCTCATCTAAATTTCTCTCACCTCAGTCTCTAGTCTATCTGGACATCCATGTTCAAACAAGAATTATACAGGGAAAGAAAACTAAAAAAACCAGTAGGACCACAACAGGGGGCCAAAATGCAATCCCAGCCTAATGCATTTCCAATCTCTAGAATCCTGAATTGTTAGCTGTGTTCTGCTTGATAAGTCAAGAAACACATATAGACAATAACAGAGCACACTTTATTTTCAAAATTCTAATTGAAGGACAAATTAACCAAATGTACAAAATCATTGCCTGTATGTTTCTTAAGGAATAACCCAAAAGGATTTGAAAATTAATTGGAACACTGTGTAAGGTTGTCTTTTCCACCACGGCACCACGTAATATCTTGGCACCAAGGTACACTAATTTACCAAGCAATCAAACTAATTCTGGCTTGAAATTTGATATCAACATTACGGAGACAATTACCAAATTGCTTTCACAATGTACAGTCTCATTGTCTGCTTATTTTCGTAGTCACATTTGCTTCTGAATAGATTACCTAGGTTAGGGTAAGTCAACAATTACTTCAACATGAACTAGCTGTGCTAAGTCACTGTAAAAATTCTAGGGTAGTTTACAAGTTGATTAACATTGATTGGGATTATGTTTGCCTCATCAATAAGTGAGTGTCTTAAGACCTTCATTATGTTTAGCGTGAAAGGAAGTCACGGATCACATGAAAAACTATAAAATTTATTGCAACATTACACAGAGTACCTGTAGCTGAATGCAACAAGCAATCCAGGGAAAATAATATCACCAAAGCCTATCATGTCATAGCCACCCCATGGATCAAAGAAACGAGGTATCCTTAGGAGCATTGGGATCGTTTCCCCTGAGTTATCACCACGAGCAACCTGAAGAGTTTTAATGTAATCATAAGTAGCATAAAAGCAATCACAAGTCAACAGACAGAAGATATATTATATAAGATAGGGCACACTTGAGATTGGCACCAAGGTTGGAAATATCGGTACCGGGGCAATCCCGCCGGGAGAACGGTAACGGTAACCGCCCGGTTACCGAAAAACCCGGATAAAATCCAGGCAAAATTCATCAAATGGTTTGATGGCCGGTAACCAGCCGAAAACCCAAAAAACCAGTTTTGGGTAATTAAAAATTGTAATAATACAAATATTAATTAAAAAGTGTACTCAATAATTATAAACTAGATGGTAATATGTGGAATATTAATCTCGATGCCCATAAATCGAAATAGACTTTGAAGAGTCTTGTGGCCGAGAATGATATCAAATTAGCATGTACTACCTAGCCTGGATGTCCTACAAAATGTGGGGACATCTTAGGACAACAATTCATGCATTTTTAGTTCATACAATAGTTAATCTACTACAAACAATGTTTAAACCAACCTAGAAAGTGTATTATGCAGTCATAAATTCAAATTTACATTTGAATTTTTTTGGGGACATGGTAGGGCAATAATTCATGCATTTTTACTTCACACAATAGTTAATTTACCACAAAATGCCTAAACCAACCTAGAAAGTACATTATGCAGTCATAAATCCAAAAGTAACCTTGACGGTTTTTTTTACCGGTTCCCACTGGTAAATTCGGTTACCGACGGTTACCACCCTATAACCGCCGGTTTTTTGAACCCTGATCGGCACTAGGTAGATAATCTAATGATAGGAAAATTATGATGTATAAACCATGCAAAACAACATGTTCCAACCACATAGTTCGTTTTGCAAGTGTGCACGTTTGCCTCCAAAATATATCAATTTTATATGGACCATCAGAACGCCAAATTTTCTATCTTCACATGTATGTCCCTTTCAATTAGATTGGAACACATCGAATATTCTAACTTTGTAGTTGGCTATTAGCCATGTCTGGGCATCAGGCATTGGAAAGGCCATGAGAAATAGCTAAATTCATGAGCCAAGTATGCAATATCTCATAATAATATTACTACATGGTACCCCATCCATTTTTTAATAAGGTATATAATTTTCTCCATCTTGTTTCACAATATAAGGTATGCATGTGAATTTATTGACGATATTCCTTCTTTGCCCTTACACTCTCACTAACTATTCCCTTTCCTCTTCCCAAGGTATTTAAGCAAGGATAGCATAGTCATCTTCTCTTGTCCTTCTCTTGATTTTACAACCTTCTTAATCCTTGTGCCCACTCAAAATATGTCGTATATTTTGAAATGGAGGGAGTATGAACCAAAGGCAGCTTATTAATGAGCAAGCCTTCCTCATGTGGTCACAAGACAATTCGACTAATTTACTGCAAATTCTATGCTGCAAATCAATCCGTAGACTAAAGAATAACTGATAATAAGTTCAATCGTAAAAAAGTCGAAAATTCACTTACTGCAATCATGACACTTTCATGGAATATAAGAGGTGAAATGAACACCCAGAAGATGTCATACACAAATGCAGCACTAAGAAGAGCTGATGCAACCTGCAAAGATAGTCTTAGATACTTCGAATACATTTAAGATCCGTAAAGATATTAATTGATGATAATCAGCGAATTGTATCAAATAGAGATGCCGATACCCTTATATTTGGTAAGCGCGCCATCTGAAGAACAGTTATCATCAAGCAGATGCCCTGGGAGAAATAAATGGAATACATGGTCAATGATACGTACTTGACTTTGCAAAGGTCAAAGACTGCAAGCTTTTCAAGCATTAAATGGAAAGAAATTTAACATCCCAAGTATCAAACTATTAAAAAAGTCCAACCATGAGGGTAAACACAAATGAAGTTCTCTTTTTTAGACAAACTATTCAACAATTAAAAATGGAACTTGCAAATAACATGCTTTTGACACATGCATGCTTCTTCGATACAATATCCAGCTTAGGAATTGACTGTGGTATCTCATCCTAAATCAAGCAAATGAGGAAAGGGTGTGAAAATGATATTGTCAACATTTTGCTTTACATCTCCATCTCTATTCCATAGATGTCACCAACATGCTAATGGCAGCGGGTGATATAACAGGTTCAGCCTGTAGCTAATTCGTTCATATTAGATCTTCAACATCATGCTTAAATTTTTTGACATTTGACACAGTTTTTGTAAAAAAAAATGAAGCCCAATCCTTTCATGTATTTATTTAAAAAATTCTTCAGCCTCTAAATATTTCAAAGGGATTGACCTCATTGCGATAAGCAAATTGTGCAAGGAAATCATATTGTAGAAGACCCCGCTAGGAATATGGAATCTGGATCCGCACCGACTTCACAAGTCACAAAATGTTAGTTTTAACCTCTGGTGTTTAAGAAAAACTATCATGTGAACCCAGACTTGCTTGGTGGTACATTACAAGAGCATGTGCAATTGCATGCTTTCACATGCTACTGATGCAAAATGTGGGGAAAAAACACATACACAGTGAAAACACAGCAAGAGAACGCAAGAGTGATCATATTTTTTTTCTTACAAGGATGTCTTGGCCTATCCAAGCAAATGAAGCATGCCGATACACAACCCAGATAATCGCAAAGGCCACACAAAATGGTACTATTCCAACAGATAAGGCCAACACCTCCCCAAAAAAGGGGAGTTGTACAGTTTTTTGTCCACAATCCTTGAAGATCCTGTTAAATGAGGCACATTGAACGAGAGGATACAAATAAATAAAGCGAGGAGCATTGACCAAATTGCTTAATCTAAATTATTTCATTTGCTACCTAGAGAGAAGTGTCACCAAGCAAACATGCATACCCTGCAATACACAGTCCACCATCAAGCTCATAACTGAATACCTCAGCAAAGGAATATAAAAAACTAAATAAACACTTGTTATACTTCAAAATCCACTGAAAAGAAGAAAATACCTCAATACCACCAATGCAGAATAACACAATTAGCAGCCAGACGAACCAAGATGACATGAAGAAGAACAGGAGGAGGAGGAAAACTGAAGCAACTATAATGAAAACAATAGCACCCTTGGCACTGATCTCAAAGATCTCTTTATCTTCTCTATTGTTTGTTCCAGAATTAGGTCCGTCCTGTTTAGTACGAAAGGAAGAATTTTATCAGTAAAAAGCATAATCCAGTGATGAACTAGATAAACTACTACATGTTAGCTACAACACTAGAAACAAACTTGATAAAACAGCAATTAGAAGAAACATGCATGAGCAGCAAAGATGTGCCTCACAACAAGATATGTTTTTGTAGAAATACGGAAATGAATGGATTCGTGAAAACAACACCTAATGATTGAAAAGTGTATAGCTGGAAGTAGATTTGTCAAATTACATTTTAAAAGCAGTTTACATCAAAATCCGAAATTAAATACAAGGTCATATGTTATTATAATGCCATCGAATTGCATAGTCAAGACATTTTTTTTCTGAAGATAGCATATAACTAAACATCAAGCTTAAATTCTATATTACATAGTCTTAATAATGATTCATCCCTCTTCCTATATGTGATGCATTTGTTAGTGGCACAGCAGTGCACAGTGTCAGTGTGCCTCACATACAACCTATTCATGCAAGGTACCACGTTCCAGCCACTTCACCCAAGTTAGTAAAAATTGTCCTGGATTGTAAGTGTATAAATGTTGAATGCATCCTGGTAGTGTATGAAAAGATAAAACAACACGAAATGTCATATAGTTTGGATAGGCATAGATAAGGCACAAAAGTCAAAACCTTCCGTGTCAACTGATTATAACGCTCATCAACCTGTTCACATGCAACGAATTCAGTCCAGAGTGAAGCACAGACTATGGTTCCTACAGCCATTATCCACAAGAAGCATGCTGAAAGGTCCACAACTGGTCGATTTGGTGAATATAGCTGCATCTCCACTACAGCAAAAGAACAATTTCGTATGAGCATGCATACTATGGTGTATCATAAATTAACTCACAAGCATATTGGACTTCGACTAGTCATAATTTATACAGGAGTAGCAGCCAACTTGTACCAATCAAACGATCAATTCAACGAATCACTATTTATGCGGGGATCACAATGCATACAAAAAAAATCATAATTAAGTAATTAACTACTGTGTTATAAATATGCAGTTTACTCGACCACTATGGATCCAAATGCACATAATAGGCTGCAAACTGCAGCTGGCATACAGCAGTTCTGCCAGGCACTTGGTCACTATGCATCATTTACATTGCAATTAGTCCAAGTCCCCCATGTTGCAAATATTTACCCTAACAAACTCTATTTCAAACCGGTTTTCTTCCTGGATCAGTTTTTTTTCTACTCAGGGAGATGGGCTCATCTGTGAGCACAAATTTTTTCAAGGGGAGCATGGGAGGGCAGACAAACAGATGCTAAAGCACTTTAATAATAGTACAGATAGCTGCCTTCAGTTAAAAAAAAGGAACAGGTTGAAATTTCATGCAATAGGCTGAATATAAGAGCATGTTCTTTTGAGCTGCACCTTATTAGTCTAATGAATAGTGATTACTGAAAGAAGCCGAAACGAAAAGCCGGCTGAAAAGCCGAAAAGAATGGGGCCTAAAGCATCCAGTGCTTTTAAGTTGCTATGACAATAAGTGTTAATAAAAGAGTAAAGAACTAAAGATATAACCAAACTCTGCCACTAGAGCAATATAAAAGAAAGGAAATATTGGTTATGTGACACCCAAAGATCACCGCTTTAGATTTATACCACCGAATTTTCCGGGTACACTTTAATACTGCTGAAAGAACCCGCCATTTTGTTTTTCACCGCTCTGTCAATTGCCATTAGCGTTTCATCCCATTTTCTTTTCTTTTCGCCAAAAAACATAGGTGAAATACCAATATTACCCTCCTAGTTGTCTCATGGTAGGTACTCAGCGCATCCCCCTTCTCTATTGGTGTCTTGGTGTCTGGCGCCGCCGCCTTAGCCCAGCTGTCCGCTCACATCCTCGCCGTCCCCCAGTGCACGATAAGCCAACTTCTCCCTCTGCCTCTGCAATTTGGTCGGCCTAGCTTTGGCAGCTGTTCGCCTGCTCCCCTAATCATAAGTTTTCATTGATTGCAGAGGTAATGCGATTTGATTCATCCACTACTACTTCCGTCACTTGCACCAATTCTAAGAACCCATCCAATAAATGTTACATTAATTGCTGCAGAGCTCCCTAGCTTCTTTCCCAGTTCTTGATTGCTTGGTTTCTTGGATACATGGCTGGGTTTTGTGCAGAGATTCTTTTTGGTTTCTTCCTCCTCTCAATTCATGGTTTTTCTTGATGTTGCTAGAACAAATAGGTAGTAGGAGATGGGTTTTGTGATGGTGGAGCAGGTGGTCAGATATGGTGTCCAGCAAAGGGCAGCGCTCCAGATCTGGATGGCGGGGAGACTTGTGGATGGTAGCTATGGTGTTGACCATGCTGGAGCTTAGCGGCGTGCCCTCGGTCAGGATAGGTCAATGATGATGAGGAACTGATGTCATCCTGGTCATCTACCTCGAGCTCAACAGCGAGTTGCGGATGCACGGTGCATGGCACGGCTGCTCCGGCACTCTGCAGCAACTGCTGCTGGTCCAATGACGAGCGCAGGACATATCCATGGGACGGAGAAGCACATCTCTCTCTTAACTCCGGCGACACGAGACAACGAATGAAGCAGAATGGTCAGTTTTCACGGTAGAGGCGATCAAATTGAACGGAATGGTATAAACGGGAATGGATGAATCTTTCGGTGGTAATGAAGTGTACCAGCAAGATTTAGTGGTATAAAACTAAGCTAGTGATCTTTAGTTGTCACAACACCAATTTTTCCTAAAAGAAATAATGTTGAAGCTTAACAGCAGTAAGGAAAATTAAGAATTTAAGATTATGTAACTTACCCCTTGCTCCATGATCCAAGAAGTCCTTCAGCTTCTTCCCTGCTGACTGTGGTATCATTACGACAGGTATTGTCACATTAATGGAAGTGTCATTCTCACTGCAAACCATCTTGTAGAGTTCTGAAAACAAGAAGTTAAACAGATGGATTATTGTCTGCAAAAGAATCTGGCATGCCTACCTGAAATACCGAACAGGACAGAGATAATATAATTCAGGTTGCCTTTTTTATACCTTCATTGTCATTGATAACTAGTAAACCTGCTGCACCACCAGCCTGCGCAATCTTTGCTTTAGCAGTGAAAGCACATTCTCCACGTGTTGATAAAGCAATAGAATTTGTTAACTGCAGCAGCAGGAATTAATTTAGAAAAATACTTACATCATACACGTTTTCTTTTATTAGGATTGCGCTATTAGCATGTCCTTTGCAATAAAAAAACTTAGTTAACAAGCATGTTACAGTTGGTGGGTTGGTGCTAAAATCAAACCTTTGATGTCAAATTGGAACAGCAATCAAATGGATTTGCGAGGACAGCAAATGTTTTTTGAGCTTCATGAATATCTCTAGGCAAGGAGGCTCCAAATCTTGCACTTAGTCCAACAACAGTTGAACCTTCAGTTCCATTTACCCAATTTTTCACCTTAACCTGGATAAAATCTGGAACATGAGAGAGAATGGGAGACTGGGGGCAATAGTATCTTGCTTTATATAAAGTTTGAGTCAACAAATACAGAATCTGGGTTTTGATTTCTTGGCATTGGTTGGGCACCTACAAGTTATAGTGCCGAATATGTAAACATCTCATATCCTTTCATACAAGCAAAACAAATGGCAAAGAAGTATTAACAGGATAGTAGTAACCCAAAATTTCCAATTTAGAAACATAATCAATGATTGCATCTGACTTGAATGAAAATCTCAAGCAAGGGCAGAGTTGCAAACTTGCAATAATGCAATCTTAAGTATATGTTGCGTCCTCAATTGCAAACACATCATTTGATTTTTTTTATCCTGTTCCTAGAAATGCAGAAACCATCCATTTACGTCAAACAAACAGTCTCCTACACAAATTCTAGACATACAATCATGAGATCCCCATGCATGCGCTTCAACAGACACATCGAAATGGATTTTTAACTAAAAACATCAAAAATGTTTATCACAAGCCCACTTACTTCATGCGTACCACTGCAGTAAGGAGCTATTCAATCAAGTCAGAGGAAGAAATATTACAGGGGGACGAATTTGAGCTAAACTTTCTGTGTAGCAAAGTGAAAGTATAATTCCACAAATATGTATTGATATATCTAAATTTCAGGAGAACAAGTAAGAAGTGCATTGCTATTCAGCATTCCCGAAAATATGCTAAGCAAATCCACAAGCAAAGAAATACAGAAGTATGGAATGTTTTCCAGGACAAATATTTTATTAAGGTTGTCTTTACTCAAAGAAGATGCAACTAAAGAAAGGCAAGAATTCTCCTACAAACAAAGACAAAGGCAATGATACATCTTCACCAATTATGAGTTCTATTTTCTGTTAAAATATTATTTGAGTTCTAGGTATCAGAACAAGCTCATCACACAGAAACCCTAACTAATTCAACCAGGCATGAGAATCTCAAAGGCTCAAGCCAACAAGAGTGATAGCAGCCCATCTAGGTAGAAATCCATACGAATGAAAAAAACCAAATAATACGTGAAGTTAGTGGGCAAGGACTTGCTAAATACTACGATTCTTTCTCCCCTTCAGGCTGAGTTATAGGTGAACAGCGGAAGCATTGCCAAAAACTGAAAAGCGCCCGTGTGACTTACACATGCATTTCAGTTCAGGCCACAACGGTTGAACTAATTGTGCACTAGACAAACTATCCAGCTTTCGATCCATTCCATGACTAAAATACTATAGCTCGGAAATCTCACATTCTTACCCAACGGCACCATCCATCTGGGCTGATTGCAATCAAATTCTCCGCCATTACTAACCAGCACCCACACAGGGTAGATCCACAAATCCCCTCTACACGACCACACCGTCAGCGAGATCTCGTCATTCCACCAAACTACCACCTATACCTCTAGCAAACAAAGAACCCTACAGCGAACTGTCACCAGTAGTAGGGACCAATCTGTAAGAGAGGTTAGAACAGATGGGGCCGTCAGCTTGGCTCGTTACCAGCTGGAACTTGTTGGAGCAGCCAGGAGTCCGCGGGGCGCCGGCGTCATCGTCGCTGGAGGCGTCGTCGGCCGCCGCGCCGCCGGCGAAGAGGATGAGGAGGACGGCGGCGGGGAGGAGGAGGAGGAGGCGGCTGCGGGCGTGGCGGGTCGCCATGGGAGTCGTCGGTTCGATTGGGCCTTTGCGTCGCCCAGACGGCAAAGAGGAGACGCGGTGGGGTTGGAGTGGGAATTTAGGGATGGAGTGCTGGAGTGGGTCGGGGATGGAAGGTAGAGGGCTGTTTCCGGATTTATTTTTTTTTTTGAACTCGGGCTGTTTCCGGAATTGATGAGATGACAAGGGATAGATGGTTCCAAACTGCAAAGTAAGGTATTTTTTCAGCTCTTCAGTCGTTTTTTAGTTTTAATTTCTTTTAATAATTATTATTTATTTTTATTAAATATTAAAATATAGTTATAATTCGCAGTCCAAAAGAATATCTCTTAAAACATACGGGTAGGTCCCAAGTAGACACGTCTATGGGTAATCTGGCCTAGTGATCCAGTATGGGAATGTCAGGCTAGGCTTGCTTCGTAAGTGGAGCTGGTATTAACATATAGATCTTAGCGTGCAAGATTTCTTTTTATATTTGATCATCAACACGTTATCCACGTGATTCGCTACAGTGTAAAATCATCCAAGTATATAAGGTAAATTGGACTTATTCCTACAAAAATGAGAAAGTTCAGTACTCACTAAAAAAAATGAAATTCCACTGGAAAAATTAAAATATTAGAATAGAAAGCAAAATTGCATCAGAATAGATGCATATCGTTCAGTGAGAAGGTCAATTGTACTTTGTTGTTAAAATCAGAACAGAGAGCTATATGCCCCATTTAATTAAGGAAACAAATGAGATACAAGTCAGTTTTTCACACTGGAAAGAAAAAGAGATACATAGCAAATAAAGCTACTAGAGTAAACAGCTGATCAAATATGGGCAGAGCACTTGGATTTCGTTTGTGGAGCACGTAGTCACATCCCAATCTGAGCATTTCGTTTGCTCTTTCTGACTTTGTGTGCCACTGTCAGTTAAGGAAGACCCACGAGTCAGGAGACAGATAAGCGCCATGAGCCAGACATTTACATCCAACTTACACTGATGTGGTCAAGCAAGAACTTGAGAGCATGGTAGTTTCGTAGTTAAGCAAGAATCAAAGAACATGGGAGAAGATGGCAGAATTAGTCTGGCTCGTCCAACAGTGGAGCAGAGGTGTTTGCTTCTGTCAGAAAGGAGATCCAAGAATCTTCAAAATATATTCAAGTTCTACCTGCCCAGAAAACCAATATGAAAACGTAAATTTACATTTCAGAAAATCCACGTATTTACTGTAGGAAGATTTCAACGCATAGGTCTAACAACGTACACAAATAGCTATGGACTGGGATAATGGTGTTCCCTCTAGGACACACTAAGTCCTGTTTCAAAACTTCGTATTTTCACAAATATATGGAAAGAACAAATTGTAGAACCGAAGATGATAATAGAGAGGAGTGAATGTTACTTTCAAATTTTTCTCTACATATTCTGTAATCCTTCACTTCAATAGCTACAATGCTATAAAGATTGGGATGACAAACCACCATAGAACAAGCAGGACAAGATTGTGAAATTTTGGAGAGAAATCAGCAAATTTGGTAGTATATTTGTTATAACTGTGGTGTTACTGTTTTTCGGTAGTACCTTTATTTGCACTACGGTATTACCTTTTCTTGACGAATAGTGATTTCAGCACAAGTTCAAAAACAAGAATCGATGGAGCTAACTAGTAGAAATAAGACTGCTCTTAGAAGTTGAACGAAATTACCCACTTTTGCCATCAAACTACCTCAACTCGACTGCCCTGGGAATCGCTCAGCTTATCCCCATCCTCTCCCCCACACCTACCGCCGTTGTCCCCATCCCTCTCACCCCTACCACCGCGCCCCTCCCCCCACCCTCGCTTAGTCTCTCACCCACCCCCACTCTCTCACCTCGTCGTCCTTTCCACCGCCGTTGGATCCATTGCTCACCCCACCCTCTCACCTTGACACCCTCCTCGTCGTAGCCGGATCCATCCTCACCCTCTAGCCTGGTCGTCCTTCCTGCTGTCAGATCCCTCGTTCATTCTTTTGCTCGGTCACTCGTCTCTCTGCCTCTGCCGCCCTCCCTACCACCGTTGGATCCCGCTCCCCCTCACTAATGGAGTCGCCTTCCCCTTGGAGCTTGTGAAGGTATGAGCTTGTCGTCACCCTCCCTCTTCTCCTCCCTTGTCCTCCTCCTTTAGCTGCCTCGAGACAAGGGCAGAGGGAGGGGTGCTGATAGGGGTTAGACCATTTCATGGGTGGATAAATTTGCACTATAACCTTCTATGTTTTAAAATTTTTTTTGTTATTGTTAGTGCTATTTGCCCCCTCATCAAATATAATTACATTGTATATGTTATTTGCCCTCCCTTATCTCTAAATCCTGACTCCGTCCTACCTTAACTCAAGATGAGTAGATGTTAACTCAAGTGGTTCAAGGCGAGATTATTATTCTAGTAATGAGGCCGAATTGTGTATGATGTTTTCGTACTGGTGGTAAACTGGCATGGGCGAGTCATTGTAGTTGGAAATATTCTTCAAAGCATTATACTGACAGGAACTACGGAAGATCATAGCCCGCAATGCAGCATTTTTGTGCCTCCAGCAACAAAGGATGCTGACTTTGGTCGTAGGAACTGTGGAATCAGTTTCGATTTCGTCGTGTTGTTTACTTAGAATATAGTGGTCTCGACTCTTGAGCCCGAGGTGGGACTTCAGTTGTCGCCTCACCGATTCCCTGGTATTTCTGCTGTTAGGGTGTTGTTATCCTTTCCAACTAGTGGGTGTTATGATCCAAAAGTAACACATTGGTTTGGGCTGGTGAAACTCCGACGGAAATTAGAGTACATTTACCCCCTCTTTGTCGTCTTCTCCGCACCTCTCCCTTCTCAGATTTGGCCCCAATCTCCTAGCCGCGGTCACCAGAGCCGGTGACAATTCTCCGGTGGCGGCGCGTGTTTGCACTAGGCCGAGTGCGGGTGGACGTGCGTGCTAGGCGGCCAGCGCAGCGAGTGCGGCCTGCTGGGGTGCGGGCACGGAGCGCGAGAGGAGTTTGCTGGCTCGGCGGTCCTGTGGCTGGAGTCTGCTGAGTCCCAGATCCCCTTCATCTGGATCTGCTGCGGCCGGGTTTCACCGGCGATGGCCTCCTGTTCCGGATCTAGGCGACCTCCTCCCTGCCATACCACCTTCTCGTTGAAGCTATGGCGCCGTCCGATGCCAACCGCTGGTGATGGCGTTGGTCTCGTTCATGTCTGGAACAGCCTTCCCTGGTGAGTCCTCTCCCTTCCCCAAGTGGATTTAGTGCTCTTCTGCGTTTTGGCTGATGCGCCTCCTCTTCCGGGCCGTTTTGAGTACTTCGCCCTCTGCTCTGTTCATCACAGGAGGAGAATTAAAAGCACAAGAAACTTCAGTATACCTAAATTGTGTGATGTACATATGTAGGTTATACATCAGTGTCTTGAATAGAGTAAGAAACCGCATCAGAGCTGGATACGCTGACTATTGCCACGGTTTGACGTATGCCTCACTCAGTGTCACATCTGATATATCTGGTATGGACACAGTGACATTTAAATCGCGCTTCAAAATTTTATTCGGTTGGTGATGACAGTCACGGCAACGGACATTAGGGGTTGGTGATGGTTTTGTTCGGTGTAGTTGAATTTAGTCAGTGTCTACTATAATATATATATAGACTTTGTTTTAAAAAATATATCATTTAAAAGCTAGTTACGGTAACATCGAAAGCTGAAGTCTAGGTTATGTGTGCTTTCTATTTTGGATTTTTTTTGCCGTTAACACGCAACAAATCGTCCTGACGGGCGCTCTAACGAAAGCATGGTTCCTTGTGCTAGTCGATCACTTATGTAAAAACCAAAATCAGTCGCCTTCAATGGTTGATTATTTGTACAAATAAGAAAAATGTGCGGATTAGAAAACTAGTAATGCACCGGCCCACATTTATGGAGTTCATAAATGTGTTCTCGTGCTGATACAGGGGAATACCGATGTCACAATATTGAAAATGAAATAGAATCAACCAAAGTGTCACAATATAATATGCCTCCGGTCAAAAAAATACCGATGGTTTTTAGCGAGTTGGTTTTATTTGCAAACATTTTCCTTTTTTTTTACTAGCATGCCTTTTTCACCAAATTATTAAATTCTTATTGTAACCCTGTGAAAGAGATGGTATCCAATTGCTAAAGAACACTGGCAAAAAAGCAAGTATAGTAGAATGGTAGGACGGGCCGGTGGCTCGGCGGTGGCAGTGGGGGGTGTTCATTCGAATCCACCTACATTTGATCTAAATTATTCGTACGGTATACCTTATTTAATCAAAATCTACATACATTCAATAGTAAATCATGTATCTGTGTATACCTTATTTAATCAAAATCTACATACATTCAGTAGTAAACCATGTATTTGTGTTCCGTGAGATCCTAGACCCTACACAAAAGTGGACGCGCACATGTGTTATGCGGTGCATGCGTTGCGTGAGTGGGGTATGTATGTTATGTGTCCTCATTGTGTACTCTCTAAACAAAGTGCTTAATTGTGGTATATATATTTGTCACCGAATTTACCTAATATATATGAATATATAGGGTGCATAACTGATGATAAAAAACTCTTCAAATATGATAGTATGAACCCAAATCTCAAATCTAGATTTGATCCGATGAATTTGTGTATTTGCATGTTTAGTAAATCTTTAACAGTTACGGTAATACAAAAACAAGGTGGACCTTCCGGGGGTGAGCCGGGTCTGCAGCCACTCTTACCGTCGGCCAGACACTTGAGAACCTTACCACCCTCATCTAACTGAGGTGCTACCTTTATCGTATATTTGTTTTAATATTAGCTTTATCCTATCAATATTTTCTAAAATTTAGGCCCTGCTTATTTTTATTTAGGTTTCTGACTTATTTTTTACTATTCATAATTTTTGTTTTTTGGTATTTTTTGAGTTTTTTTACCAGTTTTTTCGTATTCATTTGCATTATACATGATAGGCTAATATATTTTTTATTTTTAAATTTTTTTAAAAATTAATTACGTCAAATAAATCACTATCAGTTACAGCATAATTTCAATCATCTATAGTACCATTTCAACCATAAATCATTAAATTTCAAGCCAACCGAACAGCGTCTTAGTTTTGTATCCGTCACTATCTAAAAAAAGATATATAAATTTCTAGCGTATCTAGTGGGCACATACAAATATATGCGTGAGTGAAGTGTAAGTACTTGAAAGAGAGACCTGTCCGAATTGTCCCGCTCTATTAGGACGTAAGCCACGCTATATCATTTCACTTGTCATTGTCATGTAACCCGATCAAGAGATGGATCCAGGCGGTACACTAAAGTTTTGTTAAAAAATGTTGTGATTTTTGGTTAATTATAAAAAAGATTGAGAGAATAAAGAATACTTATATTGAAAAAATAACTCTGCTCAAAAAGAATTCTACAGTAACTTTTATAAATAGTTAATAAAAATATCTTAAAAAACTACTCTGTTCAAAAGTCCGTTGCTAAGAACCAAAATACAGAAGCTGTTGAGGGCCTAAAATTCAAGACGGAGGACGTAGGCGCGTGGATGGTGGATACGTACACGGCTTCGATTTCGAAGCTCCAAGGGTGATGACGGGTCCGTCGTCTGTGACGAAATTTGCAAGCTGACGAGTGGATAAAGCTCAAGGCTTGGATAATAGCCACTGGTCGAAGCAGTGTCTCGGCCTCCCATGGCCCTGCGGCTCGTCTTCATCCTGCTCTGCTTCTTCTCCGCTCTGCCACGCTGCTCCCGCCTCGTCTCCGCCGCGGCCGCGACGCTGGTCGCCAGCATCCCGGGCTTCGACGGCGCCCTCCCTTCCCGCCTAGAGACGGGGTGCGTCTGTCTCTGTCCATTACATTTATCTGTCTCCTCACGCCATTGCAGTCTTTGCCCTGCATCGATCACTCAAGAGACGTGTGTATGTTTCTGCGTTCTTGATTAGGTACGTGAACGTTGACGAGGAGAATGGGGCGGAGCTGTTCTACTACTTCATCGAGTCGGAGGGCGACCCTAGCCGCGACCCCGTCGTCCTCTGGCTCACCGGCGGCGACCGCTGCTCCGTGCTCAGCGCGCTGCTGTTCGAGATCGGTGAGTAATTCCATGCGCAAATTGTAATACTGCCTTTTCTTTCCTCGCGTCTCTCAGTGACTTGCAGACGTACTGACCTGAACCTCTGTTTCGTTGTACTATGCAATTGCAGGCCCGCTGAAACTCATCGTAGAGCCCTACAACGGCAGCCTACCACGGCTGCGGTACCATGCGTACTCCTGGACCAAGGTTGCAAACGTCCTGTTCGTCGATTCGCCGGTCGGCGCCGGGTTTTCCTTCTCCTTGAACCCCAAAGGCTATGACGTTGGCGACATGTCTGCTTCTCTGCAGCTCAAGACATTTCTCACCAAGGTAATATAGAAGCAAAACTTCCTGCTGCTTTGTGACTGGATACGTATGACATGTATGCGTTGTTCTTGATTTTATTATCGGGACCTGGTTAGTTAGTACTTTTGTCTCGATCGTTTCGTTCAGTGGTTCATTGAGCATCCGGATTACCTCGCAAATCCTTTCTACGTTGGAGGAGACTCCTATGGTGGAAAGATCGTTCCAGTCCTCGCGCAGAAGATCTCAGAAGGTATAACTACAGTAACTCTAGTTGAGTTTTGTACTTTTATTGAGCAATCAGTTCACGAATAAGTTTTAGCTGTTTATCCAAGACGGATAATCTATTCGTACTTCAAACACTACTCTGTTTTCAGATATCGAAGCCAGACTGAGGCCGACTCTTAATCTGAAGGTACTCTAATCTTTGCACAATATCAATGTAGTTGTAGGTATTGATATTAGTAACAACTTGAATACCACTATCTATCTCCCATCTACATCTAAGTATAGTTGCTGTATGATCGAAACATGAAAGATCATTAATTTGTATTTGGGATAATGATCAGGGATATCTGGTAGGTAACCCGGTTACAGGTGAAAGCATTGATGCTGAATCGAAAGTGCCATATGCTCATGGAGTCGGAATCATTTCAGATCAATTGTACGAGGTGATTAATTAAACACGCCTCCAACACTTGCTCAATCACCTGCAAGCATTTAATAACTTGTAAAGATTCCCTCCTGTGAGGTTAGTTAATTCCTTCTCTATGTGCTTGCATGTGATCGATCTTAAGACGATAATGGAGCACTGCCAAGGGGAGGATTATAGCAACCCCAAGAATGCGATTTGTGCTCAATCATTGGACAGGTCCAAAAAAGTAAGGAGACAAGTACTCTGAAGTTAGGTCCTGTATGCGGTCGGGATTCTGTAAGAATTTTGAAGGAACACATCTTGTCGCGAACCCTAATTGATGTTTCAATGCAGCTGCTTGATGAAGTTTCAACGCCACACATTTTGTATAACAAGTGCATTTATGTGTCTCCCGGACCAAGCGATGGGAGTACAGACAGAAAGATCCTCAAGGAGGAAAATGGAGTACTAAAACGTCGACCACCTCGTCCTCCAATGGATTGTGTTGTAAGTCGATCCTAATCAACTCCATTGTATTTGTAGCAATACATACCATTTTATTAGTGAGGATAATTTGATAATGTAGTCATTTTAGTAATGAAAGATTGTATGTTATTCTTTGCTTCTAATCCACCTTTCAATTTATAAGGTAATATTTGACCGAGCTGAAAGACTAAAGAGGTAACGAGACAAAAAGAAAATAGCATAGTAAAATGAATCCAATATATCCATTGTAGATATTTTAGAAGTCTTGGGAAGAAAATATAATTTCTAGCGTGAGTGCTGAAAAGTTAGCGGAAGATAAATGAAAGCAAAAGAGAAAAAAACACCGATATATTTGCATGACACCTTATATTCTGAAACAAGATAGCAGCTTAGTACGATTGCTGCATCATCAAATGTTGTGTCTAAATCTGGTTCAAATTTCTTATATATACAGACCTATAGCAACTATCTGTCATATTTTTGGGCTAACAGCAACATAACACGAGAAACTCTTGGGATCAAGAAGGTAAGTTAATATTTTTTCTCTTCGCGAGGTAATTTTTCACTTGCAATATACATCGAAAGTTTAACCCTGCTCTTATGCCTTTATATTACGGTAATTACTCAGGGGAGTGTGGACGAGTGGGTGAGGTGCCACGATGGGGATCTACCTTATTCCAAGGACATGAAACACAGCATAAAGTACTTTCGTAATCTTACGTCAAAAGGTTATCGTGCCTTAGTATACAGGTAACTATTAAGACCTTATGTCTTATAATAAATATTTACTTTTATATATGACAATGTGTGGTTACTTACACAAGTAAGACTATTTACGATAATTTTATTACAATGTACAGAAAAAATTATAAATGTGCCTGTGACTGAGCATAGTTTATTAAAATAACATAAGTATTGCCTCACTAAGAGGAATTGCAACAGTAGCTTATATGCTCTAACCTAATTGCAATGCCGCCAGTAACTCTTCACCATATGGCAATATGACTGCAAAACCAGAGGTATTCATGCCCTTTTTTAAGTGGCGATACTATGGTCAAATGTTAAACAAATTACACATGTAATTATTATACAATTATTTTAATCATTGTGTAACAACAAAAATAATAATACTTTCAATTTAACTGATGATTATATTGATTCAGTAGTACCTCCTATATATTTCAAAATACAAATTCGTTCTGCAAAATGATTAATATAACCTAAGTTTAGGGATTTACTTAGCACTTGCCAACAAATTTGCCAAGTTAATTTTCAACTTTAGATACTCAAATGTCATCCCACCGGTACTTCATTAATTATTTTATGATTTCAGTGCCATTTGAATAGGGGGAACTGACGATAGTTGTAGATAGTATTACCATTTGGCCCAGGGATAACGTGCTCCAGTGTTGCCAATTGACGTGTGGAGTTACTAATGTCGTTCTAGAACAGTAAAGTTGGATTTTTTTAGTTTTCTAACTTATCATCTCTCTTTGTATTCTGGCATAAATATAGTGGAGACCATGATGCTGCAGTACCATTTCTGGGTACGCAGGCCTGGGTGAGATCATTCAACCTCCCCATTGTGGATGACTGGAGGGCTTGGCATCTTGATGGCCAGTCTGCAGGGTGAGATTTTATATATAAGACTAGTTATATAGTTCCATTGTTTGTTTACATAACAAAAGGTGTAACTTATGAATATGTGAGTATATAAACTGCATTAAATAATTACACTTATATTTTGAAATATAATTGATCTGCAGATTTACCATAGCATATGCAAACAACTTGACCTTTGCGACTGTAAAGGTAACAATGCATATATGTTGTATCTTTTCATTTGCTTTTGTTCATAATTGTTCCCTAAGATTTCAAATTCCGACGGCATACGAATCCCATGTGGTAACAAATTTGTGATGCTTTCGGGTTTTGGAGATGTTTGATGCTATTTTGAAGGTAGGTTCTAGTGCCATTTTCAGTCCGAGACAGTGAAATTTTAGAAACATAAAAAATACTTTTTAACTGAAAGCACCTCCAAAATTGGCCAATTACCAATTTCCCCATCATAGAGATTTGGGATTGTTCTGGAATTGTTCAACTGAACCCTTTTTACTTCACAGCTGATGTGAACACCCACGCAACAGTTTGATTATGCATTATATAATTACAAATAACAACATATTGTTTCATTTAACCCCAGGGTGGTGGACACACTGCACCGGAGTACCAGCCGGAGAGATGCCTCGCCATGTTCAAGCGTTGGATTTCCAATGAACCACTTTGATTAATGATTATGGTAGTCACACACGTGATGTTGGATAAAAACATTTGATGAGGATGTGGATTCTGGTGTTATAACTTGCATGGACAATGTGGTTGTGGAATCCGTGTGACTTTGTGTAAAAGATTGTACAGAAATCAATTAAATTTGTTGAAATTTCGATGGCATGGTTCAGGCTGTTGATACCAACCCACAACCAGGGCTTCGGAAATGGAAATCGGATTAGAGGGGACCAGTTCCGGTTCCTCACCGAAAACTGGCCTAACAGTACAACATGCAAACAAATGACATGCACGATAGTAACTGGTAGAGGCTGAAAGAGAGAAGAGACATGATATGGTAGAGAGAGCGAGATGCTGGCAAAAGTTGGCTCCTCCTTTACTTGCCACCTGTCATCTCCGCCTTTGGGAATTTTCTGAAAAATGCATGGCTACATTATTTAGTGTCTGCCTGGAGAGGTACCTAGGTTGGTTGGTTGGTTTGGTTTCATGGAGCCCAGCAATTAGATGTGTTGTTGGGCATGCTAGATCTGCATTTGAAGGAATGCACCATTTTCTCTTTTATGGCTGTGTCAGTGCATTCACTCATATGCTGCTTGACATATATGTTTAAAATTCGTGATGGTTCTTCGGTTGTTAACGGAAGAAGTACCTCTGCAAATTAGTGATGCCAACTTGTATTGAAAAAATTGAAATACCCAAAATTTTTGGCAAAAAATCTACTATATACTAGATGTAATACATATATATACTAGTAATTGGGCTTAAATCACCGTATTTCCGTCTTGGGCCTTGGCGTCGGACGGCCAGACCAACTGTGCCGCAGCCGCCCAGGCCGAGTGGCCGAATGGCCCATTGGCCCAGTCCCCAGTCGCCAACCCACGGGAGAATGTAGGGCTGCAGTCGTGCAGCGTCTCCACCAGGTAGTCAGCAATCCTCAGTTCTCCCTCAAGTCTCTCCCCTGGCTCTCACTCTCTTAGATCCTTTGGCTCCTCTACGTGGACCGTGGCGTTGCCAGCGCATGGGTGATGGGCGCAAGCCGCAGGTTCGTCCTCCCTCTGTCCCTCTCCCCCCATCTTCCCATCTTCGGTCTCCCCCGCGTGGCTCGTGCAGTCGTGCTCATCGCAATCCATCCCAGATCTGGAGATCCCACGGGCCGGAGATCCCAATGCATCAATCGCTTCTTATGCTTGATTTGATTTGAGCTTATCATCGAGAAGCGTTGGATCGCCACGGACTGAGTCTGTTGGGTTTTGCAGTTTGATTCTTGGCTGGGGTTTAAAATCCCGTGGAAACTGGAAAGGTTTGAGCTTGGAGTTGATTCGTGGGTTTGTTTTGCAGGCCAAGGATGCGGATCTACAGGAGGCCATCCATGCCAAAAGTATGTGTAATCCCAACAATTCTTTTTTACATTGAGGTTGCTCAGGAAGTTCAAATCTGAAAATTAAGTGGGATTTAATTAGTATGTTCATCAGGATTTACTAGCTCTAATTAAATGAAGAGAAGGCTTCTCTGTTCTTCCATTGATCATAGTGTATGTATGACACCCTCGGAATATCATTGAGCTTTCAGCCTAACTCGGGAGTGTTAGCTGTCAGAGAAGTGTGTTATAGTGTTCAAAAGGGGCAAGTGAGGGGGCAGTTGCAGCGAGTACTTGATGTTTGCACTTGCATTCATAGGGTTGAAGAGGGAAACGTTAGTGAAAAATTGATTGAATGTTATGTTCGAACCATATCTAGTACTTGCAACTCAATCCACACAACAGTACAAACTGTAGTCAATCTTAGTTCATTCTAGTTGGTTGCCCTGGTTTGGTAGGGATTCTTTTGGTAGGAACATGTTGTTAGAATTTGTTTAGGTAGGAGAGAGTTGGCAATCACCATCAACTCACACACACTCCGAGTAGTTTTTTTTAAATAGAATGACACGTTTTGTAAGCTGTGGAAAAGGAAAACTTAAAGAAGGATAGATTAAATGGGAACAAGAAACCTGGTTGAGAGTTATTTGGAAATTGGTTTGGTGATATGTTATTATGTTTTTAGCTGTATATTAAAAAGAGCACACACTCATGAACAATGGGCCATAGTGAAGATGATGTGCCAATCTAATGCGTATTCTGTTGACAACTCTTTAATTTGAAATCTGTATGCATGGTTACTTATGTCAATAACACATTTAATACTAAAAGTACACACTATGCAGTAAAGTTGTCTTCTACATGTTTATGTCACACCATTGAATATAACTTTTTTCTGATGGTGAAGCTTGTTTGAGGTGGTTTCATGATTTTTAATGCTGTATATTAGCCTGATGGAGAAATTATACTGATTCCTTAGCACTTCGAATTCCTTAGCTTTATGTTTTTTATTAAACAATATTTTTGTAACTTCGAATACCCATCCTGAAATTTCTAGATCCACCACTGCTGTGCTAGTGGATCACTTGTGCAAAAACCAAGAGTCAGTCGCCTTCAGTGGTTGATTATTTGTACAAATAAGAAACGTTCACTGATACAATCATACTAGTACACACCATTTTTTAGTTCGCATGGAGAATACAATAAGAAACGTTCACTGATACAATCACCGAATTTGCCTAATATATATGTATATCTAGGGTGCATAGCTGATATGATAAAAAAAACTCTTCAAATATGATGTTAAGAACCCAAATCTCAACGATATGATCCGATGGATTTGTGTGTTTAACAGTTACGGTAATCTAAAAATAAGAGCGGAGCCATATCTGGTAAGTTAGTTGGTTTTGCGTTTGGTTGATATTTATTTTCTGGTACTAAGAAGCGGAGGTAATCATCCTATAAGGCTCCGCTCGTTTTGGCTTTTTTTCGGTTTCTGCTTTTAACTTCTGTTTTTTTACTATTCAGTATTTCGTATTTTTCTGAATTTTTTTAGATATTTTAGATTTTTTTATACTTTCTTTTTTTCCTGTGTTCCTTTGTATTGTCCCTGATATGTTAACATATTTTTTCTATTTTTTTAATTAATTATGCTCAAAAAATCAAATCAGCTACAGTAAAAAAACCAACTATAATAAAATTTTAGTCAAAAGCTAGAAATTATCGCTAAAACGAGTGTCCCCTAAGATGCATCTATGTGGGACATTAAAGCACTGTTTAAAAGTGTGACAGCTTTCGGCTGATTGCTGGTGGAGCGTCCCCTAAGATGCATCTATGTGGGACATTAAAGCACTGTTTAGAAGTGCGACAGCTTTCGGCTGATTGCTGGTGGAAGCAGTGTCTCGGCCTCCCATGGCCCCGCGGCTCGTCTTCATCCTGATCTGCTTCTTCTCCGCTCTGCCACGCTGCTCCCGCCTCGTCTCCGCCGCGGCCCCGACGCTGGTCGCCAGCATCCCGGGCTTCGACGGCGCCCTCCCTTCCCGCCTAGAGACGGGGTGCGTCTGTCCATTCGATTTCTCTGGTTCATCACGCCATTGCAGTCTTTGCCCTGCATCGATCACTCGAGACGTGTGTATGTTTCTGCGTTCTTGATTAGGTACGTGAACGTTGACGAGGAGAATGGGGCGGAGCTGTTCTACTACTTCATCGAGTCGGAGGGCGACCCCAGCAGCGACCCCGTCCTCCTCTGGCTCACCGGCGGCGACCGCTGCTCCGTGCTCAGCGCGCTGCTGTTCGAGATCGGTGAGTAATTCCATCCGCAAATTGTAATACTGCCTTTTCTTTCCTCTCGTCTCTCGGTAACCTCTGTTTCTTTGTACTATGAGGCCCGCTGAAATTCATCCTAGAGCCCTACAACGGCAGCCTACCACGGCTGCGGTACCATGCGTACTCCTGGACCAAGGTTGCAAACGTCTCTGTTCGTCGATTCACCGGTCGGCGCCGGGTTTTCCTTCTCCTGGAACCCCAGAGGCTATGACGTTGGCGACGTATCTGCTTCTCTGCAGCTCAAGACATTTCTCACCAAGGTAATATAGAAGCAAAACTTCCTGCTTCTTTGTGACTGGATACGTATGACATGTATGCGTCGTTCTTGATTTGATTATCGGGACCTGGTTAGTTAGTACTTTTGTCTTGATCGTTTGGTTCAGTGGTTCATTGAGCATCCGGATTACCTCGCAAATCCTTTCTACGTCGGAGGAGACTCCTACGGTGGCAAGATCGTTCCAGTCCTCGCGCAGATGATCTCAGAAGGTATCGCTACAGTAACTCTAGTCGAGTTTTGTACTTTTATTCGGCAATCAGTTCACGAACAAGTTTTAGCTGCTTATCAAAGATGGATAATCTATTCGTGCTTCAAACACTACTCTGTTTTCAGATATCGAAGCCAGACTGAGGCCGACTCTTAATCTGAAGGTACTCTAATCTTTGCACAATATCAATGTAGCTGTAGGTATTGATATTAGTAACAACTTAAATACCACAATACGAATCTCCCATCTACATCTAACTATAGTTGCTGTATGATCGAAACATAAATGATCATTAATTTGATTTGGGATAATGATCAGGGATATCTGGTTGGTAACCCGGCTACAGGTGAAAGCATTGATGATGAATCGAAAGTGCCATATGCTCATGGAGTCGGAATCATTTCAGATCAGTTGTACGAGGTGATTAATTAAACACGCCTCCCAACACTTGCTCAATCAACTGCTATTAATTCCTTCTCCATGTGCTTGCATGTGATCGATCTTAAGACGATAATGGAGCACTGCCAAGGGGAGGATTATAGCAACCCCCAGAATGCGATTTGTGCTCAAGCATTGGACAGGTCCAACAAAGTAAGGAGACAAGTACTCTGAAGTTAGGTCCTGTATGCGGTCGCGAACCCTAATTGATGTTTCAATGCAGCTGCTTGATGAAGTTCCAATGGCACACATTTTGTATAAGAAGTGCATCTATGTGTCTCCCGGACCAAGCGATGGGACTACAGACAGAAAGATCCTCAAGGAGGAAAATGGAGTACTAAAACGTCCACCACCACGTCCTCCAAAGGATTGTGTTGTAAGTCGATCTTAATCAACTCCATTGTATTTGTAGCACTACATACCATTTTATTAGTGAGGATAATTTGATAATGTAGTCATTTTAGTAATGAAAGATTGTATGTTATTCTTTGCTTCTAATCCACCTTTCAATTTATAAGGTAATATTTGACCGAGCTGAAAGACTAAAGAGGTAACGAGGCAAAAAGAAAACAGCATAGTAAAATGAATCCAATATATCCATTGTACATATTTTAGAAGTCTTGGGAAGAAAATATAATTTGTAGCGTGAGTGCTGAAAAGTTAGCGAAAGATAAATGAAAGCAAAAGAGAAAAAACATCGATAAATTTACATGACACCTTATATTCTGAAACAAGATTGAAAGCATAGTATACCTTGTATTTTGAGAACTTCCAAGTACAGATAGCAGCTTAGGACGATTGCTGCATCATCAAAAGTTGTCTAAATCTGGTTCAAATTTCTTACAGATACCGATCTATGGCAACTATCTGTCATATTTTTGGGCTAACAGCAACATTACACGAGAAGCTCTAGGGATCAAGAAGGTCAGTTAATATTTTTTTCTCTTCGCGAGGTAATTTTTCACTTACAATATACATCAAAATTTAACTGTAACACCCGCCTATCCTCTGGGCTGGAATGCTACCACCATTACATAATTTTACCATTTTCAACCACTACTTTATTTGTGTTGCAATGACTAGATTAACTTCATACCATTTTAACTCTAACTACTCTAGTATAACAGTAAGGTATAAACATACCATCAAAAGGTGATGTGCAAAGTGCTGTTTGTACGTGAAATTATACATGTACTACTCCCGCCGTGCATAACATCTTCAATGATCCCCTAAAAAAGTAACAAAGTAAGGGTGAGTACAGAGACTCCGCAAACATAATAGAATGATAAACGCTATCAAATATATAAGCAATTAACCAGCTATGTCATACTCCATATACATTATCCTGTTCGTATCATCATTCTTATGTTCCAACATTGTCATACTATTAGTGCAATGCAGTACTACTCTATATGCTTATTTGTTCATTTCATTACATATACCGGTATAGCAAAAGTGAACACCCGTCGATGTTCACCCTATCATAAGCCCGTCCTCATCGGCACGGGGATCTCTCCACTCCTGTAGAGCCATACCGAAGTAGGTCTTATGGAATCCACTCACGGTGGACCTCAGTTGTTATCTCATGAGTGCATATGATACGAACACATATATCCATTGTTATAACCATGCTCATCATTATCATTATTAGCAGGTATGTATCATTGCTCACTCTGCTCCATCATCATTATCATCATTTACCATGCAACATCTGAAAGCGTAAACATCACATATTACACAATAATTATCGTCTACCATACTACTATGCACTTACCTATTTATCCTCTAGGACGATGCATGGATGACTCCAAACCAGGACCCCCACCTGTATAAGCATCAACCCGACTTAATACACTACAGCAATACCCACACTTTTATGAACGATATCAATTCTATGTGCATAATCCGACACATACATCACTCATTCATTGGATACTTTCACACTATCCCATTCTGTGCAACGGCCAACCCAGACACCTAATTTCTAATTCCGCTATGCCAAAATTGGCGTTCCAGCATCCTATTGAGCTTTAGCAAAAAACTTTATTAATTAGCCTACACTAAGTAATCCATACTAACCATCTACTCTCCTCAATGACTACTTACACTAATTAGGCATCTGCTAATTAGTCTCCACCTAATCACTTGCACTTTTCAACCATTTACCTAAACACTCACCTAATTAACCACATGTGCTAATTAATTGCTTCACACTAATCATTCATGGCCCAAATGCGTTCAGCCAGAGCACACACATGCATACTACTAGCCAATAGTGTTGCTACTACTAACACAACTACTAGGACTACTAACTCAATAGCACTACTTCTACTAACTCATTTCCTTTCTATCTATCTCTCTCTCTCTGGCGATTAGCAGTGCGCATGGGGGGCTTACAGACACGCCAGCCTGGAGCGCGCCACTAGCCACTAGCTCGCTGCCGACGACTCCTCCGCCTCCCCTCCCTGCAATGATGCCCCCTATTTCCTCCTCTAGCTCTTAGCTTTGGCCACCAATCATGCCTGACATGGAGCTCATGGAGGTGCTCAACCACGCCGGCCCCTAGCCCGCCGTCAGTCGTCGACACAATGCCGGCGAGCTCCTCCACCAACCCCCCCCCCCCCCCCCCCCCCGTGGCTCCCTCACACGGCTCCTCAACACACGTGCGGCCCGGCTCCTAGTTGAGACTAGGGCCTCTGGCCACCATGCGCCATCTCCTGCGCCAGTCAGCCACCTCCTAACCATGGCCTCTCCTCCAACCCAACCCTAACTCGGCTTGCCTCCTTCCCGAGTAACCTAAGGTATAACCCCTCTCTGCCTCCCTCCTTCTACCCTCTGTGCTATGTGTGACGTGGTATGAACATGCTATGCCAGAGATTGTGAGCAAAAGGAATGGTGAGGGGACCTACTTGCGTGTTAGGAAGTGGACGTTGATTAAGGTCATGGCGGTTGTCGGCTTGCTGTCCTCTTTTCGTGTCCGGTTTGCCAGGAGTGGTCTCGACTGTCGTCCATGGTTATAAGCCTCCACAGTTGTTGCCTTGTCTCCTTCATCTTCCCTCTTGCATTATTCCTTTGCCAGCTACAGTAACATTTCAGCAAAAATTAAAAGCTATCACTATTTCAAACGCTACCTTAATTTGCTCTGATGTTGGCCGAATGAAAGTTAGAAGAAGAGAATAGAATGGCTTGGCTTCTTGCCTTTGCCTTGGTTGGCTCCCGGGTGGAGGACAAAAATGAGTTGAAGTGGCAATGAATGCTCTGGTTGACTGCCTTAAGTAGCAAGGAGACATGTTGGTCTCTCTTACCTTGGCCTTATCCCTTTGCCATGGCCGGCTATGTATTCGTCTGGTCTTATTTCCTCCCTCTCTTATTCTCCTGTGGCATGGTAAATCTGAGGCTTTACCTCAGTGTCAAAAGGTTGGTAGGGTAAAATAGCGTTGTGCTCTGAACTAGTTTTATTTATAGCCATCTAGTATTACATTAACCCAGCTTTCTAGTATTACATTAACCCTGCTCTTATGCCTTTATACGGTAATTACTCAGGGGAGCGTGGACGAGTGGGTGAGGTGCCACGATGGGGATCTACCTTATTCCAAGGACGTCAAAAGCAGCGTAAAGTACCATCGTAATCTTACATCAAAAGGTTATCGTGCCTTAGTATACAGGTAACTATTAAGACCTTATGTCTTATGATAAATACTTGCTTTTTATATATGACAATGTGTTGTTAGTTATACAAGTACGACTATTTATGATAATTTTATTAGAATGTACAGAAAAATTATAAATATGCCTGTGACCGAGCATAGTTTATTAAAATAACATTAGTATTGCCTCACTAAGAGGAATCGTTGTGTCACAGCAAAAATAATTATACTTTCAATTTAATTGATGATTATTATGATTCAGTAGTAACCCCTATATATTTCAAAATACAAATTCGTTGTGCAAATTGATTAATATAACCTAAGTTTAGGATCTAATTAGCACTTGCCTACAAATTTACCAAGTTAATTTTCAACTTTAGATACTCAAATGTCATCCCACCGGTACTTCATTAATTATTTTATGATTTCAGTGCCATTTGAATAGGGGAAACTGACAATAGTTGTAGATAATATTACCATTTGGCCCAGGGATAACGTGCTCCAATGTTGCCAATTGATGTGTGGAGTTACTAATGTCGTTGTAGAATAGTATAGTTGGAATTTTTTAGTTTTCTAACTTATCATCTCTCTTCGTATTCCGGCGTAAACATAGCGGAGACCATGATGCTATGGTACCATTTCTGGGTACGCAGGCCTGGGTGAGATCACTCAACTACCCCATAGTGGATGACTGGAGGGCTTGGCATCTTGATGGCCAGTCTGCAGGGTGAGATTTTATATATAAGACTAGTTATATAGTTCCATTATTTGTTTACATAACAAAAGGTGTGCCTTATGAATATGTGAGTATATGAATTGCTTCAAATAATTGTACTTATATTTTGAAATATAAATGAACTGCAGATTTACCATAGCATATGCAAACAACTTGACCTTCGCGACCGTAAAGGTATCAATGCATATATGTTGTTTCTTTTCGTTTGCTTTTGTTCATAGTTGTTCCTTAAGATTGCAAATGCCGACGGCATACGAATCCCAAGTGGTAACAAGGATTTGTGATGCTTTCGGGTTTTGGAGATGTTTGATGCTACTTTGAAGGTAGGTTCTAGTGCCATTTTCAGTCCAAGACAGTGAAATATTAGAAACATAAAAAATACTTTTAACTGAAAGCAACTCCAAAATTGGCCAATTACCAATTTCCCCATCATAGAGATTTGGGATTGTTCTGGAATTGTTCAACTGAACCCTTTTTACTTCACAACTGATGTGAACACCCACGCAACAGTTTGATTATGCATTATATAATTGCAAATAACAACATATTGTTTCATTTAACCTGTGGTGGTGGACACATCGCACCGAGTACCAAGGAGAGATGCCTCGCCATGTTCAAGCGTTGGATTTCCAATGAACCACTTTGATTAATGATTATGGTAGTCACACACCTGATGTTGAAGAAAAACATTTCATGAGGATGTGGATTCTGGTGTTATAACTTGCATGGACAATGTAGTTGAGGAATCCGTATGACTTTGTGTAGAAAAGTACTACAAAAATGTCGGGCCTAGATTTTGTCAATCCAAAATCCTATGTGATTTCATTGTACTATTCTCTGGATTAGTAGATAATACTCACATATGCATTAATGTATATCAAATACATATTATACGAAAACATAGATAATACAGTAGTAACTTACTTATGGACCAATTTGGCCAAAATAAATAAAATATAGCAATGTAATCAGAACTTCACACAGGTGGAACCCTCAGGACAGCACACAGGCAGCTAACTGGGGTTTACGACGTAGTTCTTGGCCTCATCGTTTTCCGGCTCCATGGATTCCTTTAAGGCACTGCAGGGCTTAACCTTCTTTTTCTCACTGACTAAATAATAGTAATTGAGCAAGAATATGTTCAACGGTACTCTGTAAACCACCGCACAGAATGTAATAATAATATATATAAAGCTGTCAAGAGAGGCTTGAGGATCTTTTAGTTGCAAATGGCATCGTTTTGAAAGTATAATAAATAGGAAAGTTCTTGAGACTTAGCAGTTTTAACTAAAATAGATTTTCTAGAGATAGATTGTATTCACCTCCAGCACCTTTGTATGTTGGAAAGTTCCTGAGGCTTGTGGATGGATTTTACAAATCCCCTAGAGGTTGTGGCGGAGTTGACACCGTTCAACGTTGGATCTTTACGTTGCGGTATCGCCCCAGATTCATTTGTTCCTTAGAAATAATAAGATGCCCGAAGGATCCCGATTGCAGCTATACCTTCTTGGCGTACAAGTATTCATATATACCTCTTGATAGAATCTGCAAGTGACCATTCCCAATCCCCCATGGAAGAGAATACATATATAGTACTTTTACTGAATAACTATACATTTTTGTGAGGGTGGAGTATGTACTTGTTATACACGCATACAATGCACCATCGTCTTAACTGCAATCAGGGCAAAACAGATAACATCAACGTACTGGTACGTAGTAAATTTACACACAGACGTCAAGCAGGTACACACTTGGGTCATTATTTAGAACTTACATAAGAAGCATAGAAGAACCATAGTTCACACGTTTTAGGGAATATAACACATACTTAATCCCCTAATTAACTGAATATGGCCGATCCATCGATCGTGCACACGTTTTAGGGAATATAACATGCATATAAATAGGTAGAGGCTTTCCTTTTTACGATCAAGTTCATCAGTTGGCGACAACTCGAAGCTTCATCCCGGCGCCGCAGTGGCCGGGGACGCCGCAGATGAAGTAGTTCACACCCTTCTTGAGATCAAACTTCTCGCTCCCTGCCGTCGAGGCTGCCGACCCCGCGGCGCTGCGCACCCTGCAGCTCCGGTACTCCGACGCGCCCACGGCCACCACGTTGTGCACGCCCGGCTGGTAGTTGAAGACTGCACGCACAAGTATCATAAGTTCATAACAAGGTTGCCACGTTCAAGGTATGCTCTTTTTGTTCCATATTATCTTCTTGTATATGCTACCTCTATTCTTTTGACTTATCGTTTTGAACATCAACACGGTCTCTAATACACACATTTGGTAATTATATTTTCTAGTTATATGTTAGTAAAAAAACTATTAAAAATATAATGATATGAAAGTATTTTTTATGACCAATCTAATGATAATAAATCTAAATACTTTTGTGCATATTAACAATCAAAGTTTTTTAAAAAATAACTGCACAAATTATAAAATGGCGCCTAAAAAGAATGGAGAGAATATATATAGAGATATTGGATTAGTTTTGTTGACTTTTTTATTTAGAACACGCAATAGCTTTCTGCGCCATTACATTAAAGAAGAAAGAAGTCCGATACATCTCTGTATTTTGTGACTTGTTACGTTAGATAGCCCTTGATGTGTCCACCACTGGTAATCTTAGCTTTCCTTAATTAATTCGTTAGAACAGTTCGAAGTCAGAACTTGGAACTTCTAAGCCACATACGAAGTACTTTTTTTTGTAACTTTGAGGCTTAGTTAACCTTATGAGAGACATAAAAGCTCAAAAGTGAACCACTTGTTTAACCCTAAATTGCTGAAGAAGTCCCAATCTTCACATGTCTCGCAAGTTTAACATCACACACACGCGAGAGAGAGAGAGAGAGAGAGAGAGAGAGACTCTACCGAGCGTGTCGCCAGCCGCGAAAGAATTCCCACTGGCCCAACTGTCGTATGCAACTGAGAAGCCCCAGCCCTTGGCGTCTCCGACGACGTGGGTTTCAGCAAGTACTGTCGCTGAACACATGAGAGACACCAGACCAAGAACCACAAGGCCTGCACTGCAGCTGCCTCTTCCCATGGCTGAATGATATGCCTAAGAAGATCTTAATTACGCACTAGCTGCTAATGCAAAGTGCGGTGTTCTTGTCTAATTTGATGTGCTCCCATTCTATAGCAAGCTTCATGGTCCTATATATACCGGTCTGTTGCTGTTACTTGTTAGTGCACATGTACTACTTTTTTATACCTTTGCAAGTAGCTATAGTTTGCCGTTATATATATATCCCGCCCCACCAATCTGGTGGTGTATGAGTAAGCTAGCATGAACACGCTAGGTCTTTGTCTTAAAAATATATGGCCTCCCGTTATTTTTACAATTTTTTGCTAGAAAAATTTTACCATGCTGTTTTCGTGTCTACATTTTTGTCTATGATTAGTTGTGTTTGGTGAAAAAGTGTGGGCAGTATGTAAACAAAGCACATGCACTATAGTCACTCCTATATATATATATATCGTTATTTTTACAATTTTTTGCTAGAAAAATTTTATCATGCTGTTTTCGTGTCTACATTTTTGTCTATGGTTAGTTGTGTTTGGTGAAAAGTGTGTGCAGTATGTAAACAAAGCACATGCACTATAGTATATATATATATATATATATATATATATATATATATATATATATATATATATATATATATATATTTATATATATATATATATATATATATATATATATATATATATATATATATATATATATATATATCCAAGTAAAGCCACTGGTGAGGGAAGACTAACAGGCTAACAGCACATTTTGACGGGAGCACTTCACATACTAACAACGTTGTGATAATTGTATATAAAAATACTCATGACGTACACCGACTAATTCATCTACACCATTGAATCAAATTTAGTACTACGAGTTAATACATAAAAAGTTAGTACGGGTAACTGTGCTCTAGTTAATTTTACCAGTAAACCCGGGGCCCTTCCTATGAATACTCCCATTTTCACATGTATAAGCAGTTGATTTACAGACGATGTACTTTAATTAGGTACAGTGGAGTACGATGCAACCACATCTCTAGCACAAGTAGTAAACAAACTAATCAGTGAAGAATGATGTCAATTGACCTCATCTCTCTTCCTATGAATACTCCCTTCTTTTTATCTACGGTCGATAGCTTTTGATCCTAACACAAACGTTTGTATGAACGAATCAAATATCGATAAACTAATAAGTCGCTTTGAAAAGCTGTCCTAATAAGTCGTTTAAAAAAAGTGAAGAAGTTGTCTCATTTATTTCTTAAAAAAATCATAAATCATAAATTAAAAAGAACAAGACTATCACCTCCCCTCTTGTTGTATGTAAGGTTCTCATTCAAGATACATGTTCATGGTTCTCATGCAAGATTCATGTTGTTCTCTCCCTCTCTCTTCTACATGTACAAAAATCTGAAGTGGAAAGAGCTGGTGTCACTGCATTGTGGATGCTCTAATGCAAGCTTTCGTGTGTGTGCACGCGCATCTGTGGTGAAATCAAATGATATTAAGGATAAGTTCATCTTTTTGTTGCTAAGATTATATTTCAAAAAGCTAGCCAAAAGCGATGCATATAGTGCAAGCCAACCAGGCAACAAGTTGGAAGTCCTCTATGTTTTGTGGTTATTATCCCGATTCTTTTTTCTCAAGGTTTATAGAACCACCTCTTGATGTGGAGGTAGAGTAGTGGGTGTATAACTCCACCTACTAGGGTTTAAATTATAGCACCCATATTTATGCACACAAGAGTGCATTTCGGTAGGAATTTTGTGAGGTTTGCAGAAGCACCCACATTTACGTACACAAGAGTGTATTTTGGTAGGAATTTTGTAAGGTTTGCGGATTTATTCCTGGTCTCTATTTGTTTAGGTATGTGCTAAGGAGACGTACTCGTGTGTCTATATATACATGTGATGTGCACATATATATCTTCCTTGTAATGGTAACAAAATTCAAGGTTTATATTGGCGGAGATCATGAGTTTTTTAGGGGAAGATCGTGAGTGAGATTGTGTGTGAAAGCTACCACAGGCTTAGATATGTTTTTAGAAACAATCTGTTAGGAGTTTTTTTACGGTCCTTGGAGATCTTTTGGACCGTTCAATCTTGAAGATCCGATGGATGAAGTTCCTCAATACCTCATGGTACCGAGGCCTTAACCGCCTACTCGACTAGGCAGGCACTACTGACGCATGGGCATACGAGTCATTGCCTTCTTTAACATTTGCTTAGATTTTGATCTCGTGATCATCCCTTGACCCTTCCGTCACAAATCCCATCACCCACGGGCTCTGCTACCATTGATCGAGCCTTTAACCCCACTTCACTTCATCTCCAGATCCTTGTTATGGTTCCCATGGCCTCCAACTTTGCCTCCAATTGCAACATGCAAACTTATAGTTCTGCAAACTTGCTTGACTAATTAATGCCTCTCTTTCTCCATCTATGTGATCGGTTTCTTCCTAGCAAAATTTTCTAATATTGTGTGTAATCTTAGCGAATTAATGCCAATGAACTGTGTAATCTTAATCGAACTCTACTCTCAAAGCACAAGCAGTGTACAAAATTACTCTTTATACATTTCTGCTCTATCCTTTTAATCTTGTCTTTCATCGCACACAAATCCTATATAGTTTGGCTGGCAGCGGCTACGGTTGGCATCCAAGATTTCGACCTCTCAATTCTCCCGTCTATAAACGTGCTTAATTATCTAAATTTGAAATTAATTGCATATTAGATTTGTTTGGTTCGATTCATGGAGTACAATAGAAAGGATATGAACATTAAGAATGATTAAATTAGCAATTTTACCCTTGCAAAATCAATGGATATATTTAGTTGGCATCTCTATAAGACGTGGGAGGTAGTTAGGACCGATGATACCTCTCCAAGGACCGCAAAAGTTCATGTCTGTTAATTAAGTCTCATCCAAAGCATTTTCCATGTGAAATATATGTACTTCCAACAACATGAACTTCCCGTGTTCTTTTAAGGAACTCAACTGTGGTTTTTTGTCTACTTGAAAAAAAATACTTTCATTTTGTACTTACCGTGCAATTTTGGGCTAGTTTTGCCTGGGTCTGGCCTGGCAAATTACCTGTCTTGCATCATTTTTGGAGCCGGATCTGCGATTAGTCAGAGCCAGCTTATTTATATTGGGAACTCGGAGCTACCCAAGAGTAGTTTCACCAGCTTCAGTAGCAGAATAAGCGCGCCCCCTCGAGTTAATCAACAAGTCGTCCAACTAACTCATCCTGTGAACGGTTAATAGTGAAGTTATAGCGATTGTTAAATATAGCAAAATTACTATCACTCTGGTGACATGCTAATCTAGTGCTAACCAGAGTATGCATCTTGAAAACTTAACATTTCAGATCCAGCAGTATAGTCAACTAATTGATCGATGCGAGGAAGCGGAAAATCATCCTTTGGACAAGCTTTATTTTAATTGATATAATCTATACACATACGTCACTTACCATTAGAATTTTTTTACTATTACAGGCTTAGCCAACCACTCAGAGTGATCGACTTCTCTTATGAAACCTACTTTTAATAGCTTGTCTAACTCTGATTTAATAGCTTCTTGTCAATCTGGTGCAAATCTCCATAATTTCTGTCTTACAGGTTTCTTATCAGGCCATAGAGCTAACTTGTGCTCGATCACCTCTCTAGGGACTCCAAGCATGTCAGATGGCTGCCACGCGAACACATCTGCATTTGCTCGGAGGAAGGTGACGAGGGTATCTTCCTATGCAGGCTAGGAAGTAACTCCGATACGAAGAGTCTTCGAAGACTCTACTGGATCTAAAGGAACCTCCTTGACTCCCTCATTCGGCTTCAGCGCAGCTTTAGACTTCGAGTGCTTGCTCAAAGGCTATGTTGTAATAACTTCTCGAGTCGGTGGTTGGCTGACCATCTCGAGGGACTTGCGGTCACACGTTAGCACCCATTTTCTTGTTACAGTGAACTGTGATTACTCCCTTGGGACCTAGCAACTTGAGATATTGATACGCATAATGAACAGCTATCAGAAAACATGCCAGAGTTGGCCGACCAAGTTTGGCATTAGGCCGTATTGAAATCAACCACATCAAAGGAGATTTTCTCTGTCTTGAAGTTGTTCGGAGTACCGAACGTTACAGGCAAAGAGACTTGACCAATAGGTTTAGCTGAAGATCCCGACATGATTTTATGAAAGGAATACTGTACTGGCTTTATTCTGTTTCGAGAAACCTACATCTCGTCTAGCGCGCTAACGAATAAGATATTTAAAGAACTATCACCATCAATCAACACGCGATTAACTCGGCAATTGTTGATGGTAGGTTCGACCACAATTGGAAAGCGACTGGGTCTAGTTAAAGGGATCGGACAGTCACCCCTCTCGAAAGAGATGGTAACTTCCGACCATTTAGGAAAGTTATTGACAAGGGATGGGTCAACATAGTTTACCTCTCGCTCGACAGCCTTATACTGTTGCTTTGACTCGTACATGGACGAACCCCGTAAATGTGCTCAATTGTATGCTTCGAGCTCTGGAAGGGCATATGTTTGTCCTCGTCCGAGTGCTTCCGGCCGCTTGATTGTCCTACTTCTTCGAGTGTGGGAAGTGACCCCTAACCAAAATAGTAATCCTCGGGCTTTCTTTGAAAAACTCAGCAATTGTGGAGGTCATGGCCCTCATTATGAAGTGGGTACCACCTAGGTTTGCTGTCTCTCCGGGTAGATGGCTTGCCTTTGCCTCGATTGAGGTATTGCTTGGAGCTATGAGGCTTCTCTCACCTACAGCCAGGACTTCCTTTGAGGAATCAACCTGGGCTTTTGACTTTTAGCCTTGTTCTTGGACTTCTTGGATTTTTCCTTCCTTTTTAACACCTTCACCTTCCCTTTTATTACCCCGATTGGCTTGATCAAGTGTTTTCGTCCATTCGACTGCCTTAGAGACAGTCACGTAACAATTAGCCATCTCGAAGAGCTCAGCAATGGTGGTCGGAGGATGCAAGACGATTTCTTCAATGATTCTCTTATTTTGGACTCCCTACACCTGATGAACTGTTGCAAGGTTTCGCCGCTGTTCTGTCTCATCCGATGTAAGTCATCCTCTTTCCCAGGGCAGTTGTACATCCGTGGAAATTGGCTAGTAGCAAATAATAAAGATGCCACCAAGAATGGATTGACTCGAATGGTTGGTTAAGCAACCAAAACCGAGTGGACCCCTCGAGCACTGTCATAAGGTAATTTACCATAACGTGCTCATCGCCTCCTATTGCTTGTACCATAGTCATGTAAATCTGAAGGAACTCGATGGGATTCTGAGTCCCATTGAATCTCTTCATGTTCACAGGACGGAAACATGGCGGCCAGCGTACTGTTTGGAGTTTGGGTATAAATGCCCAATGTCTGGTAGCTACTTCTGGACGTCTCCTTTGTAGGAAAGGGTAATTCGGGTCATCAGAGGATCGTAGTCGACGATGCTCGATGGTAGATTGGCTTGACTAATAGTAGGCCTGATCCATACGAGAGTAATACTCCCTGTATTCCATCTGCAGCGATAGATTCCTTGGCTGAAGAGGCGATTAGCCGCCTGCTTGGTCGGTCAGTCGATCCAGAATTGCTTGAGGAACCCTTCTTTGGTTAGATTTTATGACCAAGCAATTGCAATACACTTTCATCGTATCGAACACTATGTGGAGAGTTCTGTGAGCGACTGGAAGAGATCGTGTTCGTCCAACTTCCGGAATTGTGCCAACGAGGCTGCTCGAACCTATCCATTATCTTGCGAAGTCTTCACGTATTCCCCTCGACAAAGTGGTCGTAATCGAGCGCTTGAGCAAGTTCTGGAGTCAGATTCTTGAGAAGATCATTGATGTGTTGAAGCTCTCGTGCCTCTTCAAACTGATACTGAACACGCCCGGGCAAAGTCTTCTGAGCAGCCAACTGTTTCCTCCGAGCAGTGTCAGGATCTTCAATTTATGAGGCAGGTTGCATCTACCTTAAAGGAGAGTGATTATTTCTAGAATTTTTCCCACGCTCATTAGAGAATTGATCCTTTTCATCGTCAGGGTCTCCGTGCCATCCTCACAAGAGGAGGGAGAGTGTTCTCGAGGGAAAGTCTCGTGAGAATCTGAAGGGAGGGCCATGATCTCCTGTATAGAACTTCGACTTCCAATGGAGGTCGACTCGTTTGAGAAAACCTTGAGCGATAGTGCATCGCGACCAGGAGTAAACCCCGCCAAGTAGGGGAACTCTGGGTTATAACTGCCTCCGATGGGAGGGGCACTCTACGATCGGATGGACGAACCCTTAGGGTGCAAATCCCCTAGTGATTCCAGTGGAGTGTCACCATCAGCAGGCAACACCAATGTCTTCAACTCTGGTTCTCCAGGATTGGCTGAAACTAAGTAGGTCATTGCCATTGGTGCACTTGGACTCCTTGGGACGGAGTCATGGTCGTGATGCGAGCCCTATTCGTTGTCAGGCTGATTCTTGGCACTTGGGGAAAACGAGTTCCCCCGTGGATGTACTGCTATGAGGGATTTGGATCCTTCCTCATCCTTTCCCGCAGTGGAGTCTCTAGAATCCTCTGATGGATCTCCAACGACAGCCTCACCATCGGAAGCAAATAGAACTTGCTCGTAGTCATAGCAGGCCTCCATGTTGATATTTGCGTAGTCCGCCAAATCGAACCAGTTCTCCTCATTCCATTCTTCCGACATGATGGTATCAAAAGGCAGAGAATTCGCTGACAAGGAGTTTACCAGAGCCTTGGAGGAAACTCTCCCCATGGATGACGCCAACTGTCGATGTTTTAATATTGATCTTATGTATAATTTTTTGGATTTGGGGGAAGCGCTCAAGACTCTTGTATGATCATGCAGAGTGAAGATACGAGTGTTTTATCTTGGTTCGGGCCTTCTCCTGAGAGAATGCTTTTGTTACTAAAGAAAGGCTTACAAGCGTGGACAGTACGAGGAATTACACTGCTTATAAAATTGATTACTCCCTATTGAGGCCTATCTCTCGCCCCAACCTCCCTCTCTGTTCTCAAGATCTATTCCTTATATTGCCGCTGAATCGGTGGCGGTTGCTTCTTGCCAGAAGGCATCTTGACACTTCGGAAGTTAACCACTGGATGACGGTTATTATCAGATAGACGTGGGCAGCAGTTCGCCATAGGACGGTTGTTGTCAGAGAGACATGGGTAAGATCGTGTGCGGTTATAGAGTATAAACGTACGTGTTAACTGCGTTGCCAGACTACCCCACTACAGAGTAGGTTGGTTGTTAATTGGAGAACAATCTGACCGTCGTAATAGGACTCACGGCCAAGTAGTCGCAGTAAAACTTATGACTAAGTAGTCGTAATAAAATTTACGACTAGGTAGTCATAGCAGAACTTATGGAGTAGTCGCAATGAGACTTACAACTATTCTATGAAATTTCTTCCTTATCACTAAGGGGTATATTCGAAGAATATGACAACGTAATAAATAAGAGGATCATTATATCCTATACTATTTACAACTATTAACAATATGTGATGTACTAGACTCAAATACATATCTAATAATTTTAGGTTCTAAGCTACCTTGATTTCAAAAGTAAATCTACAATGAAGACCTGACACAGCTACACATCTAATGATTTTAATTGCTAACTTACCATGGTTTCAAAAGTAAATCTACAAAAAATGCAGGGGGCTCATCATCGTCAATGCACAGTTCTCTCCTCCTCTCTTTCCCTCCCTCTCCTCCCGCCCGCTTCTCCTTTTCTCTCTTCTCCTGCCTCCTCATGGCTACTCTGCTCCTCCAAAATGATGAATGGCACTCAAGCTGGCGTGCACGCGGGTTATAGCCCCTTAGTCGCCAAACGGTTGAGCAACTAGAGGCTATCGCCCAACGGTTGAATGACTAGGGGCTAAGTCGCTCAACGGTTGAGCGACTAGTAGCTGATGGGACTAGTCGCTCAACTGGTGGGTGACTTGAACACTTGGCGTGTAACCGTTGGGCGGTTAACCCAAATCGCTCAACGGTGAAGCGACAAAGGATTATTAGTGTAAAATAAAAAACACATATATATTACTGTAATTTTTTCATCGAGGTCTTGAAGATTTGGCAATCTGCCCTAATCTTCGTTGGAGCTCTCTCGCAAGAGTATAGCTTCTACTTAAACCCGCGTAATGATCCAAACAATCAACCATGGTGGTCCTTCTTTTTTTGAAGTCCACCAAATTCAGACTTGGATATTTTTTTTGTGAGAATTTTTAACATATCTATTATTTTTTCAGCTAGTGTTCATCAGTTATGATTTGCTAAACATAATTTGGATCCACTAAATTAAAGATCGGATGTTTTTCTTTTTTCTAAAAATTTCTTGAATTTCTATCTTTTTTATTAGAGCCTTTGAACATGTATAGTGAGCTTTTAATATATATATTTATATGCTCATCTTGCACTGCTTTATAATTTTTTTCCAATATACGAGCCAAACATTATTGAGCACTAAAACATCAAACAAAAGATTATTATTTAGAATAACAAAATATCTCTAATAAACCCCAACCAGAAACCCCAGAAAACCATCCATCTCGCCAATCCTTTCTCTGTGTCCTCTCGAAGCAAGAAACCAAACTGTCACAAGGAAGCCATGGCGATTCTCTCCCTCTCCCCTCCATCCGCCGTCTCCTCCTCCTTCCCCTGCAGGCCCGCCTCCCACCTCCACCCGCGGGTCCCCTCCCGTCCCACTCTCGTCTGCCTCGCTGCGGCGCCCAAGGTGCCCCTCCCCATCGCCTCCCCGGCCTCCCTCGGGGACGACCCCGCGAAGTGGGACCCCACCGAATGCGATGCCCTGCTCCGCGGCGGCGAGCAGGTCGCCTCCGTGCTCCAGGAGATGCTCACGCTGGTACGAGTGTTTTCCACCTATTTCATTTGGTTCTTTTTCTAACTAAAGGTTGGAGCTGTTATTCTTTTCAGTCTTGTAGAAATGTTTCATGAAATGGCAATTTCTTTGGTGATTTGTGGGTAGTAGACTAGTAGCTGTGACGGTGGCTTATGAAGATGGCAATTTCTTGTATTTTTCGAGTTAAATGGGTGGTTAATAGTTTATATTCTAATTTGAGATGTTCTTTAGTGACAAAATGTTCTACTGGTTTCTTTTGCATCTCTCTTGGGTGGTAAATTATATCATTTTTTGGTTTTGACAAATTGACCTAGATTTTTTGTTCATTTAACCCATTGCAACAATCACTATATCCTCCATTGCATTATTTTACAGTGTTTTAATTTGGGATAGACTATAATTTGTATTTAAATTCTTGAACAACTATCAATGAAGAAATCTTGATGAATCAGATAATCTCAGTATGCTATGCAGAATTTCAAGGTTCACAGTGCGGGAAAATTGCTATAATTTGCTACTATTGAGGGTTTTACAGTAGTAACACTGTATTCTTGATACGGTGTCTGTATGCTGGTGTTGATTGCTTATTGCAGATGGAGGACATGGAGATGGATGGTGCGTTTGAGCCTGTTGCCGTGGAGCTGGTGGCACAGGGAGTCATTGGGAAGAGGGTCGATGAGATGGAGTCTGGCTTCCTAATGGCTCTTGATTACATGATACAGCTTGCGCAGAAGGACAGCGATGATGAGGTAACTTGAATGATACATTCGTTGCCGAACTCAGCCAAAGTACTAGGATTCTACATCATTGACCAGCTTCTCTTCTTCTCTAAATGACACTGCCTCAGAGATCATTCAGCATCACAGAGGACAATAAGTTGTGGGTTGTTGTGGCTTTGCCATATTGTAATACCAAAAGGATGCGTTATCTCTTTAGACGTTTCTCCAATTATAATTGGGCAATTGACGATAATGCCTTAAGCTGTATGTATTTACTCATGTTAAGTTGCTGATTAGCATCATTTGAACCTGTAAGCAAGTTGTTCTGGAAGATTCCCTTGAGAACGCTTTGTAGCAAAGTGATGACTCTGAAGCCCACAACTACTGTTGTGAGACATGCTTACTGGTTTAAGGTCTTAATCTTGGTTACTCAGTTTAAGTTGCTCATTAGCCTTATCTGGACATGCATTTATGTTCTTGAAGACATCCTTGAAAATGCATTGCAGCAATGTGATAGAGATGAGGTCCATGACAGATATACCGAGGCATTGTTATGCAGACCAGATTAATGACAATTATCCTGCTATATGCTTTGCTCTGTTTTTCGAGCTTTGTCTACTTGCCTTACACAACAGTTTTAACTTTTATGATGACAGCGCAAGTCTCTTCTTGAGGTAGTCAAGCAGACTGTGCTAGACCATCTCACGAAAAAATGCCCTCCACATGTAAGTATCGTTTCTAGTGCTAAAAAATTTCTTATGTGGGAATATCAAATTTTTATTTCTGTAGGCATTATTATGCTTTCTGACCAATCTGTCCATTTTACAAACCAGGTTCAAGTGGTTGGACTTCTTTGCCAGACTGAAAAGAAAGAGAGCAGGCATGAATTACTATGCCGTGTTGCTGCTGGTGGAGGTGTGTTTAAAAATGATAAAGGCCTTAAGTGCCAACTTCCAGGGGCAAATCTTAATGACATTGCAAACCAGGCAGATGATCTGCTGGAGGTAAATTAAGAGCATGAGTACAGTTGTGCATTCGTGATGATCTTATATGCACTTTGAACTCGTCATGACTTGTTTCTTTTAAATTTATCATTGAATGATTTATTTATTAATCACATCCTCGGCCGAAATCTTGATTCTCATCCAATGTTATGGAGCAACAGTATTGCTACGTAGTTATTTGAATCATTATTGTAATCACTTCTCACATATCTCAAGTGAACATACAACATAATGAAAAGATTTTATACTCTTCAAAAAAGAATATTGATAACCTAAAGCGACTACACTACTAACAGTTGCAAATCATCCTATCAGTTGCCTCTTAACTGCTCAGAAACTTGTGTAGTTTTCTTTCTGAAGTGCATATAAGCACTTACCTAATTAATAGCCATGACACACATGAATATCGTATCTGCCAATAGTTATGCTGGAGCATGCAATCACAAAGTGTATGATAATATATTTTTATTGTGTAACAATGATATTCTAGTTTTTGTATCATTTGCAATTTTGCATATTTGTAGATGTTGAACAGGCCATATAATAGTTCTGCCACTAAGATATGTTCCAAAAAATTATGTAGTGTGAGGGACTTTAGTGTTGGAGGTGTAATACAGTTGACAGTTGGCACCCTATGATATGGGGTCGTCCGATTTTCTCGACGTAGAATAGATACTCGTGGGAGTCTTGTTGAATTGTAATGATCCTCCAATGCCAGTGCAAAGGACAAACACTTTTTAATCCGTCAAAACATACTCGCGTCGATTTCGCTGACCACCAAGCAAAGATCTATCATGCACCTAATTCCCAGCGGAAAGGCTGAAAGATCTTGATTGAAAAAACCCTCTAATTCCTAACGAAACTCAAACACGAACAATAGTAGATTTATTCTCAAAGGTGGTCTATGTTACATGGCCAATGGAGCCTCTATTTATAAGGGCACGCATACCATTGCTTATGGAAGTTTTCAACACACGGAAAGTAATCAAATCATATCGGATTCTATCTCTGTTTCCAAAACCGAAAAATTGTTTTGATGATTCCGACGTGCATAGAAGGAATTTTTGGATGGGATCAGATCCGTTGGAAAGAGGGCGAGATAAGTTTTCCATGCTGTACTCACACATTCCAAATGGTCTCTTGATGCGAAATCTATGAGCATTTAAAGTCGGTCCTGTTAGGCTGAGTTAGCGTCGGATTGCTTTAATGATTCCCACGCGCACAGAAGGAATTCGGAGGTGGGGCCAGATCCATTTGAAAGTAGACTTCAAAAGCTTTCCAACAAGTACTCATAGGCCCTAAGATTCCTCCTGGATCAAAAGTTATGGCCGTTTGAAGTAGACACTATCAGGCTGAATCCGAATTGATTTGGAGGTCGAATTGGATTCCAAAACGTGTCCCACTTGAACTCTTGTTTGAATTGGTATAAAAGTAATGTGGTGACCATAAGAAAGAGTTGGGGAAGGTGTTGACTTGGTCTTGACATGTTGGTTGGCTTCTCTTTTGGCGGGTTCCAACCACAAGCGCATAGCGTTGATCCAATCTCTCTTGTATAGTGAAAAGTGGTACGCATGTCTGTATCCGCATCACCCTAGCTGCTATTTAGTGGTAGAGGCATGAGGGGCCTTGCAATAATTTGGATTAGCCTTCCGCATTTAGCTACTTTTATATTTACCATCCAGAAAAGTAATTGATGTTGTTGGTGCCATTTTTGACCTGTTGAGCTGGTAGTTGTAGCCATTGTAACCGTAGATTCCAGTTGAGATGCACTGATGCTGCTTCTGTTAGATCGGACTTTCGCCGCATGTTTAGGTTCAACTGGGTTTATTCCCCAGATTATAGATCTAAATGGGATGAACACAACTAAGCCCATAGAGCAACAGACTTATAAGTGGCATGTGTTTATCTCTCCAGTTCACGTTTGTGTGGTTGCCCCGTGATGATGCTGTTATTTAGATGTCGCACTGTGTTGGTATTGAGTAGATGTAGTGTTGCTTCGTGTGTTTGTTGAGAGTAGATTCGCTTGTATGTTAAGCGAATCTCTGAGGTTTTTTTTGCCGCGTGCGTTTTGTGCAAGTGTGTGTTCTCCTGGGCGAGGCCAACGGCTTCTCCCCCAACTTGGTGAGTGGTGACCAGACATATGCCACCAGCCACCTCCACTGACCACTGTTAGCAAATTTGCTCCATCATCCGGATGATGACCAGATGCATTTCTCCTGTACCCGGTCTCATCTATGCTTCTTCCACTCCAGCGAGCATAACGACACTCTCCTGCTTCCTCTTCATTGTTCTGAGCCGGTGACCTGATCAGCAAGTCAAAAGTTACCCAAACAAACATCAATTGGTCTTTTGGATGGTAAATACAAAAATAGCCAAATTCTTGTGGTAGGTCCAAAATTTGGCGCAGTCATAGTGGCAGATCAAAATTTTCCCTCGTTTACATTTGTTTCTCGAAGAGTTTGCATTGCTATATACTTCTCTCTCCCTCTTGTACTTCGACTCTGCAAATTTACTACAAAACATCAAGTTCATCTGATTAGCATTAGTTACTTATATTAGTTTACAATTTGCATTTGAATCATGACATTCCCTATTATTGCCAACTTACCATAGACCAATGAGGTAGTAATGTTGGTTATCAATGTGAAGTTGTAAAGCCTGGCATATCTAGAATGACATGACACCTGTAAGGTAAGTGAGATCCGTGAGGATAAATTACCTGATAGGATGAACTGTCCTAAATAGCAGCAGGTATGAGCTTGATAGCAGCCACTATCATGGTAGCGGTGGTTGTAACGCAACGATATATGCATTGCGATATAATTTATGATATTATGATTTGTTGGACGTTGGTAGGACAATCAATAAGAGATTCTTAAATAGAATCAAATTACTAAAAACACATGATAGACAAAAATATTGATCTAGTTTCAATATTCAAACTAATTGTACCTCTACACATTACGGAAATAAGTTATGAACCATTGGCATGCATACATGATACCTCTATATAAGACATGTTAACTTGGTACAACAACCTCTCGAAGTGGCAAAGTTCTAAGACAGCTTGTTTGCATGGTGGTCTTGTACTATTGTTTGAAATTTCGAGTCCAGTTTCCGTAATTTTATCATCAGCTGCATCCAATTAACCATTATTCCCCTCAAGTAGATAAAAGCACCAATTTGTGTGTAAACTAATAATCAGTGTAATATTAATTATTGTGTAAACTAATAATCAGTGTAATATTACAACTCTGAAATTGGTTGAGGCTCAGATGCAACCTCACAAATGACTCAACTAGATCTGTAAACTAGGGTACATATTTTGCATGCGCTATGTGCCTCACATTATGCATTATTTAAAAATATCCACAATAGCAATGGCGCTTACACAGTAGGTATTCCTTCTCAATATTAAAAAATGCTTGGTCTTTTATTTTACAGAGAGGGAGAACAGGAGAGGAGCCTGCTACGTTTCAACCAAATACCAGTTACTATAATAGTATTAAATGAGATTTCATTTTTGCTCATCCAAACTTCAAATACAGTCTCAGACATGGAATGCTAGGGTTGTGAATTGATACTTTAATCTGTGATTGCAAATTTAATCTGTAGTTAATATTTGAAATTCTGAAAATGTAACAGAGATAAGTCACTAGATTTGAAGTACATGCGGTCTTACTATAATTCTTGTTTGACTAGAAAACATGCTAAGAACTTTTGGAAGAGGGCTGCTTGAAGTAATTATTTTATTTAGATCTCCATGTGAACATAGTGTTCCCCAATCTTATTTCCTATTTTTTTTCATTATTACTGCAGTCAATGGAATCCAGACCCACAATTCCTGATCGAAAACTTCTTGCAAGACTAGTTATAGTAAGAGAGGAAGCTCGAAATATGATGGGAGGTGGCCTGTTAGATGAAAGAAATGACCGTGGTCTGACTACCCTTCCTGAGGCAGAGGTATGTTTTAAACTTGTTGGTACTCCTGAAATTACGCTATTAGAATCATTAATGCCATGTCTAGTTGTAGACTATGTTACCGGGACTTGCGTGTACAATTTTTTTTTTGGTGCGTCGGACACGGTGTGACACGCCTCAGATGCGGCTCCGATGAGTCAGCTGCTGATGGAGAGAGAGGACCACAGCTAAGCAGGTTTGGAGGAGAAGAGCCGAGCAGCTGCCCCTGTCCTCCTCACGCCCACCGCCGGTGAGGCCATGGCGACGGCGCAGAAGCCGGCGAAGCGGCTGGGCAGCATGGCAGAGGCGCTGGCAAGGCCATGGCGGTGGCGCAGGAGGGGCGAGCAGCCAAGGGCGCGCGCAGTTGGCCAGCCAGCCAGGTCAGCACCAAGTGGGAGAAGCAGGAGAAACCGAGAAAGAAGAAAAGAAATGGAGAGAGAAGGAAGCGTTGCTGCGTTGGCCATTCGGCCAGAGAGTAAGTGGGGGAGAGAGGTTGAGTAGTGAGGGAGTAAGGGGAGAGAGATTACGTGAGAAGAGAGTAGGTGAGAAGAGAGAAGGATAAGTCTAGTTTAGGATCTGCTATGGCTCTATCTTAATAAATGGTGTGAAGATATATATTTATATCCTATTTAGTGATCTAAAATATATTTAATATAATACGAGTATATTCAAAGTGATAAAGGAGTATTTTAAATTTGTTTAGGTGGTATATTAGAGATAGGTGTAATTACACTTGGATGTAAAAGATATTTTTCCTTTACACACACACACATATATATATATATATATGATGAATCCTCGAATCCTATTTTTTCAAACTTGACGATTCAGACGCTGAATCCGAGTCAGATTTCGACACCTGTGTCCGTGTTCAAGTAACACAGGTTGTTGTAGACTTGAAATATCCTTTTTACAAAGGTCTTCACAGTACCTAAATTACTTCCCTTTTGGTTGTAGAGATTTTATACATGAAGGGACATCATGAATTTGTCAGTTTCCTTACATACTTTTATGACTGACATTATTCAGTGATTTCCAGGAAACGCGTATCTTTACTTACGGACAAACTATTAATTATACATCAATATTGAATGCAAGCTTTTAATACCATGATGAATGGACAGGTGAACTTCTTGAGCAAGCTGGTTGCTCTCAAACCTGGGAAAGCATTGGAGAGGATGATCAGGGATGTTATGCATGGCAAAGGGGAAGGTGCTGATAACATTGAAGGTGGAAATGATGAACCAAATTCTGAACTGGAGCCTCTGACTGGGATATCTGGAAGGGTAAGCTTTGGATACAACTTGGATGACTGTTATCTTCACACATTCACATATAACATGCATCAATCAGACTGTTGACTGCACATGCTTACATGAACATCAGGGAAGTGTAACAGGGCGCAAACCACGGCCAGTCCGCCCAGGAATGTTCCTTGAGACGGTTTATAAGGTATTTTGCTGATTGGTAAAACACATTTTTTTCCTTCTAAATAAGCACGTTGGCTCCTTTTAAGTATGTGTATGTGTGGTTTAATTTTCTGTCATTCAATTTCTTCGACATGTGGTAAGGTCCTAGGTGGCGTATATGCAAATAACACATCTGGCATTACAGCACAACATCTAGAATGGGTAAGCAGCTTGATTCATTCTTTGCAATGATCACTTGCCTTGTATTCCACCCTTGTCTGGAAAATGATGTGCTTTACCCATATTTTCCTGTTATAGGTACATCAAACAACACTGAAAATTCTTCAGGAAATGGCCTTCTAGTGTTGTTATTAGGGGCCCAATTCTGTTATTCATTGTAAATATATGGAATGCTTGTGTATCTTTGGCCTTGTCAACACATGATTATTATGAACGTTAGTTCATAGGAGGTAAACATCACTGAGAGGATAGCCGGATGGCAACGGTGTAGAGGGAGAGGGAGAGATTTTAGATGAGAATGACTTTATTATTTCTTACTTCGTTTTAACAGCATGCGGTAACCTCCTTTATATAGATCGACTACCTCCTAACAGATAGAATTTAATATCAATCATATCTTTAACAAATAAAAACTAAAATCATATCCCTAATCATATCTTTAACAAATAGAAACTAATATCTAACTTTTTAATAGCGAATCGGTTGGGCCTAAGGCCTACGCCCATGACATTACACCTCTTTTGGATATGCAGCATATCTTCGAGCTGCTAGGCGGTTGGTATGGTTGTAGTTTCACGTCGACGAAGTGTAGCGCTTTTAGCTAAACGATGTCTGTAAAAGAAAAATAATTTTTTCCCTTTTTTTAACAAGCCATTGTCGGTTACAAAACCAACCAATCGGATCACACCCAAGAGGCTAAGATTTGATTGAAGAAAAAGGGGTGGCGGCTTTGACGGCTTCGGCAGTGGCGACTCCGATGATCAGCTGGTGGTGGCTCGTCGGTCGGAGCGACAACCTCACAAGCGAGAGGGTCCGCCGGGTCGGGCGAGTCGACGCTCGAGCGACATCGGCAATGCAGAGTGGAGAGCCGATGGTGGCGAGAGCCCCACGGTAGCGACGGCAAGTGAATAGCATCGACGACGACCGGCTCAAGAGAAGATCGGGAGGCAGTGGCCTTACAGGCGAGTAAGGTGGAGGACCCTGACAGCGACGGCAGGCGGAGAGCCCCACGGCGGCAACGGCGCTGGTGGCCACCACGACGCGAAAGGGCCAAAACAAGGCTGCCTGGGCGTGACGAAGGAGGAGAGGGCGCGGTCATCGGAGATTGCTCGAAGTAGCAGCTAGTGTCGACGGAGGATGGTCGAGTCGGTGAGGAGGCGCATCCACCGTTTGTACGTCATGGCGTAGCATAAGAAGTTCGTGGCATTCGTTACGCGTGAGAAGGCCTCAAAGAGGATGTTCTCCATAATGGCAACAACAATGCGCGTGACTCCCTCAGCTGTCGCGGTGTCTACCATCTGGGTAGAGATCGAGCTCTATGCAGCAACCTTGGAAGATGCCACACTAGCGTCATTTGAAGACGCAGCGCTGACCATGCCGAATGAAAGAACAGCAGTAGCAACGTCGTTGCTGTGGCATGGCTACCATTGCTCCTACCCCTTGTGCCGTCGTAGATCGCGCAGCCACGGCTGCTTGTGCCTTATCTTTTACTGCCATCATCTTCTTCAACATGTTCTTTACATTCTTGAGTTTAGCTATGATTTCTTCATAGCCAACAATGATATTTTCACATGATAACTCAGCAGCGAAAGCCATGGTATTGTCTATGATACCAAATTGTTATGAATATTAGTTTATAGGGAGTAAACGCCGCTGAGAGGATGGCCGGACGGTGTCGGTAAAGAGGGAGAGACTATAAATAAGAATGACTTTGTTATTTCTTGCTTCGTTCTAATAGTATGCGGCAGTCTCTTTATATAGATAGTCTCTTCCTAACATATAGAATCTAATCTCAATCATATCTCTAATAAATAGAAACTAATATTATATCTCTAATCATATATCTAAAAATTATAAATTAATCTCACTTCCTAATAGTGAACCGATTGGGTCTAAGACCGATGCCCATGACAATGATATTGAAGCGCCTTGTCAGCACATGATATTGAAGCCTTGCGCACACAAGGATCATGGTACACACGTTATGGACCTTGTGCGTGATCAGTGGTTCAAAGATTTACAGCACTTTAGGTGGTCGTGAATTGTTTTGCTGAGAAGTGAAGCAGAAGAAATGATGATCGGGCACCTAATGGCCAAGGATCATGGGAAGAATTCGGTATCATCATGTGCAATTCATAAGTAACTTAGAAGCTTGAAAAGGCATACAATCAAACGGTTTAGATGATCTTGTGTATAGCTTTCTTCAGTTAGTCCTGACACAGCTGCATCTGGTTGCACTAGCCAAGAGAACAAATAACTACTAGATCAAAAAGGGTTTAGAGGCTTGAAGTTCTCTTAGTAGCTTGATTGTGTTCCTTCGTAGCCTGTAACTTTGTGTTTGCATATATAGTTGTTTATTCATCATGTATGGTACCACCTGTCTAGATGAAGGTCCAATAAGCTGCAGTTAGGGGGCGTTTGGAATAGCGATAGTTTTTGGCTTTTGCTAAAAAAACACTGTAGCTGGCTGAAAAAACAATGTAGTTGAGTTGGTTTATTGAGTATAATTAAATTTTAAAAAATAAAAATAAAAACGGTACGCTAATCTAGAGCGGACAATGCAAAGGAATACGGGGAAAAAAACACAAAAATTCAAAAAAAGAAAAAAAAAGAAAACGACAAAACACTTACTGTGCATTCCCATCGCCGAACAGTACTCCTGTTGTCGAACGCTCCCGCTGGCCGCCATATTGAGCGGGGCCTTAATCCTTGAAAAATATGCAGGTATGTGTTAGATGTGTTGAAGTACGAACGTATAAATGTTAGATATATTGATCTCAGTCTAAAGGGCTATATATATAGTACATAGGATACACAAAGTTAAACCATAGAAACTACAAAATACCATAAATATCTTTATATCTTTAACACCTCCTTAAAAGTAAGGTGTATGCAATAGCATTGTATTTAAAATAGTTGATATTAAAATAGAAAAAATTCAAAATTTGAACCTTGAAGATGTCCTTATATCCTTAACACACCCTTAAAAGTAATGTGTATGCAATAGCATTGCATTTAAAATGGTTGATACTAAAATAGGAAAATTTCAAAATCTGAGCCTTGAAGATGTCGTAGCATGCAGCTTTTGAAAATTATGTCGAGATCAGAAGATCTCCATCCGGAGTCGTGTGATAGCTCATAAAGCATTATGGCAGCCTCTAAAGCAGATTGAAGTCTGAGACGATGATGGCGTGGAAGAAAAGTGCGGCGGCTTAGAGAGAAACGATGGCCTTAAAACCTTCTACAATCTGCAGCAACTCAGAGAGGAGCGGTGATTGTGGCCATGCGAAAAGAAATAGACCACTCTCGATCCAAGAGAATGGACCATTGATAGTAAAACAATCGGCTGATTGACACAGAAATTTGTGAACTCGCACGATTTTGACGAATTGAAAAAGATCTAAATTTTGATGGACGCAACGGAAGACTTAAAGAAAAGACTAACAGACAGCAGATACTAGTAGCAGCATTCTTCAGTAGCTTAACACCAATATTAAAGACTCCTTTGCGGTGACTTCACTCAGCCTTGGAAGTGCATCAATGTGACCATACCACCTTGTGACATTGAGCCGAAAAACGCAGAGTACATAGCCATCACATCCCAAAGAAAATGCAAGAGTACTATTGAATCCTTCCCACCGGCCAAAAGCAGCATGACAACGGCAACGGCAATGACCTCACTTGGGTCAGCGCAGATCCGAGAGGAGCTAGGCAAGCATTGGCCAGCTAACATCAAGAGAGCCGAGCGGATCCGGGCAGGGCTGGGAGTCAAGTGTGCCAAGGAGGTGGCCAGATCTGGGCATAGAGAGCCAGAGACGATCGGATCCAGACGTGGAGAGCCGAAGGCGCATGTCGGAGAGCATCCGACAGCTCTGGCGAATCGAGGAGAGCCCAGCAGAGGACTCCACGACAACAGCAGTGCCAGATCTGGGCGGGACATAGCCGGTGATGACTGGACTTGGGTGCATCGAGGCCGCTCGAGAGACTAGATCCGGGCAGGGTCCATGGTGAAGAGGCTGGCTTGGTGCAGATTTGGCCTGGGGCGACAACCGGGATGCAAAGATCGTCGGTGAAGAGCGTCAAATCCCACGACGGCGGAGAGCGCTGGTGCGGCTTCAGATCCAGTTGCCGGATCGGATCGGACTTCGATTTGATGATGGCCGACGAATAGAAGAGGTGAGCGGCTGCGTGGTCCAAGAGAAGGACGGCAGCGGGGGCTCACCGACATGTATGTAAAAGAGGCATGATAATGGGCATTACTCTAGCTTTTGTAATCTTGTTTTAACTTCGATACCTGGTCCTGCCCTGAACACAGTAGCTCGCGTTGCCTGCCACTCGCGGCTTCACAAATGCAGCTGATTTGGGTCCTGTGCTTCGCACCTACTAGAGAATAATCTGCTCATTGATGTCCCACATAATTGTATTGTCGACTCAGAACTAACTTCAAAGTGTGTGCTTTGCACTAACAGAGTTCTGCTGTTCAGAATTACCGCTGTTGTCCCTAAGTTCAGGCACACATGAGTGGGTGCCCTGATGTCAGTGATAGGCTAGCTATCACCCTTCACAATTACCACCTTGGGTCCAAAAAAATCCGTTGTTTTAGAATGGTGGTTTTGGTTTGTAGATACTAGTGCAAAATGACCCTACTAATTGCTTATTTATAGCGGGCATTAGAGAGGTGTATATCCAACTAATGTGAGCAAGTGCATCAAAGAAGAAAAAAAAAAGCTCTTTAAACCCTTCTTGTTTTTACATGCGCGCATTGAGTTAAAACGACAAGTAAGTTGGGCCAGTAGTACAACAGGACAATTCACCGATTCACAACTGAAAGAATCAACTGCTAGATACAACCATGCAAGAAATTCAGATAGCTTTAGCCAACATTTACATAAGTAATAGTAATTCATTAGTGGAAAAAAGACGGCGACAAAGGGACTCGCGCCGCTCATAATTTGCACACACCCACGAAGCAACAGCGCTCGCAGACAACCTTATACAGGTACAGGTACTCCGTAAGAAGGCCCTAATCTGCATGTACGGCTCGGCGCTACGGCAGTTAGTACGCAGGACACACGTACGCATACGGCCGCAAACAGATACTACGGCAGTTGTAGACTGGTAGGATACATCACTCATGTCTACGGCTCAGCACTGACAGCAAAGCCAATCTGCAAAACAACACCACAAGCATTTGCATGTATTAGCTGCATGCACCGGTGAGCTCCTACGCGCTCTCTGCCGCCGGCTTCGCCTCCTCTTCGGCGGCGGCCGGCGTCGTCTCCTCGGCCGGAGCTGGAGCGGGCGCCTCCGGCTCGGCTGGCTTGGCTTCCTCCGTCGGCTCAGCGGCGGCTGGCTCGGCAGCTGCAGGCTCCTCCTCTGCGGCTTCCTTCTCCGTCGGTTCGGCCGGTGGCTCGGTCACTTCTGGCTCAGCCTCCGGGGCTTTTTCCTCCACCGGGGGATCTTTAACCGCCGGCTCATCGGCGGGCTCGGGCTCGGGCTCGGGCTCGGCATCGGCTAGTGCCTCGGCCGCAGGTATATCCTCGGCGTTGACAACCTTGGCGGGGGTCTCCACGGCCGGGACCTCAACGGCGGGAGCCTCGACGGCCGGTGCAGTTTCTACCTGTGACACGAAAACAAGCAGGATATATATGGCTCGATTAGAGTCGTACGTGCGTGCAACATATACACTATGTAGGTGTAACTAGTGCCAGCCGGTGTGTATATGTAGTGTGTTGTTCTTGCAATAGATTCCAAGGGAAATGAAGTGTAAAGGTGGAGCCGACCATTCAACAGCTGGGTACCCAAGGAGATCCAAGGTAATATGATACGGACACACACACAAACTCGAGGAAAAGAAGTAGAGGCCGCGGGCCACAAGGTAGAAAAGCGAATAGATCAGCTAGACTAGAAAAAAAAAAAGGCGTGTAGATCTATGTTGTTTTCCAATCGTACGATGAAGATCCACCAGCTGGCGAGATCCTCCAAAGTTAAACTCAGTAGGTGATATTCATGCTGTGATCTGCAACCTTAACGGCCATTGATTATAAAGTTCGACCAGATTGGAGAACACAGATGTTGAGACATCGGTAGCAACCAGTTTCTTGCCGAAAGGTAAATGATTTGTTTGCTATGATTTTCCGATCTGATTGATCAGCAGTCACTGAAGACTGAACAATACCAAGCCGTGTCCTCCAAAAGGAAGCACAGCTAGCTTCGCAAAAGAATCAAAAGTTCGTATACTCAACAAGAACAACCATAAGGTTTTCGATGTTCCATCCATGTACAACTTCGTTCGTACGCATGCCATGATCGAACCGTGATCTCGGAAGGGATTGAATAACACTGGAACTTTAGATCTCACCTCACTGGTAGCCATGAGATCTTTGCACTGTTGATAGGAGGAGGAGGAGAGGAGGAGCTTCGAAGGTGAGATCGCGAAAGTGAGCTAGCTACTCACGAGGTGATGGGGCACAGTGGCGTGCTGCTGCTGGGGCTGAGATGGGGGAGCTCTGAGGAGGCCTCTCGGAGCTGGGGGCCTATTTATAGTCGAGCTGGCCATAGCAGCGTACACACCCATCCGTCGGCCACGGATAATTATCTGCACTGCAGAACTGCAGTCGACGTCGTGTAGGCTGAAAGGAAGGCCAGCTAATTCGGCTGTGTATTATTGGGCTTAATGGGGTGTGGCTACTTGAGAACATGTACCATGCTGGCAGCTAGCTACTGGGGCTCCCTTTTCCTCTTTATTCTCTCTGTCTTAAGGTTTGTGATTGCATTTACGGTCAGTTTAGTGGAGATCTTAGCTGAAACTCGTTGTGATTACGCTGTCGGATATATAATCTAGTTTCACCTATTTTTACACAGATTAATTTGACATTTTGAAATACCTGAGTACACTAGAGAGAATCAGTGAAATGTGAGCCATTGCTGGTGATTAGAGTCGTAATGAGCTTGTGATTAGAGTTGCAACGCACGCTAGCTTGAAGGATAGCAGTTTGGGCATGTTACATAGGTGCAACAAGCGGTTGTTCTCACTCTTACATACCGAGTTGGCAATTTTATTGATTTTTTAAAATAGTATGGGACATTTTGAAATATACTAATACCAATTTTTGCAAGGACATGTACAATAGTGGGGATAATTGTTGTCCATATAGTCCTCCATATCATTTACTAAAAGAATTAGAGATTGACAACACTAGTAATGGAATAGATAGCTATTGTATGTTCTCCGACGGCCTCACAAATCACGTTATAAGCAGATGAGCTCTTCACAATGGTCATAACATTGTCTACAAGTGCATTAGTTCATGCTAATAGATTGTCTGTTCTGCAACAGGGGGTGATCGGTTTGGCTTTTTTCAGCTTCAGCTTCTAGCTTCAGCTTTTTTTTCACTATTCACTACACTATCCACTAACTCAGCTACAGTGTTTTTTCAGCCAGCTACAGTGTTTTTTTAACCAAAAGCCAAAAGCCATCGCTATTCCGATCACCCCCACAGACGGTCTCCTCTCTCCCCCTCTCTCTCTCTCTCTCTCTCTCTCCCCTCCAAATTAGCATGAATCTGAATTAGCACCGTTTATAGAGAGAGCTGATGTCACTTTATTGTACATGCCCGAATGAAGGTAGTATATATGCAAGTTATACCCAATCACCTATTAGTTAGTCCTTGTTAGAACACGTAATTTCTTTCATTTGTTGGTTGCTAATATGGCCTTGTTCCAACTGATTTATGGCTTAAGCTTCTAATTGAAGGTACATTGTAGTAGCGGTTAGCTTTTTTGAGGAAAAAATAGTTTAAATAGAAAAAAAGAAACCATTATATCATCACGAATACATAGAAATAATAGGAAAAAAGCAAAAAGCTAAAAAAAAAGTCAAAATAAGCTAAAATTAAAAACTGACGTGTTCTAAATAACTTTTAATTTAAATAAATCGAAAGTCAAAATAAGTTAGAAGCTGAAATTATGTAAAGTAGACTTATAGAAGTCCAAAGTACTCCAAAATGGTATTTCTTTGCAGTTTCTAAAAGCCGCTTTTGACTTTTGCTACAGTAACTAACTTTTAAACTAAGTATTTTTTTAAAATAGGGTCTACAAGTTAATTGTAGTACACGTTAAAAAACTAATATCTATACCATCAAAAATCGCAAGCGAGTATCTCTCTTTCCGTAATCTCTGTCACAAACAGTCAAAAAGCCATCAACCGCAGCTAAAAATCATTAGTCGCAGGCACCAGCAAACAGACCTATATTCAATTTAGAGATATAGACTTAGCTAGCTATAATAATGCTAGGTGGAGGTGGCGACAGCCGGCAGTGACGTTGGAACTAGCAACCATACGGCAGCGCACCGGCAAGAGTATTTTCTTAACGGAAGTACTGATCTCTCTCTCTTTACTTAATGTTTTTAACTTTTCCCCGTTTTTAGGATACGACGTTGACTGCTGGGTTTTATAACTTTATATTAAGGTATATTAATAAAATTATAATATTATAAAATATTTTTAACAATAAATCTAATAGTATAATTTTTATATAGCTAATTTAGGTATTTTAAATATATTAATGAGAAAATTTGATGGTATAGATTTCTAGAACGTTAAGTAAGAAAACGGAGAAAGTAATTAGCGAATTCACTCTAATTAAACTGAGGATCACCTTGTTGTCTCGTGGGGGAATTAAGGTCCCGCTCATTTTGATTTAAAATTTTTACTTCTAATTTATTTTTTTATTTTTAAATTTTATATTTTTCTAATTTTTTGGTTTTTTAAGTTTTTTGTTAGTTTTTTCTCGTACTTGTTTGTTTTATACATGATGGGATAATCTTTTTATTTTTAGATTTTTTAATTTAATTATGTTAAATAAGTTATCATTAATTATAATATAAAATAAATCAGTTATAGTATAAATTTAATTATAAATTATTAATTTTTAATCTAAATGGGCGCCCTCTAAGGCATGGCACTGGTCCTTGCTGTAGTCTGACGGTGGATGATGGTCAAATGCCAAGACAGTGAGGGCGCCACCAGCTGCGGCCTGCAGAATCGTCAGCGAACATGCGGCGAGGATCCTTTTGGTTTTGGGTTCAGCCTTTTTCGTAATTGTACGCGTACATATGAGTATATTTTGGTTTGTTAAAATCATCTAGAGCAATTTAATTTTTAAATATCAGCTAGGTATTTTTGCCTCAAGTTTCAGCAATCATAGATTGAAAAATAAAGCCTATTATAACCCTTGATTTAAAAGGTTAGTATGCCGCATGCAAGTAGAACAATAGGGTGAGGACGACACGCCGAAAGCAAAGGCAGATGGGGGAGACGCACCACCGTGGGCCCCGGGAATCTCGATTCATCTCGCTGGACAATCCATGACACCAGCTGAGTTGGTCGGCTCTGTTATAAAATGTCTTAGGTATAAAGTGTCTTAGGTATTATCTCTCTTCATCTCCTCTTTTCTTTATATAAGATTTTACTTATTTAATATAGATAAGAGATAATTAAGATGATATTATTGAAGATATTCTTAGTAGTTGTTAATTTTTTAAGTTATTTAATTAATAAAATATAAAATATAAAGATATAGAAGAAGAAAAAAAGGCAGCTGCAAAACAAACACATTTGAAATAGCTTTTAGGGTCTGTTTGTTTCAGCTGTAGATTCTGAGAAGCAGCTGGTGAGTATTTAGCTAGTCAGAATCTGGAGAATTTGGATAACCCCAGCTTCTGGCTACTAGTTCATTTTCTGGATTATATAGCTTCTGACTACTTAGAATCTGGATGAAAATCTGGACTGTTTGGGGAGCTGTAGATTCTAGAAATAGTTACAGTTACTAAAAATTAAAATAAATAGGCCTTTAAAGTCATTGTTGTTTGGAAGGGGACAACGAGAGGGAAAAAAATCCCAAGCCGGGCGGCTCGGTCGGAAGCTCGGAGCCGATCGACTGGGCCATCGGTAGTTCGCCAGCCGCGCGCGCCTCGCTTTCCACCGCACCCGAAGTCTTCGCGCCACCCGAGATTCCCTCGCGCACGTGGCCTCACGCGATTGGGTGGCCGTCGCCTGCGCGGGTAGCGCCTTGGCCACTCTCCCCTGGAAAGGTCGAGCCCGCGGGTCGCGCACTGACGTGGCGCGTGACGGGGACTGGGCGAATGACAGGCCGGGGCAGGGGCCCGCAGCGTCAGTGTCCACGTGGCCGTGCCGCAAGCCGCTTGTTGCGTAGTGCAGTTGGGAGCTGTCAGGTACAAGTGGTGTCTCATTCTCGCACAGAACCGAGATCACACGCCACTTTCCCTGATTTTGGTAGAAATTGAAAGCTATTTTTAATGGACCTTTTATGAAATTCTTTTGAAATATGTGGGTTTAAGGTCCCGTTCATTTTGGGTTGAGCTTCTAACTTTTTATTTGTTTTTTACTATTTCTAAATTTTATATTTTTATCTTTTTTGATTTTTCACACTTGTTTTATCGATTTTTTTATTCGTTTTGTATTATATGTAATGAGCTAGCATATGTTTTTTTTCTATTTTTAAATTTTTTAATTTAATTATACCAATTAAATTATCATCAGTTATAGTGTAAATTTAACTATAAATCATCATTTTTTTAGTACTAACAAAAATAGTCAAACAATAAATCAAACTAACAGAGATGGATGATTACTGCCTACTCTTTGTAATGACAAAAGCTCAATCTGCTAGTCACGTGGCAATCCTATGGACTTTCATTCAAAGGGCTGCATCTTGGTTAGATAGCGTTGGATCTACGTAATTCCATCCAGAATCTAACCATACACCACGATGGAGGAGACGAACCACACATATGACACGTCAGCATGTTCCAGATGCTTGACACGATGGATGGTTCCAGAAACCATGGAACAGCGTCCCATGACGAATGGCGCCGCGAAACCCTCCACGCTAAGCTAAGGAGGTGTAGCAATCAGTCCCACGACCGCAATCGCACGCCTGCCTGGGCATCATCTCCCGGGCCCACCGGCGACAAGGTGGGTCCACGGACACGTCTGCCGGGCCGCTTTACGTGCACCCCCGGGCCCCACGAAGACATCGACCTCCCTCCCGTCTCTCAAAAAAAAAAATCGAGCATCCTAGGCGCCGTCGGATCCTCGCCGGACGGACCACGTCGACCGTGATGGAAGAAGCTGCAGTGCTGAAGGTGTCGGCACCGTACGACGGCACGCTGACGACGTCGTCCCGTTCCCGTACGCGTTCCTCTCTACGTCTCCATCGCGTTCTCGAAATGAAATGGCGCAGCGATGTGACGGTAGTAACAGGAGGGCCGGGCCCGGCCGGGCTGACATGGGCCACGGGCGTGAGTTTGCCGGCGAGGACGGGCACCGAGCACCGGCCAATCTCGTGCGCGTGGCGCCCACCGCCGGCAGCCTTGGGTTCCCGGTGCACGGAGATTCTCGAGGACGACTGGTCCAACACTTTCCGTATCCGTGTCCATGTGTAAGCGTAAAGCGCGTCTGTCCGGTGGTGTGTCTCCACTCAAGCTCAAGCACGAGGTTGTAAATAGCTAGCCATAGATATGCTTTCCTGGACCCCAAACACGTTAAGCCGCGAAAATACCGGCTATTAAGCTCTGCTCAAGGAGCAATTAACTCGGACCTTGTGCCCTCCTATTCCGCGGGTAATAACTAGGGATTCTCTACGGATCGCTAAGGTTTGTTCGGAATGCACGAATTCCATGCGAAACAGTTCAACTACCACGGGAATATCTAATAGTGTTATTTTAGTTATTTTTTTAATTATATTAAATAAGTAAAATTTTATCTAGAAGAGAAAGAAGGTGAAGAGAGATAATATGTTGTCTCTTATGTAAGAGATGACTTGAGCCCACAAACCAACGCAAATAGTGATAGGATGTAAGACAAGAAATTATAATGAAAATAGTGTAAAATAGTTAGAGAAATAATTTATTGTTGAAGAGACTATCTTAAATGCTATCTTTAGATAAGGTAAAAATCTTAAAAAACAATATTAAAAGATAAACTATTATAGTGCACTAAGATACTTGCACCTCTTTCTAAGAAATTTTACCTACATTTTTTTTTTTTTGCCTTCTACTTCCAAAGCCCGTCTCCTTCGACTACAAATGACTGTCGGCCACTCGCGTAACAACTACAGGCCTCCACCATCTCTAGCCACTTCATACTCCCTCCCCAGGGAACGCCTCCATGTTATTTTTTATGCAAAAAAGTCCTCTAATTTTTAAAATTATGTACAGATCCTCTATTTTTGCAAGAAGGTCTTCACCATGTCAGCGTTTCACGTAAAGGCCCTCCACTTTTTTGAAAATACATATGGATCCTAGATTTTTTTCAAGAAGACTCTCCTTTTACCGAGTGAATCCCCACGGTTTTCCTGTTATTACGTTAAGTCCTTGATTTTTTTGGTAAAAAAACTTTGCTTCTCTAGAATTACGTATGGGTTCTTAATTTTTCAGAAAAGACCCGTATAGATTGTTGGCTCTTTTATTTTAGCTCATATAGTAGCTAGCGTAACGTGATACCATGTTTCCGCTGCTAGTATATTTGAAACCTTGTAGAAACTAGTTGGCTCGGTCCTAGGCCTGGTTTGGAGCTGAGCTGGGCTTTGGATGGGTGGCCAATTTAAAATCGAGTTTGGGCATGGCCAGGTTCATTCTGCTCGGCTTCAAAATTAATGTTGTTTCGGCCAAATTAACTGAACATTTCTCCTCCTCTTCTTCCTATTTATATTGGCCTTTACAAACTACTTTTCTATATTAAATAGCTCTTTTATAGTACCTAACTTTTAAACGAAATATTTTTTCAAAATAAGATATATTAGTCGATTGTAGTACATACTGCAACAACTTTATTTATATCGGTAAAAATCGTATACAAGTATTTCTTTCTCTGTAAATTGTTACTATTTATAAGTTAAAATCAAAAGTCTATATGAATAGGCCTGGTCTGTTCATGAAATCATTTTGGGCCTCTCAAATGAAATAACAGCTTTGTGATGTTTTGTCCGAGAAATGGATCGGCTTGTTTTTGCTTCGTTTGAAGAAAAGAACGACCACCGCATATAACAGGTGAAATCCCATCTAAGCTTTGATCCATTGGACCGCAATGCGCTTGCATTTCAACACACGGCCCAAAAGACAGGGCCAACGTACCTGATGGGCTAGGTAGGCTAGGGGGAGTGCAACAATGAGGATTTTCTAGTTTTCGATTTGGCCTGGTCCGAAAGAAGTTTCTTCTAATTTTTATCAAAGTTTTTAGGATTGGATCTGCCTTTGCTACTGCTAGAATGCCAATTACAAGCTTCCATGAGTTTGAATATTAAATTATATGAAAGCGTCAAGAATGGTTGCATAAGAACGATTTAAGGGAACGCTCGTTTTAGCGATGGCTGCTAGCTTTTGGCTGAAATTTCACTGTAGTTAGTTTTTTTTACTGTAGCTGATTTTGGGTATAATTAATTTTTAAAAAATGTGAAAATAGAAAAAATATGTTAACCCATTAGGGACAATACAAAGGAACACGGAAAAAAAATACAAAAAAGCCTAAAATATCTTTAAAAAATTCAGAAAAAGACGAAATACTGAATAGCGAAAAAAAACAGAAGCCGAAAAAAAACCGAAACGAGCAGAGCTAAGTAGAGATGCTGTTCAATGTACTCCGGTGGTACTATTTTTATAATTTTACCAGCATATTGTTATAAAAATTATGAATAAGTATATTTTAATGTACTCCGGTGGTACTATTTTTATAATTTTACCAGCATATTGTTATAAAATTTATGAATAAGTATATTTTAAACCACTGAACTTTGTAAAAATATTTACTTGACCCTCTGAACTACAAAATCAGATTATTTAACCCCTCAAACTTATAAAACTAGATCAACTTACACTCTAAGGCGGTTTTATAGGATGGTTTTGCTAATGTGGATCCAACTCAGGATGGTTTTTATCATATTGACAATCATGCCATTGGTTTTTTGCTGAGGAGAACCCATTTTTACTCCAAATAAGTACTACTAGTCAGTTGTGATTAGGTATCGCAAAGGGATAGCATGTTTTTGGTTTTCAGGTGATGTCATATTCATACTGTTGGACTTCTCTCTGAAGAGATACTTTAGTGTAGTCAAATAAATTGACCAAATCTGGAATTACATGTTGCATAAAAATCGTTAGAGCATCTGCCCGTACAGAAGACATGGGAGACCTTTTAATCTTTTGAGTTATTCTTTTACCTATTAATGTGAGAACTTTAGAGTCTGTAATTTATATTTAGATAGACTACGTGTGACCCTTTCAGGTAGGAAATATATGCTCTCAAGTAAGGTTGTAGGATTGCGATCATAGATAAGATCGCTTTCTTGCTAGCAGGATCGGATCATAGGATTGGATGGTAGAATCACGATTCTATGAAATTTTTATTTTAAATATAATAAACTCATCAGTTACATAAAATATCACAATTCACAATCCTGTAGGTTCAAACTTCAGAGTTCAAGCCATATAATTCATACAGGTTTAGAACTTCAGAATTCAGACTACAAGCCTTACAGGTAGCACCATAGTAGGTATCAATCAGTTAGGCAGTCACACACTCACACAAGCTGCTTGTACGTACTTCATAGTTCATAGTTCAGATTTCAGAACACAGGCAGCAGGCCAGCAGCTAGAAAGTTCACAGCAATAAGATAGTAGGTTCACAAGTCAAAACACAAGCACGTACAGGCAGGAGGTAGCAGGTTCAGAACTTTGATATTCTCGTTTTCTTGCCTCTCTTTCAGTTCTATATTATACATTATAAAAACTAGATCATTCATGTTTTCTTGGTGTAGTTCAAATCACTACAAAGTAGTTCAAATGGAACATTAGGCATGCTACAAGTACTAATTGACAATGTCCCTCCTAGTCTGTCCCAGTCTCCCTTCTCTAGATGTAGGAGAGATCTGGAGTCTGGACTTTTAGTTCTGGAGGCCGCCGCTCTTTCAGTCTCTCTCTCTCTCTCTTTGAGGGTTTGCTGCCGGCGTGTTGATTTGGTGCCGTCAGATTGAATCGAACAGCTGGTTTTTCTCCCAAGAGTGAGATCACATAGAAGCTCAACTGTGTCGTCATTCTAACATTACTAACTGATCTTTAGCAAATGTCCCACACCAAAGCGCAGGGTATCATTTATTAGGTAAAAATAAAGTCTTTAGCTATATAATACATGTGCATTGGCTACTTAAGTGAAATTTGTTATATCTTATATAAAGTTGGCTACTGGTATGGCTTGGTGCAAATAGAGGAAGGCACTCCTTTATATAGACTTACACCCTTGGATCTTTGCCAAGAAGCGTTATCTTAACCAAGCTAAACATCTTATGTACCTAGCTAGAAACCTCACTAAGCTAATTAGTTCTAGATAATTCCCACCATTGCCAAGAAGTTTTGTTATTGTCAATTAATTTGTTATAGTACCTTGCTAGTAAAGTATCTCCTTGCGATTGCTCATTTATTTTAGATCTTTCTCGTAAAAACATGTGAATTCCCTCATTCTTTAGCTGCGCAGAACAACAAATCCACTTAGTTGATTCAGAGAAAACATAGGGGTTATTTGGTTCGTGCATTACATAAACCGTGCCAGACGTCAGGTTGTTGGCTTAAGCTTAGCCAAACTTTAGCAAGAAAAATGAATTGAAGAGTCAACGAAGTAGAAATATTACAAAATTTGGGTAACGAGCCAAAATAGGTGCCAAATTTGGTTAGAAAATTGCGTTAGAGTTGGCAAATCTTGGTTCATCCTCGAGCTTGGAACCCAATAACCCTGAGGCAGTCTAGTTTAGGCCTCAGTCTAATCCACCCCTAAGCCTCCCGGTCTAGACGACTGGGCAACCTCAGTCCAGGTCAGGACTCAGGGCAGGGCGACGGGACAGATTTGCTCCAAGTCTACCTAAACAGCAGCTCCAGATTTGCACCCTGACGAGTACTGACGATGCACTGTTTCCTGGTACATGACTAGCCGCACTGCAGGCGCACATGGACGTAGCTGTTGTGCGTAACTGCCAACACCCGGTACTCGAAGGACGCACAGTTCGCCACTGTTTCACCTCTTTGTAGCTTCACACCGCCCCTCCCGGGGATTCCTGACATGGCACATGTGTTCTGGAACTGGAACTGGAACTGAGAAACTAGCTGCCTACACTAGAACAGTTGCATGGGCGCACGAACATTCCCTTCAATTCCAATCTCATCTCAGTCACAGTGCATTGCATACCCCTCTAGATAGCATTCGTCGGTTTGCACTCTCAGCAGCTGGACTGCTGGATGGATCCTGATCCTCCCAACTGCATTGTACCGTGCAAAAGGGTGGATTTTCTCTGGTACACTACAGTACTGCTGCTGCTGCTGCTTCAGAAAACCATCCTTCCAAACAGCATGCGAGCGCCAGGGACTCGAAGGACGTTGTGCATGTGTGTTTTCAGAGAGAAGAGGAGCAGAACGCCACCGGCTATGACGCCGGGCACGACCGCTATCTTTCCATTCCTGTGCCGCAAAATAACCGCTACGGGCTCACATACCTCTCTCTCTCTCTCTCTCTCTCTCTCTCTCTCTCTCTCTCTGATCCATCGATCGATCGCGTGGTACACGATTTGATTGATCGATGGATGGATGGCGCGGTTTGACCGGCACTATGTATCGGTCATTTTTCCCCCATGCCCCATGGGCAAGCCAGTGGAAAGGTTGATATAACCCGTAGTTTTGACAGGCGCTGTGCCGGGAAAGAACAGCGTTGTTGTATGGCTGGTGTCGTTATCGCGCGGTTAGTAGCAGCCATTGGAGTGATGAACAGCGTTGTTTCCGCCGACTTCGGCAGCTCCAAAGGCTAAGGTAGCGCCCGGCCGAGTGACACCAGCGCCTCGATCCCGAGCGGCGGCGACGCCCCTCGGCTCGGGTCCTGCCATGCCGCGCGCGGCCTCCCCAAGCAACAGCATTGTTGTCGTCGTCGCGCCCAACAGCCACAACATAGCGAAAAAGGAAACCGCGGTCAGGTGGAGCGGAGCTTGCGTAATAGAAGAAAGTAGTACTAGCGCTAGCAGAACGTTTGATCCGATTGCACAGCACCACGGAACAAACGATACCGAACAGTGCAAACCTTACAGCCCCTACCTACGCAAGCCCGGTACACGTTCATGGTTGGTCAGCACTACAGGGGGCCAGCTACAGTCGCAATAATGGCCGGCACCACTCAAGCGCTCCAGGACGCACAGCTGCCTCTGTTGACTTCGACGCCTACTACTTCCCACTCCCAGAGGGGGCCCCGCCAGCAGCCACCACTGCCCGAAGCTACGGCATTTGTAGCACTATAGCAATTTTTTTTTTAAAAAAAAATGTGACATGAAAAAAACACAAATTTACAAACTTAGTTCTCTATTTGACCAGCTACAGTCGGCATATATCGCCTATCACGCTGGTCTATCATGATAGATGACAAACATCATAATAGCCCGTGTCGGCTCGGTAGGCAACAATTGAGTGTGACATGTGGTGAAGCTGCTGAGCTCGTCTAACTTAGTAGGTTCCTGCTGAGCTCAGCTGGCGCGGCAAGCTGATGGATCCCCTAGATGTTAAGCTCGTCTATCTTTGTGGGTCACCTGCCGAGCACACCTAGCTCGGTAGGTTGTGTGCAGCGCCAGTCGAGGTGTCTGTCACTTACCGTGATAGGCAAGCGTGATAGGTATCGTATGTGTTGCTGTCACGATCATGGAAATAACTAAATTTATAAAATTGTGTGTTTGGTGGTTAGATTAAAAAAATTTGCTACGGTACTGTATATGCGATGGATTCTGGCTGCCTTACATGGCACACTCACCTGCAGTGCACCACTGCATCTGCTCTTTTTCCGTGTAACCACCCATTCCCACATGGTCAACACAGAACATTCCCCCTCAACTCCATTCCATTCCATTCCATTCCCAGCCTTGCTCTATAAATACACGCTAGCACTCCACCGCCCTGCTGCTAGTCTCCTTCGAAAGCCTCCTCTGCTTGGCACTTTGCATTCAGCAGCCATGAAGGTATAGCTGGTCGTGAGATACCATGCATCTCTGTGTCTGTCTCCGGTTCTTAGATCTGATGTGCATGTGTCATCTTCTCTTGATTGTTTCTTCTGTTGGTCATTCTTGTGTGTGTGTGTGTGTGCAGGTGAGTGCGAGGCGGCGGCGCATCCCAGCGTTCGGGGAGTGGAACTACGACCACGGCGACGGCGACTGGCCGGTCACCCAGTACTTCGACGCCGCCATGCAGGGCGGGCTGGTCGTGGCCTTGCCACCTTCACCAAAGCCTGTCAAAAAGGTGACTAATGCCCGATGTTACATGCCACTCCTATGTCTCGGTTAGTTAGGTCCGCTAAAATGACCGTGTGGGCATATATCATACTACAAGAAAAAAAATACAGCGCAGACATTGTTTGTCTTTGGAGTTTTCTTACTGATTAATCATTGCTTAATTAGCATTGTAATTAGTACTTGTACTACAAAACGGCCATCTATAGTCAGATAGTGGATCCAGCTCTATCAGACAGACTTTTTTAAAAAAAAAAAAAAAAGAAGCAAGCCTCTATCAGATAGACAAGGAGTAAAATGTGCTTTTGGGAGCAAAATGACTAGTTCTCTGTTACACCAACAGTTATATAGTTTACATGAGTTTTTTTTTTTTTTTTGCTTTACCATGGGCAAACCCAACCAATCGTCGCGGTAAATATTGGGCTGTTTCTGTGCTTGCTAGGTGGTGAAGTGGAGTGACAGTGCTGCACTGGAGGTGGAGAAGCAGAAGCAGCACAAGGTGGTAGTGGGCCTCGGAGAGCACGGGGCGCGGAAGCAGGGGAAGCAGGGCAGGGTGGCTGACGCCGGGGCCCACGCCACCGCGAGCTACAAGGCGCGCAGGGTGGTGGTCAAGGCCGTCGACGAGGACCTCTACGAGATCCCACCCGACATGCTCTGCCACAAGCCAAGGGTACTGAGATACGCGCTCATTTCAAATTCCACACCGGCTGATTTTTGGAACCCTAAAACTGGCTGAATCCGGTCGGACCGATCATCTTTCAGTGAATTTCTTGAGAAGTTTACAAAGCCATCTTCACATGATTAACAAAAACCCATCTTGTGGAATGGCGTCATGCTATGGCACCAGTGGTTTATTACTCACTGTTTTTGTTTAATCTGCTGCAGAAGAGGCTGACGAGGAGGGGCCTGTGGATGGGCTGCCTGGGGCTCGCCTGCATCGCCTAGGGATCTCTGCCTGATCATAATAGAATAGACCTGCCTTGACGTGCGTGCGCTTGTAAAGAGAGCAGCAGAAACCCATGGCCATGATGTTAGCGTTAGGCGTACGAGTTTTAATTTGATGGACGACGACGTGATGTGCCGTGTCCGGCAGCGTCATTTCCTCGTGCCCAAGACTTCTCTCGAGTGCCGCTTTTTTCGCCGGCCGTTTTCCTATATGTGTCGCGTTTGCTACAGGCTCCATGGAGCTACGGGAGCCGGCCTCGTGAAAAAAGTCGGGGAGGAGTAGCAGTGAAAAGGTCGGTGTAGCCCTAGCCGTAGTTTGGGACTCTGTGCCGGTCGAGATGAAAGGAAAGGAAGAAAGCCTTGTTCTGTACCGTGTCGCTGGTCATACGCGTAGCCCGCGATCTCTCTCCTCTTACTGTTTTTTGTTGTGGCTTGGTGACAGCGTGATTGTGCGCTGGTTCGTCTGGTGGTTCGTGCTGATAAAATCACAATGATCATGTCTTGAAAGTTGCACCGCTTTCCGCGGACCTGTTTACGTTTTGCGAGGGTCCGCTTGTGTGCGGTCATGTATGTTTGTAAATATAATGTTTCTCTCAGCTAAAACGTGTAGACGAATTACGGGTAACTAAGGAACGAATTTCTTACGGCTTTTGGCTCGTGCTAAGGAACGAATCAAAATTTTAAAGTTTTGCGCATTGAAATTTCAAGGTTTTGAATTTCTAATATCACTTGAATCATCATATTTTTAAAATTTTCTATTTTTAAGAAATCTGAAGTATGTTAAGACTTTTTTTTTATCAAACGAGGTAATCTTCCAACATTACAGGAAGATTTACTGTAACCATTTAGAAAACCAAATGCGCCCGAATGTAAAAATGTTCTTCCGAAGGGGTACTATATAGTACAACAAAATTTTAGGCCCATACGAGTGTGAATGAGTGTGAGTTCTACTGTTTGTAATTCTAAAGCTAACAGAGTTAGTATCATATTATTAAAGATAAAGATGGAGGGGTCAATATATAAAATGGGATTTTTGCTATTCTCTAAAGATTAAGACGTATGAAATGAGATGGCTTTGGCTAAACACATGCGTGCATGTATTCACATATTTTTCCTTCGTAAATCATGTGATTTTGTGACTTACGACGCACTACCATATCATAACGTGGCGTCACCTAGCATATTAAGTTCATCTTATTTTTTTACCAAACCGTGAATCTCTTTGTTTTAACGAGATTCGAACATTTGAACTTGAGACTTTACTGGGTATTAATGATAGACAGTTGTAAGCATATAAATGACTGGTTCATCACATCAGTTAATAGTTCGCATCTATATATGTATGCCTGAAAATGTTCAGAGTAGTGTTTCCCGAATCACTGTCTCATTCATTTCTTTTCCTTCCCTTCCGTAAACCTATGCTACTGTGTTGCACCGCTTGAATCTCGTCTACTCTTTTTTCTCGGCATGCAACATGGAGGAAGGCGGCGATATCTTCGAGCCGTTGCTGCCGTGATAACCTGTATAGGGGCGATAATAAGGTTTTTGAGTAGTGCACATCTTCGCGACCACTCGCTTTGCTGCTTCATCTATATTCCGCACTGTATTGAGCCTGTGTTATTTTCTGTTCTTCATCAGACCCAACTGTAAATTATTTATGTGACCGATCGACTTTGTTTGAATTCTGTTTCGGTATATATTTCAAAGTACAATATGTTACATATTGATTTATGTGTCACTAGTTATTTATGATATTTGTCTCTTAATAAAATCTAGAATTAAAATATTGCGTATATTTCCAACACTTGCACTGTAAAAATGTAGTCAGCGGCGTTACAAAAATTTCATGGCAAAGAGTATATTCTGGAATAGCATGGCGATATGTGATACCAGAAGAACAATTTGGTAAGTTCAGTTTGCCCGTTCCAGAAGAATAGGTTTGCCGTTTCCTGATGTAAGAAATTTCGGGAGCGGTGAATGGCATGATGACATCCGCAAGAAGCCACTGCTGGTGACTACTTGAGTGCTGCTTTTTTGCTGCCTCTTTTGGTGTTTTCTCTTAGTGGTCCTTTGATCTACTCCAACGTATGAAATTACGGGTGCGTGGTGGAAAAGGTAATGAGTACCAGTTCCAAAATCCTAAGACTTTGTGCCGAGGAAAAGAAGAAACCAACCTAATTACCTGATGGGTAGGGGTGTTAATCACATCTGTATTATCTATTTTATTTGATATTCGTATCCAAACTATTTAATTTATATTTGATATATTACAATTTAAAAAGTATTAATTATATCTTTATTATCTATTTTTATCTGATATCCGTATTCAAGTTATTTGGTTAGTATTCTATTTGTTGACACTCCTACTGGTGGGTGCCACTAATTATCAGACAACCTTTTGCATCACCAGCTTGATGCTGTCATGACAGCCTGATTGTGAGATTGAGTTCTTCTGGCCGCTAATCATTCCTAAATCACACCACGGGGAGTTCGCAGCTGATTAAAACATGAACTTTTTGAATTAATGAAAGCTATCTGCTTGCATTAAGAAAAGTTTGATCCTCAGCCGAAGGGGTAAAATATCTTTGTTCAAAAGAAGGCACCGCCTAATTTAACTTCTGGTTTGTGCTTTTTTCACTTTTCATTAATTTTGTTTTTTATTTTTTGGGTTTTTTTACCTTTTTTCCGTATTCCTTCGTATTGTCCGTGATATGCTAACATATTTTTTTTATTTTTAAAATTTTTAAATTTAATTATGTCAAATAAGCCAATTCAGCTACAGTAAAAAACTAGCTATATAAAAAACCGTAAACCAACGCCATTCTAAACACTCCCGAAAAATAGTTCAATTTTATACATGTTTGAATAAACATTGCTTTTTTTTAAAAAAAAAGAACAAACATTGCTTCTCTTACAAAGTGATTAGCAATGATTCTACAATGAAACGGGGTACGTTACTGCTTAATTAACACTTGAGGAATCATGTTAGAACTGCATGCCACCTGTAAAACCTGTTTCAAACGGCTTCCTCCTCTAGCTTTTAGAAGTCCGAAGTTGTTTTTGAATGTTTTAGCTTTTTAATATGATTTTTTTCCTTTTTTTTCTTTTCTTTGTATTGTCCATAGAGATATAATAGTTTTTTTCTCTTATTTATGTATTTTTTTAATTAAACATTTTAGCTAAAATGTAATCATCGTTATAATGTTATTTTAGTTGAAAGACAGAAACTGAAAACCAAAAGCTATCGGAGCCGAATTGATCAGAGGCGTACTGCTCGCACCCATAATTCGAGCTCATCATAGCTGCTAGACTAGAGTTCTCATTCCGGATCCTCTCCCAGATGCAGTTGCCGTGAAGTACTTGCAGAGGTCTACAGTGAGCTGGATCCTTTCTACTCAATTCTGTTTCTGTTGTCTGGTATCGCATCGATTGCATTTTGACGGTCAAGATCGCATTTTCTTGTGCACATTTCATCACGCGTGCTCGTCCTCCGTGACTCTTTAACACTAATCAGCTAGAAATCCACAAGAGTGTAACTGAGAACGCAGGCCAAAGAAATAACAACTACAAAATTGTGGTCCAGCTTGTAGCCTAGAACCTCTTTAGCGAAATAGCGGCCACTATATGGCCTAAACGCTGCCGATGCGGTGGTAATTATGCGTTGTATTTTTTTCTTTTTTTGGAATATATATATACTTCAGGCCTGTTCCTTTTGGCTACAGCTTATAACTTTTGGCTAAAATTTTTGAATTTTAGCTGTTTGCGACAGAGATTACGGGGAGAGAGATACTTGCTTGCGATTTTGGATGATACAAATGTTGGACTTTTAACATACATTATAATTAACTTATAGATTCTATGTTAAAAAAATACTCCGTTTGAAAGTATGTGTGAACCATGTTGTTGTTTCGGTATCAGCTAGCAGCATCCTGAACTATTTCATGGGATAACTGATCGATTTATCCTCCTTAATTTAAGGGATTGCTGTTATTGCCAAAGTTTCCTTCTCGCTGCTGCTCACGGCTATTTAAAATTGGCACTGTGACTCTAGGGCCGGTTTGTCAATGCCACTCCAAACCGAATGCCCAGCGAACTGGATCACTGCAACCAAATTCTAGCAGCTATGATGTTTATTCAAATTGGCGGTTTAGTCAAATTCTAGCAGCGAACTGGTCTTTTCTTGGAATACACACACACACACATCTTATACTCATAATTCATATATGATGTTTATTCCGCATTTGTTTGGTATTGTGAAGGCTTTATACACACACACTGAAATCTGTGAATATTTTTAAGATTTTGATATAGACTACAGTGTCTACTATATAGTGTGCTACCCGATATCCAAACCGAATGCCCAGAGAACTGGATCACTGCTACCAAATTCTACCCCGTTTTTTTTTTTTGGTAGCAGTTGGCTTGGGACCAAACAGAAACAGGGCAGAGCCTCGTTCCCTACGAAGCATGTGAATGCCAACCATGGGGGCGTTATTTGTGGTCTTGTCAATCCTTTCCTTTTTCAGCTCTGCATTTTGCGCCAACCAAAGCTCGAAGCACCCGTAGAAGCGCAACGCCATACGCCCACGATCACACGGCCTGGGAAACCGCATCCTTACATGTCCCCGTTGTGCATGCTGCTTTAAAGACGCATGGATGTCACAAGTCGAGACCCCTGTCGCCCGTGCCAGCTGCAAGATCGACGTGACGGCGATGTGCCGCGCGTGCCTTCCACCGGCGCGGCCGTTTCGTGCGCCATCGCCGCCAGCTTCCCTCGTCTCTCCCTTTCCCGGCGCTGGGAACTGGTAGCACCACCACCAGTGCTAGCCCTCGAGCTTCTTCTCCGAGTAAAGCTCGGAGAGCAGCAGTGCAGGGGTCGATGCGACCCGTTGTCGTGAGACTCGGTGCCGGCCAGCCGGCCGAGGTGAAAGAAAGCCATTTTCTACGGACTGTGCCGTGAGTTAAATCACATCGCGCACGGCAGAGCTGGGCGTCGGCGTCTTGCTCTTGAGCTTATCTGAACTCAACTGTGTGATTGAGAACCATTGGCGAGGCAGAGCAAGGTGCTAGCGGCTGTTCAACGTCGCATCAGGCCCCCTCTTCTCGAGACCTGGTGCTCAGGCTTTGGTCGACATCGCTCGGGTGATCGGAAGTGTGCGTGTAACCCCTGCCTAGAACATGTGTCATCATCATAAGGGACTGCGCGTCAGGCGCGGAGCTGCGTGCAGATGGGATTGCGCTGTTGTGCAGTGTCTGCAGCTTTGTACTTTGCCGGCGCTGAATCGCATGGACAGGTCGTTCTTAGCCTAACTTGCGATGCGTTCTGCTGTTTCAGCCGCGGTCCAAGTTCAAATCTCATAGTACTAACAGTGTGCTCGATGCTACCTAGGAACAGTCACACAGACGTCACTGTAGCTTTTTTTTCTTTCAAATTTAACTTTAAGATATTTATTTTTACAAATCTAATCAAGCTCGACAGTCACAGCAGATGACACATGTCGCTTACAGCGCCACAGTAGCTTGCAGATATGCCGAGCTACTAGACCTTAGCAACACCTGTCAAGTCACAGTTGCTCAGTAATTGGCTGCTGCTGACCCCACATCAGCAGGCATTAAATTCCATGAGTAGCACTAATTAAATATAATTATCACTAATTAAATGTCATCAACACTATTTAAGCACAACCACTAATTAAATGGGCGAGAGGGCAGCATCCTGACAGCTCAAGGACCTGTCGTGCTCTTGTAGCGTAGTAGACGACACATGACTGCCGAGTTTAAAGAGAAGACTGGATTTGCAGAAGAAAAAAATATTTGGAACAGAAATTTGATTAAAAAAGAATAGCTACAATATTATTTATGTAAGCAGGTTCCTATCCGGGCCCACTAAGAACACACAGGAAAGGAAGTGCGCCTCAGGTTAACATACTTTTTTTTTGTGGAAAAAGTAACAACGGAAATTGTTACTACACGCGTGCATGGTTTGCTCTTTAGATTGCACGAGTTGTTTACGATTGCAAGGTGGTTGCAGTTAGGTCCATCAACTTGAAAAGTAGACATTTATATTCACAAACTTGTAAAACTGAGTAAGGTCCAAAGGTGGTTTCGCCTTGCTGCCCAGATATCCATGTGGTAAAAGACGCTTACGTGGCATCGACTAGTAATCCATGTCACCTTTGTTGCTACTGGCAGCCATCGCTGACCGCAGAAGCCAAAATGAATTGCCGACGGAGGAGACGAGGAGAACGCAGAAGCACGCATTCACTTCACTGATGCGTGCAGTGGATGGATCGCCTCAGGCTGAGTGGGAAAACTGCTATAATATTTGTCAAAATTGTTTTAAGTGGTGAGTTCAAACACTCCGATTTTCTTGTGGGGTATGGAGAAACTCACTAGCAGCGCAGCTTGGTGAATTAGTGGCGTAGAAATCCTTCTTGAATTTCTCGGAGCGACGAACCGCGGCGGATTGTTGCGACGAACACCCCGGTATATATGCTGCCGCCGCTTGCGATCTCAGTCGGGCCATGGCATCGCCCCCCTCCGCACTGGATTAATGTGCTTTTGAGAAAGAGAGGATCACTCGGGCTGGAAAAGTGAGGATCATTTTGGACCCAAAGGTAATAGAGGGGTGAATGGTGTCGGCTAAATTTTTTTTCTATGTATTCTATATTCAATTTTTAAATAATCATAGAGTTACTGAGAATGAAATCTAAATCCAAAAACCTAAAGCAAATCATTCTAGAATAGGGCCGGAAAAAAGCTCGTTAGTAAGGTTCGTTGGCTCGGTTCAAAATTGCTTCAATTACACTTGTTAATTAGTTAAACATTGAAAAAGTCGATTTCGGATAAAATTAAATTTTCCTTTGGCTCAGCTCGGCTTAGCTCGTTAGCTCGGCTTTAAAAATAATTTTAAACTATCAATAAAATAATATTAAATTAAACTATATCAATTTCAATAAAAGCTCGATAAGATGAACAGATAGCTCGATATACATCCCTATTCTAGAATGTAGAATCTTGAAGACTCCACTCTTAAAGGTCTGACCTCTCCTTAGTGGTCTGACCGTCAACTAAAGGGCGGTCTAATCTCTCCTTGGTGGTCCAACCGCCAATCAAAGGACAGTCTAACCTCTTCGGGGCTGTCTGATCTTTATCCAGACGGTCTGATCGCTATGAATAATAATTTTAGGCAAATGAACATTAAAATCAACACGGTTGTCGAACTTCAAACTCGCGTAACTTTTGATTGAATAATTGAGAAGCCACAAAACTTTGTACACACCGTACTTAAGATCTCAGGAACACATTTCATCCATGGATCACAAAAACTTACATCAAAGTTCAAACCATTTTAAAATTTAAGTAAGATTGCACTCAAAACGAGCAAAAATCTAAATCGATGATTAAGACTTTCTCGTGGGCAGATGATAGCCAAAATGGTTTCGAATATATTCTCACATATTACAGCAACTAAAAACACTGAAGAAACCACTCCACAAACCCTCAAATCAAGAAACCATTTGAAAAAACAAAAACATGTAAAAACCGAGTTTCTTGATGAACTTGCTACTAAAATATCTAGATCGGTGGAAAATGATTTTTAGTGGTTATCTCTATCTCTTATATGTCCTTAGCATAACAATATCAAGAAAGGGTGAGAGAAGAGGAAGAGCTAATCATATCAGAGCAAATCAATCAAGAAAAGAGATAACCATAAAGATGATCAAAGATTAATTCAATTACTGCTTAAAAAGAAAAGTTTTACAGCTACTCCACCTTAGAGGACAGAGAACACACCAAATACTTAACTTTCAAATCTTAACCCTAAACAAAAGAGCACAACAGCGATAGGTTGGATGATTCACCATAAATCTATATCCCAACCTCTTAATAGATGGGCTAACTAGCTATATCTAACTCTTAGTGGATACTATCCATTTTCATGATGTAAACCGTATTCCCATGCGCCGGTTGTGTACCGCGGTTTTCTTCTAAAGCCGTTTCTAGTACTTTGGTTAAACTACTAAAATACTCTTCTTTAATCAGGTCATCTCATTCTATTGCAATTAATCGTCATGCTTGCCATGTATATATGCACTACTGACTTGCCACGCGTTGATAAGTCTCTTCCGTTTCGGTTCCACCAGACCATGCCTCAATTGGATCAACTAAGCCACATATTGCAATTCCGTCATTTGAACTTGCCTTCAACATTTCTCACATTTCTCGTACCAAGTTTGAGCTCACCGTCTCACCCAGCATCCCCGATCGTTCTTCGCCTTGGCTTCTCTATGAGCATAGCCTCGATTCTCACCATTAAACACGGATGACTCTAAGCCACCATGCACTTCTAAAGATAAAGAAATCATTTCTAAACACAAATTTTTCACAACTTAACTCATGTTAGCTATAACATAGCTTATACAACATAAAACAACTAAAAAAGTAACCAAACCTAATTCCACGACTCAAATATCATAAAACAAAATTTTAGTCAAAAATCTCCGTTCTGGCCAGTCTGATCGGGTGCCAATTCCGATCAGACCGCTGGAACCACGGGGTCCAACCGGTCTCCCCTCCGGTCATACCGCCGGTTGAACTGCTGACTTACCAACAAATGAAAACTGCTGACCGAACTACTGCAAATGCATGGCATATCTACATGCAAACATTAAATGCACTTTTTTGCATACAGCCACTCATAGAATAAAGAAGCATTATTTAATGCAAATAACCAGAGCATACAGGAGGCATCACATCATGCAAAAAAAAAAAAAAACTCTCATATGCATGCAGAGGATAACACCAATTGTTTAACCCGTTTCATACATGCATGGCCATGGGTACAGTAAGCACGCATGGCAACCAATGGTCATTGCATGGCATTTCAAACTTCAGAGAATTTCGGCTAGGTACTTTATAACAGTGACAAGAACTCAAAAGTCAGCTCGTAAAGTCCGTAAAATTGTTATTTTTAAATTTTTACTTTTTAAATTATCATAATTCATCACAACAATATTTAGAATCTACTCTCGTGGTCCTTCGGATCACAAATCAGGCTTTGAGCTGTTTCAGTAACCGCTTCCTAAAGACGTGGATTGATTGGTGACTCTTGAAAATGGAGGACATCGGACGACTAATGACTCCATTGGAAGGTCATCAAATGGCTGATAAAATTTTAACGATGTGGTGCAACGAGAAGACTTCGTTTGTTGTCAATACTATAGCGGAGAGATTGGGGTTAGGGTCACGATGCAGCAAGGAAGACCGACGAGACATGACAATGAGGTGATCATATGGTGCACAAGATTGGTTTTTACTGATAGATTTAGCTTATAAATAGTAATAGTTTGTAGAGAACTATACAGAGAAAGAGAAGCTCGTATACGATTTTGACTGATATAAATGAAGTTACTATAGTATATATATACTACAATTAATTTGTAGATCTTATCTTAAAAATATACTCTGTTTAAAAGTTAGATTATGTAAAAAAACATATCACCGAAGGGCCACTTTCACCCTAATTGCAAACCTTATAAACAGGATCATATTGAGAGGGTGCTTCAATAGAACTGGGGGGGGGGGGGGGTTGACCTTAGGGACCTATTTTGCCCTTTTGAAAAGAAACCTCAAGGACCAGAGTGGTCCTTTTGCCAAACTCGAGGGACAAAAATGGTCATTAGATAATGTTATTTAATCGTTCCCTTCTGCAGGTTTGGAGCCTAGTGACAACTGCAATGGGCAAAACATCTTTTGATGGTCCTGAGTGCATCAAAGAGGTAGGAAGATCTGCTTTACAACATTCTTTGAAATGTTTTTTTGGGAGAGTTTTGAGAAATTGAGCTTGGTGTGAAATTAAATTGAAATGTTGGTGTCACACTTTGTGCTCTGCGCAAGTATTACTGGTCTTCCTTAGAGGGCGTTTAGTTCGGTTTAAATAATCTGGTTTATAGTTTATTTTATACTATAGCTAGTTTATTTTTTATTGTTGCTAATTGTGGCTTATTTGACATAATTAAAATTTCAAAATTAAAAATATTAGTCCATCATGGACAATGTAAACAAATACGGGAAAAAGGAAAGGCAAAAAAGCTTTAAAAAGACAAAAAGTCAGAAAAAGATAAAATTTAGAAATAGTGAACTAGAAACCAGAAGCATGAAATTGAAGCCAAAACGAGCAGTGCTTAATGTTGGCTAGGTAAAAAGTAGTCAACCTTCCAATTAATTTAAAATGCACTTATAATTGTTTTATCTTTTTGAATATTCATATGAACATCATCTGCAGTGATGCTCAATATTTACAGATGGGTTATGCCCTAATTCATTTCTGGCTTATGGTTTCTCTCAAACAAACAAACGGATCAACTTCTCTAACATTCTTTCGAAGCGGCTTATTGGGACAACCCTTTCGAAGCGGTTTATTAACATTCGGTTCATTCACACAAACACTCATGCTAGGGATGAAAACTATAAGCCGCAGCCATAAATTGCAGCTGAAAAGTATGCAAGTGTGTGAGTATTAAAACCCGTTTGTGTATGGGTTACTGGATTTTTTATATGTAAGTGATATGATCCACTAAGAAGTGGCTAGTTGTTAGGGTTAAGTAAGAGGTAAGGAGCCCTCACTATACAAGCCCTTGTGTGTTAAGATAGTTAGGTCAATCAAGTATAGGGTTAGGATTTTCTTATATTAGAGCCTTGTATGTGCTCTAGGCTTAGAGCTCTATACTCTAGAGGGAATAGTTGTAAAATATTTATTTCTAAGTGAAATGAATATCCAATATTTATCTTAGTGAGTTGTGCTATGGATTCTCCCTTATGCTTTTAATTTGTTTGACTTTCTTATTTGGATTTCTCTTTTTTTGATATTTCCTTATACTAATGACGTATAAGAGGTGGAGATATCTTTGAACTCCTCGCCACCGCTAGTTGATGTTGGCCCGCCCCCTCTTCTTCGATGGTCTTCTGGAGAAAGGGGGAGAGAGGTGGCGAGGTTCTGAATAGAGATGGTTGCATGGAACAAGCCCATCTCGGCATGGACCCGTTACTTAGCCACACAGGGCTGTGCGGGCACATGGGCTGAGACACCAACCCAAGCATGGCTTGATAACCATATAGGCTACGTCGGGCTGACCTAGACACGGTTAGCTTGTTGGGTCGGTGTCGGGCCATTTAACCCATCGGACATAAAAATTTGAATAAAATGTTTAAAAAAATCCTAGAAAATATATAAAAGTAAAAAAAATACAAAAAATAAATTATACAAACTTCTATAATGAACTATATAGAATTAAAAAACTACAAAAATAAAATCACATAAATCAAAAAGTCAATCGTATAGAATTAAAAAACACAAAATAAAATCATATAAATATTTTAAAAAATGAATGGGCTTAAGGGTCGCCTTGGGCTGAGCATACCTGTGCCGTGCTAGCCACGATATTGTAAATGCCGTGCCAGGTGCATGAAGCTAGGCCGAGGTCGTGACCCAAATATGGCACGGTGTATCGGGTTGAGCCATCATGATCCATTTAGGTAGTGGGCCATGCCGTGCCTAACTCAGATCGATAGCATTGTGCTTTGGGGCAGCTCGACTATCACAATCTATTTAGCCACCTCTAGTTCTGAAATCTGAATGGGAGAGGAAATGGCATGGGTGATGGTTCGGCCCTCTTGGATCCGCAGTTCGGCTAGGTTCTGGACATAGGTAGCCCTAATATTTTTCGGCTGTCCCTTTATCCTCTGGATCCATGATTTAAGGGCCTGGTGGCCCAATGGGCCGACCCGCGCCCATTTGCACCCCTTGCGGCAGGCCCAGCCTGGAAACAACAATGCCGCCGGCCTAGACCTCGCACAGAGGATCCATTGCTGCATGAACATAATGCTAAGATTCCTACAGCAAAGACAACTACTATGGACACGATCACACGACTGGATCAAACCGAAATCATAGAGGTTGACCTTACGTTGATATTTACAGGCATGAGCACGAGTACGTATGAGCACGGATGGGACTCCCAGCTTTGGAGATTGACATGTAAAATAATGAACACTGCACGAACATGAATGGAATAAAATTACGTGCGGAATTATGGAATCAGATTTTAACGCAAGTGAAACATAGATGGCAATTGATAAGGATCGGTTATTAGATGGGTTTCTACTGCAGCTCTGAACCCCTCCTCGGCAACACTCGGAATGAGACGGCCTGGGTTGGGAGACGAGAGCAGGTTGCCGTGGCTACAGAGGCTACTAATGGCAACCGCCGCTAGTAAGTGATCGTCGTCGTGGTACGTCCTCCCCCTCCCCATAGTAATTCCCCGCCGCGACTGGCACCTCTCGCACAACTCGCAGGTTCCCACGAATCGAAGAAACCGGAGATGACCACTCTCTCTAACAAAGTATAGCAACCGTGTCCCAACTGGCTTATAAGCCCTAATTTCTGACATTCTTTTACAACTGTAGCAAATTATAGCCGTGCTCAACGCCGGTCACTGTAGGAATGACTAAACAGAGGGTCTGTTCTTTCCGGCTGCGGCTGATGACTTTTGACTGCGGCTGATGGTTTTTTGGCTGTTTGCGACAGAGATTGCGGAAAGAGAGATACTCGCTTGCGATTTTTGATGATACAGATATTAGTTTTTTAACGTGTGCTACAATTAACTTGTAGACCTCATCTTAAAAAAATACTCTGTTTAAAAGTTAGTTATTATAGTAAAAGCCAAAAGCGGCTTTTAGAAGCAGTAAAGAACAGGCCCAGATACTTGCCCCTGTTGCCAAGTGAATATCCAGTACATGTTAGATGTTTCAGCTCTTAACTTATACTTAAAGCATGATATGATTTCACACCAGTTTTGCATGGTTCAGTGGCAGATCTAAGATTATACTATGTCCTACATTGAATTTGCTGAAAGAATGCTAAATACTAGGAATAACATAGATTGAATTATATGATTTATACCTCGGGCTAAACTAAAATTACTTAGGCTATACACTAGTATTTTTTTTCATACCTTAGATTGAAGCCTATGTTGCCATGGGCTCAGATCCGCCCCTGGTATGGTTTCACACTTGCACCCTTATCTACTTGGCTTGGTCTATATATGTAACCTTTGGTTCTTCATTCTATTCAAATTGCATGATTGCTCTAAATATTCTATACTCTCATGGTATCAAAGCAGTGCTGCTCCTGAGCCGCCGTCTTCACAGCTTCCATCGCGTCGCTCCTAGGAGATGATCTCATCTCCGTGATCTCTCTCCGGGGGCTGCGCAAGCCGTAGTTTAAGTCGTGTCGCCGATCATCTAATCGGCTATCAATTAAAGTTTTTCCTAGTCATCTTTAGACCGGATTTTCTCTACTTTTTTGATCATAGATCGGTTTGCATCACCCTGTCGATCCATCGACGTTCCTCAACTCTGGACTTCACCACCTTAACTTTGACCTATCCGACGTCTCCTCTCCTTTGATGACGTCGTGGTGTGACGCAGTGTGCTCGTCAACATAGCTCTTCCTTCGCGGCCTTTCGAGCGCCCTGTCTGCCATCGTCATTACACTGAATCATCATCGTTGGTCCGTCATCCGCGAGCATGAGCCGTTACACCATCGGGAGCTTTGTACTTGTGGTTATGCCTTCGACATGCATAGGCTACCACTGCATCACCCTTCGGGATGTAGTGTCGCTGCTCATGATTACCATTGCCATCGTTGACACCACCATCTTTGTTAATGTTGATCAGGTCTTCGCTACCATCGATATGGCTCCCTCCTTCACGACTACAACCATGATCACCCCGCTCTCAGTTACCTCAGCAATAAAGGGCTACCTATTTCTATTTTCTTTTAGTCCAGCTTAAACGTCCGTTCCACCGACGCTCCAACTATGAGGGGTGTTAGTTACCTCGATTTACATGTTAGACATCTCAGTTCCTAACCCATACTTAAAGCATGTCATGGTTTTATACACCAGTTTGATATAATTTTACACTTACCTTCCTCATCTATATAATCTAATGTGACCTATATATGGGGACAACATTGATAACAAGTAGAGTAGAACCAATGAACCATGTCGGTTTACCGATTCAATAATCACATATCAAAGTAATATGTTTCGCAAATTACAATGCAAAGAAAATTACATCTCTATTAACTTAAACTTAGCTCTACGACTACCAACAAGATCATATGCCTTAATAATATCATAATTACTAATCTTTACGGCCAATTCCTTTTCAATATAAATTGCCAAACAATTTCGTAGAAATTCATCTCCCATTGTACTTCGAAGTCGCGTCTTCGCAAGTTTATAGCTGAAAAACATCTCTCGGTGGTTGCAGTTGAAACTGAAAGAGTTAAGACTAATCTTAACAACTTGTTCACCATAGGATAAGATGAATCTTTACCAGTCTTAACTAGTCCACTTGTTAGATCAGCAAGTGATGGTAATGCACTTAGGTCTGGATGGTTGTCTGAATGGTTGCATACATCAAATTGAAAATATGACAATTGACACTCCAATTAAGTGAACATATCTAACTGAAATAAGATGCCACTATCAGCTTAACTGTAGCAGACACATACTATATGGTTCTACTAGAACAACTTAACTGTACGTACATCGCGATGTACGTATACGTGTATGCGAATTCATTTATTTGAATCCGAAACAGGACACATATACGTAGGGTTAGAGTACATCATAATAATACATACGGCAGTTCAGGATGGAGTAATTAGCAATACCAGGCTTAATACTGAACATATACCAAGCTAAATTTCACAAACTAAATACCATTCCAATTAGCACCCAATATACAGTTAGGGGTTGCCAGCCCCCTGCCCCCTCTCTCCGCCACCGCGTCGAAGACGAGGCACTGGCGCACGTCCTCGTTGTGGTGCGCCTCCACCTGCCGCGTCAATGTCATGTCGTCCGCGTAGAGGTGGAACGCGCACAGGTGCTGGTGGATCCGGCCGATGGGCGCGAAGCCCTGGATGGTGCCGGTGGCCGTCTCCGTCGGCTTCTCGGGCACCTCCACGTTGTGGCACGAGGACGCCATCTTTCTGACTGTTTTTGCACCGCTTTTGTGCTTGGGGTTGCACGAGGCAGCTGGTGCGAGTTGGGCTGTTTTTAAGGGGGAGGTGGGCGCATGCCAGTCGCACACGTGTGACCCTGGAGGAGGCACGTGTCCCTGGCACTCCACCTGGTGCCATGGAACTCTTGAGATAATCTCTAGCCAATTACGTACCTGACACCTAGTAATTTTCGCAATTTTTTTAGGGGTGCCGGTTGCACCAACCCCAGATACGGCCGACCTAACCGCACAAGAGCTAATTGGGCCGCGCCCGATCGCCACCCCACCCCTCGTCCAGAGTAACCACAACTCTCACTGACATCACGGCCCAATCGCAGACCAAGCCACAGGCCCACCCGAGTGAGAGTGAGACACACCAGACTGGACTCGAGCGCCCGTCGCGTCTCCACGACACACCCACCCTCTCGCCGTCTCCGATCTCCCCTCGCGCGCCCTCTCCACGGCGCGCCTCGTCCGTCCGTCCGCCCCCGCCGCCGCCGCCTCCTCTATTTCCATCAACAGCCGTCAACGCCTCCTCGCCCTCAGACTCCTCCCGCGCCAACCCCAAGAAACCGGGAGGAAAGGAGACCCCGGAGGAGGGTGGGCAAGATGATCGGCGTGGGGAAGGCGAAGCAGTACGCGAACGTGCTCGATAAGCCCCTCAGCCGCGGCAGGCAAGAGGTACGCGTCGTCTCCACCTCGAAACCCCTTCAGATCTCAACACCCACGTCCTCGATCCGTGCTAAATGTTTACATCTTGTTAGGACCGCAGCCCAATCTGCCCCGGCTCTTTGTTGCCTGAAGCTTTATTAGGCAGGCCGTAGGTGTAGGCAACTAAGGCAAGTTTTGCGGGTTAGGAGAGTAGTTGCTCGAGTGGTGTTTGATGAAATGCGTTTCAGCTCCTGATTGGTTAGTTCGAGCAGCGTCATGGGTTTTTGACTCATGGACTGTGAATTGTGCGAGAGGATTATTTCTTTTTGTTACTTAGTGGGATACGGATGGCAATGTGAACTTTTCTGGAAGTTGAAATAGAATAAGTGGTGGTGGTATCTTCTATTGAATTGTAGAGGAATATGGGCATATGGCACTACTTTATCCATGTGTTTCTTCAAAGAATATGCAAATGCTACTTACCTAATTTGAAAGGATGTAAATGTAAGATGTAGAGACATATTTATTTATATCACAGTTTGTACAATTAGACTCGAATTGCCTTTCTGAAAATAAATTGAAGCTTTCGATAGGTTACTTGGATCAATTCATTTTGTATCATACAGACAAGTAGCATATAATCATCAATTCATCATGTTAGTAATGCATAAAAAAAATGTAAAATCATTTCTCCGCTTCTATTATTTTCTGTAGTACATTCAAGTGAACCTAAATTTTAATCACCTAACTTGTAAGCAACATAAGGAAATTATGTCTTGGAAAGGGCCATATACAATGGCAACCAGAGCTCTTACATTGGGAGAGGTCATCTCATGAGTTGAGCTGTGTTATTATTTCCCAAATTGGAAGGTTTTCGTAACCTTCTAAAGAACATTGGCATGAATACATGCTATATTAATGTATTGGCTAGATAATGAAAGTGAGATGTGTGCTACAAGGCTTGTTTATTGATATGAAACACTCGGATTAGAGGGGGTTAACTATATGTCAGAAGGGCATAGAAATGGTACTTATGCTGCATGCTTTGTTTCGTATGTTCCAAAAGGGTGAAATAATCTCCAGTTCCCCACCTTAAATTAACATTTTTATAATGGTAATGAGAATACAATATTCAAGACAAGACAAGATTCTTAAATCCTAAAGGTGTAGCAAATAAGAGTGGATCAAAGAACAACAAATGGACCAAAAAGGATCAAAATAAAATTCTCCTATTTGTGTCTCCAAACCTAATACCAAAACAAGTACAACATCAAACCACTGCCTAACATGCTATCACATAGATGCAGGTAATATTATTGGTTCTTATTACATCACACCAAACATGCACACTAGCCACTGTTGGCCCCGGCATGGCACTGTAGGCCTCAAAACTAGCCAACAAGATAGCAGAGCTTCTTGGCATTGACCCAACCTCCCCATTGGACTCATAGGTCATAGCTTACTTATTGGCATCGATGTTCTGGTGTTAGTTCTCAATGTCTGGAGGAGGATACATGAGAAATTAACAAAGAAAAAAAAACCAAAAAAGTGCAATTTAACCCCTCTACTTTCACAGAGGTTCATATTGGACCCTCTACTACAAAACCGGCTATTTAACCCCCTCAACATTGCAAACCATTGCAATTTTCACCCTGGCGATTGGTAGTGGTTTTGCTTATTTGGCAGACAACTGGACTCGATTTTTTGAGTTAGCAAGCCACCTCACACAGTGAGCCTGCAAAAATAAAAAACAGATTCCTTTGTTCTTCTTTGTTCCCTCCTCTTTTCTTAACTAAGCCCTAGGTTGGTGGCGAGATCTGGTGGATAGGGGATGTCATATAAGTGTCAACTGCCGCATATGCTTGCCAAACTTTTGTCTTCTTGACAAATTGTTTATCAATATAGGTTGCAAATAAAAAGTCAAAAAGATTATGTTACGCTTTCCTAATGTTATTGGTGTATCTCTAGATGATTACTCTTGTTTCCATTTTATAACTTGCGACACTATTTTGCTTTCTGGCCTGTATTGTTATCATTTATGCTTAATGAATGATCTGTATATTTCATAGGTCAGTTTGAGTGCATTTGCATTCTTGTTCTCGGAGTTGGTTCAATACAACCAGACACAAGTTGACAACATTGCTGAGCTGGAACGAAGGTAGTTTCTATTGTTTATATACACATCTGGTCATATTGTTAGCCGTTCATGAGCCTGTATTGATGTTAACTGTACACATGCAACTGGTTATTTTCTGTCATGTGGCATTTTCATTTTGTCTGGATTGGTACCTGGTACAAACTTTTTGGTTAGTACATGCTACTATCTGATACCCAGGTCACATAAAGTTTCAGGCATTATGTGTTTGGCACTTGCTGTGTGCTAATGTCTTAAATCCAGAATTTCAGATAGTGTAACAACTGCTTGACATTGAGATGTTGTCTGATCTGATGCAACTAGAACATTTGGTTGGTCAAATTTCTGCAATCCCATTCGTACTGTTGTACATGTTCCTAATATTTCAATGTATGCATCCGTTGTGAATTAAATCTGGGTTATCTTACTATAAGACGGGATCTCTTAATTTTTCTTTGGAGAATGGAGATCATAGATATGCCTGTGCTAAATCATTTAATACAATTGGACCATCTTTTCGTGTGTTAATATTCTGCTATGCTTGATATTACATCCGTTTCTCGTGTTTTACACACAGGCTGGAGGATGCTGGTTATGCTGTTGGTGCAAGAGTTCTGGAACTTCTCTGTCACAGGGAAAAGGTCTGATGCATAGTTATTTTCTTCTTCTTCAATGATTGCGTTGGTCTGGAATATGGCTATGTAGTATAGTGTAGTCTCTTAATTTATATACTAATTGTGAGAAGTTGAAATAGAAAGTTTCCCATGCTACATTGTTGCAAATGGCATGCTATAGTCATCTCCTTTTACTTGCATAATTTAGTTTGGATATCAAACTTACTGGTTGTAGCATAATTTCTTTTTCTTTTAGGGAGGAGAGGTTGTACTTGTGTTGTGCACAATATCTGACATACCAAAATTCATCTATTATTAATTTAATATTAACTATGGTAATTAATTTTCCAGAATAATCGAATAATAATGTCTGAAGTGTCATATCTTATTTTTAAGGGATTTTGTAAATATGAATTATTGATATGCTAGGATTTCTGTACGGGTTTTAGGTGCTCTCCAGATTTATGGCATTAACCTCCTTGTTATTGACTTACTGCATAAATGCTTGGTGTCCCTTTTTCCTATCCTCTTTTCCTTTTGAGATAGTCATGTTCATAAAAATAATTAATTCAGGGGAATAGGCGAGAGACTCGACTGCTGGGGATTTTATCATTCATTCACAGCACTGTATGGAAAGTATTGTTTGGAAAGGTAATCTGTTCTGCCTATCAGTCCTTCTGATTCCTATTCTAGTCCAAAATGCTAATTACCATAATTGTAAGGGTTTTTCATAAAATGCCACTCTGAAGATTGTCGTTTCAGCAAATGGCTCTTGATGTCTCACTGACATGACATGCATCGACTGACATTTCCTGAAATCATAGTTATTAGACCCAGACTAGACCAGCAATCTTACTTGAAAAACCCAAACTAGGCCAGTCCGTGCATGCTATTGGATCATTCATGTAGTCAGTTCATGTAGTCAGCCCATGTTGAACTGGCGAATTCCTGCTTGAACCGGCTAAGTCAGCCCGGTTTGGCCCAAACCCACCCACCCTGTTGTGGCAGAAATTAGACAAAAAGCGTGGCTGACAGGTTTTGAACCTAGCTTCACATGCAAAGCAAGCCACTCTAGCCAACTGCACCCCACGGTTGATTTATATAATAACCGATTAATTTGAAAGAAACTTATATAATAACCAATTAATCAGCAACCATCTGTCTGATAAGATTAGAGCTTTTTAATCAGTTTCATCTCTTGCGCTATCTTAAATATTGTTTCATATACTTTGTACGGAATGAATTAACATGGTATGTCTATGTATGCATTTTCACATATCATATATACTAAAAAGTATTTAAATAAAACATGCGGTCCGACTCAATGGCCCGACAAGGTCTGATCACATTGCCTGAAACGCCAACCTTTTTGGTGGCATATCCTAAAAAATCCTTAATTTGTGTCCCTTGAGTTTTATTACCGATCAAGTGATTCTTAGATTATGAGATAATTGTAGTTTATGTTATGCTTTATATGTAGATTCCTTGAAGGGGATATATCTAGTGCAAACCATTTATTAGGTGCAATCATGCAAACCACTTTGGTTTGTGCACCAAACCAATATGAAAAATCCTCAAAAATTTTGAGGTGGTAATCTATGGAGTATTGTGTCATCCTTTAAAATTTCAAGCTTAAACTCAAAATATATTAGGAGAAACTAAATAGATAAGTTACTCTTAATAGTATCTTTTGCTTTTTTCCTAGAGCAGGTGTGTGTTTGGGTGTATTTGTGTGTGTAAGGGTTTTCTTACCCCTTTTTCCCCTTTCTTAATATAAAGATACGTAGCTCTCCTGCGCGTTCGAGAAAAATCTTTTGTCTTTACCGTTTCTTTTAGCCTAAGATACTAAGATAGGGATTTCTCTTTTTTGTTTCTACCAACACACACTGAATTTGAAATTGGAATTCTAAATAGATATATACTAGACTAATAACTAATTTCATAAAAAACCAGATTTTTTCATGTTGATTTGGTGCTCAAATTAAAGTGGTTTTTATTATTGCACCTAATATATGGTTTGCACCCTCATAGGTGATTGCATCTTTAGTTTAACATGCATATAATAATAAATATATATTCTACAGCTGCTGATGTCTCTCTCGGTTAGTTCATGTTGGATAAATAACTACGACGAGTGTGTGGGAGGTTGAATAGGAGCTCAAATTAAATCCGAGGCCTTTCAAAATCTTTCCCAAAGAGAAATCAAAGCTCTTCACTCTAATAGTTATGAGAAACTATGAAGATTAGAGGCCAATCATCCATAATGAAATTTCCCAGAAAAATTGAGCTAAATCTTCCTCAGGTGGTTTGGCCGTAGGTCACAAGGTGGTATGACCGCGGTGGGGGGGGGGGTTGGTCTGACTGCAGGTTACTGAGCAATCTAACCGGCCTCGAGCGTCTAACCGATCCTCGTGAAGATCAATGCCCAAGTTCCTGCCTTTGTCCGCGACAAGGAATGCTGCACTAAAACCGGGCAAAAAAAGAGAAACCTCAATCTACCCTTACTCGTTAGTTTTTGATATTCTAAATGATTTTAGATGGGTTCTCACATATCATAACAAGTTAGATCATAGCACGAATTCAAGCCAAAACGTCCATAAGACCAAAGGCTAAGGATGATAAAAAGCTCAACCACATGAGCCTCTCACATCTTCTACAAGGTTCTCTCCAAGAACTCTAATTCTCCTCAAGGCTAGGCCTGAACTCTCCTAAGACTTAACCCTAGCTATCTTTCTCTCTCTTTATATATGAAGGCTCACAAGAGAAACCCTAACTAACACCTCTAGTTAGGTTTCATTCACTCACATAGACTAACCTGTTAATTCAACACCATACTGGGTTTTATACTTACATGCACACTTCTTAAAGCACACACCCATTAACCCGTTAGCGAATCAATACTTGATTCACTTAACAATTTCAGCACAACCATGACTTAAACCACTCAGGCTACCACCGCGGTTTCCTGCAGTTGTGTGTTGGGTAAGTATTAGGTGAAAATGGCTAAATGATGAAAATCTGAAACATTCAATCTTGGACATCCGATCTCGTGGTGACAACTCAGATCCACACAGGCGAGTCCCCAACCACTTAAATGCTCATTTTGCAGACAGCCCCCTGCGTGGAGCCACTGGCTTTGCATTTTTGCGAAAACTCCCTTCCTCATCTATACCCAACTCTGCTAGTTTGCCCCCAAATCGAATGCACCGGAATCGCTGCTGCCCCCACCCATCTTAGCCACCCTCCGACGCCCTCTACATCCAGCACCCTCGAAGCTACAGTTGGCCTTCACACGTGTGTGCACCCGTCCTTTCTCTTGACCATTTGGCCATGTGTTGCCGTTCATCATCAACACCTAGTCCATCATGCGAGGCTCCTGCGATGGTCCATGCAACCTGATTGCTGTAATGCATGAGAAGGATTAAACCTTTTTTGTTTTATTGTCGAGAGAGTTATGATTTCATGGTTTTTTTGGATTAGCCGATCAGACAAATTTCGTGTTTTTTCAATCAGATTTGAATGGAAATATGTGTTACTTGCTGAAAAACAAGAATATTTTTTGTTTTGTTAATTCAAGTTTTCATGTGCATCCTTTTCCTTCTCTTCTTCCATTTTCTACTGCGGTGTCGTACAACTTGTTGGAAAACAGAATAGTGCCCTGCGTTGCAGCGGCCGATGCCTCCTTCCATGTCATCGGCGGCTTGTAAAAGGTGCAGTTCTGTCTGCCCAAATCTGAAGTCCGTCGATCCCATGAATGACGGTGATGTTTTGTCCATGGACGAGGAGACGGCGTGGACACAGTTCAGGGCAGCGTTATTGGCCTCCTTGCTGTCAACCACTGGTGGTTGCCTCCTCCAGCGGCTGCTTCAGAGGATTGGAGGTGGTGCCGCGAGCACGTTGCATTCGATTTGGTGAGAGGCCGATCTGTTCTGAGCTTGGGGGAAGGGGGCATTCACTAAATTTCCAACAATAACGTGGGGGGTTGTGTGCAAATTGCGCGTTTAAGTGGTGGAGGCTTGCCCTCGTTGATATAAGCCGTCGCTTTATGATCGTATGTCAAATATTGAAAATTTTCAGATTTGTGTGTTTGGATTAGCCATTTTCACCTAAACTTCCCCGTAATGTGTTATAGAAGAAGTTTCTGCATTCATTTGTGTGTTTTGATGGTACATGTTAACCTGTGGTTTTCTTCTGATCACTGGACTCAGTGCATTTGTTTGCTTGCTGATCCCAATAGTTGCGTTCTTATTGTTTCCAGGTGGCTGACTCACTTGAGAAAGGAACAGAACATGAGGATGAATACATGATTAGTGAAAAGGAGCTTCTTGTTAACCGGTGTGATGAAATCTTGTGAACTTCATAATGTGTTCTTTTTTCTTCAAGTCTCAGACCTGGTACTCTTCTTGTTTGATCAGGTTCATTTCTGTGCCAAAAGACATGGGAGCATTTAACTGTGGAGCTTTTGTTGCGGGGATTGTAAGGGTGGGAATTCCAGCTCAAATGTCTAATATTCAACCATATCTTCTTTCTAACAATTATTCACACTGTTTTGGAACTTATCATAGGGTGTATTGGATAACGCTGGCTTTCCTGCGGTAGTTACTGCACACTTTGTGCCAATTGAAGGCCAGCAAAGGCCCAGGACAACAATCTTGATTAAATTTGCTGAAGAGGTACAGAATTTTGTATTATTTTTATTTTACTTCTGCTGCAGATTAATGAAGTCTATACTTTAAACTGTTTGATTGAGAAAAATATCTGTACAATTTGTTTTTATGCAATTGCTAATTTCAGAAACTGTAAATTATCTTTCTTTAATTTTGTAGTATTGTGTAACAAAACCATGTAATATCAGTAAATTTGTTATCAGACATAACTAAATATTTTACATCAGTCCCCACTCCCAACTGTAGGATGAAATTTAGGTAGTGAGTATAACCACTGCTTCATCCTACGTGACCTAATGTAAGTGTGTCCTACAAAATGCTTTTGCTAGACATCAGATATAGGGTATCTTAAACTCCTACGATATTAGGCATAAATTATTTGTTTTTGTACAAGCTGCTAAAATGTACTCCCTATGTTGCTAAACAGATATAGTTAATGGTTTTATAATTGACATGGTCTCTAGTATACGCCTTTGATGATTATTTTTCTGGTTAGATGTTAGTACAAAAACTAAAAATTGTACAAACTCATATGTTATGGAAGTACTTTTGACGAACAATCTACTAAAAATATTATTTTCATGCTACCAAACTAAGTACTTGTGTATATTAGTAGCCAAACATCAAAAGTTTGACTGCACATATTCTAAAATAGCATCTATTTAATAGCAGATGGAGTATCTAAGACTAATGCTTAGATACATCAAGGTAACCTTATTTAAATATATGCTTATTTTTTCAGGTTTTACACCGAGAAGCAAGGCTTGGCTGAAATTTATGCCATGTATGTACACCACACCTTTTTCTGCTCTATTGGTAAGTGAATCTTATCAAATATGTTTTGGTGGCTGTGAGGACCTCCACTTCATTTATGTAATAGTGGTTTGAGAGTAGAAGATGGTGGGATTACTAATATGGCTTATTATTATTGTCGGAATTGTAATACATTGCTGTATCTACCAAGCTAATTGCTCCTGTGTTACAAAACGTTTGCCTGATTTTTTTTTACCTCGTACTTAAATGAATGTCTGAGAATTCTTTTTGCGAAGTCCCATAAGTTTTCCTTTTATTTATTTGGTGCATGTTATTCTTGTTCGATATCGACCATATACCGCTAGCTCCACCCACTTCCACGGAGGCAATTGATCTTGGCGTCTTAAGGGAGAGGCGAGGAACAGAGACGGGGAAGAAGAGCTAAGTCATTCCAATCCTGATCTGGCACCTGGAGCATTAATAGCAGCTTTGTCTGTTATAGATGATCGCTATATAGCATCATCTTTTAGCGAAATACATTGGCAATATATCCGGCGCACAAGCTCATATTGATGAACATATGGGCAAACTGTTCCAAAGCCAACCAATTCGAAATCAGCGCAGCTCTTCCCCATCGATCCCCTTGGCCCAAACCTGTCACCTCATCCCGGGTTAAGGGTGCTGCGCCGGCCTGATGCCGCCCCAATGACCCATCGCAGTTCACTTCCCAGCCCCAGGTCGTCCTCTTCAATCCCCTTCTCCCTTATGGAGCTAGGGTTAAGGTGAAGATGCCTCCAGTGACATCCATCGACGCCTCCTCCATAAGCCCCGCTGCCTGCCTATCTGCCCAAGCCGCCATCACTGAAGTCTAGGCATGTTGGATTGTATGGAATTAGGCTCTGTTGGTTTTTAAAAGCTATTTTTCTGCAGTAAATGAATTTTCTATGATATTTAGCTTTTAAACGAAGTGTTTTTTAAGATGAGATCTACTAGTCAATTGTTATAGATACTATAGTGACTTTTTCTACGAACTTCTTTAAAAGCTGCTACTATTCATCAGCCAAAGTTAAAAATCGTCAATAAAAACCAATATAAACGCCCTTTAGTGCATGGCTGTAGACGGACAGGCATTGCGGGAAGCTGAAGCATCCATGAATGTGATTTTTTAAATTTTTTTTCCAGTGTCGTGTTGTATGATCTATGTATTTGTGTTGCATGAATGAAAGGATGGACTCGATTCTGTGGAAAATTGTTCTTTTATGTATGAATTGAACTGAATTTGTAACTGTCTGGTTGCATTCTCAAGTGATGTGATCCAGAAAATGTAAGAGATTGTCATGTGAAAGCTTCCTGCTACTTGGAACTCGGTTGATTGCATGATGGTTGAATGCTTGGTGCGTGGTGGTACCATTGTGCGTGGTTGTACCATTTTGCATGATGCTTCCATCTTGCCATCTGGACCTGGTGATACTGTTCACAACTCAAACATTGTGACATGCTGACACTATTAAATTGGTGATTATATATTTGTGACAAGCCGACACTATTCAATTGGTAGTCATCAGGCTATCAAAGAACGAATATTCTTGTGCTTGTGTTCATCAATCATTGTACTGTTCTGAAGTATTGGTCTTACAAAATTTCATGAACCTGACACTATTCATCAGAGTTTGCACTAGTTGTTTGTCCCTGTCTGCTGCTTGATACTATTTCATAGACCTGATGCTATTCTGAGGTATTCACTTGACAATTTCAGTAAAGAAATCATCTACACACTGCCATGCAATATTACAATTTCTGTAAAGAATAAAAGATGCTTCCATCGACTTTACAATCTCAGAATGAATCTTACCCATCCAGGTCCATGATTCACAAAAATGAAGCTTACCCACAGGTCTCAAACTGCCATGCTCATTTGGGATTTTTTTTAGTTTATGACTTATGTTTTACTGTTTAGTACTGTATCTAGTTTATTTTATACTGTAATTGTTAGTAGTTTTTTTGATATAATTAAATTTTTAAAAATTTAAAAATAAAAAAATTAGCACATCACGAACATTATAAAAGAATAAAAAAGATAAAAAGTAAAAAAATAAAAAGCCAGAAAAAGACGAACCAAACGGCCCTAAGGGGGCGCTCGTTTTAGCGATGACTTTTGACTGAAATTTTACTGTAGCTGGTTTTTTACTGTAGCTGATTTGTCTTTTTAGGTATAATTAATTAAAAAAATGTAAAAATAGAAAAAAAATATGTTAACCTATTAGGGATAATACAAAGGAATATGAGAAAAAAAGAAAATAAAAAAGTCTAAAATATCTAAAAAATTCAAAAAAAAATAATAAAATACTGAATAGTGAATAAAAAATAAAAGTTAAAAACTGAAACCAGAAAAAAACCAAAACGAGTAGTTGCTCCTATGATCCAAACAGGAAGACCTACTAGCTAGCTAGCAATAATTCCAGCGCACAAACCAAACCGCCCCTACGTCAGCAAAGTTCTTTGTAGTATCCTTTTGACGTTGTACACATTGCTACTGGAAAGGCTCGTTTTTTAATATTTATAAATTCTATTCTATTTTAGCTTATTTTTAGGTTTTTTTATATTTTTTATATTTATTTACATTATTCGTAATGAACTAACCTATTTTTTCTATTTTTAATTTTTTTAAAAAATAAATACATTAAATATGATACCACCAATCATAATAATACAAAATCAGCTATAAATCATTAAAATTTAGTCCAGCTCTGGATCTCGTGTGTTCCTTCAAATAATATGCAGCCCACCCACACGTGTCGCCCCCGCCGCAGCCCGCACGAAATCCCGTCTCGGCCGGACGATTCATTCCATCTTTCCCCCACCGCCACTCCCCACTCGTGCCACCGCCACCGCCACACCCCACACAAGCTTAGGTTTTTACCCCCCCCCCCTCCTCGCCGCGGCGGCTGCACGCAGCGACCTCCCCCCGAAGCCCGAATCCCCTCGACTCCTCCTCTCCGCGACAGATCGTTGTTTATGAGGTACGGACCGACGCACCGTCTTCCTTAGATCTCTGCTTTTTTCCTTGGTGGGATGCTTAGCGGATCTGTGGAGCTCGGAGGTAGGGTCTCTTGTTGTGTTGTTAGCCCTTTGAGGTTCGTGGTGGTGCTGCTTCGTTTGGGTGCTCTGGGATGTGGCAAGCGGTTTTGGGATTGGCGGCAGGGGCCGGTTTTGATGGGTAACGTGAGGGTTTTTCGACGCTAGGTTTGATCGGATCCAGTTGTTTTAGCCGGTTAGGTTCCTTCTGACGTTTCTGGGTTTAATCCCTGCGAGCTAGGTCCAACGATTTGGTTCGTGTAGATAGATTCCTCTTATTTTCTGTTGTTGGAATGGGCATACAGGTTTTTTAGGATGTCTTGATTTCCGTGGTTTGGGAAATTTCATGGTTTGATTCAAGTTTTGAGGCGTTGGATGGAGTTGTTGTTCTCCTGCCTGTTTCTTCGGCTCCTTTCGTCAGTTGATCCCTTCTGATTACTGGTTTGGGCGTCGGTAGATAGGTTTTTGGTGCATAGTGATAGGTTCGCCGATTTTCTGAGGTGTGTGCGTGAAATTTTTTTGACTTTTGAGTTCTCTATGGATGGCCTAATCTGTTTCCATTTCCATGGTTTAGTGAATCTAATGGTTGCTTGCTACGTTTTCTGGCGTTGGATCAGAAGGTCTGGAGAAAACGAAGCGAGGGGGTTGGAATTTGTTCGATTTTGGTTTATAGATTTATTTTTTTGACAATTGTTGTTTGTTTCCCAGTTTTCCTTTTATTTTGACAAAATTTTGATTTCTTTCCTTGTTCGTTTGGCAACTGTTGATTTGTTTATTCTAGACGCTTAGGAATAACCTCAAATTTCTTCTTTACGAGCATAGGAATGTTATGTTTCTGTTGATTATTTGAGAATGTCGTTTCAGTGGGACGTTAGTTTTAGCAACAGAGAAATACAGGATTGATGAAAACCTGCGATTTTGTTTGATCCATATAGGTAATAATATAGATCTTTTTGATAACTTGTACGTTATATGTTAGCATCTCAGGAATGATTGACAAAGTAGGAATTAAACAACCATCCCATGTTTTGCTTTCGGTAGGACATTTTGCATATCTTTGCTCTTTCTGCCCTAACTGCTCAATGAAGTGTGAATAAATGAATCATAGCAGTACAAGTTTAGGGCTGTATATCTTATTTGTGGACCAGAAAGGTCTAGCTGTCACTATTTTGTTTCCATATGGTAGCTGGAGATGGCATTTTTCGTTTTCCATGGTATGCCTAATTTCTGTTCTCTTTTTTCTTTGCAGCTCGAAGGAGAAGCCCACTCTTGGGTAACACTCTTGCGGTTACTCATAATTTTGTGTTTTACTTTTTCTTGTATTACTTGATCATATTGTTATGGATATCACCCCTCTACTCATACGTCATGGTCTATATGTCCTAGATTTCTCAATAGCATGTACTTTAGGCTAAAAGAGTAGCCTCTTTTAATTTCTTTTGTTCATTGTGTTTAAATTTGTATATCCTTGTATATAAATGGTAATATTTCAATAGAAGCAGTTGCAGCAAGTTGATCCAGAATGTTGTTGCATGTTCAAATTTCATTAGTTTTCTTCATTTTGAGCTATCCCAAATCAACAGTTGGTGATGCACCTAATTGAGTTTTTGTTGACATTGACCATCCCTTGGCTGTGTTGATCTTTTACACTTGAATTAACATAACTTTTCATAATTTTTTAATCCTAACATATGAAATCTTCTCCGTCATGAATTGTACTTGCTTTACATGGTTTTCTTATTATAAGTTGTGATTTACCTCCCTTGTATTACTGCCAACAGTGTCAATGCATAGTGTTGTGATAGATTGCAAAACTTCTTCGAAAAGCTCATGTAATAAGATTATCCATGTCAATATAATTTTCTGTTATGCAAATATTACAGAGGCCAGCGGATTAAGACCCGCAAACGGAATATCGCAGCTCCTTTGGACCCTGCATCATTCTCTGATGCAATTGTCCAGATTTATCTGGATAATGCTGGAGATCTGGTTAGTCCTTGTTAAACATACTATTGACATCTCACCTGTACTTTATACCCTTGAGAGATCTGCAGTTAGGCTTTGTAAAGCATTCTTGACGTATCAACTGTACTTTCTACTCATGAGAGATGCAGTTTTGCTTTCTAAAACATTCTTGACATCTCAACTTTACATCATTTATAAGATGATAAGAGGTTGGTGAACAAACATCTAACCTGTATGTCATATGAAATTTAGGGTTTGATCAATACCCTTATCAACACCTCTGCCTCGTACACAACTTTGTTCATATATCATGATTATCTTATATATCCAAGTTTCATGAGAAATAACGAAGGAATTACATAATAGCTAATAAATTATGGTGCTTATTGTTATGACCAGATTGAAGATAAGTTGGCTTGATAGAATGTTCATATCAAACTAACTGACCAGAGACCTTTGGATATATTGCTTTGACTTCTTCTTTGGATATATCAATTCTTAAGAATGGTGCTTTGCTTACAGGAACTTGTTGCCAAAATTATCGAGTCCTCAGATCTCAACTTCTCACGTTACGGTGACACCTTTTTTGAGGTATGGTCCATGGAACTGTCTGTATTCAGAATTTTCATGTATGTAATATTCCATATGGTTATGCCCTTTCTCCAGATATCCATATAAGTGAATGACTGTATGGCTTGGTTGTACTGCATTGATTATTATGGTTTTCTTCAATCTTATATATTGTAAGCTGTTTTGAGTATTGTTTTGCATTAGTGCCCTTTTGATGAAGGAATTTTACACAGATTTCTAGTTGGCTTTTGTAAGATTTCGAATTGTACATCTAAATTATGACTTCAATGCATTCATTCCCTAAATATGCATTGGGAAATTTTCCATGATGCCATACTTGGGTCAAGCTGATTTTATGCACCTCGAAGTCTCAAAGTAAATTGTTTGAATTGTGTGTAGTTATATCTAAATTGATTGTTTTAAAAATTCTTTCTGTGCAATGATTTTGAACATAATTTAAAAATCCAGCAGTATTACATGTTGAGTTAAAGCTGTTCAAAATGAGTATTCTGTCATGCTCTGAATGATAGATGTTCCTGGCAAGCTGTGCTAAGTCCTAGTTGGGTGGTGCTTATTCTGGTTATGCCATTATTCTTGTTTGGCATTTGAGATTGGTATGTTCAATATTGAATCATGTTTCAAATTTAACTTGCATAATGGCATTATCAGAATTAGTTGGGCTTCTTTTTCCTTTTTTTTTCGTACAATGTCAAGTAGTAAATGTTTGAGAAAACACAGGTTGTTTTCATTGGAGGGCGCACCCAGCCTGGCACAATAAAGCCTGAAGAAGAAGGAGAACGTCATCCCTATTCTGTCCTTGATTGTGCAGCACAGCATGAAGCAATTTTGCCTTATGTCCTCTATATTCAGAAAACTTTACGCAGGAAGCCTTTCTTGATAAAGAATCTTGAAAATGTTATGCGCAAGTTCCTCCAATCCTTGGAGTTCTTTGAGGAAAATGAGAGGAAGAAACTTGCCATTTTCACCGCACTTGCATTTTCTCAGAAGTTATCAGGGCTTCCACCTGAGACAGTCTTCCAGCCAATGCTCAAGGACAATCTTGTTGCCAAAGGGATAGTGCTTTCATTTGTTACTGAGTTTTTCAAGGAATATCTGAAGGAAAACAGTTTGGATGATCTAATTGCACTTTTGAAGAAAGGCAAAATGGAGGACAATTTGCTGGAATTTTTCCCATCAGCAAAGAGAACCTCTGAGGCTTTATCTGAGCATTTTACGTAAGTAGTTATCAAGAGTTAGATGTTTGTCTTTGGCATAGAATTTCGTAATATCTAATATCTGGTTTCAGTTTCATTGTGTTTTTCATTTGTGTATGAATGATGCTAAAACTTAGTTCTGTTGTCTATTTTGTTATTTGCTGATGCATTTATTTGTGCTTGCATCAGCAAAGAAGGTTTGACTAGCCTTGTTGAGTACAATGAAAAGAAAATGTTTGAGGTTAAACTAAAGGAGATAAAGTCAACACTGACTACCATGATCAATGAAGAGGCCGAGATAACTGAGGTCATCGAGGCTGTCAAGCAACAGGTGAAAGATGCTAAATTTCCCGATATAGAAGTTGTCCGCATGCTGTGGGATGTGCTGATGGAGGCTGTTCAGTGGTCTGGAAAGAACCAGCAGCAAAATTCTAATTCAGCACTTCGGCAGGTAATATCTTTGTGTATATTAGACTTTAATTTTCTTACAATTTCTTGGAAGTTTTTAATACGTTACATCTCAGATTATGTACCAATTTTATCTATTTAGTAGTCTAGTTTTGGCAAATTAGTTATTTTGTTTTGCAACCCATCTTGGTGGGGCTAGTGAAACAGAGCACAAGGTTGTTTTAGTGTGTATCATATATTTCATTCTTAAAATGTTGTTATATCTGTATGATGTGTTAATTCTTGGCGTCTTCCACTGGTATTTTGGTTTTATTTTTCTTGGGGAAAATCATTAGTACCTTTTACAAAATTTTATGTGTACTACAGTTCCACATTTATCCCTCACTAACTAGAATTGTCATTGATACCCTTCCTAAGTAGCACCATATCTCCAACAACTAATTAACCTTTCTAACTATTTTTTTTTTTTATCTCAGACCTTTGTAGAAATGCTCTCTACCTCCTTTCATGACATCCAAATCATTGTGCCCAGCCCTTTAGTCTTGCACAGCGTGTTAAAGATTAAAAAATCTTCAAGGAGCATTTGCCTCGCACATAATGATCTGCATTTAACTTGTTATATCTCAATAAAATTAACTGCAAGGTTGATTAAGGCAAGTATTGATTCAATTTACAGATTACCTATAAATTGATAATAGAAAGCATATCAAGGTAACATTTTTCAAAAGGCATGCTAGGAACTTCTGGATTTCAATTGAGTTATGATTATCGTGTTCAGTGTTCTAAAAAGGGTCTACTCGGCCATATATAAGTAATGGGTGTCTCTATCTGTTAGCCGGTTATCTGCATAATCGGACTGTTTGTGTCACATAATAGGCCGATTATACCGTATAATCACTATAAGGTTGGGTGACTTGTCGAGTACCGGTTACCGATTTTTAGAACATTGATTGTGTTACCCCACCAGGTTCCAAGGGGACATCGAACATTTCTTACATTTGTGAAAGCTACAGCCAGTGTGATGGGAAAACAAGTTTAGGGTATGATTAGAGACCATCGATAGTTTGGTGGGCCAATAGGTGATGTTTCTACTTTTAGTAGTGGCAAGCCTGATGTATCAGGTTTCTCCAAGGTACTGGTGATATTTCTCATATCTTATTTCAGTTTTGTGCAAGACTGTCTTTAACTGGCTTGATTGTAATGAAGGTGATGCGGTCATGGTATGGTTTTTATACACACACCCCACCACAATTTGCTGAGTTAGACGATTAAGTGTAAGATGCCAAAAAATTGAGATAACTTGTTAGTTATGGTCTGACAGATCACAGATAATGATTTCCCCTTTGACACTGTTAAAATGATCCCGGTTGGAAAGATAATTTATAATGATTCCTGAGTACTGTTGTTATACATTTTTTCAAGAGGGCTACTCTTAATACTGAATGGTCACATTATATTACTCTAAACTTCATACCTGCATGGTACTTGGCAGGCAATGTAATTAGTCAACAGAACTTTCAATTCCGCAAAGTTTTGATGGTGTATTTAAAGGCATTCAAAGTAAATTCATTTTATTTTTCTATGTGCATTTACAGGTGAAAGCGTGGGCTAGTCTTTTGAATGCATTTTGCACAAGTGGCAGGCTAGAACTGGAACTTATATACAAAGTTCAGACACAGAGTTATGAGGATGCTAAGCTGATGAAGCTGTTCCCTGAAATTGTAAGAACACTGTATGATCAAGATGTCTTAGCTGAAGATACCATCCTCCTTTGGTTCCGTAAGGGTTCAAACCCAAAGGGGAGGTAACTACCTACACACTAACGCTCATTTTGGTTAATTTCCTTTGGTGTTGAAGCTCCTAATTACACTAATGAACTGACAGGCAATCTTTCGTGAAAGCCTTGGAGCCTTTTGTCAAATGGCTTGAGGAGGCTGAGGAGGAAGACTAAATTGTGCAACCGGAGATTGTGCGAATGTTGCTTAGTATTTCCTTGTATCCAAGTTTGTGGTGGAAGTGACGTATCTTATGCTGCTTGTTACTGGGCAGACGATTTTATGTTCACGTGTTGAGTTGTTGTCTATGTTCTGCTGAATGTTATAATGCGATGCAAGATAAGTCGTCATGAACTTAATTGTACCAGGATTTGGTAAAATGTTGGTTATCATTACTGCAATGAATGTTCCAGATGTTATTTCATGTTTTGTGGCGTACGGTGTTGTACATTCGTAACATCTCTGACCGACAAGAGCCTAGAATATCATCACTTTATTTTTTACTCTAAATTTAAACCATTGTTACTTAGCAGTACATTCCCTAACAAAAACTCGTGTAAAGTTATCCAACAACAATTATATGAAGAAAATATAAACAAAGATAAACATTAGTACATAATTTGGGATCTCGTATTCAAGAATGCTTAGGACTGTCCGAGAACGTTTGGAATCATACATCTGTAAACCTTAAACAGCTAGGCTATTAAATAAAATGTCACCATAAAAAAATATCTCGTCATTGATTACAAAAGAGCATCTCTTAACTCCTCATTGACTATAAGCTTTTGCACCAACTATTTTTCATACTACTACCATGAAGCATCAAAGGTATCACTAACTTTCAAATAAATGAGCTAATTCACTAAGACGTAAATAAGATAATTAAAGGTGGTAAATTAATGGTTGCTTGCACGTAGTGTGAATGTGTTACTTCCACCTTATGTAGGGATGGGAAACGGTAATGGATAATCTGTTTTATCCAATATTTGTATTTAAGAAAATGCGAATATAATAAGTAAAATTTATATTCAAAAAAGTTCATATTTATATTTAACAATATTTGTATCCGTATTTGAAAATATTCGTATTCGCATTCGTATTCGATCTGTTTCCTATGTCGGCCGGTCGGCCCAGTGGAAAAGCCCAACGGCCAGTTACATAAATTTGTTCTATCGAGATTTATTACAGAAGTTGTAGGAGGATATTCGTATTCAACTCAATTAAGTACATATTAGATTAGAATTTGTATTTGTTACGACATTCGATTCGTATTCGAGAATATTCGAATTTGTATTCTTATTCATTTTAAAAATATGAATTCATATTCGTATTTGAGACAATTCGATCGTATCCAATCTGTTTTTATCCCTAACCTTATGCATATTGCTGTCAATGATCACCTTAAAAGTAACAATAAAACAAATTTAAATCTAAAACTCGGCAAGTATATAATAAAACAAAAACAGTAAACACACCCATATACAACATTATTCACATATCATCGTTACTAATCAAGAAGAAGAAGAAACACCAAAACAGTACTTAGTTACATCCACGGACATGCTGGAACTGACCGGATCGGTCTGGAAGTTCATGCAGAGCTCCACTCCTGTGCGATGCTTGGCACATCGATGATGATGAAAGATGTTTCAATCGGGCGCACGGTTAGGTAATCCGACCATCTTAGCACATGATGTAACCACCAAATAATACATTTGCAATTTGAAGTGGAATGTTTACGAGCTCATGGGGCATATTTACTGCAAATCAACGTTAGTATAAACATGCAAACCGTACAGAGGAGGTACTGAAGGAGTACCTTGGATGGCCATATATCCTTGCTGTCTCCATGTGAACTTTAGACAGTTTATCAAATTTAATTTCGTTTTGTACTGTTGATGGATATTATTTCCGCTAATAATTGGATCCTACTCATTTCCTGCAGGATGCTTGCTTCTATGGAAAATAGCCAGTAAGTACTGTATGTTCTGAAATTCTAGGAAAGGAAAAACTTCTGCTTCGTTGCTCGCAAGTCCTTGGCTAGAAACATGAATAAATTAGGGGAATATCTAGTGAAAACTGTCGTCTTTTTGAAAATCTTTTGAGAACTTTTTTTTTGTTCGGGAATTCTATTTTTTTATTATATCAATAGGAGAGCAGATAAGCTTGGAGGTTTATATGGTAAAATCTGTACGCGTGTGCATTTTCTGCCCTTGGGTAACCGCGCTCCCATATGGCCATATCCTAATAATCGTTCAATGCCCAAGCGACCAATACCACAGGTGGATTTGATCGACCACGCTCTACTTATTTTGGCTTCAGTTTTTATCTTCTAGTTTATTATTATTTTATTTTGTCATTTTCTTATTTTTTAGTGCTTTAGACTTTTTTTTTTGCTTTTTTTCGTATTCATTTGAATTGTTCGTGATGGATTAACCTGTTTTTATATTTTTAATTTTTTTTAAATTAATTATGTTAAAAAAGCTACCATCAGCTATAGTGTAAAATAAGCTAACTACAGTGAAAAAAAACTATAAGTCACAAAAAAAAACCAAGTTGATCAAGCATATCATAACACTAGCTCTTAGAGGCGGATTAATTAGCCGTATGCGGCTTTAACCCCCACTAACAATGCCAAACAATTCCCAATCTTATCTTCCCAGGAGCACCTGCTTTTCGTTGACGACTCCATATTTGCAGAAGATAAGGAATGTTTTTTAACCATGTCGAGGGCGCCGCCAACCAATTTCGTCCTGAATGGGAGCCCAACTGAGGCGGCGGATGGATGGGGAAGGTTGATTGGCTTTTGGTCATCCGTGTGCGCATCAATGTATGAGTGCCCATCAACGTGGTACGTTTCGATTAGGCTGTTAGATGAGGTTATCAGGTGTTGATGCCCTCGTACAAGTGATTTTGGCCCTCGTACAAGTGATTTTGGGATCTATCTCATGATGTATTCTTGCAGCGATGCAAGAAGGTATTTAGAATGGTGTTAGTTTATGATTTTTTTTATTATAGTTAGTTTATTTTTACTTTAGCTGAGTTGATTTATTTCATATAATTAAATTAAAAAAATTAAAAATAGAAAAAACTGTTAGTTTATCACGGACATTATAAAGGAATATAGGAAAAAGAAAAAAAAACCCTCAAAATAAAAAATCAGAAAAAAAAATAAAATTAATGAATAGTGAAAAAAAAGCAGAGCTTAATATTTCGATTTTCCGGAGAGGTAGAGGGAACAAGCCTTAAGACTTAGAAGAGGTTATGGGGCGAAATCCCTCGATAAGGAACTCGTGATTTGGTCGGAGGTGTGGGTACACATCATCACTAATCACCGTCAAAGAGCCATCTTTAGCTCGGATTTAGATGCCTATTTTTCTTAATTAAATCGATACCTAGTTCTTTTTTTTTTGAAATCCCCTCAATAACAACACACCTACAGAATAGGACTTAAAACTAATAATCTTGGTACATTAGCATTTGAAAGAACCAAACATGCCCACGCTGCCGTATAAACCGAATGCTTTACCCATTTGGCCTTATACTGGTTGGCACTCGTAACCCAAAGCAGTTTAGAGCTAAACACTGAACATATCCTATTCCTGTCATCAGAGAGTTGTTTCGTAATTATTTTAATACAAATAACTTACTTTGTATTTGAAGGGAAAATTCTAAGTGTGAGCCACCTTTTTAGTGCAAGCATGTGCACCTTTCGTAATTGGTTCACGTTTAAATTTTATTACTCCCTCAGTCACAAAAGTGTCATTTTGAACATCGACATGATCACAACTTTGACCAATGATTTTTATTATAATGTATATGTAAAACATAGTAAATTATAATGCTATGAAAGTACTTTTCAAGACAAATCTACACGTAGTATTTTTATATCTTCAATCTCAATGTTCATAGACACATTGACAGCTATTGTTTAAAAAAGTTCGATTACATACATGTCCTGAAATGACACAACTTTTGTGACCGGAGGAGGTAGCAATTAACAGGCTCATGGTCCATCCATTGATGACAACTAAAAGAGCAAGGATAATTTTTGTTGTTTGGAGGGTTCCTTACATAGCTCGTGTTAGCACCGACTGGTCAAGAGCATGAATCGAACCTTACCTCTCAACGCGCAGATGCGGTGCAGACGCCGGCGCCCGGCGCCAACTCTGCACAGTGACTTGGAGACCACAGGGCGTCTTGTTTATGCGCCCCTTTCCATGGTGCTTCGCCGGACGGCCCCAAGTGGTTCTCCTTGTCACTTGCTCTAGCGGTAGACAAGGAGCAGAAGGCCTTAAAGAAGGCGAGCAATCAAGCATTCCACTACCACTTTGTTCCCTTTGCTCGCCTTGAGATAGCGTATTAGCAGCCCACTAGCGCTTGACTGCTTGCACACTCAGAAACCATGGAGGCAAAGTGCTCATCATCCACCTTTCGCTTTCCGTTATTATAAGGCGAATTCGAACGCACCAATCATGCTAAGCTTGAAGCACTGCTATATAAACCTTGATGTGTGCTGTTCTGATGCAGCGTTTGCAGGTAGAGTGGGTGAGTGGCAGGAACTGGGAGGATCAGAGGGAAGGAGAGAGGAAAATGAGCTCCGAGAAAGCCGATACAGCTTCAGTAGTTGTTCTGTTGCTCATCGTTGTGTCAGTCCTTTCAGTGTGTACTGCAGGTTAGTTTCTCTGCTCCATTGATTTTTTTTCCTGCTTTTCTAGAAAAAAGTAATCTTCTGTAAATTTTCTTGGGTTTAGATGAAAAGAAAGATGCGAATATTCAGCTACATGGCGAGTTAGGCGTGCATGGTTATTTACTTACTCTTGTATGTTTTTACACATCTTACGATATGTAGTATTGGTCTATTGGAAGCATAAGACTTTCACACAAAATGTGTAAGATCCGTGACAATGGAAAAAGGTACTTGTCTGCAGTCGACAAAGAAGAAAAAAATGTCAGTTTGGTTCACTGATCTTCTGCGATTGTGTTTGCAGCAGGAAGGGAGCTGAAGCAAGAAAAGATTCAAAAGGTATAGACGAAATTCTACTCGAGTAACCATGCTGGCGCTCAATTAAGACCTTCATTAGAAGAAATTTCTTGAGAACTAAAACAAAAAAATTGTTGAGTTACAGATCGATGATATAAAAGGTTGAGAAAAGCACTAAAACATTAAACACCACAGTGTTATCTTTAGAAAAAAAAATCTTACATGATTCTCATGTCACACAATTCAGGACTATTCCACTGCTGCATCTGAAGCGGGAGCAACAGCTTCAGGCGCCCATCCAAGGAACCTTATGGTTAAGACAAATGACTATGGGCGCTACGACCCGGCTCCAGCTTTCTCCAAGCCTCGCTTCAAACTTATACCCAACTGACCTGACTGCTGCTTTGCTTCTATGCACAACCATGGCTAAACTAATTAACAGCATATATATGTAGTTAGATGAGGAGTAACTCTACATGCAAAATGTTTGTGTAAAGTCTATCGATCGCCGAAATAGGCTTGTTCCAGTAGTTTTATAAGCTTTTGTAATGCATGGCCTTGGTGCCTCCGCTGAACCAATACTGCTTGTACTAAGTAATATTTCGATGTAGCATCGCCAGCTTGGTGGTGTATCTATGGTGCCTTACTAAGGACTGTTTGGTGTTTCGAGCAAGGAGGGACACCCCCGGCTTCCTTTATTGAAACCAGACAGTCCGGGATCAAGCCTGAATGCCTGATTCTTACGACTACCCATTACAGAGGATGACATACAAAAGCTTGATAGAAAGAACTTGATATCTAAACCCTCACATGACCAACTCTTTTCACCTGCTTGGATTACAGTTCCCATGATTTATTGCATAGAACATCCCTCAATCAACAACGTTTGTTCAGGAACCACTCGAAACCGGGATGAAACTAAAAACAAGCTTTCTGTTACTTGTCCATTATCCTCCCAACTCCCAGCGTCCTGTTGAAAGCTTCTGCTGTCACTTCCTAGGTCTCAAGAAAACTAAAAAAAATCCTAAAACCTAAATTACTTTTTACTTATGGGGATCTATGATATGAAGTCTTTCAGATATACTCTCACATATATTAGCAATGTAATCAAGGCAAAGATTCGAGCAAAAACAATCTAGATCACGATTTTAAATTTCTTACTCAAGAACACGAAAAACCAAGCAAAAAAAGTGAAACAGCAATAATAGATCAAAGAGTTGATCTATTACAAGGTACTCCCAAAGCATCACTCTTACTCAGGTTTTCTCACGTAGAGAGGGAGAGAATAAACTACTCAAAAACTAGACAATCTCTCTATGTCTCTCTCACCACCTTATCCTTAGCTCTCCTCTCTCGTCTAACCAGCACCACTTAGTGGGCCTCAACTCACTAAGCACATAGGGAAACTCGTCAACCCCACTAATACGGGTTTTACACACTTACGCATACTTATCGAAGTATTAGAAGACTTAACCCGCTGAACTTAGCAACATGATTCTTTTTGACCTAAACCACTTCTCCTTTGCACCTCCTTATGCTGTGGTCTTTATCGAGGTACCAACTAGGTATTTGGTCAACTACCAAATACCCCTGACAAAGCTTCCGGGTACCTTTTCTTAGCTCCGTATTCACTTCATATCGAAGCATCTCCGCATGCTTTAATACGTAGCTTGTAGTGTGCAATGACTAGCCATCATGTCTTCACGCATTCAAACTCCTCCGAATGGTGTCTATGTGTATCGGTCTGTCACTTGACACATCACATACACCAACTCACATCTTCACTATTCTTGTCTTTCATGTGCTTCTCACTTGAGCCACGTAATCTCACCCAGACTTACCCGACCGCACAGACCTCAGTTCTCCAGCCTAGTCCTGGCCTCTTACCGTGGACCACTAATGTTCTTCAAGAAACCTGCATATCTAAAGACCAAGCAACCATATTGAGCATATGTTCCATACATAAGGCTCCTGTTCACCACCTTCGCCATCTACGTGCAGCCTCTATCGTAAGCATACCACTACTCCCAGGGCCTCTTGTGACTTATAAAGCTTGTCGACCATCTAATTAGCCTACATTAGCATCCAATTGCATCCTCAAACCATTTCCCGTCCAACTACTATAGCCAACCATCAACACCGCCATGCCCTACGCCGATGAGTCCTAAAATTGATTCCTTTGCCAGTGCCAATTAGAATCTAATTCTTTGCCACCACAGCATCACTTGGGCATCACAAACTTAATTGAGCTAATCCTTTTTAAATACTCATTAGAAGGTATAATACTCTTTTCTGTCTGTAACTGAACTCCTAGGCTATTGTGGAAAATTTCTCAACCCTTTTCTAAAAAATGCGGTTGTTACAAGCTCCTTGAAAGCTTCAAAATCTAAACCCACGTAAACTTCAATCTTACTCGCTTAAACTATATATCAACAACTAATGGGCTTGAGTTACATGGTTGGTGCCCTTTATTTCCATGCATCCATGTAACTCAGTATCCGCTTCACATAACTGATAAGGAAGAGCTAACCAAACTCTGGTTCTTCTTGTTTACTTGATTCCACTCGTTGGTTACTTTGGCCACTCCACAATTCCATATTAGCTTGTTTACTAGATTCTCTCACATGTTGTTCTTCCATCATTCGCAGTGCACTCTGAACACAATAACATTGTACACGGGTCCTCAAATGATGCACTATTTGTTGCATATGGAAGTTGGGCTGATGGATTTCCCAAAAATGATGGCCATTGACACCGAAACTTTCTAAACTGATATATATTTTGCCAGAAATGTCCCTTGCAAAAAAGCCACAAATGTAACAGTTCATAAAAAAAAAATCAGAATTTTGTGCTTGTTGTGCTTCAAAGGCAACCGTAGTTATATTTGATTTTTGTAAGGTAAGGATCTGAGAGAGCGACTACCCGTTATACTCTTTTAAGGTTGTGATTAAAAGATTTGCAGTTGCCTTTGCCAATCCTTTCCCCCATTTGTGCGGTTGTTTTGTTGCTGTTTTTGCTTTCTCTACAAGGTTCCTCTACTATATTCTTGATAGAGGGTTCCTCTACTGTATTCTTGACACTTTGCACGCTAGCTCGTTCTGTATCTTGCAACATCAGAACCGACGGAACTTCCACTGAGTTAATATATAACATGATCGAAGATGAGATTCAGAAATTGACATGGCATACAATTATGCTGAAATCTGAGGTTACATGCATTTCTAGAAAATTAATCAACAACCAGTAAAGCATGACCACAACTAGCCTCGAAACTCTACCATCTCTGCTGCGTCGCCCCCATCTTCCAAGGACATGTTCTGTGTTGTCTCACTGAAAACGTAAGAACAAACAATGAAATAGATAAAGTCGACGGCTCCAAGGATTGCAAGCAGCAAGTAGTAGTAGTCGTAGCGGCCCTGGTTCAGGTTGTTCGAAAGCCATGGCACCATCCCATCTCTGCTGGTGATCACGTTAACGAGCTTAACCACCAGTGTCGCCATGATGCTCGAGACGCCCGCTCCGAAGAAGAGCAGGGCAAGCGCAAAGCTCCCCATGGACTTGGGAAGCACCGCGTAGTAGAACTCGATCTGCCCAATGGCGCCGAACGCGCCGGAAAGCCCGGAGAGAACGTACTGGGGTGCTAGCCACAGCACTGACATGTGCAGGACCCCATTGGCATCCTGCTGCAAGCCTTGCCTTATCGCAGTCTCCCTCCGGCAGGCCTCCACTCTTGATGCCACCACCATGGATGCCATGGCCAAGAGAATGCCTATGCCCATGCGCTGCTTAAGGGTGAGCACTCGCTGTCTCCCGGTGATCCTTTTGAGCAACGGAAGGATGTACCCGTCGTAGCATCCTGACCATATTGTGAAGGTTGTGACCTCGAAGATTGAGATGGAGCCTGCTGGTAGCTGGAATTTCTTCGTGCCGATTCGACGATCCATGGTTGCTGCCTGGAGCACCCCGAAGGATGAGCTCTGTATCAAGAAGGTCATTATCATGGCTGACCATATAGGTATAACGCTGAGGGCAGATTTGAGGTTCTCGACTTGCTCCACCGCGCACAAGTTCCATGAGCCTGTGTTGCTTGCCTCGTTGTTTGCGCTACCTGCATGGTTGCTCACAATGCAGGCTTTGTTCAAGAACCTGGAGGAATTTATTTTTTTAGGAAATCCACGATATGGTTGGTTGAATCAGTAAGATATAGGGATGGTAAGAGCAGAATCATAAGCAATCAATCACCTCATTTTTTCGGATGGAACCAGCTCTCTTGAACCCGGGAAATTGTTGAACTGAACACCATGGTTTGTCTCTGGCAGCACGAGGTGACGGTTCTTGACAGCCACAACCACCACTTGCAGCAAGCTAATCCATACGCTCTTCTTTGGCTTCACCTTTACGTAGAAGGGTGTTGCTGCCAAGTTCAGGAGTGTGACCGACGCCATCAGGGCCGCCGAAATCGCAAACCCAACCTTCCAACCCATCTCATCTTGGAAGTACACAAGGATGGTCACAGCCACTATCTGCGAGAAGCCCACTGATACGTAGTACCAGCTGAACAGACCTCGGAGCGCGCGGTCTTTCCGAGCGGCATCCCAGTGAGCGATCTGATCCTCGGCGAAGGCCAGGCAGCACGGCCGAACGCCGCTCGCTCCAAGTGACATGAAACCAAGAGAGGCACACAACACAAGCAACTGCAGTGGAGTTGGCGAAGTGCAGCCCTGATCTGGAACTCCACATCCTGGGGGCGTCAAGCTTGGAATCACTGATGTCACCCATAGAAGGGTAGTCCCCTGAATGGAGCAAGCACCGAAAGAAGGATCAGAAATGTCCCCTGAATGTAGTAACTTATACCGCGTGAAAAAATAGTGATTGTTATGGAAGGAATTATTCAGTGTTCTTACAACTGTGCAGGAGAACAGTGTGAGTGTAACCATGAGGTAGCGACCCAGAAGTGCATCAGACACAATGGCACCAAAGACTGGCAAGAAATTTGCAGCTGCTTGATACACGAAGATGATGATTGCACTGCTTGCAGCACCGAGGTGGTACTTCGTCGTGAGGTAAATAATAAGGTTTGCCGTAACTGACGCGCTCACAATCCGCTCGGAAACTTCATTTGCTGAACATAAACGAGAAATATGTAATGTTAGCAAAAATAAGAGGTACATAGTGCCCTGGCGAACACAATCACTTGAATCTCAAAGTTACTTGATGAGGACATCATTAGCAAACACACTACATCATCTATTTCAAGTGTTGAAACTATTAGACCAATCACAACAGTTAGAGCAAAACAAATACGATAAAAGATAAATATTTTCCTTAGTGGTTATTCTTGTACTCATAAGAATTTGTTGCTACCTAATACTTCTATTTTTATGTATTCTTAGATTTGAGGAAAAGATAACAGAAGAAAAAGAAGCTTTAGTGACATGGGAGGCATAGCCACAGAAGATCGCACGGCTACAGAAAATCATCATGAATATATTATATGCGCATATGTCACCATAGCTACAAAAGATCATATGACCACAGAAGATCAATATGAAGTGATGTAAACATATATGTCATCATTGCTATAAAAGATCGTGTAGCCACAGAAGATCGTCCTGAACGTGATGTAAACGCATATGTTATCATAGCCATAGAAAAAATACCATCAATTAGGGAAAATAACATATTTTCTTACAAATTTCGTTATCGGCGAAGAAGCAACTTGGAAGATTGTCAGCAAAATGTTGAACCTAACCAGTTTTTAGGTAGAAGTTGCAAGCTAATCAAGGAGATAATATGTTTTTCAGTTGAATTTTATTTTCATGCCACAAGATTCTGAAGCCAAAAGCATTACCAATGATTATTGGAATTGGTCGAAGACCACCTTTCTTCCCCGAGACATGACCTTGCTGTTGTTCGTCGTGATAGTCTTCCATCCTCTACAAAATGCGGAAGAACTGGAAGCACCACCACACCAAAAAGAAGAAATTGCACTCTAAAAGAAATGAAGTTTCAAAGTACATAGGCAGAATGTGAAGCTTCATGTGATGTCGTATGGCTACATATGTATATATAGGAGTGCCATTTGTCTATGACACCATGGGTTGAGTGACTCACAAACAATGAAAATGAAAGAATAAATGCTACAAAAGAAGACACCAAAAGATAAATGTTGCTAAAGAAAGCACCGAAAGGTAATCTTCTAGCCATGGATACAGTCTACCTTCGATCAAACCGGTCAAGTGCAGTTTTTGTGTATCTTCGCTGTTTCAGGTTGTTGCTTTGTTGTAGACTGTGAAATATGATATGCTTTGTTCTCTAAATTTAGAGTGAAAGATTTCTGGCACTTAGAGAAAAATTTGAGTAGGCATCTTTCACCCATCTGATATCATTGTTGGGCCTACACTACCTAGCCAACAAAAATATTAAGGTGTGGATGCGTTGGCATGATATAAAACGAGGACTGTGGTATTCCAAGTATATATTTATCTTTCACCATGTCATGGTATTAATTCACACAATATCAAAATCATTAAATTCTTTTGTGAGGAATAAATGCTAATTATGTAAAGGATTTCACTTGAAAGTTCTTGAAGAGAAAAGGTTGGCAAGGTTCGCATGCAAATCAAGCAATCATCAAAACATTTGGATTGTTGCCACTTTATCGAGGAGAAGGTCAATGAGAATCTTTTCCTAAAAATGCCGGTTGTTTGGTGTTCTAATTATGTAAAGATTTCACTAGAAAGATCTTCAAGAAAAAAGGTTGGCAAGGTTCACATGCAAATCAAGCAATCACCAAAACATTTGGACTATTGCCACTTTATTGAGGAAAGGTGCATGAGGATATCTACCTAGTTATAGTGGAAAAGGTACGGTCAAAGTTACCATCAATACTTATAATAGAAAACACAGTTTACAAATATGTTGTAACGGAGGGAGTAGGTTGTAACTATCGGTTACCTTTTGAAACATATCTAAAACAGTGGTCCGAAGCCAATAACGTCCACCTGCTGGTGGGAATTTCTCTGGTTTTAAAATTGTAAATTATCTGGTTTTCAAATTGTAAATGTCCCTTCGAGCATCTTCTTTTATATATTCCAACATCAATTTTGAAAGGAGTTATTGAGAAAAAAACTATTGGAATAAACCTAACATAAAAGAAGATGCTCGAAGATCCGAAAGAACTAGAAGCACCACCACACCAAAAAGAAGAAATTGCGCTCTAAAAGAATGAAAGTTTCAAAGTACATAGGTAAAATATGAAGCTTCATGTGATGTCGTATGGCTACATATGTATATATAGGAGTGCCATTTGTCTATGACACCATGGGTTGCATGACTCACAAGCAACAGAAATGAAAGAATAAATGTTGCTAAAGAAAGCATCGAAAGATAATCTTCTAGCCATGGATACAGTGATCTCGCATAAGAAACATGGCATAAATTGTAACTCCATGCATCAGTTTCATATCTCGAGCTAATGTTTTATTGCTGGTTTTGCATAAAAAACATATAAAGCAAACAGAACGGAAAGGTCTATTGATATGAAGCGGAGGATAGAGGTATTGCAATCTTGATCTTTCTACCTAACGTACTATGTGACAAGGTCCATGATTTTTTTTTGTGATAAATCATTATTAACGTTTGTGGAGTTGAAATTTAAATTTGCAATTGATTTGATTTTCTGCCTATTGTTCAATTTCTGGTGGTCTGACTAGCTCATGTTGCATAAATTATATCTTAGCTAACATGGGTTAAATTATGAAGAACACGTGCTCGAAAACAATTCCTTTGTGTTTGAATGTGCGGGAGAACTTGAAGTTAACTATGGTAAATGGCGAGAACCGGAAATATGCTCATGAAAGAGCCGAGGTCTAGATCGGTCAAAAATGCTGGGTGAGATGGTTGTGCTTAAGCATGGCATAGGGAAGTCAAGGAATACTGAAGGGAAGATTCGAGCGTCGGGTTGCACTAAGTGGTTTGGTCGGGCCAAGTGAGAGATGGTCTGGTCAAATCGGAGTGGGGGAGACTTGTCGACGCGTGGCAAGTCTTTGGTCACCTATACGTGGCAAGCATGGTATTGCTTGCAAAGAAAGGTGAAGATCGGGTTAAGATAAGGATATTTTGGTAGTTTGTCAGATATCAAAAACTTTATTGTTTTAAAACCACGGCGCTTGAGCGGTGTTTGGTAAAGCGGTTTAGGTCAAAAAGATGCTGAGAAAACTATGTGGATCAAAGGTTAAATACTTAACGAGTTCGAGCTCATGTGCTTAGAAAAATATGCATGAGTTACACTGGTGTGTAAAACCCACATTGTGTGGGGTCAACGGGTTTCCCGTACTAATAGATTATCCATTAGTGTTAGATATGGACTAGTTGCTCTATCTATTTAGTGGATAGGGATGAAGACTTGCATGCTAACCATTGCAACCATTTTTGAGTTAGGGTTATGGTTTGAGAGAGAAGAGTGAGTGTTATAGTGTAGTTTTTGAGACTCTCAGTAACGTGTGTGCAAAGTTTGATCTCATTTTGTCATAGATTTTGAAGTTTGCATCAAAAGTAGTTTGGACTCAGATTGGTTTTCTATTTTGGGAACAGTGGAGCGATTAGACTACTCCCAGGCTCGGTTAGATCAGCAGTCGGTCAGACTATCAGCTTGTAGTCGATCAGACCGCCGACCTACTACCGGTCACACTACTGGTCTGCCTTTGGTCAAACCGGTCAAGTGCAGTTTTTGTGCATATTCGTTGTTTTAGGTTGTTGCTTTGTTGTAGACTGTGAAATATGATCTGCTTAGTTCTCTAAATTTAGAGTGAAAGATTTCTGGCACTTAGAGAAAAATTTGAGTAGGCATCTTTCACCCATCTGATATCATTGTTGGGCCTACACTACCTAGCCAACAAAAATATTAAGGTGTGGATGCGTTGGCATTATATGAAATGAGGACTGTGGTATTCCAAGTATATATTTATTTTTCACCATGTCATGGTATTAATTCACACAATATCAAAATCATTAAATTCTTTTGTGAGGACTAAATGCTAACTATGTAAAGGATTTCACTTGAAAGTTCTTGAAGAGAAAAGGTTGGCAAGGTTCGCATGCAAATCAAGCAATCATCAAAACATTTGGATTGTTGCCACTTTATCGAGGAGAAGGTCAATGGGAATCTTTTCCTAAAAATGCAGGCTGTTTGGTGTTCTAATTTTGTAAAGATTTCACTAGAAAGATCCTCAAGAAAAAAGGTTGGCAAGGTTCACATGCAAATCAAGCAATCACCAAATCATTTGGACTATTGCCACTTTATTGAGGAAAGGTGGACACTACTGGCTTCGGACCACTGTTTTAGATCTGTTTAAAAAGGTAACTGATAGTTACAACCTACTCACTCAGGTCTTTTTTTACTTGACATTTTTAATTTTTTATAGTCTTCAAGATACAATTTTAATCGCTACTATTTATAATTTTACATTAAGATATAATAATAAAATTGTAATGTTATGAAAGTATTTTTAATGACAAATCTAATGATATAATTTTCATATAGGCAATCTAGATAGTTTTAAATCTATTGGTGATCAAATTTTAGAAAGTTTGATGGTATGGATTCTGGAAAGTCATGTAAAAAGAATGGAGGGAGTAGTTTTCTTTGGGTTAGATGGAAATTGGTTCATTGTGGGTTTCAAAAGAAACACCACTAAGTTCATTTAAAGAAAGAAATTCTACATAATTAATGTAAAGAACAAAGTTATACCTTGTAACACTTAATATCATAACATGTTACCATATATTGCACCCCACATGACTAATAATAACCGGTAATTCGTTACGATATCCATGTTTGGAACAAAGTGGTCGTCACATATTACAAAGTTAAATAGAAAGTGAGGGAGACCAGTTACCATATCCCTATAGGGATAGAGTGGGTAACTGTATGCCTAGGCATAGATTAGACCTACTCATTCATGCAAATATATATGAACTTGTAATATATCTTTACGTCAACCGGTTTGTCACAGGTCGGCTTTGCAAATGTAAACATTGTCACTGGTTTCATAGTAAAATCATATTAAACTCTCTGCAGATCCTCGCAAAAATAAAATAACTCTATGGAGATACTCTAGCCAGATTTTTTATGAGTAAATTGTACTTTGCCATGAGTATTTTCACTCGAGTTGCAGAAAACCTTGTGTTTTCCAAATATTTCACATGCCACAGTTTCAGACAAAAGCTGTGGCAGAAAATAGCACTTTCATTATTTCCCGTTGCTTCTTGTGGAATCTGCACAATAAGCCTGACGTCAATGACAAAGAAACTAACCCAATGGGTCCCATATAACATTCCAAATTTTCAGTAAATCTTTTAGCAAAATTTTCCAAAAATTCAATTTGTTACGCTGAATTTTATGAATGTGCAGAAATTTTGCCCACATCCTTTTCTGAGCTTCCTGCACTTTGGGGGGGGGGGGGGATCTGTTTCAACTTTCTTTCAACTAAAAATCATTTTGCTTTCTTTTTCTGAGAACCTTCCTTTAACTCCTTCCCTTTTCCGCTTTCCATTTCCGGCTTTCCCTCTTCCTCACGCGGTCACGCCCGCAGCTAGCTACAGGACGCCTCGACTGCGCAGGTGATACACTCTTCGAGGGCACAACTTTCAGCATGCTAGCATGCACGAGTCCATGACAAGAACCCTATTCTACGACCCCAACATTTTCCACCGTTAGATGCATCCAATTCAACCATCCAACGTCATCTTCTGCCACAATTATAAAGGGGTTGTGTCATTCTTTTTGAACACCATCATTTTCATCTATTACTATATTTCAGTTCATCTATACTGCGAGTCCTGTAATTTTTTGTTCTTGTTATTTAATTTATAATGAGTGACTAGTCATCCTTTGGATACGCCGATATATGTGATCAATGCTATGTATAGATTTAAGGAACTAGGTTTGGTAGCTTCAATCTTGTCCAAGTAATTTTTTGGTAGAAATTTGTTTCTCTTGGTTGAAATACATGTTTCCGAATGGCCCGGTTTCATAGGTTGAGCAGTGTCTCTTGGTTGCAGTACTTGTTTACTTAGGCCCCGCTTAGCTGTGGCAGAAGCCAGCGACAGGTGGCAGCTTCTTAAACACTATAGTTTTTTTTTTTGTGCTGTAGTGTTTTTTTGTTTTTGTTTTGGTATTTTTGTGTGTTGTTTTTTCTATATTCCTTTGCATTGTCTGTGATAGGTTAACATGTCGTTTTTATTTTTATATTTTTTAAATTTAATTATGCCTAATAAACCAACTCAGCTACATAAAAAATCAGCTAGTTACAGTAAAATTTCAACCAAAAATCAGAATCCATCGCTATTCCGAACGCCCCCTTAGAGCCTTGGTTTTATAGGTTGAGCAAAGTCTTAGTTTAAATACTTGTGCCAGAACATTCCTGGTTTCATACTGCCTCCAGACACAACAAGAAGTGTCTTAGAATACGCATAATCAAATCGTTTCAATTTTGACTAAAGATATTATCTAAAATAGATAGTTTGGATATACGAAAATGTATAAGTAAATTTATCATGAAAAATACTTTTGTAGAATGACATGTTTATACCTTTTTTTAAAAAAATATGATGATAAAATTTTGTAGTCAATTTATGTGACCATTGGATTTGTACAGAAATTGATGTGCTATATGATTGAATGTTCATCCAATGGATAAAAAACATGACCTATGCTTAAAAAATTTTCAATCACCTTACAAATATACAACCCCATATTTAAAATATTGACATGATCTTTAGTACACACGATTGACCCTTTTTTTTCTAATTATATGATTGTAAAAAATAAAAATATAATTAAGTGGAATATTTGTTATGACAAATCTATTAATGTCTTCGTGCGCTGCTGTCCTGTGGGATTAGGGTTTAGGTTCATCGTTAGTGTTAGGGTTCACCTAAGCCTCTCTGAGCTTAGAGAGAGGCCGAGGTGGTGGCGGACCGGCAGTGAGAGGCAGAGGTGGCGGGTCGGCGAGGTGGCAGTGGCGCTGCCTCGATCGCAGCTGAGGAGGAGGGAGGTGGCTAGGGTCGGCGCGCGAGGGTGAGGACTGGACTGCCTGTTAGGAGGCAGTGGGTGGTGGAGGCGGATCCAGCGGCGGTAGCCGCCGGAGGCAAGGAAGAACGGCGGGGCGGAGGCGCTGGAGGCCGGTAGGGCGACGGGGAAGATGATAGCAGCAGGGAGGAAGATTCGAGGGGGGAGGACGGGGTAGGGGAGAGGAGGACAGGGCAGGGGGAGGCGGTATGCGGTGGGTCTCGCCAGTATTAGAGGCGACGCCAGCGAGGTGGTGGGGTGTGGGAGGCAGTAGGGTTAGGTTGGGTGGGGAAGAGGGAGAGTTAGGGTATTTTAAAAAATTTATGGTGAATCTAAAGCGTTAAATATCTATCCAACGGTTCTAAAATGTGACTAATTTCACTAAAAAATAATCAAATATTACATAGATATATTCACGATTTATTTAGGAGTGCGTAGGAGTACAGCGTAAGCACGCTTCTTTAAAATAAAGGAAACGTAAACACACGAGCAGCGTCGATCTTTATCCTAATTCTCATCGCGTCACGCACGGACGAGAACAAAAATCCGCCCAGTTGCCTCAGCGCAAAAGAAATCGAAAAAAAAAACCCCCAGGAGACAGGATAAAAAGGCGAACGAAAGGCCAGGAAGCGGCTGGCCGGCTCGGCTGCGAGTGCTTTATCTCTTTGCCGTCAGCAGGGCCTGCCTCACCGGGCCCCGGCCCCGCCGCACCGCCGGGTGGGCTTGTCGTCTCCCGCGCTGGATGGGGGCCCTCGCCGATGATTCCTTCACGCCTCTGGATTCTTGCCAACGCTACGGCCGCAAGGATAAGCCTCGGAGTACTTGAGGAACCCGCGACGCACGACGTGTTCCTCGTCGCGTTCCCCTAGACACCATTTCTTTTTCCAAGCTAGATGGATATTATCGGATGGTCAAATCGCACGATATGCCCTCAAACCGTTTCGGTTTGTGCAACCAAGCCCCCAAAGTCCAATTCTGATGAGTTGAACCTCTGTTGGACCATGCAGCTTGTGTAATCAAGCCCTTTCAGGTCTACCATGTGTTCAGAATGATGCTGATTTATGATTTTTTTTACTATAGCTGATTTATTTTTTTACTATAGCTGAGTTGATTTATTTGGTATAATTAAATTTTTAAAAAATTAAAAAAACATATTAACCCATCACAAATAATATAAAGGAATATAGAAAAAAATAAAAAAGTTAAAAAAAGAAAAAGATGAAATTAATAAATAGTAAAAAAACAGAAGCTAGAAATTAGAAGTTAAATTGAGTGGTGCCCTAATTTTGTTGGTCTGGAGGAGCGTGTAACATGTAGCTGTAGTATGGGCATCGACCAACCTACTGGTGAGATGTGGGTAATTTTGCTGCTGCAGCTCAAGGTTGTTGTAGTGCTCGATCTGGACCATCTGTTACCGATCCGGCCGGGCCGGCTAGTCCAAGTGGCTTGCGGTCCTCCGACACGCAGCAGCACGCCCACTTCGGTCTGGCTAGACGTTTAAAATTTGGTATGATACTGCTGCCCCCTGAAAACAGTATCAAACATCATCAGAATTAATGCACGCTAAACTGCACTGTTCTTCTTGAACCGTGATCTTTAATTTGCATCTAAATTAACCATGTGCCTCCCACGCTATAAATGAAGCGAGCAGGTCGCCGAGACGAGGCTTGAAGCAGCTCGTGGGGCAGCCAGGCCAGCGAGCTAGCTCTAGCTACCTGCTCCACTGCTCCAGAGCGTACTGCACATAGCTGCTTGCTTATCAGACACAGATCTGAACTATCCTCCGGCTTCCAAAGGAACCATGGCGGGCACCTCGTGGTCGTCGTCCTCGTCGTACGCGTCGTCGCTCGGCTCCATGGACAACGACCTCGTCTGCGTCGTCAAGCCGGACGCCGCCGCGGCAGCCGAGGGAAGCGTCAAGTTCCTGTGCAGCTACGGCGGCAGGATCCTGCCTCGCCACTCCGACGGGGCGCTGCGCTACGTTGGCGGCGACAACCGCGTGCTCACCGTCGACCGCTCCCTCCAATTTTACGGTGCATATCTACCAACGTATAACGCAAGCGCCTACACCGAGGAGTCCATTGCTCGTGTCCTGTGTTTGACTCTTAACGCTGGATCGTTTCAGAGCTGCAACGGAAGCTGAGGGACATGTGCGGGTGGGAGGCGGTGAGACTGCGGTGCCAGCTGCCCACGGAGGACCTGGACGCGCTCGTCTCCGTGACGAGCGACGACGACCTTGCCAACCTGCTGGAGGAGTACGACGCGGCTAGCCGGGACAGGCTCCAGCCGCTCAAGATCCGGGCGTTCCTGATCCCGAGGACTACGCCGCCACTTTCGCCGTCCACCCCGTCGTCTGCGTCCAGGCCGATACCCTACGTCCACCACCAACACCACATGACTCGTCCCGCGCCGTCGTGCGTGTTCCGGTGGGGGCACCAGGCCTCCCCTCCGGCTCGTGTTCTGCACCAGCAGCACTACCACCGGCACTGAGCCGGCGGCGAGGCGCGGCCGCAGCGGTACCAAGTCCACAACGGCAGCCACTGGCAATAACGATCGGATTGAGAGCCGGCTGCTGTACGTACTGCATCGCTATTAGCTAGCTAGTGTGAGTTCTAGCAAGTTGCAGCCATGGGGGAGGACAGGAGCATGCCAGAGTGCGCTGTGTAACGTGTCGCATATAACTCTGTGCTGTGGTGTGCATGTTTAATTATCCTGTACTCGCATTTTTTAAATAGGAAATGCAGGAAATGGGTAATGGAAAAGAAGAACAAAAACAATGGCGATAAGGTTCCTTGAGTAGGGTGCAGAGGTAGCCTTCCTGATTTCTGAGTTCATGCGAGCGCGGCCTTTGTTTGCTCGGCTAGTTCTGTTCCATCTGGCGTGTCCCGTCCGCGCGTCGTGTGGCTGGGGTAGCTCGATTGTGGGCCTGAGAACAGCCGAGTTCAGTCCAGATCCAGTTCTGTCAAGTGATACAGTCCATCAGTTCACTCCGTCCCCTGTTCGAAAGATCTTTTGTTTGCGGCTAAAAAGATCTCCGATTTACAATGTTTCGCTTTTAAAATGGTATTCCTATCCATGGCTCCAATAAAAAATTGAGAAGTGCTAGAGAGCATTTGAGTGTTTTTTAGAGTCGGTAGCATTCAAATTTTGAGATGTTAAATTTTCATCCAATGGATCCTTTATATTTCCTCCTCTAAAAAACGAATCTGAGACGTTAGATTCTCATCTAACGGATCCCCCATACCCCCTCAAAAAATGTAAGTGCTCCGAATCTGAGGCATTGGATGGAGATCTAACACCCATAAATTTGAGTACTACTAACCCAAAAAAACACTGGAGTGCTATCTAGACACCTCATAAAAAAGTTATAGAAATAAGTGAAAGTTGCCATAATATTAGCGATTCCGAGTAGTTGTCACGATACCAACTTAGAACAAAAAAAAAAACTGAATATAAAATATAGTCAAGGCCAGGGGCGGAACCAGACCGCAATTAATCGGGTTCTCCACTACACTATACAAATAACAACATATATAATTTCTAAACAATATTTTATCTTCAATAATTTGATATAGCCGATGGCAATGTATAATAATAAAAAAATAGCTATTAAAATGCTTACCAAAGTTAAAAAAACACACTAATAGTATTGGTTAATTGTGCAAAGTCATCAAAATGTTGTCCTTTTTAGAAACCACTCCATATATTCACCTGTTAATTATTTGAAAACTCAATTACATATTGGTATATTCAATAATTCAAGAACAGTAGAATAGAAAAAATACGTCCAAAAGCTTACTTATTTACATTATGGACAAATACTTCCAACACAAAGCTTGCATGGTCTAATATGAGCACATGTATAAGTGATCATTTGCAATTGCAATTTTGCCTCCAAATTGTAATGAATTAAGTCGGTATTCCAAAAATCCAAATTGAAACCCTAAGTCATAACCGAACTAGGCTGGTTTTCCAAAAACCCAAATTGAATCCCTAAGTCTTAACTTGTAAGCATCTAGACCCCTGATTCATTGATTATGTGGTTTTAGTGATTATTGACTCCTAAATCGTATGAATAGCATAGTGAATGGGTTGAAGGGCCTCAGTACACCTCTTACTAACCTTGTTATTGTGAGAAGAATGATTAGAGCCTTGCCAAAGTAGTATAAGATGTTTGTGGTGTTGCTCAGTTAAGGAGACTTCAACCAATTGACGCGAACCACACTCTTGGGTAAGCTCACTACATAGGAGCTCTTCTTGGTGGAATGTGAAGCCGATAAGGTGAATGTGGGGACACCTAGATTTATCAGGAATCTTCGTATTCACGCGACTATCTAGGATTTTAGTTGCACGTAGATTGATAAACAACTTGCTTATGATTACAATACCATAATAGGAGTCTTACATAAAAATATAACCTAGATGTTGATTATAGAGTTTTAAGGCTTCTAAACAAAACTTATTTTACAAACAAAAGACGATCACACCACAGGCTACACTTGAGTATAGGCTTGATCTAAAACGTGTGATCTTCACCATCATAGTACTCGTCGTCTGCTAGCATTCCCTCTTCATATTGTTCATTATCTAAACCAAAATGTGCAAGAATGAGTATATTTTGTACTCAACAAGCATTACTGCAGAGAAGGTTATACTAGACACCTCATCACTGATGGTTTTTTTGAATCCATCAGTGTTGTAATTATCATAGATGATTCTATATGTGCGACAGTCTATGTTAGTAGTAATGGATAGAATAGTTTGTAATACATAATTATCATAAATAGTTCGTATTAAGAATCATCTATGAATTGTCACAGATGGTTCTAATAAAGAACCGTTTGTGAAGTCTTCGATTATCATAAACGGTTCTTGTAAAGAACCATTTGTGAATTATTACAGACGGTTCTAATAAAGAACCATCTGTGAAGTGTCCTATTATTACAAACGATTCTTGTTATGAACCATCTGTCATAGTTCCTTCTATAAGTAGGGCCCAGCTAGGGTTTGCGCCCTTACTCGCTCATGCGCCCCTCCGTCTCCTCATCCTTGTCCCCCTTTATGACTGCTTCTCTGTCCTCTGTTTCCTCACCTGATGCGGCAGCTCGTTGCCTCTTTGCCACCCGATCGCCTCTCTACCGCTCCACTGATGCCTACTCCACCGCTTTGCCCTGCTGCCTCTCCTCCTAACGCCATCGGTGCCACCTCTCCTCCCCTCTCTCACCTTAGGGCAGTGGTGGAGCCAATCAATTTTAGGATCCTAGGCAGACGCACTCCACCCTAAGCGGGTGGCGATGGTGTAGCTATCAACGGCGTCGTGGTGGATATCATCGACTAGGCTGGGAACCGGGTGAAGCTGGCATGTGCCAACTAGCTGTCCCACCTGGTGTCGATGCTTGCGAAGGGGCTGGGCAAGCAGCTCATGGATGGCATCTCCAGGTATGTCATCGCCATGGGGTTAAATTGTGTTAGCAGTGGCGGAGCCAGAAAAACTCTAGCCTGACCAAGTCTAATCTAGCCATGAACTGGGGTTTGCTGTGGGGGCGAAACCGATGGCATCCCACCAACCGAGGTTCATAATTTTACAATCCTAATGATTTCATATCCCATGCTAAATGATTCATGAGTTAAATTAGTGCTAGCACACTTCACATTATTGGCAAGGTATAAAAATATGTTAGTGATTGCTTGTTTTGATAATCTTCATAGTTTTTGAGCAAGAAACTTAAGAAATATAGGGAATTACATTATACAGCCACTTACAGTTTGAGCATTCAATCGAGTTGAGACCTATGAGTACTTTAGTTCATTTAGTGAACCATAGTCCATACAAGAAACCTACTTTCACTCTAAACTTGTGTAGGATCAGGGATCATTCTGATGGTTGCAACCCTCCTCCTAGTAGACTGTCAAGGAGGGTTGCAACAATTATGATGATTCTAATTCATATTCTTGGTGATCTAGAATATATTAGCTAATTTCTCACATATCATAGCAAACTAGATCACAGCACGAACCTCAAGCCAAAACGTCCTCAAAATCAAAACCCCAAGATTACCCCTCTTGAGGAAAATCGAGAAGTCATAATATCTCCCTATAAAAAGTGACTAGATAGATAGGAACTGATCTTCATTGGATATCTTCATCTTTTACACATACTTAGCACCTAGAGAGATCAAGAGGGGGATAAGAAAACACAAAAAAACTAAGTTAAATCAGGATTTCAACACTTATGCAAGGAAGAGAAAGATTGGATAAATTTTGATCTCTATTGATACTTATATATAAATGTTTACAGCTACTCCCTAGCCATACATAAAGCCTAAAGATGACAAAAAAACTCAACCACAAGAGTCTCTCACATCTCCCACAAAATTCTCTCCAAGAACCCTAACTCTTCTCAAAGTCTTAGCCTAAACTCTTCCAAAGCTTAGTCCTAGCTACATCTCTCCCTCCTTATATATAGAGACTCATAAGGGAAACTCTAGCAAGAACCTCTAGTTGGGATTCATCCATTTACATGGGCTAACTTGTTAACCCAACACTATATCGAGTTTTACACTTACACATGCATGTTTCTCAAAGCACACACAACCAATAACCCGTTAGTAAATCAACACTTGATTTACTTAATAATTTTAGTACATCCATAACCTAAACCATTTAAGCCATCACCGCGGTTTTGCATGCACCACTTTTTTTGTATTAGGCAATTTACCAAAATGCCCATCTATCGCTTTTCACAAAGCTTTGTGCTTCCTTTTTCTTGACTATGGACCTTATCTCTTCCCTAAATCTAGTCCGTAGTAATCTCCTCCTTTGCAAAGAAACCCTATACTTGCAACTTGTAGGGTCACTAATGCCTCACACATCGGCAAGTCTTTCTATGTCGGTTCCCCCCAACCATGCCTCATTTACACCAACCGCTCCATTCGATGAACCATTACCCTAATCTTCCCTTCAACATCCCATGTCTTCTCTGTGCCTTGCTTGAACCTAACCATTTCACCCAACTTATTTGACCGTACCTTAGCTCAACCAAGAGCCTAGTCCTAATCCACGCCGTTGATCATGGTTTCCTCCAAGCTTCCTTGCACACCAAAGCCTAAGAAATCGTTGGTGGACACAAGTTCTTCACAACTTGATCCGCGTTAGTCTAAATATGTTTCATGCACCATGAATGCAATAACATTGGACTCCAAAACTCAACACATGACCAATTCAACTCAGTCAGCTTAGCATTGGCCAGTCTGACTGCCAACTAACGACCCATCAAATTGCCACAAACCGACTTAAGAACTCCCGATAATAGGGGATCGGTCTGGCCGCAGTACCCATATCGGTCAGACTACCACCTGTAGTCGGTCAGACTTCTCACCGGTCAGACTAGCTCTATAGGCCAGTCAGACCACCTCTACACAGTGGTCAATCCGCCTCTGCAATCTGGTTAGACCGCTGTCTACCAGACAGCAAAACTAGAGATCAAAATACACAAAATGAAACTCAAACTACGCACAACTAGAGTTAAATACTCATCACACATATAGGATAATCTCTACGTAGTCTCACACATTGGAATCTGATTGGGTCACACGACACACAATGAGTCAGTGTATTAGACGATTTTGGACATATATGCACCCATGTATAATAGAGTCAATTTTGTAGATGTAATCCATAGGCTATAAGATGGATGTGATTTATTTTCTTTTTCTTTGATTAATGTAAAAATTTCTATATTTTTATATTAATATGAGGATTTCTATTTTTGTATCTCTTAGGATTAATGCGGTAGCTCTTTGGGAAGCCTCCGATTTGTGTAGATATAGATAGGCAGATATCTTTACTATTTAAAAAGAAGGAGTTGGTGGTTGCCGTCACGTCCACCCTCCCTCACTTCTTAACCATTCAATCTTTCTCCTCTCTTCTCAGCCACACGATCTGATTAAACCCTAAAATCCCAACATCACCCCTCCGCCCCACGCCTACCCCTCGCTCTTCCCCCCGCCGCCCCCACGCCTCCTCCTCGCTCTTCCTCCCGCCGCCCCCACGCCTCCCCCTCGCTCTCCCGCGCGCCCGCGCCTCCTCCTCCCCCCCCGCGCGCCTGCCGCCCCGCCTCCACCTCGCTCTCTCCCGCGCCTCACTCTCTCCTCCGCCCCGCCTCCTTCCCCTCCCACCCCGCGCCGCCTTCGCCTCTCCCTCCGCCCGCCTCCTCCCCCCCCCCCCGCGCGCCGCCTCCCCCCTCCCTCCCCCCCGCGGCGCGCCGCCTCCACCTCCGGCCCGGGCGCCTCCTCCGTCCTCCCCAACCCCACGCGCCGCCGCCTCCCCTCTCCGTCCCCCGCACCGCCGCCTCCTAACCCCCATCCCTCTCCCTCCTCCGCGCCACATCCTCCCCTCCCTTCGCGGCTTCGAAGACTTTGTTCCCGACGGTGGCGCCGGATAAGAAGCCGGCGGTGGCGCGGAGGTGAACGATGGACAGTTGGAAGACGAAGAAGGCGCTACAACTCCCGAGTACCGAGCCAGAGGAGGCGGAAGCGGTGCTCAAGACGATCGAGACCTTCCGTTGGTGGTGTTCGCGGGAGGTGCGGCACCTGGAGGACCGACTCGCCGACGCCGCCATGGGCCGCGCCTTCGTCCTCCAAGTGGTGATCCCCCACCCCACCCATGGCGGCCCAACTGGTGCTCCTCCTCGTCCTCGCCTACTCCGCCGGCGCCGCCCGCGGGTTCTACCTCCCCGGCGTCGCTCCCGCCGACTTCCACAAGGTCCCGCCCTTTTCTTCTCCTCCTGCTCTCCCCCCGTCCCTCGCGCACTTCCTTCTGGGTTGGGTTGGTTCTTGATCCGGGCGAGTCTTCACGCGCTGAAATTACAAATGAATCGTGCGTTTGTGTTGTTGTGTCGTGGTGATTTGCAGAAGGATCTGCTCACCGTGAAGGTTCTGTGATAAGCATCTCGGGGCGAAAGACTGCCCTGGTTGTTGATGGTTCTGTGATTGCTCTGGGTGAATTGAACTGCTTGGCTTCATGTGTTGCGTGGTTCTATGATCTATCATATTAATGCAAAAGGATAATTAGATTCAAGTAAATTAAGCTAGCTGGCGAGAATAGAAGAACACTATCAAGCGTAAGACGATTGCATGGTGCGGGGTCCAAGCAAAGAGACATGGATGGGAATACCTTCTGATCAAACGCTTTATTATTGTAATCGATGCTTTGTTTGTCGCATTTAGTTTGCTTTAGTTCTTCATGTAGACACAATATTTAGTGGCTTTCTTGTTTGTTTTGGCGATTAAGAGCATGATATGACAAAGAGTGTAAAATATGTGCGCGTCCTTTTCTTATCTTCATTGGCGACTGGTAGGGATGCAAGGTACAAGAAGACAGAGATGTGCGACGTGTTGCAAGCTGAAAAATGTCCGCATGGTCCGCTGCTAGATCTTGAATATGGTCTACGGTTGAGTTCGGGATACAACACTCGCGATCAATTCAAATGATGCAATTCCAAGGAGTGATGTGAACCGTGAGTACTTTGCGTAAGAGCATGATCGCAAGGTATGTTTTATTTTCATCATCGAATCTTTTGCCATCATTAACTAAATTCGATAATGCTCATAATCGTGAGCATGTCTATCCAATCACCGGTTTTTGATAAGATGACACAAAAAGAAATCAATGGGCTACATGCCCTACCATAATGTACTGAAAAAGTATGAAATGGATGCACCTAAAGCATATTGATCACAAACATTGATCTTTCTTTTTTTTGAAACTTTACTCCAATGTGCCATAGAATACTCATATCTATTGTGTTAATACTGTTGTTCTTTTGCTTCTCTTGAAAGAATACTCATATCTATTGTATCTGCTATGTAGATTTGTCTAATATTCCGGAGCAGGTTCATGATTCCTTGAAGCAACTATGATGTATTGATGTTGTACCTTAAACATTGACCCTCGGTTATTTTTTACTGGAGCGCATGTTGGTTTGTATCTATTCTTTATCACCTGATTTATGTTCTGTTGTTGTAGTGTGTTACTTTGTCGTCATCAATTGGTCTACAAAGTGTAGTAGAGGGTAAATCATTCTTCTGAATCGAAATCAACCACTGCATTTTAAATATTTGGGTTTTCTCATTGTGAATGCTGCTAATGTACTTCATGTCATTAGTTGGATGTTTGTAGTATTTCATATTGACAAAGCTATTTTCCTGCTAATATACTTCATGTCGTTAGGTGGATGTTTGTCCCTTTTATTTCCTGTAGATCATATCCTGAAGCAAATCTTACTCTTTGGAGTGGAGGTACCCTCTTCTTTTGAAACAATTGTTAAGTATACTAAACTTAACTTCATTATGCTTCTTTTGTTGTTCCATTTTTGGTATGATCTTGTTTCTAATAGTAATATGTATGATATGTGCAGGCCATGTTTCTAATATTAATTTGCTTGCATATGTCTTTACATTATATACTATGTAACCAATTTTTATGTTGCATAATTAGGATCAGTGTAGTTTTTTATTACTGCCATTTGAATATTGCTCTGAATTATCTGGTTTCTCATCTTTTATTGCTGCTGTAAATGGGTTCCAAATGGTCAGAATATTAAATCTAGGTCGGCATGTAATCTTGTAGCTAACTATGTAATCTTCTATTGCATAAGCTTCTATTACATAACCCAAGGAATTCACTCGACAGGAAATCTGAGGTAACTACAAAAACTTTGAGATTACAGCTGAATAGAGATATCTAACAACTAAACAAATAAATTATTGATAAAAATCGCACCGCATGTGTATATGGTTTCAATGTTTGTTGAGCAATATATCTTGAGTTATATGATATATACATTATTATTTGAGAAATATATGTATAAGATGTTTGTACCTATGCCATTTCATATTTGTAAGTCATAGATCCCAATTGCTTTCATTTCTTTCAATGAGAATAATGTATGTATTGTGGAGTTTCATAAAATTTCAAGATTCCAAAATTTAAATATCATTGTCTTACTGAATTTATGTGTTTGTACGCATCTTGCAGGGCTTTAGCAGGTGGTGTAGGCGGTGTCTCAGTGTCCGTTGCTACTGCTAATGCTTCTCAAGCAAAAACTTGAAGCATTAACCCTCTGGTAGAAACTGCTCTACACCAACTACCCATGTCTTCCTTTTAGACACTCATATATAGTAGTTCTGATTTCCTTTCTTTGGTGCGTGTGTTAAATCGTAAGATTATGTTAGCTAAAATTCCTTAGTGGTTGTCGGGACCCGCAATTTGCATTTCAAACCCACGTGTGTCAGATAGTATGCATCACTTTTATTTGGTTTTTCGTTGCAACGCACGGGCACTTTACTAGTAGGAAAATAGCTTTGACTGATATCACACTTATCACTTATGTACTTATGTCATCATCAATTCTCTGTTATTGTTTAACCAATTAATGAAGCAGGTCTTAGACTTTGTAGTGCGTACATGATCTTACTTAATTACTGGGTTACAGAATCGGTACGAAGAAAAAAAATAAAACAAGACGGCGTGACCTATCCCAAGATAGAAATAAAATCCATGCAGGGAAATTTCTATCCGTAGGCAAAATTTATCGGAGGGTAGCGGTAGCGCCAAAAACCATAGGTAACTAGTTTTATCGAAAAATTTTGGCTTAATTTTTAGAATTGGAATTTGAATTATAAAATCCGAATCGGCTGAAATCAACTGAAAAATGGCCGATTTTTTTTGGAAATTGCGCTGGTTACCGGTTTTTTAGGTGATTTTTTTTGAAATTTTGGTAAAATTTAAATAGTTCCGATTTTTTGGTTGATACATTTTTTTACCGGTGCTCGCCAATAACCCCGATTTTTATGGATAACCGCCAAAATTGCGGCAATACAGTTTTCCCTGAATCGATCCATGTGACAAACGTAAACTGTACCCCGTGTCCGTTTTCCCATGACGTATATATCCCTAACTAGTATCCCTAACGGCTGATCTCCAAAGCTATCCGTTGCACCGGAACTAAAGCTCCTTTACAACAACAGCCACATGCATCACTCGTATCTATCCCTTTTTCCCCTGAACGGACATAAAAAAGGCCACGATAAATCAGTACGTTTTAGCGCATCCCACACAAGGAAATACAGAAAGCATCTTTCTGTTTATGTAGCAATGGATAGTCCAAAGAACAGCAAAAGCAAGCAATGTTTATGTAGCACGGAGAAACTGATCAACTAGCTAGATCCAACGCCAGACATATATGGTGTTCTGCATGGCCATTTTGGATGCCATTCCAGCGCGCGCTCATATACATAACATTATTATGTACCAGCTTTTATCCCCGAACTTATCCCAAACCTCCAAAAGTTCATTTCTTCCTTCCCGGCATCTCTCACCTCCCATCATCTCTGCACCAGCTTCAGCCACACACCAATGGTTGCATCATGCATGGTGTAATGGAGCCTCACCCTACGTCTATATATACGGCTCCGTTCTTGGTTTCTTGCATCTCATAGGTTTAAGCTGAAACCACAATGTTGAGGTGCTTCTTGCTTGGCGTGGTGGTCGCGGTGGCACTGGCGGCACAGCCGGTGCAGGGCATCCCTTTCAAGGAGAAAGACCTCGCGTCGGAGGAGAACCTGTGGGAGCTGTACCAGCGGTGGCGAAGCCATTACACGGTGGCGCAGCGGGGCCTCAGCGACGTGGACGACATGGCGCGCCGGTTCAACGTGTTCAAGGAGAACCTGCGGTACATCCACCAGGCCAACAAGAAGGACAGGCCGTTCAGGCTGGCGCTCAACAAGTTCGCGGACATGACGAGGGACGAGTTCCGTCGGACGTACGCCGGGTCCAGGGTGCGGCACCACCGTACCCTCAGCGGCGGCCGGAGGGGAGAGGGAAACTTCAGGTATGGGGATGCGGATAACCTGCCGCCGGCGATGGACTGGCGGCAGAGGGGCGCGGTCACCGGCATCAAGGACCAAGGACAGTGTGGTACGTACGTACGTCGTTGATTCTTCGTGTGTATCTTTCTTTTGTTTTTTCAAGACGCGTGACTCAAACTCTGTTGGACAAAACTGTTCAAGGAAGCTGCTGGGCGTTCTCGGCGGTCGCGGCGGTGGAGGGCATCAATGAGATCAGGACGGGGAAGCTGGTCTCCCTGTCGGAGCAGGAGCTGATGGACTGCGACGACGTCAACGACTCCGGCTGCAATGGCGGGGTGATGGACTACGCGTTCCAGTTCATCAAGACAAACGGAGGGATTACGACCGAGGACAACTACCCTTATCTTGCCGAGCAGAAGAGGTGCAACAAGGCAAAGGTGATACTTCATATTTCAAGATCTAGAATATATCAAGTTTTTTCTTTTTGCTCATGAAGACAATAAATGGACAAGATGCATGGCTAAAATTGCGAAGTACATGCATGTTATATCGTAATATATTTAGACACATCAGGCAATGCATCATCTGATCTTCAAATTAATGGTAACCACTGTACAGTACTCCCTCCGTTTTTTTGCCTAACTTTCTAGAATCCGTGCCATCCAATTTTTTAAAATTTGATCATCAGTAGACTCAAAACTATCTAAATTGGCTATATAAAAACTATATCATTAGATTTATCATTAAAAATATTTTCATAATAATATAATTTTATTAGTATATCTAAGTGTAAAGTTATAAAAAGTAGTGATCAAAGTCGTGTATCAATACAAAAAGCCCAATGATGTAGTAAACGCCTACTAACACGAACATCTGGATACCATGTTGCAGGAAAGCTCTCATGGCGTGACAATTGATGGCTACGAGGATGTCCCGGCCAACGACGAGTACGCTCTACAGAAAGCGGTTGCAAACCAGCCTGTGGCGGTTGCAGTAGAGGCAAGCGGTCAAGATTTCCAGTTCTACTCAGAGGTAAATCGATCAAACTCTGCGCGACCAACAAGTCTTTGTCCATCTGAAATCCTGCGAGGCCGCAGGAACTACACAAAGAGTTCAGATTAGGGAGCCAACCGCATAAGCTTTCTTGATACAGTATGCGCAGTTAAGCCTGAAGCTTGCGCTTACTCTGACTACCTGAACTCAGGGCGTCTTCACCGGCGACTGCGGCGCAGATCTGGACCATGGGGTCGCCGTCGTTGGGTACGGTACCACTCGAGACGGCACCAAGTATTGGATCGTGAAGAACTCGTGGGGCGAGGACTGGGGCGAGAGAGGCTACATCAGGATGCAGCGCGGAGTGTCGGACTCGGAAGGGCTGTGTGGCATTGCGATGGAGCCGTCTTACCCAACCAAGTCGACACAGCATGGTAATGCCAAGGAAGGAGCTCTTAAGGATGAGCTCTAGATGGATGGATGGCATCCTTTCAGGTGCTCGTTGTTGAGGGAGAAGTGGATCTTCCCCTGCTGTATTGTGTAATCAAGTAAGGTGTTACTACGAATATTAAATAAAAATAAACAAATACAAACACTGAAGTAAAATAAGTTACAGCAAAAGGAACCGGATAGGATTTTTAAAGGGGAACTTACTTATATGCCACAGAATTTCTGCACCCTTATATTTTCTGTGTCCTAAAATGTAAGTGGAACGCAAGATTATAATCTTTTATTTCTTTCTTTTTTTAAATGTCATATTAAAGGCTCTTGTCATCTCTTTTAATCTTATTAAATAGATGTACCGCAATGGGGAAAATTAGATAAATGCCACTCTAATGCCATGACAAGTCTGAAATGTGGGATGTTCCCAGATGCCATAGCAAATGTCACGTGCTGTCACTGGCGTGGTTCAGGGGGGAGCCACGTCCCATTATGGGCTGCATGCAAGGCAGCAACCGGGCTAATCAGGTCTGCCTTCTTTTGGGTTTACTGTTTATGATTGATATATTTTTTTACTATAATAATTAGTTTCAAACGGTTTATTTTTTTAAAACAGAGTCTATAAATTAATTGTAATAGACATTATATTGACTTCAGTTATACCGACCAAAATCACATACGACTGTCTCTCTCTTCGTACTCTCTCTCGCGAACACAACCCAAAAGAACCTAGTATCAACTTGATTAGCAAATCTTTCAAAGATAGAATATTATCTATATTAGTCGGAAGATTTAGATTGTGTTAGAATATTATCTACATTAGTCAGAAGATTGACGGACGACGCTAGGGGCGATGCCGAAGTGGGCGCGACGGTGCTGCGGGTTCTGGAGCGTGAAAGGAGTGCAGAGGAGGTGAAAACGGTAGGGGAGGAGTGCAGAATTTCGCCATGGCTTGTTCTGACCAGGGGCGATGGGGCGAGCACCGTCACGGGCGCCGCAGCCTGGAGCGCAGCGTCTCCTTGCGCAGGAGCAGGGTGCCATGGCGTGAGCTTTAGCAAGAATCGAGCGCCACGACACTGCATCGGCAGGAGGAGCAATAGCGCGTAGAAAGGTTTCAGGAAACTGAAACCAAATGGGATTTTCAGTGCAAGAAATTTTGGTTTAGAACCAGAAAGAAGGTAGGCGTCCAAGAAAAATATGGCGCTAATTTCCTAATATTTAGATATTTTGGGATGGCAATTTGAATTGAAATTTGAATAGTTTTTGTGAAAAAAAATTACTGAAAGATTTTTGAAAGCCAGGATTTCGGACGTTACATTTATTTTTCCTTTTGAATAAATATTATGTGGAGTGTTATTTTTAATTTCCTTGATTTCAATATCATATTAGCTAGGGCATGTACAAATTGCAACTAGATAGATGGCTGTTGTCTATAAGTTGAAAAAACTATACAGGACTCCACAATTGTGGTCACAAAATACGTGGAATGCAGACGGGCACGTATTCAACAACAAAAAAGATGTTTATAAGGGTATTACAGATCATTTGTTGTATGCTAGAAGGCTTTCTCTCTCCTCACATCATCAGAAATCTTAGGGATATGCAGAATGACGTTGGCTTATGATTTTTTTTACTGTAACTGGTTTATTTTTTACTATAGTTAAGTTAGTTTATTTTGGTATAATTAAATTTTTTAAAAAAATTTAAAAATAGAAAAAAACATATTAGCCCATTATAGACAATGCAAAGGAATACGAAAAAAAATAAAAGGAAAAAACCTAAAAATAAAAAAAACAAAAAAAGACGAAATTAATGAATAGTGAAAAAAAGCAGAACCTAGAAGCTAAATTATACTATAAGAATTATAGAGGGTTGATGTCATCATTATACTTATAATATAGTGTTTTGATAGTCACTGCTCTAAGTCCAAACTAGACTAGTAAAGCAACATTTCCACGTCACACTCTACTAAGGGCATGTCATATTAAAAAATCGTGATCACTTAAAGGTAGGCGTAACACTGGTTCTTGTCTTATTATATCTAGTGTGCCATAAAGCAAGTGTTAACTTGCAGGCATCAAACTAATTAGGCTTTGCTTTTGCTCTTGCTCCTAAAAAGAAGACTCGTTCCAGTGCTCCCTGCACCAATTTGTATGCCTTTGCTCCATCTCAGGTCAGGTTCCCTCGCGCAACAGGAAGAAACTTTGTGCAGTGCGTACAAAAATAAAATAAGGATAAGTACATGACCAAAGATGAGGCCCTACGTTTCCGCAGAGAGCAGTATGTTAAAGGCGGCGTTCACCGGACTTTCAGCTTTAGGTTATTGCGTTGCTACGGTAACTAACTTTTGAACTATTTTTTTAAAGATAAAGTTAATAAAAAGTTATAGTAAAAAATATACTGAGTTTAGCTGTATCAGCTAAAATTGTATACGACTATTTTACTGTACGTACTGCCTCTCATGAACAACTAAAACTTTAAAGTTTAAACTATAAGTCATAAGTTATAGTTTAAAAATATCCACCCTTAAAAAGATGGATAAAAAAGGAGAGGCTGAATCTGCCAAACCTTAAAAGGTGGATAAAGGAGAGGCTGAATCTGCCAACCAGAGTGGAACTCATACTAGCCAGATAACTATGGACTCAAAAAAGATGCAGATAAACTATAACGGCTCATATGAGAGTCCCCCTTTTTGCCCTTTTGATAAACAATCATATATGCATTCTCGAAAACGAAGCAATTGTAAGTAGTGTAAAATATCCATTTTAAACTGTATTTCCAGTTTTCTATTGTTCGTTTTTAGTTGAACATAGCACTAGTAGGTGTTTAAATTGGTTTCGACCTTCAGTTTCTGTTCAGAGAAACCGAAAATTGATTTAAAATACATCGACTTCTAAAAGCGGTCTCTAAGTCACTTCCCAAAGTGACTCCAAAAATTATCGGTCAGTCTCTGTTGTCTCCTCTGCGTCCACATCTTTCAAAAGCTATTTTATAAATTTTATTTCAATAGCTATTTTTTCAGTTATTACTATTCTATTTTAACCAAAAGCCATCAGCTATAGTCAATTAAAATGCCCTTAAAAACGAAACTGCAAGTGTTACTGTGTTAGATGTACTCTATGACTTACAAAATTAGCTGTGCTATGCATAACCAGTAACGTTAGTGCGATATAAGTTTGTTATTTTTTGTCCTCTTTTAGATTTATTTAAAGCATGAAACTTGATCTCGCAGAATATGTTGGATATAATGTCAATGTTTCAAAAAAACTAGTTATCACCAACACATCTGTACTCTGTAGTTCTATGGAATGGCTACGTCACTAATGCTTATTTTTATATAATTGACAAACACTCTGACTACTCCCCGGAGTGGAATGAGATGGAAGGAGGTAGATAAGAAAATATACGCAAAGAAAAAATAATTCATTTATAGGAAATGATGCACACTAGTCACCCTGTTAATTACATTGTAAAATTTATGCTTTGCACATGTATGTCACCAATATAAAGAAAAAGTTTTTGACATTTAGAATATATTTATTTTTGAATTACATTTTTTGACATTGGTCCAGAACCCAATATCTTTCATCATCTAGTGATCAATAAGAAATTGTAGTTTACGTAAAGAATTCACAATTTAGTTAAATAATACAGAGAATGAGGTTTCCATCTTTTAACAAGAACTCAAAAATAGTACTCCCTTCGTTCTTTTTTATTTGACTTTCTAGAATCTATGTAGTCAAACTTTCTGAAGTTTGATAATTAATAGATTTAAATCTATCTAACTTGCTATACAAAAATTATATCATTAGATTTATCGTTAAAAGTACTTTTATAATATTACAATTTTATTAATACATCTTAGTATAAAATTGTAAAAAGTAACGGTTAAAATCGCATATTGAAGTTCATAAAAAATTAAAAAAAACATCAAGTAAAAAAAGAATCTTGAAGACAGTAGAAAATAAAAAATGGCTTGTAAAAAAGAAGAGTATCCGTCGAGTAGACACTCCTTGAAAGAAGAACAAAAAGGGGAAGGGTATAAAGCCGCCGAATCTTTGGGCATGGAGGGTTACCGAGAGAGGTCCGAGACTGGCGTTCACTTCAAGGGATTCCAAGCCTTTCAGTCTTTTGACTCAGTGGCATCATGTTTGTTTACTCTGAGCAACCTACGATTTCTTGATTCCATATCATTCCTGCCATGTTACGTCTTCCCCGAATAGATGTTGTTACAGGCAAATGTTACATCTCTTTGGTTTTGATGACAAATCAACATTCATCAGTGTAGCTAACGTCATTTTGACCATGTACAGGGAAGCATTTTATGGATAAAGCCAAATGTCAAAGACTTGACCCTGATACGTCCATGCTTCTTTCCTTGTTTGCGTCAACCTAATGGCACAAAGTGCAAAGGGATGGTTTAAATTAAATGTAACGAAGAAAATTGTAATTACTTTTCTTACAAAACAATGCAGAAGCCTGTTTTTTTATATCAATTACTAGTAATTGTGCAAGTGCAACACACGTCTCAACTAATATAAATTGAATCAAATATATTGCAAGCGCAAGAAATATAGAAACCATGCATATTCCCCACAGTAGAATGTCATCCCGCCCTGCTCAACTTTTTTTTTCGACCAAGGAACTCCCTTTCATTAGCTTAAAGCAGGAATACACTTCTTTTTCTTTAAAGCGGGCGAGAGGCTTGCCCTGTTTTAATTGAGAGGAAGAAGCAAAGTTAGGCTACGTGGAACCCTTTCTCAAGGAGAGGGTGAGTGCTGCACAACGGCCCCAAGGACAATTATAGGGTCTGTTTGCTTATGACTGTGGCTGATGGTTTTTGGCTGCGGTTGATGGTTTTTTGGCTATTTACGACAGATATTGCGGAAAGAGAGATACTCGCTTGCGATTTTTGATGGTACATATATTAGTTTTTTAACATGTACTACAATTAACTTGTAGACCCTATCTTAAAAAAATATTCCGTTTAAAAGTTAGTTACTGTAGCAAAAGCAAAAGACGGCTTTTAGAAGCCGCAAAGAACAGGGTCAGGATTACAGGGTAATCAGTAGCTCTGCCAAGTGCTTAGCTCCTATGAGGATCTAAGAACGGAATTCCTCTTTGACTCGTACAATAAGGAACTCCGAGGTAGACATTGTCGATCAGAAAATTCGTGTATTTCGTTTGTTCCAAATTCACCTAGTTACAAGCATTAAGAGAGTCGCCACAGCTTTTCTTGGGACTCCAGATGTTTGGATAATCATCTCCCACCACTATCGGACCAAGAATGTGGTCAACCAGTTAGCCGGATCCAAGGTACCGCAAGCAGTCCATCGCGAAATAGCCATCTATATTCTTGAGGAATAACGGCATTTAGCTAGGAGGGCAGGAATACACTTGATTTCCAACACCCCGCTTGATTTTTTTTTTGCAACCAAGGATCTCCCTTTCATTAGCTTAAAGCTTTGTTCTTTTCAACTTATGACTTATGGCTTCCCTTGAATAAATAAATGGAATGTTTCTTCACCGTCTTTTTGATGCAATTTATCAGGATAGTATTTTTAAAACGGTTTATCAGTATTCAATTCGTTTGCATAAGTACTTATAATAGAGTCAAAAGCCATCAGTCTTAGCCATAAGTCACAGCCAAAATAAACCGACCCTAAAGCAGAATTACACGTGTTAGATGCAAGAAAATAGGTGCAGCACAAAGCCACGTGCACCCATGTATATTACAAGAAGCTTGCTTTGCACATCCATGTGCAGCAGCATTACAGTGCCTACGTACAAAGCAAATCACAAAATCAGTGAAGACCCTGCTGAGCTCCTGGATTTCTATCAGAATCGGCAGCACGTCTACACTGATGTCATTTTGAATTCTCCACATCTCAGCGATGGTTTGGTCTTGTGTCTCCAGAAGTAAACGTTGATCACCCAGACTAATAGCCAAAAGTATTACATCCCAACAGGCCATCGCTTTATGTTAAAATGTGATTTGAATTCGTCATTGTGTCTGTGTCAAACACTATACTAGATGTGACGCTAAGCGGTGCATACGTCAAGCCGTGTCAAATATGGCAACTTGCACATCCGACTTTGATTCAGTATTCTTCTCCGTATGGGACTCGTCTCTCTCGCTCATATATACGTACCCTTGCAATCTATAGAAAGAGCAAGAGTCTTATTGTAAATATCTCCCTATATAATGAATTCGTATTCGTGTATCTGTGGTTTTTCTCATAAAGACTTTTCACATTAAATCCATGTCTCATATTCTTTTGATCATCTGTTTTTACCGTACGTTTTATAACAAATGGTACCAGAGCTCTGGTTCAACATCCAATCCACTGCCCCAGGAGGAGTGACTCCAGCAGACGGCCATGCGCGCCGCATCATCGACAACTAGGCTATTTGGAGTCTCTACTCATCAACGAAGCGGAAAGAAAAATTGTTCGATGGGGTCTTCCGTCAAGTCATCACCGTCATGTATCTAGACAAGGTGTCGTTCCGTTCGGCTATTTTGCGGATTCATGGTGAAGAAGCTGACTTCGTTGTAGAATTGGATTGGCTAAGAGGACACAAGCTCAAATTTGACGCCCAAGAGAGCAGCACAAGCTCGCATCCAACTAATTACCCATAGGTACGAACTGTCTTTGACTGTTGTCTTTTGTGAATTCCGCTGAAAACATTTAGACACCCATGAAGAAAGGTACCAGGAAATTCGTAAGCCCTGCATTGCTTATACACTTTCTTAGACATCCGCTGCTTCACGTATACATAAGTGTACCAAGGACGTTCGCGAGGTCTTACTAGGTACACAAAGAATCATATCAGAAGATTTCAACATCCTTAACTCGACGATTCGATTTGCCTCCACTCTGTTTCATGACTCGATTCTATACTGGGTATCAACACACGCTCATCTATTTTCGACGGGCATTTTATAACAGCTTCCATAACCAAAGGATTTTTCAGGCAAAGTGAATAATGCATAATGTTTTACCTACACAAATAATTTCAGGTGTCGCATTTTTTTTAAAAAAAATCTCCCTTATGCAAATACCATGACAAGTATGTGGACAGAGGAGCTGACTTCTTGCATTCCTTTGTGTTGAGATGCTGGGTGAAAATGGAAGGCTTCTAGCCGATGAGATGGCATTAGTAATTGTGGTTAGCTTATTGCTTTTTTAATCGTGAAGCTGATTACCATGTAGCCTTACTGCACACCATGTCATGATGTTTTTCTGCAATAAAAAATGGAGAGATCAGATTAAATGTATTAGTGTAATTGGAGAGATACCATAGCGGCTTAGCCTTCTCTTCCCAGCAAACTTGCTCCACGGGAATGATCAGCTAATTTGGAGCACATTAAGTATAACAGAGAGAACGGGGAAGCAAGCACACAACTGATTAGAGAATTATCAGTACGATAAATACCTTATCGATTAGCATATGTTCAAAACTAACGTATAATTGGTCAGCCCATTGTTCTTCAAATCTGCATACATTTCTTAAAGAATTGTAGAGAAAGTAAGAGAATAGAAATTGGATTGGATTGGCATTCAAAAAGCTTAATTAGTCACATTTCAGTTCAATACTTTTATGTCTTGCACATAGAAGAGATTTTTCTATTTGATAGCACCAGGGGGTGTTCATTCCGGATTCTCCGAGCAGCTTGTGGCTTCGGCTTTAGTCCGAAACAACCGCAAGTCACGTCGAACGAAACGGCTTCCCAATAGGGGGTAAAAGCCGCACTCTCTCCCACCAATACTAACAACACTCACTCCCTCATCTCGCCTGTGAGCACCCCTATCCCTCTCCAGAGTCCCACTCCTCCCCGGACACCCTCCCGTCCCCTCCACTCTAGATCCAGCATCACCCGCCTGCCCCCCAACCTTTGCTCTGCTTGTGCCCCCACTCCAAACCGCCGTCTCCACCGGACCCTCCATAGCTCCCTCCACCGCCCGACCTCCCCTCGGCTGCCACCAACCTTCAACTCACCCAAGATCCAGCCACCCCCCCCCCCCCCATCTCACGTCGATCCGCCTGCTTGCCAAACGGGTGTCGAGTCGCCACCTTCCCTTGCCGCAGCACCTCCCGAGTAGCCACCTCCTCCTCCCAGATCTGCCCTATTTTCCCCAACCCCTCCCCTCACCACGTGTACAGCTCTAGCGTCCCCTTCTCGGACGGCGTTGACATCGCCGTCTACGCCACCCTCCTGAACCACCCGTTCGAATGTACATATGTTTATAAGGTTATGTACGCCACAGTGGCACGTTCGGCTGCATATACACTTGTAAGATTGTACGCTTGTTATTCCCCACGTAACGAACGCATGCATAACACGTCCAATTTCGTGTTTGTGCACATGAATCTGGTTCGGTTCGATCCGATTCTAGCTGTACCTGTGTGTTGCTTTTCTGGCTTTGTGCTGCTAGCCTCCATCAGATCAGAGTGGCATGAGATGAGAGTGGTGAGGCAGGGCAAGAAAGGTCATTCAAGGTAGCCATCCATCCAAGGTTCGGTTAGACTTAAGGTGAGCTTATGTTTATATTATCTACAGTAACTAATTTTTAAATAATATTTTTTAAGATAGGATCAAAAGAAATATTGTAGTAAAAAGTATACTGAGTTCAGCTGTACCGATCAAAATTACATATAATTATTTTCTTATACGTACTACTCTCACGAATAACTAGAATTCGAAAGCTGTGAACAATTCAACCAAGAGAGAAGCAAAGGTTCATACATAACACAAAAAAAAGGTGTCACGATCAATATATGTTTGTCCTCTTAGATATTGAGGGAAAGCATCTGCACTGTAACATAAGGTAATTGGCACAAATAAATAACACATCAGCACTAATAATGCTTCATGCAAATTCACGAACAGAAGCTGTAATCTGTCATATACTATACTTGCAACATCGTGTTCATTTCAGTTTCAGCTTCTAACTTTTAATTTTTAGTTTATTATTTCTTAATTTTGTTTTTTTGGTTTTTTTACCTTTTCTTTTTTCTGTATTCGTTTGTATTATCCGTGATGATCTAACCTATTTTTTGTATTTTTAATTTTTTGTTAAATTTAATTACGCAAAAAAGTCACCAACAGATACAGTACAAAATAAACGAGCTACAGTAAAAAAAAGCCATAAACCGGTTTATAAAAGGCAAGCTGAGCAAAGCCGCAGCACTGCATGAACAAATAACAGCTTTATATATCAAAGCAGCAATTATCGCATGCCAACACTAACAGCATTTACATTCCAAGAGACCAAACATCCACGTTTTTACATGGTACGATCGGGGAGAAACACCAATTTCATAAAAGAGAGGTCAGCTCTATCGCGAACTTTCCACGAACAGCACGACGGTAAAAAAGAAAAAAGAAATTAGCGTTCCCGAAAAAAAGCTACTTCAAAACGTCCAGGAAAATACCTCTGCACACGGTAACCCGGCGAGATCGGAGCTGCGCTAGCCGGCGACGCGGTTCAACGTCGCTCGCCGCTGTTACAGCGCTCCCCATAATTGATGCCACCGCGTTACAGCAGGTAAGCACAAAGCTCTCCTCTTTTCTCCGTTGCCTTTTCCCCCTTCGCCCGTCTAAAGCAGCGAACATAATTCAGCCACACGGCCGGCCTATCGCCGTCGACTGGACGGCACTCGCAACACCTGTTCCTTTTTCGCGACTTTTGATTTGTCGAGGCCAAATTAGCCGGTCAGCAGAGGAGCCGCGGGCGAAGCAGCGGACGTCGCGTGGGGGATCGATCGGAGTGCTGGCGGAATATGGTGCGGGGCTGAAGCAGGGGGCTCACCTGCAGCGCCTTTCCCCAGCACCCTCATCCTGCATGTTGGCCATTTTTTCTCCGTGCGTAATGCAGTGTCGGATGCTTCGTTAGGGTCGTTCGTTTCAGCTTATGGCTTTATTTAAATAAATAAATAGAATATGTTTTTTATCTCTTTTTCAGAGCGGTTTATTAGGGTGATTTTTTCGAAACGGTTTATCAATATTCAGTTCGTTCGTACAAACGCTCGTGTTAGGATCAAAAACCATCGGTTGTGGCTGTAGCCATTAGCCGTAGCCCAACAGGATAGATACTTGGCTTAAATTATGACTAGAGGAATATTGGACTCGCATCCAATTAGAAGAAAAGCAACAAGAGTTGCCTAAAGCGTTTATCATGAGAACAACATATCAAGATGCTTAGAGATAATTGAGCATCAAAGTGATCAAATGCCCAAACTAGCAATCCAACGATAATTACAGGGAATAATCCCGCGTAGCTGGCTGCGATGTTTGAGCACCGGTGTAACGCTATCCGGTGCCTTAACAGATGGACTTCTGTTGGAAACTACAGTGGAACCTAATCTCCAAGACTTTCACCTAAGCAAGACGAACCCTACATTCGTGCCAACAAGTTCGCTCCATTACATTAAGACAGAAAGAATTGTTATATCGGTTTATTTTATGCTGAACAAGGGTAACAAGAGTATCCCAACAGCCGTTTGGTCTGTCAGCGAAGTTGGGCACTTTCCGAGTTCAAAAAATCCAGTTGAAAAGTCCATCGTAATTTGCTGTCCTATTTTATTGCACGAGGAATTTGTTGAAGGAATCTTTTTTTCCCTAAAAATTCTGACTTGACAACGAATTAAAGCCAGACAGGCACTGCTATCATATGGGGGAAAAAAAATGAAAATTCCGTACAGAGAAAATCCTCAGATCACGTTCACGGGCAGAAAATCCAGCGTAGGCGGGAGCAAGCGGGACCTCACGGATCACCGGTTTGTGTTAATCATATCGTCGGTATTGATTTTTCTAAATATTTTTATCCTCTTCCATAATACCTTTGGCGCCATAATTTATTATGTAAAAACAGATTACTTGATTAGTGCAAGATTGTGGAGCTCAACTAATGCACACTGGCACCACCTGCTGTGCAACTGCTGATTTTTATACCAGCATGTGGATCTGCATAGATAGCTGTTGCCATTTTTTGTCTACATGATGGAGGTGGTTGCCAAAGCTCAATCAGAGTATCTGCCTTTTAGGTGCTAGTTTGAAAATAGGGGGGGTTACTTACCGGTTTACAATTGCAATTAGGTCAAGTCATTCTGACATTAGGCAGGAGGGCATAAAGTTTCAAAATTCATCACTATCCTCCGTGCATTTCCACGTCCATTCCTTCCTTGCCCAAGCCACTCGATCGGCAGAGTTGAAACCGGCCTAACCAAAGTGCTGCATTTTGACCACTGGGTTGCATTATTAACGAGTATGTCAGTCGGCAGACCAATTGCGCAGGGTGGATTCTTTTGAGCTGTGACTTTAATTTTTGGTTTACCGTTCTTGAATTCTGGCTACTTACGAGAGACAGTACATAAAAGGGAAACAGTCGTATGTGATTTTAACCGATATAGCTGAACTCGGTAGAGTGTATACTATAATTCATTTGTAGACTCCGACTTAAAAAATATACCATCTAAAAACTAGTTACTATAATAGCCTAAGGGAGTGATCGGTTTGGTTTTTTTTCGACTTCAGCTTCTAGCTTCAGTTTTTTTTTCACTATTCACTACACTATCCACTAACTCAGCTACAGTGTTTTTTCAACCAAAAGCCATCGCTATTCTGATCACCCCCTAAATCAAAACCTAAGCATAAGGAACTCAAGTCAAAGCCCAAGCATAAGGGACTCCAACCCGGTCGTGCACCTTAAGATCTCTCTGTGTCCTTCCTGTGCCCACCTTGGCTGCAGTATTGCAGACACAATGTCACATTGTTCAAAACGGATGCTGCCATATCGAATGGCACTAACAATCAGTCTTGCACGTTAGCGTGACACTCGCACACCGTCAGGCCAATGCATATACGCGTCCGTGGTGAGCTAGCTGGGGACCAGGAATTCAGTAATTAGCAAAACCGATAATGAATTTTTTTTAAAAAAAAAAGAGCCTCGGCGAACCACTCCTAATCGACAATTTGACGCGTCTGAGTGGCGTACGAAAGGTTAAAAATCTTTCACTGGCGTGCGGTACATATCCAGTCAGTAGGGCGTAATCTACACTTGCATGAGCATTATAACCTCGCCGTTTGTCCATCGCTGTTCTGCCGCGGAGACCGACAAAAATCTCTCGCAATTTCTTATGTCATTCCTGCAGGTACCATGCTACAACACATGTGAACTTGGTACGCCCGATTGAGATTGCTCAGGATCCGGTGGACAACCGTGCATGCGTCACAAAAGTACCGCCCCCATACTCTCCGTCCAAGATCTAGGTAAATTTGGAGTGAATTCTTGGATAGTACGATCCTTTTATTATTTGAATTACGGTTGAATTCTTGGATAGTACGATCCTTTTATTATTTGAATTACGGTGTTCTGACCACCGCCCGGCTGAGGACCAATGGTTGGTCTTTTTTTTTTTTGGCTTGCTGCGGTTTGTTTGTCTATAGTGTTTGGTTTTCGGATCAATGGTTGGTCCGTTTATTTGTTCGATAAAAACTATAAATTATAAATTAAAAAAATCTAAACCCAAACCTATAAACTTATTCTCATGCATCCCATACTCCATCTGGAACTCATCGTAGCCCCGGATGCTGAATTTATTGATGATGTGAACTGTGATTCATTTGCACATATTTACAACATGCGTGAGCTATTCTTGATGGGAAAGCACTGGATCAATCAGAAAATCAAGACTAATCTATTACTTTTCATAAAAAAAGTGATACCTAAAATATATGTAATCAAATCCTATTAATATGGACTAAAGATATTATTTAAAACATATGGTTTGGAAGGATGAAAATGATACGAGTAAATTTTGTCATAAAAACTATTTCCATAATATGGACTAACTGAATTACACTATAGTGGTTGTTAGTTTAAAAAAAATAAGAATTTGTTTTTTAAAAAAACCAATTATATTGTTATGGACAGTGCAAAGGAATACGGAGAAAAAGAAAAGCAAAAAACAACAAAAATAAGCCAAAATAAGCTAGAATTAGAAACCGATGTGTTCTAAATGACTTCTAATTTACCTAAGTTAAAGCTAAAAAAGCTAGAAACTGAAGTTATTTGGAGCAGAACTTTAGTGGTCAAAGAGCATCCTGTTGCCTTAGAAAAATAAAAATACAGTTCTTTTGTGACTGGATAGAGTACTTGCAAGTAACAAACTTAGCTTCATTTGTAAAATATTTGATCATGATGAACGACTGCATTGAAAGTGGATTCTGATAGAATATGTGAGGTATGATAGGGTGGCACGTGGATCATGATAAAAAATGGTGGCACGCTGCTAGTATGTAAGATTATACAAAGCAGATAAAGCTGGATCATTAAAGTTTGATTGAGTTTTAAAACATATCAATCACTGTTTTAAACTTCTTTTTGCGCTTTCAATGACGTTTTGCAGAACTTTTGCACTGTTAACTTGCATACTTCACGCTACATACCTCCCCTATACAATTTGCCTAAACAAAATATTGTTCGAATGTGTTACCATAAAGTCTCTCTTGGCCGAACTTTAACTTGCTGCATTATTATCGGTTGAAGCTGGTGCAAATGGGTGGTTTCTTTTCTAGACTTTGGAAACTGCATTTCTTAAATAGTAGTCAGCAGATATAAGTTGAATATGATATCATGCAGCTTTACATCTTATAAACCGGAGCTATACACAAGCTGATGCCAAATCTACAGAAATGTACTAGCGGCAGCGGTTTGGGCTTGTAAACTTGAATTACCCTCGAGGCCTGAAATCATGGTCAGTTACTGAGAGGCATCGCTAATCCAAGGGAAACAACGTTACAAACCCCAGCGTTCCTCAAGTCGAGTGACATGCGCCACAAATTGAGGGTTGGCACTTTTAAAGGCTACGACCGATGGCTTTTGGTCCTAACGTAAGTATTTATATAAATAAATTGAATATTGATAAGTGGTTTTGAAAAAACTACTCTAATAAATCATTTTAAAAAGATGATAAAAAAAATCATCTGTTAGTTTGTTCAAGAAAAGTCACGAGTATCAACTAAATAAATAAAATATCTAAAAAGTGGCACCAATTAAACTAAACTCAGTGTGGGCACAATTCCAGAAAAGGACGTTCTGCGTGGACCTTACCTCACTTCAGCTGTGCCAACCCGGAACATGTGTTGAACCCTCCCCACTAATCTTGCACTATAAGACCGGGATCCCTCGAGCTCTAGGATCACGAGTCTTGTAAATCTCTCAAGTAGCTAGGCGTTGGTAGGACAAACCTCTCAAGTAGAAGAAGGGGAGCAAACGAAAGAGAACAAGAGGAAAACATGAAGAGGATGACGCCATGGCACAGGGTGTCAGCGGCCGAGGCCGCTTTGAACCGCGCCGTCGCGGCGAGCCGCGTGGGGATGTACTTCAAGCTGGACGCGCGCAACAGCTCCTTCACCAAGGAGCTCCGCGCCGGCGCGGCCACCTTCCTCACCATGGCGTACATCATCTCCGTCAACGCCGCCATCCTGACAGACTCTGGCGGGCCGTGTACCGTGCGCGACTGCACCGCGGTGGGTAACTCCACTGCCGTGCCTGGGCCGGAGTGCATGATCGGGTCTAACCCGGGGTACGAGCAGTGCTTGGCGCGCACCAAGAGCGACCTGATCGTCGCGACGGCGGTGGCCGCCATGGCCGGCTCCTTCGCCATGGGCGTTCTCGCCAACCTCCCGCTGGCCCTGGCTCCCGGCATGGGGGCCAACGCCTACTTCGCCTACAACATGGTCGGATTCCACGGCTCGGGTGCCATCCCCTACCGCACGGCGCTCGCCGGCGTGATGCTGGAGGGCATTGTCTTCTTCGTCCTGTCGGCCGTCGGCCTTCGTTCGAGGCTGGCGCGGATGATCCCACGCAACATCCGCCTGGCCTCAGCAGTCGGCATCGGCTTGTTCCTAGCATTCACCGGGCTCCAGGCGCACCAGGGCGTTGGCCTCGTCGGGGCGAGCCCGTCGACGCTGGTCACGCTCACTGCGTGCTCCGAGACCGACCCGGCTACCGGCGCCTGCCTCGGCGGCACCATGCGCAGCCCGACGTTCTGGCTCGGCGCCGTTGGTTTCCTCCTCACGGCCACATGCCTTGCCAGAAACGTCAAGGGAAGCATGATATATGGCATGGTGTTCGTAACAGCCGTGTCCTGGATCAGAGGCACGAGTGTCACGGTGTTCCCTGACACGCCGGCTGGCAATGCCGGCTTCGCCTACTTCAGCAAGGTGGTGGACTTCCACGTGATCAAGAGCACCGCCGGGCAGCTCAGCTTCGGTGGCCTCCGCCACGGCAGCGTGTGGCTCGCAGTGCTCACGCTCCTCTACGTCGACATCCTCGACACGACGGGGACAATGTACTCCATGGCCGAGTACGGTGGGTTCACCGACGGGACCGGCAGGTTCGAGGGTGAGTACCCGGCTTTCCTCGTCGACGCCGGCTCGACGGTCCTGAGCGCCGCGCTCGGAAGCACCACAGTGACTACCTACATCGAGTCGACGGCGGGGATAAGAGAAGGTGGCAGGACCGGGGTGACCGCGATCACCGTATCAGCGTGCTTCCTGGCGTCGCTCTTCTTCTCCCCGTTGCTGATGAGCGTGCCGCCGTGGGCCGTCGGGCCGTCGCTGGTGTTGGTGGGCGCCATGATGATGCGCGTGGCCAAGGAGATCGAGTGGGCCGACATGAAGGAGGCCATCCCGGCGTTCGTGACCATGGCGCTGATGCCGCTGACCTTCTCGATCGCCAACGGCATCATCGGTGGCCTGGGCGTCTGCATCGCGCTGCACGGGTACGACTGGGCGAGGCATGGCTTCGGCAAAGTGAGCAAGCTGCTGGACGAGCGGCGGAACCAGGTCGCCGCCGCCGCCGCCGAGGCTGGCCCGGCGCAGGACGTGTGATGTGTAGTAGAATCTCTCCTTTAGCAGGCTGGTTAGTTCAAGTTCGTAGTACTCCTGTTACTAGTTCTCGGTTACTTTGGAGTTTGGACAGAGCACTGTGTCGTCGAATGGGATTAGGACCAGCTGGTACTGTATTACTTCTGTGCTTGCAAAAGGAAGTGGGAACACTGCCTCGAGATTCTTCGTGTGTAAGGAGACGTTTGTACTTTGACCATCATGGCAACGTTCCCACCGATTCCCCTGCACGTTTCTTTTCTGACAAATTCGGGAAGCGGGTAAATTGTAAAAAGGGTCAAAACCATAATTACTATGAGTACGATAAGAGGACTAATCGGTGAGTTACCGTGACCGAGGGAACCTGGGCCACCACGTGTCACGGACCAAACTGGTGGGGTACTGGGGTGGGGCCGTGGGCCAACGAGGCGCACAGGTGACCGAGCAAAGGCCCAAGCCAGATGTGCAAAGCATCGGCAACGCGGGGGACACCGAAGAACACGGAACCGAACAGCCGGCTTCGCTTGGCTCTCTTCCTCACTGCAGCCTTCCCTTCCCCTCCCCTGGTTCTCTTCTCCGGGGTGTTCCAATCCATTGCTTCTTCGCAGTCTTATGCTTTTCCCAGTCTTTATTCCATTTCCTCCCCAATTTGTATCCCCGAATACTTGAAGGTTGGATTTAGCTACCTTGCTCCTGCCTTGGTGTTGATTTGCTTTATTCAAGGTGGTGTCAGAGCGATCGATTCGTGGTGTTCCTAGGAAGGAGATGGCGTGGGAGATCCTTGGTGGTAGTAGGTGCGGCCGGCTGCCGGATTTGGGCAAGGGCGGTGCCCATGGCGAGGGCGCCCGCCGTGTGTTCGATGAAATGTCGAACACTCAGGAGGCGTTCCCGGGAGGTGTTCTTCGTGTCATCGTGAGCCATGTGCTCTATCCGGTGACGGAGGAGGTGCTACACCGGATCCTTGATGCGTATGGCGTGGAGATGACCGTATGCCCGAGGGCTGATCACGTGGAGGCTGTGGTCTGGCTCCGATCATGGCACGAAGCCGTGCGAGCTCGAGATGCCTTGCATGGCCGGTGCATCTACGACGGCTGTTGCATCCTCGACGTCGAATCCGACAGCGACTGGTTCCTCTCGGAGAAGGACTTTCCGACGGTCGCACACGACGTCGGCAGCCTCATGAGTTACACGGAGAAGGTGCTAAATGCCGTTGAAGCCCCGGAGGAGGCTGCCAAGCTGGAGTGGTCTTTCCAAGACTCGGTGACCACGGTGTCGCCGGGCTCAGCCGACTGAAGACACGTGGTCTCGGAGCCCTTCGTCAGATGCCGAATACAAAGAGGACAAGGTGAAGGAAACCAGAGAAGCCAAAGAGGCTGAGGAGAGGAACATGGAGGAGGAGGAGAGCAGCATCGACGACGAGCTTTCCTCGGGAAGCAAGAAGATGGCGGTAGCACCGGTGTACGATGCTGATTCTTCTGCTGAGAACAGCTTAGAGCATTCGGAGAGAGAATTCATCGGTGCAAATGCAACACCACTGATAACAACAAGGCTGCAGGAGAAGTTTAGGTCTATAAGTTCCGAGAAAGAAGAAGCTGCAGAGAAGCTGGCCGATCGTGAGAAAACAATAGAACATTTGACAAAAGAGCATTCAAGGGGCTTGGAGCTCCAGCCTGCTGTTGAAAACAATAGGAAAAGCTGGTTTCTCTTGAAGCTGAGAATGAAAAACTGACTGGTATGAATGAGGCCTTAAATGGGGAAGTGGAAGCTATGTTGGCTATGTTTGATGAGTTGCAGGAACGGTTTAGCTCTACTCATGCTGAAAAGGAAGAAGCTGTAGGCAAGCTAGCTGTTAATGAGAGAATAATCACACACTGACAGAGGTGCACACGAGAAGCTTGGAACTCCACTCTGCAGCTGAATCAAAGAATGTAGAAATTCAAGGTCAGCTGCAAGAAGGCCTTGAGACGATAGAATGGAAAGAAGCTGAAGTTAAAGACTTGAGCAAGAAGCTGGATGCTCTCGAAATTGAGTTGGGATATTATAAGGAACAGGCAACCGAAGCTGCTGCCACTGAAGAAAATCATAAGATTAAATTTGAGGAAGCTGAGCAGCAGCGTGCTGCAGAGCTGGAAGTACAAGTATCAACTCTTAAGCGGCAGCTGCAAGAAGCTGAGATCCGTTACAAGTACAAGGAAGAACAAGTTTCTCTAAGGGAAGTTCAATGGGAAGTAGATCAACAAAATTCAGTGGATGAGCTAAAAACTCAGCATCAGTATGATGCAGATTTAGAGAAACAAATCAGAGCTCTTACGTAGCAGTTACAAATAGCTGAAACACAGTACAAGCAGAAAGTTACAGAAGAGAGGGAGAAGCTTGCTCTCGTTAACACAGGGCTCAACAAGATGACACAAAAGGTGAGCAAGAGTGCTAAAATGGAGAAGGTACAGGGAGGAAGAGCAATCTTTTGCATTATAATGAGTGCCGAAGATTATGTAGATGCTTTTGAGAAGCTCTTGAGGTTGGGCCTTTCTGGGAAGCAGGATCGGCCCATAACCCACAGGTTCCAGGATCGGGAAATTGTAAGGGTCATTGTTGATTGTTGTCTGCAAGAAAAGGTGTTCAATAAGTATAACAGAGTCCTTGTTTCCAAGCTATGCAGCCATGATAAAAACCACAAGTTCAGCTTGCAGTACTGCCTCTGGGATCATTTGAAGGAGTTAGATACGATGGATTTGAATCGATCCGTGAACCTTGCAAAACTAGTTGCGGAGATGCTAGCCAATTTCACGCTCTCCCTTGCAACACTGAAAGTTGTCAATCTGGTAAACCCAGTGGAGAAAACCCGGTGGAGATAACCCAATGGATCATGCATCTCAGAATGCTGTTTGAGACATTACCGGAATCAAAATCAAGGAGCAATTTTTACTAGGAGTAGAATTCATTGCGAAGGCAAAGATTGAATTCTATCCTGATACTAGGGGTTGTGAACTGTGTATGTGCGACATGAGGAGTCTTCATGTCGGTGTGCAGTTGGAAGCATTCTTAGAGGTATGCTACGGCAAGTTGAGAAGCATGGAATGTCCAACCTCATTCCAAGGTGGTGCAAGACAGGTGACCGAGCAAAGGCCCAAGCCAGATGTGAGTCCACTACAAAGCATCAGGAACGCCAAGAGAAGGGGGACATCGAAGAACATAGAATCGAACATCAGCCTTCCCTTCCATTGCTTCTCTGGGCTTTCCCAATCCATTGCTTCTTCCCAGTCTTATGTTTCATTTTGCCTAAAAAATATTATAAGAAATTGGTCTCCCCATGCGCGAGTCCTGAAATTTTGTAAGCCAACTCTCTGCTCCCCAACCCCAATTCTCGCAGCCCTAGGCTATTATACTTGGGAGTTAGTCCGGGCATTTATGGGCCGGCCCACGGCTTGGCAAGCACGGCCCGATCTAAGTATGGCACAACAGAAAAAAGGGCCGTGCTGGGCCTACAATGTGAGCCCATAGATCAGCACGGCATGGATGGCTGGGCCTATGGACGCCAAGGGACGGTGAAGCGAAAATGATTGGTAACTGATTGGCACTGCTGGTGATTAGGAATCATGATGAGTAATAGGATTCATCAAACCAGCTAGTTTAGTGGATACTTAATGCAATATCATTGGACTTTAAACTAATTTCGTTACAAGGTTTAGGAAACAACAAAAATTAACAAAAACATAAAGAAAAAACGAAAGGAAAAACTCTAGATCCACAAGAAAACTGTCTGGATATGGATCATGCCACCTTTTAGGGTAGAATGGCTACAATTAATACAGACACATTTTGTCACAACCTAATTACTTTGATAGTAACACACAATTAACTTGATGTAATCTATGACAAGCACGTGATATTAGATAATGAAAATTTGTTACTAGCTGGTATGCGTACCATATTTTCACTTACCTATTCATTGTGGTTTGGCCATCTCAGGATATTTCCTCTTTATAAGATGCAATCAAGTCTACAAGTTGGCCATTGGTGCCACGCTGCGACGATGTTTATTATACTCTGCAGGGAGTGCCGCCCTCTCTCTCTCTCTCTCTCTCTCTCTCTCTCTCTCTCTCTCTCGTGTAGAGCCTGCAGTAGCGCATATGCCCATGTGCACCCTGCTGTGGTGCTCCTGCGCCCAAAGCCAAGGGAATCTGATGATGTCAAGAGCCCATCGAAAAGATGGAACCTAAACTACACTAGTAGTCAGTTTTCTCTTTGCAGTCTCTGTCATCCTCCTCCCATCAGCCATCACCCTGCAGGCTCTAACTTCCAAGGTCAGCTCTTTGCACCGGCTGGTGGCGATCTCCACAGCAACAACTTTTTTATGCTTCATTTCAAGCCTTTTATGCTGCTTTATTTCAAGCCATCTGTGCTGTTGCTTTCAGTTAAAAGGATTTGACAAATTCAGCTGTGTAACTGTAGAAGGGGATAAGAGAGAATTTATATATAGTGTCTCATTGGCCTCTTCATTTGAAAAGGGAGAAAAAGAGCTTCTGTAATTGGGGAATGATGAAAACATTGAAAAGGAAATTCATCCATCTTTGGTTAAAGTACAGAAAGTTTTTTGACATCATCTTGTGGCTTGGTTGGAGTTGGCTTTTAAATATGGGGATATGGCCTTGCTTTCTGTTGGGGAAATGCTACAATCTATTCTTTGGGTGTTTGTGCTGGTCTTGGACATCGAGCAAAGTTTGGCAATTGTTTAGTGTAGCATTTTTTCATACGCAAATGTAGCCTATTATATCTTCTCATCTGCAGGCCTCCGAGAAACCAGATCCTGGATAAATGGAAATCCACCGTGTTTGAGTGTTTCGTTTTCCCGTTATTTTCCCTCATCAGAGACCAAATTCCGAACCTTTTCTGCAGCTAGATCTAGCTCAGTAGTTCTCAAATCAGACAGAACAAATTTGTTGCACAGCAACAGAATTCTTAAACGCAGGTTTGCTCACATTTGCTCAGAGAATGCAAGCAATGCGGCCGGTGGACGACAAGGAGTGCTACAGCTACACCACCAATGGCGCGGTCAACGCACGGATGCAACGCAAGAACCCAGCATCCCGGGCCAAGCCGACGCCGTCCAAGTGGGACGACGCGCAGAAGTGGCTCGTTGGCTTGTCCAACGGCGGCGCCGACGGGATCCACGGAGGCAAGGTCAAGCCCCGGAACTCCAACGCCGACGACCGGCGCCTCCTGAGCTCGTCCTCGCAGAACGGCCGCATCTCCTGCAGCAGCGTGGACGGCGCGCTGGAGTACAACATGGTGGCCGCGCCCCCGACGCCGCCGCAGATGGGCGAGGGCGACGATGTAGGCGAGACCAAGAAGATCGACTGCATGGTGCAGCAGCATGGCTCGCCCGTCGCGGTGGTCCGGTCGGTGTGCTTGCGGGACATGGGCACAGAGATGACCCCCATCGCCAGCAAGGAGCCGTCCAGGACCGCTACGCCGCTGCGGGCGTCCACACCCGTCGCACGGAGCCCGATATCGTCGAGGTCGTCAACACCTGCCAGGCGGCCGCAGGATGGGCCCCTGGGCGTTACCGCCGTCGTGGTCAGGACGGCCGAGCCGGTGGTGGTAGGCATGGTTGGTGGCGCCGGCATGGCGAACGGCGACGACGGCGTGGACAGTCATGTGCCGAGCGCGAACTCGCTCGAATCCCGCGCGGCGGCCTGGGACGAGGCCGAGCGGGCCAAGTTCACGGCGAGGTGAGACTGATTATTATTATTATTATTATTATTATTATTATTATTATTATTATTATTATTATTGTGTATAAGAATTGTTCGTGTTTTATGCAGATCTGGCAGATACTCAGTTTTAATTTCTTGTCTTTGCTAATTTCAGATACAAGCGTGAAGAGATGAAGATCCAGGCCTGGGAGAACCATGAGAAGAGAAAAGCTGAGATGGAGATGAAGAAAATAGAGGTATGGTCTGTGCAATTCCATTTTTGTAGTTTCCATTTTCTTGGAATGGCCGGCACAAGAGAACCGCAGACACTGTCATTTTTCTTTTGTTTTTCATTTATCCTCGTCTACAGAATAGGGTTTTGCTTCGTGACGCTTTGAGTTTTTGCGTGGTCCAAGAACCCACTGCGTACAAGGAAGGCAGACAAGTGGGTCTGCTAATCTTAATACCCTGACCAATTTAATTGACCTTACCAGTAATTTTCACCGCACTGGTCGCAAGTCAGAACTGTTTGAACTTCACCAGAGTGGATATAAACTCCTCTGAGTTTCACTGCAACGTTAATTACTTGCTGTGCCATCACTGCCATGTCCCCTTTGGTTGCACTATGGGAGCACTTTTCTGATGCCTGATTAATGATCTCTGTAAGCATTACTGCGGATGCATCTGACCAGCTTGTTCAAGCGAAAACCCTGCAGATGAAGGCGGAGCAGATGAAGGCACGGGCGCAGGAGAAGCTGGCCAACAAGCAGGCGACGTTACGGCGGATGGCCGAGGAGAAGCGAGCGAGCGCCGAGGCCAAGCTGAGCGAGCGCGCGGCGAGGACGTCGGAGAAGGCCGACTACATCAGGAGGACGGGGCACCTGCCATCCTCCTTCTCCTTCAAGATGCCCTCCCTGTGCGGCTGACGCTAGCTAGCTGACTGCTCGTTGACGGCCTACATATACATACCTTGCCTGTGTTCTTCCTCCGTCCAGGCAGCTCCATTGTAGGGGGGGTGTAATTTTACTACACCTCGTCACCGTGTTTATTGCTAGAATGGACACACTCTATGTTATCAGCATATATATAGCTTGCTTCTCTGTGATCTATCGGTCCTTGCTTGCTATTTTGTACGTGCTCTTTCATTTCGTGAGGAAATGTTGCCTTACTGCTACTGCTTAAAACGGTGCAGTCATTTTTATGTAGCTGCGTGCTGTTTATGTAACCAAGCTCGACACCAGCAATCATGGACTGTCCAGAGCAGGTACAACTCGAATAAAATTTTTTTTTTGCCTAAACCACACTGAGTCTATTTTACTATCGTCCAAGACATAGTAAATTCCAGTCTTTACCATCGTCCAAGGCATAGTAAAATTCCAGCGATCCCAGCACCTTGATGCTGAAACTACGCCCCCAGCTCACAGCAAATTCCAGCGCTCTCATGGTAAATTCCGCACTGCCCAACACATAGTAAATTCCAGCACTTGGTTTTAGAGATCTCATAGTAAACTTTCATGCCCTGAGAATAGAAAAAATCTCCATGCATGTGTAGAGCGGTAGAAATGTGTGTCTACTTCTTTTCACGCGCCGCACACGAACTCCTCGTCCGTCTCCTACCGTGTCGCACGAGGGCCCGCGCCGTCCCGGAGAGCTTGAGCTCGGGGACACGCCGGCATGCCGCCTCGAGAAGCGTGTGAGTGCTGACGAGGCGGCCGCAAGGTGGAGTGGGCGACGGACGCGCAGGGCCAGGGGCGGCGACCCGCCGCCGTGTGAGGAGGGCGCCAAGGAGAAGGAGCTGGCGGCAGGAGGATAGAGGGAAAGCGGACGAGCAACATGTCACATGTGATCATGCTAGCATCAAAGCATTGGATCCCATTAGAACTTCAAAGCTAAGCATGAGGATGGGCAGGATGGTGAACTGTTTATAGGGATTTCTTTAGTGAAATCGTAATGCCTTAAGAATAGAAAAATCGCCTTGCATGTGTACAGCGGTAGAATTGCGTGTTTACTTCTTTTCACGTGCCACAGGCGAACTCCTCTCGTCCATCTCATACGATGTCGCGTGCCGGCCCCGTGGTGTCCCGGAGAGCTTGAGCTTGGGGACGCGCCGGCGTGCCCCCTCGGGAAGCGCATGAGTGTCGACAGGGCGGCGGCGAGGTGGGGAAGGCGACGGACACGCGGGGCTAGGCCAGGGCGGCGACCCGCCGCAGCGTGAGGACGATGCCAAGGAGCTGACAGCAGGAGGACTCACAAGTGTCCCCTCTTCACTCATATTCTTCCCCATTCTCACCGAAACATGCCTGTTGTTATGCGAGATACGTGCAATAAATAAATACCGTAAGCGTCCGGGTCAATTGTAGTTTTTCATCCGGAGTATTCAAAGGTTATCATATCTACGGAGAACGGACTAAGTTCGCCTTAGGTTCACAACAAAATTATCATCTAACTAAGCTGGGTTAACAGATATGATGGGATAAATATGATCTAACTTTAACAATATGATCGCTAGCCATATAGCAAATATCCCTGGGATAATTGACTATATGCCACTGCAATAGTCTCAGCTTTGAGAAATGTCACTGCAATCGTGCTCTTTTGAAAAATTCCACTGCGATCGAGAAATACTCCTAGAAATATTATTATATATGATCAATACTAGCCATTTTTACATGAATAGATCGACCTTCCGTATTTCGATTTTTTGTATGGACGAAATATATATGGATATAACAGAGGTGTATTCATATTAAATGGGCTTTTATTGATAACATTATAATCAATACGAGCCAATTTTACATTAATATACCTTCCGTATTTCGATTTTATATTTTTGTGTAGATAAATACCACTTCAATATACCACTCGTATAAATACCATTATAATCAATAAAAACCCATTTTATATCAATAAAAATCAGCTAGTATTGATCATAATAGTATTTCTAGGAGTATTTCAAAGGGAACATATAGGCTATTTCAAAGGGCTGGATTACAAAATCTTGTGGCTCTCAAGTCAGACTACAATGAAGACATTATCAGGCAATTCTACTCAATTGTGTATGTTTCCCCTAATTTCCGGTTTATGTCATGGATGACTGAAAGTCGGTACCTGGACTCCAATAAACATGAGTTTGAGCTAGCTCTCAGGACAGAGTCCGGTGCACATGAGAAGGTGTATGACAAGCCTGCTCTTGAGCTCCCTGCCATATGTGAGTACTATGATCATAATACTAGATTTATTCCAGGCAAGCTTGTCAGACTCTTTCCTATACTAAGCCTAGTAAACAGGATAGCCAACTATACCATTCTTCCCAAGAGTGAAAATTATGATGCTATGAGAGGCCATGCTTGGAATCTGATTGACTATGTAATGAATAGCAAAAAAATTCGATGTGATTGATCTCCTTATTCAAGAAATAGCCTCCTCCAAAAATGACAGAATCAAATAGATTAATTATGCTCTATACATCATACTTTTGATTCTTAGAAAGATTGAATATCAGGGTGGCTTGGGTAACGTCCACAAAGCTTATAAGCCATGAGCAAATCGTCCCATCCCTGGAGCTCCCCGTCCTCGACCTCAATAGGCAGATGCTGCGGCTGGACAAGCAAAAGAGGAGCCAGTCACTCTTTCTCAAATATACTCTGCCATACTGAGCTTAGGGGAGTAACACACACTACCGCTCAGTTTGCATCCTTACTGCTGCTGTCTCTTGTCTTGGAGACAGGGTATCTTCTCTCGAGCATATCATAGCTCCTCCTTCCTCCCCTATCCACTATGGTCGTCGTCATCGTCGCAGCTCCTCCTCTCAAGCTCTTCAGGAATAATTCTTTTTGGTATTGTGATGCCAAAGGGGGAGAAAGACAAAGACATGAAATGGAAAAGATATGGAGAAGAACAAAAGTTTAAAAGCATGGAGAAGGATCAAGAAGCCACTAGTTAAATATATTTCTATTATGATGTATTGAACTATCATGGTCACACTTCGATATATCTTTGAGTAATGTATGTGCTCTATGTTATGACTCTTCTCTACAATTGTAGCTTGTGCTCTTTTGTTATATAATTAATATCATTGCAATTGCATTTCCCTCATAGTTAAACAAACAAAGGAAACTCCACCAGAATTTTTTTCTTAACATGTGCTTGCAATGTATCTTGTCATCTTTATGCACATATTTAGGGGGAGTTCATTTGTTTAAATTAACTCTCTAGAGCAAATAATTCTTTAAACTCATTCAAGTTCATTGCAGAAATTAATTGTTTTTCAAAGTCATAAAAGAATATACAACTCGTTTTCAAACTTATGGTATATTCAAAATTTAAATCTTCTCACATAAAGCTTGTGTTGTCATCAATTACTAAAAAGGGGAAGATTGAAAGTATCTAGATCCCTAAAAATAGTTTTGGTAATTAATAACATTATAAGAATATGGGACTAATATATTTACTAAGTGTTGAAAAGGTTTAGTCTCAACAATAAGTGTGAGATGCATTCTAAGGATCAATTTGAATATCAATGTAGCTCAAGACAAAGGTACAAGTGGTCTAGAATTATCTCTTCCTTTTTTTTACTTTTACTGGTCTAAGGAGAAAAGGTGGTAGATCGGATTATAGGATAAATGACATACTATTAAGAAGGATCATAGTTATTAACGTAATAGAATGTTCTTGTACCATTGGATTAATTTATGATCATACATGCACTTAAAACTAAAATTAATAGCCAAATTGTGCGTTGTCATAATTATCGGAAGTACTGGTGTGAAATGTGGTACTTCTGCATTTCGGAAGTACCAAAGTTTTAACGGAGGAACTACCGTATAACGGAAGTACCGCAAGTATTTTCCGGAACTACTGGAGAATGGAAGCTCTAAAAAACCGAGTGGTACGGTTTTTCCAGAGAGCGCCAACTTTCGGTCTCGAAGTAAATGAAAATACCGCGCCAATTTATCGGAAATTTTGAATATCGGAACTAGACCATGATGGTTTTAAATAGCTAGTTCTGATACTCTGATATAGTCGTTACTGCTGCTACAGTACACGTGTGGTAGTTCCGCAATTTGTACAGCGGTACTATCGCTCACCCTGATTTTTCATGATTGTTTTTTGCAACGGTTATAATTGGTTGGTAGGGGTATGATTTCTCCAGAACTGTACAAGAGACACTATTGAACATCCTTAAGTATTGAATACTCTCTCCACACCTCAATTTCACATTGTGCATCTATTGGAGGTAGTTGAGCCAAATCAAGTGCACTTCATCTCTAGATTGATCTTTGGCATTTGATCTCCGTCCAGAATAGCTGTGATTTATTACTCTTGGTGCTTACCGGCACCTAAACGGCTTTGCGAAAAATTACGAAGTGACCTCTTCAAGAAGGCTGTGAAGAGACCCGACGTCGATTTGTGAGTGGTTTGGTGTCTACTATCTCTGGAGTAGATGAAGGACAACCAACAGTGGTTTGAGGAGTTGAGGTTTAATTCATGGAGCCGGTTCAAGTTATTTGGGCTTTCCTCAACATGGATTAGAGGAAATCAATAAGTTTTTGAATACCACGGTAAAACATCATGTGTCATTTGATTACTTATTTCTCTTTATTTTTGGCACTTATATTCCTAGCTATGCGATTGCTAAGATTGTCATATCCAATTGTGCTAGAAATATATTTGTAGAGATTATAGCTTGTGGTGCTTGAGTCTTTATAAAAAATTATGTAGGTTTAAAATTGCATTCAAATCTTGCCTAACTATTTTGGGGTAATTAGTTTTAAAAATACAAGAATTTGTATAACCTCCTATTCATCCCCCCTCTACCTCTAGTCGGCTATCCTTAATCCTACACCTATGGCTAAACAATTGATAATTATGATATCCGAATTACCAACTGAGAAACATGCGTAATATCAAGAAGACACATATATAGGAAGATCAGAGATGCAAAATATGAGTAAACATCATAGCAAAACATAAAAATAGAGGAAGTACAGAGGAATGCTTACAACCAAGAAATTTGCAGAAGCTGTAGACTCTAGCAACCTTCCTACGTTAACACTCCAAATCTCGGCTCTAATTAGAACAATCCCTAATTGGAGCTTAATTAGATACCCATCTAATTAGATAAGCTAATTAGAGAGGCTAATTAGAGCTCTCTCTAACACCTAAACTTTAATCTAAACCTAATTTCATGGAGGAACATTGCTCTAACATTGTCGAAACGACGAGGGAAGAACTCAAAGATTGAATGCTGTAGAGGGCACTCCTCAAGTCTTATTTATAGTCCAAAGGGGTAGAGGGGTCGTGATCCCATGTCCATATGCTTGGAAATAACGAGCATTGAGTTTGATTTGGAGTACACATGTAATTCGAGTCGGTTTTTCACTTTCCTTCCACATAGCTAACCTTGTGGACGCCATATCTTAGTGGTCCAAACCAACGATTTTTTTTACTCTAAGTTGTAACCCCACAAAAAAAAATCTGCAACTTTCTAGCTGTGGATGTTCTTTGAAAATGACATTATAATGCTATTTACAAGTAAAATGGTTTCTTTACTAGTAAAATTAGATTCTTTCCACAACTCGTTCCAAACAGTGAGAACTTAGTCTTTGGAAATACGTTAGTATCTTAATGTTTTTTTTCTTTGCATTACCTATAGAGATATAATAGTTTTTTTTATTTTTTACAAGTAAAATTAGCCATGCGGAACACATTAGCTTCTTAATGTTTTTTCTTTGTATTATCTATAAAGATATAATGATGTTTTTTTACTTTTTAATTAAATATCTCAGAAAAAACTAATAGTCGCTATAATATTATTTCAATTAAAACTCATATTATTTTGGAACAAGGCATCGTGCAGACGCACATGAATGCAACTTTTCTTTCTGTCCATGGGCCACGGCATTTGTTTTGCACGGTCAGAATTTAATTACCAACACGGAGAGAAATAATTTGCGAAACGAAAATGTCACATCGGTACAACCATGCAACGGGAGCTAGCAGTCGCGCGTGAGGAGCAGATCAGTCCCCATCTCTCTCTCTCGACTCTCGCCCTGTGCTGCGCCACAACAACGCAAGCGACACCGGCAAAAACATGCCTCGGATCCCTTCTTCTCTCTGCTCTGCAATTGCAAACGCTCAGTTGTTGCAAAAGCATGCCTCGGATCGTTCTGAGCTGTTCTTTATCTTCTCGCTGGAGACTACGGATGACGCAACGGCATCAGGATCGCCGAGGATCACAGTTGCAGCGGTGTCTTGATTGCCGAGGATCACAGCTGCTGCTGTGGCAATTTCTTGTGTGTGTCTATAGTGTATCTTTTGATGGCGGAGTCTACAAGTCGATTATAGTAGTTACTGTATCGAATCTATCTATATCGGCTAAAATCACACATAAGTGTTTTTCTCTGTACTCTCTTTTGTGAACCGCTAGAATTTAAAATTTTAACACAAAAGTCATAAACCACAGCTCAAAAGAACCCACAGCCAGATCTCAACATCTTTGTTTACTGGTTGGCTACTGGTCTTTTGTTGTGAAGTTATTTGGCTGAGACTCATTACCAAAGTTGTAAATTCCGTTTTGGTTCCGCAAAACGGCACAACGAATCCTCTATCCCGTACCGGCCTTGATACCAGTCAATTCTGGTCAATACCGATCAATAGTGGTTAATACCAGCCAAATCCATTCCAGTCATTTTGGTACTGGTCGTAATTGGGTATTTGATTTTGGGAATATGTGGGATTTACTATCCCATCTATTCTGATACAAAGCAAAATTGAAGCGATCCTTCATTTTTATGTTATGGTTATGTATTTAAAGTAAAATTATGTATGCATATAATTACATATATATACTTATGGATAAATATACTAAATCTAAAATGATATATCAGTATAGACTGGTATCAAAATATATTATGTTAAAAATCAAATTGGTATAACCTCGGAACGGTATTTACAATTATGCTCATTACCACGCTGCTGGGCCAAACCTTTTCCCCCGCCCAGTTAAGCAGACCACCAGGCGAGCCAACAACCCCGACGAGAAGACGGCGCGGCGCGCCTCCACAACTTTTTCCCGCGCTTCTTTCATTTTTCCTCCCCGGCTCTAGCGTTTCGTCTCGTGTCGGCGTCCGCGTGCTCGCCGGAGACGGCGGGGGCCACGAGAGAGATACAGCGGCTGCTGGACCTGGCCCTCGAATCTGGCTTCGACCGCGACCTCGCCGCGGCCTGTCTCGCCACCCTCGTCGACATCTACGATACCACCGCCGCTTACCCACTTCCCCCTCTTCGCGTCCCCATGGGGTTGGGGCTGGAATGGCGAGCTCGAAATTTGATCGAAATGAGTATGTGAGGTGCTTGCATGAGGGAGATTTTGTTGGGATCCCCAAAACTGTATGGCCATTTGTTTGATGTCTGTTCAATTTAGGGGGTTTGGTTCGATTGCGTTGATTTGGATGCGAATGGGCTGCAGGCACATGGCCAATTTATCTCCAATGCTGGAAAATTTATCGGTTCTGTTGTCGGTTTGACATGTGTTGCTGTGTTGGCAATGATGCAAGATTGAATTTCGATCAAAAAGGAGTGATCTTTAAGGGTATTTGGGTAGGTAGAATTGTGAGATGGATGGTGTTGAATGAAACCCTTTCTTTTGCAAGTGCTCCGATCTATGGTCTTTGTGCCCCTTTCTGCAACGTGAAGCAGTGAAATCTGTTCAGTATGCCTGGATAAAGGTTAGTTTTGGGCTAAGTTTCACAGGATTCCTCTTCCAACATTTCGTATATCCATTTGCTGGAGGTCTGTGGTGCTTTTGATCCCACTGTAGCCTCCAAAGTCCATACTATGTACTTGCTTTGCCTTTAATGTTGTTTAGCTTTTCAATCTATAAATTTTGTCTTCTGGTTGGTCTTGTGTAATTCACAAGTTTAACAAATCTATTCCGGTCACTGAATGATAGTTTATTCTTCTGGTACAAGTGAGTGTGGCCAAGGTTCTGTTACTGTGGAGAACTGTGGCGATGATTTCTCTATTTAGGGCTCGCCTCTGATTTCTCTATTTGGGGCTGGCCCATGGGCCGAAGCCCTTTCCAACCTCTTACATCAACCATAACCCGACTCTAGCCGAGCCCATTTTGAGTAAGGCCCAGCCCAACCCTACCCATCTTTAACTATTGAGCCCGACGACAGCCCACGAAAGGGCCTATCCCTGTAAACCCTCACAGTACGGCCCATTATCAGGCCTAGCTGCATCGCAACAAGCCAGCGAGCTTGGCTAAGTTTGCTTCCCCTAACGATTAATCTTTTTTATCCCTGTGGAAGGACGCCTCATTTAAATGGTTCGTGGGCTTAGGTTTGGAAAGCTTCACGCATAGCTAGCAACCATGTGAACTGGGCCGTGTCCAGCCAACACTGGCCCATCTAAACAAGCCATTAAAGAGAGAGAGAGAGAGCATCGTCCCCTACCTTGAGAAAACAGTGTGGACTCCATGCTTACAACTCGCATCATCCCCGACCGTGAGTGAGCCAGTTCCAGATCAAGGTACTCCTGTTTGGCGGGAAAACACGGGTCGCGTATAGGGTCGCTTCGGTACATTCCTGTTTGAAGTTAACGAGCACCAAGTACGTACCCAATAGGAATTAGAGATAAGTGGTAAGTACATCGAGAGATACAGGTGCTGCACAAAGTTAAGTAGGTTTGTGCTACTCGCCGTACCAATAACTCCATGCTAGATCCAGACCCGTCCTAATGAACCTTTATTCGGCTTAGTTTAGTTGGATGTATGTTTTGATTCAAATGGGGTGGGACGAAAGCTTTAAGGTATTATGAAGAGGGCGCAAGATGGGGTTGATACACCTTTGATCCTTTCCTCAATCTTCCAAGCAGAAGTAGAACTAATCCACACTCAAATCATTCGTTCCAAAGCGTGATCTTTCAGAAACATCCCGATTCCTTGATCCAACCCAATACAACCAAAGACTAGGACGATCCATCTTCCACGGTTGCACCTTAGTTTTCAGCAACTTCACTTCAGAGGGGAAACTCTTCCTTATGCAATAAACGTGTGCCCGCCGCACTACCATTAGGTAGCGTTCAGAATAGCGATGGATTTTGGATTTTGTTAAAATATCACTGTAGTTGGCTTATTTTTTTACTGTAGCTGAGTTAGCTTATTGGACATAATTAAATTTAAAAAAATATAAAAATAAAAACGGCACGCTAATCTAGAGTAGATAATGTAAAGGAATACGGAAAAAATAAAACATAAAAATACCAAAAAACAAAAAAAAAGAATAAAGACAAAAAAGTGAACAGTATTTTGAACGTTGATAACAGTGAATCCATCGCTATCGCTGACTTCTGAAGTCAAGTTGAGCGCACCTTAAAATCTTGTACCACTAGGAGCAGGACATGTTGTTTTTGGTTTTTCAGTGATGTTTTGTTTCTCTTAAAATAACAAAGCCGTACATTCATATAGGTTCTTGTACCACTAGGAGCAGGACATGTTGTTTTTGGTTTTTCAGTGATGTTTTGTTTCTCTTAAAATAACAAAGCCGTACATTCATATAGGTTCTTGTACCACTAGGAGCAGGACATGTTGTTTTTGGGTTTTCAGTGATGTTTTGTTTCTCTTAAAATAACAAAGCCGTACATTCATATAGGTTCAGTGACGACCATGCATATCATGTCTTGTGCATCACAATGCATCCCTCGTTCCTCGAGCATTGGGGCCCATAAGGCCAGGCCACGTAGCCTATTACTGGTGTGAGTGTGTGAGTTACTTGTCCAGTAATTAGCCTGTCCGGCAGCCACATGTTATGATTTGAAAGGCATCTAAACAAAGTTATAAAGACGAAAGAGATTTTATAGGATTTCACGCCCAACTTCTCTTTTTTTTACTGTTTAGAGATAGCTTTTACGATAGCAGCGATGATGATTTTTACTATAGTAATTTTATCACGTAGTGAATTTTTTTTGCTTTTTATGTTTTATTTTTTTTCTCGTAATCCTTTGCATTGTCCACTCTAGACTAGCGTGCCGTTTTTATTTTTATATTTTTTTAAATTTAATTATGCCTAATAAGCCAACTCAGCTACAGTAAAAAATCAACCAGCTACAGTAAAATATCAGTAAAAGCTAACAACTATCGCTATTCCAAACGCTACCTTAGACTACCTTTTTTCCAACTCATGCTATACAACTTATGATGTTCCTTAAATAAATAAATAAAATAGTATTTTTACTATTTTTTAAAGCGACTTATCGAAAGAACATTTTTGAAACGGTTTATTGGTATTCGGTTTATTTGTACAAATATTCATTCTAAGATAAAAAACAGTCTTTTCGAAACGACTTATTGATATTCAGATCATTCATATAAATATTTATACTAAAATCAAAAAATATTCGCTATAGTTAAAAAGAATCCACACTTAATTCTCAAGAAGAGAGACTGTACCTCAGAAACAATTCAAGTATATGACTCTAGGTTTGCCCTGTCTTTTGGCATGCCACAGCCTCTTTGGAGTTCTAAAGCAGCCAAACAAATCGACAAACGACTTGGCCTCACCACCTCTCCTCGCCTCTATTACGAGTTAATAGAAAAATGGCTACTAGTCCCAACTCCGCGGCCAACGCCGACGGTGGAAGCAGCGGAGTTGTTGACGCCCGCACCGGCTACTGCGCGATGACCAAGTCGTTCCGCAGCCTCCGCCCGCCGGTGCCGCTGCCGCCGCCGGATGTCCCGCTCTCGTTCCCGGCGTTCGCGTTCTCGCTCCTTCCGTCACCTCTCCCCGCACATCCAGCACTCCTCGACGCCGCCACCGGCGAGGCCGTCTCCTACCCGGCGTTCCTGTCCCAGGTGCGCGCGCTCGCTGGCGCTCTACGCTTGCGACTCCGGCTTGGCCGTGGCGATGTAGCGTTCGTCCTCGTCCCCGCGCGGCTCGACGTGCCCGTGCTCTACTTCGCGCTCCTCTCCGTCGGCGCGGTCGTGTCCCCCGCCAACCCGGCCCTCACCGCCCCCGAGGTCTCCCGCCTCGTGTCCCTTTCCGGCGCATCCGTTGCCGTCGCCGTCTCCTCCACCTCTGCCAAGCTCCCCGCCGGCCTCCCAATCGTCCTCCTCGACTCCCCACAGTTCCGCTCGCTCTTGGAGAACGACCAAGGGGAGGAGTCGACGCTGGAGACGGTGGTGGTGCACCAGTCGGAGACGGCGGCGATCCAGTACTCCTCGGGGACGACGGGGCGGGTGAAGGCGGCGGCGCTGCCGCACCGGAGCTTCATCGCGATGGCAGCAGCGGGCTACCACGCGCTGCGCGTTAAGCCGAGGAAGGGTCTCGAGAGGGCGCTGCTGGGTGCGCCGATGTTCCATTCCATGGGGTTCGTCTGCGCGCTGAAGGGGGTGGCGCTGGGGCTGACGACGGTGGTGATGACGGAGGCGCAGGCCGGGTTAAGGGGATTGGTGGAGGCGGCGGAGCGGTGGGAGGTCACGGAAATGATGGCGTCGCCGCCGGTGGTGGTGGGAATGGCGAAGATGAGCTGCAGGCTTGCGACGCTGGAGCAGGTGATCTGCGGCGGTGCCCCGCTGCCGAGGGCGGCGACGGAGAGGTTCCGGCGACGGTTCCCACACGTGGATCTGTGCATGGTGAGTTTCCTATATCTGCACGTCGCTTTCTTTGTGTTGTTCGCGGTGCTTTTTTGGTTGTTTTGTTCTTCTCCTGTTTACTATTTCCTAGAAAATAGCGATGGATGTATTATACTTCCCGTTCTTTTTTAATTAGACGTTTTGATTACGGTTTTTGAGGCACGAATTTAACAGTTATTTTTTATAACTTTTACACTAAATGCACTAATAAAAATTTAATATTATAAAAAATTTTTTAACGATAAATCTTATATTATAATTTTCGTATAGTTGATCTAGATAATTTTAAATTTATTGATGGTTAAATTTTAAAAAATTTAACAACACAGATTCTAAGAAATTAAGTAAAAAACGAAGGAAGCATAAAGAAAAACACCGAATTCTGAAAAAGGACGGATGAGATTAAGGCCATGTCCAAATCGCTTCCGGCTTTTAGAAGATGTCTCCTATTCCTTCAATTTCTCGTAATTAGTTAAAAGCTACAGTCACTTTTGAACACAGCCTAACTTGTTTTTGGGAGAAAGATTATTTTCAGAAAATTTAATTCCAAACAATTTTGAAGCCCAAGCATGTGTAGCGTGCTCTGTTTTAACTAGTAGGAAAAAGAAGAGCAATGAGATGACAGTAATCCTCAATCAAATCCTGATGGGGCCAATCTTGAAGGGACAGAACATTACTTAGCAACATGGGTCATTTTAAAGCCTAACGAGCAAGCATCATAAGGAAAAACTAGCATTTGTTCAGTGGTTTTCTGAATTGAGCTGGCCATGGCCAACTTTGTCCTATATGAACCTCAGAGGCACTGATGTCGGTTTTCACCAACTATAAAAAGAAGTGCTTGTGAGGTAACCACATCGATTTAAAACAAAAGGACCCAAATTATATAATTAGTATTATTTGCGATGTGAAATTTTTGCCCCCGAAGGGCTGAAAATTTTGCGTATTTGTCACCCTGGCTACAGAAAGACATTAATCTAGAAAGGAATGCTCCACGTAGAATATATTGCTTGACGTAGTCCGTTCACCGAACCACTAGCCGCCGGACTTGCTGATTTGTTGGCATGCTGCGAGTATGGAACAAGTTTGTTGGAGCAGTTGTTTCATGACATCGGCCTGTTAGACTCGACGTACAGACAGCAGGTGAGAGGGAGGGTGCATATTTTAACCACTGGGCGCAGCATTATAGGAAGGTTCCTGCGAAAGCTGCCACTGAGGCTCGTATGATGAGACGTGAGAACAGGATTAATTCCCGGACACTTCATGGTATTCCTCGTGTGCTTATGGATCATAGTGGAGGATCAAATCCTCTCTAAGATTCTACTAGAGCTATCTAAATAGATCGGATAATCGTGAAACATATTATTATTGATCTTATCTAGATATGACATAACCCACAGCTAAATAGGTCATGTCGGTCCAGTCCGACTAATCGTACAGTGCTTGAGCCGGGGGCTCGGCATAGTGCACCGGCCTAGCACGGCCCAACAGCGCCGTCTCCTGACCCTCATCTCTACCTCGGCTCTACCTCCTCCCTTTATCTCGGTCAACAGCACTCGGATGCGATAAACCTAGCGCACTCTCTATCGGCCGCCACCACCTCCACTCGCACTACCCTGTCCCCTCTCTCCTCTCGTGAGTCTCTCTCTCTTCATCTCACCGACGTCGTTGCCACTTCCCCACCGCCACCAAGCGCCATGCCCTTCCACCGCTAAATTGGGTGGGTGAGGCGGGGAGGGGAGACTGAGGAAGACGGTGAGATCGCTGGATTGCAGAGATCAAAGGAGCAGATGAAAGGGGGAGGAGGATGGGAAGAAGGGAGACAGTGAGGGTTGGAGCGTCGAGGAGCTCCTTGACGAAGCCTTTGGCGTAGAAGGGGCAGAGGACATTGGTATCAAGGAAGGCAAGAAGCAAGGAGGATACGGTGTGGTCGCACTAGTGCTAGTAGTAGTGCTAGCGTGTGGCAGAGATGGAGGAGGTATGGAGGAGGTGTCAACGACAAGACAGTCACCGCAGGACAAATGGATGGGAGAGGGAGATCGAGCAAGATAGTTAATAACTGATGACTAGGGATAACTGTCTATCGAACTTGTGGGCTAAATGGGCCATCTGTGATTCATCAAACTAAATGTGTTGTTAGGAATAGTCTTATATTGGTTGTGAGAAAGAAAAAGCACAACTTAATAGTATAGGGGAGATCTCACCTATAAGAGTATAAGACTAGTTTTTTAGAGGAGAGAAAGTCTAATACTACTTATAAATGTGTTGCTTCATATGTTTAGTTGTGTTCAGTCTTTTTGGGAGAAGGATTGACAAGATAGATTCTAGCCTATAGCCATAATCTCCCTCCGGTCTAAATTACATTTTGTTTTAGTCCGCCTCAAAAAGACATTTTGATTTAGTTCTATGAGCATAGAAGAACGAAAGTGTTAATAATTAGTTTTCTGACATAGCTCGCCCCTAGCTATTAATTGTATCCATGTAACATTACTACCAATAATTAATTAATAAATTCATTTGACAGAAAAATGTTGTCTTAAAAAAACCAAAACAACTAGCAACTATTTGCAAATAAAAAACCAACTTACTGAAATGTTATCTATTTGTATAATGAGGTGGTATTTTTTAAATGTCGTGTCACACATTTAGCCAAAGATGTTAGCATTCTACTTGACAATGTTACCCCCATTTATATCATCCCGTTGCAAACTGCTCTGATTTTTTTTTGGTTTTTTAGCTTATTTAAGTCAGAAATCACTTCAAACGTATCGGCTTTTATTTTTGACTTTTTTAACTGTTCTTTTTTCTCTTATTTCTTTGCATTGTTGGTGACGACATAACATTTTTTTTATAATTTTTCTCAATTTTTTATTTTTTCTAAAAAAGTTAGCTGCTATAATATAATATTAATAAAAAAACTATAGCCATAAACTTAAACTATATACTAGTTAGAGCATCACCATAAGTACTTTGTAAGTTGTACGCTCCCAATCTATTTCTGGTAGAATGCTCCCAATCTATTTCTGGTATTCTACCAAATTAGTAGTTATCATGTCAAATCGAAAGGGAAAGGCAGTCTGATGGACGACCTAGAATACCTCCAGCTCCATGGTTGTACCGTGCCCAGCTATTACAATCGACATTCATTAGTTTTTTAAAAGAGAAAATTCCTTGTTCACCATACAAAGTTGACTGTTTTCTTGGTATGCCATCCAAAATTTGGCATTTCCTTATCTACTACTGGCTCTCTTTTGTCTGCCATTTTCTCGCCACTTAAATTACTTGACCATGAGCTGGCTGTTCAGAAAAGACGTCCTAGCCTTTCTTCCTTCCTCTCCCTGCTCTCTGTCTTCTCTCTCCTACCCTGCCAAACCAGGCAACATGCGCCCCTCGATCGCGCCTCTACGTCTCCTCCGCCTTCGGTCGGTGAGCACCGCCCCTTTGTTGCACCCTCACCATGTCCTCCAGCATGCCCAGATCTAACCCATGTTGCGGTGAAGACCCAACATCGACGACCTCTGATCTAGAGGAGCCGAGGAGGTGATGGTCGTTGCAACCAAGCCGGCCAGATCCATCGCACCATCGTTGATTTACTGTCCGGTGTCCAGGCCGACGTCTTCCAATGTAGTCGCCAGAATTGGGGGAGGTCGCCATGCTCGATGGTGGCTCCACGGTGCTGCGCCCCACCTCCTGCGCTAGCCCCGCCTCTGCCCTCACCTCCCGTGCTCGCGCCGCCTTGGTCAGGCCTCCGTGCTCAACGGTGGTGCTCCCACCTCCCGCGCCGGCCCCACCTCCGCCCCCACCTCCCGCGCCAACCCCGTCTCGAATAGATCCCCGCGCTCGACGGCGGATCCAAGGTGGTGCTCCCCACCTCCCAGTCTCCCACGAGTTCCCACCTCTGCCCTCACCTCTCGCGTCGGCAGCAGGAAAGAACTTCCGTTTTGATAAACATTACTCGTTGGATGTTTCCTTCTAAATAACCATTCAAATTTTTTATCTTTAGATATATACAAAGATTTATACAAATCTCTCCTAAAAGGGAGAAATGATAAGAGCTATTGGATTTTTAATCTGATGGTTAAAAATTTAGATAATTATTTAGAAGAAAATAATCAGATGATGACTATACACATCCTTTGATAAAAAATATTCAGAGGACAATGAAAGAGATGCAACGATGAAATTTTGTCATTTTGGTTAAAATTCAGATGAGATATTCAAACATTATTTAAATTTTAATAAAATTTGAATAAATTTTAAATATGATAAATTTGGCCAAAATTTAAATGTTTTTTCCTTTTGGAGGATATCGAAAGAGACAAAATTAGTGAAAATTCACTGAAATGGTGAACCTAGCTGGCACCGCCTGGTCGACGGTGGATTCACGGTGGTGCTCCCCACCTCTGGCGCTAGCGCCGCCTCGGTCCTCATCGGCCACCTCTAGAAAAGGAGGATGAGGAGCCGGAGAGCAACCATGAGCATATGCTCGCACTGACGCACATGGCTAGAGGAGTGTAGAAATGAGGAAGAGAGGAGCTCCTGTCACATGTGGGATCAAGGGAAATTTGGGCATAATGAGAAAAATAAGATAGCCTTTTAGAGTTAATGGCGACAGCGCTTAACGTAAATGATGGCAGTGGCAAATAGGGCAAGGATTTTCAAAGGAATGGCACCGAATGAAACATCAGTTTTCGATGGCATAGTGTTACAAATAATCTTGACTCTAAGTCCAAAACAAAGTTGAGTCTGTCTCTATGTGTAACTCAAGTAGAAATCGAGTCCTATTTAGAGTCCGAGTCTTACTTAGAATCCGAATAGGTATGCTAGTTAGGCTATATATTGAAATACTTGTAATCAGTTTAATTGGGGGAGCAAGTAAGAAAATAAAGAAATTCAGAAATCCCTCCGTGTTCTATCAGTTTATTTGCGAGGTGTGCGTATTCTCCTAGAACAAAGTGTAACAATTGGTATCAGAGCTAAAGGTTCAAGATCAAGTCCAGGCAAAGAAGCACAACGTAAAGAAATCTCCAAGATCAGAAGCAACATATCAAGGCGCAAACGACAATTATGTCAACAGAAAGTTTTGACGTCATAAGAGTTGCGAATCGTATTTTCTTAAAGTTCCTAAGATTCACCTCATGGTAGCCTATTTTTTGATCCGTGTCCAAGATCATGTCACGTTCTTCAGGAAGTGGTGTCACTGGGGACGAGGCATCATCCAGAATGACAGCGAAAGAGAGTTTCGTTGTCACGCTGCATTATCCGATGCTTACGACAAGCAATTATGCAGCATAGGCAATCACAATGAAGGTGTTCATGAGGGCTCAATGAGTATGGGATGTGATCGAGAACGACAATGTTGACGTGCGCAAGGATCAGATGGCATTAGCAGCCATCTATCAGTGTATCCCAGAGGAGACGCTCTTCCTACTAGCTGAAAAGGAGATGGCCAAAAATGCGTGGGAGGCGTTGAAGACGATGCATCTTAGAGCTAATCGTGTGAAGGAAGCAAAGGTACAAATTCTTAGAACCGAGTTCGAGGTGTAGCGTATGAAGGAAACGAAATCGATCAACGACTTCGTCGTCCGGTTGGTGGTCATCGCCAACAAGATACGAGCCCTTGACGAGAAGGTGGAAGAGTTATACGTGGTGAAAAAAATTTATTCGTGCTGTTCCCTCACAGTTTCTCCCAATTGCTTTAGTCATAGAGCAATTTGGAGACCTAAAGATAATGACCATGGAGGAGGTCATTGGTCATCTTAAGGCGTATGAAGAACGTAAATCCAACAACCGTAACAACAACGAAGGACAAGTTTTATTGACCTGCGTCGAATGAGAGATCCAATCAAAACGTGAAGGCAAAAACATTTCCAATATCCGAGGTCATCAGTATCAGAGATTTGATAAGGCAAAAGTGAGGTGTTATAATTGTAATGATTACAGACATTTTGCTTTAGAATGCCATAAGCTGATGAAGGAGAAAGCGTCTCTTGCCGAAGCGTTCAGCGATGATGAATTAACAGTGCTCTAAATGATAAGATGAGTCTAGGATGTTGAGAAGATGTGTCGCCACCCAAACTTAGGCAAACTCAAGTAAATTAGAGAGTCAAAATTATGGGGGAGATTGTTACAAATAATCTTGACTCTGAGTTCAAGATGAAGTTGAGTTCGTCTCCGTGTGTAACTTAAGTAGAAGTCGAGTCATACTTAGAGTCCGAGTCTTACTTAGAGTCCGAATCCTACTTAGAGTCCGAATATGTGTGCTAGTTAGGCTATATATTGAGATGCTTGTAATCAGTTTAATCGGGAGAGCAAGTAAGAGAATAAAGAAATTCAGAAATCCTTCCGTATTCTCTCAATTTATTTATGAGGTATGTGTGTTCTCCTAGGGCAAAGAGTAACACATAGGAAACCGACAGCTTTGTATGGTAAGTAGGGTATTTTCACTTTCTAAAAAGATTGACCTTTGAAACGTTGAAAACAAAGCTCATTATCCAATTAGGTTTGCTCATGTTACGTACGCAATTGCAATGGTTGTTTCTCCTAAACTGTAAATAATCAAGGGTGTTGCTAACCCTACGCTATCCGAAAACTACGTTTGCTTTCTTTTTTGACTTATTTGTTCAATACAATTACAAAGATTATGCAATTAAAAAATATCATAATTTGTAAGAATTACATGTAGATCCTACGATCATCTATCAGTGACATATTAAATGATATTTTTTAACTCCATTATTTTGGGATGCTCCGGAGGACATAACTTTTTTTAGAGAGAGAGAGAGAGAATCCACGGTTTGCTTCTACGATTTGCAAAATACTTCTTCAATCGCGGAAGAATGACGTTTTGCATACGTGAAGTCAAGCTATAGTTCGCAGAAAAAAAATCACGGTTCGGAGCTTCTAGTCCATTGGTTGCTGCGTCCAGATCCGCGCCGAGCGGCTCTGCCTGGCTGCCTGCCAGCAGTCACGGGTGCGTCGTGTAGCGCCGCTGCAGGTTACCTCTCCAAACAGCAGTAGGTTTTTGACTTTTCACCGTTAATTCTTTCTGAGTAGTTAAATTTAAAAAATATAAAAAATTATATTAATACAAATAATATAAAGAAAAAACAGAAAAAATAAAAAACACCTAAAAAATAAAAAAACGAAATTAAGAAGCCGAGTAGCCCCAGCTTGCGAGCTCCGCAAACGAGTGCAAACAAACTTGTACTTGACAACGGTGTATAGCATGCACGTACGGCCACGCAGGGGCACGCGCCAAGCATGCACGTATGGTATGTGTAGCTAAATTTCTCTAGGCTTGAACCATGGGGTGCATGAGGTGCAAACTGCAGACTCACCCTCTCGACGTAGACAACGTCTAATCGATTTTAGAATGAATTCATTGGAGTTCATCATGGGACTTTGGGGTGTTATCACTTATATTTGCGGAGATATAGAAGGGTGTGCTTATTTGGGTTTAGTTTTTAACTTCTTGATTTTATTTTATTTTTGACTTTGGCTTCTTTTAGCTTTTTATATTTTATATTTTTTGTATTATATATGATGATATAACTTTTTTATTTTTTAAAAAATTTAAAAAAATTAATTACATTAAAAAGCTATCAACAACTACATCATAAAAAATTGTACAGTAACAGAAAAGCTAGAAGCTTAAAACTTGAAAACCCAAAGGAGCACCCAAAAGTGAAATCCACCTTTGAGTGAAATCATGGAAATCGTTTTGACCCATCTTCCAAATCAACATGAAAATTAAATTGTAGATGTAGCCTATGAAGTTTTGTAGCACTATTTAATATTTCACCTTCAAACTCAAAAAAGTTCGTACCTACTATGCGACCGGGCATGTTGGGAGTGGGAGAATTTGGTGCCGTCGCTGCCACAGTGACACCCTCCACCGGAGATAAGAAGTCGGAGAGGATGGTGAGGAGAGCTGACATGAGGTAGTTATTGATGAGGTGTGAGCTATAGCTCGTTTGGTAAGCTCTACCGTTGTGTGAGCTATTTATCTGGGTTTGATTCTAGATCGATCTCAAATATCTTACTTCATAAATATATGTACGTTTAATGAAAAAACGTATGTCCATGCTTCATATGGTACCGAATAAATCCTAAATTTCAGTAGGATGTACGTAATATATGTATGGTGCGTGGTCTGAGTGTGCATCCCGTTATAACATAAAAAAAATCCCAAAGCATCTGATAGGTTTGGAAAATCCACATTTACCGGCCGATAGCCTAACCGCGCGGGTAAACTGGAGCCAATGCAGGTCCAGTTTTCTTGACCTGGTTTATACCGCAAACTTCAAATTTGCAAAATAAAAAAACATCTGTTTTTTTTGAAATTCAAAAAAAAGAATACAAAAGTTCTTAAAAAATCCATAATGTACAATACTGGTCAGTTTTCGGCGGAGCTAGCAGCCCCCTTAGCATCCGATGACAACGTTGCTAGCAACCTAACCGCCCAAGAGCCTGACGAGTTTATACATGAGAAATGAGAAATATACATACAAAGATGGATCATTCCATTTTCAACACTTATTCGTGTTATCTGCATCATACCTTTGGAGGCGTTCAGAATAACATTAATTTCTGGTTGAAATTTCATTATAATTGGTTTATTTTTTTACTGTAACTGAATTAGCTTATTGGGTATAATTAAATTAAAAAATTTTAAAAATAAAAAATATGTTAATTCATCACAAATAATACAAATAATACGAAAAAATACAAAAAAATCCTAAAAATTCTAAAATAAATTAGAAAAAAATAAAATTACTGAATAGTAAAAAATAGAATTTAAAATTAAAAATTTAAAAAAAGCTGAAAGGAGTCGATCGGACTGGGATAATTACTCCCGTCCGACACCTCCCCTGTATGATTTTGTTCCAGCCATTGCCGGAAGCAATGATGGATATGATGAAATCATGTGATGGGATCGCACGAAAGGCGTCCAAATATCTGACGCGCGTGACCGTTCTCGATCATGATCTTGTACCTTTGTCGACGACTGCTGTGTTGTACCTCACTACAGTGGTGGTTGTGTTCAGGCTATATTATTTTGGCCGACGACTTTCTGTCGTTAGCGATAGACAAAAATTTCATAGCAGGTACTGTAACTGCTACAGTAAAAAAATTTCGATTTTTTTCGTTTTTTTAAAATTATTTATACCTTTTTTTCTTATTTTTTGTTTTCGGTATTTTTTTATATTTTTTACATTTAATTATACTCAATAAACCAACTCAGTTACAGTGTTTTTTCAGCTAATTACAATGTTTTTTCAGCAAAAATCAAAAGCCATCGCTATTCCAATCACCCCTTTGAACTCTGGTTGTGAAGGCATCGGTATAAACGATATATATAATTTTAGATTTAGAAAGCTATTTGTATAAGTAATTTTGAAAAGTTATTTAAAGAAGTTAGTTCGCTTGTTTCGGTCTATGAAAAAGTCGAAGCTACAAGCTAAACAAAAGAAATAGAAAACAGGGCCAAAGTTCGGAGGGCCTAATCGACGGGTAGCTCGAGATATTAATGGCATGTTTGGTACCGAAGGACCAAGTTGCCATGTTAAAATCTCCCCTTGGCCAAATGTTTGGTGCCGCTACAAATTTGGTCAGCGCCCGGGAGTAGACCAGATCTGAATTTTGTTAGCTACCTCATTTGGGCAGGTCATATGAGTAGGCCCTGTTCTTGTCACAAAATTCGTCAAGAAATAAGAAATGTCTTGCCAACTCAACTCGTAGCGCGAAATAATGTAAAAAGATTGGCTAAATGGTTGCACATGATGGAAAAATTACCCCCACGAGTAGGCCAAAAACCAAACAGGCCACTCAATTTGTAGTTACCTTTCGTCATTTCGTTGATTACGTGCATTTGCTTGATCAAATCTGGATTGTGGTTGCCGACTCTGGAATCAACGCCTGAGATTAAGCACCAAAGAGTGAAAAATTGTGTGGAATTTCTCATAAAAATAGCAATTTCCAGTCTTAAGATCTAATCACCGTGTCAACCCTGTAAAAGTCTAGGAGACTTGGACTAGATTAAACTCACTTAATAGGAAATCATTTGCTGTGATTTTCTCTCTAGTGTCTGAATATGATCTGAATTCCAACAGCAAATGAAAATTTTTCTCCAGCTGTTCACAAACTTACTAGTTAGTTTAGTTACACGGCACTGACAGTAGAACAGAGATGCCTGAGTACGAGCATTTTTGTATTGGGATACTAGTCAAGTGTTAATGCCTACTGTATCTCTTCAGTGCTTAATGGACAGCTATCCTGCAAGCACTAAATCAAGCAATTGACGATTCTCCAAGGGACATGATTGTGACATTCAGTCTCATACACAAAATTGTGAATTTTGGACATAACTAGCGTTCCATGGCGACGGAATTCCGAAACTAGCACCCTGCGCGAAATATTTTCGTTTCTGGCCCCCGTTTCGACCGCACGTTTCCGCCACGGCCGACATGTAGTAGTCGTGCGGTACCGGATTGCATGACCGGTGCTACAGTTGAGTCGTGCGGTCCGGCACCGCACGATCGCATCGTAGCACGCCGTCGTGCGGTTCGATCGGCCGGTCGGCGAGACGCGCAAAGACGAGAGAAAGCGTGTGGTACCGGACCGCATGTCCGCGTGCTCTGATCGCGATCGTCGCGATGCCGGACCGCACGACTCAAGCAGTAGCACCGGTCGTGCGATCGCATCGCGCACGCATCGCTACGTGTTGGCCGTGGCGGAAACGTGCGGTCGAAACGGGGGCCAGAAACGGAAATATTTCGCACAGGGTGCTAGTTTTGGAATTCTGTCGGTATGCACATGCAGCGCTAGTTATGTCCAAACTTCCAAAATTGTGCAGTTTTCCTCTAACCTGAAACTTTGCGGTGTAAATTCCTTTCAGGGTTACGGTTCAACAGAGGCTGGAGGCATATCAAGGATGATCGGCCGGGACGAGTGCTCCCACGTAGGCTCCGCCGGCCGTGTCGCGCAGAACGTCGAGGTGAAGATTGTCGACCATGTCACCGGCGAGACCTTGTCAGTCGGGCAGAAAGGGGAGCTATTTGTGAGAGGGCCTGCCATCATGACAGGTAACAAAACAACATGATCTTGCAGTACATATGCACATTTTCTTCGGTCATTATCATAGTGTTGCATAGCCTTGTTGAGATCACTTACACTATTGAGTTCATCTATTGCAGGTTACGTTGGTGACGACGAGGCGAATGCGGCCGCTTTTGATTCCGAAGGCTGGCTGAAGACTGGTGACCTTTGCTACATTGATCAGTATGGGTTTCTGTTCGTAGTTGATAGGCTGAAGGAACTGATCAAATACAAGGCCTATCAGGTCTGCTCTTAGCTTCTGAACAAAGTGCCATGTAGCACCTTTGCAGTTATTCTTCGTTAATCTTCTGCCGGGTAAATTAAACACTGCAGGTTCCACCTGCAGAGCTGGAGCTTGTCCTGCAGTCATTACCAGGAATTGTTGATGCTGCAGTTATGCCGTAAGTCCAGTAACACACTGATCATTGCTACGTAACAATTGCAAAAAGAACTGCTCGTAGGGGTGATCGTTTTGACGATAACTTTTAGCTTTTTTTTACTGTAACTGGTTTTTTTACTGTAACTGAGTTAGTAGATAGTGTAGTGAATAGTGAAAAAAAAGCTAAAGTTAGAAGCTGAAGCTTTTAAAAGGCAAAACGATCACCCAAATCAAACCCGTGATAGTTTTCTGCACACCATCTGTTTTAAATTTTGCGATGGAGCATGAAATATTACAACACAGAAGGAGTAGACCTGTAAGTAAAAAAGGAAATGCGCAGAAGGAGCAGTGTGTCTTCGTTTTGAAGGATAACGAGCTTGTAAACATGACAATCTTGTGCTCTACCATTAGATTACATGGGAGGCCCCAAATCAGTACATAGAATTTACTAATGTCTGGGATGCAGCTCATGTGCATTGCAGCAATGACCATTCTGATGAACTGCAGGTATCCTCATGAAGAGGCAGGGCAGATACCCATGGCGCTCGTCGTGAGGCAGCCCGGAAGCAAGGTTACCGAGGCAGAAGTCATGGACCACGTTGCGAAGCGGGTGGCACCGTACAAGAGGATCCGCAAGGTGGTGTTCGTCGACTCCATACCCAAATCACCAACCGGGAAGATCTTGAGAAGGCAGCTGTCCAACCATCTGCAGTCACGCACTCTATCAAGATTGTGATTACAACGTGTGTGTGTGTTGTGGCCTGCTGCGAAGCTCTCTCCACGTACATTCGCGAGAGGAAAAATGAAACTTTGTTGACATATGAATAGCCCGTATGCACATGAGACTTTACAAGGATATATTATATTTTTTCGGGTTCGATTTCTTTTTCAGATTTTGTGTTAGTTCATGACCCGGTTTATGGTAGAAAAAAAGAAATCCAAAAAGACCGTGCACTAATGGTTCACGCCATGTACGCACGCACCATGGCAGGCACCCTGGATCACCTTGCCATGTTCAAGGGTGGTTCCGTGAAGTCCCGAATCGAAGCGCCCGTTCTTTGTCTCGCTCTCGTCGCCCGCCGCCGTGGCTGCCGCGCGCCTTGCCTCGCCGCCGTCTCTACCATGCGGTGGAGACGACGAGAGAGAAGATTGGGCCACCGCCTCCCAATCCCTATCGCAAATTGAGGTAACCAGTCCACGCGTGAGCGAAGAACTCATCCACCCGGGAGCGGGCATCGACAGCCCAAGGTTCCATGTGATCTCTCGCTCGATCTCGAAAAACCCCGCCATGATCGGTTCTCGATGACCTAGCACCTGTGAGACTCCCAGTGAAAGCCATTCAACACGCAGCAGACAAAACTACCCCCCCTAAAGATAAATCTTGAGTTTGGATCTTGCGAAGACTGCAATCGAACCAAGTGGCAATTAGATTTCAGGAGCTAGTACCCCATTCCTGAATCATCAATACATCATTTAAGTTTATGGTAGCGCTCAATTTGATGTTGATTTATAGCTTGTTTTTTACTGTAACTAGCTTACTTTTTTACTGTAGTTAAGTTGGTTTATTTGACATAATTAAATTTAAAAAATTTAAAAATAGAAAAAACATGTTAGCCCATCATAGACAATGAAAAAGAATACGGAAAAAAAAGAAAAAAAACCCAAAAAAATCTTTAAGAATCAGAAAATGACGAAATTATTGAATAATAAAAAAAGCAAAAATCAGAAGCAAAAACTGACTTTAAGATATTTTGAACGATACCATATATCTGGTTAGTGCAATGCCTGAGGCATGGTCAGTCAAGTCATTCCACGAGCTAGTGAAAGGAATTTATTCCTAGCACTATTGGGCTGAGCCATTGAGACTGTTCCACCAACTCTATTATTTATAACCCCTTTGATGCAACGAAAATTATGAAATGATCTTTGTAGCACCTGAAAAATAGGGAGTATCTCAACTATTTAAAAACCTACAACCTCTTAATTAGCAATTAAATCGGTTAATAACCTCCCTATCTGGCTTGAGGGCCAAATAAAGGGGGCCTGGTTGTTCCATTTGTGCACATGCCATATCTTCTCCAACCAGGTCTCTCTCCTATCTATCTCTCTCTCTCTCTCTCTCTCTCTCTCTCTCTCTTAAAGGTGGCAGCGGCATTGTTTGAGGTGACGCACGGGAGGCGGTGACCGACTGGATGGCGCGGCCACTCGGCCAATGGTGTGCCCACTCCTTAAACCACTACTAAGATAGGTATCCCTTGTATGTTTGGGCAGTTTACGTGCGTCACATGCAGGGAATTCCCTAGGACATGACTTAAATAAAGAGAGATAAATATAAGATAAAGCAGCAAAAGAGAGATGTCCAAGCCTGAGGTGGTGGAGTATTAACTCTTGACTAGGAGACATGCAAGTTATAAGAGCAACTTCATCACTACCTTCATCAAGATAGTAGAGTCCATCATGCACAGTCCTAGTCCCAAGAAGTCTTCCTGTCTCTAGCTCCTAAAAAGCACAACAAGTAAGATCAAACAATTCTCTATAATTAAGTGATTTGGTAATAGAACTGACAGATAATAGGTTAACATGAAAATTAGGAACATGTAGAACTGATGATAAGGACAATATTTTAATACATTGGATGGATCCTCGACCTGTGATTGATACTATGGATCCATCAGCTACACATACCTTGTCCTTACTTGAGTATGGTGTGTAACAAGTAAATAGGTTAGAGACTCCTGTCATGTGGTTTGTGGCTCCAGTGTCAATAATCATATTGGGTTGTGGATGCAAGGGCTTGATGAAATTTCATACCTTGAGAGATGATAGGAAAACTATAATAAGCTTTCGAGGAACCTTGGGTGGAGGATGAACCTTTTGAGAGTTTGATCTTGGATTTGATCTCTTGAAAAGTTTGCACAACTACCATTGATACCATCCTTGTAGATGTAGCATGATTAGCTTGGTTCCTCAAATCACCTTGAGCTCCCCCTAGCCGGGATCTCTCTTTCTGCCACCCAGGTGAATAACCATGCAGCTTAAAGCACTTATCATAGATATGCCTCTTTTGCTTGCAATAATCATAAAATAATTTTTTTCTTGTCCTGTCCACCTGAGGTGCTGGAGGCATTGAATGATTACATGGATAAGACTGGACAGGCATCTGAACCCCTTTGGATATCTTTATCATGAGTAAGTCATGTCTCCTCTTCCATAATACTGAAAATAATATCTTTTAGACTGCGTCATTCTTGTTTGGAGAAGATTAGCGGATGATGAATATCAAATTCTGGATTTAAGCCATCCAAGAAGAGCTTGCTCACAAATGATTCAAACCATTTATTATGAATAACCAAATCTTTCTTACCAATAGGTTCAAAAGGATGGTAATAATGTAGATCTCTATACAACCTCTTCATCTCACTAGTATGCTCTGTCACAGATTTTGAGCCTTATTTGAAGTTAGCCAACTCATGTATAATACGAGTGGCTTGTATCTTATTTGACTTTCCTACAAATTATTTTTCCAAGGTTGCCCACACCTCAAAGACACTGATCATGGTTTCAACTTGCTCTCAGACAACTGATTCCATGCTCCCCATCAACCATACTAACACTTTGTCATTGATTTGTTTGTTGCTAGTATCACATTCCTTCCTCTGTTCCTCAGCAATAATAAGAAAGCTCCCATAACCATGGGAACTTAGGATCAATCGATCATGGTGAGTCCAACTAATATAATTCCCTGGTCTCGATAATCTTATTGGGTAGGCTTAAGTGTATGCTTAAAAGACTCCGGGATCACCTTTAGCTGTTGTTGTTGTCCTATTATTTTGCTACAAATTTCACATAACTTGCCAATACTAGGGTCAGCAAACTTATCTTCATTACTATCCCTCATGGTTCTTATTTCAGTGATAAACCACAAAAATCCCAATAAGTGCACTACACTAGAAGCACCAACACAAAGGGTCAAAGGCAAATCACTGATTTAATACCTAGGCAAATCACCGAGCATAAATCTGGGAGCATTGAGAGCAGTGTTGCAGAATAGTGTAGCACCAAGAGTGGCAGAATTGAGAATAGCAGCAAACTTGTCCCGCTGGGTGTGCCACAATCAAACTTTAGTCTGCTCCCTCAAGCGATAGATTGTGCTCCTGACAGTGACCACACTACAGTGTTCCTGGTATAAGCACCACCATCTTTAACCTTCCCACAGTGAAAATTCCAACTAACTTCTAAACAGGCGATCCCTTGATGAGAACCACAATGAAAAGTAGATCTCCACTCTCCACCGTTGACTCGCGCTTCTCCCCCTCACCTGGCCCCACCCTCTCTCGGTGTGCTCCAATCCTAAGATCAGAAGGGATGGCAGTGCCACTATTGACGAAGGGTACCATGAAGAAGTGGGTAATATAGTTCAAGAGGCCCAGAGCAACCGCTACAAGTGCCTCAAGCCCAGCTAGCACTGCACCTCCCTCTTCCCTCCACAAGGCCAAACCCTAGCCCGTGACCTCCTTTCCAACGAGCGATGGCGGCGGAGCTGGCATACGCACCGCAAATGAGGGTTAGCAAGGTGGGATTTGAGGGCGTGCAAGAGGTTCAGCACAGGATCCTTCAACGAGCAATGGCGGCGGAGCTGGCGTATGCGCCGCCAATGAAGGCTGAAGTCTACGCCAATCTGGTGAAGGGAGCAACAACGAGTAAATATCGATCTGGTGAAGATGCTGGACGGGCGCATCGAGCTGTAGATTCTGGCACCACCGAGCGTGGAGTGGAGGAAAAAAATCCCAGTGAATCCGAGCTTAAGGATGAAGAGGATCACTGGATCTAGGCTCTTGGACTCAAAGACAATGAAGACGAAGACCAAATTGAGCGCTCCACAACCAATGCTCCACACTCCACTAAAAACCCGGCAACATAGCACTATAGGGAGTTGAAGCTTGCAAGAATCAAGCACAGAGATCATGCGAGATCGACCCGCTCTGATACCATGTTGATTTACTTGATGATTTTAGAGTATTTTGGGATTTAGGGTTGAGAAGAGGAGATGAGACATTTGGGAGAAATTTCTGGATCTCTCTATTCAGTTCACTCTGTATTCCCACTATCATGGTTTTAATGTTTTATATTTAAGTCCCTATGTATTATCTAAATTACAAGGTGACACATCAACACACCATTATCCATGGTTGCGCGTCATACTACCATTTGTTACCTCTGTTACTGATGTCCAACTACCCCAACACACACACAACCCACAAAAAAGAGAAAGCTAATGCCCGACGTTGTATTGATGGAAGTGTTTCTCAATAGTATAGCAAAGTTTCATCAAGTTTCATGTTTTGTCAAAGTTTCAATGAGTTTCATGTCTTTCAAAAGTTTTAGGTTGATGTTTCAACCGAGTTTTTGAAGATATTATCAATGTTTCGAACAGAGTGTTCATAGAGTTTTAGCACGCTTCAGCAGATTTCAAGTGTATTTTAGAGAGTTTTCTGCACGTTTTAGAGAGTTTCAAGCGTGTTCTAGATAGTTTTAAGCAAGTTTCATAGAGTTTGAAGCATAAAGTATAAAAGGTATAGCACAATGCGGCCAAGCTTCAAGATTTTTTTAAAAATATTTCATCCAAGTTTCAAGTTTCGAAAAGCCCCATATTCGGGTTTCAAGCAAGTTTTAACATGTTCCAGTTAAGTTTATGCATGAACTCAGACAAACATAAGTTTGAAGATTTTGAGACGTGGAGTTTCAACTAGTTTCAAAACTAAAACTTCGAGTTCCCAGTAAGTTTTGGGCAAGTTTCAAGATTCAAAAACGATTTCACGCAAGTTTCACCAGTATTTAAAAAAATTGAGAGAGATTCAACATGTTTTCAAGAAAGTTTCAAATAACCACGTGCAAGTTTTAGGAATTTTAACAAGTTTCAGGAAGTTTTAGCAAAAATCAAACCCACTCAATCAAACAAATTGAGGGTCAACACGCCGCGCACGCTCGCCGTGGCCATGCCCAACACCGCTGCCCCCGCTCGTCGGGACGCTCGTCCACGGCCACGACGACAGCTCGCACGAACCCACAGCCCCTGCGCGTGTGCCCATGCTATGCCGGTAAGACCAATCCAAATGGGTGGATGGAGATGAGTGCATTGGGTGCTTTTGATTGATACATCCAACGACTGTACTATGCACCGTCGAATAGCTACGAAATGGTATATCGTTTTCTCTTGACAATGTCCTCGTTGCCGGTTGCCCAAAAAAAAAAACATCCTAACCTGATTGCTTGCCACTCGCTAGTAATACCATCGTATGGCCATATGTTAAAAGACGTGGCTTTACATCGAAAAAAAATAAAAGAAAACGTGACTTTAAACGCAACAGCGAAATCAGGCGCAGCGAGAACCGTACATCGACAGGCATGAAGCAACATCCAAACGCAGCGTCACATGTCCGTTGTTGCGATTGCGAGCTGCGACAAGCTGGTGCGCACGATCCCAGCCATCCATGATAGTTCAGTTTTTTCTACATCTGGGTATGGCGAGGCAAAATTAACTAAACAGAGGCTCCTTCCCTCCCGATTTTTTTGTGGTCATTTGAAATAGTTATTTGCAAAAATGGCTCTATTGACATTGTTTTTGCACAAATGGCCCCTGACGCGGCCGGCGAGCGTGCCAGGGCGCATGGTGTGGCCGAGAGGCGCGTGAGGCGAGGTAGGCTCCATTTATTCCTGATAATTTTGATTGTTTGGCACTTTTCATGTTATTTGAACCTGTATTTGTAAGAATGGTAGTCGTCGTGCTGAAATTGCAAAAATGCCGCTTCTGACACACCGTGCGGCAGATGCATAGCAGAAAAACAAAGTAAACAAGAGAAACAATGCAATAAAAAACATAAAGCTTGAGATAGTTTTATTACAAAAGGGGGACTACAAAAGGGGTACAACTAGAAAGAGAAAGTGCTTACAACCCAAAAGATTGCATAGCAAGCACTACTGACTAACCTAACTATAACTGACTATTGTCCATGGGGTGACTTCTACCATAGTTAGTGTAGTTTCTTGGGGACCGGGAGTGACTCGGGCGGTAGCTGGGCGATCGGGAGCAGAAGTGGGGGCAAGAGAGACTGCGTCTTCCGCTAGATCCTCTGACGGCGATGTCAGGCAGCGGACTATGGCAGCGCATTCTCTTGCATACCATGTGCCTGTTACGAGGCCCCTAGGGTCGGGTTGGTGCAAGGCCGCTGGGGATGACGGCAGGTGCTGGCACTAGCGAGGACGGGGTGTAGGTAGTTGAAGATCGGAGGCACTCGAGCTCTACCTCAGTGGCAATCCTCTCACGCTCCACCACCTAGAGGGCAGCCTCACAATAGGTGAGCTGGATGCGGAGGACATTGGAGTGCTCGTAGCTGGAGGTCAGAAGCATCCGTAGTTGTCCAATCTCCTGCAGGGCATTGGCATATGTGACCGCCATAACGTGAGTCAACTGGACCTGGTGTGACATCCGAGGGTCGTCCACCCTAGCATTGGGGCGCTCTGGGAAACGCTTCCCCTCATGGAGGCATGGGAAGAAGGAGAAAGGAGATTGCCACAGCTTCTCCTTGCACAACTCGCACAAGTGAGTTGCAGCCAAGCGCACCGCATCCTGGATGACATCAGAGCAGTGCATCTGAGGGTGCTCCACTGGGAAGGTGTGGGACTAAAATTCCCTGTCCTGCTTATACAGAAATACTTGCATGGTCCATGAGTCTCAGTCTAGGATCTTGGTCCTCCTACCCTTGAAGATGGACGGACTGCAATATCCTAGGTACTGTATTAGCTGTTGCAGGAGGCTGACAAACTCCCCATCATTTTCTCCATGGGAGAAATGATCCCACGGACCTATGGACGATGTTCCGGTTATCTATAATTTTAAACAACAAGAGGTTAATTAGAATAGATGAAAATATAAAGAAAGTGAGGATAAGTAAGATGTAAGAATGGTAAGTAAAGCAAGTAGTACGGATTAAATGAGCAGCGTATGTCGCCGATTATGATTAAATTACTGTGGCAAATTCGAAATGCATAAAATTCTTGAAAAATTACACAATTAAGTCGACTATGTCAGAAGGCTCCACAAAAAATCATAATTTTTGAAGCTCATTTGCTATATGTAAAAATTCCTACAAACAAGTACACTGTATCCGAAGGCTCCACAAAAAATCAGGTCCTATGCGTTGACCAGGTCATCTCCGTTGACCGTGAATCTGGTTCATCGAGAATGTTAGGCAGTCGGGCTCCTGTCGTTCATGCACAAGTCATATCGTGGGTCTTCGGTGGGTGTGTGGCCATACTTGGGAGGTGTAATCATCACAGGTGGCCCAGAGAAAAAACCTTCCAACTAATTGTCTGCCTGTGAAGATTGTCTATGCGATAGGATCCACTGTGCTGGACCTGGGTACAAGCCCCCGGGAGGGCTAGTTGCATAGCCCTGTGGTGCTAGAGGCTTAGAGGTATACAACCCTGGATGCCTGTAGTTGTATGAGGAGGGGGTGTATGGTGCATCGCCTAAAAGACCCCATTGATCTAGCAACATATTGTATCGGCCTTCGACCCATTGGTAGCTCTGTGACAGAGAATCTCCGCCAACTGTCGGCATTGTGGCCTGTGCCTCTATGGCCTCCGGTATTACATCCTTGTGTCGGGTGACACCGACGACAGTAAGCTCGAGTCCTTGTGGCGAACCTATGTGGAACATCACGATTAACGAGGACTGAAGTACTTCAACATAGCACACCTACACCCGTGTGATGACTCATAGAGGCGTTGTGTGGTACGCCCGGTCGGTCACCAACACTAGGTTAGTTCGTGGACACGATGGGCCATGATGATGGTGGTGGCGACGGTGCACGATGCAATCCAGTCCAATGCCTCGCGTCGATGTCGCTAGGTCTACCACAGCTCAAGTTTCGAATGACTTGCTTCACATTCTTGCGTATGGACTTTATCATCCCCTTGAAACCTTCCACTCTGGCTGACCATCTCGATTGGGACACATGTTCAGTCAGTTCTAGAATGTTGTACATACAGTCTAGCAACATGGGGTACCAAGGAAAAGATTCCTTAGTTCACCAATTTTTCGAGGTTACGAAATGTGGACCTTTATGAATGTTCCAACTCATCATGCCGCGATGCTTGGTGTAAGTTCACACCCAACGCCAGGCAGTCAACGTGACTAGGTCTGGATGTCGTGGTGGGGGCATCCCTGTCATTCTTGGCTGCGTGTTTTGCACATACCATTCCAAGTACGTGCTATATGTCTCCTCGTAGTATGGCCGTGTCTCGTTCAGGGTCAATGCAAGTGCGGCCGACTCCCACTCATCTATCCAACGTTGTTGTGTCAGCTCCAATCGTCACTTTTCTGACCCTTCTTTGTTTGCCTACAAATCCAACGTAAAAATGAAGTTAGAATTAACACAATAAATGTACATCCTGTAGTATAATATGCAAAATTATATCGTACCTACGTGTGGCCTGAAGGGGGAAAGCTCGACCCAATGGTGCGAAGACCTGCTGGTGGAGCCAGAATTGCCTCATGATCCATTGCGGGTTGTTTGGCTCCACCATATACGAGAATACAAGATGACATGTCTTCATCCAATACGACACATCTTGACAGCAGAGTGAGCTCAAGCTATTTGATGTTGTCTGCTGTGCCAAGGCCTGCGATCAAGGGGCCCATACGATGTCGTCTTCATGGAGACCCTCGAATTCATTATGGAACTTGGGGTAGAGGAGACACGCCCTCTCCCTGACCCAACCTAGCACAGCCAAAGTCCATCTGCTTCCCATGGTTGGGGCATCGGTAGGCTCATCGTCATTCTTGTAAAAAAGGTTGCTATTAATTATCATATGGGTGGATTTGCACGCGGAAGTAAGGTCAGTCGACCAGGAAGTGCTTCCATGCCCACAGCTGTAGCAACGTATGGTAACTTGCCAGCACGGGCTCAACTCCCTTACGATGTTGACATGCGCCGCACAGGCCGCGATATGTTGCACACAACACAGTTGAACCCTAGCTATACTACGGCACGACGTCCCCATCCGAGTCTGTGATGGACTCCGTGAGGTGAAGGTAGCTTGGGTACACCACATCCCCCTTAGTGGTCGGGAACATGATCCACTCGAATAGGAATATCAGTTACGCAATGAGGTGACACCGAACCACCTCCGCCGTAGGTCCTCAGGGCAATACATGTACCGTCGAAGCCACACATGTGGACCCCTTACTCTTCTCCAGGATAGCTATCCCAAAGTGTTGAGCAAGATGCATCTTCCAGTCAGCTAATCTTGCCAGAGGGACGACTACAAGGCTTCGCAAGGGAAGGCCTATAATAAAGCTAACATCCTGCACTGTCACCATCATCTTCCCTCACCGAAAGTGGAAGGTGTGGGTTTCAGATCACCATCGATATGCGAGGGCGGAAAGAAGAGACGCGTCGATGGAGATGTTTTGGCTTGTGTTCATCATGCGTGCAAACACAATCAACTTGGACGCATGTAGCTTATTGATGTAGCGGTCGTCCAACGGCCAGGTTTCACTTGGTCCCCGTATGATAAATGTTGGTGGTCCATCCCCGCTGATCCAACCGTGGCAGCGATGGTGGGCGTCCCACACCTCCTCCAGCATGGATGGTACGTTAGTTGCCATTTCTAACCATAGAGAACAAACAATACGATAAATGACATGCGATAATAACAAATGACACTTTATTAAAATATATTTACTACAGATGGCAATTATATGCATGTGATGAAACATACGTAATGACGATAGTACGAACATAATAGTAATACAGGCAAAGTAACACATACATATTTTAAATAAATATGTACATTTCGTGCTAGCTGTCGTAAAAAATACACAAATATAATTGCACTTCAAGAAAATATATACAAACTTGAAATATATTAAACGGGAACGCATAAAAAATATACCTTTACTTATAGTGTGTTTGTCCAATAGCGAGTACTGAGATACTGCAAATTAGAAAATACACCATATTAGCTACTAATTATGAAATTAATGCTAACAAAATAATTAATATAATAATTAAACACATACTGACACGTGCTTGCGCGTTATATATCCGTGCGAAGGAGCCACCAAAAAAAAAAATCTTCCCTCCCGGCGGCTGCGCGGCGCTGCCTCCCTCCCTGCATTCCATAACCGTAGGCGTCGCTAGCTCCAACAGCGAACCGCCCACGCCACCCAGCGCAGTCATGCCGCCTCCGACCGCCGTCGACCCCCGTAGCGGATACTGCGCCGCCACCAGGACCTTCCACAGCCTCCGCGCGCCCGTCCCGCTGCCGCCCGCCGCCCTGCCGCTCTCCTTCCCGACCTTCGCCTTCTCCCTCCTCCCCTCCCCGCTCCCTTCCCATTCCGCGCTCCTCGACTCCGCCACCGGCGAGGCCGTCCCCTTCCCCGCCTTCCTCGCTCAGGTCGGCGCCCTCGCCGCGGCGCTCCGCGTGCACCTCCGCATCTCCCGCGGCGATGTCGCCTTCGTCCTCGCGCCTCCCAGCCTCCACGTCCCCGTGCTCTACTACGCGCTTATGGCCGTCGGCGCCGTCGTCTCCCCCGCCAACCCGGCCCTCACCGCAGTGGAAATCGCCCGCCTTGTCGCGCTCTCCAACCCCTCCGTCGCCTTCGCCGTCGAGGGCACGGCCGCCAAGCTTCCTCCCGGCCTCAACACCGTCCTCCTCGACTCCCTGAGATTCCTCTCCTTCTTGCAAGGACCCGAAGATGCCTTGGTCACGGAGACAACTGTGATTTACCAGTCAGACCCGGCGGCGATACTGTACTCGTCCGGTACCACAGGGCGCGCCAAGGCGGCCGTGCTGACCCACCGCAACCTCATGACCTCGGGTGCCATGCCTGTGGCGGCGACTGCCGCGGTGCTGATGCTGACCGTGCCGATGTTCCATGTCTACGGGTTCGTGTTCTGCCTCAGGGCGGCAATGGCGGCGCAGACGCTGGTTCTGTACACGGCGAGGAAGTTCGACGCCAGGGTGGTGCTGGGCGCGGTGGGGAGGTTTCGGGTGACGCGGCTCGTGCTGGCGCCGCCGGCGCTGTTGGCCATTGTGCGAGCGGCTGAGGAGGACGAGAGTGCGATTGCTGGCGCGGCAGCTTTGCAGGCGGTGAACTGCGGCGGCGCGTCCGTCGCGGCAGAGCTCATACGGCGGTTCTTGCATAAATTTCCCCACGTCTATGTTGCACTGGTTGGCTTTGTTGCTGCTACTTCATATGTGATTTTGATTTTTTTACTCTTAATAGCAAAGTAACCATTTAATTAAGGATGTGTTAGTCATCGTCTAGATATTTTTTCTAAATAATCATATAAATTTCTGACTATTTGATTAAAAATCTAACAGTTCTCATTATTTCTCCTTTTTAAAAATAGGGGGTTTTTTTGAAGGGAGAAAATTCGCATGAATCTTCACACACATCCAAAGATTAGAAATTTAGATAATTATTTAGAAGAAAATATCTAGATGATATTTATGAACTCCTTTTAATTATAGTCTACGTTGTTGAGAAATTGCTCCTAGTTGGTAATACAATCATTCAACCGCGCCTTACAATTATCCAATAACAAGAATTCATGGGATAATTGATGCTCCTGTTGTCCTATAACAACCAAGGTGTTCTTGATCATGGAACTGATTGTATTGGTTTTTGCTTCTGGTTTTTATTTAAAAAAATTCAAAGACAATATGAATAACCGATTTTCTGAAGCGGTTTGCTCGCTCCTTTCGCTCTGGTAATAAGGCAGAAAGGGTCGTGGGTGTATCACACACCCCACTCCTCTCGTTCCGGTCTCGCACATGTATATCTCTTACTTTTCCCATTGTTCATCTCCTTCTAAAATCTATTTCTTTCTGCCACTATTATTCATTTTGAGTTAAAAATCATTGGCCGCAGTCAAAATCCATAGACCCTATGGCTACTAATGGGTTAATTTCCACTTGCAAAAGGGATACGGGCTGACGGAGAGTACAGCTGGTTTCTGCCGTGCTGCTGGAGTAGAAGAAAGTCGACGAATTGGATCAGCGGGCCGTCTTTCATGGGGCGCTGAAGCGAAGATTGTTGATCCTACAACAGGAGTTGCTCTGCCTCCGGGTGTGCCAGGCGAGCTTTGGGTCCGAGGACCTTTTGTAATGAAAGGTATATGTCTGTCATCCTGTATTTAGGACACGTTAGGCTACCATTCCATTTCGATCATATCAGCAATCATGCTACTTCGCTACAACATTATTTTGATAGCTATCGTTCGAGTGAATCCACATTGTCTTCGGCTATGTATGCACACATTGAATTCATCTTATGTATTGATTTATACTTTAGAGATAAAGATGCATCTTCTTCGTGCTCCAGTTCTTCATTTCAGTGAAAGCATGATATATCAGAACTAATTGTTGTCTTGTATAATTCGTACTGAGGTTGCATAGGTAGACAATGATTTTTGGGAAAATTATTTAGCATCGAACCAGTGTAATTGTCGATGACTGCCCCTTGAGTCACAGAAAGATGCTAGCCAAGCCTTCTATTTAATTACAAAATATGGATAAATGGAATATAATTTGCAATTTTACATAAGAATGTTGGAAAGTCAGCATTCTAATGTGGTAGTCTAGCTTGATGGATGTTGCTTTCTGGCAACTCAGCATCTTAAAAGTCTCTTTTTGTCAATGCTGAGTCTGCTGACTGAACCATAGGTCTTGTTAGCTTTGTGTTGCTATCACCTTAATGGTTCGTATAAACCTATACTAATACTTCATCTCTTTTGAAACATTAGCATAGGTTACCTTGGCGATAAGGAATCTACGTCTGCGATTTTGGATTCTGAAGGGTGGCTGAGAACTGGGGATCTCTGTACTATTGACAAAGATGGATTCCTCTTTGTTGTCGATCGGCTGAAAGAGTTGATTAAGTACAAGGGCTACCAGGTACCTACTACTATTATGGATTTGCATATTAGCACTTCATGATCTAGCAGGCCATGTGTTGCTAATTTAAACTTTCCATCTTACCTGGTGGCATTTGTTTAACGCAGGTTGCACCTGCAGAACTGGAGCACCTGCTTCAAACTCACCCAGATATTGTTGAAGCCGCTGTTGTCCCGTAAGTATACACCATGACATGCAACAAATTTGCTGCTAATCAGTTCTTTAAAACTTCCCATGAAAGCCGCATGATAACTTTTTTCTCATACAGATACCCTGATGATCAAGCTGGTGAGTTGCCAGTAGCATTTGTTGTCAGATGCCCCGGGAGCAACTTGCATGAGGCGCTGATCAAAGGATTTGTGGCTAAACAGGTACAAGCTTCAATGTAGCTATTTCAGGGACTGTGCTGTGTATCAATGGCTCTAGCTAAAGCTTGTCATTTGGCATGCAGGTTGTGCATTATAAGCGGATACACCATGTTTTCCTTGTGGATTCCATACCAAAAAACGCCACGGGTAAGATTTTGCGAAAGGACTTGGTAAAGTTAGCATTGCATCGGAATTGCTCCAAACTATAGTGTCCGTATTTGGACAGCATTAAGTCCCTGCCGTTGGATAACTAAATAGTTGCAATGTCGCCTTAATTGTACCAAAGAAATTTAGATGATCATTAATTGTATGGTGGTATTACTGCCCACATATTGGGTATCGATTGTTTAGCAACTCTGCACATACAAATTATAAAAGTTCATCAGATTAATATTTAATTCCGTTCATGTATGCAGACTGTAGCGTTTTCATCCGAAAAACGTACCAACGTAGTTTTACATTTTTTTAGTTGGTTTGCTGCAGCAGTTCATTTTTCAGGAGAATAATCGTTTACAACCTCAAAATTCTGTCGCACATTGGTAATTGTATTAGTCCTTTGCTCTAATATTAGCAAGTACGTGCAAGAAGTGTGTGAAGTATGCCAGACAAAACGTTTCCGATTTCTGAAGGATTTGAACCATTTACTGCAAAGTTTCTATAGAACTCTAGAGATTTTCCTATATTCCAAAAGATGTATGTATAGTGTTACCACGATTGATATAATGTACTTCCTCAAGTCCAAAATAGATTATGTTTTAGCAAGTCAGGTTTTGTTTGCAACTAGATGTCGTCTTGGGTTTTCGTTCCATCCTCTGTCAAAAACTGAAGTATTAACGCCATCCTCGTTCTACATGGAGCTAAAACGACAAGCAATTCAAAGCGGAGGAAGTATGAGCACAACTAATGGAAATTTTTAGTAGTTTTTTTAAAATGTTCCACAAATAATGGCTGGTGCACTAATTTAGCTGTGAAGATGATAGTTAATTAGGCCACTGAAGAGTCTAATTTCGTCAAATCAACAGTGAAAATGCATGTGGTATCATGGAAATTTTCGTAATACTCAGGGTAAAAGATATTTCCTTTTTGCGATAGAGGAGCGTTGGCTAGAACATCTGCACGAATATGCCAATAGATTTGTTTAAAACTGGAACGCGGCCCATTAAATGCATTCTTTTTTTGCTACAGTTTATGACTTAGATATATGGCTTTTAACACTAATACGAGTGCTTGTGGAAATAAATCGAAAGCTGATAAGTCACTTCTAAAAGGTAATTCTGATAAATCATTTTGAAACAGTGACAGAGAAGTTATTTATTTGTTTGTTAAAAAAGGTCATAAGACATAAACTAAAAAAAAAAGTAACGGCAAATTACTTGTTGAACAACTACCTACAGAGTGCAATGGCAAATGCATGTACTCATTTATCGCTTATGCATAGCCAATAGAGCACCGCAACAAAGGGAATATTCAATGATTCTCGTCTTTACGGTGCTTGCGTCCTGTCCTTGTTAAAATACGTTGCAGATGGTTATAAAAATTATAAAAAATTGGTAGTATTGACACGAAATCAATCTATAGTATCACAAAATTTCAAACATAAATTCAATCTACACATAAAAAATAAAATGGACAAAATCTGCTAAACAGGAAATTACAAAATAAAAAGAGAGAAAACAAAGCTAAGGGTACTGTCGCTGAAATTTCATTTATCCCTCATGCATAGCCCATAGAGCGCCACTGCGAGCTCGGCGTCGGCGAGAGGAGACGACGATAGCCCCCAAAAATGGAAATCGGTTACCAAGATCACGACGATGGCGACGTTGTGGCTTGGGACGGCGCAAGGTAGCGTGTGGCTTCGCGCGACGGCGGCGGCGGCGCACTGCCACCGCGGAGAGGTGCTCCGAGGCGCACAACATGCTGACCGCCTCGTCCTCAGGGTTTTTTTTTTTACCGGCCGATTTTCTCCGATTTTCGCCGATTTTCGGGTTTACCAGCGAGGTCCGGTTGGTAGATAAACTGGACCCAAATATTTCGGCCCATTTCACCCAAACGTCCGGCCCGAACTGGCCCGCTGGGTCGGCCGAGTGGCCTGACCTAGGTGACGGCCGCATCGCATCGCATGAGCTCGCTCTATTCTCCATGGCGGCCGGCTTGCTCCCTCTAGCGTGGCGATCCCCTCCGCTCGCCCCGCTTGGATCCGCTCGGATTGGCTCCCCTCCGCTCGGCCCGCTTGGATCCACTCGTTGTCTTCCTCCTCCTCCTCCGCCATGTCGGCCTCGACGGCGCCGTCGAGGCGCCGGGGCCGGAGGAGACAACGGATTGGCTCCCCTCCGCTCGCCCCGCTCGGATCCACTCGTCGTCTTCCTCCTCCTCCTCCTCCTCCTCCTCCATGTCGGCCTCGACGGCACCGTCGAGGCGGCGGGGCCGGAGGAGACAACGGATTGGCTCCCCTCCGCTTGCCACGCTCGGATCCACTCGCGGGGGTCTTCTTGCTCGCCGCCGGCCGCCTCACCGCCTGGGGCGTGGTGACACAGGAGAGGAAGAGCGGGGTGAAGTGGAAGGGGAGGTGAATGGATCGGGCGAAGGTGCGGAGGCAGTTACCGATGCGGAGGAGCGTGTCGCGGTCCGCTCCGGCGCCGGTGATGTGGACCTCGGGCGGGCCCAGCTCCGGGTCGGCGCGGTCGACGATGGCCTGGAGGAGTGGCGGCCACTGCACGCCGTGTGCGGCGTCGAGGTCGACGGCCTGGTTCGCCGTCAGGTGCGCGAATCACAGGAACTTTTCGGCCGTTTTTTGCCCGATTTTTCTACAAATTTCGGCTGATTATCGGCGATAATCGGCCGATACACATTTGTATTTCAAATTTCATTTAAATTTTTCGGCCCAAATTTCACGGGAGCGGAGGCCGGGCGGGTGGAGCGCCGGAGGCTCGGAACGGAGGGGTGAGGCGGGAGCGGAGGCCGGATGGGTAGAGCGGAGGGGGGAGGCGGGGAGCGGGGCGGGAGGCGGGCGCCGGAGCCGGCGGAGCGGAGGGGGAAGCCGGGAGGAGCGGAGGGAGGGGGGAGGCGCCGAGGCAGGGAGAAATAGGGGGAGGCGCTGAGGCGGTGAGAAATAGGGGGAGGTGGGGAGGCGGCGGTGTCGGCCGGGCGACCAAATAGGGGAAGGAGCGAAAGGCTGAGCCCGAGTGGCCGGTAGGCCGTGACAGCGTGTCGGGCGTGATGTGAGTAAAATTTTTTAATAGCACAGTAATTAATTTATTTTTTTAATAATCTTTTTTATCAATTTAGTATGTTATAGTTTATAGTTTAGATTTTTAGATTCAATGTATTAGGGGAATTGATCGACCGGTGACGCATTGAAATACTGAGATAGTATGTGAACAATAGTGATTTGTTGGTTACTTTCTTATTTTCTCTAACTATTAATTTTTTTACTATTGTTGATAACTTAATGTTGTATAAATGTATTGATTTGTTGATAACTTGATTCTATGCAACCTCCTACAAAAATGAAATGATGTGCCTTAGAAAAAAGCACTCATTTCCAAACAACTTTCTTACTTTTGAACTTCATAGGAGGGACACCTACTTTTTTTAATTCTTCTTAAAACCATTGATTATGTCTATTAACTTTAAAAATCTCCAATTCAAAGGTTATTGGGAAACTCAATGAAGGGAGGGCAACACATATACCCTATCGTGATTCTAAGTTAACTCGTCTATTGCAGTCATCATTGAGCGGCCATCATGGATTAAGCTTCATTAGTGAGGTATTTTTCATTGTCCTTCTGTTATCTACATATATTAACATGCGAATTGTAGTTACTGTTTCTATTTCGTATCACATACTTTTATTAGTGTGATTGCAGTATAGTTTGATTATGGATTGTTTTGCTTTTGGGTACTACTGTTTATTTCACGCTTCCGACTTCAGTCTACCTAGTTTTTTTCCTGAGTTTGCCACTGGACTTCGCCCTACCTAGATTTTTTTCCTAATCCGCTACTGATCATAACCCTGCTCGTCATCTTCAATTCCCCCACTCCCGGAACGGCCGGGCCATCGTCGTCTTCCCCAAGCTCGGAGGAGACGCGACCTGCTCGATCTCCTGCTTCGGTGATGCAACCAAAATTTTGTCCGCATCAAAGTGTGTTCCGCATCCCTTCCACTCTCTTCCATCACCCAGTTTCATACATTTCGCAGCATATCAACCGAATCTTCCTCATGTCGCTGTCAGTTGTTGTGGGTGGAATCGCATGGGGGCACCTTACCGCACGTCGACGCCACGCTCGGCGTCGCCGTGCTAGCCACGTTCCATTTTTGCGGTCACTAGTTACCGCCTCCGTCTCCTCTTTGCAGGCGCCGAGCTCCCAGCCACGCTCCCGTAGCCGTTGCTCCACTTATCATTCACCCATACTTTCTTCAGCTTGTCATCCTACTTGATAAAAATATTCACTCATGATGTCACGTAAGCAAAATCACCGTGCAAAACAAGGCTACTTTAAGTTTTAAAGTAGTTCTTAGCAAATATATATAGCAGTAGCGTGTTACATCATCAATAAAAGTTAGAAAATATTTTTTGCCTCCTTTTGCCAACAATTCACTCATTTCACACAAAATCTAAATGAACCAGATCAAACGATGCCAAATTCTTTTCATTCTCTAATCTCTTAAAAAGTTTTCGATGATGCTTTGTTGCACACATGACTGACACTTTGATTATTTGATAATTTCACTATTTGAAATTAGATCTAATATGGGCATTCTAGTAATAATATCAAAACCAATATGACAGAAACGGAAATACCAAGCATCTACCTCATATTTATTTAAACCTATTGTAACATTCAGATTATAACAATACTCTGAAGTATTTAGGCGAAACAAACTTCCCCTCTCGTAGGCGAAACAAGCTTCTTCTCTCGTAGCCTTTTTCAATAAAGTTTCTAAATTTAGACACTATATTTTTATTTCTGTACTTATAACATTCATGCTTTTGGTGTGGTTGAAGAGATTGTTCGCCTCACCTGGTCTTCAACGTAACTATTTAGAAGTTTTATTACGCTGTGCAACTCTTTGTGCTGTTGAATTGTTTTGTAAACTACATAATTTGGAGGGGGGAAAACCGTTTTTTTTTTTGCGCATGTTGCAGCTTAATAGCTACATAATTTGGAAATTTCTAGTTGAAAATTGGCTCCAATGCTAAGGTTCGTTATTTTTGCATGTTTATATTTCCTTTATTTATATCTTCTGCCGTTCGTAAGTGACTGCTGGTCCTGCTAGTGTCATTCCATGTGGAAAACCTGAGGCTGCATGATCAAACGTAAAAGAAAACAGTACATTTTGCCAGCCTGACCAAGCTTACGAAGCTACCAGCTCGAATTACATGCAGTCGTGTACTTGCAAGTAGCGACTTGCAAACCGCAAACGATACTGCAAAACACGTTGAACTCTTCGATCTCGCAGACAGCCTCCTACCAGGGCATCCGCATTCCTTGCCACTTGGTCTACAACTTGGCGACGGATACGCCATGACAAGCTATGACAAGAAAGAGAAGATTTTTACCAAAGACTAAGGGGCTGGCCTTCTCCAGGCAGTTCATAACCACATGTCAAAGAGTCATGTAACAAGCAAGCTGTCGTCAAAACTCAAGGGTGAACTCATTGTAACACCTCAGTATTGGCACCAAAAAAAAAAAAGGCTTCCATCATGCCAGAGATTATTGGAACTAAAAAAAGGTGAGATACACTTGCTCATCAAATCTGATTAGTGTCTGACGCAAAAAGGGAAGCAGTAAACCTTGGCATGTAGTCAATGTCAACTTGAACCTCTAAAACCCGGAAACAGGGTCTCGGTACATCTGCCGCAATTGATCTAAAAAAATGGAGGTACTTCACGAAAGGGCTTTCTGAACCTCAGCAGTCACTTCCTTCGGTGGCTTCTCTGCATGAAGATCCGCCACTATGCCCTTCTTGGAGTAGTAGTCAATCACCTGATGGAAGCAAATCAATATTTGTAAAAATATTGAATCAAACGAATTGACATGATGAAGTTAGAGAAGAGACAAGAAGATTCAACTATTCAAAACTTGCTCGAAACGTGGCAAAAGAATGCATATGAAAACATGTGATGTTGAAATGCTAACAGGGAAGATAGTGACATACATGGCAGGTCGTCTACACCCTCATAGAACATAATGCAACAGAACAATTGTCTCTATTCATGACAAAAAAGATATCTTACCATGAACTGGAAAATGAACAAAGTGCAAAGTTTGCCAAAAACCTACGTTTCCTATCTTGAGGCTAAGACAGGTGTTAGCAGAAAGTGCAATAATACCATAAAAAGGGGCTATCTACATTAGTCCAAATCAAGTGTTCCTGAAGATTGTAGAAAAAACTATAATGCACTAGAAACAGTAGCATACTGGTTTAGTTTGTCTGTGGAAGGCTTCAAGTCTAGACTTCAAAACCTCAGCTGTGTCGTCTTTCCTTTGAATCAGTGTTTCTCCAGTGACCTTGGTGAAAAGGACAGCAAAAAGCACCAGTCAGGGGATAATGGTTCTGGAAGAAACAGAATCTCACAAAGAATCTTGGATAGTAGCTGCAACTCTTGTAAAAAAATATCTGTAGCAGCTCAGTTGACTTGAATGAAATGGAAAGAAAGCAGTAAACTACCTGCAATAATTTGTCTTCTATTCTTGTTGAACAATGTGTGCTTTTTCAGAGTGAGCAATGTGTATTATTCATATGTTACTAACATTTTTTTGCTAAGACCACGGTCCTCAACTGACTAGAGAAATTATGTGACATCACAGTAAACATCCATGAAATAGTAATGAAAACAGTGCATTAGTGACATAACATATACGTAAATGATGTATGTTAAGCCAAAAGATACAAATAAAACCAAATGCATTCAGAAAGAAAATAGAACTAGCAGTATTCGCAGTTGTATCACTATGAATGCAATTATAACAATATGCTTGGCAAACCAAAACTCTGATACTGCAATATAAGTATTTTGGAGAGTTGAAGATACAAATCATGTGAGATATTGATATAGGTTTTACCATGCCATAGTTTTAGGAAAGCTGTCCAAAAGAATGATAGTAGATACACATAGAAAAAATAACTTATCCAAATTTTAACTAGACTGGAGAACCAAAACATGCTAAGTGGTCTGCATTCAACTTACATCATCAACTCCAGGAACCTTTGGAGGTGCAAATTTTGTGTGATAACTCCTACCACTGGAGGGATGGATCCAACGGCCAGTAATTCTTTCTTCCAAAATTGCATCCTCGATGGCAAAGTTAAGGACCTTATCAACCTTAGTACCCTTCTTTTCCAGCATCTCATCAAGCTGAACAAAACATTTGATGAAATAGTAAGAAAAGATTATGTTTCAAAACATAGGTTTACAGTCTATAACTAAACATTGAGTCTGTTACTGAAAATCAATAATATATGTACAGATTAAATGACAAATCATTCGAATACCTCACCTTCTGTGCTTGAACAACTGTGCGGGGGAATCCATCAAGAATGAAACCCTTTTGGCATGAAGGTTTCTTCATGGCTTCATCAATAATTCCAACAACCAAGTCGTCAGAAACAAGCTCTCCCTAACAAACAGGACATTAACAAATGAAAGTCATGGAACATCTTCTATACATCAGCTATTCATTTGCCCTTTAGTTCCCCCTTTTTTTTGTAGTTGAGCCCCTGGAGCAATACCTTGTCCATGGCTTCTTTTGCCTTAATTCCTAAGGGAGTCTTAGCAGCAACAGCAGCTCTCAACATATCACCAGTGGCCAAATGGCATAAGCAATACTCTTCCTTGATAAGGGGCGACTGTGTTCCCTTTCCAGAGCCCGGTGGACCTACAGATCAGCAAAACTAGGAGTTGTAAACTCTCCAATAAAGAGCACACTAGAGTTGATATGAAGATCATAAAATTCAGTACACATGAATACAAATAAATCCTCCATTTCAAGAAGAAAGCACCACAAAGACTTTCTAATTTTGACTGAACAAGGACTTTCTAATTATACCACATACTAGCTGAAACTTGAAAGTAGCTCTGATGGAATAATTATGTCAGTAACAATCTGCCTATCTCGAAAAACTATTAACCAACATGCTTTCAAACTGACACAAAACACAATCCATTTTCTTTCTTCCTAAATCTGATTATCATAAACATTTAGGATTGTGGGCACATATCTCTCGGCAGGGGTTTTTTCCATGCATAACACTTCAAGGCTCACAAAACCCTGCCATATTTAATGTACTTCTTAACATACAACACACACAAAACAGAGCGAAGTTAACAGCAGAAATATATGGAGGCACAACAATCGGCAATATTGTCTATTATAGCATTTTACGGAGACATTTTGTGTACACTTAAAATTACCAACTTTTTCCCCAACATCAGAAGGACCTGAGCCTTGCGTACGTCAACATATTTAATGGTAAAAAATTTTGATGCCGCCTTTACGATAAAAATTGAAGGTTAACGAAAAAGAACATTGAAGGGGAAAAATAAACTGCAATACTCACACTTAGAGCAAATTATTACTATATACTGAATTCAAGAATTAAAATGTGCCAGAAATAAGTAAATCAACTACATTACCCATTTTTTTAAGCTAGGCTGCATTTCCTTTTGAACACAGAAGATTGAAGTCACAGTCTCACAGGAAACCAAGGAACCTATTAAACTTCTTCCTATATGATATTGCATCCACGCAAAGCTACAATATTTCAGCCAAACGAAGTACCATTTAAATCCAAATAGGTAAACTATTTAAGCCTTGGACAACTTTTTATAGGGTTTGTAACTCATGCATGGCAATGAAACAAACTATTGTGGACACAGAAGGTTATTATGGAAATGAAACATTGACTAGGGTCAATTGGGATGTTGCTACTTTTCTGAACTTCCACCATTTGATCAGATACAAATGGATTCCCTCATGAAAAGAGTCTAATGCCCAACTTTTTGAAAGAAGATGTTCCTTTTTTTTCAGTGACTTCAATGTGCACAACATTTTTTTATCATTGGGTCTCAAAGAACAAGCCAACTTGACCCCCAAATTTATTGCTACCGTAAATACCATAAAGATTTTCTTCAAGATATCCTCAACCTCACTTGCATACACAAACAAGAAATAACATTCTCGAAAAATAGATCAGTGCCATTCAGCTGAAAAAATATTAGATTTTCTTGAGAACCACAACCATTCTAGAAAAATTAACACTTTCCCCGCGATTACCCATCAGTAAAGGCGAAAGTCTATTTTAAAAAAGGAGCAATTTTACTCGTGGGATCTTGCGCAAAGACACGCACTATGACCAGGATTACACAACACTAGTTACGTCTTCTCCTTCTAATTTCATCTTTTACATGCACATGGAAAGAGAAAAGGATGTAAATTTGACCATAATTAAGGAACAAACATGGGGGGAGAGAACGAAAGGAAACCAAAATTTGGACCACAAAGTTACGCGGATCTAGAGCCTAAACCAATGGCCGTCGATGATTGGGATCTCCTGCTTGCTAATCGGATCTTGAAGCGTACGGTATGCGCAAAGAGAAGTAAAGAAAAGGGAAGGGAGATGTGGGGGCAAGAGGCAGCGTACGGACCGATGAGGATGAGGCGCTTGTCGGGCTTGGAGCTGCACTTCATGCGGCGGAGCAGCTCGTGCATCAGATCCAGGGACGGCACGTCCTCCAGGTTCGCCGACGAGGCCGCCATCGCCGCAGAAGACCTCTCCTGCTCTCGTCTTGCCTTCCCTTCCCTTCCGGCTGGGGTTTGGTGACACTGTTTTGCGCTCACGCACACGACTTTTGCTCTTTTGTAGAGGTGGTCAGTGGGCCGGGCGTTAGCGTTTCGGCCCATCACTATTGGTCCGGTCTAAAATAACATAACTCGTTTAGATCATGGTGCTAATGGGCGTAAATAGATCGTGTCGGCGTAGCATGACCTGGTCTGATGAAAAATAGCCGTCTTTTATCTTTTTTGTTGTTGGGTGTGAAAAAAATTTAAGAACTAGTAAAAAATTAAAAAAATATTAATTTTTCTCCTATAAATAGAGAACATCCGGTCTCCATTCTCTAAACCTAACCTATAAATAGAGAACATCCGGTCTCCATTCTCTAAACCTAACTATCATCTCTCTTTTTAGCTGTAAAAAATTTGGTAGTATTTACGCAAATTTGGAAAAATTAGTGGGAAATTCATGTGAAATTTAGAAAATTCAAAAAACTTCAAAGAATTTTCGGAGAGCTGTAAAAAAGGTAATAGTGCTGCATTATTTCAATTTTTTGCTATTATTTGTTGATTCAATAGTAAGTTAATTATACTTTATTATTTTAATTTACAGTTAATTCAATGGAGAGCTACGATTTTCAACTCTCTGAATTCGGTTTCACGGTGAAGAATATGCAATCCTTTCAAGAAGGATATCCATCCACAGAAGGTCCACATCTACAACAAAATTGTAGAACCAAAAGAAGCAGTCAATCTGACGGCGTAGGGTCCAATCAATCCATCTTCTGTTAACTCAACGAATGCATCCACAACCTAGAGCATGAGTGCAAAAAGAACAAGAGCTACTACACCAGGAGTTTGGGACAATTTCAACAAGAAGTTCAAGATCGACGATTATGGGAATTCGATGAGGTATGCTATTTGTAAAATTTATAGTAATGAATTATCTGTAAAATCTTCAGGTGGAACGGGTCACCTGCAACGTTATGCTGTAAGCGGCAAAAGAAGGCAAGGAATACAAATGTGTCAAACACAGTTGCAATATAACCTCGATGGCTCGATACGTACTTGGGAGTACAACTCGGAGGTAGCACGGGAATCTCTTTGTAGATTAATTGCTTATCAAGATTTACATTTAATTTTTGGTGAGTCTGATGCTTTTCAAAAATATATTAAGACTGCTCATAACCCTGAATTTAGTGTTGTATCTAGGCAACCACAACTAGAGATTTAATTAAATATTATAACAACTGTCGTGAAAAATTGAAAGAAATGTTTCATACTTGTACATTCTCTATTACTTTGACATCAGACATATGAAATGGTAGGGCTAAAGAGAATTATATTAGTGTTATTGTTCATTATTATATATAACTTTAGGAATACAGGTAGAATCGATATAATATTTATTATAATTGACAACCCTTCCGCCGCAGTCCTCTTGCTTAGCTCCTTTTCGCCGGCCGCCAACCCAGACATCCTTCTCCCAGGTTCGCCCGCTGCCATCTCCTCCTGCACCACCTCCACCTCCGTTGCCTCGCCTGTACCCCCTCCCCTCCTCTCTCATCCTCTCACGGATCTGCTACGCCGCCGCCCAGCGTTCTCACCTCGTAGGTGGCAGTGAAGCTTGTTGGACTCGCCCAGGATTCACCTCGCGCAGCAACGCGAGGGGATTCGGCTGAAACTCACAAAACACAAACAAGAGCTAATTTGGAATGAACACACGCAAGAGTTTCAGCGACGAATGCCCTTTTGGCTTTTCTCTCTGTATTCAACAACTGATACACGGCTATAAGTAACCTTGCTTACATGCATAGAGGAGCAACAGAACTAGTCGTCCTCCGCACTGGCCGCAAGCCATGATGCAACGTCCTCCAGTACTACTCATGCATGCAGCTCCTATTCCACCGCTACGACTTGCAACAAATGCAGCTCCTAAAAACTAGCTAATAGCCTGAAAACTAACTCCACTAACACATGCAGCACACGCACATGCTAACTAATTAGCTAGCTAATTGGCCTAAGTACACCTACGTGCTAGACTTGTACATGACACACATGCACTACTACCAGCGCCAGCCAACATGAACTCAACACGTTTCTGGATACATGCAACAAGCTAATGCAAACACGTCCAACAAATGATCTGATTAAACACATCTATCCTACATGCAAGACTCAAACTAATTCAAGTCATGATTATTTCCAACAAAGCTGTCGCGCGGTTCGCGCTTGAGATCTCTTAAAGTAGCGGCCAGGACCTAGGTCAATGATCTATTTCGAGCTTCGCGTACAAGGGTGGGGTTTGCTCTGATCGTTGTCTGCCTTGCCAAAACTCCGCCGGCTCTTTCTTCCCCTCGTACCTGTCCAAAATTAGTGATTTGTGTTCTTGGTTCGGTACTTCAGTTATGATCTGTGTTTGGCGAACTGGGTCCACTGAATTCTGGTAAGATCTTTTGGTGCTGTGCCGTTGCAATTTGGTGAAGGGAGTATTTTTTTCGCCCTCATTTTGATACCTAGTACAAGCTAGTGTGAACATTACATAACAGTTCTAGACATGATGAGATGTGTTCCTAATTGCTAAGTACTGGAACTAGTTGTTCTTAGTTAATCCGCTGATGTATGATATATGTATGTATATATGCTGATGCGCTTTGTGAGCTGATAGCTTGAGATGCTAGCATCCAACTATTGTAACTATCTATTGCACTCAAGAGGAAGTTGAAATAAATGTGCATTTATCAGCACCGAGGCTGTTAATTTCGTTATTTGTGTTTCCAATTTTTAAAAGGGAAGGGGTAGAAAACACAAGTGGATGTCTATTTTTCCATACACAAGTTGACTGAAATCGACTAAAATATTGACAAGCAATACGACCATTTTACACCCTTAAACTTTGCAAAAAGTGCACTTAACCCTCTGAACTACAAAACCAGATATCGCCCCCCCCCCCCCCCCACACCCCCTTAAACTTTGCAAAAAGTGAATTTAACCCTCTGAACTACAAAACCGGATATCCCCCCCCCCCCCCCCAAACTTCATTTATTGATTCGGTGTGGTTCTTTTTCTTGTTTGTTCTTAGATAACTAAATTGAGAAACCATACTAGTGCTTCTACATGTCTTGATAAATGGTAAAGAGGTATTGAATCTAAAGCACAGAACATGTGCAACTTAAATAAAGAATATTTGAATAGGTTGATATTGCTAGGAAAGCAAGTGATTTAAGTTTTAATCATTTTAGCTATTAGGGAAGAGAAACTTGTTTCATTAGTCGTTACCACCTAGATGCCTTGCATATGATGTGACTCCATTTCATTCCTAAATTCCTGTAATTGTGAGCCCTTGGTGACTGGATCAAAACAATTTGGTCAATATAGTAGCATGTTATTCATTGTTCTAGAGACCAGTTAAGATCCCTTCCTATAAATGAGCACCAAGACAGTCATTTTGGTTAAGGTTCTGTGTGCATGGTAAACAGTGCAGATGCTTATCAGATTAGTGTACCTTAACCCGACATCGTTAGTTTGTTTACTCTGTTTTAAATTATCTTTAGATTTTCTTCCTGATCCTAGGATGCTATTCTCCTATGGTAAATGGTAATTTATATTTTGAAAAAAATGATAAGTTATATTACTTATTTAGCTAGGGAGCAGCAATCACATCTGTAGTTAATAGAATACCTCTATTTTGACTACCACAACTGAATGTGATGCTGTGAATTCTGTATGCTTTGCTTGGAAATTCTAATTGGCAATTGTTTTAGGGAATAGTAGCGAGTTTGCATTGGATATGCATATATAACAGTATCAACTGCAGATATATTTGGATATTTCAATGCCTGAAATTAGGTAATTGAAGTATGTGCCGTGGCTCATCATAGTAAATCGGTGTTACTGTGACTACACCAGTAATACTATTGTTTTGTTTTAACTGTTTTTTTTGCTGCTTTTACTTTCACTTTAGTAAATCGCTAAAGCAGGCCTGGCAACGGAGTGAATACTAACTCACCACCTTGTGCTTTTCAGATCATTTGGGGGTTTGACAGTCTAGTCTACTTTTTCCCACATTGGATTGTTTTGATGGTATTTTACTGCTGTGCAACTCCAACTTAACTGCCATTTGGTGTGGTTTCTCATGCAGTTTGCATTTGTGTGCATGCAGGGAGCTGGTTTTTGTATCCGAAATCAAGGTTAGATTTGTATAAATTTCTAGACAAATGGAATTGGGAGACAAGGCAGTTGGCTTTCTTTTGACCGTGATGAGTCTGTCCATCTTTACATACTATACTTTCTGGGCCATCATCCTGGTTAGTAACTTTTATGCTTACACGTTCCAATTCAAATAAAACTTTTGTGATATTATTTCTGGATGGTGATTTTGTTTCTCTTTTTTCCCACCTAGCAATTTGTTGACAGCGATCACTTTGTCCACAAGTACTTCCTGCCTCAAGAGTATGCGATTTTGATCCCGGTGCTTGCTGGTGTACTTCTCCTTTCTTTCTTAAGCGTGTTTGTGGATCTCGTGACGCTCAAGTCAAAGAAAAAGAAGAAAACCACTTGATAGGGTCTTTGTTTCTTTGATGAGATTCGTGGGTTCGAATTCTATACAATCATGAGAAGTTTGGTTTCATATATGATTTCATTCTGTCAAATGGCGTCGTTATGATTCAATTTTATTTTTTTCCTTTTGCTTTTGGCACTTGTGTTGTCAATTAAATTTAAAAGGCATATTTATATGTTCTTGGCTCGTGGTTGGTCACAAGTGTGCATTCCTAACTGTCTACACCTGTACAAAGATTAGCTGCAGTCCTAACTTAAGTTACAGTGAGGGGGGACTGGCAAATCAAAGCCGTCCTGATAGGATCAGATGGTTCGAGAATAAAGTCTTCAAGCTTAAAAAGGCCAACTCTTTTTTCTTCAACCTCAGCCATCCAAACCATTGACCGATGATGCCAAGGGCCCAAAAGGTTTTGCACCCGAACTCCTGTTGGCAGTCATCGATGGTGACTCTGGTCTGTGAAGATTGATGATCCACTCATTGCAGCTGGGGTAATTAAACGGCAGATTCAACTCCAAGCAACGGCAATTGCATTATCTCATATGGTCATATGGAGATCGTACGGTAAACAATCACATTTGTGAACTAATCTACGTCTCTACGATGATCAATTGATTATGCACGTCAGGGCATCTCCAATATAGTCATCTCATCTGTCTTTTAGCTATATTAAATAAGTAAAATTCTATATAGATGAGAGAGAAGATAATAAAAGATAATGTGTTGTTTCTTATACAAGAGATAACTTGAGTCTATAAACCAACGTAAATAGTAAAAGTATGAGGTAGAAAATTACGATGAAAATAGTATAAAATAGTTAAATGAATGATTTACTATTGGAGATGTTGTCTCTAGTGCCGTCTTTAGGTGGGGTGAAAAACACAATCTTAAAGAAACTATTATATATGCCCTCATGCAGTTGTACGTAGCCCTTTTGCATCATAGCTAACGGGAATGGGGAAGATCCCCCCTCTCGCATCTCTGCTCCCCGCGGGGATCTGACCCCACGACTAAATTAATTTTTAAAAATAATAATTTGATTTTATTTATTATTTTATAATGTATTTATGCATATTTTTAAAAATATATATTTAAATTTTAGTCCAAATATATTAGAAAATAATACAACCTCTCATATTAAAATTATAATCTATTATATATTTTTTATTTTTACTAGGTCCTCACGCGAGGGAGGGGGGCTATCCCGCTGCCATTCCCTCGTGGGGAGGGATAACCCCTCGCCCCCGATGGAGAAATTCATCGCGAGGTTTGCCCCCACGTGCAAATTGCCTCCCCTAATCACATCAGGAACATCAGGTGGGTTTTTTTGGTCTATACCTTTTGCATAAATTTTTGAATTATGACTATTCGCAAGATAGAGTATGAAAAGAGATACTTGCATATAATTTTGATCGATATAGATGAAATTGAGATAACGTATACTACAATCAATTTGTATACTTCATTTTGAGAAAGCACCCCGTTCGAAAATGTTACTGTAGAAATGATTTGTAGATTTCATTTTAAAAATATACTCCATTTAAAAGTTAATTACTGTAGCAAGCTAAGTCATAAACCATACCGAACTCACCCATCATTATTTAGTGTGAACAGTTATGATCGACAGTGGTAGCTTATTAGGATTCGCATCCGACACGGTGTGCAATGCAACCGATATTGAGTGGTTTAAAATGAATCAACAAAAGATGACGAGGTATTAGAGTACAAGGTAGAGGAGATAAGGAAGGACTCGATACAAATCAATTCTATCCTATTTTATCGGCAGCCAGTGGACGTGGACCACGAGCGACAACACTACGGCCCGAGGGGGCGATCATCGTGTTGAGTCCTCTTGTCTGTTTCTTCTCAAGTCCAAGTGTCCGCGTCGCTCACGCTTAGACTGCGGGGGGATATTAGAGTATATGGTAGTTAGAGATAAAATAGAATAGAATTGATTTGTATCGAGTCCTTCCTTATCTCCTCTACCTTGTACACTATATATACCGGCCCCCGAGGCTCAATACAACAACCACAATATTCGCAGTATCTCTCCCTCTTAATCCAATCTAACACGAGGTTTCACGTTTGAAATTGCTCCATACAGAGGTTTCTTCTACTCTCCAGTTGTATCAGTTTGGCGTTTGGACAGTGATCCTGCTGGTTAAACAAAACACCTGCTTTGAGTCCGGGAAGAAGAAAACAAGGAAAATCTTTGCTCGTGAACAGTTAATATGGTTTTGATTTTAACTAAATCGGTCCGAATCGGTATCTGAGGCTCCGCATGTACTTCGCGATTGCCGGTACAGCAAAACCGAAACAGAAACAAGATATGCACCAGAACCTGGCGCAGTATCACTTCAAAACGTCCCTGGCACATGTTTCATACATGGTGGATCTAAGAAGACATGCTTTGAATGATTTGGTCACTAAAGCTCAGTGAACGACTGTTGTTTACCAGAAAAACCCAGGAGTCCAGTTGTACTACAACTAATAAAAGCCACACTGGTTCACGGAATTTAACATATTTGCCCAACTTTCCACTGAAAATCAAGTACACCAACAATAGAGCTTACCGATGAATTAAGTGATGAGATGCGAACCGAAGATTGTTGCAGATAAGTGGGCCACACGGAAGCAACACCGGAGAGATGAAACTACTCAACCTTTTAGCTTAGCTAAAGGCATAGTACACAGAAATATGATGCAGGGTGGAGCTCACCACTTGTGTTCATCTAACTAAACAGATACTATCAAAGGTAAAACAATATTCATGTGCCACGATCAGTACATCCAACTATCCAAGAAGGTGAGAAAGTCACCACGAAATAATCTGCTACATTCGCTGAATTAGAACTATTTGCACAGACTTATTCAGTTTGGTCGACTTCCATGGCTTCAACAGAGTCCATCAGAATTTCTCTTAACTTCCGTCTCCTTTCTTTTGCCAAACTAATGCACTCCTGCAGAAATTATCGGTCATTAGCTCTTTTGGAACATCCTTTCCAAACCATCTTTAGTCCATGACCACAAAATATTATAATTTACAGGATCAAATACAATTAACAACAATTAGCTAAAATATTCTTCATAGAGGAATATTTATACATGTGGTGAATTTGATAAAAGCATAACAGAAGGAACCAACTCTCAGAAAACCAAGTCAAACGATATCGTTACATGAAAACCCCTTAATTTTTAACTTCTATTATCTCAGCTGTCTTTTGACGTCAATCAAATACTATATAAGGATAATATCTTTTTTATCGAATACATAGTTTGTCCCTGCTAATGACACATAACTGCAATCAGGGTTAAAAAAACCCGGTACCGGCCTAAATCCTGGACGGGGACCAGTACCAGTTACCGGCCGGTAATTGGAAAAACAAAAAAAATCCAGCCAAATTTCAAGTGTCGAAATTTAAATTTGAAACCGGTAACCATAAAAATCAGCCGTTACCGTCCAAAAAACCAGAGAAAAACCGCTAAAAACCAGTTTTCAAATTTGAAATTGGAAATTCCTAATACATTCATGACAAAAAAGCATGAAGTCAAGCACGAGAGGTGCATGCATCTTCCTAATATATTCCATTAGTGTTAAATAATGTAAACATCATTACAGAAACTAACTTTTACATTTAAAATTTTAAATTTGAATTAAATAAAAAACTACCGGTTTTATTCTACCGGACTACCGGTAGCCACCGATAGAACCGGTTACCGCCGGGTTTTTGAACCCTGGCTGCAATACCTAAAAAGCACCACGTTTACCAAAAGGCGAAAAAAAATCTCCGTATATTGCACGAAATATTTTAGTAAGCACAGCTTAACAAACAGACCTTAATAATTGCCAGGGATGTCACACCACCTCCAGCTTTTTGTATTGACACTATGCGGTCTGAAGAATCTAGAACAATAGTCACGGAGGTGTCTATTATTGATTCTTCCTCAGCAGTAGGGTCCGCCAGGACATTATCTTTGTGAAGTGCACACGTAAGGGAAAATGGAATGTCGCTAAGATTAAGCTTCCTCTTTTCTCTGTTTACCAATTCATATTTGGTTTTGCTTTCATTGCCTCCAACAGTAAATACTCTACCATCATCACCAACAGATACTAGAGGAATTTCCACTGTGAAAACAACTAGTATTAGTAGTAAAAAAATAACCACATCACCGACAGCTGTTACCATGAGCGTAGCGGAGATGTATAGAAGCAAACTTATTTAAAGAACAAAAAAGGAGAATAAATGAGCATAGCAGAGCTGAACTTGGCCAATAAACAAAGTAATATTGCCTCCCTCAACTTTTCGTGTCAAATATAGCAAAACCTACCTTGCCCAAGTCAATGTTTCGACCAAATAAACACAACCGTAATTTCTCTAGCGAAAACTGAAAAGTAAACACAAATTCCTAAACTGTCATACACACAGTTCAAGAGTTGTGCATGACCTCCAAATAATTGGTAAAAAATCCAATCTAGAAAAAGAAAATTAACTTTTTTAACTAGGGTTTTTCACCCTTGCATGGCTGGCGATCAAACCCAGGACCGCGTGTTCGTGCACCCCTGCACTCCACCCAGAAATCATCCAGGTCACAGAGCAAAATAAATTTATGACCATTTTTTTTTCATATCTTCAATGATAGTAGAGGGTGTTTACACTCATGATTTTCCTGTACTACTGGTCTTAAGCACAGTTCAGAGCCAGTCGCAAAAAGGAGATCCTAATGTTCATTTGACTACATAACATATTATAGTACATCTCAATATGCCTATTATTTGGAGGTTCACCAGGACGAACCACCATGAAACCAGCTGAATAAGGATATTGTGTTCATCCCCGTCATTCTCTCCCTTGTATAGAAGGATCTCAATATCAGGTAAAATGAATGCTCGCAGCTCAGTTATAGGTGGTTTGAGCACTTTGATATACATAGGATACTTATGTTTCCTATTCTGGATTTTTCTAGTAGCTCTTTCATTTATATCAGTACCACCAATTAATACTTCGGGATCATCTATGATTCTTGAAAGCATGACAGCTCTATCTTCAATAGAAAGGGATATAAGTGGTCCACTCATCTTTTTACACTCCATACAGATTTGAATAGTTAGTCAAAACAATTCCGGATCCGTCAAACACCAACTGCCTGGTTAGGAAAGCCACTAAATAGCACAGCGCTGTTTCCTCTAAGAGCTGAGCTTCACTAGTATCCGAGAACAATTATGTGCACAACAAACCAGTGCCCCACTACAGTATTCTACCTGAACAGAATAAGTTAGACATTCTGTACCATAGTTTCTCTACATTGAATCTTACCGCTTTATTCCTTTTCTTCGGCATCAATCTTATGTTTGGTCAAGGGTTAAAGGACTCAAGAGGAGGCTAGCTATAATATTTCCAGTCCAGACAAAATAAGCCCAAAATTACTTTTAATTTAGATCCCCTGTATAGTTCAGGGCACAAGTCCCAGGTACAACAACTGTCAAGGGCTCCTGCTAACTTAATCCAAAACTAGGAAGTTCAAATGTTTTCTATTTGTAATTAGTAATTTGTCTGTTCAGTGATTATTAGCTTATCTTGACAACGGACACGGAAAGTAAATATTTGAATTCCTTCAACTCCTGTAGGGGTATCAATTGTAGTATAAGTTAAAATCAGTTTCTACTCTCTACAAGCTTTCTAGAGATCAAATGATGCAAAAACAGACCATGGATCAGGCCATGTTGCAGCCTGCGCCCTAACTCCAATGAGTCTCTGATTTCTTCATTTGTCCATTCTAGGGGAGTATCATCTCCAATTGAAGTTTTTCCCTTCAAATGAACTTTATGGCCTAAGAAGTTAGATAATTGGTATATGGTTGTGGCCATGTAGCAATACATATGCATCCACTTGCTCGCACTAAAATATCATAATTAAGTCAATCATGATTTGGGGCCTTGTGCTCTTGCTGAAGCTTCACTTGGGCTCTAAGCCTCTGATAGATCAATAGAAAATGAACAATCATGCACTGCAATTTACACTACTGTTTTTTGTATGGTTCTCATCATGCATTATTCTAAAAGGTGCTATAAACATGGTAACTTATAAAACAACCCGTACAATATTTAGATGATTAACAATCAACAATATCATGGCCAGATCTGACTACAAGATGTATCTACAATTCCTTAATAAGTACATGTGTCGATTGTAATATACAAAAAAAATGGAAAGGGGAGATTAAATCAATAATAGAATTCATACTTTGTTGATGAAGTAACTGCTACAAGAGTATTATAGCATATTGTTACTTCCAATTGTAGGGTAATTAAATAGTAGAAGGATATCAAGTCAATTAAAACAGTCAAAATAAAGGAACATACAATGTGTAAATGCAGACACCGCTGAAATCAATGCAGCATCGAACAGAGATCCATCGGCATTCAAACAATAGACATCCTGTAAAACTGAAATGTCAAGAAAAGAACAAAACATGTGCCTTTGTGCAATCTTATTTAGGATCGGCAACATCTCAACTTATTTTTACATCATTGCGTGTACACTGTACAAGCCCACATGACACATGCATGTGCAGTGTACGATCTACTGAAAACAACCTATTTCGTGCTATCATGTGAACCTACCAGAAATGAATCTCCAATTACCATAGAAATTAAGAAAAAGTAGAGGTAGGCACTACAATCATCCACTATCATATGAACTACTAAGTTCTAACTTGATCAGCACAGAATGACAGTAACAGAGAGACAGCGAAAGTATTTTGTATCTTTTCTCATTTTTGTTTACTTTTTATAGTGTTTTGTCTTATATTGTTTGCTGCAATAGAGAGTGACCTTGCCCTTTTTTGTTCCGATGTAGTAATGCTTTCGCCCATTTGGTCTAATCTAGGTTTGATACACTGATTGTTGTAGCCTTAAGAAATTAGCTTATAACATCATAAGGAAATGATACAGCATACACATATTCGTAATCCAGGATGAGTGTCAGTAAACATGATAAGGGAAAGGATATTCTCGGCAAGTTGGTCTCTAAGACCTGGCCCTATACATATCAACACATATCCTCAGATTCTTGCCTACAATCATGCTAGTTTGGGACTACCATGATCTCTGGAGGAGCACTAGTGTTGACCCTGAGTGAGCGAGCCCTTGGATGCTTGGATAGGCCTTGCTCAATGCTCATCTTATTTAACTTATTACTATCATGTGTAGCCATTAATGGAACCATTCATGGAAATGCCTGGTCAAGGACACTGTTCCATTCTATCTACACTGAGAAGCCATCAATTGTAAAATCATCAATTGTAAAATCAGAGATGTATTACCAGGTATGCTAACCAAGAAGCTTTTCCACTGATCAAACAAAGCTCCTTCAAATTTAACAACCCAGAGCTGCATAAGAGGATAAAGCAAAGTTACCTCAGCATATGCCATATAAGAAAAAGGATATAGAGATGTTACAGCAAAATAATTAGTGAGACTGTGTGATCGAGCAGACCAAATCCACAGGCACACCACTTGTTGTTCTATCACTTTCATATAAAATGATAAAACAATCAGCAGATAATATTAAGCAGTGAAAAAGTGTAAATTAACCCCCTGATCTTTCAATTCACAGGAAAAATTAATCCATGAAAAATAATTCTTTAACTAACTAGAATCATATATCAAACTTCCGTTACTTAGCTAGCTAAAAAGAGAATCAAGAGAAGATTATTCAAATTGTGTTCATTTATGTTTCACATGACTACTTTGCCGATTAAAAAGAAGGGAAATAGTTTAATATCATGATTTGCTGGGAGGAAATAAATTAAATTCAATCCTGCAGAACACAATTATCCATCCATTCATTCAGTCAGAGGTGAAGATACGCAAGAAATGGGGCAACAGCAAGACACAACAGAAACCTCATGAGGACATCCTCCAGAGTCTTGGAGATGACAGGCGCCACCTCTGCCGGCCGTCCTGGCCTCACAAGCGGGGAGCAGATAGGTGGCATGTGGAACTCCACAGCTGCAGAACACAAACAAGATAAGTTAGCCACATTACACAAAGCAAAAGCACCACCAGCAGCTATAGGGAGAGAAACGGCATACGAACCGACAGATCCTTCGTCGGGGGATTCCGCGGGGGGCGACATCACCTCGAGCTTGATCGACGCGAGCATGGCCTACGGCAACAGAGGCGGAGGCATTTCGTCAAACAGGTAGCGTGCAACGCCGAAGCGGGAATGGGAACCGGAGAGGGTTGTGAGAGTAGACGAGTTGCGTACGGTGTCGCCGAGGCGGACGAGGGCGGAGCCGTGGGCGGAGGAGACGGCGCCGAGGGCTACGGTGGTGGGGCGGGCCTCGGCGGGGCGGCGGGCGTCAGGGCGAACGGACTCGCGAAGGTGGCGCTCGAGGAACGCCAGCGGGAAGAGGCGGCGATACGCCTCCACCTCCATCTCGCCGGCAAGCCCGCCGGTCGCCGTCGCGTCGGTCTCCGCCGCCATCCCACGGTCGGTAAGTGTCGAGGCGTGGCTTTGTCGGGAAGGCTGGAAGGGGTTTTGGCTTGTGTTGAAGGGGCGCGGCTAACTAGGGTTTATGCCTTGCCCTGAAAAAAAAAAAGTTTTATGCCTTTTTGGCGATGGTTCTCTATCAGCCATTCAGCCGCTTCATTATTTTTTCCCTTTCAAATAAAGAAGGGAAAATCCATAAACACCCCATAAGTTAGCTGTTTTTTTAATTTATCTCCTATATATCATTTTAGTTTACTTTCCCCCATAAGTTAAATTGTCATATAAATACCCTTAAGCTGCATGCTAGCACTATTTCTTGTGATTTTTATTATCTTTGACAGTTATTTCAATGATGTCAATGTTTGTTTCGATAATTTTGGATAGTTTTGATGCTTGTAATACACGATTTCATTAGTAATATTTCAACACTGAAATTGTGTATTACAAATACTGAAATAAGTTAAATCATTGAAACAAAGTACAAAAGAAAATGAAAAATAGAAAAAATAGTGCTAACACGTGTCATAGGGGGGGTATTTATATGATAACATAACATATGGGGGCAAATTGAAAAAAAACAAGTGACTTACGAGGGTATTTATGGATTTCCCCGATGAAGAACTGCTTTATTGTTTTGCAAAAGTTTTTCTCAAAGAAAATAAAAGGTAATAAAAAATTATTCTGTGAAAAGGAGTAAATTGCAAACTTTAGCGATATGTCAGCCCCGCTCAGCTTCTTTTGAAGCCAGTGATCGGCAATGGGGGTTGGCTTATATTTCACTGTTCAAAATTTTATTTTTTTTGTTTTTTATTTTGTGTTTTTTTTCCGTATTCCTTTGTATTGTTCGTGGTGGACTAATATATTTTTTATTTTTTATTTTTTTAAAATTTAATTATGCTAAATAAACCAACTCAGTAACGGTAAAAATTTAGCCAACTATAGTAAAGAAAACCATAAGCCATAGTCATTCCGAACGCTACCTAAAGTTGAATATTAACATGGTAGGTCCCAAAGTTGCAATTGTGTTACTCTAGGTCATTTTATTTTAACTTAGTAAACATTCTAAAACAATGTGGAGCGTTATGTCATCTAGCATCAATTAGGATCTGTTCTTTTTAGCTTCTTAAAACAGCTTTTGGCTTTTGCTATATTACCTAACTTTCAAATAGAGTATTTTTTAAGATGGAATTTACAAGTTAATTATAATACACGTTAAAAGCCCAACATCTGTACCATCCAAAATCGCAAGCGAGTATCTCTCTCTCCGTAATCTCTGTCGTAAACAGCTAAAATTCAAGAATTTCAACCAAAAGTTATGAGCCGCAGCAAAAAAGAACAGGCCCTTACATACCTTCATTTAACTAGCATCTCATCACTTTACGTTGCATTTAGTCAAGAATTAACACGTGGGTGGGGGGTTTCATCCGCCAAATTACATAGCACAATGTATATGTATAATGTAAATATGCAACTGAAGTAACATAACATAAGGTAAATCTTCAAGTAAAATAACATAGGTAAATACATAGTTCATAAGTAGGTCACACATAAGTCACAAACTATACAACGACTATGACGCAGTTGAAATAACAGATGGTACAACATAGGTTTAGGTAGCGCCTGCAGCACGATGCCGACTACCGTCAGCGGAGGTCCCAACCACCCCTTCTTGAAGGCCCGTTGCCTGAGTGCAATATTTGAAGGTATGCTTATTCTCTTTGCAAATGGAGCATTTCTTCAGACATGGCCCAACTTTTGATTCGTCCATATCATTCCTAATACGTCAATTCTACGGACGACCCACTCCTCCCTTTAGCCTTTTAATGTCGGGGACCCACCTCTTCTACTCTCAACTTAGGATGGGCGGTGAATGATCTAACCACGTCAAAACCATATAGTTCCCCACCCCATGTCGCCAACACCGCTTCCTTCATGAAATAGTCTAATAGGAATATGGCTGATTCCTGTGCAACTGTTGAACAAGTAGCCATAACATGAGCACATAGATTATGCAACAAACAGGACTTGTTGCATGTGTAGGAACAACTACGCCTTCCTAGTATGCACTCCTGAATAATTGTCTCACAGTTCATCCTATGACAATCTTTGGCTCAACACAGTACCTCGAAATGAAGCTCCCTCGTTCCCATTTTAAATGCTCTATGCATCTCTCCCTTCTTACTCTTCTCTTCCATTTACTTCACAATCATATTTGAGTACCTTAGTTGCAGAGATACGAGCCAGAGCGCTTCTATCAAGTACCTCGTAATAGCTTATAGCACTCCCTCCACAATAGCTACAAGGGAAGGGGCCTCAAGCCCTTCATGTCCTATTTGTACAACTCAACTAAGTTGGTGGTTATGACTCCATACCTTAAACCGTCAATATCATATAGCAATGCCCAATTCTCCTTAGGCTCGTGCTCAATCCAATCTAAGAAGTATTTCGGCTGCCTAGCATTCCTCCTGACCAAATATGTAGGATCTATGGGTAACTCACCAAGGGTAACAAGGAGCTCTTTGACACCCGTTGCAGGCTTCTTTACTGTCTCTCTCATGTGCTTCATCGTCAGGTTGTCCAGTACCTTTCCACAGTGCATCAAATTACTAGCTTGTCGAATTTGTACTCATTCCAACCGAGGGGACAGGCTGATCACCTCCACCATACTCATCATCAAAAGCTTTGTTACCTGACAATGCCTCATACTCACGGTCTTTGTGCTCCATCCGTCCTACCAAGGTTTCGATCAGCTCACCTTCATCTGCAATTCCCATCAGATCCCATGCCTCGACAGCAGGAGGGTCTTTAGTCTCAGCTTCCACTAAGTCGGTACCACCTCCCGCTTCTTGGTTCAAAGAATACAACACACTTTCGCAAGACTGCCCAACTTCTTCACCATCACCACCAATGGTATCTTCCTGATCACATGAGCCGAGTGAACTTTTTCATAAACTTGTGCCAGTAGGACTAGAGGTCATCCACGCTTCGTCACCAATCTCATGTAGGAGCTTCAAGAATTTTTCCCCTTAAGATCCACTAACTACCAATACGTGTGTTGCCATGCTCAGGTAGCAACGCCACGCAACTTCAGGTCATGCAATGCATGATCCAGCGAGAATAACTGGTACAACGATTTCACAACTGTGCCAAATGGATGTTGCTCTACATTAGACGGACCAGCCATCATCGACGAAAAATCGTCCAATTCAACTCCTTCATGACCCATCCATAGAACCCATTTTCCATAGTGTATTTTGAAAATTACCCATTCAGATATATCAATCGTTTAATGACTAATGTTATCGACAGCTACTCATTCATTGAAATAAATGCGAAGTAGACCAAATAACAAACCCGCTGCTCAAAAAATAAACTTGCAAATGGGGGATTTTGTAAAAAAAAAATAAAGCCTACACGACATAGTCTTGATAGTTGGAAAAAAGGCTTCAAGATGGAGGTAGCTCTGCATTTGCATAGAGTTAAGGATAGCTTTTATGAGAAAATTTGTAATTGGCTATAAACTATATATTCTGAAACTCTTGCTTTGTACATATTATAACTTATTCTTTATTTAATCTTAATATAACGCAGTAGGAGGTTCTCCTACTGTTTTTTGCAAAAAAAAAAGGCTACACAGATCCAACTAGTCCTATATATCCTAGAAAAATAAAAATTACCGTGCATTCTTCCCCACCATAGCACAAAGCTAATAATGGGTAATATGTACAAGTACACTACTAAGAACTACCCAATATAACTACACGTCTCTATGTACACATTCGCCGATTACCCAATATAACGACAAATCTAATGATTTTATTTTCTATCCTACCATGGTCTCTTTATAAAATATACAAATAAAAAAGAAGTCACCCTCTAGGATGGAGAATTCTATCCCTATTTCAATGGCGATAGAGTTTACAGAGCCTATATCGCTATTTAAAATGGTAATTGAAGCTATGAGAGTTTCTATCGTCATTTCAATTGATAATTAGCTTATCTATCACCAATTTGAAACGACTCTATAACCATTTGGATCAAAGACAAAGGATTATTTCTATGATTTTAGTAATTGACCGTATATTTATGTTATTTTAATAAGAAAATATTTTTTTAAAAAACCCATCATGTTATTGCTCTCATCGAATCTTCAGGGCGTGCTCTGCGATGTTTGTTAAGTTCATGTATCCATTGTTCCATTTGACTGAAAAAGTTATCCTCTCATCCCATTCTGAATGTTTTGTACAAGAAGTTGTCCGCTCTATCGGTACAAGACCACAGCATCGTTCACAGGTGGCATTTTCATGCAGCAAGTACTGATCTGCCATGCGATCAAAACTTCGTAATCAGAATACAATGGCATCCATTAGTACACATGGAAAAGTGAAGTCAGTTCCGAATGTGATTGCTCTTTTTTTTGTTGATGGTGCTCAGTGGTCCGCCTAAGTATGCTTCGCTTTCTTGACAAGACAGTTAGGCAAGCATGAATTTCTTCCAGAAAAGCCCTCAACTGCCCGAAAGGATGTTCACTAAGCAGAAAACTGTCATTTGCCTTTTCGCGCGAGGTAGCGGGCTCGAGCTGCCTGGATTTTACTATCCACATCAGATTGCTTAATATCCGTAGCTTTGATTGGCGAGCTTACTTGCTTGTCCCCTAGAGGTTGAGAATCTATCGATTCACTGGAACCGCCACTGCAATGAGATACTTGAGGTTACTACTGTAGCTAGCACAACATTTTGCTACGCCAGAAATATTCATTTTGAATCAATAAACTCCATACCTTAATTTGTTTATGTCCAATTTCTCAAGCTTCTTCAAGATGGGTTTAACCCAAGCCTGCTCGATCGCACAAACATTTCTCATGAAAGGGCGAGTAGTATTTATTAGCTCATGATAGACAACATATACAGGCAATTTCCCGTATTCGTCACCTTCAAGTACGGAAGATGGATGCACCTGCAAAAAAAAAAGCACTCAGCGAGCTTTAAATGGAGTTACGCAAATAAATTTGCAAACTACACAATGCTATCAAGACCACAATGATACAGTTCTCCACGAGGATCTTAAATATATGTCACTGCAAACTTCTTGAGTTCTTGTTGCATGGGACAAAACTATTCTTCACAGAGAATTTTTGGCGTATCTTAACTACTGTTTCCAAAATGGCACAACAACAAACCGTATGCCCCCCAAACCCATACTAAGCATCTCTAAGAAACAGTTCAAGTAGCAAACTGGCAGTTTCACTGGCTTAGATGTCCAGTCAAAAGATAGGCACAAAAGAGACATACTAGTTGTTACCCTCAGTTCGGTTATGCTGATTCTAGAATTTAATTGACCAGGACTATTTCGCTCAGTGGTGAATTTACATGGTAGCTGTGGGATCAGTCGCTGTGGGGTCAAATGGCCCCACAGCTTTTTGAAAACCCGCTTTGTTTTTGTTCAAACATATTAATATCTGAAGTTTAAAGGATTCACCCCACAGATATCAGTTTCTGCATTCACCACTGATTTCACTCTTCCATACTTTTACATAGCTCTAACATTACAACTAACTAAATCCGACTAATCTAGAAAAAACTAAATCTGACACAGACCACACAAGTTGATACCTGCACAAGTTGTGTCCTGTATCCAACCGTATGGTAACCATTGTGATGTAGCATCCTCTCAGCTAGCTGATTACCATATCCTACACACAAAGCTCTCCTCAATTTTCTATAGTCAGGGTCACTCTTCCGCCCTTTCCTTGCTTGCACATCTGTCGGACCTGAATTTTACAAAATTGCAAGTTGGCTTGAAAAATTCAGTTAGATGCATCCAGTTTCAAGAAATCCTGGCTGGGACCAGAATTGCTATACAGCCATAAGTATTACTATGTTTTCTAGTTTTGCTATTTTGACATAATTACGTAATAGAGGCACTTGATGATTCAACGCTTATGAAACACATAAACTTGAAAAACAAATAAAATAAAAAAACTGCAGAAGAATTCCGTCCAATTTCCAGCAACCAGTGGGGCGAACAGAATTTCAACGTTTCCGATAATTGGAACTTGTTAGGAGTATATGTTCCTTGTATGTATTAGATCTCTATATAGGGTATTTTTTGTTTATTTGTCATGCCTTATATATGACTATATCTAGGCCACTTGGCCCATGGAATAGAATCAAATGTTCATTCCAACATGGTATCAGAGCCCATAGGCTCTCTCCTTCCCAAAAACCCTAACCCCAGCCTCTCCTCTACTTCCTACCTGACCGCCGCCGTCACCGACCGGATCATTCCCTGCATCATCTCTTCTCAAACCGTCGTCCCCTGCACCGTTGTGCTTGCACTACCCGGATGAAGGTCTAACAACGCCGACTCTGCTCATCCGCCGCTTGAGGACGCCACTGCCTCCTCAGGCCACCGCAGCCCTTTGACCTATTGTTCTGCTAGTTTGCTCTGCTCATCACCAAGTTGCACCTGCTAAGCTATGGCTACCGCTAGCTCCTCCATGTCTATCCTGCTTCTCAAGTCCAATTCAATGGAACGAATTTCTCGAAGTGGTCTGTCCACTTGCAAATCTACCTCAATAGCCAACGCCTCTGGGATCACCTCACCGGCGAGCGACCCTGTCCGCCTCTCCCTGCTCCGCCAGCAAGGCCACTTATTAGTGCGGTTGCCGCCCTGGCTGATCCTGATGTCATTGCTGCGTTTGAGGATGCTTGCTACGTTTGAGAATGCTGTGGAGATGTATCATTGTACCCTTCATGCCTATGAGAGATGGCAAGGTGATGAAGGTCGTGCCATCACCATCTTGATTGGGAGCATGCCTGTCGACATCTCGATGGACTTCGCCGAGCTCCCGTCGTCACAACTGATGTGGGATCATGTCCAAGCATAGTATCAGCCAAGCAACAATACCCTCTACCTCTCTGTGGTACTCTAGATGTACTCTCTCCAGCAACTTGACATCACTGTTGGCGATTTCTACCAACAAATCATTGGAGTGTGGCGCCAACATGACTCTTTGAGACCAGATGTTTGTCAGACTTGTTCCTACTGTGTGCAAACCCGGTGGCCGCTGAGGGTGCCTCTACTAATTGCCTTCACTACATTTGGTGTCAGCATGATGGCCACACCTACCAGACCTGCTACTCCAGGAGGCGGAGCCAGGGCTGCAGAGGTGGTCATCCTCAGCATGGCTCTAGTTAGTTAGGAGGTGCTGGTGCTCCTCGCCCGTCAGACACTGCTCAACAGTTGGTCTTCCTAATTCCTATTTTAGCGTTTGGTCGTCAACCCTACCTCAGACTCTTCAGGTGCAGCCAATCTTGCCACTTCAAGTATATCATGTCCTTGGATTCTGGACTCTAGTGCTTCCTTCCACATAACACCAAATTTCACTTACTTCTTTTGAGTCCTTTCATTCTACCTGTTTCTATTTAGACTACAGATAGTACCTCTCTTCTTGTTACTAGTCGAGGCACTCTTTCCACTCCTACCTCCCATATTTCTGCAGTTTCTCATGTTCCCAAGCTTGCGCTATGCAGCTTATGTCCACTTATCATATTACTGAGCATGATTGCCGTATCATCCTTAAGCCCGACTCGTGTTGTGTTCAATACCGCCGCACAGGGACTCTAGTTGATACTGGCTCACGCCGCCTTGATTCTTAGTGTCTCTAGGAGCTTGACTGGCTTCATCTTCCTTCCATTTTTGCTGCCTCCACCAACCAATCAACCAATACTACCACTACCTCTACTGCCACCACTTCCATCAGTTTTGCTCAGCGACACCATCGCATAGGTCATCTGTGTGGGCTGTCTTTCTTCTTTAGTTGGTAGTGGTGTTCTTGGGTCTATTCCCGGTGATACTTCTTTATCTTGTATGGCTTGCAAGCTTAGCAAACAGCTATAGCTCCCTTATGGTTCTAGTGACTCTGTTGATACTTCTTTATCTTGTATGGCTTGCAAGCTTAGCAAACAGCTATAGCTCCCTTATGGTTCTAGTGACTCTGTTTCTAATCATCATTTTGAATTAATTCACTCTGATGTATGGGATCAGACTCCATTTCGAAAGGGGGTCATCGTTACTACGTGATCTTCATTGATGACTACTCTCGCCATACTTGGATTTACTTTATGTCTTCTCGCAGCTTGGTCTCTACTATTTATCAATCTTTTTCTACCATGGTTCGCACTCGGTTTAATTCTGCCATTTGTGTTTTTCGTGCTAATTCTACTTGTGAGTACATGTCTGCCTTTCGTCAGTTTATTTCCGCACAATGTACTCTTCCTCAGCACTCCTGTCCTGGTGCTCACACTCAGAACGGTGTTGTTGAGCGCAAGCATCGTCACCTTCTTGAGACTACTTGTGCTTTAATGCTTGCCTCTTTTGTTCCACCTTACTTCTGGGTTGAGGTCGTTTCTACTACCCCATATCTTGTCAACATGCAACCCTCCACTGCTCTTCAGGGTTCCACTCCTGTTGAGTGTCTGTATTGCAGGTCTCCTCAGTATAGTCACCTTCGCACTGTTGGCAGCGTCTACTATGTTCTTCTTCAACTCCGTGAGCGCACGGAGCTGGCAGTTCAATCAATCGAGTGTATTTTCCTTGGATACAGTGCTAAGCATAAGGGTTGTCATTGTTGTGACCCTGTTGCTCATCGGTGCGTATTTCGCGCGATGTCACTTTTGATGAGTCTCTGCCTTACTATCATCATGACACCACTTCCAGTCTAGACTCTTGCTAAGTTGATCTCTTTTTTACTTTCCCTAATCCTCATCTCTCCATTCATGTTGTTTGTTTCGCTTCAGTCTCCTCCACTAGCTCCACCATTTTCACCTTCAGCTCCTTTACCTCCATCTTCCTTTGCTCCTTCCCCACTGGAGGATCCTTCTAGTTCTTTTATTGAGATCTCCCCCTTTCCGTTTCACTACACTCGTCGTCCTCGTTCTGATCCTTCCACTTCTGTTCAGTCATCTTCCATTTCTACTCTTCTGTCCTTGTTGAGTCCTTCTCCTGTGTCTTCTCTCTCTTTGTTAGGTCCTACACGTGATCCTCTCTTGCCTCCTCGTGCTCCATAATACAACCTTCATGATCATGCTTTTTTGGCATGTCAGCCCCCCTCTCACCTTAGTTTTCCTCCTGATCCTATTAGGCACCCTCCTCCTGTTTGAGCTGATTCTCCTGCTCAGGCACTTGTCATGGCAAAGGAGCTTGATGCGCTTCAGCGGACTGGTACTTGGGATATTATTCCCCTTTCTACTCGAGTTACTCCTATCACATGTAAGTAGGCCTATAAGATCCAAGACCCGTTCTTGTTAGGAGTATATGTACCTTTATATATTAGATCTCTATATAGGGTGTTTTCTACTTATTTGCCATGCATGTACATACTATATCTAGGCCACTTGGCCCATGGAATAGAATCAAGAGTTCATTCCAACAGAACTGACAAGGACAACACTGTGCAGCTGTCACAATATCTCATTTTTGTGTATACATTCTAATTAATTGATATGATGTGCTTATATTTCAACAACAGGCAGCCCTATTTTAAGGACAAAATCACAAAAGAAAAACAGACACATAGACAACTAAGATTAGTTCTGTGCATACAAGGAAAAATTCTATAGTACTGTTTTGAGAAATAACTTGTTCTATTCTGTTTAGGTACTACTTCCATATATATTGAAGTATGTTTTCTCAAGTAAATCTTAAAATTAAGATATAATGAATACAACCTAGTCTTAAGACTCTATAGAGAAGAATATTTTTTGTCAATAGCCTCTGAAAGAATTAATCAAAATTACTCAGCAACAAAATTATCAAGTATTAACAGAGCAGAGAGTATCTAACACTATATAAATTTGGTCTTCAGCTTTGCAACCATTTTAAGGTAATTCTTAGAAATCAAAGCTGATGAAAGAGGGGAAAAATGCAGCTCTACAAGAGACGTCCCAGGAATGGCAGAAGCAGGTGAGCATTTTTAAAAGGGTATATATTCTCACAGATTTTGAGGACCGGAACATAAAAACAATATCTAGAAAGGTGACCTTTTGCAATTTTCTGAATAATCTGACTTAATTGGTTCCTCACATCTTTGCTGAATTTCATGCCCCGCACCTGCAAAAGATAGTCTCGTGATCAATAGATCCATGGCAATCTAGTGGTTCTACAAGACGAAGTAGGACTGCAAAGTTTTCACATATTAATTTGATGCACGGTGACTCAAATCAACTTGCTTAATAAAGCCAACCTGTTATCTTTGAGTAAATGCAAGCAATAATGACATGATAATCACACGGTGTTTTAGTTTCTACATGCTTCAAGTTGCAGTTTATTGCTATATATGATAGCTGTAAATAGTAGTCCACAATTTAAGATGAAACACCCAAGGAGTGAGGGACAAACTACAATTGAGCAAAACACCAAACAGTAAATGATAGGTATAGGTGTAGCCACACATCGGCAAATGGTATTATTAAAATAGAGAGATAATCCCCAAGCTCAAGAACTTCGTTTAATTTAACAACTACATGATACTTATATTTGAACAAAGAATTGATAAAATTGTTAAAGGTATTAGTGGTATTTCCTATTGTATTAGGGTTTAGTCTTGTATTCCCTTTGTACCCTATATATATTTCTTATTGGGCCTCTTGAATACATACATAATATTCATAACATAGTATCAAAATAAAAGTTAGGATTAAAATTTACTGTAGCCACCGCTACTGCCTCCTAACCTTCGTTTTTTCTCTTCCATTGCTACTGCCTCTGGGAGGAACAATCTCCACTCCCAGGGGCGACCTTCATCGGCTCCAGCTGCCTTGTCAAGCTCGCACTCGTGTCACCACCAGGCTTGTGCCCGCGTCCGTGCCACTGCGCCTGTTACTCGCTGGAGTCTTGCTGTTGGTGATAGCAAGATCCTTACTCTCATTGAGAGGATGACACTCTGGGAATGGGGCAAATTTTCTTGTTTATTTCTTGCACAAATGCCATACCAACCTGAGGGGTTGGGGATACAAATTTATAGGCCGCTAACCACCAAGCATATGCCAAGATGCTAGTCCTAGATGCTAGTCTAAAGCTGTCCTAAAGCTAGTCTAAGATGCTGTCCTTAAAGGAGATCTTTGTCCTTAAAGGAGTCAAGATCTTTGTCCTTAAAGGAGATCTTTGTCCTTAAAGGAGTTAAGATGTTGTCTTTAAAGGAGATGTTGTCCTTAAAGGAGATCTTTGTCCTAAAGAGAGAAAAACAACAACACAATCAACAACACAATGACTTATCCATCACTCTCCCCTAAGTCTTGTGCGTCGTCTTGTGGAAAAGTTGAACCACCCGACCCTAGAGCAGAGCTCGAGGAATTTGACCCTTCCAAGAGGCTTGGTGAAAGGTGTCCGCAAGTCGATCCGTGGTGTTGATGTAGCTCGCCTTGATGTCGCCTTCATCCAACGACCTCGGATGAAGTGGTACTTCACCCGGATGTGCTTGCTCGTTCGTGGAAAACGGGTTCTTTGCGAGCAGAGCGGACTTGCCGCCCACCCCGAGCGCCACCGCTTGATGTCTTTGCCGAGAGATCACCTAGCGATCGAGCGAGCCGAGGCGCTGAGTCGGCGGTGGACACCGCTATGTACTCGGCCTCACACCGACAGGCCACCACCGCCGCTGATCGATCGCCACCTAACGAGGCACTTGCCGAGGAAGAAGAGAATCCCGCTTGTGCTCTTTGCCGGTGTCGATGTCGCTGCGTGGTCATTGCCGCATGCATGCGATGAAGTGTGCGTGGCGGACACCTCGGGTAGTGCAAGCCGTGGTCGGAGGTGCCCGCAACGTAGCGGAGGATCCTCTTCACGGCCGCGATGCTCGTCGTCGGCCGTTGCATGAACCGACCGACGAGCCGGCGGCCGAATGCCAACCGACGCTGCGCGTGTGGACGAGGTAGCGAAGGTCGCCCACAATGCGCCGCAGATCTTGCGTCGCGCCCACCTCTCCGCCGTGCTCTCACGACTCGGCTTGACCTCCTCCATAGGAGTGTGGGGTGGGTTGCGATCGGTGAGCCCGCCGCCCTTCGACGGTGCGCTTGGCGTGGCGGTCCGACGGCGAAGATATCGGAGCTGTCTGGTGGACCTCGATCCCGGTAGAAGGAGAGAGCCCCAAGTCGCTCATCCGGAAGACGGTCTTCATTTCGCCTTGAACGCCTCGACCTCGGCCTCGCGAGGCCGGTGATCACCAGTCGTCGGCGACGAGACGCCACCGCCAGGCGTTGCGCCTTTGCCCGCCGTGAGACCGCGGCCGTGTGCGCTCTGCTGGAACCCCATTTGCTTGAGAGTGGAGTCGGCTTAGCGTTCCTGTGCTCGTGGTGCCCGCCGCAAGCCGTAGAGGGCCTTGCGTGGCGGAGAACCTTGCCTCCTTGCCGGGGATGACGAATCCCCGCGCACGACGACGTAGGCCTCCTCCTTCAAGTCGCCGTTGAGGAAGGCGGACTTAACGCCCATGTGATGGACGCGCCAATCCTCCCTGGCCGCAAGTGCGAGGAGTAGACGAACGGACTCCATGCGCGCGGCGGGTGCGAAGGCATCATCGGTCGACCTCTCTCGCCGCGACGAAGCCTCGTGCCACCAAGCGAGCCTTGTGCTTGACGATGGCGCGGCCATCCCGCCACTTGAACACCCACAAGGGTGATCGCGCGGTGGCCGGCGGGAAGATCCGCCGGCCCCACGTCTCGTTCCGCTGGCGGCGCCCATCTCCTCTCGCATCGCAAGACGCCATGCCGCGTCTTTCTCCGCTTCGGCGGAAGGCGAGGCTCGCCGTCGTCTGTCGCAGGTGCGGCTCGCCGCGCAGGTCGCGCGCGCGCCGATTCGAGGACCGATCGCCGCCGAGGAGGTCGCCCACAGACGGTAGCGCGAGGCTCGCCGTCATGGTAGGCGTCGACGCGGTCCTCGTCGTGAGACAATGAGTAGCGAACTCCACCATGCGCCGCTCGCGTGGGACCGGCCGCTGGGTCGATCTGGTGGTGTGGCGGCCGTGCGGGAGAGTGGGGCGTGGCGGGCCGGTGGTGGAGCACTCGCCGAGCCGTGGCGAGCAAGGTGTCGAGGTGGGCGAGCTTGGTGAAGACGCAGCCGCTAGCTCCCGCTCTCGAAGTGGACGTAGTCGACAACAAAGTCCCTAAGAGTTGAAGTCGAACCGTCGCCCACCGCCTTGTCCCACGCCCGCGCCGCCGTCGAACACAACGCCACGCGAGATGCGGGACGCTGCGTGACAGTGGTCGAGGATACGGTGAGGCCTTCGAGCCTCCGCGTAGCCGATGAACACTCCCGAGTGCTCCGCCGCCGAGCTTACCGATGTGGCCAAGCTCCTTGGTGAACGCGGGGAGCCAAGACCCGCAAGTGGGAGACCGCCGCTGCGCTCGTGTTAAGCCTCGATGCGGCCCCGCTGCCGAGCGCCTTGGTAGGCGAGCGGTTGAGGATGTAGACGGCCGTCACCACCGCCTCTCCCCTAAGATAGCGGCATCCCTCTCGCTGAGGAGAGCCCGAGCCATCCCCACAACCGTCTGGTTGCGCGCTCGACGACGCCGCTCTGCTGCGGGGCAGACGGCGGCGAGTAGTGGCGTCAATGCCTCATCGCGAAGACGACGCGACCACCGGCCGTGAATTCGCCGCCGTTGTCTGTGCGCGGCGCGACGTGCGCTTGCGCGCGCTCGCCTCCACGGCGACTGCGTGCGCGATGGCGCCCGCACCTCTCCTTGCCGCCGAGGACCATCACCCACATGTAGCGGGAGAGGTCGCCGACGAGCGGCAGGAAGTAGCGTCGTCCTCGGTGTGGCGGTGTCACCGCACACAAGTCCCGTGCACGAGCTCGAGCCTCTCCTTGGCTCGAAACTTCGCCGCCGAGGAAAGCGGAGTCGCCTGCGCCGTCAACACGCAGACGCCGCAGAATCGCTCCACATGGTCAAGGCACGCAGCCTCGCACCATTTCCGTAGCACCGAGCCGCCGTGGCCTCGAAGTGAAAGGTGCCCAAGCGCTCGTGCCATCGCCACGCCGCGTCCCCGACGAGCGGCGAGACAGAGGGTTGTGCCACCTGCGACGTGAAGAATGTAAAGTCGATTTGCGCCTCGTTACCTTGGCAAGAAGGCGCGCGAAGATCCCAAATCCGCAGCACCGTGCTCTATCTCGACACGCGAGCCGTTCTCATCCACCGCCCCAAGCCGATGATGGAGTTCCGCAGATCGGGGATGTAGTAGACGCCGGTGAGCACTGTGCTCACCGAACACGTGGTGAAGATGACGGAGCCGACGCCTTGATTTCCACGCCGAGGCGCCCCAAACTTGACGAGCCTCGGACGCTAGAGTCAAACCCGCGAAGAGCTCCGCCGGCCGGTCATGTGATGGGCGGCGCCGGTGTCGAGGCACCACCCGTCGATCTTGTCGTTGAGCCGAGCCGTGGCGAGGAGGCATGTGCTTTGGCTCGTCAAGGTGGAGAGAGCCATCGCGCGCCGGCTGCTGGAGATAGTTCGGTGCTCGCACGAGCAATGAACAGAGCCGGCCGCTCCTCCGCCGCGCGACATGGGCTCGCCACGTCGTGGTCGCCGACAACTCGCCCAATGACCAAGCTTGCCGCAGCGATTGTGGCAAGAGTCGCCTCGTGCCGCTTTTGCTTGCCGCCAGCGCCGCTACTGGCGCCCACGGTCATCACCTCGACGCCCTCGCGCCGCTCGGGCGTCTTTGCGTGGCTTGCCGCGCTTGCCACGCTTGTGGCCGCTGTCGTGGAAGAAGGCTCCCTTCTTCCTCGTCACCTTGGTCGGCGACCCATTGCTCCGAGCGAGGAGGAGCTTCCGCCAATGGTGACGGGTCGAGAGACGCGTGGCTCATCGTTGTCAACGACCTTGAGGCGACCAGCGCCTCCTCGATCGTCATCGCGAGAGGTCCAGCAGAGACTCGATCGAGCGAGCCATCCGCTTGTACTTCTCGGGACGCAGCGGAAGAGCTTCTCCATAGCTCTCTCCTCGCCGTAGGTGTCGCCGCCGAATCGCACTAACTCGCAGCGAGTGTTGAGACGGAGAGCAAAATCATCAACGTCCTCACCGCTTGAAGGCCGTGTTCTCCCACTCCTGCGTAGTGCCCGCAATGTAGACTTGCGCGCGCGCGGCCGCCGCGCGCGCCGCGCCGATGGCGTCCCAAGCCTCTTTGGCGATCCGCTTGTTGGTAAGCGAATCGCATCTCGGGCGGATCGCAGCGATGAGAGCATCCAGCGCCCGCCGATCCGGTCGAGTCGACGCCGCCAGACGGATCGCATCCCACATATGCCGCACCGAGCTTTACCTCATCACCGCGCCCACTCGACGTAGTTGGTCTTGGTGAGGTAGGCCACTCGCCGCCGGCCGACGCCCTCGACGACGGCACGGTACTCGTGGTGACCACGCATCAACCGGGAGAAAGCGCGCCGCTGTGAAGGCGCGCGCTCCGTCAACCCGCCACGCCACCGCGCGCGCGCCTCCAGAGCGTCACCGCGCGTTCGCGTCGTCTGGCCGCCGCGCGCGCGGCGTGGCGCGGCCGCCATCGCGCTACTCGCCGCGCGCCTTCCTCTTCGCCGCTCAAGATCTCGTCGCGCCGTCATCGCGCAGATGGAGCCGCCGTTACGCCGCGCAGAGCCTTGACCTCCGCCTGCCGCGCGCGACGCGCTGCGCCGCCGCCGCTTCGCCTCCGCTCGCCGCCGCCCGGCTCCGCCGCCCGCCTTGACGCTTTTTCCGCCGCCGCAGCTGCTTCGCCGCCGCTGCGCTGCTGCGCTGCCGCGGCGAAGCTTCGGCCGTCACGACGCCGCGTGCTCGAGGCGGCCGAAGGCCGAGATCGCCTGCGGACATGGCGCTACTAGGGGCATTGCGTGGAGGAGGTGCGCTTCGACGAGCCGCCGCCGCCTCGGAGAGAGTGAGGGACAGCCGGCCGCCGCTTGCTCTGCCGAGTGCCCGCGAGGCCGAGAAGGAGATGAGCAGAGATGCTCAAAGCTGAGGATAGTATGGCTCGATACCACTTGTTACTCGGAGTCTTGTTGGTGATAGCAAGATCCTTACTCTCATCGAGAGGATGACACTGGGAATGGGGCAAATTTTCTTGTTTATTTCTCACACAAATGCCACACCAACTTGAGGGTTGGGGATACAAATTTATAGGCCGCTAACCACCAAGCATATGCCGAGATGCTAGTCCTAGATGCTAGTCTAAAGCTGTCCTAAAGCTAGTCTAAGATGTTGTCCTTAAAGGAGATGTTGTCCTTAAAGGAGATCTTTGTCCTTAAAGGAGTCAAGATGCTGTCCTTAAAGGAGATGCTGTCCTTAAAGGAGTTAAGATGCTGTCCTTAAAGGAGATGCTGTCCTTAAAGGAGATGCTGTCCTAAAGAGAGAAGAAACAACAACACAATCAACAACACAATGACTTATCCATCAGCGCCTGATCCGAGACCCCCGCACCAAATTTGGCCACCGCCCTCGTCCCACCCAGATTCGGCCGCCTCGTGCCGGATCCTACCATTGCCACCCGAGCCCCGCCTGGATCCGTCCGCCTCCAGCTCCCCTCGCCGGATCCTGCCACTGAATTGGCACCGCGCCTCGACCGCCACCATCTTCGCGCCATCTTTCGACCGCCTACGTCTCCCCCCACGCGGACCTGTCCTCTCCTCACCGGATCAAGCCACCTCAGGCTCTCCCTCGTCGTCTTTGCACCTATGGGCCCCCGCACCAAGGCCACTGCACCGCGCTGGGTCGCCTGTGCGCCCGCGCCCCGACGCCGCCCGGCCTACCCAACGCCACCCTAGCCGCCGACTGGCCCGACCAAGCTCCGGCCGACGCCGCCGCCTCCTGCCTAACTGGAGGCCGCGCACCCTAGCCGGTGTCTTGGCCTGCTCAGGGACGAGCTCAAGCGTCTTGGCCTACTCAGTCAAGTGGGGGCTTGTGACCTAAGTGTGGGCTTTGGCCTGCTACAACAATATTATCAAGACTCGGATTTCCGATATTTTTTATTTTAGTATCAACCATTTTTCAAATGTAATACTGTTACATACGCCTTACATTTAAGAGAGATGTTAAGGGTATTAATAGTATTTCATATTGTACTAGGGTTTAGCCTTCTGTCCCCTTTGTACCCTATATATATTGCCTATTGGACCTTTTGAAAACATACACAATATTCATAACACATATAATATCTGAGCTTTGTACAGATTCATTTCCATCGAGCATAGTATCATTTCACTTTTGTCCTCTTGAGAAATTCAACTAAAAGTTGTGGGAATAATGTGAATCATGAAACTTCATGATGACAGGTCACTCGGGGCATTTTTCTAGAAAATTCTTGTATTATCTTATGCTTTTTTATACAGCTTGACTCTGTGTTGGGCAATGTTCAAGTAGGCACTAGGCGGGCGGCAAGCAGGGGCCTAGCGCCTAGGCCGCCTAAGCGGGGCCTAGGCGGCCGAGCGAGAGAGGAGACGAGGCCGAGGCGGAGAGGACTGGGAGAGGAGGCCGAGGCGAGGCGGAGGCGGGCGAGGCGGAGGCGAGGCGAGGGAAGAAGTCGCGGCACTGGGTCTGGGATAATCCGTGAAGGAGGCGAGGCGAGGAGAAGCTCGGCCGCTCGGCGACGACGACGCGAGGCGAGGGATCAGCGGAGGCGAGGCGTGTCAAGCGAGCGAAGCGAGCGAAGCGCCAGAATCTGCGGCGAATGAAGATCTGCCAAAGCGAGCGAGGGCATGGCGGTTTGAGCGAGCCAAAGCTGCAGCCAGATCCAACTCCCACCGACTCTCCGCGGCGTCCTGTCTCCCGCAAAGCATCTCTCCGCGATCCGGTCCTCCCCGCCTCCTCCTCCGCCTCCTCGCCGCCTCCTCTCGGTCCTCTCCCGCCGCGCGCCCCGTCGCCTCCTCTCCTGTGCATCCCCTCCCCGCGCCTCCTCCCCACGCAGCCTCCTCCCTCCGGCGGCTCTCTCGCCTAGGCATCTCGGCGACCGCCTAGCCGCGCGCCGCGCCACGCCCGCTGGCTTGACGCCGCGCGCGCCGCTTTTGACCGCTTACGCCGCGCTGCGACCGCCTAGCCGCATGACCACCCGCCGAGGGGTTGTCGCGCGGCGGCCGCCGCCACCGCCTAGGCGCGCTCGGCGGCGCGCTTTGATCCATGGTGTTGGGGGGCCCAATACATTGACAACCTTAAGACTACTTACTAATTCTCAAATTTTCTTCTGAACATACTAGAATCACAATGTTATTTTCAGTCACCTGCAAATCATGATCTGAGCACCATCTTGGATCATAGCCTGTTTGATCCCAACTTTCAAATATTTGAAGCAATTGGGGCCCAATACATTGACAACTTTAAGACTACTTACTAATTCTAAAATTTTCTTCTGAACATATTAGAATCACAATGTTATTTTCAATCACCTGCAAATCATGATCTGAGCACCATCTTGGATCATAGCCTGTTTGATCCCAGCTTTCAAATATTTGAAGCAATTGTATATGGTCACCCCAGCCAGAACCATCAGGAAGCTCTTGTCTTTTCCTCTTTCCCTCCATGTTCTTGCTGTATATAAGAAGCAACAAGTTCATCACACGATTGGTGATGAATTATAATAGCCTAGATGAACTACAAAAAGAAAGAAAGAAAGAAACTGTCACCTTCTACTTGCCCGCAATGTAATTTCAGCTGACAAAAATGCAGCAACAGTTAATGCCTGAGACAGACATCCCAATTCGTTCGCTTCAACCAAGGTCCTTGAAAGAGAAGGCTCAAGAGGGAGCTCTGTACAAAATTTTCACGGCATATTCCTTAGACAACCAAATTAGAAGATTCAGATTTTCCAGGACCAAGGTGTCATCATAATTTGTCATGATTAGAGGTTCTAGGAGCTTATGATGGTTACGCAGATGTAGCAAGTAATGTATTGCAAATGGCAAAAGCATAGACATTTTGTAACTACCTCACAGAAATGCTCCTTGTTCATCACTGTATTCAACTCTACAAACAGAAAAGTCCCCTATTCAAATGCTGCCATTTGGACGCCTAACTCTTTGAGCACTGATGAACTTCTATTACTTCAATCTTTGTGTAGTTATCTGGTAACCTCCTTGCAAGATACAGTTACGTTATGCTATAAGCAATTGCAGCATACTAAGTGCAAAAGAACAAGGGATATAGACTTGGGAACTTTTAATTATTTCTTGCTTAGATAATTGTAATTTGGTAACAACAGACTCCTTATATAGAGGTGCTAGTAGGGATGTAAATAGGCCTGATAATGGGCCATGATTATTTGAGTTTGAAGGGCTGGGCTCGTTGATGGGTTGACTTCGGGCTCTTTAAACCGGACCATAGCTAAAGATGGGTAAGGTGGGGCTGGGCATTACTCAAAATGGGCAGGGCTAGGGTCCACAAAAGATGTTGGAAAAGTGTTTTGGCCCGCAGGCTAGCCCACCAAAAATGGCCAGGGGCCCAGGGCTTTGCCCAATCTGTTACAGAACAAAGAATAGAGGCGAGCGAGAACATGGAGATCATCGAAGGGCATTGGCTCCAAGCAGCGGTGAGGTGAGCATGCCCAGTGACGGAGGCTGACCACTGGCACCATGCTGAATTCGCTGGCTGCGTGATCACCGGTGGCGGCAACAAATCGAATGGCTGGAGCTTTGAATCGAGCGGTGGGATGCTGACGATTGCGGCTACATTTTGGTGAAGACAAGGGAAGAAGGGGGAGTATGAGAGAGTAGGCGGTACCGCTGAGTGAACCAAGTCGCCTGCAAGGGAGGCGGCGGATACATCGCTCGGACAGTGGCTCTTCCATGTACAGTGCCACCAAGAAGCTTTGTGTGGTTTCCCATCTCCGAGTCCCCGTCTCGTACGTACTTGCCCAAATCTGTTACCTTGGTCTACACTACAAATACGTATGTGCCCATGCCTTAGCCTAACTTGGGCTGTAAAACACAAAAACACACCAAACATGTAAAAAGACCAAAAGGAAAAGGCACACAAGGCAAAACTCTACAACGAAAGGTGAAGACCCACTGGGGTTCTGTTCTTTCACATATTGGAGCTGACCCGAGGGTTAGAAATGGGCCAGGATGGGATAAGTGCCTTTTCATAATGGATCAGGCTAGATTGGGTTTTATCAACGGCTAGTTGGCTGGGTGAGGGTTAGGGCCTTTCCCCAAACATTTGGGGCCAAGGTAGGCTTCAGTTTGGGCCTTAGCCCATTACCAGGCCTAGGTGCAAACAAAGTAGATAATAAAGTCTTCCTGAGTGAATACAGAAGGGAGAAATGTGTATCTGGCATTATCCGTGTCCAAATCTGACTCCGAGAAAATAATGCGGAATAGGATACGGCATGAGCAATATCCTTTTGTATCTACTCTGATTGCACCCCTTGCTCTCATTGCACCCTTATTGTCTAATGTCCTGTCAAGCTAGAGCCTAAAGGACAAAAAGTTAGAAACTACTCCCTTCATCCCACAATATAAGTCCAAGACCAACATATGCAAAGACCAAGGAGGTACTAAATCTAGGAAAAAGCTAATATCATTGGACCAAACATAGATATTAGATGTCATACTACAGCTACTCATCCACTTTGTCAACATTAAAACAGATGTATAGAGTGAAAATATTGCAATAGCTACACCTTTGATTTCCTTAATGAACTTATATTGTGGGACGACACTTTCCAAGAAAATACTTATATTGTGTGCAAGGGGGGTATTTAAAAGAAGACCCAAAAAATAGCAACCAAACAAAAGGAAATAACAAACATGAAAAATAATCATCCTAATTCTTAATTTAATGCCGGCTCCAACATGCGCTACAGTGCACATGAACCACCTGTGAACGGTACCCCCGTGCATTTTGAACTCAAGATACAACACAATATTATATTGGTAGTGGGCAACTTATCGAATTTGATTCTTCAAAATTCAAACGAGAGAATAAGACATCAGACTTGCTTGTGATTTGGTAAAAAAACAATTTGCCTACACACATCATTGAAGACAACTTTGAAAACATTTTGATTTCAATAGCAACGAGACAAGCTGAAAGGTATACCTGCCATAATTCGTCCAACATCTGTTATTTGCCCATTTTCATCAATTGCATCAATGAGGTATAATTGCCTCAAAGCATCTTCTAATGATTCAACTGCAGGTCATTGGTGCATTAACAATGAGACAAAGAAGATAATTTCATATTTTATTCATTGGATTACTACAAGCACACAACTAATTGGGGTTTCCATGAGGATCTCCTGATACCAAGCAGCAGTGGTAGACAATTTCTGTAATTCAATATTACACAATGGAACAACAGTGAACTGAACGAGGCACATGAACTTTTCTTGTGAACTTCCTCAAACTCTGGATCCTTTAGAAATAATATATTGGGCTTTGTATTAGGCCCAAAGCCCCAGACAAACACAACATAATTAGTGTTATTGGGCTTGCCCAACCTGCCACCAGGAAGCTAAATTTTCCAGTCAAGGCTGGGCCCAGCACAAGAAATGTGACTTTTAGGGCATGCCTGAAGCCCTGAACCAAGACTAGCCCAACTGCTTACTGTACATAGGACTAAGTAAACAGACGAAAAGTGTTAAAAAGTGGGTGCAGAAGGATAATCAAGACTAGAAGATTCTGAAGCTCTATCTTACGTGATGGTGGGTCAAGGAAATCAAACTTCAGGATGTTGATGTCACGAAGATTTAATGATTTCAGGTACAGAACACTTCCAGCAAGAGAAGATCGTTGAATTTCTGGAATTGTAGCCTCAAGAAACTCCTTTTGATAGATGGAACTTGGGTATAGCCTATAACACTTGCCAGGCCGAGTTCTTCCAGCTCGTCCAGCTCGCTGGTCAGCCTGCACTCTAGTTATTCATAAAACAGCTTCAGTAAATATTGTGGATTATAGCTAGACATCTCTGAATGGAAGTAATGTGATAGTGAACCAGATGCAGACAGACAACCAGAGTGCATGTTCCAAATTAGTTACCTGCTAATCTGAACTACATCAAGTGAATACATTCCAGTTGATGGATTATACTGCCGTTGCTTTACATAACCACAATCGATCACGAACCTAGTGAAAATAGTATCATTAATATAGTGCACAACTCCACACATTCTTTAAAAAATAATTACATCTCCAGGAACAAAAAAATGGATGTTTTGAGCTCTCAGCTAGCCATAGAAAAGATTGCAAATTTGTATAGTTCGGTATCAGTTCGGTAGTTGCTCCTGTATTAGCACAACAGCTAAATTTTCCTAAACCATCTCCTGCATCCAAAATAACATCATGCTTCTAACACAAATACTTAATTATTAATTATAATCAGTAAAATATACTTTAGTTAACAAGTGGATCATCGATTGTTAAACTGTACGTATTGAACTGTAACACTGATTTCTCAGGATGCAACACCATACATCAATCACAAATTCACAAGGCTATATTAACACTGTCAAGTGAAAGTGGTACAAGTTATATGAAAATTATGGCTTCACAGACAAGTTCATGCCATCTCCGATTTACATATCAATCTTCAAAATAGGATAGTATTGCGGACAAGCAGAGCAGTTGATGTAAATCCTACAAACACAATGATACACTAGTTCATTAAAAGATAATTCTAGCAACTTGCTTGCACACATACATACATATAGACAAAACCACAAAGTCAGAGATATAGTTTCACTACTTTAGAAACCCAAAATTTCTGCCACCAAATTAAATATACGAACAGGAGTCTGGACATGGAAACTGAAAGTATGTGCACTTTAACTGATTATGATTGTTGCTTACACAACACCATCCACAGTGAGAGAAGTTTCAGCTACATTTGTTGCAACAATGAACCGTCGACAGTTTTGAGGTGCTGGAGAAAATACCCGAACCTATTATGAAAAGTGAACAAATCAGCAACAACTCCATTGGTCATCAAATGCTTATCTCCAAAATGAAAGAGTCAATTCACACATACAGAAAACAAATGAAGGCTGCTTACAAAAGAGGAAAGAGAGCAGGGTCAAATGTACAATACTATAATTAACACAGAACCTTGAATAAGTAATAATTAATAATGATAACAATAACAAAGCTCACTAAAAACAACAAAATGTTTCACAAACTTTTCTAGCAAGTAGCAAGAATTATCTCACTAGAGTAACAAATTGCAGTGCAAGCCAAAATAACATGCACCAGTAAAAAGAAAATGTAACATGCAAAAATCTTATTAACCAATTATCATAGGTGAAAGAAGAACCAGCTAAGAATTTTTAAAAGCAATAAGAGAATATTGATGCAAGAAACCATGCTTCCTTCATGTTAATTTATATGTTGTGTCAATTTGAATATACTTCGTAGTTCGTATAGACCCCCAAACAAAGCCAAACTTAAGTTCCAGGAACTTATTTGCTGAATTTCCAAAAGAACATATCATAATATCGTTTTTAACTGGAAGGTTTTAAGTGATTTGAAGTTATAGGTGTGCTGAAAAAGGATTAAAAAAAGCCCTTACTTACAGGACACTAGGTTATCAAAATGAAAGGATTGGAGAACTGCCCACATTTTTAATCTATAGGAAGCACAGGTTCAAGTAAAATATCCAGTAGGCTTATAATTAGCACACATTAGGAAAAAAAAGTTACGACTGGTTGAAAAATTGATATTAAGTATGCTATTCATCCGGAAAATGCTCCCAAGTAACCTATGTTTTTCAAAAAAGAAAACCCACTGTCCAAAACCTGAGCAAACCTGGTCCGGCCCAGCCCAAGCCTAGTTTTAGGGTAGGGCCGAACTTGGAAATTTAGCTCAGTGTACCAGGCCTATCCCACCGTGTTCTGATTTCAGCACAGTTATGTAGAACATAGTGGGCCAGCTCAGTCTGAAGAGGCCTGGCCTAGTTGGCCCATTGGGCTGGGTCCAGGCTTAGCCTAGACAACCAAGATGTAACCATCCTTTCAGGCAGTGCAACCAAGAATTCAATCAGGCATTCAGTCCTATGCAGCAACAATTTATCATGTCATCCTAAAAATTTTGACAGAACCCCCCACAAGGTCTAGTGAACCGACTCAACTATAGGAAAAAAAACACATTTAAGAGTACGCCATGGAACTTATTGAAATTATAGTCAAGTGTTAAAGAGGGACCATGGAGCTCTTGAGCGTATATGTCATTAAAGAAATCATGGGGGCATTCTTTTGAGCTACAGTTTACGACTTTTTCCTACGGCTTATTAGTCTAATGAATAGTGATTAATGAAAGAAATCGAAGTCAAAAGCCAATTGAAAAGCCGAAAAGAACGAGACACATATTGGAATGTCCAAAAAAAGCTCCATTTAAATGCAAAGTTGTAATACAAGGTAGTATCTAGTGCAAACCCATCTCTAGGTGCAATCATGAAACTCACATGTGCCATTGGATGGATTCAGATTTATAGAAACTTGATGTAGTAGGATGCCTCATACACAATTTCAGTCCGAGGGGATTTGATGCAGATATTCCTAGCATTAACACATTCGCTTTGTTACTAAGTGCTAAGAAGCCTAATGATCAAGTGAACTCGTTTATTAATGAATATAACCTTGATTTAGAAGAGAATGGTATACCACTTAATTCAAGTACTTTGTTTATTCTCAAATTTGAAAGATAAGAAGCGTTGGAGATCAAACGGAGTGATGATCGAGTTCACTAAAACATCGACATGTGTGGCCAGCGGCAGGCAAGGGAGGAAGGGCACGCAATACAAGGAGGCACTCATGCGGTGATTGGCGAAGAGGGTCATGCGGCGCTGGTTCATGCGCTCACGCGGGAGTGAGCACGAATGGGCCAAGCGAGCGCATGCATGAAAAAGGAGGAAGAAAACGAGAAGCAAAAGAGGACAAAGAAGAAAGGCCCAAGAATCCAAAACCCAAGTTTTGGACAGGATTTCCAAGCCCAATTCAGATCCAACTCACGCCCATCTAAGTTCAAATTCGGAATCAAGTCTAAAATCAATTCGGACTCAAGTTGGAACACTCAACAAGCATGCAATAAAAAGCTCATAATTTTCACAAACGGAGACCGATTTGAATGCCCTTGTAGTTGTTGGAAAGCTTATTCTAGAGCCCACGCAATAGATAAGGCCCTAGCTTCAAAAATGTCATGGATCAACCAATATCTCTGAAACAAAGTGGCAACTGAAAATCTATCTTTTCGTTTTGTGTTCGTATTCGAGTCTAAGTCTTGTTAGATATCTTACGAGTGCTATATAGCCAAGGGGTGCGCCCCATGCAGGGATCGGAATCCGGCGATTCTGGCAGTAACCACCGGTTACATCGGATTTCGCCACCGTAGGATGGATTAAATCGGCCGGGATGCAAAATATAGCTAAAAATAGCCCTATGTCCCTATATCCCTTGTATAATTTCAAGTTTAAGATAAATCGTGATAAAAATCTTGATTGGAGCAGAAAACTAATCATGCATGCCTAGTTGCCTCACGATATGCATCGAATTGAACTCGCTCATATCATCATGACTACATGATATACAAAGGACAGAGCGAGAGCAACAACAACTTTGGGATCCATATATGTATCTATTGATTGATGGCTTTATCTCTTCCCTACGCATCATATGTATCTAAATACAAGTCTAAATCAGGGATCGGATTATCAAGTGCAAAAACTCTATTCTAATACAAGTCTAAATAGTTATGATAGAGAAGAGAGCTAAATAGTTATTTTGTATGCTTGAGGCTTAAAAAACTCTCTTCCACCGGTTTTTCCAGAATCGCCTACACGGCCCCTCCCGCCCCGCCCGCAAATTCCATTTGACAAATTTCATCCGGTTTTTTTCCGGGAATACCGGTTATCGGTGATAACCTACGGTTATCGGCAGACTGCCTTGGCCGGGATTTACCCCGGTAGCGGGATTTCGAACCTTGGCCCCATGTACCAAATTGGACATCAATTTTTCAGATTAATCATATTCTTGATTCTAGGATTTGAGCAAGCAATGCCCCCGCAGCCCCGCTAGAATTAGGAGTCCTTTCTGTTTTGTCGTTCCATTGTTTTTATGATTTCCTTGTGAATTGCAAAAACACGTCTACTTTGTGTGTCAAGTGGACAAGAATCAAAGCATGTTGTTGGGCGAATTCAAGTGTCGCAAGTTTTGGTTAACTATACCATTGTTGGCGGTGCCACCATTTGTCAGGTTTCACGGGTTCTTCAACATAGCCACATTAGTTATCCCCAAGTTATCAAGAACGATCCTACGACGTGAAGATTGGACACCCCCGTATCAGGATATTCGCAAAATGTTCATTCTATGTAGCCATCAAGTCCCCTCAAACCAGTCCATCAAAATTCTTTCCAATAGCCCATATAGTGAGTATGCATAACACCCCCTAGATATGGATTTGCACTAGATATTCCCCATCATAATAAAAATAATGAAACATACAAATAGGAATATAAAAATCCAAATTTAAATTTCATAACTCACATCACAAAAGAAACCTTACGTTTTACTTTGCTGCGACCTAAACAAGTAATAAAAAGAACTGTTGAGAAGACTTTTGCTTGGTAGGACTTTTTACTAATTTTGCTTGAGTCGCAAGAAACTTAGGAAACAGTATGTTTGCCAAGCTTCATGGGCGATTAGAAAAAGGAGAAACAGGACCATGCACATAATCATTAGATTCAATAGCTCTACATTGCCAGACAACCTGATCAAGAAATATCGGACTGAATCCAAAAAAAATTGAAAGCAAGGTAACATTCATGAGGGGGTGATTCAAGGAGCAAATTTAGTATACAATAAAAGATTAACAGATTGCCTGCTGTTCAGGTGGCAAAGAACCATGAAGTGGTAGGACAAGAGCATCCATACAAGAACCTTCCTCGAGATTTTGAATTCTTTCCTCCAATTTTGACACCATCTTATCAATGTCGTCCTGAAAAAAAACCATCATATAAATCAAGAAATTTATATAAGTATAACAAAAAAATTAGATAAGGCTTGGCATCTAATGCAAAGCACATTGATGTGCAAAGTTATGCAACATACCTCCAAATGTTTTAAAAACATATTGATTATAGCATTCGAATGTTCTACAGCTAAAGAAAAATTCATGTTCTCAACTATTCTAGACAAGAATAAAAATGAATTTTTCAAATTTCAAAAGGAACTAGACAAGATGATCAAAAATAATTATTTTTCTGAATTTTTTTCAATTCTTAAGAATTATTTGGGCACAAAATATGGCCAAGTTGTAGCAGGTATTAAAAATTATCTCTGGAATTTTTTCCATTTAGGGCCTGCTAGGAAGCTAGGTTTTGGGCCTAAAACTGGTGTAAAATACGCGCCTGAAAGATTATTCTCGCTGGGTTCGAAAAGACGGCTTGGGTCGGCCAGTTTCCATAGTAGAAGTCACCCGGTTTGCCCATTTACAACCGAATAAAAAAAGCATGTCGTGAGGTCCCATTTTTTTCCAAGCAATATCGGGAGAGCAGGTCACAACTCCATTGGCATCGCCGCATCGGGCTCTCTCATCAGCAGAGAGAAGGGAACCTGGGAGCCCAAAACCCAAACGAGTTCATCAATGGTGAGCTCTGCCTCCTCCACCATATCTGCCGCAGGCTTTGGCTCCCCATCACGAGATCCTCCTCCATCAGTTTGGTTGCTGTGAGCAGTGAGCCGCCGCAGGCTCCACATCAATTGCAAAATCCAATCTGTCCAGGTGGTAGAGAGAGAAGATGGGTGCAAACCTATTTTGATGATTTGGTCCAAAATTCTTATCAATTTCTACCGATTTGTAGCTCCAGTTTGATATTCTGCTATGAAAGTTTGATGAATAATACAATGGTTGCACTCATTTTGATGAAGCTGCAGACCTATTTTGATGATTTGGTCCGCATTTTCTTATCAATTTGTCCAGTTTTGTAGCTCAGATTTGATGTTCTGATCTGGAATTTCGATCATAATTTGATGGTCGCACTCATTTGATGAATTGATAAGGGATCGTAGTTCTCAAATCATAGAGGTAGCATTTGTTTATTTTCTCCCAAACAGACTAACCTACAGGGGATTTTAATTTCACTGGTAATTTTGTGTAATGAAAAGTCAGGTATTTTTCCTTTACGGGTGATTTTTTTTCAGAACTCCCAAGCAGGCCCTTAAGGATTGTTCAATGGAAAATTTGCAAAAGGATTTCCTGCATTAGACACCAATCATTAAGAAATGAAAGAAAGAAGGAAAAGTTACAATAAATGGTATCATTAAATCTATTAAGCAGCTCTGCATATATCCTTAGTGTGAAATCTTATGGAAATGTCCTTCAAAGTTGCAGAAAAGTGCATAAATAATGGCAAATTTTGACAAACTGACCTTTCCTGTCATAAATATTAAGACATCGCCTGGGCCTTCCTTAACATGGATATCTGTTGAAGAAAACAATATTTGTATTGTTATGAAAAGGAAAACAAGATTTCAAATAGTTTAAAAGATACAAAACATCATGACCCAAAATTTTAATGAAACATGAAAACATGATTATATTATTTCCATATAATTTATATGTGATTTTCCAACATAAAACAATCATAAACCGCCTACAAATCATACTCCCTCTGACCGTAAATATGTGTAGTTTCAGAATTTTTCACAATCTCAAGGATATAGCGACCATCAATTTCAGTGATGTGTTCGTAAAAACCAGTATTGTAACATCTAAGTAACATTTTAGACCTTGGGAGCCATCAGATTCAGGCCCATCGCAAATGAGTGAGACACATCAGAGCTTGAGATGGGTTATTTGTAGGTAGTAGGTACAATTTTTTATATCTTTGTCCAATTTTGCAAAATTGGCAGCACAATCATTGCTGATCATCATATATTCACATATGTTTTTCTGTGTTAACTGTTAAGAGTTAACACTCTTCCATCCTTTACCCAAACTTTTTGCATCAGTAACAGCAAGAAAGTTAACAAAACGAAAAAAAATGATTCAAAGTTACATCAAAGAGAACCAACAAATAGAACAAGTTGGGAATAATAATTCTGAAAGCATATTGAATCTCCTGATATGAGTAAAACTTTTGAGCCAAGATTTGCTTTCCATTTCCTTCTCAGCTCCTACATTAAAACTAACAGCAAGAGTACTTCACTAGATATAAATATATAAAAACACATGCAATGATGTATGATCCATCAATGTTTCAAAAGGACATTCTTGATAACCAATGTGAATCCCTAGCATATAATTCATTGACTTGAAACTGGTTACAAACAGATTATGGAGCTACACCTACAGCATAGTTTGGAAGCACTAGAATTCAGTTGGGAACATGCAAATCATGGCTGCGTTCGGTAGCACTTTGGCTTATGGCTTTTGTCTTATACTACAGTAACTAGTTTTTAAAAAGTGTGCTTTTTAAAGCGGGGTCTACATGAAGATTATAGTATAAACTATACCAAATTCAGCTGTACTGGCCAAAATCGCATGCGACTATTTTCTTCTGCGTACTATCTCTCGCAAACAGTCCAGAATTCAAAATTCTCAGCCATAAGCTACAGCCCAAAAGAACCAACCCCACATTGTTCTGTTAAAATAATAAAGATCAAGTTAGTTGTATACTTTTTTTCTCGAACACGCAGGAGAACTGCGCATCATTATATTAAGAAAGGGAAAAACACTTACAGACCCAAAAAGAAAAAACCACACACACATTACGCCTGCTCTAGGAAACTAGCCTATGACACAAAAACAAGATCGACCTCGACCAAAAGGAGTCTAGACCAAAGCCTGTGGTGGGGCAGTTAGGTATGAAATACCCTTTGCTCCAGCCAGACCCCATATCCTCATCTCCTCACTGACACAAGACAAGAGAGCTCTAACGTCTGACGTAGCCCCATCAAAGACGCAGCGATTGCGAAGATTCCAAAGAGACCAAGCCCCCAAAATGATGATGGAGTTAAGGCCTTGTCGGACCTAGCCATAAACTGCCTTGTGTGACCTGGACCACCAGTCTTCAAAGGAGAGCTCGGCCGGTTGAGGAGAAAGGTTGTGTAGTCTGACCTTTTGAAGCAAGTCAAACCAAAATTGGCGAGCAAACACATATGAGATCAAGAGGTGGTTAATGGTTTCCTCCTCTTGGTCACAAAGTAAGCAGCAAGGAGGGTGTTGCAACCCTCGGCGTGCCATACGATCCATGATCAAAGATTTATCATGTGCACCAGCCACATAAAGAACCGACATTTGTTTGGGGCCCAAGTTTTCCATATTCGCTCCCAAGGACTAAACTCGATGCCTCCCTGAAAGAAACCTTCATATGCTGATTTTGCTGAATAATTTCCATTGGTAGTGAAGCGCCAAATGATTTTATCTTCTAAATCAGTTGCAAAGACCACTTGAGAGAGGATATCGAGAGATCCATAAGGTCGAGAATGGCCCCAACCGTTGTTGCTCCTATCAAATCCCGATCCGGTTGTGATCCGTGAGTGTCTCCTCACGCGTGCGCTTGTTGGCAAGCCTCTTGGGAACCAATGCAAAAGACGGGTGCTAGGTCGGCGATCCTTTTCCCATGGATCCACCTATCATCCGGAGAAGAGGTGCGGACCCCATTACCGACCGCGATGCGTGTTGCTATAGAGAAGAAAGACCGAACACGATGGTGAACTCGGAGTGGAAAGGGCCCAAGACCTGTCAAAGTTGGGCCTTTTGAAGCCAAAGCCATCTCATTCGAGGGCCCATCCCATCCATTGGAGATCGAGATACCAAGACCACCGAATTGGAAAGGTCGGCGGGTTTTGTCCCATGCCACGAGACAGTGGCCTCCTTGGTTTCTTTTACGCCTCTCCACAAAAAACTTCTACGAATTTTGTTTATTTCTTTAATGACCAAATGGGAAGGTCAATCGCCATAGCCAAGTAGACCACCATAGAGGTTAACACAAATTGTACCAATGTTTTCTCGCGCGCCCTTGTTAGCAAATCGCTTTCCAACCCTAAGACGATCAAGCAATCTTATCAATAATAGGTGAACTTCATCCTTGTGAGCTTCAGAAGGAGAGGGCACACCAAGATATTTGCAAGGAAAATTCGTCACTTCGCAGGGTAGGTGCTCATGGACTAAAGCAATCTCTGTCTCAGAACAATGGATAGGGAATATGTTACTCTTTTGCATATTGGTTTTGAGGCCGGAAGCTTCGCCAAACAAAAGAAGAATGCCCATAGTGACCTCCAAATCCATGCTGTTTGGCCTAAGAAAGATGACCACATCATCGGCATAAAGTGAGATCCGATGTTGCAAGGCACGAGCAGAGAGGGGCTGTAAGAAACCTTCTCTTGAGGATTTTGAGAACAGATGGCTTAAAATGTCCATAACAAGCATTGGGGAGAGGGGATCTCCTTGTCTCAATCCACGCTTGTGAGGAATGACCTCCCCGGGAATCCCATTGAGAAGGACTTGCGAAGAAGAAGTGCCCAGCAGTCCACAAACCATGTCACACCAAATGGAGCCGAAACCGAGGTTCCGCATCACCTCAAGGATGAACGACCAAGAAACTGAATCAAAGGCTTTTGTGATGTCTAGCTTGAGGAGAATACGAGGCTTCCTTTGTTGATGCAGATACCTTGCCAGCTGTTGCACCCACATGAAATTATCCTGAATAAGTTAGTTGTATACTTGTATTGTTACAACTGAGTTTGTTCAATTACTAGGCCTAGGCCTAGTATTTATTCTATAGCTTCAAATTGTATCACTGTTAGCTAGCAAAAAATGAAAGAAAAATGTTCTCGTGACTCTTCCCTCTCCATCTAACTCAACCAACACAGTAGGATGAAGAGTATCTGACATAAAACTCAAGGGCAACTACACAGTTACATATTACCAAGGATCGAAAACCGAGGCGGGCCAAATCCGGCCGCAGCATACGAGAAGCGTGATTCTGCCGACACGGAAACCCGGTTAAAACTCATTAAATTTTGGGAAATGAAAATTTTGGAGGGAGCGGGAGGGGACCGGTAACCGGTCGGAAACCGGAAAAACCGATGGAAACTGAAGTTGTTCCAGTCCCGAAGAAATCAATGCAAGTTCAGCTGCTGCATGTTAGCATTAATCCTGTGTGCATGTAATCTCTTAGTATCCCATGTGCATGCAGTCCTCTTAATGGTGCAACCTCGTAGTATTCTGTTGTACCTTTTAGTATTCCGCATGCCTCTTAAGTGCTGCGCATGCCACTTTATCTTTGCATGCGAGTCCTGTGCATGCCACTTTATCACTTGCATGCGATCTCTGCGATGCCACTTTATCACTTGCATGCGCCTCCTGCGATGCCACTTTTATCGCATGCGATCCTGCGCATGCCTCTTTAGTGCTGCATGCAGTCCTTGCGCATGCCTCTCAGGCTGGCATTCTTGCACATGCCTCTAGTTTTTCTGCATGCATCACTAGTTTACAGCGCTGCAGTTATTGTATCACTTAGTAAACTGCGCTGCAGTTATTGTATTTCTTAGTTTACTACGCTGCAGTTATTATCTATCTATTGCCTGTTGGCTATAAATAAAGAAGGAAGAAAAGAGCAGAGGTCAAGCAGCTCGAAAACCTGCTAGCTTGCAAGGCAACATGCTCATTTGCTTTGTGTAGCACTGTAGCTCATTCTTCAAATTTCGGCCGGTTTTTTTAATCCCGGACCCAGCCGGGTTTTCCGGTTACCACTATAATGCCGGCTCATTTTCAGGGGCAAATAACAAAACCATCCATGACCATGAGATTTGTCAATGTTATGAATAGCACTTGTATTCATCATGAGGCTAATGAGTCAATATATATACACGTACAGGTATGATATATATGCAGGAAACCCCTTATACAACAAAGTAAATACAAAACTATATAATATATATCTAACACCCCATAAAACTTATGGTGCATCAACAACATGAAGTTTTGAGAGGTGAAAACTGTGTTGGACTCTAATCTGTGCCTTTGCGAAGTTGTCTACCAACTGACGCTTGGAAGGCACATACTGAAGAGCAACAGCCTGATCCTACACTTGTGTTTGCATGTAGAAAACATCAACACCAATATACTTTGTAAGCTCATGCTTCATCAAATCTTTAGCAATGCTAATAGCACCGGTACTGTCAGACAAAAGAAGAGTCGGTACAGAAACAGAAATACAAAAATCCTCAATTAACCACCATCGCCAAGTAACCTCTGCAGTCAACAAAACCATAGCTTGCAACTCAGCCTCAACACTCGAATGAGAAACTGTTGTCTACTTCTTAGTTTTCCAAGCAAAGAGAAAACCACAAAAAAAAATACAATAAGCAAAGAGAGACCGGCGATCAGAAGGATCACTAGCCCAGGTGGCATCAGAATATACCTGGAGCTGTAAAAAGCTAGACCGAGGGAAAAATAGATGACAAGAGATAATTCCACAAAGGTATCGTAGAACACGAAGAAGATGACTACAGTGGAGCTAAGTGAGAGCAGAAACAAACTGACTCAAGATATGCACAGAGCACAAAATGTCAGAACGAGTGACCCTAAGATAAATAAGGTTCCCAACAAAGTGACGATAGCGAGTTGAATCAGAAAGAGACTCACTATCAGTAAGACGAACATGAACATTAAGCTCCATAGGAGTCTCAGTTGTGCGCTGGTCAATAAGAGAGGCACGATCAAGAAGATCCTGGATATACTTTTTTGGGACAAACAGAAACCCTCAGGAGTAGAAATAACCTCAATCCCAGGAAAGTAGCGTAGTGGACCCTGATCAGACAGCAAGAAACTGCTCATGAAGACGCTCCTTGACAAAAGTGATGTACTGAGAATCATCTCTAGTAATGATCATATCATCAACATACAAAAAGAGAAACGTCCGACTATAAGGCAAAGTGTGAATAAAAAAAATAGGATCATAACCACTAGTAGAGAAACTAGCTGCAGTGATAAAGAAGAGAAACAATCAAATCAAGCACAAGGAGATTGCTTGAGGCCATAGAGAGATCGGCGAATGTGACAAATCATACTCTCAGAAACAGAATACCCAAGAGGCGGCTGCATGTAGACCTTCTCACGCAACTTTCCATTGAGAAAGGCATTCTTGACGTACAACTGAGGGATAGACCACTTAGAAAAACAATATCCCTTGTGCTCAGCACTATAGACAGAAACTCCTTATATACACGTACAGGTATGGCATATATGCAGGAAACTCCTTATACAACAGGGTAAATACGCAGCTGTATAATATATATCTAACCGTCAAAATCTTATATCTGCTCACAATGAATCAGTTTCTGATTGATGTAATGCATAAGTGGAAAAACATATAGCCACCTTATGGGCCATCAATATAACATGTTCACATGTCTATCGTCAAAGTTTAAAACTGCGACAGTTACACAAAAATGTTTGATTCTTACCTATAGCTGTTCTGAGAGAAGATTCTATATAATTTGTTGGGCGCTCTATGCTGTAAAACTTCTCCACGGGGAATAAGGTTCCATGGATGTTCAACACAGGACATCCCAAGAAGAATTTTGACACTTTCAAACCATCAAGAGTCGCAGAAGTGATGAGAACTTTTAAATCTGAAGATCGCTCCTTGATCAATCTTTTCATTAAACCTAAAAGAATATCACTGTAATAGAAATAAATAAAATGAATCACTACAAGCAAGTTCAACAAATAGCTACAAGATTAATCCATCACCAACACCAAACTAAAAAGATGAAGAAACTGGTACTAAGTCTCTATCGTTTCAAAACTACAATAGCTGCTTTACATTTGCAGGTTCCAAAAACCAGCTCAGTGGTCCTAATACATTTAATGTGCAAAGTATGGAGATTGGAAAATGAGAACCACTGAAAGATGCGTCCTAGAGCTACTAGTTACTTTGCATTTGCAATCAGAGGCCCTCTCATTTGAAGGGTATCCAGGTAAGCATCTACTGTAGAGAACTATGGATAATATTAATGTGTTTATATATGTTATTGTAAAGGTGTATACTAGTGACTGATAATATTTGGTATGCACTAAATTTCCTAGTAGTACAGAAAGAAAGCATCAGCAAGAAAATTAAATTAAATTCGTTCTAATTCAAACTCAAAACTCAAGTTTTTATTATATGGAATAGGTATAGAAAGGTCAAATCGTTCAAATGCAATTATGTTGAATCCCACTTTCATGGCTCACAGACTGGCTTACTAGCATGCCAAACTGCCTTTTTGCTAAAACAGGTTAGGACTGAGTCAGTCAATACTCAATAGTCAGCTTGACAAAAACTGCTAAACAACAGAATTTGGCCAACAAATGGTTTGACAGGCCCAAAGTTCTTACTCTATTATGCTATGCATTTATGCTAGTGCCTAGCAAGCTGTACTTCAACAAAAAAAATTAGTTCTGAGTGCTCACTATCATTTTTAAAGAGGTTTTGAATGGCCACACAAAGTACAACATCCATATAATAAATCTTAGATAAACCTATGTTGTCAACAAAGATGATCTGCAACAAAATAGAGTGAATGATCCATTTCCGGTAATTAGCTTACATTTTTTTCAAACTATGATACTATACTATAGTAACAGATATAATTTTCAGGTTAAAAATGGATGGGGACCCACTCAGCAGAAGTATATGTCAAAACTTGATACAAAGCTAATTTTGATTCAGATTCTTGTAGATCAGTTTAACATATAAATCACCATACGTGTTCAAACTACGCTCATGTGCTTCATCCAAGATAATTACTGAGTATTGCTTCAACTCAGGATTTGAAAGGCTTTCACGCAGAAGAACGCCATCTGTCAGGTACCTATGAATTGAGAAAAAAAATCAATCCACAAATTCATGACATAGTTATATTACAAGAAATTCAAGTTACGTTCAAGATTTCTGAGGCTTACTTTATGCAAGTTTTCTCCGAAGTTCTGTCTTCAAATCGAATAGCATAACCAACTTCTTCCCCAAGTGGGACACCAAGCTCCTGGGCCACCCTCCTGCAAATAATTAAAATTGCTCTCAGTTTTCGAGATTTGAAGACCATGCAATACCGTTGCAACTGAAATAATTCTTCTTAGATAGTAAACGGCAAATAAAATAGCATCATGTGCTGTATATTTGGAGCAGCTGGTCAACCAGGAAGGACCACTTAAAACAATTCTTACCAAACAGTTTTTTTAAATTTTTATTTACTTAAGATATGTTTTTTTTCTTAACAACAAATGGATGAGGATGACCAACAAACAGCTCCACTTGTAACAGATGAGGTTTGGGTATCCCCATGGCCATACAGCCGTCCATGGTTCCCGAAAAAGACCAAATTCCAATTACATCCTCCTATTCTAATCCTGCCAATTGCCCTAGCTGCACCCTCACAATTCACAAGCAAGACAAACAGAATCCAAGTCATATGATAGTATGATACATCAGAAAGCATAACCATAGTCTCCTAAATTTCAGTCGCACACATGCCCTCTTAAATAGAAATCGATAAAGTGCAAGCTGTAGTGAACTCCATGGTGCCTAGTGCCTACCTCCCACGCAACTAACCCACACAATAGCAAATAATCATGCGCGCGCGCGCGAGAGAGAGAGAGAGAGAGAGCGGGGACCTGGAGACGGATACGGCGGCGACCCTGCGGGGCTGGGTGACGGCGACTGCGCCGCGGTGGGTGTAGCCGCGGCGGTGGAGGATCTGGGAGAGCTGGGTGCTCTTGCCGGAGCCGGTCTCGCCAATCACCACTACCACCGAGTTCGCCTCCACGGCCGCCACGATCTCGTCCTCATGCTCCGAGATTGGCAGCGTCGGCGGCCGCGACGGCGACGGCATGGCCGGAGGAGGCGGGGTGCTTAGGGTTTACTTTTTTCCTTTTATTTTTTTACCTGTTGGGATGCCTGGAGGGGGAATGCTCATAGTGTGCTCATATACTTCTCTTTCGAATAAAATGTGCTGTTGGGCCTAATGCTGCGGGCTGCTATTGGGCCTCGTTTCGCCCAAAAGATTAATCTAGATTTATTGAATTGGATCATGCTAGCCCACAGTACCCGGCCATACTCGCGTAAATTCATTTCAGCTATGACTTATAATTTATGTATGTGGTTTATAGTTTTTGATTTTATCATGAATACTTATGTCAATGAACTGAATACCAAAAAACCGATAAGCTATTTCAAAACGGTGGCTGAGAAATTATTTTATTTGTTCGTTCAAGATAAATTATAAACCATAAATTATAAGTTAAAAAGAATCGAACGGGGCGCCTCAAAAAAATCTAATGGAATCGGTAGTAGCCACCAGATTAGAAGTGATGGCCGGCCCACCTTTGTGTCCCTCAAACACTCCACCTTCCTTCGCGCGCCGGCGAGAACAAGGTGGTCCTCCCTGACGCCCGTTTGACATCATTGTCCTCCTCCGTGTGTGCTCAATGTCACCTCCCGTTTCAGCAAGTTTCAGTTCGATGTTTCGAGTTTCAAGAAGCTTTGTGTTTGAAGTTTCAATAAGTTTCAGGATTCAAGACAAGTTCCAAAGTTTGAGGCTTCCAGGCCCTACTTTCAACAAAGTTTCATGTGCGATGGTTCGAAAGTTTCACCGAGTTCGTAAGCCAAGTTTTAAAGTTTGAGATGACTTTAGTATTAATGTTTCAAAGTTTCAAAAAGTTTTAGGCTTGATGTTTCGAAAGTTTCAGCAAGTTTCAGGATTCAATTTCCAAGTTTGATGTTTTAAAATTTTTAACGAGTTTCAGGATTCTATTAAAGTTTTAGCTTTCAGGATTTCAACGAGTTTCAGATTTGATAAATCGAGACTATCAACGAATATGATGCAGTGGTCAAGTTCTAAAATTTCATACTTCACACAGCAAAAGATTAAAAGTTTATACAACAAAAGATGAAAAATCCAGTACTTTCAAATCAGACCGTAAATCACCAAAAAAAAACACAAATCAACCAACACAAAACCTCCAAAATTGAATCACGGAGCACCCCCAACCATCCCCAACCTTATTGATGGTAGTGCGCTGTTTACTTTTTGGATTCGTCGCACCACGCCTCCCCCAGCCAAGCGCTCATACTCGCTGCTACCCTCCAATGTCATCACGCCGTCACCGGCTGCAGCCCCTCGCCATGGCTAAGGGCAAGGCTCCTCGTGTTGTTCTCATCCGAGCCATGGCGGACACTTTGTCGTTCCTCATCTAGCTGCCGCTGGAGGCAGACAGAGTGGTGGGAGCCGTCGATTCATGGAGATTGATCGGCTCTGGGGAGGTTATAGGCATCGCCAAAGAAGACAGTCGGATGTTGCTAACGCTGAACGATCAACTACTTCAATTACACTGACGTGCTTTGTTGGATAAACTACTCCAAAGCTTTTTCTACTTGATATTGCTTCTAGTGGCAACGATCCATGATATCTTATTTACATGATTTTTTAATTTACATGGTAGAAAAAGTTCTACTTTCCTCTAACGTAGCCTGCATGTATTTGTATTTCGACGGTATGGCACAGAGCAGTTACAGTTAATAGCCACAAACAGATAGGCCCTGATCGTTTCGGCTTTTTTCGGCTTCAGCTTCTAGCTTCAGCTTTTTTTTCACTATTCACTACACTATCCACTAACTCACATTCTGATGTTTTTCATCAACTACGGTGTTTTTCATTAAAACCAAAAGCCATCGCTATTCCGATCACCCCCTATATCATCATCCGAAGGTACACGTTGGCTTGCTGCTTGGCTGCTTTGCCACTTGCCCCTGGGAGATGGCACCGGCCGCTAGCTACGGCAGGCAAGGGGCAGCCCCATGCATTTAGATCCATGGATTCCCAGATTTGTTTCCTGGCCTCCCTGCTTGTGACTCTGCCTATCGCCCTGAATCATCGTCTGTTTCAATGAGGTGTTTGGGTACCTCTTGGTGTCCGTTTCCTTTGAGATGATGTGCGCATGCACATGGCGGTGTTGGAGACTTTGGACCCACCATGTTTCGGGACCAAACTAGCAAGAGCTCGCATGCAGCTTGCTAGATAGTGCGGTGGTCTAGCACCGCTCTGCAGGTAACGCAGCAATACCGGATTGACACCGATCGATTTATGTGGGAAGCCTGCACGGCAGCACGTGCTACAGTAACATGCAGTAGCTCAGATCTTACCACCGGTCCGTCATCAGATTAAGTAGCGTTCAGAATGACGATGGTTTATAACTTTTTTTTATTGTAGTTGGTTGATTTTTTTTCTGTAACTGAGTTGGTTTATTTGGTATAATTAAATTTTTAAAATAGAAAAATATGTTAATTTATCACGAACAATACAAAGAAATACGAGAAAACAAAAAAATAAAAAAACAGAAAAAACAAAATTATCAGCAGTGAAAAAAACACGCTCGCGGAACGCCAATTGGCTAACTTCTATAGAAGCTGAGCGTGCCCTTAACAATCAAAAGGCTGAAATTTCTCTAGGTACGATCGGTTAAAATTTTCGGCATTGTAACATAAACTGCATCAGTACAATCCATGATTGGATTTTATTTTCTTCCATCGATGATTAGAACTTCTTTTCTTACCAAGGAAGCGCCCCAATTCAGCAACCTGTCAGACAGTTGCATGCTTGCATGGAACATGCAAAGCTAGTCCGAGCGCTATCTCTAGCTGCCGGCGCGTTGACACTATAGTAATCAACTTTGTAAGAGGATGATTACATTATCATGTGGGTTCTGTATGATTAATTTCACATGCGTGCATGTCGAGATCTTTCGGTGTATTACTCTGCTATTTTTGGTTGATTTTAGAAGCCGTGGTACAATCTATCTTACGAGCTGCTCCCAGTTAGCGAGCGTATTGAAGATGATTGGATTTGGCATCATTGCTCGGAAGATTTTCAGAAAGGAGACTAGCTAGCTAGGAGGAGCTACCGAGGAGAGACAGCACATGATTTCGGACGTCAAAAAAGGGAAACGCGAGACCTGTTAACACTTTGCTCAAAAGGCGGTCACGTCGTCCTTTAAAGACCAAAAGATGCCGGTCCTCTTGTGTGTGGATAACAAGCTACATAGTGTTAGTATACTCAAAAAGAGTTGCGCAATGAGCTTCGACGTTCGACGTCGTGTTTAAAATACTATGTATTATTTTGTCTTTTAGCTTTTTTGTTTTCTAAAATTTTTGTGTTTTGTTTTTTCTTGTATTTTTTTGCATTGACTGATCTAGATTAGCGTGCTATTTTTATTTTTATATTTTTTAAATTTAATTATGCATAATAAACCAACTTAGCTACAGTAAAAAAATAAGATAGTTATAGTGAAATTTCAGCCAGAAGCAAGAAGCCATCGCTATTCCGAACGCCTCCTATAATCTTGAATAGGGATTTACGTATCTTACTTAGTGACCTAGTGTAGACACCACTACAAAATCAAATATATTAGATGTTTTATTATAAACGGTTCTACAAAAACTATCAGTATTATAATTATTATATATGGTTTACAAGCATGACCATCTGTAATATTATCGATGGCAAGAATCGTCTGTGATACATAACTATTACAAACGGTTATTGGTAAGAACTGTCTATGAAATTATCACAGATGGTTCGGATTAAAAGTCGTCTGTAATGTCTTCTATTATCATAGACCGCCCAAAATTGGTCATCTTTAGCCCTCAATTTGTGTCGTAAGTTTTTAGTTTCTGTTTTTGTCAATATTTTCGATCTTCCCTTCGGAAATTGGGGTTCACCTCGAATGCAAAGTTGTAGATCTCATTGAAACCTTTTAAATGAGCACATATAAACCATATAAAATTTCGCTATTTTATCTTTTGAGACTACCTATTTACATTGCACTAATATGTACATATATTGTCTTTGTGCTCTATAGCATAATTCACAAGCCGTTGGACCCTGTTGATCCTCCCCAACATAATCCCAGCTAATAGAAACCCACCAATCACCATCCTATGGATTGTAGCTTCACTTCTCCGTCCCCGCGCCCATTCCGCCAAAAAAATTTTCCACTCCCGCCTCTCTCTCCCCAATAAATACTTACTCAAACACATCCACTACCGCGCTCAAAATCTCTCTAGTTTCCTCACCGTCCTCCTCCTCGACCCGATCCTGGTGGCCCTTACAAAGTAGATGGGACGCAAGTCTACGGGCAACAAGGCACTGTGGAAGTAGTTGGCTACCAAGACAGTGCTCAAATCAGTGCCAGCAACGACGAGCATTAAGGACATCTAGCTTATGTGCTACATCAAAGACGAGAGACCTAGGCATAGAGACCTCATTTGTATGATTGAATTTCTACTATCTACTAAGATCTCTTGAAGCAAAACATGCTATGCTTTCGAGATCATCTCCGATGAGATTGAAGGAAAAAGAACGAGGCACAAATACGATCGAGATGGTTCAAGGCCAGCATATCCCTAAACCTAAACATTTCCGTTAAAGCGAAATTTGGAAAATTATGACCCAAATATATTGATTACTAGATATATCGTCTTATTTTGCTTTAATCCACGACACTTCACTTCGATATGTGCTACCTCAACTAGGATATAGTAAGATTTAGTTTTGCTAAAAACTCAATTTTTAAAATTTTCTGAAATCTGAAATACCACTCTCACCTACTTTTTCACAAAACTCAAAACAAAAAAATTGTGGGATAACTAAAAACTAATTTTAACCAAATTTTTTTCATTCAATTGTATTCTAACTAAACAACAGCTTAAAAATTATATATATTTCTATAACTTAAGATAATATACCCTTCCAGAAAATCCACCAACAAATTAAAGCTCATCGTGCAGGCACTTACACTTTAAATTGTACGGCGTGACAAGTTACAAGGACTCCATGCAAAATTTTAATCCACTACGAATTTTTTATATACATATATATATAATACTATTGCAACCCATATTTACATAAATAACAGTACGTGTGCAACAATAGCAAAAATGCCATTTTCGCCGCCCAACCATCAAGCGGTGACGCCGTAGAAGCTACACGTGACAGTTGAAGCCCGTCCATCGGGCAGCAGGCCAACTGAAGCCGGATTTAGTGAAAGATTCACAGCGGATCAAATTATTGAGCAATATTCACAGCGGCTTCACTAAATCTTTCATTAAATTCATCTACGGTGTTCTTGATATCGTAATCGTACGGATTTTTGAGTAATATTCACAACGGATCAAATTATTAAAAAACTACACAATTAAGTACATTGTGTCGGGAGGCTGCATATTACATTTTGTAATTTTTTGAGCTCATTTGCTATATTTAAAAATTCAAAAGATAGTACACATAAAATACTAATTAAGGCCGGTAGTTAGGCAGGCTAATTAGCTGGCTTAATTACCTACCATCCGATGGCGGGGTGGTAAGGCAACTGGAGCCCGATAGCCAAGTGGCAGGTTGCCTGCCGTTCGGCCACGAGGCTCCAAGTCACACACATCAGCTCCATGGCTTTGCCACCTGGTGACCTGACGGCAGATATGACATTTTTGTTAATACCGCACGATACTGATATTTTTGTAAATACGAGTCCAAATAACGCCATATATACCAAAAATTCAATCAACTACATTACGTACGAGGATACGTAGTAACATGTGGGTCGTACATGATTGCATTCAATCAATTCCCAATTGTACGCCGTCTAAGGGTATATTTAAAATACTATTTCAGCTGTCTTTTAGCTATATTAAATAAGTAAAATTTTATATAGAGAAGAGATAATGTGCTATCTCTTATGCAAAAAACGACTTGAGCTCATAAACCAATGCAAATAGTGAGAGAGGTTACATAGGTAATTATGATGAAAACCATATAAAATTGTTAGATTGTCTCTAGTACTGTTTTTAGATAAAATAAAAATTTCAAAGATAATCTTAAAAAAATAGACTGTTGTATATACCAGAGAGATCTGCCGGGACAAATTCTTAATTACATCCACCCTGGTTTTGTCACCTTCGTCCAATAATTTACTCTCTCCGCTATTGTGCTCGACTAGCAAAGCCACTAACCCTGCACTCCTACTTGTTGTTGGGAGAGGGCCTCACGTGCCACGTATCTCCGCAGAGCGACGTGACAGTATCTGAATAACGGCCCCGGGATTTGGTTCCTTCGAATGAATAGACCGAAACATTTTCACAAGCTTGCTGTTACTTCGTACAAACGGCCAGATAGACACTAACCCTTGCCGACAGGCAGCCATGGTAATGATGATACAGACAAAAAACTATTCGTCTACTAGCCGCACTCCGTACATATTTATTTCCTACGAGAAATCGCTCGTTCGTATGGTGCCTTTGTCCCGCTTGTTCTCCGCCTCACTTGGTTTTAGACGTTGGGATTAGCCTCTCCGAGACGAAAGTTTAACCACTAAATTCTATTGCGATATATTAGTAAAATACTATCGAAATATAATATTATAGAAGTATTTTCATGACAGATTTACTAATGTTTAATTTTATATGCGCAACCTAGATACTTTGGCTTATATTAGAAGTTTACTTCACTCGTAGAAGGTAAAAAGAATTTAGAGAAGTTTTACTTCGATTGCAAACTAACGTACGGCCCTACGGGGGGATAGGTAAAGAGAAAAGGAATTGCGAAGGAGAGTTACAACGAAATCTAGGGTATTGGAACCATGCGTTTTACCGTATGAATATTTTATGCATCAATTTTCTTTTCAATTTACAAAGTTACATAAAATACTTCTTCTGTTCAGTTATATTTTTCTATAGCTCATTATACACACGGACCAATAAAACACTAAATCTAAAAAATATTTAATAAAAAAATAACTATACATACTCCTATTAAATGGTATACCACAATACTTAACCACTTTCAAAATATTTAAGTAGGGATAGACAATGAAAAAATTACAATAACTATACTTTAGATTTTCTCAGCGGATAAATATATTAGAATGGATGCCCTTGAGACTATGGAAAAATAAAGTGAAACAGATAGAGTATACACTAAGCCAAAAAATAAAAAAACGTGGAGTTAAATTGCATCAGAAGCAAGGAAGATTAAGGTTTGTTCTTTTCAACTTATGACTTATGTTTTTCTTCGAACAAATAATAGGATAGCTTCTTCGTCGCTGTTTCGAAACAACTTATCGAGACAGTCTTTTCGAAATAACTTATCAGCTTATCAGCTAGGTTCTAGGTAGCATTTGTGAAGAGCAATTATGTCTTTTAAAGCAGAAAAAAGTCGCCCCCAAGTATGAGCTTATTGGGAGTGATAGGAGTCATAGGCTGGGTTCGGTTGGACTTTCAACCAGCTTATGCTTGTACGGGTTACAGTAATTAGCTTTTAAATGGTACATTTTTTGAGGTAGGGTCAACAGAAAGATTGCAGTAAAGAGTGCACTAAGTAGAGTTGTACCGGTCAAAATTATATACAACTATTTTTCTCTATATACTATTTCTCATAAACAATCAGTATTTAAAGATTTAAATCATAATGTATAGGCCACAGTAAAGAAAAGAATCCTCACATACTTGAACTCCGAGGACCTCAGTCGGTCGCTGCTTTTCCTGTGGCCATCTGTGGCTGCCACACTCACTACGGAGAGTGGGAGAGAACTTTTTTAATTAAATAATTATTTTCAAGGAAAATTTCCAAAAATAGACGTGCAGACACATTCCTTTTTAGAAAAATAAGCTTATTTCCTAACACCACTCTAGGTTTGTTAGCCAACTTACGATAAATACATCATGTGTCAGTGTAGACAACGCAACATTTGGAACCAAGATCGGACATCTTTTGTCATGCACGATCGGAAGAACAACGTAAGGACAAACTTTCTTCCCTTATGTGAAAAATCTGGACCATGATTGGGTGATCAGATCGATCCATCCAAAGCTTACAGCTAAACTCCACTTCGGCAAATTCTATTCCTCACAGATCTGCGCAGAAAATCCCAAACCTCCCCTGTTCGGCTTCACCCTCACCAGTCAAGATGTTAAAAAGCGGTCACTTCTGACAACTAAAGAAAAAATACCATCACCACCTCCTCCTCCATTTCTCTACCCTCTGCCTCTGTGCCCCCGCACCAATGCCGGCTCGAGCTGGCGTTAACTTTTACTCCTCGTAATCACTGCGAGGAGTGACAATGGAGGGTGCGTTTCTGTTCTTTCTGAGGTGAAGGTAGCAGTAGTAGCATTGCCTTTGCCCACCGGTCACCGTCGAGGGCCCATTAATGGCGTGCAGGGCCGCGCCTGTTTCCTGGCTTGCTGCTTGGGGGGGGTGTGAGTGAGAGATCCCATGTGCATCTCTCGCAGACTCACCTGCTCCAGCTCTCCCTCCCTTAGTTCTTCGCTGCTGCTGGGTGGTGGGGAAGAAGGGAGCTGGGAAGAACGAAGAGTGGTGGGGATGTTGGGGGTTCTTGGATGCATTTGGGTGGAAGTTTAATTGTGGACTGACTGGTTCTTGCGTTTGAGCTTTGGTGGCGTCTCTTGGCTGGATGCATTCAGGTTAGAAATTCTTGTTTCTGCAATGGAACTCCAAATGTCGTCGATTCTCTGCTAATTTGGTTCTTGTTACCTTCTTGCCCTCCCTTTTCTCTCCCTGTTTGTGTGTGTGATTTCGGCAGATGATTATGCATTTTCCAATTTTTTTTTCTGTTTTCCCTTCAGCTCGCTCGCGTTCTCTCTCTCTCTCTCTCTCTCTCTCTCTCTCTCTCTCTCTCTCTCTCTCTCTCTGTTGCCTATGCACAATGTGGGTCTTTTTTTGGTACCGGCGCATTTTCAAGCACGAGTTTGCGAGAGTGCAAAGAGTGATCGATTTGATCACCGAAGATGCACGCAGCTGGGTCGAAGGGACTACAGAGCAGACCTCAATTCGATACAACCCGCATGTTTGCCCGCACTAGTCCAACTTCCTTTGTGTAAATTCTGTTTTGTTCGTTCGGCCTTAAACGTGCTTTGCACGCTGTAAATGGTTATGGTTTCTCTTCTCCTTAATATAAAGCCAGCAAAAAAACTGGAACTTTCAAAAAAAAAATGTGAGTAGGACCTTGTTCCCCCTTTTTAAGTCTGCTGCATTTTCTTTTCCCTTGCAGAAATTTTACTTTGCCTTCAAGTTTGCTGTGTTTCTTGGTAGGTTCTCTCCAGTTTTTGCTTGCAAGCTCAGATTTGTTTCTTACTTGTTCACCATTCTTTTATCAAGTTTTCCCGTCAGGGTCATCTACAAGCCAAAGATTTTAGCCAACAAAGCTATTCTTATGAGGCATTTGCATTTGCAGTGGAATCTGCTAAATTTATTGTAGCTGTACTCATATTGCATATTAATGCTTTGCCTTGTTGCCCCAGTATGTCATTTTCTGGGTCGGGTACGAACATATTTAGGCCATGTTCAAAAGTCAGTTTGGTGTTAGTTTATGGTTTTTTTTATTGTATTTGACTTGATTTGGTTTATTTGATATAATTAAATATAAAGAATAAAAAAATATGTTACTCCATCACAAACAAATGCAAAGGAATATGAAAAAAAAGAAACAGCAAAAAAGCCCTAAAAAATCTTAAAAACCAGAAAAAGATGAAATTACTGAATAGTGAAAAAAATAGAAACCAAAAGCAGAAACTGGCTTTAAGCCAACTTGAGCACCCTCTATGGTTTTTGGCTTATTATGAGAGAGATTGAGAAAGTAAGTGACACTCGTATTGAGAAGTTAATCCGTTCAAAGTGGCCCTACAATGATTCGTACAAACGGTTTATAGAAATCACATCGAGAAGGATGTATCTGAATTTGATAATCCGAATCTCTTGTGTATTATGAGCTAGTATCTGGATCAGTAGTTAGCTCACATAATAACATTGGTAAATGTCATATCCATACACACGTAATAATAAAAGGAATACTTAATATTACATAAACAAACATAAATAGATCTGCATATTGAGTCTTACATAATAGGCTGACATGCCAAATATAATTGTTCATAATCAAGCAGCGGAATAGTAAATAAACCAAAAGGGATCTTTATGTCCTGCCCCAGGCAATCAACTAGGGCTAAACTTAGTTCTGGCCTTCATCTTTCATGTCATAACTGGAGACATGGATAAATTTATACATCGGGTCATCAACTCCGTCATCTAAAACCACTTATTAAGCAACAATAAGTACAAAAGTACCCAGTAAGCCCCTATAGCAGAATGTAAGTGTTTATATATATATATATATATATATATATATATATATATATATATATATATATATATATATATATATATATATCTATATCTTCATGCAAGGCTTAAGAAGTGAGAGTTTTATTTCTCTTTTAGCATAAAGCTAACTTGTCAAATATACTTAGTTAATTCTCTGACCTATACCTTAGCCATTTTTACATTAAAACTAATATCTATTTTTGAGTCAAGTTTATCATGAGAGCGAAATCCCTCCACTTTCACTTCCAATTCCGAATTTGGTTATTACAACCATTACCAGTTTATTATTTATTTATAAAAACTACGTAAGTGTGACGTTTCTACACTTTTACCCATGAGCATATGAATTCGATCCTTAAACGACTAAGGCAAGACCAACTACAAACTCAGAGCTTGTGCAATCTCTGCATAGTTTTTCAAGGAAGGACACATGCAATCCCTGTACGGCCCATCCAAAAATGACACGTGTAATCCATGCATGGCCAATTAAAAAATGACACGTGCAATTCCTGCATAACCAATCCAATATATGTAATTCCTGCATAACCAATCCAATATATGTAATCCCTGCACCGGTCTCCAACATTTTAGAAAATATTTTCCTGATTCCAATGGTAACCCATGTTACCATTCATTATTATGTTTTCAAGTTCAGTTGGCAATGTTTGTGTTGTACTTCATTTCACTATTTGGGCATTTCTAAGTACAACTATAATATACTAAAGTTTAACCCATAGTGGAGTTATCATTATTTGTAAGTACCCTAGGGCGATATGGCAAGGAAATATCAACAATCAAAGAAAAAGAATATTAGGTATCGAGTGCATGATATAACTAGGTAATTGACCTTTAACATAGCATTTTAGCAATTATTCATAATAAGCATGCATGTATATTTGAAAGTAAAATATTGTCATTTGAAAATTAGGTTCAACATAATCAATTGTAAGGACTTGCCTTGATCAAATGTGGCTAGGATGGGATCTTGTTCGTTAGCGACTTTGGCATCCGAAGCATCAAAATCTATGCACGTGAAACCATCCACATTCAATTGAACAACGACAGCAAAATCTTTTGTCCCAAACAAGTTAGGGCAGACTCGGAATGAAACCTACTCAAGGTCAAAAAAACGCCACATTCAATCGAACATTAAAATAAAATTCAAATGAACTCAAAAATTATATTTTGGTATTGTTGGAGAGGTTTTGAATTTAGACGAGTTTAGAAACAAAAATAGCTAGAGTTGGGTTTGAAATGAAGAAGTTATGGCCTTTTTAAGTTTGAACAAAAATGAAATTCTAGAAATTCAAAAATCTTTGATAGGTGGGGTCAGCTGAAATTTTCCTTTTCCTTTTGATTTTTTTCTTAAGAAAAATCTTTGGTAACTGCCAGGTGGGGTTGGTTGGGGTTTTTCTTTTCTTTTCTAATTATTTTTCTTAAGGAAATCATTGAGGGGTTGACAGGTGGAATCGTGGTTCACAGACTTGGTCCACATGGTTGTTTCCAGAGAGTGGGACCCACATGTCGGTGACAGTGGTCCATGGGTTTAGTTTATGAGACTGGTTAAAGGGTGTGGGGTCTATATGTCAGTGAGCCACGGGTTTAAATCCTAAGGTAATAAGGATTCTTAACCTTGGGAGGCACACATGTCATACTAAGGTTAAGTATATACTTAACAGTTAACTTAATCCATGAGTTTAACTAACCAACTGACAACTAGGGTTCATCGGTCAGTGAGACTAAACAGAATTACAGAGATGCTCACGGCAGTGCTCCTTGGCGAGCTCGCCGGTGGCGACAGGAAGGTTGACATGCTTGGCCATGGGCCAAAATGGAATGCCAAAGTCAAGAGATAGCTACTGGTAGTGATGACGCTTGGCGAGGGGCACTATAGTGGTGGCTAGCCGACAGTGAGTGGTGGTGCTAGGCGGCAGAACAGTGGCAGAGGCATAGAGCTGCGCTCAAGTTGAAATCAAGTGTGCACTGGGTTTAGTGAGTTTCCAGGAGTGTTTTGGGTGTGGCTTGGCGACCAAGGGTTGCTGGATTGTGGTCGGCGGCGAGCAAGGAGGCGGCAACATGGTCGGCGAGGGTCAGTTTTTCTTCCTAACTTCGTCAAATTGGTGGTGGTTCCACATCTATGAGCTACGGCGAAGCTAATAGAGCAATGCTCATGGCTTATTGCGCAGTGTGTTGTGTTGTCCATGGTGGCCGACAGTGGTGAAGATTGGTGAATGTGGCCGGTTCAAGGGTTCGATGGCTAGCCTATAAGGTTGGCTTTATGCTGAATTGCAAAGGGTGGAAGGGCTTACCAAGATCTCGGGCGAGGCGCGAGAACGGTGACGGTGAAAAACTTGGTCGGCGTCAGAGAAGATGGACGTGTCCTGGTGGCTCTGGGGTACGGCCAAGTAATTGAAGGGGTGTGTTAGCATAAGGGAGTCAAGGCAAGCAAGAATGACACGATGGCAACAGTCGAGGCTCACCTGAGCAAAGAGGACGGACGGTGAGGTCCGCGGCAACATGGCGCACAGCGGCGAGGACGTCGACTTTGGGCTTCCTAAAGGCAAACGGGCAAGGAAATGTGAGCACAAGGTAGAGAAGGATGAGACGAACTCAACACACATGATGACATCATCGAAGACTCACCAGACGATGAGGAATTAAGTGGCGGAGCTTGCTGTCGATCTTGGGGAAGCATGCAAAATCCTTCCTCTCTGAAGGCACTAGGGTTGTGCGAGTTTGTGGGAAACTCTTAGTGAATAAGCGTGGATCTTGTGACATGCTAGGGCTGGCTTAAATAGGGGCGAGGAGGGAGACATGGCTCAGGCGCCATGAATGGCTTTGGCCGCAAGAGAGGGTGAGAGAGAGAGCAAGATGGTGACATGACTATGTCGTAGCGATGAGACAAGGTCGCGGTGCTCAAGGCTCAAGGCATAGGGGACTTCATTGTGTCGTTGCACACGAACACACACGAGAGGATGAGCTTGAGTGCACGTGGGAGAGAAGAGAGGAGAAAGAAGCACAATATCGTGCTGACAGGTGGGGCTGAGGCCCACTTGTTAGTGGCGGCGAGAGAGCAAGCGGCATTGGGCTGCGGGCGTATGTGCGAGCGAGTGATGGGCCGGCTTGGTTGGGCCGTGGAGGGGAAAGAAATAGGGCGAGTGGGCTGGGCCGACGGGTTGGATTCGGCCCAAAAGGGAAGGAGTGAATGAATAAAATTTAAACTTAATTTTTGATTTCCTAAATGAATTTGAATTCAAAGAGGAATTTGCACACAAAAATTTAGGAAAAATTCATCAACATCCAATTAACTTATAGAAATTTTGAATTCACACTTTTAAGCCAATGAATTTATTTTAAAAATATTAAACTCCAGCAAGGCTTTGAGAAAATTTTTACAATACACAAAAATTTTAGAAAATTATGAAAAATCATGCATGTTTATTTTGAAGCAAAATTGGCCTGTTACAAGAAACCATTCCATTCAAAAGTGAGCTTCTAAAGGCCAAATGTCAGAAGTTGTTCGGAACATGGCCTTAGGTTACAACTTCAAATATTTTTTATTACAAGAAAGGAAAATTATGGCCTTGTTTTTTCTTGTTTAATCTGAAGTATAACTTGTTCCATAGTTTTCTTGCTTCCTGTCTCCAAAGTGTAGTTCATTGTGAGGCAAGAAGTATGAATCTATTTAGTGACAGATTTGCATCTTGCTTTCATTGTTTTTGTTTTGGGAGGTGTTTCTATACTTTTCTCAATAATGATTTACATAATTTTTAAAGTACGATGAATGGTGAATAGATGCTACTTATCTCTTCATTTGCTTTAAGATTAGTGCTATTCTTATTAGAGATGAAAGCATATAAGTATTGCTCGTTTGTTTCTGCACTATATTTGGGCTAAAAAATGTGACCTTTTCTTTTGCAGGAAACTGTAATCTGAGAACAACCAAGGCAGGAGTATTTTTAGGCACCCTGGTGCTGCTACATTGATCCACCTTGATTTTCTCCATCATTGGCTATCCGATCTTTGCTGAAATTTTGAATCTTTTCGGTGGGAGGTGTACAGTTTACCAAGATACACAGCTGTTGAAACAAGATCCAGTTGTGAGCACTAAGTTGAGCTCCAATGGCGTGGCGGTTTAGTGTCCTTTTCATGGCCACAACCTGTTTGATGTTATTCCCTACAAGCGAGCAATCTTCACAGAGTGAGCTGCTGCAGCAGCTCAGGAAGCAGCTAGAGTACCCCAGGCAGCTGGATGTATGGAATAACCCAAACATTGACCCCTGCTACACTCAGCCCACTTCAGTGGTTACCGTGACATGCGAGGGGAATGCAATCACGGAGATTAAGATCATCGGTGATAGGATCACCAAGCCACCAAAGTTCAGTGGCTATCCTGTTCCCAATGTTACCCTCTCTGAAGCCTTTGTTCTTGATTCGTTTGTTACCACACTGGCAAGGTTGACTACCTTGCGGGTTGTTATCCTGGTGTCTTTGGGCCTGTGGGGCCCTCTCCCTGGCAAGATTCACCGGTTGTCTTCGCTTGAAGTGCTTGATTTAAGCTCCAATTTTCTGTATGGATTGATCCCTCCGAAGCTGTCAGCCATGTCGAAGCTCCACACTGTTATGCTGGATGGTAACTACTTCAATGGAAGTGTGCCAGACTGGCTTGACTCATTCTCGAACCTCACCGTTCTTCGCTTGCAGGGTAACCGGTTGAAGGGGGCCATACCAGCATCAATTGGTAAAGCAGCCATGCTTACAGAGCTCGCGGTCGCTGGCAACAACATCTCAGGCGAGGTTCCACATTTGGGCAACTTAAACAAACTTGAGATGTTGGATTTGAGGGACAACGGCTTAGATGGTGAGCTTCCAGAGATGCCTACAACATTGGTAACAATCTTACTCAGCAAGAACTCATTCAAGGGTGAAATTCCTGAGCAGTTTGGTCAATTGAACAGGCTTCGACACCTTGATCTCTCGTTCAACTCTATTGCGGGGAATCCTCCAGAAAAACTCTTTGCTCTCCCAAATATTAGTTATCTGAACTTGGCAGCAAACATGCTCAGTGGATCACTTCCGAGTGGTTTAATGTGCAGCACCACCCTGGGCTTTGTGGATTTATCTGCCAACCGACTCACAGGTGACCTGCCTGCCTGTCTGAATGGTAATTTGAATAACAGGGTTGTTAAGTTCGATGGGAATTGCTTTAGTGATGATCCTGAACACCAGCATGAAGCTAAATATTGTCAACAATCTCATGAGGGGACAGGACCAAACAAGGATGTTGGACTTGTGGTCACTGTTGTCGGGATAGTGTTTATTGTGCTTGTGCTTTCTCTTGTATTAGTGGCTTCAAACAAAAAAAGCTGCCAGAGACTTTTATCAGAACAACAGTTACTGCAAAAGCAAATGCAAGATAATTCGGCTCCAGGAATGTCCTCCGAACTGCTAGTAAATGCAAGTAAGACTTGTTCTCAAGTAATGTTGCAGTTGTTAGATGAATATTGTGTGTATTGATATGAGACCCAAGGGACCATATATATAGGAGTACAAAGATATATGCCATATAGAGATAAGTCATATGTGGAATAGAATACAAACTCTATATCCTACTACAATTCTATATCCTTAACACTCCCTCTCAAATGCAAGGCGTATGCAATAGCATTGCATTTGAAAGAGTTAACACTAAAATCCAAAATCCAAGTCTTGAAACGTCGTCGTAGCATGCGGCTCTTGAAAGTTGTATCGAAAATAGAAGATCTCCATCCGAGGTCGTGCGGTAGCCATAAAGCGATCGAAGCCCGAGGCGGCGCGCGATGCACAAGAAGCGCAAGAAAAACGCGGTGTAGAAGAAGCGTGGCGGCTTTAATAGCTCCTGGCGGCTCGAAAGAGGAGCGATCGCATCATAGACCGAGACGGCGGCGCGCAGAAGGCACAAGAAGCGTAATAGAAACGCATACACAAGAAGCGCAACGCCATAAAAGCTCGGGGATGCGACGCGAGAGGCCGCCACGGAGGAGTCCGGATCCGGCAAAGACGAATGAGGTGGATCCGAGCGGGCAAGACAGATCCGCGAAGACGAACCGAAGAAGAGTCATACGACGCGAGAGGCGGCACCGACCATACAAAATTCTAAAGGATGGTGAGATCGCAAAGCAACCGACCGATCGACACAAAAATTTGTGGACACGCATGACTTAGACGAACTAAAGATAGAGACTCTGATTTGGGATGGATGCAACCAAATGGATGAAGTGGAGACGACGGCGGCACGGGTAGCGGGCGGCGAGATCGAAGGAAACGATGCCGCACATGGAGGCAACGAAGTGGAGGACGCCGCGCACGAGAGGGCGCGAAGTGGAGGACGCCGCGCACGAGGGCGGCGAAGTGGAGAATGCTGCGCGCACGAGGCGTGAAGTGGAGGACGTCGCACACGAGAGCAACAAAGTGAAGGATGTTGCACACAGAGGCGGCAATCGGCCGCGCGCAGAGGTGGCAAAGTGGACAACGCCGCGGCCCAGATCCGAAGGCGAGAGTACCGGCAGCGACACGAGGGGCGGCGGTGGGCGACAAGGACCAAGCATCTTCTTCATCTTGTTTTTTTATTCTCTTTTCTTTTTTTTTTTACTTGCTTAGCTTCTCTTGAAGCTAACATAGCTTCCTTGAAGCTACCTCTGAGTAGATAAACACCGGGCCGGCCCAGTGGTGGGGCGGCCGGGCCGGGGGCCGGCGGCGGCGGCGGCCGGACCGAGGTTCTGGCGCGCGAGTCTCCAGCGAGCGCGAGGCCGGCCGAGCGGCGGCGCGCGGCCGGATCGGCGCGGCACGCGACGGCCGACGGCCGGTCCAGTGGCGGTGTAGAGGCGGCGCTGAAGCAGGCGCCGCCGAGTGCCACGAGGCCGGCGGTTTCGCCGCCGCGAGAGGTGGCCGGATGGGCGTGGCGAGCACGGCTGCGGCTCGATCGGCGGATCGGCCGGTGGGTGCCTGGCGACGGAGGGTCGGCTCACCGGCTCTCGCTGCGGCGCGCTTTCCGGTGGCGCAGATGTTGATGAGGACGCCAAGGAGGGCGGCCGGACCGGCCGTCTGATGGTGAGAGGCGGCGAGTCCCCGAGCGACAGGCGGATCGAGGGCGGCGGATCCGGTGGTGCCGCGTGGTGGCGCCGCCGAAGGCCGAAGTGAGCGCGCAAGCGCGGTGGAAGCCGCCGAACGAGCGCGACGAGCCCGGTGCGGAAGTAGGGAGGTCGCGTGCTCGGAGGAATCGGCGATGGAGTTGGACCGCCAGGGGCGAGGAAGAGCCAACGGACGCGATGGTTGTGGATGTGCGGCGATGCGACGGCCTCTCTTCAAGCTCCAGTCAACGATGTCTCCCGGATGCGAGCAACGAGCCCGTGGATGGAGGCGGCGTCTCCCATCGAGCGTAGAGTGGCGGCGTCGGCGAGCAGAGCAGCCAAGAACGCCACGCGATCGATGGACAGCGTGATGACTAGATCCTAACAAGGGCCGCCCCCGGGAGCGAAGATCGATCCTCCCGGGGGCAGCAGCAGCGGAAGTAATCAAGATTGAGATTAGGGTTTTAACCTAAGCTCTGATACCATGTTAGATGAATATTGTGTGTATTGATATGAGGCCTAAGGGACCATATATATAGGAGTACAAAGAGATATGCCATATAGAGATAAGGCATATGTGGAATAGAATACAAACTCTATATCCTACTACAATTCTATATCCTTAACAGCAGTATATATGTAGCAAACCCCTTACCATGCATAGAAACACCTGTCGTGCAAGATGTTGATCATGTGTGCATCCCATGTTTTGCAGTTTGTTCAGTTGGTTGTTGGCCATTTATAAATTTATCTTAAGAATTATTTTGTATTTAGGAAATTGTGGAATTAGCCAGTCCATTTCTTGTTTAGAAGAAGTAAATGAGGCATAGTTAGAGTTAGAGGAGCTCACATACTGTTACATGTAAACTATCCTATCCTAGTTTTCATTATGTACACGCTCTCCATTACCCTCTACCTAGTTATATATATGTAAATATGCTTCCAGTGAACGACATAATGATGGTACTCTAAAACTTAGATGAAATTCTGACATTTATCTATTTACACGTGTTTCACTTCACGAGGAATTAGAGATTTAGAGATAGTTTTACTTCCTTCTTTTGGTGTTTATTGAAATAATTTTTCCGTCTCTTCATTGCAGGGTACATATCTCAAGCTGTCAAATTAGGAACGCAAATAATACCCACATATCGTGTATTTTGTTTAGAAGAGCTCAAGGAAGCAACAAAAAGCTTCGAACGGTCGGCATTTTTAGGCGAAGGGTCAATTGGAAAGGTTTGTTGATTTGTTCATATATTTGTCAAATTTAGATATGATTTTACACCAAATATGAGATGCATAAATAAATGTACTATTTCTTAAGTATTAATAGTGCAATTAGTCATTTTTGTTAGTGCTGTAAACTAGATAGGTTTGAAGCAGTCTAGCTCATAGTAATTTCAAGTTGCATTTCTTATAGCTTTTAACAATTTCTTACACTCTTTTTCTTGGTCTTCAGCTGTACAAGGGAAAACTAGAAAATGGAACCCTGATTGCCATAAGATGTTTGGCATTACACGAACGATATTCAATAAGGAATCTACAACTTCGCTTAGATCTCCTTGCGAAGCTTCATCACCCAAATTTAGTTTGCCTCTTGGGGCACTGCATTGATGGCACAGTTGATGAATTAAGTGCAAAAAGGGTTTTTCTTGTTTATGAATATTTATCTAATGGAACTCTTTCTTCTCATCTTTCTGGTAAGAAACTACACCTAAATAGGGAGAATTGAGGTTATCTGAACTGATAACAATTACATTATGTAATTAGTTATTTATGCATGCCTTTCTTGGCAGGCTCTAGTCCAGAGAAGACTCTGAAGTGGTGTGATAGGCTGCAAGTGCTGATTAGCATTGCTAAGGCTGTTCATTTCTTACATACAGGAATAATTCCTGGTTCCTTATATAATCGGTTAAAAACTTCTAGTATTTTGCTTGATGAACACCTTATGGCAAAACTGAGTGACTATGGGTTGTCCATAATCACAGAGGAGATATACAAACATGAGGTTAGCTTTGTCATTTTAATGGAATGATCCTCCTCTCCTCTTCTCCTATTTATTAATAAAGGAGCTTCAAGGATAGAGCGTACTTTATTTTTGACATGAATATTGCTCTTGGTTTACAGGCAATTAGAGAAGGGCAGAGATACATACAAAACAGCTCTGCAGAAATGTAAGTCCCTGCAGAACAACATGTAGAAGAGTATGATTCCATATACATAGTTGCATATAACAACTAAACGAGAAGTTCAGCACTTCAGATTTAGTTGCACGTAATCTAGCCATCTACCAATGCACCAAACTCATTGTAATAGAAAAGGACATCTGGTTATAGAGCTCAAGCATGTTCTAGCTGATGCTCAGCTTTTATGTAATGTTTATCTATGTTTTTGTAGGGAAAATTCGGAGGATGATGTATATTCTTTTGGCTGTATTGTACTTCAAGTACTTATGGGCCCAAAACTACATAGACAAGGAGATCCTTTCATTCTAAGTGAGCTGGTATGTTCCCTTTCATCGTTGTAGCAGTGATACTTAAGATTTGGGTGATACATGGGCCTTGATCAATTCAGTTGTGACCGGTGGTTTTTAGCTTTCGGCTGAAATGACACTATAACGGCAGGAAGAAACCACGACTGAAACCAGGGGTGTTCAATTCGATTGTTGGCTTTTAGTTGAGATGATTTGGAAAAAGGAAAAAATATAGTGAAAATAGAAAAGGATTAAATGAACATGAAAGAAAAAAGAAAGAAAATGAAAGAAAAAGGAAAACAAAAAAATCGACAGGCGGCGGTGGGCGAGAGCGGCGCTGGTGGGGCCAAGGGAGGAGGGGTGGCAGCGGAGGCGGAGGATGACATCGCTGACGAGCATGACTAGGTGACAGCCACCAGATCTGGCTAGATCCGGATGGGCCCAACCAAAACCGGCCGTATCTAGCCGTGGAGGAGTGACGGCGATGGAGTTGATGAAGACAAAGTGGGGCCACGGCAGACACGGATGACGATTCGGGCGAGATGAGCACAAAGGTGGCGGTGCTGGCGGGGAAGGTGGCGGGAGGAGGCGGGGGTGGTGGTGACAGGTGAGGCGGACGACAACGGCGGCGCCGGCGCCAGGTGAGGCGACAGGAGGGCGGATTCGAGAAGCCACTACAGTACCCTTAAGAAGCTCTTGTAGAAGACTTAACATACCTATTTTCTTGGTTGGGTATGACCTGATTCTGATCGTGGCCATCTTGAACCTTTTCCCCCTGTTTATCATATATATCACGGTGCCATGGTGGTAGCATATATACAAAATACCTATAATGGTTTGATTTCATCATTTTCCAAAAAGGATGAGTCTGACTCAATGGTCATCCAACCGTTTCTCGCAGAAAGTTTTAAAATGTTCCGACATGACATTTTTTTGAGAACTTATATAAATGTAAGTTGTAATATCAGGATTTAGGCTATTCTCCTGTTGTTTTGTTCTTCTTTTTGGAAACTGAAGTAAATGAAAACCGGCAGTTTTTATGGTCTATCACAATCGATATGCACAATATTTTTATGACATGGTCATAGCCCAGTTGTTGTTCCCGACAACCAAGTCTAATTCAGTTTCCTATTTCGCATGTTCTGCAAGCCATTACGTAAATAAGAGTGCTAGCATAGATGCATTCAACAAAGAACTTCTTCCTTCATAAATTTTGTGAGTCATGTTGCTTGTAGAAGAACTAGTACAAAATTCAGTATCCGGATTAATTCGTCGCAACCAAAGTTTCAGCTTACAGGCTCCATATCTGTCCGAAGCCCAACATGGCCGTGTTCTGATCATGATAGGCCAATTACTGCCTGAGTAAATAGAATAAACTAAGAAATCTTCTGCTTGTATCTGCAGGTTGTGTCAATATCAAGCCAGGAACAGTGTGAGCAAGTTCTGGATCCGGTTGTACTTGGCACCTCTTCACAAGATTCTTTGTCGATGGTGGTCTCGATTACGATCAAATGCTTATCCGTTGAATCTTCGACCCGACCTTCTATCGAAGAGGTTCTCTGGAATCTGCAGTACGCTGCGCAGGTCCAGGCGACAGCTGACGGTGATCAGAGATCAGAAGTTTCCTCGTAAGCTTGTTAGCATAACTGAACATAGCAGCATGGAAATTATGATCCACAGAACGGAGCAAAGATGAAGGAGTAAGGACCATATGTTCAACTTAATATGGCCTCGATGTGCAGGCACGGAAATGACTTAAGGTAACTGTTCGTCCTGGGAGTAATCCTGCATTTCCTACCTCCTCAGCAGCATCTGTATATCAATACGAATTAATTAGCATGTCAAATGCTCTAAGTTAAACACAGATGTGGTCACTTGGTTTCGTCCTGTAAAGAATTTCGGCTTTTCTGGTTACTGTAAAAGCATCAACATCTCTTGATGAGGAGAAATTCTTCTATGCCATTGTAGTTTCATGTTAAATTTTCTTCTAACATTCGCACTACGACAATTTGTAACCGTCAACAACCATCATTTCATTCGGTCATGGCTTCCCAATCTGAAGATAACATGTATGACACAAAGCATCTACAGCAAAGCACCAAAAAGTGCTCTTGCCTGCAGCAGACCAACATGATAGTCACACATAGGAAATGCTCGGTAAGTATATGCTATATATGTTATTACTCACTGAGATCTCCCGTATATACTTTTCTAAAAGCAATCTGCACAAACATTAATTAAAGTAACCGAGGTTAATTTGACAATTTAACCTTGCTCCAAACGGCTTTAGCTTTTAGTTTTTTTGGTTTTCGGTTTATTTAAGCCAGAAGTCACTTCCAATGCATCGGCTTTTTTTTTGTTTTTATTTTGGTTTTTTCGCTTTATTCTTTTGCATTGTTTGTGATAATGTAATGATTTTTTAATTTTTTTCTTATTTTTTAAAGAAAAAGTTAACATCTATTACAATATAATTTCAGTCAAAAGCCACAGACATATAAGCTAGTTGAAGCACCACCTTAACTCCTCGGCTGCTTTAATATATGTGCAATTTTCTTTCAGAAGTACTCCATTTATTTCCTCAGAGTAATACATAATCTATGCCAAACCAAACCACACTATAAGCTAGGATATATACTAAGAAGTGCAGTCTTAGGGATACACCTCTATGACACATCGAACTCCGAGAGCCTTGTTGATCTTGTAGTCGCTGAACCCTGTATCCATGAAGATCTTCTCTCTCCTGGCCCGTCGTCATACACATCATCGCCATCTCCAACAGAAGCTCAACTTCGTACATGGCCTCAGAAGAAGACCCGACCACCACGCCTATGGCGATCACCTTTCCTCCTGCTTCGCGCACAGGAATGGCCTTCTTGCATTTCGCGAGGGCCTTCACGCATTGCTCGTCGCTCCAGTCATGGAGCACATACTGACATGTATTCGCAGCTTAGTAGTTAATTTCACAAAATCAAACATTGCAGAATTAGGGTCAATGTTAACGCCTGAGAGTAGTCCGGGGAGTTGTGCCGTGCTTTGCCGGCCGGCACGGTATTGCCCAGGCACAACATGTGGTGGACCAGGCTGGGTCTACAAATCAGGCACGTCAGCGCACCTCGCCAATGTTGCTGTGGTCATCGTCACCGTGGTTGTCGAGGAGAGGGGAGGAAGACCGTTGTGGTTGCCCATCACAGACTTGCCACTCCAAATCTCCCCATGCTTGGCTCTGCTCTAATCTAGGAGAGGAGAAGGGATAGCTGGGCAACAACTATCGTCGTGGTGGGCTTCGCAAGCGCTGTAGTCCCCCTCACGGTTGCCACCGATCAGATCTAGGAGAGAGGGAGAGGCTGTGCGGGCCATGACTACCACCGATCGACTGATGGGATAGGGAGAGAATGAGCTGAGAGAGAGAGAGAGAGATGTGTGGTGCGGCTTGTGGGCGTGTGGCGGTGCCGCATGGGGGAGAGAGAGAGAGCCAGGTGATGCGGCCTGTAAGCTTGCGGCTTTGCCACACGAGAGGGAGAGAGAGCTTGCGAGGGAGACAGCCGGTGGGGGTGGGATTGGGAAGTGGATTAACCGATTGAGGCAACGACCATGGAGCAAAGTGGATTACAGGAGGCAATGATCCTCTCCTATACCCATAGTTGGCGAGTTATACGAGGAATGGGTAGAAGAGATCTCTGAGCTCATGAGGCAACGGTTACCAAGGCATTTGAGAATCAAAGGAGACACTGGTCCTCTCTTTACATGCCTATAAAACCCACACTCACCTCATTTTTGACATAACTCAACATCAATAGTCTAGCAAACTCAACACTCTCACCATTCATACACCTCTCGATGGATATGTTTAGCGAGAAGAAGTCAATAGGGCTGAGGCACAAGCAAGCACGTCTCCGCACCCCCTCTAGTTCTCCTCCCGATCAGGATGATGCTCACATCGATCCTTGTCAACTCTCCCTGGGCATAGGAGACTATGGTATGGATGACTATCACATGGATTGTACAGAGGGCTACTAGGTCCACAGAGTATTGCAAGGCCAACAATATTACACCAAGAAATTTTGGTCTTGACATTAAGATGAGGTAGGACGGGATATATCATGCTAAAGAAGTTAGAAGGGTATGAAATATTATAACTATATTTGTCAATGATAATGCTCAAGAGAATGATTTCGTACTTACTAATTTGGATTGGATTGATGTTAATCGTTTTCAAGATTTTTTATTCTCTTTCACCGAAACAACTAATGAGCTATCCGGTGTTTACTACCTACCTCACGCTTAGTGATTGATTATATTGCGCTAATTGCAGAGTCATTTGCTAGACATAGAGATGATGCACTTTTCGGCTCTTGTTGCACCAATGGAGGTAAAATTTCTCAAATATTTTGGTTCTATATCACATCTCTATTGTTTTGCACCATTTTTTATCCACACAAAAAATGGACGAATTGAAAACTGATATGGATGGAATAGGCTAAGCACTCAATCTGGATTTCTCTACTGCTGTCAACCATGTGAAAGATGAGCACTTTTGAGTATTCAACTTGTACTACAAAAATTATGGCACCAGCGAGATAGAGTTGTATGCTTTGGAGGCCTCCTACTTTGTTTCCCCAACTACCCATTTGCGGGAGGTCTCCTCTACTCCTCCTTGTACTAGAGCACCAGTAGATGTTGTGGCATGCAACCATCAATGTCATTGTGCCACCCTCCAACAAGGTGGTCTTCAACCTTCATGGGCCAATCCAACATGGCTGACTAGGGGGGAGTGGTGTCCTCGCCAACCATTGGGACGACATCGTGCCTCCCGACTACGTGCCCTCCTCCTCCATCTTTCATCTCTCCATGCAACTCCCATGGGAAGAGGCCCACGAGCTGCTCCACACTGGCATCGATGCCAACCACACTTGCGAGGTCGACCCCAGCATGGCATTTGCCAACACCATCCTCTGGTTTGGCCGTGTGGGCCTGTCATTAGCCTCATGTCCTGTATGGTGGGCGACGCACAGATGGCTGAGTGGGTCAAGGACATTGAGGTCTACACTGAGCCTGTGCGCTAGGCCAGGGTGGCCATCAAGGAAGGTGACCAGATCAGCGTCGTGTTGTGGAACCAGGGACCCACCTCCACACACCACTACTTCCCACTTCCCCTCGCCTCACCTCCTGGCCTCCCTTCCCCTCAGCTCCCAGTGATGATGGGCAAGTGTGGTTGCAAGGTGGAAGTGGGCAAGTGCGGCGGAGGAGGGCATGCGTGCGGCGGGGGCCAAGGCAGGCAACCAGCGCGACGGTGGCGAGCGGTGATAGCCTAGGCATGTGTACAGGCACCATATGCCTTGCTCATGTCTACACAACCCGATGGTAGCTAGCCGTGTTGACATGCTATGATGGGCCTCACCGATGGCAGGCCATGCCGGCATGGCACGCTGTCGTCTGAGGCTCGTCATGCCCATCAGCCCATGCTGTGCTGGCACGACCCAATTCCTAGCACTACTTGAGAGTGATTAAGTTATTCTGTACTAACTTATTTTAAGTTTATAAACCACACAATATTAAAGCATCATTTTTTAGTGATAATTCTCTGTATGCCACTGAGAGTTAACCTGAACCCTCATTTGCCACTGAAAAAAGTTTGGTTCCCTATAACAAATTTCTTCTTGGAGTCCCTGCATGCCACTTCTGTTAGCCAACAGTGAGGATGCCATTAAGTGGGCTACAAAATGACTCTTTTACCCTTCTTCATCTTTGTCTTCCTATCTTCCTATGACATCCTAAAGCTGCCATCCTTTGCACTCCATCACCATCCAGCCCCAAACCCTCAAATCCTTTGTTTGCTTTTTGTAAGTTTGGCTACAAAGATGGTTGATACTAAAAAATATCTGGTCTTTCCATTGGTTTACAAACTCATTGAGTTGGTTTTACTATTGCCTGTGTCAACACATCTGTTGAAAGAGACTTTTCAGCAATAAAAATTATTAAGTCAAAATTGCACAACAAAATTGCTGATGATTTGTTCAATAACATGATGGTGTGCTACACCGAGCGGGAGTTATTTAAAGCACTTTTCAATGTTACCATTACATAACGGTTTCAAGCCATGAAGACTCAAAAAATGAATTTGCCTTATATGGGTGATTAACATATTTGTGGTATGTTATGTTCCATTCTCTTTAGAGGGCGTTTGTTTTAGCGATGGCTTTTGGCTTTTGGTTGAAATTTCATTGTAGCTGTCTTTTTTTTTACTGTAGCTGATTTGGCTTTTTGGACATAATTAAATTTTAAAAATGTAAAAATAGAAAAAATATGTTAGTCCATCACGGACAATGCAAAGGAACACGAGAAAAAAAAAGAAAAATGCAAAAAAAGCCCAAAAAATCTAAAAAAATTCAGAAAAAGACGAATTACTGAATAGTGAAAAAAAAAAGCATGAAAAAAAGCTGAAACGAGCAGGGACAAGTCTTCAATGTGAATACATTACAATGTTATACAATACATTAATCTACATATCTATATTTTACAGAATCTCTTCTAGATGTGTGATTAAACTTTTGTTGATGCATTATCGAAACTTTCGAATATCGTACTGCAGTACTTGTTATCATATCTTTTTTCTTTTCATCTGTGGATATTGACATGTGTGTTATATTTTAAAACTATTACAGTTATCAACTTTGCTTATGTATATGAATTTATTCACGCATATTACCTATATCCAGTCTCGTGGCGCACCCAAGCTCATAAAATTTTCTGGCTCTGCCACTGGATGGTGTTGATCTCCTGTGGAAGATCCAGGACGGTACACTTGATATGCGGAAAGGTCCTGGCAATGGCCCTCGCCGTCGACGTCGTGCCGTCACCGCCACCGCAGTCGGTGAGGGAGCACAGCCCCTTGAACAACCCGTCGCACTCGTGCAACACCGTGACCCCGAACCGGCTGCTGGCTGCTTTCCCTTAGCTGAACATCCTGTTGAACTGTGGGTCCAGGCGCGTCTCGTCGAACAGAGCCGCACGGTGCACCGACGCGAACGGCGAGACCGGCAGCACCACCGCTTCCGTATTGAGCCAGTCGGCCACTTCGCTCTCTGCGATGGTGCCATCACCAGTAGGCGGGACGCTGGGGTGAGGCGGTACACGCCTGCCGCTGTGGTTTCGTCGGCGGCGAACACCCCCGACGTGACCAGCAGCCGCAAGACACAGCAGAGGAAGGTAAGCTTGAACGGCAGGACGGACAGCTCGGGCAAGAGGTCCAGCCGCCGGGCCGCGCCGCCGCGGCTGTGGTTGGCGGCGGGGATGCCGAGCTTGATGGCGCACTGGAGTGCCATGGACGTGAGGTAGCACAGGCTGTGGCGTCACAGGTCGGTCTGCGCCTGCAGCAGCTCGGTGCCGGACTACACTATGGTGGTCTGAGCCATTGCTCTCAGCCTGGCAACCGTTGCTTACTTGAAGATAACTCTCAATTGAAAGTTATAATTTACTAGCAATTTTATATGTTATATACTAGTAATTTTACATGTTATATACTAGTAATTCTAAATGTCACATACTAGCAGCTCTATATGTTACTTATTAGCTAATTCTATATTGCTATCGAACAATTCTGTATTACATGATTACTATCAATTTTGTGTAGGCATAATATATTGATTTATGCATGCAATCACCCTTGTTGGTTACATTATTTTGCTAGCAACTGCTTGTTACATACTAAGAGCTAGACATATTAATTCTTAGCAACTGTATATGTCCCTTGATTGCAACTTTATATTACTACCTTTCAACTCTTTATCAGTTGAGACAGTAACTATCAATTTGTTTTGTTCACCAAACTAGTGATATTTTTTTTCCCCGAATAAGCAAGTGTTATAAGTTGAGGTTAGTGACTTTGTATTTAAAAATTATCCTATTATTATATCACTAAAGTATATGCAATATGGATTTTATTTTATTTTATTTGTTATATAAAACACAATGGTTCGAATAAACATAAAATTGTTTAAAGATCATGACAAAGAAATAACCTAATCCTATGACCCGCCCACCCATCATTGGGTGGCTTTTTTTTTACTGCAACTGATATTTTTTTTATCCTGACGTTTATGCGAACTAAATATCGACAATTGTTTCGAAAAGACTATCTCAATAAGCTATTTTGAAAAAACAACAGAAAAATCATCCTATTTATTTATTCAAGAGAAACCATAAGTCATAAATAATAAATCATAAGCCTAAGCTGAAAGAAAGGGCCATCACATGCCTCTGTACGACACATCCACAACAACTCATTCCCTACAAGTGACGATCACACGGTGCAGCTCACCCCCGATCGATCGTGTGGCGCACGAGGGGTAGCACGGCGCAACTAACGGGCGCGTAAGCATTATTAACACAACAAAAATGTAATGTTACCGATATAAAATCCAGTCTACTAAGATAGTAATCTACTAATAGGCTGATGAAATTATCATGAAGATATCAACAAACAGTCGGAAATAAATACTTAAACTAGCACAATGTCAAACTATCTACGTATTGTTCAAATATGACATCAGAAAATTCACCTCATTACAAAAGTAAAGTGGGACTAGGGCTACGCTGTTGCAATAACCATAGTGCGTAGCGCTACATGACATACCAGCAACTACACACATCACTAAAATCTCCTCACATAAATGTAGTGCACACTTTCAATATCCCCATGTCTAATAAACAACCTACTTCACAATTATACACCCTATGATCGCCAATACTATCATCAAGAACTCAAGGATACATCAAAGGTCAGAATATCTCCACGACACAATGTGCTATAGTTTGGCCAAACAGGCCAGTCATTACGAACAGAGTACCAGTAAAACTACCAAATGTGTATTAAGGGTCAGTAGAAGGTTGGACAATCTTCGGTACCTAAATATGCTTGCTTGATTAGTCACATCAATCAAACATATGCCAAAATCTGAGTTTTACCTCACATATGAAAGTCAAGGGATTATCATTATGCAAACAGTTAGAAGTAAAGTCGAGGATAATTAACCTGTAACATCTCAACCTTATATCATCTGAATTTACTTAGTAACAGCAAAGGATCCCAGCTTGGATAGATCCGGGACCCAGCAGGACAGTTCTGAAGATCCAGTCAAGAACATCAAGGATCCTGGAGCCCACCTAATTAGTGGTGGCTCACTATCTGTGCTTCCCCAGCGCGCAACCTGCAGGTCCAACCATTACCATATATTATTCAAACGTTGACAAGATATAACTAATTTGAATATCAGCATGCCATATTATTCCACCTTTCCACTCCTAACATTCCAAGCATAAACGCTACCATCACCAGAGCCTGCAAAGAAAAAAAAACAACAATATACAGGTAAAGTAAAATAGAACGTGGCAATGATTGCAAAGCGCAATAGCGAAAGATTTCTTACCAGATATGATATGGTTTCCATCAGGGCTGAATGATGCCTCTAGTGTTGAATTAGTTACGACTGGCTTAACATTGTACGTTGTTATCTGAAAAATAAAAGACATACGAACAGTGCTTTTCTAGTCCAGCTTGCGCAATATAAATTACAGCAGGTAGATAACATGCTTACATTGTTGCCATGGAATGAATCTAGCACATGAACACGCCCAGCTTTGGTTGTTAAGAGAAGCCGCCTGCCATCGCTGCTGAACTTTATGACATTGGCTTCTGAATCATTGTTACCAACGGAGAAAATATCAAAAGGTCCCTACGGATGTAAGAAGTTAAAAGACTTGAACACTTAAATCCAGATAACACATTAAATCACCACTACCTTCTCAAATTTCCTAGCATCAAACATCCTTATGTAACCACCATACGCAACTGCAAAAACCAAACCCTGATCATCATATGAAACTGCAGGCCTCCCTTGCACACGCAGTAAGCCCTACAAAATCCAAGAGATGATTTTGCTAGTCAACAACCGTCTATACCTCAACCTGTAACGCTACCATTGCAAAATAAATGTTCAGAAATTCAGATAAATAAAATGGACAAGTCAAGACACCTTATGCCTTTATGTTTGTAGGAATATCATGAGTCCAATTGCCATCATGAAATAATACAAAATATAGGCAGCATGCAATTATAGGGGTTTTAAGGATTCTGTTGCAACAATCGTACACTTGCGATTCAGGGTGATTTTTCATCATCTCATAAAGGAGATTACAAAGTTGATTTAACAGAGAACTAGAAATAGGAGAAACCAAATCTGTATTAGTTGAATGAGTGGTTAAGCAGAAACTGGGAATTTTCAGATAGCATTTTATAGTTCACACTTTACAGTATCAATAGTTGTACCTGTGCTTTGTCAGCCCTCAGATCCCATAGAAGAACGGTTCGATCAAGTGACCCAGACAAAAAGTTGTCCTTCTCAGAGCATAGTGAGATAGAAACAACCCTGGACAAGACAGACAGAATATGCATCCTCTGTTGGCATTAGCATAACTGAAATATTTGACTATAATTTTTCGCAAGTTAGTGCAACAGACCTGTCAAGATGGCCTTTGAAATATCTTACAAACCGGTTATCATTCAGTGAGAGTAGACGCAAAGATTCTGCATTATTGCTTGTTTTTAGTAGATGACATAAATAACTCTTAAGCTAAGACAACTTACCATCCCAACCATTTTTCGAAGAATATAAGACAAGAGTTGGGTTAATTCTGCATTATTGCTTGTTTTTAGTAGATGACATAAATAACTCTTAAGCTAAGACAACTTACCATCCCAACCATTTTTCGAAGAATATAAGACAAGAGTTGGGTTATCAGTGAAGCACACAAGTTCAACTCCATACTTTTTGCTATTAATGGTCTTCAAACATCTGAAAAAAATTGAGTTAGAAATATAAATCGTATAACAGAAAAAGACACAGTATAGACAGCCAAAAATACAATCACTGCAAGTATTGAATCATTGTCATACATTAAGTTTTATATGGTTTGCCGAAAATACAGTTAGTGGATTAATCAGGGTTTGTGACCAATTAAGGTGTAAAAATTTTGTGTAGATTCCAGAACTTATATGGTTTGCCGAGACAGGAGGGGAAGACTACTCTGTAAAGAGGGGTTGTTAGATCGGGAAAAGCGTAGAAGTGACGCTATGTATTTTGATGTTCACGAATTGTTGTGGCATGTTGTTGAGATTGGGTATTTGTTGTAGGAGGAGTGACTTCGGGGTTGGTGTCGTCTTCACATCAATCCATTCCACATTAAAAAGGCAAGTGCATGATAGAGCAATAGATGGTTGTATGTTATTTTCTTGAGCAATTGAATTTATTTGCCATGCTATTTACCTACATGAGATTTGCTGCATATGAAGTGGTTGATGAATATGGAAAGATGATGTCTATGGTTATCGACATTGTGAGTTGTGGTAGATGGGTAATGCAATTGTTGCATCATGTGCATTCACATCATGAATATGAGCCAAGTTATGACTAATCCAGAGTGCTCTTGAGAAAGACCTATGTTGGTAGAATGGTATGTACCTCCACATGATGGTGGTAGAAGGTAAACATCGATGGGTGTTCTCTCAGTTATAACGGTATGAGCTCAAAAGATGCACGAGGATATGGTATTGCATTGCATTGCATTATGGTTGTGGATGATAAGGAAATAGACCGAGACAATATTGGGCAAAAGTTGAATTTTATGTATATTGATTATTGTTTTATTATATACTTACTGAATCTTGGACTTATACTTACTGAATCTTGGACTCACTCTTGTTTATATTGTTGTTTTGAGGTGATTGACGAAGGCAACATGCATGGAGAAGGAGTAGCACACAAGCAGATCACGCACCGGCGTCGCTCACCTACCACTTAGATATTAGATATTATTAGTGATTTGTTATGCAAAACTCTTGCAATTGGTCACTAAATCCTTTAGAACATAAAGTTATTAATATGGTACTGTTTAAATAAAGTAACTTTAGTCAGACTTGGTGATTGGATTGTCCCCATTATTGTCAATGCTTCTTTTCATTGTTGGTTCTTGTTATGTTTACTTTCGGTCATGCTTAGGTTTAAATGTTTAAGTTATGAGGTTGTATTCAATGCTAGAGGTAGGAAGTTTGTGAAATATGTTTAATTTGGGATGGAATGGAGAAAGTAGTGACATTCTGGGCTCATGTTGAGCCAGGGTGTTACATTTGCGTATGGCAGTGACTTTTGCAAGAAGGTGGTGAGCGCATGCTCTGGCGAGACAGTAGTGGCATTAGTGGCACGGCTCTCACGAGTGGGCAGCGAACATGCATTTAGGTGCTCAGGCGCTACAGCAGTGGCTCTAGTAGTGGCAGTGATGGAGATCACCGCCGTTGCTGCATGGCTGAGGAGAGAGAGGCTGCATGACAAAGGATGGCATAGATTCACAATTGGATCTGAATTACATGGACTCCACAAAATCTGGGACTCCTCTTCTCCGTCAATGATGTACTCAGGTGCCTCGCCAATGCAAAGGCCGGATCCATGGAGTGCTCCCTTGTTTTTGCCTAGTTGAGACTGGGAGACCCAGCCGTTACTTGTCAGGATGTTCGCACCGCCGCCGTCGACTTCGTGCCCCATCAATGACACGCCCGTCTCAAACCCAAACAGTTCTGGTGGTCGAGGGAAATCCGGTGAGGCTTTCGACCAGACCCAATTGGGAAGAGAGAGAGAGGGAGGGGGGGTGGAGTCGGGAAGAGAGCGGGGCAGAGGATTTTTGGTGGACTTGCCAGTTGCCACATCAGGAAAAAGAAACACATTGGCAGGGGGTCAACTGTCCACATCAGCAAAAATAGCCAACCAGTTATGTTTGGACCTCCAGTGATCCACATAAACTAGTTTAAGGGTATAGAATATAGAAATGCATTTATTTAGTTCAGGGACCTACTTGACCCACCTGTGCAAGTTTAGGGACCCACAGTGCAATTTACTCAAATAAGAATATCTAATCAGCCTCTTTACTTGATTAGAACACAAAATCCAGAAGGCAATTGAGTAATGGTTTGTACTCACACAGCATTTTGAATGTCGTATAGGCGGATTGATTCATCATCACTGGCTGTGACGAGGTAGTTTGTATTCTTGCTGTGGAAATCCATAGAACTAATTCTGCCATTCTGCCATGCAATTATGTCATAGAGCAAAGTCAAATGACTATAGTGCAGAGAGTATGTAAGTGGACTGGATACTGGATAGTACTAATGTAAAGTGAAATATGTACATCTGAAAAGGATGCATGAAAGAAAATAGGCTGAATCTGCATTTTAAACCATAGTACAAATGCTGAGACAATTCTGTATGTTTCTTTGAAGTAGAACATTTTTCCAATAGGCTAGTTAGGTGCTCAAGTCTGAGAGATCACTCTTGTTGTGTTAGGCTAAGTTTAGTGAAATTTGGTACCATTCACATGATAACCAGGACGCTTTATTCAACTACTGCTAGACATTATGTTTATCAAATACCAATGTCCCATCTTGCAGTATGGCATCTTCATAGTCGGTTCAATACCACTGTGTGTCTTCTAGCATAAATTGTTCAAGAACATGATTTCTATCCCCATCACATATGTTGCAGTAACGTGGAAATTGAGAAGGAATAATTGGATTACTAACAAAGAATCTCACTAGACACTACAACCCAATGTATCCTCCAAGCCCTTCCATTTGTATTCTTCCAGTAATCTAAACTAAAATCGATATATTTGCCAGCATCTCAACTCCTCTTCCTTAAAACGTTACCCAAAGAACTATATCAAGCATCTCTTTTTATCATTGTTAAGTCACAACAGTATTGAACACTAGCATGGCCATTTATTAACCCACATGAGCTGAACCAGCCCAAGAACAAGCAAAAAGGGGTACTGCCAAACCAATAGGCGATAGAAGCAAGGAATTGAAGTAAAGAACAGAGGCTTACGTAGTCCCGGAAGGCCAACCCGACCTCCATGCTCTTGAGCATCTCGTCGGTGACTTCCATGGTCACCCTCTCCTCCCTCTCCCCGCCTAACAATTCACAAGAAAAGAATACAAGGGTCATAAATAAAAACCTTGAAGCGAATCCATCAGGCGTTTTGAGATATTAGGGTCGGATCAAGGAGAACGATCGGAAGGTTTGGATTAGTACCTGGCATCTTGCCCTACACCCGGCGGAACCAGGAACTGAGGGCGAAAAGGGCTGCGGACCCAGGCGGCGGTGAGGTGAGCCGGGCGGCGGCACCCCGGTAACCCAGAGCCAGCCTCCGTGAAAGGGCCGGGACCCGGGAGCCGCGCGGCCGTGTTGTTGCCGAGAGGCGCAGGCGGCGGCGGTATGGCGAAGACGGGAGGCCAGGCAGGGGGGAGGAGAAGGCGGCGAGGAGAGTAGGGACGGAAGGAGGCTGGATCCCGGAGGCGGCACCGAGGCTGCTCGCCGTCGCGAGGACCGGAGCAACTGAGCGCGGGGTGAGGGAATTGGGGCTGGCCGGAGCCGGGGGAGACTTGCAGAGGAGTTGTTGGGCTAGGCGACAGGTTTGGCTGAGCTGGGGCCGTTGGGCCGCGTGGAGGCCTGCTGCGGTGATAACTGGTGCCTTTCCAAATAGGGCGGCTTATCGAACTCCGACCTTTTCTTCGTGCTAATTCATGTGGGTGTAACTTTAAGGATTTTAAAGTTTTAATATCAACCTTAATCAAACCGAATTTACAAGAATAAAAAATTTAAAATTGTCTACATGACACCTATCTTTTATGGCATTTGCTAGAGGATATTTAGTTTTTTTCGTGCTTTTGGTGAAAGACACTAAATTTTTATAGCTCTTTATTGAAACACACCTCGACTAATATAATATTATTTTCAGATAAAAGAGGAGAGAGAACTTAGTGAAAAGTCCATCTTACCTTTTTGATCGACCTGTTGCTACTTCGCCGATATAATAGGGGGGATAGGGATTTTAGCTAGGGTTTTGAGTTGTAAAGCCGTGTGGCGCTGTCAGATTGGTTGGGTTTAGGGAGCTTTCGTTTTAGCGATGACTTCTGTTTTTTAGCTGAAATTTTACTGTAGCTGTCTTTTTTTACTGTAGCTGATTTGGCTTTTTAGGCATAATTAAATTTTAAAAAAATGTAAAAATAGAAAAAAATATGTTAGCTCATCACGGACAATGCAAAGAAACACGGGAAAAAAAGAAAAATACAAAAAAATCTAAAAAAAATTAGAAAAAGATGAATTACTGAATAGTGAGAAAAAAGCTGAAGTTAGAAGCTGAAGCTGAAAAAAGCTAAAACGAGCGGAGCAAATCCATGGGCGCAAGGTGTCATTTAAAAAAAAAGCTCTCCATTATAGCCAAAAATGATATTATATTGGGCCTGTTCTTTTTAGCTGCGGCTGATGGCTTTTTGGCTGTTTGCGACAGAGATTGCAGGAAGAGAGATACTCGTTTGTGATTTTTGATGGTATAGATATTAGTTTTTTTAACGTGTACTACAATTAACTTATGATCTTAAAAAAAATACTTCGTTTAAAAGTTAATTACTGTAGCAAAAGTCAAAAGCGGCTTTTAGAAGTCGCAAAGAACAGGACCATTGGTCGGAGAGTGTATCAGTAAAATGCCATAAAACTTTAGTGCCTTTCAGCAAAGAAAAAAACTAGTATCCTACGGCAAATGTCATATAAGATAAGTGTTATATAGCTAATTTTGCCAATAAAAAACAAATTGCGACCAACACACTCCGAACTTTGTTTTTTTTTTGTTCACATCTTGCAATTGCCAAATAATGAATGTTTTGAGAGTGGTTTTCCCATCCGTGTGTGGAGGTGAGGAGGTCTATGCACATTGTGTAGCATTGATTGTGCTTATAACATATTTTAACTTGTAGTTTGGAATTAAACATTTTTGTTTTTGTAACGAATAGTTGCTTTATGTCTCGGTACAGCAAGCATCGAAAGAATATATTTATAAAAAATAAATGAGATATCAAGACAAAAGTTTGTAGTTGTCATCAAACTTACCATCCGTTTGTGCGAAGAAATGAGTACGAGAATCATTGTACAGATCTGGAGAAATCTGTACAAACATAAAGTAATTAGTTGATGACGCACACAAAATTAGTTGAAGATGCATACTATTTCTAGGGCCGATGGTAAGTGATTATTGGATACAGGGGTTCAAATTCCCTTGCAGTGAGCAAATTATAATTCCAATTAATTAGGGGTGTTCGTTTTAGCGATGACTTTTAATTTTTGGTTGAAATTTCACTGTAGTTAGTTTTTTTACTGTAGTTGATTTGACTTTTTAGGCATAATTAAATTTAAAAAATATATAAAAATAAAAAAATATGTTAGTCCATCACGGACAATGGAAAGGAACACGGGAAAAAAAGAAAAATACAAAAAAAACCCAAAAAATCTAAAAAAAATTTAGAAAAAGACGAATTACTGAATAGTGAAAAAAAACTGAAACTAAAAAAAAAGTTAAAACGAGCGGAGCCGTTTGGTATTTGATATTTTGAACCATACTGGCAATGCACAGGTTTTATAAAATATATGTGTAGATGAATCAAAGAGTAAATCTGATATTTCCTGGAAACCTAAGAGCAACGGGAGTAACACGTGGCATCGTCATCAGCAGATGCGTGCTAGCGTCATAGTGTGTGGTGTTGCTCCCAGCCCGCGAGCGTTAGATCCTTCAGCTCGGCATAGGTGCTCACCATTATGACAAGTACATACACGTGTACATATTTAGTGAAAAAAATACGTATTCATACTCTGTAAGTTTGATGTCTTTATACAAATTTTAGACATATGTTAATAGACACGTATCTCAACTATTAAAAAAAGTTAATGATAATAGTTTATTACCAATGATTTATCTGTCTCCTTCCTCTCCCTTCCTCCTCCTCTCTCTCTCTCTCAAAACAATGGGCGTCAGGCCAATGCGCCTCGCCCTATTCCCGCATCCGTTGTCGACAAATCACGCAGCCTCCTCCAGCACCTCCTCCCAAATCGCCTTGGCCTCGTCACTTCCTTATCTCCGACCCTGCCGCCCTCTTCCCTGACCGCTCCTCCGGCTTCCTCCTCCCTTTCGAGTCCTGGCCCCCCTCTTCTTCGCTCTCGCAAGCCATTCGCGTGCCCCGTTCCTCCACCAGGGAAAAATCTTTCGAAAGCAAAAAAAATTCGCCACCCAACGAGATGAACGAAATTTCTGAAATTTCAGAATTAGTTTGTAATTTCGGACGAAATTTTTCAAACTTCATTTGAATTTTTGATGAAATTTAATCAAATTTAGACAAATTTTGAACAAAGATAAATTCGGCCAAAATTTGACCGAATGATTTTCCTTTCGCTGGGTGACGAAATGAATGAAATTTCCAAAATTTCGTTCAAATTCGGACGAAATTTGTAACCCTGCCCTCCACCCGCCACCACCACCCCACGTGCTCCCAGCCTCCTCCTCCTCTTTGTCCATCTCCTCCCCTCTTGGATTTCCCCGGTCGTCGCTGTTGCCCCTCCTCCTCCTAAAGCCTCCCCCCATGGAGCCTTGCCGTCGTCAGCCCCTCACATCAGGTGGCTAAAGAGGTGGAGATGATGCCTCTGCTCAGGCGGCGTGGTGATGATGGCGCAGCTATGGCTCAAGGGTGCAGGGGGAGCCAGGAAGAAGGCGGGGGGTGGCGGCGGCATCACGCAGCCCCCTCCTCGTGCACCATGTTCCTCACTGTGACCACCACCACACCTTTTCTTTTGCTCACGTTTGTTGCTCCACTGCCCACACACACACACAAAGGGGGGAGTTGAGGGGGAGGATAGAGTGGCACTCTTCTTATTCCACTCAATCCACCTCAAATTTGATGTATGTTGCCTATGATTCTCGCTTGGAGTGGTTTCCTGGCATCATGCTTCCTGGATTATGGTATATCATGTTCTTGGTTTGCAGTTCTGTGTGTATTTGGTTCTTGCATGTTCTTGTTCCCCCTTCATGCGGGGGCGTTTAGAATGACGTTGATTTATAGTTTTTTTTACTATAGCTGAGTTGGCATATTTGGCATAATTAAAATTGAAAAAAATAAAAATAGAAAAAATATGTTAGCCCATCATGGACAATGCATAGGAACACAAAGAAAAAGAAAAGGTAAAAAAACCTAAAAAATCTAAAAAATAGAAAAAGATAAAATTACTGAATAATAAAAAAAACAGAAATCAGAAGCAGAAACTGGTTTTAAGCTAAAATGAGCGGTGTTTTACCCTTTTGTTTTCTCGAATGGATCTTCGCATGTTTGGAAATTTTGCTGCGAATTATTGGTTGGTGAACATGGCAACATACTCTTGGTTTTTTTGTTATTCTTTCTCTGTTGTAATATGTCCATTGGTTCACAGTAGAACATATGAGGCTTTCAAGGAGTTGAACTTGCTGTTATTTATTGTAGTTGGTTTATTTTTTACTGTAACTGAGTTGACTTATTTAACATAATTAAATTTAAAAAAAATAAAAAAACATGTTAGCCTATCACAGACAATGCAAAGGAATATAGGAAAAAAAGAAAAGGTAAAAAAGCCTAAAAAATCTATAAAAGCTAGAAAAAGACGAAATTACTTAATAGTAAAAAAATAGAAGTCAGAAGCAGAAGCAAACTTTAAACTAAAATTAGCACAACCTTAGAATGATAGAGTAGGATCTTTTGTATTGAAGATAGTACATAGTGGAGATTGCTTTTGAGTTAGTATTTCTCATTACAAACAAGTTCTTGATCAATTTGAGGTGACATTCAGTGTTCTACACTGGAGCATAGAGGATGCATCATGTTAGTCTTGATCAAATTTGGTATTTTGGGTTCTGCTATTTTAGAACCTAGCATGCAACCCTTGTTCCATAACAAATCATTTTCCATTTGTAAACAAGTGGCTAGTAGTGCATACACAACACAATTAAATTTGTTCCTATAATATTTCGTAACAATGGACGGACACTCAGTAGTGTGTACATGCATATGATGTATGTAAGATGTGAGTTGTGTGTATGCATCTGCCCTTATACCAAAACATTTAAAAAAAACACCCACAAATTCCTCCTGAGCCCACCTGTCATCCCGTGCTTATTCGAACATCTGACCTCATTCTCTCCCATCCCATCACGATCCCAGGCTGCCAGTAACGCATCCGCCCCCCCCCCCCCCGCCCCCCCTCCTTCCACCTTAACAGCGCGGCAGATTGGTTGCACTGAGGCGATACCGGGTGGTGCATCGAGTAATGGCGCACAGCGGCAACCATGGAGGCCACCCACGAGCGCGGCTCGATGTACAACAAGCCGGTAACAGAGTCACCTTCTAGTTACATCGAAGACTCTTTATTACTAGCTTTTTCAAGTACCTGCTGCTCATGCATCCTAAAAAGGGTTCCAAGATCAAGCAAATTAGCCATAGGCATAAAGCAAATATTATTATTACGTGCAAACAGCAAATCAATCCAACAACGAGAAGCACATCTTCACGGTGCAATGACCGCTCTACATCATTCCTCCGGTGCAGATGGATTGAACATTGTCTTGAGGAGTGCCGGAGGACGATGTGCGATACACTTGGAAAACAAAGAGCTTGCAGCACTCCAGAACTAGATGCTTTCGTTCTGCACCTGGAACCATGCAAGCCCCGGCTGACCACACCGTCTTGACTCAGGGATGGGTACTATTGGCCCCAAAAATATACGCCATAAGTCGAGTATTATCGTAACAAGCATTGCTGCACCCAGAGCATCCACAGCTACCCTGGGCAGGTCCCACTTCTCATCTACTTTTTCATCAATCCTGAATGACAAATAAGAGAGTTACACAAAGTTGCATATGCCTTTCAATGCCAAATAAGGGAGTTACATAAAGTTGCATGTAAACTGAGAACTATGATGCTCAATATTTGCATTTTCTGTGTTACAAGCTTATAACAGTAGTGTTTACGTAAGTTTATACAGGAAGGAATCAAAGTATGGCCATGGTTTCTAGTTGTCTGCTATACTTCTGTTGGTTTTGATAAATGCTTTAATGTTTGAAGAGATTAGTGTACTAATGCATGCTTTAGTGTGCCATCAGGTGAGGAATGACAAGCCATAAAATTAGCAAACTTATTCCATTTGCTGGATTAAGCTTAGATAAAGGAAAAATAAAAAATGTTATTACCACAAAAAGGAGCAAATTGTTCCTGTGGAGATAGCTTGTGACAACTCAAGAAAACGCTGGGAGTATCCTATCTATCAAGCTGGAATGACGTGTAAGTTGCTGGAAGTTGGAACTGATACTCCCTCCTTCGAAAAATATAAGGCCTATAGTTTGAAAGGTCTTGTTGATAAATATAAGGATTGCATGTAGATTTAATGAAGCTTTTTTTCTCACATGTCCCTATTTATTTTCTCTACCATATGCATTTATTCATTACCACCCATACAAAGTATTCTCACTCATCTTTCCAAGATAATTATGAAAGATACCTAAGTCATTTTCTCACATAACTTTCTCAATTTCACTACCTCTTTAATCTTTGTGCAAAGTCAAAAGATGTCCTATATGTCTCAACGGAGCAATATTCTAAAAATTGGAAATAGGTACTTGACCGGTCATCTAACCTAGTTTATTATACGGCATAATCGGTCTATTATGCGGCATAATCAACCTGATTATGCAGATAACCGGCTAACAGGTAAGGGCACCCGTCACTTGTATACGGCCTAGTAGACCCGTTTTTAGAACACTGCAATGGAGGGAGTACTATTTTGGGATTTCAAGCTATCAATGTTTAATAAATCCAGCTAGTGTAGGAACAATTGCATATTTACCATTACAAAGATGCGCAATTTGTGATAATGTGATTTGCCATCCAATTCGAGCAAATTGCTTATATGCCACCGCAAAGAAAGGAAATGGGCTTATTAGCCATTACCAAGTATAATTTCCAAAAAAATGCCCAAAATACTCTCTACCCTTTTTTCTTCTCCTATCTCTCCTTCTCCTTGGCTTTCCCAAAGTTCCAATCCATCTCTCCAGTGCATGTAAAACCCTGGGCCTGTTTGGTTGATGCCTAACTTTACCGCAACTAACTTTACTTAGGTCTGGTTTGTCACACTTTTTGTGGTAGTAAAATTCAGCGCCACAAGTGTGGCAAACTTAGGCAAAAAGCTGAGTCTATGACGTGTGTATCATGGGGCTAAGAAACTGTGGCAACAAACCAAACACCCACCTCAGAAGATGTGGTGTGCCTAAGGTTAGGTGTTGCAACCTTAGGCTGCAAACCACACAAGTCCAAATCTCTATGCCCAGCCTACTATGGTGCAGGCGCACAAATGCATAGCACGCCGCTTACAATTTCATCCTGGTTTCGTATAAAAGGGTTAAACCGGAGATGTTACGTTTAGATCCAACTCACTTCAGACAACTAATATGGGATTAATCCCACCACCATAACACCACTTGCACCACATGGGCTAAAACTGGTCAAGCAGGGTGTTACAATCAGCCCACCTTCTTAAAGAGTTGATGCCCCAACAGCACACCATATAAACAGCAAATGCCTAGAACCGCCCTCGGTAAAACGTCCGTGGCGTGGGTACCCGCTAAATGGCCTATATGTGCACATACTTGTGCAGCGAAGGTTGACGTTGTGGTACCGCCCATGACACCCTGAGCCCAAAATTTGCTCTATGCCTAACCCACCATAGGGTGGACCTATGCATATATAACACACCGCTTACACTTTTGTCCTTGTTCATGTAAAAAGGTAACCCTGAGGTGCTATATTTGAATCCAAGAATTATATGCTACTACAACACACTTTAGACAACCAACAACTCACTTTAGACAACCAATGTGAGATTAATCCCTCCACCACAACACCACTTGGGCCACATGGGGCAGCACTGGTTGGGCAGGGTGTTCCAGTGCAACCCCTACATGAGCCACTTGTGTCCCCACACCAATGTGTCGCCTGTGCCTGCACATCCAACATCAACAAAATGCCTCGGCCTCGCTCACTTGCCTCAGGTACACACCGATTCCATTCCATTCAATTTCATCAGCTTCCCTCAATTGGTTGCTCCTGGATTCATCTAATAATTTGCTATTGCATAGCTAAATGCCTTGCCCTGTGTGTTTGCTTGATATTTACAGGGAACGATAGAGTAAATAAGCATAAGCATACCCACTTGAAATCCAATACAAACAGCGGCGACTCGGGCAGAGGCAAGGGCATGCACCCGATTGTGCAAATCGGTGCAGCTGAGCCACTTGGGTGAGGTGCCGTGGCTGTGGGCACTCTGCTGCTGTTTGTTGAGTTCACCCGCAATGTGTTCGATAAAATGCTTGAATGGACTGTAATATTTTTGTTTTCTATTTTCTGACACAGGTAGAATGGACATTTGACCCTGGTCAAACCCATTGACCCTTGTCATAGTGGCAAATAAATCATATTTCCCACCTTTGCAATGGCAAATATACAATTAGCTGGAATACAATGACAAACGTACAAAACCAGAAAACCCTACTGGAAAATACAAATAAATATGTTTGGGCAAACGTGGACTGAGTTAGGAACCTGACAAAGTTGTGTTAACAAACAGCTTGATGGATAAAATGCATAAAAGAAATAGGAGAGAAACATATGCATAACTCAAGTATATGAAATAGAGCAAAGAGAACATTATAAATTAAACCTGTTGAACACATCTAAATTCTGATTCAATTTTACCTTGAGAACATTGGGAAGCTGACGATGAAGTATATTGCATAAAACAATGAGCCTACTTTGTACATTATATCCCGATCGATAAATTCATAATATGGAAACTGCAAAAGTCCACAGAAACATCAGGCATATATTTTCTTGGGGAACAGAAAGTGGAAATGTTATTAATAAAAAAAAGATGGATGGCGAAACATAAATCTATGATCATAAGGAAAGGAACATTTAGCATTTTAGACAGCATTACTGAAAAATGAAAACAAAACCTCGCATGCATATGTTTTCAAAAAGATTCGTTACACAAACACTTATCCATTCTATGTAACATTGCCATGAACCTCAGTTCATAACGGAATAAACATTCGTTGGAGAGAGGTCGGATGACGACGATTTGATGTAGAACGGCGCTAGGTGAAGAGAGTACCGATTGAGGGAGAAATAGATCTAGAATAGCTGGTCAAGAGAACGATCACATCTGAACTTTAGGGACTTATTTATTCATCTTTGTTTGATTAAACGAGATATAATACCATCCATTTTATAGAGATAACTCAAGTTAACCTTTAAGAAATAATCTTTAACTTAAAGAAACAAACTAACCGAAGATAAGCTTTCAAATCAACCAAATCTATCTAATCTCTAAGAAAGGAAACTAATCGCGAGTGAACAACACACGTGTGCTACAGTACCATGGTGAACAGCACACGTGCGCTACAGTACCATGGTGAACAGTGCACGTGTTGCTACAATACCCTTGTAACATTACACCCCTCTCGGTGAAACAGCTCGTCCTCGAGCTGTAACATAGGGCGACAAACTCCTCCGATGGGGGTGGGTGAATGTGTTGGTGCATGATCTTCAACATCATCGTCATTTGCTCCATTAGATTGTCTAGTAGGGATAATTTGGCAGCAAAAGCCATGGTGTTGGCTCTGATACCAATTGTCATAAACCTTATCTTCAATATCATCGTCATCTGCTCCATTAGGTTGTCTAGTAGGGTTAATTTGGCAGCAGAAGCCATGATGTTGGCTCTGATATCAATTATTATAAACCTTAGTTCATAACGAGATAAACATTCATCGGAACGAGATTAGACGATGACGACTTGAAGTAGAACAACGCTAGGTGAAGATAGCACCAATTGAGATAGGAATAGATCAAGAGAACGATCACAGCTAAACTTTAAGGATTAGATACATGTTTATTCATTTTTGCTTAATTAAAGAACATATAATGATATCCCTTTTTATAGAGATAAATTGACTTAACCTCAAAGAAATAATCTTTAACTTAAAGAAACAAACTAACTGAAGATAAGCTTTCAAATTAACCAAATCAATCTAATCCGTAAGAAAGGAAACTAATCATGGATGAACAGTACATGTGTACTGCAATAATACTGTGGTAAACAATGCATGTGTGCTACAGTACCCGCATAACAAACATGCACTGCAACCATTATGACCAAAAGAAAATGCAGTGAACACTTAGTTCTAGTAGCATGTAACTAGTGTAATAATCACAACTACAGATTAGCTGCAAATATTTATCCTAAATTTGTTGTGAATATTTAATCCGAAACATCTAACCATTCATATTCAACTGAATTATCCTTGTTCACAGTAGTAAAAAGCAGCATGCCATGATACATTTCATGTATACTATAAAAACCATCATGATTTAACAAAATACATCACCGATTATAGTTAGCTCAATGTAATGAAAATGGCCCTAATACATTGGTTTAATGTTATTATTTAATTGTCTACAGTCAAACAACATTGGTGCGTCCACCAACAAACCCTAATATATTCCCCCTCCACCGCATCTAGCACGGCCACTAGCAGCATTCCCCCTCCTTGCCTCACTCATATTTACTCCCACCCCCACCCCCCCCCCCCACACACACACAAAGAAAGAAAGAAGTCTCACGCCTCTTGCACCTCCGCCGCCAACGGGAGTGCCACACCTCCACCGCCTCCTCGTTAGCTCAATGTAATGATAATGGCCCTAATACATTGGTTTAATGTTATTATTTAATTGTCTACAGTCAAATAACATTGGCGCGTCCACCAACAAACCCTAATATATTCCCCCTCCAGCGCATCTAGCACGACCACTAGCAGCATTCCCCCTCCTCGCCTCACTCATATTTACTCCCACCCCACCCCCCCACCCCCACACACACACAAAGAAAGAAAGAAGTCTCACGCCTCCTCTGCTTCCGCCGCCAACGGGTGTCTCACACCTCCCACACCTCCACCGCCTCCTCTACTTCTGCCGCCGCTGGGCGTCTCATGCCCCCCGCACCTCCGCCACCTCCTCTGCTTCCGCCTCCGCTGGCACGCCCACGTGCCTCCGCCCATCCAACTCTTAGAAGCTTCTCAGCCCGGGCCACAATGGCAGCAAAGGCAATGCTGATTGTGACGCGCTAGCCCTACTGCTCCGCCCCTCCCTCAGCCGCCGCCTCCGCAACAATGGGAGTCTTAAGGGATCGGCACCGGTGGTGGGAGTAGGCTGTAGATCGGCACCGGCGGTGGAAGAAGGCCGTAGATCGGTGCCGGCGGCAGGAGATCTCCTAGGCGAACAGCCTCAGCATCCCCTTCTGACCGCCAGGACGACTTGGCGACGCCTAGGCGATGCCATGATAACCTTGGTTTAATGTTATTATTTAATTGTCTATAGTCAAACAACATTGGTGACTAGGACAACAATGACGTGTTGAAACTAGCACATGATGCAATTTGCATTCGATGGTACTGGCATACATGCTGGAGAACCGATAATCTGAAACTAGCAACAAGAAAGCTACACTAATTGCTATCATCCTATGTGTCAGAATACATAAATCTGAGATCACTACCGTTTCTCCTACATCACAAATAATGTCATCTAATAGCAGTTACTCATTTACCATAATTGGATGTTTGGATATGCCACAAACAATGAAAGACCTTCGATTTGGGTACATCATAAGTCACAGCGATGTGATACCACTAATTAGGTACAACATGGGGGTAGAGTGTTTTACTTTATTTTTTCTCCATCTAAGTACTTGTTTGAAACTCACACGCAAGGAAAAATAAACAAGAATGTTACAAAAAAACCTCTGCCATGACAGAGAAACTCAGTACATTTTTTTTATTGTGAGACATAGGATGATCCAATGGATACATACAGTAGGAGCTAAAGATTCTCCTTGTCAATCAACCAAAACACGAAGAAGTCATCTTCTAGAAACATTAAATGCCAATAACAGAGCATTGATTGCAATTTTTAGTTCGTATGAACTCTGTTCTGTATACGAATATAAATTTTGTTTATTTAATTGCTTTTGTTATTTGATTCTTCCAGGTGCACCAGACAATTAATCTCTTATTAGCCATTTCTACACAGTTAATAGTAGGTGAGTTGAAGGAATTGCACAAACCACTTATTTGTAATTATGATGGACAATATGGAAGAATTTAATATATATCCTATTAGTTAACAAAAAAACTAAGAAATATCAAGGATTATCTAGGAAATCTTATCCACCATTGTCCATAGCTAGATGATTAATAGGGATTGTCTACATGTCCTGTGGTGTCTCTACCTGGTCCAGCAGGGATACATTACCATTAACTCAACAGGGGATGCGCAACAAAGTTGTAGCAAATTGGATTCAATCAGAATAGTTTGTGTTCAAGAATTAAGACACAAATTTATTGAAGATTGTCACTGTAAGCAAGCAGAGGTAAGTTAAATAGTACTAGATGGTGGAGAAAAGCATCGTAATATGTATAGTACTGTATGCATGAAGAAATATATGCTGGAACATACATTTGCAATGGCTAGGGTCTCCAAGTATGCTATGAAGTACGAGAGTGCTAAAACCCACGCGGCTTCAAACAACCACCGAATAGACTGTGGCAAGTGAGCTGTAGAGTGACGTAATCTACGAAGCGTCATATTTGATGTCATGTGGTAGAATAGGAAGCAAGCATGAGTCAGGAAAAATGTTGTATGGGGTACCTGAAACATGAAAGAAAAATTCAACACGCATTACAAATAAAGAAATATCATCTATGATCTACAATTCTACATCATCTCAGCTAAACAAAGAATAAATATTGTCAGTCTAATTTTGCAAAAAGGAAATAGTGTAGTACACAGCAATAACTAGTATGAAGAAAAAAAGTGCATGGAAAAGAAATGTTAGTTACTGTCCCACAGTTGCAATATGAACAGCAATTCCTATAAAAGAGTTGCAGAACAGATATTACCAAGGTTATTAAGTCAATCGAGTCGCCATGGTACCGACTTGCCAACTAGTTGTGACTAGTCGATCTACCACCTATTGCTGCTATTCTCCTACTATTACGTCTAGATGTAGAGCAGAGCAACAAAACATAGCGAAGGAGGGTTCAGACTTCAGAGAGGAAAGAGAAGGGAGGACACCAACTAGGGGGTGAAGGAACCATGTCACAGCTTGCCGTCGCCGTCGGCAGCCTCGTTGCAACTCGTCATTGGAAGCCTCATTGCATCTTACCTTCGTCGTTGCTGTCGTCACCCCATTGCTGTCACCGTCACATCACAGCTCCATCGCCATGCGCAGCTTGCGCCTCTGTGCTTCCTTTGGAGCTCGTGCATCATGGCCACCGCTGGCTATACAGTGAGAGGAGGAACCCTAGGAAGCACCAGCGCTGCCTCTTCCCGTCCTCTGCTCTCTGCTTAGCTTATATAGTGGGAGGCTGAGAGTTGAGTTGGGCCAGCTAGGCTTGGCTTGGCCCACATCCACTCTTCCATTCTGTTCCTTTATTTAGAAAATCAACAGGGCTACCTTTGCCCTTAGCTTCACGCACGCCGCTGCTACTGCCGATGTATCACCAATGCCAGCCCCACCTCTTCCTCCTCCCCCCCTTGCCCCTTGGTATATCTGTCACGAATGCCAGCCAATGGTCGCAGATCGTAGTGGTGAGATACCAGTGGCCTGCTGCCAGCGCCTGTGCGGCGTCCTGGAGAGGCCATGGTAGTCGGCGTGGTAGTAGAAGGGTGCAAGAGGAGGGCACCAAACAGGGGGCAGGAGAGGAGGAGAATTTGGGGTAAGATAATAGATTGATTTCTGCTTGCCCTTCTGGCTACAGCCACAGGACTTAAGTACTGAGATTACAAACCCGACTCTGTTTCCAAGACCCACATGACGCCTAAACCAAACGTACTCCGAACCATACTTCCTAATACATAATACTCCAAAACCGGACTCCTTCCTATGTTTCCATCCGCTGTCAACCCTGCATCTCCGTATGCGCCTTTAGCGCATCACGCTATTGTCGTTGTTGCGTCTCAGCCTAATTCAGCACCAGCCGAGGCCAGAGCTACTGGAACTGCTGGCTGCTGCTTGTGTTTGCATCGGGAATAAATCAAACCCCACATGACAATAGTCAATATCCCTCTCTATCTAACAGTGGGAAAGCCATGCAGAACAAGTTGGGCACCCAGCCATGCACGATTAGTCAGCTTGGATGTTGATTAGTTGCTCCGGTTGCCCGACTAGGCCTCCAAGTCGAGTCGATTGCTCTAGTTGGCAGCCAAGAACCGGCCGGATGACTAATTGTGGATTAGTCGACGACTAGGCAACGACCTAATAACATTGGGTATTACAGCTAGGTTATTGGTTTATATTAGCCAAGGTTACAAATACTAGCCGTAACAATGTAGCAACCAAAAGAATTCTTAAATTCAATTGCAAAATTTTAAATTTGAATCGGTGAGTGGTCAAACCAGAAAGTAACCACATGGGAAATGGTACCGCTAGGGTCTGTTATTCTTTTAATATCCAGCAACTTAAAACCCTGGTAATGGTATTAACCCCTATTTTAACAGAAGAGAAGCGATGGGACGGAATATATGAAGTGGCAAGAAAGGTATGAAATGAAACAAATTCCTAGTTTCTTTAGCATTGATTTTATAAATTTTCTATTATACAATTCAAAGTAAATAAAACATTTGTACCCCATCATCCCTTGCATGATGACAAGCTTACATTATTCATCCTCCATGATGGAAAAGTATACGACGCTCCAAGAACTGTGAAGAAGTAATGTGTCCAAAAGTAGTTACCAACATAACTGAAAATTATAATCCAAAGATTAGCCTGCAATTGAAAGATGTGTCCTGGAATTAGCAAAAAGTTTTGAAGAGATAAAGTGAATCAACAAAGCACATTCGTAAATAAAAGGAAGTCCATAAACAATTAAGTGCCACTCTGGTTACTTGTATTAGTAGTTTAGTAATAAAGTAAGTATTATAGTAACTGTCAATAATATATATCAATAGTGATTGTTTATACAGAGCAGCATGTCGAGTTTACCTTATAAACAGCTTTTAAGAGTGTCACTTGACCAAAATCAAATTGGTAGTATTTCCATTTATCTATTATTTTGGAGCCACATTTTTACCTCAGCATGTCAAAGTTAAAACCGAGTAAAGTATAATTTATAGTGAAAAATATATTTTAGAATCAGATTTATAGAAAATAATCATATTACATACAATTTTGAGCTTTTCCAAGACAGCGTCTATTTTTAGAACTCAAATTTGCTTACACAGTGAAAAATATTTACCTTGACCCAGTAACGGTCTTTCAAACTTGTAAGACTATCTGCCTGAAATGAAAAAACTAAATAAGTTAGCTTCCAAATATATGATTTGTGTATCCCACATCATTAAAAAAAGTCAGAAGAACGAGTTTTAAGAAGATGCATTCTTTATTATTTTGAGACAATGAAATAGTAGCATCTTAGTTCAAAGATGCCAGCAAGCAGCAACCCATTCTTCGACTTCCTCCAGAATGATAGCAAGCATGTTAGCTGTAAGTAAACTAACAGAACAACAGACACTGTTTGGTGCACCAGAAGCAGCATCCTAGGATGGCAAGGCACACAGCCCTTTCTACTCAAGGTGCTAAAGAGCTCTTCCCACAAACAAAGATAGTTTAGGGCACGAAAACAGGAAGAGAAAACAAAAGGGAAAAAAGATGCTACGCCTAACTGAAGCTCAATAACAAAGTGGATTGGTCCCAAATCTCATGATCTAGTGTTTGCTTTGATCCATCACGCACACAAACTTGAAAGAAACCAAAATGGATAAAGACCATCAGTGAAGAGAGATCGGCTGCAAGTGAGAGGAACCCATCCTCATGGAGATGTTGAGGAGGCAAAGCTCAATGTCCTGATCCTCCCAAGCTCACTATCCTGATCCTCCCCCTTTTAAAATGATGCAGACTTGTGTGTTCAGCATTTAGCTTTGTTCCTTCCACGGCACTTATTATTCTTTTTTACTTATTGCAGCAGTAATGTCTTCATCTGTATACGCCAGGGGTATATTGGTGCTATGTCAAGCAACAAGAAAGGCCTGGTTGGAAATATGATTTCCTAGATGATCTAAAACACCAAATTGCTAGTGACTAGTGGATTCTCAACATAAAATACTTTTAGTATACTCTAGTTGCCATCTAGATAGTATGGAAATATTTATGTTCATGTTTTGCACCTAATGTTTCTCGTGATTTCCTAGATGATCTAAAACACCAAATTGCTAGTGACTAGTGGATTCTCAACATAAAATACTTTTAGTATACTCTAGTTGCCATCTAGATAGTATGGAAATATTTATGTTCATGTTTTGCACCTAATGTTTCTCGACAGTGCACCTCTTTATGTCACCTAATGGTAGACACCTGAATTTAGTGAAACAGTACTATCCAATTATAACTACCCTCTGAAGAATGAAGAATCACATCAAGCAGATCTTCAGAAGTGGACCAGTGATGTGGGAGTAGGAGGGTGCCAACTGCCAAATTACCTTCCCTACAAGGAACAGAGGGATGACGAACGCCGGCACAGTAGACACCAATCCAATAACCAAGTACTCCAGCTCCGTGAACCTCTGCACATCACAAAAGTCCAAGAATGCTGAAGCAGCTAATCCACCCACTTCAAATCTCTAAAAAACAAGAACACGATATAGCAATGCTCCAAGATCCAATCTTTTCTTTTAGAATCTAATCTTTCTTCTACGAACCAAGAATGCTCCCAAGATTGGATGGATCAAGCAAAGGCTGAGGGCGAGAAGATACCTCGTAGAGCTTGAAGGGGACGACGACGCCGAGGCAGAGCGTGAGCCAGAAGGGCGTGTAGAGAAGGAAGAACGCCTCCCCCCACCGCTTGCTCCCGTCCGCCGCCAGCCACAGGGTCCTCCCCGATGCGCCGCCGCCGCCGCTCCTGGGCTGCGCCGCCGCCGCCGCCCGCCGCGCAGCTGCAAGAGGAGAGACTCCGGTGAGGCAGGTGGCCACGTGGGGGGCGCCATTGGGCGCGCGGGCGTGGGACTCACCTGCCATTGGTCGATCCCGCCGTTAGCTGCCTCCCTCTGTTGGCTGCTGGGGGATGGAGAGCGGAGGTCCGAGGTTGGGTGGCAGCGTGAGCTCCGCTGACCTCGGGAATTTGCGGCCGATTGGCCCCGCCGCTGGGACGATGGCAGGTGGGCCCCAGAGGGCCGTGCTTTCTGATCTGTGGGTAGGGCTGGCTATTGTGCTTACGGGTCTATTATTGTGTTTCTTTTAAAATTAATATAGTTTAATATAAAATTATTTTTTATATTTAAGTAGTTATTTTAAATTTGAGCTAACAAGTCACTATCGAACTGAGCCTCGTTAACTTTTTTATTTGAAATGAACTCATTTCAATTTTTAATCCATTAACTACTGTAATTAAAGTAATTTTGATTTAAACTTTAACAAGCTTTTTTGCCAACCCTATCTGTGGGACTGGAACAAGATGACCGTATGTGAAAAGCGACGGGAATTCGCAATCACCGTGGAGCTAGATAATTGACCTTAGTTTAAAATATTGTTCCATTGCATAGATATAAAATTATGTAAAATACCGTCGTCATCTATTTTTTCCATTACAAGGGTTACGAAATAACCATTATACCTACATTTATATCTTTCGCCCTTTTCTTTTCTTCTTTTCCTATTTTCACCGGCGACCAAGTAAAACGCCTCCCATGCTTCTCACGCTTGTTCGAAATATGAGTCCTCCCAACAAAGACCATGTTTGAACGACATCTCTCTATTCCGGTAGGCATTTAACTATTTCCTATGAAATTAATGTGAAATTGTTGTAATCCAACCTAAAGGGAGATATTTAAATATTCTACCATGAGCCTCATATTGATGAAAATTTAGAAATTTAGTAAAATACAGCTAATCGAGATTGCGCCACTAGTTTTGCAGATTTCTTTCTAAAATGCCAGGTCAATTTTAGAGAACCAAAAGTGCCCTTTCTCGTGTTCACCCTTTTCTTCCTCTATTTCGCTCTCTTTTTTCTTGTCTAGCTATCTCCCCCTTGCCCTTCCGCTGTCACACACCACCAAGCATTATTGTTAGCCTGACTCTTTGGTTACCGAATGTCTTACTTCCTCGTGCTCTGCCTTTTGCGTTTATATTAATCTTGTATTATGTTCCCATTAGTCTTGTGTTTATATTAGTCATATGTTTCTATTAGTCATGCTATGATATATATATATATATATATATATATATATATATATATATATATATATATATATATATAACTCTTTGTGACTCAAATCAATGAATGAATACATAGCGTGATTGTCATCACAGTTCGCAGACATCTTCACCAAGTAATTGCCTATCTCTGTCTTCATGGAGTTCAGATCCAGGCTGAATGTCTGTATTGTCAACGTTCAGACTGCGGAGGCATGTTAGCCTGACTCTTTGGTTACCGAATGTCTTACCTCCTCGTACTTTATGTTCAATCTATTGTGTTCACATTAATCTGTATTGTGTTTACATTAGTCTTATATTTACATTAGTCATATGTTTCTATTAGCCATGCTAAACTATTTTTCGTGCTCATGCTCTGCCGCATGTGGGCTCACGGGCTCTTGGCTGAGGCTTTGCTAGTGCTGCATGCCACCTCTATGCGTGGGCTTCACTTTAACACCCAACCTAGTCGGAGGTGGCAGTGTGGCCCAAGTGTAATAGTGATACTGGGGTAGTCCATGTAATAAGTTTAAGGTCTATCTATATTGTCATTTGTTCTTGGCTTCTGTTTGAAAAAGTTAGAAGCTAATATGAACACTCAGCTTTTTGAAACATGTTTTCCACTTTCTCGCTCTCGTCTCGATCCGGAGATAAGGCAGGGGTTCACGGGGGGCATCACACACTCCACTCCTCTCACACCCATCTTGCGTACGTATTTCTCCATCACTTCTCCCACTCCTCTTGTTCTTGTCTCGCTCCGGGGATAAAGCAGGGGTCACAGGCTCGGGAAGCAGCAGGTCACAAGAATTTGTTAAGAGGAATGGGGTTCAATCATATCATTTATCATCTTAAAATTATTCCAATCATGCTCATATCTTTTATTGGATTCACCCCATTAAACACAACTTTATTACCGAAAGTACAAGGTATCCAAAAAATATATGTTATACTCCGCAGAGCTGCTCAGCTTTACTCACAAGATTTTTTTAAACTCACAATATCATGCAATAAATACACAACAAGATAGCGCGTAACTGAGTTGCAACAACAAGGTCGTTCACTGCTCTATTCGATTTATCTTCTACCCGATAGGCTCGAGACCATTCAACCTTTATCAGGAATCCAGTAGTCAGTGCGGAAATCACAACCTGACATTGAGTAGACCTACCATTGTGAAGACTGACAAGTAGCATTACCAGCCCAACTTCCATTTCACCCCTTTCACATAGGCTACCCTAAAACTCTAGAATAGCGATCTTCTGTAGATATTCGATCAAATCGAGCAGTATACTAGACCAAGTTTGACAAGTCAAACTTATGGTTGAGCGAGATCTGTGTTTTTTACTTGGCATAAAGGTCTAGCCCTTACTTTCCATAGATAAGGCTATCAATCACATACCACATGCATTACAATGCAATGCCACCAAATCATACCAAAGCCTCAATCCTAGGGTGAGGTCATAGACTTCAACCATCTAGTGGTTTCCCACCAAGTAGCCTCAACCCTTAGTATCAATTTAAAGTCTATCAACGTGAAGTTGAATTATTCTTAGTAGTTCCAGTAAATCATTTTGATTGTCCCATCTACTAATAGCTAATTACCAAAGTTGTCAAGGTAAATATGGCTTTCACAAATATGACAGGGCTTTTTAGTGGTAGGATCTAACTATTCATCATGTCATTCCAAACTATTATTTTATATAAATAAAAGTGCTCAAATAGTAATAATAAAAGTAACGATAATTCAATAATATGGGATCAACATGATAAAAGACATGTGACTTGCCTTCCTACACGAAATCTTCGACTGGGCCTATTTCTTATGTGTTTTTATTAGCTTGTTCGACGGTCGGCTCAACAAATCTGAGTGCTATTTGCAAAGAAAGAAAGAAATAAGTCCAGGATCGAAAGAAAGTGAGCTGGGAACAAAATAAATAAAAAATCCAAAAAAAGTTTAAACATAGGAGGGTTTAGATGGTTAGGGTCTAAACGGCGTTTGGATTGGTCGAACAAAGCTGAAAATGGGTTAGACAGGCTTGAAACGATCGAACTGAATATAAATAGGCTTAATGGGTTTTGGATAAATAGTAAAGGTTGGGTGAACAATACCGAGTTGGCACTATTCCTAGCGTATCAGGTTTGGTGAATAGTAATAGGTTTAGGCTGACCTAATGGCTGTATAGTAATGGACTATCAGTGAATAGCATTAGGCTAGGCTGCGAATAGTACCGGGCTTATATAGTGTTGGCCGACTGGGTCGAGACATGGCTCGGACTCTCTTTGTGGGCCCGTCTAGGTGGCCCAAGGAGCTTGGAGCCCAACTCTCATTAAAGCTTGCTCTCATGGCTACCAAAACAAAGGAAATGGCAGCGACGACGAATTCGGTGTCAACAACGACGAACGGCGGTGAGCGGTGGTTCGACAAGTATCAACTCAACACAAGCAACCCATTTTGGGTACACGTACGGATACAGGTGGCTTGAAGATGACAACGGTAGTGCTTGGCTGGAACAGGGGCACGTCACGATAGAGCCATGACGAGGCTTCAGCCGAATTGAGGATGGATCAAGCATCTAGGAGTTGAGGGAAGTCTGGCGGCGGTGATGGCTTAGTTTGGGATGGCTCGAGGATGAAAACATTTAGGCCTCTAAGTTTAGGATTTTGGTAATTAATGACGATTTATGAATATGGAACTAACATGTGTGCTAAGATTGTATAGACAAAGTCTCATGTAGATAATGGAGAAGAACAAGCTGCATGGAATCTTGGCGTCAAGAAAGATTAAAATTGATGTACATAAAATATAGGATCGTTTTTATTTTAACGGTCTTGGGAGAAATGGCGGAAGACTGGATTATAAGTTAAATACCATACTATTAAGAGGGATCCTTGAAAGTAGCTTGATAGTATGTTTTGGTACATATTGGATCAATCTAGGACCATGCATGCATTTGAAAACAAGTTTGAAAACTTATTGTGCTCACTCAAAAAAATCGGAAGTACCGCACACTACTGCGGAACTACCGCAGTGCGGTAGTTCCGGCGTACAAACAACGGAACTACCACAGTGTGGCAGTATCGGTTTTTTGTGCGGTATGTTTTTTCTAGGGAGCACCCTTCCAGGGACTTAAACTCAACAGAAATCGGTAGTACCGGTTTTTGAATAGCGGAACTACCGCAGTGCGGTATTACCGCATGGTACTGCGAAATTACCGATTTCCGGTATGTTATTTCTAGAAAGCACCTTGAGAAAAATTAACTGGCCAGAAATCGGAAGTACCGAAAATAGCGTGGCGGAACAATCGCAGTGCGATAGTACCGCACTTACAACGGCGGTAGTACCGCACTAAATTCCAACGGCTAGTTCTGAACCATCTGACATAGCTGTTACTGTGTGCTACAGTAAAGTGCGGCAGTTCCGATTTCCCTAAATTTTTCAGATTAATTTTTATTAACGGCTAGTTTTGGTTGGTGGGGGTATAAATACCCCTCCACCTGCCTTTGAGCAGGTTGCTAAGCTTGCATTGGTCATCTTAAGCCCTAGAGCATTCACTCCACTCTCATTTCTCACTAGAGTACTCATTTTCGAGTAGTGGAGACATTTTCAAGTGAATTTAATTCTAGTTGATCCAATTGCACTTGAGCGTCATCAAGCGGAATCATCGATCTATTCTCTTGGTGCTTGCCGGTACCTAGACGGCGAGGAGGTTGTTTGCAAGGTGATTTATTCAAGAAGGTTGTGAAGAAGTCCGAGCCGATTATGAGTGGTTTGGAGCTCGCCATCTCCGGAGAGAAGAAAGAGCTACCCTAGTGATCGAGGAGTAAGGCTTAATTCGTAAGGTTGTGAAGAAGCCCGAGCCGATTATGAGTGGTTTGGAGCTCGCCATCTCCGGAGAGAAGAAAGAGCTACCCTAGTGATCGAGGAGTAAGGCTTAATTCGTGGAGCCGGTCCAAGAGCGCTTGGGCTTTCCTCAACGTGGACTAGCGAAAACTGAAAAGTCTTCGATACCACGGGAAAACATCGCACGGGCCATTGTGATCTTTTTCTTACTCTCTTTTAGTATTTCTATTATTAGTTGAGCAATTTGATATTTGATATATTAACTTGTGCTTGTGATTGAATTGTTACTCAAATTGTTTAGAATTACTAGACTTGAGTAGGTGTGTTTTATTTAGCAACTCTTGCATTGTGTTGAAATTGACATAATTAGTTTAATTAGGCAAGAATTTTAAAACCTCCTAGTCACCCCCCTCTAGTCGGTTATCCTTGATCCTACAGAGGAGTTCTGGCAACAATGGCCTTGTGTGGCAGAGCGGTGGCATACGACAACGGCGAGGTTTGGCGGGAAGCTGGGGATAGCTTCATGGTGCTGAGGTGATGCTAAAGGTGCGGCCAATGGGTTAAAGAGAAGGTAGTGGTGAGGAATTAAATTTGGCTTACCGGTGAGGAATTTGGGCGTCGGCGACACGACTTGGCCGAAGAGGAGGAAGAAAGGTCATGATGGTTGTGGGCAGTGTGAAAGGTGGTGAAGGAGTTGCCAAGCTCGGCTCTATATCCAGCGAAGGCGGTGGCTCTAGGAGCGGAGCGGTGGTGCGCACGCCGTGTGGATGGTGGCGTGGATGAACAAGTGTTCGGCACTGCGGTAGCAGAGTTGGCAATTGCGTTGGTGGCCGGAGGTGCTCAGCCTCTCACTGGCACGGGCGTGCAAGCTGGCACAGTGAGCAACGGCATGTTGTGCGGTTGAGTAGTTAGCAGCGGGAGATGGCAGCAGCGCATATCGATGGTAGAATGGCACAACACGTGGTCAGCGGTAGCATTAAGGTGAGGTAAGGCTGGTTGGCGAGGTGGCAAGGATGCTGTTCAACTTTTGATGTAGGTGCGGGCGACGAGCACGAGCGACGCCTCAGCGCACGGCAGCAGGAGTAGGATGTTGGCGCTGGGGCGAGAAAGGCGCTTTGGGTGAACAGAAAACAGATTTCCTGATAGGGAAAGCGGAAAGTTGTATGGAGTTTCCGGATTTGCCAAATATGTCAAATTCAAGGAAAATCTGAATAAAGTCAAAAATTTTAATTTTTAGGACTGTTTCAATGTTCTCTCACCATAACTGACATGAGCATGTTGCAGGCATTGCACATCGAGCACCCACTCATCCAGGATGACGACATGTTCAAGAAGATCACTGCCATAGGCGTGTAGCGTATCAGGAACTGTTACTACGGCCTGGCGGCACACCATGTAATCTCAAAATTCGACGGAGGGACATCGATATCTGAGATGTCAGCTGCCATCCTTCACTTTCTTGATTGGTTTAGGGCCAGCTGTTTTCTTTCAAGTGTAATTAAAACTGAATGCGTATATTTGATTTTTTTTTACCTGGATTTTCATTGGGGCAGAAGGAATGCCTCAAAGAGGAGTGTAGTTCCTGGTTCTAATCAGACTTGGTTTTCTACATCCTCTTTTTTTTTCAATGAAAAAAATGGGATGGGGTGTACCTGGTACCCAAAAAAGGTTGTGTTCATGAAAAAATATTTGTATTCATTAATTCTTTTGATGGGTGAAATATATGCAAAATGGATGATGGTTTTCATGGATGAAAGTATGCACAACATCAGGTCCTGAATTGATGAATGGATGATTGGATGCATCGATTTTGCAAAATGGCAGTTTGTGAAAAAGAAAAATGGGAAGATTACAAAGAAACAGTCACAGTCTAAAATTAAGAAACAGTCACAGTCTAAAACGCAAAGGCAGTCTGTTAGAAAATTCGTAAGACATTATGCTGATCAATGATAATTCTTTTAAGGAATTTCATTGAGCACAATACGTTCAGTATATTGCAATGTAGGAAATCGTCATTTTTTATTGTACACAATCGTCATGTTCGGCACACATAGCAATACAACAAAGATTCACTTGCCAAACCTGGCTACTACCAAAGATCATTTGACCTGCCTAGTACAACCTGATAAAACTCCAATTGGTTGTATCAGGTTGTACTAGACAAGCCAAATGATCTTCATGTGAATTAAAACTGCGTGGTCCTTTCCATGATGATTATACATTTTAATTAAAATAATCATTGTGGATGTAAATTGAAATGTAAATTGTTTCTTCGAATATGTGCTGTAAGCCTATAATTAAAATGCCACGCAATGTGCATTTGACTTAAAATAATCGTCGTGGAGAGTAAACTGTGCTTCATGTATGACCACGTAATATGCATTTGCACTATTATTCATACTTGAAGCGCAGTTTGCAAAAGAATACATCGCTACTATTAGATTGTACTCCTGTTTAGTCTGTAACTATGAGGTAGTACTGTAAACATAGAGCTAACAGTTTACTCCTATTTACTTATGCATAAGCTGAAACAAAACATTTAGGCTCGCTTGATGTTTTGAACAGCAGAGTTGAGATCCCAATTGTACTCAAGACAATTGTTCTGAAATGTTGATACCGTGGATTGCCAAAAAAAAAAAAAACCAAATGTTATCAGTTTCAGCCTGAAGTCAGGTGCTTCCATTATACTGAGCACACACTTCTTACAGTACCTGCATGCTGTAGCTAAAAGATTCTAACCTTGGATTTTAATCGACACCATGGTCACAGATTACAAGTACTCAAATAACTTCAAGCCCCTCTGGATCCCAGAATTAGACATAGAAGGGTAGCTAAACTAAGGCAATCGACATTCTCGTAATCATGTACATGTCCTATCTATCCTTTTTAGCAACATCTAGAAAGAATTGGGAGCAAATCTTGTGGAGAAAGAGAGCCAGGCCCTGATGATGATAACTATAAAGGAACTCCTGCAGCAAAAAGAAGCGGAATAAGTCCATTTGATTTGACCCCTCTCAACTATTGTGTTTGTCCCAGAATCTACCCTCAACTATAAAACCATATAACCGGACCCCCTCAACCGTCAAAACCATCCAGTTTTCACCCGTAAAGCTAGTTTCAGTAGTGGTTTTTGCAAAATAGACACAATATCACTAGTTTTCGGTTGACATGGGCACATGGCAGCAAAATTAGTAGAAGAGTAACCACACCATCTAGCTTGGCCACATCACCACCAATCCCTCTTCTACCTCGTTCTCTCTGTCGCTCTCTTCCTCCCCTCCATCCCCTCTATTCATTGGCACGTTCTCAACTTGGTTTCCACCGGTTGAGATTGAGGGAGGCTATTAAAATTATCTCCAAGTGATTCAACTTTAACCAGAGAGCATATCTACTTCTCTGATTCCTTATACTCCAAGTCCTGTAGCGTATCATCAGCCGCAACAAAAAAAAACCCACCATATGTTTTGAGCAGTTCTACATCTATCCTACATGAACATAAACGTTGCACATAATGAGCACAAATGGAGTAAAACTGCAAACTCTGGAGCCTTCTTCTCTAACTCTACTTTAGCTTGAGCATCAACACGAATCTTTTTTTTAAATCCGCGTTGTGGTTATGGGAGCGGAATAAATTTCTATGTGAAACAACTCACACAAACATACCAGTACAGCCTCAACAAAAAGAAACTTCTATTTGGCTTTAGGTGCATGAAAGACTGTTGAGAAAAGTTCTGCTCGTGCCTTTCTACTCCCAGGTTGAGAGAAAGGGGCGAACCAAAAAAAAGCCATATCTTAGACATAAGTCTCCGGCACCTCTTTTCCGGTGTATATATAGCTCCATAATATATGATATATAGTTGCCTGCTATTTTTAATGGAGACAGACCAATTTGAACCTCACTACCCAAGAGAACACACACAAGAACACAAACATGCCAAGCGCCCCAAACTCATGTTTATGGCTCATCGTCATCGTGCAAGGACCAATACAATCCATAATATCACGCCAGAACGGCGTAACAAGTTGACGATTTGTGGCAACTCGCAGGTAGGGAATACTTTAGGTCTTTAAAACAGTTTTTGCTATTAGCTTTTGGTTACAGCTGTTGATTAAAATAGACACCGTAACAGTTATTATCTTTTGGATGAGGTATTCAATTAAAGAAAAATAATAAAAGACTGTTATATCTCCACAAACAATACAAAGGAAAAAAAATATCATTAAGAAGCTAACACATTCAAAACGGCTTTTGACTCATAGAAACTAAAAACCAGAAGCCAAAAGCCAGGCTCTTATCAGCCACGCATGCAGTAGGATCACATAGGCTTCCCTGTGATATACACATCAAATTCTCATCGTTTTTCTATCAGCGTTGCTCACAGCAAGGCATTTGATTTTGCAGTTTCTTGATTGAGATGCCTTGTATCCAAAGGCCAGAACAAAACCGTATGGGAACAAGAAACAGAAGCTCAGTCTCACACACAAGCATCACAATGTCAAGGAGTTAAAGATGCGGAGATGACAACTATCATTCAACTGGACCATCATCATCACAACCGACAGTCAATTAAGTACAGGCCTAAATCATTTGAAAATGATGGACACTCTAGGTTTTTCTTCTGTTTTCGCAGGACTACAACAGCTGGGTTCTGTTAGTTTGGTAGGCCCACAACCAAGGGTGCATTGTTACCATTCTTGAACAACTGACATGGAAGCAGGAACACAGGTACACAAATGTTCACACCCTACCGCCTTTGTACTGACTTGTAAAGCACAACTGTCACGAACTTTGCCCTGAAACGATGAGTAATCCCCAGGGCAACAACGGATCTTGAGTTCTCTTTTTCTATGTAGAGGTGGTTGAGTACCACGTTTTGGGGTGGAGGAAGGCTGCTTGAGTTATCATGGCTTGGTGGGAAGCTCAATAATGTATGCTGTAGATGAGGAGGAACCAATGGGGGCTCTCGAGCTTCATCTTCACTTCCAGGAACAGGGTTATTGTAGCTTGAATCTGGTGATGCTGGGACTTCAAACCCAACAACGTTGACACCCTCCTGCATCGTTATTATCCATCATAACTATGGAAATAATCAAGACAACGTTTTAGGAAGGAACGCTAGAAGCAAATTTCAATATATCTTACATGGTCATCCCTGCTTTGTCGGTCCATGTTGCAGCAAAGACTCTGTAGCCTATCCTGGTAAATGAGTACACGTAAAATGTTCATGTGAGTAAAGAATATGAATAATGTGTGTGCACTGGGAATTAGAAAGTAAAATTCAAGAAATAACATAAATTGCAGAAAAGAATTATAAACTGTGTATAAGAATCATTGAATGAAATTTGTGTATTGTGTATTTGTATGATAGTATCATTCACTCCATGCAAAAAACAATTTGGAAGTTTGGGTGAACTCTTGTTCAAAAAAACAGATTGGATGAACCAAACATATCTTAAGACACCACCAAAACTAGTTGTGAGCTTTGTAGCCAAGATAAAAGTATGAATCAATAGCAACAACTTCAATATTAAAATCCAGAGTTAATGAATTGTGCTGCAAAAGTTTTAGAACAATTGATGTTTAAGACCAGACAGACATAAGTAAAATTGAACGGTATTTCTCCAGTGACAAATTTTGAGCCTCAGCTGCTCCTACAGAAAAGGGCACGATCATCATAGCTAAAATATTTGATATTTCAATTACACACATGAATTCAAATAGTATTTTCCCAGTGAGCAGTTTTGGCAACGAACTGCTCTTACAGAGAGGCATGCATGAGCTTGTGCTAAAATATTTCAATTAAACACATGAATTCAAATAGTATTTCCCCAAAGACCAATTTCTGACCCTGAACTGCTCCTATAGAAAAGTGATTAATTATACCAGCTAAAAAATTTCAATTAAACACATGAATGCAAACTAGGTAACTCTGCCCGCAATAAATAGTTCCAGTTTTAACTGAATTAACGCAAATCAATAGAAAGTGAAACAACACAAGTAGAAGAAAACATGATTGTTCAACATTATTAATAATTAACTGAAGCAAACTCTTAACTTCAAATACAATTTAGAAAAAAAGAAAGCAAGATGTTACACATAAACAAATTACATCAACAGTTCAACACTCAGCAGTATTTGCAAGAACCATCAAATTATTTGGAGTATCCCAATGGTAGTGACACCTAAAATTTTAATGGATAAAAAGAAGACATAGTTTATTTTGATCCGAATATATCGGTCTAATTCCAATTCCAAACATAGCTTAGTTTGATGTGAATTCAAGAATGCTTTTTGCTGAGTTGGGGGACAAATGTGGAAGCCGGAAAATAGGCAAATTGTCATTTAGTTTGGGGATTGTGGGTAAAGATTTTGGCGGGATTACAGCATGGAATTCATTTATTCTGATGTCGTGTGGGAATGGATGCTTGGTTTGTTGCATGCAAGCATAGAGGCGAACATAACGAATTCTGTATAAACTTACAAATATGTATACACCTAATTAGTTGTGGCAGCTAGTTATCATTATTATTGTTTCTAATTTGGAAAACGCGGGAATTGGGGTTTAAGTTGTACCATTGCTTCGATTTTAGTCATACACTCCGCAAATGGTTGCTATAATATTATAGCAAAGAAGAGCAGGGACTTCTCTTAAAAGAGAAGTTCTCCATCTTCTGAGCATATTATCGAAGGTAATACCGTTCAATTTCACTTATGTCATACATATTTTATAAGCCATTGATTTGCCATATCCCATGGTGAGAAAGCCACCCAACTGTCCATATGGCTGGTGAACCAGGGCATTTGGTGGCCGTAGCTCTTTGGCCTCGGACGGTTCAGAGACATCTAGCAACCTCCCTCTGGAAGTTTCTCCTGCTTCCCAAACTGCAGTTGGGCCCACCAAAGTATCTGCGTTCTCTTGCACAAATAAAGGGAAAAGCTTCCTGATCATGCCTTCTTTTCATTTCCACATTTACTGTTCTCTCCACCACTCACAAAATGTGGGCCGTACAGAACATTGCCCCACATGTAGGTGGCATAATAGCTTAGTAATCATCTGAGGGTGTAGCATTTTTCATCCAAGAACTGCAGTACAAACTTTTTGTAAACACTGAAGCATGCATGTACATTTAAGCGCAAGATATTTGAAGATTGTAACCATTTTATAATGCATATAGCTAAATATATGTTTAACTATATGTTACAAAAATAATAACTCATTCCAATAGCCAAACTATACTGGCCACCAGAATGGTGCAGACACCGTTATTCCAATCACAATTATGCAGCCAATTTATGCATGCATGCCACGACTGCGACATCCTAAGGATGCTCCTCTAGTGGCATACCATCAACAACCTTGGATAATATGCTCAGAAATTAATGCATCGGCCATATCATGTTAAAGCATGAGAAATCAAATGACTATGCTATTTATCAGAAATTGTCACGTATCAGAAGCTATAAGCAATATGTAAAGAATGTAGAATGTCTAAAAATATGAAAGCACAACAAATGAAGGATGCATTCACGAGCTAGGCAAAGGCAACCACAGCATAAGCTTCCAAAGAAATCGAACAGCATCAGGTTCTAAGTAGTGAGAAACTTAACATGGCATGACAACATCAACTGGAATCTGGTACATACATTGCCATTTATCAGAAATCATCACATATCAGAAGCTATAAGCAATACACAAAGAATCTTGAATGTCTAAAAAGATGATAGCACAACAAATGAAGGATGCATTCACGAGCTAGACAACCACAACATAACCTTCCAAATGAAGAATGCAAACTAGTTAGTACAGGAACGCGATGTAGATGATCCCGAACTAACAGCAAGCACAAAATTAGTGGAGGTACAAGATCTAGATGATTCTGAACTAATAGCAAGAAAACATGGACCAGATCTATGTCTTTTTAACACAAACAGCAGGTAAAAATTTCACAAAAGGACCAGATCTGTTCGATTGATCGAGCACTCACTAAAATCAAGCAAAAAAAAAAAAAACGCTAGAGCATGACCTTAAACAGCTAATTTCCAACGGGGAGATGCAAGATGGGGAGAGGGAAAAACCTGCCGCCCAGCGCAAGAGAACCCACCGGACTAGGGTTCATCAACAGCAATGGGGGCATAACCATGAAGAACATCTATTACAGATCAACGACATAATCTGGTAATTTCACCGATTCGGGCTCCATACCTTCACGTTCGGGGGAGGAGGGCACGCCCACGGTGAGGGAGAGGAAGAAACTTGGGACGGAAGCGAGGTGCAGGCGCGGAGGCAGGGATCCCGTCACGCCTTCCGCTCACTCCCTGGGCGCCATCATCTCGCCTGGACGAGGAGATGGGAGTGATGGGTGCAGGTGGGGTGACCGAATCCAATGCCTGTGTGTGACGGCGTGCGCCCACGGCTCACGTGACAAAGCCCGCGGGCGCCTGGATCGGACGAGCTCGTCCGCCAGGAAACGGAAAACCCCTTATCGCGCCGTCCGCACTCCCCAGTAAGGCCCATTTTTTGGAAGCCCACACAATTTTTTGCCTGTTCTCCAACGGTGGTTGTTCCTATAAACTGCTTCCTCTAAACCTTCGCCGCCATCTCTACTCCCTCAGCCCTCCCTACACTCTCCTAGCTAATTTAGCAACACCGTATCTAGAGACCGTCGTAATTAGAGACGAAAATGGATTAAATACGGACAGATAATAGCTCTTCATATTTGTTTTTATATTTTTTTGTTGGATGCAAATACGAAAATAGATATCTCGGATACAGATATAACTATGAATAATGTTGAATACAAATATGGAGTGAATACGAATCGAATCGAATACGGTCATAAATATTTGTCAGAACATAAAAACCCTTTAAATTGTATGTACAAAATGAACAAAAAAATAACTAGTTTATTTGATCTAAACATTCATGAAAAACACTTATGAATTCTTCATATAGGCTAAGATTCCTTTTCTAACTCCATGTATTAATGCATATGTTAATGTGTGATGGGCTACTAAAGTATCTTGTAAATGGGCTGAGTTGAAATAGAGGATGTAGGCTGCGGATATCCGACTTCTGAATATCCGAATAATTTGGATCCGTATTTGACGGATATTGAGCTACCAAATCTGTATCGTATCCAGCAGAGAAAATCCATATTCGTTTCCGATTCAATACTACCCGACAAATATTCGAACCGACATAATATGTATTCGAAAATTATCCGGATCGATCGGAAACTATCCGTAATTTGGATTTAGCATTATTGAGAATTGTCATTTTAGATATCTATTTAGCATCAGAAAGCATGATGGGCCCACAACCCACAGTGCACTAGTCCAAACGGACTAGACAGGAAATCAAAGCAGTCAAAACAAAAAGGACAGCTTCTTGAAATGGATTCTTTAAACGGTTTTTCAAATTTAAAATCATATGTACCGTTTGTATTGATATTTTTATTATTTATTATCGTCTCAAAAGATACAGATAAAAACCATCCATTACATTGCAAAAGAACAGGACCTTACGGTGTGCCATCCGTTGGAGGTTCGTTCCACTTCACCACAAGACGATCCTCATGTTTTGACGCACCACCGATACATACTTGGAATGGGAAGCACTGAGCATTCAGTTTCAAGAAGCAATAGCACATGCATTACACTTGGCTGGGAATCCAAGTAGTAATTAATGTGGGTCACTGATCAGTTTTTGATTTCGGTCCAAGCCCTAACCTCAAAATCTGTGCTTGAGGTTGAAATGTGAGGTAACTCAGGGTCTGTTGGAAGCTGTTTTTAGAAGCTGTTTTTAATTTTTGTTATAGTATCTAACTTTTAAATGAATTATTTTTTTAAAACGGGGTCTACAAATTAATTGTAGTACACGTTAAAAAGTTAACATCTGTACTATCCAAAATCACAAGCGAGTATCTCTCTCCGTAATCTCCGTTACAAACAGCTAAAATTCAAAAATTTCAACCAAAAACTATAAACCACATCCACCTCAAACAGGTCCTCAATGATGGAGAGCGCTCATAAATTTTGGAATTAGGGTTTAGGCTGACTCCTACTCGACTTGCCATACTCGGTTCCATACAAAATAAACAGACTCCGACTCAAATAAGTTACTTGCATTCGAACACTTCAAATAAAGAAACAACCGAAACATTAAGCGTTAGACTCGAACTAGAATTAAAGAAACAGGCACTATTTTAGGGATAAATCCAAATTGGAATGGTTCCAATCTGCAACCAATAGGCCTCCTAATTAGTTTCCTTTTTCCTTGGAGCACGGTCTCCCCACGCGCCTATTTGTTTTTCTGGCTCCTATTCCCTTCCGGCTTACATCTTGGAGCGTGTTCCTATCCTGGCTCTTCTCCTGGCTTTCATGCACACAGCCTTCCAGACACCACATAGCCTCCAAGCTATAACATCATGTTTTCCAGGATCTTTTTGAAGTTTTTAAAATAAAAAATTAACCATTTTAATTTTTTTGAATTAAATAAAGCTTAAAATGATTTTTTAGAAATTAAAAAGATTTAATGTGATTAAATTAAACTTCAATTAATTCAAAAATTATTTTATTTGAGTTCCTTATGTTACAAGGAATTTTTTTTGGACTAGCTTGCTATTTTTTAGAGCTCAAATCCCTTTTTCTTATTTTATGAAATTGAAAAATGTTAAGAAAATTACAAAAAGTTCTGGGTCAAAACCCAAAGCCCAGCCTAGCCCTTTTTTCTTTTCCCACACCTTGGCCAGCCCACCGCATGGCCCATCTTATCGCAGCCCAATTATAACACCCCGATTTAACAAAAACCCAAGATGTTACTCACCACCTTTACCACTACCAATTTTAAATAATAAGCATATCAACATATCACTAAATAATAAGAACGGTATATGATAATGATTTAAAGATAAGTTTCAGCAGCATAAAACAATATAATTTTAAAACATAAGATGGACTAAATAAATACCATGGCTATCAATAATAAGGACAACAATATAATAAGAGCGGTGGCGGCCTGGGCGGTGGTGACGGCCTGGCGGCATCGAGGGCAGTGGAAGAAAATGTCAGAGCCCTAATTCTGGTACTATGTTATGAATATTGTGTGTATATTCATGAAGTCTAAAGGGCAATATATATATAGAGAGTACAAAGAGAATATACAGAGAAATATGCCATATACAGATAAGGAAACCAAGACATATAAGAAAACAAATAACAATCCTATTACATTCTTAACATAGGCATCTCATAGAAATGGGAAGAGAAAGACGTACTTCGATAGGCACTCTACTTCCTAGGTGCGTAGCCAACAGGGAGTTTCGTTGGGCTTGAGCCCACCCTCCGTTGGCACTGGTAACCTTGCACAAAGTTTCTTTGCTGTATTTTTTCTTTTATCTTTGTTTATATTCTGTTTATGTATGAATTTGGCTTGCACAAGAATATGTTTGTTATGTTTATCCAATTTAGTTTAGTTCTCCTCGATTTTTGGTTAAAAAAATAGTTTAGTCCTTTGAGCCTCTCCTCCAATTTCATCCTAACTTCGCCATTGCTACTCTCCACATGAAAGAGGATGGGGGGTAAGAGTAGTTCTTTGATGGGTAAACACTCCACTATTGAAAGCATCTAGGTCCTTAAAAGTTGATTTTGGTAATTTATGATAATATTGTATTATGGAACTAACATGTGTGCTAAGATGTTTTTCAGGTTTAGTCTTAGATTATAGATGACAAAACAACAATGACATGCAAAGACTATGAAGGATTGACATGACGCAGAAGAAAGGTGATATATAGTTTTGCACGTCTCTTTGTTTGGAGAAAAGATCGGATTTGTAGGCTTGACGCCGTACTATAAAGGAAGATCATAGCTAGTAGCTTGATGATTTAATTTGTGCCATCTTGATCAACTAAAAGTCATGCATGCATCTTGAACTATTCTTGAAAAACCATTGTTAGAAAAATCGATATGACCACAGGTATCAGGCGGTACTATCGACATGCGGTATAATTGTACTTGAAATGCGGTACCAATCCTTACATGGTGGTACGTAATTTTCAGAGAGCATAATTTTGAACCTTTTCTGGACCTTGAAAATTGGTAGTACCGATTATGCCAAGCGATACTACTGCCATGCGGTAGTATCAGCCCTTGTGAGGGCTGTAGTACCACATTAAAAGTTTAACGGCTAGTTGAGGCTCATTAATTGCATACAAAAAGCTGTTGAACAGTAAGTGTGATAATCCGTGCCAATACATGGCTGTTGAAATAGGATCATATGTCAATCAACTTTGAAAACTGACAAACAAGCGCACGAGCAAACTTGCCCCAGACTCTTTGTTCCAAGCATGTGAACCAGTTTGCATGTTTCCCACGCGGAAAAGTACAGGCAATGCGAATTTTCGTATACATACAGTGCCGAATCTTTTTGTCATGGCTGTCTATCTTACGGCAATTCTTCTCTTCTATTGATCGTTGTGGACAGGTAATCTCACTTATCGGCGCTGAACTGATCATGCCGGCCGTGCATGTATCATGTACGCCAGAACACGCATACCCCGCATGGACTTGGTCCACGACGTACGGCCGCGCGCGTCGCTCCACAAGGAAAATGTCTAAGCTTTGAGCCGAAGGCGGCAGAGGCTCACATGTTCAAGCATCCCATTGTCAAGAGTCTCAAAGATGCCTCCCCAAACTAACCTATAAATGCACCTCTGTCCAGAAACCAAAAGCCAGACACCACAACAAAGTGGCAAACCACAGGTTCAAGGACCGGTCCAACACACACTCTCTCCTTCGTTTGTACATATTTTCTATCTCCATCTCCATTGATCGATTGCAGTTGCTATTTCATATTTGTTGTGTAGAATTGCTGGTTTTGGAGATTTTGCGAAAATGAGCGGCGCGAGCAGCGAGAAGTCGTGGCCGGAGGTGGTCGGACTGCCGGCCGAGGCGGCCAAGCAGAAGATCCATGACGACCGGCCGGACGTGCAGGTGGTCGTGCTGCCCGTCGGTTCCTTGGTGACCACCGAGTTCAACAACAAGCGCGTCCGCGTCTTCGTCAACTCCGCCGGCAACGTCGCGCAGGTCCCCAAGATTGGCTAGGCCCCTGATCAATCGAGGTGGCCAAGGGGTGCTAGCTAGCTGCATGGTCAAAGCTCTCGTGTATTATGTGTGTAGCTATGAATAATGTTGTATGTTCCGTTGCAATAAGTCATTGTCGCCAGCAATAAACAAATTCCCCTTGTGCCCGTCCAAATCAAACCGGTTGGTAACTTTTGAAAGCTGCTTGAAGATACTATTTTTAAAAAGCAATTTAGAGGAACCGTTTTCAGAAGCCGAAGTATTCAAATTAATTTCCGGCTTTTTCACATGAAAGCCGGAAACCACACCCGATTTAAACACTCCTAAGGTAGCCTAACTTCAGGCATGCTCCACAGTTGTCGGCCCTCGAGCCTCTATCTCACCATTTCATCCATATATAAATATGGCGATGCACAGGCGAAGCTACGTTGCTGATATACAGTAATAACTCTGCTAAAGCTTAACAGAACATTCAGGCCGAAGCATCATCAGGTGAACGAAGCAGAGAAACCCGGTCGAACAAGGTAATCAAATATTCCCGCGGCCTCCCGCAACCTGTCAAGGGTCTCACGTTTTAACAAGATCGCGCTTACGTGAACAATGATTTCTACTCTCGATATCTTACTATCTTCAACAACTGTATGCTTTTGCATGTTCTTACTCGACCTCTTTCTAGATGAGAAATATGGTATGGTTACGACAAGCAGACAGAAAATGTTGAACACTCAGGCGGCACGCCACAGCCAAGTTTCAGAACAGAAAATGTACTGCAAACTAGCTATTCTTAATACCATCTTACAGGAAGAGAAACAGGTAACATAAATCAGATAATATAGTTCCGCACCAGCTTTAAGAGATCATCTCAGGAAAATGTCTACAACAGTCCCAACTGTAGCATTTTTTACAAAGATAACAGCTATGGCAACAAACCAACTGGGTGAAGCAAGCCCTAACAGGAAAACACGACACATGGTCATACTGCCAAACCCACCACACCAGCATTTTGTCACCTCACATTCTTATGTCAAAGACAAACACATTTCGATACAGCAGCATCTAAAATAGCTCCTCTTCGTCACAAAATTCAAAAATCAAACTCTCCTGTCGCCTGCAACATCATAGAGTAACATCCATGTCAGCAAAAAAGAGTTGCGCACCAAGTGAAGCGCACTGAAGTTTTACAAGAATTACAGATAAGTCAGCCATAATTTGTTTTTTGTGGGCAACAGCATGGTTGCGGTAGTTTACTAACAAAAATTCAAACTTGGAAGTTTTGGGTAAAATTAAGGTGCAGAAAAACTGAATGATTTTGTAAGCTCAAGAATTGTATGGTTCAACAGGTCATTCAAGCATCAGCATCTTTCAATTGGGTACCAATAAATAATTTGATCATATAAGCTGCAACCAAGAGGAAGAGTATCAAGTGCAAACCATTGTTTAGGCGTATACCAGAATAAACCATCGTAGAAACAGTACATAACATTCATGTATTCATAGAAACAGAGTAAATTCACTTTAACTCTGTTTGATGCCCTTAATTTCAATGAAGGGATAACTCATGATATACCACTCGAAAAAATGGCATAGCTCAGAATACCACTACGAAGAATAACTCCCACCATATAGCACTAGATTCAGCATATACCATTTTCTCTTTTTTACAAATTAAAGCCTTTTCACCCTTTTTGGCTGTGGGAAAGGACTAGTTTACCCATACATGGCATGTTTTCAAGATTCCAGGAAATATCACTCAGGCTATACGACCGAACTAGCCATTCTGTTGCGGTGTGATTTGAGTCCCTCCACACCCGAATGGTGCCAGCTCTATTAGCTTTTTGTGGACAGAGCATTGTGATGTAACCTGGGTCCGGATCCGGACATGTAATTATATTTAGCGATGAGGGATGGCATATTCCATATTTTTATGAAAAACCAGGAGAGCAGCTAACTCATTCATTGATAATGGCATATTTTTTGTTTTAAAAAGGAAAAGCTTTGGTTAGGTGAGTTGTTAAGGATCTCTTGACGTGTTCAAAAAGGCAAAACTCAGCCATGCCTTTAGTTCGATCCATCAACATGGTCTTCATGGAACTGAAGTGAGGCTGGCCGACATCGACCAGACCGACATGGCTACACACGAACAATAGACCAATGAAAGTGACGTAGTCTCAAAATCGGCCACACCATGGTCGAAATGGCCTTGAGTGATATTACCTAGAATCATGAAAACATGGCACATATGGGCAAAATAGTCCTGTCCTCTGGCCAAAAAGGGTCAAAAAGCTTTAGTTTGCAAGAAAGGAAATGGTATATGCTGAATCTAAACTTCTTTGGAGTGGTATGTGGTGGAAATCATTCTTCGAATTGGCATTCCAGGCTACACCATTCTTTCAAGTAGTATATCATGAATTATCCCTTCAATTAATTATTTATTACTCCAATTATGTAGCCAAGTAGCTAGAAATTACGGACCCATGCCTTCATTTCAAAATTTGTAAATAGCCAAAGGCAGAACTGAAGAAGTATGTATCCCTATTCATCAAAAAAAAGTTTGTATCCCTAACTATCCAATTGTTCAACCATGTTTATATCACAGTAGGTAATATATATTCACAAATTTGGCCAAAAGATTGTGTTACCCACCTTGTTGAATAGTACATCTCTGCCCTTCAAATGCATGATTCCATCCTTCAAAGTGCATTTCCAGCGGTTCTTTGTCCTTGTCACCTATGTAAACCAGTGAAGAGGACATAAGACACGAGAGACTGAAACTAGAGGTAAACCAAATTCTGCTCAGCCAATATTATCTTAAACAAAAAGGAAGCATTATTACTTTGTCAAATTGTGCGAGGACAAGGTGCTGTGTGTTAGGTTCGTCCTCCCCTTGCTCAAGGTCATCTAACTCGTCGTCGTCATCTTCATTAAGAGGAGGTTCATCATCATCCCCTGCATCATTTCTTGGTTTTGGTGTTCCAACAGCAGGTGTGGGAGCTCGATACTCAGCTAAGAAACAGATCGAAATATAACTAAGATCAGCAACACACAGAAAATAGCGTGTCTCATCCAGATCAAATTCCGCAGTTTCATGAGAAACTTACAAGATTCTCCAGGGGTATTATAATCCTCAGTTGGGACTCCTTGGAAGAAAAATTGCTGATAAAACAAGCAGCAGAGTTAGTTGAAGGAATTCAAGGATCTAAGATAAACCCATTGATGTTTAGAATTATACATCATTATAGTCATCTTGTATCCCATCCCGTTGAGGAATAAATGGAGCTACTATTGCTTCTTTGATGGAAGATGTCTTGGTCTCTGTTTCTTGCTTGTTCATGATGGAACTCCAAAGTTGTTGTGCGTTGTCCTAAATCAAGGCCAAAAATAAGAGGATGAGGGCTTCCCAAACAGAAAACTTAAAATTTACAAACTCAGTACTAAAGATTCAACTGAAAAGTTGTTAGAAGTATCTACTATAACAATAAGCAACAGCAGGAATGGAGCATCCCTAGAGGATAAGAGTACCACATGAACTGAAGAGATTTTAAAATGAGTTGTAATTTGTTGCGCATATTCAACGTATTCTCGGAAAGTCAGTCACTTAATCGCATGTAAAGATTAGTAATATTACAGAAATATACACGGTTATTAGGCCATACCAGTAATTCAAATAACTTCAGTACTAAAAGACGTGACTTCAACAATGTTTTCTAGTGCATTGGAGTAGGCAAGGGAGGCAATTGAGGTTCGTGGACATAGGAAGAATTAATCCATGCTACATTAATAAGGGATAGAGCAAGGATCAATCCATGACCCAAACCATCACACAAATCTCCAAAGCGTATAGCTGTATATATTCTTAATTTTGATGCATAAATAACAAAACTCAAATTTATTGGTGATGCATCTTCTAGAACATGAAGTCTCCAAAGCATACGGATAAACCTGCAGTGATTTTTAAGAAATTGATCTTGTGTCATATAATGTGTCCCTCACTGCATCTTGTGTCACTTAGGCCCATAAACAAGAAACCTAATCTACTGCCACATCACTAGCTTCTGTCAAATGACTAAATTGTCTAGTGCGCCAAGTTTAGGGATTGAATTTCAAGTTCAAGGCAATAGCACAAAATTTCACAAAGTTTAGGAAGCTAGGGTGCAATTCTCTACCTTCTTGGGAGCAACTAGCTTACATGATCCATGCACTCGATAGTTGTAAATTGACTATTATATATACTAAAATACTAAATGAATTCCTGACTTGCTTTGCTCCATTTGTTGCATCTGATTGTGATCCACAAAACCCTAAGGGCCCATTTGGAAAGAAGGGATTTGGATCCCAATCCTAAAAAGTCATGGAGCAATCCCCCTCTTCCAAACAGGCCCAAGATTAGGCAAGGATGGATAGGAAGCAAATTCCTCCTCTATACCATCCATAGTCCCACTGCCAATATTAAATAGCTCTACAAAGCACTACCACAAGTGCTGATGAGATATAACAAGTGCAAGATGAATTATGAGATAGTGAATTGAACTTATCATTGATGAGTAGTACCTTTGACACAACAGATTCTACTATCTGATCTGCACTTCCATCTTGTTGTGGCACAAAAGAACCAGGAGGGAGCTGACAAGGATATTCATCCCTCTTGCGTTTCCCAGAAGACATCATCAGAAAATCCTACAAAATGAAATTGACCAAATATGAATTCATAGCAAATATAGTGGAAATCAGGATTCTGATCATGCTAATGGACTGCTTTCTGTGAGCAGCTGACAATCCAGCCAATTTGAGTTTAAACATAGTAACGAATCCGATTTAGAACAGTAGAAATGCCCACTAATAAGTACTGTGTATGGAAAGGCAATCAGATTGACAAAATCAACAGGGACAATATTTTGTCAAAAACAAAACAGATATATTAACAACAGCTGATGGAAAACCCCAATTACAACACAGTCTCTAGTGTGCTGTCATCTCATCTTTCACCTTGGTCAGTGGCTGAGGCTGCGCTCCCCTGTCTGGGTCCTCACGGCTCTCCACATAAGCTGTACAGAAATCACAATCATCCAAACATTATGATTTCCCCAATCAGTATTGCTCCAACCAGAGTAACTACCCATGCATGCGGAGAAATAAATGTGGGCATAACTTATACACATACCAACATTCACATCAACCCCCAGCGGCCTCTGATTCATCCAAGGAGACGGAGGTGGCTGCAAACAATAACTTCCATACATAAAACCCAGGTAACATAAACAAAATCCCCTCCACACACGAACAGCAAAAATCCAAATCCACTCTACCATGTAGGGGCTCGGGCAACCAGTCTTCGGATCAGCCCCATTCATCGCCATCCCGTTCCTCACATCACTGATCGGCGATGGGGAATAGTCCGAAGGCCCCGTCGGTATATTGTACATCCCTGCATCCGTCCCTGGAAGTGGTGTCTGGATCGGGGTCTGCAGCGGTGTCTGCACCCAAACACAACAAACCACATCAACACCCCGCCTGTCAATCACAGAGATAGCGGACAATTTGGAGGGATGATCAAGGGATTTCGCCTCACCGGTGGGAACAGCATGTCGGCGGTGGGGGTGGCGTACTCCTCCGAGGTGACCTCGTAGGGCACGTTGAGGTCGTGGACGGGCGGGGTCGCACCGGAGCCCGGTGCGCCTCCGGCGGACGCGGCGGGCGCCTTGGAGCGGTCGATGTTCCCTGAGATTGCGCCGCAATGCAGCATCTTCATCTCCCAGAGCTAGGGTTTCCGGCCGGATCGGAGAGGCAACCGTCAAATCGCGGAAATCAACCAGCAATTCCAGAGACAGGTGGTACCAGGGACTCGATAAATCGGAGGTACTTACAGCCTGGAGCTCGTTCAGGACCGCGTCGCCGACGCCGTAGGTGATGAAGTCCTCGCGGACCTTGGCGATGACGTCGTCGATGACGGAGATGTAGACGGTGGAGACGTTGCTGCTCGCCATGGCGGCGGCGGAGGTGGCTTAGGGTTTGGGTGGGAGGGGAGCAGGCAAGGGAGAGACGCGGTTGAGTTGGGGAAGAAGAGGGGATGGCTGAGCAGGAGGCGGACGAGAAAGTTGGGGAATTAAGCAGAGAATATAAATAGGTTTGCATCCGGTGGCGTCACGTGGCCGGGGTATTTGTAGCCCACCCCCGACTACTGGCGATGGTCGGTTTGCGGTACGGCCCCTTGAGTTATAGGATATTGCGTTATCCTTGGAAAAAAAATTTCAGTGTTCTTTACAAATTATGAATTTTCTAAGGGTTTGTTCTTTTTGGCTGCGGCTGATGGCTTTTTGGCTGCGGTTGATATCTTTTTGGCTGTTTGCGACAGAGATTACGGGAAGAGAGATACTCGCTTTCGATTTTTTATGGTACATATATTATATTTTTAACGTGTACTACAATTAACTTGTAGACCCCATCTTAAAAAAATACTCAGTTTAAAAGTTAGTTACTGTAGCAAAAAGCTAAAAGCGGCTTTTAGAAGCCGCAAAAAACAGGGTCTAAGGCATTTCAGCTATTGTGTTTTTGCGAGTGGACCCTTCCTTTTGTTGGTTTTGTGAATTTGTTCCTCGGATCCAAATTAGAATTATTTATCCATGTACAGCTGCATGTTATCAATCCTATTTCATGAGCTAAATAAAAAATTTCATGATCCAATCACAGTTCGTGGTCATAGCAAAATATTTTGAAAAGGCCCTATGTTATATTTAACATTTTAACAAGACTTTTTATAAAATAGAAAACCTTTAACTCCCAAAAAATCTCAGAAAAAATACCCTCATCTAAATAAAATTATATTTAGCTATCCATATTGTTCCAAGATTCGTGCAAAAAAGCCCTCTACATTAAGATATTTTACTCTGCAACCTCCTAATCCTCGGCTTCAACCTCGACGGTGAGAGGTGAAGTGCGGCATTGTATCTCCGATTGCCTTCATCCTTGCTAGTAAAGTAGGGTGCTTAGTTTTCTGGGACAGCGCCCTTGCGTGCCTTGCCTCTATATGATCTCTACTGGGTGATTTTGAGTATCACCTCCACTGTGAGTTTTCGGCTCCATTGTGAGTTTTCGGCTACAATCTCTTTGCAATTCGGTTTTCATTTCAGAGAATTGCAATTGTTAAATGGTGGGATAATTGCTTAGTGATGAAATGGCTCAAATCTTAAGCTATATATGATCATCAGTATAGATTAGTCTTGAGCTTTTCGACAGGTTTGCTATTGATTATGCTTTGATCATTGAAAGCTGTTATTAACTTTATTTGCTGCTCTCTGGATCATATCTGTTCTGCGGTTTGTGATTATTTCCAATCACTTTAGTTGATGCCGAACTATATTGTCCTGCTATAATCAATATTATTCACGTTAATTGAATGTTAGATTGGTTATTGCGAACTCTATGCTGTTCTGTAAGCTATATTTATGATCTGTTAGCTTCTTTCCATAGCAAAATTTGATTTAAGCTCAAGATCTAGTCTATAAACGATCATATATAGTTGTGATTACATTTGTCACGGCGGAGATGGCCAAGAGTACTTCTTGTGCAACTAGTCTTCTGAGAGCAATAAATATCAATCAAAATTGTGATAACATGTCAAATCTGGTTATACATGCTATATTCATAATGTCTTCGATATTTGGATGGCATGATTTAACTTGGTTACATGTATACACGCTTATATATGTTTTGAGCATATGCTATAGCTTAAAAGATTCATATGTTTATGTTTTAGTTAAATTATTTGTATGCTTGTTATATCATACTTTTGTCATTATTTATGCTGGAATTAAAATTAAGTACATATTTATTCCACAATATCTACAACAATTATATACAACCAAACGATTATGGTTATAAAAAAATGATCCCGGTAATCCAATTGTGCTTTTGAAATTATTATGGGTGCTTATTTACTCATTTTCCCGCTACTATTGAGAATAAATTTGTCATTTTCCAGGTTGTCGAAGTTTCAACAAGCTCATCAGCAACATCCAAGCCCATAGAGGAGGCTTTCACGTTAGTAGCCATAACCCATTTTACTCCAGCTAATTCTTGTTTGATTCCTTTGATATTGGTAGTTTCCATATAGCTCTTGGATCACATAAGCATCTTACTATTCAAAAATAACGAATAGAAAGATGTTGCTGATAACAGCTTGACATCTTCATTTAGTAAAGAAGACATGTGATAGGACAGAGTAAAACATTTCTTGCATTATTGTTCGAAAGCAGCTTACTGAACAATCAACCTCCAATGTATCCCACCATGATTATGTCTTCTCCGAAGCTGTGGCTGTATCTGTTCACCCTGTCAGTGGCCTCTAAAATAACCAAGGCACTTACATAGTAACCTTTGGTACTGAAAGTCTGAAACGAAATATGAGATCATTGCTTTGCTCATAATGTGCAGTTTCAGTGTCCATTCTACGACAATATCATTTTTCTAGATGTATGAATTCAAATTTTTTCCTATGGTTCACGACTTACTCTTTGGACTGCAACGCATGCATGCTTCCTCTTCAGAGCTATCCCTGAAGACAGTGGAAGAAAGGAGTACAAAGAAACTGTTGCAAAGGCAAAGGCAGAAGAGGCCGCCAGTAAGCTGAAAGCCGAGGGACAGAAGATGCCCTCAGAAGACTTTTTTTTTTTAATTCGATGCTCTCTCGTTGTGCCAATACTTTCCTATCCAGACGGAATATCAAAGCAGTATACAGCTGGAAATAATTTCAGTGGCATTCAACCGGTTTTCTTTGTGCCCAGAAAAATGCAAGTGTAAGTGAATGCAGGTGGAAAAGGTTTCAGGGCTTCCAAACAGGGCCTTAGTAGTGGTTTTGCAGGCGATTTTGCTTTGTTAGCTGTTGATGCCACTTAACGCTGTCACGGTGCAATCTCTGTCTCCTCTCTCTCTCTCCCCCCCCCCCTCCCTAGTATATCTCTCTCCCCCCTTGTGCGCGGTGCCCCTCCTCCAACTGCCGAGAACACTCCGCCGCCGCCCCCTCATTTTTGGCCTTGGCGAGCACGATGTTGTCACCAATATGTTATGACCCTGTTTTAAAGTGTTATATCTTTTAACTGAAATGATATTATAACGATTGTTTATTTTTTTGATATATTTAATTAAAAAATACAAAAATCGTTATATCTCCACAGATAATACAAACAGAAAAGAAAAAAATAAAAAATATTAAGAAGTCAACGTGTTTCTAATAATTTTTAGCTTCTAAAAACCAAAAACCATTTCTATTTGAAACAAAGCCTATACCTGTTATCGGAGAAGATGATTAGGACTAAAAGTCTTGAGCAAGAACGATAATTTGAGGCCGGGATAGGAATAATTTTGGTCAGGGTGCAAAGGAATAAGGGCCCGCTCACTTTAGCTGTGGCTGTGGGCGTTCAACGGAAATTTCACTGTAGCGCGCACTGTGCGCGCTACAGTGAATTTTTTTTATTTTTTTTAAAATTTACTTATACTTTTTTGTTTCGTTTTTTGTTTTCGGTTTTTTAATATTTTGTATATTTAATTATACTCAATAAACCAACTCAGCTACAGTGTTTTTTCAGCAAAAACCAAAAACCATCGCTATTCCGATCACCCCCTAAGAAAGGGGACTAGGAGCAGAACAGTGGGGACAGAACTAGACTTTCATTTCATTCGATACCTCGACTCAGTCTAGGATATCAGATCTTATAGCCAGTACACACCGAGAAGTGGGCCCCTCACCCAAAGACAACACACACAGTATACAAGACCCCCTCCTTGACCCCACCTATCATTCCTTCGAATCCTTCTTGTTGCACATGTGTGACACAATGCCTAGCTGAGATAGGGGGTACTCCAATTGGTATTGTATCCGCTCAGGTTGGGCATTACTCCAATTGGTGCTAAATCCATGGTACAACTAGGGAGAGCACGTGCGCGGTCATTGCGGATGCAAGCACCTCTCATTTCAGTTTAAAATCAGTTTCTACTTCTAACTTCTGCTTTTTTTACTATTCAGTAATTTTGACTTTTTCTAGGTTTTTTTATTTTTTTTAGGCTTTTCTTTTTTCCGTATTCTTTTGCATAGTTCGTGATGGGCTAACATGTTTTTTCTTTTTTTTCTAATTTTTTAAATTTAATTATACCAAATAAACCAACTCAGTTACAGTAAAAAATAAGCTAACTACAGTAGAAAAAGTCGTAAGCCAACGCCATTCCAAACGCCCAAGTATCATGAACAACTATGACAATTGGAACAGCCACCATGCGGCTGCTCATTTGCTGTTGTTGATGCTCAGAGCTTGACTTCCTGTGTTTTAGATTTCCACAGGGATTCACTATACACGACTTTGAAATCTTGCAACTTTCCTCATTTTGTATTTTTTTTCAGTTCCTGTGTTAGCAAGTCTTAGTGTGTTTTCAAATTTAGATTAATTAGAGGGTTTATGCAATTTTATTTGGAGAAAGAAATCTCTTGAGAAACTTAGAGTGGCGAGCTCTGCGGATTTCGCGTGACAAGGGATTTCACCAGAGATGACTTAGAACGTAGGGTATGGACCCCTGATGTTGATAGGTGTTGAAGGGTGGCAAGGGTCATTGACAAACTTGTCATATTTGGAACAGTAAGGAAAAACATGAAGTCAGGGTCATGCAAAGAAGTGCTGCATTTATGGTAGCATAGACCACACCACTAAAAAATGCAACAAGACAAGCGAAACGAAGGAAAGAAAGACAAATAGTATAATGGAGGACACAGTGGCAAGGAAACCAGCCGCAACATCCGTAAGAGTTGAGGAGGGTGTCATGGGGACGTAGCGGACGGTGCCAAGCTGCTGACCACAAACCTAGTGTGGCTATTTGGCAAGCTTTAACAATTATTTGTAGTGCAACAATGTTATGAGTGTATTTCTATTTAAATCCACAATTCGATGAATGGACCATTATATGTTTAGTTGGTGCTATTTTGTTATGTCTGTTATTGGAGTTATTCCGTTGTATGCATTTTTGCATCCTTGAATTATTTTAGGAGTACTTGAACCAATCCATCGTGGATCTATGTTTTATGTTCTATTTATATTTGCAATTTCATTTTGGTTCTACCGTCCAATTATATTATGTTTCATATTTTTATTCCTTGAAATATTCAACTTGTCATTTTGGTAAAAGTTCAATATAATTCATTTTTACACCCTTTATTATGTTTTATTGTTCAAGTAAATTTTGTTTTATTCCATTAGTTGTTATGTCGTTTAGTTCTTGTGCCCCTCAGAGGACAGCCACTATGGCCATACGAGATACTGGACCATGAAACACACACACACATGCCCATCACTACAGCAAACTGGTGACACGGAGCTGGCAAAAGGAGATGATTCTATTGAGCTGTCGTACATTGAGGCCTTGCCCACCTAGGAAGTCATGGAGGCTTAACCCTCAATGGTGCTCCAAGTTGGCAACTAGTATGATTGTTGTAGTCTTTGACATCTGTTGTTTTGCAACTAATCTCCAGTTTTGTGCTTGTTACAAAACTGATAAAGTGCAACTAGACTCCTTCGACTCGCATGGACAATAGAGGCAACAAATGAACAAATGAGGATGACCACGAGGAGGAGGAGGGTGGGAGTGAGAGTGGCCAAGGCTCTTCTATTTTTGATCACTCCTGTAGGGTCGATTATGCAGTCAGAGGTGGGAAAATAACTCTGATAATTTTTCCCCTAGGTATTCGGCAATCTTTTCACTTCAGTAACTATAGAGAGCTATGAAAATCAATATTGAACTTGCAACTAACAGAAAGCAACACTCTCAAATTATCATAGGGTGGATTACCCTTGCCAGGCCGGTCTAACCACCAGCACTTGGGCGGTTGGACCAGTGGCCGGTCTAACTGGCAACCACTAAGCGGTCTGACCACTCCTTGTTGTTAGACTGAGAACTACACGATTTCAAAAGAGCAACTTCACCTAACTTTTGATTAACTTACTCAAATCACGTCAAATTTGAAACACAACTACCCTAAGATATCAGGAACATATTCCACCCAACAATTTCAGGAATTGTTATCAAAGTTCACACCTCTATCCATTTTAGAGAAGAGTGGTCAAGAACCGGTCAAAAGAAGAAAACAAGATCTACTCAAGCTCGTGGGATCTAGACATCAAAGATCATTCTAGATGGGCTCCAACACTACCTAGTAAGCTAAATCTCAGCATGAATCAAACTAGAACAAGGTGAAACCAAGAATCACCAAAAGAGCAAGAAAATAAAAAAGAACACAAATAAGGCATTGAGAAACAAGTTTGATCTTCTATTATCACTTGGAGATGAAGGATTACAACCACTCCACTTGGAGGATAGAACCCTAAGGGTCGCACCTAGCTCTCTCAAATAAAACCCTAGTTTCTCTCTGATAGGCTTCAAGTGCACAACCACATAATTCTTAAACCTAGCTCCTCCTTATATAGTGAAGGCTCACAAGAAACCCTAAACTGGTCACAAAGTGGATTATATCCAATACACAGACCAGGAACCCGTTAATCTATTACATAACAAGGTTTTACACTCAACACACTCATGCATACTTTTCATAGCATCATCTTCATCCTTGACTCCAAAAGTCCGAATTCACCATGTTTTGTCCTCAGTGAGGTCTTCTTGACCTAATATGCCCGTTTTTCAGAGAGAGAAAATGATTCTGATGGTGCTCTCTAGAAAAAACGCACTGCCTATTTTACACCGGTACTTTCAGAATGCGAAAGTACCATCGTTTTCACTCCAGTACCTCCGATATACTTGACAATGCATAGTTTGGCTATCAATTTTAGTTTTAAGCATATGCATGATCCTAAATTGATCCCATGGCACAAGAATATTCTATCAAGTTACTTGTCATAATCCCTCTTAATAGTACAGTATTTATCCTATAATCCGGTCTACCACCTTTTCTTCTTAGACCGGTAAAAGCAAAGAGAAATGAAAAACAGATCCTAAACTGCTTATACATTTGTCTTGAGCCACATTAATCTTCATGTTGACCCTTAGCATGCATTTCATATTTATCATTGGAACTAAAATTTTTAAAAACTCAGTAAATATGTTAGTCTCATATTCACATAATATCATTAATTACCAAAACCATTGTAAGGGTGCTTTCAGTTCTGCTTCTACCCGTATCTCCGGGAGGGTGAGCGCTATTGTGAGACGTACATCTCCACAGAGGATGACCCGCTGTTGACGCACCAGGTCCAGCTCACCAGAGTTATGGAGATCACTCAACTCTACATGCTCCTCACTACCAGTTACGCTCACTCCGACACTCTTCACGCCAAGCTCAACAGGTGCGTGAGGACCCTTGTTGTGGTGAAGGGAGAGAGGATAGCAGCAGTCGCTGAACTTGAGCACACAGCGGTGGCAGCAGCTACCTTTGCCCTAGCACCTCCTTGACCACCCATCGTCCCCAGTAAACCGGCATCGACTCGACCTCTAGGACCCCACTTAAGGACTACAGCACGCAAGAGTGTGCGATGCCCCAGTCCGCTAATCATTGTCGACATAGGAGACTCCAGCAAAGGAGTCAGCCTTTCCTGTTCCTACTCCTACTCCCAGTCACCTACCTACAGGCGCAACCGCTCCCGTTCCCGTTCTCCAAATGACTACACAACTTATTGTGGCCATACCCTCATAGAGGAGTAGGTCGGTTTAGGTTCAGATTAGCTAGTAGTACTTGCTAGAGCGGTTTTTTGGATTGCAAGCACTATTTTTCCCTTTGTACCAGTTGAATAGATATTGTGGTTTATATCTTAGTGTCATGGTTTAGCATGGCTAATATACTGTGTACTAGTAGTCATGTAACACTTAACCTTTTTTACTAATGTCACGCGGCCACCTTAGGCCTTGTACTGTATTTCATCATTTCTCTTATTTGGTTGGTTCTTCTGTTGTGCTATTAGAGAGCTAGTGAACCCTTACATATATAGCTATTGGTTCTAAATCAGGTTGTTCTCTCAAATAGCCCCTAAGAGAGCCACTGCTTGAAGATGTGGTGTCACTACCCACCAAGCCACAAACACCATAGGTTGAGGAAGAGGTCGCAGCCGTGGACCAAACCTCCCTCCACCACCGCCAGTTCATCCAACCATGGCTTAAGTAATGGCTCAGCAAACCTAGATCCTTCAAGCCATGCTCGTAGGTCAGTAGACAGAAGCAGCTAGTCACAACTCCAAGCTAGCAGATTTCTTGAGAACTCGACCTTTGATCTTTTCTTCCGCCAATGAACCCTTAGAAGCAAAAGATTGACTTCATAATATAGAGACTTGCACAGTGTGCAAAGAAAGATAAAGTGGACTTTGGCACTCGTTAACTTCAAGGATTTGGTCGCAATGCTTTTGGTGGAAAAACTAGCAACATATATGTTGTGATCAACTCTAGCGATGACCCAAACAAGCCAGCTCTTGTCACTCTTCGCTAAGGCATTATCCAAGACGAGCATATGTGGATCATACTTGACCATGCCATGACAATCAGCCAAAGCATGAGCTTCTTTGATATGGAGTGGGCCGATCTTGTGATGGCAATCGACGAACGAATATAACTCGAGGATAACAAGTCAACTTAAAATTATAGTAACCTTGCGTCTAGCACAAGACCTCGACAATAGCAGGTGAATCACAACCTTCACAAGGACTATGTGAGGAGGTCCAGAATATTTTGTGATGAACCATTGTCACAGTTTGTAAAATTCCTGTATGATTTTAACCTTTAACGGTCTAACTGGTACATCTGAGTAGTCGGACCGGCTATGTACAGTGATCTGATCGACCATACTCATCGACCAGATCGGCTATGCACTGCAATCTGATGGGGGGTTTTGTGGTTTTCGGCAGTGGGCTATGAAATCTAGGAATTTGGTCGTGGATTGGGTTTGGTCCACGGTCGAACAAAGTAGAGAAACCCAGTAGAAGGTAATCAAATATTCACGCGGCCTCCCGCAACTTGTCAAGGGTCTCACGTTTGAACAAGATCGCGCTTACATGAACAATGATTTCTACTGCACAAGTTAAAATTCTGCAGGAATTACAGATTCCAACAGAAACCTAAAGAGACTCACTATATCTTACTATCTTGAAAACTGTATGCTTTTGCATGTTCTTACTCGACCTCTTTCTGGTTGAGAACATATGGTATGGTTACGACAAGCAGACAAAAAATGTTGAACACTCAGGCGGCACGCCACAGGTAAGTTTCAGAACAGAAAATGTACTACAAACTAGCTATTCTTGATACCATCTTACAGGAAGAGAAACAGGTAACATAAATCAGATAATATAGTTCCGCACCAACTTTAAGAGATCATCTCAGGAAAATGTCTACAACAGTCCCAACTGTAGCATTTTTACAAAGATAACAGCTATGGCAACAAACCAACTGGGTGAAGCAAGCCTCAACAGGAAAACACGACACATGGTCATACTGCCAAACCCACCACACCAGCATTTTGTCACCTCCCATTCTTATGTCAAAGACACAGATATGTCGATACAGCAGCTTCTAAAATAGCTCCTCTTCGTCACAAAATTCAAAAATCAAACTCTCCCGCCGCCTGCAACATCATAGAGTAACATCCATGTCAGCAAAAAGAGAGTTGCGTACCAAGTGAGGCGCACTGAAGTTTTACAAGAATTACAGGTAGTCAGCCTTTTTTTTTGGCAACAGCATGGATGTGGTAGTTTACTAACAAAAATTCAGACTTGGAAGTTGTTGGGTAAAATTAAGGTGCAGAAAAAACTGAATGATTTTGTAAACTCAAGAATTGTATGGTTCAACAGGTCATTCAAGCATCAGCATCTTTCGATTGGGTACCAATAAATAATTTGATCATATAAGCTGCAACCAAGAGGAAGAGTATCAAGTGCAAACCAATGTTTAGGCGTATACCAGAATAAACCATCATAGAAACAGTACATAACATTCATGTATTCATAGAAACAGAGTAAATACTGTAGAAGATTGGTATTTGGGGCAATTGGCCACACCTCAATGGGAGGGGGATGCCATCTATTATATAGGGCCGGTTGGCCTGCTGTATAAGGCAAGGATAATTCCCCTGATTTACATCTGCTATCTATAGCAGCTAGGATATCCACAGACTATCTATAGTAACTAATCCCTGATTTACATTTGCTATCTATAGCAGCTAGGATATCCACAGACGGCATATTCTATTGCCTAACACCCGCCCGCAGTCGCAGCGGGAGGCTCCCGGACGCAAAGGCTGGATCGAAATTCTCGAAAGAGTGCTGTCGGAAGCCCTTTAGTCATGATGTCGGCGAACTGTTGAGAGGAGGGCACATGGAGAACCCGAATGTCACCAAGGGCCACCTTTTCGCGGACGAAGTGAATGTCGATCTCGATGTGCTTTGTTCGCTTGTGGTGGACGGGGTTGGTCGTCATGTAGACGGCGCTGACGTTGTCGCAGAAGACAACGGTGGCGGAGGGCAGCTGGATGTGGAGCTCCTGGAGTAATCGCCGGCAAAAAGACTCACCACAACGTGAGCCACACACCGATCGCTTCTGCCGCTGAGCGGGACACCGTGGTCCGACGCTTGAGGACCAGAAACCAGATTGTCGCCGAGATAGACGCAGGGCGGAGGTGGATCGCCGAGTCCGCACCGCCCGGCCGCCGTCGAGTAGGCGATCGGTTTGTCGGCGATCCGGTGCCAATGTGAAGACCCAGAGAGAGTCCTCGGACGGCGTAGGATGCGCTTGATGAACGCACGGTGAGGCTCGCGTGGGGCGTGCATGAAGAGGCACACCTGCTGAACAGCATATGCCAGATCAGGACGAGTCAGCGTCAGGTACTGGAGAGCTCCCGCCAAGCTCCTGTACTCAGATGCGTCCTTCGCTGACAGTAGGTCCCCGTCGGTCGCGGATAGCTTGGCGTGAGTGTCAACAGGTGTCGATGTCGGATGACACCCAGCCATGCCCGCGCGCTGAAGAAGCTCGACGGCGTACTGTCGCTGGGAGAGGAAGAGACCATCCGAGAGCGCGCGTGGCGATGCCGAGGAAGTGGTGAAGAGCGCCAAGATCCGTCATGGCGAACTCAGAGCTCAGCCGAGTCAGGATGCGCTGCAGGAGGGCCGTGGACGAGGCGGTGAGAACGATGTCGTCGACGTACAGCAGTAGGTAGGCGAGACTCGGCCCCTCTCGTAAAATGAAAAGGGACGTGTCGGAGGTGGAGGCGACGAAGCCGAGCTTCCGGACGAAGGTGGCGGTTACCGTACAAAGCTCGCGAGCTCGCCGATCCATACAAGGACTTCTGCAGACGGCAGACATGATCGGGGGCACCAGGGTCGATGAATCGGCGGCGCCGCGATGAGAGCGGTCTCTCGAGGTGGCCGTGAAGAAAGGCGTTCTTCACGCCCACCGTGAACGGGCCAGCGCGGGGCGCGATGCGTCGAGTACTGCACCGAATGGTGGCCGGTTTGACAACTGGGCTGAAGGTCTCGTCGTAGTCGACGCCCTCGCGCTGGGAGAAGCCACGGACAACCCAGCGAGCCTTGTGGCGGGCGAGGGACCCATCGGCATGAAACTTGTGCCGGAAGATCCACTTCCCCGTCACGATGTTGGCTCCAGGGGGCCGCGGAACGAGCTGCCAGGTGTTGTTGTCGACGAGGGCCTGGTACTCATCCATCATCGCGCGCGCGCGCTTGGCGCGGCCAACAAGATCGCGCAGAGTTCGTCGGAACCGGCGATGGTGAGAATGAGGTCGTGGCCGCCAGTCCTTCATAGCTGATGCGAGGAATGGCACCCGTCATGGTGCGAGTGGCGCGCGGCGATGGCGGTGATGGAACGGAGATACCGCGGTGCGGTGTGGTGCCGTAGGTGGTGCCGGACGTCAGAGCCACGAGGCGGGCTGGGCGGCTGCGGCTCGGACATAGACGCCGTATGGGAGCGGCGGACGTAGACTCGTGGGAAGGGATCACGCTGGTCCAGCGGGGCACGGGACCACGCCCGCCCGTGTCGAAGAAGGCGATCCGTGCGAGGCCGCAAAGATCGAAGGCGCCGCTCAACATCCGAGCGGGATGGAGTAACCACGGCGCCGAGGATGAAATCCCACCGCAACAACAAGAGGACAAGGCACCGAAACCATATCGCCGCCGAGGAGAAAATCTAGGAAGCGGAGGAGGCGAGGCGGCCGAGGTGGTCGCAAAGGGAAAGTTGGTCTCGTCGAATGTAACATGGCGAGAGATGATGATACGACGGGTCGATAGGTCAAGGCAGCGGTAACCTTTGTGCGAGGGGGGATATCCTAGGAAGACGCATGCCGTGGAGCGAGGGGCGAGCTTATGTTTGGAGGTTGCTTGCATGTTGGGGTAACAGAGGCACCCAAAAACACGCAGATGGCTATAGGTTGGTGGCTGGTTATGCAGACGAGTGTAGGGAATGTCATGCTGAATGGAGGAGGATGGGCGCCGATTATGGAGGTAGCAGGCTGTCATGAGCCCCTCGGCCCAATATGTGGGTGGCAGGGAGGCATGGAGGAGCATGGTACGAATGGAATTGTTGAGTGTGCGGATGATGCGTTCAGCCTTGCCATTTTGGGATGATGTGTAGGGGCAGGAGAGGCGAAGGTGAGTACCTTGAGCAGCGAGGAATTTGATGTTGGCGGTGTTTACGAATTCAGTGCCGTTATCAGCCTGAAAACATTTGACGGGGAGGCTGAATTGTGTTTTGGCAAAGGCAGCAAGCTCAACTAAGTGTTGGTGAACGTCAGATTTGTTTCGGAGTGGAAAAACCCAACAGTAGTGAGTAAAATCATCCAAACAGACCAAGTAATATGAAAAACCAGACAGACTATTGATGGGGGAAGTCCATACATCACAATGAACAAGTTCAAAAGGTGCATGAGTTATGGAATGCGAAGAACTGAAGGACAGACGCGTATGCTTGCCTATCTGACATGAGTGGCATAGTGAGTGGTCTACTTTAGAACAGGAAACAGCACGAAGTTTGTTGAGACGTTCTAAGGTGGCGGGGGCTGGATGACCGAGACGTTGGTGCCATAGAGTCGACGAAGCAGCCAGGAGAGCATGGGGTGGGGCGCCAGGTGTAGAGGCAGGCATGGTGTATAGGTCCCCGTCGCAGTTACAACGGAGAATCACGCATCCCGCCCCGAGATCCTTGAGAGAAACCATGGGCGCCAAATTCAAAGGAACAACTATTGTCGCGAGTGAATTGGCGAACGGATAACAAAGTTGCGACTATGGATGGTGCGACAAGAATATTATTAAGAGCAAAATTTGTTGTAGGTGTAGGAAGGATGGAATGACCTCTAGACGTGACAGGAATACTAGTGCCATTACCTACTGTTATTGAGGAGATGGAAGGGGAAGGCGTTGGGTAAGCATACCATCCGAGGACGCCATGTGCGTAGCGCGCCGAGTCAATGACCCAGGCGAGTTGTCCCGCAGCTTGCATGTTCTGCGCAGGCGCCGATGAGGCCCGCCGCATCCAGTCTTTGCCGCGGAGGTGGCGGAGCGCCGAGGACGCCTGAAGTGGAGAGAAGGCGGTGTGGGCCTGTGGGGAAGGCCCGAGGATACCCTCGTTGCGCCCAACCGGGGTACCAGGACCGCCATGAGTACCAGAACCTCCCTGGCGGCGCTGTCCAGGAGGGATGACGCGCTCTCCGGGGCCACACGTCACGGCCCAGGATTGAAGCCCGTGGAACGCGTTTGTTGGTGCTTTGGGCCGCCGGAGTTGTTGGAGAAGCCACCGCGAGTTGGGAAGAACGCTGGGCGCCTTTTGGTGTAAGGGCGCCGCCACCTCCGCTATTCTGCGCTGAAACCGCCATGAGAGGAGGCAGCAGCCAGGAGGGCGGTGGCAGCACGCGTCTTCTCGGCATTTTGCAGCCGCAGCTCCTTGAGAAGGAGCTGATGGCGTGCGGTCGTGGCGGTGAGGGGCTGCTGTCCGGCGATGTTGTCGGCGACGCCGGAGTAGACCTCGTTGAGTCCGCGCAGGAGGTTGAGGACGAGATTGGGGTCAGAGATGGGCTGCCCAACGTCGCGCAGTTCGTCGGCCTTCTCCTTCATGCGAACGCAGTAGGCGTCAATGGACAGGTCCCCTTGAGTCATCGAGTGGAACTCGTGATTCAAGAAGACGGCGCGAGGAGCTTTGTTCGCCTGGAACACCGCGCCGATGGCCGCCCAAAGAGCGCCGCGCCTCGCGTGTGGTCGGTCATGGCGAGGTTGAGGACGGATCGAGACGGCAGACATCCATCCGCGGACGCAGGTCACCTGCGCCCGTGTTTCGTCGGGAGCGAGTGGAGACGGTGGCGAGATGATGCAGCAGCCCGAATTTCCCACATGTGGCCTGGAACGCCGTCGACCACTTGGTGAAGTTGGAGGGCTTCAACTCAAGAGTCATGGGGACGTGGAGCTTGATGTTGATGGTGGCGGCGGGCGATCACGGGGCAGCATTGCTCTTGAGGGCGCGCCGTGGCGAGGTGGTGTCCGATCGGTTCCCATGGGCGCAGCAGCGTGGGGACCGCGGCGCGCGCAACGGCGCAGCGTGGCCGGCGGCGCGGCGAGGCGGCGGCGCGCAGGCAAGCGGCGACGTGGGCGGCGCGAAGAAGCGAAGCGGCCGGCGCGCAGCAGCAAGCGCGCGATGCGTGGGTCAAGGCGCGAAGAAGCGCGGCCGGCGGCGGAGAGATGGAGACGCGAAGAGGCGGCGCCAAGGGAGATTAGCGCGCTGGAGGAAAGGGTGGAAGAGGGTTGGCGGCGCTGGAGGAAAGTTGGCGGTGTATGGAGAGAAATCGCGAGATTAGACCGGGATCGGGACCGGAACTTCTGATACCATGTAGAAGATTGGTATTTGGGGCAATTGGCCACACCTCAATGGGAGGGGGATGCCATCTATTATATAGGGCGGTTGGCTCTTTGTATAAGGCAAGGATAATTCCTCGATTTACATCCGCTATCTATAAACTAGGATATCCACAGACTATCTATAGTAACTAATCCCTGATTTACAGTTGCTATCTATAGCAGCTAGGATATCCACAGACGGCATATTCTATTGCCTAACAAATACACTTTTAACTCTGTTTGATGCCCTTAATTTCAATTAAGGGAAAATTCATGATATACCACTTGAAAAAATGGCATAGCCCGGAATACCAATCCGAAAAATGACTTCCACCACATACCACTACAAAGAAGTTTAGATTCAATATATACCATTTTCTCTTCTTTTTTTCTAAATTAATGCCTTTTCACCCTTTTTGGCTGTAGGAAAGGACTAATTTGCCATACATGGCATGTTTTCATGATTCCAGGAAATACCATACAAGCTATACGACCGAACTAGCCTTTTTGTTGCGGTGCGATCGAGTCCCTCCACACCCGACCGGTGCCAGCTCTATTAGCTTTTTGTGGATAGAGCATTGTGATGGAACCTGGGTCCGGATCTATACACGTAATTATATTTAGCGATGAGGAATGGAATATTCTTTTTTTTTTACGAAAAAACGAGAGCGGCTAATTCATTCATTGATGTCATATTTTTTGTTTCAAAAAGGCAAAGCTGTGGTTAGGTGAGTTGCTACCGATCTCTTGTCATGTTCAAAAAGGCAAAACTCTACCATGCCTTTAGTTGATCCCTCAGCATGGTCTCCATGGAACTGAAGTGAGGCCAGCCGACATCGACTAAACCGACGTGGCTACACACGAACAGACCAATGAAAGTGACGTAGTCTTAAGAATTGGTCACACCATGGTCGAAACGACTTTGAGTGGTATTCCTTGGAATCATGAAAACATGGCACATATGGGCAAAATAGTCCTTTCCTCTATCCAAAAAGGGTGAAAATGCTTTTAGTTTGCAAAAAAGGAAATGGTATATGTTAAATCTAAACTTCTTTGGAGTGGTATGCGGTGCAAATCATTCTTCGAAGTGGCATTCCAGGGTACACTATTCTTTCGAGTGGTATATCATGAATTATCCCTTCAATTAATTATTTATTACTCCAATTATGTAGCCAAGTAGCTAGAAATTACGGACCCATGCCTTCATTTCAAAATTTGTAAATAGCCAAAGGCAGAACTGAAGAATTATGTATCCCTATTCATCCAAAAAAAGTTTGTATCCCTAAATATCCAACTGTTCAACCATGTTTATATCACAGTAGGTTAAAAGTTATGGATCAAAAAATATATATTCACAAATTTGGCCAAAAGATAATGTTACCCACCTTGTTGAATAGAACATCTCTGCCCTTCAAATGCATGATTCCATCCTTCAAAGTGCATTTCCAGCGGTTCTTTGTCCTTGTCACCTATGTAAACCAGTCAAGAGGACATAAGACACGAGAGACTGAAACTAGAGGTAAACCAAATTCTGCTCAGCCAATATTATCTTAAACAAAAAGGAAGCATTATTACTTTGTCAAATTGTGCAAGGACAAGGTGTTGTGTGTTAGGTTCGTCCTCCCCTTGCTCAAGGTCATCTAACTCGTCATCGTCGTCTTCATTAAGAGGAGGTTCATCATCATCCCCTGCATCATTTTTTGGTTTTGGTGTTCCAACAGCAGGTGTGGGTGCTCGATACTCAGCTAAGAAACAGATCAAAATATGACTAAGATCAGCAACACACAGAACATAGCGTGTCTCATCCAGATCAAATTCCGCAGTTTCATGAGAAACTTACAAGATTCTCCAGGGGTATTATAATCCTCAGTTGGGGCTCCTTGGAAGAAAAATTGCTGATAAAATAAGCATCACAGTTAGTTGGACGAATTCAAGGATCTAAGATAAACCCATTGATACTTAGAATTATACATCATTATAGTCATCTTGTATCCCATCCCGTTGAGGAATAAATGGAGCTACTATTGTTTCTTTGATGGAAGATGTCTCGGTCTCTGTTTCTTGCTTGTTCATGATGGAACTCCAAAGTTGTTGTGCGTTGTCCTAAAGAAAGACCAAAAATAAGAGGATGAGGGCTTCCCAAACAGAAAACATAAAATTTAGAAAATCAGTAGAAGATTCAACTGAACAGTTGCTAGAAGTATCTACTATAAGTCTATAACAGAAGGAATGGAGCATCCCTAGAGGATAAGAGTGCCACATGAACTGAAGAGATTTTAAAATGAGTTGTAATTTGTTGCGCATATTCAACGTATTCTCGTTGCCATACAGAAACCTTTGTAAGTTCCAAAACATTTAGAAACAAGGAACAGAAATCTTTCAAATTTTAGTTTGTCCTATTAACACCCAAAGAATTTCACGAATGCTCCCATTTCAAGTCAGGTCATGAATTCATACATGATTATTAGGTATAAAGGTCCATGAAGTGTGCACCAATGTGTGCACAAAGTACAAATTGCCGCTATATAGGCTTCATTTTTTTTTTTGTTCTTTGTCCTATTGCCTTATTCAATGCTTACAAAACCCAACAATTGTCAACCAGATTGGCTACAATTATCCCATTAGTTTATGTTAATATTAGAAGAGGAAGAGATGAATGGTTGAATGTTGCATCTCAATTGCACAGCCCAAAAGGGGATTATATAGTCAAGGTTATTAAGGCGTCGCAGCATCGTCTAAGCGGTAAGGCGGCCCAGGGGTTCAAGGCGTCGCCCTTGCCTTGCCATCCATGCCAAAGGCATCCGCCTTAGGTTGAAGGCGTTGCTTAGGCGGCATATGGCGCTGGGAAGGCTCAAGGCGACGCCGTTGGAGGAGGCGACGCCCATGAGTACCTCACCTGAGCGGCCCGAGCAGCCAGAGCTAAACCAGAACCAAGACGGAAGCGGCAGCTAAACCAGAGAGAGAAGGGCGAAGAGTACTCACCTCACCTGGAACCCTAGGCGGCGAGGCCTCCATCTTTCCGCTCCCGTCTCGGCATCCTCTCCAGCAGCAAGTTGCTGTGCTGCACCACCGTCCCGCCTCCATCCCCATTGCCCTCTCCGCTCTAGGTATGCCCCATCCCCTTCCTCCCTCCACCTCCTCCCTCCCCGGCTCCCCCTCCCTGCCGGCCTCCACCTCCCTCCCTTCTCCCCGCCTCCCCCATCCCGGCCTCTACATCTCCCTTCTCCCCGCATCCCCCTCATGGCGACGACCCGGCCTCCCCTCCATCCCGGCCTCCCCTTTTCGGGAGGGAGGGGGAGGCCGGGTCGCTACCTGGAGGGGGATGCGAGGAGAAGGGAGGGAAGGAGAGGTGGGGTCGTGTCGAGGAGGCCAGGAGGGAGAGGGGGGTCGTGTCGAGGGGAGGCCGGAAGGAAGGGGAAAGGGGAGCCGACGTCGAGGGGAGGCCAGGAGGGAGGGGGAGGTGGGGAGAAGAGAGAGGAGCACGAGCGAGAGCTGAGAAGAGAACTGATGTTGCAAGAAGAGAGCTGAGAAGAGAAGGTATGCTGCTTAGCGCTACTGTGTTTGTGCTGGTACTATGCTTGCTACTGTGCTCGCTACTCGCTTCTAGCCCGTTTCATTAATTTTCTTTTGCTCTGCTACTGTGCTGCTCGTTGTCACTGCTATTGTGCTAGCTGAACTGATGGCTGATGATTAATTCATGTGGCTTGTTGCTTGGGAGAAGAGAAGACTGGAGAGATTGTCAACAAGGTATGTCACTTAATCCATATTTACTCAATTAATTGGAATACAATTTATATCTATTACATTTATAACAATTTATATGTTGAAACTTGCAAGGGGCCAAGGGGATGGACGCTACAAGGGAGAAGAGAAATTGGAAAGGGATGATGGGTGCTACATGGGCTCAAGAATTGGCAATAACAAAGTACATATGTGCTACTAAAATGCTCATTTTATTTGCTGCCCCTTAGCGCCTTAAGATGTGTAAGGCGTCGCGTCGCCTCACGCCTTTCCGCTTAAAAGGTGTGAGGGGAGTGGGTCGCCTCACCTTGCCTCGCCTTACCGCCTTAATAACCTTGTATATAGTACATGAGTCACACAACCCTAAACCCTAGACAATAGAAAATAACACTTATATCCTTAACACCCCCTCAAATGCAAGACATATGCAATATCATTGCATTTGAAAAGGTTGGTATTACAGGGAAAATCCAAAATATGTCTTGAAGACGTCGTCATAGCGTGCAGCTCTTGGAAATTTTGTGCCGGAAAGATCGCCTCCCATCTGAAATCGTGCGGCAACCCATAAAGCACAAAGTGCAGAGGCAAAGAAGGTAGAGGTAAGCAGGAGCAAAGTCAACCACGTTAACACAACGAAGAGAATATGGAAGGTGACACAAGTAGGGAGAGCTGTCAAGCCGGAGAGGGATAGATAGAAACATAGTAGCGCAGATCAAAACCCAAGACGACGGCGGCGCAGTGCACAAGAAGCGCAACGGAGGAGCGGCGCGGCGGCCTTAGAAACCCGGAGCGATACCTCAAAGAGAAGCGACGGCATCATAAAGACTTCTACGACCTACAGCAGTGCAAAAGGAAGAGGACCACACCCATTAAAGAGAATGGACAATGGCTAGCAAAGCAGCCGGCTAACTGACAGATTTTGTGGACTCGCAGGGCTTTGACAAACTAAAAGAGAAAGAGTAGCGGACTCGGATAGATGCAACGAAAGACTCAAAAGAAAATAAAGGAACTAAAGAGCTAGTAGCTAGCAAAGTAAGGAGCTTGAGAGACCAAGTAGGTGAGATCACTGAGACAAGCAGAGAACCAATGATCTAGCCACCCACAAAGACTCCAAGGCCCTATAAAGCTCTCCTTCCATCCCCCATCCCTTCTTCCTTCTCCCCTCGACACCAAACCAACCGGAAGAAGAGGCTAAAAACCCTAGCTCGGCCGCTATGAAGACTGCGTGCACAAAGCCCAGCAAGGGCGGCAAGATCCACTCGTCACCCCCGTCAGCAACGTTGACCCGACCGGGGCTACGCTCATACCAGCAAGTCAGGACGGAGGCGGCGCCTTGTCGTAGCTAGAGGAGGAAGCCGAAAGGGCCAAGAGGGAGCCAGATCTGGCCGGATCTAGTGCGAGGAGGCGGCCAGAGAGGGAGATAACGCCAGATCCGAGTAGGGTGAGGCCAGATCCGAGCAGGACGAGGCCAGCGACCGCCGAATCCAAGAGCTTTGAGGCCTTCTGTCGCGGTCAAGGCAGGCGCAAGCGCGGGCGCTCGTGCGCTGCATCTGCCCAGCTAGATCCAAGGCCGATTGCAGCTTGATATGGTCCTCAACGTCTGGAGACGGCGGCCAGCAGCGGCCTGGCACGGGATCCGAGCGGGGTGACAAGGCGAGGCTGAATCCGGGCTAGGGCGGCTGGATTTGCAACAGCGCAAAGAAGGCGTGGCAAGACTCGGGCGACGGCAGTGGAGATAGTCGGATTCGGCCCGCATACTACCGGATCTGGGCTTGGCGACGGCCGGGAGGATGCCCAGCGGCAGCGCTGCGCAGACATCCAGGCGGGTGCAGGCCTAGGTGGGTGCACACGCACTTAGAGGAGGCGGCGCGGGCAGCCAGGAGAGGACGAGGAAAACGGCCGGATCCAATGGCCAGCGGCGGTGGCCAACCCCAGAGCAAAGCTCCTCCCGGGGGCAGCAGCAGCGCAATACACACGAAGCTAGGTTTGGAACCAAAGCTCTGATACCATGTTAATATTAGAGGAGGAAGAGATGAATGGTTGAATGTTGCATCACAATTGCACAGCTGAAAAGGGTATTATATAGTACACGAGACACACGCAATCCTAAACTCTGGACAATAGGAAATGACACTTATACCCTTAATAGTTTAAACATCAAGTTCAAAATACATCGAGCATAAACTTATCACTCCGTGAAATGCTTGGTGAACTTAACCTAAGCTTAGTTCATAATCAACAAGGACAGTTCTTTACAACAAGCACTGCGAATATTTTTCATGTAAGCTTGTAATTGACTAGCAGATAATGAAAATTGCTAGACAGACAACATATGTGAGGTAGTATGATCTTATAAAGGTCTAGAAAGTTAAAATTAGTAAACAAAAGTAGGCACCAAGTTGAGGGGAAAATTTTCTTGCCTCCAATACAATATTACAGAAATATACATGGCAATTAGGCCATATCAGTAATTCAAATAACTTCAGTACTAAAAGAGGTGACTTCAACATATTTTTCTAGTGCATTGGAGTAGGCAAGGGAGGCATTTGAGGTTGGTGGACATAGGAAGAATTAATCCATGCTACATTAATAAGGGATAGAGCAAGGATCAATCCATGACCCAAACCATCACACATCTCCAAAGCATATAGCTGTATATATTCTTACTTTTGATGCATAACTAAAAAACTCAAATTTATTGGTGACGCATCTTCTAGAACATGAAGTCTCCAAAGCATACGGACAAACCTGCAGTGATTTTTAAGTAATTGATCTTGTGTCATATAATGTGTCCCTCATTGCATCTTGTGTCACTTAGGCCCATAAACATGAAACCTAAACTACTGCCACATCCCTAGCTTCTGTCAAATGGCTAAATTGTCTAGTGGGCCAGGTTTAGCGACCTGCCAGATTGAATTTCAAGTTCAAGGCAATAGGACAAAATCTCACAAAGAACCTAGGGTGCAATTCTCTATCTTCTTGGGAGCAACTAGCTTACATGATCCATGCGCTCGATAGTTGTAAATTGACTAATATGTATACTAAAATACTAAATGAATTCCTGACTTGCTTTGCTCCATTTATTGAATCTGATTGTAATCCAGAAAACCCTACGGCCCATTTGGATCCCAATCCTAAAAATTCATGGAGCAACCCCCTCTTCCAAACAGACCCTAGATTAGGCAAGGTTGGATAGGAAGCAAATCCCTCCTCTGTACCATCCATAGTCCCACTGCTACCATTAAATAGCTCTACTAAGCACTACCACATGTGCTGATGAGATATAACAAGTGCAAGATGAATTATGAGATAGTGAATTGAACTTATCATTGATGAGTAGTACCTTTGACACAACAAATTCTACTATCTGATCTGCACTTCCATCTTGTTGTGGCACAAAAGAACCAGAAGGGAGCTGACCCGGATATTCATCCCTCTTGCGTTTCCCAGAAGACATCATCAGAAAATCCTACAAAATGAAATTAACCAAATATGAATTCATAGTAAATATAGTGGAAATCAGGATTCTGATCAGGCTAATGGACCGCTTTCCATGAGCAGCTGACAATCCGGTCAATTTGAGTTTAAACATAGTAAGAAATAATGTTTCAAAGCGGCAATTAGTGCCTAATTGGTTTCACACCAGTTTTGGTGGTAATTCCACACGAGATATGTTTTTGCGAGTGTACAGCTGTTCAGGCTGAGGAGACCTAAAACTTTCTAACTTGAATGGTGCATGTCAGAGAGCATAAGAGTTGAGAACACAACCTATATGCAAACAAGTAAAACTTCCTAAGTTCCACTCTAAATAGAACTGTTAAAATTGCCCCGCCAAATGACGACATGCAGACTGCCACAAGCACATAAAGCATGGCTAAAATCCTATGGATCTTGGTTAAAGCGTACTAGGCTAAAGCCACTTTATTTTAAAGTGTCCATCCACAGCAAAATATGAGGCGGAATAAAATGCACCCAAATCACATACTCTAATACAGATTCTCTTCCTTTAATATATTTGATGATTCTGTCCCTACTACTTCTTCAAAAGGAAGCTTTACTTGCTTGGATTAGCTTGTCCTTGCTTGTAATGCACCCAATACGAAATCAAAAAGACATGTTGTCATGAGAAGACAAACACCACTTATGTTATATGCTTACTGCAGAAAAAGTATATACTTATCTTCTATGATGTAACCATTTCAAAACAATGTAATACAAATGGAGTGGCTGGATTCGGTTAGTAATTGAAAAGTAAGATTCTGAGTCTTGGTTTTCTCATTACTAATATTAAGAGTGCCATCAAATACGAAAGCGTAATCACTGGCCAAATAATCCTAAATATCTTCTCAAGGAAGTAATAAACGCCAAGCTCTAGCCTCTAAAAATCCTTTCTAGAAGGAGATCACTGAATATACCATTAGTAAATGGCCAGTAACCAACCTGATTTAGAACAATAGAAATGCCCATTAATAAGTACTGTGTATGGAATGGCAATCAGATTGACAAAATCAACAGGGACAATATTTTTCAAAAAGAAAACAGATATATTAACAACAGCTGATGGAAAACCCCAATTACAACATGGTCTCTAGTGTGCTGTCATTTCATCTTTCACCTTGGTCAGTGGCTGAGGCTGCGCTCCCCTATCTGGGTCCTCACGGCTCTCCACATAAGCTGTACAGAAATCACAATCATCCAAACATTATGATTTCCCCAATCAATATTGCTCCAACCAGACTACACTACCCATGCATGCGGAGAAATAAACGTGGACATAACTTATACACATACCAACATTCACATCAACCCCCAGCGGCCTCTGATTCATCCAAGGAGACGGAGGTGGCTGCAAACAATAACGTTCATACATAAAACCCAGGTAACATAAACAAAATCCCCTCCACACACGAACAGCAAAAATCCAAATCCACTCTACCATGTAGGGGCTCGGGCAACCAGTCTTCGGATCAGCCCCATTCATCGCCATCCCATTCCTCACATCACTGATCGGCGATGGGGCATAGTCCGAAGGCCCCGTCGGTATATTGTACATCCCTGCATCCGTCCCTGGAAGTGGTGTCTGGATCGGGGTCTGCAGCGGTGTCTGCACCCAAACACAACAAACCACATCAACACCCCGCCTGTCAATCACAGAGATCGCGGACAATTTGGAGGGATGATCAAGGGATTTCGCCTCACCGGTGGGAACAGCATGTCGGCGGTGGGGGTGGCGTACTCCTCCGAGGTGACCTCGTAGGGCACGTTGAGGTCGTGGACGGGCGGGGTCGCACCGGAGCCCGGTGCGCCTCCGGCGGACGCGGCGGGCGCCTTGGAGCGGTCGATGTTCCCTGAGATTGCGCCGCAATGCAGCATCTTCATCTCCCAGAGCTAGGGTTTCCGGCCGGATCGGAGAGGCAACCGTCAAATCGCGGAAATCAACCAGCAATTCCAGAGACAGGTGGTACCAGGGACTCGATAAATCGGAGGTACTTACAGCCTGGAGCTCGTTCAGGACCGCGTCGCCGACGCCGTAGGTGATGAAGTCCTCGCGGACCTTGGCGATGACGTCGTCGATGACGGAGATGTAGACGGTGGAGACGTTGCTGCTCGCCATGGCGGCGGCGGAGGTGGCTTAGGGTTCGGGTGAGAGCAGGCAAGGGAGAGACGGGGTGGAGTTGGGGAAGAAAGAGGGGAATGGCTGAGCAGGAGGCGGACGAGAGAGATGAGGAATTAAGCAGAGAATATAAATAGGTTTGCATCCGGTGGCGTCACGTGGCCGGGGTATTTGTAGCCCACCCCCGACTACTGGCGATGGTCGGTTTGCGATATGGCCCTGGGCGTTATAGGATATTGCCTTATCCTCGGAAAAAAATTTCAGTGTCCTTTACAAATTATGAATTTTCTAAGGCATTTCACCTATTGTGTTTTTCCAAGTGGACCCTTCCTTTTTGTTGGTTTTGTGAATTTGTTCCTCGGATCTGGATTAGAATTATTTATCCAAGTACAGCTGCATGTTATCAATCCTGTTTGGTGAGCTAAATAAAAAATTCAATGATCCAATCACAGTTCGTGGTCATAGCAAAATATTTTGAAAAGGCCCTCTCTTACATTTAACATTTTAATAAGACTTTTCATAAAATAGGAGACATTTAACTCCCAAAAATTCTCAGAGAAAATACCCACATCTAAATAACCCCTAAAAATTATGCCACTACCACTTAATTAAAAATAAAATTATATTTAACTATCCAGATTGTTCCAAGATTCGTGCAAAAGCCCTCTACATTAAGATATTTTACTCGGCAACTTTAACTTTTTTAGGAGATTCTTTGCCCTTTATCTAAGGAAAATTTTCTGAGGAAATTGTAAAATGCCATGTACATGTTAATTATCTATGCATTTATGAAAATACATAAGTTTCAATTTTTTTGTATTTTCTTTTTGGAACATTGAAACACCCTCAACCACTAAAACCTTTATTATTAGCGGTGACAATTGTCTGATGGGTCACCAACAGACTAGCAATCGGTGCCCCCACTACATCAAGAGCTCGTTGGTGCCAATCTATCGATTCTCAAGGCCAGCGAGATAGAAACATCGACTTCTCCCTTAGGCATCCCTTGTTTAGAAGGATCCTAGGATTTGCTTGTAATTTTATTATTTTTCAGGGTCACGCTGGAGCCTGGCGCTCCCCCGGCGGACACGACGGGCACCTTAGAGCAGTCGATGTTCCTTGAGATTATGCTGCAATGCAGCATCTTCATCTCCGAGAGCTAGGGTTTCTGGCCAGATCAGAGAGGCAACCGTCAAATCACGAAAATCAACCAGCAATTCCAGAGACAGGTAGTACCAGGGACTCAACAAATCGGAGGTACTTACAGCTCGGAGCTCGTTCAGGACGGAGTCACCGATGTCATATGTGATGAAGTCCTCGCGGACCTTGGCTATGATGGAGATGTAGACGGTAGAGACGTTGCTGCTCGCCATGGCGGCGACGGAGGTGGCTTAGGGTTTGGGTGGGAGCAGGCAAGGGAGAGACAGAGTTTGTGAAGAAGAGGGGATGGTATAGGAGGAGGCAGACGAGAGAGATGGGAAATTAAGCAGAGAATATAATTAGGTTTGCATCCCGTGGCGTCACGTGGCCGAGGTATTTGTAGCCCAACTTCGACTACTGGCGATGTTCGGTTTGTGGTATGGCCCCTGGGAGTTATAGGATATTGTCATATCCTCGAAAATTTTATTTTTTCAGTGTCCTTTTACAAATTATAAATTTTCTAAGTCTTGGTATTTCAACTATTGCGTTTTTGAGAGTGGACCCATCCTTTTGTTGGTTTTGTGAATTTGTTCCTCGTATCTAGATTAGAATTATTTATCCAAGTACAGTTGTATGTTATTAATCCTATTTGGTGAACTAAATAAAAAATCCCCTGATCTAATCACAGTTTGTGGTCATAGCAAAATATTTTGGAAAGGCCCTCTGTGACATTTAATGTTTTAACAATAACTTTTCATAAAATAGGAAACATTTAACTCCCAAAAATTCTCAAACAAAATACCCTCATATAAATAACCCCCAAAAATTATGTCACTACCACTTGATTAAAAATAATATTATATTTAACTGTCTAGATTGTTCCAAGATTTGTGCAAAAGCCCCTCTGCATTAAGATATTTTACTTTGCAAAATTTAACTTTTTCTGGAGATTCCTTACCCTTTATCTAAGGAAAATGTTTTTGAGGAAATTGTTAAAAGCCATGTACATGTTAATTATCTATGCATCTCTACTATTTAAAAAAAGGAGTTAGTGGTGGTCCATCCCCCTTCCAACTCCCCTTTGTGGTTCATTTGCCATCCCATCACACTCTCACATAAATTTGGCGCCGACAGGTGGCCCCAACCACAACCCTCCGCTTCGCTTGGCCACCACTGTTCATCACACACACACTAACAACAAAATCAATCAAATAAGCCGCACTTCACTTGTGGCTCTCTTCCCCCTTTCAGCCTCTCCTTCCTCATCCCGCGACGCCCATCGGCATGGCCTACTCCAGGGGCGGGAGCGGCGAGTTGTTGGCTGTGGACGCCATCCTAGCTGAGGCGACCGATCTAGTCATGCTAGAGCACATTGCCAAGCTCAATAACACCCACCTCGCCGACAACTGCGCCTTCCCGTCTATCGGATGCGGCGCTCCCAATTGCCTCTAGCGCCCCATGGTCTTTCGCCATCTCCTCGGCCTTCCTCCTGTCGTTGCCACCTTGCACGCCACACCCCCTTTCCCTGGTCTTCCTCCCGCTAGCTTTGGTGGATCTACCATCCACTGAGGGAGCTGGATCAGGGCTAGATCAAGTGCCTCTCCTCCCCTTCTTGTCACCCACAAGCACCCCTTCTCCCCTTCTTGTCGCCCACTCTCCTCCTATTGGCCTTTCCGTCCCACCACCAATACCTTTCCTTGTTTCGCTTCCGCAAGAACCCAACAAACCATGACAAGCTCCCCCTTACCTTCTCGGAAGGTACCAAACCCTAACCCTAAACTCTCTCCTCCTGATCTAGCCCCGTCGTGTTCACTACCCAAAGAGCAGCCAAACAATGGTTTTCGCGCCTGATTTCCGTGGTGTCGCTTGCTATTCGTGCGTGCAGACGCTGAGTAAGATTGCGTGCAACCAGCTGCAGAAGGAGCTTGCTGGGTTGCAGGTCCCCCCACCGGCGCTTCAAGCACAATATCACCAACAACCTCCAAAGGTACCTGCCTCCTCCCCTTCTCCACTTGCTCACCAAACAATCCAATTCCTACTGTTTCTTGATTTTGTTTTTGGTGATTCTTTTGCTTTTTTGCCGCTTTCTCATGTGGAGAAAGCGCATGATTATATTCCTTTTGTGGTGATCAAATTTGTACCCTTTGACTTCCTGATTGATCCAAGATCTGTTTGGTGGATTGTGGTTATGTAATTGTGAAATTCTTGTGAATTATTTGCAAATTTTCATTTTCTTATTTTTCTAAGGATCTTTTTTGAACCTTTGGTCCCTATTTGCCTTCTTGATTTCTACATATGTGTCTGTAGTATTTGTCTGATCCTGACTAAACAAAAGAATATATGAAAACCATGATAGATAACACAACAAAAGGTGGGTCATCGAGGTGGCCAGGGTAGCGGGCACGTTCTACGTGGGCGAGATGTACCAACTACAGGTGGACTTTCCCAAGCATTACCCCATGGAGGCTCCTTAGGTGAGATCTCTTCTTTTTACCTTGTTTAGTTTTGTTATACCTTATGCATTGGATTCTAGTGCTTTTGGTTTGATTGACTTTTTTTGGTGCAAGTTATATTTCTGCATCTGGCACCGATGCATCTGCACATATATAGAAATGGGCACATCTATTTAGGTATAATTGTTATGTGCTCCTATTGACACGCAATGTTTTTGGTGTGTGTTTGATATTTTTGCCCACTTCATTGGCATAGGGAAGTTCCTTTGCCTAACCTTCTTGTGCTATAAATTCTCTTCGGTGCGCTTTATGTTAGACCATTTTTATCATATCCACAGAATATTTCTTTTAGCCTGTTAATAAAAGCTGCATTCATCAAAGTATTATGTATTATATAATTCAAATTTAAGATAGCCAGGTTAGTCAGTTAATTCTAAATTTCTAACCAGCTAGGCTATCTTAACCTAGAACATTTGCTTGGGAACCCAGTTACTATAACAAATTGTTTGGTTTAACTAACTGGATTAACTATCTCTGTCAGGAAATTTGTGAACTTACCTTAATATTAGTCCTCTTTGGACAATGGAATGTGAGATAGAATCAGTTATTCTACTATGGGTATAGTAGAAGGGAGGATAGTTTAAGAAGATTGACTTTTCCACCTTTTTTATTTGGCTAGGCTAATCATAGGTTAGATAATAGTGACCAAGATCAACAGATGTCTTTTTGATCAAAGAGGTTGGTAGGTTACAGATGTCTTTTTGATCAAAGAGGTTGGTAGGTTCCTTTGATCGGGTACTTTATATATGGCCGATCGAATTTTATAGAGGTTAGCAAATGTCAGATGATACCTTAAATACCTTAAATGAAGCTAGGTAGTATGTAATATTCTATAGCTTATAGTACAAGGCATGACATGTTTTTTTTTATTTCAACAAAGTCTCGCGTCTGTGATTAGGAGCGCAATGAGCACACAGAGAGTACAGAAGTTGCGAGGGTGGATTTTTTAAAACTCCAAAAATACTATGGTATCCATAATACTACAAGTTATAAAGCTGTATTGTTTGTGCTATCTAAACACCTCAAAGTATTTAATACTATGGTATTTTCAGAAGCCATGGTATTCCCTCAAAACTATAAAAATATTTTATATCCAAACAGGCCCAAAACTGCAACTGCACTTATGTGTTTATTTGAATGCCAGTGGCCAATAGAGCGGAGGCGAGTAGGATTCTGGTGAAGCGGCGAGGTGCGTACCATCGGTAGCTAACAACTGGGAGAGGTTTTGGAAATAGATGTGAGGTGCAACATTGGGAGATCACCATGGTTATCATGGACCATGTCGATGCCTATCTTATGATTGTCCATCGGTTGAGCCAATATCTACCAGGTTCATGAGTTTTCTTCTTTAACTTGATTGCATTGGTGGTTTAGATCAGAATCTTCTATTGTTTATTCAATGATTAACTTGCGGTATGTTTATTTCATTGGGTGGTTTACCTACGAAAGAAGTATATATTCTAGCATTCTTAAATGAATATGTAAGTGCTATGAAATGAGTAAACACAGATTGCTGGTTCTACATGATTTTGTTGTTTGTTCTGATAGATTGGTGACCATTAAAGCATTAATTAGTTGTAATCCACCCCTATTCTCTAATGACATTATATATACATCATCTTGTTAATATTTCGAGACTACAATTAGCTTTATCTTCATAATAACGTTTCTGACCTCTTTGATATAGAATCAATAAGCCCGTCATTTTACATTGCAGAAAAAAATCATGCATAAATTGGTAATATTTTTCTTTCAGAACAAATAACATTTTTTTTTGTATAAATCATGTTATGTTAAAGTATTGGCAATTTAGATTGGAACTTCAATCAACGACTTTGCCTTTCATTCTTTCATTCTTCCACTCTTCCATAAATTGATATTGCATCAATCTTTCTTTTAGATTCCAAGTTCCCATGTACACAGAGTTTGAATTATTGGCAGTAGCCCTGTGCTTATCTCCTACTATGACTAAATATAACAGCACAGTCCTTTTTTGGTGCTTCTGTTAAACGTGTGCATGCATACTCCCATTTGATCTCAATTTGTATGTCTCTTCGATGTGTACTGTAGCTCATGGTTGTGTCTAATTAAAACTGATGAGATCATGAGAGGAATTGAGAAGGCTTTCGTCGTGGCGACGGTCGCTTGAGCACGCAAATTGTAGTGGAGACGCATGCACAACGGGCACCACGATGCACAGGTTTTAAGGCTTTGTCTGCCTAGCGTGTGTCGTATCTTGTCTTATTCAATTATATATAAAATGAAATCCTTAACAACCACCGCTCACACTTCATGACAACGAAGGTTTAACATAGATCACAACGGAGCTTAGTTGGGTGTAGCGGTAGAGCAGAGAGTGTCATAGGTTGAGCACAGTGAGTGAAGGCATGTCATGGGCCGAGACAGGTCTTAACCAAGTCTCGATAGAGTTGATGGCTTGACGCAATCTAAGCACATGACAAGGATGGTTTGATGTCCTGATGGGTATTATAATTTTTTCGTAGCAACACACGGGCACTCAGCTAGTCTATCAATATATACAAGTTTCTATTTTTCTGTATTTTCTTTTTGCAACGTTGAAACACCCTCAACCACTAGTGCCTTTATCATTAGTAGTGACAATTGTCCAACAGGTCACCAGCAAGCTAGCAATCAGTCCCCCTACATCTAGAGCTCATTGGTGCTAATCTATTAATTCTCATGGACAACGAGATTGAAACATCGACTTCTCCAGTGGGTATCCCTTGTTTAAAAGGATCCTAGGATTTGCTTGTAATTTTATTATCTTCGAAGGCCTTCTTGCAAAAAAAAATATAGTTGTTACACATTATAAAACTGGTCAAATTTTCCTCCATTAAATGTTGATCTATTTCCTCCCAACCCTAGCACCTCCCATCCTTTCCACCACCCCTAGCATCACCCGCATTCATATGCGTCATTCGCGTTGTTCAACCTGTCATGCTCGGCTCCTCTTGTGTGATGTTAGCGGTTGGCAGCGTTATGCCACTGCCTCCTCTCCCCCCATGCCACTTCGTTCTCATCCTCCTACCTCACCACTTACTTTTGCCGTCATCACCATAACTTGTAGTGTCAGGACAAACAAGGGTGTGCATGTGGGTGTGAGATGAGAGGGGGGAGTATGGTGGAACAAGAGGCTATTTGGTGAGGGGTATTCAGGGTGCGGTTAGCCTCACTGAAGATGGAGATGATGGTGGGCAGCACATGAATCTTGAAGCAAATCCAAAGTTAGAAATTCGACCTCAAATCCCTAAAAGAACATGCGATAGATGCATCCTGTATAGTTTGTTAAAAAAGAATACATGTATTATATAATCTAGCTACCAAAACAAAAGAGGACAATGGCATGATCATTGGATGTTGTAAAGTCAAGGCAGCATTACTGGTTGTTGTTGTAGCCTCTAGTTAAAGAAAAAGGAGGCAGCTGCCTACAAAAGCTCACAATAGGGAGGCGCCGAAGGCGAGGGATGATTTTTGAGGGTGTTGTTGACAACACACTTAGTACTGTGAAAGATAAGAGTGCTAGTTTTAGAATTTAACACCATTTTTTCTGTTATGTATGAATAACCTCAATGATTATATCCTTAAAAATCAAAACATTTAGCATCTAATCAATTAACCTTTGGCAACACGTAAATTTCCCTTGAATTTTGAGGACTTACCTAATCAATAAGCTTACTGATTAAAAAAAAAGGGCCAAATGAATGTAAAAGTCCCTGGAATTCTAGTTGTGTGATTCCATTTGGAGTCTAAAGTAATTGTTACGTCAGGTTTAGTTCTTTACGATGCGTCGATCGACTGGAATAAAATTTCGATCGCGCAGTATGCAACATGTCTGTAATCAGCACCATGCTTTAATCGATAAAGGATTTGAGAGCCAGTCACTTGGCACTTACGCCCAATATCCAGTACTCTTGTCCGTGTAGAATACAAACTATGCACGATCTCAGATGACCCAAAAATCACAAGCGGAGATTGTCGGCAGGAATATCGGCAGCGAGCATAGATCCTACAGGTGCAGTTGACGACAGTGAGGGTGGATTGATATTTGAGATCGGGGCAGCGATGGCAATAGAGGTGGAGCAATGATCAGGCGGAGGACGAATAGGACCATGTATTTTAGTGTGTGTGTGTGTGTGTGGACGAGACGAGCGATGTTCGCCGTGGGCCCGAGGGAATCGACGGGGCGCGAGCGCGAACACACGGCCAGCGGTTGCCCGGAATGGGATAAACGGCGACCCACATGGCCTCTCCCGATAGGCTCCCCCGCCACCTCCCCCAATCCAAACATGCCAACCCACGCGCGCGCCACCCCTTCCTCATCCCACGGCGCGCATGCCCACCACCTGTTCGACCACCTGACGCCAGCCCGCCATGGCTCCCGCCCTCACCTCCAACCCCCCCTCCTTCCGCCCACTCTCCTCCCCCATCCGCCGGCGTGCCGCTACCGTCTTCTGCCGCGTAGGTGCCGACAGGCCCGGCAAGGACTCCGGGGCGGATGAGGACGCCAAGAAGAGGCCCTTCTTTGCCGACTTCGGCAAGCTGACGGACGCCAAGTCGCTGATACCTGCCTTCCCGTCGCCAGCGGCCGGGTCGATGTTTGCGGGTGGGAGGGGAAGGAAGGACCCGCAGACGGTGTTCGTTGCGGGCGCCACGGGGCAGGTGGGGGTCCGCATCGCGCAGACGCTGCTGCGGCAGGGGTTCGCCGTGCGCGCGGGTGTCCTGGACCTCGCGTCCGCGCAGGAGCTGGCGCGGCTCGCCGCCGCGTACAGGCTCATATCCCCCGCCGAGGCGCGCCGGCTCAACGCGGTGGAGTCGGATTTCGAAGACCCTGAGGCGATCGCCAAGTCCATCGGCCCGGCGGCCAAGGTGGTGATCACCGTCGGCCCGGCTGAGAAGGGGCCCGACGGCGGGGTGGTCACCACCGACGACGCGCTCCGGGTGGTGCAGGCCGCGGACCTCGCCGGCGTGGCACATGTCGTGGTGGTCCACGACGAGGGGGGCGGCGGCCTCGGCCGGGCCTCCACGTACAGTGTGCTTGACGGGTTTACGACCTTCTTCTCGAACCTGTTCTCCCGTGTGCAGACTCTGACGCTGAGCGAGTTCTTAGCCAAGGTGGTGGAGACCGATGTCAGGTACACGCTCCTCAAGGCAGCGCTAACCGACGACTACAACCCTGAGAACTCCTATGGCTTGATCCTGGCCGACGAGGGTGCGTCCAGCACAACTTCCTCGACGGACACCGGCAAGGTATATGTAGTTCATAGCTGTGATTGTGGTCTACATGAAGTGTTGTTGCTTACATTCATAACTTTGTGCGTTTTTGTAGGTGTCCAAATTACAGATTGCTGCTCTTGTGGCTGATGTGTTCTCCAACGTGGCAATCGCAGAGAACAAGGTACTGAAACTATGCCCGACATGGTGCCTATCTATGGTGAATTCTTGCATTTCCTCATTTTTTCCCCAAGAAAGGGATACCTTGTTATTAGGCATTTCAATCCGTGGTTCTGCCCCAGTCCCATGAGGAACTTTGTCTAGCAGCATTGGAAGGATTTCACGATTAGCCAAAATTAGATTGCTGGTGTCAACTATTTGGTTGTTGTATCCATGAAAGATATTGTCGGTCAGAAACCTGATTTGTTAAAAAAAGAACACATATGCGAGTAATGGTCTAAAATCAACAGCTCATTTATTGGTTGGGAGCCAAACGTTGCCACACATGGCTTAGGCAAGTTTGGCCGAATGAGGCTAATGGAGTCCAAAGACCTCACGTAGCCATGCATGCATATCTTGTCAATTTGTTAGTTGCATTGTATCAGAATTAGTTTGTTCGTCAGCATGTTAGTTGCTTTTCACTAGTGATGGACGAGATCACACGGGATATACGAAGAGATATACTTTGTTGTATACTTTTCACTAATGATGCAGTGCTAATTGATAAGAGTAGAATCGATGTCGATAGGAAACTAGAATTATAGAGGAAGACTTTAAAATCGAAGGGCTTTAGACTTAATAGAATTAAAACTGTGCATATGAGGTGTGATTTCAGCGGTGCCAGGGCAGATGATGGAGATATTAATTTGGACGGACAAGTAGTGCTTAGGAAGGACAGTTTTTGATATTTGGAATCAGTGCTACTGTGGGAAGGTAATATTGATTAAGACATGAGCCATAGGATAAGAGTGGGGTGGGTGAAATGACGCCAAGCATCAGATGTCTTGTGTAATAAAAAAGCCCCTCAAAGTTAAAGAGTAAATTCTATAGGACGGCAATCAGACCTGTGATGCTATATGAAACGGAATGCAGGGTGACTAAAAGACAACATGTATAGAAGATGGGTGTAGCGGAGGTAAAGATGCTGCGGTGGATCTGTGATCACATTAAGACGGGATCGAATCCGCAATGATGATATACATGATAGGGTAGGGGTAATACCAATTGAAGAGAAATTTGTCTAACATTGTTTGAGATTGTTTGGACATCTCCAATGAAGGCCTTCTGAGGCATGTGTACGTAGTGGAATTTTAAGATGTACCAAAAACATAAGAAGTAGAGACTAACCAAGACTGATGTGAAAGAAAATAGTTAAAAAAGACTTATGGGATTGAATGCATCTAAAGAGTTGGTTTTGGATAGGAGCGCAAGCAAAGAAAGAATAAAAAAAAGTTCATTCTCATCTCTAGTCTCATCAAAGCCGTCACCGTCTGGCTGTGCTCTTGGCGGTGTTAGCGAGTACATTACAGGAAGCTTCAATAGTATTGCAAGTCACAATGTATTATGGTCTCTCTTTTTAATGGATACAATCCATAGTAGTATAAGGCCGGTGCAAAATTAAGGTGCTTATAATAAAGAAATTGTGCCAAGCTGTCGCTCAGTCCTAAATCTTTCTAACCTCTGCCTTGTATGATGGTAAATATGCTTCCATCCAAAAATTTCTCATATTTGTGTAATTATATGCAACCAAACGATTATGGTGATAAAAAATGAGCCCGGTAATCCAATTGTGCTTTTGAAATTATTATGGGTGCTTATTTACTCTTTTCCCTCTACTATTGAGAATAAATTTGTCATTTTCCAGGTTGTCAAAGTTTCAACAAGCTCATCAGCAACATCCAAGCCCATAGAGGAGGCTTTCACGTTAGTAGCCATAACCCATTTTACTCCAGCTAATTGTTGTTTGATTCCTTTGATATTGGTATTTTCTATGTAGCTCTTGGATCGCATAAGCATCTTACTATTAAAAAATAAGAATAGAAAGATGTTGCTGATAGCAGCTTGATATCTTCATTTAGTAAAGAAGACATGTGATAGGACAGAGTAAAACATTTCTTGCATTATTGTTCGAAAGCAGCTTACTGAACAATCAACCTCCAATGTATCCCACCATGATTATGTCTTCTCCGAAGCTGTGGCTGTATCTGTTCACCTTGTCAGTGGCCTCTAAAATAACCAAGGCACTTACATAGTATCCTTTGGTATTGAAAGTCTGAAACGAAACATGAGATCATTGCTTTGCTCATAATGTGCAGTTTCAGTGTCCATTTCACAACAGTGTCATTTTTCTAGATGTATGAATTCAAAAATTTTCCTATGGTTCATTACTTACTCTTTTTACCGCAACGCATGCATGCTCCCTCTTCAGAGCTATCCCTGAAGACAGTAGAAGAAAGGAGTACCAAGAAGCTGTTGCCAAGGCGAAGGCAAAAGAGGTCTTGGCCACGCAGCGAGCTCGCGAGGCAGAAGAGGCCGCCAGTAAGCTCAAAGCCGAGGGAAAGAAGATGCCCTCAGAAGAGGAGGCAAGTGCCGTGAACGAGGCGCAAGCTTCTCTGGAGAACCTTCTGACCAGAGCCAAAGGGCTCAGCACGGACTTCTCCTGGGAGAAGTTCAGCACACAGCTTGCAGGAGCGGCTGCTCGGAACTCCGACGAGGAGGAACCAAAAGCGCAGATCGCCACAGTGAGAGGCCAGGCGAAGGCAAAGAAGCTGGCACCACAGAGGGCCGTCGTGAAGCCGGCGGCGCAGAAGGTGAAGCCCACACCGAAGGAGCCAGATTCCAAGCCGGAGGTGAGGCCCGTGTTTGGGGGCCTCTTCAAGCAAGAAACAATCTATGTAGACGAGGACTGAGCAATGCAGGATTGCCATTTTTCTTTTATATGTTTTTTTAAGGCCTTGATGTATTCTTGAAAGGTGAATGAGTGGTATAAAATTGGCTGAAACAACCATGAATTGCTCTCTGTCGGTGACTAATAATACCTCCGTTTCATTGTGCAGAATTTCACTGGTCTCAAAATTCTTTCGAGAAGTTCCATTCTTACAGAGTTACAGTTCTTCTAGCACCTTCAATTCCTACATTATACATGTGTGTGGTAATGCTACAATAACAAGGGACTATGGAACAGGACTTGCCAGAAAGTCAACACCACACCCTCCGGCATGCATAAGCGTCCAGTTTTCACTCTCAAATATAAATCTGTCTGAATAACACACTCATCTTTCAATACCAGTGTAAATCGCGTCTGCTTGGAATCCCAATTTTAGACCTAAAACCGATGTAAAATACCAGCTCCTAATGGCCCTACTATTCTTTTTGGCTTTTTTTGAGGTTTTTGACTTCAACTTCTCTGTATGTTGAAACAAATGAGACGGCTTCTCTAAATAACTTTTCAAACTGAAAACCGTTTATATCGTTTGCGTCAGCATCTCTGTCATCTAAAAAATATTGATAAAAACCATCAATAACAGTCTAAAAAATATGACAGAATTTTTTGACTAGGCTCGAAAACTCTGCTAGGTAAAACGGTAATACAATAAAATTACTACCGGTTTGGGCATTTGCAACTGGAAAGTAAAAATCGGGTGAAGAGCCAACAATTTTTTTACACAAATATCAGGGAGCGAACCCTAGACGACAAGGGCAGTCTCGACAGCGGCGACGGGAATCTCATCAACCTCATCGGCGGTGACGACGACTTCAACTCTTATCGGCGACGACGGCGAGCGCGAGCGAGCTTCGACCCTCAACAGCGGCAATGGCGAGCACGAGCGGGCTCATCCGCAGCGTCGACAGCAAGCTCCCCTACATCATCCGCCCTCTAGTTGATCCGTACACCTGCAGCCGCCTCGCCTCACCTGTCTCTAATCACCAGGTACATCTTGAAGCTTTTAAACTCCTAGAACTTGGATCCATAGTTATATGATGTCTTGATTTGGTGGGATGATATGTTAATTAGTTTGGTAAGAAATTTATCTCTGATCTGTATGTGAGGTTTGAGATGTGAGCACGAAGGCAATATGCTCTACTATGTTACATTCCATGGTATTGTTTATGGCTCACTAGAGAAGCAACAGGACACAGGCATCACTAATGCACATAGGAGTATGAGGTTTGGGATGATTTTAGATTTGAGGTCTAATCTGAGATCTGATGCATAGTAAGCTACTGATTCAACTATAATTCAATTATAATTTGAGATCTTCTGCATTTCTTCTTTCAACTATGTTCAATTGGTATGCTCTTAATTGCCTTCAGCCCTTCACTTCCCACTTGATTGTTTCCTATACAGATCGGTTGAGGGCTAGTGGTGTAGGGAACAATTTAGTGCTGGTTCGTGCCATCTTGGTGGTGATGTTTTCTCTACATCATCTCTATATCACTCACTATTTTTCTGGGATTGCACGAGTGTGTGTTCGTTTCTTGATGCTAATTATTGTGGGTTGCCTTGCGCACAATGGATTGGCTTGGACATGTTGACATGCTTTGTTTTGGGGATTTGCCAAAACTTGTGGAAGAAATTAATTTGGCAGTTCCGTAAGCTTACAATTTGTATAATTTATGTCATTCAGCTTTTTAATTAGCTAATACGCTGGTGTCATAAATTTATACGTTATCAACTTGTGGATGTTCTTGACAGTTGAAACTTGAAACACCATATAGATGCATGGTCTGGTACTCTGGTTATAAGACAATTTGATTTTTTGTTGTATCTTTCTCTTATTACAAAACCTCTATTTTTTTGTTCACTGGAACCTGTGCTGGCAATTCTCCATACCTTTCTTATGATTCAGGGTGGTGACTAGTGGGAGGACTGGAGGAGGCATATTGAAATTTTTTTGTCTAAAGTCAGCTCATATACTTGCCGTTGTGGATCTCTAGTGTCATGCATCCTTCACTAAAACAACACCTAAAAAACGTTTGTGGTAACATACTTTGGACTTCATGAAAATCTGAATCAGCCGGCCAGTGTTCAAGAAGGCGCTAGGTGCTAGGCGGGTGCCGATCTGGGGCCTAGCGCCTAGGTGGGGCCTAGGCTTCCAACTTGGTCAAGGGGGCAACAGGTGGCAACAAGACAGTCATGTATATATTTGATGTTTAGAGGGCGGAGGGGAGGGGAGGGGAGGTAGTACCTAGTGGTGGGGAGCATGTAGCGGCACTGTGGCAAAGGTGGAGGTGGGGGTGACACTTCCAGCGAAAGGGAGATCGATTCGGTGGCAAAACGGCGGATTCCATCGGTGGCGAGCTGGAGGAGACTGCACGATAGCAGAGGCGTGGAGGTCCTGTGTGGAAACCCTATCCCTCCCGTGCGGCGTGTCAACAAGGCCAAATGGGCAAACTCTCTACTTAATCCCCCTCCTCTGGTCTTGCTTGCCGCTTCAGCCGCCTAGGTGCTCGCCAACACCGCCTAGGTGCCCGCTCCACCATGGCGCTTGCTTGGGAGGCCATCTAGACCGCCTTTGACTGCCTAGGCGGTTCCCCGCGCAGGCACCCGACTTAGGGCTAAGACGCAGTGACAGGTTGCCGCCTAGCGCCTAGGCGGGGCCTAGACGCCCGCCCAGCCCACCTTCTTGAACACCGCAGCAGGCTATGTATCTGTATTTCACAGGGATAGTTTCAGAATATGCTTATCTTTGGCAAACCATGGTTCTATCTATATCTGCCAGAAGAGGCTATACAATTCAGTTTTACTAATATTGTGTAATAGTTATCCCATTTGTACGATCTGGTGATTGACTGAATCATGTTGCATAAGCTTGTTGGTTGGTGTAGCATGAGCTTCATGACTTTTTTAATTCGATGCTCTCGTTGTCAATTACCTTCGTATCCAAAAGGAATATCAAAGCGGTTTACAGCCGGAAATAATTTCAGTGGCATTCAACCGGTTTTCTTTGTGCCCAGAAAAATACAAGTGTAAGTGAATGCAGGTGGAAAAGGTTAGCTGTTGATGCCACTTAACATTGTCACGGTGGCAATCTGTCTCCTCTCCCCCCCCCCCCTCCCCAGTATCTCTCTCCCCCTTGTGCGCGGTGCCCCTCCAACTGCCGAGAACACTCCACCGCTGCCCCCCCATTTTTGGCCTTAGCGAGCACGATGTTGTCACCAATATGTTATGGTATGTTTTAAAGTGTTATGATTTTTAGCTGAAATGGTATTGTAATGACAGTTAACTTTTTTGAGGTATTTAAATAAAAAATAAAAACATTAATATATCTCCACGGCTAATGTAAAAGAAAAAAAAGGGAAAAAGTGTTAAGAAGTTAACGTGTTTTAAATGATTTTTGATTTCTAAAAGCTAGAAATCATCGTTGTTCGGAACAGAACCTATGTCTTATTGTTGAAGAAGATGATTAGGACTAAAAGTCTTGAACAAGAACGATAATTTGAGGCCCGGATAGGAATAATTTCAGATCAGGATGCAAAAGAATAAGAAAGGGGACTAGGGAGTAGAGGCAGGATATGGTAACAGATAGTCTATTTATCTGATATTTATATTTAAGAAAACACGAATATGGTAAATAAAATTCGCATTTAAAAATATGTATATCTGTATTCGATAATATTCGTATATATATATTTAAGAGTATTTGTATTTGTATTTGAGACAAACTTGTGAAAAATGTGTCTGATATTAGAATGTACGGTTCTAAAAGATGCTAGACCCTAGACGGACAGTGGGGTGGCGCGTAGCGCCTGGGGCGCCTATGAGGCCGACTAGCAAACGGGGAGAAACAACAGCAACACCACCAACAGAGAGACAGCAGAGATAGAGTGAGAGCACCGAGACTGAGCCTGGAGGTTGATGTCGGTGGCGGAGATACAAAATCAAATCAACTGAGAAGGAGGGGGGGCGGATTGATCGTTGGCGAAGTGGATTCTCGTCCTCGTCCATCGCAACTCGCCGCCACCATCACGAGCCCTTCCTCCATCACCCCATATCGAGCCCTCCGTCCAGCTCGTGTTTGCGCCAGCTCATCTGAGGATAAGCAACGACGGGGGAGGAGGAATCGACGGTTGAATCGCGCACTCCGCAGCCACCGCTCGACATTCCTCTCCGGTCGTGCTCGGGTCTGGTTAGGGTTCGGTTTCGGTGTGAAAACTTGTATTCATGTCGATACTGGGCCGGCGCAGTGACCCACCATCATAACTCCTCTGCCAGCCCACCAAGTCCCTGTTCTTCTTCCTCCCTGTGGTGACGCGTTCTTCTTCCTCCATGTGGTGACGCTCTAGTCGTCGCCTATGAGGCTACTTCCCGCTGAGTGACCGCCAACCCGTCAAATCCAGCCCTTCCCCGCCACCTACACGCCGCCTTTGACTGCCGAGGACCGCCTAGCTCGCCGATCTGGGCAAAAGCACGCCCAGAGGGCTCCGCCTAGCGCCTCCTAGGCCACTTTTGGAAGTTGTCAAAATGGAAAGACTACGGAGCGTTGTTTTAGCGATGGCTTGTGGCTGAAATTTTACTGTAATTGGCTTTGTTTTACTACAGCTGAGTTGGCTTATTGGGTATAACTAAAATTTTAAAAATATAAAAATAGAAAAAACATGTTAACCCATCATGAACAATGCAAAGGAATACGGGAAAAAAATAAAATACAAAACCTAAAAAAATAAAAAAAAAATCAAAAAAAGATGAATTACTGAATAGTGAAAAAAAACTGAAGCTGAAAAAGTTGAAACGAGTGGGGTCTAATCCCGCTCGTTTTGGTTTCACTTTTAGCTTCTAGTTTACTATTCCTGCATTTTATTTTTTTTTCTGATTTTTTAGCTTTTTTGTCTTTTTTTATTCGTTTTTATTATCTATAGTAGGCTAATCTATTTTTATTTTATTTTTTAAAAAATAAATTACGTTAAATAAGCCATCATCATTTACAGTAAAAAATAAATCAGTTACAGTACAAAATAAACGATAAATTAGTTTATTTAAGCCAAACTAAGCGCACTTAGAACGGTTGTCTTCAAAGGAAAGCAAATACCAAAGATTCGCTACCATGTTTTGGACCCTGAGAACTTTACCCTACAGTTTTACACGAAGCTATACCACTCAATCGTTTAGACATGGAAGATCAATGCTATGAGATCATGAAGATCTCAACTAATCGACCGGAGGAATTTTGTGAGATATTAAAGATTAATGTTAAACTGTTTTTCTCTTAACTAAGTTTCATCACTAGGTTTCCTTAATCGTAATCGAAGGTTTTAGTGGGGCAAAATGCGCAAAGCAAATTACGCGTGAACTATGTACTCGTATACTCTATTTGTGAATATTTCCGTGAACACCCCTAGATACCCATCTAATCTTTGTACACACCAAACAGATCTACCAGTAAAGACGATCACCCTCCCTGTGTCAATTATTCTAGTGTTTATTGTGTTCTTGTTATTGATCTTGATTACGTCATTCTAGTATTGTTCATTCATCGCCGCCAACGCTTAAGCTAATATGCACATAATTATTTTTTTAAGAAATAGAAATTATATTGAGCGGGTGAAAATCCCCATCTGTAGTTATCTGCTTCAAGGAATTGAATAAGAATGGGAATTGATAAAAATTCTGACGATGCTAATTCACTGACTGACAAGCGCTTCACCTTTACCAGATTTATTCAAGCACACACATGAATGTAAATAATGAACCAAATAATAAAAACCTGAAATTAAAACAGAAGGATAATATAACTTCGGTAGCTAGGACACCAGAAATATTTGGGGTTAATTGAAGTTATATCATTGGGAAAGTTGATTTGCAACCTTACACGATTTTTTCTGAAAACATGAAACTTAATTAATAAGAATTAGTTTCCTACTAAGGAACTAAGAATGTGCTTATATACGTACATACATAGCCCAAGACCATTTGCATAATGCCTGTAACCATCATGCACAACCTTCATTTTGGAGACTCATCATGCACAAACTGGTAGTTGTCTAGTTGATCAGTATGTCCAAACCCAACTAGAAAACGATAGGATTACAAACTATGTACAGTCATATGATCTGCGGCATGTCCAAAATGAAAGTTCCGAGAAAGAACAAAGAAAACAGCAATCGAATTATCATTTATGTAATGATTCCAACTGTTCCATTGTCGAACCAACGTGAGCATATTATTTTTCCTTTAAAATTCAAGGAAATTATATTGCATAAAGTTTGTGTAATAATAAAACGTTGGCAAAAAAAATAGTTTGTATAATAAATATTAGGAAAATTGAGTTATAGTGCTATGGCAATCCAAAAGTTTGTATTTTGTAATACGCCATTACATAACAAATACCGATCACATATGCAGAAAAAAATGCTTCCATTCTTTTTGGATTTTAGCTTCTGCCAAAAGCCAAATGTCAAAACAAGACGAACTCTTGAAGCGGATTCTCTAAACAACTTCTCGAACTCAAAACCGTATGCGCCAATCCATCTATATATACTCACATATGCTGTTAATTTTATGCAAAGCATCATATGGCTACTTCTAAGTTCGCGGTTTAATTGATAATTGCACAATTTAAATATTGGATAAATGCTTCTACATTCTTTTGAAAACATGACAGCACAAATTTTAAATTAATTAAAATGTACACTGTAGGGGTCTCCTTTACAGAGTTACAGTTTCCCCTAACAAACTAAATTAATTAAAGTAGAAACAGTGAACTGAATCTGTATCAATTAAATCGCATGATTTGTGCAGTTTCCGTTTTTTTTTATTGTAGAGGAAATATGCTGTGAGAAGAGAGTTTTCCTGTTTGTTTAATAGAATATCTTCAGAAGAAGGGTTAAAACAATCACATATGTGCATATCAATCACGGCATCTTAAATATTTTCTTTCGTTATGTAACTTGAAAACAGACTACTGATAAGCATATACAAATTTGAAAGGGTTAAATATAAATAAACATAAAAAATTATATACAGAGATGTCTTCTTTAACACCTTCAGTTGATAAGCCAACATATTTAACTATTAATTAGTATGTTAGAAATGAGTGAAAACAAACAAATTAAGCAAGCAATTGGACATGAAAAAAAAATCATTAATTTGTTGCGGAGAAGATCCTAGTCAATTTTTTGCATTAACTTCACCTCACAGAAAACAGAAAAAACAAGAGAAACATGCAAGACGTACCCGAAGGTCATGCTCACGCGCATGAACATGGAACTGGATGTTAGATTGTCAACTATCAAATGGCAAATGCACATATTTAAAGTGGCAAATCTATAGCAGCATGTTGCAAAGGACATATAGCACCAGTAATGTGTCATGTATGACTTTGTCAACCTGTCAACAGCATTAAATCAAGTCAATTTGTCATAGAGAAATACATTATTTGACGGTACGGATACCTCTATAATTCACTTTCTATTGCCACCTTCATTGATACTACTATATATATCCGGTGCTAAATTGTTGTTGGTTTCACCAAACAGCTCTTACCCAATCACCGACAATAATATGCATATTGTTCCTATGCATATGTACATATCCAAAAGGTGGAAGTCCAAAAGACCACAACTAAAGACTTACAACATGTACAATATATCCATGAATGGTACATAATTATACAATTCTCTTGAACTTAATTCAATTTTAGCTATTGGTAACTAGGTTGAACATTCACAAGTTTGAAGCTAAGTGACCATTATTAATGCGAGAATCAACTGTGAATTTCCATCTTATCTACAGACAGTAACCAACCTCATGACACACATTCAAGACAGAAATCAATAGGGTATTGAGGCAGTAACCTATGCATGAAATGCCACTAGATACCAATGTTCACAATATGCCATTTGCCAAACTTTCGTTCATAAAGTTGGTCACTTTCCTGCTTGGGCTCATTAAGCCACCTACACATCCAAGAGCAAGAAATGACCTTGCACCAGCGAATTGCCTCCTCTGATGTGAGGCCAGGCATCTCCATGCATGGCAAGCACATAATATTGACTAAGTGCATATACTCTCTTGTCAGCAAATAAGTAAAGAAGATTCACCATGACCCTAAACTATATTATTAGTGACCACTAATCATTGATCTACATGCACTTAAACTCATCGTTTGCCTGTTATCAGCATCCTTTTCTGCCATGTGCAGCAAAACATGTAACAACATACATATTTCTGCAACAATGGTATATCAAGTTGACTTATCTCTGTTGATTCGATACAAATGTGCATATAAGATGGAAAGAAAGCTAAAGTGCCAGGAGCTATAACTAGTGATACATGCAGTTCTTTCAATTTTTATATGTATAATTAATGACACGACAAATACATTATTTACACATTGGCAGGAAAACCATACAGGCAGACACATAAGATTGAAATGTATATATACAAACATATATGTAAGATCAACAGATGACACTGGCAGTCTGATGGATATTATCTAATGAAGGAAAGGAAAATATACTCATGACGAGATCAAATTGGAGTTTCTCCTTTATGCCGAGATCAAATTGGAGTTTCTCCTTTATGCCTAATTAAGGGCACTAGCAATGAAAGCTAACTACTTAAACAGCAACACTTAAACAAGGAGATCGCACTGAGATGTGAAGGAACAAGGGGATCGCAGTGAGATGTGGAGGTAACAAGAAAGGAACAAGGAAAGAGGGAGGGACCTAGCTAGAAGGCCGGCGGTGGCGGCTGGAACGACCCAAACACCTCGTGCGCCATCTGGCCGCCGCCGTTGGTCATCAGGTTCGGCGGCAGGTTGTAGAATGGCATTGACGTGGGGTCTGGCAGTCCGGGCGCGCCCGCCACCGCAGCCGCCCGGCCATTGCCTCCCGGTGGCGATCCCTCCGGCAGCTGCATCCCGTCGGACCCGGCGGCTGCGGCGGCTGCGGCAGCCTCCTCGCCAGGCTCGTCATCGGCGAGTGGGAGGCGCTCGTAGGTGGCGTTGGAGAAGGTGGCCGCGACGACCATGATGGGGCCGGACGCCACGAGCTCCCCAACGACTGTGCCTCCGACGACCTGGCCCTGCCCGCCGGCAAGGTAGATGGCCATGCCCGTGGCGCCGGGCGGGCACGGCGACGGAAGAAAGGCGCCGGAAAGGGAAAGGATCTCGAAGCGGCCGCGCAGCGTGACGACGGCCCCGGGCGGCGCCGCGGGCTGACGCAGGGTAACGTTGGCAACGACGCCGCTGCCGGAGAGCACGGACACCCCGCGCTGCCGGCGGCGCGCGAACGTGGCCACCGCTTCCATGATGTCTGCGCCGCCGGCGATCTCCAGCACGTGTGACCGCAGCGCGTTGGGGCTCTCCCGCGTGATGATGATCGGTGGCTTCGGCTTGTTCTTGGACCCTGGCGGCCTCCCCCTCGGCCGCCTCCCTGACGACGAACCCCCGCCGCTCCCGCCGGACGCGCCCGAGGTTGCGTTGGGGGTGGGCGAGTTCTCACCTGCGCCGGCGGTGGGGGAGTCCTGGGCGGCGCCTGAAGAGTCATCATGGTTGTTACTCCCGCTGCTGTTTGGTGTCGTCGGGGCCGGCTCTCCGGCGCCCATGGCGCCGGGGCCGAACTGAGCCAGGTGGTTGCGGAGGTCCAAGCCGCCCATGCTCCCTGCCCACCACGCCATCTCTCCTTCCTGGCTTCCTGCTGCCCGGATCACTCTCCTCTTGGCCACCACCACCACCACTAGACCTAGCTCTGGAGAACAGTAGCACAGCACTAGTATATAGCGCGTGAAGAGTAATAAGAGAGAGAGAGAGAGAGAGAGAGAGAGAGAGAGAGAGAGAGGGGATCGAAGTGGAGTTGCTGTCCCTCTCCCTCGATCTGTAGCTCTGTTCCTTTCTCTCGCTATCTCGCCGCTGCTTTTCTCGGTGCTCCTTTTCTCTGTGGGCGTTGATTGGGAATAATGCGAGGGACTATTTAGTACTGGCACAAGTACTAGTACTACGCTGGCATCTTCTCTTGTTGCCTTGCCTCTCCTTTATTTTCTTTGTTTCCTTTTGCCTTCTTGGGCATATGTTCTTGTTGCTCCCCTTGTTTTAGGGATCTGGCTAAGCTAGCTGATGGGTACCAACAAGCTACCTAGATTATGGTTCACTTCTTTTAGGGGGTGATCGGAATAGCGATGGCTTTTGGCTTTTGGCTGAAAAACATTGTAGTGGTGAAAAAACATCAGTGGTGAGTTAGTGGATAGTGTAGTGAATAGTGAAAAAAAAAGCTGAAGCTAGAAGCTGAAGCCGAAAAAAGCCGAAACGATCACCCCCTTAGACTTATTCTTAGACTTCTATTTCTACGATAATTTATCGTTAAATAGTGTATTTTTTCAATACAGGGTTTACAGATAAATTGTAGTACAAATCGTACTAAGTTTAACGTTACAGGCCAAAATCTTATATGACTATATCTCTCTACGTATTGTCTCTTACGCCAAAATTCAAAAATCACATCCATAAACCATAAGTCACAGCAAAAAAAAACTCACCCATAGGAAGCTCTCTCTTGTAAGGTTGCTAGCTAGCTCCAGTGAAGTGAAGGGGAAGAAGGGGGTCTAGGGGGGATGGATGCACAATATCTAGCTAGGGCAACGTAGCTAGTATCGTAGGTGTAAATGAAACTTGCCTGCTATTTTTATCTGCGGCTGATGGTTTTTTACTATAGCTAATGACTTTTGTTGATATTTTTTAAGACGATGGCAGATAGCAGATATGTTAATATGGATGACATACACTGTTTTAGACTCAGAAAGCAATTGGGAGAATCGTCTTAGAAAAGACACTCTTATTTCGATTTTTGGAGAAGTTAAAACCCAAAACCACACAACAAAAGCAAAAAGAATAGGCCACTGACCAGTGAAGGAGGAGTAAATTGGTGTGACGACCCACATTTTTACATTGGAGTAAAAATGCTAGTCAACAAATTATTATTTATTTTAACTGATAGAATATTGTTCTAACGAATAATAAGCCTATCAGAGTATTGCAAGAGAACCATAATTAGAGACGGTACATAATATTTCATCCAAATAACCACGCAGAACTAAAGTTCCATACAACCATTCTAGCAAATTTATTAGTGAAGTCTAGTCTAGAATGTAATTATACAAGAAGCGTTGAATATAAATAAAATACTCTAATATCACCAATACCCTAGGGGTTAAGGCCGTGCTGCTCCTAGAGCCTTAGTCGTCCTAGGTCTCGTATAACGTGCCACCCTCATAGGACTTGGTCTTAGTATTATCTTCCTCCCACTCGGGGTAGGGCTTGTCTACGTAAGCCTCATCTACTCCAAGTATTGATCCTAACTGGCTATCTTCTGAACAAAGAAAATAATAGCATGAGTGAGTACAGAATACTCAGCAAGCTTATATAGCAATTATGCATTATATACTCCTAATCTTGCCTCTTTTGATACATCTCGTTCTCATGCTCATTCTCATTCTCAGACTATATAGAAAATAAATGTTTCTAGGTTGTAAAAGATTTTAGATTTATTAACTTCAGAAAACTACTTAACACTTGCATAAATAGCTAAAAACTTCCATTGGTTTTCGTAGCCTCCAATCTAGGAGACATGCATGAATTCATGATTTATATAGCATTACGCAAGCTTATACCACTTTTTCCATGTCACTCTGATTCTTGTAGCGAATGGATCTTCACATTTTTCTTAGATACGATGCCCAAACCAAAGTATAGAACTTTTACCTCTATCTTAGTATATTATATCTCCACCTAATTATTCTCAACCAGCGGTCCGGGGTGGTCTCTCATCCTCACCCGATGCCCATCAATCTTAACATAATTGTTGGTTCGAGCAGTCTAACTATCACCTAACATTCCACTGCGTAATATATTGCCTTCGCGTACCCTACTTCTGGCCTTTGTACCAATCCTGAGTTCTTGCGCCGCGTCTCCCACTTCTGGCTTTTGTACCAGTTTTGAGTTCTTGCAGCTATGGATCCCCCATTCCCATCCTCTGTACCGGCTCTAGGTTCCTTCCCTAATTATATACTTATGCATGTGGAGAATATAATAACCCCGATAAAGTTACTGATTCTACCCACCCTCAGATGGAATAATAGTTGATATGATTAATACAGTCTATCACACAAGTAAAGTTTGTAAGTCCTTATATTCTATTCTTATGCAGAGGTCCCAATCCTACCTTTCTTTCACTTGTCAAGGCAACATCTGTCCACCCTTTTTATTTAACCTTACTTGCTAACTACCCCATTATTCAACTGCTATCAGTTCTCTTTCCTTTCTAATACTATTTATCTGATTTAAACATGGTTTTAAATTTTTGTGCCGGATGATAGTAAGTTAACAGAGAAATACTTGTTTTATGGAAGACACTCTGCTCAAATGTTCAAAGGTATGCTTGTCTAAGTTTAGATTGAAGTTCTGGGTCCCAAGGTCACTCTGGTAAAATATGCTCTCTAATCCCATTTACCCTCCTGCAATTAGTACGTGTGCTACGGTTTCATTTATCAGCACCGAAGAAAATTACATGAATGTAAATAATTAAACAAAATACACCAGAACATCCCTATGCGATTTTTGAATTTTATCCTGTCCATTTGTGGATTTTCATGACTCTATTGCCATTTTTAATTATTGTGTTAAACTTTAATCATTATGCGTAATTTTATTTAATCGCATAGAGACTTTAATCTGCTGGATGGCAATTAAAAATCTAAGTAAATCTGAATGAGTTCTTACCATTTTGTATGCAACTAAAAATTTACTTCGGTATTTAGGTATGCTTAAGAATGATCTAAATGATAGTATACCAATTTAATTGGTAAGAATTTATTAGCACCAAAGAAAATTACATGAATGCAAATAATTAAACAAAATATGCCAAAACGTCCCTAGGTGATCCTCTAATTTTATCCTGGCCATTTGCTAATTTTCACGACTCAATTGTCATTTTTAATTGTCGTGTTAAACTTTAATCGTTATGCGTAATTTTATTTAATCACGTACAGACTTTATTCCACTGGATGGTAGTTAAAAATATAAGTAATTCTTAATGAGTTCTTGCCATTTTGTATGCGACTAAAAATGTAATTCGGTATTTAGGTATGCCTCAGAATGATCTAAATGATAGTATACCAATTTATTGGTAAGCACTGGAATCTATACTCAAATGTTATTTTATATTGCCAGGTGAATTAGTTTATTGGTGATAATGAATCTAATTTAATCTTATTTATCACTTAGGTTCTCGAATTTAAATATTATCTAAATGATTTGGCTTGCAGTTAAATGTGTATCAGAGTACTCAGTACATCACTACGTGCCATAATTCCCTTCTACTCTCTTTCCTTCGGCCGGTCGGCCGAATGGCCCATTACTTTGGCGCCCCTAGTGCTCTCTCTCTTCCCTTTATTCACGTCGCTCGGTTTCCCTGGCTCTCGGCTTCCCCCCTCTCTCTCTCAGGCCAAGACCTCCTTCACACCGCCACCCCTCTCCCAACGCTGCCTTCCTTGGAGCCACCTCTCGGGCCCACCGACCCTTGGCACTGCACCTCCAGTTCGTTCCACCTAGGCTGGTCCCTCCTCTCTCGCACCCGACTGCTCCCTCATGCCCGTTTAGCCGTCTACTACCCAGCCATCGCCCTTGCCTAATTTGGCCACCGGTGATCATCTCGTGCTTACCTCTGGCCGGATCTAACCCTTGGCACCACGGATCCTTACTTTTAGTTCTTGGTTTTCATTTGATTTGAGTTGATTTTGATGATGTTGAGGGAAAGGTGGTGGTGAGATAGTGATGGTGCTGTGGATTGGTTGTGTTAATGGCTGGCTATGGTTTAGGTTAAGTGGTTTCGCTCTCCTCACTAGACGCCTCTCAGCCTTATTCTCTCTGGCTCTGACTGTGTTGGAGATTTTTTATCTCCATGGTGATAGGGAATTCGGTTACTTTAGTAAAAATCGGTCTTCTTGGGTTGGCTTCGATTGACAAAAGGGAATTGGGAATGCATTCAAGTTTATTTCTAATGCTGGATGATGACCCTACGGCTGTGAAAGGAGCCGACTGGCCTTGGACGGTCTGTTATCTCGACGAGTGGAATGCCTATATCAAAATTAAACTTTAGGGTTCTGATGGTAATTTTTTCTTTTAATTCTTTCCTTTTGTTTGGTCTTTTTCGATGTCTTTAAATTTGTTCTATTTGCAAATGAAACTATAGTGCGGTTGCGATTCGGAAATCGGTAATTGATGTATGAGATGCTATGCATGGACCTTTGCCTTCTTCCTTAGCTCTTGATTAATTAAAAAAAGTATGAGATGATCTATATGTGATTTGTATTTTCTATTGTTTCAAATATATTTGTATGTGTATGAAATGATCCCCATGTAATTTCTTTATGTCTTTGCTTGGCTCTATGCATTAACTACCACTGACTATATATCTACTGATTGTAATATCTGTAACTCCGCGTGTACTTGTTTACCTAGTCGTATGCTATTCAATCGAACTTCTAGACAATGTTATAGATTTGAGAGTATTAATTCATAGTTTAATTAAACGATTCACTTACTGTTGTTAACCCTAATCTCACCAATTAGCTGAGTTAGGAAAACGAGAGGCATTACAGCTGGGCAAGAAAGGCCGGGGTGGGGAGTGCAACTAGTCGACTCACTCGACCGAGTCTCAGTTGCCCAAAGAGAGAGAGACTGTACGTGTGTGTTTAATTACCAGGGCTAAGCAACCTTGACAAATCTCTCGTGCCACATCTGGAACAGCGGATGTGTATCCTCTGTCTTTGCACGTGAAACGCAGAGAAGCATAGTAGGGTGCCGTTTGGCTGTGTTCTGGAGCATCGGATTTCGATCCAAGGGACTGCAAAGGCTTGCCGTTGGTGTCTATGATGCCCACAGGCAGAGGATGTGCATCCGAAGATAGCGACGCCGGTCGTAATACAACTAAATAAATCAACTAGATGGAACGGCTGTAGAGCTGGACAAAAAGCTCGAGACTTGTGAGCTACTTGAGCTCGTAATCGGCTCGACTCGAACTTGAAATTTTTCCCAACAAATCAAGCCTAGAATTCAACTCGGCTCATTAACGAGCCGAGCCCGAGCCGCTCGCGAGCTGCTCACGAGCCAGTCATATGATATCTCTGCTATTCCGAACTTCCGATCTCTCGGTCTCTCCGCTCGCTCGCTCCACTCTCCCTGCTCCCCCGCTGCCTCCTCCCTCCCTCCCCGCTCCCCCGCCGCCTCCTTCCTCGCTCTCCTCGCCGCCGCTGGCGAAGCGGCGCTCGTCCACGTCCACAACCATCGACGAGCAGGCGCTAGCGGCCGCCGCGGCCATCGTGCTGGGGCGGCGGCGCGTTTGAGTGGTCGGCGTCGGTGCGGTACGCCGTGAAGTGGCAGCGGCAGGGGCTACCGTTGCAGAGGAGCTCCAACACGCGCCCGCGCTCGCTCGCCGACCCTGAGCTCCAGCCGCAGCAGTATCTCCTCGCCAAGGTATCGAGGCCTCCTCCCTTCCTGCCTTCCTTCCTCTCTTGCTTCTCCCGGTTGCATAGCTTAATTGGTGTGTCTGCCGCCTCGTGGACCGCGTGGAATTCTAGCTATGTTCTATGTTAAATTTTCATCTCCTCATCAGGATTTTTGGTGGGATTGGTCGGTTTCCGCGTAGGGTATAGCAGTTCGCCGTTTCCGATGCCATTTCCCCCTAATTTTGGGGGGTGAAATTTTGATCCCTTTCATACTTTGGTCGGTCCGGAATGCAAAAGGTGCGATCTTTGGATTGTTCTTTGCTTCCCATCCTACGCGGTCCTTATTTGTTGTATCTGCAATTTAATTCGATGCTGCTCCCTCGACGAATTCCTCTGATCGGGTTTGTTTTCACCTGTCTCGAATTCGTCGCCATCCTGTGGAACTCCAGTTGAGCTCGCGAACTTTTAGCTCGTTTCCCGAACGAGCCGAGCCAAGCCGAGCCGCAGCTCTGGGCAAGCTTGGCCGAGCCTGGCTTGAGCCGGCTCAGCTCGACTCGTTTCCAGCCCTAACCGGCTGGTTCTTATGCTGATCAGGAGGTTCACAAGAAAGCAACGCCAAGAAAAACTCATCACAAGCAACACTTCGAATAGCGTTCAGAATGACATGATTCATGACACCACATAGCTAACGTATGTATAGAAAGCTAGTAGAAACTACAGTGTTCTGGCTCGGCCATGCAATTGTTGTACTTCGTTCCTTTAGCTAGAACCTTTCTTCTCCTGTTCATCTCTCTCTTATCTGTGCTGTGTGAATTGTGATGTGAGAAAGAGGAGACAGACAGAAGCGGGCGTGGGTCAGAGCAACAGTAACAGTGCTAATATATATTTTCCCCTTCCTTTCTAGGGAAAGGGAGAGCTGGGAGTGCGGGTGGCTTATCTTATTGTTTGCTGTTCTCGGTGTCTGGGAGGAGGGCGGGGGCAACGTGCGCATGGGAAAGTGGGAGTCGGTTTCCATGGCTTCGAGGGGAGGAGGGCGAGGCGAGGCCGGCCGCGCGCGCGGTGCACGGCCACCCAGTGCCGGGCTGCCAGCCCTCCTGCCTCGCTCGCTTTGCCGCCGCGTCCCGAGAACGGCACCAGCACCGGCAGTCGAGCGGTTTCTCCCAAATATTCGAGCCAGCAGAATGCCAAGTGGATTTTATGTGGACGTGTTTCACCTTGTGTTACTGGCGCGCGCGATCACCCTGACCAGGCCACGACCATAAACGGCCGCGAGAGAAAAGCTTAAACCATTTCTTTAAGCGCCCAAATTACTTGGCAAAATTTGATACGTTTGTCGAACTTAAATGTGGCAAAAATATGGCAGCAAACAAATAGCCCATAGACTAAATTCCAGTAAAACACATCACATCCGAACAAAGTCATCCCGTTTGGATAACCTGAAATTTTCAGATTATTTCTGCAAGAATTGTTGTTTGGATGTTACACAGAAAAAACACAAAAATTCAAGCGAAAAGGAGAAGAAAACAATAGGTCTTACCTTATATTAGGGCCCATTTGAAAACGAAGAAATTTTATAAGATGTAGAATTAGGATAAATTTCTCTGTTCTAAATGGGCCTTAATCCAATAGGATGGCACATTTCATAGGAATTTTCAAGGAATTCCAAAAAGTTTTGTATGAATTTTTTCAGGATTGAAAGCTTTCGAAAAACCTCCATTTTCCGTTTTCACCAAATGGGGACACCATCTTATGTTAATTCCCACAGGACCATATTACAAGACATATTAGTTTTCCACCTTCTTTCTCCAAAATATATGGAATGCATGTCCATATGTATATACTACAAGTGATCATAAACCTATTTCTATATAATTTGTTTGCAAATGAGAGATTATTGAAAGCCTTTGTAACACCACGGTTTAACAAAAACCTAGAATGTCACCCATAGCTACAATTGCTATTAATTTAAACCATTAAATAAGTAATACCATTAGTTAGGCGCTTGTTTAAAGCCATATAGCGCCTTCGAGAGTTTTTATATATGATTTGGATTCTTAATATCTTCAAAATCAGGTGGTTGTTCAATATAGACAAGCTTGGTTAGTTTTTCATTTTAGAATGCACTTTTAATATTTATTTGAAATAATTTCATATCAAAACATGGTGTGAAGGCAAGTAGTACACGAATGGACTCAAATCTAGCCACGGGAGCAAATGTTTCATCATAATCCGAACCTTCGACTTGAGCACAACCTTGAGTGACTAGCCTTACCTTGTTTATTACCACAACTCTGCTCTTATCTTATTTGTTTCAGAAGATCTATTTTGTGCCAATTACGTTGTGCTCCTTGGGTCTTTCTACCAGTGTCCAAATGTCATTCCAAGCTAAGTTGTTCAATTCTTCATGCATTGCGCTCACCCAATCCGGGTCGTTTAAAGTTTCATCTATACATTTAGGCTCAAGAGAGAAAACAAAAGAGTAATATTTACAAAAAGAAGCAGCATGGGTTCGAGTTTGAACACTACTACTTACATCACCTAGTATTTGGTCTATGGGTGATTTTTAGCTATAGTGTTCTGAATCTTCGGAGGTAGTGTTGATGGTTACACTTCTTCCTTCCCTTCTACATCAATAGCTTGATTGTTGTTTGTGGTAGAAGAGGTAAGAGGCTTGACTTGTTTTGATGATGACAGCCGGTTAAGTCTTCTTTTGGTTTGATGTCGCTAATTTGCATATTCTTCATTACTTGTCTCAATTCTTCATCATCTACATCATCTAATGTGTCTTACTTTTCTTGAGAGCCGTTAGTCTCATCAAATTGAACATCACAAATCTCTTCAACTAAACTGAAGTTGTTGTTAAGGACATGATATGTCTGACTATTTGATGAGTAGCCAAGCAAAAAATCCAACATCACAATGACTTTGTAATTTTGAGAGCCAAATACATTTTTCTTAAAATGTAGCACTTGCAATAAAAAACATGGAAATAAGAGATGTTTGGTTTTCTTCCAGCATGTAGCTCATAGGATGTCTTTTTCAAAAGACGATGCAAGTAGAGGTGATTCATGGCACAACAAGTGGTATTGATAGCTTTGCCTGAAGGTGATCAGAAGATTATATTCATCCAGCATTGTCCTAGCAATTTCAATCAATGTTCAATTTTTCTGTTCCACTACACTATTTTGTTTCAAAGTGTAGGTTGTGTAAAGCTTATGCTTTATTTTGAGTTCGACACAAAATTTTCAATTTTCTTAAACTTGGAACTATTGTCACTATGGATTTTCTTTATTTTAAAATTAAATTTATTTTGAACCCTTTTTACAAAGCTTTTGAAAATACCGGAGGCTTCGGCTTTGTCATGTAAAAAGAACACCCAAGTATATTTTAAGTAATCATCTATAATGACCAAATAATAGCTATTGCCCCGATGCTCTTATAAGTTGTTGGCCCAAACAAATCCATATATAAGAGCTCTAATGGCCTAGAGATTGACATAATACTTTTAAAAGGATGAAAATTTACAACTTATTTTCCAGCTTGACAGACACAACATAATCTATTTTTTCTCAAACTTCACATCTTTCAAGTCAACAAATAAGTTATATTTGAAAAACGTTTTGAGTTAGATCATACCTACATGGCCCAGACTTCTATGCCATAGCCAAGTCAAGGAGGTTTTTGCAATTAAATAAGTTTTTAAGCATGAATCACTAGAAGAGAAATCAACCAAATAAAGATTTTTAAATCTAACACCTTTGAAAACTAATTCATTTTCTTTTATCTTTGAAATGCTACAACCATCACTAGAGAAAGTGTGAGTGAGATGAAGATCATATAATTGAGCAATGGATACCATGTTAAAATTTGATATTTCTACTAGAGATATATTGGAAGTCGAAAGGTTATTTGAGATAGCAATTTGACCTGAACCAAGAAGCTTTCCTTTGCTATTGTCACCAAATATGATCTTCTTGTTGCTACCATTTTCAAAGGTGGTGAACATCTTTTGGTCTCCGGTCATATGTTAAGTGCACTCGCTATCAAGTATCCAATGTCTTCCATTATTCTTGTAGTTCATCTAGAAAAGAAAATCAAGTTCTTTTAGATATCCAAATTTGTTTGGATCCCTGAAGATTAGTGACCAAGACTTTATACACCCAAATAGCATTCTTTTTAGTGTTTAAAATTGAAGTGCCTACAAATTTTACAAAAACTTTACCATCCTTAGATTTTCTAAGCATATAGTATGAATCGTATAAACCTATGGATGAAGTCTTACCAATAGAACATGTTTATTGGAAATGCCCTACATTGTGGCACTTATGGATATATTTGCCATTTTGCTTTACATACCTTGTGGGCTTGTGTGCTGGCTTCTTATCTTTCTTGGATACAAACCCAAATCCTTGTTTATTGACTGGGCACCGTTGCTCAGTCAATAACTTGTCAAGAGTAGCTTTTCCCTTGAATCATCTTTCTAAGATTTTGTTTAGTTTGGTCACTTACTCACTTAACTCATTGTTTTCAATAATGAGTTTTGCATCACAAGTCTTAACATTACCATAATTAGAATCAACTTTAGAACAAATGGCATAGCTAGTAAATCATCACATGAAATGGACGTGCTAGTTCTAGCAATCTCTACACTAGATATTTCGTTAATAATGTCACATGCAATCCCAATGCTGATATAAGATTTGCTTAAATCCTTTTGAAGGAGTGAATCATAAGGTTCTATTAGCTCCTTATGAGAATCTTTTAGAGAGAGATATTCTCTCTTCAAGACCTTAAATTTTGACTTCTCCTTTCCAAGATATTCATTTAGATCTTCAAGTATATCCGTTAATTCATCATAGGATAGTTCATCATTATTAAAATATTTTACCTTATCTTCTTTTGGCATAAGGTATGTAGGAGACGAGAAGAGCAATGAAGCCTCCTTGATGGCGATGCCGACAAATCCTCTCTTCTTGGAGGACTCATCATCATCGAAGTCAGAGTCCGTGTACTCCTCATCGGAGTTCCACTCTCTGATTGGGATTCATTCTTACCATACTTTTGAAGTTTTTTGAAAAGTTTCTTCTTACCATTAAAGTCCTTCTTCTTCGATAACTTGTCCTTGTCATCCTTCTTCATGGGATAGTGAGAGGCAATATGCCCTTTTTCATTGGACTCATAGCAATGGATATTGCTATAGCGCTTATTGTCGTCGTAAGAGCACCCCTTCTTACTCTTGTTTGAGCGATTTCTCATGAAATTCTTTATTTTTCTTACGAGGAGAGCCAATTCCTCCTCAGAGTCATCCTCTTGGTCTTTTGACTCATTGTTAGATATTGCTTTTGCTTTAAAAACGGTGGGCTTCTTACTTTTGGAGGAGGATTGCTCTAAAAGCTCATAGTTGTCCTTCTTGTACAATTTATTAGTTATGAGATTGCCTAAGAGTTGAGTCGACGTCATCTTCAGCAACTAGTGAGTAGAGGAAGAGAATCACCAATATCTCATACTTCTTCGGTAGAGACCTAAGCATTTTTCTTAAAATATCAATATCCGTTAGTGAGATGCCTAGGCCCTTGAGTACAAATGAATTGGACCAACTCTATGAATTAAGCCTAAAGACCTCAATCAACTTGGGTTTCTCTTCCCCTGCTCTGCAGACGACGAATACCACATCACTCATAATAGGCACCGGCCCTCTTCACGACTTCTTGAAGAGATCAGTGCACAAATCTCCTCAAATGAATGCATGCACTTGAATGGCTCTCAACTACCTCAAATGTATACAATAGGAGTAAATGAGGTGTGAAGAGTGCACAACTAGCTCAAATATATTCAATGAAGTGTCTCTTACTTGTTCAAGAGCCAGTAAGGGTTATTTATATCCCTCACCCTCAAATATGACCGTTTGAGGACAAATACCTAAAAAAAATCAGCAAATGCGGTAGTACCGCCACGTATCGGTTGGTACTACCACACCTAGTTTCCAATAGCTATTTTATGCGTAATAAATGCTTCTAAATTAGCCGTTAACTATTGGTGCGGTACTGCCACCCTCATAAAGCCCCGTACTACTGTTTCTCAAGAGTGGTACTACTATTTTTTTGGAGATAAAAAGTGCTCTAAAATACACCTCTCTGGAAATAACGTACCACCAACTAACATTCGGTCATACCGGAATATGGTACTACCACATTTTTATTGCTGTCATACCGCAGGGCGTAATGGCACCCCTCAACTGTGGTCATATCGTTTTTCTTTATAATGTACATTAGGTTTTAGAATCTAAATACAAATGCAAGCATGACTTTTAATTGATTCAAATGGCACAAAAGAATAGTTTCAAGCTACTACCTATGACCCCTCTTTATAGTACAGTGTGTAGCATAAAATTCAGTCTTCTAACCAATCTCCAAAGATCGGTAAAATATAAAAGGATCCTAGGCCACAGTGACATATAGTACCGTCCCCTTGCCCCAGCCTTCCTATTTAAAGCAACCTGGTTGGATGGGCTGAAGCTAGGCTAGGTTGAGTATGGCTTAACCCAAAACTTGTTTTTGGACATTACAGCCTTAAACTGAGCCAAATCAACTAAGGAGACATTTGGTTCGGTTTAAATAAGCTAATTTATGGCTTATTTTGCACTGTAGCTTACTTATTTTTCATTGTAACTGATGGTGACTTATTGAATACAATTAAATTTTAAAAATAAAAAAATATGTTAACCCATCAAAAGAATACAAGAAAAAAAGAAAAGACAAAAAAGCTTAAAAAATAATAAAGTCAGAAAAAGACAAAATGTAGGAATAGTGAACTAGAAATCAGAAGCTAAAAGTTGAAACTAAAACGAGCGGGCCTAAGTATACCAAAACCGACACCAATCCAATTTTGGTTTCTTTGTCTATTACTGGCTGGTTTTAAACTTATAACTTTTCTTTTTCATAATTGCAAAAGTGACGTCAAATTTTACAAACCTTGAAAATTATTTTGCGCAAGTTAATTTTCACCCACAAACCTTTGCAAATCTTTTAGACCATTTTTCAACTCATAATTTTACAAAAAAATATCGTTTGTGTTGAAACAGTGACCTATAGTTTTGGAAACTCAATGCGATTAAAGTTTATTCTCTTTGTGCTTCCATGCATGTCATCATCCTCACCTCCTACACACAAGCTACAAGCGATGGGTGCTTCATATGACTTTTCATGTACAAGGCTGATGAACACACTTAACACACACCACACTCACACTATCCACATACAAGCACGCGTGCATATCCACTATGCACGCTTAGAATTTATTAGAGATATCTAAGGCCCAGGCAGCGCAGCACAAATTGCCCTCGTTTTTTTCATTGAATGCACACGCATGTGTGTATTTCTAAAATCAGTGGAAATCAACGTCAAGTCTGGAACTTAAAACCTAGTGGATTGCGTGCATACTCACACACCTAGCCATCTAACCATAGACCAACTTGCTGCTTCACATGACTTAGACCCTGTTCAAAAGTACCATGTTTTTTTTACTGAAATGACATTGTATCGATTCTTATTTTTTTGAGGTATTCAATTAAAGAGAAATGAAAAATACGAAAAAACATCAGTATATCTCTATGTATAATGCAAAGAAAAAAGAGAAAAAAAAATAAAAAAACTACATTAAAAAACCAACGGTTCCAAACGGCTTTTGGACCTGGTCTTTTGTGCTATGGTTTATAACTTTCACTATAGCTTATTAGTTCAGTGAATAGTGATTGCTGAAAAAAAGTCGAAAGCCGCTAAAAACACAAAAAAAATAAGGCCTTTGGCTTCTAAAGCCAGAAATCATTTGGAATGAGATCTTGGATGTTCCAACTGTGGTAAAGTAGTCATAATCAAGAACATTTTAGATTTTATGAAACAAATTGTTTTGACAATGTCGACTAATTTTAGACGTTGATAAACATTGAGCGATTGTTGTTTCCAATGTTTTGACACCTGCTTATTAGATTTAACAGGAAATCCATGGTAGAGATATGTTTGGATTGGGATTTTCTTTTTGAAAACTTCCTAATTTTTTGGTATACTTTCAATTTTAAAACAACTACCCATAATGATCCCTAGCTTCCCTAAATTCTGTCTTCTGCCATTCCCATCTCTGCCTCCACATCAGAACGAACAACCAAGAACAGGCCAATAATTCCTCTCCATTGTTGGTGTGACATATATGCATTATTTGTGCAATAGTAGAATAACTATAGCTTATGGTTTCTCATGAAGTAATAAATATGATGGCTTTTTTGTTGCCTTTTGAAGATTACCTTTTCAAATATTTTTATTGATATTCAATTTGTTTACATAAATATTTACGTTAAGACTAAAATTTATTAAGCGCAGTAGGAAAAAAACCCATAGATAAGTGTGCATTGGAACCGGCACGCCAAATAGTGGGCCAGCATTGCCTGGATGTTGATACATGTGAAAACATTATTGAAGAGGGTGAGGTGATAATGCTGGGTTCGGCTCTACTCACGGCTTTTGTTTTTTTTATTTTTATTATGGTAACTAGTTTTTAAATGATACATCTTTTAAGATAGAGTTTATAAGTCGATTGTAATATATACTATATCGAGTTTAGTTATATCAATTAAAATTGTATGTGACTGTTTTTCTCTTCATATTGTTTCTCGCAAACAATTAGAATTCAAAAACCATAAGTCATAAGTTATATCTATAGCACAAAAGAACCCACCCAAATATGTGTTGTGGCTTATGGTTTTTAGCTTTTGAATTCTAGCTGTTCACAAAGAGAGAGTATGAAGAGAGACATCCAAATATGATTTTGACTGATATAGATAAATTCAATACAGTGTCTACTATAATCAATTTGTAGATTTTATCTTAAAAAATATATAATTTAAACACTAGTAACTATAGTATAAACAAAAAAACACAAACAACAACCCAAAAAAACGAGCCAAATACTCCGTATGTTCGTTGGATGGCGACTTGCGTTGCCGTCGCGTCTGTCTCGTCCGATCGACGGCATTAGTTTTGATTGAGCTCGGTTTCGCTGTCCAATCGTACACCAAATGATCTAAATTATTCCAAAAGAAAAGAAACTATTTCTGCCTTTGACCGTTTCGCAGCCAGGGGCTAAGAACCTCCGACCAACGCAACTGGCGTCCTTTCATGTCTCCTCCCTGCTTTGCCCTCCTACATCTAATGCGGTGATCGTGATCAGTGTGATTTACTTTTCTCCTACCCCACGATTGGTGTATTCCTTAATTAACGTCTAACAATTGTTATTGGCGTACTCCCTTCGTTTTTTTACATAACTTTCTATAATCTATGCCATTAAATTTTTTAAAAGTTTAATCATCAATAAATTTAAAATTACTTAGATTGACTATATAAAAACTATATTATTAGATTTATCATAAAAATACTTTCATAAATATTATAATTTTATTATTATATCTTAGTGTAAAGTTATAAAAGTAATGATCATAAAGTTATAAAAAATAATGATTAAAATCCTATATTTAAGATCAAGAAAAGTAAAAGATGTCAAGTAAAAAATTAACAGATGGAGTGGTTGCTCAGGGCATCTGTATGAGTTACAGTTTACCACTGTGTCATTCATGCAACAGTTGTCTTCATTTGTTTATTTTCCCTTCAAGTTGATAAAATAATTATTTTTTAAGGATACAACCCTGAATTATAAGCCATGTCTGGCTTCAGAAACCAAAAACCATTTAAAACGCATTAACCTTTTAACTCAGTTTTTTTTCCCTTCAGAACTGTTTATACAAATGGTATTGTAACCACTCTTTTCCTCAAATTTGACTTTTGGACATCTATTTTTACAAATATATCCCTCTCCCCGAGCCCAGCAGCCATGGTAAACAACCTGTATCGCCTGTCACACTACAACAACTTGGCAGGTACTGCCGAGCCACCAGAGCTCAACAATACATACCCACAAAGCCCATGCACGTTGTCGGGCACAGGCGGCCCGTTTGGTATTGGAACCACCTGGTTAGGCCGAATTAGCGTATGACTCGATGCGCCGCGTAGTCCTCGACGAAGACGTCGAACACATGCGTCACGCGAGTAAGCCAGTAGTCTCGGTCACGCAATCATAGTAAGGACATGCCGTGAGGAGCACAGGCATGTAACTCCTGATGGGAGTATGGCTCCCAGTGCACATCGTCCGCCGTGAGGCGATTGAACTACTCGACAAACGACTTGTACGCCTATGTCACCTGCACGTGCGTGACTGTACCTGCAAGGAACATGAGTTGTTACATAGAACGATCGGTTATATGAGCAAAATTATTCATAAGATGTAGTAATATGAGAAAGTCTGTTGTGATTTTACTTAGGAACAAGATAACATACAGGCGGATTGTCATATCTAAATAGGCGAAGAATACTGAGTGCTCTTTCTTCGATATTTCAGCGATTAGTTTCTCTATGTTTACTCCGATTGTACCCTACTATCCAATGTTATGTGTAAAGAAGCGGATAATTTCTGTCCGACCAACTGTTCAAAGGCTTATGGAATGAATTCGGTATGGAGAAATGGATATCCGGTATTATTCGTGTCCGATTCTGACACTAGTATAAAAAGGCTAATACTAGACGCTCCATCACGGATGGTTTACTAAAACCGTCAGTATTAAACATAATAACAGACGGTTTTGGTTTAGCAGTCATTTGTGTTACCTTCAGCGCTAAAAATCATCTATGAAGAGGTAATATTACAGACAGTTCATGCTGAGAACCGTTTGTGAAGTATCACAGACAGTTTTTAACATGAAACATCTATGATATTAACTCATCATAGACAGTTTGTATTAAAAACTGTCTGTGATATTTTCTGCTCGATTTTGCTGCCCTTTTTATTCAAACTGTCAAACTAAACATCATGACCTCTCAACTACTGAGAGGTTCTGCTACCCAAATGGCCTTAAATATATGCTGCCCTTTACTCAAACGCCTCCCCTAAACACTCCAAACCAAAACACGCGCCGCTTGCTAGCTAGGTCCACCTCCCCGACCGGCTCAATGATGCCGGCCGACTACCTCTCCGAGCTTCTCCGCCTCCGGTTGTGACACCACGGTACGCTATACAAGGCACTCTTGTCATAAGAGTATCTTGTGCAGCATCACCGTCATGACACAACGGTGATGCTGTCGCCGCTCTCATTGATTGCCGGTGACATACATACATACATATAATCCCCCATCCGATCCCCTCCTTTCTCTTCCTTGATGCTTCGATATGAAATTATAAAATTGTTGGATGGCTAAGGTTTCAGCATTGTAAATCTTGATGCTTGTGTATGTGAAAATTAATTGTTGATGTCTTAGTTCTTGTAATGATTGATAGAGAGGAGAGAAAATAACCGGAATCCAAGATGAACGAAGACACCTCTTCCACGATGATCTTGTTATCATAAATAGACCTGCTTTGGTTTATCTGCATTCTCTGATGATTGCGTTGTTTTATAGCGCAATTTAGAGAATGTTGATGAACTGAAGGAGGCCTATTTATGATGTCATAAGATCGCAATCACAGACGGTTCTAAACTAGATGGTTCTAGTTTAGAACCGTCTATGATAATAAACTATCAAAGATGATTTATAGTAATATCCGTCCGTGATAAATATTTTTATAGACGGTTCTAAACTTGAACCGTCTGTGATAACTGTTATCACAGATGATTCAAAAACCATTTATAATGTCATTAGAGTATTACTAACCCATAACCAGAGACGGTTCATGAAACCATCTGAGATGAGGTTTTTATAGTAGTGTGACTTCGAGAAAAAATACGAAATAGGATACAGGATGAGTGATATCCATCTATATCCGCTCTAATTACACCCCTAGGTGCAATGAAAGGCACTACAATGTTTGAATCGCCACGTGACTTATGAAATTATGATATAATATAATACAAAGTGCGTTACAATATGAGAAAGTGCAAAGTAGTGGCTGATAGAAATAGCTTATAGAAGTTAGAGCATTCGTATTGGACTTGGCTTCTCTAAGCAAAAGCCAGAAGCTAAAGTCAATACGAACAAGTCTTCTGATGGTGAAGGTCTTTTCGAGTTTTGCATTCCAATCTTATTAATATAATGCTGTTAACGGTTTCTAATGTTGCTTTAGTTCTAGTTTCTTTTGCTGAAAAGCTTGCGTAGTATCCCTTCTCCGAGATAATCCGAAGGGTTCCCCGGTGGTTTTACCATTGTTGGAACTGTGTGGAGTATTGTTGGGGCCAACCTTGGCCATGGCCCCCCGATGTTAGCTCAGACCTTTGGGAACTTTTTCTCTCCCATGAACACACACGTACTCCGGTACTCGCGATGTAGAAGAACATAGAAGCACAACTCAGTTTTGACTCCGCAACGGCCTAGCGTCTTTTTTTGTCATTTAACTAGAAAAAGTACAATGGAGATACATTGAGAGCGTTCTTTTCGGCTGTAGCTCATCGTATTTAGCCCTAGTAAGATTGTTTGTACGAATGAACCGAATGTTAATAAACCGATAAGTTACTTTGAAAAAGATATCCTGATAAGCCGCTTCAAAATCGTGGTGAAGAAGTCATCCCGTTTATTTTTTTTCGATCCACTGCTCACAACACCGGCCACACAAATTGGATCACAGCTACAACTAATAGCCGCTATATGCAACTGCACACACGGTTTACACCCAACATGGACAATGCCGTGGAAGACCATGCAACAAAGTTTACACACACAAGTACTCTAGACAACAAGATTAATCTAACCCCCGGCCCAAAAAGAAATATTTTCAGTTAGCACTGAAACTTCACAGCAACTGTTTCAGGGCTTCAGCGACGACTTCATCCAAGAAATGCTGTCGATGATGGACAAGGCGAAAAGAGAGGTAACGTCCACAAGGGCACAAAAACTCACTACAGGAATCTGTCGAAGTGAAAGTGCAAGCCCTGCCAGGTACATGGATGCACCCACATGCATGGCTGTGGACAAGCTTGGCACCCGTGAAATGACCTTCCGATCTCTGTGGAAGAATCGGTTACCACAGATCTGTACAAGGCAGACAAAACTCTCTTGTCAGGTCAGACTTTCGCCTTGTCTTCACGGAGAGAACAGATTGACTTCAGTGCTTCTGTTCTAAAATATGTACTAAAAGAGCTGTTAAAAATAGGGTCTGTTCTTTTCGGCTGCGGTTGATGGTTTTTGGCTGTGACTGATGGCTTTTTAGCTGTTTACGATAGAGATTGTGGAAAGAGAGATACTCGCTTGAGATTTTTGATGATACAGGTATTAGTTTTTTAACGTGTACTACAATTAACTTGTAGACCTCATCTTAAAAAAATACTTCATTTAAAAGTTAGTTACTGTAGCAAAAGTTAAAAGTGGTTTTTAGAAACCGTAAAGAACGGAGGCCATACTACTCTTAAAAGTGAAAAAAAAAAACAGCGACTTGTTGTACTGACTGCTAACGGAAGACGTGAGAAGACGCATCATCGACAAGCGAAGTGACTGGCTCGTTCGTGAACCTGCCCCTACCAAGAATGATCTGCGGGCCACGCTTGCCGAGATGTGTCAGGGCTGAGGCCAGCCTTCGACAGGCACTGGGATGCAAGTGGGCCGGGATGCGGGCAGCCCGCACTGGCCCGCGTTCGGCAGCGTGTTTTTTTTCGGGTCTTGCGGCAGCCAAGCCCACAAAGTTGGCGGGCTAATGCGGTAAGTGGTTGCCCTGAGCCCGTCATAGGCTGCGTTGAGGCCGCCGTCCATGCCGGTGAATACCGTGTCCTTGCCATTCTCGTCGACGGTATGGTTCGTCGACCCAGCGATCGCAACCCACCTGTTCATCATACATGCTCAGTTCACCCTGTTGTATACCACATGCAGTGGCCTGACCTTTCTCGCTGCACACGAGCACCACTGTAGAACTGACATGACAATAGAGATGATGAATAATGTCTTCAATTTTTTCTCTAAGTATTTATCGATTTTTCACTCCAATAGTTATAATAAGTTATAAACATAAGAGACCAATCACTTACATAAAAAGATCCAAGCGAAATTAAGCACAACCCTGGACGTGCCCCAAGCGGTTAGATTGAATGAATAGTACTGGTCATACCGGGTGAACAGTACCGGTCTGACTGAAATAGTAAAATCAGCACAAGAATAGTAAAAAAACACTACTTCAAAAATCAAGAATCTATGAAACTTTTAATCCGTAGATCAAAATGACTTGAAACTTGGTATGAATGAAATAAGAGAGCACACCATGTCACTCTCACTTCTCAAACCATAATCCTAGGACATTTGGTTTCAATGAGCAAAGATTGGATGGTTAACTAGCAAAACTCCATCCCAACTTGTTAAATATAGAAGGCTACCAGTCGCATATACTCCTAATAAATATTATCCACTTAGCACATATAAAAAAACATGTTAACCTCATACAACATAGGTTTTACTCACACAGTATTCTATGCACTTTTTTGTGAGAAAGCTACATAGGAAATTCTAATCTTTAATTGTTCAACTTTTACAGGCAATTTGCTACAACAGCAGTGTGATTACATGGGTGACTATTCTAGTTTATGGGTGGGTTCTTTTGGACTATGATTTATGGTTTAAAATTTTAAATTCTAGTCGTTCGTGAGAAACAGTATACAAAGGGAAATAGTCACATACGATTTTGGTCGGTACAGTTGAACTCAGTACACTTTTTTACTATAATCTTTCTATTGACCCCGTCTTGAAAAAATACATTATTTAAAAGCTAATTGCTATAGCCCGTACAAACATAAATCAACTGAAAATCTAACTGAAGGCACCCTATATAAAGACAACCACACATGGCACGGTGGCAGCACTAGCACGGCTTAGAATGAGGAGACGGAGCATGGAGGTTGCCAATAAAGGAAGGAGATGGAGGATCCACGGCAAACTCGCCACAGTGGAAAACTAAGCAAGCGTCATGTTTGTTGGGATTATGGATAAGCTACACTAATATAAATTAAAATTTCTATCGTGTAAGTAAGAAAGTCATACAAGTAAGAGATCATAGATCGTTATCATTAGATACGCAATATAGTAGAAAAAGAGTTGAAACAGGCCGATTCAATATAGTGAGCGTTTGTGTAGTGGAAGTAGTCAATTATCCTCAACCGATAGTCGATCTCCACAAGCTAATTGTTTCTCGTCTAATCATCTCGATCAATATCACAGTCACAATAGCACTTCTACCAAAGTTCACATATCCAAGGATAGAACGCCATACACCGATGTGCTAGCACCAGCGCGTACAGTAGGGCCTTTGGAAGGAGGTGGATAAGTTTTTAGTGGGTGGTGCGATCTATCTCTTTCTTTGAACCCATAACGCAATACACCCCTTTATGTATGGCCTTCAACCGAATTCTTATTCAATATGAGTAGAAATCATATCCCATTTGCAATCTATCATCCGGACTTTTATTGTTCTAACCCATTAAGTGTGTGATCATATAGGTTCATGTATACTTGGTTGTAACCCAAAAGCACATTCTCAATCACTAGTCGGTAGCGGTCCGTAGTAGGGCATATCGATCCCTAAATATACATAAAGATCAAAGTGGATGAACATTATGCAATATGATTTGTAACTAGATCTTAGTCACTCATAATCATTTCATAACTCCTGATGACCAGTTCATATCTGGTTACGACCAGTCCGTATCTCCAAACGACCAGTTCACAAACTAGTTTGTGATAGGTTTGATCAGCTCACGACCAGTCAGTATACTCACGCTATCATTTTGTATACGATCGGACTAAACAACATGTTTGCGTATTATCCTTTTGCCTCACAATACTTAATCAAACTCTAGCTACAAAATGTGTCATTCACGGATTGTTCAATCTTTTCTCGATCTCATGATAGATAACTTCATATGATCGACTCCTTGACTACTTGTGGTATAGTTATACACTTTTTTTATCCGACCACATCGAGGGATCCAAAGATATCTCTCATGTTATGTAAGAGGGGCAAAACCTATATTCGACCAGTCACATTCCTCCGTATGTTTGATAACACACCCGAAAGCTACCTTTACAATTATCTATTTACGGAATAACATTTGACAACCCCTAAGAGCACTATTATATATGTATAAAACTATGATGATCTCAGATACAACGATTATACATCAACATTATTTGAGACCAATTGATAACATATAAAAACATAACAATCTCAACGGTGTCTCAAGGTGGGTTAATCCAACATTATGTTTTCTAACATATGTCTGTATTATTGATTTGATGTCCCTATATCTATAATCCAAAAAACATAATTATCAATCAATATATGTGATGATCTATATATAATAATTACCTCATATAATAATATAATATTAGAAATAATTTAGAATAACATCGAAAATATGAATAAAGAGTTTCACAGATAAGTCACATACTTACTGATAAATACGAAAGACATTTATTCAAAAGATAGAATAATATATTATTTAAAAATCATAAACATAAAAATGATACAATCATCTCTAACGCATATAGTAACAATGTCATACACCGGATGCTGAGCAAGCGTAATTACATGGGAGACTCTGCTATTTGCCGGTTTTGTTAACCAGGTAATGTTTAGATGCCAAGTTCCATATATCCTCGTTCAATTCCATCGGAATCGCACTCTAGAGAACAGTATATATGTGTCCCATTTAGAGGGACACTCTCAACCAGATATTTGAGTCAGCGCATGTGTCATCTTATACACCGTATGCTGACGACGCAACGGTTCCTTAGGATAATCAGAGTTCAGCAGTGGCGCCGATGGTCACGAGATAAAGATTCCGTTTTACGAGGATGAAAAACAACCAAACCATGTTTTACTTTGGACAGTCAGAATGAGCGCGACACAAGATTCCCATGGCCATCGAGAACGAAAAAAAAAGGCCAAAAAACAATGGTTTCATACTTTCATCTCGGACAATCAGAAATTCAGAGCAAGCTTACGTCCCGCTCATTTCGGTTTAAACTTTAGATTTTTAATTTACTATTTCTAAATTTTATTTTCGTAATTTAAGTTTTTTAAATTTTTTTTTCTATATTCGTTTGTATTGTCAGTGATAGGTTAATATTTTTTTTTCTATTTTTTTAAATTTAATTATGTTAAATAAATCAATATTAACTATAATATAAAATAAATCACATATAATAAAAAATTAATCATAAAACGACTTATTCAGCTCAAACGAGTGGCCGCATAATTCCGTGGAACGGACAATCTGACCGTAATACGTGTAATACTTCCAGCAAGATGCTAGGTCTCACGGAAATGTATATCTTGTACTTGCATTGTTAAACACGGAAAAAGAAGGTGTACACCATTGTGCCATACCAAACATCTAACATGCATTGCTTGAATCGCCCTAACTATTAGAGACATCGAGCACTAAGTAATTGAATAGATTTAGCGAACTTTTCTTCTGTGTACTGAATGTTTCCTCGTGCAGTAAGCAGTGGCGTAGGCAAGATCTGCTCAGCTTCCATAGAAGCCGCGTTCCGCGATAGTTTTTTTGCTTTTTTTATTGTTTCAATTTTTATTTTTGTTTTTTTGTGTTTTCTTTTTTCATATTCTGTTGTATTATCTGTGATGGGCTAACATGTTTTTTTCTATTTTTAAATTTAATTATACCAAATAAGTCAACTCAGTTATAGTAAAAAATCAGTCAGTTATCGTCATTCCGAACGCTACCTAAATCACGTGGGATCAACTCTTCTATAATTTTTAGATTTTTATGAGTTTATCTATAAATATCAATAGCAATCAGTTATTTTTATAAAAATCTATGAGATCAATTAATCTTATAGTTTTAGACTACCTATGCCACTGATAGTTCACTCTCCCTTTGAGCATGGCCACGTCAAATGGATGAGAGATTTCTCAACGACGATGCATCGCCACGCCATGTACTTTTATATATACACACATACACATATACTACCATTTCTTGTTTAAGTGATATTGCTATACCTTTTTATCATTTTAAGTATATTTTAATAATAATTATAAGATAACTCAAAGTAAGTTCCACGAAAAATTTTATCAATGTCCACTTTTTTATATATGGAAAATGGTAGAAAATAATTTTATACTCCTGGTAGCACGTACTTCCATGTGTTATATACAACTTAAATGATGTTGTTATACCTCTTTATCCATTTGAGTATACTCTACTAATGATTACAAAATACTCCAAAGTGAGTTTTATGAAAAATTTTATCAAAATCCAATTTTGTAGCATAATTTATATATATACTTCTTTTATATATGAAAAATGGTATATAGCTAAAATAAAGGACTTCGATGAATTTCTTTAATCAAATTGTATTGAAGTATTTTAAAATAATGTGTTCGTTTAAGTGGTATATTAAAAGTGGGAGAACGTATCACTCAATATTTTCTACAGTTTTGCTATTGCACAGTCGACTGAAATTTTCTTACTTCTCAATCACCTAAAGTTGCATAATACTAATTTCTCTCCTAAAAAAACTCCTCCCTCCAAAAAAAAAGTTGTTAGAAAATACTCATTTAATATATAAACAAGTGAATGAGAGAAGAAAAAAACTAACCGTCTATATAATAAGATAGTCCCTATTTTCTAACGCCACATGATATATATATTTATAAGCATGGTGACCACCTCACGAGTCACGGCTCAATATTTCTAACGCACTACCGGTACGTAGTATCTGAAGTCTCACCTACGTTTAAGTGCATATGGCTGGTGCACCCACCCTAATCTTCTCCGTCCGGCGAGGCGAGCGCGAGCTCGTGGCCCCAGCGACGCCTACGCCCTACGAGTTCAAGGTGCTCTCCGACATCGACGACCAAGAGGTCCTCCGCTTCTACCGCTCCGGCATCTTCTTCTACCGCGGTGACGCCTCCAAGTCCGATCTTGACCCCGTTAAGGTCATCAAGTCGGCGGTCTCGGAGGCACTCGTGCACTTCCATCCCCTTGCCGGCCGGCTCCGCGAGCTGCAGCCGACGAGGAAACTGGTGGTGGAGTGCACCGGTGAGGGAGTTGTGTTCATGGAGGCTGACGCTGACGTCCGGATGGACGACCTTGGAGGCTCGCTGGCGCCGCCGGTGCCGTGTTATGACAAGTTGTTGTGCGAACCGGAGAGCCCGACGGCTGTTGTCGTCGACCGTCCTTTGCTCTATGTTCAGGTCAGTGCATGCTAGCTCCTAACTAGTGAAGTTAGTGCAAGTCAAATTCAACAGTCCTAACAACGACACATACATAAAAAAATAGAATTGCTACAAATCATACGCATGATTTATTTTGTACAAATCATTCAAAGTTATGTTCTTATGATTTCTTTCGAGATTCATGCTCAGGCCGGTTAGGTCTTCTTCAGTAGACACGGCGGTGAGTTCAATCGCGGTTTTACCAGATTAAGGTTAGGGTTCGCTAGGGGGCAGCTGTAGAGGAAGGGAGGGGCATTGGTGGGAGCAGTGGGGCGGTAAGGTGGTGGTGACGCCGTCGGCCGTGGGTCGGAGAAGGACGGTGAGCGACAAAGGCGGTGCAAGTGACTAGCATTAGGAGGCAGTGGGCGGCGGGAAGCGGATCCGACAGCTATTGCATCCGGAGACGGGGAAGAAGGGTAGGGCAGGGGAGATGAAGACCGACTGTAGGTAGGGCTGGAAACGAGCCGAGCCGAGCCGGCTCGAGCCAGGCTCGGCCGAGCTCGTTTGGAGTGCGGCTCGGCTCGGCTCGGCTCGTTTCTGAAACGAGCCAGAAGGGAGGCTCGGCTCGGCTCGAAATTTGGCTCGAGCCGGCTCGGACGGCTCGTGAGCTAAGTCTTGCTACTTTCATAACAGCAGCCTTGCTAAACATTCAGATTCAGAATAGCTGCTTGCTACTTGCTAAACATTCAGAACTGAACACATTGCAATTGCAAATCTTCTTCATTCTCTTTCAATTGAAGCAACATTCAGAGCTGAACTAAAAATCTTCTTCATTCTCGTTCAATTGAAGCAAAGGATAGTAACACATTGCAATCTGCATTAAGTTGATTTTACCTTAGCCTTGGTAGCCCTTGTACTCCTCCAGCAAAAGCCATTAAAACTGAACAAACATCTAAGTCAGAATAGAGAATGTAGCATTTCATTATAGCAGGGTTTTATTTCCAAGCCAGAACAACCATCACAGATCCAAGCCAGAACAAGCATCACAGATCCAAGCCAGAACAAGCCAGGGAGGTGGCGGCGCACCGGGGCGCGGGACCGTGGCGATCGGGCGGGAGGGAGGCAGCGCGAGGTGGGGACCGGGAGGAGGGCGCGCGCGGTGGGGCGAGCGGCGCGCGCGAGGTGGGGCGGCCGCGGCGCGGGTGGGCTCCTCCCGCCGGCCGCCGCCCAAATCCGCCGCTGCCTCTCGGTCTGCGCCGCTTGGAGCGCCGCCGCCTCTCGATCTGTGCCGCGGGGAAGGGAGGAGACGGCGGGGAGGAGGCGGCGGGGGCAGGGGAGCAGGGATCGGGGAGGAGGCGGTGGGGGCGGGGACGGGGGCGGGGAGGAGCTGGCGACGGTTGGGGCAGGAGCGGGGCGGGGCCGCAGGGGAGCGGAGAGAGCGAGGCGAGCGGAGGGAGCGGGTCGAGGCGAAGGCGTGGAGCGAGCGGGCGGAGTGACTCACTTGGGCTCGCGAGCGAATGAGGCGGGCGAACGACCGAGTGAGCGAGGCGGAGAGCGAGCGACGGAGCGAGGCAACTTAAGACAGCGATTATAGCTCCGGCTCGTTTGGGCTCGCGAGCGGCTCGAGCTCGGCTCGTTTTTTCACGAGCTAAACACTGGGCTCGACTCGGCCTGATTTTTTGCGAGCCCGAGCCGAGCCGGCTCGAGCTCGTTACGAGCCGAGCTGGCTCGCAAGCCTCAAGCCAAATGTCCACCCTTAACTGTAGGAGTGGAAGAGGGACTGGAGGGCCTCGCTAGCGAGGCATTGGGGTGGGTGGAGGAGGGGCGGCGGTGGTGAAGTCGGGAGGAGCGGAACGATTGTATAGAGTTGAGACGGAGTGTGTATCATTGGATCAAATCTAAATCTGATCCCGTACGGTCTAAAAAATGAATGATTTTATGGGATAAAATCAGCAATTTGTTTTAAATGATGTATAGACAGACTTAAAAATTACGTACTATAATAAACAGGTGACGCGGCTGAGGTGCGGAGGCTTCATCTTCGGGTTCCAGATATGCCACTGCATGGCCGACGGCACGGGGATAGTACAGTTTCTGACGGCCCTGACCGAGTTCGCGCGCGGCGTGCCCGGCGCGCCTACCGTGCGGCCGGTGTGGAAGCGCGAGCTCCTCACGGCGCGCTGGCCGGCAGTCGTCACGCACGACCACCGGGAGTACACGCCCCTCCCGAACCCCGGCAAAGACAGGGTATCCCCCACCGACGACTTCGCGCACCACGCCTTCTTTTTCGGGCCCAGAGAGATCGCTGCCCTCCGATCGCAGGCCCCGCCCGACTTGCGCTCCACCAGCTCGCGGTTCGATCTCGTCGGCGCGTTCATGTGGCGCTGCCGCACCGCCGCGCTGCGATACCATCCAGACGACGCGGTCCGCCTGCACATATTCGTGAACGCCCGCGTCAGGAACCGGAGCCGGCGGCCCGTGCCGAGGGGGTACTACGGCAACGCGTTCGCGTTCGCTGCGGCGTCCGCGCCGGCCGGGGAGCTGTGCCGGAGGCCCTTCGGCGACGCTCTGCGGCTGCTGGTGGAAGCGAAGGCGCGGGCGTCGGAGGAGGGGTACGTGCAATCGGTGGCCAGTTTCAACGCGGCGCACAGGAGGCCGCCGTTCCCCAAGGCCCGGACGTACCTCATCTCGGACGTCACCCAAGCGGGGTTGCTTGCGGTGGACTTCGGGTGGGGCAGGCCGGTGTACGGAGGGCCGGCGACCACAATGCTGGCCACGTTTCACCAGGAGGGGAGGAATGAGGTCGGTGAGGCCGGCATCATGGTGCCGATAAGGTTGCCGGCGCTGGCGATGGAGAGGCTGATGGTGGAGGTGAAGAAGGGGCTCACTGGTCGAGCTGCTGGTGCTGGGTTAGAAGCTGGTGGCGACAACACAAACTCAAGCTTGGTGCCTGGTAACGCTCTTGCAAAACTTTAGTTGTACACGGACTGCTGTACAAGGGTTACTACGGAACACGAAGAACCCTGGTTTGAAAATTTGTTGTTGCTAGCTAGGTCCCCTGGTTTGAGAATCATTACCAATAATTGTTATTTATCATGGATGACGTAATTATTATTTGGCAAAAAAACGTTTTGGTCCCTAACGCAGTAACGCTCGCCCACCTCTGCGAAGCATGATTCGGAGGGCTAGGGTTTGCGTGTGGCCTATATGTGTCCATGTGCGTCTATCTTGTAATAGAAAAAAAAATATCAAGTGATCATACCATACATGAATTTTTGTTTTTTTTCTCCTCTTATTTTCTTATTGTTTCTGAATGTTAGTTTTTAACGACAGTCCGCTATCTTTAGGTGGTGATCGTTTTAGCGATGGCTTCTGGCTTTTGGCTGAAATTTCACTGTAGCTGACTGTTTTTTTACTGTAACTGAGTTAGTGGATAGTGTAATGAATAGTGAAAAAAAGCTGAAGCCGAAATGATCAGGACCTTAATTCAGTTCTCACTTAGATCCCAGAACTTGCAGTTTTAACATTCAAGTTCCACGTCTTTTAATCCTCTTACAGTCTTCCCCCTCCCTTCACTTATCCAGCGTAATCCATTGGCATGGAAGCTGATTCATATGCCACAGCTGAGGTTTAGCCACTGGCATCCTCCTCCACGGCTAGTGTAAAATTGCATTACGACTTTAGGGTCGCCCTTAATAACACGCTTGACATGACTGTCCCTAGCTCCCATGTAGCTCCTAGAATGTTCATTCGCCACTGTCAAGTCCGAATACAAGCTCCTGCTCCTAATTGATTCCCATGGCAGTTTTTTTTTTATGTTTTTTTGCCTCTCTTAGGGCTTGTTTGGCAACATGGTGAGATTTTCCCAAGGGGAAGTAAGCCCCCAAGAGATTTGGTTGGCCACCACAACCCGGTGGGGAAAGTGTCCCTCGGAGGGAAGGATGGGGAAAAAAGCTCGAGGTGTCCAGGGCCTTGCCTTTGTCGACGCCTCGCCGTGGTCACTCAAATTTCTAGCCTGTGGTGCACTCGTAGGTGAAGATGGAGGTGGGTCGTCCAAGGCGAAGCTGTAGGAGCGAGGGCAAGCCGGCTTGAACCTTGAACCTCTGCGAGGGCAAGCCGGCTTGAACCTTGAACCTCTACGAGTATTGGAAAATAGTTCTATATGGATTGTGAAAAGGGAAAAAGCTTTCATCTACTGAACTAATCTTTTAGGAGGAGAAGATCTAATACCAATTATAAAGTTGTTGCTTAAGGGCTTACTTGTGGGCAGCCATGGGCTAAGATGCGTGGGTGCATAGCCTATTTAAAACATGAAAATTAGGGGAAAAACCTGATTGAACCTAGAGAAGGTCTGGATCTAACAGCGAGTAGGCCATCGACCGACATGTTGCTGGGCTCGTGCACGCGACGCTACAGCAGTACTCGGGTTGCCCCCAACACGTCGCACAACAGAACACGACTGGAGCCTAGACTAGCACATCACGTTCAAGTCCACCATGCAACCAGCCACCATGCACGTCACCGTCTCCAACGACGACACGTCGCGTTTGGAGGAGGACGAGGATGGCTCCACCGGCATCGACAGGTTGTACCGATCGACGAGACTAATGTTGTAGAAGTTCAGCCTACTGCTGTCGTCAAGCTTGAACTCTGATACCTTCGTCGGCGGGGACGCGTTGGCGCCTGTGCACTCGCGATGTGGGAGCCGTAGTCCCCAGTGGCGCAGTCGAGCCACCCCATGCCGCCATCCTGGACGCAGTTGGTGTGTGCCCAGGAGCGGCCAAACCAGCTCGAGGGCCCAGCACTGCATGCGTCGCGGTCGATGGGAGCTTGAACCCTGTGTTGTCCAGTCGCGCTCTACCGGTGTTAGACAGGACGAAGAACTCCGAATCCAAAATTTGTGTGAAAACTGGGGGGAAACTTCGCTAGTAACTAGAAATTGAGGCGGATTCCGGATCAAGAACTACTAGTAACCGACAATGATGAGGACGTGGCTACTGGTGAGGGTTGCCGAGGAGGAGGCAACCTGTGATGAGAAGCAAAGAAGGGGGTGCAGAGGAGGCATGCCCATCAGTGATGGCCGTGGAGGAGGGGCGCGGTGGAGATGGCAGCTATCGATGAAGTGCACAGTGGATGCGGTGCCCAGCGGCGAAAAGCGAGGTGACGAGGTTTGGAGGATGGAGCGTGTTGGAATAAACCACGCAGAGGTCGTTGCGTGTGCGCGTGTGTTGCGCGGTCGTTGCGTGTGTGCATGTGTTGCGCAGTGTGTGGCGTGCGGCCAAGTTGATTAAGTCTCATAGCAATTCTGTTAGTTAGTTGAGTTTTGTTTGCACATAGGAGATCTAGCCAAGTCAGAAGTGCAGGAAGCGGACTGGGTTGTTGGTCACCCCCTGCATGTGTGCTTGGGTTATAAAGTCTTACGTACTCAGTTTGTTTCAAGCGAGGAGTTGAAAAAATAGAGAAAAAAACTTGGCGTTGCGTCACCAGGGCGTTTCGTCGCCTGACAAAATTTCTCGTGTTCTAGTGTTTGATCTTGGGCAAATTCCTTCATTTGGTATCAGAGCCGGTGAAGTTCGACAGCAAGCTGATGGCCGGTGACGAGCGTACGCCGCCATCGTCTCCGAAAGGCGTCGACGACCCGAAGTCCGGCGGTAGCAGCACACGACGTGAGGTCATGGTGGAACGCGTCATCAAGGAATCCAGCGCGTCGGTGGAGTTCCCGGTGTTGACGCGGGCCAATTACCACGAGTGGGCGTTGGTGATGCAGGTGAACTTGGAGGCGCTCGGGCTCTGGCGTGCTGTGGAGACGAGCGACGTCGAGCGTCGCAAGGATCGGTTGGCATTGGCCGCCATCCTGCGCACGGTGCCGACGGAGATGCGCTCGGGTCTCGCCGTGAAGAAAAGCGCCAAGGAGGCATGGGCGGCTGTGAAGGCGATGCGGATGGGCGACAAGCGCGTGCAGGAGGCGAACGCGTAGAAGCTCCTCAAGCAATTCGAGAATGTGGCATTCAACGTTGGTGAGTCCATCGACGAATTCGCCATGCTTCTTGGCTCCCTCATTGCAGAACTGCGCGAGCTGGGGGAGAACATCGAGGAGGTGCGCGTCGTCAAGAAACTGCTTCGCGTGGTGCCGACGAAGTACAATCAAGTCGTCGTGTCCATCGAGATGCTCATGGACTTGAATACGATGTCGCTCGAGGAGTTGGTTGGACGACTCCGAGTGGTTGAAGATCGGTGCGGCGCCGAGGCGATTGCGGACGGCGTCGGGCAGTTGCTACTCACTGAGGAGCAGTGGGAGGCGCGCCGGCGTCAGGGCAACGGGAGGCAGCGAGCGCGCATGGACTTCGTCAAGAACAGCGGTCATGCAAAGGGCGGCGGCCGAAGCGACGACGACGACGACACGAGCAGCATGAGCTCGGAGATAAGTAGACGTTCGCGCCGTGCCAGGCGAGGAAGGTGCTACAACTGCGGCGTACGTGGCCACCTCTCCAGGGATTGCCGTGAGCCGAGGAAGGAGAAAGCAATGCTCGTCGAAGGCGACGACGAGCTAGCACTCATGTAAGTCGGGCGCATGGGGGTGTCGTGGTTTAGGGGGTGATTGTTGGAATAAACCACGCAGAGATCGTTGCGTGTGCGCGTGTGTTGCGCTGCACGGTCGTTGCGTGTGCGCGTGTGTTGCGCAGTGTGCGGCGTGCGGCCAAGTTGATTAAGTCTCCTAGCAATTCTGTTAGTTAGTTGAGTTTTGTTTGCACGTAGGAGATCCGCCAAGTCGAAGCGCAGAAGCGATCGGGTTGTTGGTCACCCCTGCATGTGTGCTTGGGTTATAAAGTCTCACGTACTCAGTTTGTTTCAAGCGAGGAGTTGAAAAAATAGAAAAAAAAACTTAGCGTTGCGTCGCCGGGGCGTTTCGTCGCCTGACAAAATTCCTCGTATTCTAGTGTTTGATCTTGGGCAAATTCCTTCAGAGCGGGCTAGGGGCGAAGCTAGCCCTGGCTCAAGCCTCGGGCTGGGCTAGCTATGCTTAGGCTAAATCTAGCTAATTTCTTTAGGAGAGCATGAGGCTGGTTCTCCTGTATTATGTAGTTGTTTTGGCTCTTTGATCTTAAATCTCGGGTTATAGCTCACTTAGCCTGAGGTTCAGATTCGCCACTGGAGTGGGCGGAGGCGGGGTCGCACCGTGGGTCGAAGCCTCGAAGGGAGCGGCACGAGAGGCAGAGGCAGCATTGCTCGATACGTCGTGGTCTTGTGGAGAGACGTTCTCAGTGGTGGACGCCAGAATTTTTTCCCCCGTGGTTTGGGTTGGATTGGGCCAGGATTTTCCCTATCCCATCCTCATCCAGACGGGCGTACGGGCCTGGCTGAGAAGTTTCCTCGGCCCATCCAAAAAGGCCTTACGGATTGTCTGGGAGGCCTAATCCGGCCAGGATCCCAGGCCATTCATATGGATCCATCGAAAGCCCCGTGGGAGATTTTTCCCCTCCACTAGGTTGGACCATTTGGATGACACAAGGAATCGGATTCCCCGGCCTGTTCCGCGCCGTGGGAGGTTACAAAATGCGTATGCTGCTATAATTTTCCGAAATCTGCTTGGAAAGTTGGATGAATCTTTTCTCATCTGTGAGTATGATGAATATATAACCAGATGAAATGTCACCAATCCCCCACACCCTACTCAGCTATAAAGCCCAAGTGTTGATTTAGCCTCCCAAGAATCTTGTGAGCAATGGAAGGCAGGCTCGATGAACTCACCAGGTTGAGCAGTAGTGGAGAGTGAGAAGAGGAGCAGCAACTGGAGCTGGAGGAGAAGAGCGGTGGCAGCGGAAGCCATGAAATCCCTCTAGTCTTAGTCTGAGGGCAAGCAAGCTAGGTCTTTTGGGTTTCTATCCTCTTCGCATGGAGAACAAATTGGGGGCAATAGAGCTACTATTGTCTGTTGGACATCATGAGATGCATGCTTGATTTGATGTCCTGTCAAAAATCGATTACAAGAGTAGCTACCACAACAACCGATCGAGAGTTGTATCCTTTGTTCCATATTCCACTTGTTTGCTGGGAGTGGGAGGGAACAAGTCAAGGAAGGATACAAGCATACAGTGGGGACTCAGCTGAAGAAGATTAGTGGAGGCACTAGTGTGTTGTTCAATTACTGATAGGAAAGGCAAACTGGGCCACATTGATTGGTTGATTGGGATAAAAAATGACAGACAAGATGATGATGATGATGATGATTAGGAGGGAGGGAGAGTGAAGGAGAAGTGTAGAAAGGCAATGTGCGAAAGTAGAAGACAGGAGAGTGAGAACGGAGAGAAGAAAGGGATAATTCTCTAGATGCCACTGCAACCATCCTCCTCCGAGAAATGCCATTGCAATCATGAAATACTCCTAGAAATATCATTATGGTCAATCCATCTCCACTTTACAAGAATACTCCAGCTGAATTGTTCTGTTCTGTTTCTGCTACTGATCAGCTAACTAATATACAGTTTCTAGCTGCATCGATACGTCATGTTACTAGATTCTGGATGTATTGGAATTGGGAAAAAGTTCATCCTTACTCCCTAAACTCTGTGTCATCTAATTTTCGTCCCGTATTTTCAATATCATTTAGAATCCATCCCCTAACTAACAAAACCATGCAAATTAATATCCATAGATACCATAGACGAATTTTGCCACATTAGATCATGTTGGCTGCCACATCATTACTTGGACCTACTTTGGCTGCCAAGGATCGCTTAGGAGAAGACAATAGGAAAGAAAAGAACGGAAATAGGGAAGAAGTAAAGGGAAAAAAGAGGATCACAAAGATAAGGAAGAGGAGGTGGCATGTATCTGCTGATCAGCTAACTAATCTGCAGTTAATTTCTAGCTAGTATCTATCGATCAGCTAACTAATCTGCAGTTAATTTCTAGTTGCATCGATACGTCATGTTACTGGATTCTGGATGTATTGGAATTACTATGATCGATACTGCAATCTTTTTTTTTGGTATCTGTCTTTCAAGTAGATACTCTGATCAACTTTGTTTAAAAAAAAATAAGAATGATGGTAGAACCAGTAAAGGGCCCAAGGTGATAACACAATGAAAACCCTTTATTATAAGTGGCTCTACTACTCTACTAGCTAGCTCGTACGTAATGGTGTTGACTGATATGGAGACTAGAAGAAGGTTTGGTGCACGCTTAATTAGTTTAAGTCACCTTTGTTAGTTCCAATCCCGCATTGCATCAAGTTACTGGTTGTGTATGTGGAGTACTTAATTAGCACTAGCAATTATACTAGCCAGTTTGATTATTTTAGAACGCTAACCTCCACCATGCAAGTGCGTGTTCTTTTATTTCTCCTCTTCGTCCCCTTTCCTCTCTTCCTTTCTTATCTCCCCATGACTCCACGGCAACTGCAGCTACTACCTCTGCACAAGCCTGTTCTTTTTAGTTTTTCAATAGCTTTGGTTCTTCCAACGATTACTATTTATTAGACTAATAAATCATTACCACAAATCATAAATTACAGCCCAAAAGAACAACTCCTTAACTAACACAAGTAGGAGAAGGTGAGGGAGATTAGCGCTGTGCTCAGCATGGGCCACCTAATGGGCCAATTGTCAAATGGGCTTAGATATATACCTTGGTACTAAAAAATTGTTGTGAAAGCAGTGGCGGATCCACCATGAGGCGAGTGGGGCTGGAGCAATGGCTCCACTCACCCCACCCCTGGTATCCTCCTAGTACTTATCTACCATGATTTGCATCACTAGTCTAAGTTAATTTTGTCCCTAAGTTTGTTACTTGTGCATATTTTTGGGCTTTTTGGAATGCGCTATCCGTTATTAAGATACTATCTTTCATGTATTACCCATTATAACTTTATTGCTCATCAATTTATGTATTAATTTGGATTGACATGGTATTGGAATGTGTGTTTGCTACGCTCGCCAGCTCCATCTCGCTAGCACTGCCTCTATCTTTGTCCTTCGTACGCAGCTCTGCCTGTGCGAAAGGGGAGGCCGCAGCCCTACTTGGCCCAGGGAAAAATCTATCCGTTTACAAATTTTATTAAAGGGTAGTGATAGAAGCGGTAACCATCGGTTACTGTATTATTCGGATTTTTGCAGCCGAAAATTTTGAATTGAAAGTTTGAAATTTTTGAAATTTTTAGATGAAAATCAGGTGAACACGATTTCTTCAACGAGTCTCGGCCGCTGCAGATGGAGGGCACGCGTGAGGGGCAGCAGGCTGTGATCATCGAGAGGGGGCTGGCGTGGTACATGCAGGGGTGCGCTCATGCACCAGCGGGCGGGTGGGTGGAGGCGGGCGTGGTCCGCCCCTGTAGCTAGCTGGCGCGCGCATGGCATGCAGGGGGGTATGACACGTGGCTAGGCTGCGGCTGGCAAGGACGACATGGAGCCCGGAAGCTTGCGGCAGAAGGTGGAGTGAGGCCTCGGAACGCACCTTGGTCTCGCTTGTCCTGTCTGTCTTTTTCAGTTGCGTTGCCGACCGAAGCGAGGAGCCTTGCAGCAAGCCATCCGTGCTCCGCGCGCGCGCGTTGCTAGCTCTGCCTAGGCCGCCGCGTCTGCGTCACCGTCGGCCGTCGATTCCCGAAAACAACGGGTCAGCCGGGCGTTTCTGTTTTACCACAGGACGTATCGCTGCTCCTCACGCCATCCGTCTCTCTGCCCGGCCCTCTCTATCTATCTCTAGTAGTATTAAAGAACAGCACAGGCTCTCTCTCTCTCTCTCTCAGGAGTATAGCTAGCTGCAGGCAGCAGGTCTCGTCTTCTTGGTGTTCCATCGAATATCGATCGATCCGTCCTGGCGAGAATCTTCTTCTTCTTCTTCTTCTTCTTCATTTGATCGCTCGTCTAGCTTTGTTTGTTTGGTGGATCTCGATCGGTTGCGTGTGCCTTTGCTAGCTTCGATTTCATGGAGATCTCCAGCGCAACTGCTCACCGCCAGGTAAGCCTTCGCTTTACCTTCCATCCCATAGCGGCCATAGATCGATCGATGCAGCTCTAGCTAGCTAGTTCACCTTTTCTTCTAATTCTCTTGAATGGTTAATTATTCATGTTTTTCTTTCTGATTGAGTCTCTTGGTCTTGATTTGCGACTACTCATGGCTGTCTATCTTAATTTCATGCGATTGATTTGCCGCGTTTATGCATACATACATGCATACGTTTTAATTTACATCTGGCTAGCTGATAAGGTGTGTATAGAAACTATATATATTTCTTGATGTGTGTGCAAATATTCATGGACGGGCGAGCATGTACAAGATTGGCAGATTCTCGATCAACTGGGCCACCAAAGCTGGATGCCTCAGCTTTCCTTTTCCTTTCTTTGTCTAGGTCGACCAAAGGTTCTTCCATTCTTTTCAGCTTTGGGCTAACTATATTCATCCTTCGATTCAAGGCTGCATCAGTCGATTACAGAGCTCGAGTCAATCGTATTGATTGAAGAAACCGACATAATTAAGATCCAGCGATTTATCTATTTTGAAATTCAATGTGAAAAAGAGTGGGCGTCTGGGTTCGAACCTGGGTGGGTGGGGTAGTCTATTCCACTCCTTGCCAACCAAGCTTCGCTTCTAAGTTATTGCCTTTTATGAATCTCATATGTCCAAAATTGGATCGTATGTTCATTTGCACAATTAATATCTAATTGATGTTTGCATCATGAGGACTCACTTGTATATAAACGATTTTTTTCTTCCTGAAAGCTTTCTTTCTCTGTTTGCTTAGCTAAGATTAGGTCATCCAGCTCAAAAGTCTTGAGCTTTAAGTTTTAGCTAATCAAGTCTCAAGGATCGATCCATTAGTGGAGAAGAAACGGAGTAAGTACCCCGTCCCCTTTGCAACCCAAGCACATCACATGCAGCTTGCAAGTAATGATCCAACACTTTGCACTTTAGTCTCTCCCACCCCATCTTCATCATTGCCTCTCTTTGCACCTTCCTAAACTTTTAAGAGTTTGTTTGTTTGCCCTGTCTAGTTTAATTAGTTACGTCCTACAATTTCAAAATAAATAACAGCCAAGTGATTCAATATTTCCTTAAATTTAGTCCTTGAAAACCTAACTTTCTTCATTCTTGCCTTCAATTAACAGTAGGCTACAGCATCAAATTAATTAAAACCCTCAGTATCCCATGTACGTTCATGTACACGCGAAAATTCTAGCTATTTCATCGCTCGTACGTAGTAGAGTCGTTCCAAACATAATCCCAGTTTCTTAATTGTAATACATTGGAGCTGATAGTAATAGAGACTTCAAATGAGGTGTTAGGAAGTATTTTCACGTGAATTTCGAGTGTAGGTATACTATGAATCTGTGATTACAGAACAGTCCAAGCGAACAATACATAACGTACGTACGTTGTCCTTTACAAGTAGCTAGTCAGTGAAATGAATTGGATCGAGTTGAAAGTGGAACAGATTTCAAAAGAGGTGTATTAGGAACTCTTAGTTATCACGTGAATTTTGAGTTTGGTACGTACGATGAATTTGTATTGACGTACGGAACAGTCCAAACAAACAACAATACGTGATGTCAAGCTCCCTAATTCAAATTCTGTCACATACCAAATTATACATTTTCTCGAGCTACTTTCCTAGAGAAAATGTGAAGTGTCATTTTTAGTTTTGATTAAAAAAAATGCAGTAATAAGCTAGCATTGGGTCATGAAAATTGCACCAACTCTCTCAAATATGATCAGCTAGCCCACAAACACAAAAGCATATTCGTACAATTATGGCTTTCACATTTTTTTTATTTAGTACAATTATCAAGTTGTTAATTATACACTTCCTAATTGCGGTCTCTCCTGATGATACTGCCATGTGTCTTGTTTCGATTGTGCACGCAGAAGCTCGTGGCCACCGGTGCGTCGTCCCAGGTGGAGGAAGTGGTGTCGTGCAACTCCAAGCCACGGCAACAGTCGCCGGCGTCGAACGAGACGCAGGCGACGGTGGAGCGGAAGCCACGGCCTCACCCAGACAAGGCGATCAAATGCCCGCGGTGCCCCTCGACCAACACCAAGTTCTGCTACTACAACAACTACAGCATGTCGCAGCCCCGCTACTTCTGCAAGGAATGCCGCCGCTACTGGACCGAGGGCGGCTCCCTCCGCAACGTCCCCATCGGCGGTGGCTGCCGCAAGAACAGGCGCTCCTCCACTTCCTCGTCCTCCTCCTCCTCCTCGTCTGTGGCGGCGGCCAAGATCAACAAGCTCGTGTCGGAACCCATGGCGCTCCCGTCCTGCACGGACTTCCCCAACGTGCCCCCCACATTTAGCTCCACAGGCTTCGAGCTCCCAAGAGACCACCTCTCCTTGGCCTTCGGTTCGTCATCGTCCAACCCGGCGGCGACATTGGCTCCTGGTGGGACGTTTTTGGACATACTGAGAGGAGGGCTGCTTGATGGCAACCATCAGAACAACGACTACTATGGGCCTACCAATGTGCTGGTGATGCCGCCGTCGACAACATTTGGTGTTGGTGCAGGTCAGAATCTGATGATGCAGCAGCATGGGCTTGGTGGTACTGCTGATCACGCAATAATCGGTGGTGTAAGTGCAACTGCTATACAGGGAGTAGTGAATGGCACTATGGATGCCGGCGAGGAAGGCGGCGGCGTGAAGGCGATGATGGGGCTTCAGTGGCCGTCAACGTTTGGTGGTGGTGCTGGTGGTGTTGGTGTTGGTGTTGGATCAGCAGGTGGGCAGCTGCAGGTTGGTGTACAGCAGCAGCAGCAGCAGCAGCAGCAGGGCACTGTGAATGACAACAATGTGATGATGGACAACAACAACAACAATGGCTCATCAAGGGATTGGTACTGGAACAATGGAGCTGCAAGTAGTGGAAATCCATGGCAAGGCCTCATCAATAGCAGCTCACTGATATGATGCAGGTGCAATCATGCTTTGCTCCATCGATCCATCATGAAAGGATATATTCCAGGTGCAAAGCAAGGAAGGGGCAGCAGTCTAGTTAATTACAGGATGGGTATATGCGTGGTCGTGATGGGAAAGGCGGGCAATCATGCATCACATTTTCGCTTCAAGTACAGGCATGAGGTTTTGTCAAGAAGAGCTAGCTGAATCGCCATTGGAGCAGTGGATTTTCTTCGTATCACCGCTTATTTTGTTAATTAATTAGCTCCCTCGCTACCTCTTCGCTCCATTAGTTTGTTTCCTTCTTCGTCTAAAGATTAATAGACCATTCATCTCTGGTGTTTCCTTGTACTCAGTCTGGAGTACTGGGGTTGTTTAACCTGATAGAACCATGCAAGACATATTTAAGCAAAACATCATGGGCGACATATTCGTTGCTTGCCGTTGACGTCTTTCTTTCTTCCTATCAAGTTTTTTTTTCTTCCTTCGATGGGTTTGAACAAGGGCATGGACCCTAGCTTGTATGTGCAAGATGCAGTGCTCCTTTTGTTTCTTTTTTTTTCATGTGTCACTGATTATGCAGCGGTTAAATTTCGAACTTGGAGGATCACAGCAGTAGTGTTCTTCTTGCGATAGATTGATCTCATCGATCTGGTCCAGATCGAAGATTGGTAGACTATGACTCAGAATTTTCCACTGGGAATAAAAGAAGAAGAGATAATGTAGCTAGCTAGCTTAGATAGTGGGGTGGTGGTGTGCATGCTCGATCGATCTTCCCAAGAAAACATTATGTGTTGTGTCCATGCAGTGCAGTGCCGTGCATGATTGCCAATCCCCACTAGAGCTTTGCTTGGCCTCTACATGGAAAAGGAGGAAGGTATGCATGGTACTTTAATTCGTGTCAACAATGAAGGAAAGCATCTTCTACCTAATCATCCATAACTCCATACATACAGCAAGCATATATACCAAATACTCCCTCCGTCTCGTAATATAAATCTATAGCCCACTATACGCACAAACAAAGAAAACACTGAATCTAAGAAAAAGTTAATGTTATTGGAACATACATACCCCTATTAAATGACATATTACAGCTACTCATTCACTTTTTCAGTATTAAATAAGATGTATATGGTAAAAATATTACAATAATTATATATTTGATCTTTGCAATAGAATCATACTGTAAGATAACGTTTTATAAGAATTTATATTTACAGGACGGATGGAGTAGTAATAGTCATGGACTCATGGTGTTGAAAAACCTAAGCTAGTGGGAGCCTGAGGTTGCATCCTGCACGCTGGACCGCAAGATCTTAGTGAAGATATTATATTACTTATTATCTAGCTAGTAGCATATGCTTCCATTAATACATAATTTTTTATTGCGCCATTACTAATTTTTTTGCTCTTCCCAGCTCAGCTCAGTCCCCTCACCTGTGGTGGGACCAGTATCAATTGGATAGTTGCTAAGGGTATTTTTAGTCAACTGGAAAAAAACAAAATGATTATCTAGATAATCATTACCTTGATCAAAAGTGATAAGTTTAGTAAATTCTAGAATGTTGTGATGGTGGAATCAGGCCTCGTTTATTTCGGTTGAACTTCTAGTTTCTGATGTATTTTTTACTATTTTTAAATTTTATTTTTTTATTTTTTGAGTTTTTTATCTGTTTTTTTGTCCTCGTTTATATTATATGTGATAGGATAATCTATTTTTTTATTTTTATTTTTTTAAATTTAATTATATCAAATAAATTATCATCAATTACAATACAAAATATATCGGTACAAATTTAACCGCAAATCATCAAACAAAGTCCAACTGGGCGAGCTGTCTGTCTGATTGTGCACTGCAATAAACTGACTGATGCGACAACCAATCAACTGACTGACTGATGCGACAGCTAATATCCTGGCGAAGCATGCTACGTTTTCTGGTATAAAGGTGGCGCTTCACCGGCTTATGTTTTGGTCTTCTCGCTAAATTGCAATGTATTGACTGTTATTTTTTTAAAAGTTTTTTAATTAAAAACATAAAAAATATTGTTATATATTCATAGCCAATACAAAGTAATAAAAAAAATAAAAAAGCCTAAATTAAAAAGTCAATATGTTTAAGAAGTCAATCAAAAGCTAAAAGTATAAATCAATTAGAGCAGACCAAAATCTCTATTGGTACATTAGAAATTTTCTATTATAATGGAACTGAAAAGTTTTCTGTGAAATTCCTAAATTCTAATAAGGCCATTTCTGTAACTATCTATGCTGGCTGATTATTGAGTTATTTTATTATTAGAACAAGATGTACACATCAGATGTATAATCGAAGTGTATACAGACACATTTCTTATCAGATGTATAATCGAAGTGGATACAGACACATTTCTTATCTCGTATTTTGCTCTCTTTTTTTCATCAGAGTCAGAAGGACGCACTAACAAGGGCTATGCTAATTTGTTCTATTTTTTGTTCTGGTTCTGTACCATTTCGGTGGCATGCATGTTCATCGATTAAGACAATCTCGAGTGACAGGCTGATAAGAGGACACATACATTGCATTGGAATTGGATTGCATTACTAACGAATTCTTTTTCCTTTCCCGATCGATCAATATGTGGCTAGGACTTCCTGACATTGTTCTGGACTACGTACTGGTCCAGTACCAGCAGTTTAGGGCTTCTTTGGAACAAGGGTATTTTAAAGGAGAAAATAGTCGTGACATTTTAAAGATTATTTGGTTTGGTTGAAATAAATTAGTTTATGACTGAAATTATATTATAATTGATTAAAAATGCACTATAGTTGATGGTAACTTATTTGATGTGATTAATTTTAAAAAAACAGAAAAAAACAGGTTAACCTACACAGACATACAAATAAATACAGAAAAAAAGAAAATACAAACCAAAAAAACCAAAGAGCTGAAAAAACAAAATTTAGAAATAAAAAAAAATCAGATACTCAAGCCGAAATAAACAGTCCCTTAATCTTGTCTTTTTAGTTTCCTGTGTTTCGAAGAGCTCCTCGGTTTGCAAATTAACCTCAAAAGGAAGATTTAAATAAAGTGAGCGAGTAGTACGTATTCCGGTACAGCATGTGTAGGGCATATTGGTCAGTACTACGAATTATCCAAGTAGTACTAGTCGATCTGCCAATGACATGCATTCCTCCATCTCTGCTATGTCTCTAGCTATTCGGGTGTGTACATATATACACTAGATATACATACATACATACATACAGTAGCAGTGCTAGCTAGTACAGTAGTAGTAGTGGTAGGACAATAGTTTTTGTCAGGACTTCCCAATTATCCAGTACACAGATAACAAACTTCTGATTCTTCCAGCAGTCAACAAGATCCTAAGCCTCAAAGCAATTCTACACACTTTCTCTGATTCAATTGGGCTTAAAATCAACTATCATAAGTCCAATTGCCCTTGCGCTCCGGCTAACATCCTGTAGCTCCCCAGCTCGTCCTTTGCCCTTGCGCTCCCCGCTCTGGGACCTAGTGAAGGGCTGGAGGCTCAAGGTACCTGAATGGCTGTAGGGTTAACGTCAAGAGCCCCGAGGCCAACTATCATTCCCGAGGCACTAAACATCTCCAACTTGAAGGCGGTGATGGAGGCGACCACGAGGCAAGCCATGGATTACATGATGGCAGCATATCGTCCTCCTGATAGCCTACCATCCTTCTCACCGCACCTAATGCCACACCCAATACAAGTGGCCACGGACCCGAGAGCACACGAGGCCCTGACCCTCATCCTTAGAAGTGTGCAAGGGGGCAACCCCTATAATCTCCCTCCACTCACCCACGTAGTCGTGATGAACGAGGCTCCCTTCTGGCCACCAACCCCTCTAGGTCATGGATTCGGAGGGCCTTAGGGCCAACCCTTTCCCTTGCAATTCATCCTATCGCCTCAACCCCTAAGGCCTAAGCTCACGCCCCAAGGAAAATGGCTCTAGGCCCTCCTCAAGTTCTATCGCCCAAGCAGATTCGCTTGCAGCCGAAGATGGTAAGCTAGCTTCCATCAGCAGGGGTAGAGCCTTAACCCTAGTGGGCTACTTGTCCTGAGGCGGTTGGGAATATAGATCTTCTAGCTCAGAGGAGCATTGCCATCACCACTATGAATCTAGCTCTTCTAGCTCATAGGAGCATCGTTATTGCCGAGCACATTGGATTCACCCCACGGGCATGGTGATAGGGGTGTCCTCGGTTCCAGGAACCCCCTCGCTCGGGCAATCTCTGAGACCCTATTCCCTCCCACGTTTCGTTAGCCCAACATTGGGTTGTACATCATGAAGTTTGATTCTATGCAATTCATTGAAGTCTACTCCGCAACGATTTGGACCAGAGGGGGCAACGAGACAAAGATGTGCAATTGCCTCTCGCTCTTTCTCTCCGGGACGGCAGGGTGATGGTTCTTCAACCAAAAGAAAGACTCCATTTGCTCCTGGGCCCAACTATGAGAGGAGTTCAGAGCGAACTTCCAAGGGAGTTACAAGCGACCCATGCTCTCGAATCAACTCTTCATCGTCAAGCAGCAAAGGATGAGTCTCTAAGGGCCTTCCTAAAGCACATCTCCAAGGTATAGAACCAAGTGGCGGATGCCCCAGACTCCACGATCATCAATGAGTGCAAGGGGGATCCTACCTGGTGAGCTGAACTGGGAGCTGGAGAGGATCCCCCGGAGACAACCAAGGAACTCTTTGAAATCGTTGAAAAGCATGCCCGAGGGAGGAAGATGACTTGGCCAAGAAGAGCCTCCTCCCGTAAGCCGGAAGGCACTCCCCTGGAAAGAAGTCAAAGTGCTCCTCCGAGAAGAGGAACAAAGACCGAAGGAACCGCTCCGGCTAGGGTCACGACTCGAAGGTCCTAGTTGTGTGTGACAACCAATCCCGAGGGAATAGCTCCTCCAAGGGATCGAAGAAGGGGGCCAAGCCTAAGGCCCACCAAACACGTAGTGAAGGTCCCAAGGAAAGGAAGAGCAACTAGGACCAGAGCAATGGCCATTGGTGCACTTACCGCAAGATGGGTGGGCATGACACCAATGAGTGCTATCAATACGAGTGTGCGTGCCATGCCCACTGCGAGCATGTTCGTGATGCTATGTGCATGCGCATCCCCTAGAACTCGGTCGTAACTCATATCCGCCCCTCAAACACTTGCCTTATTTATATTGGCTTCTAAAAGCTACTTTTCTGTAGTAAATAGCTTTTCTAAGTACTTAACTTTCAAACAGAGTATCTTTTTAAGATATGGTATACTTAGGAGTGGTAATTCCCCTATGGGGGCGGGGCCCCATGGAGAATATCCCCATGGGGCGGGGGCTTGGGGGTGATCTCCCCCCACGGGGGGAATAGGGTGGGCCCCGCTACGCTAGCAGGGTGGGGACGGGGTCACCCTCCCCCTATGGGTCTCTACGGGGACCTAGTAAATATAAAAAAATACTTTTAAAAATAGATTATAGTTTTTAAATATGGTAGATTATATTCTTTTCTTATATATTTGATAAAAACTTGAATTTATATGTGAGAATATATATTTTAAAGCTATATTTTGAAAGACAAAGTATGACTAAATAATTATAAATAATAAATAAATTTATATTATTATTTTTAAAAATTATTTAACCTATTTTTTTATCTCCCTACGGAGATCCTTGTGGGGGTCGGATCCCCATGAGGACTAGGGACAAGGGCATCTTCCCCCGATAGGCTTAGCGGGGCAGGACGGGGGGCTTGCTAGCAAGGGTCGGGGCGGGGCCACGGGGTCACGAGCGTCCTTTGCCCTTGCGCTCGCTACTCCGGGACCTAGTGAAGGGCTAGAGGCTCAAGGTACCCGAATGGCTGTAGGGTTAGCGTCAAGAGCCGTGAGGCCAACCATCACTCTCAAGGCACTAAACATCTCCAACTTGAAGACGGTGATGAAGGCGACTGCGAGGCAAGCCATGGATTACATGATGGCCGCATATCATCCTCGTGACAGCCTACCGTCCTTCTGACCGCACCCAATGCCACACCCGATCCAAGTGGCCATGGACCTGAGAGCACATGAGACCCTGACCCTCATCCTCAGAGTTGTGCAAGGGGCAACCCCTGTAATCTCCCTCCACTCACCCACGCAGTCGTGATGAACGGGGCTTCCTTCTGGCCACATGATTGATCGATAGTGATAGTAGTAGGATTAATGTATAGGCTTCTGGAGGAGCCTCAAATTAGTGTCTATATATAGAGATATCCTAGTCAGTTTGATTGCTAGCTAGTAATTGCAGGCCTCATGATCGATCGATAGTGATAGTAGTAGCAGCGGCCGATGCCTAATCTGGACGGTACACCGTACCATTCGGCATACGCGTACAAAGAGAGAAATAGTACATATATTATAGGAGGGGGACTCCTCGGCAGCCCAACCCCCCCACGTGGCAGCCCCCGCAAAATAGCCCTCAAGGTTTTGGTAATTACGTATAGGTCATCGGTTTTTGCAAATAGGTCTCTGATTTTTTGCAAAAAAACCTCTACGCTATTTTTTTGCTGGATAACGACCCGTAGTTTCTCGTAATTACGTACATACCCTTATTTCTTCCGAAAACGCTCTTGGTTTTTTGCGAAAAAACCCCTGCGCTCTCCTTTTATTGCGAAAACGCCCTTGATTTTTTTTTACAAAAAACCCCCTACACTTTCCTTTTACTGCGAATTTTCGCTTTTTTACTTCAGTCCATACAATGCTGGCGCGGCGTAGCACCGTGCCTATGTGGCTAATATTAATTACTTATATACTTCTGTCCGGCTGAGATAATTAACGTCTGACATAATGATGATGTACGTCAACCATAAGCTAGCTGCCCCATTATGTTACCACCTGTGCTAGCCAAACGAGGCTCCATTAGGACCACATTCTAAGGACAGATCAGTGGCTTGGTGGTTTTGTTTTCATATGGGGCTGCTTTTTTACTTTTTTTTATAAATTATAGCTTATTTTATAATATAGCTGATTTATCTTGTACTGTAATTGTTAGTAACTTTTTAACGTAATTAAATTTTTTAAAAAATAAAAATAAAAAACAAGTTAAGACAATACAAATAAGTAAAAAAGAAAAGACAAAAAAACACCAAAACCCTAAAAATTAAAAAAAACCTTGCGGTGTGCCGGCCTTGTCTCTTTCTTGATAGGAAATTTATAGAGCGTAATAATGGATCAAGGCCTGGCTTGTTGGGTTTGAGGCGCGCACGTGATTGCGAGAGGCCGGCAATGATTAAAGGCAGGCAGTCAAGCAAAGTAGCAGCCATGCATGATGGTTTGGAAATTCCATTGGAGAGTATGTGATGGAGTGTGAGGAGTGACCGTCCATTCCTTTGGTCAGTTGCATGATTGGTTGAAGTTGATGACACAAAATTAAGTTGGGCCGTAGCACACAGAATTAGATTAGATTTTTTATTTTTAACTTTTATTTTAGGCTTCTTCAAAAATAAAAAACCAAATATCAAAACAGAATGACATCTTAAAACAGATTTTCTAAATATTTTTCTAAATATATAACTGTATGCATCATTCGTATCGACGTCTCTGCCATCCACTGCGTATCGAAAAACACAACAAAAGGATGTCGACCACAATCAAAAGCTATCAACTTTAGCATAAAAAACATCCTTTAATTGATAATAAATAAGCAACGGTCACCACCATACACTAGCACGCGCGCATACATATACACACACGCTGTCGGCCCACTGCAAATTCTTTTCTCGTAATTCTGACGGGCCTCCCTCGACTAGTCTAGTTAGTGTAAAGGAGAGAATGACCATCATATCTGATAGCTCACTCAAGGAAAAAAAGGAAACCAAGAAAACGAATCGAAGGCCTACTGCACTACGTGTCATACTACGAACAAATGGTAAGGGCCAGATGGGGGCGTATCCTGTGCACACCACACCAGGGAGCCGCTGCACTCATGCACGCGAGCATTCTCGGCCACACGATCTCGACCCGACGCTTGCGATGCAAGGCGCTCAGGGATTTTGCACAAATCCCCCCGCCGAGCGTTGCCGTTTTTCACAACACCTATACCTGTACCTAAGGCTGTAAAAAAGACTCGAGACTCGTGAGCTACTCAAGATCGGTTCGTTCTAGATTTGATTTGAACTCAGCTCGAGTTTTAAACGAGCCGAACTCAAGTTTGATCTCGAACTCGTGAGCTTCACTAAGTCGAGCTCGAATAGTTCGCGAGGCTTAATTCGAGCTTAAATAGTGATACATATTAACTCTTATCAAGTTTACCTGAGTCGGGTTCGAATTTTTTTTATTATTGAAAATTAGTACATATTTAAATTATTTTAACTGTTATCGAGCTTATTCGAGTTGAGCCTAAACTCAAACTTTTCTTATTATTGAAAATTAGTACATAATAAATTATTTAAATTATTATCAAGTTTCTACTAAGCTGAGCTCCAGCCCAAATTCAAGCTCAGATCCTAACTTAAACTCGACTTAAATTTCTATCGAGCTCGAGTCTGAAAGATCAGGCTCACTCGAACTCGACTCGTTTACAGCCCTACTCGTATCCCCTATCTCCCCCCGCATCTCTATTCTCCCTCAAGCGACAGCCATCCCGCGCTCTCTCCGTCCTATCCGTCAGCCACATCGACGGCTAGTTCTTCCCTTGGTATGCCCCCCCCCCCCCCAGTCCTCGGTGGGCGCAGGGCCTCTGCTGGGCAGCGGGCACAGGCCAAGCGAGGGCGACGGCGGCGCGGTGTACATCTAGAACATCATCATCTTCGACTCCGAGGGCAACTTGGCTCCCCTCCGGTGGACGGCGTACGGTCCCTGGTTTTTGCTGAAGATTGCTGCAACCATTAGAACTTTCCGATTTTTCATGTTCCAATTCATCAACAAGGGCGTGTAATTAAGCAGTGATGTAGCAGCATGTACTAGCTCACAAGGGGCAATAATGAAGCAATGATGCAGGCGCCCGTAATCTTGTCAAGAAAAAAAAAGAACATTCCAGTAAGGAAGCACGGCCAAAAAATATACAGGTTATCCACAGAGCTGTCAATAATTTTGGACAGCAACCTTACCATGAGAATAATTACGATAAACAATCAATACGCTACAACTAAGAACAAAAAAATGGCTATCAGGATTACATGTGTGTGCCCTTATTGGCAGAAGAGAAAAAGGGAAAATAAATCTTGCATCGACGAGCCATGAAACACACAGCCAAGGGTCCACGACTCATCGAAAATCCTACCTAACAATCTGGACAATGAGGTTGACACTCACGTTTAGTTGAAGACTCATTCACATCATCCTTGTCTGCTACATAGTCTTCTGATTTGTGACTAATCCCAGAACGCAGAAATCGTCAATCAAGCCCCTTAATTCAATGAACAGATGGTGCCGCGTCTACTCACTCCCTGTTAACATTGATCGCCAACGACTGCACCTCTTCTGTTCAACGGCTGTGTTTGTTGTCCTAGTGCACAATACAGCTTTTCGGGGCTATAGGCATCCACTCAGCAGACACAAATTTGAGTGAGGCTAGTGGATGTAGAAATCTATTGCCAATTGTTCTGATTTCCAGGTTCAGTTGTGCTAGGGATTTACATTGCACTCATCCATGAATTATCTTCTCTAATGAGGAACCTCTTCCATTATTTCCTGTAGTCCGGTATACCTAACTCAAACCAAGGTTTCATATTACCATTTTAGTGCAATGATGCAGAACTCCGTGCAGCCTCCTTATCAATTCCATAGTCATATCCAAGTCCAGACAGAGTCAACCTCTCATCAAGGGGATAGATGAGATTCTGGAAAGGAAACGCTGCAGCTCGCAGAGATCCCTCATCCTTGATTTTGAACTGCAACACAACAAGAGTCAGGTTAGTATATGCAGTGTGCTAGCCATATGAAGCATCATGTAGCAAAGAATCAAATTATTTTCAGATCGAGACTGGAATAAGTACAAAGAATGCCAAAGAAAGCTAAACTTGACATCTTGAATAAACATAATAGTAAGGGGGGGATGATTTTGTTAGAACCAGAGGGCAACACCCCACATCATGTAAAAAAAATGGATGCAGCATGCTAACTATTTCGTGCATTGAAGCTTACAATCTGCATGCATTGAAGCTTCAGCTGAGGTACCCCAACACACAATACAAACAAATGCCCCCACCTGATACTGTTACATATCAGGCAAACTTGGCATTCCACAAAATTGCACTCCAGAACATGCTTACTACACGCCCTTGTTGACGAATTGGAACATGAAAAATCGGAAAGTTCTAATGGTTGCAGCCTCTAGGTACCCCATAAACGAGGAAGCACCACCATCGACGTGCAGGGAGACTCCAAATGCATTGACATCATGGCAATCTTCAGCACAAACCACGGACCGTAAGCCATCCACCGGAGGAGCCAAGTCACCCTTGGAGTCGAAGATCATGATGTTCTAGATGTACGCCGCGCCGCCGTCGCCCTCGCTTGGCATGCGCCCGCTGCCCATCGGAGGCCCTGCGCCCACCGAGGACTGCACGTTGCCGCCCCAGCCGGCCACAACCGCACGGTCGCCGCCGACAGCAAACCCTAGGGGTGCACGACGAAGGAGTCGGGGGCGTGGGGGAGGGAAGCTCGAGGGGGCGTGGACGAGGGAAGAAGGAGCCATCGGTGTGGCCGACGGATGGGGCAGGGAGAGCGCGGGATGGCCGTCGCTGTTGCTCGAGGAAGAACGGAGCGAAGAGGTTTAGGAAATGGAGATAGGGAGAGATGCGGAGGAGACAGGGGATTCGGGTGTGGGCCGATGTGAAAAACGGCGACGCTCGGCGGGGTGTTTTGTGCAAAATCCCCGCGCCCTGCATCGCAAGCAGTCGGATCGAGATCGTGTGGTCGAGAATGCTCGTGTGCATGAGTGGAGCGGCTCCCTGGCGTGCATGGGATACGCTGCCGGGCGATAGAGTGAAACAAAATACATCCATTTTAGCTGAGTATTCATGGGCCGACTTTGGGGTGTTCCGAACAGCCTTAGTTTATATTTTTTTATTATTGATTTATATTTTATTATAACTAAGCTGATTTATTTAACATAATTAAATTTTTTTAAAAAATATAAATTAAAAATATATTAGCCTATCACGATCAATACAAAGAAATACAGAAAAACAAAAATATAATAAAATAAAACAATCAAAAAATAGTAAAAAACACCGACACTAGGAATTTTGGACACATCTAACATGTGTAGTCTTCAAAATTCCAAAAATAGCTTTTAGAACACGAAAATTCTAAATCTAACCTCCTCCCTAACTAGTGGTGCGGTCGGAGATCACATCACTCACTGTGGCGGTGACACGTGGCTAGTGATGCGGTCCCTGACTGCACCACTCACTGTGGCGACAACATGTGGCTAGTGGTGCTCAAGTGGTGGTACTAGCCACGTGTTGCCGTATCAGAGTTACGCGGTTGAGAAGGAAGCTAGATTTAAAATTTTCGTATTTTAAAAATTATTTTTAAAATTTTAAAGATTATATATGTTAGATGTGTCTAAAGTTCTCGAAGGCAGAGGCCACCGCCGATCCTAGAGAGAGCACTGCCTTTAGTTGTTTTGGTGGAGATACGGCCACGGCCTAGGGAAAAGGCCAGAGGATTTCTTCAAAAAATTCAGTAGGTTTTTAGGCTGTCGGACGTAGATCTAACCGTGGAGATTCAACCATCCAGATATACAACTCCGCATCTAGCCAAAGCGAGTGTAGAAAGGACGCGGCAAAAAAAATAAAAATCCGACAATAATCGTCCAGATATTTGGTTGGAATGGAGTCGCTGGCAGTTTGACACGTCAGCGTCATCTTCTCCGCTCGCTCTCCTCTTCCCCTCCTTTCAAGGCTGGCTATGCTCTCTTGGTCGTATCTCTGTGTCAAGCAAGCCTTCTGTGTCTGCACAACACTCGAGGCCTCGCATCATCCATCCATCCATCCATCATGGTGGTCCAACTTCACCCTGCCCCGGCCTACTTCCCCGCCCCACCGCCATTGCTGGGGCTAAACTCCTCCTCCTCATGCTCCCCGTCTTCTTCTTCCTCCCGCACCCACCAACATCAACATGGCCTCCTCCACCTGCCCGCCGCTTCTTCCACCTCCACCCCGCTCTGCACCACCCGTCGTGGTCATGACGATGACGATGCCTCCGACGCCGCCCTCCTCGATCTCCTCCGCGGTGGCCACACCGACGCCGCATACCGCCTCTTCGCCTCCACCCCCTCCCTCCCCCAATCCCCCACCTCCGCCTCCCGCCTCCTCGCCCAGCTCTCCTACAAGTCCACCTCTTCCTCCGCCTTCTCCCGCGCCGCCCGCCTCCTCCACCGCCTCCGCGCCCACGGGGCCCTCAACCTCCTCGACGCCAACTCCCTCTCCCTCGCCGCCTCCGCCGCCGCCCGCTCCAACAACGCCCACCTCGCATACTCCCTCCTCCTCTCCATGCTCCGCCGCGGCCTCCTCCCCGACCGCCGCGCATACACCGCCGCCGTCTCCCGCCTCCGCCCCGCCCACGCGCTCCGCCTCTTCGACGCCGTCCTCCACCACCTCCGCCGCGCTTCCAGCGACCTCATCTCTGGCTCATCCTTCTCCCTCCCCGACACAGCCGCCTTCAACGCCGCGCTCAGCGCCTGCGCCGACGCCGGGGACTGCCGCCGCTTCCGGCAGCTGTTCGACGAGATGCACAGGTGGAGCGCCACCCCCGACGCCCTCACCTACAACGTCGTCATCAAGATGTGCGCGCGCGCCGGCCGCAAGGACCTCGTCGCGCGCGTCCTCGAGCGGATCCTCTCCTCCGGCCTCACCCCCTGCGGCACCACCTTCCATTCCCTCGTCGCCGCCTACGTGGGCTTCGGCGACATCCCCACGGCGGAGAGGATCGTGCAGGCGATGCGGGAAGGCCGCAATGACCTCTGCTTGCTGCTCAGAGCAGTGGCGATGGAAGGAGACGCCGGCGTTGCGGTGCCTAAGGAGCAGAGTGCCGTTCTCGAGGACATCGTCGGGGCCGTGCCGGAACAAGGCACCGAGGTGCCGTTGCTGCCAAAGACGTATCCACCCAACTCGAGGGTGTACACGACGCTGATGAAGGGCTACATGAACGTCGGGCGCGTCAACGACGTGGTGGCCATGGTGCGGGCGATGCGGCGAGAGGGGGAGGCGAAGCCGGCAAGCCGGCCGGACCATGTGACGTACACGACGGTGATATCGACGCTGGTCGCCGCCGGGGAGATGGAGCGGGCGCACGCCGTGCTGGAGGAGATGGCCGGAGCAGGGGTTCCCGCCAACCGGATCACATACAACGTCCTGGTCAAGGGCTACTGCCGGCAGCTGCAGATGAGCAAGGCCAGGGAGGTCCTCCAGGAGATGATGTCCAGGGGCGTGGAGCCCGACGTGGTGACGTACAACACCCTCATCGACGGGTGCGTCCTCACGGACGACAGCGCGGGCGCGCTGGCCTTGTTCAACGAGATGCGGTCGCACGGCATCGCGCCGTCCACGGTGAGCTACACGACGCTGATGAAGGCGTTCGCGACGTCGGGGCAGCCGAAGCTGGCGCACAAGGTGTTCGAGGAGATGGAGAGGGACCCGAGAGTGACGGTGGACAGGGCGGCCTGGAACATGCTGGTGGAAGGGTACTGCCGGCTCGGCCTGCTGGAGACGGCGAAGCAGGTGGTGGAGAGGATGAAGGAGGGGCAGCACGGGATGCAGCCGGACGTGGCGACGTACGGCAGCCTGGCGAAGGGGATCGCCGCAGCCCGGAAGCCGGGGGAGGCGCTGGTGCTGTGGAGCGAGGTGAAGGAGCGGTGCCAGGGGAAGCCTCCTCTCAGGCCGGACGAGGAGCTGCTCGACGCGCTGGCGGACGTGTGCGTGCGGGCGGCCTTCTTCAGGAAGGCGCTGGAGATCGTGGCGTGCATGGAGGAGATGGGCATCGCGCCCAACAAGACCAAGTACAAGAAGATCTACATCGAGATGCACTCGCGGATGTTCACCAGCCGGCACGCGTCGCAGGCGCGGCGGGACCGCAGGAGGGACAGGAAGCGGGCCGCCGAGGCATTCAAGTTCTGGCTCGGCCTCCCCAACTCCTACTACGGCAGCGAGTGGCGGATCGAGCCCCTTCCTCCCCCCCTCGCCGACGATCCCAGCCACCACGACGACACCAGCTAGACGGCCCCTTCCTCCTCCTGTCACCATCCAGTATCTTGCATCGACACTTTAGCTCGTAATTAACCCAAAATGACATTGTGAGATGTAAATCTTGCAAGACAAAATGACGAGTCAGGACAAAACAGAAGAGCTTTTCTTTATTCTTTACCAAGTGTTTGCTTGGGGAAGTTCAAAAAAAAAAGTGTTTGCTTGGGGCGTACTCTGGACAATGTGTTACGATTAAGAGACAGAATGGGAGGTTAACAAGGCTGCTGAATTAGGTAAAGGCAATTAGATTGGACAAAACGAGAATCAGCTGCAGCTATGACATAATGCAACGTCGCTGTACCTCAAGCGAAGGCGAAGAACTACAGTAAGGGGGAAGTAGATGTTCGGACGCTTTTCGAGTACTTGGTACAGTCAAATGGACCAACATCTTGAGCTTTCCGTTTAACCTGCAGGGTGAGATGAAAATTTGTTGCATTATATATTGGATATGTCGGTCGTAAGGTATGCATACTCATCAGTGAAGCTACTTTCAGTCTTGGCAGGGCCAACTACATCTATTGATCTAGTCAAAGTAGCAAACCGAATCAGTGTCTTGTGAACTCAAATTATGCACTTGATGAATGGAATTTGAATCAGTAGATATGAAGCATGCACTGTAAATTAAAACACCACTTTATGCATGTCTGGAGAAAACGTGTCTCAAATTTGCAATTACATAAGGGCATACCGGTGACCATGAGCTGGGTTCTGGAGTAGCTTTGTCGGTAGGAGAATTTTGCACAGCTCCACCCTTCTGTTCCAAAACTTCCTGTCAAAATATATTTACACTTCAGGTGCAAACCTCAAAGTAAAGACAAATTTTCAAAATGGAACTTGTAACAACGAGTTATATTCCATGCTTTACTGTTTCTCCACCATAAAGGCAAAAGGAAGACGAACCGGCAGAAAGAAGGAACAAGGCGATTGCTGTGCTGATATAGCTTATTCCAACAGATTATTGATCCATTACTTGTTTGGAAATATTGTACCTGGCTGCCCTAGTATTGTTACAGAGTTACTCTACATGCAACGTACCCTAGGGAATATGGCAATGCAACGGTCTTAAATCTGCTACTACCGAGAATCCAGCAGAATGGATTAGGATCTGAATAGCAGGATTCCTGATCAGATTTATTTCAGGGAGGCAAACTGAACTAATCCAAACACATCAAAAACATGCAACAGTTAACATCCACCCTAATATAGAAAGAGAAGACTAGCGAACTGAAAAGACGACTTCCCTTGTCTGTAATACAGAATTATGTGGACATAACATGGTAGCAACTTGTATACAGAAGGTAACATTTTTCAGGGGGGAAAATGAAGATTACAGCTGTACAAGGCATTGTGCCCTTTTAGCTATTAGCTTGTTTCATGCAAAAGTCAGACAACCATCTCAACTATTTACTCATCTAAATGCAAGGTTTGAAAAGTCAGTGATGTCAAGTAAACTAACCTCCCCACAAGCCTCCACGACAGCAAGCCATTCTTCCGTAAATGGTACCAAGTGTTTTAGATGATCTTTAAGGGTAGTATTTGCGCCTGATTTGTCCACTGCCTTATTCTTTCTGCAAAAGACAAGAATGAAATGCCATCAATGCACTATGCAATTGAAGCCAATTAACACAATACATTCAAATATTTGATGTAGGCATACTTTATATGTGATGCAGCCTCTAGAGCTGACAACTTATTTGTGTCAATCTCCGTGTTGTCTTCAGTGTCTGGTTCTTCCGATAAAACAGGTTGTCTTTCCTCTGTCAAAGAATCATGCGATTCTGTCCTTCTGTCAACTGTAACTGCTTCTAAATCAACTAAATCAGCAGCTCGTGCCTTCTGATCCACACAAGGCATATGTGCTGCCAGTTTCATAGGAGAACATTCTGTAATCCTATAATCATGGTGACACTCACACCCTACATGTACCAACTGAGCTTCCTTTACAATCAATGATTTATCTGTGTCAAGCTCCATTCTGCCATCAGTATTTGGTTCTTCTAATGAAGTAAGTTGAGCTTCATTACACAAAGAATCATCCAAGTCTGATTTACTGTCAGCTAAAGCTGGTTTTATTTCACTCGAACTACCACACTGTGGCACCTGATCTACACATATTGTAGATTCCATTAGAGTAGAAGTGTTCTGTTGGTCGCAGGAATAAAAATCTTGCAAGAAGTCAGGACCTGGAGTGCAGTTGTTTCCTTCTGAGAAAGAAACTGCAACTGCCGTCTCTCCAGCAAGAGAATTTTGCAAGTCAATTGTTGCACTGGCACAATTGTCTGACTTTCTTTGACAACTGAGATCATTAGGGGTGCACACTTGAGAAGGAATGCAAGATGGTAATTTACTCCACTCAATAGGTTTGGTTGAGGAGCAAATGGCTTTAAGAGAGCAGGAATCGGCAACAGGCTCAATGGTCGAGGAGCAAATAGTTTTAAGAGAGTGGGAATCCTCAGTAGGGTAAATGCCTTTCACAATACCCCTTCCTTCTACATGTGATGCATCATTGTACGCATTTGGCATGCCATTTCTGGTACCATCATTCTTCTCTGAACTCAATAGATGTGTAGTAGCTCCATTTTCAGCCGATAAGCAACCAACCTCCGGCATTTCTTGATTATCTGTATTTCCAGGTTTTGCTGAGTATGTTACTATACCTTTTGACAAGGATTCCTTCGCAGAACACACATTAGCATGCTCTAGACCAGGAAATGAAGAGGCCAAGGTGTTGAGAGTGCTATCACTAGTTACAGGTTGCACAACAAGATTCAAAGCAGTAGAACAATTGGTTGGCAGCTGCTTTGTTAGACCAGATCTACTTTGTAGATCCTCAGGCTGCTTATATCTGGGAGGTTTTACAAGTGACGAAGTATTTCCAGTAAAGCATCTCTCCGCATTTCTTTGAGCAGTATTGCCATGTGGCATTGAAGCCTTTCCCTGAAACAATCAGTCAAACAATGAAGCTTTGACAAAAGAGCCCTCTCAAGAAAATAAGAATCAAATGACAAAGACAAACCAACAGATTGCAGAAGTTCAAGAATGCGAAAAGTTGGGAGCTAAATTACTCCAAGAATGCGAAACAAAATTTTGTACCAACTCACAGAGAGACACAGACATCTATATAATTCTGCCTATGGAAAAATTAATAGTGTTTGTAGGATGGCCATACCTTGTTTCAAACAATTTTCAGATCATCTCATGTGCTGCATATATTATATAACAATTAATGACTAATACCTTCCACATGTATCAGGCACCATTATTTTTCCATACATTTGCAGGGAACTCATTCGCAAGGCTTGGTTACATGCAAGGGAGAACTTAGCATAGAATCACACATCTATTTATTACTCAAAGTAGCTGTCGATAAAATCACCTTATTTTCACACCGCAAAGAAAAGAAGGAACAACACCAGTGCATTAAACTACAATGAACAACAGGTGCATTCTAAAAAAATGTAGAAGTAAAACCTTCACAGGCGGCTAGGTATGGTAGAGCATAACAGACTACCTGGGTGAAAAACCCAACTGAAGGTGAAGGCATCCGAAGTGCTGATGGCTTAGCAAAAGTTGATGCAGGGACGCCAACGGAACTGGAGGGGCTATTTTGCAATGGTGAAAATGTTTTGCGTTTCCCAAAATCATTGGCTCTTTCACAGATGGCAGTGACAGCAGGCACCTGCACAAGTAAACAAGTATGTTTAGGAACATTGTCAAATACTGAAAAAAAAAGATGCAGGTAAATTAGCCAAATTGAGATGCAAACCGTATTATGCAACAAATTGAATTAATTAAAAGGGCACAACTGAGTTTTGTTTCCTTAGGTACCATTAAGATTTCAAAATGCCGCTGGATGACATTCTTGAGTCTCTCTTTTTTTATTGAAGTGACTAAATTAACCTTATCTGATATTTTAAAAAAATGTTTCACTTTCATTACAACATTTGAGGCAGTTGAAACTTCAAAAGTCCAGATTTGAAAATCTAAATTTGAGATGTCCAAAATCTCGAAATATATATAAAAAATTGACAAGGCACAGATTTTAAATGGTTTGCATGCAACATGTGCGAAAATATAAAATTGAAGCGCTTAAATTTGAAGATTCAAATTTTAAATCTCCCACTCGTAGTTTTAAGGTATCAAATTTTCAAAGATTTCAAATACCTACAGTAGCATATATTGGTATCAAAGGAAGTGACGAAAAGCAGTGATAGAACTGACATTGCTTGAAATACCAGTGCTGTAAAAAGAATTTCCCCTTATTAAAATGGTAACTGATGCTAGCACTCACCACATCCTTCTCTACATTAGGTCCAGAAGATTTAGTCGAAGATGTAGGCTTGATCTTCGATTTAAGTGGGAGTCCCTCTACTCTACGTGTGTGCTCGGTTTTGACTGAAAAATAGCAGTGCAGTGAGTTAGACAGTTAGTAATAACATACAATTGTGCCAAAAGCTAAGTTAAATAATAGAGAATGTCACTGTGAGCTTGGGAGGTTAAGTAAAAGAAATGCCTGAGTTCACAGGAAACTCAGCTCCTTTAAAAAGGCCATATACACAAGATTACCTGGAGCTAACTTTATGTTTGATTTAGAGATATTTGTCACAGATGAGGTACTTCTAGGGACCATAGGAAGAGAAGGTTGAGAGTTCTTCGGTGTTCTTGACACCTGAGCTGTAGCACTTGAGTTTGGCACCTTCTTCGGTGTATAACTAAGTTAAGACTAACAGCATTTGTAGCTATTAAGATTTAAACTTGTAACAACAGTAGTATAGACAATAAGTTAACCCTACTTCTGTTAAGAAGAACCTAAGATTTGTCCAATTATCCCTAAATCTTCATAAGGATATGTATATCCTGCTGGTGGTCGTGGTATGCACTTTTGGATGCTTCTTGCTGACCTTTTATCCTGTGTTCCCTGCAATTGCTCAGAAAAGAGCAATGTTATTGCATGGTTAGTAGTGTGACTACTGACTACCATAAGTAAACAATGTGCCAAGTGATGAACTGACCACAGGTTCTTCCCGTTCATCCCGCTCAGAAGTTTTTGCAGAAGAAAACAACTTCCTTCCTTTGTTTTCCGTGGTCCGAAATTTTGCAGGAAATTTGCCACGAGAGTTCTCTGCGACTTCCTTCAGTACAGATGTATTGCCAGATTTCCCAAACCTACACGACGGGGAAATCGTACCACCAAGCCCTGAGCTAGGGCTCCCATTTGCCTTCAGTTGGGAGCCACTAAGCATAGAAAGCTCCACATTATCCAAAACACCTGCGAATTTCACAGAACCTGTTGAGTTGCCGTCCTGGCTGGTATGTAGAGTTGTGAATAATTGTACCTTCTTCGGTGAAGAAAGCAGGATTCCATGCTATGCTTTTCCTCAAGTTGAAACCCCCAGGCTTCTTCTTTCTCTTTGTAGAGACAGTCCCCACTTGCCGCAGGGTAGGGCAATCCGGGACACCATCTCGATCTTGACAGATATTCTCTTTGTCGCCTGTGTCCATGAGGGATGGAGAATCTATTAGTATGAATTAAAACTGCTATCCTTGAATCCATCACTGAAAATCGACTAGTCCATTAAAATCAAACTTTTAAGCTGTCAATGAACGCAACTTATCAGGAGTTGGGTTGGGACCAATAGGAGTAAGAGAAACCTTGTTGTTCGCATTAAGAGTGGTGGGGAAGCAGAGAGAAACAAAACCTAGGTCTAGAATCAAGCCACAGGCACTTTTCCCAAACCCAGGCGCAAATCACAGACTTGGTAGAAATTAAGCAGGCGCCGATCACGCATAGAAACAACAACAGAATCTCGAAAGGATTGGCCAATCAGATCCAGCTAGAGAAGACAAACCCTAGCTAGCAAATCAGGGGCATGGGGGCAGAGATACACAGGGAGGGAAGACTCACCGGATCCGGCGGCGGGGATGCGTCGCGGCGAGGCCATGCGTGGATCTCAGACTCGGAGGAGGAAATGCAGTCGGAGAAGGCGGCGGCGACGGGGCAGAGGGGAATTTTTTTTGAGTTTCTTTGGAATTCGAAGCGGCAAGGCCAACCGAGCGGGACGGCACTGAACTCTCCAGTTTTGGTTGGGATTTGGGACACAACCTCTCATCCCCCGATGCCGTCCGTCCGCTCTACAGTGCATGATCGGACGGTTCCCGAGACAGTCCTCTAGTTTTGGAGTGATGCGCGCAGGGGAGGACAGCACAGCACACACCTGACCGTCCGACCAACACGAAATTGAATCGTGCTGGTCCAATCCCTATTGAGTTTTGTCTCATAGGACGCAACGGGGGAAAAAATATAACAGCAATAGATGATATATGTGTGAAGGACAGAGGTTACTATTGTAAAAATGCCTGTAGCATGATGACTGTTCGGTAGACGATTTCAACCGTTAATTAAATAGGCATAGTATAAATTCACAGTACATAAAAATCCTAAAAAAATCAACAATTAGGTTAGAAGGTTGTACATAAAATTTTATAATTTTTTAGATCCATTTACTATACGTAATAAATCCTAAAAATATCATAATCATATAAATTTTTGAACAACATTTATAATAGATAAAATTATCAAAAAAGTTACACAATAATATGATTTCTGTCAATTCTATGTGCATATGACTATTTTTCAAAATGCAGATCGAAAACATACCAAAAGTACCAAAATAAAAAAGTGGTCAACTAGTTATGTATGCATACATACAAAACCCGCGTAGTGAATATGAGTCGCCGCGCGCCGCGTAGTGTACGGAGGAGGCGGCCGGAAGGACGGACGGGCGCCGCCATCGTCGCCGATTAGGTTCGCTTCCGCCTGCGCTTCTTCATCGGAAGGACGGCCCCCATCGTCGCCGATCAGGTCTACGCCCACGTCGTAATTCTAATCCTTTCGTGATGCGCTAAAGCCGGTTTGTTGATTTCGCATCTCTGTCCCTAGTCCGTTTCATCGCTAGGCAGCCGCTTCCCCTCTCTGTTTCTTGGCACGGCGACCGACGGACGCATCGCATCGCCGCCGTTGCAGCAGCCTCCTGCTTGCTGATACCTGCTGCTCCCGATGGCCGAGAAGAAGCAACCAAATACCAATACGGCTGGTGCATCCAAGCCCAGGGTCTGCTAGTTTTCGGTGGACAGCTATAGCAGAATCGAGTTGTGCTCTGCTTAATTTCTTCTTCTGTCTGTCGCTTTGTGGACGGCTCAGAGGAGGACTTTCTCCGTAACTGCAGACTCCGACATGCTCACTTCAGATGCAACTGCAGACTGCCATGAACACTTCAAGTACTGGAACTTGTGCGTGTCACCGGTGTGTGTCGATACGGTGGTCGATTGGTGTACAGCACACCGGAGGGTGGAACCTTCTACTACGCTGTCAGGAATCAAGACAGTGCAGAAGGGTTGGTTGTCTAATTGGCTAGTCAAACATGAGGTAGTTCATAGATCTTTTGGGCTTCGATCACAGAGGAAAAGAGACTTCACAAATAAAACAGGGGATTAGGATTCCATCGCTGTTATTTTACAAGTATATGGTTAAAATTATTTACATCCCTAATGTGCTTATGATGTAGCACCCGGTGGATCTTTAGTTAGCGTGTATCATCTTACAAGAACACAGTACGGTACAGATAACCTAGAAGAAATATGCATAAAAGTCTTTGCCTAAATAGAAAAAATATGTTAGCCCATCACGGACAATACAAAGGAATATGGAAAAAAAGAAAAATACAAAAAAATCTAAAAAATTTTAGAAAAAAATGAATTACTGAATAGTGAAAAAAAATTGAAATTGAAACGAGTGGGACCAGTCGTGTGTGGTCACTCTTAAATTTTAAGACCTCTCCCTCTTTCTCCCCTGGATTTGGACGTGTTACAGTAATAACTACCGCACATCACTACTGCTTTACAATTAGTAGCACGTTTTTTCACCGAGTACTGCACATCACTGAAAAATCTGATGATTTGGACTTGTTACAGTAATCGCTGCACATCACAGTTTATACACATAACAATGTACTCGCGTTCTTTTTGGAATTTATGAAGTTCGGCAAGAAACAATTCAATTTCCACAAGAATGTTATTGGAAAAAAAATCCCAAACTCAGCAATTGAGGATTTCCCCAGGCCCAAAAAGAATGAAAAGGGAGGTCAACCAAATAGCTCCTTCTGTTGTGCGGCCCCGCGAATAGTGGACCCAAAGTCTCCCATCAACAAAATGGATAAGCCTGGTGATAACATCGCCTGGTGTCCCTTGTTTAGGGAAAAAAAACCATCCTTGAACTCTCAGTTTAATAATAATAGTTCTAAAGAAAAGTATACTCATGCCTAATAGGCTAAAGCAGGTTCCAGCACAAAATCTTACTATTCCAGTATATATTTGCCTCGTTCTTTTTAGCTTTTCAACTGATTTTTGAGTCTGACTTCTTGCATCAATCTCTATTTATTAGATTAATATGTGACAGCTAAAAGCCATAAATATCGTAGTCCAAAAAACATGCCTATTGTACTACAAGTACACTTGTTACTACATACATTACAACAAATACGATTTGACTGCATTCAGATCGACTTTGTTTTGGCTTTGGCGTGTATTTTGCTATAGTAACTAACTTTTCAACGGTATATCCATCAAAATCACATATGATTATTTCACTCTCTGTACTGCCTCTCACGAATATTTAGAATTCAAAAACCACAACCCAAAAGTCAAAGCCACAATCCAAAAAACCCACACTTCAGTTTTTGGTTTCTATTTCACTATTCCTTAATTTTATTTTTTTCTGCTTTTTTTGTTTTTTTTTGGCTTTTTACCTTTTTTCCCGTGTTCCTTTGCATTGTCCGCGATGTGTTAACCTATTTTTTCTCTTTTTTATTTTTTAATTTAATTACAAAAAAAAAAACTACTAGCAGCTACAGCACAAAATAAATCAGCTACAGTGAAAAAAAGCCAAAAACCACCCAAAAAAACCCAGGTTGAGCGGGGCTATTAACTCCTTCCCTGACAACACAAGAAGAAAATAAACAAAACCAGGGACTATGTTGCTTCCATGCTAGTATTATTATTCCGACAAGATGACTACTACTGTCCTACATACACCAGACGGAAGCGCACACGGGATTTGACCTCATAGATACAGGTTACAATCACAACACAATGTGTACGTGTGTCAGATAGGGAACCACAGTCCACAGGAGCTGATCGAGCCTAGAGAAAATCGAAACGCATGAGAAGCCTGACGGACTTGTACTTGTTGCCCTTGCGGTCATGGAGGGCCACAGCACGGATCCCCTGCTTCAGCTCCGACACCGGCAGGCATGTCTGCCCGCCGAAGTCGTGCTTCTCGGACATGTCGTACTCGTGAACCTCTATCCTCAGCACAGCCAGCTCCGGAACCGTCAGCGGGAATGTGAACTCCTCGTCCCACACTGGCACCCACTGATCCTCGATCGTCTTTGTTTTCTTCATCACACAATCTGCCCGCACTCCAGCTATTCCTACCTGCTTAGCAGCAATCAATTTGAATGTCAGCTACAACTAGCACAGCTCTGCGCCTCATTCTACTGTTTGCAAAGAGCTAATGAGAATCCTCCCTTTCAACGCAACCGGTTCATCTTGGTACGACAGAAGCTCTTTCGTTGCATGTATCCGCATTTCAGTACAGAAAGTTAGCAAAACCAGCACAGCTCTGCTGACTTACCCTAGTGTAGAAATCAGGCGGAGAAAAGGCGTCGAAATGAGTTTTACTGAAATCCATGCGCCACCCATCTCCCATATATACTTTTACCTGCTCAGACATTAGAGTAACTGTTGGCTAGGCCAGAGCGTCTTAATTAAGATTTGAGGAAGGCCGATTCTTAGTCTCAGAAATATACCTACCTTCAGAGTTTTCTTCACTGGCAAACTTGCTTTAGGATCAAATACCTCGCCATTTGGACCTGTCTTTAGCAAGAAGTCGGGCTTTTTAACATATCCACAACCCCCATTGGCTCTGAAAAATCCTTGCATTAACCGGAGTGCTTTGCCATGCCCCTGAAAAATGAAAGGCCAATCAAAACAAGGAAAGCGCATAGACAAAATGACAAGGCGTTGCTTGCTGTTGTAAGTTTATTTAATAACAACTACAGGATGCAATTTAGATTCAGGGTCTGTTAGAAGAGCTTAAGTACTCCTAGAACACTAGATTGATTTGTATAATCCTTCTGAGTGTTAGAGACAACATTTGGGGATCGATCTTGGTGGTGGTGTATGTTAGACCAGATCGATTTCAAACTTGTAAATGCATTCTGCTGCCTAGCCTAGCTAAGGGAGCAAAAAGTGGAAACTTATTTCCAAGTAGGTGACTCTTGGCCGAGACATAGGACAGATGGTCCGAACTCCGAATAAATTCTTGCATCTCCATTCTACATTACCTTGTTTCTGTATATTTATTATGGGAGATGGTGATTTGCACAACTTTTAAAGCATAACGAATGGTAGATAGATGTTACTTACCTCTTCATTTGCTTTGAAATTAGTGCTACTTTTGTTAGAAAGGAAAGTATAGAAGCATTGCTCATTTATTATTCTATTGATTATATCAGCCCTTCACTACTTTAACTAGACACCAAATGCTATCTCCAAGAGATTTACTAAGTTCAATATATGACACAATCAAACAGTCAAACTATGTGAGGATAAAAGCAAGCAAAAACAGGAAAAATAGTGATTCATGACAGTTAAGAATTGTAACCCAACCTGCATGTTGAATGCAACCATCTGAGCGCCATGAGTCCAGGCACTCATTGGATCATAGTTAGAAGAATTAATCCTCGTACCCTTCGGATACACCCTGAGTATATTGTTCTGAGTGAACCTGAATCAGATTTAAGTGCATGAGATAAACATTTAACAGACGTCTAAGGAACTATATAAACTTTTTTACAGATGCCAGCTAAATTATATCATCTAACTGTTCTAGCTCCAGCGGTGTATCAGCTTCAGTCATGAACATAGCCACATAGGCACTTTTGGAAAAACCATCGAGCAACAAAAAGTAAATACATACAGTAATGATTGCACACAGAGACATTGATTTGAATAGGAATGCCACAATTAGGAAGGTCTTGTTAAGGAGATAGAGTTGTATTAGAATATAGAGTTTGTATTCTAAGACAACTCTATCTCCTTCGCCCGGTCCTCTTCTTAGGAGCCTAGCCGCCGCAGCAAACTCTATATCCTAATACAACTCTATCTCCTAAACAGGTCTATCATTTCCAAATATTTGACTAGGGTATTTGCAATCAAATTCTCTTGAGATCTATGTGCTCTCTAGTCTCCAATCATTGGTATGGCGTGAGCAATTGTAACTGCGAGAATGTAACAATGCATTATGTTGCTCAAGTTAAGTATCCCTTACAGTATTTTCAACAAATTGTGATTCATAACATTGCATAAGAGGAACAGCATGCCTGTTAGAGTGAAATCTTGTTTAAGTCATAGCTATTATAGCTATTACATTACCAACAGTTTTTTGTGTCACATTAAAAATGAAAACTACAACAATAATCAAACAATTGGACGTGGTTAAATTCATACTTCATAAAACCCCCAGAACCTATCGTTTTCAATTATCTGACACTAAAACTTCTAATGTTCTTGTGCACTGGACTTCAAATATAATCAACTATTGGTACATGCAAATTACCTTATGACATCAGCACCATGAGAAGCTGTAGCTTTAGCTAACTGTGTCTCACTCAAAGAAAGGCGCCTGACTTTGTCAGGATCCACCTTAAGCGCATCCCTCAAATGGCCTTTTGGTTTTCCAGCGTGGATGGTGATCAATTTCCTATACTCACAGGCAGTATCCTGCTGAAATTTGGGATCATCCTCATCAGAATCTTCCTCATCTTGCTCATCTAGTTCATCCTGTTCATGACAAAAAGAAACTATGAATGTTCACTTGATTAGTTTTGACTTTTGTTAATAGGTGGATGCCTTCAAAAGGCAGTGATATTGCAGACCTTTCCATCAGACTCTTCAGCATTTGAATCTATTCTTCTCAAGCTTCCTTCCCCTGCCAAATTAGCTATGTTGCCACTGATGTTCGGATTATCCTTAGCTTTAAGAAACTCCTTGTATTCTTGTGGTGGTTTAGTTGAGATGATTATCCTTCTCACTAGAGCTTCTGGAGAAGGAAACTCATTTAGTGGGTCTGAACTAGGGATGTAAAGGAGGTCTCCAAATGTTTCGGTGAGCATCTATAGTGATTTGAAGTCAGAATTGAGGATTTGAACAAAACAAATGTAGGAGAATAATATAAAAAGTAAGCTTTACCTCAGCTACTTTGGCTTGGAGATCTGGTGTGAGGTGATCCTCCAGCGTAATGACAAGAGGATATTTGGAATCACGAAATGCGTGTTCTTTAATGGACTTTAGACATGTGATGATTTCTACAGGTGCAGTCAATGTCCTTTCAAATGCCAAGAAAAAGAAGACTTAGGAAATATATTGCAGAGAGAGAGAGAGAGAGACAGGATGGTTGCAAATTCAAGCAACATAGGCTATTACTCAACAGACAAATACAAAGATAGAATCAATAAGTCAATAAATAAAAAAAAACTAAAGTGGAATTTTTATTTGAGAAACCTTGCAATAGTGGCATGTGCAGGGAGAAAATTTCATCTCCTTCCTTTCTTTTGAAGGGTATAAAATTTATATATTAAGGTACACGGGGTTGTATGGTCTATCATGCCATAACTCTACCAGTTCCCACTATCCTGAAATATGTACAATATTCAATGCTAAGCACAACTTGATTTTTTTTTGGTCCAAAAAGAAAACATGTAGCCCACAACACCTTAATACATATAACACTGAATTATCTTCACTGGCATAATTTTTTTTTGTCATGCAACAACCCTACCGAGTATTAATATCCGGAAATATGTACGATGTTCAATGCTAAGCACAACTTGATTTTTTGTTGTCCCAAAAGGAAACATGTAGCCCATAACACCTTATACTTACAACACTGAATTATCTTCACTGGCAGAGTTTTTTTTCTCATGCAACAACTCTACCAATTCTTAATATCCTGAAATATGTATGATTTTCAATACTAAGCACAATTTGATTTCTTTTTGTTAATGTCACATTCTACCTTATACATACAACATTGAATTTTTGTGTGATTTATCTTTGAAAACTAAGAGGTTTTCACATTGCTTTTTGGTGAAGAGTTGGCTAATTTGATCTGTCTCTCTCTCTAGTGGACCTTAAATAAAAGAAGATTAGTCCTAATGAATACATTCACAAGCTCACTGGCAAATATGCATCAATACTGTCAGCTACAGCATAACCATCTAGTAGTTGACCTTTCTCGGTAGTCGGTACAGTAGTCACTAGTGTGAACAAATCCATTCTACAGACAGAGCTGAGCTCTTAAGGGCATTTGTTAAAGGGATACCATGATATAAGGTATGTTGGAACCATTTTGAGTGTTTTGCAATGTAAAAACAGAAAGCATTCATATAATCAATATGTTGAGGAAGCAGAACTCCTACCCTCCATGGAGAATATCAATATCGTTCTTTGTGGAATTTGGCCACATATCGAGTTCAATGACTCTCGCGCCTCTCTCCAATGACTTTATAATTGGAATATCACTAGAGTCACTATTGATCTGGTTCCCAGTTAAGTAAGAATTATGCCCGGTATATACATAATAATGAGAAAACGGGGCTGACATGTCGTGGTGAACCTGAGCAGAGAATTAAAATAAGGATGAGACATGAGGCAAGGCAAAGCAACAGAAAAACAACAGCTTATACGAATGAGCAACACCAAGCGCACATATTGTACATCAGCCCAAATCAATATATAAGTGGAATAAGGAGCTATTATTGGGAGCTTTCAAGTATAACCGGCGCATAAGAATCACTAAATCATAACGATCATATGAAATGCAGGGAAGATGAGAACATTCCACAAAGTCATATGGAGGGCAGAATGGCAGATCAGAACATTCTACCCTTGCTGTGGGCTGTCAAGTCTTAACAGATAGCCGCCCCTTTCTTCAGTTTTCTCCTGGAGTGCAAGGTCAGGTCAGGCAATCCCATCCCACTGTAAGAGTACACAAGTCCCCCATGGAATCCAGGAAGCGTTGACCCCAGTGAAAGGAAAGGAGGTAACAAATGTGGAAGCTAACCTCGGGCATACACTTACCTCCTTCCCATAGTCCCATGATCCCATCCCAAGGGCATGGACACCGACGGTAAAATGTACTACTGCTAGTAGTAAATACTTATGCAAGGGATGAGTTGAACTAAGCAGCTCGTTGACCTCCAAATTAACAAGTGGTAATAGCATTGCATAGTAGTAGTAGTACTAAGCCAGAGCAGATCAAATGGATTAATGGAATCTACCAAAATGGGCAAAAATTAACGCATTGCGACGCAAACCGCAAAGTATTACTCCTACTAGATCAGGGATGCGCTTAACTTGCCGTAGTAATTAACTAGCAAGAATATGCAAGGGAAAAAAAGGGAGAAAAAGAAGATGAGAAGGAGAAGGAAAGCTTGATTAGCAGAGTAGCTTGTACCCGGTTGGAAATGGGCGGGTTGAGGTCGGGGGAGAAGAGGAATCCGAAGAAGTCGTCAAGCGTGGTGAGAGCCGCAGGGGACCTGGTGACGACGCGGGAGATCCCCCCGGCGCCGGCAGAGCCCCCGGTGAGCATGGCGAGGATGCGGTCGACCTCGGCGGGGGGCTCGGCCTGGACTTGGGAGAGGAAGCGGCGGAGGCCATCAGCAGCATCATCGGAAGAAGAAGAGCAAGCGGAATGGTAGGCGGCGCGGACGTCGGGCGGCGGCTGGGCGTCGGGGGATCGGAACTTGCGGGTGAAGCACATGCAGTACCTGTACGCGTAGCTGCCCATCTCCCTCCCTCTCTCTCTCTCTCTCTCTCTCTCTCTGTGTGTCAGTGTGTGTGTGCAGAGTTTCGTGGATCCCGCTCCTAGTCTCCTCCCTCTTCTTGTCTTCTCCAATGAGAACACGGGCTAGCTAATGGCGCGTGGGCATTGCTGCCATCGCCGCCACTCCTCTGCTCCGCCGCGTTGAGGCCGCGTCCGCGTGCGAGAGCTAGAAGACGATCGGATTTGGTCCGTCTTTTATATATATAAAGCTTGTCACATTTTTCTATCTTTCTTTACTCTAAACATAAAATAAATCTAAACTTCAAATTTTACACAGAGCAAGTTTACACGTAGATGTAGAATTTTTCTAGAAATTTTTATGCCTTTTTTAAATTAAAATACACCGTGATCATACCATAAGCTTAAATATACGACATATATTCTCTACGTATATTTATGAGATATGCTATATGAAGTAATTACTAAAAATATATAAAAAAAAACAAGAGTGCAATGTCGCGCTGGAAGGGAGGCGAGTGTTCAGGGCAGGGGAGGAGACTCGAGTCGAGTCGAGTCGAGTCGAGTCGCCGGGCGGTCGCGTGCTGGCGCTCTAAGCGGATGTCGCAGCGCAGCGCAGGGGAGAGAGATGCCAAAGCAGCAAGGGATCCTTCCTTTCCTTCATTGTCGTATCGTATGTCAGCTTTGCATCCACTTCCATTTCGCCATTCTTTTTTTATCAGAATTTCCAGGCCAACTACTCCACCGATCGAGCATCTATCTATCTATGATCTATCTATATCTATCGACTTATCATTCACACCATAGAGCTAGCTGCCTAGAAAAACACTTGTTGTGTTGATTTTCTAACCCGATCTTCCACGTGATAAAACGCACTGCAATTGTGTTGGTGCTTACTCAGGTTTCTTTCTATGCTCGTATTTTTTTTTTACCTTTTTCGTGTAGGCAGTATAGCTTCTATTTGCCCTTTTAGGCCCCGTTGGGAATCTGGGATTTTTTTTTGTTTGCCGGTTCTTGCGAGAATTAAACTATTTTCTGTGAAATTCCCGCGTAATCCTTAGCGTTACTTTACAAGGGAATAAATCTAATGGTCCTTTTTTGTGAAACCAGAGAGTTTTTTTTAAAAAAAAATCGTGAAACCAAAGAGAATTAATGATGGTATCTTTTGGGGTTTAGGTTTTTCTTGCAATCAGAACTCATGTATACTACTTCTCTGTGTTGTAATTAATTTCAAGTGGATGGCTCAATCCATACGTCTTATACTACTTATTTGATACTAGCTTGTATATATTGAGAGAAAATGTGTGATGAGAATCCATGGCATATACTCCTATATGTTTTTTTTTCAGTTATGAGAGAAAGAAGACGTGAAGCCAAGTCCTGTAAAATAAATATCAAGTTTAATTAAATGTTACCATAACCAAGGCCCTCCATCAAGCAGAAGCAAAGGCTTCAATACGGACAATCAAAGAGTGAGCTGTTGAGGTTTATGACTCGAGCTACCAATGTGACGTAGTATTACATCTCTCACAATTAAGGGGCGATCTATCTATCTTCCTTTCTTTTAATGAACAGATTTACTCCTTCCGACCCGGGCACTTCCAATACTTCTACATAAACAGTGTCTATAGAATTAATTTATCTGCCATAAACAGTGTCTATAGAATTAATTTGTCCACCAAGTAAGATTTGTACTGAGATGGAGAGGAAATTAAAGAAGGGAGAGAGAGTTTGATGAAATTTATTATCTGGTCTCACTGATAGACAGTACCTACTAAATTTGGTGATGTCTATAGTTATTTCTTAATGATGTGAAAAGTATGAAAATAACACAACAGTGTCTACCATTGAGAGTGCCCTAAGTCCGACATGTATACCTAGGAACGATATTATTTAAATAATATTTAATGAAATTTGACTATAGTTGCTCATATTAGATAGAGATCGACATAGTACCACTCTTGTTAATAGAGATAAATATAATATAATTTTATTAAAAATTACTTAAATAATATACTTTTTAGATATGTATATTGAACTTATATTGCAGAACAAAGGAATTATTTGGCTTTGTTTTGAAGATATAGCCTCGCTCATTTCGGCTTGAGTTTCTAGCTTCCGGATTATTTTTTACTATTTCTAAATTTCGTTTTCTAGCTTTTTGACTTTTTTGAGCTTTTTTGCCGGTTCTTTTTTTCAGTGTTCGTTTACGTTATACGTGATGTGCCAACTTGTTTTTTCATTTTCTATTTTTAAAATTTAATTATATTAAATAAATCATCATCAATTATAATATAAAATAAATTAGTTACCATAGAAATTTCGTTATAAATTACTATTTTTCAGTTTAAATGAGCGGCTCTGTAGTATAATGGGAAGGACCATGATCGCTGTCCATCAAAGTCAACCTTACAGTATTGTTCAGCATGGAGTGGTCAGTTCGCACAGGGACCGGAGTGACCCGACAGCAAAAATGCGTCACCATTCACCGGTCTCTCTCATCGATCGCTACAAAACAACACGTCAACGCTGTAGCGCAGATCAAACGGGGACAACGATACAGCGCTGATGTTTCAGTTTTTTTCGATTTTAACTTTTAGTTTCAGTTTTTTTTTATTATTCACTAACTCAACTACAGTGTTTTTTCAGCCAACTACAATATTTTTTCAGCTAAAAATCAAAAGCCATCGCTATTCCGATCACCCCCATAGTAGTACTTAGGATATAGTATACTAGTAGCTCCAAAATGCAGCTGGAAAAAAACGGCCAAAACTCAAATACACTCCGTAATGTACATCGCAAATAATTTAGGGGGCATTCGGAATAATATTGATTTATGATTTTTTTACTGTTATTAGCTTTTTTTACTATAGCTAAATTAGTTTATTTGGTATAATTAAATTTTAAAAAATTTTAAAATAGAAAAAATATGTTAGCCCATCACAAACAATGCAAAGAAATACAAGAAAAAAGAAAAGGTAAAAAAACCTAAAAAATCAGAAAAAGACAAAATTATTGAATAGTAAAAAAATCAGAAACCAAAAATTGGTTTTAAACAAAATGAACGGGTTAATTTCTTCACGGATTTGGTCACTCACTGAATAACATGGAGGCAGCCAAAAAGGGTTTTGGACAGAAATGTCAACATGGAGGCAGCCAAAAAGGGTTTTGGATAGAAATGTCGTTACAACCTAAAGCATCTCTACATTCGTACTAATCCATCCGGCGACTATGAGCCTATTCTTTTCGGATTTTCAAAACGACTTTTAGTTTTTACTATAATACTTAACTTTCAAACGAAATATTTTTTTAAGATGGAGTCTGTACGTTAATTATAGTACACGTTAAAAGTTCAACATCTGTACCATCTAAAATCGCAAGCGAATATCTCTCTCTCCGTAATCTCTGTCGCAAATAGCTAAAATTCAAAAATTTCAGCCAAAAACCATAAACCGCAACAAAAAAACAAGCCCTATATCAACTATTTGTTTGCTCAATAACGCCACCGTTTCTTCAAAGAACGATCCAAACAAGAAAGAAATCCCTGCTACGTACTATGCTTCACCATCTATTATTTCTCTCTGCCAAAACTTTAGGCCTTTACAACAACTACAACTGCCTGGTTTGGTTTGGTGGATACATGTATGTATGAAAAAACTTCAGTCGCTCATCGGTTGGAAAAAGAAAAGCAGCCCTATAATTCAGAGGATGAATTCAAGCCTGCGGTAACCGGCCGGCGCTCATGATCTACTTATTCACAGCCATCAATGTATTGCTTCTGAACCCTCGTCTTGTACTCTGAAAAACATGGCACCAGTCAGGAAACCATAACCGTGTCTAGGCTGGCTTTAGAAAAGATGCTTACAGAATACTGTATGGTTTGTTTGATGATTGGTTACAGCTAAAAGTACTGTTTGTTTATGCTAATTGATCCAGGAAACGATCTCAAAAGGCTGGCAGATTGGTACACAGTACCTTCTTGATTGCTCCACAAAGTTGCAGCCTGGCTGTTCAAAGGCGACTCGTTGTTGGGCTCTGGTGTAACAAATAGATTATGTTCATTACCTCAAGATTCTCTTTGAGTGCGCTGAGTTCCATGAAGCGTACGTTTGACCAAAAAAAAAAAACAGAGAGAAGGAAATGCTCACCTCCTAGCAAGCTCTGGATGGAAAGCAAGATTGTTGTGATGTTTTTTTCTCGAAAACGCAGAGCTTTGCATTTCATTCATTGAGGAGGAGCAAATTACAAAGAAAAAACAGAGTTAGGAATCAGAGGACAGGCAGCTAGCTGAAGCAAGGATCACTACAAACAAGATCAACTAACACCACTACAAACAAAAGCGATTAACTACGACAAAACGCTAAGGCGTGGAAGATCCATGCCTAGCGGTGGACGGCCCGGCAAGAATTTTCAGTTTTGAGGTGGCAGCAGACGACCAGGAATGGAACTCCTGCTTGATGTGAAGCACACACTCGTCGATGCTGAACCTTCCATTATCGTAACGGAGCCTGTTCCTCTCTTTCTAGATCACCCAAGCCACGAGGACAATTAAGGAGTCAACCGCTTTACGTTTAGCTTTGGGCACTGAATTCCAGGCCGCTGCTCAGCACTCCTTCAGACTAGGTTCAGAAAGAAGGCGGGAAGGGCAAAGAAGCAGCCATGAGAAGATATGATGCCAAATCTCTTTGGACGCCGGACAGTCGATGGTAAGATGATCAATAGTCTCAGGGAGTTGGTCACAGAAGAGGCACGCTATGAGTGCTGGGATGTTTGTGTTTCCGTAGCTGTTCGAACTTCCAAATTCTCTGCTTGAGGGCTAGCCAAATGAACATTTTTGCCTTGAGAGGTGCAGAAGCCTTCCATGGCTGCTTGGCGCAGGGCAAAGAGACCATACCCTGGCAGAGTGCATTGTAGGCCGACTTAGAAGAGAAAATGCCGTCTGGTATCCAACGCCAAAGGAACTGGTCAGCGGCCCCTTCCTGCAGGTGGACTTGGCTTAATACCACATGGAGTGCGATAACCTCGCAGATAGCTTGCAAGGAGAAGGGGCCGAGCAATTGCGATATCCAAGATCGATTGTGCGAAGCATCCTTCACTAGAGTTCATTTTTTGTGGCGTGCGTTCAGCTTTGCCCAAATGATAGCATCCTCCGGTTGGCGAACTCGCTGCCAGATCCTCGACGGGTCAGAGCATGCCATCCATTCCGACCTCGCGCGGAGGGCAATACCAGTTAGCGTGAGGTCTGAAATACCGAGGCCTCCATGCACAAAGGGTCAGCAAGTTTGGCGCCAACTGACTAGACATTTCCGTGGCCTATAGAGGCTATCCCCGGTCCACAAGAACGCTCTGCGCTTCTTATCTATTGCTTTGAATGTCTGCTCTCCTCAGTTTGCCGGTAGTGAGAGGCATACCGAGGATCACTCTGGAGGAGGCTGTGGATAGCAAGACGGAGAGCTGGTCAATCCATCTTGTGCTGAAGCCCCAGCTGCGTAGAGCTTCCAAGAGGTACGTCAACGATAGGCTGTCAAGGGCCTTGGCAATGTCAAGCTTTAAGAGGCATTGCTTTTCTCTTCTGCACCGAAGGGCTCTGATGGCGTCGTGCATGAATTTGAAGTTGTCGTGGATCAAGCGTCCTCTGATGAAAGCGCTCTGATTGAGGCCGACCATTTGGTTCATGCGGGGCTGCAGTCTCAGGGCCAAGAGTTTTGCAATGAGTTTGGAGAAACTATGCAGCAAGCTGATTGGTCTATAATCTCCTGGCTGCGAAGCTTCTTACTTTTTTGGAATGAGGATGATAAGAACTGAATTGAGGCGGTGGAATCCATTGTCATCCGTAATGATTTCCCACGCTTTTTTTGTAGAACGTCCCAGTGAAACTGTCCGGGCCTGGGGCCTTCTCCGTCAGGAGCTTGTCGATCGCTTGGAGAACCTCGTCCTCAGAGAAAGGTTGCTCCAGATCTTGGAGGTCTTGCTGCTGCACACCGATCGCTTCCAAGTCGATCGATCGGGTAGGGGTGACCTCAGACTGCAGTAAGGTCTGAAAATGGTGATGAAAAATGTCGGCTATCTCTTCTTGCGACTGGTAGAGGGTACCATCTAGCATGAGGGAGGTGATGCTATTCCTCTGACTGCGGAAGCGCGCTTGGGAGTGAAAGAAGGCTGTATTGGCATCGCCTTCATTCAGCCACAAAATACGGGAACGTTGGTGCATCAGGGTTCTTTTGAGAGAGTAGAGAGCCAGGAATCTGAACTTTAGGAGTCGTCTGAACTCAAGTTCATGGAGGGAAATGGACCTGAGTTCTTGTGCGCGGTCCAGGTGAGCAATGATCTCACCGGCCATAAGGGTCTAGATCGTGATATTGCCGAATTTGGATTGGCTTCAGCTGTGTAGTGCTTTGGCTGTCCAGGCGGTGAAAAGATTTCCCGCGAAAAGAGCAGAACAAAGTTTGAGCTACATAAGTCTATAAAAACAAACTAGCAGCGGAACAGAGAAGGCCTAGCTGAGATTTTTGCCTCCTTTGCTTTGTTCGCTGGCCTTCTCCGCCTCACAGACAGGGCCTAGCTCATGACCCATCCATGCTCTTCAGAACATAGAATATATGGACACATGTTATTTCTTTGGTCTTGGGGCAGGTAGTACTACTTAAGCAGCGTGCCAACAATCGTTAGCGCAGAACTTGCTTTAACAAGAACAGCTTAATGCATTCATGCTAGGCCCACAAAAAAGAAAAAAAAAGATCTCTCAGCCATAACATAAAAAGATCCACAAAACTGATTTGTACCACAATAGTTAAATGAAAATGAGAAAAGTCTTCAGGGTGCAGATTGACTGTCTACGTAACCAACCATCTAGCTGTAGTATCATGTGATTTCTCTCACTGATACACCTTTGGTAATGTAAAAGGCAGCACATTAGGCAGATATAGTTTGCACAGTGACAGTATTGAAACGAAATCCTGTTCTTTTAGGCTACGGCTAATAATTTTTAGCTACATTTTTCGAGACAGCGTATACGATTTTGAGCTCGGATAACCATCTGGAGAATCCGCTTTAAAAAGTTGCATCGTTTGTTTCGATTTTCGAAAAAGCCATAAACCAAAGCCCAAAAACAGACTCTGGTACCCAAGAATCACAAGAAAAACACTCTGCACTCAACAAGTCCAAGAATCACAAGAAAAACACTCTGCACTCAACAAGTCAACATGAACAAGGTATTCTGATCACATTATGAGCATACATCCTTAGCATTTCACTCCCCTCGTAACCCATTGGGCAGGTGCCAAGCGTTTGCAGTCTCTCCTTGCTGCCTTTTCCCTAAACCTCCCTCCCCCTGGATTGCTAGAATTATCCATTTCTTTTCTTCACTTCACTTTCCTACCGTCAAAAGATCTGTTTCTTGTATGAACTTGCCAATGTTTTCAGATTAGGGTTCAGGGGGGAAACCACACAGAAATGGAAGCAGAGCATCGGATTCCTGCTGTAACAGAAAGCTGCGGTTTGTTTTGCCCGAGCTATCTTCCCTTTCCTAGGCCCTATCATCGATCCCTTTATTCGTTCCCAGCACCACCAGGATTTATTCCTTCGATAAAAATTGCCAACCTCCAATCCTCTGAAGAGCGTATGATGCTAACAGTACATTTTTGTGTCCCCGCTTCTTTCTTACCTACGCAGGGCAGCATTTTGTCCTGCACACGGGCATTCATACGTATTGGCATGTTATTTTTGGTTTCGACCTATGATTTTTAGCTGTGGCTTACGACTTTTAAGTTATTTGTGAGAGATAGTACAGAGTAACAAAAACTCGTATGTGGTTTTAGCCGATATATATGAAATCGTTATAGCGTGTACTACAATCAACTTGTAGACGCTATCTTAAAAAAAGTATTTCATTTGAAAACTAGTTATCTTAGAAAAGCAGAAAAGTATCATCATCGTCGTCATATTATTAACAGGAGCACGAGATTATGCGACAAGGATCAATTATTCCCCTGCTAATTTGACGAGAATCATTCGTGTGAGCCGCTAAGCCCTAACAAGAATTAAAAAGAATTGCAGCGGCAAGAGCCTTGACGTAATCCTTGTGATGCAGCCTGCAGCAACAAGGCCCAAGATAGCATAGGAGCGGTAATACGATCAACGAGGGATTCAAGGAAGAGGGGGTGCAAAATGAGGAAAGAAGGTAGGGAGTCAGGGAAGGCGACCTCCGGCAGACGGCGGAGGCGGCGGCGGTGGAGGGCGGGGCGGCGAGATCGAGCCGCGGATGTTTCCGGGCCTCCTCCATCCCCGTGTCGTCGCTCTCGCTCGCTGTGCTGGGAACACATAGTCCATACGGAATTGCAGCAATACATTGGTATTGCATATGATCTTCGCTGCTTCCAGAAACTAAAAACTGTTTAAAACATATTGACTTCTTAACATAATTTTTTTTATATTATCTGTGAAGATATAACAATTTTTTCATTTTTTGATTAAACACCTTAAAAAACTACCAACTGCAACGATACATTTCAGTCAAAACCAGCAATATCACTTTGGAATAGAGCCCAAATCCTATGCTCACAACCGACAACAGTAGGCAAGTTCAGACAGCACCCCACCCCAAGCCCAAGCAAGGGAAATTCAACAACTACCATTCGATTCAATGGATCTAAATCTAAAGGCCCTCTTTGGAACACACGAAAAAATATCTTCGTGTGAACGGGGCCTAATTACTAGCGTCACGAGTAACAACCGGGACGCTTAAGCTCAATTCGTCTACAAAGATCTGCAGGTGACACCACTGCCAGTGGATCTGCTGTTTCTAAACTGCAGCGTTTCTGCATCAACTCCTAAACCAACACCAGAGATGAAGCATAGCCACATTTCTCAAACACAAGTTGATCATGTTTAATCATTAACGGAGATCGCAACACAACCTGCACCATAGGATGTCACTATACGCTCAGGGGCAAAAATGATCTTACACCATATCAGTCAAGTAACTAGTACTGGGTACGTTATTGTCAACATAGCCAGCAACTAAAATTTACGAGACAGGCATATACTATGGAATTGTGCAATGTTGACAAACTTAACCTCTTGACATATACCATATCCATAATGCAATTGTGCCCACTTGACATATACTATGGAATAAGTTGACAAACTTAACCTCTTCCATGTACATAAACAGACAATTTTCACACTGCATCTGAGACATACCATTCTTGTGATTGTAAAATATCAGCCCTTCAGATTAAAGTACATTTTTAGAGAAAAATAAAAGGTGCCCCACAGATTCATGACACAAAAACTTCTCACTTAACCAGATCATTACCAATTAAGTTGCACAAACTCTTGGGTTCTCTCTTCTCTTCAATGACCTGGAACAGCAATCAGAGCGTTGAGGTTTTGCAGATACCCAACAGTTTGAAGAGATTTGACAAACCAAGGGTCAGACCAACAGACTAGTCACTACAGTTTAAACATGCAGCTTTGCTGCAAAGTACCATCATGGTTAAGATCCATACCTAAAACTGTTCCAAGGATCAGATATGGACGAAAGAACACCTCTAAGAGATACACAACAATATGTGAACTACTCTGTAGCGAGCTAGATTTTTATGACGTCTCTAGATCAACTGTAAGTCAATTGATCATTTGAGCAGAAGTCCCACAACAAGTGAGATACCAACCCACTGTTAAGACATCAAAGCATTCTTAGCGTTCTGAACATGTCATAACTATTATTCTATATGTAGTGGAGCCATTAATTGCAGCAAAGATTAGCTTCTATTATCATGAGAAACATTCTGAATGCTTAACCAAACATCCTTCACAACTTGCCTAGAACTTCAGCAAATCCTCTACAAGATCCACTCATACCAGCTATTAAATCCTGTGTGTTGTCCTATCATAAGGAACACCTGGCCTGCTCGGTTCTAACTAAACCAAGCAAGCCTAAATAAAATCCTTCGTGGACAAATATCATGTTTAGAAATTCAGAACAACTTCATGTTCCATGTGAAGGGAGCCACCCAAAAGTAAAGCTCTCATATACGTGTTCCCATAATCCCATGATCACCAGGAAAGCAAATATTTGGTAAAAGGCACCAGCATAGCTCCAATTCCTAAATGATCACGAACACCCATGGGAAAAGGAGTAATCACAAGACATAGAAGCACCACATAGATGTAGAATTATAGTACCAGAGCAAAGCTCGAGCAAGAATTATGAAACCTAATCGATTCACCAGACAGAAACAGCCAATTCTCTAATTAATTAATGCCAACTAATAGACAGATGCAGCCAGTAACAAATTTAGCAACAGATGGAGCTGGCAAGATGCAAAAATGTACTAGGGATCCTCAAGCAGATTTAAGTTACCAAGACATCTAGTGATTTGATTGCACAAGCACAAGTGATTAGCCACAATTCTTTGCAACCAGGTACTCAAAAGAAACAATAAGGGCGCCATAAACTTGTAGGGTTCATTCGCAGATCTAAGTTAAAACCAGGAAGGATCAAATAAGAGATGCTAGCCATTTAGCCAACAACAACAACCTCCTCCGTACACATCAAAAGCATCTGATCTGATCTGATCTGAGCTGAGGAAATACGGAATGGAATCGGGCAGGTTGGGATCAGGCGGATGCGGCGGCGGTGCGGGAGCGGTAGAGCTTGCCGAAGACGTGGAGGGCGGTGACGAATCCGATGAAGCAGAGCGACATGACGAGCACCATGGTGGGCGACAGGCGCAGGCCCGGCGCCTCGTCGGTGTAGAAGCGCAGCATGTTGCTCCCGCCGCCGCCGGAGAAGGCTCCACCCCCGCCGGCTGCGGATGTGCGGCGGCGGCGCATGCCAGCGGCCGCAGCGGGCGTGCCGCGGGGGCCCACGGTGGCCGGGCGGGAGCCGGCGCCGCCGCCGACGGAGGACTGGGACTGAGAGGAGGAGCGAGCCATGGATGCCTTCGCGTCGGGATCTTTTGTGCGTGCGTGTGGGAATAGGACTGGATCTCGCGGCCGCAGCTTAGAAGAGACGGACGGGTAAAGTCTTTTGTGCGTGTGTGTGGAAAAGTATAGATCTCGCGTGCGTGTGGAAAAGTCTGGCTGCCCGACTCTCTTGGGCTTACGGCTTGTAGGGGTTGTTTGATCCGGTTTTCTAGACGAGTTTTTAACATCGGCTTTAGGCTAGGGAAATAGAAAGCCAGATCAAACGTAATTGCTATGAGAAGACTTATAAAAGCGGTCTGTGCCATGCTTCTTATTCTATAGGCACCTTCATTCACTCAACGCATACTGCTTCCCTTAGCTCACTTCTTGCTCTCCTATATTCCCTCACTCCCGGTTGACGTCTCCACTACCTAACCCCCTCTTCGGCTGGCCTCCCTTCACCGCACCGCCATACCTCAGTGTCGGTCCCATCCCTTGACCGCCCCCATCGACTGCTTGTCCTTGCCCCCATCCACAGCCCGTCCTTCTCCCCTAGATCCGCCAACAACCGGTAGTCCTACACTGCATCCCCTCTGGTTGTGCCACCCCTCCCCTCCGCCGTCTCATCGGCCCATCTGTAGCTCCCTCCCATCCCTCATATTCCACAGTGCACTTTGCATGAACGAGCATGCGGCGGTCCTTGCATGAGCAGGCATAATGGATATTCCACCTTCAATGATGGCTTAGCTCGACATCCCTTTGAGTTGTCAAGCTTGTCACGGAAATGGCGAGGCAAGCAGGCCACCCCGACATCTGGTTTGGACTCAAAGAAGACCCGCAGCAGCACGACCGACGTGTGCATGGAGCGCTTATGTGACGTCTATGAGAAATCCATGACCGGCCATACCATTGCTGCCATGGCCGAGCAGGATAGGGCCCACACAAAGATAATCTAGTTGTTGGAATTGGTCGTTGACGATGGCTATCTCCAGAGCACGAATGAGCACTTCAATACCTGTGCTATGCTCATGGAGAGGAAGTACAGGGATGTTTTTCTGACACTTCGCACCCCAAGAGTCGTGAGAACTATGGACTTATTTGCGGGTCTAGACCGTGTACTGGGCAGTATCGTTTACCAAATAATATTATTTAAGGATTACGGTGTGGGCTCTATATGCAATAGGTATAATTTTAATTAACCATTTTAATCGTAGATTTTGTGTTGCTAGGGAGTTCATGACATATTATTATTTGTGGTTCAAATGCCAATTTAATCGAATGATTAATTCAATAATTAACTAAAATGTGAGGCCAACTATTTAATTAATTTATATAATATTTTATATGTGAGACACACCTAAGTAGCCGATAGGTTATACCATTAATGACTCATTATTAGTTAACTTTAGTTAGGACACAATTACTCATAAACTGGGGTTGTTAGTTAATTGATCCTAGGGTCTTGACTTTTGATTAACTTGTGCACTAAGCAACAATCGTAATACTCCGAGCCTTAATGGATGTACAACCGCTCAGCATGAGCGTGGTTTTAAATTTCTTTTTGAATGATTTTTCATAAGGAAATACCATGAGTGAATGTGTAACATTCCAAATTTTGAAACAGGAACTAATGAGTATTTTGTGCTAATTGGAAATCCTGGCCTTTATTGGTATTTGGAATTTTTTGAATTTTCAAAGTTTTGATTAAGGTTCCATACAAATTAGATAAAACATACATATACATATGCATATCAAGGAATGGAAATAAAACTAAATGTATAATTTGTATTAAAATGAACATATACTTGGACACCTAAAGTAAATCATGAAAAGGGGCCAACCCAAAAAGGAAATGTAGCATGGAAATATAAGTCACATGTCAAATAAATATACATGCAAATATACTCAAAATTTTAATTGGAAATTTAGAACAAAAAAATATAAATATAATATAAATATAAAATAGAAAGGAGAGCCAGCCGGCCAGCTAGCCAGCTCCCCCTCTCACTCTCGCTCGCCCATCTGCCTCTCCCTCATCCCTTCGAGCCGCTCTGCTTCTCCCTCTCTCTCTCGCGCGCACCTGCCCTGCCTCTCTCTTTGGCGCGCCGAGCCACCCTACTCATCGTCCGAGCCGACCCCGCGCACCCCTCTCTCTGCTCCCCTTGCGCGCGCCCGACAGTCAACGGCCTCCCCGGGATCCTAGCGCTAGTGCCCATGCCGCCGCCTTATCCCCTCGCTCCGACAGGACGTACAACCGCCCGACGCTAATCGCCATCTCTGCGCGCCGGCCGCCTCTCGTCACCTGCCTGTCACCTCCCATGACTGTGCCCACACCTTCCCTCCCGTCATCCGCCATTGCCACCTGCATGCCCTCCGCGTGGCCAGATCACACCAGCGGCTATAAAAAGCCAGCCAGCGGTCCCAACCGTCTCCTCGCAACCCCCTCTCACTCCCACAGCTTCCGATTGGATCCCCGTGCCCCCTAGCTCGCCATTGCTGGTTTCTTCCCCAAGTCTGGCATCCGAAGTCGCCGTCGATCGAGGCCAGCTCCGGTCAATTCCTTGCACCAGGAGCTTCACAAGAGCTCGGCGATGTCATCCCTACCATTCCCCGAAGCTCCCCGTGCCTGAACTTCTCTCTCACCATGCGGCCTCCTCTGAACACCGCCGCCGCACACCGACAGCCATCCACTGACTTCCCCGAGCTCAACTGATCCCCGAGGTAACTTCATGATCACCCCTAGATGCTTCCTCCCCATTGAATTGAACTCCTGTGCTTTCCAGTGCAATATCCACCACCGCCCTGTTCCGTCGCCGCCTCTGCTTGCCGCCGATGGTGGCTCCGGCTAAATTGGCCGGTAAGACTTCCCCCAGAGGTGGGCGGCAAGGCCAGGGATCCATTTTACGAATATTACAGTGTGGTTGTCGTCTCTCCCGCCGGCATCGGCTTCACCGGAATCGGGAGGAGGGAGACGACACTGTTCCCCAGCGGGAAGTCATTAACGCGCACAATTAAAACATTAAAACCGTTATTAACTGTGTTGAGCCACTGATATGTGGGCCCAATTAAAATTAAACCGGTATTGGACTCCACCCGTCAGTGTCTCCTAAAAATTATAAACCCGAGGGCCCCACCTGTCAGTAGCAGTAGTGAAACATTAATTAACCTCGGTGGACTCCACGTGTCATTCACTGGCGCATTCTGAGATTTAAAATAGCTAGTGAGTCCCACGTGTGAGTCACAGTAAGAATTAAATAATTAATAAATAGCAGCAGACCCCACTAGTCAGTGTCGGTCAAGAAAAAATATCCAATGGACCCCACTTGTTAGCCTAATGCGCTTTCTCTCTCCAGGATTAAATAAAGATTTCTGATTTTAATTTTTCTAATTTAAATCGGCTGAAACTTTAGAAATTTATAACTAATTCATTTTAACTCCAAAATTAGTGAGAAAAATTGCTAAATTCATCCCCTTTCCAGAGAAACCAAAACCATGAACTTTTGAGCTTATGAGAATTTATGGTACCCATTAAAATGATTATGTTAATTACATTTAAACTTTAAAAATTCATAACTAATTCATCTTAACTCCAAATGCAGTGAGGGTAATTGCAATAATTATCTAAATTCATTTCCTACCCAGTGGAACCAAAACCATAAGTTTTTGAGTTGTTTGAATTTTTATTGAGGTTTTGTTTGGCTACGTTAATTTGTTCTGTTTCTTTTAAAATATGCGTTCGACGTAAAAATTAGCATACGAGGATCAGGAAGAGGAAGCGGAAGCGAACCAAGGCCAGGACCAGCAAGACCAGGACAATTGCGAGCCAGGCGAGTCGATACTCTGATCTTCTTGAATACCCATTTTTGCAAATTATTTAGATTTAAATTATGAATTGCATGCTATTATTTTATGTGTTATGCTATGTTATTTTTATTGCTTTAGCTATTTGCCCCATATAATGAATGCCATTATTATTAACTTCCCAGCATATTACCCTGTGAACCTTGGCAACCCTAGTAGTAACTGTAGGTATAGCTGCTCTCAAAAATTGAATATGTTTAAGTAATATGGGTTAGCTGTGCTTAGTCATTGCAAGAGTCAGAATTACCCCCAACATCACATATGATAGGCAAGGAGTAGATCTTTGGGAAGGATGCAGTTGGCAAAAAGAGACGTATATTTTATGCTCATTATGTTTTGATCCCGAAAATCTCAAAACTACATATATGTCTGGACGGATGGTTCGGGGGTGTGGTGCACTAGTGTGCATGAGAGTGGGGTTGGTGGTAGAACCGTCCAGATAACTCAAGGACCTAATCGGGTCATGACCTCCCATTGTATAACCGTACAACCACAAGTCTGCAGAGTGCAACTTAACTAAGTAAACCCTATCGAGTCTCAGACTCATATCACAGGTTGGGGAAAGAAGTGTCGGAAAGCCATAGCCTGTTGTGGCTAAAGGGACACCGAGTGAAGGGTGATTTGTTTCTCAGTCTTACTAGCACTATGGGAGTGGATCCTGGAGGTGCTAGTAATAGTGATTAATATCCCGTGCAACGTATGGGTCCTATCGCAAGTGGGAGCAACCCATAGGGTGAGATCAGACCCCGATGCTAGATAGTGTTAAAAGGTTACTGTGATGGTCTACTCAACTGCATGACTAAGGAATCATGCGGGGCAACGAGCAGATTGTCTCTTGTGGTGAAAGAGTACAAACTCTGTAGAGTCAAAACTATTCGAATAGCCGTGCCCACGGTCAAAGACGGACATGTGAACTTAACTCTGATATAGTTCTATTTCAAAAACAAGTTTTGTGGTTGGGGCAGGGAATGGAAAAATGAAGGACGATGGACTGTCCTAGTTTGAGTTATTTTGGGTATCGTCCTAGTGGTAAGTTAAGCTGCTATAACGCTGAAAACTGGCTATGTGGTTCATATCAGTGGCGGAACCACCGCCGGGGCAAGCCGGGGCGGCTGCCCCGGGTCTCCCGGGCCAGGCAAGGGCCCCCCCGGGCGGTCACCGTCCACTATTGGCGCCTCGCAGCCCCCCGAGTAGGAATGAAGAAGGCAGCAAGCTTGGTGCCGTTCGCGGATGGGCCTCGCCGCCTCGGCCATGGGCCGCGCCGTGTAGCGGCCCAATCCAGTGGGCAGTGGCCTAATCCCCAGACCCCCGATGGCGCGATGCATTCCCTAATCCGTCGAAATCCCTAACCCACTTACCTACAGATCCAAAATCCCCATCATGCGGCGGTCGGCGGCGAGGCGACTCCGCCCTCCACACCTCGGTGACTCCGCCCTCCGCGCCCGCGGCTCCGCGCCTCAGCGACTCCGCCCTACAGGTTCGCCCCGGCTCTCTTACATTCCTGGTTCCGCCGCTGGTTCATATGCCCTGAGGCATTGGATGAAATCTGTACTTATTCTATAGAATCTCTTACCAAAAGTTCTATAAATTGTACGTCAAAAGGGGCTAAGTTTAGGAATTTCTTACAATTACCCGTAAGTCTTTTAAAACATAATTTTTAGCAAATAAAATAAACCTGAGCCTATCCTTGTCAAGCCATGCATGTTACATATATTGCATCCTGTGTATTGGCTCGCTGAGCACGGTGGTTAGTGTGCTCACACTCGCATAATCAAATCCAGAAGCGGGTGGACATGATCACTATGCCTTCGAGAATGCGCCAAGTTAGAGAGCCGACGATGGAAACTAGGACAATTTTCAAATGTTCAGTCTTAGGCAGTAGACTTACCGTAAGGGTATTCGCCTATATGACCAGGGTTTGGTAATATAGACACATGCATTTACCTCAGTCGCCTGCCTGTGGCTTATGGTTCCGCTATCGTCTTTATCTTTCACTGCTATATCTTTTGATTGTAGTTTTTTTTTTGCCTGAGCGGTCGTTATGTAAAACAATTATCCGATGTGGTATACTTTTGAAACTCTGATATAAATTATTTTGATTTTGACTGTATGATCATCATATGATGTATGGACTGATTCAGCAAATGTACTGTGAGCACTATCTACTGATCCAAGGAATAGTGCGATGAAATCACAGAGGATTCTGGGTTGAAAATCCGGGTCCGACAGAATGACAGGTGGGTATATGATCAATGATAACCAATTAGAGAGGGGTAAATACAAAGTTAATATAACATGAAATTAAATACTTGATGGCCTATGTCCTTCGTGAATGGGAGCTGCTACAAGACTGTATACTATTGGAAATGTTTCCAATGATATAAAGTTTTACTAAGTTTTATCAAGTTTTGCCTCCCATCCCTCTTTCTCCTCCATCGCTGCTCCCCTCCTAGCCTTCTTCCCCAATGCCAGCTGTAGCTCCACCCTCTCCTCCTCCACTAGCGACCACCTTGCCGTGCCAACGTGTCCGCCCCGTGTAACCTAATATTCAGTACGCTGCCGTCTCGCTGTGCCTCCCTCCACCGCTGCCCACCGCCCTTCATTGCCACCTCATCATCGGACCACCGCCTCCCTCTACATCCGGCGAGCATGGTGAACTCGTCAGTGGCAGCGGCGTCACTGCTCCTATTGTCGGAGCTTAAGAGGATATGAGAGAGAGAGAGCTGAGCGTTGAAGCGAGGGGCGTACCATCAGGCCTGTTGGGGCTGGAGCTCAGACAGCCTGTCAACTTTGCCCTCACTGGAGGATGATTGAATCCGGCAACGTCGCAATCGGGAATAGCGTTACACGGTGGCGTCGTGGTCAGAGACGATGGATCTAACAGTGGTAGGTTCGTCACTGTGAGCGAGAGAGCTCGAATGGTAGGAGTTATACCATAGTTTCTTAGTGGAACGATATATCATTCTTTAGTTTTTCTCCTTGTGAAGATGTTCAGGATCAAGAGAGGAGTTTATTTCTAAAGAGTTATGCTAAGCACGGTATCAAAACAAGCGGAAAACAGGTAAAAATTCGGGGGGGAAATAGGGAGAAAAACGGACGTAACCACGAGGAACGTCCGGTCCGCGTACTAGAAATTCCGCATCCTCACCTCCGCGCGCTGCCACCGCCGACCCCATGCGACATGCGCTGCATGCCCTCCCTCCTCCGCTCCTCCCTGTGCCAGTGCGGCGCTACGCTCGAGGCGCGATGACGTTCTTGGACGCCATGCATACATGCGCCAGCTGGGCGTCTCGCCGGGCGAGCAGGCGGACCACCGTGCTGCTGTCACCGACGACGCGCTCCTGCTGGAGGGGATGGTAGCGGAGGCGTACGAGGTCGTAATGAAGAACATGGTCTCCGACGGACGGGGGTGCCCCCTGGACTAGCCGACTTCGAAGAACTGATACTGCGAGCGTTCAGCGACATGGGAGAGCTGCTCTCCGTCAAGGAGGTGTTCGACGAAATGCTGCCGAGACTGAAAGGCCTCGTCCCGTCTGCAACGTCTGCATTAATTGGCGCGTTGTGCAGGAAGGGGGACCTGCATGGCTGCCGTGGTGCATGCTTGCGGCGAGCGAGGTGCATGCTTGCCACGGACCAAACTGGGCTTGCGGCATGGGCCATGGGCCAAGAAGGCAAGAGGTTGGCATCCAAGAACAAAACAGAACAAGGCCTTTCTTCCCCCGGACTCTCTCTGTTCCCGGTCTTGTTCGTGCTCCCTATCCCGAACTCTGTCCTCTCTACTTCCCGATCCCTTGCTGCTTGTATCTTGTGATCCAAGTCCGTAGCAATGCTGCAGGGGGCGACACGGCGGTGGGATTCACCGGCGCTAGCTGCCGGAGCCGGTAGGCTTGCTTCGTGTCGCGCAGGCGCGTCCGCTGCTGCTGGAGATATTCCTGCTGCGTGATGCACGCATGGTTGCGCTAAGCTCTCACTGGCGTTCGATCGGTCACTTCCGGAGCCGGCCGGAGTGGTGGACGAAGGTGGCTCACCCGACGCCGAGGCGCGCGTGCGTGGGGGAGAAGTTCTTACGTGCTGCTTTCACCGTGCCAAGGTACATTGATGATCGGCTTAACTTAGCCATTCAGGGAAAATTTACCCCCGATGTCCTCGTAATTGTTCTGTGGGAAATTCATCTTCTCGATCTAGAGGGTAGTTTAAGCTGGGTTCACGCATGCGTGCGTCTTCACGCATGAGAAAGTTAGCAAATTCAGTTGTGTAACTGAGCCAAGGTTACATATATACAGAAATATGACAATGTTGTGTGCATTTTTTTTTTTTGTTATTTTAGATACTTGCCATGTCCACTCCACAGGCATGTGTGCATAAAAGTGATAAAGATAGCATCAACATCACCAGCTATACATTAAAATAGATAACATCAACATCACCAGCTATACATTAAAACTGTATCTTAGGTCTTTTAAGCAACCACTTCTATTTGTCAGTACAAGTAAAGTACCCAGCTAAACTTGGAGTAACTTGCACTGCTTGATCATGATCATGAAAACGGAGGGAGGGAAAGCAAGCAATGAAGGAAGGGGATCATCTGGTTCTCCTCTATCCATCCACGACCCCCGCTCAAACAAGCTTCTACGATGGCTTCTGCTGCCGGCGTTTGCTTTTTATTTACTGTGTACTATTTTGTTTTTTTCTATTTTATTTTTTGGATTTTTTTATCTTTTATCTTTTTTCTGTATTCCTTTGTATTGTACGCGATGGATTGACATGTTTTTTATTTTTATTTTTTTAAAAAAATTTAATCATGCTAAATTAATCAACTTAGTTACAGTAAAAAATAAGCCAGCTGCATTAAAAAAAGCTATAACCCACCGCTATTCTGAACACCCCCAAATGCCTAAAGTTAAGCCACTTGCAGATCAGTAGCCTCCATTTTGCAGATAAAGATCGATCGATCATATTGGAGGCACAAGTAACCGTATGTACGTAAAACCTGTCCACTATCTGTACGTCGGATCGATCATCCAGCGAGCAGAAGCAGCATAAATAGATACTGACCGATAATGCACATATAGGCATTCGTGGTGCCCAACAACAACAAACAACAGAGTAACTGTTGTGCACCAATACATGCACAACACATTGCTCATCATTCATCGATAAACTTTTACATTGCAAGGCTACAGCTCTAGTACTAGGATACATCTAGTTCCAAATTCCAATTTACCTGTCATTTTAGCAGGAAGTAATACCCTTGTTTTTACATAATTTACCTCTATGAATTGTATATTCATCCCCTTGTTTCAAAAATCTGTGTATTCATCTCTATAACACCACTACTAATAAGCCATTACTAGGCAATGCCCCTATTGAATCCCAAAACAAATCTATTTGCAAGTAAAAAAAATAACGTCCTAAAATGACATCTTATCCGGAACTAGAGGTGGTATAAGTAGTAGTGTAGCTGGCTGAGCACTAATTTCAGCCAAAATAAAATAAAATTAACCATGCATCATGTATCAAAAGTTGAAGCTCGTCCATGATCCAAAGGCTAGGACTGTACACTAATCAATGCAAAGCCCAGCCCTGCTCTGTTGATATGTACAAGAAGCCATCCATCTTCTTGCTACTCCATTTGTTTGCCTATAATGCACGCTACCCAGCTGATCCCCTTCAGTGCCATTACTGCCATATATGTTAACGTCTAAATGTTTGATTTGCTGAGTTTTTATCATGTATAACGCCATTAAATATTTGGATTCTAGTTATAGTCTTGACACCCTTCATGCGTCTCCCGCGCAAATTGTTGTACGAATTTACTGTAGCGAATACATTACTTTGGATTTATTTTCTCTCATTGGATTCGTGTATCACTGTACTGAATCCATCTAGAGAAACAGCAAAAAGACTGACTTGAACAAAAAATTTCAGAAACAGACCAAAAGTAACAGAACTATATTAAGCACACATCAACTTGTTTTAAGTAAGCAAGCATACATATCTCTTCACTCTTAAGGTCGTCACTAGACCTTCTGCATTTCTAAACGAGCTAGTGGTTGTTTGTTTGCATTTATTTTGTACTCGTTAACTCTGACCATGGCATCCGTCAAAGACTTGCTATATTGTCTTTGTTCGCACTGTTCCTGAGAATCACCATCTCTATTACTTAGGATCAACAGGGAATATTTTGCGTCGGTCAAGCGTTCATGCATGTGATTTATACGTCGTTTTTACAAATAGTATCTGTCAGCAAAAATGTTAATTTCAAGCCAAACATATAGACAAGATTATTAAATCAGTGAATTGAAGCTTCAAGTCAATGCATCTGTAGCAGATCTCTTATCACAATACATGTATTTCATCCTTCAGAGAATCAGAGTATCAGACTAAATCTAAATGTCAATTCAAATGACCTTATAGGCTGGTTTTCTGAACAATTCCTATCGAACCTTTAAATACAGAATATAAATGAGATCAAATTTTCACCTCAAGCCCCCTTTTTCCACGGTTTCTTCAATTAGGTCTCTGTTTAGCTGAGCCTAGCTTGCCTCTTCATCTCGGATTTGGGTGCCTTTCTTCAGTTTTGGCATTTGGGCTCAGTCCCGTATTTTCAGAAATACTACAGAGAATACGTTTTGCCAATGTTTTCCTTTTTCATCTACTGTCATGATCATATATGATGCAGTTTGGCAGCTCTGCATATTACTACCCAGTAGAAATAAAAGAAAAGAGAAACCGGAAAGATGCAAGAACATATGTCAATAATGTGCTAGTGCCAAGTCACTTTTTTGTTAGCTCCTTTGAATGTCAGCAGAAGCCTCAAGAGGCTTTACCATGACATGACGCTAGTGGGGGCATCGCAGCTTTGCACCAAAAGGTATTTGTTATTGGAGGGAGGAGGAATCCCGCTCGATCCATGGCATTCTCCGTCACCAACCATGCACACCGTCTTCTTCACCTCTTCTCCTATGCATCACGCATTCGATGCACATACTACGTCCTGGGAATATTCTTGTTCTCCTGTCTTTCCCTGCTGCATAATTGTGGAGGTCACTCATTATTCTTTCCACTCAAAAGTTTTTTTTTTACAGGAAGCTTGCTTTTTCACTCTGAATCTAGGAAAAGAGGCATGAAAGTGCTGGCGGAATAAAGTGCGCGGCTATGCTGTGTGCCGGCCGGAGACTTTGCAATAGGAGAGAGACGAAACGATCATGAAAGGGAGAGAATCGTCGAGACGCATACAGGCATGTTGTCCATCTCTGTGTTCAAGTGCAGCTGCAAGTGACCATGGGAACTCACATTGGTTGATGCTCTTCTTATCGGCAGCTGCCTGGAAAGGCCTACTTTTATTTTGCCGATCGATCGAGGTGACACCAATCCAATCCGATCGATCCGCCTGGCGCTTATTGGCCGTTCAACCTAGCTAGTGCATAGTTCATCATCAAGACCTCGGACCAAATGTTTTCTAGGTGGCAAGCATATATATGAGAATACCGGTAAGTTCTTTTGGATTTTTAGTGCTTCGTTGACTCTGTTCTTCAAATAGCATTATGTATGTAATTTGGTTATCCTAGCTAATTCCATTTTGGTTGAAATGAAATCACCTTGATTTCTACTGGCACCGTGGAGGCAAAAGTAATAAGACGATGTGAGGCACAGGATACTAGTTGACCAAATAGTGCTAGGACCGGAAGATATCACTGTCCCGGTTGCTCACCGGTAGATCGATCTACTTGAGCATACGAAGACAGAAAATAAATCTATCACAAGCTAGCTTCCAAGACACTTCTCACCATGGATTATTATGGCCTATCAATTGAAGCCTGGAGTTAGGCATGCTCTTTGGCTCCTTGTATTATAGGACCCTTTTGGCTTTAGGGGAGGGGCTCCATGAAATTTTGATCAAAAGATCCGGCACTGTAGGAGGCGTCCTAGCAAACAGAGCATGCATATGCGTCCTAGTACTGCATTGATGGGTGTCGACGAAAGATGCATATGTGTATCCATCTCCGATCTCAGGGAAGGAGAAAGCATCTAGACCGGCCGAAATGGCAACTGTTGGGCACAGAACCTCTCTAGTATGCTAGAGGTTGACTAAAGCAAAGTTTGCAAGATGCATCGGCTACTGATGAGTTCATAATTAAAAGGATGCATGGTTAACTTTGTATTTGTGCTAAATATAAGTAGTAGATATGATGCAAGGGAGTTAGGGAAAAACGTATGCAGCTCTTGTATCTCCTTCAAGCAAGCTAGTCTTATGAATAGTTAGGTATTTCCTGAAATTTTACTTCTGAAAGAAGTCTAGATTGCTGAGTTGGGTGTGATAACTTTTCAGGTAAGCCCTGCCAGTACTTAAAATCAACCATGTATTCCCATATTGGTTGATCATCTCCAAGAATAACTAGCCATGCATCTACATACATCAAGTTAAGTTGCAAAAAAAAAAGGCATATCATAAGCATTGTGGTCAATTGACCCATTAAGCTTTGGTAACTTAGGTCAGGCTCAAACTGCCCCTAAATCTCATTTCATTACCGAAAATTAAACATGAAAATAGGAGTAATAGTGAGACAAAGTCCACTAGTTAGTTGATTGATGCCACTAGAGGAAGGATTCTGGCTAGTCTCCTAGAGGTGCATGAAGTGTGAAAAGCATGCGTCTTTGAGGCAAAAGAAGTTGCTTAGAAAAGCTAGCATTTGTGCGAAAGAAAGCTAAGCTAATTCATGCATGACACATCAACTCGATCTCAAAAGGAAAACTTTCTGTTAGCAGCACTTTTTTTCCTTTCTGGAAGAACATACATATATATCTGGCATGATAGACAGAAAAGTATGAATAGATCTACAGGTAAAAGAAAAGCAAAGCAAAGCATTCTTGCAGTACTTGCACAGAACTGTAGTGCAGTCAACTACAACATTAATTTAAATATATATCAACAACAACTACTGCTATAACGCTTTTGCTTCTCAAGCAGCGCCTCTCACTTCGTTGTGGGTTTTGTTTAACACAAGGACGTATGTCCAGTTCTGTTAGTCATATATGTGGGTAGCTCGAGGTTTAACAATTAATAAATCCTGTCTCCAACCTATATAAGCAATGGATTAGAAGATTCATTCATTCATCAGTTAGACCAATCAAAATTAAAGTCTCAACTATCGCACTGAAAATTGAAATATATACACCAAAATTATATATATACATACACATGTACGTATATATATACACATATACGTATACATACATACATGTATGTATATATATATAGTATAAATAACAGGGGCATCATGGTGCCCGGCTGTATGATTAAGACTTTTCATCCATGATTGATTCGGTATGCTAAACTAATGATTTCTTTTTCAAATCGATGTCTCTTTCAATTAATGAATGCTAACTAGTTTGCCTGATATATTATATACTATTGTATTTACACATATATAAAAGCAATCCAAAGGCAGGAAGGCTTGATGCCCAGACACCATGGTGCCTCATTTCAACGTGTGTGCGTGTGTGTATACAGGAAATTGATTTCATATTCTTGGGAGTACATACTTTCGCTTGTTATGTACCGCTTAAATGGTGTTGTTATGCTTCTATATCCTTTTGAGTATACTCTTATAATGATTATAAAATACTTAAAAGTAAATTTCATGAAAAATTTCATCAAAATCCATTTTTATAGCATAATTTGTGTATATACTCCTTTTATATATAGAAAACGGTATGTAGCAAAAATAAAGTACTCTGATAAATTTTTTTCAACCAAACGCATTAGAATATCTTAGAATTAGTATTTGAGTATACTGAAAGTGATAAATAGATATAACATATTCGTTTGAGACCAATATTGAAAGTAAGAGTGCAGCACTACATACTTTCGGAGGTACGAAAAAGGCTTGTATGATGGGATTTCTTTTGGAGAAAAGAGACGGATGGATGGATCGCAGAAGAAAAGCAGTCAGAAAGAAGGAAACAGAGGCAGTCTATTTCGATCGGTATCGTTCCAATAGCAACAGGACATGGAATTAGCCGAGCACGAAAGAAACCAGCTTCTGCAGTTGGGAAATGGATGCAAGCAACGCAAAGCAAAGCACGTCATACATGTCACCTTCAAGAAAAAGTGTCGACGCTGGAAATTTAAATCGGTCCTGTGTTAATGGTTTGTTTGTTAACTTGATAGTTACATCATTAATTATTTCTGTCTTTATTATTATTATTTTTTTTGAGGTCGTGCAATGGCCAGCAGAGTGCATGAAGGATCCTGTCGGTCCAAATATCTCGCTCGTGCCCGTGAGCCGTCCAGGGGAAGGATCCATGCCTGCGGCGGAGCGGACACCCCACACTGTGCGCCCTGTCCGGCCGCGAGAGGCCAACCGGTATAGACGCAAGCGACCACCTAACCATCATCCAACACCACAATTTAATTAGTTGTTTTGCCATTTCATTTTATTTGTAATTTGCATGTTAAATCGAACGGCTAGTACTAGTTTTTAGTTGCCACTCGAGCTAGATTAGATTTCCCCTGTGGTGGTGACAGGGTTATCAAAACCGGTTTTGAATTTTTACTGAGGGCCGATAGAACCGGTAACTCCGATTTTCAAAAAATTTCGATAGTTTTTGGACTGAAAAGTTCAAATTTTAAGTAAATATAGTTTAAAATTGGTATAAATTGGTGCAAGTTGGAGACAAATAAGAGTAACTCAAATTAACTCAAAATAAATCGGAATATTTGAGACCGGTTTGTACTCTATCTATCTGAGGATGCCCGGTAAAACTAATTTTCACCAATTTTCGGCGATGGATGGTGATCCATCGATGTTACCGTTAATTAAAGAGGACGGACGTTTCGATCACGCGCGTGCATTCTTAGTCGTGTCCTCTTATCTTTTCTGTAACAGACTCCGAATTGAAAGAGTTTATTTTCTTTATTTACACGTATGAATACAGTTCACGTGCGCGCGACACTAGTTTTTTTTTAAGGCTATCGTTTGTCAGGTTTTTATGTGATAAGTTTTGCAAAGATTTATAGTAATAAAAAAATTCGCTGATCATAAAAGTTTTCAATACCTTTTCAAAAAAAAATTATGGAAAACCAAATAGAAGAGGAAGCTAGACCCTCTTTAAAGAAGAAAATACAATAAGATTGCTTGCAGTTTTCACAAGTTTCCTTGGAACCTCGATCGATGATTATCTCCAGAAGGCCAGGAGGAGGAGTACTGCATGCGTGGCTCACCTAGCCTAGCTCGTTTGCTCGTGAGTTCATCCGTCACCAACGACGCAAAGGTAGCCGATCGAGAGGGGCATGCACGGCGGCCCTATCAATGTAAGCTATATGTACAATAGTTTTTCTTTTAAAGTTATATGTAAAATTTTAATCTCATCTAAAAATAGCACTAAGATAATATCTCTAACAGTAAATTATTCCTCTAACTATTTATTATTATTATTTTCACCATAACTTCTTATCTCACACCTTCTAATTATTTGCGTTATTTTGTAGGCTTAAGTCGTCTCTTGCATAAGAGACAACACATCATCTCTCCTCACACACTCTCTTCTCTACGTAGGATTTTACTCATTTAATATAGTTAAAAGATAACTGATATTACACCATTAGAGATGTCCTTAGGCTATGTACAATAATCTGTCTTTTAAGTCTTTCAACAGTTTATCTCTAAAATAAATTTCTCTATCTATTTTATATTAGTTTCACCATATTTTTCTCTCACACTTTATTACCATTTGCATCGCTTTGTGTGCTCAGATTGTTTCTTGTATAAGAGATAATATATTATTTTTTTCTCATGCTCAAATTGTTTCTTGTATAAGAGATAATATATTATTTTTTTTCTCATCTTCTCTATCTTCTATATAAAAATTTACTGATATGATATACCTAAAAGATTGCTGAAATGCAGGAGATGAATGGCATACATGGAGAAGGAGGTGATAAACAAACAGGGACGATCTCTCGCCCAACACGAATGGAACGGGCTTTCATCAATATGCTTCAGTTAAGTTTACCTTAAAAAATAAATATCGTTGCATATACATGTAGGATCGAGTATATATTGCTACTCCCTTGGCACCTGTATATGGGAACCGAAGACAGCTAGCTTAATTATATATTGGTCCCTTCAAGTGCATTATATTGTTGGTAGAGAGTCGTGTCATCCACAATAGTACTGAGTGTAATCAATTAGTTCCATGAATTATCCTTTTCTTATTGGTACGATTCTCACTGTTCTATTAACATGTATGTTTAGCCCCGCTCGTTTTGGCTTTTTTTTCGACTTCTACTTTTAGTTTATGTTTTTTTCACTATTCAATATTTTGTTTTTTTCTAATTTTTTTTAGATATTTTAAACTTTTTTTATTTCCTTTTTCCTTATATTCCTTTATATTATCCCTAATAGGTTAACATGTTTTTTTTTCTATTTTTATATTTTTTTAAAAAAATTAATTATACCTAAAAAGCTAAATCAGCTACAGTAAAAAAAGCTATTTACAATAAAATTTCAACCAAAAGTTATCGCTAAAACGAACGTCCCTTTAATTTATGCGAAGGGAATGTTCATCGTGGCATAATTCCTGACAAGAACGTTATGTACTGTAAGCTAGCATGCGTATAGTGTTTCCTAACAAAAGATTGAAGTAAATGGAGCTAAACTTGATTAGTATTTATCTCTCAAAATTAAAATAATTCCCGTAAATAATTACCTTGATTACTATTCATCGTTATTTTGTTATTAATATCCGATTTATGGTTAATCGATCGTTTAATGGTCTATGTGATGTGAAAATGATGCAGGGCCAAATGTCACCATCGATGGCTTTTGCCGTTCTCTTACCCCGAATAAGACAGAATTTAACTAATTAGAACAAAAATAAATTAAACAGATTATCTCAAGTCGCACGTAAATATCTTCTTTTCCAATAATGTGTAAGCGGGTGCGTAAAAAAGAATAGCGTTACGAGTAGCTCCAGAAACAGGGGGAAAAAAATGCAACGCTGAATTGGTAGCTTAGCTTTTACTAAGCAATGGAAAAAGTGCGTACGCACCCATCTCGATCCCGAACGGCCTAGTTTTTGATATCTTTATCTTCTAATCTTATTAACACCTGGGCTTGGTATCTTTATCTTATTGAGTGATAGTAATTGAGCAACAATAAATACTAAAATACTTAACAATAGTGAGTACTAAAGTGTAGTCATACCTCACTCTAACAGTGCCGATCACAGAGTGCGGTCATACTACCAGTGACGGACCCAGGATTTTACCAAATGGTATACCGTACCAGCACGGGGAGGCCAGATCCGGCGTCATCTTGGTGGAGGCGGCGGCATCCGGGTGGAGGGCGGCGGCGCAGACCGGATCCGGCGCAGGGAGGCCTGATCTGGGCTAGGGCGACGGCCGAGCCGGGGTGGAGGAGGCGGCGCTCGGGGGAGGAGGCGGCCGGCGGCGCTCGGGGGAGATCGCCCAAGTGAGCACTCGGTCGATCTGGGGTAAGGGGTATAAAGGATTGATATTTTAAACTTTAGTTCTCAGAGTTCTATAAAATTACAATTAGGTCTTTCTGTTGTTTTGCAAGTAGAATTATTTCAGATTTTCACAATTATAGCATTCAGACTTGCTACAGTACAAAACGCTTAAGCACGCTTAGGAACGCTTAAGCTCTAGGCAGTGGGTCACCGCTCGCTTAGCGCTTAACACTTTTTGTAACCTTGAGTGCCAGTGAGCTGTGGGGGGAAGAAACCCTGATTGTGAGAGGGGAACAGAAGAAGAGGGGTGAGACAGACACTTTGATGTGGAAGGGGAGGAATGGGGCTCACCGAAGATAGAGGCATTGCACGGTAGTGAGGTCGGCATACCCGCCTCTGGCTTCAGGCGGCCAAGGGTGAGATGCGGGAAGTGAGAGGGAGGTGTGAGAAGTCAAGGGGAGGCTCGACGACTTTTATAGTTGAGTAGAGGGGAGTTCAGACTCTAGCGTGCGTGTGGCATGGAGCGGCAGCCAGGATGGCATTGGCATCATGGGCGATGTGGGTGGCGTGGGTACAGGGAAGGGGCGATGTGGGCGGCGCGGGCGTGATTGATGAGGGGGTGAACTGAGTGGGCACGTGCGGCGAGATGGTGCTTAGTGCAGAGTGCGCACAGACTGCCTAGTGGTTTTCTCGGGCTCGGTGTCAGTGCTGCTGCTATGACAACATGATGGCATGGTAGGGGTGCGTGGTTTTTCAGTGTTGGCAATGGTCAGGGCAAGGCGAGCATGCAGTGAGGCGCTGGCGTAGGCGTGAGCGTGCGCACGACACAGATCAGGGTGTGGCCAGAGCAGAGGAGAGCGAGAGAGAAAGAGAAGGGAGTTGGGCCGGTTCAGCTAGGCCAAGGAGAGATTGGCCCGACCCACTTGACATTTTGATTTGATTTTGGTTTCAAATTTGAGTTTGAAATTTAAATTCAAATCTAAATTTCACTGTTCTTATTGCTTTTAATTTCTCATGAAATTTACCCAAGATTTAAGCTTTGCTGTTCTTTTTTTTATTATTGTTGTTATTATTGATATTTATCATGTACTTTTCCTTGTGTTAATTTGATCTTGCATGTCACAATTTCTAGAAAAAAACCAAATAAATTTTAGGATATCTGAATAACAACAAAATGCATTAAAAAAGTTTTAAAATTTTCATATTTTACATTCCAAATTTTTGGATGTTACAACCCACAAGTCAGTGTGGATTGAATACTATGTATACCGGGATTAAAAACGGAAAACCATAAATTACCCCACAAGGTACCTGCTTTTCAGTTTGCTCTTTATATCTTATTTTATTTAGTTTGCCCCTCATATGTTAAGTTGCCAAAGAAATAGCCCCTTATGGATGTTAGCACTATTTCTCATAGTTTTTATAATCTTTAGCACTGTTTCAATGATGACAATATTTGTTTTCATGATTTCAATACTTACTTCAATGATTTGAGTGATTTTGGTATTTATAGTACACGATATCATTATTTAAAATATAAATGCTGAAATCAGGTATTACAAATACCGAAATAACTTGAACCATTGAATTGAATGCTGACTTCACTTCATAAGTGCTCAAATCATTGAAACAAGTACAAAAACAAGGGAAACCACGAGAAATAGTGTTGATGTCTGTCATAGGGGTATTAGGGGCAACGTAACCGAGAATGACGTATCCGGGGCAAATTGAAAAGCTAAGTGACTTGGGGCGTTGCTTTAGCGATGGTTTTTAGTTTTTTATTAAAATTTTATTGTTATTGATTTTTTTTACTGTAACTGATTTGGTTTTTAGACATAATTAAATTTAAAAAAATAGAAAAATAGAAAAAAATATGTTAACCCATCACAGATAATACAAAGGAACATGAGAAAAAAAATACAAAAATTCTCAAAAAAATCTAAAAAAAATTCAGAAAAAGACGAATTACTGAATAGTGAAAAAAAGTTAAAACTAAAAGTTGAAACTGAAAAAAAAGCTAAAACGAGTTTATGGTTTTTCCAAATTAAAAATTATGCAAGGAATCAATTTAAAGCAATAATTAATATGTCAATGTGGTTGTCATTTTACTGAAGGGGAGGACCAGGGTGTGGGAAAATAAAGGACTGGTTTGTGGTTTGCCAAGTGGACACGCAACAACGGATGGTTCGGGTCCAAATCCTATCTTTTCGAAGCGCACCTAATCGATCGAAGGTGATATTGGTCTGGTCTGGTCATCATGACAGGGACTAGAAAGTAGTAGTGTACTACTAGCTAATAAGATGAGCACTAGACCTGCCTAAAAATTTGCATGGCAAGTTGAGAGCATGCAAGAATTACGAGGTGCAACAAGAGGGATATACACATAAGGTGGATTTCTTGCTTGTGTTTGAGATATACAAATTTATAACATCGGGCTGCAAACTTATACTGCTGGCTTGTGTCTTCAGCTGTTCTAAACTCATTGACTGTGATCCTATTATATGTTCAATGGTTCAAAGTTTATCCTTTAACATGTTTTTTATTTTTATATTTTTTTAAATTTTAATTATACCAAATAAGCTAACTTAGTTATAGTAGAAAAATAAATCAACTACAATAAAAAATATCATAAATCAATGTTAAACTGAACGCTCCCTGTATGTCCAGTGGTTCAAAGTTTATCCTTGATCATATATAGCACCCATATGCTAGCTCCACACATGCCCTATTGGCTGATCTTTGTCTGTACTTTAGGCCCAAATTTAGCTCTCAAGACACTTGTTAGTGCATGCAGTCCCATAAAACATGGGAAAGGAGGAGAGAAGGGAGGAAAAGGGACACGTTGTTGATGAAGATATCTTTGTGCTACACTAAAATCGATCGTGGTGGGGCCCACAAAGATTTAGTGTTAGCCTACATAGGAATTCGATTATTCGGCTAGGAAAGAAAAGGACAAAAGATGCTTATCCGTGAAAAGGGCCTTTGACAAGTGACAAAAAGCAACCTGCTTTCCTCTCTAATGCTGATTTTCTCGGCCTCAGCCTGGCTCCTCCCCTTCGTGTCGAGCTGCCATCGCTTAAACAATTAATCCCCTTCTCTTCTCTCTCTCCCAGTGGCACACTGGCACCAGCCACCCTACTATATACTATTGTTCCTTTCCCTTCACCCTAAAATTGCATGTATGCTGCTCATTTGGTCTCGTTTATTTTGATTTAAAGTTAGTTTTTACTTCTGTTTCTTACTTTTTTGTCACTATTCGGTAATTTCGTCTCTTTCTGGTTTTTAATATTTTTAAGGTTCTTTTGCCTTTTCTTTCTTTTTTTTCTCGTATACTTTTGCATTGTCCGTGATGAGCTAACATGTTTTTCTATTTTTATTTTTTAAAAAAATTTTAATTATATCAAATAAGCCAACTTAGCTACAGTAAAAATAAACCAGCTGCAGTTAAAAATACTGTAAACCAACGCCATTCCGAACGCCCCCTTGATCATGTGTTAGTTGTACTACATTGATCATCTGTTCATGTATGTTGTTTACTTATATCGGAAGTGCTAGTGTATGTTGTTTACTTTACATCAGAAGTGTTATGCATCTATCCCATAAAAATTTTGGTAAAATCAGTCGAATTTCTGACATTATGATTTCGCTTGGAGATTCATTCTTCGGCTGGCAGGATCTTTATCTTTGGTAGTGGCGATGACGAGTTTGGACGGGGGCTCGTCGGATTAGGGTTCGGGTTCACCAAATTAGGGGTTTGGATTCATCGAAACCTAGAGATTTAGAGGGAGGCTAGGGCAGCGGAGGTAGTAGGGCGACAAGAACGACGAGCAGTTATGAGGCGGTAGGCAGGGAGGTGTCTCCAACGATAGTAGCCACTGGAAACAAGGAAGACAGGGAAGGTGGTGATAGAGGAGGTGATGGGCAACGTCGATGTGGCTCTCGACTCCAATGACCATATCGGGTTACAGTAGCGATAGGGGAAGGAGGTCGCCAGCAGGCTCACCAGCACCGGAGCGGTGCCAGCAAGCAGGAGAGACAGGGCAACGGCGGCTAAGGGTGTGGAGAAGGTGTTAGGGTTAGGGAGTGGAGGGAGGGAGGGTTGTATATATGTGAGATGGTGAGAGAGATCTGGACAGTTGGATTTTGATCCAAGAATCAAAATTTTGGCTGATTTTGATTAAAAAAATACATGAATGTTGCATAGACACTCCCTACTTATGGAGGTGTTTGTATTTGCTACAGCTGGTGATTTTTGGTTCAAAATAAATAGTAGTGATTGAAAAAAATGACTTTTACAAGTAAAACATGAGCGGTGCGAAAAGTGAGGTGAGATACGTACACGAGATAGGAGCGAGAGGAGTACGGTGCGTAATACACATGTGACCCTCTATCTTATCCTCGGAGTAAGAGGAATAAGAAAATTACTTCGAGAAGCCAGATGTTCATATTGACTTTTGATTTGTCTAAGCAAAAGTCAGTAGCATAAACTAATACGAGCACCCCCTATATATGATCAATACCACCAAACCTAGATCGCTGTCTGAGACATGGTATATATTGATTGATGTCTATTTTTTGTGCTAAAGCTGAAAGAAATTTGTTTCAATATATATATATATATATATATGTATATATATATATATGTATATATATATATGTATATATATATATGTATATATATATATATATATATATATATATATATATATATATATATATATATATATATATATATATATATATATATATATATATATATATATATATATATATAAGTTTGACTATCCAGACAGAAAGACGAGACACCAAAATTTCCAAACATGTTCGGAAGACCTTTTTTTCTTTGCGACGTTGTGCTAAGAATTTACTAGTTAGTGATGTTCTTGCAATGTGCAATCCACTTAAGATCACTTTTTTTTTTGTGCTAAATACCATATTTTTGCTAAGAAAAACAAAGATTTGTGAGCACAGCACAAGCATTGCCCCAAAATTGAGCTAGTTGTGGTTTTTTTTTTGTGCAGAGAGAGGACAGTGGAAGTCGTAGCTAACCTGCCACGCGTCAAGAAACATGTACCAGCTGCCTACAATCCACTTGGCTTGGAGTGAGTCGCCAAGCAAGAGAAGAAAGAAAGGGGTGTTCGGAAAATCGACCCCTTTTGATTTTTAACTAAAATTTTATTATATTTAACTAATTTTTTATTATAGTTAAATTGACATATTAGGTATAATTAAATTTTAAAAATATAAAAATAAAAACAACATGCTAACTTATCACGAACAAAGCAAAATAATACGAGAAAAAAATAAAACACAAAAATACCAAAAAATATTTTTAAAAAACGATAAAATTGCTACAGTAATTAAGAAGCCGTGCGATCGCCAAACACCACCGCTCACAGCCATCAGCGGGGCCTAAAGCGGCAGCACTGTTCAACAAATTAAATTGCCTGTGCAAGTTAATAGTCGCGTCCACACCGATCGACATGGATGACATGGGTGCATTCCAATGCATGCCGTAGAGGATCCGAACTCTCTCTTATTCAGCCGAGTCACGTACGCACAGGCGCAGCAGCAGCGTCCACTCATCAGCTCACCACTTATTGCTCTCCTGTCACTGGTTGGTGGGGCCGCAGCCCACCATGCACAGTGCCACCAAGTGGACTCTCTCCGGATCTCTCTCTCCCCCATCTGTGCTCACACAACATTATTGCTCTCTCCACCTGGATGGGCACCACACCAAAACTTCATCCATAAAACCAAAATATCATGTGTGGAGCAAATTTAAAAGACACGTATAATACAGCAGTTCGTAGGTATAAATTGGTAAATGGATGTGATGGAAGGCCAAGAGTAAATAGTATGTAGGTGTCTACATCTAACTAAAGTTGAGGGCTATTTTTCAAAGTTACGACGTAGTAAAAAAGACAGCAACTTTTTCTTTCGTAGATTTTCATGAAAAGAATGTGGTAGAGACTATGATAGTAACATAACTCTTCAATGATGCATGCCTCGCAAATTCAATCGACTGGTTGAAACAAGGCTTATAAAATTTCTCGTCGTTATAAACCAATGTTACTGGTGCGTGACGTCGATTTTAATTTACTCAATAAGTAAGAAAACTTTAGCTCTAAACAAATTAATCCTGTTTCAATTTCAATATGTCAAATAGAAAATATATTTGGTGCCTATCTTGTTGCAGTAATAATATCACCTTGAAAACTAAAACACATAAATTCTGAGAGCAACGGAGTAGGTGGTTGCCCCTTACAAGCTAAGACTTGATTTGTGTTAAGAGTGGTGCTTCCCACTTTTGTTTGGAGAGAATTGAAATGTACACGATCATATAGGCTATATAGCAACGTAATCTAACACTATGCCAATAATTGGTTATTCAACAGGTAATGCGTCCACCAATGGTACCCATAGCCTAGATCCCATTGTCTGAATTATCTCTTTCCCGGGAGGACTTACAGGGGTGTTCACAATAATAGTATTAGTTTATAAATTTTTTATTGCAACTGGTTTATTTTTTACTATAGTTAAATTGACTTATTTAACATAATTAAATTTAAAAAATAAAAAAATAAAAAATATGTTAGCCCATCAATACGAAAAAAAGACAGACAAAAAATAAAAAAATTTAAAAAAGACAAAATTAATAAATAATAAAAAAACAAAAATAAAAAGTTAGAAACTAAATTATACGGTGCTACAATGCTCTCCTGGGTGGTACTACATCTTGCATTTTACCGGGGATCTTTGTAAAAGAACAATCATGGTAGCAGTACACCACAGTAAGATGGAGCAACCAAAAGAAGAAAAAAAAAATCTGCAGTTCTGCACTGCATCTATTCTATGCTTTCCCCACTCGGGCATTCACAGTTTGGGTAGGCCCCACAGATCACCTCTTCTCCCCCGAAAGAAAAAGAAAAGCAGAGCAGGAGAGAACAACAACAGCATCTCTCGGGAAGAAAAAAAAAGCTCACGAGAGAAACGAAAAAGAAAATTAATGAAACGCCACTAGAAACGTTGCACAATATACATGGAAGTTGCTAGCGTCCGAACATACGAGATGAATGTGAGACAATTAATTTGATTTGGTTCAACAAAAAAATTTCAAGAAGCGCAATAATTACTCACTATGCTTGCAACAAATCTTTGCTCCAGATACAACAAATATGAAATCAACAAACAAAAATATACAACAAATTTGACCTATTAGAGTAACAAAAACAAAAACCTATTACAACAAAAATTAAATCTTATTTCAATAACAAAGAAACCATCGCAACAAAAATGGAGCAACAAATCGGCAACTCTACTGCAACAAAAAATAACTCTAGTTCAACAGTCAAACAAAACCGATGCAACAAAAATACTCTTTTTTTGCAACAATACTAAAGAACAATCAGCAATAACTACTGCAACAAATAAAGAACTTTTGTGCAACGAATCAACATAACCACAAAATAAAAGATGTGCAACAAATTAGAACTATTGACATAACAAAAATAGGGAACTATTGAAAAAATATCTTATTACAATGATGGTGAAAACCAACGCAAACAAAAAAATTGCAACAAACGAGAAGTATTTGTTGCAACAAATAAAGGATCCTACTCCAACGAAAAGAAACCTTGTAACAAATGAACTTAAATGGATGTTTGCAACATTCCAAAACAACTAAGACAACAACTCGATCTACTGATAGCAATATGTTTTTAGACAACCTTGGAGGAGTATATATGTAAGGGGAGGAGGTCAGCCAACACAACCACCTCGTCACCCCGACCACTTCCACAAACTCGCCATGTTCGGCGAGCTCCAGCCATGACCGGCAACAAGTAATGGAGCTTGGACGATGGAGGGATGAATGGCTCCTGGCTAGCGGCAGTCATCCGCAGTCCCGTCTTCGCTGGCCTCAACCCCACCAGATCCGACGAGCATCAGCCATGGATGCAATAGATTTGGTGAACTCTAGCTATGACGTGTACTAGGCAAGTGGAAGAAGGAGCTCAATAAGAGAGAGGAGAGCGAGAGAGACAGAGCAGGAAGGGCAAGAGGACGAAGCAGTTATGGGGCGGTGGAATGGGTGACTTAGGATGTGGCGATGTAGATAAGCATTGACCGGCATGTGGGGCATGTGAACGACTGATATGAGACCATAGGCCTATTCCGAAGTGCTTTGGTTAAAATAGCACTGCAGCAGCTGATATTATTCTCTAAGGTTTTTAATTAAAGAAAAATAAAAAATAGAAAACATCATTGTATTTTTATGAATAATACAAAGAAAAAATATGTTAAAAGGCAAACGTATTTTAAATGATTTTTAGTTTTAAAAAAACCAAAAATAAAAAATTACAGCTGTTTGAAACATAGCCTTAAAGTTGCTAGCAATTCCCAATATATATACACTCCACCTTCCCCTCCTAAGACCTAACCCATTATTCCTCGTCAAGCTCTCCTACCGCAATGCAAAGCAAAGCGACCCCCTAACTTGCCATTATTAGCAATTCACCCCTCCCAGTTTTACAGTTCGGCCCATGTCTAGTAAAAAATAATCACAACCAACCCCTCCACCTCGAGTCCCAATCCCAGCCGCGATGCCGACGCCGGTGCCCGCCGCGAGGCAGTGCCTCTCGCCCGCCGCCGTCACGGCTCTCGACGCCGCCGTCGCCTCCGCGCGCCGCCGCGCCCACGCGCAGACCACCTCCCTCCACCTCATCTCCTCCCTCCTCGCTCCGCCCGCCCCGTCGCTCCTCCGCGACGCCCTCGCGCGCGCCCGGAGCGCCGCCTACTCCCCCCGCGTCCAGCTCAAGGCCCTCGAGCTCTGCTTCGCCGTCTCCCTTGACAGGCTCCCATCCTCCTCCTCCTCAGGCACCGGAGACGACCCACCCGTGTCCAACTCGCTCATGGCGGCCATCAAGCGCTCGCAGGCCAACCAGCGCCGCAACCCGGACACCTTCCACTTCTACCACCAGGCCGCCACCGCGCAGCCCCCCGCCGCTGTCAAGGTCGAGCTCTCGCAGCTCCTGCTGGCCATCCTCGATGACCCCGTGGTCAGCCGCGTGTTCGGCGAGGCCGGCTTCCGCAGCGGAGACATCAAGCTCGCCATCCTCCGCCCTGCGCCGCCCATGCCACTGCTCGGTCGCCTCCCCACGCGCAGCCGCCCGCCGCCTCTCTTCCTATGCAGCTTCGCCGCCGCTGACGACGCCGACGTGCCCTCGCCCGCAGGGAACCTCGCCGGCGCCGGGGAGGAGAACTGCCGCCGCATCGGCGAGATAATCTCCCGCGGCCGCAACCCCATGCTAGTCGGTGTCGGGGCCGCCTCCGCAGCCGCCGACTTCGCCGCGGCATCCCCGTACCGTATCCTTCCCGTCGGCCCCACCTCCATCGAACAAACAGAACTCGGCGTGGCGGCGGCAATGGCCTGCGCCACCTCCGGCCTTATTATAAGCATCGGAGACCTCAAAGAACTCGTCCCCGACGACGGCGAGCTCCAGGAGAGGGGACGGCGGGTGGTGGCGGAGGTGACGCGAGTGCTGGAGACGCACAAAGTTGGGCGCGTCTGGGTGATGGGGTGGTCGGCCACGTACGAGACATATCTCACCTTCTTGTCCAAGTTCCCCTTGGTCGACAAGGACTGGGAGCTCCAGCTGCTGCCAATCACGGCGGTGCGTGCAGGCGGCAGCCCTGCTGGACTCATGCCTCCGGCAACCACGGCCGTGGCCTTCTCCAAGCCTGCAAGGTGAAGCCTTTTCGCTTTTGTATCCATCGTTCATCAATTGTTTATGCTTAAGATTTGATTAGCATCCATTTGGTGACTGGTCTGCTTAGTTTATTATCAGGATGTTTCTTGGATGTCTGGTTAGGAGTACTAGTGTGATTAGTTTATGTTATTGACTAATTTAATGTTCTGAGTGCAGATTTGTGTATATGCCCATTGTAGCGTGGATAGTTTTTCTGCCATGTCTGATTGATTTGAATGTAATACTGTAAGTAGTAGTAGCGCAGGTAGTTCAATAAGGTCTTTACTATGCTGTATGGCTAGAACATTTTTCTCCCGCCTGTTGTTTTGAAATGGTTTTACTCGTTCCATGAAGTTCAATTATTTTGTTGAAGCTTGATCCGGTAATTCGCTTACTTGAGTACTTGACTAAGGCATGCCTGTTATCTTGAGGTGTGTTGTTATGGCCTTTGAATAAGGTGGCACTGTTTAGAGGCTGTGTTGATGCTTGTTACGATTGTTGAATAACGTACAAACTGAAGCTGTGCTATTGTGGTCGTTATGGTTTAGTTTTTCCTCTGCATGTTTTCCTTCTTTTTATTTACTTGTCAATGATGGTGGAAAGGCCACCTGAAAGTTTTTAGTTATTTCAAAATGGGTGCATTTTCAATTCAGATAATATAAAAAGGAGATTTGGGGAGTACAAATTAGTGAATCTGAGTCTGTAGTTTTTGCATTTAAGATTGCCCATGATACCTATATCCTTGATTAATTGTGCTAAAGATTCAGAGTGTTTCCACTCCATATTTGCTATGTTCTTTTGGATACATGATTGATTCAATTTGATTATTACAAGAAGATTAGATATCACCACTCTCTGTGAGTGGGTTGCTAATCGCTATGTCTGATCCTTTCAGGTCATCTTCTTTTCAATGTTATCTTGATGGTTACCACCCATGCTCTTTACCGATTACTTAGCTTGTTGTTTGTTCCTTTGGATATTTGAAAGAATTTCTTTTCTCATTTGTCAATTTTGAGTTCTCCTATTCATTTGATCTTTTGGATGTTTGTTGCTACATATATATATATATATATGGCAGTAGAGTAGAGGTTTTATTGCCCCAGCATACAGCTTGACAAAAAATAAAGAGAAAATAAAAGAAAAGAGAAAAAAAGAGGTTGTGTGCATAAAGAAATGCATTTTCATGACAAAAATAAAGATAGCTTCTACTAGTGCGCAAGCTCTGAAGTTCTAAACTTCTAATGCATGGCCATACTTGGGGTCATAAGTATAGAAATGATATGCATTTTGACATGTACCGGCTATAATTAAGTAGCTGCACAGTCAGAACAGGTGCATTGAGATAGGACTTGTCTCAGCTTCTATCATGTACTCTATTTGCTTTGATCAATTGGACCTAACAGTTTCAAACTTTTAATTTTGCAGCTTTATGGAATCGTTTGTTCCTTTTGGAGGACATGTCTTCGATACCCACGAAGCAAACAGCCTCACAGCAAATTCTTGCCTTCAGGCCCTCAGGTGTCAACAGTGCAACGATAGATATGAGCAAGAAGTTGCAACTATCATCAGAGGAAGTGGCATTACAGCTGAAGACCTTCACCAGGGAGGTCTACCTTCCCTGATGCAGAATGGCAGCATGATGGGTCCTAATAATGGATTTGATGCATTCAAGGTGTGAAGCTACCTATGTCTTTCATAACTTTTAAGTTAAATAACGAACAGTGTGTTGATGTATGAATAATATTTTGATATCATTGGTATAAAAGATGCACAGTTTTTCTTCAGTACAGGTTAGGGATGATCAGATGGTATTGAATTCAAAAATATTGAATCTACAGAAGAAATGGAACGAGTACTGCCTGCGGCTCCACCAAGGCTCCCAGAGGATCAACAGAGGTCCTTACCAGTTATTTCCACATTATATTTGTGTCCCAACTGACAGGGAAAGAGCTGCAAATCCGAGCAACGGTTCCGAGTCAGTTGCACTTCAAAGGGAGGTTATTAAACCTTCTGCAGTGCCTGCTTCACATACCAACGCAGCTACAAAGAGTATTTCATCTCCATCTGTCTCCAACCAAAGGAATGAAGACCTTGTATTGAAACTTCAAGTCAGGCATTCAAAGAGTGATGAACACCTTCAAGATAGGGGTGTGCGATCACGACAGGAAAACCTGTCAAATTATCATCATCGTGAAGATCATGCTTCACCATCATCTGCTGCACCTGTGGTAACTGACTTGGTTTTGGGTACGCCTCGTGAATCTTCTTCCAAGGGTACAAGTTCTGCCTGCTGGAAACATGTAGAGGATGCAGAGAGGTCTATCCACCTGATACCCAAAAAGGTGGATGATTTGAATCTGAAGCCTCCACAGCTCTTTGCACAACCTTACTCTTGCTCTTGGAGTTCCACAAATATGGGGCAAACATCACCTAGTGCTCTGCATTCAGCAGCTTCAGGAGGCATGTCTTCCTTTGGCCAATGGCAGAGACCTTCACACCTCGCATCACAAGATTCTGATTTGAGAAATTACAAGCTACTTGTGAAACGCCTGTTCAAGGTAGTTGGAAGGCAGGAGGAAGCCTTGAGTGCTATTTGTGAATCCATTGTGCGGTGCCGGTCAATGGAGAGGCGCCGTGGTGTAAACAGGAAGAATGACATCTGGTTTAGTTTTCATGGTTCTGACAGCATGGCCAAGCGGAGAGTTGCTGTGGCACTTGCAGAGCTCATTCACGGCAGCAAAGAGAACTTTATTTATCTGGACCTGAGCCTCCAGGATTGGGGTGACTCAAGTTTCAGAGGAAAGACTGGCACAGACTGTATCGTTGAGGAGTTGAGCAAGAAGCGGCGATCTGTTATCTTCCTTGACAACATTGATAAAGCTGACTGCCTTATTAAGGACAGTCTGTCTAATGCCATTGAGACTGGCAGGTTCCAAGACATGCGTGGCAAGGTGGTTGACATTAATGACTCAATTGTTGTGTTGTCAACAAGAATGATCCGAGGGTGCAAAAATGTCTCTGTTGGGGTGGAAGAGGGTTACACTTTCTCCGAAGAGAAGATCCTGGCAGCTAGGGGGCATCAACTGAAGATCTTGATAGAACCGGGTACGCCGATCACCAGCCCTGGTGGTAAGGTGGCAGTTTCCCCAAGGAACTCTCTCGCCAAAATTCAGGCATCTTTGTACTCTGGTTCTGTCAGTAAGCGAAAGCTCAACATTTCTGATGACCAAGAAAAGCTGCAAGAGTCGCCGAGCATTTCCAAGCGACTGCACAGAACATCAGGTGTGCCATTCGACTTGAACCTCCCTGTCGATGAGGATGGAACCAAGGATGCTGATGACGACAGCAGCAGCAACGACAACTCGTCCAGCAATTCAGAGAGATCCATTGACAGCCTATTGTGTTCAGTTGAGTCAATCGATTTCAAGCCATTTGACTTCGGCAAACTTGCTGATGGCATGCTGCAGGAGTTGAGCAATACAGTGAGCAACATTCTGGGCCCATACTGCGTGTTGGAGATCCATGTTGGCGCAATGGAGCAAATACTTGCGGCAGCATGGGCATCAGAGGAGGAGAAGAAGCCTCTGCAGACATGGCTGGAGCAGGTGTTTGCCAGGAGCCTTGAAGAGTTGAAGCTCAAGTGTAAGGATGTGAGCAGCTCTACTCTAAGACTAGTGGCTTGTGAGGACACTGTGGCGGTGAAAGAAGACGACGGTTTTGGAGCTTTGCTCCCCTCAAGAATATCTCTAGATTGATGATGATATCTGTATAGGGATCATTGTAATTATTTGTAGCCCACACTAGTATAGCATTATTTTGTCGCGAAATAAGTTGTAATCTAGCTAGATGATGCATTATATTGCCCTGGGTTCTAATTAGTGTGATGACTCCCCGGGGCCTTTTCTCCAGTTATATATATTGGCATGTACATCGATTATTGTAACTATTGTGGATTTGCCAATGTATATTATATCTGCGCGTGCGTGATGTAGTTGCTAGTTCTTATTATACGTAGAGTCAGTATTAGAGTTTAATACGAGTTGCACTAGAGTCCGATTGTAATCTTGCAGTATATTTATTTTCCCTACAAATAAAGGGTGTAGATGTGCTACAGGACAACAATTATTCCTGAATTCTACATGGTATCAGAACTGTCCCACGAACCCTTCTCATCCCACGAACCCTAACCCTACTTACCTCAAGCCACTGCCACCGTTGCCCGTCATCAACTCACCGCCGTCGTTGCTCGTCCTCACGGGCGAGCGTGGGCATAGCTGCGCTGCCTTGCGGGGTCGTCGCTGCTATTGGATAGGTGTGCGCGCAGGCCGTCGCCACCGCATCTCGTGAGTAAGCGGGCAGGCCGCCGCCGCTGCCACCTCCGCCACGCAGGTGCACCCCGGCCACACGGGCACCTGGTCGCCGGGATCGACCCCACATCGTGTTGGATCTGTGAGTTTACGGGTGCTGCTGTTGGCTTGCCGCAAGGAGAAGAGAAGGTGAGAGATTTGCTGCTGCGTTGAGTTGGATCCTGTTGCGAAGAGTTGCATCTGGATTTGGTACGAGGAGATCTGGTGTGAGCTCGATTGGTATGGCTGAGTGATTTTGGGACCGCGTGTGAAGCAGGAAGGAGCTGTGTTGCTGTGAAGCTGCTTCGGTTCAAGAAGTTGGGCTGCTGTTTGGCTGGTTTGTGAGTAGTACTGTTGTTTGTGCTTCGTTGGGGAGAGGGAGTAGCCGTTGTATGAGGGTGAAGGAGGTATCCCAGGATGTTTAGACACATGTTTTGTGAAGGTAGTCATGATCACGTGGTAGTGCATGGCATAGTTTGGTGATTGGCACTGCCTTAGTTATTCAAATAGAAGATGACCTCTGAGGAGATCGAAGCTGTGAGGAAGGTTGAAGAAGCTACGTGGAAAGCTATGGAGAAGAGTATTGTGAACATGGATGGTGGAGGTGGAGAATCCTCTTTGGTTATAAAAGGTGACATGAGAGGTATATTGCAAGACCTTATGACGATAGGTTTAATAGGTTCTAGGGTTGGAATATGATCATCGGAATTGAAGCTGGAGCTGATACCGAATGATGTGAAGTTAGAATAGAGAAAGAATTATCCGACTTGGTCCAGGAGGTCTCAGCTAATTCTGAAGACGAATGTGGTGGAGCGCTATTTGTAGGAGACCTATGTCGAGCCTGCAGATAGGGGGAAGTATGTATTGGAGGGTGTGGAACACTATCAACTTTGTGGTGGTGGCACGGTTATTGACTTCAGTGTTCCCATCCATTGCTAGGATGGTGGTGGTGATCCCAAGTGCATCGGTGATATGGAAGACACTGGAGAACATGTACTCTGAGGTTGATAATATGATGACGGAGGTTTAGGGCAAGGTAGATGATTTGAAACAGAGAAAGAAGTCTGTTCAAGAATATGCTAGTGAACTACAGCAGTTGTGGATAGATTTGGATCAATATGATCCACGGCAACTAATGTGTGCTAGTGATACTGAGTTCGGTAGGATGTGGCTACAACAAGGGTTACTCACTTCTTGAAAGATTAGAACTCTGAGTTTGAGAGCAAGAGGGCTGCAATATGTTATCAGGTGGTATGGCCAACTACGGAGGAGGCTATTTCAGCTATGGTTGTCAAGGAAACCTGACAGAGAGTGATGGTGGGTATCAACCCTATAAGGTTAGTGTACACCATAGTTGATGATAGGAAGTGTTACAACTGTAAGCAAATAGGACACCTGAGTTGAGCATATCCTCTCTCATGAATTAGAGGTCACAAGGGTGATTGGATTTGCTGTGATGGGAGATGCGGCAACTTGAACTTTGCAAAGAGGACCGAGTATTACAAGTGTGGGACATCTTGCTCGAGTGGAGGTGGTGGTAGGCATAATAGGTCTACTGAAGGAGGTCAAGGTGGAGATAGAGGAAGAGGTGGCCCTAGGGCCAATGCAACCATGACAGAGGAGAAGACCACACAATCAGAGAAATGGAGTGAGAGAGAAGAGAACTGGAAAGAGGATTGGGACTAGAGTCGAGCATAATGAGCTATGGTATAGGTAGAGGTGGTGGATGCTGAGGCTGGTGGTGTGTAGGCAAAGGTGGTGGAGGCCGAGGGTGGCTGGGATCGTGTGGGTAGAAGAGGAGGAGGAGGTTGAGGGCGGGGACAACTTGAAGATGGTGGAGATGGATTTAATGATGTCGCTGGTGGTATTGGTGTTGGAATTGGGGTCAACCTTTAGTCTTCGTGATGGTATTGACTTTGGAGTCAATGGTAGGTTTAGTAAAATGTTATATTCTAGTAATGGTATTGCAATATATAACAAGATGGACATGTTTATTATCTTATGTCCATCTTGAGAGGGAGTGTTGGATAGTTAGTATTAGAGTTTGATAAGAGTTTAGGTCGTGTGTGAGTCATGAGTCATACTAAAGGTCGGATTGTAACCTTGGCACTATAAATAAATGGTGTGGGGTCCTATAGGACAACACATAGTTATTTTTTAATTATATACACACACACACTCTTTGAAATCCACAACCACAAGGTCATTACATTAGTTCCATGTGCATGTTTGACCAACTTGTTCGATGTATGGTGACGTAGGTAGCTGTGGTTGATGTTGCAATTGTTTGTTTGTGTCTACTGGTACTCAAGGCCAGCCTAGTAAAACCAACATTGAGCTAGCATAGCATCATCGTCTCACTGGTATTGGCATTAGTATTTGCTTCTGAAATCTGAATGCTGCAGGTTAATTGCTGCATGTGTCGTCATCACGTGCTTAATCGTTGTTACTAGAAGGAAAGGAAGCAGGCAAGCTTGCTATTGCTAGCAGTATCTATCTATCATTGTATGTATTGTACGTATGTGCTACGTTGGTACATGTACTGCGACAACTGACTAAACATGCAATGATATATACTCCACACACATATCTATATATGTGTATATATGTATGTATCTCTACTACTTAAAAAGAGGAGTCGGTGATGGTGGTTCACCATCGTGGTTTATCTGCCACCACCCCACTACTTGAAATAACACGTCGATGGGTGGGACCAGTCATCAGCTCCCTCGCTTGATGCCTATCTCACAACCCCTCGCCTTTAAACACCAAGCAAACTAGCAGGGCAACAACCAAAACCCTAACCTCTCCTTTCTATCTATCTCTCCCATTCTCTTGTCCATTGTCACCGCCCCCAAGGCATCCGCCCACACTACCAAGTGCCCAAGCTCACCCCTGTCTCCGCCTCCACCTCTGCGCCGCAGAGGTTGGTCACCCAATTCGCCTTTTCCTCTCATGACATGATTTCCCCCATCTCATTTTTCTCTCTTAGGGTTCTTATAGAGGCGATGACGATTACGTGCTAGGGAACATCATGGAGATTGAGCTTTGTAACTTCATGACCTACGACCACCTCACCTGCTGCCTAGGCCCCTACCTCAACATTGTCGTCGACCCCCCCCCCCAACGGCTCCGACAAGAGCTCCCTCGTCTACGCCATCGCAGTCACCGCTTACCCAAGTGTACCTACCTACCCTCTTCTCCATGTCTTACTACTTGTTGCTGTTGCTACTATAACTGATAAATGTATCGCTGGCCTTACCTACAGATTCTCGGTAGAGCATCTAGCATTGGAGCCTTTATCAAGAGGGGGAGTCTGACCATGTTAAGATATCCCTTCGTAGGGATACACCTGACCACACCATCTGCATCACTAGGAAGATCCACACTAACAACAAGTATGATTGGTTGCTCAACGGTACCCCCACTACAACATGCCTCACTCTCACTCCTCATGATCACTCCTTCAAATCTTGGTGTAATCCTACATATTTTGTTGTAATCCTATAACATAAACTATAATATGTACAAGGCTTCATTCCATCCATTCAAAGTATTACCTATTCACTCATGTGCCTTCACATTCTTGAGCATGTTAATTATAACGTTGTCCCTCAACATGTAATTTTGACAATGCCTTTCCTCATCCTTTAACTATTTGTAATCTCTTTTAATGTTTGTTTGGTTAGGTCTACAGTTTAGGTGTTGCTTTATTTTTTCTTTTTCTTTTCTTAGAACCTGAATACTTGTATTTTGTGATTTCTAGTAATAGACATCTGGAGGGTTTCCCCTTCTGGCTCCAAAAAATAGTAATAAAAAAGACAATGCCTTTCCTCAAGAAAATGATGTCTCTTCAAGTGTGTGGATAAGTATTCTATTGTTTATGTGTATCGTTATTCTTTTTAAGTATGTTGTTTTTGTTAAAAAAGCAATCCTTCCTATGTCACTAAAATTTGTTTTCTGCAGGTGCAACTGTCCCAAGAAAGGAAGTCATTGATGTCATCAAGAAATTCAATATGCAAGTTAACAACTTAACTTAGGTTAGACTTTTATATGTACATGTATACCTTCAGTTCATATTAGCTTTCAGTGTTTTGACATTCTATGTAATTTTGCTTTGTATATTCATGCCTTCATGGTATGTTAATCCAGAGGAGTCATTTATCCTTCATGGAAGCAAACTATAAAGCTATACTTGATTTGTGAGCTCACTTTAGTTCTTGCCACAAGAGGGTATGTGCATTTGCAAAGCTGAGTCATATTCAACTTCTAGAAGTGACTAAAAAGGTTGTTGGTGATCCAAATTTACCTATTTAGCATTGCTAGCTTATAGAAAGGCATAAGGAATTGAGGATGCCTTTCACTTTTTTTTTGTTTATGTTGCTTGAACTTTTGAAGATTTTTCGACTTCTTTACAAATGATATGTTAGATATTGGTCTCTATGCTAATGATTCACTACCGAATTTATGTTGAATTTTAGGCTGAAAAGCAAATGGAGTAGACTTTGAATAATCTAAAGGCCCTCAACATTGAACAAGAAAAAGATGTTGAACATGTCTGAGAAAGAGATCAACTCCTAAGAAAGGTTTGTATTTTCTTTTTGCTATGAATGAAATGGACAATCTGCCATGGCTAAAATATGACATGAAGAAGGAATACATAGAAGCATAGGAGTAGGAGAAAATTGCGCAAAAGACAATGGAAGAAGCAGCCCAACCATAGGCGATGCAAGCCTTGTCACAAGTGCCAAATTGTTTTGATGGAAGATGGTGGTGTTCTGGCCTCTTCCTATCTGCAAAGCATTCTCAAGCCTTATCTCAAAAGTTATATTTTTTCGATGGGAGAATATACCATTTTGGCCTCACCCCATCTGCGAAGCACTTGCAAGCCTCGTCTCAAGTGCTAAGTTTTTTAGATAGGAGATGGTGACATTCTGGCCTTTTCCTATCCGTGAAGCACCATCAAGCCTTATCTCAAGTGCCAAGTTTGTGCGATGGGATACAGTAACGTTCTAGCCTCACCCTATCCGTGAAGTGTTCGTGAGCATCATCTCGAGTGCTATTTTTTGCAAGCACTCTCAAGACTTGTCTCGATTGCTATGTTTTTTTGATGACGCCGCACACCATCATCTGGGCTAGACATCTGTCGCAAGCCGCCATCCTAGCTCGGACCAACTCTACCATCGCCACTGCTATTTTGGCTTGACCCGACGGAGTCCATCCATGATGATCTAGGGTGTCGCCCCCCAAACTGTATCTACGCTGCCACAGACCAAGGCCATGCCACCCCTAAACCAGGTTTGCACTGCGCCAAAGACACAGTTCATGTCACTCCCAAGAAGGTGGTTCACTACACTCGTTGCCTCAGTGCTGCCAACACATCGACGAAGCTTTTTAAGAGTCTTGGGAGCGATGGCTTGAACTCGACATGGTTTGATCAGTCTTGACAGTTTTGCCTCAGCTGATTTTTGCTTTGCCTTGATTGCATCTCCCCGACTAGGGGCTCTCTCTAACTAGACGGATAACCAAATGATAACTAAATCATCTCCTTCTGTCAAAGCCCACGCCCCGATTTGTCGAGTACTCCTTACCTTATAGTCAATGCCTCGACAAGTCAACCACCTTGTGTTTGGGTGCATATCTCCTCACCTCGAAGGCCATTCCTTCGTGAGTCGAGAGCTCCTCGAAAGTTCATGCCTTAGGCAAGTTAAGTATCCAGCACTTCGGTGTACACCCACTCGCATCACGGGTAACCCCTCCAGGAGTCAATTAATGGGTGCTTTGGTGCATGCCTCCTTGCCTCATAGGCAACTCATCAATCTCAGCGCACTCCTCTAGTTGTCGGTTTAGTTTGCCTAGCAAGGGGCAACACTCCTCATTGGCTTTGCCCCCGTATAATACGACTCGACATACAGGGCATTTCCTTGATAAAGCTCAGCTTGATCTATTGGCATCTCCTTAATTATGCGCATCTGTTGGATTGATTGCTTCACCTCGACAGGTGCTAACACATCACCTCAGCGTGGTGTGATCAGCTTGGAGAGCAAAGCCTCGACAAAACGTAGCTTCGCATCGGACACTCCTTGCTTCATAGGCCACACCTCCGTGAGCCGAGTATGTGGCACGTCTTCTAGTTTTTAGCGTCATGCCTTGACAAGTCAAGCAGACAATGGCTTAATGCATAACCCCTCACCTTGAGTGTCAAGCCTCATCAAGTTGGTCCTAGGTATGCACACCGATGACGAACATCTCGATGTGTTGGCATTCATCGGTCGATCACATCTCAATATGTTGTCCAACTCAATCTCACCGATCGAGCTCATGCATAGGGATGCATACGCCCTAGTCAGCCTCACATATCTTAAAGATATGCCGCGCCTCAGACTAGTAGTACATCTAAGCCTATCTTGACAAGTTCACACGATGGCTCGTTCACCTGAAAGCTCCATGTGCCTTAGACTAGCAAGTCGGGCACACTCATTTTTGCATATTCAAACAAGCCAACCTTTTGCACGTCAAGGTTTTGTCATTCTTCGATGGCTAAACCTCGGCCACACCTATGCGAGTCAACCTTGGTACTCCTATGCATACCTTCACCTTTCGAAGGTCATGAGTCAAGAATTCTCTTCACGAGGCACTTCTTTAGGTTAGGTCCTAGCTTTGTGCCTTCATGTAACTTTGGCATCTAGGTAGTAGATGCTTGACTCCATAGCTGTTCGTGACCCCATGTTCTTTTGTGCGACAGTGAAATCCCTAATATAACCTAAAATCGACCAAGCAAAGCAGCGGCCTTTGATAAACACCAAGAGAACCCAACTCGGCAATGTGTGCATGACCTATTATCTTAAATTCATACAAGGACTAAGGTATTTTAACATGTTGAAGTGCACTGTAGTTACTAGTGAAATCGTTGACCCGAGGCAGCGCACTGACCTCTTTTACAAGTTGATGCGTTGTCCCGGGCGGGCGGTTGATGACCGCCTGGATCGGTGAGGGGCTACTGTTGTGAGAGGGTCCTCGCTCTACCTCGGGCCAACAATAACTTCAGCGAGACAAGGCGCACCAAAGTGTGTTACAACAACTTCGGCATGGTGACATCGGGGAATCCACCCTAGACGAGGTCCATGGACCAATCCTAGACGAGGTCCAAGGTCCAACCTTGGATGAGATTCATAGACCAACCCTAGATGAGATCCGAAATCCACCCCGAATAAGTTATGGAATCCACCTCAGATGAAGTTCGCATCACCCTGGACAAGGTCTAGGTTCCATCCTAGACGAGGTCCACGCCATCCTGGATGAGATCCAAGAGCTAACCCAAGACAAAGCCTGAAGACCAACCTTAGTGAGGCGTGATACTTCAAGCATCGACCACATCGTGCGGGAGCTTGGGGGGAGTTCAACCTAGGCCTGGGGGCCCACCTAATGTAATGAATAAAACTATCCTTATGAGTGAACTAGGCCCTAGGGATGGACTTGTAACTTCACTTGTCTCCCCTCCCACTCTATAAATAGGACCCTTATAAATGGAGAGGGGGAGCCACTTGTAACACCTATATGCATTTGTATAGTCACTTGTATATGATTCCCATTAAGTCCCCCTTTACATCCTCGACGGTCCGTGAATCCGACCAAGGGTGTGGATTGCACTCTTGACTCCCCAACAATCTAAGCACTTTGGTAACCTTGTGAACCCTATTGAGCATAATAAGGACAAAAGAATTAAACTAAAAATCTAAAATTTCTAACAAATTTTTCTTTTTCATTTGCAAGAAGAAAATCAAGGACTTACTGAGGCAACAGGAAAATATTTATGCTATCGATGGTTTGCATCGCAGAGCTACAATAACATGTCGAGTATCAAGTATTAACCACAATTTTACTTAGAAATGAGTCTCATAAATTTAGCTCATCAACTAAAAAGTATAAAGTAATTCTCTAAAAACCAATTTCGCATTGAATCACATTGATATTTTTAATAATCAATTTTTAATTTGGAATTATAGTATTACACGTGCCTTTTTTGCGGTTCTGGCCACGTGTCACCCAATTGTGGGCCGACATGTGACCAAGTCGCCCAATGGTTGAGTGACAGGTACTAGTCGCCGAACCGTTGGGCGATATTTCCCCTAGTCGCCCAACCATTGGACGATAAGTCCCTAATCGCCCAATCATTGGATGATTAGGGGTTGTAACACACTCGGCCGCGCGACGTCTCAGCTCATTCGTTTCCATTCAGCCGAAAGCAAAGAATGAGAGAAGAAGAGGAAAGAAAGGAGAGGAGGAAGTTAGAGTTCTAGCTTGCAGGCACAGTTTTCACACCTGCAGGTCACCCATGCGTACGACCACTTTGTCGAGCACCTCCACCACCTCAGCGCTGATGACGTGCGCTAGGAGCCGTACTCCGATCAGGAGATGGCGGACCATGCCCCCGCTAGGATCTCGTCACTGTGCTTGCACGACCAGGTGTACTAGCTCATGCGGAAGAAGCTTGTCTTTAGTGTGTTCGTTGAGGACTACGCGGTGCATTGGGTAATGCGCCAGTTCGGCCTCCGCCAGCTTGTTCCTGTCCCCGTCGGGAATCGGATGCCTGACTCCATCTACTCGTGAGTTACATGCAACATATGTTCCTATATTTTTATCTCATTTATGCTATGATGCCTTCTAATTGCAGTTGTACATTTCACAGACACAATAAGAGGGTGGAAGAGGGACGAGTTGGGCCACGAAGATGGAGCAGTGGGTGATAGTAGACGGAGGCACTCGATGACTTTGTGCAGGAGAACACCGCGTATGACCCCAGCACGTATAACAAATACCTACACTGGTATGCTCCGCAAATACACACCAGGTTGGTGCGTGTCGTTGACCCTTCACCCGCTCATGCACCAACACTGACCAACGCCCTCGTGGTACGTACTCTCGTGTTCACAACTTTCTGTGTACGGTTATCACCATTACTATTTTGATGCTTTTGTATACTTCTTGTAGTCAAACATTACCGCTAATATTATCATGGACACTAGGTTGATCGTGGACAGGATGGCCCACGGTTTTGAGGTCACGCGCGACGAGCTAGCGCACGCTCTTCACTAGGTCGTCAACAAGGCAAAGCATGCCTTCTCCCTCACGTCGTGCAGGGCACTCCCAGAGGTGGCCACGTCAACGAGTACAGTGAGGCTGCCACGTCCTACAGCTCAAGCAGGAGGTTCCGAAGGGCCACGTGACTACCCTGGGCACCGGCATCGGGCTAAGCCGGAGGGTCATCGTGGGCATGTACACCGGTGTCGTCGTCGTTCATAGACCTATACCTAGCATCGGCAGGGCAACCCACGATGTTCGCCCAAGGCTAGTTCGGCAGGTACACTTTGTCTGTTAGCAATTTTTCACATCAATATATTACATGAATAAATAATATCTGTCCTGTAGGCATGTCGCACCGGCTAGGAGTTAGGCTATCAACCTACAAGGATCTCCCGGTGGACGTGAGCAAGTACCTCACGGAGGACCCGACAAAGGTGCTTTCTGGGTCGCAGCTCAATAGTGCGTCAATTCTCATGCAGGCACAAGTATAGTCCACCCCTGAGGTGTTGGGAGCACGGGTCAGCAAGGCTCCTGACCGCTTCACCCCCATCTGAGGAAGGTCAAGCAGGGTCGTACGGGCGAGCACCGATCGAGTGCGGGACAAGGCGATGACGAACACGACGGAGGAGGTGCTGCGGGTGGTGTAGCTGATGGCGTGTAGTACGTCTTCCTCCTGCTTTGTGTATTTTTTTTAATTGTGCACGTATTTTGCTTTATCTACCTCCATGTACGAATTCTCTATTGCATACCGATATCACTTATCTTTGTACCTACTAATCGTTGTTACATTAATCATCCTCAAAAAATTCTTCATAAAATTTATCGAACTACAACAGCATACGACGATTGCAAAATATTATGTCGCCTAACGGTTGGGCGACACGTGGCCAGAATTGCAAAAAATAAAAAGACAGGTATAATACTACAATTCCAAATTAAAAATTAATTATTTAAAAAATTCGAATCGCATCACTGTATGCAGCATACACTCTCATAAAGCGACAATTTATTCATGTGCAAGACCTGAAACAACCAAACAAAACTGGCAACCCTCTACCTTTGCTAAGCCTCCTCTCAGAAATAACCACAAGTGTCACTGTATAGCACTGCCTCATCTGAATCAAAGTGACGAGTTTCTGAGCCAAGATCTTCGTGCCTTGAAATAAGCTAAGTATCATTGCAGCAATGGATGATAATGGCAGGAGACAAGTTTGTAATTTGTACCAGGTAAAAGTGGTTCAAGATATTACTTAAAATTGCAAGGTGAGTACTATTTCTTAAAAAGGGCAGCTAGCTCCCCCTTTTCAGCCATGGATGAAATAATGTCACAGCCTCCCACAAGCTCCCCTCCAACAAAAACCTGTGGGAATGTTGGCCAATTGCTGTACATCTTTAGGGTCTCTCTCAACCCATGGTTGTGCTCCTCATCAAGAACATCAACGGTTTCAAAATCCACTCCATGTGCTTCCAAGATCCCCACCACCCTTTGTGAGAACCCACACTGGGGAGTGCTCCTTGATCCTTTGATGAAGGCCACCACTTTGTTCTCCTTCACCAAGCGATCTATCAGCTGTTCTAGTGGGACGGTAAGCTGAACATGACGTCCAGGAGTCAACCGCAAGTCTGGAGGCCTCTGTGGAGGTCCAACCCAGGTGTAGTTTCCAGCAACATTCCCAGGTGGTGCCTTGCCAGTGGCTGTTATATGTTCTTCCATCCATGATTTCCAGGCATTAGTCAGGACAGTTCGATCTGGTGTCTCCTCAGCTGCTACTGCAACCTGTAGAAACCAGTACGATCAGATCTTCAAGTAGTATGCTCAAAACGAGAAAACAGATAAATATTTCCTGTTGAAAGATTTATCTTGTGCAGATATCGTTGGGGGCTAGTGATCGTACTAGTAAATGCAACAGCAACACAATGAAATCTGCACATTGCTGTATTAAGTGTTATTGCAGAATCATTAGTGTGTGATTGCGTATAGTAAGGCCCCAGGACAGGCAGGACAATCATTCACAGAAGTAACTAAAATGGGGGGCAAGGGAGCATGGATTCGTGTAGAACAACCCTAAGCTAAAGAAATTGACAAGACATCACGATGTTTTAGTAAGCCTTAGCATGTAACACTAGAGGTAAGAAAGGAAGGATATCAGGATTCGTGAGCCCCTTTGCACTATCCAGGTCCAAGATGAAACTTTTGCATGAGCCTGCAAGTCCCAGAATTTGTTGAAAACTACAGTTAGTGCTCTTTTTGGATAGAAGCGAGAGAATTGCATGCGAGGAGAGGCCAGCCAAATGGGCAATTATGCCCTGTTGAGATATTTTTGTTTAGTGCAGATATCGTTGGGGGCAAGTGATCAATTGATCATACTAGTAACGCAATGGCAATATAATGAAGTTTGCACATTGCCGTACAAAGAGTTAATACAGAATCACTAGTGTGTATAGTAATGCTCCAGGAGAGGCAGGACAATGATTCACAGAAGTAATTAAAATGGGGGCAATGGGGAGTACGTGTTAGCCTAGAACAAGCGTAAGGTAAAGCAATTAACAAGAAAACATCATCTTTTAGTAACCCGTAGCATGAATCACTAGAGGTAAGCACGCAATATCAAGAATCATGAGCCCCTCTGCACCGTTCAAGTCCAAGATGAAACGTTAGCATTAGCTTGCTAATCCGAGAATTAGCTAGGGAAAACAGCTAGTGCTCCGGAGGTAATCAGCGAGGGAATTGCATCGAAGTAGAGGCCAGCCAAATGGCTGCTAATCTAGTCCAGCAGGAGTGTAATCCAAATCAGATGGATGATGCGTATAGAACAATAGATAGATAGGTATACCTTAACGGAGGCGCATAGGTCGGCGGGCACCTTCCTGCGGTGGCCCTCGACGCTGGCCCTGACGTTGCGCGAAATCCCGAGGAACTGCAGCTCCCCGTTGGGGTCGTAGACGCCGTAGACCCCGGGCTTGGGGGGCAGGGCATCCTCGTCGTCGGGCAAGGGCTGGGTGGGTTCCTGAGGGATGGGGACGGGGGACGCCTCGGAGAGCTTCTTGAAGGCGGCGAGGGCGAGGGCGCGGGATGCGCCGCGGAAGGGAGGGAAGCAGCGAAGGGTGGAGGAGAGGGGGGCGGGGGCGGGAAGGAGTGGGGAGGGAAGGCGGAGGAAAGCAGCAGCAGTGGAGGTGGACAAAGCCGCCATGGTGGGAGCCGGGAAAGGATGCGGCCGATGAGTAGTGGTGAGTCAGTCTCGAGGAGGCGGATGGAATTGGATATCTCCCGATAGGATTGGCCGGCCAATTCCCTTACCAAATGCACTGGATTCAACGGCCCACCTCAAGCCTGGGCCTGGAGGTGAAGGTGGGGAGCAGGAGAAGAGAGGAGGCCTACGGTGGCCTGGACGGCCCACCTATTATTTTCTGCTCTCCACCACACTTGTTCGTCTGTTTTCTTCCACTTTTGAAACTGACTTCTGCTACTGCTATAATATCTGATTTTTAAATAAAATATTTTTTTTAAAATAGAATATATAAATTAATTATAGTACATATTAAAAACTTAATATTTATACCAGCCAAAATCATAAGTAAAAATCTATTTTTTCGTAATCTCTCTTACGAGCAGCCCACCACCTCCATCTGGAACACTATGCTGCAAGCACTACTCGATGATTCGAAGATGGCAAAGAACTCCGCCATGCTGCCGAACTTAGGGCATGTGCATTGTTGTGCTTAGAGGGGAGAAGCTAAATAGGCCAAGTCAGTTGCATCTTGGCTGCTGCTTGAGGAGTTCAATAGGTTACTAAAATTTGTTGTAATGAAGTGGTCCTTCTCTAGGATGTATAAAATTGTGTTGTGTGAACTATAGGTCTGTTCTTTTTTGCTGCGGCTGATGGTTTTTGGCTGCGGCTAATGGTTTTTTGGCTGTTTGTGATAGAGATTGCGGAAAGAGAGATACTCACTTGCGATTTTTGATGATATAGATATTAGATTTTTAACGTGTACTACAATTAACTTGTAGACCCCATCTTAACAAAATACTCCGTTTAAAAGTTAGTTACTGTAGCAAAAGCCAAAAACGACTTTTAAAAGCCACAAAAGAACAGACCATATATTTCTCTGTGTTTTTATAACTGCTTGCAGCTTGCTTGACTGCTGCTGTTCTGTTTGCAACGGCCACCTGCATGCGTGTGTAACGGCTAGAAAATTTTCTTGCCTTGAACACCTTCTGTTGGAAGATTTTGGACTATGTTTTTCTTCACAAATTTTTTGCATGTATTCAGCTTTGCACTGCTGCAGTTGTTTCATTACTAGTCTGCAATAGCCACCCACCAACGGTTGCACATAAATTTTTTTTTATGTTTTTGGACTCGAAGCATGTACTTTCTTCAATTCAAGTTGTTTTCTGTTAGCCTCTGCCTGCAGTGGGTAGAACAGGTTCCAACTACCAAATAATGGTCTTTAGCTCCTCTTTTTAGCACTACAATGTACATGCCCTTAGGTATCTAGTCGATGACAACAGCAAAGGATATGTGGCATAGCGCCACTAGGGGGACAATGACTTGGTGAGGGCTACAAAGCCTGGTCATTGAGTCCGCGTGTTCAGAGATGATCAAATAGACCGTACCAAACAAGTCGGCCCAAGGTACGATACTATTGGCATAGCTCATAACATGAAAGTCGGTGGACCGAGCTGGCACGACACGAGACCATGGGCCGTGCTTTGGTCGGAAGCTCAGCCCACTGTGCCGGCACGGCATGGCACGAACCGTGGGACCATATGTATGACTTCTATAATTTCTACAATTTAATGTCTTTTTCTACAATTTCTATAATTTAATATATCTTTTCTATATATTTTTTTCTACAATTTATTATGTGTATTATACAATTCCTACAATTTAATGTGTATTTTTTGTACTTTCTATAATTTGTTGTGTCTTTTGTGAAATCTATATATTTTTCATAACAAATGAGTTTGTTCATTTTTTCGGGCCAAATGGGCTACACCGGCTACATAGGTGTGCTTTGTCGACTTGGCCCGATGGGCTAATTATACCTGGACCAGCACAACACCCTTCTAAGCTGTGCTTGGGCCGGAGGCTTAACCCACGAGCCAGCACGGCATAACTCATTTAAATTAACAAGCTAAATAGGTCATGTCTAATAGGCATGTACCTTGTTGGGTATAAGTCGCGTCGTGTCGGGTCGTCCATTTGGCCACCACTGGATTGGTTTGCTTTAATGTTGGAGATTCTACGTGGCAAAATCTGAGAAGGAAGGCGGAGTTTTAGGGGTTTTTTTCCTCTCCCCGTTGGGATTGGAACTGGAATTCATCGGTAGATTGACGGAGCCTCCTCAATGCCGTGCTGCCACTCGGTTCTCTCCGCGGCGGCCTCCGCCGCTAGCAGCAGGAGCACGCCGTCATGGCTGCACCGCCTCCACGCCAAGGGGGGCCTCTCCTTCCCATCCCATCTCCACATCGACGACCTCCTTTACGGCCAACCTCCTCCGCCGCCGCCGCCGCCGCCGTCCTCTTCTTCCAATCAGCAGCACGCCGTCGCCCTGCAGCCGCCTCCCAAGGCTAAGCATCCTAAGCCCAAGCAGCGGCAGCAGCATCCACCCCGCAGCAACAACCCCTCCCGACCAAACCCTAGCAGTCCACAGCCGCCGATCTCCGCCGTCATCTCCGACGTCTTCGCCATCCCCTCCGATCTGCCTCCCCACACGCCACTCAAGGCCTTCCGCAAGCAGTCCCGACCCCGCCCTCGCCCCGACAACTCCCCTTCTCTCCACAAGGACAAGAAGAACAAGGCCAAGAAAGATAAGAAGGCTAAGGCCAAGGCTAGGAAGCACAGCCGGGCCGAGCAGGCCGCCGATGCGGACGGCGAGAGGTCCACCAAGACCGAGATCACTGTCATGGACACCAGCACCGACGGATGGAAGGCCGTTAAGCTGCTTGTCCGCAAGGGCGCCGTCTGGAAGGTCCGAGACAAGAAGGCCTCGGAGATCTCTGAACCTGAGGATCTCAACAAGGGCAAGAGGAGGGCCGGCCTTGTCTCTAAGATGCAGAGGGACAGGGAGAAGGAGAAAGAGACCACCTTGCAGGTCACTACTATTACTTTCTACATGTGTTTGTGATACTGTCTTCATGCGCTATACCGCTTAATCTCCGTGCCCGTGGACTGTGAAAGCTCAGATTTATCTATTTGAATGGTTCCTCTGAACAAAGCTTGCATTTTTACGAAAATGTAGCATCGCTCTGTTGGAAATAATGATAAGAAAGTACGGAGGGTTTTTAGATCATATGTTTTTGCTCAGGTTCACAAATTTGTTCCCGCTTGCATTGAAATGGAGATGTTCATTGAGTTCCTGGACAGAGATGTAGTGCCCTCCCCTGGGATGATTCAGGCAGGGCGAGTGGTGAATTTGGTCACTCCAAGATGTTAGGTGTTTGCGTTCTTTTCGGCTGATAGTTTTTGGTCCTAGCATGAGCGATTGTGTGAACGAACCAAATGGCAAATGCAGATAAGCCAATAAGCCGCTTCGAAAAGGTTGTCCTAATAAGCCGCTACAAAACAGCGAAGCCGTCCCGTTTGTTTAGCCATAGGTTGAAAAGAACGGAGCCAACATTTGTCTATTGAGTGTGCTTTGCATGTGCACATTTATGTGCCCTGTTCACACAAAATTGTGCACATTTGAGCCTGCACACATACATTAAATTGTGCATGTAGGGAAAATCAGCTGTTCCTCATAAAATGTTACTGATTTCCATGTGCTTTATGCAGAAAATTCATGTCTTGTGTGGTGTGGTAAATTGCTACCCTACTTCAAGGGCCATATGTATTGCTAGATGTTTTTGATGTTGGGAATACATCATCCTGTGCAACATGTTTTGATTGACCAGAGTACAGAATGGATAGTTCTAGTAATTTGTGTTGTTTTGCTCATCACTAGGTTGGCCATTGGTATTATAACTGCCTCATGAGCAAAATGCATTGAGTGCCAACGATCATTCTCATTGTAGAGTGATGGTTCTGGAACATAAGTTTTGCGATTATTCACATGGTAAAATAGTAATAACATCAATGGAAGCGTATTACCAGCCAAATAGCAAAATCAAGTGGATGAAGTACAATCTCTTGAGGATGCATAGCATTTTTCTCTAAGCCTTTTGTCTAATGCATGTTTACTCCAGGGAAACATTCATGCTAGTAGTGGAGATGTGATGAACGAATCAGATGATCCCATTCAAACGCTAAAAAGGTAAACCTGATTAATTCATTTCTGATAGTAAGGGTGATCTGCGGTTGCAACCAAAAAGCCGATAATTGATGCCCATTCTGAGATGCTAAAGAAAATTTTTCTTTTATATGAACATCGCAGACCTAGGTGCTCTGAACCAGTACCAGAAGGCCAAAGTGCAGGAATTCTCCATTTACAAACTACAAATAGAGCCAAGAAGAATGTGTTAGCCAGCCCTAAAGGTGACTTAAAAGGGCAATGAAGCGAACAATCACATAGCAACAACATTGTCATTACTTTGAATTATCATTGATCCCTATTAGATATTCTGATTCCTATTATTCTTGGCGTCTGAAGCTGGAAGAATGTCATGTTTGAAGATGAGCTCTTGCGAAGTCATCTAAATGCTTGTGTTAGCCAATGTTGCAGTAGGTGGGGATTTGACTCATTTCTTTTGTTTGAACTATCATGTGCTGCAAGCCTGCAACTAAGGTGGGTGGTGTAAATGATGTTTATATTGGTAGCTCAGTTGTACAAGTTCAGTTGCCACTGTTAGCAACTGTTGCTTTTATGGTTTAAGAATTGACCGAATAACAACAAGTTGCTGTTTCTGTTGAGTTTATTTTGCGCAAATATGTGGCTTCTCATCTTGATGGAGTATCTTGCATTGTCGTCGTAGTCATCTTTTACTGTTGAAAAAAATCATTATCACTTTTTAATTACCGATGTCCCTAAAATTGTTTTATTCTATTGGAAGTTTGGTAAGTTTCTTTTGGGAGAGAGCTAGCTATGTCGTGGTGAATAGGGGCGTCTCATATGGAAGGTCAAAGGGATCCTGCGTAGGCCTATTCATATTGACTTTAGCTTATAAATAATAATAGCTTGTAAAGAAAATTATAAAGAGAGATAATTGTGTGCGATTTTGGTTGATATAAATAAATTATTTAAAATATGTATTATAATTGACTATTAGATCTTGTTTTGAATGTTTAAAAGTTAAGTATCGTAGAAAAATCATTTACGATAGAAAAATAGTTTTAGTTATGTTTTACCTCTCGTGGTTTTATCCGGACTGCGAGTGGAATACTCGTTTGGTCAATTCATGCTACTTCACTTTCTACTTTATCCTATTTTGTCAATATTGCCATGCATCATTTAAGATGCTAATCCGGACATCTTTGTAGTTCAATGTTGCTAACTGTGAACTATAAAGTCATGTTCAGCACCACAGTAACTATCATGCAAACATTATTGTTGGCAAGGAAGGACTAGCACAGGATCATGCAAATCCAACTGACATCTCTGATCTCACATAAATAACGGACATAACGTCCATCTTATTACATATCTTCACTCAAATCTCTGCGAAGCACATGTTCCTCATAAAATAGATTCAGAATTACACGTCGACTGCTGCTGCTGCTACATGCTGCCCAACAAATCACAAAGTAAACATTCCGTGAACTTCACATTACTCCACCGACAAGAACAGATGATACTCCTACTTGTTTTCAGAAATGGCGAGCAGGACAGGACACCATCAGCCCTCAATGGCAACACCAGGCGCCACGACCTTGATCTTCCTCGGCTTCTTGCACGATGGCTGGGAGATGCTTCTGCTCATAGGGCGAGAGATGCACTCCAAGGCGCTGCTCTCCCTGAGGGATCCAGATTCCCTGACCACTGAGCATATCACCTTCGCCGAGCTGCATGCCACGCCTGGCCAGCCCGGCACAGTCAGGATCGCCGAGTTCTGGTACAAGATCAGAAAACAAGTTCGCATCAACCAAGCGGCGCAATGGCAATGTAAGTTATTCCATGTTCATGCTGTTTTGTGTACTCACCTGGGGGAAGAACCTCTCGAAGATCATCCTGTAGTAGTAGTAGTAGTAGGCCTCTTTTGTTGTCGGAGTGTTGTGCCGGTAGATGAACTTTGCATTTGATATCATCTTGTCAGTCGCCTGCATCGGTTATTTCGTATACGTAGCTTGCGATCAAATCCTTCTATGAACAAGGAGTTACTTTTACCAAAATTAACATGAGAAGGAATTGTTTATTTACATTTGATTCTGCGTGAGCCTTTAGACCATCAATCCAGCTATACCCAACACCATCTGAACTGCCCTCTAGACCATCAATCCAGCTGTACCCAACACCATCACTGAACTGCTGCTTCTGCCTGTACAGAATATGCTGCAACCAAAGTGCCACACAACAGGGGCTGTTAACTCCACTACTCCTTTAACATCTGAATCTAGGAATTTTACAGAGTTTCCATAGCAGCCACAGAACAAAAAATGTCACCTTTGGCAGGAATGGTTGCTCCTCATCGTCAAATGCTTTTCTCAGTACCCACTTCTCAATTTTTCTGAGATCAGGCCGGTTCTGTAACATTAGAAATGGTTATTGTTTGAAAGTGGATATTTAACAAAAATGCGGCACGCTCTTCTGGATTTTCTATTTTGCGAGGATCTTGAGCGTGCCATCTTCCACTCAGGATCTATGCTCATTGCCTCATTGATAAACTCCTTGTCCAAGACGGGTACACGTGCTTCAAGTCCCCATGCAGATCTTGCCTTGTTGGCCCTCCAGTAATCGTACTGATGCAGAGCTTTGATCTGCAGAACAATTGATGTGTCAGGGTATCTGGATCATATGTAAACTTCTTTCTGCTAGTATTTTCTGAACATTTCTACTTCATTCACCTTCCGACAAGTCGACCCATTCAAAACGAGCAGGAGGGGGAAATAGGGTTTCCCGACCCTATTCCCTAAGCAAGGCGGCGGCGTGCGGGCTCGTAGGGCGACGGCGGCAGCGCGCGCGGAGGCCTACTGTGCGGCTGCAGTCGTGCAATGGCGGTGACTCGCGCGGAAAGAGATCAGACACTTGACGATGTGAGAAGGTGAGAATTGGAGTTCAAGGTGGGTGACCGGGTGCTCCTGAGGGGGTATCTCCTACCAAATGCATTGTGTGGTTTGCTACCAAGGGAAAACTTTGCATGAGGTACATTGGACTGTTCACAATAGTGGCACAAATTGGGAAAACTTATTGCTTAGATTTTTTTGAGTCCATGCATGGTGTATTGGTATGCATAACATATTCCATGTTTTAATATTGAGAAAGTACTTAAGGGATCCCGAGCATGAGGTACCATTAAAGACATTGACCACCGAGATAGGTCTCACCTTCGACTCCCGTCTAGTGTGGATATTGGGAGAGTCAGAGCCGGTGTTGAGGTGTAGGATATTGAAGTATGTTAAGGTGCTTTGGTCGCATCAAACCAAGCAGGAAGTGACTTAGGAGTTGGAGTCTCACGTGTGTGATAAATATTCAGAGTTGTTCACATTAGGTACATGCTCAAGTTTATTGCAGACTAGTTTTGTTTTTCATGTAGAATTGTCGAGTGTAGATTTTTGTTAAGGAGGTAGAATATAATATTCCATCTATACCCTTCCTAGAGACCTAATGGTGAATATAAAAAAGGAGTTAAGGAAAATGAAAAAGAGAAGGGGGATTCGGCCACTGTGACCGAGTCAGTCATGGCAACCGGGTTTGAGCCGGGCCTATAAGGAGAGGGGGGTAGGGGACTGCAAACCTTAGCCACTGCCCCCCTGTGCCCTAGCCACCCCCGCCCATTGAAGAAAGAGGGAAGAGTCGACCAGGGAAGGGAAGTGAAAGGAGAAGAAGGAATGGATAGGAGGAGGGAAAGAAGTGCTTCTGTGTCCATGCGGGTTTTGTCGTTCTGGTGAACCTTTGGGTTGTAGGTATAACATTCTAGACCTTGTTTCCTTGTTTTTAAGCCTTTATAGATTGGTTTTGAGGTCGTGTTAGTTTTGGACGGAGAAGATGGGCAGCATTGCGAGTGAGTATTTAATATTGAGATTCGTTAAGGTGTGTTGTCTTGTCTTACGGTCGAGTTTTGGGAATGTTTCTGTTTGATAGTTTTTTTTCCATATTATTAATATTGTGGATCATGTCTCCAACTATTTTTTGGAAAATAAATGCAATATAATCCAAAATAAATTCCATAAATACAAAAATATAAAACCATTTAAAAATTCAAAAAATTGAACAGAATAGAGAAATTCAATAAAATTTTAAAAAACAACAAATAGGGAAAACCCAAATAATTAAGAAAAAAAGAAAACTAAAAAAAAGACAACGGACTAAGGTGTGTGTGTATGTGTATATAAATGTATATATAGGATTACATCAAACTACATCTTCATAATCATAATATTTGAAAGTTCTTAATAAATAACAACTACATAATTCTTCTAAATAAAGCAGTTCTTCCTACAAAATCTAAGAATCGACTAATTTAGAATCAAAATTGCAGCAGTACATGTTTCATGCTCACTAGAAGAAATATGTAATAGTACAGTACCTCCATGACATCAAGTGTTAGCACAAAAATGACAACATTAAGGTGCAAACACATATTACAGTATGATAGAGAAGGCTAAGCAGATTTTTACCATTAGCACCCCTAAAAGAACTGCAGATATCTTGGGATGAATGTGAGGGTCATACCGGAGTTCTGGCCATGGTGGGATTGCTAGCTGCTGGGCATGACACCGAGGAGGTTACCACTTTGGACTTCGTCGGTGATATACAAGATGATAGTTCATGTGGCCTGGAGATTATCTTCAATGGTGCTCGAGGGATCAATCCCAACGAGGGAGCAGTGGGCAAGTCCTATGTTGATGGTTCCTTGCTCAATTCTGGCTTGATACTGAAGTGCAGGTATGCAGACTTTACAAGATTTCGAGCGCATACAGGACTTTACAAGATTTCGAGGGCATACAGGACTAGTATTACGTAGTACTTGGAAGCCAGCAATTTTCAGACATCAACACGCATCATGTAGGGCAGGATCGAAAGGATCTTTTGAGAATCGATCGAACCTGCAGTCGCTTGAAAGTTAGTATCCATTTTCTTACGGCAACAGTGCAAAATTAACATCCCCTGCATATATAATGATTCTCTAACTTAGGCAGCGCTCAGTTTAGCGTTGGTTTATGATGATTTCTGATTTTTTTTACTGTAGTTAGTTTATTTTTTTATGTAGCTAAGATGGCTTAATTAGCATAATTAAATTTTTAAAATTTAAAATAAAAAAATATATGTTAGCCCATCACGAATAATACAAAAGGAATATAGGGAAAAAAGAAAAAGTAAAAAAATCTTAAAAAAATCTTAAAAAACAGAAAAGGATGAAATTACTGAATAGTGAAAAAAAGCAGAAGTCAGAATCAGAAACTAATTTTAAATCGTTTTGAGTGGTGCATTAGACCAACTGCATGCTGGAAGCACTCGATCACAGGAGATAGGAGACTAACAGAGATGGTCCCATGACGCCATTGTTTATGCAAAAGGGGACGTTTAGTTAACTCATGCAGATGTTGCAACTGCCAGGAAGCTTAGTTACCAATCAATTACACTACTAGTTGTAGTAGTAGTAGTGGTGGCAGGCAGGCAGGCAGGCTCCATTCATGCGCAGGTGGTTGCAAAAAGAAAAGGCCGTCGTGAATCGTCGTGCAGGACCGCTGGCTTTCGAAGAGAAGAAGCTTCTTAAAAAGTCTGCCTGCTTTTTCCGTTGGGATACCAATGGTTTACATCATATTGCTGTGACATGCAACTGTTCCGTTGACATTTTTGCATGGAATTTCTCCTGTCCTGTATTAAGCCAGACACAGCATCCTCCATGCGTGAATTTCGCTGAAAGTTAGGATGGTGCACCCCCACCAAAGTAGCACTCCAGTAATCTGCAAAATGTTCCTCTATGCAATACATATTGTTAGAGGAGCGCACCTGATTTGCCTAACATGTATCTGCTATATTACCTAAAATGATCTCAATCTTGCTTTCTTGATGCTATAAGGTGAGTTCTTTTCGATTATGGTTTTGACTTTTGGTTTATGGTTTTTAAATTATTGCTGTTCGTTAAAAACTTTGACGAGCTCGCACCGATGCTAGTACAAGCACCGACTACTTGAGGAATCTTTGCTAGCATGGGCCTGCGTGTGAGTAGGAAAGGAGAGGTAGAATCAAATTTGCCTAAGTAGGAGCTAAGACATTTACTTCTTGCAAAGTTAGCACTACCATTAGCATGGTTGTTTTTTTAAGACGATTAGCATCGTTGTTCATGTATAATCATATGTAAATTAGAAAAATTGTAGATTCGTGGCTGTCCACGGCACTGCAGGGTAAAATTACACATTGGTTGATACAAATTTGTGGATGGCAGATGGTACGTTACATTAGTGTGGTGTAGTAATTTATCTCAGATCTGATGTAGTATGAAATAGGGAAAATCAATTATTTGCGACTCTAAAGTTTGCCACTTCGGTATTTGCCACCGTAAAGATTGGAATTCATGATTTGCCACTAAATTCATGGAAATAGCTAACATTTGCCACTCTTTGTGTATTCCATTGTATTTTCAATTTTTTTTGTGCAGGGAGGGGCAAAATTCACATGTAAAGTGTCCATAATCCCCCCTTCTTCTTCCCCATGGCATCGACGAGGACAGGCGAACAAGGAGGACAACACCGGCGAGGACCGGAGGACGTGGGAGTGTATGGGGAACTCGCCAGAGTGGATGGGGACAACGCCGGAGTGGACATGATGGCATCGACGTGTCCTCAGAGCTTGGATGTAGCCAAATTTGGACACCGGCGGTGAGGAACTATCAATGGAGGATCTGGTAACGGCAACTGCCTAGCGGTCCTCGCTGGTCCTGGAGCTCACGGTTGCATCCCTGAATATGCTGCTAGACTGGCTCATCAGTGTTGCTAGCTGTTGGGTTACCAGGCACCGAGCCTGCACACGGGTTACAGTCTAGGTGGAAATATGATAGAAAATATGTCTCAATAGTACAAGGATCTCAAAATAATTGTTGTCTTAATAGGACCAACTTTCAATGGTTGTAGACATCTCACATAAACAAGAATTCTCACATATTACTTAGCATAAGTGATTGAGCGAGCAAGTAGCTTTCACATGCACATCTCCAAAACAATGAGAGCTGATCACACAATACTACTTCACTGTTGGCAATCAGCAAATAGCTTCAACTAGAGTGGGAGAAACCAACTCCATGAAGTTAATAACACAACAATGCATTGACCAACCTACATCTATGTACTGGGCAACTAGGCTCATATAACTGATTGTTTGGTTAAAGATCCAAAGATCACATATGAGGCTTATCTTCTTCACGTTCTTAAAACTCTTCTTCAATACTTCCTTTTCATATTCATACAACTTCATGCAGCCATTTCTAATAGTGACTCTAGACACTTTTTTGTATGAAGGATTGATTGCCTTAAGCAAAATATTAAACCAAGTATACTCAACAATACTAAAAGGCAACTCATGAACAATGATCAGCTTGCAAATAAGCTCATGAATTTTGACAGGATCGTAAAAACTGGAGGCTGCACAAGAAGAAGTATCAGCATCAACATCACCTTCCTTAATGCTACGGAAACTAATAGTCTACTGCTAAAGCTTTGGTTTCTGATGAAGTTTGAAATAATCGCATAGATCCATATGCCTCTTCCAATGTGATGTGGTACCACTGCTATTCTTCGTTAGCAAACCACCACATGCCTTGCACTTCACCTTGCTTTCCATTTCTCCTGTTTTTTCTTTGATGGAACTTGACATTCCTCAAAAAAAAATTCCATATTGTAGACTTTTTCATACCGGGTTTTGTTGCTTGACTTAGCTTACCATCCTAAACCTCTACTTGTGGATCTTCTTGTGCTACTAGTGTTGTTGTTAGTGTCGTGCCATCATTCCTGTCTAGTTCTAACTCAACTTCAACAAAACTGGTGTGTTGATTGTCAATTTCCAGACATCTTGAATAATAAGTTGTTTAATGAGAAAATTGTATGAATGCAAGAATGTATTCCAATAACATTTCAAGCAAAAGTAGCAACCTTGGCAGCCAACAAGAAATCTTCTTCATAGCCAGTAGCAAGACATATTCACTTATGCACAAGATTCAATATTGACAAAGAGCCGCAGAGAAAACAAAACGCTCATTGTGGGACGGCCTTGGTCGAAATTGGGTCACATGTGGCTAGAGGAATAAGCGGGCAATGAAAATTGACAAACCATTGTGAGCTATTCGAGTTTGGCTCGTCAAAGTTTGAGAGGTTGGCATCAGGCTTGAATTCATCTCATTTAAATTTTCGATTCAATTCTGAATCAAATCTAAAATAAGATAAACTCGAATAGTTGTGGAGCCTGAGCTTTTCTTACAACACCCTCGACCTCACCCGACTCTCCTCTGTGTTCCATAATCCCGAACTCCGATTACAGACACTTGGCACGTGAATTTTGGTTTAAAAAAATGAAAACACAAAGGAATACACACAGAGTGGTAAATATTCGCTATTTTTTATAAAATTAGGTGGCCAATCATAAATTCCAATCGTTGCGGTGGGTGAGAAATATTTTATTTTCGCTTCATCACGACACGGACACCTGCCTACAAATCAGAGTTATTGCTTCTTCTCTACTGGACTTTTCCGCCTTGCCGACAGCAGCAGCGACACGCCCCCGGCGGCCAACGTCGCTGCCATGCCCAAGCCACAGCCACCCCCGTCCACCTTACCCGACACTCCCTCCACCGCCGTCCCCGCCCCCTCAGGCGAGGCGCGCAAGCCGCCCCACTCCCTGGGCCTCGAGTCCCTCGCCTCCTACGCGCGCTCCCTCCTCGCCGCGGGCCGCCGCTCCCCCGTCACCACGCTCGTCGCCGCCTTCTTCATCCTTGCCCTGTTCATGTACGGCGAGGACGTCCGCACCATCGCCGAGCTCTCCATCGACGACTATCTATACCCCGACGCCGAATTCTACAACGTCTCCGGCCTGCCCCCCGTCGCCCTGCCCCCGCCCACCTGCGACCTCTCCCGTGGCTACTGGGTCTTCGAAAACACCTCCCTCCCCGTCTACAGAGAGAAAGAGTGCACCTTCCTCACCGCGCAGGTCACCTGCCTCGCCAACGGCCGCCCCGACGACAAATGGCAGTACTGGAAATGGCAGCCCAGCAACTGCTCACTACCCACGTAAGTGCTAGATCTGCAAGAAATTGTTGAAGTTTGCATCTTTCTTTGCTGATTTAGCGATTTGAATCAATTGATTGAAGGTTCGATGCGCGGCGGTTCATGGAGAGGATGCGGGGGAAGCGGCTCATGTTCGTGGGGGACTCGCTGAACCGGAACCAGTGGGAGTCGCTGGTGTGCCTGGTGCAGCCCATTTTGTCCAAGGGCAGGAAGAAGGTGGTCAAGAGGGGCTCCCTCACCATCTTCCACGCCAAGGAGTACCGCGCCACGCTCGAGTTCTACTGGGCGCCATTCCTCGTCGAGTCCAACTCCGACAACCCCAAGATCCACAGCATCGAGCACCGGATCATCCGCCCCGAGAGGATCGAGGGCCACGCAAAGTACTGGAGGGACGTCGACTACCTCATCTTCAACACCTACATCTGGTGGATGAACACCGCCGACATGAAAGTCCGGTCAGTGCCCGCTGCATCGACATCACCCCAGCTTATTTATTAGCTATTGCAGTCGTATGCTAAAATTCTTGGATTCTTGCAGGAGGCCTAATTCAAGGTATTGGTCGGAGCACGACGAGGTGCCCAGGATCGAGGCGTATGGCCGGGTGCTCAAGACGTGGTCGGACTGGCTGAGCGAGAACATCGATCCGGCGAGGACGTCGGTGTTCTTCATGACGATTTCTCCTCTTCACATCAGGTGATGCAATCAAAGTTGCATTCCTTTTCTCTCTCTCTCTCTCTCTCTCTCTCTCGGGCAAGCAATGGCGGCTCCTTAAACTTCAATCAATCTCCTTTAGGACCTAGGATCAATTTGCTTGCAGTTTTGAATGTTTGCGGACCACTGTTGGTCCAATGGGACACCCTACCTAGGCTTTGATTTAAAGTGGTCTGATAAGTCCAAATCGCTTTCTAGAGAAGCAATCTTCCTCTGGTTCTGGGCACAACGTCATTGTCGGCCGCAAGATGCGGTAAATGGAACTCAGCTGTTGGGTTTGCTCATGACCCACGAGGAACAGAACTCGCGTAATTTCTGGGTCTTATAGTCAGCATGGCAAGTCAATTTCCCACTAGAAGATGGTGTAGAACTGTAGATATTGAAATCTCTCCGGTATCTGCAATAAGAGCAATGGACCAAATGAATTTTTTTTTAAAAAAAACTTCATTTTGGAATCTTCCACCAAATTTCTGGTGTGTTGGTGTATGATTCACATGCTATCCGAAATCATTGCTTACAAGCAAATAAATATCCATGTAGTGTGGAGTCAAACAAACCGCTAGGCGGGCCCGGCTAACAAATAGGAAGGCAATAGCAGCATTTGGTACAACAAAAAAAAGGAGGACTGTTTCACATGGTGGGTGTGGTGGAATGGCGTGGCATCTTTTGCATCGCAAGCAACGCGCTTGCTAGGTTTTGACGTGTCAACACCCTCCAGAAAAGAAAAAAAAGAGCTCCCACTGTGTCCGAATTGGCACCACATTGTTTATTGTTGTCCTCACCTGTAGGTAAGTAGACTGGAGTACCCAGGCGATGTGTTGGTGAGTTTTCACCGAAACGGTCTTATTTTACCAGAAAGAAAACCCACCCTTCACTATTACCAGAGAGCACAAAATCTAAGAAATACCTAATGAAGAATGATCATATATACCACTATTAGATAATATATTACAACCACTTAATCTCTTCTAAAACATTTAAGTAAGAATAGAGAGGAAAGATTGTAATAACTACACTCGATCCCCTCGATGGATAAATATATTGAAATTGATACTCCTGAGGCTATAGATAAATATAGTGAAACGGAGGGAGTATATAGATGTGCCCAGCAGTGAGTTTCATACTCGTCCTTTTTTTGGTTGCTAGTCCACATTCCATTCACTTTGTGGAAAGCTTATCCTCTGATGGTCAGACTGAATTTTTAACATCTGTTACATCTCCCATGTGGATGTCAGCAAAATTTAGGCTGATTGTTTTTTTTTAATCCTAATCATTCTGGTCTTTATGAAGTTTCATAAAATCGTAGTTTTGTTAATATGTGACAAATAACCTAATTAAACAACACAGATGTGCTATGTTACACATGATAGATGTATTTAGTCGCTAAGCTCTATCAGTTTTTCAAATCATGTGCATTTCTAAGACATTTTAGAACCGCCTTACTGTTGAAGCGAGTGCTTCTAGAACATACTAAAGGGGGGGGTGCCTCATGTGAGTCTTGCGTGCCTTATGTCCTGTGCAAAAGCAGTATTGTGCAAAGTTAGTGTCGGTGTCAACAATACTAATGTTATATTAATCTGACTGCACATCCTTTCACATGGGTATGTCCTAGAGAGCATGAGAGAGAGCAAGACTTTTTTTTCTAGCCTCTTGAAATTAAATGTAGGTTCTTTTGAGCTGATGGCTTAAATATTTGAATTCTGGCCGTTCACGAGAGGCAGTATGCAGAGGGATTTTGATCGGTATAGCTGAGCTCAGTATATCTTTTACTATAATTTTTCTATTGACCTCGTCTCGAAAAAATACACCATTTAAAAGTTAGTTACTATAGACAGTACAAGTATAAGCTATATATAAACTGAAAAGAATCTAGCTAACTTTTTACAAAACTAGCCCCCTTTCAGTAGAAATTGTAAATATGGCTCCCTCCATGTGTCCTACCGCGTCTCGCGAACCGAGCAGGGCAGGTCACCTGCCCGCGGCGCCTAGGGGGGCACAGATGCTACAGTACCGTATTTTTGGGAAAAATCCATTTACCTATATTTTATAGAAATTTCCAATATATAAAATGAGCTTCAAAAATTACAATTTTTTTGTGGAGCTTCCCCACATAGTGTACTTGCTTATATAATTTTTTCATAATTTTATCCCTTCCAAAATTTTCCAAAAAATCCTACATATGAATTTCTGAGAAAAAATCAAAATGGACAAAATTATGAAAAAAATTACACAAGCAAAAGCACTATGTGGAGAGAGTCCAGAAAATTTTTTATAATGTTTAGAGCTCATTTTCTATATTTAAAAATTTCTACAAAAATATGCCTCAGTGGATCTTCTAGAAAATGTGCTACAGTGTTGTGATTAAGGATTTTGGCGTTATCTTCCTTTTCGTTTTTCCCCGTGATTAGGAATTTTGGTGTCTTATTCCTTGTTTTTTCTCTGCTTTACGTCCTGTCGTCGTCACGTCGCGTCTCGTCAAATCGTGTCACTATCTCCTACGCTCAGCTATTTAAACGTGGCCAACGAATGATCGACGATCATTCATAGTTCATCGATCGTTCGTTATGTCATTAGCATGTATGTTAATTAAATATTTATCCTTAATTATATTACAATTAATTAAGGATAAAATTTTAATAACATGCATGCTAATGACATAACGAACGATCGATGAACTGCAAATGATCGTCGATCGTTCATCTGTCACGTTTAAATAACCGAGCACAAGAGACAGCGACACGACTCGACGAGACGCGACATGATGACGATGGGACGTAAAGCTGAGAAAAACAACAAGGAAGAAAACACCAAAATCCTTAATAACGGGAAAAATGAAAAAGAAGATAGCGCTAAAATCCTTAATCATGGCACTGTAGCAGCACTGCAACACATTTTCTGGAAGATCCATTAAGGCATATTTTTTGTAGAAATTTTTAAATACAACAAATGAACTCCAAACATTACAAAAAAATTTCTGGACTCTCCCCCAAACAGTGCTCTTGCTTGTGTAATTTTTTCATAATTTTATCTATTCCGAATTTTCTTGAAAATTCATTCAAGTATACTATTTGTAGAATTTTTTTGAAAAAATTTTGGAAAAATTATATAAGCAAGTACACCGTGTAGAGAGGCACCACCAAAAAAATTTTGGAACTTATTTTCTATATTGAAAAATTCTTATAAAATATACGTAAATGGTTTTCCCGAAAATATGGTACTGTAGCACCTAGCCCCCTGGTATTTGGTGCGGCAGGGACCTACCCCATTCACGGGGCGCGGCAGGGTCGCATAGAGAGAGCCATTTTTGCAATTTCTACTAGAAGAGGGTTAGTTTTGCAAAAACTGAATTTCAAGGGGCCAAAAAAAAATCAGAAAGCAGGCACCATTTGCTGCATGTTGGACGTTGAAATTATTTCACACCCCTTGTACAAATATAGATCTGTAAATCATTCGACTGTAATTGCTTATAAATCATGCTGCTTTCTTGAAATGTCGGGAGATTTTACTTTGATGTACTCCTGTACCAGTTGATCTCTTTTTTTTAAAAAAATAACAAATTTTAAAGCACTTGCGGTTAGATGATGTCAGCATAAAGCCAGCTTCAATTTATCTTTCTGTTGAACCAATCATACCTGCTTTTGGATGATAGATCAGCATGGCAGTACTCACATTTCTTTATGCGCCGCTAAAACATATTTCTGCTGTGATGCTCTCTTGAAAACAGCCCGGCGAAATGGGGGAACCCCAACGGGATCAAATGCGCGAAGGAGACGCTTCCGGTGCTCAACTACACCGAACCCCTCGACCTCGGCCACGACATGCGGATGTTCGACCTGGTAGCAAACGCGGCGAACTCCATGAAGGAGGTTCCGGTCACCATGATCGACATCACGAGGATGTCGGATTACAGGAAGGATGCCCACACATCCGTCTATTCCATCCGGCAGGGCAAGCTGCTGACGCCGAAGCAGAAGGCCGACCCCGGCAAGTTCGCCGACTGCATCCACTGGTGCCTGCCCGGCGTGCCGGACGTCTGGAACCAGATACTCTATACAAGGATCCTCTCCAAGTCTCCCCCTCCGCCCTCTCTCCCTCCCCAGTGAGAAGCAGGGGCTTGGCCTTTTACCCCTCTACAGGAAATGTATCATTGTTTTTTTTGGGTAGTTTGGCAAAAGTTAGAGAAAAGGAATCGAGTGGGCCGTTTGCTAATTGCATGTGAAATCGTTCGATTGAATTGTAAATTAATTTTGAGTTAGCCAATTGAGCAGACAGCACTGCAGTAGACAGTCGCACTCTGAGCTACGTCTGGAAATAGTCGCCAGCATTAACCTGGATCATGCAAGGGGCATAGTGATTCTGAAGTATTCGAAAACAAGGTTGGGGAAAAGAAACATGAAGAGTAGCTGCAGATGCAAGGAGTGTGGGATATTTCTTTCTTTGTGTTCCTTCTTCTTCTTTTAATACATGAGGCTCGGAGGATCATGTTACTAGTTGTGCGAAGAAGTAATGGTTGTCGAGGAATGTAACGTGAGATTAGGTGATGCTTATTTGAGCTTAAAAGTTTATGTTTATGTTTTTTTTGTACCGTAGCGTCTGAAAAAATATATTGTAGCTGTTGATAATTTTTTTTAATATAATTAAATTTAAAAATAAAAAGATATATCAAATATAAGAGGACAGGCCGAAACCTGCAAGAGCGCAGAGAAGCGCCAGGGAACGTAGGTATGCCTCAGCCCGAGTCTGCCCGCCATTGATTACCTTTTTTTTCGTGGCATGCTCCTCAAGCTCAAGATGCCGACGATGTACGGATACTAGCTAGCTACTTCATCGGGCATGTTCCGGCCGGCAGCTTCCTGATCTGACGTGCGTGTTTCCGCCGGCTCATTCCCAAGATACTTCCTGATCAGTGATCAGCAACCTCGAATGGGCAGGGCAGGTTTGCAGCCTCCCAATAAATGCAGTAATCTTCTGCATATGTATGTACTCTTCCTCTTCTTGAAAAAAAAACACATGCTGCTGCTTCTTCTTCTTCTTCATTGGTCAATGCATTGCCAAGACGAACTCGAGTACTCGACGATAAACAGCAAGCACCTGCGTACGTGTGCAATGGCTGACATGACGGGAGGAACACGATTCACCGTTGCTTCGTTTTGTCTGAGGCTCGGAAACATAGGCAAGAAAAGAGAGACGAGAATGGTCGATCGACGCAACCTGAGCCTGGCAAAATTGACGGCCCAGAAGCCGGCCTTCTTCCTTGCATGTGCTTGGGCCGTGTTGTTCGTTCTTAGTCTGCCTCTACTTCCACAGGCAGGCCGGCCGGGTTGGGTTGGGCTCGGTCCATGCAACCAGCGGCTTCTCTACCTGCCGACCTACGTAGTACCCGTAGCATATATCCAATCCATTCTGTTTCTTTCTTTCCAGCTCATTCATGCTCGCATCTCATGCGCGGCTGCGTGTGATACCACCACCACCACCACCACACGTCGATCTGCCCATTAAAATGCCCACTAGGTAATGTGGATCTAAGGATCTTTTCTAAGGCGTGGTGGTTTTTTTAATGTGATTTTGACTTTTTAGCTGAAACGGTGATGTAGCGTTCGTTAGTTTTTTTTAAGATATTTAATTACAAAATAAAAAAATAACAAACACCATTATATCTCCATGTATAATTCAAAGGAAAAAAGAAAAAAATATGTTAAGAAACCAATATGTTTCGAATGGCTTTGGGTTTCTCAAAACCATTGATGTTTGGAACGAGACCTAAGCCCTACTTAGTGCTACTACTTGTAGTGCTCCTTTGGGCTTTAAGCCCAGTCTTATGGTTTTTCTACACTGTAGTGGCTGAAAATGCATTGTAGCTGCTATTAGCTTTTTCAATGTAATTAAATTAAAAAAATAATAAAAAAAGTTATATCATTGAAGACAATACAAAAAAATAAGAGAAGAAAGGCATAAAAAAGTCCAAAAAGCCAAAAGATCAAAAAGATGAAATTAAAAAATTAGAAGCCAAAAATAGAAGATCGTTAGAGCAGGACCAGTCCAAGCAGATAACAATGCTTTTCTTTCATGTTGTGGCATCATCGAATTACAGTGTATAAAGAAATACCTTTCAATTTAGATATTGCAATATGTGTACCCCTAAATGTGGTGGATGTAAATAAACTATGTCCATCTTACTGAGGAGCTGGTTAGATTTCCGGGGAAAAAGAAATACGTGTTTACTTTTTTTTAAGAAATCCTTGATTTTCTTCTTCTTCCACAAATCACACTTATGACTTATCCCCACTTCTCACTCGAAGGGTTGATAGCATGAAAAGTGTCTATAAAGTGCATAACAAAACAAAAAACATGTTCATGGTAGCTCTTTTCCCCCTTCACCTTCCTACTATATATACCCGGGTGTAATTACACCCTATATCATATCTCATAATGTAGAGAGTATCTCGTGTAACGGAGGGTATATACGCGTAGTATACAAGTATTTAAAACTATCTAGGTGGTATGAATAATTTTTCAGAGGTGGTATGTACATTTTTTTGACATACTCCTTTTTATGTGCATATATAAAGGTATTTACAAAATACACTAAAACTATAGACTCCCGTGCAATTTTTTTCATGTGGTTCACATTGGAGTATCTTATAATTAATACACGAGTATATTCAAGATGATAAAGGAGTATTTCAAATTTGTTTAGCTGGTATATTAGAGGTGGGTGTAAAAGATATTTTTCTTATATATATATATATATATATATATATATATATATATATATATATATATATAAAATACCTTTTACTCGGTGCAATTTTTATGTGGTTCATATTGAAGTATATTATTATTAGAAGTATATTAGAAGTACGCATAATTACACCGAGAGTAAAAGGTATTTTATATATATATATATATATATATATATATATATATATATATATATATATATATATATATATATGAAGTCTCTTTTCTACACCTGGATGTAATTACACTCTATGTCGTATCTCACAATGTAGGGAGTATCTCGTGTAACGGAGAGTATGTACGTGTAGTATACGAGTATTTAAGACTATCTAGGTTGTATGTACATTTTTTCGACATACTATTTTTTATATGCGTATATAAAGGTATTTATAAAATACGTTAAAAATTATGGACTTTCTTGTAATTTTTTCATGTAATTCACATTAGAATATCTTATAATTAGTACATGAGTATATCCAAAGTGATAAAGGAGTATTTCAAATTCGTTTAAGTGGTATATTAGAAGTGGGTGTAATTACACCCGGATGTAAAAGATATTTTTCATATATATATATATATATATCATCTGATGAGCTTATGCCAAAAGATTTTTTCCCCTAAAAACAATTGAAGGCAATATATAGACTTTATTTCCATAAATAAATAGAATGTGCATACATATCATAGTAGTTTATCACAATACGGATCAACCACAGGGTGCTAGGGCTTGAGTCTCAATGAAGGCTTCACCACATCCACATGGCTATCAGATCAACGAGGAATATCCCTCGACTGTGACTGGGAGGTGAAGTCTAGAACTTGGCACTCACCCTTGGTGTTTAGCTTGCTACTACGATGCATATATTACATCTACAGATCATGCTAGGCCTAGAGCCCAAAATTCCACCACCCAATAAATTTAACACTTCAGCGAAAATCTAAAATCACTCCTTTAACCGTAGCGCATCTATGTGTGTGATAAAGAGTCCTTGAAACCAAAGGCTAATGGCAAGCATGTGATGATGTGTTGAGTTGCGACTCCAAGGACGCTCAATTTAACTTTTAACTCCTAATTTTTACTTTTTTACTATTTATTAATTTTGTTTTTTTGGTTTTTTGTCTTTTCTTTTTTGCCTATATTCCTTTGCATTGTTCGTGATGAGCTAATATGTTTTTTTTCTATTTTTTAAATTTAATTATATCAAATAAGTCAACTTAGCTACAGTAAAAAAATAAAATAACTACAGTATAAAAAGTCATAAACCAACGTCATTCTAAACACTCATAAGAATGAGATATACTGTGGATGTAGAGAAAGAGGTAAAGTGAGATTGGGGCAACAGCAATGGTGTACATGATCTAAAAAGCAAATGTGGATGGCATTCTTGAGAAGGCTCGTTGGATTGGATCTCATGCTCCAGCCAATTGGTATTAACCGAGTTGTTCATTACTGATGGGCATCGACAGAGCTTAGGAACTCGGTGACTCCATGGTCCAACCCCCCGCACCGCTATTTCTCCTATGCATGGCCATAGAAAAAACATATATATTTACGGCATTCTTATTGTTGTGCTAAGGTGATGCATTGGCGTTGAGCTAGAAGATATAATACGGATGCGATTTGAGCTGAAGGTGCTTCATTATTTCATTTTTTGTGTTTACCGCAACACTAGGAACATTCTTGGGTGATTGGCCATGTTCTTTTCTTATTTTTAGCGGCTTCACTATTTATTAGACTAATGAATTTATTCTTTTTTATCTTATTTTAGCATATGATTTATAGTTTATACCTTTTTTGAACAAATAAACTTGACAATTTCTCCGTCATCGTTTCAAAGTGGTTTATTGGGTTAGTTTTTAAAAGCGACTTATCGGTTTATCGATTTTCGGTTTGTTCGCACGAGCGCTCACACTAGTATTAAACACTATAAGCCACAATCTAAAAGAACAAACTAAAAGAACTGTCTAATAAGCTGCAGATAAAAGTTATAAGCCGTAACACAAAATAACATACTTTTTTTTGTGACTTTTGGATTCGGCTTTTTCGGAAGTCGAAGCAGATATGGCGGCTTCTCTAAGCGACTTCTCAAGTCTAGAACCATCTGTGCTATTTACGTTGGTGTCTATATCATTTATCACTATTTTAAAAATACAGATAAAAAATAGCAGCCTAGCAAAAAAAACATATGCTAGAACAAAAACAAAGCCAGTAACTCACACCCAAGTAATTGGAGTTAGAGGAAATAGAGAGATGCTGGAGGACTAATGAGCAAAAGACCTCCAACACTGCCCACCACTACTAAATTCCCGAGCACTCCTTTTTCTTTGCCCCGTTGGTTCCTCCTCCTCTCGTCCTCAGATCCGATCTCTCTCCTCCTCTCGCTCGCACGACCCGCCTCCTCCTCCCTCTCCCCTCCCTCCCCGTGAGAGAAAGAGTGCGATCTCGCCGCCGTCTGTCGCGATGGCGGCGGCCAACGCCCCCATCGCCATGCGCGAGGCCCTGACGGTAATACATACATACATACTGTCTCCCTCCTCTCCAAGATCTCTCAGATCAGATCTCCAAGGGCTTGACTGATATGGCCTGTGATTTGCTTGCAGCTCACGAGCCTGGGGATCGCGCCGCAGTTCGTCACCTTCACCCATGTCACCATGGAGTCGGAGAAGTACATCTGCGTCCGCGAGACCTCGCCACAGAACAGCGTCGTCATCGTCGACATGGCTATGCCCATGCAGCCCCTCCGCAGGCCCATCACCGCCGACTCCGCACTCATGAACCCCAACACCAGAATCCTCTCCCTCAAAGGTACCCCACATACCTACCTCCCGCACAACCTAGATCTACTACTACTCCTCCTTCGCCTTGCGGGATCTGATGATGCCCTTGCGGCGCGAATGTGCTGCTTCCGCTGCCATCCTAGTCCGGTAGTTCCTTCGTGGGATCTGTCATAATTGGGCACCGATCTCGCTTCTAGTTCCTTAGTATAGCGCACACATGGCCCCGGGGGCTATGAATTTTTTGTGATGCGTACCATAACTGATAACACAGTGTTTTAGTAACGCCTTTACCGTTTCCTTGATCTTGTTCAAGTTGTGGGTCATAGGAGGAATGATGGTCTGTGTGATAGCTGCTCATCGGATTATTTGGCTGTGCAGTGAGATCAGAGTTTCCATGTGCTTGCAACTGACTAGGATCCTAGCGTGGTTTCTATTTTGTTCATACTGTTACCATGACCTCGACTTAAACTCCCTTTAGTTGAGCTTATTTTGGACCTGGCCACCTGGGATATGGGGCCATGAGAATTAATATCCAAACTTTTTTTATGCTGTTGTTCTCATTGAATTGATGACTTCTCCACAAACTGGCTCTGCAGGAGTTGTTTACATTTTATTTTTGTCAAAGAAAATGTTCCCTTATTACTTTCCTATTTGTTTTGATTAGCTAGTTGTGATGGCAGTGGAACTTGAATTTAGAATTGAAGTTATTTGTTCTGGCATGTAGTGTTTTATACCTATGTGATGATTCGGTTATTGTGCTTTTGGACATAAAACACTCAGAAGGGATAACAATATCAACAACAACAAAGTCTTTTGTTCCAAACAAGTAGGGGTAGGTATGGGATAACAATATCAATAATTTTAAAATGTTTTCTCATTATCAGACTTATTCTAACTTTAATCATTTAAGTTGGAATGACTGGTTGATACATTGACAGTTTAGTGTCTAGCTAGCTAAATAGTTGGTTGCACTACCAAAGCTGATATATTCAAACTCAAAACTTTGCCAGCTGTTTACTTCAACCTATATATTGATGAGTTTGCTAATAGCAATAAGAAATTTCTGCTGAATTTTGCAGCCCAAATACCTGGAACAACACAGGATCACCTGCAAATATTCAATATTGAAGCTAAAACTAAAATAAAGTCTCATCAGATGCCCGAGCAGGTAAAAGTTCCCGAGCCTTTCCAAGTATTCTTGACCCTTTTTTAAACGATAATCTATAATCTTGCTTGATGTGTTATCTTGCATATATTCTCTTTTACAATCACAGGTTGTGTTTTGGAAATGGATCACCCCGAAGTTGTTGGGTTTGGTAACACAAACATCAGTTTATCACTGGTCAATTGAAGGTTACTCCTCTGACAAATCAAATTATTTTCTGTCTAAGTTCAATCACCTGCTTTGCATTATTTGGCTGCTATGTAAACAAACCAATATAATTATTGCTTGTTTTTGTTGGAACACAGGAGATTCTGAACCCATCAAGATGTTCGATAGGACAGCTAATTTGGCCAATAATCAGATTATCAACTATCGGTGTGATCCGTCGGAGAAGTGGCTCGTGCTTATTGGAATTGCACCTGGTGCTCCAGAGGTATGCTCGTAAAGAAAATTCTTAATAAGTGTCATCATAACATGATGCATTGCTGTCTTTGTAATTGAATGTGATATAAAGATAAAAAATTCCTTGTACCCCCTTCTGCTATTGTTTGGTCTATTCCTTTGATGATTTTCACCACTCTGTGTGTATTGTACACTATAAAATTTAATTTTGCAACATTGTAAGCAATCTACTATGGTGACCTACCAGAGCAGTTGTTATAGCCTTATAGGCACTAATTATATGATGCCTTGTTATTTGTGCTTCTCATATTGATGTGCTTTCTTTGCACCAATCAGAGGCCGCAATTGGTGAAGGGAAATATGCAACTTTTTTCTGTGGATCAGCAGCGTAGCCAGGCACTTGAAGCCCATGCAGCATCTTTTGCATCATTTAAGGTACTGTTCAGCTATTTTGTGCTGGTTATATTCTTGTTTCACTTCTAGTATGTGTCAACCGTGCTTGGTTTTCCCTGTCCAGGTTGTTGGCAATGAGAACCCATCAACCCTCATCTGTTTCGCCTCGAAGACAACTAATGCTGGGCAGATTACTTCTAAGCTGCATGTTATTGAACTGGGTGCCCAGCCAGGTTTGCATTTAGAACCCTCAAATTTTATTTTTTGCTTATTTTTACTTTTACATTCAAATTTCTAGCAGAGCAAACTTAAAACAACCATTTTATAAATGTGGTAGAATGCCTTTTATAAACCATACATTTGTCATTCAGTGTAACCATTGACAATTTTGCAAATATTTCTATATTTTACCCCATATTTTTCCTTGTGGACCTCTGTTTGTTGCGGTGTCTTGAACTGTCATTAAAAAGCGAATTTATATTTACTTGTAATTCATTCACCTGTTCTCACTTTTGTTCTTGTGGAATAATCTATTTCAGGGAAACCTGGCTTTTCCAAGAAGCAATCCGATCTCTTCTTCCCTCCAGATTTCCAGGATGATTTTCCTGTAGCCATGCAGGTGAATATTTTAGGTCTCACAAGAATTTTGTGCTGTTAGATGTCACATACTAGATCTAATTTGTTTTTATCTTCTGATTACAGATTTCACAGAAGTATGGCCTTGTCTATGTAATCACAAAGCTTGGCCTTTTGTTTGTGTATGACTTGGAAACTGCCACAGCAGTTTATAGAAATAGAATCAGTCCAGATCCTATATTTTTGACAGCGGAGTCTTCTACAACAGGTGGATTTTATGCCATCAATAGAAGAGGGCAGGTTTTACATGCCACGGTTAATGATGCAACCATTGTGCCTTTTGTCAGCAGTCAAGTATGATGTCATGCACTTCTTCAATTCCTTGGCTGATGCAAATGCTAGATAATTCTTAACACATTTTGGTGCATGCAGTTAAACAACCTTGAGCTAGCTGTGAATCTCGCCAAAAGAGCTAATCTTCCTGGGGCAGAGAACTTGGTAAGCTCCGTTACTTCTATGGTTTTGTGGATGATATTGTTACATCTGCGGAACTTGCTCGTTTGTTAGCTATGGTTTTGTTTTGCATAAATCTTTTGTATGAGTCTTGGTAGCCAGTAGTGTTTAGTAACCTATCCTGTAAACTACTTATTCCTTCCTGATTGTTGAATTATGTGTTGTAAATTTCTTGGTGTTCCATAAGATTAGTGTAGTCAACAATCAACATGTTGATAAAGTTTCCTGAAGGAGCACTTCTATCTTGTAAAACTGTATATCCAGTCACTTCTTAGCATACCTCTACTTTTGTAGCTAAATATGTCGTGTTTTGCTCATTAGGTCATTTGGCAGTTGGCACTAATTGTTTTTTTTTTGCCTTCATGTAGTTCCAGTAACCATTTTCTTTTGTCCAAGTCAGCGTCTCTGAAGTGCTTATTGCTTGTCTGTGGGTATTTTAGGGTTCATGAACGCCATGTGCACTATTACTCGTGCAGTCATGCAAATGTTAATGCAATATACTTGCCATTAAAGTTGAAGTTTTTTTAATTACCTTTTCTTATCTCAGTTTAACGTGTGGAGATTATAAGTTATTTTTAATATTCTGGACTGCAGGTTGTGCAAAGATTTCAGGAACTGTTTGCACAAACAAAATACAAGGAAGCAGCTGAGCTGGCTGCAGAATCTCCTCAGGGTCTTCTGCGAACTCCTGAGACTGTTGCAAAATTTCAGGTGCATATATGGTCTTGTTGCCTATGAAGCTTTTAATGTTCATTTTCCTCCTTTTAACAGCTTGGTTTGCCACCTTTGTACTTTACTAATGTGCCAGCCATTTTCATAGCCCCAACTGTGTAAATTATGAGACGTGCTTCCTATGCTAGCCCTAGAGATGAGTCTCCAACCTTATAAATTTCAGTAAAGTGACCACATGAGAGAAACTCTGTTGGAACCGGGTTTACTCCTCGGGCCACAGGTCCAAATGGGCTGAACACAACTAAGCCCACGGAGACGGAGCAACAACCTTATAAGTGGTATTGGGCCTTCTCCCCCCAAAAGACTAGTCCTATGGGTGGGGCTCCCTCACACTTAAGCTGTGCTTTCTCCTCTCTTACAACCAATGTGGGATTATTCCTAACAAACTCTTAGTAGTTGTCATTCCTTACTTAAAAGTATTATTGGATAAGAGATACAATTACAAAGAAAATATTATCTCTATTTATTTTGCACATATACAATTAATCTGCTTAAAGTGTAGGTTCTTCTACTTGACTGACTTGTCGTTTGTGTGCTTCAAATGCAGAGTGTTCCTGTTCAAGCTGGGCAAACACCTCCACTCTTGCAGTATTTTGGCACATTGCTAACTCGAGGGAAGCTCAATGCTTATGAGTCTCTTGAGTTATCTCGACTTGTTGTCAATCAGAACAAAAAGAACCTTTTGGAAAACTGGTTGGCGGAAGACAAGTTGGAGTGCAGTGAAGAACTAGGAGATCTTGTCAAGGTAAGATGGATGTTGTGCTGTGTTTGTTGATTGCACAGATTTCATTGTTCTTTCACAAATTTTGTCCACTGTGCTGTGTGTGGATTGTTCACTAATCGGTACTTGGTTCTCTTTGGTGTAGACGGTGGACAATGATCTTGCACTGAAAATATACATAAAGGCTAGGGCAACCCCTAAAGTTGTTGCTGCTTTTGCTGAAAGGAGGGAGTTTGACAAGATCCTTATATATTCGAAGCAGGTATGTTGCTTCGGTACTGTTGAATTCTTGTTTTCAGTTGCTAGTCCCGAGTTCAGCTTTGACATGTACCGTTGACCTAAAACTTTTTCTGTTCCAGGTTGGATACAGTCCTGATTACCTGTTCCTCCTCCAGACCATCTTACGTACAGATCCACAGGTAATATGTTGTTTAAGGCTTTAAGCAAAACTGGGTCATGCTCAAACATTTGGTACTTGGTTGTGGTGTTCTTTGATCTTTAGAATCTTTAGAAATCCTTGCTTAACTGTATATCATATATCTTCTTGACCCAGGGAGCTGTCAACTTTGCTCTCATGATGTCACAAATGGAGGGAGGTTGTCCACTAGATTATAATACTATAACTGATCTCTTCCTTCAGGTATTCTTTCTATTCATATCATTGCTTTGTTGTTTCTAATATTCTTTTTGCCCTTTACTATGAAATTCGGCTGTATGTCTTGCCTAAATCGTCTTTTGTTAACAGAGAAACATGATACGAGAGGCAACAGCTTTTCTGCTGGATGTTCTGAAACCAAACTTGCCAGAGCATGCTTTTCTTCAAACCAAGGTTAGCATATAGTTTTTCTTTGAGTATGAATGGTTACCCTAGACCTTTGCATATTTCGCTACTCAGTAGCTTCTGAACTCATTGTAGGTTTTGGAGATCAACTTGGTAACTTACCCAAATGTTGCTGATGCCATCCTTGCTAATGGTATGTTCAGTCACTATGATCGTCCTCGTATTGCTCAGCTGTGTGAAAAGGCTGGCTTGTACTTGCGAGCCCTCCAGGTCAGTATCTTTTCATGGTTTCGGTTGATCTATTCTCTTTGGCTATCTGTTTAATCAATCTTATATTGTGAATTTGTGATGCAGCATTACACAGAGTTACCTGATATCAAGCGTGTCATTGTAAATACCCATGCCATTGAGCCACAGGTTTGTTCTGTTCAGTTATGTTTGACTGTCAGTCAACTATTGTTTGGTTCATTAACAACTTTCCTGCACAGGCACTCGTTGAGTTCTTTGGCACCCTTTCAAGAGAATGGGCATTAGAGTGCATGAAGGACCTTCTACTGGTCAATTTGAGAGGAAATCTACAAATTGTTGTGCAGGTAATCCTGCTCAGTTTCCTTTTAACCTTTCTTTTCTTGTCACTTCTTATTGGTTCTAATTATTACAAAATCTGTGACACATCTGCAGGCTGCAAAAGAATACTCTGAGCAGCTAGGAGTTGATGCTTGCATAAAAATATTTGAGCAATTCAAATCTTACGAGGGCCTTTACTTTTTCTTGGGATCCTATTTGAGCTCCAGGTAACTCCTGACATCGATATGTTACAAATGCTCTTTTCTTAATGTGACACACCTTAATATTAGATTTGTTTCTGTGCAACAGTGAGGATCCGGATATCCATTTCAAATACATAGAAGCAGCTGCAAGGACTGGACAGATCAAGGAAGTTGAGCGTGTAACGAGAGAGTCTAATTTCTATGATGCTGAGAAGACAAAGAACTTTTTGATGGAAGCAAAACTACCTGATGCCCGGCCACTGATTAATGTTTGCGACCGCTTTGGATTTGTTCCAGATCTGACTCACTATCTGTACACAAATAATATGCTCCGGTATATTGAAGGCTATGTACAGAAAGTATGCAACTCTTTGAATTCAGTGTTATTTGAGTATTATTCTTTTAATATGTTGAGTATATGAGTGACCATTTCCCTTTGTTTGGTTTGTAGGTGAACCCTGGAAATGCGCCCTTGGTAGTGGGGCAGCTACTTGATGATGAGTGCCCAGAAGATTTCATTAAGGGTTTGATTCTATCTGTTCGCTCTCTCCTTCCTGTTGAGCCACTAGTTGATGAATGTGAGAAGAGGTTTGATTCTAGCTCTTATCCTGTACTCCCCCTGCCCACACAAACATACACACCTTTTCTGTTGGTCTAATTTGTTTGGTATTTTAATCAGGAACCGCCTACGGCTGCTGACACAATTCTTGGAGCACTTAGTGAGCGAGGGTAGCCAAGATGTGCATGTCCACAACGCTCTTGGGAAAATTATCATCGACAGCAATAACAATCCAGAGCATTTCCTTACTACCAACCCATTTTATGACTCTCGTGTAGTGGGTAAATACTGTGAAAAGCGGGATCCTACGCTTGCTGTTGTTGCCTACAGACGTGGACAGTGTGATGATGAACTTATTAATGTTACTAACAAAAACTCACTGTTCAAGCTGCAAGCTAGGTATGTAAATGGTTTTTATCCTTCTGATGCCATGTAGTTGTTCTGAATCTTTATATCTGCTGAGTGACTGCTTACATGTTCAAATCATATGATTTAAATTGTCAGGTATGTGGTTGAAAGAATGGATGGTGATCTGTGGGATAAAGTTCTACAACCTGAAAATGAATATAGAAGGCAGCTCATTGACCAAGTGGTTTCTACCGCATTGCCTGAAAGCAAGAGCCCTGAGCAAGTGTCTGCTGCTGTTAAGGCTTTCATGACAGCTGACCTTCCTCATGAACTTATCGAACTTCTTGAAAAGATTGTCCTTCAGAATTCTGCGTTCAGTGGAAACTTCAATCTTCAGAACCTGCTCATCTTGACAGCCATCAAGGCGGACCCATCCAGAGTCATGGACTATGTTAACAGACTTGACAACTTTGATGGGCCTGCCGTTGGAGAAGTAGCTGTTGAAGCACAACTGTATGAGGAGGCTTTTGCCATATTCAAGAAGTTCAACCTAAATGTGCAGGCTGTCAACGTTCTGTTGGATAACATCCAAAGCATAGAAAGAGCTGAAGAGTTTGCATTCCGTGTTGAAGAAGATGCTGTTTGGAGCCAGGTTGCTAAGGCCCAGTTGCGTGAAGGTTTAGTCAGTGAAGCAATTGAGTCCTTTATTCGCGCAGATGATGCAACACATTTCCTTGATGTCATCCGTGCTGCCGAGGAAGCCAATGTATACCATGATTTAGTTAAGTACTTGCTGATGGTAAGGCAAAAGGCAAGGGAGCCCAAAGTCGATGGGGAACTCATCTTTGCATATGCTAAGATTGATAGGCTCAGTGACATTGAAGAGTTTATTCTTATGCCAAATGTTGCCAATCTCCAAAATGTTGGTGACCGGCTCTATGATGAAGAGCTTTTCGAAGCTGCAAAGATCATCTATGCCTTCATCTCGAACTGGGCTAAGCTGGCTGTTACCCTGGTTAAACTGAAGCAGTTCCAAGGTGCTGTAGATGCTGCTCGCAAGGCTAACAGTGCTAAAACATGGAAGGAGGTCTGCTTTGCTTGTGTTGACGCTGAGGAGTTCCGTCTAGCACAAATATGTGGCCTCAATATCATTGTTCAGGTATATAAGTAGCTTCCTGTTGAAGCTAAAACATATGCTCAGTATATTATAGTTTATGACAAACCTTTTTTTTTATCTAGCCCTTTCTGACATTTCTTCTTTTGTTTAGGTTGATGACTTGGAAGAAGTAAGTGAATACTACCAGAACAGGGGATGCTTTAATGAACTTATTTCCCTCATGGAGAGTGGTCTTGGACTCGAACGTGCACACATGGGTATCTTTACAGAATTGGGAGTCCTCTATGCTAGATATCGTCCGGAGAAGCTCATGGAACACATCAAACTTTTCTCCACCCGTCTCAACATTCCAAAGCTTATCCGTGCTTGTGATGAACAACAACACTGGAAGGAGCTTACATACCTATACATTCAATATGATGAATTTGACAATGCTGCCACCACCATTATGAACCATTCTCCAGATGCATGGGATCATATGCAATTTAAGGATGTAGCTGTTAAAGTTGCAAATGTTGAGCTATATTACAAGGCAGTGCATTTCTATTTGCAAGAGCACCCTGATCTCATCAACGATCTTCTCAATGTGCTTGCACTTCGTTTGGACCATACAAGAGTTGTAGACATAATGCGCAAGGTTTGTATCTAAATGACAGCTTTTAGTCATATATGGAAAGGGCCTTCTGTTGGTGTCCCAGTTTTTATGCCATTCTGAAATTTTGAGCTGTTTCCTTATTCTTTATACAGGCTGGTCAGTTGCATCTTGTGAAACCATACATGGTTGCTGTTCAGAGTAACAATGTGTCTGCTGTCAATGAAGCTTTGAATGAGCTTTATGTTGAAGAGGAGGATTATGAGAGACTCCGTGAATCAGTTGACATGCATGATAACTTTGATCAGATAGGTCTTGCACAGAAGGTAAAAAAAGAAGATGAATGTGCAATGCTTGTTGATGTTCTTGCTGTTTTTATAACCAGTTCCTGCAATTCTTGATCAGCTTGAGAAGCACGAATTGCTTGAGATGAGGAGGATTGCTGCCTACATTTACAAGAAGGCTGGCAGATGGAAGCAATCTATTGCCCTATCGAAGAAAGACAACATGTACAAGGATTGCATGGAGACATGCTCGCAGTCTGGTGACCGTGAGCTATCAGAGGATTTGCTTGTCTATTTTATCGAGCAGGTTTGTTTAGAACCCATTCCACTCGAATTTCTTTGTGAATTGAGTAACGAGTATGTAGAGGGTACTAGTAGTATTGCCCAGGGTTCAAAATCCCGGCGGTTACCGGCCGGTAACCGCCGGTTACCGTTTTTACCGGTGGAGACCGGTAACCCAAAAAACCGGCCGGTATCAATTTTTGATTTCCAAATTTTGACCGGTTTTTCCGGTAACTGACCGGTAACCGCCCGGTTACCGTTACCGGCCGCCGACCGGGATTTCTTCCGGTTCCGGTATTTGGAACCTTGGTATTGCCTATTCTAGAGAATTGCAAGCTATGTTTTTCTTATTTCTGGTTTTAGTGTCGTGAATTTTCTATTGTAAGTTTGCTAACTTCATTGTTGTGTGGCATGAAATCTGCAACTGGTATTTGTAGGTAGCATATCAACTAAAAATAGATGTCTTAAGGAATATGCCGATTCAGCAAACACCGAAGAACTCATATGATTTGTATTGTTTGGGCAGCAGTAGTTGTCTGCGCTGTATTGCATTTCTGATCAGTAAACATCTCTGGTTGTGTATTGCAGGGAAAGAAAGAATGTTTTGCTTCTTGCCTCTTCATTTGTTACGACTTGATTCGTGCGGATGTTGCTCTTGAGCTTGCATGGATGAACAACATGGTGGACTTTGCTTTCCCCTATCTGTTACAGGTATGTTATCTCTGTCTGTATGTTTGTAACTGTTTGGTACAAACGTATTCATTTATGAACAGTTTGTTATAATAACGTTCATGCATTGTACTCAGTTCATCCGTGAGTACACAAGCAAGGTAGATGAGTTGGTGAAGGACAGGATTGAATCACAGAACGAAGTAAAAGCTAAAGAGAAGGAAGAAAAGGACCTTGTTGCTCAGCAGGTAATCAAAGTTCTCTTCTTTCGGTTCAACAGCCTACTCTTCATGCTTAAAGCAGCCAGCATGACAGGTTTGCATTCTGTTGTGCAGAACATGTACGCCCAGTTGCTTCCTCTTGCCTTGCCTGCTCCGCCGGTACCTGGTATGGGCGGTCCACCTCCAATGGGTGGAATGGGCATGCCTCCAATGGGTGGAATGGGTATGCCTCCGATGGGGCCTGGCCCGATGCCGGCGTATGGGATGCCTCCAATGGGAAGCTACTGAGTTATATCCTCTGCGTGTTGGCTTTTGAAGGCTATAGATGATGTCAAATATCTCAGTTTATGCAGAGGCGAAACATGAGGATCCGGAGGCATCTTCTAAGTTGTAGATTTGGGTTATTTGTTGTTTGAATTAAATATTCTTTTGGTACCAGGACAATTTTGGTGAGTACAATCTCTATCCGAGTTTTAGTTAATTACTGGTTGCTCCATATTATTACGATCGGATAGGAAGCATTAGGATGATTAGGTTCAGTTCAGTGGGAGCTGAAAGACTGGTACAATTTGTATAGGTTGTGTGATAAAAGCTTGTAGACATTTTGCATGTCCACTTGCCATCGCCTCGTGCTTGTGTTGTCAGCCATAAACATAAACTCCGCTCCGTGTGCTGTTACCTATTACGCTCTTATGTCCAGTGGTTTGATTTTTGTACCTGGAATGCTTTTGTCGAACAACACACACAATTTGAATCTTTTGCTGGTATCAGCGACTGTATTCCTACTATGTATGGTCTGCACCTTTTGTTTCATTTTCCACTGCGGTGTACGGATTACTCGAGAATATGATATGTTGCATACCTGAGCAGGTGGATGGTGTGTGGTAATTATTTACGCGGTTCCTGAGCTGTTTGTTCTGTCCATGCTTTACCATAGAAACAAAAGGGGGAAGATCCACTTGACTTGTGGCTGGCTGGCGAGCTCTTGGACCGGTAACCCCCCAGGTCTGTCTAATGAACAAGGGCACTTTCGATGAAGTTACTCGTGTCGTGTCCTTTCCCTATACGGTACCTGTGATGATGTGTCGGTTGACAAGAGTAGCTTAAATAAATTATAATGTATTACGTAGCTGGGCGCGTGGGCCCAGTGACATGGACTGGACCGGACTGGATCCATTCCATTCTGGAATGTGAATTTGTCCAAGCTAAAAACAAGTCGCAGCTAGACGGATTGGGTCGGTCAATGAAGGTGCTAGATGGAAGGAAACCAGCCAGTCGGTTCCTCCTTCCTTCGTGCTCATCAACAACGTAACTTGCTTGGTTGTTTGGAAACCAGTCCGTGTCGCACCTCTGCACGGTATATATGCAGTAGCATTGCAGCTACGGAGTACAAAAACCGAGTTTAGTGATATGACAACGAGACGACCGAAAGTCTGATTACGCAGCTGGGATCTGACCGGCACACGGACTTCGTTCCTGAAACAACAAATGAAAGTGTAGGGGGAGCGGTCCCTACCTTGGTCATTGTATCGGTAAGATAGCTGGCTATTCTGGCAGAAACGGTAGATCAGAAAAATGGCATGTCTATCTTTATACGTGCAGGGTCAGTTGGAGTATTTCTGTAACTCCCGAGTGGGCAAAATAGCATGTTCACCTTTGTAAGTATAGATACAGATAGGGGTATTTATGTAACTAGCCCTATAGCTATAAATAGCTGTCTTAAGACACCAGGAGGACCAAGCACTCTCTTTTTTAGATAAGTTTAGGTAGCATAAACTTCTAGCAAAGTCTCCACGACTTATAAGACTCCGAACAGCCCCTTAGAGGCCTCCCTGATATTCCCCTTCATTTATTGTTTGGTCTGTAATCATAACAGTTGTCGTTATTTGTGGAGAGCAGCATAGAATCTACGAGCTAAGGTAGGAGCGATCAGAAGCAATGGTGCCGAAAAAGGCGGCGACGTCAACCCCGAAGAAGATGGTGACATCGACCCCAACAAAGGCGGCGGCGTCGACCACAAAGCGAAAAAGAAGCACCATCTCTGAGGTTGCTGTGGCGAGAGCAACAGAGACGATCAACGAAGGACCCCCTTCCTCGTCGCAGCAGTACACAAGCATAGTGACAACGAAGGCAGCGACGAGTGATGAAGGAGGCCCTTCGATGACTGCACCGATGGCGGGACAGGAAGCACTGTGAACAGAGGAGGTGGTGGCCAGCGGGAACCCTAGGACCAGCACCGACATCGACATCGTTGCCATTACCATGCAAGAAACGGAGGGCATCCTCCCTCCTACAACAAGTACGAGTAGAGGCACCCTTTAGGTGATCTGTGGGACGCTACTGCAAAATTAGTTTTCAGAGTCCGTGCGGCCAAGCTCCTCAGTTTCATAGTCTCTGAGCTAACCTCAACAAAATTGACGCCATACTCTCCATGGAAGCCCCGAGGATAGCCCGAGCGGTGTAGAGGCTGGCAGGTCACTTAGCAACCCTTAGTCATTTTCTTTCTAGGATAGTCGAGCAAGCATTACCTTTATTCAAAATGCTGCGTGGATCAGACGATTTTCAATGGACAGATGAATGCACATAGGCATTTCAAGATTTGAAAGAATACCTTGCCAAGCTCTCTAGGCTTGCATGCCCAACGCTAGAGGCTTCGCTATTATTGTACCTCGCCACGACCCCCAGGCGGTCAGTGCAGTAAGGGTGTTGAAAGATGGCTTTGCGCAATAGCCTATGTACTACGTGTCGGAGACCCTCCAAGGAGCGAAGATGCAGTATACCGAACTGGAGGAGCTCGTCTATGCTCTATTCATGGCATCATGTAAATTGCGCTACTACTTCATAGCCCATAGCATCATTGTACTCTGATCCTTCCCCTTGGGGGAGATGTTGCACAGCAAAGAGTCCACGGATTGCTTCGGAACATGGCAGCGGAGCTTGCCACTTTCTCCATCATGTATGTCACGCGCACCACTATAAAGTCATAAATACTGGTTGACTTTGTCACTAAATAGACCCTCAAAGGACAGCAGGTATGTGAACAACCTTCGGAGCTAGTGTGGGCTTTGCACACAGATAGGGCATACTACGCTGCTGGCGTAGGCATAGGGGTAGTCATGACAACACCCGAGTGTCGGAGCCTTATGTACGCCGCACGCCTCGGCTTTCCTGCAACCAACAACACAACGAAACATGAGGCCCTGCTATTCGGGCTGCAAAAGGCGCAGACACTCAGAGCGCAAAGGGTGCTGCTCCACACTGATTCTCGTCTCCTCGTAGGTCACATTGACAAGTCTTATCAGGTTAAGGATCTTGAGTTAGCCACATATATACCTCACCGCGGTTAGGGCGAGAGAACGCCATTTCCTTGGAATCTCTGTCAAACCAATTCTGCGGGCGGCCAATGGCGAAGCAGACGCTTTGGCAAAATTCACCAGCCAGGGGCGAGAGCCACCCGCAGGAGTCTTTTTCAAAGTACTAACCTCCGCAGCGGTACCACACGATCAGCCGCCGACGTCCGGCGTGCTGCACGTCGCGCAGGGGGATGATTGGAGGCAACCCATCGTTGCCTTCCTCTAGGGGAGCGACGAGCCAGACGACCCATGTGAGGCACGAATAATGGCGCACCGAGCAAGAGCCTTCGAGTTGGTCGAGGGCATCCTGTACAGATGTGGCGTCTGCGTCCCGCTCCTCCATTGTCTCTCCCGTTGAGAAGGTCAGAAATTGCTCGCGGAGATACACGGAGAACTGTGCGGCTCCCATTTAACCTCAAGGGCCCTCGTCGGAAAGGCCTTCCAGCAACATAAAGGAAAGGTATGGTTTTGCGACAAGACACAGTACTGCTGTAACAAATGAATGAATATCGATCATATGAACAAATGGATCCAATGAATCGATCCATCTTTACACAAGAGCTAACGAACGAACGAGTAAGTACATGGAGAGTACGTATTTGCTCGGCTGAATTAAGGGAGGCCGTCGGTCGTCAGACCATCATCATGACCCTGAACTCGTCGAAGGAGAGCACGCCGTCGCCGTTGAGGTCGAACCTGCAGATCATGGCCCTGCACTCGTCCATGCCCAGGTGGTGCGACCCCAGCCTGCTGAGCATCCGCCTCAGGCTCGCCGGCGTGATCATGTCCTCGCCGTCCGTCGCGTACATCCCGAACGCCTCCCTCAGGCACCTGTGCTTGTCTTCCTCCTCCGCCTCAGCTGCCTCATAGGCTAGCCTCGAGAACTCTTCTTGGTCCAGAAGACCGTCGCCGTCGGCGTCCAACGCTGCGAGGATCGCGGCGGCCTCCTCCTCGGACACCTCCTCGGCCAGCGCTGCCGCCATGCAGCCGCGCAGCTCGGACGCGGACACCTTGCCGTCGCCGTCCTTGTCGAAGGCCGCGAACACCGACGATGCCATGGTCACCATTTCTACCCAACGTTGTTTAGGCTCGATTGAAATACAAGACCGGTGATCAGATATGCCGCTGTGTGGATCGGCCGGAGTAGCTCAACTATATATACACATTAGCACACGGTCGATCATGCAATTCATGCGTATAAACGGCTGGAAATGGAGAGATGGAGGCATGCAGTCGGTAGGTAGGTAGGTAGGTTGACGACGCAGGGGATGATCTGAGAAGTCCACTGAGAGCCTGAGACCGAAGCTTCCGGCTGGCTTGTGGGCAATGCTATTTCAATTTCCGCGTCTTTCTACAGAAGATGCATTGAAACTTTAGGGTGTTTCTTTTGACCTTTCAGTCGATTTTATATCTTTCAGCAATCGGTCGTTATTTATTAGATAAATAAGCTACAGCTAAAAGTAATAAATCATAGCCTAAAAAAATCAGCACATGTACGTGTTGCTCTTGTTGTTAATCTTCGATCTCATCAGTCGGCCGGCGCCGCCGCGGTATAACCATTGACGCCGACGCGTACGTCGGTGAGCTGCGCACGGCGCCCGTAGCCGCCACGCAAGCTACCCCACCAACCTATCTAGATAGGAAGATTACGTCAACTGAAATATGCAATGAGAACTGGCCTGGAGTGAAAACAAAAATTGCTGAGCTAGCCAAGTGTTTGACAAGAAATTTAGCTTGTTACTTGTATATATTGCCCCTGTGATGTCTCAATATATTGCATTGCATCTTTGCATGTTTGTGCTTTGCAAGCCCCTCTTCTCTCCGTATACGTAGGGGAAAAAAAAGTCAAGCTAGTTCAAATCGTACGGCTTGGATAGAATTCGGAGGTATTCAGAATAACGATGGTTTATATCTTTTTTTATTGTAGCTGATTTATTTTTTACTATAACTGAGTTGGTTTATTTGGCATAATTAAATTTAAAAAATTTAAAAATAAAAAAATATATTAGCCCATCACGGACAATGCAAAGGAATACCAGGGAAAAAAAGAAAAGGCAAAAAAACCTTAAAAATCTAAAAAACACAGAAAAAGACGAAATTACTGAATAGTGAAAAAAAGTAGAAACCAGAAGTAGAAGCCAAAATAAGTGGGACCGTACGTATTCCAGTTGTTTCTAACTACCTAGCTAATTAAGGTCGGTGGTTGAGTCGCTCTATACATGTTGTACTAGTGAATGCCACGAAATGCTAGAAATATCGTGATATGTTTCCGAGTAAATATACCAATCTTTCCAGTCTTTCATATGCATTATATCTCAGAAGGTTGGCCAAGGAAAAAAACCTTTATATATGCAGAGCATTTTACATGTGCCAAGGCGACACGGCAACCGACTTATCGATCAAAATAGTGTCAAGTGTCAACAATCAACGTGGGTTCTCTTCCCTTCTATTATAACTTCATAGCTGCTGATCTGAAGCTTCAAAAAAAAAAAAAAGGTTATGGATTTGCAATCTCCATCTCATGGCCATGTCTTCAACCATTCCTGTTGCTGCGACAATCACATTGTTGTTGGTTCGGTGGCATCTGACAAATATTATTATACGCCATCTCCCCATGTGTCACGTAGTCTCCAGCGATCAGCTCCTCGTCGGTCATCCTCAACGGCAGGAACACCCTGATAAGGATCAAGATGATCGATCGATGTGACCACTGTTGAACTTAACCACATGGCATCTAGATTATTTTACATTAAAGATATTTGTTTGTGAGTTATGTAAGCTTAAGATATTGTCACGCCTTACGTTCGAGACGTTGCTTGTGTTGCATGTGGCCCGAGATAGCTGTGAATAGCTTGGACGTGAGATGGCGTGTCAGGGAGAGCTGGATCTGGCGTGGGTGTCAGGCGATTGTTAGCCCAAGTCTGCACGTTAGCTTTGTTTTTCGCAATATAAAGATCAATGAAGAAGATGCCGCAAAGTGGATTAGGTTGGCACAACTTTCATTGTCTTCGCGATCGTGAATGAGTACGAGTCTTCATGATCATCAACGAGTCCAAGCATCCGTGTGTGTTGAGTCCTTGTGATCGTGTGCGTGTGTTCTGACTTGCCGCAACAAGTGGTATCAGAGCGAGCGTTGTGTTTGATCCTGCCACGATGTTAGAGCATGGATCGAGGTCTCCATGGAGGTCACCATCAGCACCGAGAGTCTATGTCAACAAAGAAGGCGACCACAGTGGCAATGGAGGCTGCGAGATCATGGTGCAGCGCATGGTGAAGGAGACGGGTAGCACGGTTGTCTACCCCATGTTGACGCGCACAAATTACGGTGACTAGTCCCTCTTGACGAGGGTGAACCAGCAGGCGCAAGGGCTCTGGGAGGCGATTGAGCTTGGAGATGCCGTCAACTCCTGCGATGATTGGCTAGCGCTGTCAGCCATTCTTCTCGCCGTGCCATCCGAGATGCTGGCAACTCTCGCCATCAAGGACATGACGAAACAGGCGTGGGACGTCGTGAAGGTGATGCGCATGGGAGCTGAGTGTGTGCGCGAAGCCAAAGCGCAAATGTTGCTCTCAGATTTCGAATTTATGAAGTTTAAGAATGAAGAGACCATGGACGACTTTGCGATGTGGCTCACCGGACTCATCAACAATGTTAACTTGCTCGATGACAAGATCGACGATGAAATGGTGGTACGGAAGTTCGTTCATATCATTCCTGCATGGTACTCGCAAGTCACAATCTCCATTGAGACACTGGTCGACCTTAAGGCACTCTCCATCGAAGAACTGACTGGATGGCTTAGGGTCGTGAAGGAACGCTATGACCTGGAGGGTGAAGTTGGCGTCCAAGGAGGGCGGCTACTCCTCACGGAGGAGGAGTGGCTCGCGTGCTAGAAGAGGAAGGAGCACGATGAAGGATCTTCTAGAGGCGGGAAGAACGGAGGTGGTGGCGGTGATCGGCACCGTGGCAAGCAGTGTGGTCATGGGCATGGCCACGGTAACCACGACAACAAAGATTCTATGCCATCTGCTAGTGGCTGTGACATGAGAAAGGTCAAGTGTTACAATTGTAACAACTATGGGCACTTCTCAAAGGATTGCTACAAGCCGCATCGCAAGAATAAGGAAATAATGAACCTGGCATAGGTGCAGGATGACGCACCAGTGCTGCTAATGGCTAAGTATTGCGAGTTAGTTCAGGTGGCCATTGACACAATGCATCTATGTACCTCAATGAAGAGAAAGTGGTGCCGATCGATGCAAGCAACAATAGGTGGTATCTCGACATGGGTGTGAGTAACCATATGACTAGTGACAAGAACATGTTCACCTCGCTGGATGATCACGTAAAAGGGAGGTGAAATTCGGTGATAGCTCAATGGTGAAATTCAGTGGGAGACGATGTGTCTGTCGTAAGCGAGATACCGGTAGTGACTTCATCAAGCTCCGCTCTTCTAATCTTCCTTAAACGTCATGGTGTGTGAGTGCATGTGTGTATGTTGGTGTGCATATATGAACAGTTATACTGGGTAAATATTCGTGTTACAACGAGGTGTACTTGTGTGTACATATAGTGTATGAATGGAAAAAAATCCTTAATTAGTGAAAGTGCTATCTATATATAAATGTAGGAGAGAGACGATCTGATAAGTAACGGCAAACCAGGAAAAAAACACTAGTAAATTCATACTCGATTATTCATTCGAGCTTAAGGTCGTGCTCACTGTAGCTTCTGCGATGGCTTCCGGCGTTTGCGCGACTTTTTTCCTATTTGTTTTTTTTAATTTTTGGTTTTTGGTTTTTTTCTTTTTTTTTCCTGTATTCCTTTTCATTGTCCGTGATGGGCTAACATGTTTTTTTCTATTTTTAAAATTTTTAAAATTAGTTATGCCAAATAAGCCAACTCAGCTATAGTAAAAAAACCAGCTACAGTGTGCGTACTATAAGCCACCGCCATTCTGAACACCCCCTAAGATGGCGGCAGACACAGATACCAACAGTGCACAGAGCGTGTGCCACACGCCCCACGCACTCAATGTTGTTTCTACTTGCTCTGTCTCTGTCTCAAGCTCTTCTCAGGGATGTCCAATTTGACTTAAATAAATTAATTTATAGTTTATTTTATACTATACTAAAGTTGATGGTGTTTATTTGGCATAATTAAATTTTAAAAATTTTAAAAATAGAAAAAATATGTTAGCCCATCACAGACAATGCAAACGAATGCGAAAAAAAGAAAAAGCTAAAAAAAAAAATCAAAAACCATAAAAAGACAAAATTTAGGAATAGTGAACTGAAAACTAGAAGCTGAAGCTGAAACGAGTAGGGCCTTAATTTTCCCGTTTACACTACGGGAGCTAGCACTAGCTAGCTGCAACCTGCAAGGGCGGGTGGCTCAGCTAGAGGCCATATATGATGACCTTCGACAATGGCCAGGGCCATGGCTAGGCGGCGTATACCCCGATGGCATAGTACAACAGCAGGGCAGCACGGATGGTGGACGATGAGAGGAGCTACATGGCACGCGGGGAGCTCATGTTGCTCCTCCTTGTTGGTGCCTTTGTCCTCCTCTTCACTTCCCTCTTCCTATGCCTCTACCTGAGGCGCCGGAGGGACGCTCAGGCTCACCAACGGAGGGATGACACAGACCGGATGGATGCACATGGAATAGTGTCATCGGTGATGTGGCCCTACCTCAAAGGCTAGGCTAGGCTAGATCTCTTAGTTTAATCGAGCAAAAGATTGTTTAGTTTCTCCCTTTTCCTTTCTTAGTTTCAAGTAGGGACATACATTGTACATGGATAATGGGTATGGGATGAATTGGGATATGAGTTTGATACGAGTTTTTAATCCTATTCCATTGTTTCGATAATGGTATGGGATGGATTGGGATATAATTTAAATTGATGAAAATACCCTTCTTTCTTCCTTTTCCTCGTTCCCCACATCTCTCTCTTGCCTTGTCTTCTCCTTTCCTAGCTCCGGCGCTGGTGAGGTACAGCCTTGACCTCAACGGACACCTCAGACGGTTCACTCATCACTATGCCACCTGAGCTCTACCTCGGCACCACCGCCCTATACTGCCCCACTCACCTGAACTCTATTTCCCCATCTTTGTCTGCTAGCACTATCGCTAAAAGCCAACATCTCCATCAGCCAAGTCCCCTCTTCTCTGTCCACTAGCGCCGCCGCATACATCCATTGTCTCTATCAACTGGATCCCATCCTCTCCACCGCCGCATGCATCCACCGCCACCTAAACAACTCTGCTCTCCATCTTCGCCACAAACTCCTCAATGTCGCCCCAAACTTCACCTAACCTCGCTGTTTCAGCCTCTTCACCTTCATCTCTAGCCGTGCTCATGGTCGACTCCGACGAGCTCCCTCACACAGATCTGCTGTTGAGCGGTGGCAGCTGGCGATGAGGGAGATGACAGCTGCCTAGGTGAGCAACATGAGCCAAGGGCCCGACAACCTGTTTGAGGGTGTGAGCTAGCAGTGACCAACAGTGATGACCACTGTGTCATAGTTGCCATGAAGACAAACAATAAGTGAAAGACCATGTGAGAAGGTTTATAATTATGTTGTGATGAATCGTTGTAATTTGAAAATGTTAAAAATTGAATTGCAATTTTTGTCAAATTTCTGGATTGGTCAGCAGAAAAACTAGTCAGATCGGCCAAAGTGGGGGCGATCAGATCGGACCCCGTCAGCGGTCTGACCGCTAGCCAGTACCAGTCAGATCGGCCTATGTCAGCGGTCTGAATGGTATAGGGGTCCGGTTAGATCGGTTGGCATGTGTAGCCCTTGGATGGTTTTTTTTTGTTTTGGGGGATTTCAGTCACGCAATGATTTTTGTCAACCTAGGTCAGTGCATATATGTTGTATGAGACATGTTACAGTTAACATCGGTCAAGTTGTGAATAACTTGTGTTCAAAAATGATTTTTTTATCTTTGGATGTGTAGGGTCGCTTAGAGTCAACCATAGTCAACGACGAGAATTGGGGCTACACTCATGGAGGAGCCGATACCTAGAATGATTAAGGATGTCGACTGACATGGCTGAGCTCAAGTATGACACGGGAAATGCTGAAAATGTTGAAGGAAAGTTCAAGCGGCAGGTTGTACCATGTAGCTTGGTCAGTCTACGTGAGACGTGGTTCGGTGGAACCGGAATGGAAAGGACTTGCCAACTTATGGTAAACCAGTGGTGCACCTACACATGACAAGTATTACGATTGCTTGCAATAGAAGAAGACCGGATCAAGAAAGGGTATTTTGGCAAGTTGATGAAAATACCAAAAACGGCTATGGATCAAAACCGCGACGTTTGGGAGAGCAGTTTAGTTCAAGAAGAAACTGAGAAGATCAAGTTGAATTAAAATTAAGGACTTAGCGGATTCGAGCTTATGCATTTTCAAAAGCACACGTAATTATAGTGTGTGATTTAAAGCCTGTGTGTGGGGTCATTGAGTTTCTCCTATATGTGCTAAGTAGATAGTATCCACTAAGGTTAGATGGGGCAGGCTAGCCTATCAATTTTACAGGCTAGAATGGAGACTAGATAGTTAACTATCCAACCACTCTCTCTTGCATTGAGATCATGTGTTCTAGGGTAGGGTTTGAGAGAAATTGAGTGTTACGATATGCACTCTTGTCTTTCAGGTAGTGTGACTGTAAAATCTTCACCCTCAAGTAGCAATACATCAACATTTATTCATCTCATATGAATTCTTCTTGTGTTAATTAATTTACTCTTGATTTAGTTAGTTTTTATTCTTCTCCCTTTTCTTCTTGATCTTGTTGTGCCAAGAACATATAAAAGATGAAGATGACCATTCAAATTCAATCCTCATCCATCTAAGTACCTGGTTGGCAAGTTCTTGAATAAACCCATTTTTGTTTGGATTTGACCTACACGAGTGATTTCTTGATCCAAGTGTTTTTGGCTCGATTTCTTTGGTGTTTTTACTTGCTGTGATATGTGGGAATACATTTAGAGCTATTTTTGCTATCTTCTACTCACGAGCAAGTCGTATTCGCCATTTTCAATTTTGACCTAATTTTGGTGTAATTTTGCTTAATCTTAAAAAAGTCTGAACTTTAACATGAATTCTTGCCATTCTTGGTTGGAATATATTCTTAAGACCTTAAACAAGGTGTGTGCAAAATGTTATATCATTTGGACTTGTATTATAGAAGGTGCACTAAAAGTGAGTTGGTTCGGATTGTTCTGGAACAGGGCATTCCAATTGCCACCATTGGTCAGACCGGCCTGTTGCTGGTGGTTTGATTGCTAGGAGGTCAGATCAGCACTAGGTAGCCGATCAGATCGCCAAGGTTTGAGATTTCTCTGAAGTTTGATTTTTTGAGTGACTTGATTTGGATTTTGGCTGTTAATCCTGTTTTTAGTAATTTTATAGTTATTTGAGTGAAGGATTAGGAATACTTAGGGAAAATTGAATGGCACCATTCACCCATTCTGTTACCTTTTGGTCCTACAGTAAGGCTAATTTTTTCCCTTCACATTTCCCAACCAAAACCCACTCCTCCGTTTGGTTTGGATGGTGGGAAATGAGCTGCTCTTATCCCAATCCCTATCCCACCCTATTTCTCATTCCCTCCAACCAAACAAGGTTAAGGGTATGTTTTTTTTAGCTTCGACTTATAACTTTTGACCGTAGCTTATAACTTTTAGGTTATTTGTGAAAGAGAGTACACAGTAACAGAAACACGTATACGATTTTGGTCAATATAAATGAAGTCGTTACAATATTTATTACAAAACTTATAAACCTCATCTTAAAAAGATATTCCGTTTAAAAACTAGTTCGCGTGGAAAAACTAAAAAATAACTTTTAGAAACTGAAAAGAAGAGGTCTTAAAGACATCCTTCTCTCCTGTTTCCCATTGTGGGTGCTCGAGCACCCCCTCCTCCCACTGAAACTTGAAGAAGACTCGTCCGGCCCGGAGGTTGAAGAAAGTATGAGGCCCAGTTGAGCTGGCCCAAAACAGTGGCGAATCCTGGCCCAAAATCCCAAGGACAAGTGGACAACGAAGTGTAGAACAACATATGAATAGTACTAGTAGATAAGGTCATAACTTATAAAGAAGATGAACAGCAAAACACTGGAACAGTAGATAAGGTCACTGGTCATGGTCTCATGGAGAGGCTCAGCGCGGAGGGGGAGGCCGGAGGCGGTCGGCGACTCGGCGCGAAGGGAGAGGCCGGAGGCGGTCGGCGGCCCGGAGCGGAGACGGTCGGCGGCCCGGTGCGGAGGGGGAGGTAGTCGGCGACTCGGTGCGGAGGGGGAGGCCGGAGAGTGGAGCCGGTCAGTGGCCTGGCGTGGAGGGGGAGGCCAGAGACGGTCGGCGCCTCGACGGCCCGGCATGGATGACAGCCCGACACAGAGCAGAGGGGGAGGCGATTGGCTACTCGGCGTGGAGGGAGAGGCGGCCAACGGCCCGGCGTGGAGGGGGAGACCGGAGGTGGAGGCGGTCGGTGCCTCGACGGCTTCGGCGCATCTGCGCATCAGACTAGTGAGATACGGAGGTAGTGACTGAGGTGAGTGGTGTCTGTGGTGAGCACTGAGTAGGTGAGGTACTTAATTGAGGTGAGTCCGTGAGTGCTTGAGTGGAGCGGTAGTGGTACCGACTAGTACTACAATCTGTACTACCAAGAGTGCATACGCTGATGCGCATCATCTTTCCCCATTATTTATTTGATGAATTGATGTGTAGGTGCAGGCTGCAGCCGTGAGGTGGTCCAGTACTCCAGTAGCCGGTGGGGATGCAAATTAGCTGGTTCACAAATTATTATACTGATGCACAAATTATTATACTGATGCAGTTTAATAGCCAATTAATCGACAGTAGGTCAATAGCTATTAGCTGATTAGCCAATTTGTTTAATCAGTGATTGACTGGTTGCAGTTTAATTATTCTTAGATTTACAAAAATGGAGACGCGAACTTTGCATAAATATTTCTCAAACAATGCAACTAGCAGTAACCCTCCAACCATATAAAGCAGAATTGAAGCAAAAAAAGGTTCCACATAAACTTTTTGTTTCATTTTTAATGTTTATGAACATTCACAATTTATTATTGTATTATTAAATTTGATATTTCTTATCACTCACATATTTATGAACATTTGAGAGCACATTATCCATTAGCAAGGTACTAAATTTATTGTATTATATATTTGCAATTTGTTCTCTTTATATTTATGTATAAATTTGATATTCCAATGGCAAAATACTAGTAGATATAGCTTTGATATGCTTATATTATACTATAGCTTTAATAGTAAAGCTCTCCCTCTATTTTCATCCTGAATTTGACACTGATCCCCACCTATCAAAACCCACAAACCAAACACCACCTTAAGTGTGCTTTGCCTTGCCGTGATGCCAATGCTTTGATAGAAACGTTTCGATCCTATTTATAGCTTTATCAATACATTTTCATAGAAGCGGCCTATTAGAGCGTCGTGCTAATAACGCGAAGGTCGCAGGTTGGAGACACAGCACATCGTGTGTCAAACACAAACAAATGCGCTGCAGTTGCTGCTATACTCTGCGAAGTCTATCTGAACAGTTGCAGAAGTGTTGCTGCTGTCACCGCTCACGCAGCACAGGTTTCCGGCTCCAATGCAACCGTTAGAAAACCAGGGCACCAACGAGCATGGAGGCGAGAGGAACCGTCAGGTTGTCGTCGAGGCGTGTGCTAATCGGGAGTGACTCAACCACTGCCGCAGCAAGGGATGTGACACCGAAGGCAAAGACCATGGTCCAGCTCTCCTCAACAAACCCGAAAAGGTGGAAGTAGCACATGTAGCTGGCACATGGTAGTTTCATATTAACATTTACGTGTTCAGGCTTCAGTGGGATGGGATAAGGTGTAAAATGGATATCATGTTACTCACAGGACTGATGCAATGAAACCAGCTAAGAACATTGCAATGGTTCCAGCATAAGATTTGTCAGGGTTGTAAGGAAGCTTGGCATGCCCGAATCGCCTTCCAGCTATGTCAGCTACACCTGAAGGAAGCAGTGCATAGAATTCAGTTGTCTTCTGAAACCTTCACTTGAAGAATCAAAGAGGCACCAACTTGCTCAACAGTAACTGGAAAAGAAATCTAATAGCAGGAAATAGAACTAATACCATACCATCTCCAGCACACAAATTGCAAATCACAGCGATTGAAATGGGAGATGTCCTCCAAAAAATTACTGTAGTGAGAGTTATAGCACAAGCATAATACAATGGACCTCTAAGAAGCTCTCTAGAAACAAGAGGAAAAAGATGGACATAGTTAGTTCATCGCTGATAGAAAAATGCAATAGGTAGAACAAGAAAGTTTTGATCCATTGCCAACAAAGGAACAAATGACTATATTATTTTAACCTTTAGCATTAATGCCCCTTCTTTATTTTCTCAGTTGTTAGATTCTTGAAAACTTTCTTCTATATTAGATTAGATAACCAGTTCTTTCCAAAATGAGAGGGAAAAGAACTACCTGTAGTCTCCATGTCTGGTCATCGAGTTAACCACACCATCATCTTTAACTACACCAAGTCCAATCAAGGTCACCTTAATGATGTTCAATGTAATGACAGGTGCAGCAAGAAATGGAGTATAGACATCATGTGCACTGCAACAAAGAAGAATTGTTAGGAGGGTAGATACACTACGTGTGAAATGAAAACTTTGTTGATGGACTTATTTACCTGAACAAAGGCCACATAAGGAAATATACCAACCCAACACTTATGTGTACCAGTTTCCTGCAAAGTTTCTAAAATGCAGGGAAAAAGTAAGTCAGATATCAATCAATAATCTCGCAAATAATTTGCATACAAATCTTCAGAAGTGACTCTGTCATTAACATTGGAATTTTCATGCTAGATTCCAATCCTTTTATTCCTACACAGCGTGCTACTTGTGTTATTGCTTTATCAGATGCATGGCAATCAAATTTGGGAGCAATATTCCAGTTACGCCTCATCAAATTGGAACATAAGCAACTCAAGATGCACCCTTCGATAACGTATGAGGTTGAATTTTAGTATCATACCTTTCAGCCACATAGCAATCATGCACACTAATTAATTTGTTTAGCACCGCACCCAACTCAGATAGTCCGTGAGTATACTGTGTACAGAATAGGCATTGTCCGTGTTGAACATTGCACAAGTGCAAGAGATGATTGAGGGCAATGAAACAGCAGATTCAAGTCCAGGAATCACTTGCCAGTTGCATGTCAGATCATACATACAGGTCAGTAAGGCATGGTCTGCATCATAGACTATTGCATACTTTGAAGTCTGGATTTAATTTTCCAAAATCTGTTTCTATTCGTGAGTACAAATTTGAACTGCTGTCAAACTATATACGAAAACATTTCTATTAGGTGCTTGGAAGAATCCAAGCATATGTTCTCTTTTAAGTTGTCGTGTATCTGAATGGCTCATTTACCATACCACCATTACAATTTACATAAACATGGCAGTCTGCGTTTGACATTGTAACACTGAAGTGTAGTTGCATTTCAGCATGAGTCTCAAACTTCAAACACGAGGATCCAAATTCTCTGCCCCAGTGCCCCTCGCAGTTGAACCCAAGAGGGGAAAGAAGATGGTGGTGAGCATCTCCGATACATCACAAATTGACTTGCCTTAAAAATTAAACTGTCAGTACATCTCAAAATCACAAGGTTAGGCTCCCAATCTTTGCTATTAAGTTGATTCGTTTTCGGTATCCCAGAGCTAAGCAAAAATTGCGGACCATATCGCGAACTGGAGTGAATATCGCAACAAAAGTTGGTTCCTTTTCCATGTTACATGCCGTACCCTCATTGGTTTTAAGCCAAGAATAAATTGATGCCCCGATAATCATGAAGGCTAAAAAGATGGCTGCAGAAAGCTAGAGATGCGGTGTGACTACCGACTAGTACTCCCTACTCCGTAGTACAATACTCACTGAGGGGGGCCGGCCAGGCCATGGCCATGGCCATGGAGTTCAATTAGCAGCTATACTGCTTGAATCAATCACACACACAATAAGTGACAACACCACCAATTAGCTAGGCTAGGATAGTACTCTAGGCTAGCAGAACAACAGCAGAAAAATTACGAAGTTGCGCGAAGAGTGTTTGACTAGTTGACATTTGGACGGAAAATAAGATCGAGATGATTGTTTTGGTGTTAGCTTGTGGTATTTCCTTGGGAAATTTCCTTGCCGTACGAATCGAAACAATCATCAATCAATCCGAAAGCTTAGTTTAAGGGACCAAGTAAGAGGTGGTGGGTGACCTGGCCCAAGAGGGCGCGGTTGCCGATCTTCTCCCAGAAGCGGAGCACGGCAATCGCGGCGGCTCCGGTGAGCACGGCGGCGCCGGCGTCCCGGAGCAACGGGCTCTCCGTCCACATCGATCGAGATAATCGAGACGACCAGTGCTAGACTGCTAGATAGTACCAGCAAGTGCTCAAGCCCGAGAAGCCTTTTAATTTTGATAGCCCCGCTCAGGATGGCATCGGATGGGCTTCTGCCATGGCGTTGGCTTTTTATTCACCGGAGCGATTTTTTTATTATTTTTTTGATTTTTTTGTGTTTTATTTTTTTCCATATTTTTTTATATTATCTGTGATAGATTAACATGTTATTTTTATTTTTATATTTTTTTAAGTTTAATTATACCTAATAAGCCAACTTAGTTACAATAAAAAATCAGTCAGCTACAGTAAAATTTCAGCCAAAAGTCATAAACCATCGCTATTCCGAACACCCCTACATGTGGCTACAGGCCGTCGTGCCCAAATTGGCGGTACAACATAGGCCTAATTTAGCACGAATCCATTAGACATAGCTTATTTAGTTTGTCAGTCTAAATGGATCATGTTATGTTAGCTCGTGAGCTAAGGTGGTGGCTCAAACATCACCTAGAAGGGGTTCATGTTGTGCCGGACCAGCACGTGCTCATTTGGCCCGACAGGTCAGTAGACCCGACTGGCCCGTTTGGCATAACAAATTTGAAAAAAAAACAATAGTTTAAAAAAGTATATAATTCGAAAAAGACACAATAAATTATAGAGATTATAGAAAAAAGAATAATAAATTACAGAAATGTAACAATGAGCTTTATTAATGTTAAAAAGACTGCTCTATTAAAATTTTGCCAAGTAAAAACTCAATTTAAGAAAACATAGGCAAAGAAAAAAGAGTACAACCTGTAGCTCAGCATTATAGATAAAAAATCATAAAAGTACAATGCATACATGGATACTCTAAGAATCATCGGTGTCTTGACTACCTTCGCCGTCATCTAGATTGAGATTGTTGGATGTGTATTCCAACTCCGTATCCACCACGCATTGTTGAGAAGTATTTCTACCATCCCACTCGTGAGTCTTATTCTTCTCTCCTCCAATATTCTTATCTCTAGTATTTAACTAAATTTCTTGTTGTTGTATGTCTAGAAACGTGAGTAAATATAGGATTATGAGCAATTCTAATGTACTTTTCGAACGCATTTGATGCACCAAAGTTTAAAGAAAGATCTTGTGATACAATTAAACGGGCTAAAGATTCTTGAGCTACGTCAAGATTATAATCCCAGTTATGTACCGTTGGAGTTGTACTACAGCTACGCCTGCCTCATGGCTATGCGTTGCTTTTCTTACATCTTTAAGTATGTCTGTGCAAGTGCTTGGTTTGACCTGAAGACTTCGCAGACAATTCAAGATGATATATTTTGTAAACAACAATTTTTACCTAATCTTCGGTGGCATCTTGCTTCATTATCTTACAAAATCTACCCACACGTCCGATGTGCTGGGTTTGGACCTCTTTGATCTGGTGTTTGCTGACGCAGAGGCACTAGGAGAGTCTGATAATGGTACAACCAAGGTTTGCTTTGCCATTTGAGGTGGAGGTGGAGACGTTTTATTTCTGAAGGATGAAAGTTCCACCGGATCAATTCTGTATTCACTTGCAGGAAAATTGTCAAAATTTTCCATGGAGAAATATGAAAAACTACAAAATACAAATAAAAAATTACACTATTACCTATTTTATATCATAATAAAGGAAAAATAAGAACAAATATAAGTACATGATAATTAGTATTGTTACCTATTTTCTTTGACTGTAGGCTAGATTTCAAATTTTTGGATTTTGTTTGCAAAATTATTTTGAATTTTGCCAAATTATCACAAGATGTATTGAAATTTTCACATGAGAATCTGAGAAGAGATTGTTGGTAAGGGTGTGACTGAATGAGGAGGCCATGTTGTCTATTTATAAAAAAAAAATTGAGATTTTTTTCATATTTTTAAACTCACAAACGGCCACAAAACGATTATAATTTTCAAAAAAAAAATTAACCATTAGCCTTGCTAAATGGACTAAACGGGTCATACCCACAGTGCCATGTCCCGGCCGAACATGCCTAATAGCTATTGGGCCTGTTCTTTTCAGTTTCTCAAAACGGCTTTTAGCTTTTAGTACAGTACCTAACTTTCAAACGGAGTATTTTTTTAAGACGGAATCTACAAGTTAATTATACTACACGTTAAAAGCCCAACATCTGTACCATCTAAAATCGCAAGCGAGTATCTCTCTCTCCGTAATCTCTATTGCAAACAGCTAAAATTCAAAAATTTCAGCCAAAATCTATAAGCCGCAGCCAAAAAACAAGCCCATTTTTTCATATCAAATGGGTCGTGCCAAGTCCACCATTGTGCGTGCTATGCCGGCAAGCCTGGCCGAGGTAGTTACCCAGGCACAGCCTACCACATCATGATGTGCCGGCCTAGCCCGATGCCACTTGTGCTGTGTTGTGGGCCGTGCCTACAGTAATGGACTGCAGGCCGGCCTGGTAAGCACGACCCATTTGGCCACCACTAGCTGCTGGAATACTGCACCAAGACCAAGATAGTTGCAATATAATTCCATTATTTTCAATCTCTTCTCTTTTCACCCTCTTTTCTAGGACTAGTATATTATATAGACGTTGAATTATTCATTAAATTGAATTATACTACTACTACTAATTTACTCCATGATTCCCTTCAGTTCAGATCTGGCCCTATTTGGACTAAGTGAGATCCTTAATTCCTTTGCAATTGAGTACATTAGCACTTGACTTTTATATTATACATACTACATGTCTCATGGTGCTGATTTCTACGGATTGTTCTTAACTTGTTATTTGGAAAGCCACAGAAATAACCTAGTTAGTACGAATCGGATTCTGCTAGTTTCACGGAAAATTGATATATGCCACACCGGTTGAATTAACCAACGGTTGGCATAATAACTTCTACACCGGTTGGACTAAACAACAGTTGGCACAATGAAATTGCTGCTGTAGATAATGTAGTCAATCAATACATAAAAGTGTCAGAGTTTTTTTTTAAAAGTATCATGTGAATAGAACTTTTCGTTGCAATCTAACAGCTCAGGCCATATACTTGCAGATCAGGAAGAACTAAGCAAAGCTGATTTAAGGACAACCAGGTGCCATGCTTGAATGCCAACATAAAGCAAACTTATTATCCATTGGTCTACAATACATACAATTAACGGTAATGTGTTAGTAGTTTAGTAGCAATGGTTAGAAATTTTAGTAGTTTAGTAGCAATGATTAGAAATTTTGCAATTTTTTCACCTAATCCTTGTACGTGAACTACTCATCAGTCTTCACATATAGCTTAGAGACACATGTGACCAAGTGGTAGTGCACAAGTTTTTGTTGTGGACTTGTGGTGGATAAGATCATAACTTTAAGGGGAGTCACCACTCCTTTAGTTTCTCCCATGTATCGATTTAAAATTGTTTGAAGATACAATACATAGTTCCTCCTACATATTATCTTTTCTATTACATAGCCCAATGATATGGAATGTCAGTTTTTTGGCTAGTGACCGAGTTCCATTTCCATCAACTGCGTGGGCTATTTGTGTACGTGGTAAGAAAATTCTTTCATGTTGTTCCCTCATAGTTTCTCTCGATTGTTCGATCATAGAGTAATTTAGAGACCTGAAGATAATAACTATGGAGAAGGTCATCGATCATCTTAAGGTGTATAAGGAATGCATCTACGATAGTAGTGACAATGGCGACAGACAGGTCTTGTTGACCCGCACCGAGTGGAAGATTTGATCATCAAGCGTGAAGACAATAACACTTCCAGCGGTGGTGGCAGAAGCCGTCAGAATCGGAAGCTTGATAAGGCAAAAGTGAGGTGTTATAATTGTAACGATTATGAACGCTTTACTTTAGAATACCACAAGCCGAAGATAGAGAAAGCGCTTCTTGCTAAAACACTCAATGATGATGAATCAACATTGCTCTGATGATGAGTTGAGTCCAATATGTTGAGAAGATTTGTCACTATCCAAACTCAAATAAGGTGAGATGAGTCCGGAACGTTGAGAAGATGTGTCGCCATCTAAACTCAAGTAAACATAGTTGAGACCAGAATGTTGAGGAGATGTGTTGTCGTTTTGTGTCGAGTATGACTTGGGTAAGTCGTAGGTGAGACCGACTGCCTCAATATTTCAGAATTTTTGCATCTAGATGGACCCGTATGTGACGACCCGGGTTTTTACCGAGGGGTAATAACCCTTCGACAACGGATTATTATTTGTTTATTTGGTAGAACACCGCTCCAACGAATAATAAGCCCATCAGAGTGTTGCGACAGAACAATAATTAGAGACGGTACAATATTATTATAATAGCATTGCCACGCAAAGCTATTGTTTGAAAAGGACATAGGAAGTTCTGCCCGAATATTATAATACTTGGAAAGGAAATGGTTCTATTAATAAGTATACAAATACTAATAGCGGTAGATAGCTACACACTAGTATATTTGGGTTCTCAGAAATTACTCCTGACCGTTGCCTACTCATCCTGATATCCATACGAGGCGTTCGTTTCATATGCATCATACTCCAGGCCAAGCTCGCTTCCTTTGGTGTCATACTCTGTATGAGCTTCACGAATTTTGCCCTTTCAATTCCACCAACTACCAGTACATGTATTGTTGTGCCTGAGTAATAGCACCATGCAACTTCAAGTCATGCAAAACATGATCCAGCGAAAATATTTAGTACAATCATCTCATAACAGTGCCTCATGGAGTCATGGATGCTACTCTGCATTTGAAAGACTCGCTGCACACATGAAAAATCATGACTAGTTGTCACACATGAAAAATCATGCAAATCAATTCCTTCTATACCCATTTGTAGAACAATTTCTTTATAGTGTATTTTGAAAGCTGCTCGTTCAGTCATACTTATCGATCAATTTGACAATAATATGATATTAATGAAAACTGCTCATTCGATCAAATAAACACAAAATAGACCAGATAATAAATCTGCTACTCACTAAAAACTTTCATAGGAGGGGATTTTCCTACCCTACAATACCCTAAAGAAAGGCAACAAATCCTATATGTCTTATAAAATCTAACTTACACTGCATGTTTCACGTATGTAGCGCATATAGTTAATAATGAATACTACATATATCCTACTCTCCATGTTTCGAATAGACATAACTAGTAGATCAAATATTCTAAAACTAATCGATACACTATAACTTACGAGTATGAGAAATTAATAGTTCTTTAATAATTCATCCTACACATACTACTCTAAATAACTACACATCTACAACCACACAATTTACTCATATACTCACCACCAAATATAAGTACACATCTAATTATTTTATTTACTAACCTACCACAGTTTCAAAATAAAATATACTACGAAAACCTAAAACTACTACGCTACGAAAGTCACTCCTCTCGTTCTTTTCTCCTCTTTCCATCTCCTCTTCTCCTCTCCTCCCCTCTTTATCTTTTTTACCGAATTTTATGAATTTTAGTTGTTTTTTCACCCTTAAATACACTGGCGTCTCTGTTGCCATTTCAATTAATGATTGGTTCATATGTCATCAATCAAAATGGCGACAGATGCTACAACGTCGACGTGGCACACTGTTGCCCATTTGTTTGGCGACTGTCACTATTTGAAATGGCGGCAGAAGTTCTGTCCCAAATTCAAATGGCGATAGAGCCTCTGTCGCCATTTCTAATGTTGATATATGGTTATTTTTGTAATTTTTATGCATTGATATATAAATATAATATTAATAAAAAATTTGTATTATTTAGAAAATCAGAGGTTATAGATAGACTACGTATCGAGGAGATGGCGGACACTGACTGGTGGGCTAGATAAAGGGGTAACGGATGTGGAATGCATAATCGATTCAGGGAGTTGTTCGTATTGGCTCCTGCTTCTGGCTTGTACTTGGAGAAACTATAAGTCAATATGAATACCTAGTTTCTCAAAGTGGCTTTTCGCTCCTATCTCACTCCGAGGATAAACCAAATGGTTATGGGTGCATCACACACTTTACCCCCTTCATCCTATCTTACACATGCATCTTCCCCTCACTTTTTTCCTCTACTCTTCTCTTTTTCTAAAATCTACGTCTTTCAACCGTTACTATTTATTTTCAACTAAAACCACCAGCTACAGTCAAATACCATTAGCTGCAGCCAATATAAGCATCCCCTCACTTTCTCGATGGGCTTAACCTCCCGTGTAAGGATGAATGGAAGTTAGATCGCGGATAAAATCTGCGATCCAATCTGGATGTGAAATACGACCGTCCGTTCGAAGATGGACGTCCGAGATGGCACGATATGCTACCCCGGTTTCCTTACGAGGCAAATACGCACCCGAGCAGGGATCATTCTGCATGTATGCCAACTTCGTCGCCGCCGCCAACACCCACCGTCATCTCCGACTCTGGCGAAAGCCTCCGCCACTTCAGGGTCTAGCGGCGCATTGCGATACACGATCTGGGTACGTAAATCGGCAGACTAATTGAGCCCTACCTACTACCTAGTCCTTGTGCGATTGATGCTTCTTCTTCTTCGTATCTAGCTTGGGATTTCTCGGCGGCATTTATGCTTTCTCGGGGAGAAACCGGCGTCCCACTAACAGGAGTATCTCATCAGTTTATGACCATTCAAGGACAAGATTACATGCTACTAATGATGGTAATTTCTTCTCTCTCTCCACTTTTACAAACTTGCAGATCGACTCATGGTGTGATCCGCAGCAAAAAAGAAAAAAGAAAAAAAAGGGGGTGTGTGTGTTATATGGATAGTACTAGTAGTATAACATACAAGAAAAGAAAGGGAAAATCAGTCTAGTTATCCTTTCTCTTAATTTGGATCCGCCGAGATGATCTCAAGCTCGGCCCACCACAACGGGTTACCCCTCGGGGTCGCTTGCTCCGGCGACAATGCGGTGATACCCTTCATCAGCCTCGCAACCTCGCCCATGGTTGGTCTCTTCTCCGCGTCGCGGTTTGTGCATAGCCTCACAACATCACACAATGCTGCTACATCTTCGTCAGGCACAGACGACGTCTTCAGCGTTGGGTCAGTCATTCCACTGAGCGGCCTCTTGCCGTCCAGGTAGCTGGAAGCCCACAGGACAAGAAGGCCATGGTCTTCAGAGAATGGCAACCGGCCAGAGATCGCCTCGAGCAGCAGTATGCCAAACTTGTAGACAATGCTCTCTTGGTCAGTATTTTGCATTGATGCTGCATCCTTGTCATCCTTCCAGAATTCGATGTCGGAGATCTTGGCCGCGTAGTCCTCGGTCAGGTAGATGGATGAGGAGCTCAGGGTTGTTGGGACAACAGGAGGGTCCAGTTGGTTCATGTGCTCTAAGCAGTAGGTTACTCCCATGATGATGCGTAGCCGTGTAGGCCAGTCCAAATGTTCTACTTCTCTAACTGCACAAGAAAAAGCATAGATTCAATTAGCTATCATTATAGTTAATTTGTTCTTCAGAATCAAGATATACATAAGAAGGTGAATATAATTTAGGGAGCAAGAATGAAGTACTCACTGTGCAAATGCTCAAAGAGAGAACCACATGGAGCGTACTCAAACACCATCATCCTGGTAAATGGCTTGTCGCATGTGCAGTAACCGAGTAGGTTCATGAAGTTCTTATGGTTCACTTTGGACAACACCGTGATCTGAAAGAAAAGCAGTCAGTAATACACAACACTTACAACAGTAATACTAAGTTAGTTGATTTGACATGATATGTAGCTTTCTAGTTTTGTGCATGACAATTTACCTTGTTCGTAAACTGCTCCTCGGAACGATCTGACCATTCTTCGGCAGACTTAAATGAAGTTGATACAACAGCTATTTCAACTCCACTTGACAGAGTTCCCTTATACAATGCACTGTCAGATAAAGTGCCAATCACATTGCTGAAATCCTCACAAGCTGTCTCAAGTTCTGCCCTTCCTAGAGAAGGCACACCTGTCCACAAGGTAAAACGCACACATCATCTACAAGTTCAATTTGCCACATTTTTCAGACGTAAATTGCACGAGGCAATATGTGGCTTGATTCTTGGTGTTTGTGACATTTTTTTTGTAGATTAACACCAGACCTATCATTTTACTTGCTTTAAGTAACTTCTGTGGTGTAAACTCAAATCATATGCAAGTCCATGCAATTAATATAACATTTTACCCTTATGCTTCAGATAATAAGAAGCTGACCTGTCACGAAGGCTTTGCTTAGCTGTCCGCTCAGCCTAGTAGCCCATGGCGTGACAGTATTATCCTTCTTCCTACGAGAGAAGAGTAGATACACGGCAGCAGCTACAGCCACAAGGCAAAGTGCTCCACTGATGGACAATGTGTAGATGGCCCAATCAGGTACCATAGAAGACTTCTTAGTTTCAGGTTCAAGTACTATTGGTGGCAACTGTGATGGTGGCAAAGATTTCGGATGATGCATTTGTTGTAGCTGATCAGTAGAATTGGATGAAGGATGCGAATGTGATTTTCTTCCTGCTGATGCTGGATCTTGCTGCCCCCTTGCCTGTAGGAGTTGCCTCAGGGTGGCACTTCGAACGCTTCTGTATAACAAAACGAACATAATTGAAGGAATATGCTTGGTCAAGTTGCAATGTACAGTTAGCATATCCTACCTGTATCCTGATATGTTACCAAGTATAAGCAAGGTACACATTCTCTAGGCTTCATTGTATCAAAGTTTACGGCTTATGTAACATACAGGAGGGTACATAACATACTTCTAGTGCAAGAGTTGTTATGTATGTCTTTAGCCTATTTTGAATGAAAATGGGCATGTATTTTTAAGTGGCTCTGAACAGAGAAGGTATTTGGTTTTCAGCTGCTTGTGCGTGTCAAAATTACTTAAGAAGTTATGCTTATCTTATTTCAAATTGTTGTGTAGGGTTCGTATATGACAAGGTGAAAGAAAGGGGATGTGTCTGGAAAGCGGGGTATAAATATATACAGCCGACGTCTTGTAGCCTTAATCGTGAAAAAGAAAGAAACTCCTCATACGGACGGAGCTGCCGTGCTCCCAGGGATGTTGGCTTTGCCGAACCTCGTAAACAAATCCTCATGTCTCTGTGTGCTTGCTATGATTGTTCTCTTGCACTAAGGGTTGTCGCCGGTTCCAACAATTGGCATCAAATCAAGGTTGGGATGGCGGTGTTGGGTGCTAGGTTCGAAGTGATGAAGTTCGATGGGATTAGCAACTTCGTATTGTGGCAGACGAGGGTGAAGAATCTTTTTTTGGTGCGGCAAGGATGTTCCAAGGAGTTGTGCGAAGCAAAGCCAAAAACGATAGAAGATGACGATTGGGAGGAGTTGAAGGAGCAGGCAGTCACAATCATAAGGCTGTGTCTTTCGAATTAGGTCATGTATCATGTAATGGATATGACCTCGATGAAAGAAATCTGAGACAACTTGCAGACTCAGTTTATGTCCAAATCCCCAACGAAGAAGCTGTATTTGAAGTAGAGGCTGTATGGGCTAAAGATGCAGGAAGGTTCTGATCTTGCACAACATGTGAATGTCTTCAATCAGGTGATCACTGATCTAGGGACTCTGGAGGTGAAGATAGCAGATGAAGACAAGATGATTATTCTGTTGTGTTCATTACCGCCTTCCTATGAACATTTGGTCACCACTCTAATATATGGGAAAGGTACTATCAAGGTTGATGAGATTATCGCGGCTCTGTTAACGCATAATCAACGGAGGCAGAATATAGGAGAGAGCTCTTAAGGTGATAGTTTGTATACGAAGGGTGATTGTGGAAGAAAGCAGGACAAGGAGAAATCTAGAAGGTGTAAATCTAGATCAAAATTAAGGAGCAGAAAGAATATCGAGAGCTACAAGTGCAAGATGGGGCATATGAAAAAAGATTGTCCAAAATTGAAAAAACAGAATGGTGGGAAGCGTGATGCGAAGACTGTGAATGTGGCTAGGAAAGATGACTCGGATAGCAGCGCAAATGTTCTCTCAGTTTCAAATAGTTGGCTGAATATGCATGGATTCTTGATTTAGGATGCTCGTATCACATCACGTCTAATAGGGAGTGGTTCACTTCATACAAGTCAGGTAATTTTGGTTCTGTTTACCTTGGTGATGATACATGCCATAGTATTGTCAGGATAGGTGAAGTTGAAATTAAAATGTATGATGGCATTGTTAGAACAATGCATGATGTTAGGCAAAAACTAGGGTCGAAAAAGAATTGGATCTCTCTAAGCTCTTTACATGATAGTAGTCTCACTTATAACGCCGATAAGGATAAAGAAAACATGAAAATTTGTAAGGGTGCATCGACTGTGATGAAGGGTAGGAGAACGGTTCAAATATTTGCATATTGCTAGGGAATACTGTTGTAGGTGGAGTCTGTTAAGTGGAGACACATAATGATATAGCAAAACTTTAGCATATGCGGTTGGGCCATCTTGGTATTCATGGGATGGCGGAATTGCATAAGAGAAACATATTGGTAGGAATTAAAAGTCGCGAGTTAGGTTTATGTAAGTTTTGTGTTATTAGAAAACAGTCTAAAGTTAGCTTTTCAAGTGGCAAACATGAAACAAAAGGAATACTTAATTATGCACACTCTGATGTGTGGGGACCTCCTAGAAAACCTTCAATGGGTGGAGCTCAATATTTTGTTACTTTTATTGATGATTTTTCCCGCAAGGTGTGGGTATATTTCATGAAGTAGAAATGTGAGGTGTTTGCCAAGTGCGAGGTGTGGAAAGCTATGGTGGAGAACCAAACAGACAGGAAAATAAAGTATCTAAGATATGATAATAGTACTGAATATATTGATTCATAGTTTCAAAAATGTTGTGAGGAGCATGGTATTCAGCGGCATTTCACAGTGCGCAAAGCAACGAAGCAAAATGATGTGGTAGAAAGGATGAACATGACTATTTGTGAACGAGCAAGGTGCTTGAGCTTGAATGCAAACATTGTGTAATAAAAGGAAGACTGACTTTGTTAAGCATTTTCTGCATGATTGTAGCCCTCCATCAGCTAGAACATCTGAAATCATGATATGCTCTTGCAACTGAGTAGACATTTCACTTGATAACTTGTTTCCCTTGAGTAAGCTGAAAAGATCACAACGTAGCTTTAGATTATGTATCAAGCACTGGATAAATATAAGTCTAATGTTTTGGGTGCAATTTACTCACAGCTGTTTTAAAGGCGCTATTTTCCTTAGATCTGAAGGAATTGCTCCATTAAGGTTGTTTTGACTTAATTCCAGCACCTCCAGCTTTCGCAAGTTTCCCAGTTCTCCAGGGATGGGTCCATACAAGGAATTGTTGCTTAGATCCCTGCATGGTAGAATACTAGAATGTGAATAAGAAATTGATGAAATTACTGAATAAGAATAACCATCTGTTTTTTAACGGTGCCTCAGTGACTCAAAAAAAGTTCAAATTTTTTAGCTGAGTTGACTCAAATAGAGACGTTACGTCACGAATAGAGACGGTGCCGTAGACACCAAATCAGAACTTACGAAAATGCTGGTGAAAATCGAGTCAGGTACTTACAAAACCTGAATGTGCACAAGCCACCCGAGTTCAGACGAGAGCATGCCCTTCAGACTGAGATCCTTCAAGATCCTACAACCACAGTGCCTTGTGTTTAAAACCAACACCACATAAGTTAGAGCTTACATAATTTTCTATGCTCATTGTCAAATGCGGGAAAAAAAAAAGAAGAGAAAAGGACATCGAGAAGTGCTTAGAAGTCAAAAATCTTCTTTCACATGCATAACCCAAATCTTTCCTCTAGATGTCTGACTTAGAAATCCCTGATTTTATAGCTAAAAAGACAGCGGCGGGCGATAGCTAATACCATCGGAACTCAAATAAGGACTTGTTCCATGAGTGGCATTAAATTATGGTTAACGACAATTCATACTAGATGCTTCTTATAACAAATAAACAATTGTCAATTAAGAGGTAATTTGGATTGTTTTTCCCCTTACAAAAGGAGCTATGTATCGTCTGCAGCAAGCCAGCAACTATTTACCATCAATTCCAATCCTGCCAAGGACTGAGACTAGCAGAAGAAGAATGAAGATTGGATAAAAGGATCACTTACAAGGCCACCACTCTGCCATCGTCTGAGCACTGGACACCAAACCAAGAACAATGACCAGAAACCTCTGCTGCTGCTCCTCCCCAGCTTGACAGAGATCCACTTGGGTCATCTTCTATGCTCTCTCTAAATCTCACAAGAGCTCTCCCTGAAGCACATATCGGCAGATGTTTAGGCACAAATCCATTTCAAGAAACCATTTTATGATCTCTTTTTAGATCATCACCCATCAAAAGTTTTTCCTCACCTTCTTCACTGAGGGAAGCACGAGACCCAAATCTTTCGGATACAAGGAAGAAGAACACTACGAAGTAGGCCACTTTTGTGCTCCATATCTCCATTTCTGTCCCAAGTCCACGAAAAGGGCTAAAAAACACTTGTTTCTTCCGCTGGATGTTACAGAAAACAGAGGTAGAAACAAAACGGCAACTATGAAACACAGTAAGAGGGGCAGAGATTCTGTGAAGTGTGATGATGGAACTAGGTGTTACGAAGCTCAAAAGTGAAAGCATGCAGCATTCCATACCAGTACCACCCCAAGAAAAGAATCGAGTAAAGAATCCCCCTTCGTTTCTCCTTTGCTAGCTAAAAAGCTCTAGGAATAGAAAGGAAGGCCAGGGAATGCCAAGTAAGTGGAAGAAAAGTAGGACTTTGGAGTGTCCAAGTGAAGAAACCTGCTCTGATTAATCTGAATTTCAAGAACCAAGAACATAAACAAGGGAAAGCTAGGAGGATCATTGTTGATATACCTGTAGAGAGAGAGAGAGAGAGAGAGAGGAGAGATCCACTCTAGAGCTTCCACCCTGCCATTTTCTCCTCTCCTGTTAGTTAGACACAGAAAGAGCAAGACTGAGAAGCACAGGTCTTCCGCTGCAAGAGCCAGGCAGGCAGGCGGTGTCTCGGAATTGAATCAAATGGATCTTTAGGAGGCACCTGTAAAGCTAGCTTCCCACGAGGACTCCAGGAGTCCAGTCCAGAAAGCGGAATAACGTTGATGTGTACTCGACTTTGGTGGATGATCTCTCGTCTCAGTTTGTGGCTAGCCAGGCATGCAGGGGAGATATATGGTAACCACTAACCAGGTCATATTTTACACCAGCATATTATCTGGAAAATGGTAGTTACTGGGAATTCTAGAAAACCATTCGACCGAGATGTGATCCCCTCAAAAAAATTCGAAATTTTCAGAACATGACAGGGAAACTATTTGTGTTGTGTGGACTTATATTCATGTGAATTGTGACTATGCATGACTGTCACCATCACCATCAGAGTGCTGTATTTATGGCACCGCTCAATTTAACTTCTGATTTCTGCTTTTTTTACTATTCATTAATTTCACATTTTTCTTATTTTTTTATTTTTAGGTTTTTTTGTCTTTTCTTTTTTCTCCGTATTCCTTTGTATTATCCGTAATAGGCTAACATGTTTTTCTATTTTTATTTTTTTTAATTTAATTATACCAGATAAGCCAACTCAGCTACAGTAAAAAATAAACCTGCTACAGTAAAAAAGCCATAAGTTAACGCCATTCTGAACACCCCATGCACCATCAGAGTGCTGTATGTATAACCTAACCTACTCGTGTGCATGTTGAGATAGTTTAATATTCCAGTACTTGGTAGCTAGTGAGTAATTTACTCATTTTGGCACCTTATTGGTGTCCTATATGACAGACCATATGGCACTATCCGCTAGCCCAAGGCCCGATAGACATGACACGATCCAAGTATGGTACAGATCTAACATATGGTGGGCCAAGCTAGCACGATATGAATTGGTGGCTAAGTCAGGCCTAGAAAGCCGACCCGTTGGGCGGCCTAGCCTGGCCTAGCATATCGTGTCGTGCTCGGGTCGGCCTAGCATGACGGGCATGATCGACACGGTGGCGGTGCCGAGCAACGGGGCAACCGGGTGGCAACATAGTGGTAGGAGCTCGCGAGCAATGAGGGTGATAGCCGGGGCTGACAGTAGCCATGGGAAAGCATCGGAGACCAGCGACAGCCGTGGAGAGCACCGGGGCCAGCGAGACCTATGGTAGCGGCCGGAGGAGGTAGCAGGCATGGTGCTGACTAGTGGCGGGAACAAGTGACCGACTACGAGGTCCGACAGCCGAAGCTGGTGTGGCTTAGCCGAAAGAAGCAACAACAGGTAGTGTCGGGTGGAGAGAGAAAATAAAGGAGAAAGAAAATGGGGGACGAAGGGGATGAAGAGAGAAGTAGCAGGAGGAGGCATCAGTGGAGATGGAAAGAAGAAAAGAAAGGGGCAAGAGAGAGAAGCAGAAAGTTGTCGATGGAAATGGAAAGAAAGAAAGAAGGGAAGAAGAGAGAGAGAGAAGCAGGAGCCCATGTGTGGAGGAAGAAAAGAAAGGAGAAGAGAAAAAGGAAAGAAGGGAAGAGAAAAGGGGGAAAGAAAGGGAAAAAGGGGGAAGCAGATATAGGGGAAAGCTAAATTTTCTACGGTAAATTTGACTTTGCGATCGTGCGGTCAAGGGTATTATTTACGATGAACTCATCATTTATGGTAAAATTTTGTTGTCATCTACATTTTCATATACATGATACTTAGGTGTGCACGTTGCATCAAATTCATGTTCATTTCATATTCATGCATGTGTAGAGTGAAAATTGGTGTGATGGCTTACAGCTAGTATAGCTCTTCATTAGGTTTGAATTGTATGGTGGTATGAATGTGTGGTGCTATGTTGATTAACAAAAATAATTCATTGATGGAGCAAAACATGTTTTGTCAATCAATGGATATCAAAATATTTAATTTAATAGGTTACTTGACCACATTTGGATAATTAGGAAAATCACATGGAGTTGGTTAATATGTATTATATATTGAATTTGTTGGAGTTTTTTCCTCGGGTTGGTCTAGCAGTTGTATGATTGTGGACTAATTCTGATATTCTTAAATACATCAAAGTTTGGTCTCAATCAGGTTCTTATTTGCGTTCTTACTTGGTTTGCTTATTCTTGAGCTAAATTTGTGATTTCGAGTTCGGGGGAGTTCTACCCTGATCTTTTACTTAAATTACCTTGTTAGGACATATAAAAATAGATATGAAAGACTTCATACCTTAGATTTTCATGAATAAAAAGTAATTTGACTTTTAGGGTTTTTTGGTATTCTTGTGAATTAGATTTGATTCTCTTCAATTCGGTAAACTCGAGCCCAAGAATTTTATAATTCTTGATTGGTTTAGGTTTCTATTGCCTTGAACAAGTCTTATGCAAAACTTAGATTTGTTTAGGTGAGAATTAAGAAAGTTATTGATATTGGAGCTTTTGACCCGAGTGGTTTTCATGTATGGGAACATGGGACCAATCGCAGGCCAGCTATCAGGCTGACCTCTCAATAGCGATCTGACCGGCCTTGTGTAGTAGACTGTTAATTTTGTTGGCTCTTCTCTCTAGCTTTATTTTATTTAGCCTAGATAGTGTGATTTGAACTTTGTAACTATCATAATTACTTGAGTGAAGATTTTGAATACCTTAGGAGAAAATTTTTTGGGAATCATTTATCCCCTCTAATTACCGGCATCGGTCCTACATGTATGGATGAAGCATAACCGAAATCGAATCTTTAATTTTAGCATGGTTGATTTTTCACCAACTAGAGTTTGCGGAAGCTTGCATGCTTTGAACATTTCTCAACAATTGCACAAGATGTGCATTAGGTAAAGCCGAGGAGCCATATGTTATTTGCAAATAATAATAACAACAACAACAACAACTTCTCGATGGCCAATGACCTGTGTTTGAAGTTGGTCAATAGCTTACTTCTACCGGTTTTAAAATTTCACTGCCCCTCACCGGTATGGCCGGTAACCAGTGGTTACCGGAAACTTCAAAAAAATTTGATCAAAAAATGAGATTCAAATTTGAATTTTTTGAGGAAAAAACTATAGATACTTGTGGAGATAAACTAGATATTTATATATACATGAAATAGAGATGAAAATAAAGTTAAAATATGATGTATTTTCGTATTTAAATGAACTTTATTTGAAATGTGGGCCCTACAACCGAAATACTCCAAAACAGTTGGCTTACCGACCCTCACCGATGCGGCCAGTTTTCATTAGTAACCGCTAAAATTTTGGCAAAATTATTTTCCCTGGTACCACTTCAAGAGATTCAAGATATACAATGCAAAGCCGTCTTGTTTAAAAAAACAATGCAAGACAATGACCAGGTCCTTTTGCCAGTGATATTTCCTTTCCCATTAACAATTTGACATGTACCAGACCGTAATAAAGGTACTCTCAAGTATAACACCCAAGATTAAAGAAGTTTCAGCAAAATATGCCCCGAATAGCAGAAAAGAGAAGATGCTATGGCGTAATCTAATGGAGTATGAGTTACTTCTCTCATAATTCCAGAAGTTTCAGAAACAGTTTAACCGGTCTCTCCTCCCGCTCATTGCAGCTCGGCTAAGAGAAGAAGATGAGATGATAGGATGATCCCAAATGCCCAATCAAACTCAAGCATATAATGGATGGAGAGAGTACGTATCGTACACCGAACAGGCTTGGCTTGCATGTGATGTGGGTGGGCATCATATCCATTGCTCACTTGCTAAGCTTGCCTACGTCTATATGTGGTTGGACTAATTTGAAATCGGTCATCTACTCGGTCGGACAAGTGCACGGATGCACACATGCACTTGTTCATGCATTTCTCAGAAGTCTGTCACCCCTCAATTTGAGCTGTTCTATCAAATGCGTATCAAATGTAATCGATCCGTAATCAAATGCGTATCAAATGTGATCGATCCGTAATCAAATGCGTATCAAATGTAATCGATCCGTAATCAAATGCGTACCAATTTCTCAGAAGAGAGCACGCAGGAATGTGATCGATCCGTATGTAGCAGGTGCATATCAAATGCGTTTCTCAAATGCAGACAGATAGGCAGTGTAGACAAAGGTCACGTTCGTGGGGACCGGGGTCCAGGCATCCGCACCCGGGCAACGCGACCATGCGCTGCATGTTACCCCCCACGTTGTCTCTAGTACTATCATCCTCAGAGCTCCTCGTCCACGATGTCTTCGCATGCATGCGGATACGTAGAATTATTGCCAGACGTATGTACGTGTATCCCCCAGAATCACAGCCAAGGAAGATGCAATCAACACGCGCATCAGATCCGCAGAAACTGGATCTAATCGTTCACAACAAGCTTACCATAAAAGGTGAGATGCTCAAGATTCACAACAAACAGGAGGCCAATGCAAGCAACTCAAGACAAAGAGTCTACTTAGTGATACGGTATCACGCATCAATTATCAAGATGGTATGGTACCAAGTTTCACACTGGTAACACGAAATTTCCCGATCTCAACGGCCTCTACCCAGACGGTAGCAGCTTATACAGTGTCTTCTCACAAGATCATGTAAATTGGGCGGTAGCCCTTCTTCACCGGAAGTAAATGGATACAAGTGGGATGTCAACGTCGTTGTCATCATCGTCCTCACATGCCACCACGACATCGAGATGGCGCCGGTACGAGGGTATCTCCGCCTTGGCCACCTCAATGGCCGCATCAACCACCTTCTTGTCCAGCCGGTCCTTGTGCCTGGGGAACATGGAGTTGTACAGCAGCGAGGTGCCGCACGATATGCTGTATGCGTTCAAGCCCTTCTCCTTGAGCCATTCCAGGAGCTCCCTTAGCGTGATGTTGCCAGTTATGGTCCACCGGTCCCAGACCGTCCACGACATGTCTTGGTGCTTGATGGTCTTGGGTGGGACCGGCTCAGCCATGGAGAGGAGGGGGATTGCAAGGTTTGCAAATGTGTTCCGGTAGTCTTCAACCTTGTGCCCACCAGCAAGGACTTTGTAAAGTTCTAGGCAGACAAGGCCAGTGGCCATTGCGGTTGTGGTGGCAATGGCCGGGATGATCCTGCCGGCTATAAACTTGGCCTTCAGCTTGTCCACTTCAGGAATGCTGTAATTCCTTGCCCGCATGTTAGCAAAACCAGCTATCACATCCATATGGAAATTGGTGTCATCGTCCTGCACATACACAAAAGCAGCCCAGCAATTCTCAATCTTGAGAAACTTCTGGATGGTGTTCATTCTAGAGATACATGGCTAGTTGGCTACGCATGGAAAAGCTAAAAGAAATTAGGCATTTAGCATAAAACCTACGGTATATAAGTGCAGCGAAACACCTCTAAATCATTGAAGTTTTAGAAAAGATCAGTAGGATATGCTGACCTTCTCAAACTGTATTGGATTCATGTGGAACCCTGGTGGCAGTGTTTTAGAAATTTCTTCTAACTTTGCAATAAGCTCTTCAATGACAGCAGCGTCATCAACAGATGCAGAGGATAGACTAGTAGCCTTCTCATCTGTAACTATCTTAACCCCCTGTTTTGGTTGGAAATCAGGAACAATCACCTTGTCGACAGCTTCAGCCAGCTTCTTTGGGTTTTTAGCCCAGTCAGGTCTGGGTATTCCAAATGTCTCTGCCCTTAATATTGAAGCAGCCAATATAAAGTTAAGCTGACTTGGATCAGTGGATGTGAACTCCAGAGGTCGTGGGAATCGCTTTGGAGCAGACCAAAAAGGAGCACCAGAGCTAGTCATTGAGTCTTCTGGGAATGTGAACGTCAGCTGCTTCACACGGCTGGAGAAATAATCCTCAAACCTAAGATATGCCATCAATAAAAACAGTCAGGTGAGTAAGATTAGATCTAAGATTCTCAGTGTCCAGTGAAAATAGACAGCATGATCAAAAGGCAAATGCTTTGGCTGCAGTATTTTAACTGCAGTATTTTAAATTTCATAAATTCCTTGCGCTATGCCATACTAAGCTACAAGTGTGCAGATTGGGGTGGTGGGGGTTGGTGGCGGGGTGTAAAACTTACTTAAGCCGCGCCCAAGTAATACAGTCTTGGAATGTCTCGCACTTCTCTCCATGGAGGCATTCAATAACACGTTCAAGCTGATCCCTAGCCTGCGCATCACCAGCAGTTCTTGCTGCAGCTGCATATCCAGTAGGATTTGACAGGAAAGCATTTACTTCAGTGGGGGTCTTCTCAAGTAAACCCTCAAACTCAGACCTAGCCCAGGTTAGGCAGTGGTCAATATTATGAGGAAATGAATGTACAGTGCACATAGGTGCCTGCTTTTCAGGTGGATCTCTGGACGCCCCATAGTTCTCTGTTAGGTGAGGTATGACCATCTGTGTATTGCATTTAGCACCCAGAGTCCCAGATTCCAGAAGTGGCTTCTGGAAATATACACATCTGGAGTCAATGTACATTCTTGCAGTCACATTGTCAAGAGCATTGATAACAGCATCAAGGCTCTCCCAAAAGGCATCATTAAACACATTTTCGGTCTCAGGACTTGCTCTGTTCTGAAGGGCCTCGACATGAAGCTTAGGATTAATTGCCATAGCAGCAGTAGCAGCAACGGTGGACTTGGGCTGCCCAATGTTCCAGTCGCGGAAAAGAAACTGGCGACTGAGATTGCTCTTTTCAATAACATCATCATCTGTCACAGTCAGCTTTCCATCCGGACTGCAAGAAATGCCCATTAGTGCCAGGTTCTTCAAGAATTCACATCCAAGCGCCCCGGAACCAACCATAAAAATTTTCGCCTGCTCCAGTTTCTTTTGGAGCTTAGATCCAAAAACACTGATTTGTGCATCATATCTAGTGTTCTCTGACTTCAAATCACCAGGCTCCAAGGGCTCAACAGGGAGAGATTCAACAGAGTCAAAATAGAAGAACTGCAAAATCAAGGCAGTACATTAACAATACAAATTTCTGCAAACAAATTGCATTATATAATTAAGAAAAGAGGAAACAGATTTTAACCTGATAAACTGGATGGAATTTCCCCGAGCATGCTTTCACAACCTCCTGACCTACAATACCACCAAACATTGCAGCCATAGGATTCAGAACAGCCCTGGAACCAGTTGCGAAATGGTGCATGAGCTTTTTGTCAATTTCTTCAAGTTTTTTATCACCCTGAGTTTCATTGATGCTAATAGCAAAATTTATCAGCCTTTGTGCATCATCAGCAGACCCAGCAATAGGGAATCGCCTCAACTCATTCCTAAACTTATCCAAAGCTTGGAAAGCCAAATGCAAAAAAGGTGGGCGCTCTAACTTGGAGAAATCACTCATGAGAAATTCTCCTGGTTCCTCCATGGCCTCTTTCAAGGGTTTGAATTTAAGAACCTTTGGTGGCTTGACCTGTGTGACAATACCACCTCTAACATATGTGCCAAATGAGGAGGTGTCTTCTTCTAGAGTAAAAGAGTAAGGCCTTGCATTCTTAATCTTTCTTGGTTTTCCATCATTCAGTTCAGTCATTCCCTGGACTTCAGAGAACACAACTAGATCACCATCCTGAAACTCCAGACGCTCATCATCAACACAGGAGACAAGTGCTGGGCTGTCATTGCTGATCGATGCCACAATTCCTGTATGTGGTTCCTCTCCATCAACATCCAAAACAGTAAACGCAGGACCAAAATCACAAAAGACACTGCCAAAAAGACCACGGACTTCAGACTTAATAAAAGCAATGGGTGGATGATGGCTGTGGCAGTAATTGTCAAACTCAACTGCTTTCTCTAAGCTGATATCAGTAAAGACCACAGCCTGTAAGTTCAGAAGGAAATGATTAATTCTCAGAATAACACATGACCAAATTTTTACCAGTATAAATCAAGAAGCATATATGTTAAGCAACTTCCAAACCAAATGTGCGATAAATCATCTAATCCCCCTCAAAAGCCAAAATTATGCAAACTAATGTGCAATGCAAAAACCATTGCCACTGCTCAAAGGAGGAACATGGATTTAAATTTTCAATTATATTGGGCAAACAACATATCTGCATGTTATGATGGCATATAGGAGTATATGTCAACAAATTTTAAAGCAAACAGATAACATGTCTTCATTAATGGAGCCTTATGGCTTTGATGAGGAGTATTTGATGCTGAGAAACTGTTCTTCAGTTTTCTACTTTTTTCCCCAGCAGTTAGCACAATTTAATGGCACCTTATGGCTTTGGTGAGGATAGTACTGTAAATATAGAATAGTTGTTGTGTATTGCAATAGCCCATGGGGCATATATATAGTACAAAGAAGATACAAAGACCCAAACCCTAGACATATGTGAAAAGACCTAAATACCCTTAACACCCCCCCTCAAATGCAAAGCGTATACGATAGCATTGCATTTGGAAGAGTTGACACTAAAATAGCAAAAGACACTAATACCCTTAACACAAAGTCCGTATCTTAAAGATGTAGTCGTAGCATGCGGCTCTTGAAAAAATTGTCAAATTAAGCCGAAAAAGGAGATAGAAGCATAGCGGCACAGATCGAAACCCGAGACAGCAGCGGCGCTGTGCACAAAAAGCGCGCAGAAGAAGCGCGGCGGCTTTAAAAGCTCAGGACGACAGCTCAAAGAAAAAAACGGTGGCATCATGAAGACTTTTACGATCTGTAGTGGCTCAAAGAGAAGAGTGACGGCTGCGACTATGCGAAAGGAAAGAGAGGACCACGCCATCCAAGATGATGGACCGTGGCTAGCAAAGCAGTCAACTGACTGACAGATTTTGTGGACTCACACGGCATTGACGAACTGAAAAAGAGATACTACGGATTTAGATGGACGGATACTAGCAACAGCATGACCTGAATAAGAACTTAGGAGGTAGCAAAAGAAAAGACCATCCGAATGAGATGCCACCACTTCTGTGGTCACCATGTGTAGCCCCACCCTGGCTTCCCATTGCCGCGTGTGGCATCCTCATCCCAGTCATCGGGCTTCACAGCATCTGGATCGGGAATGGTCTTGGGTGGGATAAGTGCTGGCTCAAAATCAAACTCCTTGGCGTCCCACCCATGACCCGGCCTCCTGGGGGTGGATGTACTTAAGATAAGCACCTCCACACTCAAGGCCATTCTGAAGCCTCACTTCAAACTGAAGAACAACCGTCCCCAAACCCGAGCAGCGCCAGTAGAGCGGCCTTAGAAGGCGGCGCACCTCGCGCTCGAAGTCAGGCTCGAGGAACCAGCTGATGGCAGGTGGGCGCTTTAGCTCGAGGGGAAGGCGGCAGCAGTGGGGGATGTCGGGAGGAGGGAGGGAGGTGGAGGCCGGCCGGGAGGGGGAGGTCGAGAGGGAGAGGGAGCCGGGGAGGGAGGTGGAGCCGTTAGTCGAGTCGCCGGAATGGAGGGGGAGGTGGAGCCGGATCGCCGGGATGGAGGGGGAGGCGGAGCAACTTGGGCGGAGCCATCGAGGACTCCGTGCTTGTGCTTTGCGAGCGAGTAGATGAGCGAGGGAGTGAGCGATGCAGTGATGCGCTGGGTGTTTATTGCGCTTCAGCGCTTGCTACTGTGCTCGCTACCGCTAGTCGCTACTCATTGTCACCGCAACTCTCACTAAACTACAATTTATATCTATTGCATTTATAATAATATATATGTTGAAACTTACAAGGGGACAAGGAAATAGATGCTACATGGGAGAAGAACAATTTGAATGGGAAGATGGGTGCTACATGAGCTCAAGAATTGGCAACAACAAGGTACATATGTACTGCTAAATGCTCATTTTATTTGCTGCCCCTTAACGCCTTAGGATGTGTAAGGCATCGCCTCGCCTTACGCCTTACCGCTTAAAAGGTGTGAGGGGGGTGGGTCGCCTTATCCCACCTTACCGCCTTAATAACCTTGGTAGCAACTAGCAAGGCAATAGATAATGAAACCTGAGGGTCCACGAATGCAACTATTAAGCATTTTGAGAAGCCAGTAGCAATCGATATGCATTGCTCATCCTATACTTAATACATTTTGGCAGTATACACATCTTTACATACCTTGATTATGAGGTCCTCATCAAAGATTTATAGTTCTTGAATTTATTAGTTTAATTTATTCAAAGAGGTCTTTGGTAATGCTAAAACTGTAGTGTGTCACTTCTTTTGAAATTCCAGTCTTTTACAGAAACTGGTGCAAAATTTCTAAACTAAAACCAAATAACAAGATGGAAAGCCGGTTGTTACAATTCACATGGACAGAAAGTACAAGCATAATACCAACTTTAAAAGGAAGGCAAGCAGAAGAAGAAGTAGAAAATAGAAACAGCAAGGAAGGACATCGCAGATCATTTCATGCTCACATACCTGGAAATTAGAAAGGTGTTCCTTGGTCAAATCATCAGTTAAAGTAGAGATTATAACAGCATTGTTAAGCTCTTGTAGCTTCTGAACACAAGCTTGCGCACGGTTTTGCCCAACATCCTTCTCTGAGAGGAAGAAGTTGCTTGACAAGTCCCATAGCTCCACATTGCCGTCATCGTGCAAGGTTACAGACTTGACACCCGCAAGGACAAGGTTCTTTGCTGCAGGTTACATGGCCATTAAGTAAATCAAATGTAAGCCAAAAGCTTTTACCATCCACTAATTTAAATTCCTCAAAACCCAAGTTTCACAAATCATAATATACTGAATGTCAAGCATCTAAAAAAAGCTTATAATTAGTTTTTATGCTCGAGACCCCCCAAAGTGTGATACTGAGTTAATGATATCTCAGAATACATCCAATAATCAAATTGACCAGTACCACCAGTACAGCTTTAAGATGATAGCTCAAGTTTGCTGATTATAAGGCACACGGAGACTAGCGGCTTTTAAGTACGGGGCACTGTTATGGTTACACAAAGACTATCCTTTCATAGACATAAAGAAAGGAGAGAATTTCAAAACACTTGGCACTAAATCATATCTTTTGATGGGACAGAACTAGTTATGGAAACATAGGAGGACAAAAAAGTTTTGACTTGATAGTTTGAAGTCCATCCTAAGAGGACAAAAAGTTTTGACATGAAAGTTTGAAGTCTATCCTAAGACACAATAATAAGAGCAATCTAGGAGGGTTGAAGAATCAAATCAATCCCACCAGGCACCAGAGCAAGCATATCACTGTGTTTGATCAAACTAGCAATACCACCAGCAGAGCTGAGCCAAGAACTAAGCATATGACATCCTAGCACATTGACATATCGGCTCGCGATACCAACAGAGAATTAACTTGTGTACGAGAAACATAACATATATTGTTAGTTCCCTACACTACATCAGACCGAGCTAGGAATAAAAAGAACACAATTAAGAAAACCCGCATTCTTGTTATAGCCACTATACAAGCTCAAATTTTATGAAAAGAATTTGAGCAAAGGAGTAACATCTCGATTAGAGAAGTGCTTGGTCCGCACATACCGATCTCAACATATGACATTCTAGCACATCGACATATCAGCTCGTTATAACAACAGAGAATCAACTTGTGTACGAGAAACATAACAGATAATGCTAGTTCCCTACGCTACATCAGATCGAACTAGGAATAGATAAGAGCACAATGAAGAAAGCCCTCATCATTACCACTGTACATGCCTAATTTTTCTGGAAAGAATTTAAACAGACGAAAAACATCTCTATTAAAGGAGAGCTCGGACCGCACGCGTACCGATCTCAGCGCCGAGGCCCTGGAGGCCAGAGACAAGGACGTTGGAACCGAAGAGGCGCTTCATGGTCTCGCGGCCGTAGACGGCGAGCTGGCGGCTGTGGAGGTCCTCGTCGATCTCCGGCGTTCTCCCGGCCATGGCGTCGTCGGCCTGCCTGACCTCCTCCTCGGAGCGGGTCTTCTTCTGCAAGTCCTCGACCTCGCCGGCAACGACCTCCCGTTTACGGGGAAGCATATAGTGCAGGATGCCGCCGAGGAGCCCGACAACGGCTGCCGCCGCGAAGAGCAGGTAGTAGGCAGACGGCGAGAGGTGGCGCGTCAGATCCAGCTCGTGCGGAGGCCGCAAGCACGGCGAAACCTACATCAATCAGCTCGTCGTGAGGCGGGGAGCGCGAGGAGGAGACCCGAGAGAGGGGGCTGGGTTGAACTCACCTTGGATTCGTCGAGTGGGGGAGCGAAGCAGCCTCTCCGCTCTACTCTAGGGTTTCGAGGGCAAGGGAGATTAGGAGGGCTAAATTGTAAAACTTTGGCGGTTGGTTCTGCTGCTCTTCGGGTGACTTCGGGGGAAGAAGAGGAGGGGGGTGGCTGGTCAGACGCGCCTTCTCGTGAGGCGGCTTTATTTATTTTCGATGACAAGTGGCGCACGGAGCTTTGTGGGCCCACATGGCAGTGGGAATGCGTGTGTGCTTTTCTTGCTGGTTGGGAAAGGGTAGAGAGAGAATCTGGTTCTCCAGGATTCGTCTGGAAACAGAGGCTGCAAAGCGGGCCGAAAGGTAGGATGACACGTGGGCCCAATAATTCTTGGTGCCCGGGTTTGTATACTCGGTGGTTGCAAACTGTGTAGGGAGCAACTACAAAATGTATTTCTTAAAAAAAATAATTAATTCTTAATTTGAAATTACACTATTATATCCGCATATTAAAATTTTGCAGAAATGGTCATCTGTCGCCGCATGGCTGGGCGATATGGTCAAGTTACCAAATTGTTGGGCGACACAAGGCCAAATCGCTCTAACCGTGCGGCCACTTGACCCTAGTCGCTGAGCGACTAGCCTAAGTCGTCCAACGATTAGACAATTGCTAAAAAATATATAATTATTTTTATTAATTTGATGGAAATAACTGTGGAAGGGGTAAATGATAATTGTTGTAGATAGATAACATTTAGCAAATCTTATTTGTAAGCTGTTTTTTTAAAATAAAAGGGCAGACAATGTCGATTGATCTATTTGTGATTTTCGTAAATTATAATTAGTATAATATATATTAGACTCACAATAACATTTTATAATCGTCGTATGTTATTGTAGTGTGATACAATTTTCAAAGAATTTTGTGACAACAATTAAGGTAGCAACGATTCGTACGTAGAAAGGTAAGTGATATTGCGATGCAACTGAAAATTCATACACGGAGAAGCATTTCGGATAAATGATGTAACAAAATAACACGATCGTAGGGGTTACATGGCACGCAGGCTAACGAACCAAGAATAGTACACGTATGCCTTTAGATAATTAGAAATACATAAGACATATGGACATAGAGTGTCGAAGTACTACGCATAACGTGGCCATTTGCCCTTGCAGCCCAGCTCGGCATTGTAGTCCTTGCCATCGTCCATGGCCTTGGCCACCAGTTCACGCTTTCTCTAGCATTCCTCCTCATGAGTATCCTGCTCCTTGCACCTACACTCTTCTAGGTAAACTTATGTTTCCCGCCGGATATACTCGCTTCGTTCTTCGCTCAGCATCACTCCTCCATCCTCTCGTGTGTCATTCGGGTGTCCCACTCCACACAGCCTAGAGTCCACTGGTCGTATGGGTGGATCTCCTAGTCGATCCATTTTGTGGTAGGTGCATAGCGAATCTGGAGACTACGGGGAGAGGGGAGAGTTTGTTAGTGCGTGTCATACAACAGAACTGGTAAGGAAATGTATTGTAACTCATTCTTACCGGGTGCCAGCAGCGGGCCCTGTCATAACGCCACTCTTTAGACTTGAAAAACTTACATGCGTCCCTACACCAGTAGAGGGGGGTGTCTCCCCCACGGGTGAGTATTGCAGCGAACGCTTGATGGGAACGTTGAGGTATGAATTGGGGTTGAAGGTATAGGGGGCTTTGTTTTGGGGAGGTGGTCTCCTGACACGTTTCACTTATTCTTCCTGGGCTGCAACAGCCCTTGTGAGTCAGGTAATCTCCCCCCATTGCTTGTCCATAATAGCAACGTAGTCTTGCAGTCGTGGTGCAGGAAAACATGCTGCAATAGGAGGAGTGCTTATAGAGTTAGGCGACGTGGCGTATGCTTCGCGAGTCCAATTCGATTTGGGAAAATTCACGTATGCGAGGCAGCGGCACGGCGGACGATTCATGAACCAGTGTAGTATCACGTCGCTACACAAAGTTGTCCGCTTTGATCATATCATTGCATAAAGTTACCCCTTTTCGTGTTGTCACTACGCAAGACTATCTAGTTTGGTCTTGTTATAGCGTAAAACTAATCTGTCTGGTCATGTCACTACATAAAGCCAAAGAGTTTGGTGTAGTCACTACGTAAAACTACCCCGGTTTGGTCTTGTCACTACGCAAAGGCAAAGAGTCTGGTGTAATCACTGCGTAAAGCTGCACCCGTTTGGTCTTGTCACTGCGGCGTGCTTAAGCTGCTTCCACCAACTGGACCTTCTGTGACTCTCTTCGGACATGGCTGCACAAGTAGCATGCACTCGTAACCACGTCATCAACAGCCTTCCACAAAGCCCTTCCACGCAAGGGTGCACATCAATCATTACCCAGAACTTGCTTTTAACTTGCACCAACTTGCTTCTAAGTTTAAATCTTGAGTGTTGTGCACATCACTAGGTGTTCTTGGACAAGAACGAGTGGGACAAGAAGTAAAAAAAAGTTCCCCAGTTAAATTGCTAGCTTGCTTCAAAATTTTCTTATCTCCCCTTTTATGGGAAGTGGAACAAAAGTAGAAATTTGTAGGTGCAATTGATTTTGTAGTATTTAGATGTTGGTAATGGATCTCTATTTTGTGTGGTTGATCATTAGGAAAAGTTTTGAAATGTATTAATCTTGATGTATCATGTTAGATCATTGCTCAGCAGCTCAGTTAGTTAATTTACCATTAGTTTGTTTGGTTATTGTTTCTTTTAGTTGTCGTTTGGTTGCACTATTGGGTAACATTTGTGTTTTCACATTTGATATGTATTTTTTTACTGTCACTTTAAGTTATGTTCATGATAAAAAATGTTATGCAAACTAGCAATCAGACTTCTCTTCTAGAGGTTGTTGCAATAATGTTCACATACACATTTATTTAACACCTAGGTGAGTTCTTCTCCAATTTTGTATTACAAGGATACCATTGACTCCTATCAGAGTGCAAACTATGCAAGAGTGGGAAATGTACAAATACTCAGCCTTTTTTAATAATATAGAAATCTTGAGGATTTGCTACTTGATAATTGAAAATTACCTTTCTAGAAATTAAAACAATGATCAAAGCTAATCGTGTATATATATAGTATTTGCTAACAATGATGGGCTTCTATCTACATAGTTATTTCATTTCAATTTCTGTTTTACAGGGTGAATGATATCCCAAATAAAAGCATCCCTTTAGTTTATAGAGATCATAATGTGTACCTTGCTAAAATGATAAACAATAGTAGAGTCATCAGCCAACTTTGTATGGAAGATATATGCAATCGTCCTTTTTGCTATCAAGACTTGCATGTTCGATTTGATTGTATGAAATAGTATTTTTGTGCGATCCACCAATTTAAAATGTACCACAAGCAGATAAATTTGATGGCTATAGTGTAACCCACCCGCCTATACTCACTGTAACACCCAAAAAGTAGGATTTTTTAAAATATAAAACTTTTAAATGCATTTTGGTTGATATTTGAATTTTTTATAATTTATTTAGGCTTTTTGGAATTTGTGTTATGCAAATTAATTCAAGAAAAGATGCATAATAAATAGCAAATTTTAAATCTAGGGTAAATTCCCTAAGAAATTGAAAGCTACAGGAAGAATAAAATTCAAATTTGGAACTAAAATTCAAATTCAAATAAAAAGGAAATAAAATCACAAATTCAATTTGGGTAGGCCCTTTACCTTTCTCCCTTTCCTCCATTTTCCTTGGCCCAACTCTCGGCCCATTTTCCTCTTGGACCGGCCCACCTCTCTCCTTCACTCTCTCCCTCTCTACTCTCAGTTGAGCTAGCTAGCTCGGTCGCATTACATCGCACCACACTGCTCTGCCTGTTGTGTCGCCACTCCAGCCACGCTGATGCCGAGCCCCCAAAACCCGCGTGTGCCCATGCCGCACCCACACTGCGTTGTACCCCCATACTGTCACCGTGCCAGCTGCGCCGATGTAAAGCCGAGCGCACACTCTCGCCATGCATGACTCGCTCAGTGCGCTACGTTATTGCTCATGCCCACACCTCCTCCCGTGACTGCTCGCGTCACCTACGTCTACACCTGCACTACCCATGTCACCCTGCGTCTGCACCTGCACTACCCGCGTTGCCCATGTCGCCCTTGTCCACCGTGTCATGCCTCACTCGTGCAAGCACACGCAACCCGCCTCTGCTTGGCTATTTAAGCCACTAAGCTCCCATTTTCTTCCTCATCCCTCCCACTCACTTCACTCACCTTGCTAGAGCCCATGTCGAGCCGAGCCGAGCTCACGGAGCTTCGCCACCATACTCCGTCGTCACCTCTCTGCCATCCCATTCATCGCTATGCTCCATTGTGACCTCTCTGCCATCCCATTGCTCTGTCGTGACCTCTCTCCCAACCGTGTCAACTCGACCGCCTTGCTCTCCACTCCACTTTCCCCAACACAATTGCATTTCCACCCACTGCAGCTTATTGGCGCCATCATCTTCCTCTCCTTCGGCTACCTTACCACCCCACCTCTTCGGTGAGCCACCGTCCAATTCCTTGCAATTAGAGCACCTCCTCACCCTCCTCTTACTTCCCCTATGGCCAATTTAGATCATCGTTGTCTCCAACGTGTCGTCGCCATTGAAGATCACCACACTGCCTTGAGTCACCATCGCCAGCACAACTTAGTGCCTCCCCAACCTTGTTGTCCTCTTTGGTGAGTTCCCCATGCCTCGTAGATGCTTGTCGTGCTCTTCTTTTTCCCTCCGCATTGCCGGGAGCCTAGTTGCCATGGTGAGCAAGCCTCCATCACTGTCACGCGCTGTCGTAGTTCACCATCGCCACATATAGGATTGCCGAGGTCTCGGCAACCCATTTTGGGGGGTTCTCAATGCTTGTTGTCGCTTGCCTCGTCAGCGATGAGCTCGGCAACACCATCTCCTCTGTGAGTAGAGGAAGGCAGTGTAGCAACATCATTAGCGCTAATGATGTTATTAGGTTGTAGTTACATTAGTTTAATGGTACTTATTATTCTAGGTTAATGACTCAATGACACATGGGCCATATATTTAGGAAATCTAATTACAACCATGATTTCATTCTGGGTCACCAACATGTGGGCCACCTTTACTATGCTTTGGCCCACCTATCATTCACTCATGTCATTTCTTTAAAGAAAATAATTCAAAAAGAAATTAAAAACCCTAAGGGCCCACCAATTAGTCACTTATATCATTCTGTTAAGAAAATAATTCAAAAAGGAAATTAAAACCTTAGTGGCCCCACTTTCTTAGCCTCTAACAAATTTTGTAATAAGAAAATAAAATAGAAAAGAAATTACAATCGTGGGCCCCAGTTATCAGTGAGACACTCTCTCCTTTGTTTATTTTGGGGATTTTCCCCTATTTTAAATTTGGATGGACAGTACTCACTAGTTTAAATCCAAAATGAATGAAACTTATTTCTAAATTCAAGATCTTTCTAACAAGAGTGAAATCATGAATTTTGAAGTTCATTTGAATCTTATTTGGATTTATTTGTATTCTTGTGTATTTATTTGAATTTTGATGCAATCACTCGAATAGATCTCAAAGACATGGAAGAACAGTAGCTCAAGGCCTATCAAGACCTGCAAGACTGTGAGCAAGGTGAGTCAATACTTTGATCATTTTGTACCTACTTTTTGATGTAAATTATATTGTCTTAAATTATTAAATTGCATGCTTACTTTTGATGCAAATTATGCTCATACCAGCTCATAGTAAATTTCCTACTAGTAAATTGTGATATTACATTTCACTCCTTAACTTTGGACATAACCCATTGTCACCCTAGAATTAATGGTATATGTATGAGTTGATAAGTCTGTAGTGCCTTGCTTACATACTTGTGGGCATTAATTTACCCTGATATCATTTTAAACATAAAAAAACTTAGATTTGGGTAGCAATTGGATGGAAACGACTGGTATGTTGAACTAGAAAGAAAATTCTGGAATCCAAAACTGTAAACTTACTTTATACCTAGGCAGATGGGAAATGGGGCTAGTGTGCATGGAGCATGAGAGTGTGGTATTTGATAGAACTACCCAGGAAACCTTAAGGATCGAATATTATGAAATGTAAAATACTGCAACCACAAGTCTATAATGGATATGAGCTAACCAATTAATTTGCATTGACCCAACGCTAGATGCACCATCTGGTTGAACAAGGGCACATGTGTTGGATAGAAGCCTCTTGACGTGTGGCGCAAGAGGTGGCTTCTGGAACCTCACGGCAATGGAAACCTTAGTGGCTATAGTCACATTGGAAAGGTGCATTGTAAAGACCTTGTGGTGACCATCTGAGCCTCACGCCAAAGGTAGTGTGGAGACAGAATAAGTTAGGCATCTCTTGTAGGAAAAGTGCATGATATCTGCAAGGTGAAAACTGTTCGAACAGCCATGATAACGATCATGGATGTGTATGGGAATTTACTCGAGTTAGTATCCATTTATAAAAGAATTTTTATGGGTGCGATAAAAAAACTCGATGGATGGATAGAACCCTGAGTTGATTTCCCCTAGGTGAATAGAACCTAACGATTATAATGGGTGAGAACCCTAGTATCAAAAATAGCATATGTTGAATGGAACCATGTAACAAGTGGATAGAACCTGTACGTCAATTATTATTACATACTCTTACAATCTTTAGAAACATGGTTTAGTTAAAAATGCTAAGTCTCAATATTTCTATTTACTATAATTCAACTATGGCATTTCTCAAATAAATGAACACGAGCCTTCCTTATTAAGCCTTGCATCTATAATATTGTATTATGTGTGTTGGCTCATAGAGGAAGGTTGTTTGTGTTCACCCTTAATCACTAAAATAACTCAGAACCTTCAGATCAAAACCCCTATGCCTACTACACCGCATCTGAACCAAACAGAGAAGAAGATAGAGAAATCTAGGCCACTCTCATAGTCTCTCATTCTTACCTTTGCTCGGACAGACTATGATGGTTATTGTATGCACATCTATTATCCAAACCTTGGATGGTAGTTTGGCATCTTTTACCTCCAATTGCTTGCTTGTGGCAAGGTATGGCCTTACCCTTTGCTTTCTACTTTCACTTCCACTTTTGGTTATTTCTAATATAACATTTGACCTTATCGACCTATTATGTAAAATTCTACCCGATATGAGTTATTTCAACTCTAATATATATAATATTAAAGTCAGGTATGGTTTATGTGATGTATGAGTATGTTCCAGCAATGTATCTATGTACACTAATTATTAATCTAGGAATAAGTGCGGTGGAAACATAGTGTTCTGGATGGTAAATCCAGAGTCCGACACTCACCCTCCCATACCAGTTTACTCTAAAATCTATGTGATACGTCATACATGTGTAACATAGACTCAAATAGTTATTTCTCCTAAAAAAAGATATTGGAATAGTTATTTGAGGTGGATTTCAAGAAATTATTAGACTTGATCTTTCTTATTCTTGGATTTTGATGGCCACTTCCATCTTTCAATCCAACTCACGTGGTCTTGGCCTAGATATGAGAAGTCATCATTTGTATGTCAATCCAATAAAGACCCCACTTGGAATATAGGAATGTTGCAAGAAACAGTTAAATTTCTGCAGGAATCGAGACGTTTTCCAACATTCCAAATGGAGCCTAATTGGTCACTGTGTTACCTTTCAAGTTTTGGCAGACATCATTTACTCAAGGGCAAATTTACTCAGTACCATCGTAATTGTTCGCAAGTTGGAAAATACCATTACAAAGAGTTCGAGCTTCTAAATGTCATCGCAAACACAAAAACTCTGGAGAATATCATCACTATTAGCGTTTTCATACATTTGCTCTGTTAACCACCATTTAGGTGCGAGAAAATTTCAAAAATGATATTTTTGCCTTTTGGCATTCTGTTGAGATAGCAGAGAACAGAGGGGGGAATAGAGGGTAGGCGACAGCTCTGGAGGGTGGTGGCGCCGGTAAGGGGAGAGGTGGGCGACGCTGGTGACTAGCAAAATGGGTTGCCACATCCACTAGGAGGCCATGGGAGGTGGTGAAGCAGGCTTCATCACATGGTGGCAGCATGAACAGCGGTCAGGGCGGCAGCCAAGCACGGGCAACAATGGCATCGGCGCTTCGGTGATGGGCGGCACTTGCATGGGCACGGGGTGACCTCATGAAGTGCTCCCATGCAGTTGGCTCAGCCGGAGATGGCTAGTGATGGCAGCTGGTGGTGGCAAAGGGTAGGGCGCTGGCGCCGGGGTTCCACGGCGGTGCATTGTCCAAATTTATTTGAGGAAAAGATAGAGGGGGTGGAGAGGATGGCTAATATGCGAGGAATCAAAGGTTGGCTCATCGAAGATGATGAATTGACGGCGAGGAGCGTATTTGGCCGATTCTGGGGGAAGTTCGATTCCGGATGATTGGTTACATGAAAATTAAATGTATTTGGAGGATAGGTTGCTTGGATGCTAGAACACAATGTGATATGAACACAACTTGAAAAATTACTGGCAGTGATTCCTGACATGATGCTAGAACATGATGTGCCCGCACTTGCATGTTGTGGCTGGACCCTATGATCATCGTGACGTAGGATGCATGGTACGGTGGCGACAATGTTGACACAATGAGGATGATGGCATCTCCTGTGTTCCTAATGTGCGTCAGAGAGATCAATAGTAGAGATTATAAGAGTTTTTTATTAGAAATTTGAAAAGAACAAAGGTGAGTTTGTTGGTGGGGATTGCTTGAAGAGATATTTTACATGAATTTTCCAAAATATGTAACAACCTGGTCAACTTTACCATCTCTTAATTTATAACTTCAAAACTGATTGGTGAGTTCTCTTCTGAAGAATGGATGCCGCTACCAGCAAACAGAGGAGGAACCGCGACGCAGATGTACAGAATCATCTTGGATTTGGCATTTTTATTGCACCGAGTGAACGCAGCTAGAATGGTTGCGCGCTCTGTCTCAATTGCTGCAAACGCATACGCTGATCGACAGGAGATGACATTATCTTGTCGCTCAATAATTAACCCAAAACATCCCAAATCTGAAAGAAGTACAGCAGTATAGTCGGTTTTGATTAGATTTGAACCATGAAACAACAGTGCATCTGAGCCGTCGGACAGAGAGAGAGGGCAGAGAGATTGGAGGAGAGAATGACAGGTAGGATCGGACATTACAAAAGGAAAAAGAAAGAAAAGAATAAGGGTAAAATAGTTAATTCGCTCTTCGCTACGGTATTTTCTAAGTCATCATTTTTTTACGATGACACTAAACAAATTATTTACTCAATGGATTCAAGAGTTAAGACCTCACCAGCGGAAAATAATCCTGCTAATGCTTCCATGGAAGGCAAACATTGTTCTTGTGATCGGGGGACTCCTACTTATAGTTGTTAGAGATATATGTATACTTTGTTATTCCCCATTGTTATGAGGGGTTCTTTGCATATTTACCACCTGTACTTTGTGTATATATACCGGCCCATTGGCCTCATATTGAATACAAGCGCTATTCATAACATGGTATCAGAGCGTACCTAGGGTTTCCCGTCGCTTCGCTTGCCGCCGTCGCCGTCATCCCGCCGGCGACTCGCGTCGCGCCTCGCGTCGCTCCCGCCGCCGAGGCCGTCGCGCCCGCTCCGGCTCCTCGTCGTCTTCCCGACGACTCCTCGGCCTCATCGCCGCCGAGGCCGCGGCCGTCGCCGCCTCCACGTCGTCGCGTCGCCGCGCGCCGCCGCCGCCGCTTCCGGCTGCTGCTGCGGCGCCGCCGTCGCGCCTCCGACGCTGCCGCTTCCCGCACCGCCTCCACGCGCCGCCGGACCCGCGCGCCGGCCGCCCCGCGCCGCCGCGCCTTCCCATGCTGCGCTTCCACGGCCGCGCCCCACGCACCGCCAGTGTCCGCGCCGCCGGCCGCGCGCGCGCGCGCCGGCCGCTAGCGCCGCCGCCGCCAGCGTGTGTGCGTGTGTGCGTCGCGTGTGTTGCTAGCGGGCGAGGCCCGTTAATAGTTAGGGTTTCGGTTCCAAAAACGTCGATCTAACCGCCGCGCCGTTCGGCGCCGCTGTTAGACCGTTGTATTGGTCGCCGCGCCGTCGGCGCCGCCTACCAATGGGCACCGTTTCCTCCTCATTGCCGGTGATCTTTGATGGTGTTAATTACACCGACCGTGTCTCACATGCGCATTCACATGCGTGGTCTACGTCTCGGGCGTCCTCTCGCGATGTCACCGCGCCTTGCCCTATTCCTCCGACGGAGCCCACGCTGTTGCATTGCCCCGACAACCGACAAGCGCTCATCGAGGCCGCTCAGTTGCGATGATGAAGCGCCTCGCCTACCAGAGGCTCGGATTTCTACAAGGATCGTCGACCACCTACACTCGGTGGTGCGATGGCGACTTTCGAGCTTCTTTGTCTTCATCGCCGATATCCGGCCTCGATTCTCTTACGAGGTTGTGGGACTTCCTTCGGCTTTCGGATGTGGACTCATCTTCGTCGGCGCTCACGAGCCCTCCGGTGATGCCCTGCACTGTCCGTGGTTCGCCAAGAGCACTCTCTTCAGCAGGTGATGCTCTGTTGATGCTTTTACGCTCGAGCTCTGTTATGCGGCGTCAGTTGGACTCTCTCTCGCTTCTGCCGCTGTCGTTCTGTCCGTCTTTGCTGGATATACTTGCGACTTGGAGTTTCGGCGGGTCTCGAGTTCCTTACTCGCCGTCCGAGTTCGAGCAAAGGCGTGCTCGACTTCTTGCACGCCACCTTCGTGTCACTCTCTGGAGGCTCTCACCGAGATACGCGCAGAGAGGAGACTCGCTGAGTGGTCTTTGATGCGATGCCACTCCCCTCTGTGCTCGCCGCTCGTCTACTGCTACATCGCTGCCTTCACGGCCGCCACGGTGGTGGTGGCGCCTACGTCTGGAGGTGGCCGTCCTCACTCATTCCCTCTGCGACAAGGCGGCCACATTGAGTCGGTGCTATAAGAAGAAGCGGCATCATCACGCCGTTCTTCTCCTAGCACTAGTGCTTTTACGTCGCCGTCTGCATCGACTTCTTGGCAGTTTCTCACCGAGCAAGAGATAGCCAGACTTCGACGCCTGCTTGCCGCGGAGTTCTCCTCGACGGGATCTGCGAGTTACGCTCATCGACTCTTGAGCACCGAGAAACCACCCCAACACGATCAGTACCTCCCGTGGATTCTTGATTACGGAGCATCTTTTCACATGACTCTGATTCTTCCACTCTGTCTTTTATTACACCTCTTGATTCTCTGTCGGTGTTCTTACTGCGATGGTACATCTCTTTCGTCTGCAGTCGAGGATCTCTTAGCAACTCATCCTTTCATGTTCCTACATTGCTCATATTCCTCGCCTCACTATGCGACTTCTTTCTCTGGGCGATGACATCGACCTTGGTTATCGAGTCATTCTCGACTCGACTCTTGTTGTGTTCGGGACCGCCACACGGAGCTCGGTTGGTTCGGCCTCGCGCGCCGTGACTCACACAGCGTCTCTGGGAGCTTGGTGGCTTCACCTTCCTTCCACGCCACCATCGCGCGCGGTCTCTCGCCGCCGCCGTCTACCGGCTCTTTTCAGCGGTGGCATCACCGTCTTGGTCATCTGTGTGGATCTCGTCTGTCATCCTTAGTTCGTCGTGGTCTTTCGGGTGCGTCTCGGAGACGTGTCTTTAGACTGTCGAGGTGTAAGTTAGGTAAACAACTTGACTTCCTTATCCTCATAGTGAGTCGTGTCTCGGCGTCCTTTTGATCTTGTTCATTCGGATGTTTGGGGTCGGCTCCTTCGTTTGAAAGGGGTCATCGATATTATATCATATTTATAGATGATTTCTCTCGCCATACTTGGATATATTTCATGTCTTCGTAGTGAGGTCTTGTCTATCTATAAACAATTTGCCACTATGATCCACACACGATTCTCCACTCCTATTCGTGTCTTTCGTCTTGATTCTCTTTGGCGAGTACCTCTCTCGTTACTGCGCGATTACCTTCTGCGCGCGAGGACTCTCGCTTCGATTCTCTTGTCACGGTGCTCATGCTCGAATGGTGTCGTGGCGCAAGCATCGTCACCTCCTTGAGGCGGCTCGTACTCGATGATCGCCGCCTCTACCCACCTCACTTTTGGGTAGAAATTTGTTTCCATCGCCACCTATCTCATCAACATCCGACCTCTTACGCTCTTGGTGCGATCCCGTTGAGCGTCTCGTGGTCTTCTTCGACTACTCGCCCTTCATATGTTTGGCTGCGTTTGCTCGTTCTCCTCGCCTCGCGAACGCACCAAACCGACCGCTCGATCTGTTGAGTGTGTCTTTTGGGATCTGATCTTGAGCACAAGGGCTATCGGTCTTTGGGATCCGGTTGGTCGAAGGATGCGGGTTTCTCGGGATGTGACTTTCGATGAGTCTCGTCCATTCTACCCACGTCTGCCTCTCCTCCGACTTTCCTGTGGAGTCTTTGTCTTTCTTGACCTTTCCGGATACACCTATATCTGTTTTGCCCTTATCCACTGTTCCATTGAGCCTCCACATATTCCCCTGTGGCATCTCCATTGTTGTCACCGCTGTCTTTGTCTCCTCGACTCCCAGGCTCCTCCCTCTGATACCTATCTTCTACACTCGTCGACCCGTATTGAGGATCCTCCGATGAGCCATCTTCTCCGATGTTCCATCTTCTTCGATGGTACATCTTCCTGATGGGTCATCTTCTCCTCGTTACGCTCTCGCGATCGCCGATCGCTTGGCCTCTGCTCGTTTTGCCTTTCTTTGGTGCGGCTACTCGTGAGCTTTGTCTCCTCACAGGGATCTTTGTTACTCACCCCGAGTGGCAACTTGCCATGGCCGAGGAGATTGCTGCCCTCGAGCGAACTGGTACTTGGGATCTTGTTCCTTTTCCTTCTCATTCTCGTCCCATCACGTGTAAGTGGGTCTATAAAATCAAGACTCGCTCTGATGGCTCTCTTGAGCGCTATAAGGCGCGTCTTGTTGCTCGTGGCTTCCAGCAGAGCATGGTGTTGACTATGACGAGACTTTTGCTCTGTTGCCCACATGACCACTGTTCGCACTCTTCTCTCGGTGGCTTCATTGCCAACGCAGTGCATTTCTCGACTTGATGTCAAGAATGCCTTTCTTAATGGCGAAGTGCGTGAGGAGGTCTACATGCATCCGCCACCGGGTATTCTGTTCTCGAGGGCATGGTGCATCGCCTTCGCCGCTCTCTATGGCCTCAAGCAAGCCCTCGTGCTTGGTTTGAGCGTTTCTCCTCCGTGGTCACCGCTGCTGGCTTTTCCGCTAGTGACCATGATCCTGCACTTTTGTCCACACCGTCTCGTGGTGGACTCTTCTTCTTACGTATGTTGATGATATGATCATTACGGAGATGATTCGAGTACATTGCCTTTGTCAAGGCTCATCTTAGTGAGCGATTCCTTATGTCGGATCTTGGTCCTCTTCGTTATTTCCTTGGGATTGAGGTCATTTCCACTCCAGATGGCTTCTTTATGTCCCAAGAGAAATATATACAGGATCTTCTTGATCGCGCATCTCTTCTTGTCAGATCTTGTTGAGACTCCCATGGAGCTCAATGTTCACCTTCGACTCTCGATGGCGAGCCTCTTTACGTCCGGCTCGCTATCGTCACCTTGTTGGGAGTCTTGTTTATCTTGCTGTTACTCGTCCAGATATCACTTATCCAGTTCATATTCTGAGTCAGTTTGTCTCAGCTCCTACTCAAGTCCACTATAGCCACCTTCTTCGTGTTCTACGATACCTTCGTGGGACCATCTCTCGCCGTCTCTTCTTTCCTTGTTCTAGCTCACCCACTTGAGGCCTATTCGGATGCTACTTGGGCGATCCCTCGATCGCAGTCTATCTCTCGCTTCTTGTGTTTTTCTTGGTGGTTCTCTTATTGCTGGAAAACGAAGAAGCAGATCTTGTGTCCCGTTCGAGTGCAGAGGCCGAGTTCTGAGCGATGGCTCTCTTGACACAGAGATTACTTGGCTACGGTGGTTACTTGAGGATTTTGGTGTTTGTCACTACAGACTCCTCTTCCTGTCGACGATGCATGTGTACTATTAGTATTGCTCGTGATCCCGTGAAGCATGAGCTCACCAAGCATATTGGTGTTGATGCTTCTTTCATGAGGTCTTGTGTGCATGATCGGTGATTACTCTTGATATGTGCCTTGAGCTTGAGATAGCGGATTTCTTCACGAAGGCCGGACTCGAGCACAAGATGACTTCTCTCTCTCCAAACTCAGTGTTGTTGATCCACCATGAGTTTGAGGGGGGGTGTTAGAGATATATGTATACTTTGTTATTCCCCATTGTTATGAGGGGTTCTTTGCATATTTACCACCTGTACTTTGTGTATATATACCGGCCCATTGGCCTCATATTGAATACAAGCGCTATTCATAACAATAGTTACTCATAACTCCACAAAACCCCTGCAGCGATTCAAGCATGTCTGCCTTTGCAAAAACAGCCCATCAGAACTCCATAGCACCTGATTTTATCCATCTTTAAAAGCTTATTTATGATTTTCAAAGGGCTTTTTCGTGTTGCCTAAATCAGTACTACCTCCGGTTCTAAATACAAGTCATTTTAGCTCTAGGCATACGAATTAAGGAGTGAAAGAAAAAGACTTTGGTACCCTTCATTCATCTCCACACTTTAATTGTTCCTCTCTAAAACATGTTGCAAAAAAACATATGGGTTGTGAAAATGACCTCATTTATTGATGAGAATATGAGTTATTCACTCAATAAAGATATGATTAAAAGAAGTGAGATAAATATATCTCAAAATCGTAGACCAATTTATATTGAGAGAAAAGTTCGTAGGGCTAAAATGACTTTTATTTGGAATGAAAGGAGAGTTGTATTTTATTGAGCCTTGGGTTTTCCCCGATGAGGAAGAAATCCCTGTGCATATGGCTCGATAGTCAGCACTCAGTAGCGATAATAATCATATGTGAGTTCTTTTGGACTGATCTCAAGAGAGATTACAAAGAGAAAAACAGTTGTATGCGATTTTTATCAATATAATTGAAATCATTACAGTATGTATTAATTAGTAAATTTTATCTTAAGAAATATATCGTTAAAAATCTAGTTACTATAGTAAAAAAACTAAAGCCAAAAACTAGACATGCCGAACCCGACAATGTCACCAATGCTCGCAATAAGATGTTGACAGGCTTCAAGCTAGTACCAGTACATTAATGCAAGACGATGGAACAGGAGTATACGAGTAGTAGCATTTTGGACAGGAATCGGAACATATCGCATGTGTTTTATTTCGAGTGAGTACCAAACGTCTCTCCCTAGCAACAAACACCACCACACCATAGCAATATACTACATGTGCTTTCGCTGAGCCATATTCTTGACCTGGGGAGAGGACGACGACATGTGATTTAGACACATTGTGCTACCCTAAATAGAATGAGAATTCTGGGGGGACGACGACGACACGTGATTTAGACATACTGTGCAACCCTAAACAGAATGAGAACCTCCTCCCTCTCACACACCGTGTAAACCCAAAAACCATATGAGTAAGAGATTATAAATCGATATCACTAGACACACAATACATTGAAAGAAGAATTAAAGCACCTTGGTTCAATTAGCGTATGTCGATGCAATGAAAGTAGTCAATCGTCCAATGTCCTTGGAAGGCGATCATTGAAATCCAATTATCCCGATAAGTGCCGCAGTCACAATAGCACCTCTATTAAAGTCTATGTGTCTAAGGAGGAACGTTGTGCGTCGATGTGCTAGCACTAACACGCACAACAGGGCTTTGTGAGATGACGGCGAGAGTTTCAGTGGATGTGAACTATGATACCTCCCTCAGCCCTACGCAGTTCTTAATATAACCCCCTTATTAGAACCCTATGTTAAGGGCCTAACAAGGTGCGAAGCCCACTCACACCCACTCGTCCCATTAGTAGTAGATTCAATCCGAAATTCCGAAATAATATGTTTCATCCCGTTAAGTGTGTGATCTTGTAGGTTCTTACATATTTGGTTGTGGCCCGAAAACTCTTTTACAGTTTATAAATCAGTAGTAGTTCCTAACAGGACATGACGACTACCAAATGTGCATAAAAATCATACTGAACGAACCTACATAGTGTTTATGTATCGATCTCTTTGCCTCACGATACCAGATCAAACTCAAAAGATGTCCTTCACTCATTTATTCAATTACAATTGACTCTTCAATAACATTTGGCATGACTATACACTTTTTTAATCCAACTATATCGAAAGATCTAGAGATATCTTTCTTATTATATAGAAGAAAAAAATTCCATCTTGATTGCTCATATTTCTCAACATGTTTTATAGTAAAACTGAAAGCTAACTCCCACCAGTTACGAAGTAGTGTTTGACAATCCTTAAGTAAATTATTACACATGTAGAAAATTATGACAATATTAGGTATAAAGATCAGAATGTAATAATTTTTGCAATATACCATAGTGGATCAATCCAATACCATATTCTCTACAGTATATCTACATTATTGATTTAATATCCCCATATCCATCATAGGTAAAACATGATCAATCATACATGTGTGGATCTATAAATCATAATTATCTTATATAATGATATAAGATAAGGAATAATTTAGAATAACATCCCAATATGAATAAAGTGTTCCATGAACAAGTCACGTGCTTGTTGATTAATACAAAAGATATTTATTCAAGTACAAAATAACACTCAAAAGATAATAAACATAAAAGTAATTGTCTCTAGGGCGTATCATTGAAAAGATAATAAACATAGAAGTGATTGCCTTTATGACGTATCACTGACTTTAGCAGCATCCCATCCGATGGAACCCCTGACTTTAGCAGCATCCCATCCGATGGAACCCCTACTTCACTGTTTCCTCCTTTCAAGCCTCTTCTTCTTCGAGCAGCATCTGATCAAAGTGCCACACACCTGCAACCAGATTACATAAACAGTAAGAACTGGGTGAACCACAGCCAAAAGATACAACAGGTGAGGTGTTTTTCGGCAACACACTAACCATGCCCCTTGCCCACTCTTCTGATCTGCGCGACGTACTCTGAGATCTTCTTGATGGCTTCAACCTTTCACAACAAAATAAGAGATATTTTCAGCCAATAAATATTTCAGAGTATAAAGTGCAAAAAAATAATAATTAAAGAGCATGGTGCAGACTGCAGAGCTCATTCGATATTGAATTGGTTTAGTTGTTTTACCTGCTCCTCAAGGAATTCACTCTCAATAAAGTCGGTCAGCTGGGGATCATTGCACCTTGATGCTACCTGTTAATTTTGGGTGAACAATTTTTAGAATTTCTGATGCAGTACTACATATCTACATATTATTCAATATACTTGTAGCACATTTTAAGTCCATTTTCTGCATCATTGTATAAAAGAGCAGCTTACACTGTGCAGGTTGTGCAACTTCTCATTTACCAGCTTTTCAAGAGCCAAAGCCAACTCCATAGCTGAAATCACAAGTGACGCCCAGGTTAAAACTCAAGACATGGGATACATTAAATTGTTACAGATAAAATGGATACACAAATCAAAGCTTCTACATCAGTGAAGTTCCATCAATCAGCAACTCGACAGTTTCGATAGAAAATACTAAGACAGTTTCGATAGAAAATACTAAGGATCACAAAAAACAAACAGAAAATCAGAGAAATTAAAAGAATGCAGAAGAAAAACAAAAGCGTGTTTTGTTACACAATTTCATTTTCCCTTTTAGGGTTGAGGAATTTTTTTGCGTAGTTTAAACAATGTTCACAAAAAAAAAATAGGCCCTTTGTAGTAATCAGTGGAGACCGGCTACATGCCCACATAACTGGCACAGTGGCACCCAACAAAACATTTATTGAAAAAGCACATGTTTTTTCATCAACCAATCATCTTTGCATTCATCTACTTTAGCTATCTGCTGAAAGCCCCAACTCATACAACTAAAGTCGTTGTAAGATGAGTTCGCTTGAACATGAAAATTTAACAGAACTTTCTCTAATCTCCCACAACATGCAGCTTCCAAGTCCCAACCACTTAATTTCCACATGGATAACCAGACACTCAGTATAACACAATAAGCACAAGCACACGTACCTCTCATGTAATTAGGGCTGGACAAAAAGCTCCAGGCTCGCGAGCTACTCAAGCTCGTAGTCGGCTCGGCTCGGCTCGGCTTGAGCTCGAAATTTTCCCACCGAGCCAAGCCTAACATTTAGCTCGGCTCACTAATGAGCCGAGCCCGAGCCGCTCGCAAGCGGCTCGCGAGCCCGAACGAGCCGGAGCATGAATATATTCGCTCAGTCGCTCTACCGCTCGACGCTCGCTGAGTCGCTCGCCTCGCTCCGCCCGCTTCTACACGACTCCGCCCACTCGCCTCGCTCCCCCGCCCCTGCTCCCACCGCGTCCTCCCCGCGGCCCACTCCCACCCCCGTCGCCTCCTCCCCGCTCCCTCCCACTCCCTATGTCGCCATTGCTCTCCCCCGCCGCCTCCTCCCTCCCCGCCGCCCCCCCCCCCTCCCGCCGCCGCTCCCAGCCTCGAAGACACGACTCCGGCGGTTGGCGGTGTGGGCTCGGAAGAGATCCAGGGCCGACTGGCTCGGGAGAGATCTGGGAACCGACGGTGTGAACGGATCTGCGTCCGGTGGCGGCGGATCGACGGGCGACCACCACGGCAACCGATCTGAAGCCGGGCACCCGAGAGGCGGCGGATCTGGGCGGTTCCGTGTTGCGGCAGCGCTCCGAGCGGCGCAAATCGAGAGGCGGCAGCGGCGGATCTGGGCGGCGCTCCGAGCGGCGCAGACCGAGGGGTCGGATCTGGGTATGACAAAACCCAGACCAAGCCTCTACTCCAGCTCGCGAGCCATCTGTCGAGTCCGAGTCAAGCCTGCCTTCTAGCTCGATTTCTAAACAAGCCATGGCTGCGAGCTCGGCCGAGACTGGCTCGAACCGACTCGGCTCGGCTCGTTTCCACCCCTACATGTAATGTAACGCACTGCAAACACAACCAGAACCAGAAAAGCAACTCACCATACAAAGCATCGCCTTTCTCGGGGTGGTCGAACTCTGTTAAGGGTGTGACAATGGACTGGAGCCTCACCCTGCCTCCCCGCATGTTCTGACAACAGAAGAACGCAGCAGCATTAGTATTTGGCACATGATAATACCATAGCCTTGTCAGCGTCACAATTGAGGGAACAACAGCGGTAATACCTGGTACTTCATGAGCTTCTCAGCGTGCTCCCTCTCCTCATCGCTCGATTCCTTGAAGAACCTGAGTGAACAAAATACGCCAAAATAATAAGGGGTTTCTGCTACGATTTTATCTACTGAGGGCTAATTGATTCTCATGAGTGGTGACTTACTTGGCAAAGCCCTTGAGAGCAACGTTGTCGCGGTCGAAGTAGGCGAAGAGGGAGTGGTACGCGTACGATGCATTGTATTCCACACTGCAATGGCAATTTTTGGCTTTAAATCCAATTTCAGATATCACTAGAATGGCTGGTTATCTAAAACCAAATTTAGCCAAACACGGAGACTTTTCTCCCAATTCGCACCCATTTTGGATTGAAATCTTGTACACAGCAAAGTTGAGGAAATTGTGCACAATTTAACATGGGGGGGGGGGGGGGGGGACGCACCAGAGAAGAAGAGAAATTACTGGAACAACACATCACCACAAGAAAAAGAAAGAAAGAAACGTCCATTCACCAAAGCCAAATCTCAAAATTAACAGAAAGGCACAGAACTAAAAAAAAAAGCACCAAAACGAATCGAAAAACATCCAGAGCGAGCAGAGCACTGACTTGATCTGCTCGTTGATGGCGGCCTCGCACTCGTCGACGAACTTCTGCCTCGCCAACGACTGGCCCGCTCCCTGCGGCACGAGGTAGAGCTCCCCCTTCAACTCCTCGAATGGCTGGAAGACCACCCCGCTGAGCACCTCCTTCTCCTTCCCCGCCGCTTTGCACACCGTCCCGGCAGACGGCAGGCCACGAGGCGCAGCCACCCTCACATAGGCGGGGGCAGAGCACGCTCCAGAGAGCTGCTTAGCGGCGGCGGCGGCGGCGGCGGCGGCCGGAGAGGGCGTAACCCTAAGCATGTCGAAGGTGCTGGATGCGCGGCGTGTGCGTCCGCGGGTGGAGGTGAATGAATTGTGCGGTGGAAGTGGAGGCGCAGCGCCAGATAGAGATAGATATAGGCGCGTGGTCTTGGCGGATGCGAGACACGTGGACGGCAGAGATGGAATGTAGCTACGGGTGCGCGTGGAGGGCGCGTGGCTGACGGGCGCCCGGGCGGGGATATTTTCTTTCCTGTTTGTGGTGGTGGTGGATCCCGCTCGCTGCGCCAGCGGGTCAACCCGGACAAGAGCCCTGTGGCTTTTCGCAAATCTTTGGCTCTCGCTTCGGTTTCTGATTTTCAATTTTCAATTTACTTTTTTTATTTTTTTATTTTTTCTGTATTCCTTATCATTGTTTGTCATGAGCTAATATTTTTTATTTTAATTATATAAAAATTATTATTAATTATAGTATAAAATAAATCAGTTATAGTAAATAAAGTTATAAGTAAAAAAAACAAGTTAAGGGGTCTTATTTGAGTTTTTTTTCCTCATCGGCCATCTCGTTGTTTTTTTCGTAACTTTCACCGTCATTTGGATGAACTTTCTCTTTCTTTTCTTCTAGGAAAGGAGTTCATGGCGTTAGATTATTGTCAGGTCTTAGAATTTTCGACCAACCCATTTGTATATCTACTCTTTAATTTATATCATCGCTGTTGGTGGTGCACATAGCCAACTTTGACACGTATGATGCAGAACAAATCTCATGTCTAACTGCAAGTGGCGAAATATTTCTTTTTGCTAATCGTGTAGGAGTCGAAATGAGATTTTGCCAGTCATGTCGTTGAGGCTTTATTTGCAACGCATTTTTTTTTGGATTCTTACAGAAATTTGAACTGTTTCATGTTTTTGAACAAACATAAGTTTCTTCTACCCAAACAAAACCCCGCAATTTCAACGCTCGACCCAAATCACAATCCCCTGGTGAGGACATGCCAGGCTGCTGGTACGTGTAACCTTTGTTCCGCTTTTTCCATCCACCAATGAAGCAAAAACAGTGAAGGAAGAGATAAGATGGTGGTACTTTTTTCGCCTATTTTGGCTCTTTCTCTATTCTATTTTAAAAAATAGCCCATGCAGGAAACTAATTCTAGAAATAGCATATTTATTCGGCGCTAGGTCGAATGGCACTGACATAGGTGTGGTGCTGATATTTGAGCCACGTTGGCATAGAAGGGAGTAGCAGGGTTGGTATGTATCCGATGTGGTAGGCTCAGCACCAAAGATGGTTGCGTTGAGGTGGCATACTAGGACTTAACCAATTTTTTGGTGGCAAAGCTATGGTGCCTCTCTGGGCAACCTGGAAGCTAGCACTGAGGTATTATACCTCAATGCTAGCCTCATTAGCACTGAGGTTAGCACTAGCCAAGCGCTGAGCCCTAGGATCTAAGGCCTATGCAGAGGCTGTGAGTGGGTGAGTTCCCACTCGTAGCCCCACGTCTAGGAAGAACAGGTGCCCAGCCTCCACATCACCTCTTTCCTCTCTCCAATCCACCCCATATGCTCCCAAATCGATCGATTTCGCTTGGGATTTCTTGTGGGATTTGAGTTTGAAGGTGATTTCTCCCATTTCCCCATCTTTTTTACCGCTTGGATTTTGTTGATTTGGTGACATTTTGAGCAAACCCTAGATGCTAGGTGACGTCCAAGATACAAAATTTTACCACTTGAATCAATGTTGTTTGTTGAGATTAGCTGTTCTTGGATGCTTAGCAATGGTTTGTGCTCGGATTGTGGACTACATTTTGTAATTTTTGTTGTGTATGGTTGGTTTGTTTGGATGGAACCAATATGAACAAGGGAGAAATCATTAGTGTACGTTGTAAAATCAGAGAAATTCGGCATAGTTCGTGTTGATGTAGGGTACAAATAATGTTTTATGTGCTCATGTGGTAGTATTGTGTCTAGCATTTTCTTCGTGTAGGTTTGGAGAAAACTTCGTTATAGGTCATGTTCATGTAGTTTGTGAGTATTTTATTGTAATATGTGAATATCTCTTTATTGCTTGACACAATTTTAATCGGTCCATGTGGTTAGTATGTCATATTATATTAATATTTGTGCAAAGGAATGACATTTGTTTCATGTTCAGTTGTTGCATTTGATGTTTAGGTGGATAGAATCGTGCACGCACATCTTGGTGGTAGGTGGCTTATAATGACAATGGTGTTGAGTTTGTGGGTATGGAGTTGAGTGTCACTACTACAAAAAGAGTCCTCACAGATAGTTCATTGAACTGTGTGAATCAATGGGTTAGTGATAATCGGAGGTTATCATAGACGGTTTATGAGCCGTTTGTGATAATCACAATACATACGGTTCAAAACTAGAACCGTCTGTGAAAACATAATATCACAGACGGTTCTAGCCACAAACCGTATGTGAAGACATAATATTACAGACAGTTCTAATCACAAATCGTCTGTAATGAGGACATATCACAGATGGTTTAGAATAAGAACCGTCTATGATGAGAGACATATCACAACAGTTCTCGTCCTGAATCATCTGTGATACCTACATATCACATACGGTTTTTGGTGGCAGCCGTCTGTAATACGGCTAAACTGTCTGTGATAGTGCCTAAAATTTGTATTATTTTTTGGTTAGTTTCAGGAAATACTAGCCATGCCATGCCCTCTGAAAGCGAAACGACGTACTTGAATTTGAATTTCAGATCTGAATTACATATAGCATTGTATACATAAGAGTATACATAAGAGGACACTTACAAATTCACAGTTACAAAATCAAAAATATGCTTACACTACAAGAAACTTCAAGCTAATGCAGCTAGACTTATACATCCTTCATTAAACTACAATATAAAACAAGTGGAAAAGAAAAAGTGCCATCCATGCTAAGGACTAGTCTGTAATGCTGGGATCCATAACTGGGAATGGTTCAGGCACCTTGTGAGGGTTGAGGTCATAGGACTAGATTGTGAGGTGTGCATTATATCAAATCAGCATGTTGGGATCATGAGTGCCGTGCATACTAAAATCCTAGGCTATCGACGGTTGCATCACCGTTGGTGCATGTGACACTTTGCTGCAAATTTCTACTCCGCCGGTGCTAGCAAGTCAGAGATGGAGGACCTTAGATAATTGTGCATGGAGAATGAGTTAAAGATCTTCGACAAGAAGTATGATGCCTTGAAGAAGTTGCCAACTCAACGTGCACAACAATGGCTAGAGAGTATTTTGTTGGACAAAGAACGATGGGCACGCGCGTTCGATCCAAACGAGCGTAGATATGGCTTCATAACTAGCAACATGGCGGAGGTATTCAACAAAGTACTAAGGGGATCCAGTCATTGCGTCATAACGATAACCCGAAAAAGACCTTGTAATCTAGTACTAGGAGGCCTGCACCCACAAGGGGAGTAGGATATATGTCCGCAAGCCTGACTTGTTTTTCATCCCCCAAGTGTTTTCTATTCCAAAAGGTGCATATATATCTCAGTTGTAGTTCGGGTTCATGGTTCGTGCATATTGTCATTTGTACAGTAGGAATAGCAATGCAAACATATGTACCTATCTAAAACCTGCATGCCATATAAGTCACACATTCATTATAAATGTTATGTTGGGCTTGAAATCTTATCTTCGGTGCTCTATTCTCCCTCAAACCGAGGCTTACAAAATATTAATCCAATTGATCATATAATAAAAAACATAGCTAATTTCGGTGGTCCTAATTTTCTCTATTTTCTAAAGCATCATGCTTTCAACATGTGTCTACGGTAGTCCAAAAAAGGATAAAATACCCCAACAAGAGATACATTCCACCACACCTTATGTGCCATCTAACTCCAAACTTTGTTCACTAATTATCACCAAGTATTGCTTGGGCTAATGTTGTATGTGCCACTACACATATTATGGATAAGTACTACGCACTACCACTTCAACTATTACATGCAAACAACTACTTTGCCCTATGTGGGCTATGCCAGCAGAGTTGGTGCTTTAGGTAAACACCTTAGCGCCGTATTATCTGGCGCTAAGGCTGTACATATCAATGCATCGCTACCTGGCGTTGAGATGTACTGTCATGGTATGATATGGCACCATATATTAGTGCTAAATATTACGGTGTTGACATGTTCAACCTTAGTCATTCATGTTGACGCTGAAAAAAATCATTTCAGAAATTAGCTTTCTACAAATATCAATTTTGAAAATAGAATAGAAAAACAGCGAAAATAAGGAAAAAAAATACTAAGATAGTACAAGGTATGCTCGTGACAGCACACACAAAAGTCTGGAGCAAAGGCCGGACAAGTCACGGGTCTGACAGGCAAGTTTTGGAGGCTTTCTCGTGGATTGCGTGTGGAGGCCTCACGCGCGCTCTGGACCAGATTGGCCCGGCGTCTCCTACCACATCCGTCCTTATCATGCATCGTATCAATCCACCACGTAAGTATCGGTTCTTGCACACGCCTCTCTTCCTCGCCACACGCTAGTATGTATGCTAGCTCCGTTCGTCTTCTCCAACGAGCTTAGTTCCGGTCAATGATTTGATCGATCTGTGCAGATTGATTCTCCTCTAATGCTCCTTAGTCAAGCACCCGTGCTTGCTGGATAGGTCCCATGCATCCCCATTAAAGACTTGTTTGGATAGCTTTTAGATTGGATCAACATCTTCCGAGAAAAACAAAGAAGCGTAGAAAAGACCCTTGGCCTTTTGTTTGATTACCAACTGTAGTAAAATTTCGTGACTCTTCTGAACCCCGCTCGTTTTGGTTTTTTTTAACTTCTGCTTCTAGTTTCTGCTTTTTTTTTCACTATTTAGTATTTCATCTTTTTTTGAAATTTTTTTTTACATATTTTAGGTTTTTTGTATTTTTTTTCCGTGTTCCTTTGTATTGTCCCTAATGGGTTAACATGTTTTTTCTATTTTTACATTTTTTAAATTAATTATGCCCAAAAAGCCAAATCATTCTGATAAAAAAGCGATTCTGATGAAATTTCATTAAAAGCGAAGTCATCGCTAAAAAGCAGCTCCTCGGGAACAATCGGCTAGAGTAGTCAGGTTAAGATTTAAAACTCATAGGTTATAAAATATAAATTTTGAAAAATCATAGCGAAAAATTCACATACATAACCCGCCTAACTGACGGCCGATGAGAATCAAACTATGGTCATTAGGTAGATAACGGATGTACCACATTGGCCGGGTCATGCAATGGTTAACATGCGACGTTGCTATTTTATGTTTCTAAATTTAGGAGATAATACGATTGGATCCTAAACTTATTGTAATGTCAGCAGACAACTTATTGTAATGGGTTAACATTGAAGTTTTTTTTTTGTTGGGGATTAATATTCGAGATAGCGACCAAATGACAAGAGATGTATAAGTTCAAAAACAAAAGTGGTACAAATTAAATCACAAAAACAAAGTTAAATGCATCTTTGATTAAATCTTCATAGTTTAGTGGCATATTAAATAATTAATTCGATTGCACAAGTTCCAGTGCATTCAGCCGCCCAATACCGTTGCTTAGCTGCATCTCAGAAGGAAGGGAAGTTTCGTTCCTCCTTATTCAGCCCAGTAATGTTCGTACGGGCATGATTCAGTCCACCCGATACCAAAGCGTCTCAAAGAGTAACCGAGAAGAGGAATACAAATATGGAACATATGTTATGCATTTAATTTTATGATATATTTATTATATATTTAAACTAAAAAAGTTAAAAAAATTTCTACATATACTTCTAAATTTTATCTATCTATATATAAAATTTCAAGTTTAAATTTATTTTTATGTTAAAAGTAATAAAAAAAGAGAAAAAATTGTCAAATGTTTAGAGTTTAAATTTATTAGTATTTCCCTTTTTTGGTACTATTAATATAGAATGAGTTTGAACTTGAAATTTTACACATAAGGAGAGTAAACTATGATGTACATTCATAATTTTTTTTTAAAAAATTTATAACTTTTTTTAATTTAAGTGTATGATGAGTAAATCGTAAAAGTGAGTGCTATATGTTCCCTACAAATATATACTCGTTAAATCCAAAAGGAATATAAAATCAAAATCAAATCAAATCAAATCGTACCGCACCACGGCACGGCCACGACAAGCGACAAGGAAGCGAGTGGCAGGGGAGGAGGCGGAGGAGGAGCGGGACGCCGCCGCCACCCCCTTCCCCGACGCCCTCTCCCTCTTCGCCGCCCGCCTCTCCCACCACAGGTATGATCCAAGCTTCTAGAACCTTCGGTTATCTCCCTCTTCGCCTCCCGCCTCTGCCAGCGCAGGTACGATCCAAGCTTCTAGAACCTTCGGTTATCTCCCTCTTCGCCTCCCGCCTCTGCCACCGCAGGTAGGACCCAAGCTTCTAGAACCTCCGGTTATCTCCCTCTTCGCCTCCCGCCTCTGCCACCGCAGGTATGATCCAAGCTTCTAGAACCTTTGGTTATAGTCCATCAAATCTTCCCGCGCCGCACTGGTCTGGGGATGAGGACCTCCGGGTGCTGGAGGCGGCGCTTTCCGCCGCCGGTGATGTCGCCGCGCTGCTTGAGACTCGCTCATCCGCCCGACGTCTGCTGCGACAGCACGCGGCGGAGGCATTCGCGGCGGCTGCGGTGGAGGAGGAGGAGGAGGGGACGAGGCTCTCCATCGCCGACGTCTTCGCTCGCCTTCGCCCTGGTGGGCGATGTCGAGGTGATCAAGCGCTGATGTGGGGGAAGGGGATTAGCGGTTGGGGTACGGTGTGGCATTACGCATTGCGTGGTATTTTTGTTTGCTCTAGTAGGGTTTAATTTGGATGCAGTTTTTGTGCTTCAGTATAAGCGTCGCCGCCCAATGCAGTTTTTGTGCTTGATAGAAACTAGCACACGACATTCATCCATGATGATGCGTTGTTGGATAGTAAGAGTCTTTTCACCTCAAAAGCTAATCTATGAGGTGAGAGACTCTTCTAATTTTAAGTTAGATCTCTTACCTCCATAACTAATGTAGAACTATTTCAACAATTTCTTCCTTCACACTTTAGTGTCATTTAGCCGTTCATCGCCTCTTTACGGTACATTGACGGTCCCTCAGAGTTATGGTCCATCAGACATTCACACACTAGTATTCATTGGGTCAGAGATATTAAAACCGAGCTCTGATACCATTTGTTGGATCGTATGGGTCTTCTTACTTCAAAAGCTAGCTAAAAGTTAGCCAATAAGGTGAGAGATTCTCCCACTTTTAAGGTAGATCTCTTGCCATTTCACAACCAATGTGAGTCTATTCCAATAGTTTATCATATAATTCTCACACTAATTGATGGTACCGTTTTAGCCTTTTGTACTTGCTGCATGTTCTTCCTGCCCTTTGTTGTGTGTTCTTCTCTGCTACTTCACCAATTCTCTTAATGTACACTGCTAGAGCTGTCTTGCTATGAGATATGAAGCGCTGGTTCTGCGAGATGCCAAATACTCTGACGACCTTGATCTGCACGTGTCCCATGAGGAGTGGCTAACTTTTGCAAAGGACTCTCTTGACAATGGGTTTTACGCTATTGCTTCCAAGGTAATTAGATTTAGTTGTAGTGACCCTTCCCTTCGCTTTTCATGTTTTGTATCTGAAGAAAACTTAAGATTTTGGCATGTTAATTGCATATCATATCTGTGGTTGTTCCTTATATGGCTATAGTCCCAGCTAAAATGACTCCACAGTTCACACCACTGTAATTAGGTACAATAGTGTGAAGAAAACAATTCAGTAGTAATTTAGAAGTATGAAACAGTGGACATCTTGGAATGGCTGTTTAATCATACAGTAGCTTGTGCAATCTGATCACAGAAGAGCAAGCAAATGTGTATCTGCCTTCTTCGCCTACCTGTTTTACATTTTTATCTGCCTTTAAGTGGACTATTTGTAGCTGATACCGTTACTGGAAAACTTATGCTGATGTGTAAGTTTTTTTGGGGGTGTCTCTGATAATAAAACTGATGTATGATAATATTTGCATAAGAGAAAAAGTCAAAAAAATGCCAATAATGGTTGAAATATTTCTCTCGGGAAATATTATTTCCATGTTGCGGTACTCACAGGATGTGTTCCAACTTCCTAGTGGTAGGGGCTTGGGTGTCCCAAGTGTTTGGCCTGGGTTCAAACTAGCCTGGCCCAAGCAGGTGTAAAAAAAGCTCTTAAAGGACCTTGCATTACTCACATACTTCAGTATCCAAACATGTTTCTCATAGAGCATAGTTGCATACCTCAAGTTGAAACCGATTGATTTATTCAGAAGGAAAAGCATCACCTCTCAGCACATGCTTTGAATGAAGTGATGAAAGGTGTTTGATGACTGTATGATATTTGTACTGGTCATATACTATAGTATTCGTTTGCACAACTGAACACAGATAAGTATGGAGCCCTCTGGAGAATGGCACTGATCTGCATTCTGTAGTCTGCATTCTTTAGCAGTTAACACAAAATACTGTCTCATCTAGCCAATTTACTTTAGACTGTATTATGACTATCATGCCAATCTAATCAGCTGTCTGTAGTTAATTTTGTTGGAGTGTATTGTACTGCTTGAACTTTATGTTTCTAGTGTTAATCCCATATGTTTATGTTTCTTACTACTTCATTGTGTAATTTTAGGCTTTTGCAAATGCTCTTGTGCACATTCACCCCGGTCACCCAGGATACTTGGACTCTACCAATTCCATTCTGAAGAATGAGGATCAATGATATAAGAGGGCTCCAAAACTTGGCCAAGTCATTATCTGCACTGCGTTCTGGTGAGTTTTGTAATGCCATGAACAGTGTAAATTACATGTAAGGAAGCTGATCTTGCTTTAATTTGACAAGTAAATTAAATGCCAAGAGAGGGAATACATGTTTAGTCAATGGAGTATCATAATCTGACTACTTGTATGTCTTCTTTTATGTTTTAAGGAGCATATGTTTAGTTAATTGTTTTATCACATTAATTAAGACAGTTGGGTGGCTATTAGGCCTGAATCTGTTTTCGGGCAATTCGTGTTCGTAATTCTGTTGGATTGGCATAACATTTCTTGAACACAATGCAAGTCAGGACACTGAATCTTCTATTACACCCCATTTGGCTACCTAGAATTGAATTCAATTCATTCAATTGGATTCCAAATCCTATTCTAGTTGACTTTGAATTTGATTTAAGCCAATTCAAAATCCAATTTTTCTGTTTGGATATCATTTGGAATTCTACAAGACTATGGAGTCCACCTATGCACCTAGGTCTACCAATGTGCACAAAGTAACTTCTCTACACGTTAAATTATCTTCAACAAATTTCAAACAATTTTGTGAAAAAATTATAGTGTAAATGCGGGGTTAAAATTCCAAATATGAACTTTTACAAAATCATTCTCTACAAGGTTGTGGGGGCCACTTGTGCGTTATGAATATTGTATGTATTCATAAGGCTCAATGTGCAATATATATAGAGTTTAAGTGACTATATACAAAGACAACCTTATACATAGAACTAAATACAGAAAAGATAAGCCTACTTTTAACACCCCCTCAAGCTCATGGTGGATCACACACATTAAGTTTAGAGAGAAAATACAAATATTGCACCCTAGTTTGTTGCTTCGTAAAAGAACCACTAGAGATAGACTAGAGGAAGACTGTGATAATAGAGAAATAAGTAAAGAATCAGAAAGAGATAATCATGATATTGTCTCAATGGTGGAAACAAGATAAGGAGTTGAATCCCATAGAAGAAAGGTCGAGATTCGTCAGTGACTAGTCTCTCCAAGTCAAGTCAGTAGGCACCAAGTTGGCCGACTACCATAGCTACCTAAGTCGCTGCCTTCAGTTGAGCGTTGCTGGCTAAGTGGACGACTAGTCGATAACTTAATAACATTGGCAACCTTAGGCTGGACACCAACGGTGGCAGCGGTGGTGGGATGGCAGTGGAAGGAGCTAGGTTAATGCTCTAGCTCTGATACCATATTATAAATATTGTCTATGTATTCGCAAGACCCAGTAGGCAATATATATAGAGAGTACAAGGAACTATATGTAAAGGTAACTCTACACATAGAACTAAATATAGAGAAAATAAGCCTACTCTAACATTGTGCACGTAGGCCAGCCAATATGCACAAATTAGCCTCTATACATTGAATCATCTATGATAAATTTCAGTTGATTTTGTGAAAATTTATGGTGTGAATGCGAGGTTAAAATTCCAAATACCGATCTTTTACTTAATTTTGTAGAGTGAATTCCAAATAAACGTCATGTGTAAACTAATAATTGCTTCTAACTCTATCATGCCTCTTGGAATTGGCTTTGGAATCATTAATTCAATTCTAGGTGGCAGTGAAACTGCTCCATCCTTGGAATCCAATCCCACAATTCCAGGACTAATACGTGGGAGTCAAGCAGGGTGTATATCTTTCATACTTTGGAACATATTTATTCAAACAGCTTTACTATGCTGGTACTTGTAATGTAACAGTTCAGGCACAGTCGGCTGCATGCATGAAAAGGAAAGCTTCAGGGGTTCATGCAAAGTCCAGTTTGCGCTCAGGAAAAACAAAGTGACCAGGAAGTTCGATGTTTAGGCTAGGGATCAAGACAAGGAACATACAGAAACTAATGCATAGCTGGGAGAGGAACTTGGAAGAGGTTTGAGGCAATCTTGGTGTGACATCTTCCCCAAGACTGAGAAGAGTGACATGGCCTTTCATGCGAGCTGGTTTTTATATCATAAGAGGTGCATTTCATGCCTTAGGTTTACTATTTTGGTTCCCAACAGTACCTTTGAACTTGTCAGTCTAGTACCTAGTTGAGCATTGGACCAATATGGATTTTGTTTAATCTCTTATGGATTGGGTCTTTGCTGGCTGTCTCCTTGATAGCTCGAGATATTACTTTCCCATCATTAACTTGTTTTCTTCCGTAAATACATCCATACCTCCGTATGTGTCTGCTTATCAGATTGCAATGATTTGTGCTTTGATCAAAACAGGACCACTGCGAACTTTCTCTTTGTAAGATAACTATGTCTATTACATACATATGGTTATGTAGAATGGATACGTGGGGGTTGTTTTGGCAGCATGTGCATGTGAGTCATCCTCATTTTCTTTGGTAAGAAGCATCACGCATGTGCTGTGTGGAACTCTTGTTTTACCATTTGTCACTTTCAAATACTTTTGAGTAGTTTAGTTATTATGTGTCTCACTGTGCCAGGCCCAACTTAACACTCGTCCTCCAAAATAAAACTAAAGCATCTTGCTTCCTTTCAGAGCATTGGATCCCTGAAACGAAACTGTGAATAGATTATCACCTCTCGTTTTAGACCAAAAGTTTAATAACAAATCAATCACATTATTGGCGTATACGCTGTAAAAGCTTGCTGATTCCATTATTATAATCTTTATTATTTAACTCTTGCTGATTGACTACTGCTCAATCTGATTAGATGAAATGTGGCAAACTATGTACAACCATGCTTAATATCCTTCAAGATTACGAATTTTACTTTCTTATCTCAAATTCAATTAGGTGAGGTTTTTTGTGCGCTGGAGATTTGATGTTGAGTTCATGGATGAGCCTTTGGATCCGACATAATGAGTATGTTACTTGCCTCCTTTGCTATTACTATTATCCATAATCGCTGAATGTTGTCATGTGCAGAGCAATAAGCTAGAGTAATTTTGTTATGCTTTTCACATCTGCACTAGGATCCTGTGAAATAAAAATCTACTCCGGGCTGCTGAGTTGGTAAGCAATGCTTGTGAATTATTTTCTTTTCGTTCGAGATACTTTCTTGCGAAATGTTGCATTGTTTATTCTTGGGAAGGTGTTATTGAGCACAATAGGAAAAAAATGTCATAAGACATGACATTTCATCAATTCATCTGTTGGATGAGTAGACAAATCTCTTGGACGCACATGGAAATCTGGAAGGTTTTTAGTGAGAACTAAGCATGTGAGTTACCTTGGAATGTCAGGTACTTGAAAGGCACTAGACATGTGGCAGTGCCATAGACCGATAGACCCTACTCTGAAGTCTGATCCCAGAGCACATGGAATGTGAGACCTAAGATCTAGCTTATAGCTTAATGCACGTTCAAAACAGTTTAAAATCAAATTCTACTTTTTATTTTTACTTTTTTCACCGGTCAGTAATTTTATCTTTTTTTAAAGATTTTTTGGGTTTGTTTGTCTTTTTTTTCTTGTATTCTTTTGCATTGTCCATGATTGGCTAACATGTTTTTTCTATTTTTATTTTTTTAAATTTAATTATACTAAATAAGCCCACTTAGTTACAGTAAAAAATAAACCAGCTATAGTAAACAAAAAACCATAAATTAATGCCAAACTGAGCGCGACCTAATTTTATGGCTGTGTTTTAATTTATGATTGAAATTACATTGTAGTAGTTATTAATTTTTTTTTAAAAAAAAGAAAATAAAAAAAACTATTATATCGTCATGGATAATGCAAAGAAAAAAAAAGAAAAAGAAAAACCAAAAAGGTCAAAAAACCAAACAAAGCTGAAATTAGAAGCTTACATGTTTTAAATGACTTTTGACTTAAATAAGTCGAAAACAGAAGCCGAAGGGCCGAGCATCTATCCAACTGCAAGAGTTTATATGGGAACAAATCATCGTGTTGAGGGAAGAAAACGTCTGTTGCATGTTTCAGTGTTCTACGAAAGACTAAAGAACAATTAATTGGGTTAGTGAGAGCTTGAAAAATAACCATGATAGAGGTATAGGCCCAAGAGGTACTAATGAGAGGTCAGTCTGTCATGTGGATCGATACTCGTTTTGTCTAATAAACTTACCGAACCATGCATGTGACGGATCGGTTTTGACTTTGAAAAAAACGAAAACTTTGCGACGGTTTTATGGACTTCGCAACGGTGAAACATTGTCGGCAGCTTATTTTAACGGTGGAGGCCAGCCGCGGTTGTGACATGTACGCATGCATGCTTGAAACGTTGGGAAGGCACTGGCTGTTTGTAAGATACTTAGTAGTTCGTAATGTCTTTCTCATGCGGAAATGCAGTGAGAAAACTGGTCCACATATAGGAGACAAGCCGTCTTGTCAGAAGGTTTTTTGTGCAAGCTTTTCGTATCGAAGATGATGTTGCTGTGCACAAGAAACAAAATGCATGTTCTGCTTCCACACAAGGAAAAATCGATGCACGATAGAGGCAAGACTTTGTGCTGATAGATTTGATGCTGATATGCTCTTGTAGTGTCGCCGCAACATGGTTTTTTTCTGTCATCCACACTGGAAACAAATATGGGTAAAATAGAAAATGGCTTCGCTGTTCCTGTTTTCGTGTCTCCCTCCGTGTTCTCTCGATCTGGATCGCTCGTTGCGATCAACGAGCGGTCCAGATCGAGAAAACACAGAGAGGAACACGGAAACAAGAACAGAGGAACTTCACTCGGTAAAATAGGTTTAGCTGTAGGGGGCTATTGCAGAGTCTGCATCGCAAGCTGGTGCGAGACCTGAATGCACGGGGGTATGGACGCAATGTGTTACTGCTACAGGTCATCTCCTGGCCACGACACGTGGAGGCACGACGGATTTTTGTCTCTAGCTACAACTAAATGCATGCGTACTGTTATTAAGATATGCTCCTATGCGAATACGTACGAGAGACTGTTGTAATGCTCAGCAAATCATGCCCTAATCTTGTTGTTGCTATGGCCTTACGGGGGAGCCAGAGACAAAAAAAAAGGCATATTGTTCCGGCGTACGTGTCAGGATTCCTGATCTCGACAATGAGTACCGGATAAACAAATAGTAACTAGAAGCATCTGTCGTCTTCTCTTGCTCGTATTATTTCTAGTTAGGGGGTGATCGGAATAGCGATGACTTTTGGCTGAAAAATACTGTAGCTGGTTGAAAAAACACTGTAGATGAGTTAGTAGATAGTGTAGTGAATAGTGAAAAAAAGCTGAAGCTAGAAACTGAAACTGAAAAAAGCCGAGACGATCAGGGCATTAGTGAGAATTAGTACTAAGAGGATTGATGCTAGGAGTGTTCTTTGCTGTTGTGAGTTATAGTTACAGTCTATAGTTTTTAGTTTTAATAGAAGTGTTTTTACAAACGAATTAAAAATTGATAAACTATTTTTAAAAAAACTATTTTAATAAATTATTTTAAAATAATGGTGAAGAAACCGTCCACTTATTTGCTCGAACCAAGCCATAAGCTGAGAATGAGATACGGAGGTGACCGCGTGGATGTCTGGAAAAGGAAAGAGACATGCACGTCGAGCTCCCCACTCCCTGTTGACTCTGCATCCATCTCTCTCACCTCAATGGTCTTCAAGCCTATACACACTGCTTTACATGCTACGAGTGCTAACATAAGCGTATAATATTACGGCTGCTTAATATTTAGTACTAGACTTTTGCATCTCATAAATACGGAGCTAATTAACAAGAAGTCTAACAGCGTGTGTCAGACGGATCGGAGTAGAGTTTCGTCGCAAGGTCAACTCTTAACATGCATGCATGGGATGGTATCTAAACAGTCCAATGCCAAAGGTCAAATAACTTGTTCTAGGGTCTGGTGCGTGTTGCCGCGTGAAGTGAAAGGAAGTAGAATTTCCGGGCCACACCGATTGGGAGATGTGTATAGATTCCATGAACGCGTAGACTAGCTCGCCCCATGTTTAGTTGTAATGTGATGCTAGTTAAGGTCTCTTAAGACTTTCTCACACAGTTGTATCGAGCACGACCAAAACCAACCGATGTTTGCTGCTAAATACAGACAAACAAGTCGCAAAACCAGTACACACTGCATCAGTACAGCCCATGCTACGTGTTTAACTCATCCGGGTTTATAGCCCTAGTGCTGAATGCACGTATAACGAATCGAATGCCGATAAGTTACTTTGAAAAGACTATCTCGATAAGTTGTTTTGAAAAGACGGCGAAAAAACCGTCCTGTTTGTTTGTTCGGGAGAAACCATAAGCTGAAAAAAGGGACATTATCATGATTGGATCACTACACAAAATAAGCTATATATAATGGTAAGTAATCATGTTTGTCACAAATGAGAGCTTGCAAGAACCTCTTGTTCTAATTCCAAGGGTATTTCGGTAATTTCACAATTGAAAAAGGAAAGGAAAAAAGGATGTGGGGCCCACCTGTCTATGGGCCAAATGGAAGAGATAAGGGGATGGCCATGGTCCTTCTCCCGGGCGGCTCATTCGGATGGATTTAGTCCTTCTCCCAAGCGGCAGCTCGTCTGGATGGATCTGGTTTCCCGTGCGGGCTTCGTCTTGGTAGATCCGATCCTTGAGGGCGACGGCTTAGGCGGAAAGATGAGGCGGTGCAGGCGACAGTTGCAGCCCTGGAGCTTCGGCTCTGGCCGTTGGTGGCCACCACGCCGAGTCCCTCTTCCCCTCCTCCTCTCGGCTATATAAGGAGGCCGCCTCCATCCATGAGATGCATCGGAAAATCGAGTAAGCTATCTCTTCATTCCACTCGTCTTCTTCTCGATTTGGCTCTGGTTTTGGTCTTTGGGCCCCCCTCTTCGTTGGTAACCGCCAGCCTAGGTGTTGATTTGGGGTCCCTGGTGCTCGGTTGAGAAACACACTTGGCCGGTGCTTCTCTTGTTCTTATGCGGCGTCTCCTTCACCTTGGCTTTGTCGGCTCTAGTTTGTCCCGATTGGCAAAGGGGCATTGTACCTCTGAACGCCTTGCCCTTTCTCTGCGGCACAACAGGGCGCTAGGTTTTTAGGGTCAGCACCCTTGAGTGTGCCTTGCCTAATCTTCTATGTGGCTTCGAGTGCTATCTGCACTGTGAGATTCTTGATTACTCTCTTGTGCATTATATGTTCTATGAGCCGTACTAGTTGATTACATTCTACAAATTTCTCTAGTACCAGGAGACATTTTATGCAATGCTTGTGGGCTGTGGGATTAAATGCTCTGTGATAAAACTTGTCTAATACTGAAGTTAATCTGTACAACTAGTTAGATTTCAGCTCTGACTATAGTGCTTACTTCTGTTCATTTCTCTTTGAGTTATTTTTTTGGTCTATTAGAAGTAAGCAACCAGATCTATGATTATATTTTGTAGGCTATTTTCAGATTAAGTTCTCAGATGTTATGTTCCTTGTTTGCTTCGGATATCTGTAGTAGTATTACCTGTGCACCTTCTTTTGTTGGTCAGAGCACTGTCTTATAATCAATCTCTTGAAAACTTCTGTTATACCGAAAATTTGGAGTTATTGTATTAGTATATGCAAATTTGTATGGCAGTTAAAGTAATGCACTAGAGCTCAAATCTTAACCATTAGTTGTCTTATCAGTTAGTGAAGAGTATAGACATTGTATGAGAAGGTCAAGATCAAAGTCTTGTACAACTCTACTCTGAGAGCAATAATCAAATTAAAACTTGAGCTTTATACTAGTTTTATGTGAGTCTCTATTCATAAGAATGCTTTACATGATTAGTTTAACAGTAATATTGCTTCATATGTTGAGTATATTTTCTAATATAAATGGCATGGTAGAATTATATGTTTATATGCAATTTCTGTTATTTATTTACTGCTTGATATATGCCTTAATAATACTTATTTATTTTGAATTTAAATCTAAATACATACCTTATACTGCATTATCTACAACACCTCTATCACTACACCTAACTTAGCTAGGCAGGCTTGCCCTGGATTTCCCCTCCTCTCCTCTATAAAAGACGAAGTTCAGCGCCCATCACTCCCCCTCTCCCACCCCCACACACACGCACACCTTTCCTTCCCAGCCTTTGCAACCATCGTCTTAGCTACCCTCTCGATCGATCAGCCCCCGAGGAACCAGCAGGGAGCACCTAAAGCCACAGCCATGGCCGGCACCGGGAGCACGCCGTGCGCGTCGTGCAAGCTGCTGCGGAGGCGTTGCACCAAAGAGTGCGTGTTCGCGCCCTACTTCCCCCCCGAGGACCCCCACAAGTTCGCCATCGTCCACAAGGTCTTCGGCGCCAGCAATGTCAGCAAGATGCTTCAGGTTTGTTCTTGGCTGGTTTCATCTCGATCCTTAATCCCATCACGCATGCATGTCGAAATGAACAAGCTAATGGATCAATTGCGGTTTGCGTTTCAGGAGCTTCCTGCTCAGCAGAGGGCGGACGCGGTGAGCAGCCTGGTGTACGAGGCCAACGCGCGCATGAGGGACCCCGTTTATGGATGCGTCGGCGCCATCTCCTACCTCCAGCAGCAGGTCTCCCAGCTCCAGATGCAGCTCGCCGTCGCGCAGGCCGAGATACTCTGCATACAGATGCAGCACGATGGGCAAACACCTGCCGCTGCATTGCAACAACTTCAGCAGCAGCAGGAACAGCTGCAGATGGATGGCAAGGCCTATAACGACCTCATCATGCACAATGGTCTGATGAACACGTTGAGCAGCACTGCCGCTCACCATCAGCTGATGGGCTTCGGCTCTGCAGGGAGTACTGCAATGATGCTGCAGGAGGCGTGCCTCAAGAAAGAGTCCCTATGGACATGATGAATCGATGACGACGCAGTAGTAAATATGTGCTTCGATTGATAAATGTTGTCTCTACTTCTCTCTGCTTCTGTAATTTTCCGGAAATATGGGAAATTGAGAAGGAAGTTATTTCGGTCACATGAACATGAGCATACATAATCTCTCCATTTCTCTTCAAAAATTAGCAAGACAGAAGCTGATTGATTTCCTGATGCACGAGTTCAGTTAGTTCAGGCTTCATGACAAATTCGAGAGGTGCTCTTGGCAGATATTATTCTTGCTTGTTGGCGGTCAGAGATGTCAAAGCTCATTTGGCTTCACTCACATCACATGATACACAGTAGGATCCAATTAATATATGTTAAGGACATAAAGCATCACAAGACAATTTTAAACCAGCCCGAAGTAGTGTACAAGTAATCCTGCTTCCAAATGGAAGACCTGACCTACTAGATTCCTAAGCTGTCTACTCAGGACATGTGTCCTCTCTGTGCTGGGTATCAAGCAAGCGCTTACCTGGCTTCACTAAATATTTGACCTGCCCAATGATACCTGTTAAACGCAGAGACATTAGAATAAGAATTGGATCTTACCGAGCTCGAGTGGTTGAGTGCCTCGTGTCATTAATGGGCCAACACGGACAAACCTAAGCTCTGTCGTTCATCAATCAAGAATGATTTTCAAGTTTTGCTTGATGAATTCTCTAGAAATGGTTTTGCGGAGAAGCCTCTTTACTAGTCATTCGTGCTTGTGAAATGATTGGCTTGGCTATGAGGGCATCTCTAATGGTGCTGAGTCAGCTAACTATTTGCATGTACACATCAGCATATATCCTATGTGGAGAAAAGAGAGTATGCAAAACACAAACAGCTAGCTACTATTTCGTCTCTAATCTGTAACGCAAAACGAGACAGCCTCTATAAATGACTGTGTGTGCATGTAAACATCAAATAACTATCTTTATAGATAGTTCTTTGGAATACTAGTTTTTAGTGTGTACTCTATAGATGATGTGAAATCCTTATAGATAATACTTAGCTAAGACCATTAGAGATACCCTGATATTGTCAAGGTGCATGCATGCATGACGAGCTACTCTCAATCTAGGACAAACAAAAGGATCACTTATAGCCCCCACAACGCTATTTATATATATTTTTTTGGTTAATCAAGTTTTTTTGGCCTTTTGTTTGATCCAAAGCTTTTAATTAATTTGTGTATTGAGCACAGATCATTGCGTAGGTAATGACTGACTTGTTTAACAATTAGATGGTGAGGAGTGAAGACTTGGAGAAAAATATATTTGAGCATATACAGTGACCTGAACTGTTATTCCATTTTGTAGATATACGTGTCTCATCCTACAATATATAATAATCTGAATGCAGGCTGCGTGCTCCAACCAACCTGTGTAGTACCCCTTCACCAAGAGCAATAGTTGATTGCTTAAGATCGAACAACCCTAGAGATAACATAAGATTAACTGACCCTTTCCCACATCTTGATGTCCTTATTATCTTGCTCCTTGGTGGGATGCATACTGCGGTGAACAAAAGACTTTTAGCTTGCACATTTCTTTTTTAATACTAGCTAGCACAAATTATACTCTTCTTTTTAGTAGTATAAGCTGCTTTTTTAAGTATAAAGGAGGGCGCACACACGTACTCACACACCACACATAGGTATATGGGTGCGTCCACTAGCATATATCTAACTAGAACACGTATTCACACACACGCTGGGTACGTCCATTTGCATACGTCCAACTGCAGGGATATATATGTCCTGGACTCATGGGTTTCCAATCTAATGGGCCGTGAACTGTAGCCTTGGCTGGCCCAAATGACACAACCACATCCATGCTTGATTCATGCTTATCACTGGGTCGAGCGTGCTGCCCAGCGACATCTCTTGTTGGGCTTAATTATATACTCAGTAACACCTTAAAAATGCTAATTCTGTTTTGCCTTTCTTCCTCGTTCATTCCAACTTTGGATTCCAAAGATCGAGAATGTACTGGCCATCGTCAAAAACTTCTTCATTCAGGTGAAATATATGCACATTAGCAGCAGCACCAAGAGATAATAATACTAGTCAACGGATTCTAATTCGTTTGTTCGGTACAATACTGCTCTTACGAATAATAAGTTCATCAGAGTATTGTGACAGAATAATAATTAGAAATGGTACAATATATTACAATACCATTGGCACGCAATGCTATTGTCTGAAACAAGACTTAATAAGTTCTGCGCAAATATTACAATATTTGAAAAAGGAGATGGTTCTAACTAATAATTATACAAAGACAGAGATGAGTAGATAGCTACACACTAATATACTCGGGTTCACATAAACGGCTCCCCGCCGCCTTCTGCTCATCCCAACCTCCATACAGGGCGTCCATCTCGTACACATCATACTCTAGACCGATTTCGCTTCCTTCGGTATAGTGTCCCTCCGAGTAGACCTCGACATAACAATGCATGTCATCATATTGACTCACCTCTAAAAAGGAGGATTAATAAAAAAGGGTGAGTACAAAAGTACTAAGCAGGTAGTAATAGCAAATATGCAATCTTATGCTAACATCATCGGATCCACATTCATATCTCTTCTCATTCTCATTCCTAAAATAAGTTTCTTATGTTGAAAAGGTTAAGCTTTTAGTTTGTAAAACTACTAGTCACTTTTATTAATAGAAAAAAAACCCCTGTAGGCTTTCGTTGCATCTGCAGTGGAGGAGGTTAGGGGCAGTGGCGGCTAGGGTCAGGAGGAGAGGCTAGCATTAGGATTGAAGGGTGTTCTTATATGGAGTGGGGATTGATGTAGATGGTTGGATGTAGAGACTAAATGGCACTTTTAGCACTATTTTGAGGTCTAAATACAAGAATAGCACTAGTTGCACGGCAATAGCAGAAATGGCACTTTTACCGTTCGGCCATTGTGCGGCGAGCCCTGGGAAGGCGTGTTCAAAGAAATACACGGTGATCGTGTGGCTAGGGTCTGCCACACAACCATCGTGCGGCAGAGCCCAGTGCCGCATGGCCACCGTACATGAGGTGCTTAGTCGTGTTATTAATTAGTCTAAGTACATGATTAGCACAAAAATTATCTACCGCATGGTGGCCGTGTGACAGCGATTAGACATCGTGCAGCAGGTGCAGGGCTGATGTGTTTTTTTATTTTTTTAATCACTTTTTTCTACATGCTGCCAATGCTAGTGGGCCAAAGGCCCTTAATTTGGTTCTTCCTGTGCCATACGCAACAAGGGAGCAAACCACCGAAAGTGAGGTGCCGTCGCGTCTGCCCCCACACGCATTTCCTTTATGTAATTATCGGGGCATCGTTAGCACGCGTTGCGCTCCTGCCCTCGTTATAAATTGTGAGCACTCTCGCAATCGCTCTCGCAGTTGCTCTCGTAGTCGTGCTGTAGCAGTCATATTAGCATGTATTTCCTATGTAATATATATGTATGTGTATATGTATGTATGTATGTATGTATATTTATTTATCTCATCGTAATTTTTAATTTACAGTATTGTAATATCATTATCAATCTTTCTATTAATATTTCGTCTACATACATACATACATACATACATACATACATACATACATACATACATACATACATACATACATACATACATACATACATACATACATAATCAGTGTGTGCACACAAAATACGTGTGGGTCGCTGGCTGTGCGCATGAACATCCTGGCGTGGTTCATATTTGATGATAACTTTATATGCATCAGATAGTAACTTTGATATCTGTAAGTCAATCGATGATAACTTTATATTTATGAGATAGTAATTTGAGTTGTATGCATGTATACAGTAGGAAAGAGAAGAGAATAAATGCACTTAATTTGTGATTTTTTTACCTTATTTACAAGCTAAAAAATCCAATAACTCTTTCACCAAAAGTCCAATCTGAGATCTGTTTACACCATTGTGTTCGAAATTACGAGTTTAACAAAACAAGATCTATGTTGAATATGTTTCGATGCTGCGAAATTCGTGTCATATATAGTTACTATGTGCATGAGGGAAATTGTTGCCAGTTTTATAGTGTTACAACAGACAGTAACTCTACATGTGTTTGCAGTAATTTCACTCATACACAGCAGTAACTTTCCATACGAGTTATTTGCTATTGACATGCATGTTTCTCTCTCCTCTTAATGCATGCATGTTGGTAGTAATTTCACTCACACACGTTAGTAACTTCACGAAATACAGATTATAACTATAAGTAACTTCATAAATTACAGATGATAACTTGATGTGCATATGATAGTAATTTTATCATAATTAACAAACGCTAGTAATTGTTCGTGGGGTGGGATGGTGAGGCAATTGGCTTGTTGAGTCAGTCAGGATCACATGCTTATTCTATGCGTAGCTACTAAATAATGTTTTTATATACATACACTACTATAAAAAAACTAATAGTTTATCAAAACCATCAGTATTAAATACAATCATAGATGGTTTAGGTTTAGAGATCGTCTGTATTGCTACCAGCACTAAAAATCATATGTGAAGATGTAATATCACTAACATCGTTCCATCTTGTAGCTTTCAATTCAACGTGGGGGTGACGACCAGTCCATCGATGACGATACAAGCCTCCCGGTTGCTTCCATGAAACAATACATAGCACCAGAGTTCGGAGCGTACGTAACGCAGAGCTCAGCGTTCAAACCATATGAAGGGTCTGGAGCGTACGCAGGGTTTGGACTGTACGTAGGGTAGAGCCAGGAGCGAATCCACTATGGGTGCTTGTTGGGGATCGAGCACCCCCTCCTCCCATGCTGCGCCCATGCCCGACCGCCGCCGCAATGCGCGCCCACCGCTGTGTGTCGACCTTGCACCTACACGCGCTGCGCCGCGCCGGCCCGCTGCCTGCGCCCGTGCGCGTGCTACACTGTGCCGGCCTGCTGCCCGTGCTCGAGCACACTATGCTGCCGCATTGGCCGGCCGCTCCGCCCATGCGCGCTGTGCTACCGCGCCGGCCTGCCGCCCGCGCCTGAGCGCGCTGCGCAGCCGCACCAGCCTACCGCCCTGTGCCGCCACGCGAGAGCGAGAGAGAGGATAGGAGAGAGAGGAACGAGAGAGAGAAGAACAGGAGAGATAGATGAACAGGAGGGAGGAGGGAACGCGAGAGTACCTGAAGGAAAGAAAGGGGGCGTGCGGTGGCTGCCTGGGAAGAAACATTGGTTGCCTTGCTTTTAGTGGGGAGAGTAGGGTTTGGTTAATGTTAACTGGGCTCATGGCTCAAAGGGCCTAGGTTCTATACTAAATTTGATATTTCTTATCTATAGATCGGTACTCACATATTTATAAATATTCGAGGGGCACATTATCTATTAGTAAGGTAATAAATTTATTGTATTGTACATTTCAATTTGTTTTCTTCCTATTTATATATGAATTTTATATTTCAATGACAAAAGACTAGTAGATGTACCTTTCGTATGTTTATATTGTGCTATAGCCTCAACAGTAGAGCTCCCCCTCTATTTTCATCCTGGATTCGCCACTGGGTAGAGCTCCTTCGGCTTCGCTGGCATATCATACGGTGAAGGCCAGAACTCGTCCGCACGACTGGGATTTCTAGAGTCCTTTGTTCAGGACTTAATCTGTGGCGGCCCCTAGTTTAACATGTCTCAGCAGGAGCATATCGACATTTACCAGACCCAGGCAGCTCTAACTCAGTCTACTGGTGCGCCACTCAGCAGAGTGAACGTTCTCTATACCTTCTCCGACCCGACACGCATGCTCCAGACTGGTTGTCCTATCCCACGAGACATGCTTGACGAAAGATAAGGCCATGCTCGCAGATGCAGACGCAGTGAGGAGACAGTAGCGGCATTGATGATGAGTGAGGCCATGCTCCACAAAAAACTTCGTAAATTTTTGAGCTCATTTATTATATATAAAAGTTTCAATACATAAATTCCCTATATCACGTACTTAGACTAATTAATACCACGATTAATCACCTCATGCACGGTGGCGGTGCGGCCACCGTGCATTTCTTTGACATGTCGCCTTCCTAGGGCTCATCAAATAGTGGCCAGATAGCAAAATCGCTATTTCTGCAATTACTGCACAATTGGTGCTATTCTTGTATTTGGACCTCGAAATAGTGTTAAAAGTGCCATTCAGTATCCAATGGTTGAAAAATTAACCGAAAGTTAAGAGATTTTTAGGTAACCGTGCAATGGACGGCTCGTATATGTATGCTTGAACGTCCCAGCTTAGCCTGACCGTTTAATTTGTTGAGAGATCATTCATATACATGACAAAACACGCATCCACGTTGGTGAGCACCCAAGCACATGCATGCACGCATGATTAACCTGCATGCAACTTAGCAGCCGTGTCGTTGAGCACCCAAGCACATGCATGCACGCATGATTAACCTGCATGCAATTTAGCAGCCGTGTTGGTGAGCACCCAAGCACATGCATGCATACACGCATCCATGTGGAAGAGAGTCACGGGCATATGCAATTTAGCATATATTCGATCAACCTGCATGCACAATTGATAGATTAACCTGCAGCATCCTGCTATAGAGAGAGAGAGAGAGAGAGAGATTAATCAACCTAGCCTGGAGGTACGTCGACAAGTATATATATAGAGAGAGAAGTATCCGAAAGTTCATTGAAGTCCGGCCAGAAGAAGAAGAGGAGATGGACGGGCGGAGGAACGTCGAGTGGCGGCGGTGGGCGGTGCTGGGGGCGACGGTGTGGATCCAGGCGCTGACGGGGACCAACTTCGACTTCTCCGCCTACTCGTCGGCGCTCAAGTCGTCCCTGGGGGTCTCGCAGGAGGCGCTCAACTACCTCGCCACCGCCTCCGACCTCGGCAAGACGTTGGGCTGGTCGTCGGGGCTGGCGCTGCTCTACATGCCCCTCCCGGCGGTGCTGCTCCTCACCGCCGCCCTCGGCCTCGCCTCCTACGCCCTCCAGTACTGCCTCCTCCTCCCGTCGTCGTCGTCCTACCTCACGCTCCCCTACCCCGTCGTACGTACCACCAATCATCCATCTCCATCCATCTCTTACTTTTTAGTAGCATACCTAGCTACATTTCATTATTCCGTTCTAGTTCACGCACGCACGGGTTCATTGATCTATATATCAGCCATGCATACAAGCAAAATAGCTTGTCAAGAATCCTAAAACAAACCAAGAGATAAACAACATCTATTTATTTTTTTTATCATACTTTAAAAATTATATAAATTATGTAGAGTGTGTGCCATATGGCAATTAATCGTAAGCCTTGCATCTTCACACCTGGCCAGGTGTGACAGCTACCTATCAATTCAGTTCGATCGATTGATTGATACTGCAGTTGCTACCAACGCATTTACGGGGGCACTGGACCGAGGCGGCCTGCGATTGCGATTGATTGATGGCTGTCCATCGTCTACCTAGCAGCATGCATAAACCAGGAGCTAGCGTATAGAATCAGCCGTTTGCATCGCAACCACACGCTACACTGCTAATAGCCATGGCGTTGTAGAAACTAAAGGCCATGGCGTTGCCATGCCGGAGCTGGAAGAATGTGGCGGCTAGAACGCCACAGGTTGCCAACGTCGACCATTCGTTCCGGCCGGCCTGTTCGTACCGTCCGTCCGTCTGTGGTAGTGAAGGCCACACCGTGCCGGGGTCTCAGGTTTATTTTTAGCAATACCGCTAGTGGATATTCCGTTTTATCGTGTGTCTATCTATCTATCTACGTTCTAGAACATTTTAGGCGTGGACTGGAATAGGATGATGTATCTATTCCTTTTTTTATATCATATACAGCTATCTATCTATCTACGTACTAGCTCTCTATCTACCTGTGGACCTTTTTTTTTGCGTATTTAGATAAGTCAAAAGTTAATATAAATATCTAGTTTCTCGCAGAGACCTCCTCACTACTCTCACTCCGTCTCACCCCAGAGATAAAACAAAAGGTTACGGGCTCATCATACACCCCACTTCTCGCTCCCGTCTCGCATACATATTTTTCTCTCATTTTCCCTAATGTCTGTCCTCTCTTAAAAACCATTTCTTTCGGTCACTACTATTTATTTTTAACCACAAATCAAAATCCGTCCGCCCCCTCCTAAAAGCTACTTCTTTCGGTCATTACTATTTATTTTTAGTCACAGTGAGAAGACATCTAATATGAACAAGCATTACCTTCTAGGATGCCACATGCAAACATTGGAATATGGGATAATGGCTATATTTGTATTGACTTCTAAAAACTTATTTTTTTGTAGTAAATAACTTTTCTATAGTATCTAACTTTCAAACGTAGTGTTTTTTCTAAACATGATCTACTAGTCGATTGTAGTACAAACCATAATAACTTTATTTATATCAATCAAAACTGTATGTGAGTTTTTCTCTCTCCGTAAGATTCTCTACAAATTATTACTATTTATAAGTTAAAATTAAAAATCATCAGTAAAATTTAATATGAATATACCCGATATACCTACTCCAGTACCCGATATACCTACTCCAATAAGTAATGTAGCAAAGAGTCAGCTCTTTTCTGCTCAGCCTCAGCTACCCAAACCACTCGAACTCGATCGCACCCAGACCACCCATTCTCCTTGTCTTTACCGGTTGTCTGCATCCACTGCACTGAATTGTGCGTGCGGTTAATAATTTTCCCTTCCATTCTTAATTTACCCCCTGCACTGCTCAGCTCAGCAGAACCTAATGTCACTCAAGTTAGTTAGTACATCTGACTGCGCTGCAAGCTGCATGGATGCATAGCGAGAGACTCGATCGGCGGTATTTTTTTAAAAAAAAAAAGAAACAGAGAGTTGTTTAAGTCATATATAAAAAATGGAAGTACTATATATATATATATATATATATATATATATATAGTATAATTAACTATGACACATCAGTGTCTGGACACTATGATCAAAATAAGTTTAAACTGAAATTCGAATTGTAATTGTTTTTTATGATAGTTTGATTATAGGCATGTGCTGATTGCATATATAAATCAGCAAAGCGTATTATATATAGGAAAATGGTGCCATACTCCTGGAAGTACGTACTCCCACTTCTCATATACTACTTTAATGGTGTTATTATATTTTTTTTATCTATTTGAGTATACTCCAATAATGATTATAATATACTCCAAAGTGAGTTTCATAAAAATTCACTTTTTATAGCATAATTTGTATATATATTCCTTTTATATACAGATAAGGATATATAGTAAAAATAAAGGGCTCCGATGAAAAATTTTCAATCAAGTCACATTAGCGTATCTTAGAATTAGTATTTAAGTATGCCAAAAATGATAAAGAGGTATAAAATATTCGTTTAAATGGTATATTAGAAGTATGATTATGTACTCCCGGGAGTACAGAATAGGCTTCTGTTATACTCACACACACGGCTACGCTATTCTGCGCTTGTGCGTACTGTGCACGCCGAAAAGTTACTATCGTATATGTGTGAAGTTACTATTAAACACTTTGGAGTTACTATCAGTTGTAACACTACACAACTGATAGTAAATTTACATATATTTGGCAGTAACTTCACTCACGCACAGCAGTAACTTTCTGGCACGCATTCTAAATCTCCGCATAGAATAGTAATACATACATACATACATACATACACACACACACATACATAGGGAGAGAGAATTGATCATATGTCACTGAATAGCGTCTGCTTCTATAAAATGTCATTGAAAAACACTCTCTATATTATATACCACTGAATATCGTCGAAATTCTATTATATACCACTGCAATTAGTTGACCATTATGGCTAATCGTTATACTTTGAAAATACCAAAATACCCCTAGTAAAGACCAAGACTCGATTTATTTAAAATAGTAAATAACCTTAAAAAATTATAAAAATTCACAGGGGTGTTGTTCAATATGCCAGTGAGTTAGAAATTTTTTTTAAGGCACTATAAATTTTTTTTAGATTTTTAATTTAAATGCTAATAAAGGTTACTATTTACAAACAGAGACTAAATGAGGTCTAAATATTCTGAAAAAATTCTGACATGTTCCTGAAAAATATGATTTTATATTTTTCTACAGTAAATTTGTTCCAGTTTAAAAATTAGTTCAAATAGGTTGATTTTGGATTTGAATTTCAAAAATAGAACAAATGGAAGAGCCAATTCACAAAATTTTATATTTGAGCTTTGCGCTACACTAATGATCCACCAAAAAATAGTATTTTTGGCTAAGCCAATTTGCCCTATACTTATTTTTATCATAGAGACATATTTGAATTAATAGCAAAATTGTCTTTTTCAAGGGGCAAATGTACCCTAACTGATGGCAATGGTATATAATATAATTTTGGTAGTATTTAGTGCATATAATAGAGAGAGTATTTTTAATGGCATTTTGTAGAAGTGGACACTGTTCAGTAGCATATAATTAATTATCTCTCTCATATATATATATATATATATATATATATATATATATATATATATATATATATATATATTATGAAATACACTAAAAATTATGTACTCCCTTATAATTTGTTTCATGTGATTCACATTGGAGTATCTTATAATTAGTATACGAGTATGTCTAAAGTGATAAAGAAGTATTTCAAGTTTGTTTAGGTAGTATATTAGAGGTTGAAGTAATTAAACCTAAGAGTAAAAAGTATTTTTCCTATATATATAAGCTTTTTTCTACTCTCAGGAGTAGTTACTCTCTATATCGTATCTCATAACGTATGAAATATCTTAGGTAACAGAGGTTATGTATATATAGTATACAAGTATATAAGACCATCTAGATAGTATGTACATATTTTTGGACATACTCTTTTTTATGCTAATATGAAGGTATTTGCAAAATACACTAAAAACTCATATATATGTCTCTTTTCTACTTCCAAGAGTAGCTACTCTCTATATCGTATCTCACAACGTAGGAAGTATCTCAGGTAACGTAGGATATGTATGTGCAGTATAAGAGTATATGAGACCATCTAGGTGGTATGTATATATTTTTAGACATACTCTTTTTTTGTGTTTATATGAAGGTATTTGTAAAATACGTTAAAAACGGTAGATTTTCTTGTATTTTTCGTGTGGTTCATATTTAAGTATTTTGTAATTAATACATAAGTATACCCAAAATAATAAAGAAATATTTTAAATTTATTTAGATGGTATATCAGAGGTAGATAGATAGGTATATATATAATTACTATTCTGCGCGCTTGTATAAAATACGCGTCAGAAAGTTACTGCTATGCGTAAGTGAAGTTACTGCTAAACACAACTGATAGTTGTACACTTTAGAGTTACTGTCAGTTGTAAAGTGTACAACTATCAGTTGTGTTTAGCAGTAACTTCACTCACGCATAGTAGTGACTTTCTAGCGTACATTTTACACATGCGTGTAGAATAGTAATTATTAGCGCACACAGTGCGCACAAGCGCAAAATAGTGCAGTCGGGTGTGTGTAGGTATATAATCTGTGGACTTTATTTCCATTAATTTTGGAACTCTATCATCCAATCCAGGTATGAACCACGAGACGCTACTTGTCTTCCCTTGCGGCTCGATCGATCGAGCATCTTTCTTTCATACTCCACGATCCAAGCAAGCAAGGACCGGCCGATTAGTTTAAAGAAATGCTCTCAACTCATCAGATGGCCCGATCGACAAAGATATATTCAACTGGCTGTTTGCTTGCAATTGCAGCATTCAATCAAGGGGGTGTCTAAGCAAAACTTGAGTGGTACTTTATTTAAGGGCACTCTGACTTTAAATTTTTGAATCCATATTCAGTGGACACCATTCCCTTCTTAATTATATAAATTCTCTCGCCTTACTCCACTCCCAAATCTTACGCCATCTACCGCCACTACCATTGCCGTTGCCCTACTTGCTGCCTCCCCCCAACACCTCATCGACGTCACCTCTGATGCCAGCAAGTCCCACCGGCATCTATCTCCTTCGTTGTTCTCTCCCTAGCTACTTGCATCCCCTCCTCGACCTGCAACCCTATGCCCACCAGCATGCCGCCCTCTCTCTGTCACGTCATCGCCATCCCTGACGACGTAGTAGCCCATCGGTGAGCCCTACCCCCCACTGCTTCCGCCTCCCGATGCAGCTATGGACACTGAGGATGCCATCGACACCGCCTGCTGCCTCTTCCATCATCGTGCATTCCCGCCCAACCTAACTCGACTCCACACCTGAGCACTGTTCCACCCGCTGGTCGCCACCCACCGTTCTCCTCCGACTTGCGGCACCGACAACACCACTGCCACCTTGTTGCCCTACCGCTGGTCTGCCACCGCCCTCAGCTTCTCTCTAAATTTAGGGGGCTCTGGTTAACTCAATCAAAACCCTACCCCTAACTCGCCAAAGCCAGAGAAAAGGTTAGGGCATGAATCTCGAGATAAAATTATACGTTGAGAAATTCGAGTACTCAATCCTAAAAAGACACTCATCACTAGTTAGCAATTCCGTTCAATTAAACCATCCAAATCTAATCCAATATACTCTTAGATAGACAGCTGCACATGCAGTCGGAATACTAGTAAGTAATCCAGCTCTAGCTCCATGCATCTCCAGCGTGAACATATCGTATGTGTGATATATCCAGTGTCACTAGCTCATATATCCTCCAATTAATCTGCATACTATGTAACATGTCTCATCAAATTTGACTCCCGAAGACAGTTAATACTGACCTACCACTGTGTTTTCTGCTCCCTCCCTCTGAATTCAATAGGCTTTCTTCTACCTTCTCTGCATTGCCATTGCCCGATCGGAGGACTCCTCTCTAACACTATATTTGCAGCACTGACCTACCAAACTAAAATACATTCCCTACTAGATGGGATACATAATATGCATGCTTAATTCCCTTTCTAAATTGAACAACCTGAGTCAGCGTGTACTGTAAATCCAGGGAAGGAGTTCTCTTCTCTGACCCACGATTATCGAGTAACCAACTTGTAGCGCCTTCCCTTCCCATGGCCCCAACTATCATTATCACTGTACCAGTCATGCTTTGACTAGCAGATGAGCCAGCTACCATTCGTCATGCTTTGACTAGCAGATGGGCCAGCTACCATTCCTCTACACCACAAATTCTGCTATTCATTTCTATTTTCTTGTTGATTGGTAGCTGCCACACCTTACCTTCTCTGTTAATTTCTCTGTCATAAACAGTACCAAAAATAGCAGACTGCATACAGTGGCCAGATAGTATCAATATTTTGGGATAGCACAGCCATCCTGGTGAAGGGGGATTTTTAATGCTTCTAAGTAATCACTGAATAATTGATCAAGTTGCCCTTTTTTTATATTGGTTTCAATTAAAAAAAATCAACTTGCTTTGCCATTATACATGCACTGCACAGGCATAGGCCCCAGGATTTTTTTTATATAACTAAAACAGCCTTATAGAAGGCAAGGGTTACAGCCTTGTGAAAGAGTACCGAAACAAAAACAGTGCCTTCTCTAAAACAACAGCAGAAGAAAGCTACTATATCAGCGAAGGACCTGACATACAGAAACATCGCCAGTGCATCGGCCAGATACCTGAAGATCACCGCAACATCACTCACACACGCCTGTTGCATTGCATCCTCAGAACAGCATCATCCACCTGCTTCATATCTCCTTCCTTCAGCAGCTCCTTCAACAGCAGCAAGAAAAACAACATTCTGAGATACACACCATGACACCAATGCAATCACAAAAATTATACTAATAGTGTCATTACAATTTTTTTACAAATGCCCATGCAGCGGATGGAATGTTTACTTCACTGCAACCATCCATTTTGTCCTGGAGCCATCTCTGCCTTTATTCAGTGTTACCAAAGCCATTATGTCCCTATATTCATACCACATGTTTTGACCACCCAGTCAGAGTTCTTGCAAAACTAATACTCGGACGTCCCCTTCCGCACATTTTGAACCAACAAATCAGAATATATCACTTCGTTGTACAAAATGCATTGCATATTAGATATTGCACAGCATTCCCAGAAAATAACTGTGCATTCTTGCATAGATAACTTACATTAAATTTATGGATTGATAATTGGTACACAACTTCCCTGGGCAGGCAACTGTTTGTGTACAGTTCCTTACATACATTAAAACAGAAATGTATAAACAACTGATCTTAAATTGTGAAGATGCTACCATATGGAATCAGTGAACTGAATTAATCGATTGATTCAGTAATTCTGATTCATGTTCTGCCTTGCAGGTGTTCTTGGTCTGCCTGATAGCAGGGTGCAGCATCTGCTGGTTCAACACAGTCTGCTTTGTGCTCTGCATTCGCAGCTTCTCTGCAAGCAATCGCCCCCTGGCCCTCTCCCTCTCTATAAGCTTCAATGGGCTGAGCGCTGCCTTCTACACCCTCTTTGCCAACGCCCTCTCCCCTTATTCCCCATCTGTCTACCTCCTCCTCAATGCCATCCTCCCTCTCGCCGTCTCTATTGTCGCGCTCCCAGCGATCCTCCTCTGCCACCCACATGACGGCCACCTCCACAGTGTGCCCAACCATGACAGACGTGTCTTCCTCGGTCTCTACATCCTCGCATTCATCACCGGCATATATCTAATCATCTTCTGCTCTTTCACCACAACCAGCTCGACTGCATGGGTCATCCTCACAGGCGCCATGGTCCTCCTCACCCTTCCTCTCGTCATCCCTGCCTCCTCCAGTTGCTGTCATGTGGACACGCATGGTCCTGATCCTGCATTGCCACCCAACCATGATGACCCACAAAAGCCGCTCCTACTCAACAATGATCACCAGAGGGAGTCCCATGGCATGACGCAAAAATCAGTGGAATACCAGCTGCAGGGCTGTTGCTGTGGGACAATACTGGAGAAAAGCCGCGTGTTGGTTCTTGGTGAGGAGCATAGTGCAAAGAAGCTCATTCGGTGTGTCGATTTCTGGCTCTACTACATGGCCTACTTCTCTGGTGCCACTGTTGGGCTGGTGTACAGCAATAACCTGGGGCAGATTGCACAGTCATTGCACCGGCAATCGCAGCTCACCATGCTTCTTGCCGTCTACTCATCCTGCTCCTTCTTTGGCCGCCTTCTCTCTGCACTCCCCGACTTCCTTCACAGGTATCTTTATCTTACCCTTTACACATACATTATATTACTCATCAACTGGCCTCCTAACCAACTATATATGCAATTTGCTTGCAGGAAGGTGTCATTTGCTCGGACAGGGTGGCTTGCAGCTGCGTTGGTGCCCATGCCAGTGGCCTTCTTCTTAATATGGAAATTGCATGATGAATACACTCTGGTAGCAGGAACAGCGCTAATTGGCCTAAGCTCAGGGTTCATCTTCGCCGCAGCAGTGTCAGTGACCTCTGAGCTCTTTGGACCAAATAGCATCGGTGTGAACCACAACATCCTCATCACCAACATCCCTCTTGGCTCACTCCTCTATGGCCAGATTGCCGCCCTGGTATACGATGCAAATGGCCTAAGGATGACAGTACTGGACAGCCGCTCTGGCACGTTTGACACCATGGTGATGTGCATGGGGGCAAAGTGCTACTCGACAACGTTCTTCGTGTGGGGTTGCATCACATTGCTGGGGTTGGCATCAAGCATAGCCCTATTCTTGAGAACAAGACCAGCTTACGCTACTGCTGCTGGCCAGTCCAGTTGTAAGCACCTTAGCCAAGTTTCGAGTTGACAGAGGAACTCCTTGATCTGTTCCTTACTGCCCTGAAATCATGGTTAGCCTGTACAAATTTTGGTTGAGTTCTAGCTGGGCTGGGTTTAGATGTGTTACATGTAATGGATACCAACACGAGATTCATCAAGAGGACAGCAAATTATCAGCTTAGCAGCCGGTATGTAAAGGGTAGAACCAGTATTCCACTTACAGGCATTTATGTTAAATAGGAGGCCCAAGATTTAGTTCTGATTGTTTGTTTCCAACCAAACGGAGTCATGCATGAACTCATGAATCAAGAAAGTTTCTCCATGTTTACTTTTGGTGTCTACTGGTTTACGTATGATGGAGTTCTGAAATTTGATCTGTCCACCATGTTAGGTTTGTGCCTAAAATTGGAACTAAAAAATCTAACTTCTTTCAGTTTCCCCTAAGTGATATAGCAAACAAGACAAAAAAGAATTAATTTTACATAATACAAAATAACAAAAAAACTTTTTTTATTTTGGTATGTATTGTTAAAACATAACAGATGACAACCCCAGCAATATTCAATCACAAAAATACATACTTCAGTAGCAGCAAACCACGGAACGCATAACAGTCACACAAAGAACTAAACCGGTTTCACATCTCCAAGCCTATAATTTCATTGTTATACGGTTAAAACGAAACAGACAGCAAGTGACATCCAATCTGCACGTATATTTGTTGAAACAAGAAAAAATTGTATACCCTTGTTAGGAAACAAGGACATATGGAATACTATTTCAAACATTTCTGGAAGTGACCATCCAGCAATTTCAGAGGAGTAGGACAAGTGTTTTCACCAACTGCAAAAATGCTACATCATAATTCCATATTACCTCATTCAAGGGGCTACAACTGAAGGATGGGAGTGCAATTACTTGGCAGGAGGCCCATGAGCCTATGACTATCTTCTGTCCTGTTCATCATTCTTGCGCCATGGATTCAAGGCTTCTCTCATAGCTTGGCCTTCTGGGCTGCTTTCCCAAGCTCTTTTTTCTGACTCCAATACAGTTACCTTCTCATCTGTAGCATATAACAAAACAGAATACATCATTGACATTGTTATGCACCAGGGGACAAAAAAGAAACCAAAGGAACTTGACAAGATGAACGGCACAAGACAATCCCAAGGGAATTTGCGTGGGCACCTAACAATAGAAGTTTGTATTGTTATTGATGGGAAGAATTCCTGACCAATCCAGTTCAATTACTTGAGGGAACTTTGGGATCTCGAGCAAATGATTTATATAGGAGCAATGAATTTCACGGTGACACCTGACCAGTTAATGCTAGAGCTAGATGTAAACTTTGGATGAGATTTTCCAGGTGAAAATGCCAAATTGTATGTATTAGGAGAGCAGGAATGCTGTCCTTCCAAACTGCCCTCTGACTGTGCAAGATCTATAGCTACCTGGCTAGAAACATAGATCAATCGGAGTGGATTGCATTCCCAAAAAAGGAAGTCCCCAGTGAACTGTAGATCTATTTCAATCAGCTAGAATAATTAATATACGAGGCATACAGGATCAGGGGACAGTTCATTGAGGTGGCAGGAGCTGTTTGGCCTGTTGATGATGTCATGATGATGAGACAAGTGCTTAACGGAAAAGAAAGAAATTAGAAAGGGGGGAGGGACGCACAGAAGCCGGTGTGGATCATGAAGAGCTCCATTGATGCGCCTATGGCCGCGCCGCCGGCGGCGATCTTTAGGTACCACCCCAGGAACCTACTCATATGTCCTTCCTCTCCTGTGGCTGCGATGCGATGCGATCTTATTCTCTCCCACTGAATTATTCTATCAATTAGCAAGCGTTCCCTAAAATTGCAAGCTGCGACGAAGGCAGAGGCGGCCGGAGACGGGGAGCAAAGGTGGCGACGCGGCGGCAGCGGCGGGCTAGGTCGAAGGAAGGGGCACATAAGAGTGACACAGTGGGTCTGATCTTTTTTTTTTTTGTTTATGAATATAGTTTATAATTTTTGACTAAAGTTATTCGTGATAAAGATTATGAGGAGAGATTTTTGTTTGTGATTTTGGTTGATAGATATATTAGACTTTTGATGTGTATTATAATTAAATTATAGACTCTGTTTTAAAAAATACATTGTTTAAAAGTTAAATACTATAACAAAAGCCTAAAACCATTTTTAAAAACCGCAAACAACAGGCCCAGAGACAGCAGTGGGATTAAGACGAGGGAGCCAAACGCTCGAGATTTGCTTTAAGAATTTTTTAGTTAAAACATATGGTGGTTTTTTTTTTTGCCTGTGACTTAAGCTAAATTTTTGTGAATTCTAGATTGTTCATGAGACGCAATATGCAGAGATAAATAGTTGTATGTAATTTTAGCTGATATAACTGAACTTAATATAATTTGTACTATAATATACCTGTAAACCCTATCTTAAAAAAGCGTGATATTTAAAACTTAATTACTGTAGCATAAACTATAATTCATGAGTGCAACCAAACCCATGAGTACTCTCTCTATCCTACAAGATAAGCCTATACCGTATCATACTTACATACCAAAGAGATATTAAATTTAAAAAAATCAATATCATTAAACCATATATCCCTATTAAATGATATATTATAACTACTTATTTTATTTTTTAGTGTTAAAGTAAAAAATATAGTAAATATATTGTAATAACTAAATATTTATGATGATGTTTTTTAAAAATAATAATTTATATTACGGAACAATGGAGCACTCAATATGATAATTTAGAAACTGTGTAGTCAAACTTCTCGCGATTCTCTGCCATTCGTTTCGAGAAGGACACGAAGGGCAGTAGTTTGGTCGCAAATAGCAACATCGACGCGGACTCTTCGTGGAAGTTGCGAGCGTGCTTCTTTCCTCGATTGGATCGGTGAAGCGTCGTGTTTTCTGAAGATTCAGTACAGGTGTAATGCCTAACAACAAACTTATGAACTTATCATACTTTTTTTAAAAAATAAATTGAACCGCCGCTACATTTGTTTCTGTTACCCAACGGATTGGAACGTAAGCTGCAACAAATTTCAAGCCGCATGGCTGCCCTATGAGTCGTTAAAACTTTGGGTTTTAGCTTCTAATTCTCTATTTTTTTAATTTTAATTTTTAATTTTTTTATTTCTTTATATTGATCGTAACGAGATAAAATATTTTTTTCTAGTTTTAATTATTTAAAAAAATTTATTTATGTTGACAAATCGATAGCTTTCCCTAGCGTCTTCTTCCGTGGATGCATCCACCGCATCATTGTCGAGCAACGAACAAGACTCGTGTGCAAAACAACACGCAGACGACACTTCCATCCACGTTGCTCATTGAGGTGCCGCTCATTACCTTGAGTTGCCTTCTACCTTCTTAATTTTATTATTTTCTAGTTTTTATTATTTTTGAATTTTATTGTATTCTTTGTTCTTATTTCTCTATATTATCTATAATGATATAATTTCTTTATTTTTAAAATTTAATTATGCTAAAAAGTTATCAGCAGTTAAAGTGTAAAATAACTGCTACATTATAAAATAAGCCAGAAGTTCAGATTTAAAATCCAAATGAGCGATGTCTTTTTTAGCAATTTCTGTCTTTCGGCTGTTAGCTTTTTTGAATTATTTAATTTAAAAGCAATAAAAATAAGTAAAAACACTACTACATTTTTTTTCTAAAAAAATCAAAATTAAGAAACCAAGTTGATTCAGAAGCCAGGTAGAACGGGCCTAATTCCGGTCCATTTGCTTGCACCACCAAAAAAAAAAGAGCTCGTATTCATTTCCGAACGAAACAGTGGTGCACGTGTCGTGTTATTCCTCACCTCACATCACCTCACCCAAAGGCGTCGCGCGCGCGCATGGCGCCCTCGCCGCCGGCGAGGGCGATCGCCTCCGCCCTAACCCTTGCCCCATCCCCACGCCTGGACCGCCTCTCTTTTCCCTCCTGCCTCCGCCGCCGGCCTCTGCGATGCCGCGGCAAGCAGTCTCTGGAGGCCGCCGCGGTCCACGAGGAGACCACGCCGACGCGGGAGGCGAAGCCCGAGCACAAGGAGGGGCGAGAGGAGGGGCGCGGGGTGCTGCGGTGGTTTACTCTAGATAGGATTGGGCTCGACATACTTGGCATCGCCCTGCCCGCCGCGCTCGCGCTCGCCGCCGACCCCATAGCCGCGCTCGTCGACACCGCCTTCGTCGGACATCTAGGTAACAAAGCTTCTCGCCTTCTCACTCTCTTTCTGGAGGTCTCTCGAGTATGCTTCGAACAAGGCTGACCGATGTTAGAGAGAGAGAGCTAGCTATTCTTGGCTCTATGTATGGTGTTTGTGCAAGTTAACCAACAGTCGCAGCCAAACTATACTGCACTACTATTACATTGCAGGAATGCAAGCCGGGAACTAATGATTCTGTGCCAGAAATTTGAAGCCTGTGATGTGCACGAATCATGCGTAGTCAAATGTGCGTGGTAACTGTGGGGAAATCATTTATGAGGACCAAAGGAACTAGATAGCATGCTAAATGAATCAAACTGCGACTAAGTCACATCTGAAAAGAAAATAACTTAGGATAACCTCTTGATCAACAGGTATACACATCAAACAAGATCTCAAGAGAATATGAATATGTTGCGCAATTTAGAGAGTAAAATTTGTTGCAAGATATGAATAGTAACTCAATAAACTAGTATCCTAACATTTACATAAATGTCCAAGTCTTTTAATCACAAGTGTCCTAAGATCCATGGCTACAACTGTTTCAACTTCCTAAGATCCAACTCTCGTTGGGTATCCATTAATGTAACTTCCTGCCTATATAAATTTGAATCCATATATGCTGTAAATACGGATTGTGATACTCTATTACTAGTAATCCACCGTGCATCTACACTCTATTTATTCGACCCCCAAAAGGAGTACTAAACAAGAACTTGTGATGCAAGCACAGAGTTTGGTTTTCTTGTTCCTCTGTCTCATTAATCATTATAGATAAACACTTAAGCTTAGTCACCCTAGAGACCAATGATGTTGCTCGGTAAGAAAAACATGCTACTACTATGGTTTGTCTTTTGTCATATTTTACATGTCCTTTCTTCACACCAAAAGTTACAGTTTTTGATGAGAGGATTATAATTCTGCCAAAGAGCAATGTACTAATCTTTACATGGTACAGTATTGGTAGATAATTCTTCAAAAAAAAGTATTGCTTGATATAATTGTATGTTACAAGTTTCTGTTCAAAATTTTGTAGAAGAGCATTTGCACAAATATTTCTTGGTGTTTTAAACTTTGAACTGGAAAGATTATTTATTACTTTATGGCATTTTACCCTTGTCATCAGGCTCAGCTGAACTTGCTGCTGTTGGTGTATCGATTTCAGTCTTCAATTTGGTGTCGAAGCTGTTTAATGTTCCACTGCTTAACGTGACCACATCCTTTGTTGCTGAGCAGCAGGCAATGGACAATGATTATAGTGGAACAGGAGAAAGTAAGCTAATGAAGAGCTTAAAGATGTGTGAAAAGTAACTCCATTGTTTGCGATACACTAATTAGTGTTTAGTTCTCACTTAGGAGATGAATTTCAAAGATCTTCTAAGAAGTTGACTGAACGAAGGAAGTTTCTGCCGGCGGTGTCGACATCTTTGGCTCTAGCTGCTGGTATCGGGTTGATGGAAACTGTGGCACTGATTTTTGGTTCTGGGACACTAATGGACATCATCGGTATACCCATCGTACGTATGACTAATTTATTGCCATGCTCGGTTTTTTTTGTTTTGGCGTTCAGTTGGTTATGTGCTTAGCTGGTAGTTTTCAAATAAATACCTTTTCATCTTCCTGAGAAAATGGACCAAGTTAGGATGAGATTGAGGAGATTATCCTTGGGGGCATCCATAATTTAACTGTAATGCGAGCTTGTTTCAGTTTAGTCACTTTAGCCCAAGTCCTTTTATTAGCTGTTGTACTTCTATCAATGTCAACTCTGGAAGATAAGTTGCTCTTTGTTACCTAAACAGGATTCCCCGATGCGAATACCAGCAGAGCAATTTCTTACTTTTAGGGCATACGGTGCTCCACCAATCGTAGTAGCACTGGCAGCACAGGGTGCATTTCGTGGGTTCATGGATACAAAGACACCTTTTTACGCTGTTGGTAAGATTTTGCAAACTATTTGTCTAAATAGAATAAAATAATCATGTGAACTCTTGCACTTTTACCTATTTCTCACAAGCAAGTCCCAGGAACACGTATGTCCTGTATGTACTTCCCATTTCACTATTTTAATGAATTATACATGCAAAATCTACCCTGGTTTTCCAGTTGTGAATAATCTGAATATTCAATCGATCCTTTCAAAGCAAGCCTCATCCCAATCCTCCTGACTGGTGCCTTTCTGTTTTCTTCTCTTTTTTGATTGGCATCGGGTGAATATTTGCATTTCTAACCTTCTGATTCTACACTGTCTTTCTAATTACCCTAGATATGTTTTCTCAAAGTATCTCTCATTGATTGAAGCACCATGGCAACCATTCCTGGTGAAATGTTGTCCTTCTTACCATCTGATCTTAAGTTTCCTTTGAATCATTAGTTTGGTGATCATCTGGATATCTAAGACTAACAGTTGGCCAGTCAATATTGTCAGTTTAGCCTTTTATCAATTTGTATTAAGATTTAAGGAGTGATGATTCTTCTGGTTTGTCACTTATGTGATGCTAATGATCTGCTATAGTTAATGCAAGTTCGATGAGAACTTTATGTTTTGCCTCTTTGAGATCCTTTCCGTGCCTGTCTTCAAATGACAAAGTTACAGACTTAGGTGTTCTGCATGCAGGTGTTGGTAACCTAGTAAATGCAATACTTGACGCCGTACTTGTTTTTCCGCTTGGTCTAGGAGTAAGAGGTGCTGCCTTGGCAACTGTGACCTCTGAGTATGTTAAATCCATCATGAGAATTTACTGTACTTTGCTCATTGGAGTCTCTTAGTTCCTCCTTTTTATCATCTGCATCCATGGGCCCTAAATTCTCTGTACATATCTGCCTGTTGTCAGGTACTTGATAGCTTGCATCCTCCTCTGGAAGCTGAATAGTAAAGTAGTGCTCTTCTCAGGAAACATCATTGGGGGTGGAGTGATCCGCTACCTGAAATCAGGTTGGTGAATATTCCTATTGTTTATTTCCAACGACTTATACAGGACAATCGTGTTTTTTTTGTTAAAACATTTTGAGTTTTGCCATATGTTATCCATGGGTGAAACTTCATTAGTAGCTGTTTTCTTAAATACGCCACATTGAAGGTTAACTTCACAACCATATGGATATGGTACCCAATTTAACTTGAACTGTTCTGTAGGTGGACTTCTGATCGGTAGGACCATTGCAGTACTCCTGACCATGACACTGTCAACATCCCTGGCTGCAAGGGAAGGGCCTGTTCCAATGGCTGGCCATCAGTTATGCTTGCAAGTATGGTTGACGATCTCTCTACTCAATGATGCACTAGCTCTTGCTGGGCAGGTCTGCACATTTATAGGATGTGTCATTTGATTTCTATCCTGTTACCTTTGTTTGTGTTTGTAAAGCATCCATAAATCAACACAGGCTCTACTTGCAACTGAATATACGAAAAGGAATTACAAGCAGGCCCGCATGGTTTTAAACAGAGTTCTGCAGGTTAATGATACATTTTATGGAAAAAGTTCACAAATGCTGCTGCACTTGTCTTTCTCCTTACCTCCAGATGTAACATGTTTGTCCGTATCTTTTGTTATGTAGATTGGAGGTGTGACTGGTATTGCATTGGCTGTTATCCTATTTTTTGGGTTTGGATCTTTCTCCTCGCTGTTCACAGATGATCCAGCAGTTCTGGACATTGCCGAATCTGGAGTCTGGGTAATGAGAATTATCGAAATAAACACCTGATTTCACAAGTAAAGCTTGATACTATGATACTCATTGCTCCAAAATGAAATCTTGCAGTTTGTCTCGATTTCGCAGCCGATAAATGCTGTTGCTTTTGTGATCGATGGGCTCTACTATGGTGTATCTGACTTTGCATATGCTGCATACTCTATGGTTTGGATTTCTGTTTCTACTTTATTCCCATTTTGCTGTCACCACTAAATGTACTGCAATGCGAACACACTAACAAGTTTTTGGTATCTGCATTGCTCAGTTTTTTGTGGGAGCTGTCTCATCGGCATTCCTACTTGTTGCTGCTCCTGAGTTTGGTCTCAGTGGCGTCTGGGCTGGTCTCATTCTTTTTATGAGTTTGCGAGCAGTTGCTGGGTTCTGGAGGTAGTATAGAGGTTTCCAATGCCCTTCTCTTGGAAACTGGAATAGAATAAACCATGGTGACTTAAAGTAATTTTCTGTTGTGCAGGTTAGGGAGCAAAGGTGGACCCTGGAAATTCATCTGCTCAGAGACCGAGTGAGGCGACAAGAGATGATCATGCCTAGATAATTTGACGAGAAGATGGAAAATTTTTTAACCATCTCTTGATGTCCTTGGCTCGGTGGGACAAATGAACTCAGCTTTGACATGTACAGTTAAAAGGCAATTACATGTACAGAGCTAGTAGAAATTGCATACGTATATACTGACTAGGCCTAGTTATAACTCAAGCAGATAAATTGTGAATAAGGTCAAATGTACACATGTAGATGATGTGGTAATGTGTAACAGTGGAAGCATTCTCTCGTTTGGTTGGATATCTTGTGCAAGAAACTAGTTTACCAAGGCCAACATGTGCATGGAATATTGGAATTCTACTGTAAAAGAGCTATTACTGATCCGACCATTGAAGTTTCTATCTGAATATGCTCTCTTCATAGAAGCGAAGGTAAGGCATGCTTACTGAAACATAGATGAGATTTTTCAAGCCCGTTGCAATGTAGGAGTTTCATATAAATTTTGCAAGGAAACATCCAAATCTCATTAGATTGGAGAGGGCGTTTGGAATAGCGATGACTTCTGGTCTTTGGCTGAAATTTTATTATAGTTGACTTATTTTTTACTGTAGCTGAGTTGACTTATTAGGCATAATTAAATTTAAAAAATTGTAAAAATAGAAAAAATATGCTAACCCATCACGGACAATGTAAAGGAATACGAGAAAAAATATTAAAAAATCCAAAATATCTAAAAAATTATAAAAAGAAGAAATTATTTAATAGTGAAAAAACGGAAACTAGAAGTTGAAACTAAAAAAAGCTAAAATGAAACCCTATATGCAAAATGGGCCTAAGCTTTGGTTAAATTCGACACAATTGCTATAGTGGCATGGGATGTGTCATGTGTGGTTGTACATCCCTGCGATGTAGGTTTTCCTCTTCTTCCACTCGAATTTGAGTGATTATTTTTTTCTTAATTAAATTGATACAATATTTCTCCAGAGTATCCATCATTTTTTCGGCCATGTAGAAGAGTCCAACAACAAAAAGTGACGAGTGGTCAAGTGTGCTCTCTCTACCAGACTAGCTACAAGAGCAGAGGAGACTCGTTCAATCGTCCAGTAGAAGGCGCAGAGAGAGGGAGGCTAGAAGAAGACGAGGAGGATGCCTTGCCTGAACGTGTCGACGAACGTGAAACTTGGATGGGGTGGACACCTCCGTCGTCCTCGCCGACGCCTCCAAGACCGCCGCCACTGCGCCACACCATCATCGGCAAGCCAGAGGCCGTACGCTCCTCCCTCCCCGCCTCTCTTTACCCTTTTCTTTTATGTCGTCTAGGTTACCTTCTTCCTTCTGGCATTATCCTATCGATTCGTATAGGTGTGGTCATTTCCTGGATTGCACTATCTTTTAGGTCTGCCGATTTGCACCTGCGCACTTCAATCTGTTAGGTTCTTGGGGACCCCCTCCTGCGGACAAGCATTCCTCAACAGTGATTTGCACAATTTTTAAAGCATAATGAATGGTAGATAGATGTTACTTACCTCTTCGTTTGCTTTGATATTAGTGCTACTCTTATCTTTACTACTTAAAAAAAAGGAGTTGGTGGTTGTCGAAATCTCTATCTAATCTAGACCGTCGAATCTTCCCTCCCATCCCCCTCCCGGCCAACCCTAAAACCCTCCAACCGCCGCCCCCCTCCTCCCCTTCCCCTCTCGGCCTCCCTCTTCCCACCCCGACGCCGCCTCCTCCCCTCCCCTCGCTCTCCCCGCCGCCTCCTCCTCTCCCCCGCCCGCCTCCCCTCCCGGCCTCCCCCCCCCTCGCTCTCCCCGCCGCACCCTCCTCCTCCTCCCCTCCACCTGCCACCGCCTCCTCCTCTCTCCCGGCCTCCCCTCCTCCCCCTCCCCTCCACCCGCCGCCGCCTCCCCCTTCCTCTCCCGGCCTCCCCCTCCTCCCCTCCTCCCGCCGCTACCTCCTCCTCCGCCCCACCGCCCCTCCTCCCTCCCCGCCCGCCCCGCCGTCCTCCTCCTCTCCCCACTTCCTTCGCTCTCTCCCCCACCTCGCCGCCTCGCTCCCCCGCCCTCGCTCTCTCCCGCCGCCGCCCCGCCTCCTCGCTCTCCGCCGCCCCGCCTCCTCCTCCCACCGCGCGCGCCGCCTCGTCGCTCTCCCGCGCCCGATCCACCTCCCTCGCTCTCCCCACCTCCCGCCGCCATATCATCTAGCATATCGGAGGCGGAGACGGTCCGACGCGAGCGAAGCTCGGCCAGATCAGCGCGGAGGTGCTCGGGATCCGGCGGGCAAGGCGGCAGCGGCCGGATCGGCTCGAGGCTGCCGGATCTGAGGCGGAGTGGTGGACGGCGGCGGATCCGACGGCAGGAGGCGGATCCTCTCGCCGCCTCGGTCGGCCTCGCGCATGCGCGGCCGCCTTGGTCCGTCCTAGGAACCCCACTACCTCCTCCACCCTCCGGACGGCCTCCTCCCCTCGCGCCACCACCTCCTAGATGGCGTCGCCGAGCTGGTCCACACGGTTGATGAAATTGAAGACGCCCACGACCGTAGTAGCTTGGAGATCCGCCGGTCCCCGCCGCTCCGCCGCCTCCCGTCGCTGCTCCCCCACCGCTCCCGCCTCCCCGCCACATTAAGGTGTGCTTCACAAATAGCTATTGCTTTTGCTTGTGTATAATGTTGATTGTTGAAGATTACAGACATTAATGTTGATTGTTGCTTGTGTATAATATTGCTACATGAGAATGCAAGATTTTCTCCATGCTTCTAATGAACATATACTGGAAAGTGGAAATGATGAAATGATGATTGATGACTATGTACATGAAGGGATTAACCTTTGAAATTGAGAAGTTTAAGCATTGTAAGATGTTTACTCCAAATCAATCTTTTCAATTTATAATCTATATCTGCACATCCAAATGCTCATTATATTTTTCAGTTTTAGTTTTCAGCACATAAGAAAATCTAATGCATGTTGCCGAAAGTACCAACTAGAAATTGCTATCTTCCTAATCAGAAAGGAGCGGAGTGGGAGGGAGGGGAAGAGGCGCGCGGGGGTGGGAGAGGGGAGCGGGAGGTCTGTGAGGTCATGGTTCGAGAGTCGAGTAGCCTCTTTTCCTCTGGTTGTATTTTTGTGTTAACTTTTTTGTGATGGTCTGATTCGATTATTGTAATATCATTGTGATCTTCACATTTTTTGGCTTCACAATATTTCCTTAAAAATGATCAGATGTACAGATCAAGCTCTAGCAACAACAGTAACCATCCGGCCAGCCTTCAGAAATTGATGGCAACCACTGGCAGCAACATTAACAAACGTGTGTTTATGAATCGTGAAGATCACTGCGATTACGCGTCATAGGATGGAAAAAGGTAGCTTCAGACAAGAAAGCTTACACCATGCTCTGCTGCAGCCACTCAATACCATACCAAATGTGTGTGTTAAGCACTAATTAATCTGGTCTCAATGATCTTTATACAGCTATATGTAGCTATAATTCATTTGTTACATATTGATTCACATGTACTTTGACCATCAATTGAAGTTTTTAAGTGGGAACAAATTAGAGGGTGTCTTCCATGGAACTCCAATTTGCTTACAAAGGTATTTTCCCCTCTAGGAACAAGCCTTAGGCACATCACCTCAATCGTGATCATCTATGCATTATAATTGTTCTATATTTATTGATTCCTTAGTCAAGATATAGTAGTCTACATATTCACATATACATAAATATCCAGTTCATATATATCAAGATGGAGATGTAAAAGCTACAAGCAAATTCAGACAAAGTTAATTTAAATAACCTAACTTACCATCTTACATGTGCTATTCTCTAGAAGCTTCATTTTGGTTATATGCATTAGGTGGGCGAAGACAGATTGCCAAACTACCATCTTGCCATGTATTGACTGTTCATACCAACAGCTTGCTTATTAAATTGTCCTTGCAATGAATATATTTTTCTAGAGGAATGCAAAGTTGCAATGTTATCAGCACTGAAACATATATTGATGCCGTTGATCATATTTAATAATAATTGGTACACTTCATGACCTGACTATGTAACGTTGCTAAAGGCAATTTGGCCATGCCACACTATCAGAGGAAGCGAGCAGCGACGCCGATAGCTCGAGCATGATCAGCGAGGAGGTCGCCGCACCATTGAGTTACGAAGGGTTCGGCTCTCCGGCAGCAGGTGGTCACTTCGCTGCTATTGTGAAGAATAAGAGTAATCTGCCGGCTCTATACCAAGAAAGCAAATTTGTTGAAAAGATGTTTCATAGTATGCATCAATTTTATTTAGTTTTTCGTTGCAACGCATAGGCACCTTACTAGTTAGAGAGGAAAGCATTGAAGCATAGCTCGGCAATTATTCATGTTTGCCCCCATGCTAGTTGCTTATGGTGAGCTGGTTTCCATCGGAGGGCTGAACCCTGATGTCAACAGGAAACTGAGTGCTGGCATTCCTTCTATCCTGGAGTCGAAGCTGTCCATTCCCATGTCCCGCTTCTACCTCAAGTTCTACGATTCAAAGGCAAACCCACTATTTCTTATTGACAGCCCATTCACGGGTCTTCGTTACCATAGTCATGTTCTCATTGCAAATTTGATGATTGTTAGGCCCATCCTGCACAAGAACATGGTAATGTTTGCATTTTGCATCAAGAATAGATCATGTAAATGGCCATCTGTTGTTTGATGTCGTCATCTTCGCTTTTGCAATTACTTCCTTTGTGTAGATTATAATATTCTTGCCGTCAGTTCATATATCCTCTTGTGTGATGCTTAACTATGGGCATTAAGAAATCATTTTTATTATTATGCAGCGCTCGGACTTTGGATGGAATGGCTCCACCTTTTAGATTGTCTTCTGCGGCTTCAAGGTATGAAGCTTTAGAATTCCTAATGTCTTGTTCATTGCCTATTAAGGACAATGCAGTATGATGTCAGTTTACTCTGAAACTTGGACATGGGCTTTTGAATGCAACTTAGCATACTTCAGAGCCGTGTGTTTGCTTAACACTTGGTCTATTTGTTTTCAATGTTAATCTTGCAATAGTGATGGTGGCAAAGATTGTAGTAAGTTAGCTACCAGGGCTTTCGCTTGCTGCTTTCCCTGAGAAAAGGAAACCCCTGCAGTGAGGGCATTTCTTCCCTTGATAGCAAGTGAACGTTTTGCAGAGCGTCTGCATTGACATTTGTGATGTCTTTCGTGGTTGGTAGTTTGGTTTGGGACTTGCATAGCAAGGGAACCATGATGGAAATGTTTGGTTTGGTTTGGTTCTTACGCATGAAACTTTGCTGGTATGTTCTCTGTCTCTGCTAGCTCCCTAATTTCGTTTGACAAAGAAGAAGAGATGGCATACGTAACAGCAAGTGATATTTGACCTGTTTTTGCTCCTAACTTCAGTGTGGCAAATCTCTGCTGTATGCTTGTGGTTGCATTGCTGTTGTACATCATTTTCTTTTACCTAACTAATCTATCGTGTAGAGATGTTTGTTGGTTCCGTTACCAGGGATTGTAGAAATCCGGTGATTGACACGGGTTGCTGCATGTCAAGACCTATTCGAAAAAGAGTATAGATTCATGAGATGACCGATTGACCGTACGTACTTGTACCTGCAATTTACAGAGGAAACTTACATGAGAAGTAGTAGATTTGCAACCTTTTTTTTTAAGCAATGACTTGCACCTTTGGATGATCTCATCGTAAGAATCGATAACCCAAGTAAAACATTGAGCTCAAGTCTATGGTTGCGTTCGAAAACCAATGGTTATTAATCTTAGCATGAGTATTTATATAAATAAATTAAATATTGGTAAGTTATTTTGATAAATTATTTTTAAATAGCGGTGAAAAAAATTATAAATTATAAGTCGAAGGAGATAGCACCAAAGGTAAAGGAGAAGGGAAAAAATAATTTGAAAAAATATGAAGTAGAATGGTGGAAAGGGAGCGCAGGGTGATCGTTGACCTGTCCACGTTCCGCGCGCCTTCCGTCGGTGCCGCCCGCCCTATGTAAACAACGAGAGAGGGGGAAGGCCAGGCCAGAATCTAGATCCACAACACAGCACCACGCCATGGCCGCCGCGGTTTCTCCTCCCCTCCTCCCCACCACCGTCCTCCCCGCGGACACTGTCACCACCACCAACGCATCTCTCCCGCCCGCCTCCGCCGACGCCAACCCCGCGGCCACGCGCGCCTTCCTGGGCCGCCTCCTCGACTCCGCCAAGCGCGCGCTCTCCGGGGCGCGCCCCTGGCCGGAGCTCCTCGACCGCACCGCTCTCTCCCGCCCCGAATCCCTCTCCGACGCCACCGCCCGCCTCCGCAAGAACCTCGCCTACTTCCGCGTCAACTACGCCGCCATCGTCGCCCTCTCCCTCGCCGCCTCCCTCCTCGCCCACCCCCTCTCCCTCGCCGCGCTCCTCGCCCTCCTCGCCGCCTGGTGCCTCCTCTACCTCCTCCGCCCCGCCGACGCACCCCCGCTCGCCGCCTGCGGCCGCACTTTCTCCGACAGGGAGACCCTCGTGGGCCTCATCGCCGCCTCCGCGTTCGTCGTCTTCCTCACCTCCGTGGGATCCCTCATCTTCTCCGCGCTCGCCCTGGGCGCCGCCGTCGTCTGCGCGCACGGCGCGTTCCGCGTCCCCGAGGATCTCTTCCTGGACGAGGCCGACCAGGCCAGCGGCGGCCCCCCCATCAGCCTGCTCTCCTTCATCACCAACGCCACCGGAAGCCGCGTCTGAGGTTCTCTTTCTAGCTACCAAATACTACTACATGAAAAACACAGCGCAATTACACAAAGAAGGATTGGATCTAGTTTTGTTCTCTTTTGCATTTGATGTATGAGAAAGTTGATGGCAACAATAATGATTTTGATATTCATATGATACATACCAAAATGTATTGCTGCTTCTTGTCTAAGCATCGCAAAATTGTCACGAAATATGTTGATCGCGCCATTATTTCTGGAGTTGTGGTTGTTATGGATGGATCTGGAGGGGTTCCCTCATGTAGTTGGATCTAGGCAGATGCCCGCTCATTGATTCTGGTCATCTGCATACATGTTAGCCACACCTGCACTGCACTTGATTAGGAAAGGAGTGCCCATATGTACGTACGTACGTACGTATGTAATAGAGTATCGGTGCGAAACACCAATTTTGTACAAGATTTCATACGAGCACGCCTATGTTGGGCATGCATACGTGTCACAACGGCCACCAAACATTTGCACTGATGGAGAAATCGGAATTGCCAAATAAATAATGATCCTATACCAATTAAAGGGCGCTTAAAACGACGATAATTTATAGTTTTTTTACTATAATTGATTTATTTTTCACTTTAACTGAGGTGATTTATTTAACGTAATTAAATTTTTTTAAAAAAATAAAAATAGAAAAATATATTAGCTTATTACGAAAAATACAAAGAAATACGAAAAAAAGAAAAGAAAAAAAGCCTGAAAAATTAAAAAAATTAAAAAATAAAATTAATGAATAATAAAATAAAAGAAGAAATCAAAAGTATTATCAAAACGAGCAGGGCCTTAGTAGTGTGCATAATTGTACAAACCAATGATCCTATAACCATTAGGTAGTGTACAAACGACTAGGACGCCCCTCTGCATTGTTACTCATAACTCATGAAGCCCCTCTGGAGCCAAAATAGCTAGCAAAACTAACTGATTCTCCCAGCTAAAATGATACTCTGTTTCAAGATGAAATTTTCATGCGAGGCAGCGAGGGGCAAAGTAATCTTCAAACAAAGGATGGATGGAATTCTGACCTCGGAATTCGTGCACAAGTCTCAGATGCGCATGCAATTGCATTCAGCTTCCACACTGGATTAGGCACAATAGTCCCACCAGGTTAAAATAAGATAAATCATTAATTTACAATTAACTGCAGGGCAAACGGGATTAGGCACAATAGTCCCACCAGGTTAAAATAGTTATAAAAACAGATAAGTGCGAGTGCACATGGAACTTAATTTGTCAGCAGCTGTCATATGCTATAATCCACACTGCTACGTAAACAAATTAAAGGTTGTGAGATAAAATAAGAAAAAGACACTCTGCAAAATAGTCATATATTTAAACCAATCAATTCCACATTAGTGTGGCAGTCAACTGTAATCAGCTACTGGCACAAACCGGTAGCAGTTTCAGAAACATAAGCATTTTCTAATTGGCTGCTCCATGAGATCTGCTCACAGATCAATCAGATACAAATGTTGACTTTTTGTTAATGGCTTTATCACTGAGCATTTTCTAACAGGCTTAGAAGAGTACCAAGTTTGGCCTCACTATGGGGCTTGTTCTTTTTTAGTTTATAACTGTGGCTTATAATTTTTGTTAAAATTTTTCAATTTTTGGCTATTCACGACAGAGATTACGGAGAGCAATACTCGTTTGCGATTTTTGCTGATACAAATGTTGGGTTTTTAACGTATACTACAATTAACTTATAGACTTCATCTTGAAAAAATAATCCGTTTAAAAGTTAGGTACTATAACTAAAGCCAAAAGTCGCTTTTAAAAACCGCATCAAAAAGACCCTATACCTGCTTATACAGAGGGGGAAGAACTCAAAAAGGCAAAAGAAATTCAAACTATGAGGTGATCACTTCCCATACCGCGAGAAGGTGAGGGACGTGGGGCTGGAGATGGAAGACATGGGGATGGAGCAGCTCGGGGAAGGAGGGAGCCTGTCAGGTGGGGTCTGACGTATCACCGTCGTCCGGGCAAAGGCCAGGTGAAGGACTCCGTCTCCGTTGATCAAGATAGTTAGAAGAACAGTGCGTGACCAAGTTGGTCACGGCTAGGAGAGAGAGAAGAATAAGAGAGAGAATCGTAGACGGTCTTGAGTAGTTTTGTCTTACGGATTGTTACTTAATATAAGATGTATCCAGCACTATTTAATGTAGCAGGGGTGTAGGGGCAAAGACAGACAACAGGAGTATTAGGGTCACCTCTATTGCATGATGATGACTCCTTCACCGATGAACAGTAATAAAGAGTGATTTTCTATAAGTTTGCTAAATTTCATTGGGATCACTGGACCACAATGCTCATACACTGGCTTCGCCCCTGCAGGGGTGATTAGATCAATAATAACAAAAGAGAAGTTTTTGCCTACCTCGTCCTCTGCTCTTGTCAACAACGGAGCAGGGATGTTCTCTTCTGCGTTTCTATCTTCTACATCAACAACGGAGCCATCCGGTCCTAACTCGGCTGGCGTTCTAGGTACTATCCCTGCGCACGGGTACAATCTCCGGTCGCGAGACCGTGCTCGTGACATGACAACGGGAGCCACATATCGACACTCATTTACCAAGTGCCAGCCTTAACATCTAATTCGAGAGCTCCAAGCAGGAGTCAATCACTCACATTTCTCATGCATGGCTGCTCCAGAAAGACATGATAGCCTTGAGATGGATCATGTAGCGAAAACAATAGAACAAACAAACAATTTCTAGACACGAGTTCATCCCATCTTGACCCAAGCAAATCCATAAATGTATCACGTAACACGTATGGACTAACACTAACATCCTAGAGCCATCAACCCATTCAACTTTGCTCCATGTGCGCATGTATACACCATAATATTCACATCACAAGTTCTCATTATAAACTACTCACAATTGCCCTAAAACTGTCACCAATAGAGTCATCTCGAAGTTTTCTACAAAAGACATTAGGGGCCCATATCCACCAGATAAACAAACACTCCAAAACGATTCAAAACACCAAAAATGTGCTTGGTGGAACAATGGTACGCCTTTAATAGTACATGTGACCCAGATGATCCGTCTCAACTATGTTTCAACTTACGTACTCTCTAGACCAATGGTACCTCTCAATGATACGAGTTATCCGGATGACCAGCCTTACACGAATGATCTGCTCTACTCTAAAGCAACTTCGAATCTTTTTCATTCTTTCTAAAAACAAACTTTCAACTCCAAATCCAATCAAACCAAAGCGTAAAATACTTATCACAAACCAAACAGTGACCTCCACATGACACTACATATTGCAAATTGCAAAACAAACAAATAAATCAAGAACAAACACAAGGAGAGCGTAGGTACCTGTGGGCAGTATGGTAGAGGCCCAGATGATCCGTCTCAACTATGTTTCAACTTACGTACTCTCTAGACCAATGGTACCTCTCAATGATACGGGTTATCCGGATGACCAGCCTTACATGAATGATCTGCTCTACTCTAAAGCAACTTCGAATCTTTTTCATTCTTTCTAAAAACAAACTTTCAACTCTAAATCCAATCAAACCAAAGCGTAAAATACTTATCACAAACCAAACAGTGACCTCCACATGACACTACATATTGCAAATTGCAAACCAAACAAATAAATCAAGAACAAACACAAGAAGAGCGTAGGTACCTGTGGGCAGTATGGTAGAGGCCTTGGTGCTTGAGGAAGACGTCCAATCGGCGAAGGTGAAGCAGAAGCGCGGCAGGACACTACCCGTAATAACGACGGCTCCTCATCACATTCACTGCCATGGATGGAGATACTTGTGTTAGGCACTTGGATGGAATTACAGAGTGTGTGTCATGCCTAACCCATGTGATGTGACATTCCCAATTACCTTCATTCAGTGATGCTTCAAGGTGATGTCCTTGATCAATCATCAAAAGGTTTCACATCTCGTGAAGAGTCATCTAGAAAAACACGTGGCGTCTTCCGTAGCTCTGGAGAGTGAAAGCCTGGCGAGCATGGGAGGGCACGTGACGCGCGAGGGCCACCGACTTCATGCACTCTAGTATCGCATGAAGTCAGTGGGCCCTGCGCGTCTCGCGCAAGCCAAATAGCCGAGCTCCTGTGCTTTGGGATCGTAGAAGGTGTCATATGTTGCACGTTATTTAATCCGTGCTCGAGAGAGGGCCAAATCAAAAAGAAAAAAAACAAGGTGCCAGATGTGAAAAAAAAAACCCACAAGGGGCAAGAAAAGCAAAATGCTCCAAGAAGTTGTCCGCTGCCCTACACCGCTATACTAGCGCACATAGTAACAGGAGGGTGGAAGCGACGCTGATAAACGCCACACCTTTTTCCACACCACCGATGGCCGTCGGCGACAACGCCCCTCTGGCGAAGCTCTCCATCTCCGGCGCCGCGCTCGCGGCGCTCCTCCACCGCTGCGCGGCCGCCCCCGGCGATTGCGACGGCCTCCTCTTCGGCCGAGCCTCCCGCCTCCCCGTCCCGACCCCCTCCCTCTCCGACTACGACCACACCCCCGCCCCGTTGGCCCCCTCCCTCTCCATCTCCGTCTCCGGCCACTCCTCCCTCTCCCACCCCTCCACGCTCTCCGATCCCCTCGGCCGCTTCCACCAGTCCCCCACACTAGCCGCCTCCGCCCCCGCCCCCCTCGGCTTCTTCTCCTCCCGCCGCCGCACCCCTCTCCGTCCCTCCATGCGCGAGCTCTCCCTCGCCCACTCCCTCTCCAAAACCCTGCCCCTCACCCACCCCCTCCTCTTCCTCCTCGTCTCCCCCTCCTCCCCCAACCTCTCCACCCACTCCTTCGACTACCGTGCCTTCCTCCTCGTCGGATCCCGCCTCGTCCCGACCTCACTCAGCGTCGTCAACGTCGGCTCCGGGTTCCGGGACCAGTACCACTCCTTCTCCGCGGAGTCGCCCATGCCGTGGCTGCCGTCACAGCCGCCGTCGCCGGCGGGAGGTCACATCATTGGAGAGCAGAAGGCGGTGGAGGGGATGGTGGACGGGTTTGGGCTGGGGAGGCTGGAAGGGGTCGTGGGCTCTGCGGCCGGGCAGGCGTCAGAGATGGATGACATGTATGGAGGGATGCTCAGGAGGCTGGAGAAGCTCGCCAGGGAGGTGGAGAAGAGCAATCTCCGCGTGCTTGAGCAGGTTGCCTTCTGATCCTGCACTTGCTGTGTACGAATGTTATCCATATAGTGATTCCATGCAGAATGCGCTTATGTGTTATTATAGCTTAAATCACCTAGTGGTAGAATTGTGCATGGTTGGTTGATGACTTGATAAGGGAGTTGGTATATGTTGTGTTTAAGGGGGAGGGGTTCTTGCATTTTGCTCAATATAGGAATGCTTAGCTATGCCTTGCGTAGGTCTGTTCGAAGATGATCAGTTGTATTCAGCGTAGGCTGCAATCCATGCATGCAGTGATACAGTTGCACAGCCAGGCATGCAACATTTCCTTTTCCAAGGGTAATAATTTATTGATGTCTATCTACATGGAGCAGCATAGAGAGAACTTGCCATTTTGGTCGACACTGAGTTCTCTTATCTTGAAAAATGCAACGTTCACTCATGTAGATTTTGTTTGGGATCTAAAGGTTAGGTTCTTCTGTACTGAATGCATTTCTTATGCTCAATTGATTGGAAGCAACTTGTGCAACGTCTGCATTAGCTTACTGAGTGAGAATGTTTAAAATCATCATGTGGAGAATTTCTTGCTTCTTGCTCTATTAGCTCCTTATGAGTTGTAATCTTGTGTTGGGGCTTTGTACTGAAGACCAAATTACAAGTTGTAATCTTGTGTTGGGGCTTTGTACTGAAGGCCAAATTTAGTATATATGTGTCATCATGGTAGACAAAAAATTTAATATAGAAACGAAGGGTATTGTATGCTTCCTTTTTTGGCTAGAATATATCATCTCAAATTATAATAGGATCGCTCTGTTGAAGTGGTATATGAGAGACGCGGGGCAGATTGACATTTTTGTGTCAAATCGCGGGACTGATATTTTAGTAACAAACTTAACACCAGCAGCATTTTAGTAACAAAATGTAAGGTTCACTTGTAAGATGGAGTAATTTTCATGTGTCCCAGTTGCACACAGGGAAGTGTACAATGAATGGGCATCACTATTCACTTGTAAGACGGAGTAATTTTCATGTGTCCCAGTTGCACACAGGGAAGTGTACAATGAACGGGCAAAATAGCTACACGTGTAATCCCCAGACCCAATAACCAGGCTCACCATCACTTCCCAATCTCTGTCGCTCCTTTTCTTTTTCTCTCCAAGCCATCTACCTACACCTTTTCTCTGCTTGAACCAGCACATGCGGGCAACTGCAGCCTACTGGAATTTTGCGATGGACCTCCAATCACAACCAACAAGCTGCAGTGCAGTAGTTTTGCTGGTCATCAAACTCTGTCATTCAACAATAGCCGATTTCTTTAATTTTACAAACCAAAACGGCGAAGTAAAAGTTACATACTTTTGTAGTGGTAACAGACTAAATGTGAAGTATTAATTAGATAACTCTTGGAATCTTTTTAACTTACTGATTCACATCAGATGGCCATTTAGGCTTGTAATTACTCTATTACTGGCAATATTTCAATAACATTGTTGTCAAAAAAAATATTTCAATAACATTAATGTCTCCGGAACTCCACATGTGTAGTTTTCTACAGAGCCTATCTCAAGCCAGGAAAAAGAAGGATGGTTGTGTTAGGCTCCGTGAGCCAACGTAAAAATCAAGCCACCTTTTCATGGAATGAAACTCAAAGTTTTTGACGACACTGATTGGCAGTGTGTTTGAAGAATTTAGGAGTTGGAAGTAAAAGAAGTCTTAAAAAAGATGAAAGTGGATAAAGCGTTGGGGCTTGATAACATTCCTACCGAGGTGTGGAAATGCCTTGGAGAAGTGCAATCGATTGGCTAACTAATTTGTTCAATAGCATTTTTAGATTGAACAAGATGCCTAACAAGTGGCAGAGGAGCACATTAGTATCCATTTTCAAAAATAAAGGAGATATTCAAAGTTGTACTAATTATAGAGGAATTAAGCTCATGAGCCACACAATGAAGCTTGAGTAATTGAGTACCGTTTAAGAAGAGTGACTAGCGTGATGACAAACCAATTTAGTTTTATACCCGAGAGGTCTACTACGGAGGCGATTTTCATGACATGACAATTGATGGAGAGGTATAGGGGGCAAAAGAAGGATCTTCATATGGTGTTTATCGACTTGGAGAAAGTCTATGACAAAGTGCTAAGAAAGGTCATGTGATGAGCGTTCCAAAGGAAAAAAAAGTCCCAACAAAGTATCTCTTGGTGTATGCTTTTTATAAATGATGTAGTGCTAGTTGATGAGAGTAGAATTGGTATCGATCGGAATCTAGAGTTGTGGAGGAAGACCTTATAATCGAAGGGTTTTAGACTTAGCTGGACTAAAACTGAGTATATGTGGTGTGATTTCAGTGATACTAGGGCAGATGATGGAAATGTTAGTTTGGACGGACAAGTAGTACCTAAGAATGACACTTTTCGATATTTGGGATCGATACTATAGTGGGACAGTGAGATTAATGAAGATATGAGCCACAGGATAAAAGCGGGGTGGGTGAAATGGCACTAAGCATCGGGTGTCCTATGTGATAAAAAAGTCCCTCAAAAGTTAAAAGGTAAGTTTTATAGGGCAGTGATTAGACCTGCAATGTTATATGTTATGCGTTGAGCTCCGGAGATAGTAACCGTGGGAGACGGGTGGTTTGGGCCGGTTGTTCCGGTCCCTTGGTGCCGTGATGGCAGCGGCCTGGAGTTCCCGGTGAGGAGGAACCAAGGTAAGTATTGAGTTGTATGCACCAATCAATTCACCTAAGAGCTTAAGCTGATGAGGAAAGACGGACAATTCACTTATATTTCAACACTTCCCCTCACGTGTAGGCTCTCTCAAGTCTAAGACGTGGAATAGAAGTGGACTGCAATTATTTTTTTAATTGCGCCAACCGGGTCTCGAACTCAAGACCTCTTGGCTCTGATACCATATTGAGTTGCATGCACTAACCAATTCACCCAAGAGCTTAAGCTGATAAGGAAAGGCGAACAATTCACTTATACTTCAATAGTAAGGTAGAGTAGGGGACTAGAATAAAGATTGATTGCTTGATTTATTTCTTCTAGGATTTGCTCCTACATAGAGGTAGCCCTTTTCCAAACTGAATTACATTGCATTAAGGAAACCATATATCTAATTATAACACCTCCCTAACAAACCTGATCTATTACTTATTCGGGGACTTCTCAAGGCTTGCGTCGGCCCTATGGCGCGGCGGTCTGACGCCAGCGCAGCTGGCCGGGTGTGGCGCCTTTGATACGTAATGCCCCACATAACATCTCTCCCATCCCCATGAAATAGCACCTCCTCGAGCTGAAACTCTGGAAAAGCCGCTTTGAATTCCGGGATTGGTTCCCACGTAGCCTCTAGCTCAGAAGTGCTCAGCCAATGCACAAGAACATGCCACACATCACTCCTCATACTAGCTTTCAACACCCAAGCTGGTTGAGGAAGAGACCAGCCATCCTGAATGGCAGGCAATGATGGAGGTTCGGTTGGCAGATCTCCCTGAAATTTCTTGAGCAATCCAACATGGAAAACATCATGGAGGTGTGTCCCTGGGGGCAACTCTAGCCAGTAAGCAATTGACCCAATCCTCTCCTTCACCTGGTACAACCCATAATACTTGGGAGCTAGCTTCCCAAATTTGCGGCCAGACATAGAAATAGCCTGACGATGCATCAACCGAAGCCAAACCCAATCACCAATGGCGAAAGACACGTCACGGTTCTGGCTATCATAAACATTCTTTGCATATTGTTGGGCCTGGAGTAGATGCTCCCGAACTTCAGCAAGGAACTTATCATGGTCCAGGAGGGTAGACTCAACTGTCGCAACATGGGCATCCCCAACCGAGCATGGAATCAACGGGGGAGGATTGCGACCATAGATCACCTTGAAGGGAGTATCCCGAAATGTAGAGTGATAGGATGTATTGTAGCAATACTCCGCCCATGGAAGCCAGTCAACCCAATGCCGAGACGAATCACTTGTGAAGCAACCAAGATACATGGCAAGCACCTTATTGATGGCCTCTGTCTGCCTATCGGACTATGGATGGAAGGCTGAACTCAAGTGAAGGTGGACTCTAGCTAAGCAAAAAAGGTCCTTCCAGAAATTGCCTGTGAAAACAGGGTCACGATTGCTGACGATGGACTGTGGGAAGCCATGGAGACGGACTATATCAGCGAAAAATGCACGAGCCACTGACGCCGCCACCACATAAGGATGACTTAAGGGAATAGAGTGGGTAAATTTGGAGGAGCGATCAATGACGGGCAAGATGACCATTTTGCCCTGAACACGAAGTAACCCTTCGATGAGGTCCATGGAAATATCAGTCCACGCAATGGATGGGATTGTCAAAGGTTGGAGAAGGCCTGTCGGATGCAAATGCTCGCTCTTATTCCGTTGACAAGTGACGCAAGTGTGCACAAAGTCCTGAACCACCTGACGGCATAAAAATCTGCCCGTAGCCTGTGTAGTGTCTTGGAAACACCCTCATGCTGCCCATGCACCATCAGCAAGATACCATGCTGCAATGGAGAGGCATCTGCCACAAAGATGCGGTTGTTGTACAGCAGTAACCCATCCTAGACTCCCTATGGAGAACCCAGGTCGCTGGCCAACACTTTGGCCCAGATATTCGCATACTCGTCCGATGCCCCAATCTCCGCCTGGAGCTCCTCAAACAGTTGGAAGGAGGAAACTGACAGGCTAACACCAATGGAGGTGACTCAGTGTTGCGGCGAGATAATGCGTCCGCCACTGTGTTGAGTTTGCCAGCCCTGAACTCGACAAGGAAGTCATAACCAATCAATTTGTTCATCCAATGGTGCTACAGAATTGTAGATAAACGTTGGTCCAATTTGGTGAAGAAGTGCGCACCCTGGAGTTTGTCAAGCAGCTCGTCGACGACCGGAATCGGGAACTTATCTTTGACTGTGTGTGCGTTGAGAGCACGGTAATCCACGTAGAATCACCATGTATTATCCGCTTTCTTGACGAGCAAGATGGGAGAATAAGCTGATGTGCTCTCCCAAATAATGTCTTGTTGCGACATCTCTGCGCACTGTCGCTCTAACTCATCTTTCTAAAGCTGGGGGTAGCAGTATGTCCAGATGGCCACTGGGGGTGCGCTCGGGACCAGGTGGATTCAGTGGTCCTAGGGCTAGGGCGGAGGAAGACCCGATGGCGTCGCAAAGATGTCCTCATATTCGCTTAGCAGGGCATCCAAGAGAGATACGTTCGTGTGAGACCGTGCATGCCATGATGCTTGGTGTTGCAATGCTAGACCAAGTGACGAGCTGTGCCCCCACCTGGACGGACACTCGCTGGGTGTCAAAGTCCTAGATGATGGGGCCAAGGGTCCGGAGCCTCTGACACCCAGAACCAGATCAAAACCGCCCAGGTGGATGACCACACAATCAATGCGAAAATCCATGTCACCAATCTGGATGGCCAGGTCCCTGCAAACTCTAAGACTATCCACTTCATCGCCATTGGCAACCATCACGCGGAGGCCTGGGCGAGATGCTAATTGAGCTCCCAGCCGATTTGCTGTGTCCTAGCTGATGAAATTGTGCGTCAAATCGGTGTCTAGCAATGCAAGAAAAGTCTCTGAGCCGCTTTGGACCTGCAGCTACATGGAATCTGTGGCACGGATGCTCTAAAGTCATGTGATGGCATGCAATGAAGCAACTGCCAGAGAGCTTGGTTCCATGTTGTCAAAGTCACCTTCCTCCTCCAGGAAGTCCTGGACTTCGAGATAAAATAGACGCTGACAGCAGTGACCGCGGACGAACTGCTCACCACAAATGTAGCACAGTTCCTGCTTGCGGTGTTTAGCCATCTTGGATGGCGAAAGCCTGTAGAATTGTCGAATTGCCAGGCTGCCCGTAGAGGTTGGCGTTGGAGCAATCGGAGCAACGACAATTGGTGGTTGGGCACCAGTGGGTACCGCCCGACCGGGGGATGGTCCTAGGCGGTTTCCTCCTGGTGGCGAGTGCACGGCAGTGCAGTCTCTAGCGGCGGGGCAGCGGACCGCGCCTCGTAAGCTCGGGCGAGCACCATAGCCTGTTGGAGGTCCTGTGGGTGCAAAAGCTTCACATCCGTGCGAAGTGGCTGCGGCAGTCTGGCTGTGAACAACTGAGTCTGTTGCTGGGCCGTCAAGGGAGGCGCGCGACAGAGCATTTGCAGGAACGAATTCTGATAAGCCTGGACTGAGCCTTCATATAGTGAGGTGGTATGATGCCAACCATACTTTGTCGACCTCCGCTATCCTCTGGCCGCGAAAGAATTGGTCACACTTTTTAAGCCACATCAAAGGGTCTTCTGAACCATCAAACACCGGGAAGTCAAGCTTATGGTAGCTGGGGGTACATGTGGCGCAAGAGGTTGCTCCATCTGGCGTTGGCGCTCCGTAGGCAGCAGGAACAGCGGAGGTTGGGTGGCTGGTGGGGCTGTAGTGGACAGCGAATCATAGGACACATCAGCAGTGTTATGATGGTGGTAAGCTGGGGAGGAGGGGGGCATGGTGAAGGGGCTCCGATAGGTGGTTGGTGGTGGAGTTGCAGACGTGTTAGAGGTGGTCGGAAATATGGATGCAGGTGGCAGCAACGTGATGGTGAATGGTGGTAGATCAGCAGGCAGGGAGAGAAACATCGCCGGTATTGCTGGCTGTGGAAGGAACCCCGCGTGGCCGTCCATTGATCTCTTCTCCAACGCGAGGATGTCGCCAAGTTCCCCATGCTCTGCTGGACCCCTTCCCCACACTCGCTCAAGCTTGTGTGATTGCCGTCAACACGAACAGTCAATTCCTTGATGGCCTCCAGGACTGTCGTCAGGGTAGATGAATTCGCGCTCCCTTCTGATCCTGGCATGGTGGGACTTGCCAGCGCAAGCTCTGATACCAAATTGTTATGTGTTGAGCTCCGGAGATAGTAACTGTGGGAGACGAGTGGTCTTGGCCGGTTGTTCCGATGCCCTGGCGCCATGATGGCGGCGGCCTGGAGTTCCCAGCGAGGAGAAACCGAGGTAAGGTAGAGTAGGAGACTAGAATAAAGATTGATTGCTTGCTTTATTTCTTCTGGGATCTGCTCCTATATAGAGGCAACCCTTTTCTAAACTGAATTACATTGCATTAAGGAAACCATATCTCTAATTATAACACCTTCCTAACAAAACTTATCTAGTACTTATTTGGGGACTTCTCAAGGCTTACGTCGGCCCTATGGCGTGGCGGCCTGACCCCCAGCCGCAGCTAACTGGGTGTGGAGCCTTTGATATGTAATGCCCCACATAACATATATGGAGCGGAATGCTGGACGACTAAAAGACAACATATATAGAGATAAGTGTAGAGGAGATGAGAATGCTATGGTGAATCCGTGATCACACAAGGTGGGATCAAATCCGCAATGATGCTATACGTGATAGGGTGAAGATAGTTCCAATTGAAGAAAAGCTTGTCCAACACGCTTGAAATGGTTTGGACATCTCCAACGGAGGCCTCTTAAGGCACTTGTACGTAGTGAAATATTAAGATGTACCGAAAACACAAGAAGAGGCTCGACCAAGGCTGATGTGGGAGGAAGCAGTTAAAAAAGACTTGAGAGATTAGAATATATCCATAGAATTAACTTTGGATGGAAGCTCATGGAAGTTAGCGATCTACCTACCAGAACTATGATATAAGAAGAGGATTTAGGAGCGGTGTTTTAGTCTCTCTGCTCAAATGGCAGGATGTAGGTATAGGGTTTTAGTCTTGTAGGTTTTATCACAAGGCTCTCATTACTTTAACCTTGAGAAGATTTCATTCTTAGTTTCCTCTAACTTGTTTGGAATAAAAGACTTTGTTACTGTTGCTGCTGCTGTTGTTGTATTAATGTCAGGATTGTTTTGTAGCTTCACATTGGAGGGTAAGGAAAATGTCATGTGCTGGAGTGAAAACTGAAAAGTTATCAAAATAAGCTAATTAGAATTCAGGTGTGGTATTCGCATTCAACATTCACCACAATTTTTCACCTGAAAATGGTAAGGCAAATCAACACTAACAACAAAAACGAAAGGGCTGTGACCCAAATTCCTGTACACAACCCACCCAAATTCCCACAATGTAGCAGTGATCCATCGTTGGGCTTCAGTCTGGAGGCCAACAGATAGGCTGTGATCGTCTTTGGTGGGGTGGCAGCATAAAATGTATTGGCTAGGTGGTGGCGATTGGAGTTCTGGCAAGACAACTCTGGTGAGGCTGCAAAACTGCAGCTGTTCTTATTTAAGGAAAGCAGAGGTGGGAGATGGTGAGTTGGGGAAAGAGAGACCGGGGAACTGATGGCGGGCCTAGTTATTTGGTTTGGGACTATACATGTAGCTATTTGATTGGTTTGGTAGTTCTTACATTATCACACTGCATTTTCTCCATAAGTTGGACTTCTTAGGGTTTCTTTGGAAGGACTTAATCTTTAAACTACCATAAACATATGCTCTATGTGGGATGTTATTGGAATGCCTTTCTTTGAAAAGATTAATCCTCTGTTGCGTCAAAAAGTTTAGACCCTTATCCTCTGATAAGAAATTGTTATTTTTGTCATCCCGTTCCTCAATTATTACTGATGCAATGCGAAAAATATGTTCATCAGTTGTTATAGTTGTCCATTCTACCAACCTGATCCTCAGTTGCTTTTTAAAGTTAATTTCATCATCATTTGTTCATATTATTCTGTAGGAAAATCGGAACCTGCTGCTGAGGTTCAGATTCGCGGGATTGGAATAAGGCGAAAGCTTTGTTTGGTCTTAGCAAGGTATATCTGTTGCAATGGCTATAAGGCTTCATTTATTAGTTCCAAGTTTTTCTTCCATTTTCGCAGTTGTTTATTTGCAATTTTGCACTCTTTTGTTACTACCTACTTTTGTTAATGTAGTTGAATCACACTGGAGATATCTGTACTTTAGGGTAACTAATATCTGGTCTTAATTGCACTGCCTACCTATCTTTCCTAGTTCATTTGTGCAGTATGGTTTTGCTTCTATAGGAAGCATGTTATGTTGGAAATCTTATGCATTTCAGAGTTTGCCCTGTTTTCATTACTGCTATGAGGTGTCATCAATTGTGTTTAGGAAAATCACACGTCTTGAGATTCCAACTCCTTTCATTATCTAGTTGTGCCACTAGTTATTCCTTAATATCATAGGAGGAGCTTTGGTCCTAATACTTCAGCCTAAGGTGTTCTCTTTGAGACGTGTTGCTTGTTGTGTGTGCTACATAGCAATAATGGGAGGTCCTATTATGGTATAACCGTTAGTCCATACCATCACAATCATGTGTTCTGCAGTCTGCACGCACAAGCACCACTGCTACCGAAATGTTTAACTTGTATCAACTAGCTATTCGATGTCATGTGTGCATTTTTGTTTGTGTATATTATACTATCGACCTACGTTGATTAATATGTGGACTTGTTTGCAGTGTGCATATGCTCTACAATAGATGAGAGGGTTCCAAGCTAGGACTTGATGGTGCGCTCGATGGGCTTTGAAGAGTCAAGATGATTATTTAATTAATATTTAATAAAATTTGATTATATTTGTCTCTAGTAGAAAAAGCAGCAATACTATGTCTATTTAATAGGAGTAACTATAGTCTAATTTTATTAAATATTACTTAAATACTGTGTTTTCTATTTATGTGGGTCGGGCTTATATTGCGAAAGGGAGGGAGTGTATTGTTTTTCTTTTCACCTTAGACAAAGGTTATTTGATACGACGATATGTTCGTGAAGGATAAAACTGTTCCAAGTTTCTGATGACACTTGGCCACGATGAAAAGCCGCCGGACAGTCCGTTAGCATTCTTTACATTTTTCTGATGAGCATTCTTTATACCTGCCCCAAAAGTCCATAACCATAGCATTCTTTATATTTTTCAGATGAGCACCTTAGCATTCAGAAGTAACTTGCACGTCAATTTTTTTCTTCTTTCTTTTCTTGTTTTCCAAAAGATTGTTTCTCTCTTGTTTTAGAGAGAGCCAGAGAGGAGATATGCGATGCGACCTCCCCAAGAGGATGGACGGACCGACGAAAGGCAGAATTTTTCTCTCAAAGAAAAAATATGCTAGTAGTGAAATAGGAAGATGATGGACGAAAGACTGGAGAAGACCCCTCCCCGAGATGCCGATGAAGAAGCACCCTCAAGAAACTGCATGCATGCCCGGCTCAGATATGAATTAAGAACAAGCTGCGAGTACAGCTTCAGAAAGGATCAAGCGCAAGTAACTAATGCCATGTTCAAAAGTGCCGTGAGTTTTAGGTTTTGTCTTGCTTTTTTAGCTTATTGCGAGAAAGATTGACATTTGCGTTGAAAATATGCTTCATTTAAAATGGCTTCTACAGTGATTTGTACTAATAATTTATAGAAATTATTTTAAAAAAATTACTCTATTTAAAAACTAACTTTGAAAAACTAAAAATCAAAAACTGCTCGGAACTACGGAATAGAATAATACTAGCTCGTGCTAGCTCCACTTACATATTACTTCATCGCCTAGTTTATTAGCGTCAATCAGAAAGGGACGTACGCACGGGAATAATGAGTGGCCCATTTGGGCTCCGCGGGTGTGGGTGTTGCACGTCGGCTACAAAATTCTACTGCTCCACTAGCCAGGCAGGGTAGCGAGCCCACCGGGAGGAGCCTTCCCGAGAAGACACCACACCGGGCAGGGTTTGTTGGCCTTTAGATTATTGCTTATGTGTTATAGTGTTCTCCAAATAAATATATGGGATGATTTTTTGTTACAGTTTTAAAGCAGTTTATCAGGATAATCTTTTCGAAGTAGTTTATTGGTATTTAGTTTATTCGTATAAGCACTCATGTTAGGACCAAAAACCATAAGTCACAGTCATAAATCATAAACCGCAGCCAAAAATAGCTTAATACTTATCTTGCAAAAGGAGACGAAGAGAGATAAATGTCATGTACAACACATAGTTCTTAGTGGTGGTTTGAGGAGTGAGAGTGTGTAGCTAGATATCAGGTAGGTTCTTTTGGGCTATGGTTTATGATTTTTGGCTTATAACTTTTGAATTCTGACTGTTTATGAGAGAAAGTACAAAGAGAGAGACAGTCACATGTTATTCTGGCTGGATAGCTGAAGTTGGTATAATATCTATTATAATCGACCTGTAAACCGAACATTGAAAAAACGTATCATTTGAAAATTAGTTACTATAACAAAAGCCAAAAGCATAAAGCATAAAGCCTAAAAGAGTCTAGCCATCTTATTCTCAGGCTAGTGCTCTTTCAAATGTATGGTGGTTTGATTGAGACACAATTACATTTGCATTTCAATCCTTAAAGTTTTCGATTTTAGCCCTCTAAATATATTTTTATTGAAAATTTTACTTTTGGAACTCTGGAACGAAAATCTTATTACAAACACCTTCCCTAGCCCACATGTCAGGCATACACTTACACTTTCTTCTCCCCACCGGCCCACCCTCCTCCCACTCTCTCCCAACAAAACACTTCCCCATCCGTCTCCTCTCCCTTTGTGCGCCGTCGTCGCTGCTCGTGGCCGGATCTGGCTAGAAATGACCATCAATCGCACGCCTCCACTCGCACTCGTTGTCTCGTCCACCTCTGTTGGGAGGTTTGCCAACGTTCAGATCCAACGGGAGAGGGTGCATGGGACTCACCTACAGCGATGGTGTGTCTAGAAAGGAGCCGAGATAGATCGACGACGTGAGCCTAGGGGCGGCATGGGGTCATCGGTGGTGGCAAGCTAAGGTGGAGGAGAGCTCCCGTTGGCGATTTGAGAATCTCCGAGGCACCGAGATGATGCTCTGGGTGGATGAAATCAAGGGGAGAGGCTTCAGAGTGAAGATGGCGATGTTGGAGATGATTTCGGCTAGAGTTGGGGAAGAAACGACGTTCTGGCGAGTTACAGTGATGGAACTCCAATAAAATGGGAGGGGATGAAGTAGACGCCTAGGAACATGATATGATGCGTTTGGTTTGTGGAAAGGGTGGCCGGAATGGCAAGACGAAGTGACGGTCGATGCGGGCTCAAGCATGGCTTAGCTTGGGGAAGAAGAGGGGAAGGGGAAGGAAACATAGGGAAGCTTAGACCGTTTTATAGCCGAAGAGCACTATGCCATCGATGTGCTTCCATAGTGGAAGACGGGGCATGCAGACTTGGCCGGTTGACACGACGTGGTGCACATTCGGGCGACATGAGTGCGGGGGAGTGCATAACGATTTTGGTTTAAAAGTCAATTTTAAATTATGCTCAAATTAATTTCCAATTTTTTTGAGCTCTGGTTCTCAGATTTCATTTTTATTATTTGATTTGAATTTGGCAAACCAAATAAAAAATCCACGAAAAAATTTGAATTAATAAATCAAATAGCACGTTTTAATTTTTTTACATTTAGGCAAATTTCTATATTTAAGAAGTTACAAGCCGGCCGTCCGTCGTCGCCGCGGAGGATGCCCTAACGGTGGGATCTCCGAGACCAAGAGGAGGACAAACGGCTAGACCTATGCGACAATCTCCTCCGCGTTGGTTTCTGTACTATACTGGTGCTCCATCGTGCTACGCCGCCATCAATCCTTTTCAGGTTTGTGTTTTTCTTTGAGGCGTCCGTCCTTCCTATCGTATCGTTCGACTCTTTGCCAGTGCTTATCAGGGTGAGGCGAGTACTGAGCAGTACCGAACGGAATGGGTCCTTTTAGGTACGGCATACCACTATCAAATGCTTTCTTCTTCTTTCTTCTTTTCTTTTTTCTATCGACAAGATGTCCTCTTCCTCCTCGTTGCCCGGTCTTTTTCTTGTCCTCCCTCCCACTCCATCGCCTGTCCTGGAAGCCACACGGCAGGATCTTTTTTCCTTTGCCACTCGACTGAGCTGTTCCTTTCTTCCTATTCCTATGACTTTTGCTCGATGTCCATATGACCATTTCAGTGATTTAGAGGGTGATTGGAACAGCGATGATTTTTGATTTTTGCTAAAAAAAACACTGTAGCTGGCTGAAAAAACACTGTAGCTGAGTTGGTTTATTGAGTATAATTAAATGTAAAAAAATATAAAAAAACCGAAAACAAAAAAGGAAAAAAGTATAAGTAAATTTAAAAACGAAAAACCGAGAAAAAATAAAGTTTACAATACTGAGACTCTTATGGTGCTTTTTCATTCCATCGCTAATCGAGCGGGGTATTAATCTACTCCACAGCTTCTTTCTGAAGTTAGGGCACAGTTAGTTTTGCTCGCACGTATCTGTCCTAACAAACAATAATGCCCCGTTTGGAATGCAAAAATTCCTTCATGATTTCTATAAGAATTAAATTGTTTTCTTTGAAATGCATGAGATATTTTTTTGCATTCCAGACGGGTTGTAAACAGCCAATATGTTTTTTTTTGAGATGACGGAAGCAACTGGCTAGTGCAATCAACTTAAGGTCACAACCCGCAGGCGACAGGTTCAAATCCCAAAAAAACCATTGTGAAAAATTTGCACAAATAATCCACTCAACCTATGGTTGGTGGGAACCGAAACTATGATCATCGGCTATAGAGACAAGGTACATGCAACACCTCTAAATGAGTAAAATGCCTGTATTTTTGGAAGTTGATGGTGGTAATACTTCTAAGTTGGAGCAGACAATTGTCCATTTAATATGATGATGTAATTATACTTCAACATTTTTCTATTAAAGAAGCTGATGATATTGTTCCTATCATCATTTCTTGACAAATCAATGCACTTGGTTACAGGGGCGGTCTCTCTATAGTTCATGGTTGTTTAACTGAAGACCTTTTTTATAAAAAAAAAGTATATACTAGATATATACACATGTATACTCTTAATTAAGCCAAAGTGCTACATATTTATACCTAAAAAATATATAAATCAACTCAATCCAACCCACATCTCCCTCTCTTAGCCTACTTGAGCTTCCTCTACGTCCACCAGATCCACCACAGCCTAAATTCTCCAATACCCCAACTAGCCACCCAAGTCTTAACCCTAACTGGCTTATCCATCTATCTATCTATCTATCTATCTATCTATCTATCTACATGGCAGCAGTGCACACATGGAGGGTGAGGGAGCCGCCAAAACAGGAGACATGAGGTAGTGTCGTAGTGGCGCAAGCCCACAATGGCCGTAGCTGCGGCGGTCAAGGAAAGGGAGAGGGAGCACGCGACGTGCAGTGGTGCCCGGCGATGGCTAGCCGGAAAGGCAAACAAATTTCCAAATCAGAGCCACAGGTACGCTCTAGGAGTGAAATGAGGGCACGAGGCGGTGCGGGTGACGCGGCGAGTTAGGTGGCGACGTGGCAAGTAGGAAGGTATAAAACACATAGCGTTGTAGCGAGGTCTCATTCCTAGGTGAGTTGCATTCTGTCTCCCACTCTCCCTCTCAATTCTGAAATCGACAAATTCTAAATAGTTCATCGAATGGTTGTGCCTTTATAAAATATAGATCGTAGAAGCTTCAAAAATGAAAAAGAAGTTTGCAGATTTGAAATCTTTGTAGATAGTGTTGGTTAGATAGCATAAAAAATTGAACAAGTTAGCAAAGTGGTTCTAAGAAACAATAAAATGGTTGTCTCTAAAATTGCATGAAGGGTCTGTTAAAATTATATTTTGCTTAATTATTTTATAATTTTTTACATTATTTTGAGATGTTTTTGGTTGTGTACTTTAATTTTTTTTCCACTGAGGATCTTTCCTTTTTTTTCTTTGAACAATATTTTGTTAACTTTGAATATCCATTGCAAAAATCCTGAGTCCACACTGCTTGGTTAATTACCACAATTATTTTCAATATTCGTATTTGTTAACTTATTGCCTCTCATTGCGTTGCTTGGTCTATATTACTGATCACAAGAGACAACCTATAATTGACAGTTTAGGTACGTGCACATGAAAGGATCACTTTTTGGATGCTCAAGCTAGTGGACGTCCATAGCTTAGGGTGCGCTCAAGTCAGCTACTAAAGCCGCATTCAGCGTTAAAATCACTGTTCGGCGATGGAAACAACTGTACACTATTTTATCCTTTAGTGATTTTTTTGGGTATTTTTGTGTTTTGATTTTTTTTTCTGTATTCTGTTGTATCGTCTGCTCTAGATTAGCGTGCCGTTTTTATTTTTATATTTTTTAAATTTAATTATACCCAATAAACCAACTTAAAAATAGTAAAAAATCAACTAACTACAATAAAATTTTAGCAAAAATCAAAAATCATCGCTATTCTAAACGCTCCCTTAATGTTTCACTTATTCTTTCTACGGAAGTGGTGCCCTCGATTGACAACTACCCAACATGTTGTGACTCTTTCAACTTCCTCAACGTACTGTTGTCGCTAGTCTATTGCTACCAAAAATTCTTTCTCCTACTTATCTAGGTAGATATATTCCCGACGATGTTTCTCATCATGGGAAGACAATCATACTCCATCTTTCAAATCAAATGCTGGCACCATTTTGATATGTTTTAATTTGAATGCTCCTTTTGAATTCTCTCATCTTATATGGGCCTTTTTCTTTTACGACTTCTAAAAACCGCTTTTAACTTTTACTATAGTAACTAACTTTTAAACAGAATATTTTTTAAAGATGGAGTCTACAAGTTAATTGTAGTACACGTTAAAAAACTAATATCTGTACCATCAAAAATCGCAAGCGAGTATCTTTCTTTCTGCAATCTCTGTTGCAAACAGCTAAAAAAGCCATCAGCCGCAGCAAAAAAGAACAGACCCATGTACTCTCGATATCAATGTTCAGCTCAAGGAATAGTTTTTACAAAAGTTAGGGAAAAGGGTGTAGAACCGAGTTGTGTGCTTCCTGTAAAACTGGAATACCCAAAGTTGTCAAGTATGCGGTTCAGAGGCCGTTCAGTTAAGTTGAAATTTAGTAACTTATGACTGAAATTATATTGTAGCTAGTTGAAATTACACTGTAGTTGACGGTGGCTTATTTAGCGTAATTAATTTAAAAAATCTAAAAATAGAAAAAAACAGATTAGCTCATCACGTATAATGCAAACGAATATGAGAAAAAAGAACCGGTAAAAAAGCTCAAAAAATACCAAAAAATCAGAAAAAGATGAAAATTATGAATAGTAAAAAATAAACCCTAAGCCAGAAACTCAAGCCCAAATGAGCCATAAGCTATAGTTATTTCAAATTGGATTGGTTTGCCTAAAGTAAAGCCTACTTTACACCCCTTTTAAGTAACAAAACTCAAACTTTTAGCTACTGAAATTGCATTTTTCAATCAGATGGGCTAACATATGCATAACACTTTCAAGTTAATTCTTGGCTTGGATTCCAGTGAAGCAATCAAGATAGAGCACAACTTGTAGCAACATGGACAAAAAACATAAGGTTTTAGTTTCATTTTGTTTTAGTAATAGCCGTGCGGTGATTTAGGACAATAGTTCTCTCCGGTAAAAAAAAATCCCTAAGTTTGTAATTTCCGATCACAAAGGGATAGGTTATACTTCATATGTGATTGCCTAGTCTTTTACAATCCCTTCTGACCCGAAAGCTCGGCGATTCACAGTGTCCATGTGATTGCCATTACCATTGTGGCCACCGACGACGTTTGCCTATCCACAGTGTCCATCTTTGGCCGGTTGTTCAGGTCGGCTTCGACTTTTAGTTGGCCTTTGTCATCTTCTCCAAATTGCCTTCAAAAGCTATCGGCCGGCCTTCGCTGCCTCTTCCATATCTATGTTTTTTAAAAGCCGTTTTCGAAATTTTATTCCAAAAGCTATTTCTTTCGATCGTTATTATTCTATTTCAACTAAAAATCATCAGCTCAAACCGATTAAAACACCGTCGTAGATGCGTCAGACCGGATAGATGGAAGCTATCCTGTTGACATCTTCGGACATCATGCTATTGGTTAAACAAGACATGAGAAGACATACTACGTCACGAGAAGTTGTCTGTATAGATATGAAAAAACAACGTGTTGCATGAGCTACATGAAAAAAAACAATGTATTACCTGAGCTACCTTTAGTATAGTCCATAAATAAAATAAAAAAATTATAGATAATAATTATCTATATAATTATAAATATTATGAGTAACGCCATCCACGGAAGAGAAGAGATTGATGTTGGATTCGAAAATAAAGAGAGATTGGTGTTAATCCTGACTAGCTCCCGACTCCCGAGGAGAGCCGTCCCCAGGGAGGACGGGACCAGTGAACAACTAGACAACAAGTGCCTCTTTTTTACACGCTTATTCCCTCTTACCGACGGTGGACTCAGGCGGGGTCCAGACGTCGGTGCATCGGGTAAGCGGGCGTGTAAGGAAGAATCGAGTAGGTTTAATGGTGGGGTATCGTACTCGTCCGCACGCGCAGGCTGTACGTTCCGCTCCTCCCTCCCCCGCATCTTCCTTCCCCGCTACGCTCGTCTCTCTCCTCCTCCGCTTCCCGCCATTTCTTCCACCTCTGCCCCCGCCTGTACTCTTCCGTACCGTACCTTCCCTTGCACGAAAGGACAATTCTACCCCCTCTGACTGTACGCACTGTATTTGCTCTCTCGCTCTCTGCTTCTTCTGGAGGGGTAAACATGGAAACCCAGCGGCGCAACTCGCCGCTCCCAGGACAAGATGCCGCCGGGGCAATCTCGTCATCTCCTTATCCATAGCCTGCCATTAGGACTCATCTATTCTTGTTGACAAGCCAAGAACCACCAACCTACCCACCCATGGCCATGGCAGCCCACCAGTCCACCAAGCGCCGCCGCCTCTGCCCCACGGTTGTTGATTCGCCGCCCCTCGACTCGCTCGATGACGAGCTCCTCTTCCTCATCCTCGACCGCGTCGCAGCCGCCGACCCGCGCGCCATCAAGTCCTTCGCCCTCGCCTCCGGCGCCTGCCACGCCGCCGAGTCGCGCCACCGCCGCATCCTCCGCCCGCTACGCGCGGACCTCCTGCACGCCGCACTCGCCCGCTATCCCTCCGCCTCCGGCCTCGATCTTTCCCTTTGTCCCCGCGTCACCGACGCCACCCTCGCTGCCCTCTCCGCCGCGCCCTCCCTATGCGCCGTAGACCTCTCTCGATCCCGGGGCTTCGGCGCCGCTGGCCTCGCCGCGCTCGTCGCCGCGTGCCCCAACCTCACCGAGCTCGACCTGTCCAATGGGGTCGACCTCGGAGACGCGGCGGCTGCGGAGGTGGCGCGGGCGCGGCGGCTCCAGAGGCTGTCCCTGTCGCGCTGCAAGCCGGTGACTGACATGGGGCTCGGGTGCATCGCCGTCGGCTGCCTGGACCTGCGTGAGCTCTCGCTCAAGTGGAGCCTTGGGGTCACGGATTTGGGGGTCGAGCTCGTCGCCCTCAAGTGCAAGAAGCTCAGAACCCTGGATCTCTCCTACACCATGGTGAGCCCTGATTCTTGATTTCTGCAATTCTTTTCATTCCATTTGTTGGGCCAAGGCGATAGCAGGGTTCTCAATACTGATATGGATTTTTTTACCGGAGGTGCCCGATACAAGCGATAATCACTATAATCGAAAATTTTCGGAGAATTTCGAGCCAACATTTTCAAACAAAATTTGAATTTCAAACTAATTTCGGCCGATCTCGGTTGGAAATATCAGCCAAAATTTTTGAAAACAAATTTCGCAAACAATTTTTTCCATATTTGATAAAATTCATGCAAAACGAGTTTTTCAAAATCGATTTGCAATTTTACCGGGGGCCGATTCGGCCGATATTTCCGATAATCGACCGATATTATCAGAACCGTGGGCGATCTAGGGAAAAAAGTCCTTTTTCCCTTCCATGTGTTTCTTGATTTCATGGCGAAGTTTTCCCCCTGATTGATTGGGAGGAACAGTACAGGTTTTCTTCATTTGTTAAACCTGCTGATTTCTTGATCTCTGCGATACATTTGTCAATTAAAAATTGCTGCTTTTGTTGCTTTCTTGGAAATTTAGACGTGTTTGTTTCCAATGTGAATTTTGCCATGAGAAATGAGAATGTGGAGGCCTGGAGGGGTGTTTCTTGACCTCTTCGGTAGTTTTCCCGTACCGGATTCTCCCCTTTCTATGTTCCTGTCAGATAGCCAGATTGTACAACTGTTTTTTTAGCATCTCTGTTTAATTAATTCTCTAAGTTTCTTTCAACAAGCGCTTAGGGAATTGGAGTACCGCAATGCACTCTTCTTGATTCTCAGAGGCTCTTATTTGTACACAGAAAATGTTCTTTGCTTCAAATTTTCAATCTTTTAAGGATCGGAACTGTCAGGTCTCCGGAGGATCACCTGCAATCAACCAAAAACTCACGCACACAATTTCTGGATTGGACACAGATATATTTTGGTGCTGCTAACGGGCACAGCTTTTCTGAAGTTTATTCCTCTCCATTTATAGCAGATTACAAGAACTATAATTGAGAAATAAGAACTAAAACTGGAAAGCAATAACAGGAGTTTGGCACCATGGTCGATTTTGATTTTTCGGCCATATACAGCTTGCCTGACACCTCGTTTTTGCAAAGAAACAGAGAACAAAAGATCTGCTAAAGAAGGAAAGCAATCGCTAAACGGATATGCAAAGATTATACTAACGGCGCACACGTGAAGCGTGGTTTATTCCAACAATCACCCCTAAACCACGACACCCCATGCGCCCGACTTACATGAGTGCTAGCTCGTCGTCGTCTTCGGCGAGCGTGCTTTCTCCTTCCTCGGCCACGGCAATCCTCGGAGAGGTGGCCACGACGCCACGGTTGTAGCACCTTCCTCGCTCGCACGCGCGAACGCCTACTTGTCCCCGAGCTCATGCCGCTTGTGTCGTCGCCGCCGCCGCCGCCGCCGCCTTTGCACGCACGGCCGTTCTTGACGAAGTCCATGCGCGCCGCGCTCCCGTTGTTCTCGACGCCGCGCGCCCCATCGTTTCCTCGGTGGCAAGAATCGCCCGACGCCGTCCGCATCGCCTCGCCGCCGCACCGATCTTGACCACTCGAGTCGTCCAACCAGCTCTTCGAGCGACATCGTATTCAAGTCCATGAGCATCTCGATGGACACGGCGACTTGATTGTACTTCGCCGGTACCACGCGAAGCAGCTTCTTGACGACGCGCACCTCCTCGATGTTCTCTCCCAGTTCGCGCAATTCCGCAACGAGGGAGCCAAGACGCATGGCAAATTCGTCGATGGACTCACCAACGTTGAATGCCACATTCTCGAATTGCTTGAGGAGCTTCTGCGCGTTCGCCTCCTGCACACGCTTATCGCCCATCCGCATCGCCTTCACAGCCGCCCATGCCTCCTTGGCACTTTTCTTCACGGCGAGACCCGAGCGCATCTCCGTCGGCACCGTGCGTAGGATGGCGGCCAACGCCAGCCGATCCTCGCGACGCTTGACGTCGCTCGTCTCCACGGCACGCCAGAGGCCGAGCGCCTCCAAGTTCACCTGCATTACCAACGCCCACTCGTGATAATTTGCCCGCGTCAACACCGAACTCCACCGACCACCGGACTCCTTGATGACGCGTTCCACCATGACCTCACGTCGTGTCGCTATCGCCGGACTTTGGGTCTCGACGCCCGCCGAGACGATGGCGACGTCGCGCAAATCACCGCCATCGCCTTGTCGCCGAATTTCATCGGCTCGATACCAAATGTCGTCTCCGAGGATCACCGCAATCAACCAAAACTCACGCACACAATTTACGGATTGGACACAGATATATTTTGGTGCGCTAACCGCACGACTTTTTCAAGTTTATTCCTCTCCATTTATAGCAGATTACAAGAACTATAATTGAGAAATAAGAACTAAAACTGGAAAGCAATAACAGGAGTTTGGCACCATGGTCGATTTTGATTTTTCGGCCATATACTTGCCTGACACCTCGTTTTTGCAAAGGAAACAGAGAACAAAAGATCTGCTAAAGAAGGAAAGCAACTGCTAAACAGATATGCAAAGATTATACTAACAGCGCACACGTGAAGCGTGGTTTATTCCAACAGGAACAAGTCCAGCTCCTCTTCTTTTCTTATTTCAACATAGGTTAATTTGCCTTGAAGTTTTGTTGAGGTACCAAGTATCTTATTGGACTACGATTTTTTTTTCTTGCGTTGCAGATCACAAAAGATTGCTTTCCAGCCATCATGAAGTTACCCAATCTAGAAGTGTTAGCACTGGTGGCATGTGTTGGAATCGATGATGATGCCCTTACTAGTCTTGAGCAAGAATGCAGCAAATCACTACAGGTAGGGTGCTGTGTTATATCATTAAACTATCCCCTTTTGTTCAAACGTTTTTTGCTTGATCACACACTGTTAGGTTCTTGAACTCTACGGTAATCTGAAGCTGGTTTATAATGCTAAAGTTGTAGGATTACTAGCATATATGTAGCTAATAGCTTGTTTGATATATATCGATGTGCGCTATCTGGATGTTATTAGTGAAGCAAGTTGGACTAAGATACGAGTAACAGACTAAGCCTTCAAGAAATGAATACTACAATTTCTGGTCACTGAGCATGGAACAATGTTTGTACTCTTTCAGGTGCTTGATATGTCAAACTGTCACAATGTCACTCATGTGGGAGTTTCGTCCATCGTGAAGGCAATGCCAAATCAATTGGAACTGAATCTATCGTACTGCTGTCCTGTAAGTAGGACTGTAGGAGTAGCCAATCATCTACTTGTATTCACCTGGGCATAACTTCAGCTTCTCCAGTTTATTTTACACCCTTATTTTGGCAGGTTACTCCTCCTATGGCAAACAGCTTCCAATGGATTCCTAAATTACAGACCCTGAAGTTGGATGGCTGCCAATTTATGGCTGATGGACTAGAATCCATTGGAAGGTCTTGTGTTTCTTTAAGGGAGTTGAGTCTTAGCAAGTGCTCTGGAGTGACAGATACAGATCTTTCTTTCATTGTGTCAAATCTAGAGAATTTGCTGAAGCTGGACATTACTTGCAATCGCAACATCACTGATGTTTCATTAGCCGCCATCACTAGTTCATGCACTTCCCTCATCTCTCTGAGAATGGAGTCTTGTAGCCATGTTTCTAGTGAAGGTCTCAGACTGATTGGAAAGCGTTGTTGTCATTTGGAAGAGTTGGACGTTACTGACAATGATTTGGATGATGAAGGTTTTTACTGAACTATCTAATTATTCCTTCGTAAATGTACATAAAATTAACTATGATGTATATTTTCTATGCAGGTCTGAAAGCTCTCTCTGGATGCAGCAAACTTTCAAGCTTAAAAATTGGCATATGCTTGAGGATAAGTGATGAAGGCCTTATCCACATTGGGAAGTCTTGCCCAGAACTCCGAGATATTGATTTGTACAGGTCTGGGGGCATTAGTGATGAGGGGGTCACTCAAATTGCCCAAGGCTGTCCAATGCTAGAGTCCATCAATTTGTCCTACTGTACAGAAATAACAGACCGTGCACTGAGATCACTTTCAAAATGCGCAATGCTGAATACACTGGAAATTCGTGGCTGCCGCATGGTTTCATCCGCTGGGCTCTCAGAAATAGCAATGAGATGCAGGCTACTTTCCAAACTTGATATCAAGAAATGCTTCGAGGTTGATGATGTGGGGATGGTATTCCTTTCGCACTTCTCTCATAGCCTCCGTCAGGTATTAACCTTTTCTGTTGCAAATGAAATCTAGTAATACCATGTTTAACAATTGTGATAATAACATCTGTCTCTCATCACAGATAAACTTGTCATATTGTTCGGTCACCGATATTGGACTTCTGTCCCTTTCTAGCATTTGCGGGCTGCAGAGCATGACCATTGTACACTTGGCGGGTGTTACACCTAACGGCTTGATAGCTGCTCTTATGTTCTGTGGTGGTTTGATAAAAGTGAAGCTTCATGCAGCATTCAAATCCATGATTCCTCCACATATGCTCAAAGTTGTTGAGGCTAGTGGTTGTGTTTTCCAGTGGAAGAGGGAATCCATTATTTGCCATCCTTTTAGATGAGCACGCCATTAAGCGGCATTGCTCCTAATGCAATTGTTTTTAGCCACTGTTTAGATGAGATCGTTGATTATTTGTCACTTCGATAATATTTTATGTATTTCTGGTTCACTTCACACCCAAAATGACTCTTTTGCCTCTCTTTCTTCTTACTCGTTTTCTTCTTTGACTCCGGCCATGGCCGTCGCCCCTCGCCGGAGATCTTGAGGCAGCTTGTACCCTAGGGGTTCGTCATCGTGGATGGCACCAGCCTCACCGTGGGCGCCATGCTCTACCTCTGGAAGCCTGGTGAATAGTGTCGTCATGCTCTTGTACACGATCTCATGCGGTGACCGTGTTGTCATCACCAGCCTCGTGAACATGCCTCTTGTCCATCGATTGCGGCTGTGGACTCCTGGTGTAGCCGCCACCTGCCCTGCCTGTTCTTGGCGGCGGCGAGCCCCGCTGCATTGGTGCGGCCCAGGCGGGAGCGCATTGCCCTCGGCACCACCTTGACGTGCGTCCCGAACGGCCTTGCCTCCACCTGCAGAGCCGACGGGTAATTTCCTTTATATGCACGTCAGCTCAATTAGTGAGTAACAAATTTCAAATTAGAGAGAACAACAGCGAATTCCCTAGCGAAAGTGAGAAGAATTTGAAATGGAATTCATAACTGGCCTGCCACGAACCAAGTTTGGATATGATTTTATATGGGTTATTGTTGTCAAGTTAACCAAAGTTACCTATTTTATCCTTGTAAGGACCACCTACAAGGAAGACAGATTGGCCGAATTGTATATGACATACATTATGTGTTTGCATAGAGTACCCAAGATAACAGTCTCGGATCGAGGTTACTAGTTCACCTCGCATTTTCTGGGTTAGTTTGCATGACGCACTTGGAACCCACCTAGCCTTTAGCATAACATATCACTCCCAAACTGACGGGTAAACAGCAAGAGTGAACCAGATTCTCGAAGACATACTTCGAGCATGTGCCTTAGAGTTTACCACAGATTGGAAGAGATGCTTACCCTATGCGAAATTCTCCTATAACAATAGTTCTCAGTCTAGCCTAAAGATGCCCCTATTTGAAACACTCTATGGCAGAAAGTGTAGAATCCTCTGCATTGGTCAGAAGCAGGCGAAGGTTATATCTTTGGACCCGATACCCTTAAGCAGGCAGAAGAGAAGGTTCGACTGATTAGATATTGCCTATAAACTGCCTAGTTCATACAGAAGAGTTACGCCGACATACGTCATAGGAAGTTAACTTTCGAAGTTGGAGATCCTGTGTACCTTAAGATATCACCTTTTGAGGAATTCGGAGATTTAAAATGAAATGTAAGCTTGCGCCAAGATATATAGAACTATTCTCAATCAGTATGGAGAGGTAGCCTACCGACTAAAATTACCATCAAGCTTGACAGATGTCCAAAACTTGTTCCATGTTCCACAACTTAAGAAGTGTCTTACAATACCCGAAGAACAAACTCCAGTCGAAACCATCAAGCTCCAGAAAGATCTAACATATTCAGAATGCTCGATCAAGATCCTTGATGTCATGGAAAAGCAGACAAGGCATCAGACCATCCGTCTCTGTAAGGTCCAATAGAGTAACCACTCAAAGAGAGAAGCCACCTAGGAATGTGAGGATTAGCTCAGGATAGATTACCATTTCTGTTTTCGAAGTAGCTCAAATCTCAGAGTCGAGATTCTCTTTAAGTGGGGTTAGATCTATAACATCCTATTTTAGGTTTTCAAAATTTTGTGAAATAAAATTTCAAATTTCAAACTTGAATTTAAAAGCTATTTAAAAAATTCAGCCATTTTTAAAATTTCAAAACTTTCAAATCTTCGCGGGCCAGCCCAGCCCTTCCCCTGCTCCTCCTTGGCCAGTTGGTTTTGGCCCAGCCCAGCTAGCTCCTTGGCCCACCCCCAACTCAGCTCCACCATGCGTGCATTCCCTGTCACCCTCTCCTGTGCGCCGCTGTGGCTCCATAGCGCGTGCCCCACCCAGCGCCACCTCCGTCTGCCCAAACCCCCTCTTTCTTCTTTCCCTCAGGCCCGTCGTGTCCATATCGTACCTTGCGTACCCAAAGCTCCAAGTTGACCGTGCCTTAACTTCCCTTTCCGCTCTCTGTGCTGCACGTGAGCGCCTCCCCTTTCCCTACGTCGCACCGAGCGCCTGCTTGCCCCCTCGGCTGCCGCGCATGCCCTTAAGGCGTCCTAAGGGCCGAATACCCCCAAGGCTATTTAAGCCTCGCACCTTGTTTTCCCGAGCTTCACCTCGCCCCACCATTGCCTCCTTTTCTCCTACCCTGCCATTCTTTGCTCCCCTGAGCTCACCACCGCCTCTGCCTAGCCTCCCCGTGCAGTCACCGATGCCAGCCCTATTCGGTGAGCCCTAGGCCCCTCTAAGCCTTCCCCGATGCTCGCCATCTCACCGCTCGTAATTGGCCTCTAGACCCTCACAGCTCATCGATGGTCCCTTTCTTCCCCAACTCCGGTGCCCGGTCAACTCACCGCTCTATTGCCCTATTGTAGGATCAAGGATAACCGACTAGAGGGGGTGAATAGGATGTTTTAAAATTCTTAGCTTAATTAAAAGATTAACGACTATATATTGAGAGAACAACAATCTTACACAATACTAGCAATTTTAAGCAATTGTCAATAAGCAATGGAGAGCATGAGTAATTACTATAATAGACAAAAACAAACACAATGTGACACTCGATGTTTTTACCGTGGTATCGAAAATTTGCCGGTTTTCACTAATCCACGTTGAGGTTAGCCCGAACTAATCGGACCGACTCCACGAATTAAACTGAAACACCTCTATCACTATTGGTAGCTCTTCCTCCGCTCCGGAGATGGTGAGCTCCAACCACTCACAATTTTGCACGAGCTTCTTCACAATCTCCTTTGAAGAAGTCACCGGCAATGAACCTTCCCGCCGTCTAGGTGCTGGCAAGCACCAAGAGAATGGACCAATGAATTCACTTGACGACGCTTGAGTACAATTGGATCAAACTAGAAATGAATGCGCTCAACAATGCTCCACCAACTCAAAATGAATGCTCAAGAGAGAAATGAGAGTGGAGTGAATGCTCTATGGCTCAAATGGTTCAATAAAACTTCAGCAAGTAGTCCAAGTGCAGGTGGGGGGTATTTATACCCTCACAAACCAAAACTAGCCGTTGTTACAAATTAATGCTGAAAAATCAGGAAAATCGAAACTATCGCCGTGCAAAATGCGGAACTACTGCAAGTCACTGTAGCACTCCGTAACGGCTATATCAGACGGTCAGTACTAGCCGTTTGAAATTTGGCGCGGTACTACCGCCGTTATAAGTGCGGTACTACCGCTCTACGGTAGTTCCGCTGGACATGCGGTACTACTGCACTGCGGTTGTTCCGCCGTGCTAAATCTGGTACTTCCGATTTTTGGCTAGTTCGATTTCTCTTTGGGGTGCTCTCTGAAAAAAGTATACCGGCAACCGGAAGTTCCGTAAGTCATGCGGTACTACTGCTCTGCGGTAGTTCCGTCGTTGTGGAATCGGAACTACCGATTGTATTCGAGTCTAAGTCCCCAGAAGAGTGCTCTCTGGAAAAAATGTACCGCTGGAAATTCGGAACTACCGGACTGCGGTAGTTCCGCTGTGTAAGTGCCGGAACTACCGCAGGCCGGTAGTTCCGCTGATCATGCGGTACTACCGTTTTTACTGAGAGAGGACAATTAACTTTTAGAGTTCATTTTCAAATGCATGTATGATCCTAGATTGATCCAATGTGCACCAAAACATGCTATCAAGCTATTTTCACACATCCCTCTTAATAGTACATTAGATGCCTCTGATTTGCTTCTTATAGGAGCAACACTGTCATCCTTCTCAAGGATTTGTTCGTGTGTGTGTGTGTTCAGAATGTTCAATGAGAATTATAGGTTCATGAGTTAAATCATTTGCTTGACTGGCACCATGCATATCCTTCATGGGGATATTTAAGAATTTAGCATCTCAAAACTCCATTATTGTATTGACATGTATGTTAGATGCCTCTGATTTAACTACTAGAAATCTATAGCTAGTACTGCAATGAGCATATCCTAGAAAGACGTAATTCACAATTTTAGGTCTAAGTTTGCGCTTTTTAGTTATCAGTACGATGACTTTTGCCAAACACCTCCTAACTGCGGAAGTAGGATAGTGATGATTTTATCCCTTTACATCTTTCATAAGGAGTAATCTCATTATTCTTAGTAGAAACTCTGTTTAGAACATGAATCGGGGTCAATATAGCCTCCCCTACCATGCCTTAGATAAACCTACAGTGTCTAACATGGTATTAACCATGTCGCTCAATGTGCGATTCTTTCTTTCAGCAATCCGATTAGCTTGAGGTGAATAGGTAGGCGTTCTCTCATGTATAATTTCATGCTTTACATATTATTGAAAAAACTCCTTTGCAAAATACACTCCACCATGATCTGACCTAAGTCTTTTGATTTTTCTTTCTAGTTGGTTCTTAACTTCAACCTTATAAGTTTTAAAGTAGTCTAAAGCATCATCTTTTGTTTTCAACAGATACACATAGCAATATCTAGTAGCATCATCAATTAAAGTCATGAAATATCTTTTCCCCCTTTCGTCAACACATCATTCATTTCACAGAGATTTGAATGTACGAGTTCTAAAGGTGCCAAATTTCTTTCCTCCACACCCTTATGAGGTTTACACGGTTGTTTTGTTTGCACACAAGTTTGGCATTAAGAACCTTTGACTATGGAAAATTTTGAAATTAAATTTAAATTGGATAGCCGATATATGCAACCAAAATTTATGTGACACAAGCATGAGTACCAAATATTGGCCATATCCCCATTAATTGGATCACAAATATGGTTCACAACCTTATTACAAAAATTTAAAAGGGTAATGTCAAACAAGCCTCCGCAATCATAGTATTTTCCAATAAACAGTCCAAATTTAGAAAAAACTACTTTATTCGACTAAAAAATCAACTTATACCCATCTCTATAGAGAAGGGAGCCGTTGATGAGATTCTTATTTATTGAGGGGACATGCTGCATGATCTTTTCCAAAGTAAATTTCAGATCTACCATGCCAACACCAAGAATAGAGGCATGCGAACAATTTCCCATCAAGATGGAGGAAGCCCATACAACCTGATAAGAAGAAAATAAGGATACATTAGAACATACGTGAATATTAGCCCATGTGTCAATCCACTAGTCGGTGGACTAATAGACCGAAAGAATAGTGGGTAAATTACTATACCCAGATGTCTCTGCTCCAGTATCATCAATAGTCACATTCACAGACTTGTGCTCTTTCTTTCTGCCTTTATGGTCAGGGCATTTGTTGGCCCAGTGACCGTCCTTAATGCAAACGTAGCAGACTCCTTTTTCCTTGTTTGCCTTCTTATTCTTCTTGAAGTTGGTGGTCTGTACGACCTTGGTCTTTCCCTTGAACTTTTCATTACCGTGATGCTATACGACATTGGCGCTAGACTGTCCCTCGACCACCTTAGAATGCACATCCTTTGTCCGAGCTTTCTTTTCAACATCAAGAGAAGCAATCAGATCCTCAACAAAAATATCTTGTCTCTTGTGTTTCAGAGATGTATCCAAGGCAACGAACTTATGTTCAAGTGCCTCACACATCTCCTTTGCGTCTGTCATGTGCATATACACATCGCACAGACGATTAGAAAGAATGCTAAGAATGCATTCAACAAATATTGTGGAGCCTACTTTAAACTACTATTCCTGTTTAAGAGTAAGATCTCCCTCAGGTCTACCAGAGGCAACCCAAAATACGTTCATAGCCTAGAGCCACAGATTGACACTCGTTTGCCATCTTTTTAAGTTCACACCACACAACTTCTCTAGTTTCATTGCCTTAACAAAACCAATCATTTTCATCATAAAGTGCCTACCAAATTCATAATCAGGTTTTTGGAATGTTAAATTATGTAGCACTTTAGTGATTAAATAATTCCGTAGATAAATAATGACTACAAGAAAAACACAAATACTAGACAAGGGTAAAAATATAAATATGATCATGCACACATGTATCTAAAAAATATGAACTAGCAGGATAAGTAACGTGAACATAGAAACATATATATTCATACTGAAAATTTAAAAAAAATAGAAGAGTACTAGATGTTACCGAAGTAAAACGAAAAATTGTGCGGAGAGGATGAAGAAGTAGTCGCTGTAGAGAACGGCGAGCAATCACGTGAGGCACTTTTCAAAAACTTGATTTGCCCTCTCCCGTACAGGATCACAATGATAATCGCTTGGGAGGCCTTTTCTCCCCATGACAGGTGTATGCCAACAAAGGGACGGAGTAGCCAAGAATAGCGTAGAGACAAAGGAACTTGACTCTTTGGAACGTAATTCTTGCTTGGATGCTCTAGAGATAATAAGCAGAATCTATTATAGACTTCAAAAGGTGTCTCTTCACCTTGGCTAGCAATGTGGTACTAAAGCATCCCACATACCACCATGCACGAGTAGACCTTTTGGGATTTCCTTGGAATTATTAATGGGTCAAGGCCCATTATTCCAACACATCCAATGATAAAATGAGGTGTACTTAACTAACATCCGAATTGTACATCCGAAAAACAAATCGCTTCCTAAAGGAATCAAATTACGTGTATTTAAATTTATAGATGGAATCGATATATTGGGGATGCATGCATACCTTTGTTGCAAAGGAAGAACAACAACATGAACGCAAAGATCTGAAGCTTGTTGGCCTCCATTTTTTCCTCTGTTGTGTACTTCCTCTGCAACTATGATATACCAATTTGCTTGCACATCACTTTGCATTTTAGCAAGCTATTTATGGACCAACATGAGGGTTGTTGGAATACGGGTAAGCTATGCTAGCGTAAATTAAAATTTTCTACCTCGTAAAATAGGAATCCATGCGAGTAAGAGATCATAGATCATTACCACTAGACGCGTAATGCAGCGAAAGTTGAGTTTAAGCAGTCGATTCAATGAAGAGCGCATCGTGTAGTGAAAGTAGTCGATCATCCTCTTGCCAACAGATTCCTCCTCGCGATCGTCCCAATAAGCACCACAATCGTAGCAGCGCCTCTACAGAGATCCACACGTCTAGGGATGGAACACTCTACGTCGGCGTGCTAGCACCAGCGTGCACGGTAGGGATTATAAGAGGTGGTAACTAGGATTTTGATGGGTGTGTTTGGGATGTCTCCCTCAGTCCCCACACCTCTCCTTATATGTGTTCCAATCATATCCTTATCTGATACAAGTAGAGATCGAATTCAACTCAAAAACTATCATCCAGACTCTTATCATTACAGCCCATTAAGTGTGTGACTTTGTAGATTTATGTATATTTGGCCCTAGGCCGAAAACTCCTGTTCAGTCTATAAGTCGGTAGTGGTCCCTAGTAGGACATAACGACTCCTAAATATATATAAAGATCATATCAAACAAATCTATATAGTGTTTATGTATTGATTGCTTTGTCTTATGATATCAGATCGAGCTTAAGGCGAGAAGTGTGACATCATATGATAGTTCGATCCTTCACTCAAACATGTAGTGTACATGGAAGAAACAAAGAAACAAATTGAAATAAAAGGAAAACAAAACAAAATTTGTCAGGCGGCGCCGACGCATCCGAGGTGGAGGGGTGACGGCGAGGCAAAGGGAGGAGGGGCGGCGTTGCCGGACGAAGGCTGTGGGGATGGGCGGCGGAGACGGAGGTGGCAACGGGAGTAGAGGTGACAACAACACTGTATCAGCTTGTAAAAGCCACTACAGGAAGTCGACCCGCTTACTCCAACTTCTAGCATTTGGAAGCCGAAAGCCAGAAAGCCACTATTAGTTGGAACGACCTGTTTATATCGTGAGATTTCTAGCGGTACATGATGTTGTTGATACCTAACACATTCAAAATGTCAAAAAGGCTATTTTAGCTTCCTATTTGCTACTATTTGAATAACTTGTTGTCTAGTTAGCACCCAATTATTTAAAAAAATAGCTGAATTTTGGGCCGTTAGATCAAAGGCCTGATTGTTTGTTACCATGGGCATCATGTGTGCTATACGATCCTCGTCGCTCCCCCGAACGAACCCTCGCGTAATGCTTAGTGGCAGGCCGGGCCCACCGAATGAAGGAATATGGGCTAAGTCTACTCCCTTTCTTTTACACTCCTGGTAGGCCGGGCCCCACCAGACCTTTCCCTTTACTCCACCGAAGACCGAACTTCACAAGTCGCACGCTCACAGCATAGCAGAGCAAGGAAGACAAGCAGCAGATAGCAGCAAGCGGTAGTAGCTTCAGTAGTAGTAGAGCAAGGAGGAGGAGGAGGAGAAGCGATCCATGGGGAACATCCTCAGGTGCTTCAAGGGAGAAGACGATGGAGGTGATCACTATCCCTACTACCGTCCAAGCTCCAGGCCCCACTACCAGCCGCAGGACTACGATCAGCCCGCGGCACCGGTACCAACCGCCTCTCGGCCCCAGCAGCAGCAGCAGCCTCTCGGCCCCCATGGCGTCACGCCGACCACCGTCGGCGTCGCCGCCCTAGCGCACGACCTCCTCAACTTTGAAGCCACATCCGTGGTAACATGCATGCATTCTTCTCCTCCTTGTAAGTTTGTGTGTAGTGTGGGCTACAGTGTTCTCCCTACTCCCTGTATATATATGTGTGTTTCAGTTTGAAGTGTCGCCGTTTAATTTAGTAACTGTATCTGTGGCAACAATACATATAGACAGGGAGTTTCAGAAGGAAAAGTGGCATTTTTAATTAAAGTTTACCTTCTCAAAATCAATGCATCTCAATATCTCATGCAGTGTGGGTTAATTTTTAACTAGTCAAATTCGCTCGTATTACGAACGGAATGCTATAATCTTGCATGGTCATTCTATCACAAATTATGTAGATTATCTGATTATAAGATTATTCACTATGGGGAGAAAGGTTCCTTTGTGTATTCTGTGTGTGCATGTGTAATTTTGGGTTGAGAATATGAGAAATCATAGAGGTTACATCACTTTTGTAACTTTTTTCAGCTTTTGACCTTTCTAAAATTGAAAGGCTCTTTCCCCAATAGAAAGAGAGGAAGATAAACTTTGCTTTGATCTTGAGGTAATTTTGTTAAGTCTCCTGGACCAATCTGTTGTTACTGGGGCTAGATAAGATCGGTACTTGCGATATTTTGAATTGGATTTGTCCCATTACATGTGCATGGTTGGGTCATTTTGGTATGGAAAGTGTTGCAAACCGACTTATTTTGAGTTGGCTTTCATCTTTCAGTTCTCTGTTCCTTTTGATATATGGCTGAATATGTTCATTAATAATACTGGAATTGAAACAGTATGCCACACTGCAACTACTAGCATTTCTATGAACACTTGCAAATATTTTAAGATTGTGATGACACATCATGGCAAGTTCTGTCATCTCCTTTGCCCCAATTTTTGCCTCTTTTCCTGTGATGTGGCATGCATAAAGGATATTTTGTTTGTCGTATTATTAGGTTCCTGAAGGGCTCAGACAGCACGTTACATCGTCCACAAAAGCTCAGGTTAAATGGTAGGGAGCAGCTCCAAAATGCCTATACAGTTGATGTTTTTGTTTAATAATTAGTACATTTGGTGCACCTACTGATATCAAAGTTGCTTTGATTCCTCTAAGTTCAATAGAATTAAGGCTTATGACTGTAAAAAATAATGAAAAGTTCCGGTAATGACAAAGATTTTATAAGTTGGGGTCATTTTCAGAATGATTTTAAATTTCTTCATAGGACCCCCCATCCAAATGCTTTTGGACTTTTCTTACGACAAGGCGCTCCATATTTATCCAAAATAGGACAACCTGTGCTTTGAAATTGTGAAAAAACAAAGAGCAGAACAAACACAAGCAAATTGGTGCTTGGTGAGGTCTATTTGTACAGGCTGTCTTTGGTATTGAGAGGCCGAAAGTTTCTAGTTTGCTTGGAACAGAGAAAAGGATAACAAGAAAAAACGGTTGGGAGCTATCTAACCAAAAAAATTGTACGGTTACTTGACAGTTGACATTGATTAAGAAGTTTGTTTTCTGGGTGTACTTTTGTGACATTCTTCAGAAGATTGAGGCTGAATTCTAAATCAACCATGATTAGTTGAGTAGAGGAGAGCAGGAGACGTACAAACTTCATTTCGTCCTTTGATTTAGTCATAACTGCTTTGAAATTTGTACTTATTTAAGCAGTAATATTTCAAATAGCATAAAAGTACGCATCTTTCCTTTTCAAGAGTACAGCATGGTTCAACTCTTGCTATGGTATGGAAAACACTGGCAGTAATTGCCAGATCCTACTAGTAATTGCCAGTTTGCCACAAGCAAAACTGCAAAAGTATGGGGAAGAGACTTTGAAAAAGTAGAGGGAAAGAACAAGAAGGGTAGTAATTGCCAGATCATACTAGTAGCAGGTAGTTACTATGTTACAATTTTAGTTTCCAATGAACAAAATTAATGGAATAGTTTGATCTTATAATTTGCATGAGAACAGGTACCAGAATATGTTGGAGGCATATAAGAATACAACAGCCCCACTGAAAACACCAGCAGAGGCTGCCCAACTAGTTGCAACAGCCCTAAACAGGATCCAGCAAGCTGATTTGGAGGTAAATTGTTTCTCCTTTTTAGATTCTAAAATAGTTCATGGGGGCGAGTAAAGGAATAATGCATTGATCATCCGTGATTTGTATATTTGAAATGTAGCACATGTAACTACAAGTTTGCAAACTTTGTTAAACAAGGAAGTTTACCATCCTTGGAATCTATTAGAACCGTCCAAATCATGTAAAGTCAAACGGTTGAGACATCTCGGTAACTAATGGTACTGCATCATCCATCACCAGCTAAAACATAGAGGTACCATGTGTGGATGGGTATGGTGGTAATTTTGTACCTCATCTTATCTAATCCTATCTCCCTAATGGACCAAATCCGGCGAGATGACAATTTTTTTTTTGCCATTGTGGCATGCCAGTCCATGGTGGTGGACAAACATTGTGATCGAGCGAAACTCAGGTGGGCTAATGGGTCAAATTAGTTAGTACAATACCGATCCTATCCCAATCTAAATGAACGGATATATTATATTGGTACCTCCCTTTAAGTGGAGGGTACTTTTTTTTTAATAAAGAGATATTGGTACCTCACGGTACCTCCCAAGGATGGTAAAAAGGCTCTTGTTAAACATTTTACATTTCCACATTACTACCAGTTTTTTATAAACCAAAATGATAAATCCAGGAAATTCACTGCAGTTTGCACTATATGACTATATATGTTCAACTCACTCCATCCAGAAACAATGTTTTCTCCACAGGGTATTCTAGAATTTTACAACTTCCCAATCCCATCACTCCCTGCAGCATCCTCAAAACACCATCCATCCTCACTACCAAAGGGCGTGCAGTTTGTTCTGAACACTTTGCCGGTCAGATGTGATCAATTATTCTCACAGATCTATCCTCACATTTTGAACAGTGCTTGCATTGACGAATGATGATTCTGACAGATTACTAATGTTATCAGGTTAGTAACAAGTGCATTGGAGATGGAGATGGCTTTACTGCTTATGTTTCCACAACGGATCAGAGGGAGTCTGCCAATGTGCCACCGGAAGTGCATGAGATTGTGATTGCAAGGACTCAAGCACGCAATTGTAGGGATTACCAGCGTGCCGATGCTCTTCTACGCAGCATTGACGAAGCTGGATACAGGTATTAAAACTGAACCATTGCAAATTTCCAGTCTTTAACATCATAATCATAAATCAATGCAAGAGGCAATGTTTCTATGCGTCGGATTTTAAGATGTAGATTCAGTTAATTAGATTGGATTCCACTTGAAAAGTTGAATACAATAGTACTAGATTTTTTTTGAAACTCTTTTTTTCTCAAAAACGCAGGAGCTTTACGTTTCATTCATTAAGGAGAAGGAAAATACAAAAAGAGTTCAAATCAGATTCCTTGGCAAAGCTAGGAATCGAAAAGAACACAGCAAGACAAACCAAGAAGCACTACAAAGAGTGTACTACTGGCTACGACAAGCAACATAAGCACCTGACAACTCCCTAAGGCGTGAAAGCACCACCACTCGACCTAACACGAGTTATTGTCGCCACCCATCGCGCTTATGACCCGGCTGCTTCGACTTCACCGTAGCATGCCTTGTGACTGCAAAACGACGCCGAGAGGACGACCACCGCCAATGGACAAGCACCGGCCAACGCGAAAGCAGTGCACACGCGGAAAAACAGGGAGGGTAGGGTCAGGTGGTTTAAGGCAACGCCTCCAAGGAGGGGATGGCACCGAAGGCATCGCTGTCACCCGATCCGGCAAGAACTGGACCTAAGGTTTTCACCCCGGACAAATGCCACAAGACCGTACGGTGAATGAGGTACAGCTTCAAGACGACGCCTCCAAGGAGGGAAACGACGCTTAAGGACGTCATCATCGTCAGATCCTGCTAAGGAGGGCCAGATCTAGGGTTTTCACCTAGAGCACGACACTACACCACCCGAGACAAGCCTGTCACCCACCACAATCCGTGCATGACTGTCTCACAAGGCCACCTAGCCCAAGGGCAGCTCCGCCTGCCAGCCTCCACGCTTAGCAACTCCGTCCGTCTCTGCATCCAACTAGTGGCCACACCACTGCCTGCCAGCCAGTCACAACCCCGCTCGGCCATGCACCAGCTGACCCCGGATCCAACAGAGAGCAACAAGGACCAGCTCTGCAGCTGCAACCCCGTCGCCTCCATCCAGCTCTAGCGGCTGCTCCCGGCAAACTTCGGTACTCCTTCCGTCTTGGCCCACCCAACCTCCTTTGACCCCCCAACCATGAGGGCACCGTCGCAACCTGGAGCTGCCAAGGATTGACGCGCCGTGAGCATCGCCACGTGCAGCCCAGCGCTGATGCTGGCCTTCGCCGTCGTGCTCGCCTGCGCCGACGCCTGCGCCCTCTCGAGCCAACGCCTCTGTGCCGTGGCCACCCACGTGCAATGGAGAAGCTGAAGGTGGTGGAGGCCCCCACCAAGTCCGGGTACATCCGGCCGTCGGGCTCCACCAATCCCGGTCAGATCCACCACGGTGCATGTCACCAGTTCACCGCGTGGCCCACCAACCGGCTGCAGGAGGCCCCGCCGCCACCGCCGCACGCCGGCAGCAAGAGAGGAAACGCGGTGGCGAGGAGCGGCTGAGTTGCCCCCTGAGTCGCCTGGGAGTGGCTCAGGAGGCCCTTTTTTTTTTGAAACTCTAATACTAGAATAATTATACTAGATTATTTTAAGATTCTCTTATTATAGAACATTGCAGGATACCTATTATAGTAGTCACAGAAAAATAATACAGCATAAAAATAAATTTCTTTACTAATAATTAACAGAAACAAAAAAGGGAAGAATTTTAAAGCAGCTATAAATGACTAAATGTTGGCCACGGTTACATCAGTTTGATTAGGTTCTTGCCTTGATCACATGAAAGCATAACTTACCAATAATTTTGATGAGCAGGATAATAATCTGTTCAGACAAAGAGATCCTTGCAAGGAAATACCGAATAAGAATGAGGTATATGTTGCTCTGGATTGCACCTTTAAATTCAATAATAATTGGAAATACTGTTGTGAAGTGCACAATCTTTCATGACTTAAAGAGGAATTGATGCACCGGAGCTTCAGATGCCATATGGGAAGGAATCGAAGAATGCTTTGGTGAAGCTCATTGGTGGGAAAAGTGTCACAATTTATGTGTATGACCAGGACCAGTTTGGGCGCTATGTTGGCGACATATACTGCGATAATGTGTTTGTTCAGGTGAAACAGAAACTATTCAGTAGCTCACATGCCTTTGATTTTATTGCTTCAATTCTGATGAGAGTGATCGTGTGTGTCTGAATCCTTCAGGAGCAAATGCTGAAGAATGGTCACGCATGGCATTTCAAGACTTACGACAAACGCCCAGAGTTTGCAAAAGTAAGAAATTCTATTATACCTAAATGTACTAGCAGAAAGTTCAAAATTGCTCTTTGATATATCTGGAATATTCTTTTTGACACAAACTTCCTTGAATCATGGTTACCTAATGTCATAGATACGTGTGTTGAATTGTAGCTCTGTAGTTTGTGAACACGATTTAGAAAAGTTAAGTGTTATACCATCCAAACTCTCAGTAGCACATGTTATATATGGTGCCCTTTTTATACGGTTATGAAGGCTAATAGTCTTTCACTTGCACTCTGATTGTGCAGTGGGAGAGAGAAGCAAGAGCTGCACACATAGGGCTTTGGGCGTCAGGGAACCCTGAGAAGCCATGGGATTGGAGAAGAGACCAGCGCAATGCAAGACAGGATGCCATTCAGGTCTACTAATGGAGCTGAAGGTCGAGTCTCCAGCTCAAATAATCAGAGAGGTGCATGGTTTGGTAGTGAGGTTCTTTAACAGCTTCTTGTAAATGAATGTGTGTCAAAAACCAAAAGCCAAAATGTATAGTTTATGTTTCTGCAAAATACCTTATGTAGAAGCCACTTCTGTATAATTGAACCTGAGAATGTACAGATGAATTGTGGTCAGTAAGTGTGGAAATATGTGCACCACGAATCAGGTCTGATACCAATTGATGCCTGCACAAGAAAATAGCAATAGAAGCCGAAATCGCTCAAACGCCAGAATCTGATAGCGACACAAGCTGCAGAAACTTGAAGGTGTGGCAAATGGCACCAATATTGAGGCAAGGGTAATGTAGTACATGACATCAGTTTTGCCTGGAAAGCTCTTAACCGGATTTCTGACATCTAAATGGAAGCAAGCATTAAGCACCGTTTGGGCCATTTTAGGTAGCATTCGGAATGGCGATAACTTATGATTTTTTTTATTATAGTTGGTTGATTTTTTACAGTAGCTGAATTAACTTATTTAGCATAATTAAATTTTAAAAAATTAAAAATAGAAAAAATATGTTAGTCCATCACAGACAATGCAAAGGAATACAGGAAAAAAGAAAACAAAATAAAACACAAAATAAAAAAAAGAAAAAAGAGAAAATTTTGAACAGTGAAATATAAACCAACGTCTATCACCGATAGATGGCTTCAAGAGAAACTGAGCGGGGCCTTAAATTCTGAAAGACGTTACAAATAAAATACGAGCGGACGAAACAGAACTTTTATTAATTCCTTTCGCAGAAACAATTTAATGAAAAAAGAAGGATTTTTTACAGTATATTATAATGGTGGTAGAAATATGATAGTAAAAATAAAATCTAATAATTGATTTATAAGAATAAAATAGACTTTTATTTTTTATTTTAAGGTACCGTTAAAGAGCTTTTGCAGAATGCCATGGAAGGTGAGCGTCCCCTCCAGGTCCCAGATGATCTGCGCGATACCCACCTCGTGTCTCCTCTGTACGTCCCTCAGCAGCGCCCCGCCGACGCGGATGAACCTCCCAATGTCCACGCAGTCGACCTCGCCGCCGCCGCTGGTGCCGCTGCGCGCAAGGCTCGGCGCGATCCTGGACTGCATCTCCAGCAGCTTCTGTCCCATGCCCACCATGTAGCGCTGCAGCTGGAACGTCTCCTCCAGGAACTGCCCCAACGCCGCGCTCTGCCGATCCCATCCATCGCTCCTCTTGCTCTCCTCCTGCATCAAACACAGACAATTATACAAACGTCAATGGCTCTGCTCTTGTTGCAAACAGATGATCCAAGAATGTAGAAACACGACAAGAGAGATACGCATTGACATTGGTGTGTACCATTCGTGTGCAGAGGTCGTCAATCTTGTCCTCGAGGGACTGGTACCGCCTGACGTGCTTGCTCAAGAAGGATATCATCGTCTGGTAGCTCCTCGGGTGCTGCCTGCCGTCGCTGGCTGCGTTGTTCGATGGCTCCGTTGCTGTGTTGACTTCCTTGCCTCCTGCACTAGCCAGCTTCTCGAGGACAAGCAGCTGCTGCTTCAGCCTCTTGATCTTGTTGGATACTACGCATTTATAGATTTTACTGTTAGTAGTATAGGGGGTAGTATAACTAAATTCTAACTAATCTGAACCATTGGATAGTAAAAATTGAACGGGTCATATTCATTTTAAGGTACTGTAAAAGAGCTCGAAAAGAAATACAATATCATCTACCTATTACTCTTGTATGCTCCAACCACAACTCTACTGACTACAGTTTTATAACCACTGAAATGGAGATGTCTCCAAACTCTCCGTGTTGCTCAAAATTGCAACAAGGAATCGTTTCTAATTCTACCAATAGTCATTGCAAGAGCACCATCCATCTCTAAAACAATGGAGCACCATCCATCTCTAAAACAATGAAACCGGTTGTTATCTCGAACAATGATCTGCCAATGAGTTATCCTCGAAATGAGTTTAATAGTAGTGTGACAGTCGCTGCAAACTCTGAGATTCTTGGTGACCCTAATGCTCTCCTCTGGTTCAGTGGTGAGGAGGCTCAATGCAATGGCGAGTTTCTCGCTGTGATGCACTGGTGTGTGCTCCTTCTCCTCATGTTCAACGTCTAACATCACCACTTCGGTAATTGGTTTGTAACCTATGGATTTCATTTCCATGCCTAACTCATCGAGCTTTTTGTAAATTTGATCCGTGAGGGAATGCGACTTGTCTCCACCACGGAACTCGTGAACCTTACCATCAAACTCAACCCATTTGTATGCAGGGACCTTCTCGACTCCTTTCGCCTTCATGTCCAATCTAAGCTTCGCAGCATCCTCCCATTGCCGCTGTTAAGAGTATATGTTGGAGAGCATGACATAGTTCCCAGAATCCCAGGGTTCCAGCCGGATGAGCTGCTTCAATGCGTATTCAGCGAGCTCTGCATCTCTGTGGATCTTGCAGCCACCAAGGAGTGCACACGACAGCATTTGCCTGCATCGGCATGTCGTCAATAAGCTGATGAGCCTCCTGCAGCAACCCAGCACGACTGAGCAGGTCGACCATACAACCACAGTGCTCAGTCCTAGGGCTGATGCGGTACAACTGAGTCATGTTGTGAAAATACCGCCGCCCATCCTCTACAAGGCCAGTATGCGTACAGCTGCAGAGCAAGCCAATGAAAGCATTGTCATTCAGTGTCATACCAGAATTTTCCATGTGACCGACAAGGGCAAACGCAATCTTCCCATGGCCAGTCATGCCGAGCCCCAAGATCATTCCATTTCAAATGAATGATCATGTGAGAAGGTACAAAATAATATTGTTATAAACTATTACAAGTTTTATAGAATGACTATTTAATTTTGTAAAGATTGCATTATCTGGATTATTTTCTAGATTTTTCAGGGAAACTAGTCATACCGTAGGTATAGTGACAGTCATACTTGTCATACCGTAGGTATGGCGACGGTCATATTACTGGGCGATAGTATCGCGGAGGTGTGGCGGTCATACCGTAGAGCAGTAGCTCCGATTTCTAGTTGGCGGTAGCTAATTTCCAAATAGATCAAGTTGCGAGGTACCAAGTTACACTAGTATCGGGCTGTGGGAGTAGTAGTACCGCGGTGCGGTAGTACCGGCCTTATAGGAGCGGTAGTACCACACTAGGTAGATATTTTGGAGATTTCAAGAAATTGAGTTATGGATTGAGTTGGATTGACCTAGGTTAGTGTATTAATATTACATGAAGCATGTGTTGACTAACGTGAGTTAAGTTGTGAAGAACTTGTGTCCAAAAATAATTTCTTTATCTTTGGATGTACAGAGTAGCTTGAAGTCAATCATAGTTAACGATGAGGATCGAGGTTGTTAGAAATAGGCCCATACGATTGTGGCCCATGTTTTTAATTCCAAAGTATGCATAATTTAATGCCAAATTGCTAAGACAAGATAGCGGAGAACAATATATAAGGTGGAGTCCATACCACTCTTTGAATTATAGATGATGAGGGCATGAAGAGGGCTTTGATTAATCACACGTGTGTGCGCGTATTCACATATTTTCACGTGAAAATCATGTAACTTGTGATTTGCGACACGCGACCATACTATGATGTGACGTGCCACTTGGCAGACAAAGTCTACCTTTATTTTTACTAAATCGTGCATCACTCTTTCTCTCTCTCTGTTTGAATGAGATTCAAATATTTGAATTTTGGGCTTTATTGGATTTGATGACAGATAGTTACCAGTGGGTAAATGGTTTGTTAAATATATCAGTTACCAATGGATAAATGCTTGCTTAATTATATCAGTTATCAGTCCATCTCTATATATATATGCCTGAAGACGTCCAGAGTATTTGCGAAGAATCTAACTGCCTCCATTTCTTCCTCCTGCAAATTTGTGCTATTGTGTTGCGCCGTCTGAGTCTCGTCGACTCTTCTTTTTGACGTGCATCGTGAAGAAGGAGAGTGGCATCTTTGAGCCATGCTGCCGTGAAGACCTGTACGGGGGTGGCAATAAGGTTTCTGGACAGCGTAAATTTACGCGACCATTTGTTTCACTGCGTCATCTATGTTCTGCACTACATCAAGTTTACATTGCCTCTTATTCTTCATCAAATCCAACAGTAAGCCGTTAGCAGATTCAGTCTTATACTTTTGAAACGCGTGCATAAGTGAACATGTGAGAGTAAAACCCGTGTATGGAGGGTTATCGGGTTTTTTTCATTGTGCTAAGTGGATAATATTCATTAAAGATTAGATATGGCTAGCTAGTCTATCTATTTAAGAGGTTGGGATGAGGACTCACAGTTATCCATCCAACCTACCTCTCTTGTGCTTTCTTGTTTAAGGAAAGATTTGAGAGTTGAGTACTTAGTGTTCTCTCTGTCCTCCAATGTGAAGTGGCTATAAAACTTATCTTCTTAAGTAGCAATACATCAATACTTGATTATCTTCATGGCTGTCTCTTGTTTTGATTAATTTTCTCTTGATTTGGTTGATTTTAATCTCTTTTCTTTCCTCTTCTTGATCTTGCTGTGCCAAGGACTTATAAGAAATGAAGATAAAATCAGGAAATCAATCTCTACCCATTTAGGCACTTTGGTAGCAAGTTAATCAAGAAACTCGGTTTTTGCATGTTTTTTATCCTTCAAGTGATTTCTTAATATGAGGGTTTTTGGTTTGATTTCTTCGGCGTTTTAACTTGTTGTGACATGTGGGAATACATCTACAACTATCTTGGCTACCATGCACCCACAAGCAAGTCATATTCATTTTAGGTTTTTGATCGATTTTGGTTTAATCTGCCTTTAATCTGAAAAATGTCTCAACTTTGATGATGATTTTTATGATCGTTTATTGCAATAGGTTAATAATATCTTAGAGAAGATCTCTACAAAATTTCATGTCACTTGGATCTACAGATCAAAAATTCCATCGATTTTAGTTTTTGAAATTGTGCATATTTTACTATTCACCCTGATTTTACTGTAGTGACAGTAGTACCGCAAGTATTGTAGCAAGTGATAATACCATAGTTTTGAAGTGATACTACCAATTTTGCTGATCTTTTCTTCAATTTTTAACATTTCGTTTTGCTAGGTTTTGCATTGGCTTTTCATTCTAATATTCATAGCTTTATAGTTATTAGAGTGAAGTATTGGTGAATATTTGGACAAAAATTTTGAGGTATCATTCACCCCTCTCTGTTGCTACCTTCGGTTCTACACCAAACAATGATGTCCCTCTTCCTCATCTGCTGGAATACCGCCCATGCCTGTCCTGAGTTCCCACACTTGGCATACATATTGATCAGCGTAGTCCCTAGAACTAGGCTATCTATAAAGTCATTCTAGTCCACCATCGTAACTACCTGCCATCCAACATCCAATACACCCAACCGTGTGCACGCTAAGAACACTCCAACCACTGTGTTGCAATCTGGCCTCACTCCCTGAGCCTACATTGCAAAGAAGAGATCCAGAGCCTCTTGGGGGTGCCCGTTGGAGGCGTATCCCCCAACCATTGTGCCCCAAGCGACTGCATCCCTCTCCTGCATCTTGTCAAACACCTCCCTTGCCTTGGCCATCTCCCCGCACTTGACGTACAAGTCCACCATAGTAGTTGCCACAAACACGCTCCTCGCAATCCCCTCCTTCTATGTCGCCCTCTAGTCTGTCTCCCCAGTGGCCAAACCCACGACCTCAACGTAGGCAGTCAGGACGCGTATGGTTGTGAAGCTATCTGGGCGCATGCCATTTGCAAACGCATCCTTTGCAATGTCGGTGACTTCCTCGATGCACCCCCATGTCCATGTACGTGGTGACGAGGGCAGTCCAAGAAACGGTGTTCGGGTAGGGCATTTCGTCGAAACACCTTGTGCGCATGGTGCAAAAGGCCACATTTTGCATACATGTTGAGGAGAGAGGTGAGGACATGGGGGTTGGAGTGGGAGGGAAGCTTTAGGGAGCGGGTATGGAGCTGCGCGCCGATGAGGAGCGGGTCAGGGAGGCGAGAGACGAATTTAAAGACGAGGAGGAAGGTGAGGTGGGAGTGACTGGGGAGAAAGTAGTGGAGGCGGAGGGCATGGAGGTGGAGGCCCGAGGAGGAGAGGGCGCAGAGGAGGAGGAGGCGGAAGTGGGTGTGGAGGTCGAGGCGGCCACGGAGGACTTTGACGGTGAGGGGTGGGAGGCGGTTGCTTGAGCTGACGCTGGTGAGCTGGAGTTGGCTGATGGCGCCAGCAGCGGCTGACATAAATCGTCGAGGTTTTTCGGAGGGAAACGAAGGCTTACATTTTCCACGTCAGAGCATACATGTCAATCAGAAATCCAGAACTTGCTACGTGACACTTTTTTTCCAAGATTACAAAGTAGACACACATGTGCGTACGCACATCCATACACACGTGTGCGCCTTTCTTAGCATACACCTAAAAACACAGAGATCAAATATGATTGGTTCTTTTGAGTTATGGTTTATGGCTTTTGGTTTAAAATTTTGAATGTGTCTATTCGCAAGAGAGAGAATGGAGAGAGAGAGGCTGGTGTGTAATTTTAGCTAATATAGATAAATTTGGTATAATGTCTACTATAATTAACTTGTAAACCTTGTCTTAAAAAGGTAATATGCTAAAACGTAGTTACTATAACATTGCAAGACCTTCGATCATCAACCAGTAATAAATCCGTGATCTCACGCAGTTCGGCATGACACACACACGTCATTTTCCCACGTTGCAAGACCTTCGACCATCAACCGGTACGATACCTACTGATTCTTCGTTTCTTTGCACTGCAAATGTGACCTTACAAGAAGAAATGATGAGGTAACCAATACACCATTGATCCATATCTAACAATAATCTATTCATGATCTGACGTGTGTGTCTTATGGTATGCATATCTTTCATCTTAGAGAGTGATTCGTGCTAATAATGTGTTAAGAAATCGATGTACAACAGATAAACAGTAACAGAATCCATGCAATCAATCGTCAAGAACGATAGATCAATCACAGGAGACACCAATTGAGAGAGAACATCACAACATAGTCTTTATTGATTCTCATATATATTTACATGGTACAATGTATCTCTATTTATAGTATAAGCCTCCTAAAAGCAATTCTGATATTTATCTACACCAAAACCTTCTAAATTTCATAACACTTTGCACTGCAAATGTGACCCTACAAATGATGAGGTAACGCCATTGATCCATCTCTAACAACAATCTACAGTTGCACGTACGGTCTGCACCCTTACCGGCACGGGCGGTGCGTCGACCGCAGCAATGCACCCTTCCCTTTCCAGAGGCGCCATTGCCGGCTTTCCCTCCCGCGACGACACCTCCTCATGACCACCTTCCCTCACGTACAGGTTGTCCGCCTCCACGTCGTACAAGTTGCCCGTCCTCACCTCCTGCGCCAGCGCGCACGGCGCGCAGAAGAGCCATTTGGCGTAGTCCGCCGCCGCGGGCCGCCCTCCGCACGTGGACCGGTCGGCCGGCAGCCCGAACCGCCTCGTCATCTGCGCGCGCCAGAACCCTCCGTACATCAGGCCGAGCACGGACAGCAAGGCCCCCGCGGCGCCGACGAGGAACCCGAGCGTGGCGTCGCGGATGTTGAGCGCGGCGACCGCGAACACCAGCACCGGCGCGGCGCAGAGGAGGGCGAACGTGAAGACGTGCACGTACATGTTGCCCAAGCCCAGGCGCTCCATGTTCCACCCGAACACGCAGAACGTGCACGACAGGGACAGCGCCGCCACCGTGGGGTCGTCGGCGAGGTCGAACAGTCCGCCGGCCCATTCCGGGTTGGTAACCACTACCCTGCAGCTGCCACTGTTGTATTGCGCCTTCAACGCCATGCCATTCGTCGACGCCTCGTGCTGCAACGCGGCGGCCTCCTCGTCGGTGGACGCCGGGAGCACGATCTTTCGCCCGAGAGGGCCGTAGATCATGTACAGGCAAGCGACGACGGGGGCGCCGAGGCCGAGCGCCATGCACAAGTTGACGGCCCAGTCGGGGCGCGTGTCGGTGCGGAAGAACCAGAAGAGCGCGCAGTAGGCGTACTGCGCGAAGCACGTGGCGTGGAGCAGGAGCACTACGACCGCGACGTGGAGGCGCTGGAGCTGCAGGCCGGCGGCGGCAGCGCCGTTCTTGCAGTAGACGCCGCGGAGCTCGGCGACGTCGGCGGCGCGCCAGCGGACGAGGAGCATGAGGTGGTGGCAGAGCTGCGGGTGCTGGTAGACGCACATGATGGTGAAGAGCGCGTTGAGCATCTGGTTGGCCACCTCCGTCCAGCGCCGGCGGCGCGAGGCGTCTGGTACGGCGGAGTTGAGCGCCCCCGTCATGAGTAGGAAGACGAAGGCGACGCCGGCGGCGACGAACGCGAGCCAGACTAGCAGCGCGGCGTTCATGGGGTGCCTGGCCCAGGCGAGGCACTTGGCGCGCAGGGCGGGCCAGTCCACGGTGCGCGCGAACGCCGGAGCGCGGAGGAAGCGGCCGGTCGCAGGACCAGGGGGCGCTGCTGCATGCTTGGTGGAGCGCGTGCGGAGGCTGGCGACATGCCTGACGAAGGCGAAGCGGTGCAGCCATTCCTTGGAGGGCGTGGCCCTGAGGAAGGCGAAGCGGTGCAGCCATTCCTTGGAGGGCGTGGCCCTGAGGAAGTCGAGGAACCTCTCCTCCTTGTTCTTGCTGCGGTGGTCTTGCAGCGCAGTAGCAGTGGCATCATGGTCGCCATGGCTTTGCTGCTTGTGTGATCTCCCATGCGACGCCATGTTGGTAACAAGAATCTAAACTTCGATTAATTACCTTGTCTAGTACTTCTCCTAGCTTAGCTTGTTCAGTGATCCCTAATCCTTGTACGTAGCAGCAGCTAAACACTAGTTGTTCTTGCTCTTTGTACTACCAATAGTTGCAGTGTTATATACGGGTCACTGGGTGTTAATATACATATTTAGGCATTGTATCCGATTTGGTCAATTACTATATTTTTTAGCTGTGCGCTTTGCTTGAACCATATGTGGCATGTAGTGTGACACTATCAGGCTTGTATATCAGCTCTTGTGAAAGTTGGCATGAAGGTTGCTGCTGAATTCCTATATTCTTGTTTACTGCACTCCACAAGAGACTGAATGGGTCAGAAAAAGATAAAGAATTCCAAATGAAGCAATCAATGTTGGCATGCCGTTAGGCTGCTCAATTCAGTTGAGTTCATTTCAGTTTTCAGGTGCATGCGACTGCGACGGCCATGACTGTCTGCACGCACTATGTCCCGGCCTGCCTGCCGTACGAATTAGAGAAAAAAATATACGTGACCTCGCCTGTCGATGTGCCCCGGCCGGCCAGCACTACCTTGTACTAGTTGGAGTTCGTCAGACTGGACCGAGCCAACACAAGACCAGACCAGACCTGCTTCCATCACCCAAGTCCAAACACGTACCTGCCACAGAAATTAACAGTTCCAGTCCTGTGAGTTGGGCTCGCAAGAAATATACAGTTCTTTCTTTCAGCACGCCATACATGACTTACAGTTCCTATTGTTTTGGTCTGAAGGTCTGAAAATTTAAGCGCATAAAAGAAGAGAAGAGTGCTTGGAAGAATATATGTTAATTGTTCTTTTTTATATAAAAAAGATAAAAGCGATTTCATCCGAACATGTAATCAATAGATCAAATGCCCATTCCGCCCTTCTGCGTTGATTAATAAATAATGCAGCAGAGGTGACTGGACCGACGAGGATGTTGGGTTCTTTGAGGAGGGTGTATGTGACACCTCGGCTCATATGACATTAGGCCCATGTGTGCGTACACATGAGGGTATGGATTAGTCCTATATTACTAGTTTAGCATAATAAGCACCAACATATAAACCCATATACACTATTGGTAATAACCTTCAGTTAACCGTTTTACGCAAAGCGAGGACGAAAACGTAAATAGGTTGTTACGTGTGCGTGGCTTATCCATAATAGGATTAGATCTAAGCTGATTTGGATCTTAGGGCGTTACAAAAACACAGGATACACCGAAAAAACTGAAACACACAGATATGGTGGTGTTAGAGCTTTACTATTTCCGAACTGCAATTGCAGCCGCAAATTACAAATGTGCAATTCCTTCCGAATCTTGTGTACCGTTATGTCACTGTATATATCTATCTGTATATGCACCGAACAGCAAAGAATCGATTTCCTCTTACAGATCCAACAAAAATGGAGAAAAAGGAGTGATCTACAGCATCTACATCCTATCTGCATTTTCAATGCCTCCCTAAGGAATAAATCCCCTTGTGTACAAAAGAATGAGTAATGACACCAAAGTGACCATATTGATCAGTTTCTTCACCTTCTCCACCCTCCAACTTCCATCAGACAAATATGTCAATGGACTAGGCTCAACATCTTCCACCAACTCTCGATTCGACGCCAACAAAGATTCATCTTCCACTCTCAGCGATATCTGAGCAGGTGAATCGATCATATCATCACGAACAGCACTGCATTCTTCAGATTTATCACCTTCCACTTGTACGACCACAACCTGAACTGGTGGAACCATTATTTCATCATGGACAACAACCAGATAATCATTTGATCTTGATCCCTGTGACACAGCAATCGTGTCAGGTGCACGGAATTCAGCATGATGATGTGACGATAACAATGGCTGCCTCTCATCACCGTAATCGACAACCTTCCGGTAGAAGCTCTCGCCGTCGATGTTGTAGGAGCTCGCCGTGCGCACCTCCTGCGCCAGGGCGCACGGCCAGCAGAAGAGCCACAGGGCGTAGTCCGTCAGCGACTTTGAGCCACAACACGCCCTGCTCCCGGGGAGCGCAAACTTCTCCCTCATCTGAATCCTCCAGTATCCGCCATAGAGCAGCCCACACACGCAGAGCAGCACCCCGGCGCCACCGATCATGTCGCCGATGACTATGTCGTGGATGTGGAGCGCCGAGACGCCGAACACCCACAGTGGCGCGAAGCACAGCAGCACGAATGTGGCAATGTGCACGTACATGTTGCCGAAGCCAAGCCTCTCCATGTTCCACCCGAAGACGCAGAAGGTGCAGAAGACGGAGAGCCACCCCGCCGCCGCGTCGCCGCCGCAGTCGAACATGCCGCCGGCCCACTCCGGCTCGATCATGACGTGCCCCGTGGTGAGGCGTTGGGTCACCGTGCCCGCGTCTGAGCACGCGAGGTCGCACTGCAGGTCTTTTCCTAACGGGCTGCACACCGTGTACACGACGGCGACGACCGGCGCGGCCACGCCGAGCACGAAGAAGCCGTTCTCGACGAGTTCCGGGCGCGTTTTCTTGGTGTAACCCCAGTAGAGCCAGCAGAGCACGTATTGGCAGGCGACGGTGAGGTGGAGCAGCGCCACGACGACGGCTAAGTGGGCGCGCTCGACGGGGCGCGGGCCGGCGCCGTCCTTGCAGTAGGCTGCGCGCAGCTCGGCGGCGTCGGCGGGGCGCCAGCGGCAGAGCAGGAAGAGGTGGTGGCAGAGGGCGGGGTGCTGGTAGAGGCTCATGAGCGTGAAGAGCGCGTTGAGCACCTGGTTGTTGATCTCGATCCAGTGGTTCCTCAACGCCGCCGTCGGGAACGCGCGGTCGAGCAGGCCGAGGAGTAGCAGCACGAGCATCGCGCCGGAGACGCCGACGCAGAGGAGCCAGAGGAGCAGCGCGATGTTCATGGGGTTCTTGATCCATTCCTTGCACGTCGAGCGCACAGAGATCCAGTCGACGGTGACGGCGGCGCTTCGGGCCAAAGGACCGTCGGCTCTGCCAGGAGTTCCGAGCCAGAAATCGAGCTGCCTGAGCCAGTCTGACCGGTGAGGCTTGTCGAGGAGTTGCTCGGCGCGCGGCGGCACCTGGACTCGGTAACTGCTGAGCATCGGGGTCGACGGGGTGTGCACGTCGGCGTCGTCATCTTGTGCGGTTGGTGGCGCATTGCTGCTGTCACAAGAAAGAACCATTGCAAAGAGCCCCTGAACCTGCAGGACAGAAAATTTCAGGACTGAGATGACAAGATTCTGACCAAAAAAATCTTCGGGGTGTTCTATCAAGATTTCTTCTTTTTATGTGAGTAGTCTAACCGCTTGTTATTGGGGGGAACGGATTAATCTTGCGTGGTAAATTTGGGGACAGAACAATTTGGATCCAAAATTGCCCAAGAAAAGAAACCGACACTAGCAAAGCCTCCGGGCAAAATCAGAAATTTCGGTTCCCTATGTCATGCTTTTGGTTTAGCCTACGAACTATCGAGTAATTAGCTCCAGGAATCAATGAAAGATGGTGCAAAGCAGCAAGGAGCCTGAAAAGACCAAGAATTCCTCAATACGGAGAAAGATAGAGACTGTTTCAAGACTGAACAACACGCAATGGAAGTGGAGGCTTACCTTGAAGAAGAAATGGAGCCTTGATGCAAGAAGACGGAGTAGTTAATCTCGTAGATGCAAGAAGGAGAGGAAGGGATATTTGATTCTGTCCATGGAATGGAATGGAAGAAGGGGGAGGAGAGAGAGGGAGGTTCCAAAGCAAGTTCTAGGAACTTAGACCAGTCCTATTTAATTCGCAACACGGCAAGTAGGTGTTTGCTTTTTTTTATTATTTTTCGTTCAGAAAACTTAGGAAGTAACCAAACCAACAAACATGGATTTGGCTCCTTTGGGCTTTGGCTATAGCTAACAGTTACATGGATTTGGCTCGTGTTATAATAACAGAGAGATTTAGGCCTATTTTTAATAGCTCCTGTCTTTTAGTTTTTAGGAGCTGAAAGTGGAACGAAGTAGCTTCTTAAAGTAATTTTTATAAATTATTTATAGAAATTGCTGTAGTAGTTGTTTTAAATAGAGTGATTTTTTAACATAAATTTATTTACTCTCTTAATCTCTCACACAATAAGTTAAATTCATCTTTTTTTCAACTTCAGTTTTTTCAGTTCGTTTCAGTTTTTTTCAGCTTCAGCTTTTTTCCACTATTCAGTAATTTATCTTTTTCTGAATTTTTTTAGATTTTTTGTATTTTTTTCGTGTTCATTTGTATTGTCCGTGGTGGGCTAACATATTTTTCTATTTTTTTATTTTTTAAAATATAATTATACCTAAAAAACCAAATCAGTTACAGTAAAAAAATCAGCTACACTAAAATTTCAACCAGAAACCATCGCTAAAATGAACCCCTAAAAATTACATAACTCCTTTGAACAGAGCCTTAGAGAGGGTCTGATGAGTCATGAGCAATCCTAATTGGGATTTCAGAGTATGCAGAACGCGTTGACACTTGACAGTGAATCGGTGCTGACGTGTGTACCGAGTCGAAACATTTGCGTCTTAAAATCCGATCAGTCTGGGTTGTCTTGGCATGGTCAGGCTTGGGCGGTTGCTACTACTCGCTCTGTTTGCATTTACCTATAGATGTTGACCTTGAATTTTGGCCCTTCTAAGCAGCATAAAAGCAAATAGCTTTAAATGTCGAATACTAGTGAAGCACTTTTAATTACAAATATAACGATACCATTTTTATGTTACATAATTAGATATTTTAAAAAGAGAGTTGATAAATACCACCCGAATCATTTCTTCTAAACTATCATCTAGATTTCTGATTGATAGAAATCTGACCGTTAGATCAGGGATCCAACGACCATAAATTCTCTCATCTAAAAATAGAGGGTCGTTAGATTTCTAATCTAACGATCAGAAATATAGATAATTGTTTAAAAACATATTCGGATTAGCTAGACACACTCTTTTAAAAATCATCGTTGGTGAAAGCTTGTCAATCAAAATCAACGATGATAAGTAAACGCGTACTGCGGAGCAGTAGTCCAGTACTCCTCTCCGGTGCAATGCAAAGTCAATTTGGGGCTCCAGAATACTACACGAATATTAATACCAACAGTATCTGCCGCCACACTGGACTTTGGCAGATTTGACACTGAAAACCCAGTCCGTCTGTTTCATTTTCAAGAGGATGGGAAGTGTCGGAAATATTAGAGGCCAGGGCCCTGGTCAGCGATTGCATCTCGGTCTCGGTTTTTAAAACACTGTTCACTTTTTGTTTTTTTTTTGTTTTTTTCTTTTTTTGTGTTTTGTTTTTTTATTCCTTTGCATTATCCGTGATACATTAACATGTCATTTTTATTTTTATATTTTTTTACATTTAATTATGCCCAATAAATTAACTCAGCTACAGTAAAATTTCAGCCAGAAGCCATCGCTATTCCGAACGGCCCAGACCACGTATAAAAGTTTGTCTCTCAAGGTCATTTCTAAGATTTTTTATCTTATCTAAAAATATCACTAAAAGATAACATCTTCAATAATTTATCTCTAAAATTAATTTCTCTAACTATTTTATAATATTTTTAATCACATTTTCTCCTCACACTTTATCTCTTTTCTCATCTTCTCTCTTCTCCACATAAAAATTTATTAACATGTATAACTAAAAAACAGCTAAAATAGTACTATTAAAGATACCCTAGCCGACGTTTGGAAACCACTAATAATACAACCAAGTCATACAGGAGGGACGGGCATGGGCTCCATCCAACCACCGACAGTGTTTCTGGTACAAAGCCAATCCGGCGTAATCCATGAGCAACAGTACTACCCTCTGGTCCGGTAATATATACGTGTATCTGGGAGATACATTATTTAAATAATATTTAATAAAATTAAATTATATTTATCTTTAATTAAAAAATAGTACTATATCTATCTAATAGAAGTAAATATGATCTAATTCTATTAAATTTTATTTAAATAGTATGCTTCCTAGGTATGTAAGCTCGACTTGTATTGCGAGACGTATTACTTTCCCAGTTTGCCAGCTAGGGCAATGCTGCCTCCGACCTCAAACAGGATTTTTATTCGTCTTTCCTTTGAATTGCAGCATGACCTCTTGTCTAACAAAAACCAAAAGCTCCTCACCGTTGAATTGCAGCATGACCTATTTTTTTATTTTCAAACTACTCCCCCCGATCATAACATTTTCTCATTTAAACCCTTATAGCACTACAAATTACACTCTTCCTTCCTTTGTCTCCAGTAGGGGTGCAAATAGGTCAGGTATTTTTCGACCCACTCAGCACCGAATTCAGTTGGCACCGTATTCGAAAAGCCTGATTCAGTATGATATCCATATATTTGTAGGCAAATTTGATAGCAAATTTGGGATGACTGCTATTTAACCGAATGGTTCTATTCGAGCGGATATCCGCCAGTCAGCAGTGCAAAGTCAGCCAACCCACTGGACAGCGCCCCTGGGGTGGATCCAGTGTATAAGGATTGAGGTCACGGGACCGCAATGAAATTTTCTAAATTCTATAGAAAATTACTGTTTATTACTGTTCATTAGTAGAGATGACCTTATAGTGTAATATAGGTGACATCAATGGTTTTCTCGTCTGGATCCGCTTCTAGCGCTCCAGCCCAGTGGCCCACCACGGCACCACCTCTCCATGGCTCCACCAGATGAAACATCTATTTATGTGCTGTTTCAGTTTGCTATCAAATTGTCGGTGCATTATTTTTTTGGATCAAACCTATCTTGATTCCTACAGAGGGTTGCGAAAGATCAGACCTATCCTGTAGAGGGTTGCGAAGGCCATCAAGGACAAGGCATGCAATGCTCGTCTTCTCAAGGTACATCCTGTTTGATTGTACCATGATTGCTAGGCTCAATTGCTCAAGTGATCTACCAATTATGTGCCACCGAAACTTGAGTACACCAAAAAAGATTTCAATAGAATACCCAAAAATATAGATTAAGATACGGTTTAAGCAATATCCATCCGAATTTGACCCGATTGCACCTTTGGTCTCCAGCGAGATCACACGCCTCCAGCACCACCAGCTGCACACCTTCTTTCTCTTTGGTAAGTCTCTCTTCCTTCCCTTAATATAACCAAAAGATGGGGGACCTCTATCTCAAAAAGAAACGAAAAAAAAAAGAGCGCATAGCTGCCTCACTTGTCTCACACAAAATAAGTTAATGTCTCACTTGACTGACTTTCTGGTGGAAGCGCAAGACAAGACCCAGTCAGCAAAGCATGCATTCAGAAGCTAGCTCCAATATCCACTTTCATATATGGACCGGATGAATATGAAACAAATGCGTGCAATGTATACAGGAAGTTGGAGGGCTCTGCTTTATCCAACATCCACTTTCATGAATGATAAAGATTCAATGTATTTTACTGATAACTAAAATTCAGTACTGACCAAAACAAGAGGTTGCAAACTTAAGCTTGTATATGCTTTCAATTTTCTTGAACTGCCGCACCGTGCTGTAAAGATATACTTTAGTAGTCGAATAGTTTCTGCTGCGTGGACCACGAACCAGCTGTTTCAAGTTTTTGTGATCCATCTTTTTGAGATACTCCACTGAAAAGCAGCAAGCAACACCACCAATGCACAGCTACAAGGACAGGAGATGAGATATATACAGGGGCAGGGCGTGAGCAAATACACACACATATGGGAGCATATCTAGTGCTAATGCACTATTCAGTGCTAACATGCTAATGCGAACGTTGATCGTCCGATCTATCTTGAACGGCTCAATCTGGGCAGGAGGGATGCACTTCCTCACTTAAGCAATTTTTCGAAAACCCCCTGTGTGGCTGGTGATTTTGCTAATTACCTCCTGCCTCCCCTTTGCGCTGAAAACACCTCTCTATCGCTCGGGTTCCCGTCCACCAGGGCTGTGATCACGCCGGAGTCTACAATAGCAGCAGTTTAGGAAGTAACTAGCTTACCTATCGAAGGAAGGCGAGGCAGGGGCGGAGCTACATTGATGGATGGGGGTGCAGTTGCACCCCCAAAAAATTTGCACAAAATTATAGTATATACCCTCCTTAATACATAGAGTATATACTAGAAATACTTACTAACAAGTATCAAGAATTTCTGGCAACCTAGGCCCGCCCAACAGACGTAGGAGAGAAATCAAACCCAAGACCCCAAGTAAGCATTCCAGCGGCCCATCTAGTCATCCCCAATTCCCCATCCTGAGACCTGAGTTGAAGTCATCTCCTCTGCTGCCGCAGGAGATTGGAGACCAGGAGTGTCAAGTGTGTGTGCCCTAGAGACCACCAACTCCTGAGGCCTGAGCTCCGCGCCGCGCTCGCGCGACCACTTGCTCCGCGTGGCACCAGCTCCTGAGCTCCGCGCCTTTGTGGCGCCGCGCCGCGCCTCTGCCATGCGCGTAGCGGCTAACTCCTCTGCTCCTGGGATCTAGGCTCCGGCTTGGCTTCATGGGCCATGACGTGAACGCGCTGACCGGTGTCCATGCCTTGTCGGCTATAAAAAGTAGGGTTTAATTAAATTTTTTATAAAACTCACTTTGGAGTATTTTATAATTATTATTTAAATATATTTAAAAGGATTAAGATGTATAACAATATCATTTAAGCGATATATAAGAAGTGAAAGTACGTACTTGCAGAAGTATAAAATTATTTTCATATACACACACGCACACACACCGCTTAAGTAGTATTTTTATACTTATATATCTTTTTGAGTATACTCTAATAATAATTATAAGATACTCTAAAGTGAGTTCCATGAAAAATACATTTGATATATATAAATGCATCTGACTCTGGTCGCTCACTATAAATACACGGTGCTCCTGATAGACTTTGGCACCTGGCTCCATGCATGGTTGCATATGAAAGGATTAGTTTTGCAGTTTTGCTTTTGCTGATCGAGCTTGGAGTGAGAGAAATTGAAAGGGAAGGTGAGGTGTGTAAGATGGAGAAGCAGGCAACGTGCATTGCTAAGCTAAACTACTAATGTTAAGCTAAATATATTTTTTTAGAGAAGCTAAATATGTTCTAGTTTAGCTACATGTTCATGTGCCCCTCTTCTCCACCCTGCACATCCCACCTGATTTCGCCGTTCCTCGGTGCGTCTGATGAAGGGATTAGGCCATCATGAGCACCTGTCTGAGATTACTACTGTTCTTTAGCATTTCCAATGGAGTTCCTACTATTTCATCCAGCATTAGTTTAGCAGGTAGCAAGGTACTGGTATCTGCCCATTGATCACAGGGGTGCAGATTTCTTTATTATTATTTTTTTGTAAGATTAAGCATTCTTTACTTGATTGTAGAGAGGAATAACGTGCAGCAATGCATTGTTCAGTGCTACTTCGGACATTAGCATTATTAGGTAATGGTCCTTTCAACTGTAGAAGAACAGATCAGAAACATTGGTGTTGGGTTGTTGCAGTTGCAGGCATTTTTACAAGGCTTCTTGAGAAGTTACTAATGCTTTGTTGAAGTACTACAGTTTTTATATAATTCGTTGTTATATTCTAGGGGTGTGCTTCTACACTACTTTAGTAAACAAAATGAGCGTGAACTTAAAAGATATTAAGAGGTTAGATCTCAATCTGTGTTACTTTGTTTTGTTTTCTCTTGTTTTTTGCATTGATCTAGTTGCAAACATTTTTTGTACTTTGGAAAAAAATTGGGGGGGAAGAATTTGTTCTGCTGTATTAGGGTCCAGCTGATGCAATAATGTGACGCAATTCATAACATCAACAAATTTCATCCTAGCAAAGGTCAAAACTATAGCACTGATTAGCAATTATTAATCAGTAGTAACTTGCTTTCTTTGCAAGTCTACTCATCTTCTCATTGTAAGTAACTAGCCACATAGGCATGGCGTCACGCCACGCCAGCCACTGTGTGGACCGAAGTAAAAGAGACGAAAATTCGTAGCAAAAAGAAAGCGTAGGGGCTTTTTCGTAAAAAAAATCGAGAGCCTTTTCGCAATAAAAAGAGAGTGGAGGAGCTTTTTCGCAAAAAAACAAGGGTCTTTTCGGAAGAAATAAGGGTCTGTTTGTAATTACAGAAAACAGCAGATCGCTACCCAGCAAAAAAATATGTAGAGATTTTTTTGTAAAATTCCAGAAACCTTTTTGCGAGAATTTGGTGGGCAAATTCGTGGAGACCTGATGCATGTACGCTCTCCCCGGGGGAGGAGTCCCCCGGAAATGTTATGCGGCAGATACTCACCCACAGGCTTATTTGTGAATTGTGATAGACATACATATATACTTGGAGGCTGGAGAGTTGGTTGCAGTTAGAACGAAAGAAAGAAGGCAAAGCAAGGGAGACGACAGAAGATGAGCTCTGCTGATGAGAGCAGCAGCAGCAGCAGCAGCCTGGTTTGTGTTTGTCCAAGCCGCCATTACCTCCACTGCAAAAAGGCCCTCCAACCTCTCCACCATGGCAAGATACAGCAGCCCCTCCAACTTCTCGAGGGACCCCTTCGCCATTGCCCATGCGCTCTCCGCGGCCTCCCCCTCCAGGACCTCACACCTACACGCGCAGGCCCTCAAGCTAGGGATGTCCGCTGACACCTTCACCATGAACCAACTCCTCGTGTACTACTCCAGGCGCGGCCTTCTTGGGCGCGCTCTGGACGTGTTCGACGAAATGCCACACAGGAACCTCGTTTCTTGGACTGCCATGGTGTCTGCCTCGATACGCAGTGGAGCTCCTGAATTGGGCTTCGGGTTGTTTGTTTCCATGATGAGGAGCGGTTTCTGCCCGAATGAGTTCGCCCTCGCTAGCACGCTCAGTACCGCGTGTCAGTCCATGGCCCATGTCAAGCTCCTCGGCCTCTCACTCCATGGCGTTGCCGTGAAAGTTGGCCTGGATGGCAATCCTTTTGTTGGGAGCACATTGCTGCTCATGTATTCCAAGCAGGGGTGTATTGGTGCTGCGGAGCACGCATTCGCGCATATGCAGCACAGAGACTTGGCATGCTGGAATGCGATGCTCGAGGGCTATGTCTCTAATGGTTGTGGGTATGATGCGATGCGGACAGTGGCTCTGATGCATCGGTGTGGGCTAGCAGCTGACATGTTCACCTACATTTCGGCTGTCAAGGCTTGTTTGATCTCCAGGGAGTTGGATTTTGGGCGCCAGCTTCATGGTCTTGTCATCCATAACATGTTCGAGTCCGATACCTCGGTGATGAATGCACTTGTTGATATGTATTTCAGAGCAGGAATGAAGGGCATTGCCATGGCTGTGTTCGCTAGGATTCGACAAAAGGACACCGTTTCTTGGAACACAGTGATATCCGGTTTCGCACATGATGAAGACGACAGGGCAGCTTTAAGCTGCTTTGCTGACATGTCACGATCTGGTTGTAAGCCTAATGAAGTTACTTTCTCTGTGATGTTGAGACTGACTGGTGCCAAAGAAAACGCCTCACTTGGTCTTCAGATCTTTGGACTTGCCTATTGTCATGGCTACTCTGACAATGTTCTTGTAGCGAATGCAGTTATCAACATGCTATCTAGATGTGGATTGCTCAACTGTTCGTATGGCTTCTTCTGTAATACCAGTTTCAGAAACGTAGTGACATGGAACGAGATGATTGCAGGCTATGGTCTGTATAATTGTTCTGAAGATGCACTGAGGCTCTTCCGCAGTATGGTTTGCTTCGGAGCAAGACCGGATGAGTTCACCTATTCAGCTGTTTTATCTGCCTTCCAAGAAGCTCACGATGCAAGGAACCATGAGCAGATCCACGCAAATATTCTTAAAAATGGTTTTGCTTCATGCCAGTTCGTGTCTACTGCACTGATCAAGGCGAAGGCAACGTTTGCGCAAGTTCAGAGTTCACTGAAAGTCATTGAGGACACCGGCAAGATGGATTTGGTGTCATGGGGGGTGATCATCTCTGCATTCCTGAAGCATGGCCTGAACCATGAGGTCCTTTCCCTTTTCAACTTGTTTAGAGGTGACTGCACGAACAAGCCCGACGAGTTCATCCTGGGTACAACCCTGAATGCCTGCGCAAACGCTGCACTGATCAGGCAGTGCAGATGCACCCATTCGCTTGTTGTCAGGACAGGGCATGGCAAGCACTTCTGCGTGGCAAGCGCTTTGGTTGACGCCTACGCGAAGTGCGGTGACATAGCCTCTGCGAGAAGTGCTTTCACTGCTGTTTCATCGGTAAGTGATGATGCCATTCTGTACAACACCATGCTTACAGCCTATGCCAACCACGGTCTGATCCATGAAGCCATCAGTCTCTACGAAGAGATGACAAAAGCTCAGTTGGCTCCAACTCCAGCCACGTTTGTGGCCGTCGTCTCAGCGTGCAGCCATTTCGGGCTAGTCGAGCAGGGGAAGCTTCTTTTCAGTTTGATGCTGTGTGAACATGGTATGAATCCAGCAAAGGCCAACTACGCGACCTTAGTGGATCTCCTGGCGCGGAAGGGGCTCCTCGAGGAGGCTAAAGGCGTCATCGAGGCAATGCCGTTCCAACCGTGGCCTGCAGTTTGGAGGTCGCTGATGAACGGTTGCCGGATCCACGGGAACAAAGAACTCGGCGTGCTTGCGGCAGAACAGATCCTGAGAATTGCGCCGAGCAGCGATGGCACGTATGTGTCACTGTCAAATGTCTATGCTGGTGATGGAGAGTGGCACTCTGCAGAAGAGACCAGGCGGAGGATGGCCGAGAATCAAGTCCACAAGGTGCAAGGTTACAGCAGGATTGAGACTTAGGGATGTTATGTATGGGGCAATAGCTAGTACTGACAACAGAATAACCATTGTAGGGGCAGCAAGAAACAATCGTATTTTTGCAGAACATTTGGTTACAGATAGTCAGAAACAGATACTAGGTATGCAGCTGCTTGGGCATTTGGTAGACAGTGCTTGTAGAGGCAGAAAAGATATTGATGTATTTTTAGCAACAAATGGATAGAGAACTTCTGCTAAAAACGAATACTGACTTCCATTAATAACACAGTGCCCAGATCAGGCAATTCGAGGAGACATGGATCAGAAACCTCAAATTCATTTCTATTCAGATGTTGTGCTCTCTAAATTGGTAGGCATTATCAGATCATACTAATATACTATCAGGCATACAATTGGCTAATAGCTAATGGCAAACATGAACTAGCTATCCTCGGTCCGCATACTTCCATCTGTTTTCCAACTTCTCTCTGAACTGCAAGCCAGCTATTCAGGTTTCACTTCTTTGCAGGTCAACACACTATTAACATTGGAAAGCCATTACATTTTTATTCAACCACCACAATTTATTCTTCGCTCATAGTGGTAGAGGAAGGATCTGAATCCATTCGTGGCATATTTCCAAAGGACTCGTTTGTCTCCAGAGATGCAAGTTCTGAAATTTGGTTCTTGTGTTCATACACAGACTCACTGTTCTCAACTATAGGTTCCTTGTTTGGGTGCAGCAATGAAGCATTGCTGGGTGGCTCCTGGTTTACACTTCTAGCTTCCTTGTTACGTTGCATTACAGTGGAGTTACTTGGTGGTTCCTCCTTCATGCTCGTAGCTTCCCCATTAGGTTGCACCGTTGCAGACTCGCTCAGCGACTCGGGTTCTACTCTTCTAGCTTCCTTGTTGGGTTGTGGCATTGCAGTGTCACTGAGTGGCTCCTTATTTACACTTCTAGCTTCCTCATTAGGCTGCACCGTTGCAGTATCTCTGGGTGGCTCCAGTTCTACTCTACTAGCTTCCTCATCAGGTTGCAGCATTGCAGTGCCACTGGGTGGCTCCTGCTTTACACTTCTAGCTTCCTCGTTAGTTTGCACCATTGCAGTATTTCTAGGTGGCTCCTGTTCTAGTCTTTTAGCTTCCTCATCATGTTGAAGCATTATACTGTCGCTGGATGGCTCTTGTGTTATTGTTGTTGGCTGCATTGAGACATCAGAATCACGAACATCTCCAGACACTCTAGCTTCATCCTTTTCCACATCAACTGCTTGGCCATTCTTCTTCATGAATTTCCTCTTGTTCCATTTCTTCTTGAAACCACCTTTCTTAACTTTAAGTAGTTTTGGGGTTTCAATTGGTTTTTTCTCTGTCTCCTTACCTTGCCTTTTGCCAGGAACAACAATATATTTTGTGGCACCATTTGCACAACCCTCTGATTGACCTGCACCAAATAATGCCCATGCATGATCCAATGTCCAACCCAACACCGGAGGAAAGCAATATAATTTTAACAGTGAATACCCTGGATTGAATAATAAGAAAAATACCCTCTAAAAAAACGAAAGAAAGAAAAATACCTTGGATCGCAAGAAGAGCAGTCCGGGCAGCTTTTATCTCTGCCTCTTTCTTTGTTCTGGCTGCAGCACCAATGTATTGTATTCCACCAATCTCTACAGTGCATATGAAAGGAGCTATGCCTGAAGCTTGTTTGGTGCAAATATAAGATGGAATGGCATAATTCATCTTCTGAGCATACTCCTGAAGAAGATTCTTGCACAGGCCAGTTTCTTGCTGGAAAGCATAGTAAGATGTGTAAAAAAAACACAGCAATCCAGGAAAGATACTAGAATGCTATGCTAATTAAGTCATCCTAATTCGTAAGAACTAAAGAATATTTGAATTCTCTAAAACATGGTTGGACATGATAACAAAAGCACGAAACTTAATACTTGTACTGTGAGGTATGCATCATTCATGGTTCACAGTTTGGGCAGCAGGAGTATGCCAGCATCTTTATTACTAATTCCCTACTACATTAAGAGAGGAATTTAGTGGAATCAGGAGCTTAAATAAATATAAACACATAATGCTAGTAAACAACAATAATTCCAAACTTGGTGAAAAGTCATGAAACCGGAAACAAGCTTTCCTAAGCATCTGTATATACTACAGTCAAAATAGCACGCATTACTCAAAGGTTCACAACAGCAAGGAACGCAGAAACTAATAGAATCCATCTAATACATATTATGGGGGTTTCAGCATGCCAGGATTATGAAGCAGGGTTCTGACATTTACACTATTAGAAATAAAGTGCACAGAAAACACATTTCATGGGGCTCAACTTACGTAATTTAAGGAAGCATGTAAATGCTCTAGGAACTACATAATTTAGGTGGTTAGCTTTTTCCCCCTCAAGCACCAAGGAGAAAGATGTAGAGCATCACACATCCACGTACTCACTTTGATAGAAACAGCCAAACAGGGGGCTCACACCCCCAATTCCACGTACCCGCTTCTATATGCACATAGCCTTTTTGGTAACCATATCCACAGAAGCACAAGCAGACTGATCAAGGAAAGACTTTACAAAGAGTAACTTACAACTGCTGGGATGCTCGCATTGGTTGGGATGGACTTGACAATTTCCATAAGCGCAACTTCAGCAGCTGACTGTTCTGCAGCCTTTCGGTTGAAAAATCCAGGCAGCGAGCCATACTTGGTGTTGTTAATTACCACTGTGGACTTGAAGATGGGCTCATGGGAAGGCCCCTCCTTGAGGGTAAGGTATTCTGGAGTTGGGAGACCAGCTTTCTGCGCATACTCTTGCAGCCGGCTCTTGAAGACATAGCAATTCTCAACCCCTGGGCCAAATCAAGCGTTGCACAACTCAGAAAACTACATTTTTGCGATGTTGGAGGCATCAATTAGAAATTTATTTCGGGAGCATCTCTGCTAACATCCTCCTGTAACAAGCTTTGGGAACAAATGTAGCAGTATGCCAGTATCAACGTTGGGTGCCCAACGAGCAGCTAATGGCGGGTCGTATTTCGATACGATTCTTCAAGCTATGATCCGGAAGTAGCAAAAGTAAATATCTTGAGCTAGGAACTAGCAAAAGCTACTCGAAGAACTAGTTGAGGATCCAACCTGTGCAAGAAATAGCAAGAAGACTCGTAAGAGGGGAGAAAGAGAGGAAGAGTCTTACTGATTCCGCCGGCGGCGGCGCTGGGCACAGGCGAAGTGTTTGCGGCCTCCGACGCAGTCGGCGGCGGGGCCATGCCGCCACAGTCCATGCCCACGCCCACACACCCAGCGAGCGCCGCCCAAGAGAATCAGGGAAAGAGGGGGGAGCAGCGCTTCCCTTCCCTTCCCCTGTTGTACCGTGATGGAGAATCGTAGTGGGGTTCTGAGTGGATGGCAAAGGGGCCCTACCCGATAACGGGACCCGCTTGCCAGTGTCTCATTGGGTCACAGCGAACACGCGCTGGGTTTCTCTTGATTGAACAGGGCATGCACAGTCGAGAGGACGCGGATGGTACGACCCCTGGTTCAATGTGTTTTTATGACGGCATACTATTTGGACTTCATCTATTTAGATTAAAATCATATAAGCTATTCTGTTTGTATATTCGAGAGAAAACTATTATCTCGATAAACCTTCTTAAAACAACGGTAGAGAAACTGTTCTGTTTGTTTATTCGAAAGAACATATAAGCTATAAGTCATAAGTTGAAAACAACATGACCCTTTTTGTTTGCCTTATCACTTCCAAAAGAAAAAGGAAGCAGACTATGTGGAGATACAGCAAGACATAGAAGAGACAATCAGTTGAAGATCGTGCTTTTGCTAGCAAAATCAAGTTCTGCACTCGTCAAAAGATGGCAGAAGAGGCAGGTGCAGTCCAACATGGATCCAATAAGTAGTACTACTCCAAGTGTTTTCCTTGCTAATATGAGATCAACGAATTTTAGTTCTTTCGGATGTCTTACTGACTCCCAATTCCAAATTAATGTAATGTAATTGATAGAGAGACTGAAAAACTGCAACTCTCCATGCATCCTTCTCTGATGCTCCATGCAACTCTCCATTCCAGTGTACAGATTCCTGTTACTGAAAGGCTCGTTTTGGATTTAGTCCAAACTAAACATATAAGCATTCAATGCAGGCTTGTTCAATCATCCATTTCGTTGTAATTAAACTACAACGCCCAACAGTTGGGTACCTTGAGTTGGCATGGATTTAGAAATTTGGAGGAGGCATGGAAGTTTTGGGTATACTGTTGGAGTCAAACAGGCATCGATGTTAGAAAGAGATACAAATGAAAGTAAGTTTGATGGTAAAGCCACTTCATGCAGATATATTTGTTCGAACGAGGGTCATCGAGCACGAGACAGAAGGGATCATCTAACAAAGTGCCCTCGAGCTAAAACAAGAACTGGTTGTAAAGTCCGCATTGGTCTTACATTAGATGGAGTGGTAGAAAATTATGAAGTGTCTTATCTAGAACTTTTTTTTTATTTACGAGTATAATAAGGATGCACTCACGTACACACACACAACACCACACACATGTACTCACACACCCATATGGGTGCATTCAACGCACACGTTAAGACAAGATGGAGACCCTAAAACCTCATGAAGCACGGTCATGCGTTTTGACCACTAAATGTATCCACATGTACGTGTACTTAGAGAGGCACTGTTCATATAAACAGTACCTCAAAAACGTTCACTTGCCTGAAATATGCCATATCATATGACGGTATCACTACGGAAGATTTCAGGAGGAGAGGCTTTTAAAATTGAAGCAGCAAATGCAAGGGTATTCAATAATAAGTTTCGCTCATTATAATATATTCTGAAGTTTATTCAGTAAGGAAGGTTGTTATGGAGTTTGGCGAGAGCTTCTTGCCTTTGCAGCTAGATATTGTAGCTGTGTTATTTTTGTCAATGTTGTTTAGTCTTTTATGTTTTTCTGTTTTTCGGTTCTTGATTTGGAGAGAGGCCTGAGCAAACCCTGTTGTACTTTTCTCATCTGACCAATTTGGTTAGGTGATTAATTACACTATTTCTTCTTTTATTAATGAAATAACAAGCAAGTCAGCAAAAAAAAAAATTTTAAGCAGCCGATGATTCAGGACTTGGGCCAAAAGTTGCACATGAGTTGGCTCGTCGCCAAGTCGGTGGATCACTTATTCTTGGCTATTTGCGGAGCAAGCGTTAAAGAGAGTTGGCATGTGGTGTTCTTTCAGGACAAAATCGCCGAGCACATCATCCCAGCATACATTACAGCATCATCTCAGTATTTTCGTTTGGCGCACTACAGAAGAATGAAGACGAGGGCAGTAGCAAGCGCACAGCGCACGTGCAGCGCCACTCCGCGGCCATGTAGCCCTAATCCTCGCTGTCAAGGCCAAGCGCAGGGGCCGCGCACTCCTCCTTGCTGTCCCCGACGCGGGCCTCCGTGCTCCGGCTCGACGGGGAGGGCGAGCCACGGCGCGCGTAGGAGACGGTGAAGCTGCCGTACGTTGGTGGGTTCTTGATCTTCTTTCGCGGGCGAGTCCTCGAGGCGACGATTGATGCCGGCGCGTCCATCGCGCAGGAATATCTCCAACAGCCGATGAGCCCGCGCGACGACACGGCCGCCGCCTGCACGGAGCAATCCTATTAGCTCCGACAGATCTGCCGGTGAATCCCCCCGTAGACCCCGAATTATTGCCTCCTGCATCACCTCCCTCGCCGCTTCCATGTCCCCAGCAGACACGCACCCGGCGACTATAAATGCTGAACGTCCTGACATCCGGCGGGCAGCCAGCGCGCTCCATGCACTCCACCATCCGACGTGCACCGGCCAGGTCGCACCTCCTACACAACGCGCCGCAGTACATGCTATAAACGCCCACGTCCGGCACCGTTGGAACTCAATAAGGTGGCAAGCAAGAAGGCAGAGGGAAAAACAAAGTAGAACTCAATATATTGATCCATCGGCCCTACACTCGTACATAGACCGACACACACAACTGAAACTTACAAGCCTTTTTTGGAGCTATAATGCTTCCATTTGCTCTCAAGCATAGCATACATGGGAGGTCACATATGTATTTATGGGCTGCTTAATGGGCTGCTTAAACTGACTTGAACAAGATAGCGCAGGTCCGTCCTACTCAACAAGACGCCCCTCTGGTGCATGTCAGCAATGGTTGGTGCTTCTGATGCGATAAAATTTAAAAGGTTTTCTTGTTAGAACTTCGTAGATAGCAAACTAGAGTCAAGTTTTGGCTCATGTCTTTGAGACTATGGTAGGTTATCCACCCACAGTATCTATTTACGATTGAGTAGTTCATACAATTTGAAAATACAAACAATACTGCTCTTGATTGCATTCTAACTGTTCTGGCATATCATCTCTACGATGTGTACAAGTCCGCCACAGAGTTGTGGAATGTACTAGAGCACAAATATGCAGAGGCAGGTTGCTGGCTCTACATATTTGAGCAATTTTTTGACTTTAGCATGGATGAGGCTAAGTCCATAGTTAGACAAACTCATGACCTCTAACTACTAGTCGGTGAGATTGTACACCTGAGTTATGTGTTGCCTACTAAGTTTATGGTTATGGACATTGTTGCTAAACTCTCTACTTCTTGATGGGATTTTACCACTAGTCTGAAATATAAGAGGGAAGAGATTTTTGTTGAGAATTTCATTGCTACCCTCAATGTGAAAGAAAAAATAAGAGTAAAGGATGCACCTAGCACCTCTAGCGAGAACAATGTAAATTTTATAGAGAAAAAGACTGCTACAAAGAAGTATAAATCCAACAAACCGAACAAGACAACTAGCTTTAAGAAGAAAATTGAAAAAAAAGATTTGAAGGACATTACCTTCTTTATGTACAAAAAAGATGGTCATATACGAAGGACTGTCACTTTCGCAAAAACAAAGATGATGAACAACCAAAGAAAAAGACTATCAATATGATCATAGATGAGGGCACGGTAATTAATTTCCCTATTATCTTTTTAGTATGTGAATCCACTGATTGATGGGTTGATACTGGTGCTAATGTTCATGTATATTCTTATATTGTTTTTGTTTTCTTCTTACTAGACGGTAGAGGGCTTCCTCTGTCCTAATGAAAAATGGCTCACATGATTTTATTCTTGGTGTTGGCATGGTGAATCTGAAACTTACTTCAGAGAAGATTGTTCATTTGAAGAACGTGTAACATGCTTGTACAATAAATAAGAACATCAGTGCTTCTTTCGTATGTGATAATCCTTGGAGCTTCTCCTCGTCGAGATCGCCGACGGTGGCTAACCACCGTCTTGCTACGCCTGCAATGGGCGGCGACGAAGGTGTTAGGTACCCTCCTCTCAAGTGAAGTTGGCCGTACAAGTAGCGTGCGGCGGCGAGGCCCCTCGCGTGGTGGCCGGTGAGCCAAGCCCGGAGGCAAGGTAGGCAATTGGTGGCTCGCGGTGAGCTCACAGCTTGGTTGGAATCTTGACCACAAATTTGATAAGAGAGAGAAGTAGAGATAGAAAAAGAAGGGATGGGGATGAAGACAAAGTGGATTTGAAGACTCGTGCTATTTCGTGGCATCCAAGTATCATCCACGTCAGTGAATTTGACGCCTCAGATCTACATCAGCAAAACAGAGTCACATTGATCACACGTCAGCACAAAACAGAATTGGATTGGGTCAAGGGATATGTTTTAAACGGTTTTGATAATTCAATATTGAGTTTTAAACAGTTTCAAAGTTTAAAGTTGAAAAACAAATTAATACCAGAGTTCTGGTTGAAAAGTGGAGCGTTCGGAATAGCTATAACTTCTGGTTGAAATTTCACTATAGCTAACTTATTTTTTTTTACTGTAACTAAGTTGACTTATTGAGTCCTAAACCTTTTCATGTAATAATTGCCTCCGGCTAAACCAACCCCAGAGCGTAGTCATTGCAACTATCAAATGGTGCTGATTACACTTGCTCCAACCCAGTGCCAATTGTCTGTCAAACGAGTGAAAAACAGCATGCGAGGGCAATACCATGCTCCTCGCAGGTCACAAAGCAAAACTTCAAGCACCACCATTATGCGTTGTACCAGATTTCCCGATGCCTTCCATTCCGTGTAATGAAATCTCAATGACATGTCATTGCAGCTCATCCAAGAATTACCACTTCCTTTAATGCTCAAAAACATCACCAGCTTCTAGGGAGACGCCTCCAAAATTTGAAGTACAGTTCAGCACAGCCGAACACCCAACATCACCAGCATAAATCATACCACCAAATCAAACCATGTAGAATCTCCAATGGTAGACAATCACTCAGATGCACAGCACTCCTTCCATTCACCCCCCGAGATCACTTCATGAAAATATTTACAGACCACAACTCTTCGAGACCTGAACAGCGCATGATTCTACCCAAAAATCTTGTGTACGTAAAGGAGACAAGCTGCTCTTTTTTACTTGACATTTCTGAGATGCCAGATACACCCAAAGACAATGTGCTTGCACTCGTTACATCCGAGATAACAGAGTTAACAACTGTACAAATGCAACTCATATATACAAATGGACTATGAAGCCCTACTGTGACGCACTGGATGACCGTCCAATGCTTACAATGAAAGACTTGGATGACATTGATTCATGCAAGCCCATAGTAACCCATCTAATGCTATATTAGCTGGACAAATGCATCTATCTATTGAAGAACATATGTGAGGAGACATAAGCGTGCATTCTCCCTGGGCCCATATAAACAACCACTTGCCCAGGCAGGCCCCACCAAACCTGATTTATGATATGAAGCGTCTGCAAACCGTTTTACACTTGGGAAAGGAAGGAGACTGACTGGCTAAGGAGAACAACAATCCAAGTGGGGACGGCTATTTACAATTTTGCTAACCTAGGTATGATTATTTGGGAAGCCTCCGAGTTCAGTGACAGGACCAGAACAGGGTTTCGCTTTCACAATCTTCTGCAAGGGAGGCTAATGAATATTGTTTTGTATCTTACAAGTTGCACACGCAGGTCAGATATGTAGACGCCCAACAAGCAATATGCACCAAAAGCCACGGCACTACCACCGCCATCATGTCGGCATGTCGCTGACCAGGTTTCATATCATCTTGTATCTCGTAGCTGGACCATTGTGCGGATCCATCAGTTGGCCAAACACAAGGCCTACTGATTGCATCATCATTGCATATCACACGATGTAAACCTCATCTTACTTGATAGCTGTCCTCGGCATAGATAGAGACAAGAGAATTATCACCAGCACCAGCAGCCAGGTGTGATTTGTATGGATGGAAAGAAAGGCAGTTCACACTGCCTATTCTTTGACCCATAAAAGATGGCTGGTAGCGAATGATCGTTAATTGTTCTCCTTCAAGACTGAACACTTTAATCATCTGCTTGGCTGAGCCGCTTGCAATAACTGGGGCATGCCGATGAACAGCTAATGCCGTTAATGAACCCCTGTGAGCTTCGATAGTGAGGTAGGGTTCAGCTGCCCTTCTAACATCAAGAAATTGAATGTCTCCAGCTTGAGATGCGCTTACAATCTGTGATCGCATAGATGACAAAATAAGGTTTTGTAAAGCTCAAACAAATTCATAGATTTTTTTTAAAAAAACAGTAGCTTGAACAATTAAAAATATAGGGCATAAAGCACATAGCAATTCAAAGAAGTGGTGGGATTTACCTTGTATGGATCAAACTCAGGCTGAAATCCTATACCTACAACCTTTTCAGTTCTTGGAGCATGTGGTCTTGCCATATAGACTAGCCTACAGCATTTAAAAAATGAACATTCAGAGGAAGAAAGATAATTGGGGGGAAAAGGCAACAGGAAACTGAATCTGCCACATGGAAGATATGGACAATATCTCATCAAACGACATGAAGGCCAAAGGATGGAGACGATTTTCTACTTACCTATCAGGAGTACGAACATCAAATATCCTGACAGATGCGTCGATAAAACCAGCAGCAAACTGACCACATTGAACCTGAGATGCAGACTGGAACAGAAGCAACAAGCAAAGGTCATGCGTACGAACAAAAGATGCAAACCTGATTAACACAAAACTTGGCTCAATAGCTAGAATCGTATAAACAAAGCAATCAAACAGCTCATTTGATCACTATGGAACGAAAATGCAATATATTCTTAAGAAACAAACCTCCAAAATGTTATTTTGTTAAATACATTCCTTACATCATGAAGAAAAGGACAATAACAAGACAAGTTGGCAAAACCAACTGAAATGCACTGCTTGCTTTTTGGCTGAGTAAAAATTTTGGAATATGACACAACAGGAGCAAATCCGTTGGCAAATCTTTTATTCACATCTAGCTCACATTGCTCAACCAACTAAGACAAGTTACCAGTTGTTCCTACAGAAAGCAACACCAAAATCTAAGCCATTTAAATTGCACACTCGTGCTAAGTGGATGCATATGCATAGGGGTGTAAATGGGGCAGGTCGGCCCTTGGCCCACCCCTTAAATTGTGTCCAGAACCTAGCCGACCCACAGGTCTCACATGACTGACCTATGCCTCTCTTACTCTCTCACCATTCAGACCAAAGAACAGGAGGCGAGGAGGCATTGACCGGCGGTGGCGTAGTCGTCGTCACTTGCAAAGGGAAGCAATGTGTAGGTCATCTCTAGATCTGGACGCCGGCAACGTCATCCTTGTAAGAGTTAAACCTTGTATTGCCAAAGGGCCCAACAGGCCAATATATGTCCATGTACAATATGCAAAGAGACCCCTAGACTATACATATATCTAACACCCCTCAAACTCATAATGGATCAACAACACTGAGTTTGAAAAGGTAGAACCGATGCTGAGCGCCAGTCTGTGTCTTGGTGAAGAAATCTGCTAACTGGAACTCCGAGGGCACATACTGAAGATCAATAACTTTGTATTGCACCTGTGATCACATGTATGAAGCACCCACTCCAATGTGCTTGGTGAGCTCATACTTCACGGGATCTCGAGCAATGTTAATCATGCCAATACTATCTAATAAGAGAGAAGTCAGTGTAGTAGTAGAAACACCGAAATCCTCAAGTAGCCATCAAAGCTGGGTGATCTCAGTTGTTAACGACGCCATGGCTCTCAATTCAGCCTCAGCGCTCGAACAGGAAACGACAGTCTACTTCTTGGTCTTCCAGGCAATCAAAGAGGAACCAAGGAAAACACAATAGGCAGAAAGAGACCGGCGATCAGAAAGATCATTAGCTCAGATCACATCAGAGTATGCCTAAAGCTAGAAAGAATTAAAGCGAGGAAAGAAAAGGCAACGAGTAATGGTCCCGCGAATATACGCAGAACACAAAGGTGACTATAGTGGAGCTGAGTAAGAGCAAAGACGAACTGACTCAGAATGTGAACTGGGTGAGAGATATCAGGACGAGTGATGCCAAGGTAGACAAGGCTCCTAACAAGATGGCAATAGCGAGTAGGATCCTCAAGAGACTTACCATTGGTAGGCCAAAGGTGAGCACCAAGCTCCATAAGAGTACCCACCACACGCTGATCAGTAAGACAAGCGCGAGTAAGGATACCCTGAATATAACGCTCCTGGGAGAGATAGTAGCCCTCGAGCATAGCAGTGATCTCAATCCCAAAAAAATAATGAAGAGGACCCAAATTAGACATCAAGAACTGCCCACGGAGACGCTCCTTCACAAAGGCAATGTATTGAGTCATCATTAGTAATGATCATATCGGAGACATATAGAATGACTGTCCGACCCCGAGGAGAGGTGTGAACAAAGAGGGCAGGGTCATGATCACTAGCAGAGAAGCTGGTTACAATGACAACAGAGGAGAACCGGGCGAACCAAGCACAAGGGCCTTGTTTTAACCCATAGAGAGCGACGAATGCGACAGACCATATCACTAGGAACAGAATACCTAGGGGTGGCTGTATGTAGACCTCACACAACTCGCCATTGAGAAAGGCATTCTTGACGTCCAACTGAGAGATGGACCACTGTTGAACAGAGGCCACAGCAGGAAGAGTGGGAATGGTGGTCATGTGAGCGACAGGAGCAAAGATCTCATTATAGTCACGTCCATGCTACTATTAAAAACCACGCGCCACAACCACGCGCCACAAGACGAGCCTTGTAGCGTGTCTTGATCTTGCATAGCCATTTGCACGTGATGGAAGTGACACGTGCGGGTAAGGGTACAAGATCTCAAGTGCTAGTACGCTCCAAAGCAGCAATCTCCTCAGATATCGTGAGTTGCCACTCAGGGTGAGCAGCAGCCTCACGGTAAGTTAGAGGCTCAGAAGAGGCAGTGGCTGCAAAGTCATAGCGCTCACGCCGCCTAACAGTATGGCGATCACGAAGATCGTATCTGGGAGGAAAGGGTGGAGCAAGATCCGATAAGGACGGAGAAGAACTGGGAACAAGTCCCAACAGGGAGGGAGAGCCAAATGGAGAGGGAGAAGGCCGAGGACGATGAGAGTAGTGTAGAGGAAAAGGTGAAACCTCAACAAGAGAGTGGGAAAGAACCTTCGACGAAGGAGGAAGAGGATCAGCCGAAGCGAGAGCCAAAGGAGGTGGATGAGGCGAAGCAATAGTGGAAGTAGGTGGAGTGAGGAAAAGTTAGAAAGATCGACTGAACAAGAGAATCAGACTTGACTGTGGGAGAACGAGGGTAGTAAGGTCGGGACTCGTCGAAAGTGACATCCCGAGAAATCCTCATCCGGCGAACAACAGGGTCGTAGCAACGATAACCCTTATGCTCAAGACTGTAGCCAAGGAAAACACACTCAACTGACTGAGCAATCAGCTTAGTGCGCTCACGAAGTGAAAGAAGGACGAAGCAAACACAACCGAAACGACGAAGGTGACCGTACTCTGGGGATCGACCAAAAAGACACTCGACAAAAGTAGAACCCTGAAGGGTGGTGAAAGGCTGCATGTTGATAAGGAAAATAGCAGTGGAGACAGCCTCAGCCCAAAAGTGAGGGAGGACAGAAAGAAGCATGAGAGCTCAAGCGGTCTCAAGTACATGACGATGCTTACGCTCAGAGACACCATTCTAAGTATGAGCACCAGGACAAGAGTACTAGGGAAAAGTGTCCTGCTCAGCGAGAAAACAGCGAAAGGTAGCAAAGTCAGCACGAAACACACGAATAGCCAAATCGAACTGAGTGCAAACCATACTGGTGAAACTCTGATAAATAGAAAGAACCTAACTGCGAGATAACATAAAATAAAGCTAAGTATGACGAGAATAATCATCAATAACATAATAATGATGATCACTTTTGAAACGAAGGGAGCTGGACCCTAAACATCAGAGTGTACAAGATCAAAAAGATGAGTAGAAAGAGTCACTAGAGGGATAGGGGAGCTGCAGCTGCTTGCCAAGCTTGCAACCCATACAATGCAAAGAGGTCCCCAGAAACAGACCTAAGAATACCACGACCGATGAGTGACGAAAAGCATGATCCGCAAAGATGACAGAGACGATGGTGCCACTGAGCGAAAGAGGTAGTGGACACAACAAGACCAGAGAGAGTGGTAGCGGCTGACTGGCTGGTGGAGACAGTGGAAGGCAGATGAAGCCAGTCTAGCTCCCAAAGATGCTGCGAATCACGGCAGTGAGGGTCAGTACCAAGCAGAGTCCCCGTGCGGCGATCCTAAACAGAACAAGAGTCAGACTTAAGAACAACACGACAGTCGTGATCAGTGATCTGACCAGTCGACATAAGCTATATAGTAAGCTGAGGAACATGAGACTACACGAACATGAAAGGAGGAGATAGAAAGTGTACCTCGACCTACAACAAACAGAAAGGTACCATCTGCAGTTTGAACAGTGAAAGAAAAGACTGTGGGCTGCATGGAAGTGAGATGTGTGGAATCTGACGTCATGTGAAAAGAAGCACCAGAGTCTAAGACCCATGGAGATAAGATACCTGACGAGGGAGGTGGAGGCGTGGAAGACTACTGAGAAGCAAGAGCCATACGACCTGAACCCGAGGAGTCTGAGGACGAGCCGACACCGAGGCGCTGGAGAAGCGAGAGTAACTGTTGTGCGGTATCACCGATGGAGCCCTGACGAGAGGCACCAGCTCCTGGGGAGGAGGAACCACTAGAGCCCTTTGGGGGACGTCCACCCCGGCGACCCTGGTCCCTCCGCTTGTAGCATTCTTGATACTATGACCATCATGCTGACAGTAGGTGCAGTAGAGACCCGTAGTAGAAGCAGCAACTACAGTGGTGCTCGACCGGTGCTGAAAAAACAGGTGTTGAGGTAGACAAGACAGCCTGCGTCTGAACCACGCCACGGAGACGACTCACCTCAGCATACACAACCGTGAGAGCCTCCACTAAACTCGGGCGCGAATGACAAGTCAGGAGCTGAGTCCGCACAGTCTCGAACTCAGGCCGGAGACGCGTCAGGAAGTTGTAGAGACGGTGAGTCTCCTGGTGAGCACGGAGCCGCACACAGCAGGGATAGATAAGGCAAACATCCGGTCCCAGAGAGTCAAGCTGACGCCACACCTCTGACATCTACTAGTGGCATCAAGCTGCTGAAGAGAATGCGCCTGGTACATGACTGAGATACATAGCATCACTCGTCGGTTGATAGTGAGCTCGGAGGCGCTCCCACATAAGTTGTGTCGTCGGCAGCTCCGCCACATCCATAGAGGTAGCTACTATCATGCTACCTACCAGGATAGCAGTAGCACGAGCCTCAGCCTCTTGCCACCACTCGTAGGCGTGTAGGGCAGACTGATAGAGCTCCAGGACCTCCTCCAATACAGCATTGGCCTCATCTTGAGCTTTCTGATCTGCATCTACAGGGAGAGAAGACTAGATGGGCGGTGTTTTTGCGATTACTGGTGGCGAGGCGGCGACAGCCATAAGCGGTGGCGGCGGCGGCAGTGAGGTAGGGGCGGCGGGCGATGGCGTCAAGCGTTAGCGGCGGCACAGGCGAGGCGGCCGGGCGGTGGCGTCGGCCGGCGGGAGGTCGCCGGCGTGAGTGGATGCGAGCGCTGGAGCAAGCACGCGGGCGGCGCCAAGAGCAAACACTGCGCGAGCGTGGCGGCGCGATCGGCCGAATCGAGGCGGCGACAACCACATCCAGCCGGAGAGAGCGATGGCGTGGCCGGATCGGCGAGGAGCCAGCGGTGGCGGGCCTGGAGACCGGCTCGGGGGCGCGAGCGAGCGGGAGAAGAGAGGAGAGAGGAAAGGAAGAGGGCGGTCCGGCGGCAATGGCCAGCCAAGAACCCTAACCCTAACCTTACTCTGATACCATGTAAGAGTTACACCTTGTATTGCCAAAGGGCCCAACAGGGCAATATATGTCTATGTACAATATGTAAAGAAACTCCTAGACTATACACATATCTAACAGTCCTCACCGCCCGGTGGCCCTCTTCATCAGCACCGGCGTGGAACGTCGCTGCTATCGTCCGCCATCCCCGCCACCAAGTATGTCTATCACCCTACACTCTGGCCGCCCGTTTCCCAACGTACTTCGACGCCAACCGACTTCCAAATGATGGCTTCCAAATCCAGTAGGATCTAAGTAGCCGGTGTCCAAATCGAGGCGGATGCAACCTTCTTCGCCTTCGTCACTGCCCAGGGACACGCTGCGTCGTTATCCTTGTCGGCATTGTCATCATCTTCAACTTCATCCTCGTGTACTCCTTGCCGCCATCACTGTGTACTTCGCGCCACCATCCTCGCCCGTGTCAGCATCCTACGCCACCTTGACATGGTCGTTGTCCTCCGTGCAGTGGAGTACATCGCCGTCGTGGTCGTCGTCCTCACATGCTACAGTGTCTCCAAGAGGGTCGACTCATGGTTTGGACCTGTTCCCACCCAAGAGTTGTCCGGGCCAAACCATGGCCCCAAGATTTTCTTACGGGACATTACGGGACAGATAATAGACAAGTTCCTCAGAGGCAGAGTGCAAAATAGCCTAGTTAAAAAACGAGGCAGAGTGCAAAATAGCCTAGTTAATCATTAATTCATTATCTTGATTGCTCAAATATCCCATGGTAACAAAAACTCACCAGAGCTGAAATGCCGCTATCAGCAGATGACTGAATGGTGTTGAGAAGTTGTTCCTTATCAAGATCCCATACAAGGATGGAAGGCATGTCACCAGATGCGAACTATTTTACAACAAAAGGAGTAGGTTCTTGTATTAGAACAACCTTCAAAATGCATAGAAATTACAAAATCATTGCAGAGAGATAAGAATATCACCAGATAGCCACATTGCTGCTGCCAGTCAATCACAATACTGCGACCAGCAGCTCGATGACCCTGAACAGATGAGAAAGCAGTTACAAGTTTCTGTCCCCCCTTTTGAGTATAGTTTCTCCATATACGTACATTTCCATCACCTGCAATATGAAAACTAGATATCACAATGGTGCACGATAAGTACAAAAAGAAAATCATAAAGAGGAGAGGCGTACTTGAGCCAACTAATAGCAAGCTCTCATCAAGCTCATTGATAAGCAAAAGTTTGGATAGCCCTCTGTCACCCAACTTATTGTTTTCAAAAGTATTCACTGGAAGCGCATTGTCATAGTTACACACTCTGACATGTGATACAAAACTTTAGCACAGCTGCAGTAGCACATTTGAAGCACTAGAACTTTCAATTATCACGAGTCATTGTAATAATCATTTTTTACCTTATTTGCTCATTTTCATCAGCTGCAACGACGATTGGAGAAAAAGGCAACAATAAAGCTGCTTTTGTTCCCAACTCAAACCTTGTATCCCAACTAGCAATTTGGCTGGTCATCTTGCATGCTGCTATTCCCACCAACCACAAAAAAAGGAAAAAAAAAGGAAAAGGGGAACATCACAAAAGACAGACAAAAAAAGTAGAGAATAACAACAGCAATACTTTAATGCAGAGTAATGGTGTCTATCAACGTACAGGAATGCTGGCATTTAGCAATGCAATCCAGTGCAATTCGTTCTCTCTCTTCTCTTCTAGCGCTTACTTCCTCGTTATCATCAGAACTGGTTAGAAGTGGCCTAGAAAAGTGACCACAACTCCAGTTGTAAATTGTTGATTGGGGAGGTATATTAAGCTCACTGTTATTGGGGGTTGCAGCAGAGCTTAAAAGCGGATCAGCTAAGCCATCAGGTGAATTCAAAAGATGCGGTCTGAATTCCATAGAACACACCCGGCGCAACCCTGTAAGGTAATCGTGCTGAGGGGGGCTAACAGGAGGAGTCCTAAATGCCATCGAGAAATTTCCTACAAAATATTGAAAGGATCAATTAAAACGTTATTTTCTCCCCACTAATAACCTAGTGCACATAAAAAGCCAAAAAAGGTGAGGTACTCTATGCACATAGCAAATAAAGAGATTATACCTACCAGAATTCATGTCAAACCAGGAAGAAGAACGCGCCATTCCAAAGTTTGATGAAGGAGGAGAAGATGTCTCTCCTGAGTGTGCACCCCCACTGCTAAATCTAGTATTTCTCATGACCACTTGCTCGACACCTACGAGGGACAGTGCTCTCCGTCCAATATTTGAAACTCTTGGGTAAGGATCTTTAGCAACAGAGCACATTGTCGATATAAATTGGGAATAAATTCCACTGTCAATAGGCTTTGATCTGGTGTAGCTGAGGCCACCATTACTTGCATTCTCTTTCAGCAATATGCCTGAATCAGAGTGTTGGGAAGAATAATCTGACTGGGGAGAACCATGCATGATGCTATTTGTCACAGTCGGGCTGCTTGTAGAAATTCTTCCATCACGACCAGTGGCACTGCTATCATTGCCGACCCTTAACACAGGACCAATAGGAGAAGCATGGCCACTACTGCCTTGTAGAATGTTGCTGGGACTGTAAACATTGCTTGGATTATTAATATTAGCCAACGATGGTAATGACTTCAGCAGTGCATTGGTTTGAGGTTTCCAGTACTCCGCAGCAACAGATTTGAGATGTTTGTTGTGGCCCAACGCAAAGCGGGTAAGCGCTGGAAGACATCAGCTCAATTCAAAATGATTGCCACAAAGCTAAAAGGAATCTACTATGTTTGACACATTAGTAAAGGTAGTGCCTAGAAAGTACAACATATTTTTCAAATCCACATACCTACAGCAACCTCAGATCTAACAAGAGGGCTACCATCTGAAGAGACCTGCAGAAGGCTTTGAACAACATTTATTTCAGCTTTCACCTTTTCATCATCATCAGAATCGTCATCACCTCCATTTAGTGATGGAGATCCAATATCCAAGAGATTACCAAGAGCAAAAACAGCAGAAGCTCTGACCTGCAAGACCAAATATTTAATGTTTATGTTGTGAAGCAGGCTTAAGGATGAATTGACACAACACGAAGGCTACCATACCTCAGGTTGAGGCTCCGACAATAAACATATAACAATTTCTGGTGCATTTGATTGTAGACCAAGTAATTGAGCTTCAGGAAAATCTTCCCAGAGTTTGCCAAGGCATAAACAAAGCCATTGCAAAAGCAAAGGGTCTGTCTGTGCATCATGAGGATTCTCAGGTTGCAGATGTCTCAGGCAAACATCTATAAGACCTGCATTAATACAAGCCTCTTGACCCCTCCTATGCCCATCCACAATAACTGCTAAAACGAAAACGGCCATCACACGCTGCTCCGGGTAAGCATCCAAACTGTCAAGAAACCTGATAAAATATGCATGCCCTCCATCTTTCACCAAGTCAACCTGGCATGACTGCCATTTGAAAAAAAAAAGTGCAACTAAGTAAATACCTGGACCTTGAAAGACAAAAGGAACAATTGTGCAAGATTTCAAAGTAGAGTGCACACCTTATCAAGAGAAAGAATTTTTGTCCATATGAACACAAGAATTTGACGCAACTCCATCGCACTTGTTTGAAGTAGTTTGAGTACATAAGGGAAGATACCAACAGACAAGGCCTGAAACAATGAAGTGTCAGAGTTTAAAGTCTCGATAAGAGAATAAACAGCCAGCACTTTGTACCCCAAAAAAAGAAGGCATGCAGAAGAGGTCAGCTCCATACCAAATCAACTGCCCAAGGTCCCATGTCAAGAAATCTTCCGAGCAGAACAAGTGCTCTAAATCTGTGTGACTGACTAAGCAGGACCTGCACAAAACACAAGATGTATCAAGAGCAAAGAAAAAAAGAAAAGAAGATAACTAAAGGGAATCCATGAAATGCATTTGGGAGTGCAATTTTCCTTTCTCTAAATGGAGAGCATTCATGTTGCAATGTGTAACACAATGATATAAATAGAACCAAGATGGTACAAGTGGTTGACAAAAAGGCTCTTGGCTATCCACACAATGCCTCTTGCCACTATTTGGAGAGTCGGTTACCATCTCAAAAAACAAAAACATTACTAACCTCAAGAATAGTTGGTCTGAGAAAATCTCTTACCTGAAGAACAATGGGTAACTGTTCAGGGGGTTTCTTATCCTCAGAGCCATGATCAAGCCACACTTCAAATGCTGCCAATTGTTCCGTGAAAAATGGGCTCGGCTGGTTTGAATAAGGAGACGAATAAAGTGATGGTACTGAGTGACAATACTCAAATGGCACAACAATACCAACAAAAAGTGTTGATATTTTTCAAAGTGTTAGATTATTCAAATAACAAAACAAGTAGCAACACCTGAAACTCTGCATTAGGATCAGCAATTAATTGAGGAAGTTTGGAAAGGCAGATCTCTGCAGCCATGTCCCATGCATCCCTAACATTTAGAGAATTAAGGAAAATACAGAAAGAAGCTAATATAGAATCAGAATGACCAGTGTGATTAATTACCACATATGGTGTTGATGCGTGGGTGGTAACAATGGGTATGACATTGGAGAACAATTTGCTGATCGCATGATTCTCTCAGCAAGTAAGAAGTTGCGAAAGAGACTAGCAACCAAAAGATCCTGCCTGAAAAGCCTTTGGAATATATCTGCACAGTGAAATTTCCATCATAAAAGTACTGCCCCACTGACACTAATTTTTAACTCAAATGAACTTTTGTACCATGAGGAAGAACATTCCATGCAATAGTATCTGTAATAGCAGTGAAAATCCAGTTCAACTCCCCCAGAAGAGTTTTACGGTCATTTTGCCTTCCAGGAATTTGGTCAATAAGAGAGTGGTCCAGAGAACCACGGAGTAACGATCGCTTACAAAACCTGCATAGTTTAAAGACATCTACAAGTCAAGACAAAATGTCAGCCTAAATCAAAAAGAAAATTGTACAAGATCAGTAGCATACAGATGCAGCAGGAGAAACTTTATGCTCTATAAACAACCACACACACACAAGAGAGAGAGAGAGAGAAAGAGAGAGAGAGAGAGAGGACCAGTGCAACGCCATTTTGATGGGTGTGGTGAGGCAAGCTGTAAACACATCAGCAGGAAATTCTGCACTCTGTGGAAGAGTTTGATGTGCCTCACAGGCGGCAAGGAGAATGCAATCCTTCAATGAAGATGCAGAAGAGCTAGAACTCCAGTCTAGGCGCTAAAGGAAACAAGAGGAGTTATAATGAATATTAAACAGTGCAAAAATGGAAACATATAGAAAATGCATAAATTATGTTAATATTCAATTTCGGGTATCAGACAAACATACAAGAATTAGAAGGAACTATAGCATACCTCTAGAAAAGCTTTTACAATCAGTCCGGCCGCTGAGCAGTCAAAAACATAAATAGAAGGTGTTTTCAGCCATGAATCAAGATCAGTAATAGGAAGCGGAATATACTGCGTGTAACTCTGCACCAAAATACAAAAAGGCCACTTCATTAAAGACATCTATAGATAAATAATGCAGCAACCTATGCAGTGTCTAAATAACATTCACCTTGTTAAACACCCAAATCTCTCCATTAGCTGTAGGTTTTGGTACACCATGACCATTGTAATGAAAAAGGACTCTCTCAGATCTGGCATATTTGCGACAAGTATTACAAAGCTTCTTAACTTCCTCCACTGTTGGATCCAACTGAAGCTTGTAACGAGCCTGCAAGCATCATTAGGACATGAAGATGTAAGTATCAACTATCACAATACCAGCTAAGTTAAACAGGAAAATAAGCAGCTCACCTTAGGCTGCCATCGCTCATATTGTGAGTGTAATGTTTTTCCAATAGTTTCAAGGGCTTTTGGAGGAGCCATAGAAAATGGATCTGAAAATGAAGCAATGAAAGAACTATAAGCAGATCTCAAGGCAATTGTGCCAAGTGCAATAAGAGTATTAAAATACTATCTTATCATCAAAGATGAATCATCATGCATCTCTAAATCCGGTATGCTTTCACAATTAACAAATCAACAAACATCATCATAAATATTAATAAATCAAGTTCATATCCTCCACGACCTAGAAGTATAGTACCTTATGGTGTAGCCAAGGAAACTTTAAATACTCCACAACCAAACACCAATTGTTAACTTCAAACTCACAAATCAAATATTTGAGATGCACAGAATCAGCTAAAAATTATAGTGCAAAATTAGCTCCCATTTGGGTAAATGGGAACGGAAAATTCAATGGCAGTTTTTTTAAAATAACAGGTGTCAGACAGTTTCTTTGTTGCAATCACCTCTGATTAACAATATACCCGTGTTTGGCATTCAGAAATGCAGAAGTAAGAAAAAAATTTAAAAAAAGTTTCACTGAAATGGTGAAAATATTTAACAAAAATAGCGGTTTATATGTGTTCTAACTTCTAAGACATGTACTGACAGATAATACAACAATTATGGAGCTGCATCCCACAAATACAAAACAGTATCAACTGAATGCAATTACATTTTTGCTCAGCTGATTAAAAATTTTGATAAGCATATACATTTATACATATGACTGAATGTTTACCTATCCAGCACTCCATTCTTGCACAAGGGGAAATTTTAATTACATCCGGAGGATCAACACTAATGTTTAAACATAATACAAGTGCAACACATCCAGTCTTCATCTGCACCACCAAAATCATTATTAGTAAATAGTATATGAAAAATATGAACAGCTTATAAAAATAAGGAATGCCATCCAATAGTTAGACAAAAAAAAGGATAAAAAATAGCTAAAACAACAAAAAGAAGCAAGCAGAAGTGTATGATAGACAACCAATTAAACTAGTAAAGATATTTATTGATTAGCTACTTCTAGTGAAAATAAACAAACCACAACTGTGGCCCAAATTATATAATACACAGGTGCTCAGTCAGATTGTAATAACTTGGCATACAACTTTTTCACAAAGCTCATGGCACACACTGGGTTACTAAAGTTTCACATGATGCTATAGTCCAGACAAATAAACATAATCTGCAAACCTTTTAGGGGCTTAAGCTGAAGGGGTAAGGGATAGTTTATTCTACATGAGTTTCTTTTGAAACAAGTGCTTCTACTATTGAACCAAGTACTTCTACAGAATTCCAAACAAAATCTAGGAAAATGGAACATGTGCATTATACATAAGTAGTACTTTGCTTTGCCCAAAAGCAATCAGACAATCACAACTCCTAAAATTAAGACAGGAGATTTCAAGGCTCATAATGTTCAATTGTTTTCCAGTCCATGTATGAAAACTTCATCTTTATTACAAAACCTCCCCCTTCCCATCCATCATGTATCTCCATTGTCATGCATTGAAACACCATATACGTCTTATTTGCTAATTCATGCCATTGCAATACGCACAATGTGACATGCCCCAAACCATTGCATGTTCATATGCCAGATTCGTAACAGTGGAGTCTCTTAAGCCTAAAGTTACACCAATACCTTGGGTAGCCAACTTTGCTCTAACAACCTACTACCTTGATCCAGGTTTCTATCCTTTGCCCCACTCCTCATATTCACTTATAGCTTCACTACCGGTAACCCGCTAGCAATAAATATCTCTTTTAGCAACATGATGCCAATCAGCCACTAACAAGTATTGTTGCTTGGATAGGGGTGCAGGCATCCAATTCAAATGCAATCGTGAGTACTGGATTCAGCAAACTCTATAAAAGATTTGGGGACCTGCCTAATTTCAATTATTTTTTAAAAAATAAAACTTAATGCATAGTTGTTGATTAAAACATCATATTCAGAGCCACAGCACTTTCTATTTGTATGTACCTAAAAGCCACCTTAATCATCACAATAATGATAGGCTCTGTTAGGAAAGACCAGAATAATATTGTTTACTTACATATTTGAATTGTTATCCAAAATATACTGATAGGCAAGTCGGCGATCATCATGCCGCATTTAATTAGCCGACAATATAATGAAAAAGCATTAGTACAATAACAAGACAACACCATGAACAATATTGTTTCCCTTTCATATTAATTAATAAAGCAATGAGCCGCATGATATAGTAAAATGGCATGTTATTCAAGCCCTGCTCGTCAACCCCAAAAAAAAAAACTTCTCCAAACAGTTGGGAAACGAAAGGTATCAACTTGAAGCAAACAATAATTACTCTGTTGCACTCTCCAGATATCAATTTCACAGCACTGATTGTCCTGCTTGCAAGACTAGAGATCAATGTCACAGCATTGATTGTCCTGCTTGCAAGACTAGAGATCATAGCATTGCCCATTTCATGACTTCAGAAACCGCATTACATCCGAAAGTATCGTAATCAAATCATAATTCATAAACCAAAAATGGTCAAAGATACTACTAAATTTGCCGCTATCAGACCTACTTAACCCAAACAGTAGATGCCCCTATTTTCTTTTTTTAGCTCAGTCAACTAAGCGTGCTGCTAATTAAAAGCCTATGAATCCTCCAGAGGCCCACATGCACCGAATCTAATGAACGATCGAACAACCGGAGGAGGAGGATCAGTAGCAAGAGCAGCTACAGGTGCTACATCAATTACCCGGTCCTTGGGACGCCATTTGGAGACTAGCCCGCTCGTCGAGGGCCCAGCCGCCGCCGCCGCCTCGTCGAACCCCTCGTGGCGCTGCTCGCAGAGCACCACCACCTGGGGCTGGTAGGCCACCGGCGCCGCCTTCTCCTCATAGGCGTCCCTCCTCGGCTCCGGTCCATTTGCAACAGGGAGCTCATCAACGTGGTTGGGGCGGTGATTGGGCACGGACGCCGAGGGCGCGGCCGACGACGAGGACGCCGAGGGCTCGGCCGACGACGAGTGCACGAGCCTGGACGCCATGAGATCTCCCAATGCCATCTACGCTTGCTCTCTCCTCGTCGTCACCCCGCGGCCATCACGAAGTGGGGCAGCGAGCTTCTCCACCTACATCGATCGAATCAGCCGAGCGTGACGAATTCGAAGGAGAAAGTCAGGTCGCGGGGGATGAAACGCAGGCAGGGATTGGGAGGTGGTGGTTGGGGAGGGGTTTAGGGTTAGGGTTCGGAGGGAGCGGGAGGCGGCGGCGGAGAGGGGAGGAAGGAAGAGGGAGAAACCAAGGCCGAGGCGAGGAGAGAGAAAGACGGGGAAAATAATGCTATAAAAACTGGAAATTGGATTCTCCTCTCTTTTCCTTTTTTTTTTCCTAGTTTTGGGAGCGTATGAATGAGATGCGCAGGCTCGTGGCCGTGTCTCTGCGTGTGTTTCTTGCTTGACTCGGCAGTTTTTTTTTCTTTTCTTTGCTTTCCCTAAAAAGCATTTTTTGTGTGATTTTAGCAGCCAGCACAAGGCCACATGGAAGTTTGCAAGCAAGTAGTTTTTTTGAATTATAGTTTTGACTTATGATTTTTGAATTCTAGTCGTTTGTGAGAGAGCAGAGGAAAACAGCCGCATGCGATTTAGCTGATATAGCTAAACTGATACAATGTCTACTATAATATATTTGTAGATCATGTTTTAAAAAGATGTACCATTTAAAAGTTAGTTACTGTAGTAGAAAATGATAAATCAAAGTATAAGTCAAAAAAAACCAGCCTAAGAAATGAACATAGCACTCTTGGTGTTCCAAACATACTTCCGCTAGATTTCATAAAAGGTTTTTTTGAAGACTAGATTTCATAAAGTTGTGCCATGGCCAAGGATTGTGTTAATGCCTGCATGAGTTAAATTGTGTCAAAAAAAAACATCATCCTTTGATCGCGCGGAAATGATAATATTGTATCGACGCTATCGTCTATGACATCGAAAATCAGCATTATTTCTAAGCTAATAAACCCAATTTCTTGTAGAAGTGTGCTGTCAATGTTCTTATATGCGGAAAGCACATTAACAAAAAAAAAAGCAAACTTGCTTATTTATGTGCGCGTATGTTCCTAACATACTTCCGTTAGATTTCATAAAAGTTTTTTTGAAGATTAGATTTCATAAAGTTGTGCCATGGCCAAGGATTGTGTTAATGGTGTCGAAAACATCATTATTTGATTGCGCGGAAATGATATTACCGTATCGACACTTTCGTTTATGACATCGGAAAACAAGCATTATTTCTGAGCTAATAAACTCAATTCCTTATAGGGGGTGATCGTTTCGATTTTTTTCAGCTTCAGCTTCTAGCTTCAGCTTTTTTTTTCACTATTCACTACACTATCCACTAACTCATTCTGTGTTTTTCACCATTACTGATGTTTTTAATTAAAAGCCATCGCTATTCCGATCACCCCCATAGAAGTGTGCTGTCAATATTCTTATATGCGGAAAAGCATATTAACAAAAAGCAAACTTGGTTATTTATGTGCAATCATGATCACGGTTTTCGTTACCACCAATTAAGAATTTAAAATCCCTTTGTTACACAATAAATTTGCATTTTGCATTATATCCCAATTCATATATGTTTCTCCAAGCTCAAATAATCAAAGTGAACAAACAACCAAGAAATGAAGGTATTGTTGACTGAGCATGGTTGTCCACTTTGATTTTGTTACTTGTACTACAATATTGCAAGTTGTATGTATAGAACGTTGTGAACGACTCTGCGTACACTGTTCACTCACAAAAAACGTTTTGAGTTGGTGTAGTTAAATTTTCTAAACTTTAGCTATCGATATCTTTTTAATATTTAAATCGAGCACATAAAATAGATTTGTCTCGAAAAGAACTTTCATAAAAATTTAATTGTTAAATTTTATAAATCCACTACAATAGAAATCAATAGTCACAGTTGCTTTCTTGGGATCATATCAATATTCAAAATGACATTCTTTCTGACAGGGGAGGGTATTTTTTTTTAAAAAAAAAAGTATAGTTGCATGATCTAGCACGGGAATCCACAAACATTTCTTTCTGTTGGTTATCTGAAGAAATGAGCTCTCTGGCTAGGTCAAGTCTCCCTTTTTAAGCTCTCTGCATTGGCAGGCCAACAACCGCATGCCCTGAAACAGACTTTTCAACAAAGCTTAGCTTAGGAAACTGCAAAGCAATAACAAATTAACGTAAAAGAGCTTTGCACTGAAAGAGCTTCACGATTATGCACAGTATACCATGAGTAAAGAAACATCGACATGTACGATCGATTCTTGTCTCAGATCGATAACATTAGCATATGCCAAGTAGAACAATGCAATGGATGCTGCATTTCAGTAGTAAGCTGTCATCTACTAGGCAATGCAAGACGGCAGATCTAGTTGGCTCATTCAGACTCACCCTGGCTGACTGACACCACTCGCAGGTACTGTCCAGATTTGGTGTGCTCCAAGAATCGGGGCCTCCAAATCTATTGAACCAAGTGCATCTCTGTATTTCGATGCACTTTTGGCCACTGCCAACCAATGTCAGCTTGACACCCACTCACAGCCCTTCACTCCATTGCGCATCCTTGTTAAGTGATTGCTAGCCACTGCAATTGTTCTATTTAGCTGGTACTCTCTTTTTTTTCCCCAACGTTAACCACCAAAATACGGATTACCAAAGTTTGGTCGCATTGACCAAATGGATTGTTGCCAACATTTTGGTAAGATTCTTTTCTCATTGTCATTCTAGTTCAATATCTTGCTAACACTTAAGCCAATTTGTGGGTGACCAAAAATCGATGACCAAATTTTGGCACACATAGATATGTTTGGTGTTAATTGGGCAAGAACCAAACAAGCCTTAACTCTGCATCAGCCTTAAGAATGCTGTTGTACTCTCAAGGTCTTCAGCCCAAAGACAACTGTCTCAGCTTGTCTTGTTTGTATATTACCGCAGGTGCAGCTGTCCCAAAGAAAGAGTAGTACCAGGTGTTCATTCGGGAAAATTGCATTTGAAATACTTACTTCGTATTTTTGGAATTTACTTGAATTTTCAGCTCTCTCGTGACCACACGAGTTTCAATCTGTTTTCAGAATCTGATTCTTGGTCAAAACCAAGCTAAGTCAACTAATAACAGCTCTAGCGTACAAAACAAAGCCTGTAGAATGTAGACTGAATTGTAGGCAGATTTTTCAGCCAGGCAACGAAAGATGGTATCGATACCTGGGCAGTTACCTCTTCGTATTTTTTTCTCGCTTCGAGTGGTCTGTTTGTTTGTTTGTAGATTCGAGAAGCGGTGGTGAGTATCTAGCTAGTCGAATCGGAGAAGCTGGATAACTCCGACCGGCTACTAGTTCATTTTCGGATTACGTAACTTCGGCTACTTAGAATGCGGATGAAAATCTGGACTGTTTGGGGGAGCTGCAGATTCTGAGAGTAGCTGCAGCTGCCAGAAGCTAAAACAAACAGGCCCTCAGTTCCCAGGACAGAATCCCATGGCTGGCAGCCATAAAAATGTTAGCGCAGGAAGGCGGCGGGCCATACACCATGCGTCGGCGGCTGCAAACGTCTCTCTGGGGCACACTGGCGCGGACTCAGGCACAGAGCAACAACAGGAGGAGAGGAAAAAGGAGCACCTGCAAGCTAGCTGTTCACAGGAAGGATGGCTCCTGCTCTGTCTTCTCGTACATCTGGATGGACGCAATGGTCATGTGTGGTCATAAGGGACTTGTCGTACCTTCTGACGCATGTGCTCCTGCTTGCTCTTCTCCTCTCTCTCTTCTCTCCTGGTACATACATGCATGATCAAAGTAAAATAAGTCAACGAGAGCCACCGAGGTAGCCATGTAGTGACAATGCCTCAGGAGCCAGAAGCAACCTGTCTTATAGATCAGATCTAATGTGTCATTTCCTCCGTAGGCTGTCATCTGCCGTCTACAGCATGAAGGAAACGAGAACATGCCCAATTTGTGCTTGACTTGTAAAGTGCGGTTGCATTATACACCTTCTAGTTCCATATGCCCTAACTTAGGTGCATGGACGGTGTGTGCAGTAAAAACACCTGCATATCTGTACTATGGATAGTTGGTTCTACAGGGAATTACCCGATAAATATTTTTGCTCCTTTGCTGCGGAAACATGGGCCATGGCTTTGTCCCATTTCTTGGCCCTCTTTTGCTACCAGCCATTGACAACAGACACCATGGAGCACTTCAGAATGGAGGCTTCATCGTGGGGGGGCTAACAGGAACTGTTCTGACATCATTGCTTCATGCCCTGCAGAAATTAATGCACTTAAGTACAAAGATGAATACACATTCATGTAAAAAATTTTATTCAGGGAAACACTGAAAATTTTATTCATCTTTCATGGCCATCTCATGCCTCCGTTTCTGTGCAACCTCGACAAGCAGAGTCAGCAGGGCTTCACATACCTGCGATGTGTCTGCCTGATCCCTAGGCTCCTCTTTAAGCGAGGAATACACCATCCATGCATGTGTTGGGCGTTTTCTGTGGGTGGTTTCCTGTTGATACGAGAGAGAGGGAGAGAGGAAGAGGGGATTAGAGGTACCGACCGTCCGTCGCGTTGGATGAAGAGCCGGCCATCGCTGGTTCGTCAGTGAGGAAGCGGCGTCTCCCTCATGGCGTCGAACGGTGGCGCCGGTGGGACTTCCCGTCGCTGGAGCGCCCCCCTCTCAGATCGGATTGGGGTTTGTCGGTGGGGTTTGTGGCGGCACGGTGAACCTCGTGTCTGTGCTGCCTCGACCCCCACCTCTATTTATTATGGCGCTGACAACAGGGGCCCACCAGCCTATTGGGCTGGACGCCCCCGATCAGGGCGCGAACAAGGGGAGCATTTGGCTGTTGGGCCAAATGCTTGAGATCATTCTAACATTCTCCCCCTTGATCTCAATCTATGCTTTAACTTTAATTACTTTTAACTTTACTTATTCCATCATAGATTAGTGCATAGAACATGTCTCATCGTCACGGTCAATCGCTGACAGATTCAACAGCTACAATGCACCTCTCTGTTATGAAATAGTTACTTTAAACTTTTGGGCCATCTTTTAGTCCAGGAATCATAGGCTTTCCCTTAAACCCATGCCGGCTACATGTTCTCTGAACACGTTGGGTGGTAAGCCTTTAGTAAGCGGATCCGCTAACATCTTTACGGTACTTATATACTCAAGACTTATAATTTGATCCCGAACTTTGTCTTTCACAACATAGCACTTTCTGTCAATGTGTTTGGCAGCACCACTTGACTTATTGTTGTGGGCATACATTACTGCGGATTCATTGTCGCAGTACAACTTAAGTGGTCTATTGATGTCATCAACCACTTTTAAACCGGGTATGAACTTCTTTAGCGGTTCACCGCCCGTAGCCTCATAACATGCTACAAACTCGGCATACATTGTGGACGATGTAGTGACGGTTTGCTTTGAGCTTTTCCACGATATAGCTCCTCCAGCGAGAGTGAACACGTATCCGGATGTCGACTTTCTATCATCTCCCGCATAATCAGAATCTGTATACCCCACTATATGGAGTGTATCTGATCTTCTGTATGTCATCATGAGGCCTTTTGTTCCTTGCAAATAACGTAAGACTTTCTTTACCAATTTTCAATGCTCTATTCCAGGATTGCTCTGGAATCTGCCAAGTAACCCGGTAACAAACGCTAAGTCAGGGCGCGTACACACTTGAGCATACTGCAAGCTCAAGTCTCCCTTTGATCGAGCTCGTACTGGTTCCTGGGGCATTGAAAATCCCGATATCTGTCGCCCTTGACTATAGGTGCAGGTGAAGGACTACATTTATGCATACCAAATTTCTTGAAGACTTTCTCTATATATGCCTTTTGTGATAGTCCTAATGTCTCTTTGTTTCTATCCCGGTGAATTTCGATTCCTAAAACGAACGAAGCTTCACCAAGATCTTTCATATCAAAGTTTGAGGACAAAAACTTCTTTGTCTCGATGTGATGACATCACTACTAGCTAGTAGGATATCATTCACATACAGGATTAGGAAGATAAACTTCCCATCTTTAAACTTTGCATAAACACAGTTGTCCTCTACATTCTCTTTAAACCCAAATTTTTTTATTGTACTGTCAAACTTCAAGTACCACTGTCTTGAAGCTTGTTTTAACCCATAAATCGATTTCTTTAAGCGGCATCCCATTCTTTCATTTCCTTCCACGACAAAACCTTTCGGTTGTGCCATGTAAACATTTTCCTCCAAATCCCCATTAAGAAATATCGTCTTTACATCTATCTGATATAACTCTAAATCATAATGTGCTACTAATGCCATTATGATTCTGAAGGAATCTTTACATGAGACTGGAGAAAAAGTCTCATTGTAATCAGTCCCTTCTCTTTGCGTAAAGTCTTTTGCCACAAGTCGCGCTTTGTATCTTTCTACATTTCCTTGAGAGTCAAACTTTGTCTTGTAGACCCATTTACAGCCTACTGTTTTGGCTCCTTTAGGAATAATTTTCAAGTCCCAGACTTTATTAGTCTTCATAGACCTCATTTCCTCTTCCATGGCTTCAAGCCATTTTGAAGAATTTTTGCTTCTCATGGCTTCTTCAAATGAGGTGGGATCATCCTCCATTTGAAATTCCTCTGTATGATAAATCTGATAATCATCAGAAATAGCTGATCTTCTTACTCTTTGAGACCTTCTCGGAGCCTTCTCATTTGGTATATCTTCTGTTTGGGGCTGCTGTTGCTCCCCCTCATCTGTGGCAATGGGTTCTGTAGGATCCTGAAAAACAGGTTCCTCATTCTTATTCATTGTTGCCACAGGAGGAACAATAACAGGTGCTGGCACCACAATGTCTTGCACCGTCGGTGCAGCGACAGCAGGCACTGCGAAGAATGGCTCTTGAATCATCGGAGTGGGTGCATACGCCCGCTTCTCTTCAAGGTCAATCCCTCGAGTTACCATGCTTCCCCTCATCATTTCATTCTCTAAGAAGACAGCGTGTCTCGTTTCTACAAACTTTGTATATCTGTCTGGACAATAGAAACGAAAACCTTTTGACTTTTCAGGGTAGCCAATGAAATGGCAGTTTACTGTTTTGGGATCAAGCTCCCCAAGGTTTGGGTTAAATACTTTAGCCTCAGCAGGACTCCCCCACACACGTAAGTGGTGTAGTGAGGGAACTCTTCCTGTCCACAACTCAAATGCGGTGTTTTGGGCACCGACTTACTAGGCACTCTGTTGAGAATATGAATGGCGGTTTTTAACGCTTCCATCCATAAACTCAATGGGAGTGTGGAATAGCTCATCATGCTTCGCACCATATCCATCAGGATACGGTTGCGTCTTTCAGCTACTCCATTTTGCTGAGGTTCGCCCGGTGTAGAATACTGGGCCACTATGCCATTTTCCTGTAAAAACCTTACAAAAGGTTCAGGAACTTGTCCATATGGGGTATGTCGACCGTAGTACTCCCCCCACGATCAGATCGAACTATCTTAATCTTTAAATCGTGTTGGTTTTCAACTTCAGCTTTAAATATCTTGAATTTATCCAATACTTCATTTCTTTCTTTGATTGGATAAATATATCCATAACGGGAGTAATCATCCGTGAATGTTATGAACGAGTCATATCCATCCACACTTTTCACAGGAAAAGGACCACAAATGCCTGTGTGAATAATTTATAGAACTCCTGTGCTTATTTTGACGTCTTTCTTAATTTTCTTTATATATTTACTTTAATGCATTATCTGCATTGTTCTAAGTCTGAGAACTCTAATGGAGGAAAAATATCATTCTTAACTAATCTTTCTATTCTTCCCCTCGAAATATGGCCTAAACGACAGTGCCATAATTTCGACGACGCATCTAGAGTTCTCTTTCGTTTCCTGTTTACATTCGTAGACGAGGATTCATTTACTTTCTCGCACGCAACGTTCCCATTATCGCATACGACATTCACATCATCACATAATGATAACAAATAAAGCTCATTTTGTAAGATGGCAAGACCAACACATTCTTTATTAAACATTATTTCACACTTACCATTTCCAAAATGACAATCATAATCATTATTGTCCAAGCATGAAACACTAATCAAATTTCTCTGTAAAGAGGGAACATAAAGAACATCTCTAAGTAAAAGAGTGAAACCATTAGCTAGCTCTAATGAAAGATCGCCAACGGCTTCAACTTCAGCTTGGACTCCATTTGCGACTTTAATGCATCTTTCTTTTCTTTGCATATTCCTCGTCAAACGGAATCCCTGCAAATTATTGGCAACATGAACAGTTGCACCTGAATCAATCCACCAAGTAGATTTTGAATATTGTACATACAGGGACTCATTTATGAACCTAATGATGTCCTCACATTTCTTTGACATAATAATTTTCAAGAAATCGGGACAATCTTTCTTGTAATGTCCCTTTTTTTTGCAATGTAGGCACTGATCTTTCTCCACTGTGAAATTATGTTGCTGACACTTATGCTGAGGCTTTCCTGTCTTTGAGGAGAAATGATTAAATTTCTTTTTCTTGTAGTCCTTCACATAGTTGATGGAACCACCATGTGAGGATTTAATTCTTTCCTCCTCTTGCACACACACAGCTATGCACTTTTCTAAGTCCCATTTCTCGGGCTGCATGTTGTAGTTGACAACAAATGTGTCAAACTCTTTCGGCAAGGAAGCAAAAATCAAATGAATAAGGAACTCATCCTTGATAGCCAAATCCATTGGTTTAAGCTTGGATGCCAAGTTGCTCATCCTGAGTATGTGCTCTCTTATGCCACTGCCACCACCAGAGTACCTTTCTGTCACAAACTGCTTAATCAGCTTGTAGCATAAGTCTTTGAAGAGCCAGTAAATTGACTCTTTATTTTCTCAAGGTACTCTGTGACAGTGTCACACTCTGCGTTGAGCCCACAATTGCAGGCTCAATCGTGTTCTTTATCACAGCCAAACATTTCTTGTTGGCAGTGACCCACTTTTTATGATCAAGATCATATGACATTTTTATGGGAGCATAGTCTCTCTGTCTGGTCTGCCAAGCAGCATCAGCCTCATTGTCATCTCTCACCGGTGCCACAGGCTCTGTGGGACACAGTGTGGTGACTACCCAGTCCACCTCAGCTAAGATGAAAGCTAGGTCAATCTTTTTCTTTCATTCACCGTAGTTGTCTCCTTTGAGAATCGGGATATCCCTGATGTAGCCCATCAAAGAGTATCCTCCTGAAACCACAATTCATATACAGTGAGAACATTTAAACATATTAACATCAACTGCATGCCTTGATTTCAACGTTGGTTAAAAATAAAACATACAGTTGTTTACACATTAAATCTACATCACCGTTGGGCAGAAATAGAGATAATGCATAAAACTCATCGATTAAAATTATAATACTGTTATTATCAACGTTGGTCAGAAAATAACAATATCATAATATCACAATACATGCCTTACAATTTTATTTATACATTAAATCTACATCACCGTTGGGCAGAAATAGAAATAATGCATAAAATCATTAACTAAATTATAATACTGTTATTATCAACGTTGGTCAGAAAATAACTATATCATAATTTACAATAATGCTCAAAAATTAAATTCTCCCGTTGATTCGAATTTAATTGTAAGAGTAATCAACATTAAATTTTGCAGCGGAAACATACACCATGAAGCAAGATTCATGTATACATATATATATACTTGATATATATATATATATGTAGTATGAAAGCAAAACTATATGCTAGAGAGCCAGAAAATTAACACATAAAAGAAAACGAGCTAATCCATATCCTTTTTACCTGTCAAAACCATGCCCATTAATATCCACCACTCAATCAAAAAACTTTGCCTGGTCAAAGAAGCAAGCTGGACCACACATATTAACTCCCAAAATATCTGCCCACTAACTCCCGAGAAGAAAGCTCCACCATTCAATTTTTTCTTCCGCAAGAAACGGATCTGCTCAGCAGACCATGCGCGCAGGAGGATGCTCTGCGGGCAGCCTGCTCCTGCTCGGCGTGCGGCTTTGCGGGTCGCCAAGCAGCGCCGTGGCGCATCTTGGCGGCAGCCGGCTGGCGCCAAAGGGGCGGCGGTGGCGCATGGCGCAAGCGGGCTCGCGACGAACACTGGCGCGCGGCGCGGCGCAAAGATGCGCCGCGAAGGCAGAGAGACGCCGGTCGCGGGGCTACGGCGGGCGGCGCGCGCGCAGAGGCGATGGCGCGCAGCTCGGGCTCGCGCGGGAGGCGCGCGCGCGGGTGGCTCTGCGGCGGCGTGAGCTGCAGGAGGGGGCTCGGGCGGGGCGGCTGGGCTGCGGCCGGCCGGCGGCTGGGGTGGCGGGCGGGCGCGGCGAGCCGGGCTCGCCGGAGGCAAGAAACAATTTTTTTTATTCCTTTTTCCGATCTGAGACTTTAAACCGATGAATCCCCTCCTTCTAATTTCTAAAACAATCCAGGCTCTGATACCATTGTTGGGCGTTTTCTGTGGGTGGTTTCCTGTTGATACGAGAGAGAGGGAGAGAGGAAGAGGGGATTAGAGGTACCGACCGTCCGTCGCGTTGGATGAAGAGCCGGCCATCGCTGGTTCGTCGGTGAGGAAGCGGCGTCTCCCTCGTGGCGTCGAACGGTGGCGCCGGTGGGACTTCCCGTCGCTGGAGCGCCCCCCTCTCAGATCGGATTAGGGTTTGTCGGTGGGGTTTGTGGCGGCACGGTGAACCTCGTGTCTATGCTGCCCCGACCCCCACCTCTATTTATTGTGGCGCGGCGGCGAGGCCCACCACCTATTGGGTGGCGCCCGATCGGCGCGAACAAGGGGGGCATTTGGCCGTTGGGCCAAATGCTTGAGATCATTCTAACAGCATGGTCTAGCTTCCTGGACCACCATTGATCCGGGAACTTCAGCATCCTTCCTTGTCACAATACCATCACTCTTCTCACCATACCTTGCCACCAGCAGTTGTGTGCATGCTGCCATTGTAGCTGAGTGTAGCATTACAACTAGGATCCTGGCAGGCATGGGCGGAACCAAGTAACGGGGCCCGGTGTCACAGGACACTGGGTCCAAAAATTTTTTTAGCAGGTATCAGTATATCTAACCTATGTGTGAATCTCTCAGCCCAAACTCAATGCACCCAGTTCCTTCTTTGAAGCCCAATGAAGAAATTAAAAATTACTAGATATATTACTATTTATCATAATACTGCTTAAAAATTATAGATGTTACTATATATTGGGAAGTGGTGAACCCTAATCATTCTCGTTCTAGTTTCGCCCCTGCTGGCATGATTGTCATCAGCAGCAATCGGGAGCTCCAAGTGTGCAACATGAGAGAGGGCTGTGAGCGCACTGGGGGTGATGCTTGCCTCTGTGTGGAATGATACAATTGGAACCTCCTCGGACAATGGGTGCTGTCACAGGAATTCTTTCCTCCTTTCATAGGTCAGATCTTATAGAGCCTGCAGATCACCCAGAAGAAAACACAATGAACATAGTCAATAACAGTGTTGTCCATTGTGCAGGCTGACAGGGTAATGGTTGGAATGATCAAGCAAAATACCTTAAAGACTTTGGATAGCAAGATCTCCATGAGTTTACGTAACCTGACATAGTCACCGAGCTGCCCCTCTCCCAGGATATCTGAAGCAACTGGGCTTCCTCCGTATGGGTTTTTGTAACATCCTAATTTTTGAAGTTTATTTGAAACTTTTAAAAGAGAATTCACCATTTTTATTTTTCTGCATTTAATACAAACTTAAATTAAATTTTTATTAATTAAAAGGATTTAATATAACTAAAATAAATATTAACATTTACTGAAAATATTTTATTTAGATTTCTTGTGAATCAAGGATTTTTCTGGAATTTCTGTGAATTTTTTAATTTTATCTACTATTTTGATTTTATGTGAAATAGTAAAAATAAGAAAATCCTCAAAATTCCAAAACCATCTAGGCCAGTCCTAGCACTATTCATCCAACCTAGCCCACGCCCCTTCCCGCCTTGCCACGTGTCGGCAATTGACCATCGCCACCCGCATCTAGGCCGTTTGCTCCGCCCGCCTCCACAGCAGTCCGATCATCACATGTCGGTCATCGCCACCCCTCGGCACTGTGCAGCTACACCATCTGCCAGCGACCGCTGATCTGTTGTCATGCCACACGTCAACCATCAAAGCCATGTGGCACTATTCATCGTTGTCCTGAACGAAGCCGCCACCGTCTCCACATCGGTCTCGGCATCTGTGTCCACCCCACCACCGTCGCCCGTGTCCATCTTGGATTCCTCAGCGTCTGCGTTTATAAGCCGCGCCGCCGCCCTCGAGCTCCGTGTTCCCTTCAGTCGCCTCGCCGTTCTCAATGAGCTCCACCGACACCCTTGTCCGAGCACCACCGCCTCGTGGGTCTTCTTCTTTGTGCCATTGAACAACACCTCTGCTTCGTCACCCTTTTCGGTCCTGCTCAGCCGTCGATTGCCATCGCTGGACCACCTCCACCATTGTCCGCTCATCCTCATCGGTGAGCACCGTCCTGCCTCGTTTCGTCACCCTCACCACGCAGATCATCATGTCGCCTGCTTGTCGCACCTCGGTTTGCCTGCATGCCCCTTCGCATGATCGAAGCGATGCCTCGCGTGACGCGCCGACCGACGTCAGCACTGACACCAGCCGCACCCATGCTTGAGCGACGTTTTGACTTTTCCGTGAACTGAGTCTGCATAGACCATGTCACTGCAGCTGGGTCCCACTTGCCAGAAAGCAATATTCCATAGACCCGCTGAGTCATCCTTGCCACCTTAGCTGCCACGCAAGCCTTAGATGCCACATGTTGTACCACATCAGCGCCAAGTTAGCACCCGAGCCATCTTAGGTGCCACGTCAGCATGTCACGTGCCCGTCCACGTCACCCGCAACGTCAGTCCTACACTGCCACCTGTCAGCCATGTCAGCCCTAGGTGACAGGTGTCAAGCCACGTCAGCTCTAGTTGCCACGTTAGCAAGCCCAGTTGCCCGTGCACTGTTATATACGCCGAGTCCACCGTAGACTAGCTATTTTATACACCGGGTCCACAGCATAGTAGAATTTCTTAATTTCTAGAATTTTCTTTAGATTAAATATTTCAAAAGCTCGTTCTTCTCCGTCCTAACTCTGATTGACCCCTTTTTTTTTCTAAATTCACCTAAAATCTATCTCTATCTTTTAGTTATAGTTTTGAAGTTTTTGAAGATCATTTGAATTTTATTTAAATTTATTGTTTGTCTCATCAGATGAGTTAGTCTGAAGAGAAGGTCAGCCAGCAACGATGCAGGTGGTGGTTTTACTGCTTCGTGGCCCTGCTCAGATAGACCTGAGTTAAGATAAACACAATCAAGGAGGTAAAATGGAATTACTACATGAGCACACTTTGCTTATGCAATTGACATTGGGGAATCATTTGCCAAAGTAAGTTACTAACCAGTGCAACCGGGGACAGGGAGGCACTGGGTGAGATATGTGAAGGAAGATATAATTGGATGGAATTGGATGTATTGCATTGAGCCTCTCGGGCGGTATATATAGAGGTACAAGACTTGGGGGGGCAAGACTGTACAAGGGATTTAATCCCAATGGACTCTATCCTACCAAATATATTGTACTCTAACATCCCCCCGCAGCCACAATGGGAGCGTCGCAAATGGTGAGACTAGAGAAGAAAAGCCGAAGAACTGACACCCCTCTGCAGTCATAACCGTCGATGCGTCGCGTATGCTGTGACTGGAGCAGGAACCGACGAGTAGCTCAAGCAAGACGGTAGCCCTTTGTCCCGATGTCGAGGTAGCCGAGCGCGAGGGTGGAGTAGTCGTGGTCGAGGATGTCGTGCTGGAGATGGTCGTGGTCGATGTAATCGTGGTTGGGTTATCGATGTCGAGGCGGTCGCTCATGAAGCCGCGGGCGCAAAAGAGGCGCCATAGTGATGACGGAGACGCGTCGAGGCAGTCGTCGTGGAAGGGGGGCGATGCCGAGGTCGACGCAGTCAGGGCCGTCGAGGATGTAGACGAAAAGCGACGATACAATCGAGGCAGACGGGACGGGAACGGGAGGGTCGATGCCGAAGTCGATGTAGTCAAGACGCCAGAGCCGTGGTGTGTGCCGGGTTTGCCAGACCCGACAACGCGTCGGGGACAAAAGCATGCACCGGTGTTGCCAGTATCGGACGTACAAGGGAGAGGGCCCCAACCAGGCGTGGTTGTGCTGGACGAAGAAGAAGCAGTGTGGGAGCGGACGCTCCTACCCGAATGCTAGCAGTTCGGGGCGGACGCTCTTGCTCGAAGGCGAGCAGTTCTGACGCAAGGTACAACAGCGACGGTAGCGCTCGATGTCGGTGATGAAGGCCCGATCAGTATGACGAAGATCAGGTACAGACAGATGACGCACAAGAGGTTGCGCAGCACAGTCATGGATGCACAGGGGATGGCGATGTAGATGCAACGGCGAGGGGACACACGTGCAGCGGTGCTGCGGCCTGAGGAGGCGACACAGCAACAGCCCTGTTGCTCGGAGAGGATGCGCGTAGTACTCTAGGACAGACGTCACGGGAGCCAGGTGAATCGCGCACAATTAGCTGATCAGACCGAGTACGCGCGAGGCAGGACGACGATGGAAGAAGTCGGCGGAGGCGTCCCGATCTGTGGTGGCGATGACGAACCGGCGGAGAAGACGTGTAGATGGGATGACCGAGACGCGACGTGGGAAGACGTCCCCTCGGCATCGCGTGCCCGGCCTGGCCGCACAGTCGAAGAAGTAGAGACCGGTGTAGTCAACGCCGATGTCAGAGTAGATACGTGCGAGGTCAATGGGCGGTGGGCGACTCAACCCCGATCAGTGATCGGGAAAAAAAAGAAAAGATACAACAGTAGCAGTGGGATCCTACATGTGCAATTCACCGAGTACACCTAGCCTGATTCTTTTTTCTTTAAAGTCACCTACTGCTACTTTACTCCCGATTGGATCGATCCAATCGATGCCGAGTGGAAGGGGCGGCGATGAGGCGGCCGCGGCCGGTGGCGGCGGCGGCGCAGCAAGGCGACGAAGCGGCGCCCAAGCGGCGGCGATAGCGCCAGGCGGCGGAGCCGATCGGGCGCAGATCCGGCAGCACCTCTAGGTGGTGGACGGCGGGCGGAGCCAGCGGGCACTGATCCGGCAAGTGGTGGACGGTAGGCGGAGGCCGAGGCGGCGGAGGGGCGCATGCGGAGGCGTTGGCCGGGGGAGGCGTCGCCGGAGGCCGCGCGGGAAGGGGCACCGGCGCTGTAGCGGGAGGCGCGTGCAGAGGCTGCGCCCTGGGGACGGGCGTTGGGGGCGGACCTCTCCAGGTAGCGGCCCCAGGCGGACCTGTCCAGGCGGCTCGGCGGACGAGGCGAGGTGGGCTCCAAGCGGCGGTGCGGGCGCGACCACCGAATCTAGTGGCGGGAACCCTGGATCCGGTGACGAGGAGGCCGGATCTGACGAAATTGGCCAGCGGCACGGTCCGCACGCGGCATGGTCCGGTGCGGCCCGGCACCACCCCTGACGGCAGCGCGGAGACCGGCGTGGGGCGTGCGTCCTGGCCCGGCCGCCACCATGGCGGCTCAGGGACGGGGCGCAGTCTAGCCCGACCGCCACCACGGCGGTGCGGGACGAGGCGCAGCCTAGCCGCCTCCATGGCAGGGCAGATCTTGAGGGGGGTGGCGGCGACGGCCCAGCGACGAGGGTGATTGCGAGGAGGTAGGTCCGATCTGTTGCGTGATGACGACGACGATGATGGCGGCCGGATCAATAGGATCCGTCGCCTGAACGGTGGCACTGCCCCCGGTGGAGATAGATCTCCCTGGGGGCGTGCGGTGCGAAAGCGAGCGGCGGCTAGAGTTAGGATCTAAAACCTAGACGCTCTGATACCATAAAGGAAGATATAATTGGGTGGAATTGGATGTATTGCATTGAGCCTCTCGGGCGGTATATATAGAGGTACAAGACTTGGGGGGCAAGACGGTACAAGGGATTGTAATTCTTATGAACTCTATCCTACAAATATATTGTACTCTAACAATATGAAGCTGTCTGGGCAAGATAAGATGAAGCTTGGTTTATAGCTTGTGAATCTTCAACCCTGTCGGCAGTTATAAGATGAAGTTTGGTTTATAGCTTGTGAATCTTCAACCCTGTCGGCGGAATAACTGTCATCAACCTAGATTCATCGATAGTCGTTGAAGAGATAGGAATAATTAAGGAGCTTAAAGCACGGCCATACAGTTCATTTCTAATTGGGACAATGACATGTGCCATCAAGGCAATTTATTCATATGCTTTTTCCCCTCCTAATGATGCAGATATTTACAAACATTGGTACAGTCACAGAATTAGGTGATGTGCAATATAATGAGACTTATGACAACAAATCCTTTCCAGTTAAACTCTGAAGTATTGGCCACGAAGAACAGTATTGGCCATTTAGATCTGAGCTATGTCGTATCTGGGTCAGACCAATAGTAACGTGCTTCGTCGTCTCCGTTCACTTCGGATGGTCGGGTGCCCAAAGCCATTAAATGGGCCATGGCTATGGACACGGGAACAGTCCAGACTCACTCCAGTATGGCCGTTTGGCTGGCCCACGGGCTTCGTCCTCAAATCGCACTAAATTACTATCGAACAATTTAGTACTGTTTCGTTAAGTACAACCGCGATCCACAACCTCGTGGAGCAAGCGCTTTTCCGGTTAGCCACGCTCGCATTTGCACACCACACCATACCGGTGGACCGTTGGATCAAACCCAGACAGCTAGGCACGGAGTAGAATCCCTCTTCCAAAGACTGGTTCTGTTCTTTACGACTTCTAAAAGTTATTTTTGACTTTTGTTACAGTAACTAACTTTTAAACGAAGTATTTTTTTAAGATGATGTCTACAAATTAATTGTAGTACACGTTAAAAAACTAATATCTGTACCATAAAAAAAATCGTAAACGAGTATCTCTTTTTCTGCAATTTATGTCGCAAACAGCCAAAAAGCTATCAACCGCAATCATCAACAAACAGGCCCTATGTTCTAAGGTGCTGAATCTTTAGTTTTTGGCTTAAATGATAAAGTAGTGTTACCTTTTTAAGGTATTCAATAAAAAAAGTATATTGTTATATTTCTACGGATAATTAAAAAAAAGAAAAGAAAAGATATGTACAAACCAATGCGTTTTAAACGATTTTTTTAGCCATCTTGAAACGGAGCTCGAGACGTGGGTGGATCCGTGTCATCTCTTTATTAACAAGCCAGCCATCATATTTGGTGGCCTACAAAGATTAGTAGCAGCTTCACCACAAAGTGTTATTGACGTTGAAACAACAAAACTTGCTTCTAGAAACAAAACCAGATCATCAGCTATCTAAGAGCTTCAGTTTCCACCAACAAGGCAACAAACAGTAAACGAACCAAAATTCGCTAACAACACATGTAACAAACAAGAATGTTATCCAGCTGAGCTGCGAAGGCGACTCTTCCAAGTTCCCAAGAATGATTCCTCCTCGTAATGCAGGGAATATCTTATACTATACAAAAACAAAATGATGACCAATGTTTAGCAAGTCAATCAAGTGCTCATCTAACAGCGGGATTAGCAATACCATTCCTTCCATGACCAACATAAAAAAAATTAAAAGTTTATCTCAATCTATCTCATCGCCAAACATTACACCCAGCTCAAACACTAGCCTTGCCCTACATCTATACTACCCAGTACCCACACAGCACACAATTCTCTATCGCCAGTATTCATCTTCATCATCTTCTTCCACCACTTCCTTCTCGTACTCGGAACCAGAACCGTGTATGTCCGTGAAAGGATTCTCAGCATTGGCATCCTCAACCTCATCCTCTGATGGCTCTTCAGGGTAATCATAAAGTGGATTATTTTCGGCTGCATATTCAACATGGAAAAGCTAAGATAATTTAAAATAACAAAGAATCTTACAAATTAATCTTGGAAGTAGAATGATTGCACAATTACCATTTGAGTCATCTGTATCATACAGATACTCATCATCATTGTAACATTCATCATCATCATCATCCACTTGTAACCTAGTGTAAGAAGACCGTTTAGACTTTAGACAGCATTCCCACAAAAGAATGGCATAGAGTAACACACGTGAGTCAGAATTACAGTGGATATGGAGCTGCTGATGTGTCCTCCATGTTTGCATCATCTGCCTCCTTGACAGTATATATGTCATAAACATCTGAATCTGCTCATCAGGAAAAATAGTCTCATCAAAATTAGTGCTGAAGCAAAAATGCTCACAAAAATTATATCGTGAATTTCAACTAAAAAAATTCTGGGTGGGTAGCTACCCCCATGGGCAACCAGATATTTCCCATCATGCATTATTGGAGTTTGCTATCACACCAAGGATCTTAACTCTTTCATATAGCTTGTACAAAATTTCAACCTTCATGGATCTAAAAGGGAGATAATTACAGTGGACTTAGTTGTGCACAGATTGCAGCACTAAAGCTGTTTGAGCTATATGTCTAGAAGTGTTTGGTCAGTAAAATAAAACACTCCATAATGAGAACTGTGCAAGGAGTGGAAGAATATATTTCACACTAACCCAATTCTACTTTCTTCCTTCTCATTAGAGAACTGAATGAAAAAAAAGAATTAACAGCTTAAGCCTTGGCAGGTTCAGAGATGAATCAATAGAGAACATCTACGGTTTCTAATAAAAATCTAAATCAAAATTCCAGATGTTGAACAACGTCCTAAGGCAAGAAACTTACAGACCTTCCGACTGTGCCAGCGAAATAATATCTGATTCAATTTCTTCAGCAGCCAATGGCAAGTGTTCTCGTAAAAGTGGAAGAAAGTTCCATAAAATTGCACCCTGTTCAAAAGAGGTAATCCTGCAGAGAACATCATAAGAAACCATGCAACAGGACACCTTTTTATTTTTAGAAGAACTGATAAATTACCACAAAGCCAAACTTGCCATGGTTCTGCTGGATGCTTCTCTCCATCAGAATCTACTTGGACAGCATCATAAAGACGACATAGTTCTCTCAGCGATTCATCAGCTTCATTCTTGTCTCCTTTCCGACTCCTCCATATTTGTGCAAAGCGAGCATTTCTTCCCAGATCCTATAAAGGTTCAATGAACAAAACCATGCATAACAGCGCAGGAACAGAAAACCAAGGCGTTACCCCATATCTTTACGGGATGTGAAGAAAATAAAATACTAGACAAACAATTTCTATTCTCAAGAAAGTTGAGTAATAATACTGCCCTCACGGAGACCTGAAGTCCTAACATACATAAAAAGCCAAAGAAGAATGGAGAAGTAGCAATAGCATAGAATAGCAAACAATTAAAGACATACTAGAGCATCTCCTGTGCTCGTCAAATGCTCATCCATTAGAGTATGTGTGACCAAACTTAGCAACAGAGTATGCAAAAGATACAAAGTACAGAGAAGTATTGCAAAAGAAAACACAATTTGACCCTCAATCCATAGAAAAGGAAACCATTTCACATATTAACAATCATGTATTAAATGCATATAAAATTATATTTATTGCCCAGATTAGAGCCTGTTGTCTAAAAAATATTGCCCAAATCCTTGGTTTTCTCCTATAATTAATTATACCCTCGATTTACAACACATTTCCTTGATATACGCTATCCATCCAATCTAGTGCATACTTAGCATTAACTAAACTTTAGCATAAGATGACTACAGTCAGAATAATAGGACAGGCATACCTCATGCCTCTGTCTGGCTGCTGAATGTAGCTGGTCTTGTTTCTGTTGGCACACAAAGGGACCATTTTAGCATCTGAACAAGTAAATTCATTTCAAATTTTCAATAGAAAGACATCGAAAGTGCTACTTGTCTCATCACAGTTGACATTATCAGCAGAGGATCTTCCAAGTCTCAAGGAGAAAATAAAAGGAGGGTTCAATTATTAACATGATCCCCGGCCCCAGGGAGACCAGCGAATAGTGAAAATACAACAATTAATTAGGTAAATATTGTTAAGGGTATATATATCTTTTCCTATTATTCTTGTAGTCTAGGGTTTAGCGAGCCCTTGTATTATATATAGCTCCATAAGTTGCTATTGCAATAAACTCAACATTTCACATTTCATACCTTCTATTCTTATAACATGGTATCAAAACCCAGGTTGGGCTAGGGTTTTCCGCCGCCGCCCCTGGGAGGAGCAATCTCCACTCCCAGGGGCAGCCTCCTCTATTCCAACCAAATCTGGCCGCCGCCGGCTCGCGCTCGCGACTACCTGCGCGCACCACTGTCCACGCACGCGTCGCTGCCCAGCCTCCGGCGTCCCAGCCGCCTCGAGGTCCCACGACGGGCTTGCGCCGAGCCTCTGTTGCCAGGCCGCCGCGTGTCGAATTTGGCCGCCGCCACCTTGAATCTGGCTCGAGCCACCGGATTCGACCGGCCTCCCCGCCGGTCCCCAGCGCCGACTCCTTGCCGGCCCACGCGCACAATGCCAAGACAAGAAGGCAAAGGCCGATTTGGCTCTTTGCTCTTGGATGGTTATTCTGGTGGTGAAATCCCGTGGGGTATTGATGGTGGAATATATGGAATGGGTCCATGTTTGGTTGCTGTGGGCGCTGACGCGTTGTCTTCTATTGGTGGTGCACCGATGCTAGAATCTGCTGCTTTGCCTTTGAGTCCTTTTCGTTTTGCATCTTCCATTGCGTTATCTAAGTCTGTTACCATCTCTCTATTAGTTCATCAAAGTCGTGCAAGTCCACAAAATTTTTATCAGTTAGCCGATTACTTTGCTAGCCACGTTCCATCCTTTTGGATGAGTGTGGTCCTCTCCTTTCGTTCGCATAGTCGCAGCCGCCGCTCTTCTCCTTGAGTCGTTGCAGATCGTAGAGGGCTTTATGATGCAGCCGCTTTTCTTTGAGCTACTGCTCCGAACTTCTAAGGCTGACACGCTTCTTCTGCACCGCGTCTTCGCTGCACTTCTTGTGCACTGCGCCGCTGCTGTCTCGGGTTTCGATCTGTGCCGCTATGCTTCTATCTCCCTCTTTAGCTTAATTTGACAGCTCTCTCTATTTGTGTCACCTTCTACATCCTCTTTGTCGTATTGCCGCGGTCGACTTTGCTCCCGCTTATCTCTACTTTCTCAGCCCCTGCACTTTGTGTTTTATAGACTGCCACATGATTTTGAATGGGAAGCGATCTTTTCGACATAATTTTCCAAGAGCTACACGCTATGACGACGTCTTCAAGATATGGACTTTGGATTTTCCCTATTTTAGTATCAACCCTTTTCAACTGTAATGCTATTACATACGTCTTATATTTGAGGGGGTGTTAAGAGTATATGTGTCTTTTCCTATTATCCTTGTAGTCTAGGGTTTAGTGAGTCCTAGTACTATATATTGTCCATAGGCTGCTATTGCAATATACTCAACATTTCACATTTGCATACCTTCTACTCTTGTAACAAATACTTGGAAAATGTTCACTTACTTTGTCCCTCTTGATTCTGTCATTCCACTCCTTTGTCTTGCTCTTTATCTCTTTGGCGTTCGAGTCAGTATGTTAAGAAAAGAACAAATGGAATTATATTCTAAAAAAAATCTTATGCAGTTATCTAGAACAACTACTGTTGATCCATTGTGCAACCGTGTATGTATAAATAACAGGAACTAATTCCTGTTCTATACAGGTAGAGTACAACTGGCAGCATTTTTTCTAACAATTTCAAAGAAGCTTTTCAGCTGCAGTATGTCAAACACCAAAAGGCAATAAAAAATGCCATGATCAGTACTAAGCTCTGGAGAGTTCCCGGCAAAGTAAAATAACAAGAGGCCCTGTGCAGCGGGAGATATCTTTGAATAGTAATGGCATATCAACTGAACTCAAAATGCAAATAGAGAAGCGATTCTGTCATGCAAGGGTGCCAAAAGTTGGATGCTAAACCAGTTTAACATGAAAGAAATAAGAAAAGAACTAAAGAAAAGGAATAATACCAAAAGAGAGTGTTAAACATCTTCAGCAGCTTCAGAATGATGTACTGTATCAATGTGTTGGACAAGAAGCTTCTTAACTCGTGGTTCCTCTGAAGCTGTAGGCAAAGCAATGAATTGAAACTTTCTGCAGGTGAACGAGGTGACAATATTTGTGGTCTATCTATTTGTTGAGGAATGCGCATGTGATATCAGGATCTGCACAGTATCACACTCGTATTATCTTTCGGCGTGATTTTGTATAGACAATTGATGGTGTGCTAAGGTCCATAGTGTACAACCATCCGTAACAGAAGCTGTTTGGTCCATACCTTTAGCAGTGGAGGAGGGTTCAGAGATGGAGATGCTAGAAATCGAGCATGGCCTTCTTCACGGGCCTTTCATAAATCTCTAGCCCTTAAAAATGACAAAAAAAATATCTTTGCCTAAAAATTCTTCCTTTTTCACTAAAAAACCTGAAGAAAAAGGGGGAGGAGCAATGGGAAAGAATAGGAGGGCAGGAGGAGTGCTCACAGAAAGCGTCAGGCCGGGTCTGGGAGGGCTTGCGCTTGACCCGGACGACGACAGGTTTCTCCCGCGCCTCAGGTGCCGAGGTGGAGGCGTCTCCGGCGGCCTCCGCCGCAGACGCCATGGCCAGCGAGGTAGGGCTACAGTCTCGGCCGGAGAAAGAGAGGGGCGATTTAGGTTTCGTGCGGCGATGGAGAGAGAGATGAGGAGGGTTTAATTAACCTCGAGGAGAACTTCAAGATTCGTGCGACGACATCGTGAGGCCGAGTGCTACTGAGGTAAGGCTTAAGCCCGGACAGACGGACAGCGGCAAGCTCCATCAATGGCGACCACTCCGCTCGCTACCTCCTCCTTTCCCTATCCATGTCCCTCTCCTCCATTTTCCAAAACCCTAAACCCCTCCTCCAAATGTAAGCACCCTCTCCTTTCCGTCTCCCTCTCCATCCTCACCAGCCCAGTTCCCCTCCTCCTCCCCCGGCGCCGCCGTGGCGTCTCCGCGGCGTACGGCGACGACGACATGGACGACGATTTCGGCGACTTCGACGTCGACGACGGGGACGGCTTAGGAGAAGACGACGACGTCGACAACGAGCAGGACTACGACGTCGACTACGACCGCCTCCTCGCGCCCGTCAAGCCGCCGCCGCCGCCGCTCTCCAGGGAGGGCGACCAGGAGGAGGGGGACATCGCCATGGTCGCGGCCGAGAGCTTCGTCTCCACGCAGGAGTCCGCCTCCGACACCGTGGTCGACTACGCTGTGAGCGAGGACGAGTTCCACAAGATTCGCCTTCTCCACTGCGACTTCCTTATCCGCAAGGTGCCCGACCCCGACGACGACGTATTCGACTTCCGGGAGGTATCCTATAGTCCTATCATCCTGTGTCTAGTACATTTTGTAGTAATTGCCTGTGCTATTTCATCAAACGTGCCTGCGATAATGCTTGTGGTCTCTCTTGACATTTCATCAAACATGTGCATGACATTGCTATCCAAATTGACAAAACTGTATCTTTTTGGTTGTTTCAACTAAATTATGTAGTGCTTATTCTGCTGAATATGACATCCTGTGCAACAGATGTATGTCACGCCGCCCGACACTGACATCTACTCCATTCCGAGGGTTCTTGCCCCAATGCCACAGAAGGTGCCGGTATCTTTGCTATTTCTTATTCCAGGTGAATGTAAATCGGCCTTGAGGTGTAATTGTTTCTTTTATTGTTGAAATTAGTACGTTAGGTGCACAAAGAAAAACTTTGGCCGCTACCATGTAAGTGAGCCACCAGTTGAGCATTTGCGTGATCCCCTATACAAGACAGAGAGGGAGATTATGAAGGTATGTGTGAGTGAGAATGTTTGTTGTCTGCTCTGCTAGTTTGTTCTGCCACTCTATTATATTTCTCTGTCATAAACCAAGATGAACTGGGTGAATGTGGCTTGAATGTTACCAACTTTAAAGTTCTTCCCTAAGTTTCTGACTTAAAATTCATAGTGGGAATATGTTGTAGTTCTTGGTGAGGATATGTCCTTGTTGATGGTAGTTGTGAGGTAAAATTAACATCTTAACAATTAAACAATGTAGCCTATTGAGTATCGGACGGTGTGCAATTCATAGAATTTGTACTCAGTTTTAGAAGAAGATATCCATATGTATGTTGCTATTCCATCTAAAGTTGTTTTGTAAAATTTCTTGACAATCATTCCTCTTCGCAGGTTTAATTGTTTCATGCAGTGGTTAATTGAATTTATCTCTCCCCTTATTGGACGCACGATGCATTGTTTGTTATCCTTGCAGTACAAATAATTGTACATGTTTGAATAGGAAATAAGTGAAGAAGTAAAACATCATGTGCCGAAATCACTGTTCACACATACTATGTGTATGCATGAATAGTGTCGTGGCATTGTAGCCTACGAGGAGGAATGTTTCTTCCTTACCAACTTATCTATTTCGTAAATAGTTTGATTAGTTTTCTAAGATAAGAATTAGTTGTTTGGCATCATATCTATTAGTTAGAAAAGTATTATTTAGATTGATCTTATCTATAATTGTTAGGAGAGCCCTCTATATAAGGAAGCCTATTGTAATCACTATTCTTAAGCAAGAAAGCAGTAAAGATGAATTGATCTAGTCTCTCTCCTAAGGTTCTTCTCCCTTATCTATAGTCAGCCCCTTATCCCACCAAACCAACGCCGTCCGGCCTTCTTCTCGGCAATGTTTACCCCGATGATCTAAAATTCATCACATTTGGTATCAGAGCAGTTGATCCAATTGCACAACTTTTGCTACCATGGCTCTTGTTGCCAAGTCCTTGGTCACGATAAAGGCTAACGCCAACAAGATAGCTACTAGTACTAACAATATCGACAAGAAGATGGTTGCCATCTTCCTCAATATGCATACTATCTTAGAAAAGATGATCGTGAATCAGAAAAAGGCGCAATAAGAGGTGGTGGCGACGCTATTCCCAATAGCTGCCGTGGTGTCACTGGAACATGTCGTGGTAGCCGTGGTTCCGTTGATGCCTGCCACAGCCCTGCCGCGGTAGCTGTGTTGCTGCCAAAGCCTGCCACAGCAACCATGTCACTGCCGTGACCTGTTGCGGTACTACCGACACTCACCGTGACCCTACTATGTTTTATCGCGGTGTTGCCGAAAGCCGCCATGGCCCTGCAGAAGCCTGTTGTGGCAACTACATCGTGGAAGCTTACCACAACACTGCCGGCCATAGTGATTGCAGATGCCATCAATGTTGTTGCACCTATACGTGGAAGTCACGGTCTTCAAGGTTACCGATAAACGTCAGTATCTCGTCAACTTAGGGTCTCCTACGGCTACAGCCATAGCCACCACTACAACTTGAAGACGAGTTGTCACTGAAGGGGGGAGAAGTTGTCATGCGCCGAAATCACTGTTCACACGTACTATTCATATACATAAACAGTATCACGGTACTATAGCGGTAGGCCTATAAGGAGGAATGCTTCTTCCGTACCAAGTTATCTATTTCATAAATAGTTTGATTGGTTTCCTAAGATAAGGTTTAGTTGTTTGGCATTATATCTATTAATTAGGAAAGATATTATTTATATCGATCTTATGCATAATTGTTAGGAGAGCCCTATATATAAGGATGCCTATTGTAATCATTATTCTCAAGCAAGAAAGTAATGAAGATGAATTAATCTAGTCTCTCTCCCAAGATTCTTCTCCCTTATCTGTAGTCTAATCCCTTATCCAACAAGCCGACACCGCCTGGCTGTACTTCTGACAGTGTTTACCCATAATGATCTAAGGATCATCACATAAACTTACTAGATTTTCGTGGTACCCTAGCTTTGCTTGGCTTTAATCATTGTGTTTCTATTAGTCCGGTTTTAACTTGATCTCCACCCTGGCAATTTGACACTTGACTCATATTGCATAACATTTGTTTCTGCTTTATGCTTATTTTGCATGAACATTATAGGTCAACATATCTTCTAACCAGGCATGCAAACTTTATTTATAATCAATCATACTAGCTTGCTTCTCCATGATATGATAGATTAAACACATTTTCTGCTGGCTTCATGATTTTTTCATCAAATTATATGTTTCGTATTTGTTTATGTTGTAGGTTTTCTTAACCAAACACTACAGAAACAGGAGGTTTAATGACCCAGAGTTTTTCCTTGATTTTGAGGAGATTTATGTCATCGACTCAAAAACAAGGTCAATCACAAGAGCAAAAGTTGTGGTAAGATACTCGAAAATCCTTTTGTATATTTAGGTTCCATGGAATCTGTCATCACTAACTATAGACTAATTAGCCCAGTTCCTCTGTTCATTTAAATGCTCAACCATCTCTTTGCGATGCTGAAAGATTAATTTCTACTAGAAAGTGCACATTTGCTTTGTCCATTACTATTGACTGTGCATTTGCTTTATGAGTCTACTAGTGATGATCTTTGTTGGCTTCGAATTAAATGCATAATGTCAAACATTACAAAAACTTTTAGATCTTTCTGTCTGTTTGTCAAAGCGCAATACCATTCATATTAGTTTTGTATTTTGTGCTTCTAATTTAAATCCTAGAATTCTCTGAATTTATTGCCGTGATGTATCTATTGATCATTTGAGGAAATTCTGTATGCCACCAAATATCAAATTAGAAAACACAAAAAAAAAAGCTATTAGCAGTCCGATGATGTCAAGAAACTAGGTAAGTGAATTTTGAACTTTTGTAATGTCAAATATATATATATTTTTGCTTGATTTTTACATAGTTAAGTAACTTATTTTGGTGTACTGTCTGAGATTGCTGATATGTAGTCATCTGTGGCAGGTTAGTGTCCCTGAAGGAAAGAAGAGGGATAGGACAAATGACCTGCTACTCATACGCGATGGAGGGGAGTCTTTTAGAATAATTGACAAGGTACTATGCTTGCTTCATTAATTTTCTCTTTGTAGTTGGAGGCTTCAAAAGCTAATTTGGGCCATCGGTATCAGACTAAAAGGGATGATGCAACCACTGTCATCCAAAGAGAGGAGTGGGCAAAGTCAAGACGAGATGTGGAGAAGCATTTCCGGAAGCTCCGAGACTTTGACTACTCGAATTGGTTCTGAAGAAATGGTTGTCAAAGTTCATTGATGCAGATAAGAACAATACGGAGAGATTGTTTTTTCGGGGGGGCTGCTGCTCATGTTAGAGCAAGCAACCGTGGTGATCAAGTGAGAGTTGCCATATTTGAAGTTGATAGTTATGATGTGTGTTGGTAAGTGAAAAGTGAAATCTATAATGTATGTGAATGCGCTACCTTGTTGAGCAGCTAATGAATGTGGTACTTGAGGTCCTTTTTGCCAAATTACTTTGAAGTCCCCTAGTTAGATTCGAATGCATAGCTACAGGCAAAACATGGGAGAATAGTACTTGAGCTCCAGTTTTTTGCCGACATACCGGGCGGCATGTGCTTTTGGTAAAGACGAAGTCACCAATTAATCTCAACAAATTTATATGCAGACATGCAAATTCAGCTCCAGATTCAGATGAATTGTGAGCCTCCCATGCAAGGAAAGAACCAGCCAGCCAGCCAGCTCACCATGATCGAGCTTCTTATGTAGTATATGACGCTGACTGAATTGCCTGACGCTGACTGAATTGCCTTGATTGATTACTGATTCTGTCATCGGTGCAACCTTGACATGTTATGATGCGTGCGTGCATGGACATCGATATCTCATCTCGATATATCGGGAGAAATGCCAAATTAACCCTCAAAGGAGGAATCATATGATAACAAGGTCTGATCATGATGAAGATAATTTTTGTTCGCTTGCTCATCGAACTGCTGTAGATGGATCGATGACAATAATATATAAAACATGTTTCTATTTTTTTTTAGTGAAATCTCCAAGTGGTCATATTTTAGACGTATGTTTCTCAAATGATAGAACAATAGACAAAGCCAATGAATTCCGAAAGGGCAAAAATGTTGAAAAATGATAAAACTAGGGGTGTTGCGAGAATCGAACTCGCGACCTCTCGCACCCGAAGCGAGAATCATACCACTAGACCAAACACCCTGATTGAACAACTTTTATTTTGTTTGTATATGTACCATAGGTATGCAAAAGACGCAGTTCAGATTCCTCGTGCCTGCGCACAGCGGTCTTTCCCTTGTTAGGGTGGCAACTACTTAGCCGGCGAGGACCGACGGGTAGGGAAAAGGATGCAGCGGTCGTCGGGCCGGCTCGACAATGTTGAAAGAGGGGATTATGGTGGTGCTCATTTGGATTTTTTAAATTCAGACTTATTATTTATTTTATACTGTAGTATTTTTTTGTATTATAGTTGTTGTTAGTTTTTTTGCCATGATTCTAAATTTATGTGTACTTGTCCGAGTATTAAGGCTAGGTCTTTTCACTGAGCACGAGCAGTCAAAAACGAGTACATAATCGGTATAACCGAACAAGTAATCGAAATAATCAGCTAACAGGCTATGTACTTACCCGAGTGGCCTATCCAGTGTAATGAAGGTATGGAGTTCACGATCAAATTTAATTAAGCTCACAGCGACACAACCTAGCAGAGGAAGCCTACACTTATAGCACTGATAGTGTCACACACACGCCCGAGGGCGGCATCGTAGCGACAGCGCGGGAGGGTGGTGGCCATAGCTACTGTTGCATCTCCTCCCTTCGACGACATGCTCTCCTGCTGCGGCTCCTCCCTTCGGTGACGGGCTCCCCTGCTGTGGCTCCTCCCTCCGATGCTGGTCTCCCCTGCTGCGGCTTCTCTCTCCGGCGCCAGCCTCCCCTATTGCGGCTCCTCCCTTCAGCGCCAACCTCCCCTACCGTGGCTCCTCCTTCCGAGTACCACAAGATACGGACACAAATAGTATATATATCAAAACAATAGCATCAAATGTGGATTTGATTTTACATGAACATATAATTACATATATATAAATCTATTATTAAAATAAAAAATCGGTTACAAGGCCGATTACCGTATAATCACTACAAAGTGAGGTGACCAAACGGGTACTAGTTACCGAGTTTTAAAATCTTGTTTTCAGTATAATTAAATTAAAAAATAAAAAATTATATCATCATAGATAATGCAAAGGAATAAGACAAAAAGGAAAAGAAAAGAATTAAAAAACTAGAAAAAAATAAAATTAAGAAATTAGAAGTCAGAAGTTAGAAGTTGGAACCCTAATGAGCGGTGCTATAGAGTGTAGTCAATGGATCGATCAATGTTGAAAATGTAGGCAATATTTTAATTTCAAGTTTTAGTAGCAGACAAAAGCAATATACTAGTGATGCACAACTAACTAGTGATAGTAGGCTACTCATCATACTTCAGAATATACGCAAGAATAATATTGTATCAAAGTCGTACGAACACATGAACGACTTACTTTTGGGTTTGATGTAGAGCAGGAAGCAGCGCAGGCTTGACGCAGTGCAGGACGTAGATGAAACAGAGCAAGAGCGGTCGTGCAAATATGCGCTGCCCAGAAACCTTATTGCCGCCCCCGTGCAGGTCTTCACGACAGCAATGGTTCGGAGATACCGCTCACCTTCCTTCCAGGTGCACACCGGGAAGAAAAGGTCGGTGAAGTTCAGACAGCACAGTACTACCGCACAATATTACGAGAGAGGAAGAAAACAATGCGAGAGAAGAATGGAGAAAATCAGTCACAAACCTGGACGTCTCCAGGCCTTTTATAGACGTGCTAATTACTCTCTAGTAACTGACACCATTAGACTGAAATAATGCTCAAGTAACTGACTCCATTATGCACTGGTAACTGCCGATATTCAAACCAAATATTTACGCAGTCTCATTACCAGTCAAAGAAGTAACCGACTCTATTATTCACTGGTAACTCTGCTAAAATTTAAATCAAATAATGGTAATTAAGCAGTCTCGTGACCAGTTAAAAGGAGAGAGAGATGATGCGAGGTTCAGTAAAATAAGGTGGACATGGACTGCCAAGTGGCACGCTATTTTCACGCGAAAATACGCGAATACGCGCGCGCGTGTGTGTTTAGCCAAAGCCACCATCCACTTCCATAACTCAAGGAGTGGCATGGACTCCACCTTATAAATTAGTCTCCCCCACTTTGTCTAAGCAATATGGTACTAAACCTCACATGCTTTAAAATTTAAGAAAACGGGCCACAAATAATGGGCCAATTTCTAACAATCAACTTAATCCAAATGAGGTCCATTGTATTATTTATCTGGCCTCGTAGCCTTTCCTAATCTACCAGCGCATGTACAGTAGATTGACATCAGTGGTTTATAAAAGGTTGCAACAGGTCAAATTTATGCTTAGATGGAATGGTAGAAGAAGTCGTCTGTTGCTGCACAGACGATCTATTAGTGTGTACTAATGCACTTATAAAGATATATTAGTGTGAACTAATGTACTTATAAATAATGTCATATCTATTATAGAGAGCTTGTCTAACCACAACGTAATTTGTGGAGCCGCTAGAGTATAGATGACAATTATCTATTCTATTCTATTGTAAATATTGTCTCTAGTTTATTTAGAAGATAATGTGAGGGCTACATTAGTGCGCCAGTCGTACATGGTTTAGTGGTGTGGCACCTTGTCTCTATGGTTGATGAATAGAGTTTGATGCCTGCGAATGTTGTTGAGATATTTATGTGGTTTTTTCATTGTAATTTTTTACAATTTAAACTTGTGACGTATGAGTTGTAAGCATTAAAATGACTCCGCCAACCAATCTATAATGCTAGTGCCAGAAGAATAATTCATTCAAATACTAAACCAAAGTAGATGGAGGCTACATACCATCGATCTTTGCATGTATGCATGCAATATATGGTGCAAGTATATATTAAAGTGTTAAGAGAGATGGCGCTGTGGGATATGATGGGATGAGATGAGAGGAGAACCCGTGAGATTTTGATATTCCTTCGCTTTTGGTTTTATTTAATTCGATTTCTAATTTCAATTTAAATTTAAATTTCAAATTCAAATTTTGTTCCATTCAATCTTCATTTGCTTTGGTTCTTGATCAATGTTTTTTATTTTCATCATTGAATTGTCAGGAAAAAATCCAAATCAAGATTCTAGATAATTTGAATAGTGCCAAAAACAAATAAAAAAACTTTAAATTTTCACAATTTCGATCTTTCCCAAATTTAGAATGTTACACATTTAATATTACATATCACTCTCTCTTGTGACCTGTTGCAACACACGGACACGGGTCACCTAACTAGTGATCCAATATATACTAGCTAGATCCATCCGTTGGTTTAGCGAGCAGCGCCCTCGTGATCTCGACGCACAAGCTCGCGTTCCTGACGGCGAAGTCGTCGTACTCGGGGGAGAACACCACCTGCTCCGCGTGCTCCACCACCGTGTCCATGGCGCGCTCCTTGAGGGCGGCGCTCGAGCTCAGATCCGCCACCTCCAGCGTACGCAGCACGTTACCCGGCTCCACGGACGCCGCAAGCCGCGCCTCGCAGGCCCGCCCGAGGAACGGGACGTCGTACTTGTCGGCGGCGACGAGGAGGGCGTGCAGGTGGCGCTCCGTGCACGCGCCATTCAGGGTGCCGCTGTAGAGGAAGGCGAGGAACTGCGAAAGCTCGCCGTGGTCGAGCTCTGGGAGGGAGATGGAGTCGCCGGCGGGGGCCTTGCAGTCGTCGTCGTCGGAGAGGATGTGGCGGAACACGTCCGACCTGGCGGCCTGCGTGGACGCGCAGCTGGGCTTAATAAGAAATCCGTAACTGGGCCCAATAAAAAAGGCCATGAGAATGAATCGGTCGGGCACACCAGGATAGCTTTGTGGGCTGGGATTGGCGGCCCACTTCCAGGTTTGACGACTATATCGGTGTGGATCCCCTCCTTCCAGGCCCACGCGAAGCCTTGGTCAAGGAACGCCGCCCTCTGCTTCGTCTCCTTCACCTGCTCCCATGCATCTCCCATCCCCTGCATTTCATTCAGAGAGAGAGAGAGAGAGAGAGAGAGAGAGAGAGAGAGAGAGAGAGAGAGGGAAGAAAATGTGTTGGTAAAATACTTCAGTGCCATTATTATCTACTGCTTAAAGTGTCCAATTTGCATATGGAGACTGGACAAAGAATATATAGGCGGAATCATTAGCATATATACGATGATAGCATATATACGATGATGCATGCTCCGTCATTCTCTAGCCTGAAACTTTATTCAGAATTACTTTTGAAGGTTCAGTGTTTGGTACTGACTACTGAGAAGGCAAGCATAACAACCGGCACAAGGCACCTTTATTTCCTCATTCCAGAGATGACAATCAACAAGAACCTACCGTACATTACATAATTTTTAATAAAAGAACAACAGTATATGTAACAGCTGCTGAAAACAAACTTTAAGCATTGATCATGAAACTTTTTTCAATGTCATTCCCACCAAACCTTGCAGTTCAAACATACAACTGTGATTGAGGCATGCAGCTTACCAGTAACCCAAAACAATATTGACAGCAAACCACACTCAATGAACCTAAATACTGTAATGCATCAAGAGTTTATCTTGCATTACATGCGGGTTTAATTTCTTTTGTCAATTCATTCTCTACCAATATTGCTCTATTGAGGAAAGCTCTCCTAGGGGAATGGTTAGAGTAGGGACGTCCCACTTAGTCGATCCGGGTTCGAGTTCTCACCAACTTAAAAGGAAAGTCAGAGGACGTCTCTCCCTATGGTCCCCTTCTCTTTTTTTAATAATGCTCTACTGAAAATCACTCAAGATATTCAAGGGAAGCATACAATTGAGAATTTGAGAAATAGAACGCATGAAACCTTGAAGGAATTAAGTTAGGAGCTCTTGCCTTGGTTGAGCTGTTGGGCTTAATCAATCCACGGGGCTTCACCAAGCCATGGTCGTCGGCACGCTCATCGTTGCTGAAGAAGGAGATGATGGCCTTGGCACCTTCGTAGCAGGAGGAGCAGACGGTGTTCCTTGGAGGCCTGTAGATGGAGGCCATGGGGCTGCAAATGCAGCAATCCATGCTTCTGCTGTCGCTGCCTCCTTGCCTTCCTTTGCCTCCTTCTCCCTTTGGCTTGGCAATGATGTTAGCAACATGGTCGCCATTGTTATGTGCCGTGTGAGGCTATAAAGATGTTTGGGGAAGGGAAGAGGATGGTGTGTTGCTATTTCTTTTCTAGGACTAGTATATGTGGTGGTTGCTAACTAAGACAGGCAGATCAGTTAATTAGAATTCTCCTCCTCCTTTTAGGCTTGGTTTTCATAATGATATGAAAAATGTACAATTCATGAATGTAGTTGGTGAATGGGCACTTGATTTGTTTCAGTACATTGACTAAACTGACCTCTCCTCTTTGATTTCAAATGAACCGATTACCTGACCATTAGTGTACAAGAAACAATCATTCTCAATAAAACAATTGAAATTAAGATTGCGGTTCCTACCAGAAGAAAAGAAAGCCTTGTCAGTAAAGTAAGCGCAGACATTGGCTTTTGGGATTAGGAAACTTAGGTACAACTGTATGAAGTTGGCCAAGGCCAACTACTGAACCAAAAACAGCCTGTTCATGGATTGTGTACAGTACATTTTAATTTTAGGGTTTATGGCAGAATTAATGCAAAATGAAAATGAAAAGATTATCAGAAAAAGGTCATCTCTAAAAGATTACTGGTTTTTTTAACGGGGCTAAAAGATTACAGATGACAAAGTGCTACTCCTATATTTCAATGTTTCCTTTTCATTATGCTCCTTTCTGGAGAAGGGCAAAACAAAACGAATGTGCAATCTTAATTTTGCAGTATTTTTAACATATATCTTCTTAGAAGGATATGAATACTGCTATAGAAGGACGGACACAGATGAAAAAATGGAGTTGGGGGGACAATCCTGTCTTTTCCTCTCAAGATATGAGTAGACAACAGAAAAGCGTAATCTGGTATAAATTCAGACAATATGATGATTAGATGAATATATAATGTATGAAAGAATCATGGGCCAGAGATTGAGAGGGACTTTCCAACCTCGAAGAAGACATTAGGGAAACTGGAAAGAGATGTTGGAGGCCTGAAGGGTGGCACGGCTAGGCCATGCCTCTTAACAAGTTAACCACTATCATGCCACTCACCCAACAGCCTCTTTTCTAGCAAGAATTACTCCAAGCAGAAGAACATGCGATAGTAGGGCAGAGAAAGAAAGATGATCATGAAAGACTAAATATGGCAACAAAGAAGGGGGTTTGAATAGTGCTAATTCAGAATTTTCCTCCAAGTATTCAAGATTTTATCCTCAAACACCTACAGAGGTGTAGAACACAAAATTCTCAATTAAAAATCAAATCAATTAGTCTAAATCAACAAAACTTGAAACTTAACCATTCCCGGGAGTCTGACCAGCCTCCTAATGGCGGTCTGACCGGCCTAGGCGGTCTAAAAGGCCTCCAAATGGTGGTTTGACCGGTTGCTATAGTAAAATTAAGGCAATAAATAGTGTTTTCAGTCCAATGTCAAATCCGAAAATCAAAAGAACTTTTGATCCGTAGATTCAAATGATATGAAATTTTGCATAAATCTTCTTTAAATTATTGTGAACCTATTCCAATAAATAATTATGAAAATCATGACCAAAGTTGAGACATTTTCAGTTTGTTAGAAGGTTGCACCAAAACCGAGTGAAAATTCCAAACGGTGAATACAATTTGCTCGTAGACAGATGATGGCCAAGATTCCTCTAAATGTATTTCTACATATCACAGCAGACTAGAACACGATCTAAAAACTCTTGAAATAAGAAATCACTCAATGAAATCAAAATCAAACAAAATCAGGTTTCTTCACAAGCTTGCTCTCAAAGTACTTAGATGATAAGAGATTGATCTTCAGAGGTTATCTTATCTCAATCACGTTCTTGGCATAGTAAAATCAAGAAGAGGAAACAAGAGATATCAAAACGAACCGAAACATGTGTAAATTAATCAAAACAAGCACTAGACATAGAAATAATCAAAGATTGATGTATTGTTTGCTTGAGAGGGATAGTTTTACAGCCACTTCATCTTGAAGGACAGAGAGCACACTATGCACTCAAAACCCTAACTCTAAAACATTAAAACACAAGGGAGATGGGTTGGATGGTTAACTACATGTCTCCATACCAACTCTTTTTATAAATGGGCTAGCCAGCCACATCTACCTCTTAATAGATATTACCCATTTAGTACAATGGGGGAACCCATTAACCCTACACACGAGTTTTATTGACACATGTTTGCTTATGCATACTTTTCAAAGCGTATAAACATATATCTGCAAAATCCGTAACCTCGATCCGTCTCGATCAAATCAGCTCCATCTTGACTAAATCGCTCTCCAACACGTCGCCCATGCATCGCGGTTCTGATCTAAGGTGGTTTCTGGTATTTTAGCAAAACTACCAAAATACCTCTCGTTGATCCTTTCATCACTATCCTTTGCAAACAATCACTATGCTTGTCATATGTAGGTGCACCACTAGCTTGTTACGCTTCACCAAATCTCTTCTATTCCGGTTCCATCGAATTACGGCTCACTTGGATTGTCCAAACCTCATGGTGCCATTTTGTCGTTCGAACTCGCCTTCAATATTTCTCGTCTTTCTCGTGCCATGCTTGAGCTTACCGTCTCACCCGGCATCCTCGGTAGTTTTGAGCCTCAACTCTTTCATGAGCTTAACCCCAATCTTCGCCGTTAACCATGGTTGACTCCAAGCGACCCTGTACATCCAAAAACAAAAAAAATCGTTTTCAGGCACAAGTTCTTCACTCACGTTAGCCAAAATATGTATCATGTAATCTTAATACAATGATCTAGATCACCTCATGTCCACCAAATGACACTTTTTTTTACAAGAAACTTCATATCCACTAAATGAGTCAGGAAATTTCATTTTAGGTCCATATGAAAGAACAATTATTCGATTTGACTTTGGTCACATTGAGAAGAGATCAAAAGCTCAAACTTCGCAAAAATTTACACAAAAACTCCAAATCATGATCTAGATATACATTTTTACCGATCTTTCTCCCCATTTGACAATAGAGTCATCAAGATGCATAGAAGAAGATAGAGTATAAATAAAATAAAGTGGCTACATTTTATTCCTTTTTAGCATTTAGGAGCCATAAAATTTATCCAAAATACCTCAACAAAATAGTACTAAAAACACATGGGATTTCTCTTGTCCAAATCTCTTTATTACATAGGATTCAAGCCTTTTTCATCTGATTCTATGTCTAGCTCAACAAACAAGCATTTGTACTTTAATGATAGACTTTTCATGTATCATCATAAAAGTCCGTCATCCTTTATCAAGAGGAAGCAACCGATCGATACAGTAGTGCACATTCGTCCATGCAATTGTAATCATCGTCAAAACTGCAAAAGTAATTAATTCTTCTTTCCTGAGTAATCAATGTCCCGAGTCCATTAATCTTATACTATACGTAGTGCGTTCAAATCGCTCGTATATAGTTAAGCAAATTAAGGAATAATTGAGGATTTATTACTATAGATACGTGCGTTTGAGAATTTGCCACTCGATGTCTCACTAACATGTGGATCTTAAAGTTATATCTCACTAAGATAAAAGTGGTAAATCTTTGAATACACATCTTTTGCGGTGACAGATTCTCGAATCCCCTTAAATTAAAGTAGATATCTATCAGCTTGTGTCGATAAATGAGAACAAAACTGGCTGGAGATACGTTGATGAATGATGAGGTTGGGTTGGGTTAGTTGAAGCATAATAATCGATCGTGGCGAGCGGATTAGAGAGTGGGTACCCTAGCTCTCTCGTTGGTTGGGGCCGTCGCATTGCAGGGTTGGTTTGCAGTGGATGGATTCGTCTCATACTAAGGATGCCTCCCTTTCACCAAACACATAGACACCTCCCCTTTAATACAAATGATTTGGCAATTTGGTGTCACTACGAAGGTAGCCACTCCAAGGGAGACTAATCTAATTTGGTTTGCCAACAAATGGGAGACTTAGAGGCTCTGCTTATTTAAGCTAGAAGCTACTTAGAATCTATCGGGTTCTAATTTTAGCTTATTTATGCTTTTTGGTCTTTTTCTTTTTTTCTTACTCTTTTATATTATTCGTAATAATACAATATTTTTTTATTTTTCTATTTTAATAGCTATTACAGTGCAATTTCAACTATAAATCAAAAGCTACAGCTAAAAACCCATAAACCAGTTGAAGTAGGACCATATCACACACACCCCTGCCTCTACGTTGTAATGTTGTTAATTCACATGCTGTAGCAATACAAAAGACTGCCATTGATTCTCAAGTCATGCAACAAGAGCAGAGGATTCGTTAACCTCTACGTAGGCCTTAAGAGCATAAGGTCCGTTCTTTTTAGTCGGGGCTGCGGTTGATAGGTTTGATAGATAATACTAGTTAATCAAAGTTAGAGTCAAAAGATACAGCTAGCAGATCTGATTAATAGTACTAGTTAGTAGAATCCGAAACTAAAAATTAATTCAAAAGCTAAAAAGAACAGGTTATATTATATTCGAACAGGCCTACATGGGCTTTCTCACCCAACGACTTCTTCTACTTCTACATTGGCGTGGCCTGCTCTGCTTGTACGTGGATTCGTGCTCTGCGTGTACGTGGATTCATGCTCTGCGTATACGTGGATTTGTTAAATTTATGCTTTTTGGTCTTTTTATTTTTTTCTTATTCTTTTGTATTGTTTGTAATAATATAACAATTTTTTATTTTTCTATTTTAATAACCGTTACAGTGCACTTTCAACTATAAACCAAAAGCTACAGCTGAAAACTTAAACCAATAAACCAGTTGAAGTAGGACCATATCACACGATAGTACAAGCACACCCCTGCCTCTACGCTGTAATGTTGTTAATTCGCATGCTGCAGCGATACAAAAGACTGCTATTGATTCTCAAGTCATGCAACCAGAGCAGAGGATTCGTTAACCTCTACATAGGCCTTAAGAACATACGGTCCAGCCGTGGTTGCGGTTGGTAGGTTTGATAGATAATACTAGCTAATAGAAGTTAGAGTCAAAAGATATAGCTAGTAGATTTGGGGCCTGTTCTTTCTGGCTGCGGCTGATGGCTTTTGGTTGCGGCTGATGGCTTTTTGGCTGTTTGCGACAGAGATTGCGGAAAGAGAAATACTCGCTTGCAATTTTTTATGATACAGATATTAGTTTTTTAATGTGTACTACAATTAACTTGTAGACCCCGTCTTAAAAAAATACTCCGTTTAAAAGTTAGTTACTGTAGCAAAAGCCAAAAGCGACTTTTAGAAGCCGCAAAGAACAGGGCCTTGATTAATAGTATTAGCTAGTAGAAGTTAAAACCAAAAATAATTAAAAAGCTAAAAAGAACAGGTTACAATATATTCGAGCAGGCGTACATGGGCTTTCTCATGGGCCATGACCCAACGACTTCTTCTACTTCTACATTGGCGTGACCTGCTCTGCTTGTACGTGGACTGGTGCTCTGCGTGTACGTGGATTCGATAACTTGGGCTAGTTTTCTTTACCCCTTTTGGCTCTCCTTGTTCTGTTATTTATTTAATTTTTCAGGAAAGCTTCTTTCTTTCTTGTTGATCCTGATAATCCAAGACAACTGAACAGACATCCTAGTCCTATATACGACTCACCTCTTTCTGAAAATAATTAATATTCAGGAGAAGATTACAAGATGCAAAAATCCATCTTGAATTAACTCATAACGACTTGTTTTTTCTTGCTTCAAACATAGAGAACACAGTAACGCTGCTGCTGTTGCCAGATCTGATCTGCTCCATCAGAAAACCAGGGGCCGGCGCCACCGGATGGATAATATAAAAGTAGATGAAACAGGGGGCCGTCCTAGCTAACCGGATGGATTAGGACAAATAAGACGTCGCGTCATGGACAATTATTAACTAGTAATTGTTCATCGTCATCTTTAGTTTTTTTCTTAATCTAGCTACCAGCTCCACCTCTCGTTCTCCTGGCCGTCGGCGGAGGTGGCCGCCGGCAGCTGCGAGTAGAACTCGTAGTCCAAGCTGCTCTCCTCGTTCTTCTTGCGAGTGTTGTTGCTGTTGTAGTAGTGCACCAGCGCCGCTCCCCCGAGGACGGCGACCGTGAGGGCCTGCGCGTGTATCCTGGCGTGGATCAGCCGCAGGCCCGTCGTCGTCTGCGGCGTCCTCCTCCGGCTGTACGCCACCGACGCGCCCACCGCCGTCGCCCACAGGGCTCCTGCAGTTTCACAATTAGTTAAGAGACAGGCCAAGATCAGCCAGGAGTCCCAATTTACAAGCGACATGAATGTGCTGATCACAAGGGAAGGGAAAGGAGCAAATCAAGAGGAAAAACGGATCGATCGATCGCTTTTGCTTGCAACTAAGGAATTACTAGTCGAATATGCTATCGCTGACCGGACTCACCGATGCTGGTGAGCTTGTGCTCCTCCACCCAGGACTGCACCGACGAGCTCATCTTCTCCATCTTTCTACGACGAGATTCAAGAAAAGGCTAGCTAGCTCCCTGACGATTTTCTTTAGGGATGGGATGGGGGATCGACTGAATGATGGGATCAGTTAGCAGGTCAGTTTGGTAGCGTACATATAGCTGCCGAGTGGAGTGAGCCCACTGGTTTGGCTCCGTGTTGCATCAGCGATTCCTATCCAATTGGCTAAGGAAAGAAACCGTCTGCTTTTGCCCTGGTTTCCGTTCTTCTTGTGGGCTTTCTTTCCGCAGTTTGGATTAGCATATCAACAAGAACCTTTCTCTGTGGGAATCCTAATTGGGATGGAAATCTGAATACAAGGAACACCTATTTCCGTAAAAACAATCTTAATTGGGACGAAACTAACAGTCTTGCCCGTTCGATTCTTAATTTCTTTATTGGCACTTCCTAGTCTTATCGGATACATGTATGCTTTCTTTACAACTGAGTTGGAGACATGTATGTTGCTACTGACAATCTGATAGTTAAGGAAATGTGATTTTTTATTTCTTTTCCTTTCCACTTTAAATACTCTCCCTTTTTTTTTACTTTCCTCGCACCTCCTTTTGTAGGATGTGAGAGCCCATGTCATTGTCTATGGTACCGTTCCAACCAACTTCGGTTTTAGGCTGCAAGAAGCCTGAAGCCGGTTGGAACGGAGGAGCTTCCGGCTTCGACTTATGGACGACGTTTCGGCACCAAGCGGATAGGGTCATGAGGCTAGCTCCCATATGTGAACATTGCATTCCCCTTTCCCTACTCGACTAAGCAGTCGTCTCCCCACCAGCAATTCCCCTGTTCCCAACCCCCGCCGGTGGTCATGGCGGCTAGATCCATGCCGCCCAATCAGCCTCACCCCCCTCCACGCCGCCCTATCGTCCCCTTGCCTGTCCGTGGCAACTTCGCCGTCATCTATTTGTAGATTGGCCCACGTCAATAGCTGGGCCTGGGCTGAAATCTCAAGGAGCTCCGGCGGCTCGTGCTTCAGCGTCCACGAGCTCCGGTGCTTGGGTACTATGAGCCGTGCCTCCCCCTCTGTTCAAGCTCAGCTTTGGGTCATACTACTACAATCAATAATTGTTCATGGTAATTGAATTATAGAATGATTATTGTGACCTTCTAGTGATGTCCGGCATGGTATATTTGATGATCTGGTGGTTTCAGTTAATAGCAAGGATTGATTTATATTCAAGACTAATTTATAATAGTTCATATATAACTAAGATTACATATTGTCATTATGTAGTGGGACGGACAATATTAAGTCTTAAGTAACCCTATATTTAAGAACAATACTTAAACATCAATTGAAATTGAGCCCTAAGCTATTATAATTGATTTTTAGTTATAAAACTGAATTATCTACTCTCTTTAGCAATCATCATGTTTCATACTTTGAGTATTTGCTCTTGTATAAATAACATTGTAGAATTACAGATTTAAATGTAATTTGTGTCATTTATATACTGTTGAGATTATGCTTTAATTATGTTTAATTATGCTGGGATTAAATATGAATATATGCTTATGCTGCAATATTTACAATAGCTTCAATTTAGTAATTATCATGCATAAACACATGCTGGAATGCATGCTACAGTGTGGTGCTAGTGTTCTTTATCTTTGTTGTGTTCTGAAAATATTTTAATGTAACATGTTTAAATGCGGTATCGGGAGGAAGAGTCGGCGACCGGAGCGGCGGTCCACGTGAGCTGGCGGCGGTCTCGGAAGATCTAGAGACGGCGAGCTGAATCTGGCACGGAAGAGGCCAGATCCAGGCGGGATGAGACCGGTGGCGGTGTCCGGCCTGACGTCGCAGAAGGAGAGCTCGGGGAGGTCGGCTCAGAAATAGCTAATACCATTTCTAGTTTCACTTGCAAAATATCTCACCTGCGGCATGCAGTCACACAATCCAGGAAGAAACTAGCCTCCCGGCCTTCTTCAGAAACATGATCTATAGGTCTATTCAAGTATTCATGACAACTGTTGCAAATTCTACTCCACATGGTAGAGCCCAACACCATGTCCAAACTATGCTAAACATCTCAGGATCTCATGGAAAAGCAAGACGATGTCACGATGGCATTGCTCATACAACGCTTCATCATCATGTCAATACTAAAAGTATACAAGGAGTACTCTTCACATTGCAAGTTTAAGTAGTTATTCGAATGCAGCAAAGAGTTGCATGCTATGGCAGGTGGTTTCATGCGCTGACATCCTTGCTGTTGCAGCACGTGATTCTGTTGTTGCAGTAAGATAAATCATGGAGAAACATGAGTAAACTGTAAACCTAGGACTCAAAAAAGTTTGCACAATAACTAATATTACAGCAAGAAGTCCTGTGGTGGGATCCTACAAGCAATCACACCACGGTAATAATAATAGCAATAAGATGTACGTCTATATTTATATGTATTAAAGACCTAGATAAGCAGGACAGTATTGAAAAAGTCGTCATGCTTGAACCATAAAAAAATCCAGAGTAATTTAGTTGAACCATTGAAGTTTTCAGCAATCACTGTAGGTCTTCAACATATGAAATTGAAATAATTATGATATATAAACAATGCTAAAAGCTGATAATGAACCTTCAGCTAGGAGGGCCTACCTGGGCTGTGCAATTGGGGCGGAGGGACTCGATGACAGCAAGCTTTGATGCGGCAAACAGTGGCATCCCTGCACCAACCTTGATCTCGCTAATCTGACCAAGTCCTTCTCAAACAAAGGGCTGAGTGCAACTGACATGGTTGCTCTCTCAGGTACATGTCACAAACCTTGTCATCAGTGTGTTTAGAATAATACTTCTGGTACAAAAATGTCACCCAACAAAATTGATCAGAAAAAGTTTTGGAGCATAAACATGTATTAAGTATTAACCACCACAATTTAATTGTAAAAATGAACCAGTACAGGCCAGATGTGTGGTTTGAGTGTTTAGGGTACTTCTCCAAAATATTTGACCCCACAAACCATTTGCCAGGGGCTCACACAATAGGTGAAGCCAGATGTGTCAATTTCTGCAATGGTGTTCACAGCGAGACCAACATCGATGCATCCCTTTTGACATCCCTGAAATCTAATTGTCCAAATGCAACTGGTGACAATAACCTCTCCCCCCTCAACACGTCAACACCCTATGTTTTCGATAACTTCTACTACAGGAACCTGCTGAACAAGAAAGGTGTCCTACATTCTGATCAGCAGCTTTTTGATGGTGGCTCAGCTGACACCCAAACTGCCACCTACTCATCAAACATGGCAGCATTCTTCACTGACTTCAGTGCGGCAATGGTGAAGATGGGCAACATCAGCCCCCTCACTGGATCCAGCGGGCAGATCAGGACAAACTGCAGGAAAGTGAACTAAACTTTTGCAATGCTATATTGGTGCATTGTGGTATGAGCTGCGGTGTAAATTGTAATCTTCAGAGAAGGGAAAAGTGTCCCTTTCCTGGTTGTAATATTCTTGACACTGTGTATCCTGCTACTACAAAGTAGATGTATGGAAGAAATAAAATGACATCAAGAATTGATGTGGCCATACGATAATACCACATGATCTATTAGCCTTTCAGTCATCAATCCAGCACTTGCAAGATCATGAATCAAGATAGTTGCAAGAATAACACATCAATTTCAGTTCTAGGAAAACATACATATGTTGCATGTTACCAATCCCAATACGTTAGTTCCTACATTTTTTTTCTTTAAATAGCTGTTATTCACATTTCACAATGATTGTGGTCATGTTGCACTGCTTATTGTTTTCCGTACCTTCAATAGCTTAGCTCATTGACCATCTCTTCAAATGCTCCAAATGGTAATTGATGATATAAAGTGCAAAAACATCTTGTTATGGAGATTTTAAGCACAAGATGACTAAGAGATCTATTATAAATGCTAGTCTCCACTGTCTAGTTACAATTTTTTACTAGAACAAACATACCATGCAGCTTACAACAGGATGTAGTGTCATTAGGATACATACGGCACCAGGACCACCCTTTTTCTTCTTTTGGATTCTTACCTCTAATTATGCACAAGCAAAAAAACAGATCATGCAAAAAACAGTTCTCAATGCAAGAAGAGCAATTGAGGGAAAACATGTTCAGTCAGTCATGTATCAGTATATCAACATGTTGAAACTGAAGGAAGCTGAGATTGCATTCCAAGTACAAAATCTTGGCAAGGATTAGCTTTCGAATTGTGTACAGAAAACCAGGAAAATAGTTCTATACAACAGAGTTCACAACACAAAAAAAAAAATTCCAACTGGGCAGAGAACAGAATGAATACTTCCTAACATCGTAGTTGCAGGCAAAGTCATGACTCATGACTGATGAATATTACGGATGGCAGCGTTGATACTTTTACAGTCAAAATCCATGATCTTCATCCAGTTCTCAAAATCTCCAGTTTCCTGTACCATGATCAATGGGTGCTTCAGAAACAACAACTACTAGCACAGCCACATAATTAACTGATAAACTTGAGAAAGGAAGTATGCCATCTTCCCAGCACTGAGCTCTTCAATTTACGATGTTATCTCAAGGTCAGTCAGTGTTATGCCTTGATGCTTTCAGGAAAATTTAACCTAAAAACAATGGTGACCTAATTAATAGCATATCGCACCTTTCCAGTTTCACCGATCACAGAACAAGCATAAATTCATACTGTAATCAGTTTAGTGGTAGGATTTTTAGATTTGGGCAAGGATTGCACGACGAAAAGATTAACGGTAGAAGTTACAGCGTCACGATAAATTACAATTTAGTGGTATCTTTTGAAGAATTGTTGTACTAGTACAGTCTGTTTCACAATGGTAAGGTTCTATGCTTATGTGAACCGCTGTCACAACAGAGATAATGAAAAAACAGCATAAAACATAACCAAGGGCAGTTGAGTTGAGTAGACCTTCAAGACAGAGTTGATTGCGTTGGTGGCAGCAAGCCACTGGTCAGTCTGCTTTCTGTAGCGCGCGATTGTAGCAAGCAGCGCACGGGCTTCAAGCTCTATGCGCTTCTCGTTGACGAAGAGCTCCTGCACCCCGCCGTCAACCGTGTCCACGAGAAGATCGGCAACCCGCACGGCGCTTCTTAAAGCATTCTTCTTTGCTCTCTCTGCGCGTTTGTACGGGAAGAAAGAATCATTTGAGCAGCAGGGTTCACAGCAGGAACAATGATACGGTGGCCAATTAAGAGTGGAAGACTGAAATTGCACCATCAGCCATGTTGTAACAATAATAACAAGAAGGAAAAATGTTTGTTTTGATGGAATCAATCGATCAATCACAGAGAAGAGAAAAGGACTGGATGGGGCTGCGCTTGTTCAGTTAGCTGATTACCAGTTTGTTGGCGTTGGCGGAGGGATTGGTGGTGGTGTTGCTGCGTGATCTGGAGCAGCGCCGCTTCCAGCTGCCCGCCCGCCGTCTCCGCCGCTGCCTTGGCCGTCGCCCCCTGCATCTCTCTCTGCCGCCTCCCCTAGGCTAGTCCTGCGATCTGAGCTCTCCTCCTCTCTTTTTTTTTTTCCCTTTTTCCTTCTCCGATCGCGATATGATTCCCAGCTTCCTCGTTGGTATGGGCCGGCCCATGTAAGTCCATGGATTGCTGTTACACAAACCACATGGCCCATCAATCTCTTTGTCTGTCTCCCCGATTGGCACAGACTGACTCGTAGTTTTTCTCAAATAAATAAATACTATTTTAAAATAATTTATTGAGATAATCTTTTTTAAATAACTTATCTATATTTAATTTATTGATACGAACGCTTATGACATGATAAAAAACCATAAACTGCAGCCGAGAAATTCCACCCATGATCCTCTCGAAAGAGAACCGATTGGCATAATTGCAGTGTTTCCGTTTGGCTGATGAACGACGAACACAGAAGCAAGTTTTGACAGTACTACTCCATGTGATAGTAGTACTACAATAGTATAGCACTAACTACAATAGTATACTACATGTGGTCTGGCTCCCGTCGTTTGCTTGCACAAAACTCGGTTGGAGAAACTAATAAACTAAAAATTCGGTTGGAGGAACTAAACTAGTCTAGGATACCGGAAAGTTTTAAGTAGATGTCATTTTAACTCTATACACACAGAATAAATAAGTTAACATCTAGCCCCTGCTGAATGTATAACACCACCATGAGTAATCAATATGGTATTCGATGGAACATGTTGGCTGAAAAAAGATTTCAGCTTTTTTTTAGTTTCTATTTTTTTTCACTATTCAGTAATTTCGTCTTTTTTATGATTTTAGTTTTTTTTAGATTTTTTTGTATTTTTTCCCGTATTCCTTTGCATTATCTGTAATGGGCTAATATGTGTTTTTCTATTTTTAATTTTTTTAATTTAATTATACCAAATAAGTTAATTCAAGTACAGTAAAAAAAGCTAAAAGCTAATACCATTCCGAATAGCCCCTAGCGGCTTAAAATCATATTCTGGAAGCTCCCCCGGAGGGCCTAGCTTCAAAGTAGCTTATGGGATAGGCTAAAAGCCAGTTTTAGATGGATTGAAGTTCAGACATTACCATTAAAAATTGGTGGAGAAGCGACCACTGCTTTTCAGCTCGAAAAAGCCAAGACACAACTTTTCAGTTACAAAGCTAACAATGCCTATTTTGTCGTCAAAACTAGGCATCAATGAAGGTTCCGGCTTTCGGTTGAAATTATATTATATTAGTAATAAAAAAAATTAGGAAAAAAATCTTAATATCGTCGTGAACAATACAAATAAATATAAAAAATAAAAAAGCTAAAAAAAATTAAAATCAAAATAAATTGAAATTAGAAGTCGATAAGTTTAAAGTGATTTCTAATTTAAATAATCTAAAATAAAATAATTAGAAACTAAAAACTGTTTAGAGCACAACTTAAACAAGAGCAGAAACGTCGTTCTCCATGCCCGCTAGGCGCGAGCGCAGTAGTACGAAAGTCCAAGCAGCGTAATGCCGAGGGAGCTAACTGTCGGTTTCTGTCCCCGCAATCCAGGGTGAAACTCCACCTAACTGAAGAAAATCAGACGTCGAGTCATCCTTGAGCAGCCTGAATTTTCCACAGATTAATTCGTAAGTGCATGTAATTGTTGACCTGAAACGTTGGCGTAGACTAGCAATAGTTCTTGCATGCGGCCTCCGTATCATGCATGCAGTTTCAGGTCTGAGTACGATCCAATATTAGTTCTGTACTGCAGCTGCCTACATGATTCTTAATTCTGACGATCCAATGTTAATGCTGTCTGTCTGAAAATGTCGACCTGACAGGCTTTGCTTAATTTTCCTCAGATTTTAGTTTGCTCATGATCTTTTTAGGTGGGTGGTAAGATATGCAGTCAAAGTCAGCTCAATCAATTATATGCATACATACGCAGCCTCAAGCTTATAACTTTTAGATTATTCGTATGAGAGAATATAAAGTAATAGAAACTCACGTATAGTTTTGATATATATAAATAAAGTCGTTATAGTATGTACTACAATCAACTTATAGACATCGTTTTGAAAAAAATATTCTGTTTAAAAACTAGTTACTGTAGAAAAATTAAAAAATGGTTTTTAATAGCTAAAAAAAGATGCTCTATATCTATCTGCATATTATCAACAAATTAATGTAAAATATTTGTCGGTTGCAGCTAATTCCGGATGATGATATGATGTTCATGCATTATTAGGAGGGGATGTGCGTACATTCATTTTCAGGAGTAAAAGGGGGGCAACTAAGAAATAAAGAAATTTGTTAATGCCAGCAGCCATATAACACCTGTAAGTTGGAAACTATCGTTTTAAATTTAGAGGGTGCTTAGAATAATAGTGACTTATGACTTTTTTTATTGTAGCTAACTTATTTTTTACTGTAACTGAGTTAACTTATTTGACATAATTAAATTCTAAAAAATTAAAAATAAAAAAGATGCTAACCTATCACAGATAATGCAAAGAAATACAGTAAAAAAATAAAAAATAGAAAAATAGAAAAAAATTAATAATGTTAGGAGACTAATCTTTTCAGATGTACTATCGATCGATCTCTCTTTGACTATGCAGGTAGGATGATTGGACGTTAAACTACTCTGCTGAGAATCTCCACCAATCTCATCTTAATAATAAGGTTTGTCAGCTAAGCTGGTGTGTTACCATGCATCTTTGGTTGGTCTTATTTCTTCTTCGGTTCTTCCTCTCAGTTTTTTTGGGGTTATTTTTTCATAATGTCGTAACGTCACCGCAGAAAATGACTCCAGAGTGAAAACGTCGATCAAGACAACAAGCAATAATGTAAAAAAAAAACCTTAACACTATCATTTTATCGATCTGACAAATTAAAGGATCAACGAGATACTGTTGCTTTCAATACGATGACAAATTAAATTGACCTTACTGACATATATAGTACGTCGGTCGGTCGATCGATCGATCATAGTTCAAACATGAGAAGTGAAATGCTAACATGCTGATTTATATTTTGAGTTTGTATGGACCAACATGGGTATGTTGTTTTGAGCTTATAGTTTATGGTTTAAATATTTAAATTCTGACTGTTCGTAAGAGGTATTATATATAGAAAAATAATCGTATGTGATTTTAACTGATATAACTAAACTCGGTATACTTTCTTCTATAATCTTTTTGTTAATCTCGTCCATACAAGTATAAGTTAACTGAAAATAGGAAAGAATATAGCCCATATCTCTGTTGTAGTGGAGTATAATTTGACAGCTGGACGCATCATGCATGGCTCGAAAAAGTCCTCGTTAATTAGGATGTAGGTTGACTTATGGTATGTCTGATCACATTCTAGATCAATTGACTTAATCTGCGCGCTAGGATTGATGTTAGCTATTGTTTCTTGTCCGAATTTAGATGGCTATGCACTCATGCAGGTGTAAGCTGAAATTTGTGAATGATACTTCAATCATCGGTGCTCCTTGTCTCGTTTAGTCAGAAAAAGTCGTTGGATTCGGTGCAATTTAATTGCTATGACCAAGCATTCTAGTCAGCTACTTACTCCATCTTAAAATACTAGTTCTAGTCAGCTACTTACACTCCGTACTAGGTCACGTTCTTTTTTATTTTTGGTTTTGATTTCTCTGTAAGGTGAAATAATGTGATGGTTTTTTAAGTGATTTTTCAATACTGTTTTTTAAATGGTTTTCTAAACTTATTGACGCGCTCCGTTGTCGGTCACCGTTTAAAAAAAAAGCAACAAAAAAATCATACAACTAAAAAACATCCGCTGCAGCAAAAAAAAAAAAGATATGTTGTTCAACGGTTAAAAAAAGAAGATATGGTGTTTCACGATTTTAGATAGGCATGTAGTCTCTGATACACACATTTTGGAATATGATGGTTTCCCTTTGCCACTTTTCCTATTCCCTCGGTGTATTCGTCTATGTGACACACATCTGTTTCTTCATTGTTTATGCTGTGAGTCTCGCAGATAGAAATATCAGCTGTTGATGCAAAGGAAACAGGAGGAAGGGAATAGGGAAGCCTTTTTCCACATTTTGACCCATCGCCCCCTCTTATGACTGGAGTACAATTCATTACTTAGCATTATTCAGTATTGCCTTTCAGCTTGCTGGCATGCATTTGACAAGTAGTCCACTCCACTACTTGCAGTGCATGTCGTTGTTAATTGGAAACCACCCTATGTTACCCTGGCCAGTCGACATCGATCGTTGGATCCGTTACAGGGCTCGATCCCTACTCCGTTTGTTAGAAACAAAATAGGATAAGAACGTGATGCATAGATTTTAGATTTTAACGTGAAAAAACAAAAAAAACCACGAAAATATAAGCAACGATAATTACTACACAAGAAGAATTACAGATCAGAGAATTTTACAATGAGTTATCAACTTAATCCATGCATCATGTCATGGGTACATATGGGGGGACAGAAAGCGACTTGGAATATAATCCAAAAAGATGGCCTAACCTATAATCAACGTAGTCAACACCGTTGATCACTGACTGTTTGCCCTTCTTCTCTATCGGTTTTCTCATTCTCTCTTTATGCAGATCGAGGTAGCTAACAGTTGTTTAAGGTCCCGCTTATTTGAATTTAGAGTTCTGACTTATTTTTTACTATTTATAATTTTTATCTTTTCTGACTTTTTGATATTTTTTAAGTTTTTTATTGGTTTTTTCGTATTCGTTTGCATTATACATGGTAGGCTAATATATTTTTTTCACTTTAAGAATTTTTTAAATTAATTATACCAAATAAGCCACCGTCAGCTACAGTGCAATTTCAACCATAAACCATCAAATTTCAACCCAACCGAGCGGTCTCTAAATACCGGCCTTCTTTTTCTCTTTCACTAGCTAGCTAGCACACGAACATCATTTCACTAGGTAGTACTAGACTATATATATGTGATTGATGATGCAGGGGCTATTTTCGATTTGGTCTTAGCATGGATACTTATACGAATGAACCAAATACCAATAAATCATTTCTAAAAGACGACAAAGAAGTTGTCTCATTTCTTTGTTTGAAAAAAACCATAAGTCATAAGCTAAAAAGAAGAGGGCCACGAGTATGTTGGATCCGGATTTTAGCGAATCCGAATAAGCTGTGATTGCTCTGCACTATTTCTTGGATCAATAAGTAGTGCTTCACAGATACATGACTGATTCATCTCATACATGATACAGATCATAACAATATTACAACCAGAGTTTAAATAATCCATGTCGGGATTAGTTTTACATAAGGGGTCGTTGGGCCAAAAGATTATGTTTCAAAAGATAGCGGAAGCTGTAACAGAAAAGCACATCTCTCCACAAGCAGCACTGGGACAACTTAAGTAGAACCGATATTGATTAGGCTCTAACCAATATTGGACCCACTCATAAGTTAGTGTGGTTGACTAGACTGTGAGGAGAGACTATGCTACTAAGTTCTACATCTAATTGTCATTGTCTTCGTCTCTGTTATGGTCTTGATCCTCAAAGAAGGCGTATTGATCTTGGTTCTCAAATTCTGGGAAGTTGAGAGCGAGGGTGAGCACACACAATCGTGCTCCGCAAGCCAACATACAGAATGCAATTATATAAGATATAAGGTTTAATCAATGGTGGCTCGGTTTCTTTTATTTTGCATAAAGCCATGTTGCAAATACTATTAGTAAAAAAATTCCTACAACCTATCATTTCAACAAAACATGCTTTATACTTAAACTTATGCAATAAGTATGGTGTAGGTTCTATCCACCAGTTACATGGTTCCATTCACCAATGCTAAAGTTCTTGATTATTATGTTATATCCACCTTAATTAACATCGTTGAAGTACATCGCTCCAGAAAAATTGAAAATCGAAGTACATTCCTTCGGTTTGTTTTCTCTCACTCACAAAGATTTGGAAATAGAACTAACTCGAGGAGGTTCCCATATCTACCCTTGACCATGGGCACGGCTGTTCGAACAATTTATACTTTGCAGAGACTGTACATCTTACCCATAAGAGATAACACAACTGCTATATTCCGCATGTTTTCTTTGATATGTGGATCGAGAGGATTACCACATGGCCTTTACAATGCATCTAGCGAAGGATTGCACCTGCTAAGGTTTCATCTGGGGGAAAGCTATATTCGCCCCACCCAGGCCCCCTCTTGCGCCACACAGCGGCTTAAACCAGACACACGACCCATGTCCATGACAGCATAAATCAGCACCACGACTCATGGGTCACTCCAATGGTGCTTTCCTCTACTAGCGATGTAAATTAGTTAGCTATGCCTATACTTTACCAGCTTGTAATTGTACTGTTTTAAACGAAGAGGTCATCACATGATTAAGTCCTTAATTTATCTGGGCGGTGCTTACCACAAACTACAAATTCTCGTGTTGCATCTACACCAACCTCTCTTACCATCCGCCTAGACGGTGTAGCAAGTTTATGGTTTTGAGAAGTATAAGATAAGTTATAACAAAGTATCAGTCATCTACATCCCATGACTGCCACAAAACAAGATGTTATGTTTAAAGAATGATATTCAGGGCAGCTACTGCCCTGGCTTTGACTCAACCAGCATGACTTTTAGTTAATATTTATAGCTATTTCTGTTTAGACATAGCACCTATGACAACAAAGAATTATGGGTATATCAAGTTACCAAGGATGTCATATCTATGTAGTGCTAAATTAACAATCTGTGTAATAGCTAACTTATCAGTAACATATGTTTGCACAAGAAATAATGCATGCCTTTTGAATAAGTTTAAATGAACATAATTTGCATGAAACATATGATCAAAATGCTGACTCGCCTGGGTCTCGGGTTGGGAGGTCCTGTGGGTCTTGTAGAGCATCGACTTGCGGATCGGAGGTGCCCTTGACTCTACTAAGAGGGAGACACCAAAAGACAACTAACACACAAGAGAACAAATAAATATCTAAATAAAATTTAAATGAACTCCAAACTGAACAAAACTATAACGAACAGAAAGAGCTTGAGTTTAGAAAATTTTAGAAAGAAGTCTCACTAAATTCCGATTTATGACGAGGGAGAACGAGCTCTCCAAAATTTATTTTTGGGAAAAACACCATAATAAAGAGAGAAGGGAGAGTTCTCTCTCTGACATGTGGGCCTACGTGGTTTAAGCTTGGACTTTTCAAATGGCAGGCTGTTTGGACCGTTCGATCAGCGTATTGGACCATCCGACCTTCCGTGGGAAAGTTCGGACCATCCGAACGGCCGAGACGGGCGAAGCTATCCGATTTGTGTTTCGGACCATCCAACCTTGCGTGGGAAAGTTTGGACCGTCCGAAAGGCTAAGACAGGCAAAGCCGTCCGATCAGCGAAGAGTCGTTCAGACCGTTCGATTGCCCTTGAAAATATTCGAACTGTCCGAACTGCCAGGAGGCGCGAGCCATCTAATCAGCGGAGGGTTGTTTGGACCATCTGATCGTCTACGGAAGAACATTCGGATCGTCCGAACAGCTGTCTTGTTCAACATCGGGTTCCTGCCCCTTTCGTCGGTAATGAAAGGGCTCGCTACCGGCGATAGGGGCAATGGCCAAATGTAAGCATTACAAAAATGGAAAGATTAAGCCTAAATACACGTTCGGGCCTAGTCCCATCAACAAATTTGGTGGTGGTGGTCGACGGCGGCCATGGGCGACAACGGAACAAGGGATGGGTGTGGTGGCGATATCAGAAACGAGAGTTCAATATAAACAGGAGGGGAGCTACTGGGGAATGACAGTAACTCACCAAAAAAGTAAACAGGGTTTGGGGAAGCCTAAGGCGGGCTGGCGACAGTGAGCTCGAACGGCGGAGGTAGGCGATCGGCGTCGGGGAAGAGAGGGCAGCGGAACTCCAAATTGGTGTCGGGGTTGTCTTCACCACACGGCGAGAAGGCTTCTGGTGAATAGAATTGGTGGGCTGTGATCGGAGTTGCCGACGAGGGGAAATGGCCGGAGTTGTGGGAGAAATGAGCTCTAATGAGCTGCAGAGAAAAAGAGTTCAATTAAGCCTCATGGAAGCATTAGGGGAGCAAGAGAAGCTTAGGGGAAGAGTTAATACCGCTTGCAATACTCCGGAGAGGGCTGGCCACGGCGACAGCCGAAATAGCTCTCGGCGGCGGTGAATTTGAGTTTGGAGGCTAGAGTGGAAAGATGGATGAGGTGCAATCGGGAATTGATCGCGAATTTATAGAAGAGGAGATGAAGTGGGGAGCGTTGGCTGGGAGTTAAGGCGCGTATGGTAATGGCTCCACTGTGGCACACTTGAGTGGGGAGGGTGACGAGGCCGACTATGGCTAGCCCCGAGCTAGGGTGAAGGGGAGGTGCTGGCACACACAACGGCTCCTGAGGAGTCAATGTATGCAAGGAAGAGGGCAAAGTTGACAGGCATTTGTCGCCTGCGTACGGTCGGGTGACGGCGACGCCACGGGGCGAAGCTGAGTGAAGGGGTGGTAGGGCTAGGCAGGGGAAGGCATAAGCCTAGCGCTGGTGGCGTTAAAGTGGTGAGATATCAATGCCGATGTCATCTTGAGCTGGCTCAGATGCGACAGCAAAAAACAAGGGCGGTTTTGGTGGTGGCGCGGTGGGGAACAGAGGGAGGTGACACACGGCGGAGCTAGTCGTGAGACGAGGATCTAGGCCTGGTGGGGAAGGTACGAGATGATGGTGAAGTTGACACGAATAAGTCTAGCGCTGGGAAAGAGAGAAGGAAACCGCGGGCGGCGGCGTAGCGCAGGCGACACTTGCTCTCAGACGGGAATAGAGGAGATAGGGGAAAAGGAAGGGAGGCCGGGCCGGTTGGGCTGAGTGGCAGGGGAGGGGAGAAAGGCCGCCCAAGAGAGAAATTTTGAATTTCGGCGGGAAAGAAAGGGAAACAAATAAAATGACTAAAATTTAAAAGTTGATTTTCAAAATCTAAATTTAAATTCAAACTAAAAACCCAAATTACAAGCATAGCAACGTGCCCTAAAAATGTTATGTTACATGATAGTAGTACATGATCAGTAAATTGGTCACATATGGTCTTATTGGCTTTTGGTTGATTACGAAAGAGAATGAAAGAGTAAGGGATATTCACGTTAAGAAGCCATTCTGTTTAAAATGGTTCCCCCAATGACTTCTATAAATAGCTTATAGAAATTATCTTGAGAAACTATTTCATTCAAAAGTTAGCTTCTAAAAAATAACAAGCAAAAAATGTTTGAAACATGGCCATCAAGTGCAGTGAAATGTGTTGCACGTGATGGCTATCGATCAAGTAATACATCCACACCGAATCTCTTGAAATTAGTGACATTTCATCTGCATGCTTTGATTCAATTTCGCCCCTAGATAGGTGGGGAAATTAAGGAAAAGCACACCCATCATCAATTGCTAGCTAGCCAGCAAGTTCGTAATATAAGAGGAAACACATATGCAACAAGCTAGCTTGTTTTCTCATATATATATAAATACCATTATATGGTTTAATGAGACAGTTATTAGTGTTTTATTTTTATTTACTTGTGATAGTTACTAATGAGTGATTGCAGTGTCTTTAAAGGACATGAAGATGTCCAGGAGAAGGCACTGAATTCTTCGTCTATTCTTTCACCTCCTCTTTGGATAACTGTGTTGTAATATCGAGATACTCAATTGCATCGGTCTTTTCTTCTCGACATGCACCAAAAATGGAGAAGAGTAGGATCTTCCAACCATTACTGTATAGAGAACCTGTATGGGGTGCCAATAAAGTTTCTGGGCAGCACGACCTGTGCAACCGCTTGGCTCCTTCCTCGACGTCGACTACTTCCATGATTGCTCGTTTCTGCGTTGTGTTTCTTTTCTCTATCAACCCCACTATAAGTTATTCATACGATTGATAGACTCTATTATAATATTTTTCTTATATATTTTTTGAATTATAATGAGTTGCTTGTTGTTAGTTTTGTTTATTGCATTATTAGTATTTTATTGTATTTATTTCCTAGTAAAATTTGAAATTAAAATGCTACTCATGTTTTCAACATAATGTATAGGTGAATTTTTTTGGACTGTAGCTTATGGCTAAAATTTTTTAATTATGGACTGTTCGCGAGAGGCAGTATATAGAGAAAAATAGTTGTATACGATTTTGACCGGTATAACTGAACTCGATATGGTTTATGCTATAATATACTTATAGACTCCAACTTCAAAAAACACATCGTTTAAAAGCTAATTACTATAACAAACATAAATCAAAGTCAAATTAAGTCTTGCCGAACCCACTGCATATCTTAGACTGATGATCACTTTAAAGATTAGGCGGCTGGCATTTGGAGCCTTCCCCATCACTTGAGCAATTCCCTTGAATTAAAAACAAACGAGATTAAATGAGTATGGACTGTGGAGTGCTCAAATGAGAATTTGAAAAGATCCACTGAAGGTTCCGTGCAAGTGGCCAGTGGGTGGTTGGGTATGTGAACTGTACCGAATGGGCCTCCCTTATATTATACTTTGACCAAACAAAATCCTACAGCAAGAATGATCAACAGATAATTCGATCTGGTCCATGCATGTAATAGAAAATCTTCACAACTAGTAGACCTACTAGCTAGGACCATGTGGATGTACATGCATAATCTGTCCAATTCGTTAGTATACTAATTCTTAACTTTGAAGCAATATTACCACAGCTTGTACACTTTTGGACACTATTGACTTAAGACTCCTTCCCGCTGCGCCATACTGTAACTAATGATAACTTATTTAGTATAATTAAATTTAAAAAATTTTAAAATAAAAAAACAAGTTAGCTCATCACGGGCTATACAAACGAATATGGGAAAATGGACCGGTGAAAAAGCTAAACAAAGTCAGAAAGAATGAAATTTAAAAATAGTAAAAAACAAACTGAAATAAAAAATTTAAACTAAAATGAGCGATTCCTTTGACAAACAAATGAGGATAAAGAACTATGGAGACTAATTTAGAACGAACAGAACAACCAGAGTGGCATATTTTATCCTTGAAACTACTACTCCCTCTGATCATAAAAGAACATTGTTTTGGATTATATAGTTTTCAAACACAACTTTGATCATTAATTTTTATTATAATAGATTTATAAAACCTACTAAAACTATACTTTTATAAATATTTTTTGAGATAAATATATACATATTATTTGCATATATTCAATTTAAATATTGTAAAAATATCAATAAGATAAAGTTTTAAAAATTTGCTCGCACATCTAGAAAAACCATTCTTTTCAGTCTCCGGGGAGCAGTAAAGAATTTGCAGATAAAGAGCACATACTAGTAGTAGTGCCTTGAAAGGAGGTTTATATAGTTTTCAAACACAACTTTGATAATTAATTTTTATTATAATAGATTTATAAAACCTACTAAAACTATACTTTTATAAATATTTTTTTTGAGATAAATCTATACATATTATTTGCATATATTCCATTTAAATATTACAAAATATCAATAAAATAAAGTTTTAAAATTTTGCTTGCACATCTAGAAAATCCATTCTTTTCAGGGGCGTTCGTTTTAGCAATGGCTTCTAGCTTTTGGCTGAAATTTTACTGTAATTGAGTTAGCTTATTAGGTATAATTAAATTTTAAAAAATATAAAAATAGAAAAACATGTTAGCTCATCACGGATAATGCAAAAGAATATGAAAAAAAATATAAAAAAAATCTAAAAAAATCATAAAAAGATAAATTACTGAATAGTAAAAAAAACTAAAACTAAAAATTAAAGCTGAAAAAAATTCAAACAATCGTCTCAGGGGAGCAGTAAAGAATTTGCAGATAGAGATGACATACTAGTAGTAGTGCCTTGAAAGGAGGTTGAACTGTCCTCGTCATAAATAGATATTCTGACCATGGTCATGTCTGGTTTCTACGACGTGGATGATGTACAGCAATGATGGGCTAGCAGAAGGCTGTCTGGTTGTAACGCAACCGCGTCTCCCCTCCCCAGGAAGAGCGAAGCGAGCAAGTCAGGACACGTGCTCTACGCCACCGACAGTGACCTGTGTCGTCGTGCGCATGCAAGCTATACATGTGTCGGTTTGCCCGGTCGGCCGGCGGCAGGTGAGCTCCGGCGCTTGCGCCGCGCCGGCCGCGCCTCGGTGTGCAGCCGCTTCCGGACGAGCTTTAGCGTGTCTACACCTGTTCAACTCGAAGTCAGAAAGAGTAGGCGATGATGCAACCAGACCACATTTATTTATTGTTTCATGGAGTACCGGTGGAGTATGGTGTACTTGCACAGTCTGCTATAAAACGGTGGTGTCCCTCCCAGGCCCTGGCCCTGCATCTAGCTCAAGGCGAGACGCGCACTGCACACCTCGCGACCTTCTGCTAGCCTGCGAAAAGGATCCACCGATCGATCCATCATGGCTCGGCCGAGTGCATCGCCAGCCGCAAGGTCCTGCGGCATTGCTCTCCTCTTCCTCCTCGCGCTCGCCGGCGGCTCGTCGGCGCAGCTGTCCACGAGCTTCTACTCCTACTCGTGCCCCGGCGTGTTCGACGCCGTCAACTCGGTGATGCAGTCTGCCATCGCCAGCGAGAAGCGCATGGGCGCTTCCATCCTCAGGCTCTTCTTCCACGACTGCTTCGTCCAAGTACCTACTGCTCAGTCCACTAACCGACTGATCAATCAACTATTAACCGCAGGCTAACGTAATCTATTAATCGAACTGATTAATGACGTGTTTGTGATCCCGCGTGCAGGGCTGCGACGCATCGTTGCTGCTGGATGACACGCCGAGCCTGCAGGGCGAGAAGATGGCGAACCCCAACAACGGGTCGGTGAGAGGGTTCGAGGTGTTGGACAGCATCAAGGCGGCGGTGGAGGAGGTGTGCCCCGGCGTCGTCTCCTGCGCCGACATCCTCGCCATCGCAGCCAGGGACAGCGTAGTCATCGTAAGTCTGTCCAAAATTAACACGCAGCTATGGTTTTTTTTAAACCATGGCCGATAGTTTTTAGTTATAGCCGGTTAGTTTAATAAATAGTAATCATTAAAAAAAACTAAAGCTAACTAAAAACTGAAAAGAACGGAGCATAGTTCTGCGCATTGGTATACGTAACAACTGATATATGCCAAATTGCAAATGGTGCAGCTTGGTGGGCCGAGCTGGTACGTGAAGCTGGGGAGGAGGGACTCGACGACGGCGAGCTTCAACGGCGCCAACAACAACATCCCCCCGCCGACGTCGGGCCTCGCCAACCTCACCTCCCTCTTCGCCGCGCAGGGCCTCTCCCAAAAGGACATGGTCGCCCTCTCTGGTACGTCAATTCCGACTGCATTGACAAACTTAACTAATACTCTCTCAAAAAACAAACCAATTATTTATGTTCTCGATGGCTTTTAATTTATTGTAGCAATTTTGTCTTTGTCTTTTTTTTCTTTTTTGGTTTTTAGTGTTTTATTTTTTCCCGTATTTTTTTATTATCTGTGATAGATTAACATGTCATTTTTATTTTTATATATATTTTTAAATTTAATAATATCTAATAAGTCAACTTAGTTACAGTAAAAAATCAGTCAACTATATTAAAATTTTAACTAAAAACTATAAGTTATCGCTATTTCGAACGCTCCCTAACTATTGAGTTCCTTTTCCCGGGCCGTAAAGCAAGTTTCAGTTGTTTGAGTAGAACATATTTCAATTAAATTACATGTTCTGTAGTAGTAATAGTGTAACCAGAACAAAACAAACATAATCAATTCCTCTAGAAGAAAAGTAGGAACCACTTCCCCTCTGCTTCTAGCTTGACTAGTCACGTACAGCCAGCTTGGCCGGTATCACCAACGGAATTGAAGGTCCAGTTATTTTCAACTTACAACCTATAATTTATGATTTTTTAAATAAATAAATAATATTTTTTATCATCTTGTTAAAGCAATTCATTTGAATAGTCTTTTGAAGTGGCTTACCCACTGTATTTAGCTCATTCATATAAATACTTATGCTAGAGCTAAAAGGTATCGGCTGCAGTCATAAGTCATAGCTCAGTTTTGACCTCAGAGCTGTTAACCTTCTCACGTATGGATCGATTACCAAGCTACCTACGACGGATTACATAATTTAGCTCGGTACGAAAGTTGGCAAAGCATTGCTGACGGATTGAAGTTTTTGCATGTCATAAACCTGACGCTAACTGCAACCCCTTAATTCAGTTAAACGACTGCAGTTGAAATAAGTCGAATCAAATACCCTTTTCTTTCTTACACACCAGAGAATCAATAACCAACTGTTTCTGAAAAGAAATGTCTCACAATAATTACTTGTAAATAAAGCGAAGTGACCAATCATTCATCCCCTGTGAGGAGGACCGCGGCATCAAAACTGAAAGAGACCCATATTAAGTTTTGATGCATCAGTTTCACAATCTGCCTACAGATTTTAACAAGGTGAACTTGCCATTTTAATATGTTCTGACAAAAAAAAAGTTTACGAAAATCTAATACGTAAAAACACCCCATGTATATAGCCATAAACAATGTAAAAAAAAAAGAGACACCGAATCATACTAACATATTTCCTCGTTTGCTACCCTGATCTATTGCCAGGAGCTCACACCATTGGCCTCGCGCGCTGCACAAACTTCAGAGACCACGTATACAACGACACCAACATCGATGGCGCCTTTGCGAGGACGAGGCAATCGGGTTGCCCTAGGACATCAGGTGACAACAACCTGGCGCCTCTGGACCTTCAAACCCCAACCGTCTTCGAGAACAACTACTACGAGAACCTCGTCTGCAAGAAGGGGCTTCTGCACTCCGACCAGGAGCTCTTCAATGGCGGAGCCACCGATGCGCAGGTCCAATCGTATGTTAGTGACCAAGGCACATTCTTCGCTGATTTCGTCACGGGCATGATCAAGATGGGAGACATCACGCCATTGACGGGCTCCAGTGGCCAGATCAGGAAGAATTGCAGAAGGGTTAACTGATTAAGAAGCGATGCAATGCGCACTCTGTGTTCGAGACCATGTTCGCCCACATGTTTGCAAGAATGCAATTCCCTCCTTTTATTTTTTCTGTTTCCACAATTGTGAAATTGATACATGTCGCAATGATGTATCAAAGTATGTATGTTCGTCTGAATAATTAATCTATTATTTGCTAAACTCAACAAAGATGGCAAACATAAGCAAGGAAAAGACTCAGTTGTGGCGCTCAAATTCTGCACCTTTTCTTCCACTCTATTATTTCTCTGAATAGTTTCGAACGAGCTACAGTTGTCCCGAAAAGAAGGAAAACTAAAACAAATAACACAATGCGCAAGTCAGAAGGCAACAACCGTTCTGATTCCTAAGCCAGTAATGCACGTATGACTCGGCCATATCCACTTAACTCAGATCATGGACCAGAAATCACCTAAACGAACGACTCTGCTATTCCTGAACTTTCTTTGAACTTTTGAACATGACAATATTGTTAGTCTCGGGCAACTAGACAAACTTGGCTATAAGGTAATCATGGATGATGGTTTTTTTGCGTGTCTTTGACAGTGTAGTGGAGTACGTGGAGTGAAGAATAGCTCGCATATGTTTTCACAAAAGCACTCGGGCGTGTTAAGTTCCAGGAGATGTGTCTGAGAAAGGATCGGTGTACAGACGGCCAAGGAGCAAGGACAACAAAATGAAGGGGGTGATTGTCAGAGTTAATCCTTTTTTGCTGCTCTTAACTAAGAATAAGAGTTGTTGTCCGAACTCTGTTCTAAACTTCAGTTCTGACTTTGTTTCTGAACTTCCGAACAAAGTTCAGACAACAACTCTTATTCTTAGCTAAGAGCAACAAAACAAAACTAGCTTTGACAATCAACCCCTTCATCTTGTTGTCCTTGCTCCTTGTCCTGTACACCGATCCTTAGACGCATCTTGCTTTTGTGAAAATATCTACGAGTTCTTCACTTCGAATATTCTCCACTGCAATCTTGCCATTTGCAATGCATTCTCGAATAAAATGATATTGGATGTCGATGTGCTTACTTCTTTCATGGTAAACCAGATTCTTGCAAAGTGCAATAGCCAATTTATTGTCCACCTTCAGAGTCACCGTTTTCAGCTCACTTCCTATTAAATTTGCTAGAAGCTGGCTGAGCCAAATACCTTGGCATGCGGATGTGGTGACTACAATGTACTTTGCCTCATACGACGACAAAACCATCACTCTTTGCTTCTGAGAATGCCAAGTGATTGGATTTGACCCAAGGTAAAACACAATCCCGATTATGCACAACAAATGACTGGCGATTGCCCTTGATGCAATGCATGACTCTTTAGTTGTCATTTCTTCTATCTCCTATATTCCATTCCCATCTAGGTATTGGTGTCTTCTATTTATCCAGTAGTTAATAGATTGTGAATATTAGTGCTAACTCTTTCCGTATCAACTGTGACCACTGAGCGAGCATTTTCAGCTATGAAACTCATCAAGGTCCGTCTTCGAAATAAAATGGGAGATGTCTTCCTTCGAGATATCATAATTGCCTATATAGAGAAAGAAATTGCATGGAAGTTAAGTTCCGATGAAATTATATGTGTGTGTGTGTGTGATCTTCTCGGTAGTCGTATGGTCAAATTTAAGTTAATAGAAATATATTTTTTTATATTTGGCAAACAAGAAAATAAAATAATATGTTTGTTAGTCGTCATAGTCATGTTGAAGTTTAAAGATATTGTTATATGTATTTTGTTTTTCTAATTATTTATACTTAGTGTTTTCCATGTTTAATTTCTGATTCCACTACGGCTATTCACCGCAAAGAATATCACATTCAAACCCCGACGAAATATGTGATAATATGTACGTGTCAATGGAAGCATCTTAATCAGGTCCAGGCTCACATCACTTATTTTTTCTTCTCTGCCTCTGTTAAGTTTCTTTGCATATACATGTGGAAATTATGTGCTCAATGTCGATAAGTTTGGGAATTATGCATGATGGAACGTGCAAGAAAAAAAATCATGACTAACATTAAGGGCAAAGTCAATATCAACGTCAACTTATTATTTTTTCATACTGAAGGACAAATTGATATAGACCTTGCTCTAACTGCTATGTTTTTTTTACTATAACGGGTATTGATTTTTTCTAAGTAATTAAATTTTAAAAAATAAAAAATATATCATTACAGAATAAAAAAGAATAAGAGAAAAAACAAAAAAAACCCTAAAAAATCAAAAAACCAAAAAGATAAAGTTAAGAAGTCAAGACCTAAAAGTTGAAACCGTTTAGAGCAGATAGTAAACGTGGCTAGCGCAATACGAGCAAGATATCTAATTGGATAGCCTCATTTTTTTTGTCTTTTTTTTCAGTTATTTTTTTTTAAATTTTGACTTCAACCTGTAAATACTATTTATCGGATTTATCAGCCTAACTCAAAATAACGAGCCGTGGGCTTCCTTCGATTAGGCCACTCCAGGGGGAGATCTGATCTGATTGGGCCTCCTAATGCCGCAACACCGCGCCGTCAGGTATCGTCGCAGGCGGCCTGCCTGCCTGCCTGCCTGCCTAGTTACTCGCTCGGATCAGTGTGCAAAGACTGTTTCTTTCTTAACCGGCTCAATTTCTTGATCTTTTCCACCACGAATCCATGCCCTCCACGCAACAGAAACGAAACACGACTAGGAAACTCGAGAAAATCGCCTCGATTACAATACTAGCGCGCGCTGTAGGAGGATTATCACGAGCAGGATTTTTAGAACCGAGGAAGAATCACTTGCTGCTGCTCGATTTCATAAGGTGAATTTTTTTTCTTACTTCTATTTCCCCCCCTCTTGGTGACATCTTGCTTGCGTTTGGTGGATGCGGTGTTCCCCCCCTTTTCCGATTTGCTCGATTCGTTTGGTATTTTGTGCTTCACCGATTTGCTTGCTCCTCCTTCCATTACTTCCCTTGCCCTGCCTGCTCGATTCCTTCGGTTTATCTATCGATCAGTTGGTCGACCCGTTTCTTGGCTCCTTGAATCGTCGCCTTCGTTTTCTGATTTCTGGATTTGGATCGGACCGGCTATATAGGCAGGTCAGGCTCAGTTGTCCCTGAGACCAATCCCCACCTTTCTTCTTTTTCCTATTGTTTCCTGGTTGAAATTAATTAGTTGGATTGGATTGGATTGTTAAAGCCGTAGGATGATTTCCATGGCAGGTCGTCAACAAGGAACTGTCACACAATGGGTTTGAGAGTGCCTTGCTTTCTCCTCCTCTTGCTGGTCGTCACCTCGGGAGCCGCACAGGCCAGGAGCACTGGTATCATGCCTTACTCGACAGCCTTCCTATTCTGCTAATTATGTTTACTCATCTTCATATCAACACACAATGACTCCCGTATGCAACTTGGAAAACAACATGAAGATTTTCTGCAATAAAAAAAAATCATCTTTTGATGAGAAACTCCCTCTACGCACAATACTGTCATTCATACGGTTATATCGCAGCTGCTGCGGGTATGCTATTCGGTTGAAATTGAAATTCAAGTTGAGGATATCCTATTCCTCATCTTCTTATGCTAGTTGCTTGGGTATATTAGGTTCATCGTATCGTCCATCTGATGGCATCAACCGCTTAGATTCTGCCAATGCAGCCTCATGTATTTTTGCTTTATAAATCATGCATGATTGTATAAGGATAGCCATTCTGGACACAGTAGTCTGAGGATAGCCAATTTCATTGTTAACATTGTTAACTTTTGTCATATATTAATGCTTTTTTTGTATGCTTTTTACAATGTTAGTTCGCTTCGCTATTTCAAGGCCTAGATGGGGGAATGGGGAATATACATGAACAAGATGTAACCATGATACTGCATAATGTATCCAATGTTAGAAGATTTTAGGCTTACGAAAATGTTCATCTTTGTGTTCACAACTGTTCTTTTGCCGACAACATTGATGATAATATCTGATTTATTTCTTCCCAGCTGTTCTTCATCTTGATACAACTGAGGTCCGGGATCCTGGCCCAATCTACAAGGAGCAAATTACCTCGAGCAAAATCCCTGTCCTTCTTGAGAGGGGCAGCCCACTATGCTCAATTTGTGAGAACTTTACAAGTGAAGCTGTCAGTTATCTTAGTGAGAAACAAACACAAGATAAGATCATGGAGATCCTTCATGACGCTTGTTCTCAGACATTCTCCTTGGAACAGAAGGTAAGCATTTTGGTTGCCTTACTACATGCCCATGCTGGAAATTTACTCCGTAAACAGCAACAGTGTATGACCTTTTGTTACCATGAACTCTTTATATCTCTGCAGTGTGTTGAGTTGGTGGACTCTTATGCAACTCTACTCTTTGCAAAGATTACCGAGATCAAGCCAGATGAGTTCTGCAAACAGTTTGGCCTCTGCAGGGATATAGCTTTTCTCTCTGGTGTGAATAGTGACAGCACTTGCGTATTTTGCCACCACCTCGTGGACGAGGTTCTCTCCAAACTGAAAGATCCTGATGCAGAGGTAATCACTTTGCGTCACTTACATAGTCGTTATCTTGGGCCAACCTTTCTGTCTCACATTGTCCATGTGATATCTGTAGTTTGAGATAATTAAACTTCTCATCAAGGAGTGCAACAAGATTGAAGGCCATGTCCAGCAGGTAAGCTGTTTGGCACTTTTTTTCCACGACTTCTTGCTGTTTTCTGCCCCACCACTCAATTTGTCAGATTTACTTGAGCGCATCAATTTGAAAATTTTGTAGAAGTGCTTGTCCTTAAAAGTCTTGTACACCAGGAGCCCTTGTCTACTTGTTCAGTAAATGTGCAATACTAGTATGCAAGAAGGAATGACATGTGTGGTGATCGTTTGTTGACAGTGCAAGAGAATGGTTCTGCAATACATCCCCCTCATTCTGGTGAATGGTGAGAAGTTCCTCGAGAAGAATGATGTATGCGCACTGTTCCAAGCCTGTGACGCTAGCAAAAAGAGGACAGTCGGATCATTCTCTGAAGACGAATTGCGGAGTGACGCATGAAGGTAGGAGGTTATATTACACGAAGCTCGTAGGCATGAACGGTGAATCTAAACAGTATGTTCAGGTGCTTGCTTTGCTTGTTGTACATATGGGCTACACTAAAAATATTTGGCTGCTCCTGTATTATATATTTGAGCAAACTCCTTTCTATTCCATCGGATGATATTTCGCTGCCCTCTCATGTCACCTAGGTCACCCCACCACCATGAGAGGGGCGCCGCTAGAGGGCCTGTTCTTTTCAGCTTCTCAAAATAATTTTTAGCGTTTGCTACAGTATCTAACTTTTAAATGGAGTATTTTTTTAAAAAATGGAGTCTACAAATTAATTATAGTACACGTTAAAAATCCAATATTTGTATCATCTAAAATCGCAAACAAGTATCTCTCTCTCCGTAATTTCTGTCGTAAACAGTTAAAATTCAAAAATTTCAGCCATAAACCGTAACAAAAAAGAACAGGTCCAAACCTTGTCCCTTTTTTTTTTTGCACAAATGGTCATTTGGCCCCATCATCTGTGAGTTTAGCGGGCTCACGTGTCAAACCTCTTCTTCTCCACCCTCCTCCCTCTCCATCAGAGGCCACCGACCTTCCCCGTCATCTGTCAATTTAGCGGGCGCCTCTTCGTCGTCAGAGACCGCTGCTTGGAGAGCTACCGAGCTCAACCTCCACTGGATCTGCTCGCCGCTGTCGCCGACGCCCTCTTCATTGCCTTCTTCAGCCCTCCGCCACCAGGCGTCCGCCGACGTGCCTTCACTGTGCATCGAGATTACTGTATCTCAGATCGTAACGACAGTACGTATTATTGCCTTAATAATCGACATAAGCTCAGCACTTCTTCGCAAAGCAGTGGAGGCCACAATACAAGTTGGGATATCACAACCGATGCATCACAACAGCGGTTTAAGTTTGCTCTTGACATGTTTTGCTAATGGATTATGCGAAGAAATTCGTCTCTATATGGCGTCGTTTCTAAGTCCACTGGCCCCCAAAGGTTTGTGGTTGCCGTGTTGAGAGATCGTTGGGCGCATCTAAAATTCAGGGTTGTTCAAACAGGCCTGAATGATGATGTTCCTCCAAAGCGACTAAACATGGATGCAGCAGCCAACATGGTTGCTTGGTCGACTTCGCTGGTTTCACTCTGATATTTGCGCGATCACGTAGTTTCCAGTTTCTCTGTTTATAAAATAAATAGCGATTTGTTACAGGAGTCCTATATATACTTGTGTTGGGCTTACGTTAATGGCACCTCATGTTTAACACACATCTACGCCTCGTTTATAACACGAGAATGTCAATTTTTATAGGAAGAAAAACGTTGAGCTGACAATGAAACTACTTGTTTTCTATGAAAGTCGTACCGGCTCCTGTTTCAAGACTCGGGCTAGTTGTGCTCAGCTCTGCCAAAGCAATGGCATACGTGCAAGTGTCATATCCAGAAATATGACTCTTTTTTTTTCAGTTTTTCTATAGTAATTGATTTTCAAACAGAATATTTTTTAAGATATGATCTACTAGTTGATTATAGTACATACTATAGCGGCTTTATTTATATCAACTAAAACCACATACAAGTTCTCTCTCTCACGAACAACTTAAAAACTATAAACCAAAAGCTGAACCTAAAAAGAGCGATAGATCTTTGTATGGCTAATGTAACCTCCATAGAAAAACCTCCGGCAATAGACCTCTGTATGGCTAATGTTCTCTCTATGAAAAAACCTCCACGATGAACTAGCGGAAGAAGAAGCAGATTGTATGATCATAAAGAAAGTAAAGCAATTGCTTCTTTTTGAAATTTGGTTTTATGTAGGTGTCTTGTGTAAACTAAAGGGTAGCTTCAGAGCTGACGTGTTTGCGAAGTTTTTGTGTTTATAAAATCTACCGCTACGAGTCGAGCGCCGCACTCAACATCTCTCTGCTTGTGTCCGAGTTGTTGTGTTTTCTCGCGTGGCAAGCCCTAATGGCTCAACGTAACGACGATCTTAGGGGCACTTGATTAGGCTGAAATAAGCTGATTTATAACTGAAATTGCACATCGTCAGGCTTCAGGTTGGATCTGCCCCGTCTTAGGGGGTGATCAGTTTGGAGTTTTTTTACTGTTTAGCGACGGAAACACTGTAGCAGCGACGAAAACACTGTAGCACTTTTGTCACGTAGTGAATTTTTTTTTTGTTTTTTGGTTTTTTTGCGTTCCGTTTTTTTCTCATATTCCTTTGCATTGTCCGCACTAGACTAGCGAGCCATTTTTATTTTTATATTTTTTAAAATTTAATTATGCCTAACATACAACTCATTCTGATGTTTTTTCACCAATTACTGTGTTTTTCAAAAAAACCAAAAGCCATCGCTGTTCCGATCACCCCCTTAGATTCCTAGACAAGTACCTGAGGACCTGAAAATGAGGTGCCCTTGTACTGTTGGATCCATATATCTTTCATGTTCCTACCAAGAGTGTAGCTCGTTGTACCTGAGATTTTTACCTGCAGTTGTGTTTCTGACTCGATACTCAATACAGGGAGCTGCTGATACAGGGAGCTGCTGCACGCCGCCACCGAAATGCATAGTGCTTTCAGAATGTAGCTAGCAAGAAAGATGGCATATACAAGTCAGGTTGCCGTCAATATTGATTTTTCTTTGCACGTTCCGAAGGAATTGCGGATTTATTGAGAGACATTTTTAATATAACAGCTGAGATAACTACAGGAAGAGTCAACATAGAGGAAGAGAGAAATAGTGCAACATAGAGAATGAGGGAATGTTTCGACTTCATGTTGCGTAGAACAATGTGCGATTTTGTGGGGGTGATCGGAATAGCGATGGCTTTTAGCTTTTGGCTGAAAAAACACTGTAATTGGCTGAAAAAACACTGTAGCTGAGTTAGTGAGTAGTGTAACGAATAGTGAAAAAAAAAAGCTGAAGCCAAAAAAAAGCTAAACCGATCACCCCCACATGTATCTGTTTTTAGTTTATGAATGAAAGAAAACTGTGTCATGCAAACTCAGGGGGGGATTTGCTGGGCATTGTTCTGCTCTTTGGAACTTTATATTGTTCAATACATGAATACAACACCCAGACTGAATAATCTATGGCCGCGCTCATTCCTGCGTCTGCTTCCGGCTTTTGCGACTGCTATGCTTTTTTTTACTGTTTCATTTTTTTCTTTTTTTCGGTTTTTTTAGGTTTCTTTTTTTCTCATATATCTTTATATTGTTTTTGATGGATTAATATGTTTTTTTCTATTTTTATTTTTTTTAAAAAATAATTATATCAAATAAACCAACTCAGTTACAGTAAAAAAAATCATAAGTTATCGTCATTATGAACACCCCAATATTTGCAGAGATGTGCAATATAGTCTTACAGGCAACCGTAAGAGCCCAGTCTTTCGGTGCTAAACATGCCTGTCTAAAATGACATACCTGCTTCGATTTTCATAATGCCTGCTTTCTGGAACACGTAGATTTAAAGACGACTCGCACTTGTTTGCAGAACGAGCCCAAGATTGTATCATAAAAGTAGAATAATGTCGTGTGCACGATCTTTGTGCAAATCATTTAGAATTACATATCAAGTGAAACAAGTGAGAGATAAAATGGGACGTACGCCAGTCGGATCAAGTCATACTGTTGCATTGCTCTTGTGTCTTCCAAGTAAGTAATACTCGGTAATTTAAGAAGATGGCATCACCCATGATGTCCAAGCGCACCGTCGTCATGGTTGCCGTGATGGTGTCGCTGCTGCCGCAGCTGCAACCGTCGGAAGCAGCAAGGAAGCGAGCTGTAGCATCCCCATCGCTCCGGTTCCCGGGTTTGCCGGGCACCAGGCAGCGTAATCCCGGCTTCCCGGGCTTCCCTGGAGCCAGACCGTCGGCGCCAATGGCCGGCTTCCCGGGCCTACCCGGTGCCAAGCCATCGCCGCCGCCCATGCCGTCGCCGGGCTCGCAGGCGCCGTGCGCGAGGCCGGCAGAGCCGCTGCCCGGCTTCCCAGGCCTGCCAGGTGGTAGCAGTGGCGGCTCTTCTTCGTCGTCGTCATCGCCGACGGACTGCGTGACGCCACTGGCGGGGCTGATGACGTGCGCGTCGTTCCTGACGGGGAGCGAGCCGGAGACGCCGACGCCGCAGAGCGAGTGCTGCAGCGGGCTGGGGATGTTCCTGAACAGCTCGGCGGCGGAGGGGGGGAGCGACCGGTCGCTGCGGTGCCTGTGCCCGGTGATCCTGGGGGACGTGAACCGGATGCTCCCCAAGCCCATCGACCCCGTCCGCATGATGTACCTCCCCATCGCCTGCGGCGTCGTCCTCCCGCCACAAGTACTCTTCATCTGCTTCAGTGAGTTCTACTCACTTCAGTTCCTCTCTCTCTCTCTCTCTCCCCCCTGCATCGATGCTCACAAAACTACAAAAGAAAAGAAACTGAGCTGAGCTTAATCTGTTGATGGTTTTGGAATTGATGCAGCCGGGCAGCCCACCCCGCCGGTGGTCACGCGTGTTCCTGACTCCTGGGCAACACCGTCGTCAGGCAATTCCTCCCTTCTCAGAACCACCCCACGTTAATGTGCATGATGAAATCTGCTTTCTCATATTGCCATCTGCTGTTTTCCATGCAGCTTTCTCGCCTTGACTCATGTAGATGGGATCGGAGGTTACACCTCTGGTGATTCAGCATCTTCAGATTTATCAAGCTTACCATGCAGGCTGCTGCTCTTCAGGAGCCTTGATTCAGATACATGTGCTTTCAAGCGCGCCAGTTGAGAAACTAGTTACCGTACTGCTGCAGCAGATTGGTCAATCCATCATGCATATAAGAGCAACATGCATTTAAGTATTGATTCTTTCTCTTCAGCTAAAGAGTGTGATCAAATTAATTAAGCCGCGCTCAACTTCTTCAGCTTTTGCGATGGGTGTTAGACGCCGGCGTTTTTTTACTATTTTTTTCTATTTTATTTTTTGGTTTTTTGTGTTTTATTTTTTCATGTATTCTTTTACATTGTCCGTGATGGGCTAACATATTTTTTTCTATTTTTTAAATTTAATTATACCAAATAAATAAACTTAACTACAGTAAAAAAATAAACCAATTACAGTAAAAAAAGACCATAAACTATCGCTATTTTGAACACCCCTGAGTAAAAGAAAGAAATTGAAGGAAAATAGAGCACTTCCAGTGCTCCCACCATAACTGGTGCTACCGGTGTTTCCATTGTTCGAAACCGGTCTAAGTAGTTATGAAAAATTCTGAAAACATTTACGTAGATAGGTTATGATAGTCTAGCATCCCACAAAATTTCAAACCCAAATTCGATGTACACATCGAATTACAAGAAAGACAAATTCTAGTGAATAGTAGCTTTATCTTTTCCCTTTTTTATTTCAGATTTTCTTTTCAGCAGATTTTCTTTTTTATTTCTCAATGTGTACATCGAATTTGGATTTGAAATTTTATGAGATGCTAGAATATATCATAACCTATCTATGTAAATTGTTTAAGAATTTTTCATAACTACTTGAACTATTTTTTGTACAACGGGAGCACCGGTAGCATCAATTATAGTGAGAGCACTGGAAACGTTCTCGTGTAGAATACAGGTAAAATGCAGGAAACTTTCCGTAGGCTGATGTTGCTTTTATCGAGAAAATTACTCGCAATGCTCGGGCTATGGCGCAGACCAAATAACTAACACTAAACTTTCTCATGCAGACACATAAGAAACTCTGCCACATCAACTGAACTGAACATGTTGAACGTTATTTCGAAGATTTTCTAATTTGTTTTGGATTAAAGAAAAGGGAGAGAGATGGGTCCACCTGTCGGTCGGAGAAAGAAAGGATAAGGGAGGGAGGCTGGCTTAGGCCGGTCGTGGCTTGCACGGGTAGAGGCTGATGCGAGATCGTGGGGGTCGATCCCTACTCCCCTTCAACGAAATTGGAATGACCGGTGGCGGCGCAGCTCCTCTCCCTTTCCTTTTAACTGGCTCAAGCCTCTCCTCCTCTCAACACCTCATATCCAATCGAGCTTCCCCAATTCTCTTTTTTCTTCCACCTCAACCAAGCTCTAACCATAGAGTTTTGATCTCCGACGGTGACTCAGCTCGGTTCTTCATCTCCAGCAACCTAGAGCCACACCCTTGGCTTTGCCATTGGTGTGCCATGCTTCGGAGGAGACGGAGCCAAGGGGGCGGGTCTCAGTGGCGACAGTGACCTCAATCTTGCATTGGGTCAAGGCGGCGGAGGCGCTGGTTTCACACGGTGTCTCGACGTTGCGTCGGGTTCGCGTCGTGGGTTGTGGCAGTGCTGGTGGTGCGTCACTATACTCACTGCCGGTGCTATGGTTTTGTGGCTCGGCCGTGATAGTGGAGGTTTTGGTCGTGTTTTGTGTGGCTTTTTTTCTAAGGCCTATATGAGATTAAGATGACCTTCTAGGTTATTATGCTAGTTGATGAGTATTGTGTAGGAATTATAGCTGCTATTTATTCTTGCTGAAGCTATAATGTGTATGTGTATGTATATATATGTACATATACATACATACATACATACATACACACACACATATACATACATATGTATATAATATGTGTATATGTATGTATGTATATGTGTGTGTGCGCACACTGTTGTATTAGTGGTTTAATTGTTTATAGCGTAGCTTCTGAAAGTGTAGTTCATTACCTCTTAGTTTTCTTGAATTGCAATTGATTATTGCGGTAAGCAATTTAACTCAAGATTGGCAGAATATCTAGAGATTGTCATTTTATTCATTGATTAGACTTAGACCAACTGTGGTGAGAAGGCCTTATTTTAAAATGAGCAGCTCGACATCTAAGAGCAAAACATCTAAATAGCAATTTAAGTATTATACTAATTGTTCATTTAGTTTGAGTAACCTGTTAAGCATGATTTCATATTTAAATGACTTGGGATTGAATTATATTCTTTCAATTATTTTAATATTGCTATTGTCGTTTAAATACTGCTAGAAACATGTTTTATTGCTCATTAAATACTAAAGATTAGAATTGTCCGTTCAAACCTCAATTATAGCATGAATACCCATAAATCAACTTGTGCCTCTAGGGCTTCTCTGAGGCTATATGCATTTTGCTGCACTTAACTACCTAAGGCCTAAGTTAGTAGTTCCTAACTGAATAATTGTCTTCCTAGACGTGAATGATTGCTTGGCACAAAATTCATGCCATGCATCCCATGCTCTATTGAATATGCATCACAAGAAGGCACTCTTAGCAATCAAGCAATAAATGGGTCCAAGAACAAGGAAACAAATATCAAGAGTCAAGATGTCTATACTGTTTTTACCTTACTGTGGAAAGAATGATGCAAAGATGCAGTTAAGCACTTTAAGCCATGATGCATTGCAACTTGATAACAATTAAAAAGGATGAATGAAGAGTGATATAATCCTTTTGGATGATCTCGGCATTGGTACAGGATAAGGATCAACCAGCAAACAAAACCAAACCTCTTAATAATCAATTCATAACTTCAACTTTGATGCCATATTTCCTCGCCATGTACCTGGTTGTTGCGTAACCTGTAACCAAAGCATTTGATCAAACACCTATTGGACAGAACCATGAGGAGTATCGGATAGGGAGTAGCACATACCATGGAAGCAGAGTGAAGCGATCTTGACAATGCAACATGCTATTGTTACTCTACCTTCACGAATTGATCACCCACTTATGCTGTCATGGAGCATAGGATTTGATGCCTGCATAATCACAACCTGCCACTCATGAGTGTCTCATTGGAGAGCGCACGCCAGCTGCATCCAATGCTAGGCCACCTATTGGCATCTCCCTTCCCGTTCATCTGCCCGAGCATGGAGGTCAGTGGCACCATAACAGTGCGATGGCAGGCGAGAATGGTGGCATTCGGATCGGGATTTTGGGGAGGTGTCAATGAGGAGAGAGTAGGCTAAAAAGGGGACGGTTCGAGTCAGTTGTAGAGGAAGTGGGATTATTTATTTTCCTATTTTCTTGTAATTTTCTATGTTGTTTTCTTATGTGAGCTGAAATGGGTTTTTATCCGGATCTTTAAGTGGAGTGCTATGGGGCATGCTATCGCGTGGGGACATGAGGACAATGCACAAGGTGGTTTCGATAGTGAAAGAGACGAGGGTAGGGGTGTGAGACAGATGATCTAGATCCATTCTCCTAGCCAGATCGGACGGTTGTAGAGAGAAGGAGAGAATGGACCATTACCAAATCATATTTTTAAGTAGTAGTATAATGTGTTAGGGGAGTTCGTATTGGCTTTTGCTGATGATTTTTAGCTGAAAAATAAATATTAATAGCTAAAAGAAGTGTCTTTTAGAAGGAGGGGCGAGCGGTGGAAAAAAGTAAGAGAGATATGTGCGCGCTACGGAAGCGAGAGGAGTGGGGTGCGTGATGTACCTGTGACCCCTACTTTATCCCAGAGTAAGATGATAGCGAGAGGAGTAGGGTACGTGATGCATCTGTGGCCCCCTACTTTACCCTAGAGTAAGACGGTAACAAGAGGAGTGGAGAAGCCGTTTCGAGAAGTCGGGTATTCGTACTAGCTTTTGGTTTTTCTAAACAAAGTCAGAAGCAGAAGCCAGCACGAATATTGCCTTGATCAGATAGATGCATTCATTTTCACGGTAGTATCGTACTTGGTTGATAACAATGAAAATGGTGAAAACTCATGACTTGTTCGGTTATGATTTATGCAGGGAGGACCTGGTGCTGAATGGACCTCAGGAAGCTGGTCAAATTTGCTCACCAGCCGGGGCACATGTTGGTGGAGGTTTATTTTCAACCAATCATGATGTACAGTCAGCTTGGTCGTTCGATCAAAAAGAGACAACATAGAACTTGGTATGGAAACAAATGTCGAGCCAAGGCATTCGTGCCTCCTTTCAGTCCATGATGCGAATGATCGATAGTCGTTTTATTTAGTTTAGTATCACTTACCTGTTAACATGCATGCGTCCATGCATTGCATTAGGCCCCTCACCTGATGTTTTGGCGCATTTCGCCCCTTTTTTGGATTAAATGCAAAATGGGACGGGAACTCGTCGTTCACAGGCATCGTTTCGATCGCCCTTATCTTTGTAGTGACTAGTGAGATCATCAGATTACTGGGTCGATTGCTGCTAACATTGCCTTTTGTGTGTGGATTATTAGATATTGAGTCTTGTTACTCTGAACATTGCCGCCGCTGCACCCTCCATTGCCGGCGGCGCCTCCCCTGGCCCTTTCTCCGATGGCGACGGTGCCTCCCCCCTTCTCCCGTACCGGTGCCGCGCCGCTTCTCCCGTGCCACGCCACGCCTCCTCCCCTCCTCGCGCCACTTAATTCTCTCGTGCCAACGCCGCGCCGCCTCCCCCCGCACCGCTTCTCCCGTGCCGGCGCTGCACGCAGGTGAAACCTAGCGTGACTCTAAAGCCCACACTGGCGTCTTACTAACGGCAGCGCACGCAGGTGAACCCTAGAGCCCATTGCGTGAGGAGTGGGTTGACTGAGCTGGTGGTGATAGATCGAGTGGGTTTAGCTCAAAAAATTCAAAAATGAGCCAAAAATTCTACCAGATTTGGTCTTTTTTGGGGTGGGCTAGCTGAGAAATCCGAAACTCGATCGGTACGAGATAAAGAGACTAGAGAGCGAGGTGCGCGAAGGAACTCATGCATGCATGTGGAATTTGGAGAGACAGCATTGCTTGCTGGTGAACACACTAGTCACGTACGCATACTTCCCATACAAGTCGAAGTTAGGTTTGGAAGTCAAGCAAGCTTACCACTAGGATACGGACGTGCATTATCTATCCTCGATGCCGATCGACACTTGGCTAAGCTACAGCTTGTTTCTTTCTTTCTTTCAAGTGACGACGATATCGAATAGCATATGCGAACGGTTGCTTCCTTCTTCAGCAGCTGGATCGTCAGTTTCATCCATCGAATTCCATACGTTACCTTCACATATGTACTCCAGTACGGTTAGCTGGGCCGGCTTGCGCATGACTGACGCTAAGCTTGTAACCGACTCAACCACCCTGGTTCGGTTGTTCCTATATTTATACTGTATATCCTCCATCATGGAGATGTATATATATGTGTGTGTGTTTCTTATCTCAACCAACAGATGGCTATGTCAACGCTCGCAATAATGCATGCATGCGTACCTGCTGCAGTGGCATCTCAAAGTCAGTAACCGTGGATATATGTACCTCGATAGATAGATAGAGTATCCATATATCTTTGCAATTAATCTTGCCAAGCAGTCAAATATTGCATTGCGGAGGATCCAGACGCTGCATGCATGAAGCTCCTAGCACTCCCTCGGCGAACTCTTACTTCTGGAAGTAGGAGTTCGACGAGGTGATCGCTAAGTCAAATGAGTCCCAGCGACCAAAATTGTATTGCATTTCTCTATCTTGTGTTGTCCAAAGTGCCAAGAAGTAACAGACATATTCACCTTTTGCCTATGCTCCATAGAGAGGCAAAAAAAAAAAAATCCCAAAGGCTTGAAACGAGCTCAGGAAAGGAAAAGAAGAGGGGGGAAAAAGAAGAGCAGTAGCTAGTTAATGTAAGAGTGCTCTGCACTTCTAGTTAGTTGCTAACCACTCATCACTTGCATATGCTGACTTTTCGGGCAAATAATGGGATTAGACTAATGATTGACGATGTGGCACGGCTCCTTAATTTTCTTAGTGAATTATGAAAATTTCTTGGCCCATCTTCCAGAAGGCCATTGCTTCGATAGGACTAGCTGGTGTCTGCTACACGCCATGGAAGAAAATATGGACAATGGGCTCGCTAAACAAACAGATGAAACAGCCTTGAATCCTTTAGGAGGAAAGTGATTCTTCATTTCTTTCAATAAGGAAATCCCCGAATAAAATTCAGTGTAAACGGTGTAAGATAGTGCTACAACGGGCTCCAAGCTTCTAGCTTTCTAGCTGAAATGGTATTGTAGCAACTGTTAATTTTCTAAAAACAAAAAAAAGATAATATCGATATATCTTCACAGACAATACAAAAGAATAAAAAAAACCAAAATATCAAAAAAAAGAGAGTCAAATTTAAGAAGTCGACAAGAAATAGAAGCTAGACAGAAATTAATTGAAGTGTGGCCTAATTTCCACACGGATAATACAAAATGCTTATTTCAAACAGCCCACTAGTGACAACCCCCATGACAACAAATTTAAGCGACTTTAGAGCCGAGTTTGTTATAATCTGACATCAATTCTTATACGTAACAACTTCTATATTGTATCATCGTAACATGTTATAATTATTCACAATATCAATAATTAAAGTAGATAAAGCTTATAGATGAAACCGAAACAAGAGCGATGAACTAACACGACATGAGAGAGAATTTGACGGAGCCAATCATAAATTACTTGGGCGCAGCATGTATGTAAACGCGCGCGCATCTGTTGTTTCGGCGTGTACCACGTCAAGAAGGGGAACCGGTCTCGCTGCCTTGTTGGCACGAACCTAAAGACTGACATGCGGGCCCAGAATGCCGACGTCAGCAAGCGCGTTTCGTTTGACACGGCCAGATCATCTGACCTGGCCCCAGCCTGCGCCATAAATAAAACCAAGGAACCCTTCTTCCTTCCTCCGCGAATTTCTCCACCTCTCTCTCCTGCTCGAGTAGGTCGCTCCTCCTCGCAAAGCAAACCAAAGCCCGAAAATTTCTCCTCCCCTTCTTCTTCCTCCTCCTCCTCCTCCTCCTGCTCGCGCTACTCGCCTCGGGACCTGAATCTCTTTCTTGTACCACTGGGTTGTTTTGTTTAGTGCTAGCAGTCTAGCATTTCCAAAAGTTGCAGGCGGTAGGTGGTGGTGGTTCGTGCTAGTCGAAGAATCCCAATCCACCCAACCACTCCTCCCTGATCCCCCTTCCCGTGCCTTCTCCTCTCCCCATTCGCCACACCACACGGTCCAGCAAAGGACCCCATTCCCCAGAGCCCAGCAAGGACAAGGAGGGGAGAAATCTTGATCCCCAAAGGGAAGGCGCCGCCTTTTCTTGATTTCCTTCCGTCTCCTTCCTGTGTGGGGGGATTGATTTCCATTTCATTCGATTGGCAAGAAAGAAATGTGCCCGCTGAGGGTGATACTTATCTTCCTCTCCGCCACAGTCGCCGGATTCTTCCTCGTCAGGGGCCTTAAGGCCGAGCCCGACTTCCAAGACGACGACGTCGACGACAAGGGCTCGGAATCCCCCGGGGCACCAGTGCCCCTCCGTTCCAAGGTAAGGTTACTTTCTAATTTCTAATCTTTGCACATTAGGAGACGAGGCGTTCTCTCCCCCCTATTCTTAGCTTACCTTCCACATTTCTTGCGTCTGGTCCGGTCGGGACCTTGATATACTAACGCTTAATTCGACTGCTGCTGCTAATAGCCCTTAATATGGCGGCCAAGTACCAAAATCCCAGGCCATGTTCTTGCAGCACACGACAAAATTTGGTCTTTATTACACCTCCATGAGCTACCCGGTCTATATGTATCATTCTGTTCTGCTAATGTACTGCTGGTATGATCCATCGCTGAGTTTTCCCCTTGTATGTGCGTACAAGAAATTCAACAGTTTTTTGCACATTCATGACCTTAGTAAAGAGGCATGCTTAATGATGATTTAGTTCTGAAACCTTCATCTCGGTTGCAACTTTGTCATGTTTCCAGATTAATCACAAGCACTTTGGTTGTTAGTGCATACGGCATGCTCTGACTAAGCTACTCTGGCTGTTCTTTTTTGCATATATAGGAGAGTACCTCATTAATAACAGTGACACATGCAAAACAAAAAACCAATGGCGACATGACTTTGTAGATAGATACAAAGCTGCATTTTCACTCATTTTTGTCAGGCTTACACTAATTAGAGCAAATGCTTGAGTAGGGCTTGATTGCCTTTTACTAATTCACTAGAGCTTGGAGGATTTTCAAAATTTTCATTAGAGACTTTAGTATATGAAGGTTGCACAAGCGCTCACACCATCCTCAACTCTCACACATTCTATATCCTATGGATACATCTTGTGGATGTACTTGTCTGAATATATACACAAAGTTTAACTGCGTATACCTATCTGGGATGTTATGCAAGTATGAGCTGATTTAAAGTGTAATGGACTAAATATTTAAAAAGTTGCAGTATACATGATTAAAAATAGTTAAGTTAGCTACATGTAATGGTGCACAGTCAATAGCTAGTTTAAGATTAAACCATGAAATCACGGTTTTCCATTGCATACAAATCTGCAACAGAACCTCTTCATATTGATTCTTTAAGGAGAGTTGGTCTTTGGACTGAAGAAGAATTTTGCATGCAAATGTAGGTTGGATCGGCTATGAAAACAGGATTCTGGACAATGGTGGACATGGCAAGCGGGCGGTACCTTTGGCAGACCCTTGTTTCACCACCGGCAAAATGTGAATCTGAGAAGGCGCAGTGATGAACTTTTGTTATTTATGTCATATTTTGTTGATTGTGGGACGGAAAAATTGCCACAATCTCTGTGGTGGTTACATGGTGTTGATGTGTAATACGGTGGCAATTGTAACACAGGGATTATGTCATAGTAAATGTGCAAAATTGTTCATGTTTGACCCTTGTGTTGTACAAAACTATAATTTGAGGGCAATGCTGTGGTAGTATGGACTTTGGACATGAGATTTGGACTAAAGTTTGCATGTTGTGTCTTTCCACTAAATTCATGGTTAAAATGTGTGGATTGAAGCATATGACAATTGTGTGTAATTAGAATCTGGAAGTTTCTGAAAAGTTTGATTGGATTTAACTTTCTTTTGTTGAGTTGTAGGTTTGTTCCTTTTCCAAGCAGTGTCTCAAGTAGCTGGTCTTGTGCCGGGCTTTTGATTCTCTTATTGGGTGTTTGGTATTTGTGGTGCTACTTGTAAAGAAGCAATCTTGTCATGTTGGATTATTGGTGTATGATTGTTAGTTTGGTGAAGTATATCTTGCCATAATGATAATATACATAATTGATCAGTAAATGTTTCCCCCTGGTTAACCATTTCCATTGTTGTAGCATACTTAGTCAACTGACTGAGTAACCTATATGGATCTGCAAGAAGAGCTAGCAAACGAAACAAGCACACCCTTCGTCCTCAACACCAGCACACGCACAGTACTGTCACTGCAAGCAAGATTGTTACTGGGAAACGGTTCAACGGCCACGGTGATCCTTGGTATCATTACACATGAGTGATTACGGAACACTCATCGGTGTTGTTTCTGGTGTCCAGCTTTCTGCCATGCTCACACCATGTCCTTGGCCTCATCTCCTTCATTCTGATAGGGCCATTGACGTCCTCCAAGTTGCTTCAGGGATAGGGTTTGCATGGCTTGCGTATAAATTTGGCAAAATCTGAAGCACCGGTCATCTCTTCAGGTAAAATTTTAGGCAGACACTGTCTCTTCAGACAGCGCTCAAAGGAGCTGCGCGATGAGCTTCGACATTTGACATCCCGTTCAAAATACTGTGCACTATTTTGTCCTTTAGTTTTTTTTTCGAATTTTTGCGTTTTATTTTTTTCTCGTATTCCTTTGCATTGTTCGCTCTAGATTAGCATGTCACTTTTATTTTTATATTTTTTTAAATTTAATTATGCTCAATAAGCCAACTCAGCTACAATAAAAAATAAGCTAGTTACAGTGAAATTTCAGTCAGAAGTCATCGCTATTCCGAACGCCCCTGACAGCAAGAACCGAACAACCACACATTGCTCCCTCCAAACCACAAGTAGAGCCGGCTCGTTCTTTTCCACAGGCATGCATGGTAGCCTAATTAAAATCTTGAACGCAAACACCTTGCTCCAGAATGCTGAAGCAACAAGCAGGTTTAGGTTTTTGCCCCATCTTTGGGAGAGAACATACAAAAGAGGCGCTTTTGCAAAATTCAGAGTACCATCAGCGGCTATATATGTTGCTTGTCTTGAGTGGCAAAATATGCAGGACACGATCACCATATCATCATAATTCATAGTTATACATCTTCTGGTGAAGAGCATATCTTGTGTTACATGTTTGCCATGAAAAAAGAAATCCCACTTGCAATTGCAGACTCCCTGTTCCATGAAGACATTTTAAGAATTGTGTTTTAGTTATCTGCTCATAAAAAATTAAACTCTGGCTACATGTTTATTCAATGAATTGATCATCACATATTGTCAACCAACTTGTTTCTTTTCTTAACATATCCTGTAAAGCGTAAAGATATAGCCAATGTACAGTGAACCAATCCATTTAAAAGTAGCATGTTGTGAGAGGAAGTTTTGTATAAACTAAATTTGCATGTTAAAAGAGGACAGGATTATCTCTTGCTGTGATACATCGCTTCAGGCATCTATCATGACATCTCAGCAAGGACAAAGGCATCTAGGTTGGAAACTAGGAAGTAGGAACTAAATAGTTTATCCTTTAGTGGTACAACTTGGCAATAGCTGTGATGGGTTGTTGAAATGGACCGACATTTGACTGATCAAATTAGTAATACTACCTCGTGAAATGTTGTTTGGATGTTTGCTTCGGAATGTGAAGCTCTTGATATGTCCTCTGAAAAAAATGAGCTCTTGGATGTTGTTATCCCCAGTGATAGGGACAATTTCTTTTCCTCGCAAGTGATGTTTAAAAATTTTCTAGATCAGACTTATCAACATGTGAAGTGTGACGACATGTGTCATTACCAAAGAGTAATAACACTAGTCAATGGATTATTATTTGTTGAAATGTTATTTCGTCAAATAATCAGATTATTAAAGTTTTGCAGTAAAACAATAATTAGAGATTGTCCATAATATTACAATACCATTACAATGCAGTGTTAAAGTCTTTAATAAGGCCACAAGTGCCTGAATATTACACCATTAACAGAAATAGTACTAGTCCAATTAATAACTATACATATGCTAGGAAAAATAGATAACATCGCATTATTGTACCCTGAGTGTCAGGCTCAAGCTACTAGCAATTCTCTACTCATCACATATCTCGTGTAAGGCGTTCACCTCATACGGATCGTACTCAGGATCAACTCCCTCCCACTTGGTATAATATTCCTCTAGACAGGCATCCTTCACACCAAGTGGAATCTTGGGTTAGATAACTTCTAAACAAAAGAACAAGGGTGAGTACAAGTACTCAAGAAGCATTAATAGCAAAAATATACTTTTATGATCATGAATCAACATCCCAAAGAGCTCAATCTTACCTCATATTATCTTGAAAATAAATATTTTTATGTTGATAAAGAATTTTATACTATTAATTTAGAAATTTACTGATCACTCGCATAACAAGATAGAACCCTCATTTGGCTCCTGCAGCTTCCAGTCCAGGACATAAGCGTGAATTAACGATTTATATAGCATTGCGCATGCTTGTATCATTTTACCCATAGCTACCATAATTCTTATAACGAATGGTTCTTCGTATTTCGTTGGATGCAATATCTAAAACAAAGCATAAAACTTTTTCCTCTATCTTCGTATATTATACCTCCACTCGGCTATTCATAGTCGTTGGCTTGGGGCAGTCTCTTATTCTCATCTGACTCTTACCCGAATATGAGCTAGTCGTTGATCGGGTTGGATTCACCTTCACCTAACACTCTACTTTGCTAAATATATGCGATGTGTTTATCCTTTATGACACTGAATCCAATTGAGACCTCATCCGGTTTCATCCCTAGATAAATCTATATACCCATTGTGGAGTGTATAATAACTTAGATAAAGTTATTGATCCTACCAGTACTAGATGAAATAATGGTTGATATGATTGATATGATCCATTATCCAAGTGAAAATTTGTAAGTTCTTATATTTTAATCATATACAGAGGATCCCAACCTTTTTCTTATCACCTTCCAAAGGCACCTTTTGCCCACCGATTACTTATATTGTAGGTCAATTGCTCCATCAATTGAGCCCGCCATTCCTCTTTCATTTCTTTCACATATCATTCATTCGGGTTAAACATAATTTCATTTGATGCAAAGGTGATAGTACTTTAGTAGGTAAATTTGACCAAAATGTTCAAAGGTGTGCTTGCCTGTGAGTTGGTAGTAAGTCTCGATCTCAGGAAACCTTCCTTCGGACCCGGTTCGTTGCCTGCATTTATTGCATAGGCTACGATTTAATTTACAGACATATACTATGGTGATATGTTCCCGTGGCCTAGGTCAATTTAGCCAATTGATGTATTTATAATTAAATGTTATTTTATACCCACTGTTTGTTGCTATTTTACTACCGTTAAATTATTCCAGATTAGTATCTCCGAATGGTTACTACCTGATTTTCGTAGGTCGGATACTATCTTGTTGATTACATATACAATTATACGTGTACATATATACCCATCTATACTCTTCTACCCTTGGTATCCATACATATGTGTACCTTCACTCCTCCCTCCTCTCACGGCCGATCGAATGGGCGTCGCTCATTCCACTCACTCCCCTCCTCATTCTCTCCTCCCTCGTCTGACCGACGCCGCTCCGCCGCCATTCCCTTCGCCTGCGAGTGGCTGGCAGCCTGGTGAGGCGTCTGACCGTATGCTTGTTTTATCTTATAAGTATGCAGGTTGAGCAAACATTACTTGTTGATTTTTTTTTTCTACCTGAGGAGGACAATCTATTCATTGGGTTGATGAGTATGACAGCTGAGCACCCACCGTTGATATGGAAATTTCTTCCAAGATCCAGTAAAAGAAACCTCTAAAAGAAATATTGAGCTCATGATAAGTACAAAAGGATCGCACACTTTAGATTTTGGTCAAACTTATTCAAATTGCAACTCAAACATCAGAGAAGAAAAATAAACAGATGTAGCTTTCTTTCGGAGATGGCAGATCACATGGAAGTGTTTCAGTGCTGGCATAGCTAGTGCGGAATTCATTGTTTGAACAATGACTTCATGCAGGTGTAATAGGAGCTTCTTTTTGTTAATGGTTAGCACAACATCCCAAAGTGGGAACTAGGACAAGACAGTGAGAACAACTAAATAGAAACAACTGTTATTATGCAACTCAACTTCTCAACCATCATTTGCTCAACAGAATGCAGCTGAATACAATTATTGCCTCAAATACAAAAAAAAAAAACATAGTTGCTAAAAAGAACACACGCATGTAGAACAGAATCATTAGAGCTGAAAAGCCGATGAATTTGAGGAACAGAAACTAAACACTTTGAGACATCCAAAGCTACTCTTGCTGCCGCTGCTGATCATCTCCATGCCAGGCCCAGACTATGTCCTTCAGCGCTGGCCGGATGTCCTCCAATAACTTCCGGTACTCCAGTGAATCACCGCTGGTTTGTTTCATCTCCATGAGATGGTGGAAAGGCGTGATCTCAAAGATCTCTGTGTCAAACTGAACGACACCATTCCTTCCTTCTTTCCTCGCCTGCATCTTGATCACACCATTATCCTTCTTCCTCACCCTGAGATTAAGCGCCTTCGCAACGTCTTCCAGCTTCGAGATGATGGCTGAGGCAGGCTTATCTGAAGTGAACCTTGTCTCCTTCCTGCACCCCTCGTCGATGAATAGGCCAGAGAGGTCAAACCCCATGGAGAAAGAGATTATTTCAAAGGCGTTTAGGTTTGTTACGGTCAGGGGCTTCACAACTTCATGAGCATTCTTCTTGCGCCTCACATTTAGTGTCGGAGCAGCCATTGTGGTGGCATTCTCACTGGGAGTTCCCTCCTTTACCGGACCTTTTCGGAACCAGGTCGACCCTTTTATCTTCTGGATCGATACCCTAGTGCTTGGATCGGGGTCCAGGATCTTGTACAGCAGCTTCTGGAGTTTGTGTGAGAACCAACTGGGGCACCTGAAATCGCCTCGCTCTATCTTCCGATACATCTCCATCAAGTTCGGACCTTGGAAAGGGAGGTAGCCAGCAACAAGAACAAAGAGGATAACACCACAAGACCAGACATCTGATTTTGCACCATCATAGCCTGTCTTGCCGATCACCTCTGGAGCCACATACGCGGGTGTTCCACAGGTGGTATGGAGCAGGCCGTCTTGCCTCTTCGAATCTGAAAGTGCACTCAGTCCAAAATCCGAGACCTTCAGATTCCCGTTCTCGTCCAAGAGCAGGTTCTCAGGCTTCAAGTCCCGGTGATACACGCCTCGGCTGTGGCAGTAATCCACTGCACTAATGAGCTGCTGGAAGTACCTATGTGCATCATCCTCTGTGAGCTTGCCACCCCTGGCAACCTTGTCAAAGAGCTCGCCACCTTTCACGTACTCCATGACGAAGTAGATCTTGTTCCGTGTCGCCATGACCTCATGAAGCTGAACAATGTTCTTATGCGCCACCAACCGCATGGTTGTGATCTCACGCCTGATCTGCTCTGAAAGCCCAACCTTGAGCACGTTCTCCTTGTCCATCACCTTTATGGCGACACTCCGATTTGACTGAAGGTTCCTCGCGTAGTGCACCTTGCCAAATGTTCCTTTCCCTAACAATCTTCCCAACTCATACCGCTCCATTACAATCTTCCCTCTGCTCTCCATGTCTTCAACAATATAAATCACAGCCTATATTGCGGCTATCATTCAGATGGATTGCAACACTTCAGCCATCCTCCCCAAGGTCATGATCCAGGACAGTGAACAGTACTCTTATGGCTTCGTCATGACGGAGTCTAAATGGCGTAGAATCGATGCAGGTAAGGAGGTTGCTCACATCAAGAATTGACCAAGTCAGCCCTCGCAGAGCAGCGATCTCCTTTATCTCACAGGAGATATTTCTTCTATGCAACCACATCTTTCAGCATTCCCTGAGGTTTTGAGTTAATTCTTTTGAACGGAGTTCTGTGCAAAGAAGAAAAGAAACAGTCAGATTCAGAATTTAAGATTTAAAAATATGCGGTAAAAGATACTCCACTTGTATGAATTATTCAACAAAATAACAGAAAGATTCTACAACTAGGGAACATAGATGAATGGTGAATAAATCAGACTTGTGCATATAATCGTTAGAAGAAACAATCTGAGCAAACTACAGTAATCTACAGGGCAGGAAAAGATAGATGGGACAAAATTGAAAGAAAAATGAAGGAACTACTGTATTAATGCAGATAACCATTGCTAGATCTTTAGCCCTTGGAAAGAATCTTGTTTATTTCTAACAAATTAGAGATTGGGAAAACACGACACCACCAACCAACAATTAAAGAAAACTCACGGGAAGGACAAAGCAGCACATCACAAGATAAGGATTTCCATATAAACCAGAGAAAGGGTCTGCATCCAATGATTCCACATGTAGCAGCATTCCTTCCAAGGAAACCCAAGCTTGGATTAATCCGAAGAAAAATTGCACCTTTTCCAAATCCAAGCACTAATACCACAGGAAACGTGGCAAATTTCCAAATATAACCACATGGAAAACATAGGATTGGGAGGATGTACCGCTGGATTAAACTGAAAGCAGCGTAAACGACGAAAAGCTGCAGAATTTTGCGCATCTATGCAAATTAACAGAGACCAAAATTTTCCCTTTCCCTTCTCCAATTAACGTGGCCATACCAGTAGGCAAAAGGAAAAAAAACTGAAGAAGATACGCGGACAACATATACTCCTAGTAATCAAGAACAGATTCATTCCTCCATAAACGGATTGACGACATCCATTGACGGTTGGCGTTGAGGGTGATAGTAGAATAGACAGGGAAACTGCATACCTTCCGGCGCCGGGAAGAGGGAAACTAGGAGGAATTTGTGCTCCTTTCGGTTTTGGAGATTGGTGGTGTCTTAGGTAAGGTAAAGGAGGGGATGAGACGAGACTTGAGAGGGCTCTTCCTCCTCTTATACAAAGCGGAGCAGAGAAGAGGAGCAGAGCACCATGGAAGAGGAACAACTCAACATCGATTCGATTTGACCATAATGACCCTGGGAACTGCGTACGTTTCCTGGGCACCGCATCGCAGAGGAGCATATTCTTGCTTGATACAGCACATCGTCATTTTCTTGGGAAAAAACTGAAGACCTAATCATATTAGTTTTTGCTAATAATTTTTAACTATAGTTAATAAATAGTAATATATAATAGAAGTGGCTGGTAGAAACGGCTGATAAATAGTAATGCATTATATAAGAAAATTGATACAACAAAAGACACTATAACATTCGGACCGCCATACGACTTACTGAATTATGATATAATAAAATATAAAGTATGATATAATATATGAAAGCGAAAAGTAGTGACTGATAGAAACAGCTTATATAAGTTGGGGTGTTGAGTAGGCCCTAAATTTACGTGTGTTGGTATAGCACATCTAGGTGATTTCTTATCGGGTGTGGCTAATGGTTTGTGATAACTTTTGTACAAGTGAATCGAATATCGATAAATTATTTCAAAATATCAATGAAAAAGTTATTTGCTTATTTGTTTAAAAAATCATAAACTAAAAAGAACCGCACTGATGTCATCTCACTGTGCTGTATAACTGTCTTTCTAGATCCTAATTAGACTCAACCAGATGAAAGCGTTATATGTAATTGAACGGCTCTGCATAGTGATATCGCACAGCAAGAAATAGTAACCAGCTAATTATTAGGATGCAGCATATACTTGTATGCTCTTGATCTGTTGCCAATGCATTGTTGTGACTGGATGGCAATTGCGGCAGTTGTTAGAGGTGCTAATTTCCAACTTCCCTTCGGAACCATGAATACTGGGATACAAATTCCACCACGACTTTGCATCAGTAACCATCTTTGCTTCGACACATATAAGGTTCATTTATTTTACCTCCATAGTTCTTCTAATCCATCAAAATTCATAATGGTACAAATTTGACTATGAATATACTCTTTTCGGTTTTTGAAACTAGCTTTTAGCTTTTATTGTAGTATCTAACTTTCAAACGGATTATTTTTCAAGACGGAATCTATTAATTAATCGTAGTACATATTAAAAGCCTAATATCTATATCAGCCAAAATCATAACGATTATCTCTCTCCATAATCTCTGTCACAAACAGTTAAAATTCAAAAATTTCAGCCAAAAGCCACAGCCACAAAGAACATGCCCTATGGCCATATTTGTATTGATTTCTATTTAGAAAAACCAAAAAGTAATACGAGCATCCGGATTCACGAAACGACTTCTTCATTCCTCTTGCTACTGCATCGCTTCGGAAATAGAGTAGGGTATCACGGATACATCACTTACTCCACTCTTGCTCCCATCACACATATGCCATTACTTTTTACACCGCTCATCTCATCATTTTAAAAACTACTTCTTTTAGTCACTATAATTTATTTTCAATCAAAAATCATAAGTTATCGGTAAAAGTTAATATAAACCCTGTATAGAAAGAGAGGAAAAGGAAAATACAAGTGGATAAATTTTGGTACCGAATAATAGAGACATGGGGCACCGATAATAGAGACATAGGATGGATGTACTCGTTACAATATCATCATAGCCGCGGCGCCACATGCAGCACCAACCATCCCCATTCCTTTCAAAAAAAAAAAAAAAAATCAAGAAGACATCAACTGCCTCGTATCTTTATCTAGAGGGCACTTAATATGATATGATTTATGATTTTTTTAATTATAGTTAACTTATTTTTTACTATAATTAAGATGACTTATTTAGCGTAATTAATTTAAAAAATAAAAATAGAAAAAATATATTAGTCTATAACAGATAATGTAAAGGAATATAAAAAGGCAAAAAAATCTTAAAATCAAAAAACAAAAAAGGATTAAGAAATAATAAAATAAAAATAAAAATTAGAAGCCATTTGTCAAAATGAGCCAACCCTAGTCTGTCTGATATAGAGCGAGCGGTCCATATATAATTCAATGATGACATCTTACAGATAGGTCAGTGATGTGGCAAAGAGTGAGAAACACGTGGTCTTTGGCTATACGCATGGTTTTGACATCAACCACTGATTTATCACATAAGAGAAGAACATATCAGCAAAACAATGAGAAATATGAAAAAAAAACTCAAGAAATTACTTAGATGTTCCAAAATGTTGGAAAGGGGCCAAAACTTTTTGGAAAACTGAAAATTTGCATAATAACTGTATACATGAAACCAAAATGTACGCGAAAATGAAAAAGAGAGAAGATTTATTGTTGCTTGAGTACTGGTAGACATGATGAGTAGTAACTTCTATTTTCATCTTGTACCTGTAAACAAATGAGAATTTCATGAAAACTACATCTTACTCCTATTTAACCAAAAAAAATTGTGAATGAATTAAACTATTGTTTCACCTAAATTATTTAAAAAAAACGTCCTTAACTTCTGCTATTTGATATTGCTCTTCCTGATGCTTATGGTTTAATTCTAAACTTGATTTCAGCAGCACATCGAATCTTGCCTAGAGTTGTGGCTCGATTCATTCGCGTGTATTGCCGGAGCACAACATAGCACCTAATCTGGTTGCATGGGCTAACATATTTTTTCTATTTTTCTATTTTTTTAAATTTAATTATACCCAATAAGCCAACTCAGTTACAATAAAAAAAAACCAGCTACAGTGAAATTTCAGCCAGACCAGAAACCATCGCTAAAACGAACGCCCCATTCATCCCGGCACTAGGTAGCCCTTTTGAACTTACTTGAGGTTTAATCAAACATAGCACTAGGCTTTTGGCTCTTTATATTGTATCTAATTTATTTTACAGTATGGTAGCTGGTAACTTTTTTAGTGTAATTAAATTTAAAAAAATTAGAAATAAAAAACAGACAATCCCGTTACCGACAATGCGAAAGAACATGAAAAAAAAGAAAAACTAAAAAGTCAAAAAACACAAAATTAAATAATAATAAATTAGAAGCTAGAAGCTGAAATCAAAATAAGTAAGGTCTTAATCAACTCTTAACTAGTTCCCACATTTTTCTAGTAGCCTCAAGCAAGCAGTGCCACTTATTAACCAGAGGAAAGGAGATGAGAGGTGCACGAGGGCCAAGTAGAGATTAATCATCTGGATGTGGACGCGGCTGGTGGTGGGCAACGTCGCAATAATGCCAATACCGACAACATGTTTCTTTTTTTTTGGTTGATTGGTTCCAAAGAGAATGTTTTTCTTGAGGTCATTCTCGGTGGGTCACTGCCACGTCCTCATATTCTGGCACGATATAATCCTCTCATTTTTGATATCACCATGCATCTTGCTCACTGATGACTCGGATGCTCATCGCCACCGAATGGGTTGCCTTCGGTTGGACTTAGTTTTGACTTTAGCTTTTATTACTATAGTAATTAATTTTTAAATAATATATTTTTTAAGATGAAAACTATAAACGGATTGTAGTAGATATTATACTGAGTTTAATCATACTGATTAAAATCACATATAACTATTTTCTTTTACGTATTTTCTCTTATAAACAAACAAAATTTAAAAGTTATAAGTAAAAAATTAAAGTCATAGCAAAAAAAAATTGATCCGATCCATCGTCAGGTTGCAGTGCACAGAACGATAAGCAAGTGTAATTAGTATGAGAGAGAGACGACTATCTATGAAGAAGCAAACTAAGCACTAATTATTGGTGGCAAAAATTAATTTCACGTTTCATAGTAACAATCTTCACAGTAGTACTTCACCGGCAACACACGGTAGGGCCTGAGTGTGCACATTCGCGAAAGAACGGAAGTGCGGACAATGAAAACTCACTAGGGTACAAGTACAATAATGCAATTGTTTTAGTAGTCGCGTTCAGCTTTTGATTTTTGATTTTTAACTAAAATAACATTATAACATGTAATAATCAAAACAATATAATCAAAACAGAAGTCATCATTGATCAGAACGGGCCTTAAATTCCACGAACAAACTTGATTATGATTAAGCAATGTCGACAAATCGCCTTTCAGGTCGTGTAGCAATCGACCTAGCTAAATTATGCATGCAGCTACAAGAAAACGAGAACATAAAAAAAAAATTAAGGGGAAAGCGACATGCTTGTCATCTGCTAGCTGCTAGGAGAATCTTGGTTGGCGCGTAATTAACGCGCTAATTAACTAGTCTGTTTTCAGTTTTCCTTTTTCACGGCTGTCCGCTGGTTATTTGGGCAAAATTATTTCTAGTCATGTCTATCAAGCAGTGATAGTAATACAGATTAGTGTGTGTATGTATATAGGAAAAATATCTTTTATATCCGAGTGTAATTACATCCACCTCTAATATACCATCTAAATAAATTTGAAATACTCCATTATCATCTTGAATATACTCATGTACTAATTATAAGGTACTTCAATATGAACCACATGAAAAATTACATGGGAGTTTATATATATATATATATATATATATATATATATATATATATATATATATATATATATATATATATGTGTTAGAGATAGATATAATTACGTTCAAATATAAAAATATTTTTCTATATACACACAAAACAGCCCAGGGCTGCAGCAACGTGCACGGAATGTAATACACGTGGCTCATTCGTCTCAGCTGGAAGAATCGTTAGAGCGCGCGCGTTTTTCCTTTTATTTTCTACCCGGCCGGGCGTTAGTCACGAGCAAGGAAATTTTGACGCATCTAGCTCCATCACGCGAACAAATTCCACCGATAGCCCCATGCGCCAAAAAATTCCATATCTGGCCCCCGGACGCACCGCACGATCAACATCCGAGCGCACGTTTCACCCGGCGCCGACACGTGGCCGGTCGTGCGGTACCGATCAAGACGACGGTGCTCTGATCGATCGTCGCGGCGGTACCGACCGCACGATCGCACCATTCACCGGTCGTGCGGTCCGGATCGCACGACCGATCGTGCCCGAACGCCCCCCGACCGTATGTACCAGATTACATGTATAAAATTAAATTTTACAAAAGATAAAGTTGTATTTGTGAAGTTTGTATGTAGAAAATATTTACATGTATATAATAAATTTTTTGAATGAATAAAATTTTAGATATGTATAGAATTAATTTTACATATCATATATGTAAAGTTATATTTCGCCAAGCGTATAGAATTTTGATGTATTTGTAAGGTTATATTTAGAATAAAAATAATTTTGGATATATAAAATGATGTTTGAAACATATGAATTTTTTGTACATTCTAGTTTACTGCTTGTATAATTTTGTTGTAACAACTATCTGAAAAAATATTTGGAACATATTGAACACATGAAGTTTGATAGTAATTCTTTCATCTTAATGTAGTTATAAAAATGTGAAAACTGATACATATGATTAGTTGTAGAGTTTGATTACGTACTTAAAAGTATATGTAAAACATTTGTAAAAATCATACTTCTGATTTTTTTCGTTGTAGGCATTGCAATATAATTAGGAGTTTGAGAGGTTTTTGCATTCCAATTGAGCTTGAAAAGATATGTGAAAAAATGACTTAGAAAAGTGCAATAATTGGGAGAAAATTTGTCCATCTGGAGCAATATGTGAGGATCAAAAGTCATAATTATTCGTACCTCAGATTATGAACACATTAAAAGATATGAAAATCAGAAAAGTGCTTAAAATTATGCGAAAGTTTGTGCATTCCAATTGAGCTTCAAAAACTAGCTGAAAAAATGACTTATAAGACTGCAATAATTCTGGAAAAATTTTCACATATAGACCAATATGTGAGGATGAAAAGTCATAATTATGAATACCTCAGATTATTAGTGCATTAAAATATATGAAAATCAGAAAAGTGCTCAAAACTATGTGAAAGTTTGTGCATTCCAATTGAGCTTCAAAAGTTCCTTAAAAAAGTGCCTTAAAAGAGTCCAATAATTCTGAAAAAATTTGTGAACATAGACCAATATGTGAGGATGCAAAGTCATAATTATGACTACATCAGATTATGAGCACATTAAAATATATGAAAATCACAAATGGACCTAAAACTATGAAAAGTTCTGAAATTTTAGCAATTTGTCAAAATGAGGAAAGTACAGATTGATGTCTTTTCACTTAGTTCTTTTTTTGTACATTTAGATATCGAAGTCCTCATATGGCATATTATGTAATCCGTCCGAACATGCTATTTATATTGCTAAAAGAAGAATATTGAAATGACAAGATGAACATACGATTAGCGTAGAAACGGCTGGTAAATAAGAACATAAGCGATATTGAGGAAAACAAACTTACACACACAACGTTACAGACATAAGCGATTACATGAAGAATTGAATGCAAAGGTAAACATGAAAATAACATAGCGCACAAAGTTACACGATAGAAAACAAACCGACACACTCCTACGATACATGTGCGCGTAGTTATGCGGACGAAAACAAACACGAACACACACAACCTAATAACCGGGGCCATTCACGGGACCGGTAGCGGAACAAGCCCACCTATTGCGTGGACCGGGCCATTTTCCTTCTTCGACGACATCTGCGCCGAACTCCTCACGCCTCTTTTGCCTTGGCCACTAGCTCCCTTTTCCTTTCGCGTTCTCTTTCGCGAGCTTCGTGCTCCCTACGCGTGCACGCTTCGTGATGAGCTTGCGTCTCCCGACGTATACGTTCGGCCTGCTCGTCGTTCCGACGCTCCGCCTCGCGAATCTCGGAGTTCCTTCTTTCATTCCACTCGTGGAAGTCGAGAGTCCATCGTCGATTCGTGGATCTCTTGGTCAATCCACTTGCGATACCCGCACGGGGTTACGGGGCTGCGAGTACAAAAGAAATGTTAGTGCGGACAGAAACGAAGTAGTAGGGAGGAACACGCCGCCGCTGGTTCTTACAGTGCCGATAGGTGCGTGTGTCCCAACGTCGGTCCGGATAGTCATCGGAGTAGTTTGCGCAACCCCGATGAGCGCATACCCAAAGCTAAGCCGCTCGACTTGACAAACTTACATGGATCTTGACACCAACAGAGGGGAGGCCTCTCCCTCGGGCGGTCTTGCGGTGAACGCGTCGTTGGAACCGCCGGATAGGGTCGGTGCAACGGGATATCTTCTCGGGAGCCGTCCTCCTCGTGACGCACTTCTTGGGCCCGCTCCGCGGCTGCCTTCGCCTGTTCGTCGCGGCCGCCGCAGCTCTTGCTATGTCGCGAGTCTCCTCCCATTGCTTCGCATCTTCTCCCATTGTGCCTTCGCCGCTTGTCCATCTTGAAGGTGTGGGGTTTGGATTCTCAGAGTGACTTATCGCAAATACCTTTCACCTCCTTATGTACGCCGAGGGGTTGGAATGGTGTGGGTAATTTCGAACCATGAAAAGGTGCCCGTGACTTAATGAAAGAGTGAAGGGTTGGCCCATATGAATCGTGCACAAAGCAATGCACAGGCTTGTGCTGTCACTGCGTAAAGTAAAGCCGGCCCGACTCGTCTTGTCAATGCGTAAAGCGGGACACTCTTTCCCCTCACTGCGTAAAGCTGCCAAGTCTTGCGCTGCCATCGCTAAAAGATGACTCGCCTCGCCTCGCCTTGTCAATGCGAAAAGCGGACACTCTTCCCGTCATCTGCGTAAAGTCGCCAAGTCTTGTGCATCCATCGCCCAAAGATGACTTGTCTCGCCTCGCCTTGTCACCGCGTAAAGCGTGCCACTTGTCCCGCCTCGCCTTGATATGTCACTGTGTACTCACCGCGTAACGCTTACCTCTCTATCCTCGCAGATGCGTAAAGTCGCGCATCCCCGCTTTGCGATCTTTGGTCATGTCGACGCACAAAGCTGGCCCCGTCTAGTCTTTGCAGTGGGTGACCCTCACCCGCTTAGGTGGGCACGCGTAGAAGAAATGAGCAAGCCATAAAATGCGACTTCTCACGTTGGATCGACCCTCCTAATGAACGGTATATTGCCATCTACGTGACTACAATATGGGAACGAATATTGGAGTTGGAGGAGCGAATCGAGACTCTCAACGAGGAGAACAACGACCTCCGCCAACAGATGCAACGCGAGAGGGGCAACGAGGAGGTCGTGAACATAGGAAGCTCGTACGATCCCGGATGTTGCTGCGCGAACCCTAGCTGCATATGTGCGTGCCACTACAACGACGGCCAGCCACGTCCGAGGCGTCCCCCTCAGCAATACTCAATGTGGGTGCCACGAGGTTCTTTTGGCATGTAGGCAACGCGGTGTATGCTTGTACCTTGTATCAGTACGTTTTCTACGATGTGGAGTAGAGAGTGGTTACGTTAGTAGTGTGTCGTAATTTATTTGTTGTGTTTGTCGATCTGTCGCTGCCAATAACTGCTAGTGTTTTAATGTCACTGCTAGTGTTCGTAATTTATTTGGATCTAGTGAGGGTTTGAAGAAGCATTTGGAATCGCAAGAAAATGTTATTTGAGTCCCAGAAACCCAATAGGGAGGGTCTACTCCAATTGGAATCTATTAAGAAGCATAATGTCCTCAAACTCTGAGAGAACGAACAGCAGGTTATTGCTGTTAGTAGTAAGTAGATTCTTTCCCGGCTATTGCATGCGAAAAATCGAGATAATAAGCTTATAAAGGTGGGACGAACATGGCGCTTACATTTTTATTACATGCATAGCATATAGCATGATATCGGACTGACCGACCCAACTGCTCTCACGACCTCTCGTGCGGACTGGGTCTATTACATATTGTCTACTGGGTGTAGCGTGGTTGTTTCCCCTTTTTGTCGCGCCCTGCAGATGGCTCAGCTGCATCCTTCTTCCTGTCACTCTTGCTCTTGAGAGCTGCCTCCCGAGCTTGAAGCTCTTCCTCCTGACGCTTGATGGCTGCTTCACGCAGAATCAACTGCTCATGCCTCATTTGCAGCCCATCTTCCTTGCCCTTCGACGGATTTGGCCCACCTCACGCGGCGCTCTTGCTCAAGCCGCATCCGCTGCTCCACCTCGCGAGCCTGAGTCATCCTGGCAAAGTATTGTCCTTTGTTTTCCACTTGCACTGGCCGGTTCCGTGGCCATGACGGCGGCACCCGATCCACCCATTCGATGAACGTGCAAGCCTATGTGTGGCGTGGTAGATGTCATGGATCAAGTTGACAAACAAGAACGAAACAAATGATGTAGTTGTCGTTGTTACCACAAAGTCGTCATCCAGGTCAGGACACTTGAAGAACCTACGGCCGTAGTTGGATCGTTGTACTGCGTCCGTCGATACGCACAACATCGTCCGGAAGCCGCAATGGCACTTCGGCGCTCATGCCACTCCGCACTCCAAATGGCTCGGACCTCCAGAAGACATTCTTTGTACTAGTATTGTGATGTCTTGAGGAGAAGATGTGGTATGGAAGACATAGGTGGCCTTTATGTAGGCTTTTGAGACTATAGTGTCGTAATAAATTCGAGGTAGGCTTCCGGTATGCGGTGTAGCAATAAATGGCTCTATGTAGGCTTTACAGAGACTATAGTGTCGTAATAAATTCCAGGGTAGGCTTCCAGCTGTCCAGTGTAGCAATAAATGGCTCTATTTAGGCTTTTCAGAGACTACAGTGTCACAATAAATGGCTCTATGTAGGCTTTGCAGAGACTACAGTGTCGCAAAAATTACAGGGTAGGCTTCTAGCTGTCCAGTGTAGCAATAAATGGCTCTATGTAGGCTTTTCAGAGACTATAGTGTAGCAATAAAGCGGATCGTATCGCCTTGTCACTGCGTAAAGTGACCTCTTTGCAAAGTGGCCTCTTTCGTGTTGTCACTGCGTGTTAGTTTCATATTCGTGGCCTCTGTTAGTGAAGCCCCAATGAGCCTATAAGAGGAGGCATTCCTCACCTAAACCCATGCATTGCTCTCCTCCTCTCCGAATTTGTTGTAGCTTTCTTTCCGCTCACTCCCGAACGCCGAAATGAGTCATCTCAGCACCTCTTCATCGGCACCCACGGTGATTTGCCCACAATGCAACACGGTAGTTAGACGTAAGACCTCACACACCGCTGCAAATCCTGGTCGGCACTACTACAAGTGTCCGTATCACTCGGTGAGTACGATTGTTTCGGATTCGGTTAAATCGTGTAGGTACATTTTAAAATCTTCTTATCATGAAACGCAGGAAGCCCTCGGCGGTTGCCGATTCTGGGTGTGGGAGGATGAACTGGGCACTAGGACGGACACTGTTCGGCAAGACAGAGGTGTCATGGGGGGTAGTGAACTCGTCGAGATGCGGCATCGTTTGGATAGACTGGAGTGGAAGATAAATGTAATGTTGTGTGCTATTTTCTATCTTGTGTTATGTTCATTCTTACCGTGAGTATGTAGAGCTGTAGGTTGTGCTCGTCTATGGTCGTACTGTTTTATGCTATGTTGTACCTTCTGTTTGTTGTTATCGTATGTTCTCCTGCTGCGGAGTTAATCTATGTACGTGTAATGCATTGAAGAAGCTGCAGTGTCCACCCTACAATGATGCTGTAATTGTAGGTAAAATAATTTCACAAGCCCTTGACAGTATGAACATGATAATTGCATAAATGCTTGCACGGAACCATGCGACATTACAACAACTTAATTACAAAAACTCATTCCGAATCTTCTCGTCGCCGCCTCCGACCCCGCATGTGGTCCTCTGAGAAGGTGAACCTGGGGGGCGAGTGCAGTTCATCGCGAAGGTCATACTGCGAAGCCTGCGACCGCTGTTGTCCTGCGTATGGCCCCGTGGGGACTTGTGTTGGATGGGCGAATATGTTGCTCAGCCATTCAGTTGCCGATGGATCTATGTCCTGCTAACAATGTATAGCACAATTAGATAATGGACAGCAACATTAATAATAAATAGTAGTACCACATGGTAATTACCTGGGTCGTCTGGAATGTGTCTGACCCACCGTGAAATTGATGGACCTGTTGCTCCGTATAAACCTGTAATTTTTTGGGCAATGCGATGAGATGGCATTGAAATAGACGTGGTTAGCTTAGTACGTTAGTGCGTACCGGGGTATGAGGCTCTCGAAATGATGATGCCGTAGGGAAGTCGCGCATGTACTCCTGCGCTGTGTACCCTTGATAGGTTTGCCCATGCCACCTATCCCGGTCTTCTCTTTGGATCGCACGCCAGGTGAAAGGGGGCAATCGCACCTCCGGTTGGTGCGCGCCGAGTCACGGTCGCTCCCTGGCGTGAGGGACCGTCGGCCTGGAGAGCACGCTGTCTCCTCCGTCGCCCTCCGTGAAGACGATGGCTGTAGCAACGTGCTATCCTGTCGCAAATGCTGCGAGAAGAACATGTGGTTACACATACATGGCAATCAAGTCGACGAACAAATAGTTTGCAATTATCCAACCGACGGTCCGAAGCGCGTGGAGGACGATGGCTGTAGCAACGTGCTGTCCTGTCGGGAATACTGCGAGAAAAAGATGTTGTTAGAGATAAAAGGCAATCGAGTGGACGACTACAAAATTGACAATTGTCCAACCGAAGGTGCGAAGCGCGTGGAGGACGAGCGACCGAAGCCGGGCCGACTACTCGACCGCGATGGACGTGACGACGATGGCCGTGAGGACGATGGACGTCCGATGGTGGCTGGTGCATCACGTCCACGGTGACCGCGTCGCATAACAAAGATCGTCTCGTGGCGACCACAACCGAGGGTCCGTGACGCGGACATGACTTCTTCATAGATATTGCGCATTGAAGTGGTCCAGCGGGCATTTGAATTTGCACTCCCACGGTTAAGTGCCTGAGCAGACTCGTCCCGGATACGATGTAACCGCTGCAACTGCAGTGAAACAAAGAATGAGTTAAAACGTAATGCTTCACAGGTTAATTACATATCAATGTCGTACCGTCTCGTCGTTACGTGCCGCTCGATGCGATGCCGACTCGCTCTGCATGCTTCCTCGTATGACCTCGACTGGACGATGTGGCGGTTGCCCAGTAAGCCTACTACGGGTGCGTGAAAGGTACCACCGAAGGTATGAAGTATACGTGTCGAGGTCGTACTCCCGTGTCTCCTCCAGAACCATCGTGTGCGCCTGGTCACGCCACATGTCTGTCCACGGCCGCTGTATGAATGTCCAGTCTTCGTTGGCTCGGCCTCGCCTCGATTGCCTGCAAGTTAATCGAGACAATACACAGTTAGTAGGGGCACAAAGTAATGCATTAATTAAATTTACCGTATACTGACATACCGGTGGGTGCTGGGTGCAAGAGGCGCCCTGCTAGGGGTGGGATATCTTGGTACAGCCGAACTGCCTCATGACTCGCTGTGGGTTGTATGGCTCGACACACTGCGAGAACACCAAGTGACATGTCGTCAACCAGTACATGTGATCCAGCCCGCACTGAGATGATAATCCATGGGGGGCCGTGTCCATAATAAACCGTGGAGTCCATGGCCACCACACTATGTCGGCGTCGTGGAGAGTCTCGAACATGTTGTGGAACTCCGGGTACACACGTCTCGGTCTCTCCTTGGCCCACCGTGAATCGACCATGTGTCCAACGCGTACCCATTGTGGGCCCATCAACAGGGTCATCGCCATCATCAAGGCCGTAGAACTGCGGGACGAACTCATAAGGGTGCACAGCAGGATCGAAGTAAGGCCTACCAACGGGAAAGTGTTCCCACGACCACAACTGCAGAAGGATGTAGCAAACGGCTAGGACCGCTCATCGCCGACTACGCCGCGAGGCATCGCACAAGCCCGATATGTGGCACTAAGAACCGCTGATCCCGGCTATATTGTGGCACCTCGGCAGCCACCCATCCGCCAACGACTCGCTAGGTGTATGTAGCTCTACCGCACGGAGTCTCCGGTGGTGGTAGGGAACAAGACCCACCGAACAGAAATAGCGTGCACGCAACGGCGCGCCCGCACCGTGTCCTCATCTGCGTGTCCAGACATGTAATGAACTGTCGAAGCCATCCATGAGGCACACCAACTACGTTGTTCGGGAGCGGATGACCGAACCGGTGACCCAGATGGACCTTCCAATCTGGGTCCTTTGGGGGTGGTACGACAGCAGCACCACGAATGGGTAAACTCGTAAGCATCGCCACGCCCCGCAGAGTAACCGCCATCTCACCCCACGGAAGTGGAAGGTATGAGTCTCCGGCCTCCAACGATCAACAAGAGCCGGCAAAGAACGCCAGATCATACCGAACGCATGTCGATATCCAACATACGTGCAATCGGTAGCGCACCGGTGTACCAAGTAGTGGGATGTACCGCGGTCGAGGCCGGTGCTCTCGGGGGCTCCTAAGGATGAAGCATGGAGGCCCGTCTCCTGAGGTCCATGACAGGCATCGGTGCCCCTCATCCCAACGGGGGTCTAGCAACTCGTACGCCATCTCCTGCCAACGAAGGAAAACAAGTTAGTCCACATTGTTAATAAAATGTGCAAGCAATGACAACAAAATTAACACCAAACGTAACGAACGGGGAAACATACGTGACGTACCAAACATACATAAAATGTGCACACCAATATGACCCACACAACAGGGACACATATGAAACGTAGCAAAACATACATAAAATACGCACGGTAAAATGTTGCAGGCTAATGTTCGCAACATAGAGACATAGAACCATCAAAGTGTACACATGGAAGCAATAATGAGTACAGCAAAATATTATGCTTGCTACTACGGAGCGTTGCTTGATGATGGCCTGTTTGGGCACTGGCTGAGGGAGTGTCCAATCGTCTTGCATAGTCTACACTTCGGACGCCGAACTCGATCCCCACGCTGGCTATCATCCATGTCATTACGGATCCGACGGCTTTGTCGTCTTCCACGACCGACATGCTTCAATGCATTATTAGGCACCCATTTTACCTCCCCTGGCCATAATTCCCTGTAGTGCATGTCTACCCCGTATGAATGAAACTCTGCACTCCAGGTTGCATATAAGTGCTGCATGTCGTAGTACTTTGAGATGTACTGCGTCGACGCCTGCTTCCATACCGCGCATGCAGCGTACACATGCGAGCATGGCTTGTGCAGAAGCTGGGGTTTGTTGCAGGTGCAATATGCTTTCTCATCAATCGTACATACCGCTGCGATCCTCTAATGTGACCCATGACGTACTTCTGTCTGAGGCGGATCTCGAACTTCTTCCTTAAGCCATCTATGGTTTGAGGAATGTGGGAACGACCCTTCTCTATCTTCTTATCCATGTAGGCCTGCATTACCTCAGAGTATTGTTTGTTTTCGTCCATGTGCTTCTTCGCCATCATGGCTCTATTCACAAAGTACCCAACAGTCCGGTTCCAAGTCTCGACCACAATAGCCGTGATCGGTAGGGATCGCGACGCCTTCAAAACACCGTTGTAAACCTCGGACATATTGGTCGTCATGATTCCATACCTTGCCCCCCCGGTGTCATGTAACAAAGACCACATCTCCAGGTCAGGCGCATTGGATTGAACCCACTGTGTGAACGCCCCAACTCTTGTGGAGCCTCCCTCTATGGACCCAGCTTCTGTCTGCACATGCTTGCTAGCCTCCTGATCGAGTTGCCTCCACAAGGTCTCGAACTTCCGCTCGTTCTCGCATACATAGCTTCTTGAACATCTTCATTAGGTCCTTGCTACGGAATCTTCTATGGAAGTTCGCGAGATGCCTCATGCACCAACGATTCTTCGATCATTCCTTTGGAAGGGGGCTGCGCCCCATTCTCGCATCGTTCGCAATGCGCATAATGCACTGCATTGCGGTCCGAGATGACACACACTTCGGTGCGATCTTGCACTATGGCTTGCTTCACATTTGCTAGGAACCAAAGCCGACTCCGTACTCTCATTCTCCACAATTGCAAATGCCACAGGAGTAATCGGTCATTTGCATCACCGCAATCGCGTAAGGATAGTACCCTTGTACTTGCCCGATAGGAACGCCCCATCCATCGTTAGCACCGGACGGCACCACCGAACCCTTCAATCGCTCGATGGAATGCCCGAACACTCTATCAAGAATGAAACAATTCGGGCCCTCCGTAGGATGCACTCTCTCCCGCTGTTAATGTACGTGCTCAGGTTTGATTTCGCAATTTGTGTAGCATTCTTGGAACCAGTCGACGCCTCCTCATAAGTCCCAAACATACGGTGCAAAACCTTTCGTTTCGCCCGCCATACCTTCTTGTAGTGACTTGAAATCCCACCATATTCGCTACCTCGCCATTAGAACCTTTGGAGAAATGGACACATCGCCACGATGAGGTGGCTCACCACTCCGCAACATAAGATGATGTCATGTTGCGGTGCCTATGTAATGGCCCTCAAGCTCGCAATCGTGATCATGTAGCACGCTTATTCAAACACCGTGCAGCGCCCTTGTACCTGCGTACACGAACTTTGCCAGACAGACTCGTTGACACACTTCACAATGTACGTGTCCGGTTTGACTCATGCACCCGATACGTCCGGCTAATGTTCACGGCATATCTAGTAATAGCTCTTTGGCAGCACTCTTATTACTAAAGCATCGCCCCAAAATGAGTGTGGCCTCGCTGAACCCCATTCGCCTCCTCCGCTGTGGCAAAGACTAGGGATGCCGCTGCATTGTCATCCACCGACGACACGTGACGCAACGTCGGTGGTCACAACACCACCCACCACCCTCCATTCGTACCTTCGCCTCCGCCATCGTCATCCTCTCCGAATCGCTCTGTTTCCACATTCTCGTCCTCCTCGCTCCCCACTTCTTCCACGATCCGCAAGGTACTCATGATACCAATACGGGCGGCCCACCACCTCTCCCCCACACCTTCGTTGGCCTGAAAATTGTCCGCACGCCTCCCGAGGTCTTCATCACCCACTTCCTCGCCCACATGTTCTCCCGCAGTACTACATCTTCACCAAGAAAGATCATATCCAACCGTCCGGATGATTCGGCCTCTCCACGAACTCCACATACACCATTGGCTTGGCATATATCTCAAAGATCGTGGTTGCACACGACCTCCATGTAGTTGGCCCATGATGCATCATTGGTCACCTTCAGAAGTTGCCACTTGCTCTCCCCTGCATCACCCACCATTGCGGCATAGAATGCCTCGATCCGTAACTTCTTTCTTGCGGTATACCGATCGAACGCCGAACGGACATTCCGCCGTAGCTCAGACAAGCTCATGGCGTTCAGACCGGGTGCCGGATCATGGTCCGGCGACAATTTGACAGGTCCGCCCCATACGGCCCGTCACGTACGAGACCACTGCCGTAGAATATGAACAAATCTTGAATCTCAGCCATGGCGTACCTAACATAAGTGCATGATAAACCATCTTAGTACACAACATGCAATAATCGTACCATCAAACCCCACTACCGCATTTCAGATTTACATGTTAATTTTGTACCCTTCCTATAATCTACAATATCGATTAATAAAATTTTTAGCTCGCTTTTTATTGCATGTTTTCTAGATTACTGCAAAAAATCAATTACTAATTTTATAACATTTGTTTTCTAACTTTTACTACATATAGAATTTATTTAAATGTACTATACATTGTATTACTGTTATTGTATTTTAATTCTACTGTGCCAAATTTATTTTTACCACCTACCGCAATGTATCTACTACTTCCCTAAGCGTACTAATTGTATATTTCTAATCCTTGCTACTATTGTTATCACCTACAAATGCTCTAACATAAATATGTACTTTCTCAACGTCTACACATTTACAAGTTCATATTTTTTCACAAAATGAAACTACATTACATATGGAAGAATACATCATGCCTAATATACCGTATGTTCACAAAAAAAATATTAGAACTCAATACGTATGTTCACTACAAATAAAGCACAACATTACATATACTAAACAATACCTCATATGTAATATATGGAAGCTTTGCTACAAATATATAGTGTTTCAAAGATTAACATAAAATAACATTAAAGAAATACGGTTTGCTTAATTATGGACTAATGATATACATAAAAATAAATTACACGGGCACAAGACTTACCTCTACTTGAAGCTCACAAAACGATCTGCAACTTTTGTACTTGCCAAATCCCCTGATTCGAAACAAAAACAACTTAACAAAGGACGGTTTGCTTAATTATGGACTAATGACATACATAAAAATAAATTGCACGGGTACAAAACTTACCTCTTCTTGAAGCTCACCAGGCGATCTACAACTTTTGTACTTGCTAAATCTCTTGATTCTAAACGAAAACAACTTAAACTACGTGGTTTCACTAACTTCTCTTCACTGCCTCCCTCACTCTCGCTGAACTCCAACAACAATCGAGCCAAATGAACTTCTTCTCCTCCTCGCTATTGCTTCACCTTTATGCATGTGTGTTGAGAAAAGGAGAGGGCCATGCCATGCACATTTGCCGCACTTCGACGCGTGTGCAAGCGACGAGCGAGCAAAGCAGTGGCTGCGAGTGACGCTATGCCGTCCGTCCGTCGGCGTGAAGAAAACCCGAGCGCAACGCGAGACGATCCGGTCGTGGCGGACCGGACCGCACGATCGGTGAAACGAGCGCGATCGTGCGGTCCGGCACCGCACGATCGATCAGAGCACCGGTCGTCGTCGGTCCGGCACCGCACGATCGCCAGTGTCGGCGCCGGGTGAAACGTGCGCTCGGATGTTGATCGTGCGGTGCGTCCGGGGGCCAGAGATGGAATTTTTTGGCGCATGGGGCTATCGGTGGAATTTGTTCGCGTGATGGAGCTAGATGCGTTAAAAAGCGCACGAGCAAGCCGTGCGTGCATCATGCGCGGGATTTGCTTCTTTTTTTTTAACGGCGAGGTTGGTGCAAGCCGTGCGTGCATCACCGTTTTCAAATACCTACAGTTAAATTTTATAAACTTTAGTTTCAACATCTTTTTAAATATTTATATTAGATGTATTAAAATCATATATATATATATATATCTTGAAAATACTTTTATAATATTATTAGATTTTATAAATATATTAAAATAGTAATTAGTGACTAAAATTATATTTATAGATCAAGGTCCAAAACAACTCGTTTTTATGACCCAGAGAGAGTAACTAACAACGGGCACCCGGTCGGTGTGGTCGGAAAGCGCTTTCTTTGGGGCGCTCAGAATAGCGATAGTTTATAGTTTTTTCATTTTAGCTGATTTATTTTTCACTATAACTGAGGTAGCTTATTTACTATAATTAAAGTTAAAATTTTTAAAAATAAAATGATTAACTTATCACAGATAATATAAAGAAATATAAAAAAAGAAAAGACAAAAGAACTCAAAAAAATAGAAAAAAACAAAATAATAAAAAAAGGCAAAAATCAGAAGTCATGGTCAAAAAACGGGGCCTGTCGACCTGGTCGGGACGGCGCGAGTTGAGCGGCAGCCACGAAGCTCACGCGTAGCCGCGCCATTTCCAGTACCGATCCATCACGATGGGGTCCACCACGTATACGTTAAAAGCCGATGCTGGCCGTAGTAAAACCCACCCTGTAACTTACGGGCAGGTCCTTCTACGTTACAGTTTACAATTTATGATTATGGGTTATAGTTTTTATTTATTTGTGAGAGAGAAACTCCTGTGTGATTTTAGTTAGCATAGATAAAATTATTATAGTGTATACTATAATTGATTTATAGATATCGTCTTAAAAAATATTCTATTTAAAAATTAATTACCGTAGAATGTCAAAAGCAAAAGCCGAAAAAAAGAGGTCCTACATTTTGAGAGTAGATGCCTAATTAGAAAGTACCTAGTTAAAAATTGTCTAGATGAAAAATATCTAGTTGAAAGTATTTAGTCTAGTTGAAAATATCTAGTTCAAAGGTGCATACTTTGAAAGTTGTTCGGTTTGTCAAAATATATGCAAGTTTGGTCTTGTTTTAAAGATTTTGTTAAAAGAAACATGATGATTTAAACAGACCACAGCTCTGATACTCGGTTTAATAGATATGGAGTTTTTAATTTTTAGAATTAATTTTTTAGTTGCTTACGTCATCTTTTTTTTGGAGTGCAGCATGCGGTCTGCTGTTAACGTCAATGGCCTCCTCACAAAGTTATTATACTGTTTAGTCTTATAGCGGCACGTTTTTTTTAAAGGAGATTATCGTTTTAGCGATGGCTTCTGATTTTTGATTGAAATTTTACTGTAGCTGGCTTTTTTCACTGTAGCTCATTTAGATTTTTAGGTATAATTAAATTTTAAAAAAGGTAAAAATAGAAAAAAATATGTTAGCCCATCACAGACAATGCAAAGGAACACGGAAAAAAAAATTCAAAAAAAATTCAAAAAATCTAAAAAAATTTAGAAAAAGACAAATTACTGAATTGTGAAAAAAAAACTGAAGCTAGAAGCTGAAACTGAAAAAAAACTGAAACGAGCGGGGCCAAAATCTACCCTTGTGGAGCACGAATTTTCAAAAATAGCCACTTTCTTAAGCACATGAGCGGAAGAGATGATGTGTGTCACCTCTAGTGTCACCCTACCACGACAAGTTGAAGGCATCACACCCCGGTGTTGTGTGTGGGAGGCCAGTGGCGAGTGCGGCATGTGGTGGGGGCCACTCACCTACCACAGCACACAGGCATGACAGAACCTGTCGCACTACAGAGCCGTAGCAAGCAATCCCATGGCGCTACAACGCGGCAAGTGAGCCCTTCGAGAAAAAAGTTATGGAATTTTAATTTGAAATATATGAATTTTGAATTTGAAAGTTATGATTGAATGAAAGATAAGCATTCCAAGGCAGAGAAAATTAGAAGTACATAAATTAATATGTGATCTATCGGATCAATATTTTACAAGGTTGTGTTTGAGCAAGAACTGAGGGAAAAATAACAGAAATAGCCTTCTGTCGGTTTAAGGGGGGAATGGAGCGGCGAATATAAGATTTTGAGCTCGACAAAAGAGTTCATAATGAATGTAGGAATTACATGGCATCTAGGGTTTGATTGGATGCATATGTTTGCCACGCTATTCGTACAGTACAAATGGCAAGATGCACTGACCATGAACCCAAACTATTACTGCAATACAATGACGTCTTTTGGAAATAAAAATATAGGATGAGGTGGGAATGACGTCAGGCGTGCAAGCATAACTTTTACTCCCCGCGGGCTCTCTTATCATCTTCGAGGAAATTGATTACAAGATGCCATTACAAAGGCTTGAAAACTAGCCCTAACCTCTATGTTCTTCCCACTGGAAGAATGACTTAATCTACTTGATTCTAAATGGTCAAATTGCACTAACTTGAATCTTCTTGAATTGCTTCGATTCGGATGTTTTCCATTGGTTTTCTGTCTTCTCTTGTCACCCCCTTAAATAGCAGTTGTTGTTAGAGACTCAGGGCTGAAATGTTGTGTTGTTTCGAGTGGATAAGACACGTGTTTTATCCACCGCACGGGACATATTAGCTGGGAGCGGGCCCAGGAACCAGTTTGTAGGTTCTTCAAGTAGTCATCTAGTCGGCAATATGCACAGTGCTTCTTTAACTAGGGTACTCTGGGAGCGACCTCTAGAGGCTTATGACCATAAGGGTCTTTTGGCCTTAATTAAATATTAAAATCATATTTAGGTATTTATTCAATCCTCATCATAAACAATGTCAAACACATAATTATCACGACTAAGATGTCATTACCACGACTAATGAACCTGTGTCATCCACATGAACTAAGTATGATTAACTACCAATTTCTACTCTATCAAGCCATCATTATGCTAATCATATATTAACAAAATACTTGCATGCGAATGAGACTTACTTTTTTTTTTGAAGTTTTCCAGCCGATCTACACTGTTTAGAACCAGCAAATATTCTAAATTTAAACAAAACAACATCAAAAAGTGAATTGAAACCTTTTTCCTCACTCTCTCTTCTCCCTCTCTACTGTATTTGGTGGTGGAGCTTCGGCCAACGCAACTCAAAATGAGCACAACCCCTTGGGGGGGGGGGGCGACGACCGATGAGCTTTATGGGCGAGGACCGTAGATGAGAGATTCCCACCATGCCCAACTGTCGCAGCATGTGCTGACCTTCAACGCTTGGCGGGTGCGGCTAGCGCTTAGGTCCTCAAGTGCTCGTGTGTCGTGACAAGTAGGTGGGCCCTATCGCCAGCCGTGCTCGACGCCGGCCTCCCATGCTTGACGTTGGCCCCGTGGTGCCTCTAATATACTGCGGTAGGGTGGTGCTAGAGATGATGTGTCGTGTCTCCTGCTACGCTTGAGAAGAGATTATTTTTATAAATTCACACACGACGGGACTAGATTTTGAAAAAAAAAACGTGACCCTACATCACCAAACAGTAAAATAGTTCCTTCCTCAGTCCGCACTCAGGGTGGGCGGCATACGTTCCCATCCCTTGTCGCATGTGCTATCAGAAATTACGCGCTGGCTGAGGAGACAGCGCATACGCGTCTAATGGCAGTCACCTGCATGTGTGTAATGTGCTCTATACTATTCTTTTCCGTATCAATCAATCAATTTACAGATGTCTTTTTGTAGAACTAAGGGGGTGATCGGAATAGCGATGGCTTTTGGTTTTTTGAAAAACATCAGTGTGATGAAAAACATCAGAAATGAATTGGTTTATTGAGTATAATTAAATGTAAAAAATATAAAACAAAAAACAAAACAAAAAACGAAAAAAGTGTAAGTAATTTAAAAAAATACAAATTTTTTTACTGTAGTAGGTACTGTAGCTACAGTACCTGGTACAGTGTTTTTATCGCCCACCGCCCAGAAGCCGTTCTGAGCGGCCCCTAAATGGAAGTGTCGAAATGGAAGTTAAAAGGTAATCTAGGTAGGGAGTATTTCCTATATGAGCGAGCGATCGTCTTGGAGGTGGAAGTTATCCAGGCGATCAAACCTGCCGAGTTTGTCGACAGTTTTCCCTTCTTCTTTTTTCTTCTTTTTGCGATAGCCAGAGATACGCATGCATCAATCAAGAGAAGTTGATTCTGTGATATCGAGCCCTAAATCGATTGGAATTTAAGTTGACATGATATCTAGAATCATGTGCAATCATCTTTCTTCGTAACATCTATTGTGAACAGTTAAAATTTAAATATTTAAACTAAAAATTATAAATCATAGCTTAGAAGAAACCCAAGCTTTCATCATAGCGCTTCATCCCGTCATCTGTTTTGAGCGCTAGCTCCTAACTGAACATTTATCCGACTCGATCTCTTTTTCTGAATTCTCTCATCTCCTTCTAGCATGATCATTGAGCGTTTGCTAGCATGATTCATTACCTCGCTAAATTTACGGAAAATGGAAAGGAAAACGGAGAAGGAAAAGCGTTTGCTAGCATGATCATTGAGCATACGTCTTGCCCTCCTCCCAATCAGGCAGTGAAAAGATCCATCCGTTTAGCCTTAGTCGTTTGTTAGTCGCTGGTTATCAGCAAGATATTGGATAGCCAAGACATGTTCTTCACTAAGAACTTCTTCCTCGAATTATACCACGCTCTTCGTCTTTTTTCTCCCCAATTGCCCAAGAAATTTTGGATTAATCTGCGCTGACATGTAATGGCGCAGGTTTTGTGTAGATTTGCCTTGATTCCTGGGGAGATTTTGGAGAAAATGAGTAAACTTGCCAACATGTTTGCTGTCCTTAATCTGGACGCTGATGACGTAGAGGAAGTAGAAGAACCAACATCCACCAAAAAGGAAGCTGCTGCTCATGCTGCCACCAATAAGCTTCGTAAGATCACTCCTTTTTTTCCTACTTCCAGGATGGAATGGGGTGCTCCAATTAGTGCATCGGATGAGATGAATTTTAATTTCTTTGGTTGAGCAGTTTTAATTTTAACTTCTTGCATTGTTGAACCCCTGTTCTGACTCTGTTCGTTTGGTGATGCGTGGATGAGAATCCAAGTGCTGAAATTCAAACCATGTTTGTCAGCAAAATTCAAAACTGCCGTGAGCGATTAACTCGTGTAGGATATGTTTCATTGTTTGCCCATGTTTAGACGGAAATTGTTTATAATAGGCAAAGCAGAATCTGTAGAGAACTACGGAAGATCTTATCTTTTTGAGAGTCAGACTAATTAATGATTTAAGTGTTTTACACCAAGAGGATCTTATAATACTGATATCATAGGAATCAGGTATGTTCTTACACCACACATAAAAAAAACTCAAGACAGAATGTTTCAACTTATCGATTAACGTAGTCTAACAAGAAACTGTGTCAAAGGATGCACAACATCGGAGGCCTTTTGGCCATTTGCCAAGTTGTGCAGCTTTTGAATCAGTCTTCCAATGGTGTTTAATTTAAAATCTTGATCACTTCACCACTGTTTATTCACTGTGTAATGAGTGCCTTAGCCATCATGCTCCAAATAGGCTAAACCATTGGGAGAAATCAATTCTGCATACATTTTTTTTGTTATAGAAGTTTCAAATAGCACGGGGCAAGGCCCACGAGGAAATTTATTAGAAGCTAAGTATAAAGGAGGTTAAGAAGGATATTCACAAGATGGCTAAACTTCAAAAAAGAAAGACGAGAGATTTCAACCAAGTTAAATGCATCAAAGACACTAATAGACTTTTGATGAAAGACTAAGACCAAGGATAGATGGAGAGATTACTTCGACGAGCTGTTCAATTGAGACAGTGATGATAATACGATTGAATTGGATGATACTAAGTCGAACAAAATGTGTAACGAGTGGCGGAGGAGTACATTAGGACCAATTTTCAAAAATAAAGGCCCAACGAGTGGCGGACGAGCATACATCTATCAAACATTCCCTCTCAGGTACTACACCTCTCTTCTTGCCCTTCATTAAGGTTTATTTGTAATTTCTTGATTCCATGAGCACAGATACTTTAATATGATGTTTGTTTGCTCTCCTATTTTGGCTGTTTTTGTGGATTTTATCAGTAATTTTGTTGAACTAACATTACCCTCCCTTCACTTGTCGAGTTATTTATTTGATAAAATTATGAGAAGCATCTAAGTTGTTAATCTGTAGCCGTTTTTGTTTGTCCAACAGCCAAAAGTTCTATAGTAGATCTTATCCTGCTCACTCATAACTTTATGCTAGTATCCACCTGTTTGCTCAAATCTAATAGAATGTGGTGTCTGAAGTACTCTGAACTCTAAGCTCTGAATTTTATTATACTCTTATCCAAGACAGTAGTGATTGAACAAAAGATTTACATGCCTTCAAGATGTTTGTGTAATCTATGTTTAGTTGTTTACCACTTTGGTTTAGATTTCATAAAAAGAAACATTTTTCTTAATGTAATTTGTGGTGTTATATCAGAGTTCTTTAGTCTCTGCACAAAGCTAGTAGACACTATTAACTATAAATTACAGTGTTGCTCTATTCATGCTGGCCTAAGCCCCTAAATCTGATTCTCATACCAAAGATTTAATTTTCTCTTCGTTTCAACTGATCAGGCCAAATGGAGTCCCGGAAACCAAGGCCTGCAAGAACTACCTGCAGTGTTCCTGGTCTCTTACTAGGTCTCTCCAAGCTCTGCAAACTCACAAAGGTTTGCGCAGGGCCTGATGTTACTAATATAAAGACACAGAATTCAGAGAGGGTGGGGGATATGATCAGAAGTTAGTTATTATAATTTTGTTTGAAGCAATCTCAAGTCAGCCTACATCAAGCTGCAGAAAGCTCATATCCCTTATGATCCTCCCAATATCGCCTTCACCGACGAGATCATCACCTCGGAGCTGGACACGGTCACAGCTCTTGAGTGCTTGTGTAGTACGAGCGGTGATGTCGGGTGGTTGATCAATGAACGATGGTCGTGTGCAGGAATCGGAGGCTGAAACGAGGAAGAAAGAATCTGACATTGCCCTGCTGAGGAGAGAATTTGAGGGGATTCAGAGAGCGAATTCGACGCTGAATAAGCATATCAAGAGCAGGCAGCTGTGTTAGTTAAGCACGAGGAGGAGGTTTTCGTTGTACCAAAACAACTGACGACACCTAGTGTGTTCTTCGAGATGCTCAAGGTGGCATCGATATCGGTGCATGATATCGTTGCATGACTTTGCAGAGTTGATTACTAACTTGATGGCCTCTTCATCATAACACCGTGTCAGAAATGCAGACGAGCAATCGTGCAAGAAGTACTCACTTGAGGCATGCTTGTCGCAAACAATAGCTCACGTATCCACAAGTCTTTCTTGAGCAATCGTGCAAGAAGTACTTACCGTGGACCTCACCTTTTCCTCGAATCTAGTTCTTAGTCATCTCCTCGTTTACAAGCAATCACTATACCTGTAATATTTATGTTCATCAATGGTTTACGCATCAGTAAGTCTTTCTGTATTGATTCTTGTAATACCCCTATTTCTAGGACCGTTAGAAATCCCCGCAACTACCCAGAACTGTTCAATTGCAGAGTACTGTACACAAGTGAGCATTATACCAACGCATGCTTACAACAAGATCCAAACTTTATTACATAAGTAAATCTTAACAACCAAGTTTTAGACATAGCGGGATGTGCAAACCCAAAGTTTAATATAATACAAAAGAAAAGCTTCACAGATGTGCTTGAGCGAGGATAAGACTTAAAAACACTGATCATCAATATAGTATGACTCTTCAAGCTCCTCATCAACAGCTGTGGCAAGCATCGTAGCAACCCAGTTTCGCCATCTAATACCAAAAATCCTTTCTTAGTTAAGAGATCAAGGAGAGAAACTCCCAAGAGACCGATCGAGCAGAAGGCCTGTGCAACGTGGATCTTGATTAAGAGCGCTGGGATTCTCTTCTGTCGGAGAGGCTTCGGCATTATCGATCTGCACATAGATGAAGTTTTCATGTATGCTCCTGCGTGCTAGAATCTTGGTGAAGAGACTTGTATGCATATTGGTTTGGGATGAGACTAGTATATGGATGATCCGGTTGTGCATCACATACCAAGCTGCTCAAAACAGATAGTGGGCGTGCTTGTCCTTGGTTCTCCGGCGGTGGTCGGCGCCACGCGAGGATGACGAGGAGGAACCGTAGCCGGGGAGGCGGAAGCCGATGTTCTCGACGGCATCGACGGTGTTGAAGAAGAGGCGCTTGCTGAGCTCCTCCACCAGCGTCCGGTGCAGCAGCTGGCTCCGCATGTCCACCATCGACCGGTTACGCGCCATGCGCCGCCGTCGTCGCCCTTCGTCGTCGGGGCTCCCACGGCCTCGGTGGCGCGGCCGGCCGGCGTGCGGCGTCATGCTGCATTGCCGCTGCAACTGGTGTGCGAGCGTTCTGTACTGCCGGGCCTGATCTGCTCCGGTTCTCGGGCCGCCGCTCTCCTCTGGGCTGAATCTCGTCAGCTTGATGCTGGAGCTATTCGGCCATTGGGCATGTTCCTCCTCAGGCTGGGCGTCGCCTTTACCTGAGCAGTAATGCAGAGCAGAGTACTTGCCGGAGTGCGTCGAGCTCATGTCATCCTCGTCGCTGCTTAAAGGGTAGTGGCAGTAATCTACACCAACAGTGTACGCACAACAATGCGCGCGTGTCAAGCTCAACGATGGAGCATGAAATGCCCACAAATTAGGATGCAATGACAATGAAAATAGCTAGCTACTCGTTGAGTTGTACGTCCTTTCATCTCAACTAGCTAGGAGCCTAGGATGATGCATATATGTTACCTTGGAACCAGCCACCGTGGCCGCCATGTGGGCCAGAACAGCCCCCCGAGGTTGGGGGCCCCACCCCGCAGAGAGACCCCTGGGATGCGGTAGGAGAAGAGGAGAGGTAGTAGAAGGGGGGTTGCTCGTTTTCATCGTCGTCTGCGTAAGTGTAGCACTCCTGCTGATCATTGCCTAGCCAACCCGGCACCAACCTAGTGATCTCCTGCTCGATCATGGCGGCGATCTCCGAGGGGTCCCGGTCGGCGATGTCCAGCTCCTTCACCATCTCGTTCGCCACCTCCATCGCCGTGTCGCCCACGACGTCGAACGGGAAGTAGATGTTCCTCGCATGGCCTGCACACAACCTCTTGTCAGTTGATGCATGCAACTATGTACGTGCCATTCAGAAACATTGCAGTGCTGCACCGTGACTTGCATTGTACCTGTCTCGTCGGCGATCTGCACTTTGAGAAAGATGGTATCGTCCTCGGTGTTGAGCTTGCCGGTGATCGTCATGTCAGTCCATGCTGGCAGCTCTGCCTTCTCCTCATCATCGTGATCACGCGATGAATGATCAGAACTACCGTCAGATTCGGCTGTATTTCTGCAGGCCGAAGCAGGCAATGGCATCACAGGAGCGCAAGACGTGGTATGACCGTCCTGCAGGGAGAGGAAAGGGTCCAGCAGTATCTCCTCGGCGGACGGCCGCTTGGAGGCGGCGACTAGGCACCTGCCGATGAACCGGCGCGCATCCTTGTCCTCCACCCGGTAGAAGGCGTCGGGCAGCTTGCCGGAGGTGACCTTCTTGTAGATCTGCGCGGGGTTGGAGCACTCGCTGTAGGGGTACTCGGTGGTGAGCATCTCCAGCATGCACATTCCGAAGGAGTAGACGTCCACCAGCTCGTTGTACTCCTCCTCGTACAGCTCGGGCGCCATGAACTCCGGCGTGCCGATGACGCTGTGGGCGGCCCGGGCTCCGCGGAGCACAGCGGCGAGGCCGAGGTCGCCGATCTTGACCTGGCCCTGGTGGCCGTTGACGAAGATGTTGTCGCACTTGAGGTCGCGATGGATGACAGGGGGATCGTGGGAGTGGAGGTAGGCGATGCCGCGGAGGATCTGGCGTGCCCAGGCCTTGACGGCGCGGAGGCTGACGCACGGGTAGCGGAGGCGGTAGGCGCGGAGGGTGCCGGAGGAGAAGAGCTCGGTGATGAAGTTGAAGGTGCGGCGGGAGGCGTCAACCCAGGAGGCGTGGAAGGCGATGATGGCGTCGTGGCGGAGCGTGCTGAGGAGGTCCACCTCCGAGTGCACGCGCTGCAGCGCTTCCGGCGTACGGAGAACGTCGCAGAGGTTGGCCTGGTTCCACGCAACCTCCACCCCCTTCAACTCGTCGAACCCCCTGTACACTGATTTCATTGCTCCTTTGCCAAGAAGCTCGTTGAACTGCATGCCAACAAGAGAAGAAAAAAGGACTCCTAATTAATCAGCAAACACAATTATGTTACGTATAATTGTTGAATTATAAATTTGCACTTTAATTTACGAAGAAAATTGCATTGTTATGTAACTGTGAATGTTTTATTTGAGAAACCAACTGGGAATTATTATGTGTGTCAGCACCTCATCTAACAAGCTATAATAGTTGCTCATCCATGCATATTTTTGGGCTAGCTTAGTTATGCCATTAACCAGATGCACTAAACCGCAAATTATCAGTACTTGTTGGTTCAAACAAATAATATTAGCTGAACTGGTAGTAGTTAGCAGGGTTCACAATTTCAGCAAAATTATGCCAAAATTTCATTTATTTCGTTGCCTTTCGAAGGAAAAAACATTCGGTCAAATTCTGATCGAATTTTTCTTCGTTTGAATTTTGTCTAGTTTATTCAAATTTTAGTTAAATTTCATCAAAAAAATCAAATGACATGTAAATATTTTGATCGATTTTTTTTTTACCGAAGTGACGAAATTACGTTCCTTTCGTCCACTTCGTTACCCTCCATTTTTTGTTTGCAGAACGAAAATTTTTTCCTGCTAGTTAGTTGGTCAAGGAACAAGATAAGATCGACACTTTTGCAGAGCCCACTTAAGTACTTGACTAGTCACTTGTACCCAGGAGAAACTACAGAAAAGTGAAAAGACGAACATGACTGACCGCTACAAAATATCATCCCATCGAGGAAAAATGGTGAACCATATCTGTCGATATGACAGAGCATATATTATTATCCTTTTGATGCTTTCAAACATCTCATTATTGGCACATTGACACATGGAACAAACCTCGCTGTCCAATACCAATCAAACACCAACTCTCGTTTGATGAAGCATTATAAAGTCTTTCCTGATTGGATTGGAAGAAAATTCACAATCAAATTCTCATCATCTCAAATTAATGATCTACTTCCACTAGTTGACCAGGTATTAAATAATTGATAATTATCTTTTCAGTACGACAATTGTTTAGGATTGTTCGTAGTATGCAATCTATAAATCCACATGAGCAACTGATTAAACAAACAACCCTGATCTGTATGTATGTGTAACTTTTGTTCCCTGTATATCCTGATAATTCCAGCTAGCTTTGATATTGCAAAAGCTTATTACACCAGCAGGTGATTTTGAGGGATTTTTACCAATTAACAACGTAGGCAGGCTGCGACTACAAACCAATTCTGCAATATAGAATACATAGGAATCTTAGCCAAGACAAGAACACTATGCACTATGTTTTCAGCAAAGGAGAAAAAAAAAACTAGGTCTAGCTAATGTGTAGAGTAAAACAAGACAAAAGATGTGGATGGGCCTCCTAGCTAGGCAGCAACAGCCAAATGGACATGAAAAAGAAAAGAAAAGGTTCAATAATTGTGTCCTATTTTAAGGGCCAGAGCACATCATCATATGGAATCTGTCCTTGAAAAGCGTAAGAATATGCCTCTTTTGGGCTTTTGTTAAGCTTTTAGTTTCTAACATTTTAATTTCGTCTTTTGTTTACTTTTTATTTTTTTCTTTATTTTTTTGTGTTGTCTGTGATGACGTAACTTTATTATTATTTTTTTAAATTTATTTATATTAAAAAAGCTCACTGCAGCTACAGTATCAAAATAAGCCTTCAAATAGTGCCAAACAGTAAAATAAGCTTAAGCCTGAAGCCCACATGAGCACCGACTTCGGCTTCTAAGGAAGCCGAAACAAATATAACAATTTCTTCGAGCAACTTTTGGAAGTCATTTCTCCAAGCGGCTTTTTGAGCCTGCTGTCGTGTGCGCCGTTTTTGTTATTGTCTTCACCTACTACCGTTTTAAAATATATAGCCAAAATCTATCGACCGCAACCCCAAAAAAATAGGACCTATGAACACCCTAAGGGCTTAATCAATGGTTGTAAGGAGTCTAGTTACGACCACATCCCAAGAACATAGAACTAGAACAATTGAAAGCATGGTAAATATACGACTAACATGCTGCTAATTCCGGTCGCTTTATGTTGCCTTAAAAGGCCATGTTCATGCCGAATCGACGCGTATGCGCCGCAGCTTTCGAGTGCAAGAACTTGCTTGTTGATCATCGCCAATGATAAGAACTTTCAAGTGCAAGTTTGTTTTTTTAAAAAAAGGAAATAATAAGAATAAGAAGAAGTTTCAGGTGGAAGAAGTTACCCGGCCATAGCGACCTGTGGGGTCGGTCTCGACGTATCCATTGCTGTTGTCCCCCATCGCCGCCGTAGTCCTCTCCGACCGCCGGCTGCCGCACCGCCGTGAGCCGGACATCCTCGATCAAGCAAGCACTAAGCTGTTGCACCAGACGAACTGAAAGAGAGACTAGTAGCTGCTGCTGTATATACGGAGGCTGATTAATCTGGCTGTGCTAGATCCTCGGCTTTCCGTCGTGGTTCTCGTAGGTGAAGACGCCGAAGAGGAGCCAACCGAGGCGAGAGTAGTCGATGCGCAGCATGATCCACGCCATGGACGCCGAGGAGGTCCCCGCGCAGTGCGCAGCGTCGAAGCAGGGCCGTGCACTCATCTGATGCTGACTTAGCAAGCGAATTATGCAAGAAAGAAACCAGCTAGTATATGCGGCAGCGGCACGCACACCACAGCCAGACAGCAACTGACAGGTTGAGTGATGGAACAGGACGCCTCCTCCCAAGTTAACTTCTACGACCACTGTGCAAAGCGAAAATGGAATCCGGCTCTATCGATCGACCTCGATTGTGTTGCGCGTGTCCCTTTTAACTGCGACAGCTCAAGACATACTCGCTTGAAATATACAGGAAGAATAAATGATGGAATTTTACTGGCGAGGAATATGTAGCAATCTCCCTTTGCATATAATCACGTGGAAAGATCATCTGGTGAGAAGTGTCGTGTGGACTGTGTGTGGAGGAGCGAACCTGACAACAAGCATGGAGAGATTTTCTCCCCCTCTCAGCTATGTTGTTCTTGCGCTGAACTTGATCAATTGCAATCACAGGCTGGAGAGCTGCAGGGAGGCGGCTGCTTATCTGAACTTGAAGAATCTACGCCTTGAAAGCTCCATTTGTGGAGAACTCGTGTGGAAGAAAACGCAGGAGTTTGAGGTTTTTGTGGACAGATAACAGAAAAAAGGTTGGAAGAGGCAGGCGAGCTTCAAAAGCTTGGAGGATTGCGAGCGGGAGAATTGGGAATTTTGGATATGCTTCTGGGAGTCGGTCCGCCTATGGAGGGGAAGAAGCTAGAGACTTCTTGTTGCTTGGCACCAATTGGTACATGTAAGGGGAAGGAGGAAAGGGTGGTTACGTTAGAGGAGCAGAGCAACCAAGCTTACATGAATAAAGTGTATTTAATCCCACCCACCCCCACAGAATGTGTCTACATGATTCTCAGTTGACTTTGTTTTTTTTTTTTGTTGTTGTTGTTGTAAGAAACTCTGGCATACTCTTTTTCAAGATTTATTTATGTTAGTTTGGGCAACAATTCAAGGTTAACTTGCAGGCTTTTTTCCGGTATCGTAAAAGTCGACTACGGTGATTTCATTTAGGCACAATTCAAGTCCACAATATTACGTCATTGCGCCAATAATGCCTTCGAGTTTGCAGAATTTCAAGGCTAGCTCAATTTATATGTGGCGTTCTTTTTTTTGTTGTTGATGGGAGGTTGAAAATTTGTAGTGTTACATAATCTTGATTTAGAATTTGAGATGTGGTAGAGTTCGTCTCCGTGTGTTATTGGAGACTTGGCGTTGAAGTCGAGTTCTACTTAAAGTCTGAATACGTATGTTAGTAGGGGAGTATTAGTTTATATATTGAGGATGCTTGTAACCAGTTTAATCGGGGAGCAAGTAAAATAATAGAGAAATTTAGAAATTCTCACATGTTCTCTCTGTTTATTCGCAATGTGTGAGTTTTTTCCTGATGCAAAGTTAATAATTGGTATCAGAGCCTACATGATTGTTAAAAGCCATACGAGATTCGATCAGAAGGGGAAAAAATCTGGTGAAACACGCGTCTCACGCGCAGCGTCTACTCACGAGTCTTGTGCAGCTCTCCGAGGCGACATCCTGGCGTGTGCATCGCGTTCGGTCTTGGTCTCAGTATCGCGGTTTGGGGGGGGGGAGGGGGGACAGCGAGCAGTCTCACGAGCCAGAAGCAAGCTTTGCCTAACCCGTCCAGCAGGCGACAGTGAAAAGCAGTGTTTTGTTTTAGTCCCTCGGTTCAAACGGAAAAGTGAAACCCATTGCTCAGCAGTTGTCTACCCTAAATCCGAAGATGAGGTTCCGTCCTTGAGTCTGTAACAGAATTTTCAAGCCTGAGTTCTTGATTTGTGCCCACGATCATATCGTGTTCTCTAGAAAGTTATGCCACCGGTGATAAGATATCATTCTGTGTGATGGCAAAGATAAGTTCCGCTATTTTGCTACATTATCCGATGCTCAAGACGAGCAATTATGTAGCATGAGCAATCAAGATGAAGGTGCATATGAGAACTTAAGTAAGCTGAAATGAGTCCGAGATATTAAGAAGATGTGTTCGCCATCCAAACTTAAGTACGTGGAGGTGAGTTCGGACGTGGAGAAGATGTGTCGCCGTCCAAACTCAAGTAAGCAGAGTTGAGACCAGAATGTTGAAGAGATGTGTCGTCGTTCTATATTAAGTATGAGTTGGGTAAGTCATAGTTGAGACCGACTACCTTAATATTTTAGAATCTTTGCATCTGATGGACCCGTACCAATTGAGTTAAGTTCCTACATGTAGCTTGCATGTAGAACACTTTATGTGGAGGAATGACTGGTAGTTTATAATGCATTGAGATTAAAACTTGAGTATGTCAAGTCAAGATTAGGGAGAAATTGTTACAAATAATCTTGACTTAGAGTCCGAGATGCAGTAGAGTTTGTCTCCATGCGTTATTTGAATTGAAGTCGAGTCCTACTTGAAGTCCAAATATGTATGTTAGTAGAGAAGTATTAGCCTATATATTGAGGATACTTGTAATAGTTTAATCGGGGGGAGCAAGTAAGAGAATAGAGAAATTTAGAAATTCTCATGTGTTTTCTCCATTTATTCACAATGTGTGCATTTTCTCCTAGGGCAAAGTTAACATGTAGATTATATTCAAACAAATAATCATTTGTTTTTCCTCTCTCTTTATTTTGGATTTTAAGATTCCTGATGAGTCTTTTTCATGTCAATTCAAAAAGCTTTTCAAACATGACTTAGTGGTTGGATTGAAAGATGTGAAGTTTGAGAAAAATAAATTGTGTAGTGCTTGCTAAGCCGGAAAGTTAGCTGTGAATACTCATCCTTTCAATAGTATCATGTCAACTTCTAGTCCATTGGAACTCTTACATATGGATTTGTTTGGACCAATGACATATGAGAGCATCGGGAACAATAGCTATTGTTTAGTTATTGTAAATGATTACTCTAGATATATATGGGTATTCTTCTTAAATGACAAGGGTGAAACCTCTGGGATTTTCAAAAGTTTTGCAAAAAAAAGGCCCAAAATAAATTTGATTTTAAAATAAAGAAAATCCATAGTGATAATAGTTCTGAGTTCAAAAACATTAAAATTAAAGATTTTTATGATGAATTTGGAATAAAGTATAAGCTTTCTACACCTACACTCCGGAGCAAAATGGAATTGTAGAGAAAAAAAATAAACATTAATTGTAATAACTAATATCATGCTTGATGAATATAATACTTCCGATAATTTTTTGGGTGGAAGCTATTAACACTACTTGTCATGCCATAAATCACCTTTTTGTGCAGACTTAGCCAAAACAAAATTAGGCATTCAAGCTACAGTAAAAATTCAGACTTAGCTAAATTTTTGAGCATTCAAGCTATGGTAAAATCTAAATTTAGCCAAATTTTTGGGCATTTAAGTTATAGCAAAATCAGATGGATGTGATTGAAGATGTGGGGGAAAGGAGAGGAGTAGAGGAGGAGAAGAGAGAAGACGAGATGAGGAGAGGAGGAGAGGAGTGAAAAAGAGAGAAGAGAGAAGAAGAGATGAGGAGAAAAACAACCTAGCCTTCTATTTTATAGAGCAAATCCTACGAGATAAGCGAAAAATTCAAATTCGATGGGAGCGGGCAAGTTAAAATATTATCATAGACAATTCTAGGTAAAGAATCGTTTGTGATAAGTAAGTCATAATAGACAATTTTTGTTCCGAACCGTCTATGATGTATCATAGACAATTCAGAATAAAGACCATCTGTGATAAGTACAGATATCACAGACGATTTTTGTACTGAACCGTCTGTGATGTATTATAGATGGTTCAAAATAAAAACCTTCTGTGATAAGTATGTTATCACAGGCAGTTCTTTCCATTGCGGTGAACTTAGACGGTCCATCTTATAAAATCATCTAAGGTAACTTTATCACTGATGATTTGTGTTGAATTGTTTGTGATAAGGCGTCTAGGATGACACTTTTTGTAGTAGTTAGTGGTTTATTTCTGGATTTCTGTTCAAATTGGTAAGAATTTGGTATAGATTTGTCTAAAATTGTCACAATTCAGATGTTATAATAGTTACAATTCCCTTCATGAATGAGTTGTTGGTAAATTTCTGTTTATGCTCTCCATGAGTCAGCCTAGTTTATCCGACTAAATATTTGTGATTGAGACTTACCGTATTCAGAGCGATATGTATTTACTCCGTATTCATGACCGAGAATATTCGCATTCGTATTCGTATCCGGCACTATCCGTGTCCGACTTCAACTTCGACAAAAAAAATATGAAAAATGATACGGAATGAGCATTATTCGTCCGTATCCACTCCATTTGCACCCCTAACGACACGTGATCCATCATAGGGAAAATTTGCAAGAGAAGAAAGCCCACATCCCAGCGCCGATTCACTTTGACATAGGTGAAGGAGGGGTAGATGAACCACTACCATCTTCTCCTTTTAAGTAGTAGAGATTTATCCCCAAACCCGCTTCCTCGTAATACCATTTCGGGGCAATGCGTCTATTCCTTTGCCAAAGCGTCCCTTGCTGCTGGATCTGGCATGGAGGGCCATGGATTCTATGTCTCCTGTGGGTTGTGCGTATAGGCAAGGGTCGTGCAACAGACACCTATCTAGATGTTCATCTAATGGGTGGTCCTTAGAATCCTTCAGGCCGTTTAGCAGTGATTGGTGTGGGTGCCCATCAGTTGTTGGCGCATAGATGCGCACAGGCCACTAGCCCACTGCTACTGACCTTCGTACCCGCCCTATCGTCTTCGTTGAGTGGGCCACTAGCGTGTTCGCTGAAGACAAGGTCAGCTACATGTAAGGTCGACGCTTGCAGATGTGGCCAAATGGGCCGTTTGGCTTGACTCGGCACTACACGGATCTGGATAGGACATGAACCGATTAGGTCCGGCACGGATGGTCCGAATGAGTTACCATGTCATGCCGTGCCGGTCTATGTGCCTACCCTTTTATCCAAGCATGCCACGGAGAGGGGTTGGACCGTGCTGGGCCAACTTAGGCACGTTTAGCTAAACATGTCACCAATGACTCATTGATTTTACTGTTAGTCATAGATATTTTTACTGTCAATCATAAGTATTTTTTCTATCGATCGTTGAGTCATAAGTATTTTTATTGTCAGTTATAAGTAATTTTATTGTTAGTGGTCGAGTCGCTGGGGTTTGGCGCTGTGGATTGGAGCCTCGTCGCTGACCGGTGGGACCGCCATAGCGTTGTTCTGGCCTGCCGCTGGTACTGGGTGAGTGGGCGGCTGACCAGCGGACCACACCGATGTGTCGAAACAGCCCGTGCTCGCTCCTCTCCTCTTCGCCGCCACGCCGCCCTCCTCTCCTTTCCTCTCAAACCTGTGCGCCCTAGCCGTCTCCACACCGAGGCCGGCGGCGTTTGAGAGGTGGGATCTTGCCGCCGTTGGAGCTCTCATCTTTTGGACCACTCGTATCTCGTTTCCTCCTTGCTAATTCGCTTTGGTTCGCTCTGCGAGCAGGATGGGTGTCAGTGCACAACAGCCCGCTCTTGGTTCAGCCGGCCGGCCTTCGTCGTCGGTTGGCACGGCGCACACCATAGCCGGCCAGGTGCTACTTGCCTGGCGGGAAATGATCACGCGGCAGGTTCAGATAGTGCCCTCTGCTTTCCCTTGTATCAGGTGTTCAACTGTTGATGATGGGTGTGTTCAGATCAGTCCTCGTAAGTGATGTTTGTTAGATGATTTCTTTTCACTCTCATTGCCCTTGATGCATCCAGCACCACTATTGTATGTTTCCACGGACGACGCGACATTTTCAAGCAAAGTTGTCAATTTTATGCCGGTGGCCATTTCGATTTACCTCTGGTATAAAATGCAACGGTACCAGTTTATTTCAGTATATCGTTTCAGATTTGTTTATTTGTAAGTATATATGTAATTATATGCATACATAATTTTACTTAAAATATCACTTTAAGTACATAATCATAGCATAAAAATAAAAGATCACTTCAATTATACATGGTACCGGAATAGATAAAATGATAAATCCTACAAATTTCTAAAATCAAATACTCAAACATAACCGGTACCGGAATGACCTAAATGAAATGACTCGGAATGAACCGGTATAGACCGGTTTTGACTGAAATTGCCCAGTACGGGATAGAGGATTTACTGCGCCAAGACGGAACGTTTCAGGCCATTCCAGCCGGAACGGGACGGAATTTACATCTATGTTTTCAAGTGCGGCTTAGGCTGCGATCAATTCAGCTTTTCCTGCACGGTGGCGATGGGTTGTGGCGATCAGTTCACTGTGCTGCACTGTTGCGTTTTTGTCTTTTTACTTTTTTTTTGTTTTTTCGAATTTTTGTGTTTTGTTTTTTTCTCGTATTCCTTTGCATCGTCCGCTCTAGATTAGCGTACCGCTTTTATTTTTACATTTTTTAAATTTAATTATACTCAATAAATCAACTCAGCTACAGTATTTTTTCAACCAGCTACAGTGTTTTTTCAGCAAAAACCAAAAGCCATCGCTATTCCGATCACCCCCTTAGAACCCCGGGCAAAATGGATATGGGTCCCAATCCCAATACGGCCAATAGCTGCTGCCACTACACGATGTCCAACAAAGCATGTAGGATTAGCCTTGTCTCTCAATAATTCAGACAGATCCCATCTGAAGATCGAAAGGGGTGATCCACTAGCTGAATGTTGTGACAGGTGTAGCACAAAGTCAACGGTGCAATGTAAACATTCTTCTTATGCAATTTTGGCCCGTTGTTCATCTGTATTTGGTTAGCCTTGTTTTCATGTAGCAATCTTTCTAGGGGAAATGGAACTGCAGTGTCGTTGAGTTTTCACTCCTGGTGCCATCGAAAAGCTGATGCAAGAGAGGCCAACTTGATCACAGACGCCACATGTGCCACCAGTTTCTTGAACTTGCTGAGGATTGTAAACCAAAATGAGGAATCTTTTGTGAAATAATCCTTGGGAACATGTACATGAGTGCCAAAGATTTGTCAAGCTGGCTCGTTTTTCTTCTGCCTCTCCAAAAGAACACATCACCTAGCAAGAGCAACTAACCTATTCATCAACTCTCTAAAGATGACTACAATAATGGAGCTACCAAATCTACTGTTGATGTGAACAGCCGTACGTCCCACTCACCAAAGAAACTTATAAAAATGAATTTGCGTATTAAAAAATTGACATAATTTCAAGCTATGAGCACAGTACCTTCCAGAAATTGTCAGTTTGCCACTGTGTGACACCTCATATGGAAATATAAAAAATAGCATTATTGATTGGCGGTAATTATTTTTGACTAATTATGCAGTTGAACATATCCTTGACTAATTATGCAGTTGAACATATCCTTGACTAATTATGCAGTTGAACATATCCATGGATCCTGTCCTAGCTAGTCTTGGATTAAGATAGGATTCGGATTCGTCGACTTGCGTTTCAATGAGTGTGTTTACTTATTGGATGGAGAAGCTAGAACCACAAGCGCATGATTTCCAAGGAAGGTGCAACGAATAATGGCAAATTAGGTAACTGCTAACGCAAATGAAGCATGTACAAGCCCTAAATCAGGCACACTGATTCTTCGTGGGGGAAAAAAAACTTCAGGCACACTGATTCTTCGGGAAAAAAATTCAGGCACACTGAGCTCGGCTGTGTAGGTTCAACTAAAGACACAACAGCATGATAATACAGACCCTTGCTTTGCTATAAAAATTCAGATGCAATCATGTGTATGATAATAAAAAACATACCCCTTTTTAACGTGGAACAGAGCTAACAACTGCAGACAGTGGCGGACTCAGAATCAAAATTTAGGGGAGGTTAATAGGACTTGTTCATCGATTTATCCAAATAATTTAGCTCCGAAGTTCAAACACCCATTTACAACTAGCGAGATCAAGAGTCTCGTCCAGGACATCCATGCCCTCATCATCCTCTGGGCGCTGACAATTGAAGGCCAAGCAAAGCAGTAACAAGATCACGGCCGCCGCGGCGATCACAACCATGATACTCTGATCGCTGCCTGCTGCTACTACAGCGCCTTACAGTTGGTGTCATGTACTGGCCACATGGTGGATCACAGGGAGCTACTGGCTCATTGCAATTGTAGGACGCATGATTGATCCCAGAAAGCAACAACTGCATAATACTCCTAGCTAGTAGAGATCGAATGATCGGGACCAGAGGAATGCAGTAGCAGAGCAAAATTTGGATGAAAGAGTGAGCTGTTTGGCATCAGCGGTGATCAAATTTGGTGCAAATTAATCAAAATGCGCGGTGGGATTGTAGTTGATAAACTGGCAAATCTGAATCTCGAGGGGTTAATTTTAGCCGCCTCCGCACACCATCGACTCAGCGAATTCAGAAGCCAAGAAGAGAAGAGAAGCAAGGTAACAAGGGATCAAGCAAACTTAGGCGGGTACTTGAGATCCTGGCATGCTTGGGCTGCTGCGGGACGGCGGTGACGAAGGCCTCGCAGCAGGAAACGACGAGCAGAACAGCCGCCCACGCCGCCCATGGCGTCCTCCTCCCCATTGATCCTGATCTCTTGCTTCGGTTCGTACACCCAAGAGTTGACCAATCTGCCCACTCCGGCGTCTCCCGTGATCTCCTCAGCGCAAATTGAGGCCCACGCGATGTCGTCGCGGCCGCCACGGTACGTGTAAGCTTGAGCCCAAGGCGTTGCCGCTTGCTGCTGCTGGTCGTGGCTCTCCCCTGCCTATCCCTCTCCGCGCCGGTCGGCCCCTCTCGGAAGCTGAAAAGCCTGTCCATGCATAGCATCTCCGTCTCTCGCCCCTGCCGAGAACCAATGAAATGTAGCATCTCCATCTCCATCTCTCGCTGGCCATGTCTAGCAAGGAATATCGACTACTCCCACCGAGGGCGGGGGGGAGCGGCCGGCGTAGGGAGGCGCTAGCCCCACCTGACCTTCCGATGGATCCGCCACTGACTGCAGAGCAAAACTATGTTACAAATCCAACTTTTTTAACGAAGATGTGGAAAGACACGACAGGCAAAAAGAGAAAAGGAGCCACTTTTTCTCTGAGAAAAGACTAAATACTTCTCATATAAAGACTGTAAATCCAACAGCTCATCTCTTCATGCTTACACATTTCTTCAAGCAGCTAATGTTACTTCAAAAGACGGGGCCTTTCAGCACAGGGCCTCTCCAAACCCAAACAGATTACACTGAGAGCAACCGAGCAACTCTCGAATGCTCGTGAGGTCAAAGCAACAGAGCTAAACTAGATCTCTACGACACCTGTTCCCCCTTCAAAGGGGACCGCCATAATCTTTAAAGAAAACAAAATGACCTTATTTCCCCCCAAAAGTATCTACATGGCACAAAGTTTCAGCTTTCTTTCTTCTTTCTTTCTTTCCTTTTTTCTAAGTGAGGAGATTGGGCGCATGGAATTTCAGTTATGGCAGCACAAGCTACATTGCAGCTGCATGGTCAGTCTGACGACTGGAGAACGAGAAGGTAAAGTTAGAATGTAGACGATGATGCTTGTTTTGCGAAGTAACCCTCTGCTATGGCTGCACTGAGTGTGCACCATGTATCAGGGTCTTTTTCTTGCCCCGCGTTATCTCTGATACGCAATGAACTATATATCGATCAACTGGATAGTGGTGGGAAGTCACCATTGTCCTTGAGATGATATGGTTTAGTATTCCTGTAAATTGTAGTGTGGGATTAAACATTGTAAACGGTGAAAACATGCATGAAAACTGAGAATTCATGTTACAAGATGAATGTGGTAAAAAAAGTAAAGGAAGAAATGCATATTTCAAGCTGAACAAATATGCCTTCACGGCAAGATTTAAAATATGGATGGTTTCCACATTATATTTTAATGTCCAAGCGTGAGCTTAACATGGCCAATTGGCCATCTCAATATTTTTTGTGGAAGCTCCAACCTAACACAGACCTTAAATTATGTTCAAGAACTTATTAAATTATGGTGTGCCTCTATAGTGAAAATCCCATTGCTGTTTTTTTAAGGTAAATATCTCATTGCTGTAACATGGTAAAAAAATTTGCTATTAGCTACACGTCCCTTTAATGAAACAGTTGATGTTATTGCTTTTGATGACTAAAAGAATGCATCATACTTGCCTCATTCCATTAGAATCTGTTCCAGGATTTTGTGCTGGTGACATACGGCTCACAGGTGCAGAAGGTTGACTGTTAGAAGCACAATTTGATCTATTAGCTTGGTCTTGGGAGGTACTCATAACTTGCAAAGGCTTAGCTTGGTCTTGGGAGGTACTTCTAACTTGCAAAGGCTTAGCTTGGTCTTGGGAGGTACTTCTAACGTCCAAAAGCAATGCCCCCAAGGTCCCAAACTCAGGTTTACTGTCTTGTGGGTGAATAAAACCATTGCCATGAATAATATCCCTTGGAGCCTGGGAAGACGGAGATGGTAGTGGTATCTTCAACGGAAAGGGAATTCCATGATCATTTGTGCCAGGAACATTAATCTGCAACGATGGCTCTTGCCTCAATTCCTCCGAAGGTGTCATATCTGCAGGCATGCTCACCCTGCCATAGTGGTGAGACCTATGATACTTATTCAGAGGGAAATGATTCCTTCCTCTTTCCCCTCGTCCAGTGGGCCTGTCCTTGCACAAATTCTACAATATTCAACAAGGCAGAAAACTCAGCAAAAAACACAAGACATGCCCAAACAACACAAATATAATGCCTAACATTGCAAAAGTAATACAATTCTGCAATAGAAACATAAAATTAACAGGGATATGTTTGAGAGTCCAGACTATTATGCATAGAAAATATAGTAACTCCAATTATGCAATAATTGAAGTATGAGAACATTAGTAAATCATTGCTCCAAGCATTCATATGCATGGCATGTAGAATAAAAAAGAACATATAGGGTAACACTAGATGCAGTTTATTCAAAATGTGGATTTTTAAGTTGTACAAGCATAAAAATGTGCAAAAAGGGAACTTACAGGGTCGGGAAAGTAGGTGCCTGTTCCACGAGTTCGCATAAGATCATCTGTTTGATAAAATGGACTTAAAACAAAATAGCCAGGTGCATAAGGACCAGGGACTATTCCATTTGTACCAGAATATCCATATGCATTTTTTCTGCTATGACCATTTGGTGAGCGCTTGTTCTGATATTGTGCAGGTGGTGGGGCAAGCATTTGATAGTAAACTTGATTAACTGGATAATCTTGGTGGCACCCTTGTGCATAGAGAAGATTACTCAAATTTGTTCTGTAATCTCCAGTAAGATCTGATGTATTGCCACTGGTGGTACCTCCATCACCCATCTCTTTAACTTGAACTCCATTGCTATCTGCCTCTTTTCTTGGTGTTAAGCAGTAGTCCACAGGATGTGTTGAAAATTCATTGCCATACTTAGTGCTTTCAGTGGAGTGGTGAGATCTGCCTGTGTACCCCTTTGTTGACATCCCATTGTGTGACGGGTTTGTATCATAGTTTACGTCAACCTTACCATTTTCTGATTTGTAAAAGAGATGTGGGGCGTAGTAACCTTTCCCAGATGGCAAGGAACATGTTCCACTAGTTGATAGTGCGGCTTCACAGAAGTGACTGTCATTCCTCATACTAATTGAATGCGTAGTCACAAGATTTGAAACAGACTTCATTTCCTTGTGCTCAGCCATAGAATTCCGTTCGTTTTGCTTTAGAGGCCCATGATTATTGGAATCTGAAATGCTGATGGTGTTGAACTGATCAGATAGATCGCCAAAGGAATTACTGTATAAAGGTGAACAACCCTTGTTGGCTCTTTCAACATTGAAGTCTAATGTGATGTCCTGCACATCTGGCCTTACCCTATTGCGATGTCTCTTCAATGTGTTCCTGAAAAACTGATTCAATTCATCCACAGTAGAATTGGCAGGCATTTGAAGGATCTTCCCAAGCTTTCGGGCACCAAGATCAAATGCACTGCGTATTCGGTAAAAGTTACCTGTACATTGCACAGTGGAATTAGGCCAAGGAAAATTAAATGAAACAAAGAAAAAAGAACTATATGTTCAAAGCATTTTGGATAATGTTAAGGACAAAATAAACAGCAATCCAACAGCCTAATGCACATAAGCAACTTTGCAGTATACCACAAGAAAGCTATGCCTGTGGATCAAATTAACCATAAGTACCCACACAACAGACAACAATTCAGTGCCATCAGTATCCATGTTCTAACCTTTCAGACAGCAGCAGCATCTGGTAGTAAGGTGGTGCAGGGACACATAATCTCACATTGGTATGCAATGCAAGTGAGCATAGTTGTCACGTGCAGAAATTACTATCCGCATGCACTGTTCATGAGCGTGAAGGTTCACTAAGGCGCTAGGCGCTAGTCGGACGGTAGACCGGTGTCTAGCGCCTAATCAACAACTAGGCGGGCTAGGCGGCCGCCTTGGGGAACTATGGCGTGAACAGCACATCGGGTAATGTAGCAAAGGCCCATGTCAAAGATTAGGATAGTTGTTCTTCCCAACCAAGTTATCTATGTCCCTAACTAGTTGGATTAGTTTCCTATGATAAGGATTAGTTGTTCAGTTTCTTATCTGTTAAGTTAGGTAGGTTATTATTGGGATTGATTCTAGCTATAATTGTTCTTAGGAGAGTCCTCTATATAAGGAGGTCATTGTTGTCATGATCAGCTAAGGAAGAAATAAAACAAAGTTCCCTGATCTATCTCCTTCCTGTCCCTGTGGTGCAGCTGCCGTCAATGAGTGATCACACCACTTGGGTCCAGGGACACTCCGATCAGGCCTAAGAGCCCTTACCCAAGCTCCCACTAGATAGTAGTGCTACTGCTACTGCTTGGTTTAAGTGGCTGAGAGTTTCCTTCTGCACATAATTGAAATGCAATCTCTTGGCCCATGGATAAACGGCATCTGCGCTCAGGTACGCTGCAGCGAGGCAGTAGCAAAAGCAAGACAATCCAAACAACACTACTTGCAGTTAATGGTAAATTTTAAAAAGAATTAGATTTGGAAAAGGTAGATACAGGAACTGCAAATTTGGACAAGCATGTATCAACAGTAGAACTCTGGATGTGGGAAGTCCAATGCAACCACTCATTATGTGAACTAATGGTGTGATGATTATTGAACTAGCAGAATACTTAAGGATCGGATAAAAAAGATATTGCCAAATCACAAATAATATGGTAGAAAACTGTCACTTTTGCATGCATAATAAATGCCCAAAAGCTGAGGTGAGTTATCGACCAGCATTCTTCCCCTGAGTTGCAGTGTTAATCATGAGATGAAGATGAATTCACGAACAATTTAAGATTACACTGATCAAGTCAAAGCATCAACTTATCCTAAAATTAATAAAGCTGTGTGACACAATTTCAAGCATAACCATCCATTTCTACCATCAAAATTCATGATCTCGAGGCAGAAAACAAACCTTTGCTGACACTGCGCCCAAGATTGTTACTCTGCTTCAATGGATCCACTATGTTGAGAAATTTTCGAGAGAATACTGGAGTACTTTTCTCAGAGCTCCTAGGGGGAACAATAAACATTTGTGCACATTCTTTGAGAAACTCCTCCCGTTTAAGAAAACCATCATCATGAGAGTCTGGTGGGTCGGCTGTGCAAGAAAAGCTATGTGATGACCAATAATAACAGAAACTTTCAATCACAAAAAAACAGATCAGACTGAATTCACTTACTAACTAGCTCAGGTAGGGAAGACAAGGAAACAGGGCCATATAAGCTTATACCCTTATTGTCCCAGTCAAATTTACTATAATAGTCCAGAAACCTATAGAGAACCTGCAGAAGAGCAGATAATCATGTCACCCCTAGGAATATGTCAAATCCTAAGGCAGCTTAGATAAGAAGGTGACGAAAACAATGACTTACAAATGCAGCACAAAAATTTAAGTCTGAACTTACAGCTAATGGGCCATCCAAAGACTCGTGGAAGAGATGGAGAATATATAGCACCAATGTCTCCAAGGCATATGTAGAAATTAAACCATGGTGAGCACCAAGAATGCGGCTTTCATAATAACACCAGGATTTTATCAGCATTATACTTCTCTTGAAAAGGTGGGTTTTTCCAAATCTTTGATCAACCTGCAAAACATAATGGTTATAAATATAATTGCCAATGAGCAGACTGACCATAAGGAAGACCACATCCAAAGCCATACCTTCATAAAGAAGGGAAAGGGAATGAATTTTTATCACGTCAAATATCAGATAGATGATAGATCTGTGCTTTAAGGAAAAGAACCAAGCAGCTGCATGTTTGTATTGACGTTTAAAATATTACCTGCTCGAGAAAACAAAGCGTACAGAGTCCACCAATCTGATTAAATGAGATATCTACAACAATATTTTGGACAAGGCATTTGACCAGCTTGACCTGCCATTAGAAAGACTTATCATTTGAAATATCCTGGTGATAAAATGCTAACAAGTAACAATATGCGACAACATGTTCACCAGTGCCCAAAATTTGTCCCTAGCAGTTCAGCACAAAAATAACTTTCCTCGAGAATCTATGCTGTATTGCTGTATCCATGCGCATAGCAAGAACCTACCAAAAAATGACAATAGAGCACAGTGGTGGACAGTACACTCGATCGCTATCAAGTATCAACAATTTCTTTTTATCGTCGGCAGTGACATATTGAGATATTCACCTGCTTCGTTGATGTAATATGCAAAGATGGAATATTCTATTGTCCTTCCCCCATTTATGGTATGACAAGAATGCTATGAAATGTTTAGTCGACATTGGCAAAAAGAAATAAAAAATATTTGAGTATAAACAAATCACAGGAATGCCATTGTCAATCTTATATAATGTACACAAAAAAGGAACATTCATAAGTAGATAGCAGCAACTTAAAAGTGTGTGAATGTGACAATCAGTAAATATATTTAACAAAAACACAAAAACAAAGAGCAATCCATGTGGCAAACCTCAGCATGGATATACTGGACATCCTTGACTTCAAATTCAGCGTCTTTCCTCAGCACTTCTGATTCTAGAACAGCTCGTACCTCATTTGCTATGTTTTCATCAGAACTTGTAGAGCCAAATGCAGTCAAGTCAATATCTCCATCAGGAAGATATGTTTTCAATGGAACAGATCCAAATGGAAAGACCTATGTTTTACAACAACAAAAAAAGAGGAAAAGGTTAATTTTGTATTTCTATAACATGCTGTCAGATGATTCAAAATAATAAAAAAGAGAGATCAATCTCAGTAGAGGAATAAAAGCTCAAGCAATAGTTTTTTTCCCGTTTTTGTATAGAAGTAACACAACAAAATCTGTGATTTCCATGTTGCCTCTCCAATGCCATGTTGGTCCCTAGCATCATCAATGGACTCTTCATAGAACAATTGGCAGCGAACCTCTTACAGAATTTTTAATCGGAACAAGTTAAAATTTACCAATCCATTTGAAAGTATGCTTTTTTAAGACAGGTTAAATAGCTATAACATTTTTTCCCAGGACAAGTCATATTGTGGCCTAATTTCGGTCAGACTGAAAAGTACCCTTCACGTGCTTCACATTGATGAGAAATACAGAAATTTATTTCTGACTAACTATGACATTTTTTTTGAGAGAGAACTTAACTGTGAAATACTGATATACATATGTTGCAGTAAAAAATGTCAATTCCACCGCACGAGTTATCAATGCAGCACAAATATTGGTAGAACAGAGATAGATCACTCACATAATAAACATGTAAATACTCCTTACTCAAATAAAACTAGCTATCCAGAGAAACCAGGATTTATAATTTCTTGTGTGCACCAATATAATAGGGCAAGAGGCAAGGGCATTTATCCAAAAAGACCATACAACATGAACAAGATATGGAGGGCCACGTCACGAAAACGGTCACCAAGGTATATACCATATACCCAACCCTCCAACTCAAGATCAACAAATTCGTTGTTGTTCAATGCAGAACCCAAACACGTGCCATCATCCATCAATTCACACTCGCATAAATAGATCATCAAACCATATGACGTGGAAACTCGAGTGCGCATCCAACAAGGGGGCATTAAAGCATTCATGGCCAATAAACACTTGACACCTCTAGCCCCCAGCCACATAAGGTCGATTTGAAATATACCAACTTGAATATCAGTTTGGCAGCATCACTTGGATTAGCAAAATCACACTTCAGTTATTACAGCACAGCTAAATGAAACCGCAAGCATGGTAACTATGAAATAAGCAGCAGCAATGCACCAAACAAGTTATCCTGACTGCATTTCCGTGACCTAAAGGACGAATAACTGTGAGACACTAATGAATCATCCTAAAAACACCCCCAGGCAGCTACATAGACATGATCCGAAGAATGTCATGCCGCAATAGATACTCGTCTACACACCTAGGCGCCGTGCCCATATCCTTGATGCACAAATGAAAGGTGGAGTTTTTAAGCTACGGAACACTGGCTAAGGCAAGCATGAGGGCCCAGTAAAGAATTGGAGGATGCAAAACGGAGTGAGAGGTACCTCGCAGTGGACGGTGCACCTGATGAGGCGCTGGACGTAGTCTATGACGGCGGCGCGGCGGATCTCGGAGGGGGAGGTGGGCTGGATCCGGCCGACGACAGCGCGCGCGGCGGACTCGAAGGGCTTCCAGGCGTCCGCGGAGATGGAGGAGGGGTCCGGGTTGGGCGGCGCGGGTTCGGGGACGGGGACGGGCACGATGGCCAGCGAGCACTCGTGGATGTCGACCATGGGCGCCGGAGCCCCAAGCCCTCGCAGAAACGAGGACCGCTTTGTCCCCTTGTCCGGTGGCGTGAAGCAACCGTCAGAGGAGGCGGGCCACTTGAGGAACCGCCGGAAACGGCGAGGGAGGACAACCCCCTCAGCGGGGCGGGGTCGATCGGGTCGGAGGGGGCGGCGTCGCGATCTGGGCGCCGCCGGCGAGGGGAGGGGATAGGGACAGCGGGATTTGAGCAAAGAAGAAACGGGAATTTAATATGTGCAGGAAAAAAGGTCAGTTCTTTCCCCCTCTCCCCTCGCGCGGTCGCGCCTCCTCCTCCTCCTCCTCCTCTGCTCCGTCTCTTCTCTCCTCTCCTCCTCTCCTCTTCTCTTGTCTCGTGCAGGTGTGCGTGGAGAGAGAGAGAGAGAGAGAGAGACGATGACGATGATGATGTGTGTTTGCTGCTGCGTGTGCGCCGTGTTTGTTTCGCGACTTTTCTGGGCGAGCGGGCCTGGCGCGTACCGGAGTGGAGGGGAGGCTCGATCGGCGCAGGCAGGAAGCTGGGAGGGACGAGCAGCCGCCTTGCTCCTCCAAACCAAGATTTCCTTTTCTTTTTTTTTCGTTTCTCTTCCTCACTTTCTTATACTACGCCTTCCCCTGGCCTGCCTTCTACGTTTTCATGTTTGCTCCTTTGCTAACGAGGTTGTCAACCTCGGCTCCAACCATTCGTTGACTTTGATGGGCTTGTCCGTGGACAGCTGGCAGTGCTGCTTTGACATATATAGTCACGCAAGGTTGTAACACGATCTACAGAGAGTCTTTAAAGTTTTGGTGAGATGTGTGGCATCCAGCTTAGAAAGGTGGCGTCAGATATGTGAATGGTAAGTCTCTTCTAAGCCATGAACTAGCTAGATAGTACCAATGGCAATCGAATTTTAAATACCTACAATAGATGATAATCTAGTTTTGTAAATGCCTACTAAAATCAAAAGCAGAGCAGTACACAACTTCATCATCATCATAGTTATCGTCAACTGGTCGTTGTCTGCTCGTAGACTCACCAAACACAACCCTAGATTATCTGGATTGCCGTCGACTAGCGATGGATGGGCAGGGTGACAAGAGCAGTGCAAACTGTTTGCTAATGTAGTTACTTGAGTCGACAAACTACAACTTGATATGTGGTAAAAGGTAGTGGTAGGTGGAATCGTGGCAGGCTAGCAACGCCGCTAGATAATTGGAGTCGCATTTTAATACTGCCATGCAAACGTATAAGTCCATAACGTAATTTTTTGGACTCATTGTTCTATATGAAGTTCTATATCATGAAACACCTGTTGCCACAAATCATGTTTGGAGAACAAATATTCTTTTCTTTTCTTGTACGTGGTGTTACTAGAAAAGATTGTTGGTATGGATGCATTCGACATTTGATATACCGAGTGTATTGTATTCAAACGCTGACACCAGGCTTTACCAAAACGACCAGTTTTTCATAAATTCGGGTTGGACTGATATAAGTATTCTCGACCCATTTTAATTTCGGTTCAACACCAATATAATCTATGCCATTTAGAGTTATTGTTAATATTCCGAACGAAGCAAAATCCCTTGTTGAATAATTTGCATTGTTTTGGAATCATTTATTCTTTGGAAATTTATATGTTTTACTGATTGGTTAGCAATATTTATCGAGGTTATTTTGTCAAATTCTCTGGGTCTTGTTTTATATTGTTTTCTACGTTTTTGTAGTTTATTTATCAACTTCTATTTTCTTTTTTTTCTTTCTGATTTTCCTTTTAGCCCATGCCTTACTAGCCTATTTACTCATTCGACCCATTTACGCCTGTAGCCGGCCCATTGGCATGTTTGCTTCTCTCTCTCCCTTATCCTTTCTCTCTCCATCCCGTTCCCATCACACACACGCATATGCCTCAGCTTCTCCTCCCCCCTCTCTTTTGACTCGTCATCGGTCTTGGCCCCACTAGCTACAGTGCCACCGACAGCGCCTCGTGTGCCATCCTTCCTTTCCTTGGTTGGCTCTTCCTTCGGTGCCACTGGTATTCTTCAGATCCGTCAAGTTCTCTCATTCCTCTTCTCCCCTCACTATCGATTTAATCCGGCCTTGTGGTGGTGGTTTGGGGCACAATTCCTCTGGATCCAGCCCCTTAGACGGTGGTTCCTGGCGTCCTCTCCGCCATCAGTGCTCCTACCTCCGACTCTATCGGCGTTACTTCTAGCTCCTACAGTATGGCTCTGGCTTTATTCCTCTCTCGGCGCCTCCAACCATGGCTCCGCTAGCCTCAACCCTACCAATTTTGACGCCTCGTGTCCCAATAGAGTCATTGCTCCACCAATGTCGTGGGTCTCCTGCTGTACTCTTTGCCTCCTCCAACATTATGTGTCCCGATGGCTGCATGTCGCCAACACTGTGTACTCCGGCACTCTAACTACCACACCATCGACTTCGCATCCCCTTTTGCTATGATGCCTTTGACATCTCGCATCCCAGTCGTCTACGATGCTGCCAATGCTTTGCATCCCCCTTCAGCTACATGTCGCCAACCACCTCTTCGGCTATTACGGTCCTACCCTTCCTTCCTCTACCCCATCCAAATCCTCCTTGTACGTTTTTGGGCATGACCATTATGTTTTCGTTAGGATTTTGATTTCGTTCTTATTTTATGCTCATTGACCTGCCTAGGTTATGTGGAATTGAGGATTTTGAAGGAAATGCTTCATGCATGTGGGTGAGCAACCATGACGGGGATCGGGGGTCCTTGCATGTTCTGGGGAGCATGCCAGGGTTTCTTGGGAGCGCGTGGATGGCCACCTCGGAGTCTTTCTTCCCAATGCTATGAGCAAGCGATGACATGCTATCACAGTTCTAGCCGACCGTGAGCTTACTGCTTGAGTGGACAAAAATGGAATGGTAAAGGATTTGGGGCTACCTTGCCGGTGTTGTCGAGCTCGATTTGGGATGTGTGAGGAAGTGGTCCTACTCTCACGTGTTTGTAGTGCTTATCTTTTGGTTCCTAGCTTGACGTGGCTTGGCAACTGATAGTCTTGTTACGGTCCCCTCCTTCTTGTCCCCTCTGGTCTTGGCTCCTCCATCGTTACTATTGGTCAAAGCCTCCTTGCTCTCTCTTGGTTCTGGGTTTTGGTGGTAATGGTGGTAACTATGGTTGGTTCTGGGCAATGGTGGCGGCTATGGTTTGTTTTTATGGTGGTTGTGTGTCATGCCCTCGCCGGCTCTCTGTTGGCTTGTGAGCACTGTTGTGCAATGAGCTTGGCTACTCTATGGAGGCTTTGGCTGTGATGCTTCCCTTTCTTTGTTGGCCTTATCTATCTCCTTCTCTCCTTGGGTGTGCTAGGGCAGCGACCTATGGCTGTGGTCGTGTCTTAGGTTAGTGTTCTGGCTAGAGGGTGCTTTAACTAGGCAAGTGATAAAATGGTAAAAATGGTGGCTAACAACTAGAACTACTGTCGGATGATAAAACCCCCTAACGCCAAAGGTGGCAATTGGCCCTAGATAGTCTGCTATCTCGGTGAGCGATTGTCCTCGTGCAATTAATTTCATAATTGGTTTTGACGGTAATTCTATTTATTTTGCTTTTCTTCTTTTATCCATTTGCTTTTGCTAGTTATTGTTTTTGGATTACATTTGAATTGCAAGTGTTCATAGTACTTTGGTCGGCAGTGAAGAGAATAAGGGTTTATTTAGCTATGTTGTAAGATCGTAATTTACATTGTAACTTGTAATTGTAATTTAACTTCGGACTTCAACATGTAATATATGAATTTAATTGGACTTTTATTTGAATAACTGTATAATGAAATTTATTCTTGAGCTGATTTACCTTAATTCTTGTGTTGATTTAGTATTTATTTCTTAAGGGCTTGATTTCAGTTAGTTTAGTTTTGAGGGTTATCATATCCTTCCGGTGGATTATCCTGCAGAATGTTAATGTGATTTTCAGAAGGAGAGGAGGAGATGATTTAGTTCATATACCTAAGAGCCATATACCCCCTAGTTGAGATGTCATTGTTAAAATACCCTCCATTGCATGGTAACACATAAAATGCCCTAAGGTTGAGAGACCAATTGATCATCTGTCATTTTTTTCATTTTAAATCAATTTTTGAATCTTTTCCTTCATGAAATGACCGAAATGCTCATCCTCTCCCCTTCCTCTCTTCTCATCCTCCCTAAGAGCCACTCAAACGATGCTAGCTCCCTGCATACGCCACGCCTAAAGATGGCAACGGGTAAATACCCGTCGGGTATTGCCAACCCATACCCGTACCCGATACCCGCACCCGCTACAATACCCGTACCCGCACCCGGGTATGAAAACCTACCGCACCGCACCGCGCGGTATTTATACCCGACGGGTAACCCGTACCCGAATTGATAAGGGTATATACGAGGCACATGTATATACGGGCGCGGGTATTTCCATCGGTTTCGTTTCGAATATATATATACGAGCCACATGTATATATACCCGTTGCTATCTCTAGTATACACCCTACGGGTATATTTTACCGCGGGTATGCGGTACTGGTAGTATATACCCGCACCGCACCCGCATACCCGATGGGTAGAGTTTCTTGCCCATTAGCATACCCGCGGGTGAAGTTATCTTTCCATACCCGCCTCCTTATCGGGTAAAACCCATCGGGTATTCGGGTTTCGAGTACCCGTTGCCATCCCTAGCCACGCCGCCGCCGAGAGCATGGCCACCGGTGGCTCGAGGCAACCAATGTGTGAGCGCACCCAGCTAGGGTGCAGGATACGACCATCCATGAGCCGCGTGTCACCGATGTTACCCCCCTAAGACCAGCGTGAGTCGAGAAAACCAATAGGTGATTTCGATAATTTAGCTTCAATCACCATGTATCTATACACACACACAAAAGCAACAAGTTATATATGATATTTATCGGTATTATATGAACGTAGACCGTGATTGTATACACTTACAGTGTCCAATATCGAACGAGTGAGACATCAAGGGCGTTCAGTGTGAAGAGATCGAATAAATCCTTGAAGGTCACCACGAATACACTATCATGAACATGTGCTACAAATAATGCGGCCTGAATTTGACGGTGAGACCTAAGCGCCGTTGTCCCTCCGGCTTATTGGCCTGTTCCATATACCATATATGTAATCTCTGGTAACTCAGTCCTAGGGTTAGGAGATGCTTTTTCGGGACGATCATCGGCTCGCCTAGCATGAATTTCTGGACCAACGGCAAGTAGGGGATAACATATTTAGATTATCGCAGCCAATGCATGGACAGTACATATATTCCACCACCTTATTCAACATGTCCTCCTCGGGAGCTCTTGTAAAAGTAGACACGTTATTATTGTACCATTCACTCACACGGTTCACAACATATATCCAGCTTCGATCCTATATTACACACACATATATATATATAATAATTTAGTATTAAATATTAAATTAATTAATTAGTATACTAGATATATACCACATGTATTGAGGCTTTGCTAGCTTAATTAACATAAAAGCCATTTTTTCGGGAACCAATTATAACCAACAATTTTAACCATCTTTAATTCCAGTTACCAAAAGTTAGATCTAAATTTTAATGCAATAACAAACAAATTATATTACTAACCATAGGTAGTCAAACATTTGATGAATCTTCAATCACTCTTGCCAAATAGTCTCTTTTCACCAAATGGCCTCAAAGCCTTTCCTCCAGCTCAAAGTAATAGCCTAAATCTGGAATCCAAGACAAAGGGTACGTCGTCCCCTGTTTTGTGCGCAATTAATATAGTGGAATTATCACAGACAGTTTTTATTAAAAACTGTCTGTGATGACTTAATTATCATAGATAGTTTGTATTATAAACCGTCTGTAATAATTCATAGACAGTTCAAACTAAAAAACATCTATGATATTAAATCTTCACAGACGATTTTTAGCAATGGCAACAACACAGAAGATTTCTAAACTAAAACTGTCTGTGATAGCATACATCACAAACGGTTTTGTGAAACCATCTATAATGTTGCGTTTAGTATTAGACTTTCTGTAGCAGTGACTGTTGTTATATGAAAATTCAACGTACGACAAACATTTCACCCTATTTGATCCATAGGATATCAAGCAAGCCCTAAGCATATCTTCCAAAATTTAATTCACTCGCTCAGTTTGATCTCTGGTTCGTGGATAGTACACTGTGCTAAAGGTTAGACTTGAGCCCAAAACCTTCTGCAAGCTTTTCCAAAAGTGCGAAATAAATTGGGTTATTCGATTTGAAACTATTCTCTATGGCACTCCGTACAAACATACTATCATGGACATATATAACTCAACCAGCTTTGATCCATGATCCCTCATATTCTCTTGTATAAAATGGGCAACTTTGGTCAAATGATCCACTATAACCCATATCGAATCATGTCCTTTTTGTAACTTTGGCAATCTAGTGATAAAATCCATAACGATTTCATCCCACTTCCAATCGGGTATTTGCAAAGGTTGCAGCAGTCCCACTGGGCATTGTTGCTCGGCTTTTACCCTTTAACACACATCACACCTGGCTACAAACCTTACTATGCCTCTATATATGGTAGCACTATTCTACACCTGAGCGTAGAATAAGCTATTCTACGCTCCAGCCGTAATTGCCTAATTGGAGCCATGTGACCCAATCACGCCTCATGTGCTCGACTATGACCCACCGCTCCTAGGTGCCCCCATACAAATGCTAGTAAAACCGCACAACCCACATCTTTCACCGTCTCTCTATCCACTGTCTTCCAATGCAACCACCCCTACCCACCATCTTCCATTGCGTCGCCCCCGACCCATCATTTTTGACTGCGCTATGGGCCATGCTAAATTGACGGTAACATGCGTGAGGCCATCCACCATGAAGGCACGGAACCCAACCCATCGATAATATTCAATCATCGTCGCCCATGTCGTGGAGTTTTGTTATCGCTGTATGTCCGCTGTCTCCCATGCCAACACCACTGCTGTGTTATGGCAGCAATAAAAGTGAAAATCACATTTACGACCAGATACAAACCAAGTTAGTGCTAGATGAATACACTTTTACTGTGCTGACCAATTCATTGGACGTATTCTTAGAGTTTACTGCCACACCTAGCTGTGGCACATAATGGCCATGTGATGGTGGTAGTAAAAATGGATACCATATTTAAGTCTAGATACATTTTAATTTACGGCCAGATAAAAAATGGAACCGTTGTGTGATGACAGTAGTAAAAAATAGATAACGCATTTACGTCCCAATATATTCTAATTTATGGCTAGACGAAAAAAGGAATCGCTATGTGATGACGGTAATAAAAATGGAAACCATAATTATGACTAGATTTATTCCATTTATGATCAGATAAAACCATTTATACTATGTTGATAAATTTATTGGACGTGTCATTAGAGTTTACTACCTCACCTAGCCATGGCGCAAGCTGGCTATCTTGAATATTTCTATTTCAAAATTTTATTTAATTTTTCTAAAGTTATATTTCTGAACTGACACACATTAGGATTAATTTAAATTTTTAATTCCAAATTTATATTTTTGGATACTTTTGTTTTGATCTAATCAAGTCATTATAACAACTATTGCGTTGGTAGTTCAGATTTTTTTATCCAACTAATTGGGAATATACATACTACCTTTGTTCTAAATAAATGTTGTTTTAGACATTGACATAGCCTCTAATGCACAACGTTAGTTACTACCTTTTCTAATTACATATTATTAAAAAAAATATAAAAAATGTAACCATATGAAAGTATTTTTTATTACAAATATACTAATATCATTTCTTAAAAGTTTTACTACAGGTATTCTAATATGAGAGAGTACATGTTTTTATTTTGATTGCGTTGGAATTTATACCTCATTTATTAATAGTTGTATTTATAAAGATATATATTATTTTAGGGATCGAGAAAAATATAGTTGTAGCATCTAAATTTTACTAAAATGATCTTTTACCTTAATGATGGCACTAATTCTTCAGCATGATAACACTGAGGCCACACCGGCATTAAAAGAAAAGAAAAACGGAGAGATTGTTTTACATAAGGAAAGTAAGAAGGTCTAAATGGATTATATGCATCCGATTTGGGTTGCAAATAGCTCCTACCTTTTTATTTGTATCCTTAGCGGTTATTGTATTGAATTCGAGCCGTCTATTATCCCAATTTAAGAAATTGGATGGATGATATTTTTTTCTTTTTCTCCTGTTAATGCGTGGATCTCTAGCTAGCTGTTTGTTTTTCGATTAATGTGGTAATACCTAGCTTTTTCCTCATATGTAGGATTAACTTATGGGTTTTTTTAGGAGAGCCACAAATTAGTATAGAGATATAGATAATCCAATAAAATGACTTACTTTTAATCCCTCAAAAACTAATAATAATCACACACACACACAGTGGCAATCGGATTTTGTAGCTTACGTGATTCCTTGTTTAAGTTTGCTTTGATGCAAATTGATATGGTAAAGACATTACTTACTTACACATCCAATGCGTGATTAGGATTACTTTCTATAGATATATAGACTGGAATAGTAAGATGGAATTTAGGGTCTGTTTGTTTCAGCTGTAGATTCTGAGAAGCAGCTGGTGAGTAGCTAGCTAGTCAGAATCTGGAGAAGCTGGATAACCTCAGCTTCTGACTACTAGTTCATTTTCTGGATTCTGTAGCTTCTGGCTACTTAGAATCTAGATGAAAATCTAGACTGTTTAGAAGAGCTGCAGATTCTAGAAGTAACTGCAGCTGCCAAAAGTTAAAATAAACAGACCCTTAATCTCCTTAATTAATGCTGTACTCAGACTCGTACACTTATTTGCCTGAGCGGCCGACCGATTCATCTAAGATGTATGCATGTTTTCCTCTGTGATACCAACTGCATGCACGAGCCAGGTGTACGTGTTGGTTTATATCTCATCTGTTGTACTCTCATCAATCTTTAGTACGTAATCCTAGCCATAGATTATAAAAAGTTCACAATTATGATGGTCAGCATATTTTTTCTTCAATTAATACAAGAATTTCTGGGGCTTTTTTATTTTTTTCTAATTAATATGACAATTTCTAGCCTTTCATATCCTAGAATTAACACGGCAACTTTGAGAGGAACCCATAATTAGTATATATATAGGTATAGATAGATAGATGCAAAAGCCAGTCAACTACGTTCCTATTTTTAGGTTATGGCTAATAGCTTTTGAATATGGCTTTTAGTTTTTATTTATATTTTTTGAGACGATAATGGATGGTAAAAATATCAATATAGATGGCAAATATGATTTTGAGCTTGAAAAGCAGTGTAAAAAATTTACTTCAAAAAACTACTCTATTTATTTTGATTTACGAAGAAGCCAACAGCTAAGAAAAACGAGCCTACGTGGTCTCCCTCACCAAAAAAAAACTTGGACTGAGAAGAAGAAGAAGATTGCAGCCCACTAGTCCATACGAGGGTAGGCCAACAAGGCCTTCTTACATCGGGCCACATGAGGCAGTAGAACTTATCAAATTCTGTAGCCCATGCGTATCGCCCAACCGTGATAGGGCAAAAATTAGCAGATCCTAGTTTGTTGAGTTTTAATCTGATCTTTCACGGTACACGTGTCGCAGCAGCAGCTCACGCTATTAAAATTTTTGCTTTTTAGTTCAAAATTTGAAAGTTTTTTACATATAGATCATTGAAGAAAAGATTTGTAAAAATGAACCTTTAGCATGACGCCAAACGACATGGCGCTCAGGGTATATAGCACGACGCCATGTGCTTTGGCGCTGTTCGTGGACACGTAGGATCTACGGTGGCACAGTACGGCGCCAAAATACATGACGCCGTAATATGTAACAACGGCGCTAAGGGCCGTGGCGTCGTGCTCTGGGACTTAAACCCAGCACGGCTTTCAAGCAAGTTCAGCCCGCACGGCGCCGTATTTACATAGCATGACGCCAAAGGTCCTGGCGCCGCGATATGCAACTACGGCGCTGGGCCCTTTGGCGCCGTGATACATGGCACCACAGGACCTGGCGTCGAGGTGTCCAACTACGACGCCAGACCCTTTGGCGCCGTGCTTGCTGAACTTGTAGAAAAAACAACATTTTAGTTGTTCTTAAACAGCTGAAGTGCTGTTTTTTCTGCATACACAAACAACACAAACATAGTCTCAGAAACATGAATGTAAACATCATACATAGTCTCACAAACAACACATATATGCTCGAAACGTCATACAGGTGAGCACGTCGGTCGCGCTCACTGCCTCTTGGCCCTTCCCTTGCTCTTGCCCAGAGCTGATGTACTTGGAGTATACGTGCTCGGCGGGCAGGCCAAACGACGAGGTCGCTACGAAGCCTGAGTAGATGGTGCATCAGGCATCTGCGACAGCCCAATCTCGTCGTAGGTAGGTGCCTCCTCGTCCTCATCCTGCTCCACCTCGTTGTCTTCATCGCCTTGACTGAAAGTCAGAGTGCGTGTCGAGCTCCTCATGGACTGGCGCCTACTACGGTGTAATGATGAGGCTGCAGCGGTTGAGGCACCCGAGCGCTGGGTGACCACCGGTATGATCACGTCTGCCGATGAGCGTGAGCGGCAACCCAAATGACCTGCCGCCCGACTGAGGGATGTCTAAGTTTTTGCAAGTTATGATATGTCAGAATAGTATACATGCTGAATGGCTCTAACTTAACGAATTATCTTCGTACCGTCAAGAAGTCCCTCAGGCGGGTGGCGTCGTCCACGCCGCCAACTGGGTAGATGAGAGCCTCATCGATCTCATGCACCGAGGTTTGGAGAGAAGTCCCCTAAAGAAATAAGGAAACATAAGTGCGAGATAAACATATTGAACCGAAGTATTGCAAATATCATGCTTTCCGTACTACTTGATCGCGAATCGGAGTGGCCTCGACCATTGTGCCCTCCCTCGTACACCTGTCGTACGCAGTGTCCTCGTCCTCGGACGAAACGAGGTCCGCGTAGTCAACATCGATCCACTGCTGCCTCAGCCTGTAGCGGGTGGCACTGTGGTACCAGGACAAGTAATCCCGGAAGCTGGTGTTGGTGTAGGGGGTAGCGTCCCGCTCGCAGTTGTCGTCAAACCGCCTCCACCACTGGATGTAGTCTCGGTGGTGATGAGCGAAGTCTGTCACCTTTCGTTGGCGGACCCTGTCGAACCTGTACATATAGCAGATGTCAACAATAGGTCTTAGAGTAATAACCAATAGAATTCTAAATGAAACAAAAATTATAACTTACTTATGCAAAGTAATAGAAGTCGACTCCTCCTCGGGGGTAGAACTGCATGAAGCTAAACTGGCGCGCGACTCTGTAGGGAGGTGAATCTTCATAGCGTAGAAGCAAATCAGAGGACACCTCATCCTCCAAATATCAGAGTCCCTACGGCACATGGTGCTTAGCGGTAGAGCTAGAATCTGTGCCTCGGAGTAAGGCTGCCACGAGACCTAGTAAGTAAACATATGGGCAATACGATTAGCCATGACAAAAACCAAGAACAGTAGAAAAAAGTAAATGCATTACCAATTTCTTACCATCGTGGGAGACAAGGTGTCCAACTTATTAGTGAAGTCCATGTACGCCCGCTGAGTTGTCGTGTACAGGACTGAGACGTTATCCCACAGGTACGCGACAATAAGGCCGAGGTCATCCACACCCTGTGGATGCCAAGGCTGCGTCTGGAACACTTGCGGGTGCCCCACAGGAATGCATGACCACATCCACACATGCAGGAGGAAGACGCAGCCACTGAGCGTCGACTTGGCCGCCTTGCGCCTGTAGGCCTCGCAAAGCTGGTGGTAGAGGAACGAGAGGACCACCGAGCCCGAGCTAAACTGTCCAGTGTCGTCCCAGTCCTGTAGGCAGTGGATGTACATCCACGAAGCAGCGTTCCCCATGCCGTCCGGGAAAAGCACGGCCCCGTACATGTGGAGGACCCAAGCACGGTAGTGGCACTTCACCATGGCGTCGTTCGTGTCTTCAAGGCATGTACCAAAGGTGGTACGCAACCAGTTAATGTAGACCCCCGAGACACGGCTTCGCCTGGCATTCTCTAGGGTCAGAGGCAATTCTGTGCCCAGGAAGGCCTCCACACGTGCCCTCCAACCCTCAGACACCACCGACTCGGTCACTGGCTGTCCCCTTATGGGAAGTCCAAGTATCATTGCCACGTCCTGTAGCGTGACGGTCATCTCCCCACAGGGAAGGTGGAACGTGTGAGTCTTCGGCCTCCACCTGTTAATAGTACACGGAGAAATAATTAGTTACGTATGTAAGGATATAGAAACGAAAACAAACGGACCCGATAGAAAAAAATGCATCTGTCAACAAGTGCGGTCAAAGCTGTGGGGTTTAAGACCGGCATGCCCCGGCTCAGTAGGTTGGCGACCGTGTGAAGGCCAGCACGGCGAAGCAGTGGGGTGTAACGGTTGTCGTAGACTATCAAGTGGAACCCATCATGGGTTCGAGGACAAAGTATGGGAAGCTCCTGTAAATGCTTTAAAAGTTAGATGCATGATGAAAACACATGTAACACGAGAAAAATACATTTCGATAACACAGATACCTAGCCGTCCTCCGTGAGCCTACCGCGGTGCTCCGTCTCGTAGAACTCGTCCAACAGCCGGTACCTCGCCATCCTAAAATCATATCAAACACTCTTTCATCAAACCCTAACATCATATCAAACTCTAAAAACGAATCTAGCACATGGATTCATCAAACCCTATTTCATCAATTTCACATGGATTTATATCAAACCCTAAAATCATATCAAACCCTAAACCTAGCACATGGATTCATCAATTTCACTCAAATCAAACCCTAAAAACGAATCTACATCCATAACCACTCTTACATTACGCATATTTAACGCAAATCCAACATAAAACCGAGCCAAATTCAACTAATTTCGTCTAGAGTTTCAAATCTTGCTCTATAAAATGTACCTCAAATAAACTAAATCTATTGCAAAAAAAATCAAGGGAAGGGAGGGAGTTCACCTTGCTTGCTCGATTTTGAAGCAAAATCGTGAGAAAATTCGATGAAATCGACTGGATTTGGAGGGGGCGACGGCGGCAGCGCTGCTGTGTTTAGGTTGAGTTTGGGGAATGAGGGGGTGGGGGCCGGGGGGCCGTGCTCGGGCTTAAGTCCCAGAGCACGGCGCCACGGTAGTTAGCGTCATGGTTGCATAGCACGGCGCCATGTGCTTTGGCGTCGTGCTATGCTACCGTGGCTCCTACGTGTTAAAGCACGGCGCCAAAAATATATGGCGCCGTGATATGAACCCTAGGTGCCATAACCTTTGGCGCCGTGATAGGGGTCTATTTTTGTAAATCTTTTTTCTAGGGGTCTATATGTAAAAAACTTTCAAATTTTGGACTAAAAAGCAAAAATTTTATCTCACGCCCTCCCTGTCTTCTCACGATTTTCTGTTTAGGCGAACACAAACACCGACACCAATCTGATCGGTACAATGGAGACTAGATTAATTTGGTGGAAAGTAGTAGAACTCGTACTCCAAACCCTAGATAACTTCTATGCCCGAGAGCACCACAGCCCAAGAACAAAAAAAAGATCAACTTGATCAACTCGTGAATTGGATCTCCACAGATGCAACACACGTAGCCGAAGTGAACCCTCAGGAAGAATTCACAGAATGAACACACAATATTGGCCATCATGAAGGTGTTTTCTGTTTTATTAACTTGACGCAAAAACCAAAAAACACCTGGATACTCCTGTTGATGAACCGTCGCCGGCGAGTCCAGTTTAAACAAGAGATGGATCAAATACAGAATAATGCAAGTACAAAATAGATTGAACAAAGAGATGGGAGAACCATTACTACAGAAAGGATCATTATAGATGGTTCAAAACTGTCATTACAGACGGTTTCTGAACCGTCCGAATTTATGTGTCAGTCATAACAGGTGTTTATCACAGACGGCTCTCAAACCGTCTATGATAAGATAGAATATAAATAATTTTTCAAAACAACCATCCGTGATATGGTAGATATCATAGACGGTTTTTTGTATTAGCCGATTGTGATAACTTACATATCACAGATGGTTGTATTTAAAAAACGTCTGTGATAGCTGGCATATCCCATATGGTTGCATTTAAAAATCGTCTATGATAGCAGACATATCACAGACGGTTTTATATAAAACCATCTGTGATAGAGAACATATCATAGACGATTGCATTTAAAAACCATCTATGATAGCGAACATACCATAAACGATTGTATTTACAAACCGTCTGTGATAGTAGCATATCACAAACAGTTGAATTTACAAACCGTCTGTGATAGTTATCTAAAAACCAACATTATTTTATTTTTTTTGCTAGTCCTAAGAAATGATAGCCATGCTCTCTGAAAATAAACAAGCAGATCACATATATATAGCACATGACACAGATTTCACAAATGAATTAATCACATATATATAGCACATAACACAGATCTCACAAATGAATTGATCACATATATATAGCACAGGACACAGATCTCACAAATAAATTAAACAACGCAATCAAATTACACATGACAATCGTTACATGTACAGATCTCACAGTCTTGAACATGTGACGATCTGTACATGTACAAATCACATATATATAGCACATGACTTCAAGAGAAGCTAGGAAATCCTTACTTCAAATTTGTAGTTTATCTTGAACTTGGTTTCAAATTTGTAGTTTATTTTTGAGATTTGAAGCCCACACGTTTGGTAAAGAAACGATTTCAAAGCCTAAAAAAGTGAAGCCAAGGCCCCACCATACGGAGCCTAAGGGGGCGTTCGAAATGGCATTAGCTTATGACTTCTTTACTATAGTTAGTTTATTTTTTTGCTGTAGCTGAGTTAGCTTATTTAATATAATTAAATTTTAAAAAATAAAAATAGAAAAAATATGTTAGCTCATCACGGATAATGTAAATGAATACGAGAAAAAAAGAAAAGGCAAAAAAACCCAAAAAATCTAAAAAAATCAGAAAAAAGATAAAATTATTGAATAGTAAAAAAAAATCAAAAATAGAAACTTGTTTTAAGCCACAATAAACGAGGCCTAAATAAACAACCTGTTATATGAATAGTTTATTAAGAAAGGAAACGTATGTGTACGACAGTGGGTTTACACTTGTTTGGAGTTGAGCAACCACCACATTTTGTTGGCATTAACTGTAAGTACGTAAGACACCAGTAGTACTGCACTTGCTGATCAGTACATACATGTGTCGGTGAAAATAACTGTGTGCACATGCTACACATGCGGTACACAGCAGCAATTTAACTCGGATACGTTCTTTTGAGTTGTGGTATATATATTTTATTTATAATTTATGGTTTCTATCTGTTTAAGGTAAAAATTATGAAGAAAGGTATTTGTATGTGATTTTGGTCACTACAGATAAAGTCGGTACAACATATACTGTAATTAACCTTTAGAACTCGTCTTGAAAAAATACATCAATTTTGAACTAGTTACTATTTATCTATATAAGCTAAAAGTTGGGAGTGCAAAACAACACAACCAAATTTATCATTTTGCTTTAGCCATAAATATTTGGCATTCTAGGTAGCTGGTACACAAATGCAGTCCATTGTAGGTCCAAATCATGGCAGGTCATATGAAATTATTTTCATACATACATACATACATACATACATACATACATACATACATATATATGTATGTATGTATGTGTATGTATGATTTATATTAGAGTATCTTATAATTAGTATACTAGTATATCTATAGTAATAAAGAAGTATTTTAAGTTTATTTAGGTGATATTTTAGAGGTAGGAGTAATTACACTCATAGTAAAATATATGTGTGTATATATATACACGGAGCTAGTAACAGTCCTTTAGTGTTGACAACGATTCTGTGCCTACTTAATTGTGTGATTGGTCCAAGCTTGTTCCAGACATCCGGCCGTGCATTGCGCGCGTGCAAAACTCCACCGCGCGATCAACTACGCACTACAGTGCATGCAGTGTGTACTTGCATTGTTCTGGTGCGCGCACGCTCGCATCTCTTCGAATTGTTACTACGTACGTGTGGTACGTACGTAGCTAGCGTTTAGATCGATAGGCAATCAAGTAGAATGGTCCATGGATGTATATGCACACATGAAATCAAATCGATCGAAAATTGCCAGCTTTGGATCGTACATAGGTACAAACAAAGCTCGATCACATGCATGCATGCATATGTCGATCGGACGGTCCCCAGCGCGCAACCACCGGCGCACCAGCTACATCGATCGATCTGCATGCATGCATTATTGTTGGGCACATGCATGCATGCAATGCAAGCACCATTCGTGCACCTAAGCCAGCTTCTCTCCAACCTCCAAAGCTTCTTCGATTCTGTATTTATACAAGCTAAGCTAACTAGCCTCCTTCATACTATGTACCACCCCATTTTGAACTTTTTTTTGGAATAAATTCGACTTTTGAGCATAATTCAAATTTTGGGCAAAAACAAAATTCAAAATTGGAATTCCAATTGTAAACCAAATTCAAAGCCAAATATGAATTCAAATTCAAAAGAAAAAAAATCCAAATTCAAATTGAAACCAAAAGTAAAATGAATCCATAAATCTTTAAAAAAGGAACAGTTTTGGGCTCGGTCCAACTCTCTTTCCCTTTCTCGAAAGTATTTTTATAATATTATATTTTTGTTAGGTTTTATAAATATATTACAATTAATAGAAATTAGTAGTAAAAGTTGCATTTGCTCTTTTTCTTATTACACATAAGTGAAAATTAAAACAAATATAATGGCATGGAAATACTTTTGACGATACATCTACTACTATTATGGCCACATGATAAATTTAAATAATTTTGTGTTGGAGGACCATGTGATAAGGTCCAGAATAGTGTTGTGCTAAACCATTGTTAAATTTGTTGAAGTGGACATTTAAATTTTGAAAAGTTTGTATTTTATCAGTCACTACTACAGAAATCATCATCACAGATGGTTCAAAAGCGTCATCATAGACGGTTTTTTGAACCGTCTGAATTTATGGGTCAGTGATAATCGAAGGTTATCACAGACAGTTTGTGAGTCGTCTATGATGAATATAATACAGATGATTTGTAACTAGAACCGTCTATGAAAAACACTATCATAGACGGTTCTAACCAAAAATCGTCTGTGATACTTACATATCATTCCATTTGATATGTGATACTTTCTATATATAAAATCGTCTGTGATACTTTTTCGTCTATGATGTTCTTCACAGACGGTTTATACTACAAAATTATCCGTGACAGTTCATTCTATACCTAATTTTTTTTCTATTTTTGAATTAGCCTCAAGAAATATTAGCTATGTCGTTTGAAAACAAGCAAATACGACAACAAACATAACAAGAACATTCTATTTATATTACAACATTCTATTTATATTACAATCCACCATTACAACATCACAAGACTACAATCCACCATTACAAAAGCAACAGAGCAGCAATCCACCATCACAGAACAACAAACATAGCAGAGGTCATTCCATTTTCATTACAAATCGAGCAACAGAGAAGAAAGAAAATAGAAGAATCAGATATCCTAATGGAAGCTCGTCTCTGATGCAGCTCGGGTAGGCCTGCTTAGCGGCTGTCTCACTGTAAGCTCTCGGACAGCCCTAAACCCAACAAAGTAGCAACAATGAAGGCTACGATGGAGGCTTGCCACAACCACCACCACCGTAACCCTTGCCAACTCGATAGATGTCATGGTTAAAGTTACCGTGACCTCCCTTTTTGTTATGCGTGATGTTGTTCACAAACGCTCCGGAGAACTGCACAACATTCACTACTACAAAAACGTTTATATTAGACATCTCATCACCGACGGTTCATAAAAACCGCCTGTATTGAATACAATCACATATGGTTCTTAATAAAAATTGTCTATGATACTATCATAGACGGTTCTTATTAAGAACCGTCTGCGATATGTTTTCTGTCTCACACACTTCTAAAATTTTATAATTTTCAGTTTGAGTTCGAGTAGAATTCTATTTTGACACACTTTCAGTAAAACGGGCATAACTTTTGTATACGGTATCCGTTTTCGACGTTCTTGTACTCGTTGAAAAGCTAATGACGAGTCCGATCCACAAAAAATGACCCTCTTGCGCCAATCACCCTCGAAGATCCCCAAAATTGGCCATCTTTAGCCTTAAATTTGAATCGCAAGTTTTTTATTTCTGTTTTTGCCAAAATTTTCGATGTTCCCTTCGAAATTTGGGGTTCATCTCAACTGTAAAGTTGAAGATCTCGTCGAAACATTTCAAATGAATATATATAAGCCATAAAGAACATTATTATTTCATATTTTGATATTAGTTGTTTATATTGTATCAGTATATATATAGCCAATATCACAGACGGTTCTTAATTAAGAACCGTCTGTGATAATTTGTTTTCTGATTGTTGGGCTTGTCAATCCTCATCAACCCAATTCCAGCCAAAAGAAACCGACCAACCCACACCCTATGGATAATAACTCTCCCTCCTCTATAAATACTCACCCGAACTCATCCGCCCCCTCCCTTCAAATGCGTCTTAAGCTTCCTCCCTCTATTGTTTCTTCTAATATTTGATTCTGTGGTGTTTAGGTCTCTATCATAGCCTCCATTGCTGCCCGGAGTTTACAGTGAGGCGGCCACTAAGAAGACCTACCCGAGCTGCATCAGGGATGAGCTTCTCTGTTGTTCTCTGTTGCTCCATTGTTTGTAGTATTTGATTCTGATTCTTCTATTTTCTTTCTTCTTTGTTGCTCGAATTGTAATAGAAATTGAATGTTCTCTGCTATTATAATGCTGGATTATAATCCTGTGATGTTGTAATGGTGAATTTTAATATAAATAGAATGTTCTCTTCTTTATTTGTTGTCGTATTTGCTTATTTTCAAACGGCATAGCAATATTTTCTGAGCCTAATTCAAAAATAGAAGAAATTTTCGGTATAGAATGAACTTCTCTATTGATCTACTTATTTCAGAGGGCATGACTAGCATTTCCTGATGCTAGCCAATAAACAGAAATAGATTTAGAGGTAAAAAAGAATATCACAGACGGTTTTTAACTAAAAATCGTTTGTGATATTTACACCACAGACGGTTCGAAAATCGTTTGTGATAACCTTCGATTATCACTGACCTATAAATTCAGATGGTTCAGAAAACTGTCTGTGATAACGTTTTTGAACCGTCTGTGATGATGACTTTTGTAGTAGTGATTGTTGTTGTACTCCTTGCGTATCTCAAAGCACAATATGTGAGCATAGAGATCCATTAGAGAGACTGTACCCTGTCTGGTAGTGATGGAGGTGACCAGAGGATCATATTTTCGTCTCAAGACCTACAATAACATATGAACCAATCTCTTCATCTTCTAGTGGCTTACCAATGGACATTAGGGTATCAACCAAACTTTTCATCTTGCTGAAGTACTCGGCCATGGAGAGGTCATCTTTTTTGGTAGTCGCCAGTTGCACTCTAATCTGCATGGTTCGTGCCTTGGAGCTTGAGGCGAACATACTTTCCAGGGTGCTCCACATATCTATAGCAAGGATGAGGAACATGACCTGGGACATAACTTCTTCAGAGAGAGAAGGCGACAGTGTACTTAGCACTAGTTGATCTTGTTGCAGCCACTGTGCATATACTAGATTTGGAACCAGCACGGTCTCACCTCCATTGAACTGGGTAATAGACTCTGTTGGGTGAGGGGGTTTTGCTAGTGACAAAAACAAGCAGTAGTTGCCCTCACAGATGATGCAGAAAACCAAGCAGTAGTTGTTTAGAAAACACTTTATGTGAGTTTGAAAATGCAGAAAAACATGGACCACACTAGATTTGGCTTTAAAAGGATACACCCAAGTGAACTTGTTGAAATCATCAATAAAACCAACATAATATTTATTTCCTTTAGATGATGTGAGAGCAGGGCCCCAAACATCTGAGAATACATGTTCAAGGGGGGGGGGGGAAGAGATACTATTGGAATTGGAAAACGGCAATTAACAACTCTTGGCCTATTGACAAGCAATGCAAACAATGCCAAAGGTTTAATTGGAATTAACTAAAAATTATTCTCTTGAAGAATGTGATGCACGATTGACTGGGAAGGATGACCAAGTAGAAAATGCCATTGATCTTGAGATGCCTTGACACTGATAAGGGCATTGCACGTAATGTTTAAGGATGGTGAGATGAGTGATTCCAAAGCGTACAACCCTTTCTCACATCTACCTCAAAGAAGAGGAATCCTTATGACCTAATCCTTAACAAGAAAGTAATCCGAATGAAACTCAAAAAACACTTTGTTGTTAGTAGCTAGACGATGGATAGAGAGTAGATTTCTAGTGATCTTAGAAACATGCAAAACATTTTGATTAAGGGTATGACCAAAAGAAGATATGTGTGCATGACCAATATGAAAGGTAGATGAACCTGTACCTTTGGCCACTTGCACTTGGTCCCTACCATGATAGCACTCTCTGATCGCTAGCTTGTCCAAATCTCTAGTGATATGATCCGTAGCATCAGTATCTACATACCAGCTTGGATCCATGGTGTAAGATGGAGTCATCACTTGAGTCGTAGTGTGGTTCTCCTCAATCTAATAGGAGCAATCAAAGTGGTGGTAGCATTTGAGTGCTACATGACTGACTTTGCCACACACTTGACAAATAGGCTCGTTGGAGTTTTGAGGAACCTCATTATTGTTGTAGGTTTGCTTGCCATAGCCACCACCATCGCAGCACTTGCCAACTCGATAGATGTCATGGTTAAAGTTATCGTGACCTCCCTTTTTATTATATGTGATGTTGTTCACAGACGCTCCGGAGAACTGCACAACATTGTTGTTGTACTCCTACGCATCTCAAAGCTCAACATGTGAGCATAGAGATCCATCAGAGAGACTGTACCCAATCTGGTAGTGATGGAGGTGACCAGAGGATCATATTTTCGTCTCAAGACCTGCAATAATATATGAACCAATCTCTTCATCTTCTAGTGGCTTACCAATGGACATTAGGGTATCAGCCAAACTTTTCATCTTGCTGAAGTACTCGGCCATGGAGAGGTCATCCTTCTTGGTAGTCGCCAGTTGCACTCTGATCTGTATGGTTCGTGCCTTGGAGCTTGAGGCGAACATGCTTTCCAAGGTGCTCCACACATCAACAGCAAGGATGAGGAACATGACCTTGGACATCACTTCTTTAGAGAGAGAAGGCAACAGTGTACTTAGCACTAGTTGATCTTATTGCAGCCATTGTGCATATACTGGATTTGGAATCAGCACGATCTCATCTCCATTGAACTGGGTAATAGACTCTGTTGGGTGAGGGGGTTTTGCTAGTGACAAAACCAAGCAGTAGTTGCCCTCACAGATACAATAGAAGTTGTGCCTTCAACAGCAAGTAATTGCTGCACGTTAGCTTGACATTGATGAGGTGCCCAATCGACAGAGTAGAAAGAAGTCCAACACTTGTTGAGCCATTCGCACTGCTGGTCATGGCGGTAGAGATGGATGTTGACGAAGTGGATGAAGTCAAGGCTTATGTGGTGAAAGGCTCTAATACCATGTAAACAACTTAGTAGAGGAAAGGCAGATTAGAAAACAGAAAAGTTTGGAAGCAATCCCCCACACATAACCTGTGCTGGGGCTCACTTTATATATGCTTTGGACGGTGAACAGAATCATAACCACACATAACCTGTGTTGGGGCTCACTTTATATATGCGTTGGACGGTGAACAGAACCATAACCAACAATAAGGAATACGTGGGATAAACATGAAAAGAATTAATCTAATTGATGCATATATGTACGTATCACAACATGTAGGAATAGGATTCCAGCATATCAGGAGAAGATTTTTGGTTGCTTAACAGGTAGTTAGTAGGTGTCTTTCAATAATTGTTTGCGCTGGTGAAAATTTGAAGAGCATTGGGGTCTTCTATATATCAATAGAGTGGTTTTTTCTAAAAAAATATCATTCGATTTTTAGACCTTTGGTTTTCAATCCAACAGTCCACCCCTACCCTTTTTTATCTTTGTGATATGGGATTCCCATATTCAGATCAAGGATTGATTCATGCCACCGCCCGACTGCCTCCTCACTGGCTTGCTGCCACCTCGCCCTTCTCTCACCTAGCCATCTCTTGCCGCCCCTCGCTGTCCTCGACGTCAGCTTGGCTCACTGGTGTGCCCGGTCCTTGCCGCCTCTCTCGTCGTTTGCTTCCTCGACCACCGCCTCTTCCACTACCATCTTCAATCTTCTTTTCCGTCTCTGGCGGCCTCTCCTGCACGTCTTCCTCTTCCTTTCTTAGGGGCGGGTCTACAATAATTCAGGAGTATTCAGCTTAGGGGTATTCAGCTGAATACCCATTTTTTTAAACAAAAAACCATTATATATAGGGTATAATACATATGTATATATGTAGTTGGGCTAAAATCAGTATTTTCAGTGCACACAGCCCAACTTTCACTGCTCATCCCCATTCCGCCTCGCCTCATTCGGCCCATTTGGCCGCTTCGGCGTTTCCGCGTCTCCCCCGGCCTAGAGCGTATTCCTAATTCCCCATTTCCCGAGCAGCTGAGCTCATTCCCCATTCCCTGAGCGGTCGAGCGGCGCCGAGCCCCACGCCCCCACTGCTGCCCCAGACGCCCCCCGACCCCCGGTCCGGAGTCCGGATTCCAGACTCCGCCACTCCGGGCACCGGCCTCCACTGTGGATCTGCGCCAGTCTTCCCCTTCGGCAGTCCGGCCACCGGCCCTCCGCCCTCCCTTCTTCAATCGGCCGCGACGGCGCGTCGCCATCAGCCTCCGGTGGTCCGACCCAGACGCCCAGTCCTGCTCCAACCTCCACCGCAGATCTGCGCCAGCGCCCTCCCTTTTTCCAGATCTGCGCGGCTGCGCCAGCGCCATCAACTCGCCTCGCCGCCCGCCGCCGCCCGCCTGCATCTACCCTCCGCGGCTCCGCCGGTCCTGTGCCCTTTCCATATTTGCGCTGTCGTCATCCACTCATCCTTCCAGCAATCCAGGCATCCAGCTTCCAGATCTACGCCAGTCACCGGTCCGCCGCCTGCATCAACTCGTCGGTGTCTCGGTGATGCTGGAGTCAGGTAAAAATGCGGCTGCTTTGTTTTATCTCTGCCTCTCTGGAGTGCTGTGTAGCTGTGTGCTACTGCTGGTGATTGCTTGAGTGCCTGACTGGTGATGTGTGCTATTAGCTAAATGAGTTGGTTATGTGCTAGATGGTCAATGGCGGTAAAACACAAGAAGACCTGTCAAATTTTGTATGGAAAATTGGAAATCCGTATGTCTTAGCTAGGAATGAGCTGTGAAGAAAATCTAAATAGTTGTTGTCTACATGTTGATTGTCTGGTATTGGCCGATTAATGTTGGTAGTAGATCCTGGCATCCTGCTATAGTGCTATAATAGATCTGGCATCCTAGCACTGCTATTGGCCAATTAATGTTGGATTGTTGGTAGTAGATCTTGCCTAATGACTACAATGTCAAAGATTTTTCCATGTGATTATTTAGGTTGAGTAAATTAAGAATGAGGCTCTACAAACCTAAATCATGTTTCTGGAGTGGATTATCCTGTTTGTACATCCTAACATCCAGTCTTCCATGTGGTCTACAACTCTACATGGTTATATTGATGTGTATTTCAAGTTCTTTGTGCATATGATGTTTCTTTGTATATTTTATTGATGTGTAGTAAATCCTTGTAGATCTTTGGGCTTTACAAAATGAAGAAGTCTGCAAATTTAAAAACTGTGGAGAAAGCTGGAAAGAGCAAAAAAAAAGTAGGATAAGCAAGGTATGCAACTGCCATTAATCTTTATAATTTGCTATTTAATTCATGTCATTGTGCTAGCATTATGTCGTCCATTTTCTCATAAGAAATCATTAATTTTTATATTTTTATTATATCTATATATATATATCGTTATATCGATCTAACTTTAAAGTCCGAATACCTATTCTAAAAATTCTGAATCCACCACTGTCCTTTCTATCACCTCATGTGAAATGCGGTGTAGTGCGCGCTTATGCGTACGTACACAAATACACTTACAATTAAAAAGATAATTTTGTTCTCATTTAACAACCTACCACCTATGTTCTCATTTAGATGCATGCTATTTAGCGAGAAAGGTAATTTTGTCATTTGGATACAACATTTGTCACTGTACGTCTCAATTAATTGCTTGTTGACAGTAATACTAATGAAGATAAGATACAACGCAGTAGACTAGCTAATAGTACGTTGTGGCAATAATATATAATGATCTATATATGTGTAGCTCAGGGAGATGATGTCTAGATGAGAACGGATTGGAGCAATTAGTTGCTGACAAGCGAGTCCTCATCATCAGAGTGGTTAGGACTCGGCATCGTGGCTGGCTACGATACAATCGAGGTACATATGGGTGCCCAACGGGAACGCATCCTGTGCATTAGGAGACCTGCGATGCGACGTGGCACGAGGGCATTAATACGGGGAGGTTGGGTGGCAGGTGACGGACGGAGATGGACATGGCATGCACGCGTATATGCATGGCGCCCAATGTAAGTGGAAAAGGTGGCGACCGACGTGGAAATAAATAAATCACCTTGTCAGATGCATGCTGGCCAGCTAGCTAGATGTAAGGTGCAGAGCTGCGCATTGGGCCATACAGTGTCCATCATGTTTCGGACTATTTCGTGTGTGCTGGTTTTGTCTGTTCACCTTATGGTATCGTGTCAGTCTACCTCGTCTCTAGTAAGATTAAGGGATGGTTCAAAGTCTATGGTACCGATGTTGTATCGTGCGGATTCAAGTTTAGTTCTAAGTAACTATAGACGGTAGAAGTGAGATGATGATGACATTCGTCATCTTCATTTCTCTAACGTTTGTCTCGTTAAAAACCTAGTTAAAATTAAATACCATTGTCTCGTGCCAGTCCATATTCGAACTTAGCCATCTAGTCCAGCGGCATGCATACCTAGGTGCAAATCGGTCTGTGGCGTACGTGGCCATCTACCCTATCACCCGGTATAGGGCTGCCTAGCTAGTCAAATAGAAAAGCTCAAGTAGAGTCATGCGTGTAGTTTACTGCAATTAAAAAAATTAATTTTAAATAGTTTATCAAAAATTTAGTAACTACTTAGAATAGACACACTAATAACAGATTGTCTCTATTTACATAATGGTTAATTGCAACATACATGAGGTGGTTGTCTTATCAAATGCTAGAATTAAAAAGGCAGTCGGTGAAAGAGAGTTATGTTAGAATTAGAAGTGTATGTAGTAGTAATTTGCCTACAAAAATAAAATTAGAATGTGGTGAGATATGTTGTAAAAAAATATAAATATATGTTAGAATATATTGCTTTGTAAAGACAAAATAGTAAAAAAATTACTTGGAAGTACGTCAGATTCTGAGTTTTTCCATACAACTATTTTATGGTACTTTCATCTCCGCTAGTACACATTTCTTTGAAACTCTCCCTACAGCCTACCTTGTGCCGGCGTGCTGGCCATGCTCCCTGTGCCCACCGTGCCAGGCCGGCCTGAGCATGGCGCAATATGATAGGCCGTGTCGTGCCTGCCACCCGACATGCCGGCTTTCTAGGGCCAACTTGGTCCACCATTCGTGTCGTGCCAATCCATCCCGCTACGTGTCGAGCCAGGTCATACTTGAGCTGGACCTTGGGCTGACTTGGAAAAGCACTCCCCGACTCCCACCTCTAGTACGATTTCCACATAAGTAATAAACAATCTATGTGGATGGATCACGCGATCTCAGTACGTAGAGCAAGGTAGCAACATCTCTAGTATATTATTTATTATTATTAGATTATACATACTTCTATTAAAAATATACTATAACTACTTAATTATTTTTTCAACATGAAAGTAGAATAGAAAGTAAAAATATTATAATAACTATACTTAGATTTTTTTAATGGCCGTATATTATGGTACATCGCTTTCTAAGACCCCGCTCGTTTCAGTTTTTTTTCAACTTCAGCTTCTTTTTCACTATTCAGTAATTTATCTTTTTTTGAATTTTTTTAGATTTTTTGAACTTTTTTGTATTTTTCTTTTTTTCCCGTGTTTCTTTGCATTGTCCGTAATGGGCTAACATATTTTTTCTATTTTTACATTTTTTTAAATTTAATTATGCCCAAAAAGTTAAATCAGCTACAGTAAAAAAAAAGTCAGCTACAGTGAAATTTCAATCAAAAATCAGAAGTTATCGTTAAAACGATCACCTTCTAAGAGAATGAGCTTATATTGTGAGACAGAGAAAGTAACTAGCTGCTTCGTATAGATATGTGAAGCCAAGGCATTCTAATCATGCATCAAGATGCAGGGTGAGCCGAGGAGCGAGTGTAGCTTACTTGACAAGTTGTCCACCAGCGTTCGAATCTTGAGTTTGATGTTGATGCTTACCTGTCCTCTGGGGTCTAAGTAATAAATTCATACATAAACTCAAAAATTGATAAACTTATATATTAATTTAAAAACTGATATATTTATATATAAATTTAACATAAGCGGAGAAAATTGGTGGCGACTGGCTAGAGTGGTTGGACTCTGAAGTTAGGTTTGGACTTAGGTAAAATCTAGGCCGATTGGTGTCAATGATGTTGATGAGCAGGACCAGTTGATGTACTAACTTGCTTGTCGGATATCCGGTCATTCAGCATCCGGTTTACCATTTACCAACGCTATTCGATCGGATTTTAGCTCTCCCATTTTCACTACCGTATACAGCAACAACTACCCAGTACCAACCGGATTTGGTATCAGATACTAAAATTATCTTCACGTATTCGATATTGACCGGATTCGGTACCAGATCGGTCGAAATTAACCCGTACCATTTGCACCCCTAATCACAATTGTTAAAATACAATTTTTATCACTTATTTTTATTATAACATAGTAATAAAACCTAATAAATTTATAATATTATAAAAAATATTTTTTGAAATAAATCTACATGCATGTACCATTTTTTATGTGTCAAATCTAGATACTCATACAGATATTAATACCAAAGTTTTAAAATATCTGACTGCACGTATTTCAAAGCAGCTTCTTCTTATGATCTGAGGAGGTATGTGTTAGCTACTGTAGCAAAAACATATGGCCCGGTTGGGTGCTGTCCCCAACATGGGAATTGATCGATGTGCGTCAATAGTTCCTGCAGAAAATTTCTTCCCTAGTTACTAAAGGGTGCAGTGAACCACCTCCTAGTGCGTGGTAGAGTTGTGGATATATAATTTCATCCTCAAGTTTTAAAATTTGATATCTACCTTTATATATTTATATATGAATATATGTTAGTAGAAATTTTATGAAATTGTGAAGTTATTTCCAATCTATGCCCTTCTTGGTATACGCTGAGGGGCACGCTCCCGTGAGCGTGCATGCCATGTGGTTTGTGCGTCTTTGTTATAATGGAAACAAAAGTGGTAAAAGAAAACTCTCGCATGTATACATGCATACATACATATATCTATACAGAGTTTCGGCGCCGGACAATTACAACTCCATTTATGATGGTGTAACCTCCTGCATGTCCGTTTGTGTGGTGGTGGCAAGATGGTACCGGAAGCAGGATCGATGGATGGAAGTTAATTGTTTGATGGCTACTTAGATCCAACGCCAAACACCATCATCAATGCACATCCAACTGCAAAAAAAAGGGAGAATATATTGCAGCCTTATTTGTATTGATTTCTATTTTTTAAAAAGTTAAAAATTAATATAAATATCTAACTTTTTAAAACAGTTTCTATACTTTTTTTATTTCTGTCTCGTTCCGATGATAAGTCATATCCTATTTGTATTGCTCCTGTCTCACCCATATGTCTCTCTTTTACTTTTTGTACCACCCACTCCCTCCTTCTAAAACACTCCCTCCTTCTAAAAATTATTGTTTAAATTGCTACTATTTTTTCAGCTAAAAACTATATAAAAACCATATACACAAGCCAATACGTGTGGACATGCTACTAGCCAGTCATGTGAGGCTGCTAGGTCCTAATTACGCGATCTGTCCCAACAGCCAACCACCTCAGTCCTGCGCGCGGCCCGTCGAATTGAATTCATCGATCCACCGACGACGAACCACGTACGTGCTTGATTCGCTGCACCGATCTCAATTCTCACGGATCGAAACCCTATTTAAGCCCCTGCCTTCCCCCATCTTCTCCGCACCGCCACCACTTGCTCCATCCATCTCACAGAGCTGATCCTATTCGCCTTCACTAGCTAGCTAGCGCAGGGGCAACTAATTAACCAGCCTACTAGCTGTCTGTCAGAGATGGCCCGCGCTCAGGTGCTCGTCCTTGCCCTCGTCGCGGCGCTGCTCCTAGCGGCCCCGCACGCCACCGTGGCCGCCATCACCTGCGGCCAGGTCAACTCCGCCGTCGGCCCCTGCCTCTCCTACGCCCAAGGCGGCGCCGGCCCCTCCGCCGCCTGCTGCAGCGGCGTCAAGAACCTCAACAACCAGGCAAAGACCACCGCCGACAGGCGGACCGCATGCAACTGCCTCAAGAGCGCCGCCTCCGGCCTTAAGAACCTCAACACCGGAAACGCCGCCAGCATCCCATCCAAGTGCGGCGTCAGCGTCCCATACACCATCAGCGCCTCCATCGACTGCTCCAAGTATATACCTACATAATCGATCTTGCGTACTCATGCTTGTACAGGTATAGATATACTTAACCGATACGTACTCATGTCTCTGCGTGATCTGTCTGTGGATGCAGGGTGAGCTAATCAGCTGGTCGATCCATCACTTAGCGCCGCCGCCTAGCTCCATGCGCCCATCCATTCACCATGCTGAGTTGAGGCCTCCCTACATACCTACGTGTACTGAATAAAAGCTCGATCTATCTCCACCTCCAGGTGTACGCTACGTACGTGCATGCATGCTTCGTCCGTAGTGTGTGAGAGATCGAGGAGTTGAGCCACCTCAAGTAGTAGTTTTTGTGCGTCCATGTGTTGTTTGTGTCGGTATCTCCAGCCTGTTCCGCCGTTACCTGAGAGAGTTTGTACCGTACTGTACACTGCTCCTTCGTTGTTTACGGATCATATATATGCAGCTCGTTTTGGTATCTCTTTTGTCTCCCTTTCAATTAATGTTCTACACGTTTCAATGCTACCGAGATTAATTTTTTGTTCACTTTTTGAGATTTTCTCCGATCCTCGGAAGTGATGGGATTCGTTCACCAGTACTTGCAACTAGCCACATAGGCACGGCGTTTTGCTGCGTTAGTCACCGTGTGAACCGAAGTAAAAAAAGACAAAAATTCGCAGTAAAAAGAAAGCGGAGAGGTTTTTTCGCAAAAAAACCAAGAGTCTTTTCGCAATAAAAGGAGAGCGGAGGGGTTTTTTCGTAAAAAAATCAGAGATCTTTTTGAAACAATCGAGAGCTTGTATGTAATTTTGAAAACTACGGGGCATTATCAAGGTAAAAAAAGCAGGGGCTTTTTCGCAAAAATTCAGAGACCTTTTTGCGAGAACTAAGGACCTATATGTAATTACCAAAATCTTGGAGGCTCTTTCGTGGGGGCGCCACGTGGATGCGGTTGGGGTAGGAATCCCCCCCCCCCCCATTTTAATATACGTATGATGTGTTCACAATATCACGGATTTGTTTATGGCCTCCATGCTACGCGACTGTATGGAAGTGGGCGCACTCGTGTGTAAGCTTGTGTTGTGGTGTGTAACAACACACTCGGGTTAGTAGTATGGCTCCGTTCATCGTGGCTTTGGTTTATCTTACTGTTACAGTAACTAGCTTTTAAATAGTATATTTTTAAGATGAAATCTACAAATTAATTGTAATGTACCGAGTTCGGTTATACTGGTCAAAATTATATACAACTCTTTTTTTACGTACAATCTATCGTGAATAGTTAGAATTCAAAATCATAGTCTAAAAGTCAAAACTGCAGCTCAAAATAACCCACCCATACTATTATAGTTATGAAGTTAAACTAAGTAGACGAGGAGTCAAAAAAAAAAAAGAGTAGACGAGGGAACAACTGGTGCGTTCAACAAAGCTAATTAACACCACCAACAAGAAAATTTTTCTTTTTATTAAGTTCTTTGACAAAAATCCTTTTGTCCCGAACACTCCTTAAGTGAATAATTTTTTTTATGACTTAAGTGAATACTATTTTATTCATACATGCATCAGACATGTTTGGTTCCTTTGTTCAATGCTCACCCTTGGGCCTTGGCAAGCTAGGTTTGCCTAGGCATCTTTATGGGCAGCCGGACGTGGTCGGGGGCTCGATCGTGCTCAAAGCATGTGCGGACAAGAAAACCAAACATACCCAGTTGCTCAAGATTTGGCAGCCATCAGAACAGCTTCTACGATCGTACGGTGGACATTTTTTTACTGTAGCTACAGTACCTGCTATAGTAAAAAAAATTTTATTTTTTTTAAAAATTTACTTATACTATTTTTTTCGTTTTTTGTTTTCGATTTTTTTATATTTTTTTACATTTAATTATACTCAATAAACCAACTCAACTATAGTGTTTTTTCAGTCAACTACAGTGTTTTTTCAACAAAAATCAAAATCTATCGCTATTCCGATCACCCTCTTACACGATCACTACAAGGAATCAAATGACTAACGTGCCACTTCAGTTTCTTAGGAATGCTTGTAGTGAACGTGCACGTGTGTCACGCGTGTGCTCTTTGAGGTCCCAACTCTAAAATTACTTTTAGGTGGTGTTCATTTGAACTTAAAGGCTTAGGTTATTTAGGTGGTGTTTATTTGAATTTAAAGGCTTAGGCTTATGATTTTTCTGTACCGTAGCAGTTAAAAATATGTTATAGCTGTTTATAGCTTAGTGTAACTATGTTTTAAAAATAAAATAAAAATAAATAATTATATCATCATAGATAATACAAAAAAAGCAAAAAAGCAAAAATAAAAAAGCCACAGACAAAGTTAAAAAGTAAAAAACAAAATTTTAAAGCTCCGAAACTAGAAGCAGAAGTTTAAACGAGTAGGGCCAGTTTCTTAGGAGTTTCTTAAGAATGTTTGCAGAGGATGTACACGCGTGTACTCTTTAAGGTCCCAACTGTGAAATTCTATGTGCTCGCATGTATGCATACGTGTACGTATGCCTTGTAATCAGGGGTGTAGATGGACCTCGGGCCGGTTGGGCAACGACCTGAGGCCCAGAAAAAAATAACAGTGTATTTTTCAGTTGAGCAACGGCTCGATCGTCCGCCCGAGGCCTACCCTAACCGCGAGGTCCGCAAGAGGAGCTCTCGTCTTCAGCCGCCTCCAACCGCTTCTCGCCTTCTCCGTCTCCGCGCGCGACGCGCTGCCCCTCGCCCCCCGCCTCCTCTCCGCCGAGCCCCCCGCCTCCTCTTTGCCTCGGCCAGCGGCCCCCCGGCCCCCCGCCTCCTCTCTGTCGAGCCCGCTGGCCGCCCCGCCTCCTCTCCGCTGAGCCCCCCCGGCTCCTCTCCGCCTCGGCCAGCGCGGCGCGGCACCCCCCAACCCCTGCCTCAGTGCCTGCTCTCTGCGACTCCGCCGGGCCACCGGCGCCTCCTCTCCCCCAGTTCGCCGCGACGCCGACCCCACTGCTCACCGCCTCACCGCCGTCCGCCGGTGCTGGCTCTCCCATCTCCCGGTGAGCTTCTGTGAATTGTGATCGACTTATTGAGACTTTGAGTGATAGTGTGATTTGAAGTCTGTGATACATGATAGTGTTATACGGTGTTATTAGTGTGGTATCGTCCTTAGTTTTAGGCCTAAGACTCCGATAAATCCTGACTCCGTCACTGCTTGTAATCTTGAAAGAATTTTTTTGAAGAACGTAACTTCTACTGTCAGATGATAATTTCTGCTACTATCTAGTCAAGAAAAGTAACGTCGTTCACAATTAAAAGTCAATAAGGGGCAACTTCAAATCACTATATTTCATTATCATTCAAAAAAAAAACATTACGCTATGAAATCATGAAACTGTTTTTACGGTAAATTTATCCATACCATTTTTTTAAGACTTCCGTACCATTATTATATGTCTAACATATATATGTTACGGACGATATTTTTGTCAAATTTAATACAGAATATCGTTTAGGAAGTACCATTTAGTTATTTAAATTTTCACCTTTATTATATGTCATTCCTATCCTCGCGAAAATATATACGGATCATTCCTATGATTTAGATAGTACGGAACCGAATTAATCTTGTATAAATGTCGCTAAGTATTTCCGGCCCAGCAAGCTGTGTTGTTTCGGTGGCTTAACTAACAGTTAAGGTCCAATTAGCCAATCCGCAATACTAACTATGACCAACGGCCCATCGGCCCAAGTTTACTAGTATATGATTGCCTGGCTTTAACTCGGCCCAATTGACCAAGTCTAGCGGGTTAATTTAGCTAGGTTTATATTGGGTTAGCCTTGTGGCATATTCTTTTCAAGCTTATAACTTATAATTTTATATTAGCAAATAAATGGGTTGATTTTTTTCACCATCTTTTTGAAACAACTTATCATAATAGTCTTTTTGAGAATACTTATCGATATTCAATTTATTCGTATAAACGCTCACGCTAAGGCTAAATACTATTAGCCATAGTAGGAAAGAACATACCTGACAAATACAAAGTGTGTATCTGAACTTTTTTTTGGCACGAGTGTACAGGAACTTTTTTTTGGCACGAGTGTACAGGAACTTTTTTTTACACGAGTGTAAAGGAACATTAACTAGTTGTGATCTGAAAATAATTATATGTAGGAACGTTTTTTAAAAAATTTGATCGTTTAATCCTTGGGCAAGACAATGTGAGACATTCTTTATTTATATCGTCGGTACGAGTCCGAACAGTAAATTTAGAAGCACACCCGAGTTGGATACGAAAATCATGACGGTGCGAAGGAACTCAAGAGTAACACACAACCACCTAGTGTATTCAAAAGGAGTGTTTTAAGGTTACAAGAGTGGTTCCTCTCTCTTGTTACAAGAGGTCTTATTTATTGGGGGAGAGGGGGGCTAGTGTAGTTACAAATTTGCCCTTAATGTTTGGCCTACTTCTAGAAGCATTTTGGTCATTTGCTTCATGTGAGCCCCGCCATGTCCGGGAACCCAGGGTCGGCTCAGAGTCAGTCCTGGACCCTCGTAAGATCAGTCTTATGTATTTTACCTAGGGTTAGCACAGGTCGGTCCTGGACCCTCCTAAGGTCGGTTTCATGTACTTCGCCTGAAGTTGGCTCAAGAACTTGGCTCGGGATAGACCTTTCGTGGGCCCGAGGTAGCGTGGGGACCCTTCCCCAACAGTAGCCCCTCGCCAATTCAGGCGGTCGTCAATCGTCTGCTCGAGCCGACGCACCGATCTTAAAAGGGGTCGGTGCGCGATCTCGAGCCAATGGTTTCTCCAGCGGTCCAAAAGAATTCGGCAATGCGGTGCCTTCACGTGGGAGCGAGTCTGGAGGAGCCATTCATGAGGAGCCAACCTTGGTTTGGTGTACTCGGCCTGGAGAAGGCACACGGTACGAGGTGCTTCCGCATCATTGGAATTCCCCCAAGGATGGACATAGAATGGTCTCGGTCCATGACGAACCAAACTCCGCTAGTGGGGTTAGGTGGACTGAGTCCACCATGAGCTGGCCTAGCCCTATAAATACCCTCCACTCTTCTTCCCCTTTCCTCTTTCCTCACTCATTTCTCCCCTAAATCTCTTCCAACCTTTCCACTCCTCCCCTCAAATCTAGCTCGGGGTTCCCCCACCTCCCCCTGGGGCCACTGCGCCACCGCCTGGGGTCACCCCAGCTCCCCCTGGGGTCGCTGCCACCGAAGCCCAGGAAGGCCATTGCACCTTCGCCCGGGGTCTCCTTAGCTCCCCCCGGGGCCGCTATCGTCGAAGCCCAGGAGGGCCACCTCGCCGCCGCCTGGGGTCTCCCCAGCTCCCCCTGGGGGCGCTACCGCCGAATCCCGGGAGGGCCACTTCGCCGCTGCCCAAGGTCCCCCCAGCTCCCTCGGGCTGTTTTCGTCGAAGCTCGGGTGAGGCTTCTCCAGGGCACGAGAAGGAGGCCCCAATGGACCGGGTCTATCCCAAGTGTGAGAGGCACCGTCAGCTTGCCAGTGTTCTCTTTTTTGCTTATCTTTGTTTCGTACCTCAGGTCACCCGACCGCCGTGCCACAGCCGGTGCTTGATGTAGCCCCTTGTACCCTGGGAGTCGACCTCTTTTGTAGCCATGATGCCATCTATGAACTAGTGTCCTTCTGTTTTGTTTCTCTCTCTCTCTTTGAATGCTATTGTATAATGGAATGTTTACAATGAGTGTTCACCCTTGCAGACAATGATGTGGCGAACCAAATCCGTTGTTGGTCATTTGGGCACTAAACCTTCCCGAGATGAGTTGCTCAATCACTAGGCCATGAGAAAAACATCTAAGTCGCGGTGAGGTCTGAGGCCAAAGACAGGTCGCGACACTGGACGTGCTTGGGAATAGACCCTCCCGACTCTATATTGGGGCTCTTTTGTGCGAGGGGTCTTAAATCACAATGACATACATGCTAACTAGTGTGACATAGAGCTGGGGCTCTTAAGACTTATTCTTCGACCTCTTGTTGTTTGGTTTTCTATAACAATAATGTACGGGCACTATGACTATCCTAACTTCTACTTGTGAAAATAAAGTTCAGTTATTACTCCCCGCTTCTCTTTTCTTTTTACTAGGAATATCCCTATTACCTCATCTCCCATCAGAAAAACATGGCGCTCGAGACGGGGCTCTTGAGTGGCACTTCAGTTTAGGGGAGGAGGCGAGAACATCGTTGCCTCCCATTGGAGAAAACTTGGCGCTCGGGACACAGCTCTTGTGCGGCATTTTGGTTTGGGGGAGAGAAGGCGAGAACATCACCGTCTTCTATCAGAAAAACTTGGCGCTCGGGACACAGCTCTCAAGTGGCACTTCGGTTTGGGGGGAGAAGGCAAGAACGTCGCCGTTTCCCATGAAAAGAAATTTGATTCTCGGGATGGGGCTCCTGGGCGGCACTTCGGTCGGGACGAGGTTCCCATTAAAAAAGACTTGATGCCAAGATTCAACTTGAGCCCAAAGGGGAGGATCAACTCGAATCCGGAGGGGAGGACTAGCTCAACCCTATAGGGGAGCACCAGCTCGACCCCAGAGGGAAATTGCCAACCTGGCCCCGAGGGGAAATTGCCAACTCGACCTGAGCTGTAATCTAAGAGCACAAAATATTACACAAGAACATGGCAAGGACATACGTATTTCAGGGTGAGGGGCATCATAATAGGCCCGATGGAAAAAGATGAAATGAAGGTGGCATGACAGGCTCAGTAGCTATATGTAATACTTACGTAGGTTGTCCATGTTCCAACTATGCTTGAGCTCGAGCCCATCAAGTGATTACAATCGAAATGATCCAGGACAAGTGGCATGTATGATTTCGTATGGTCCTTCCCACTTGGAGCTCAACTTCTTGTCAAGGTCGGGGTTGGCCTTCTTCTTAAGGACGAGATCTTCAACTTAGATGGGATGCGGTCGGACAGTTCTGTTGTACGTCTTGGCCATTGTCGCTTTGTATTGATCAATGTTTAGAGTTGCCTCTTGATGGATGGCATCGGTCGATTGCACCGAGATTTGCTAGACTACGTCGTTCAAGGATCCCATGGTAAAAAGAGACCCAAGCTTGATCTCCTCCGGCGTGACGGCCTCATCGCCGTACAGAAGCTTGAACGGGGTGAACCTTGTGGCCTGGCTCAATGAAGTACGCATCGATTAGAGCACGTTGGGGACGGCATGGCTCCTTGGGCGGCATGGCTTCTTATTCGAGTCCTCACGGACGATGCCAACTGTTGTCGGTATGAGTCCAAACAACAAACTTAGAAGCACCCCCGGGTCAGATATGAAGACCACCGCGGGTGCGCAGGGACTTAAGAGTAGCACACAACCACCAAGTGTATTCAAAAGAAGTGTTTTAGGGTTACAAGAGTGGACTCCTCTCTCTCATTGCAAAGGGTCATATTTATAGGGAGAGATGGGGAGACAGTGTAGTTACAATTTTGCCCTTAGGGTTTAGGCTACTTCTGGAGGCAGTTCGATCATTTGCTCTGTGTAGGCCCTTCCACGTCCAGGACCACAGGGTTGGTCCCAGACCTTCCTAGGGTCAGTCTTACGTATTTCGCTCAGGGTTAGCCCCGAGTCGGTCCCAGCCTTGTAGGGCCGGTCTCACGTGCTTCGCCTAGGGTTGGCTCAAGGATTTGGTCTTTGGGTAGATCTTTCGTGGGCCCGAGGTAGCGTGAGACCCTTCCCCAACAATTTACTTTCAATTTTATTTTGCGAGGAAACACATGCATGCTTTAAGTTAATTGAATTAAAAGAGGGACCAAACAAATACAGCAGAGACACCATATACAGTTGGAATTGAAGTTGCATCTTGCATGTGATCAATTAGTTACAATTATCAGAGCTAGCTAGATCGATTAATTACGGCATGTTTACAATTAGTTAAGTCAAGAAAAAGAATTGGAGGACACATGCTATGATTATCGGTCACGAGGAGCGGGGCATGTATATCTACAGAGACGTCGCAACGAACAATTTAAAGCAGGCACTATAAATGAATAATAAAGTTGACAACTACTTGATGTGTTAGCTTGGTTGGTATAAGAAAGACATGTTCTTTTCAGATTCTGAAATCGAATTTTGGTTTTTGCTATAGTATCTAACTTTCAAAAAAAATATTTTTTTAATATATAGTCTATAAGTTAATTGTAATACACGTTAAAAGCCCAACATTTGTACCATCCAAAATCGCAAGCGAGTATCTCTCTCCGTAATCTCTGTCACAAACAGCTAAAATTTAAAAATTTTAACCAAAAATCGTAAGCTATAACCATATTAAACAAGTCCGAAAGCATCATCCAAAGCTACTTGCATCATGTATGAATGCCTTGTTCGATGCAACAAATTGGCAACTGCGCATGCTTGGCACCATATCAATAGATAATCATATCACTAGATCGATCCATCTTTGCTGGCTGTAGAGTTACCGCTCCCTCAGGGAACAGGCCGGCCGGAGACGAAATTGCCATTCACACATACGATTACATACATACTAGTAAATCTTTCCAAGTGATCATGCATCAAGCTGGCCAAGAAAGACGAGCTGCCCTAGTGAAGAAGGAAATTCTCAGGATGCAGTTCAATTAATACAGAAGCATGCATTGCTGGTAGCTAGCTAGAACTAAACCAAATTAATGGCAGACGTCGACGATCAACAACAATTGGCTACAAGAGAGCAAGTACTAGTAGTGATGCTCTTGCGATCGATGATTAAATCACCTGATAGAAGAAGCAGTGGTCACTAGCTAGTCCACCAGCCAACGACCGGACAGCGACGGCCATCAATGGAGCATCCAATCATGCATGTGCCCTAGCCTAGCTATTTATACCCCTCCTGTCGAACTCCTTCCCTCCACACCACTCCTACTGCATAGCCAGCTAGTCACCTGGTCAGTCCGCGCCTAGCGATCGATAACCGTCGATCATCTCCTAGCTAGCTAGCTTAACGTACGCAGGAACGAACGATGGCTCTTAACAAGTCGATGGTGGCCGTTTTCCTGGCGGCGGCGGTGGTGCTGATGGCGGCGGAGGCGTCGGCGGCAATCACGTGCGGGCAGGTGGGGACGTCGATCGCGCCGTGCATCTCGTACGTGACGGGGAAGGGCATGCTGACCAAGGGCTGCTGCGACGGCGTGAAGAGCCTCAAAAACGAGGCTAGCACGAGCGCCGACCGGCAGGAGGCGTGCCGGTGCCTCAAGAGCCTCTCCGGCAGCATCAAGTCGCTCAACCTCGGCACCGTCGCCGCCGTCCCCGGCAAGTGCGGCGTCAGCGTCCCCTTCCCCATCAGCATGTCCACCGACTGCAACAAGTAATTAAGCCCGTAGCTACAGCTAATTTAACTGACCATGCTTGCATCTTCTCTCATGCAAATCGATCTCACCCTCGCTTATTAAATTTGGTGCAGGGTCAATTAGATCAATCGTCCTACGTACGCGCGCGCGCGGAGGCCGTTAATGCGTACGTTGATCGACTGCACTTAGACAAGATCGATGGAGGTAGAAAAATAAAATAAAAGCCGCTGCATTATATACTTCAGCGCTAAATATATATATATATATATATATATATATATATATATATATATATATATATATATATATATATATATATATATATATATATATGTATCTTGCTCACTCATCATCGATCTGTTTGCATATTTATTCTAGCTTTCAATCCTGCATATGTATGTGCCCATGCGACTGTGCGTAGTCTGCACTTGTTCGGCGAGAACTTGTCTGACCTACTTGTTCAGGCAATATAATTCATTTGCTTATTTCTCCAGGCGGTGGTTGCTCCTCTACAAATATTATGTTGTTACATGCTTCTTAAAATAAAGAAAAGAGCACTGCGCATGCGCACTTGTATTTTTTTTTTCTTGGCAAGGAGATTCAGCTGTACTTGAATATTAAGCTAAAAATTAACCGGTTCGAAAAGATCGGCGTGATATGCTCATACTTTAACATCTCCTTCATATCTAGACCCTCTATGAGGCCCATCGATCACATGGACTCAAAGTGTGCTGCAATTATTTTTCATAAAATTATGCCACTATTTTTACGAACGATTCAAAATATTTGAGTCTACCGTGATGATATTGGGTTGTATGTACAATCAGTTCATCCGAAAAAAGTAAAGTTGTTGGAGGAAGACGCGCAATTTAATGCGTTGGAGGCTGTAATTTAATGCTGCTTGGTGGGCCTGAAGCTGTGGGCCGTGGTCATGAACGCGGATGGATGGTCCATGACGGCCCAAGTGATTAATGGCACACCTGTTTTCGTGTCATAGGGAACAGAGAGAGAGAGAACCGGAATTAATTAAGAACTATATGTGGAAATTAAGAGCCGGAATAAATTTCGTCGTTCTCACTTGGACTCGATCGAACGCGAGATTTATTAATTGTAATATCAACGTCCCCAGAATTAATCTGCACCCCTCTAGGGCTCAAGAAATCGAGAGCCCTGTGCTAAACCAGAGATTAGGCCCTATACCTAAGAAAATCCCATCACGGAAAAAGTTATTGAATATTATAAACGTAATACAATGTTCTCTGGGAGTTAATATTGCAGCATATGGAAATAAACGAGAAACCAACGGTATTTTGGTATCCTCGATATTGCTCAAATTTCCTCGTAAATGAAACGATATCTCATCGAAATGTTTCTTTCTTCGAATTTCACGCTTTCTACGAAATGTTAGATCAATATCCATCTCAAGTGCAATCCCATTTGCATTAAAAAAAAAACCAGTGTCTCTACCGATTGAAAAAGGAAATCAGCCCCTGCACTTTTTCAATAGCAACATCAACAAGCATATCATTTGACTGTAAGTTCTTGCTAACCAAATTTACTGATACTACTTCATACCAAATAACTATTACATTGCTACTAAAAAAAAATTCAAAATCACCAAGTTCATTATTCGCTGAAGATTTAGCTTCTCTATTCGTTTTTGGATCATTATCACTATTCGGTTAGATTTATCTTTTTTTCTTTGCGAGGACATGGTTAGATTTATCGTTAGATATACTTTCACAATACAAAATTTTTACTATTCACAACAGCATGTCGCGATAGAAATTAACTGTTAAAGTACGTGGTACCTTGTAGAGCAGGTTGTGGCCGCGCTCAGCGTCAGCGATTGCTGGCGTTGGCCGTTGGCTTTAGCTTTTTTTATTCACTTTTTTACCTTTTATTTTTTTATATTTTCTTTTTTATTCTTTTTATATTATTTGTGATAGGATAATATTTTTTTTAATTTTTTAAATTTAATTATGCCAAATAATTTACTCAGTTATAAAAAAAATCAGACAACTATAGTAAAAAAAATTATAAATCACCATCATTCTGAATGCTACCACAGAATGTCCATCTTGGACTGACGCAAGCTTTTCTTCTACCTACCTTGCTTGTAAGTTGTAACATAGATCTCCAGCATCAAGCGAGGAACAGAAGAACAGAACAAGGAATAAGGTAGCTCCGGCTGCCTCCTTTCTTGGATGCATGTTTTGCCAAATAATTAATTAAAGAAACTGTTACTTGATTCAAAGCTGAGGTTGGCGTACGTGTTCGACCACGAAAATACAATACAGTAATACGGCTAGCTCATGCGTCGATCGATCGATGATCGGCACGGCCGGAACCGATCGATGCATGAATCCTCGATCGAATTGAAGACAGAAACTCGTACATACATGCATGATACATGTGCCGCACTTGATCATCATCGTCATCTCTCGCAAGAAAAGCACAAAAAGACTTCATGGCGCTGTCTATGAGACATACAGCGCTTTCACTTTCACTTTCTCAGCTCAGCTAGCTGCGCCAAGAAAAAGAAAAGGTGCATATGGACAATGTTCTTTTCAATTTTTCTAGCTTATAAATAAAATATCTTTTTTAGATGATTTTATATGTTAACTGTACTGTACGCTGTAACGATTTTATTTATATTAACAAAAATTATAAGTTGTAACCAAAAATTATAAACCGAAGTAAAAAAGAACAGTCCAAAAGCTAGCTACAAAAGATCAAACAAAGAGCAAATTCCAAACAAAAGCTACGTGACCTGACCCCTGCGATCCTCAGTTAGTATAGGCGCGCAGCTGCGGAGGAACAAGACTAACTAGCGCAGGAAAAAAAAGCACCCACCATGCGACGACTACTCAGCGACAGAGCCAACAACGTCGATCAGGCACCGCCGCTGGTCACGCCAGCATCGGCGGCGGCGGCAGGTGCAGGTGCAGGTGCAGGCCGTGGTGGGGACCAGACAAGCAACGCCAGCTTCGACGCCAACATGGTCATCATCCTCGCCGCGCTGCTCTGCGTCCTCATCTGCGCCCTCGGCCTCAACTCCGTCATCCGCTGCGCCCGCAGGCTCGCACCACCATCAGGCGCCACCACGGTCACCACCACCACTGGGTCCGCACGGCCATCTGTCACCGCAGGGCTGAAGAAGAAGGCGCTGATGAGGATACCGGTGGAGGTGTACGGGCCCAAGGCGAGCATCCCGGCCTCCGAGTGCGCCATCTGCCTCGGCGAGTTCGCCGACGGCGAGAAGGTCCGCGTGCTCCCGAGGTGCCACCACGGCTTCCACGTCCGCTGCATCGACATGTGGCTCGCCACCCACTCCTCCTGCCCCACATGCAGGGACTCGCTTCTTCAGGAGGGCGTCGCCGGCGCGGCAACGGCGGCAGGGGAGGCGAGATAGCGCGCGGCCGGAAATGTTACTGGTTTATAATTTCTTCTAGGGTAGCGGGTCAAAGTGCAAACCTGAAAGGATTGGTTTTTATCTGTCGGTGTGATTGTGGTTTTCATATAGGTGATACCTGTAAATTGGGATCGACATTTTGTGATAATACAAGGGGCTGGGTGCAATGTTTTCGGTGTCTTCTGTCACTTCGATTACCCCTTTAGCTGGTTCGATGAATTTCTCCTCGTGTTGGAGCATATGGGATTTTCTACGGATTCTTTCGTGTTTGTTTCTAAGATGGCTAGTATTCGGGTTGCCCACTCACCACGACTTCCCCCAATGGACACGTCTTTTTCTCAGATGGTGTTGTCCAGCATCTATATCTGTCCAGTGACATTTTCTTTTTCCTGTTCTTCGGGTTGCCAACTGGTAATAGATTATTTGAAAAGAAGGCCAGAAACCGGGATAATCCATAAAAAAAATGTTCCAATCGTACAAAATTTTCTGTAGTTTATCATATTTTCTTTCCGAAGAGTTTTTTTTAAGTAGAGAACGGATTAGACGAGTAGTAGTAGTGGCAACATTAATTATAGCTTTAGTAGAACCGATGTAGTAATAGAAGAGGGTGAATAGTGTCTTTAATTTTTTTAAATATTTATCAATTCGTCACTCCAATAGTTATAAGAAGCCATGGAGATGAAGAAGACAAAAATCTGAAAACAATGCTGCTATAGTATTTTTACAACATGAACAGTGCAAAACAACACTATATCAAAAACAAAAATCCATAAAATTTTTGATCTATAGATCTAAAAGATTTAAAACTTGGACTAAAACTAGATCATGACCTTAGAAAACTTATCCAAGTAAAAATCCTAAAAGAATTTGATAGAATTGAGATCTTTTGGTTCGTGAAACTCTATTAAACCAAAAATTAGACCAAAATCTAAAATTGAGATAACTATCAAAGTAAAATTTCAAATTACTTAAAATTTGGTATGCACCTTCTCTAGAATGTTAGAAATCTATTTCAATCAATAATCAAGAAAATCGTTGCTAAAGTTCTGTATTTTTCCATTTTAAGGAAGATTTCACCAAAAATATGTCAAAAATCAAAAACAATGAATATAATTTGTTTGTTGGTGAATAATGGCTAAGATGGATTTAGATGTGTTCCCACATGTCCTAGTAAGGAAGAACACTAAAGAAATCGATGTAGAAACAACTGGATTAAGAAATCACTTAGAGAGACCAAAAAGAGTAAAAATCGAATTTCTTCATGAATTTGTCAACCAAGTGTCTAGATAGCTGAATATTGATTTCCTTAGGTTATCTCCATCTCTTGCATGTACTTGATACTACAAGATCAAGAAGGGGAGAGAGAAAAAAAACCAACCAAATCAAAAGCAAATCAATCAATGCAAGAGATATTCATGGAGATAAATAAAATTTGATGTATTACTATTTGAGAATAAATATTTTACAGCCACTCTATTTGAATAACAAGAGAGTACACAACAGTATTCAACTTCTCTCAAACTTTAACTCTAGAACTCATGAACCATTGGTCTTAAGAGATGATGGTTAACTACATGTCTCCATTTCAACCTGTTAAATAGATGGACTAGCCAGCCCCATTTAATCCTTAATGGATACTATTAACTTAGCATATATAGGGAAAACCCGATATCTCTATATACACGGGATTTAATTAACTCACGCACTATACTTATGCACGATTTTCAAATCACATAAACTCGAATCCGTTAGGTTCTTAACATTGATCCAACTTAATTTCCTCAGTTTCTCTTTGACCTAACTCGCTCTCCCAAGAACCATTCAAGCGTTCTGGTTTTGCTTCAAGATAGTTTTCAGTATTTTAGTCAACTGCCAAAATACACTTTCTTGGCTCGGTTATCTCCTTCTATTATAAGCAATCGTCATTCTTGCCATATGTAGGTGCATCAATAGCTTGTCATGCGTTGGTAAGTCTCTCCTGCTTGGATTCCACCGGATCACGCCTAACTTGGACAGACCAAGCCACATGGTGCAACCCCGTCGTCCGAACTTTCCTTTGATATTTCTCATCTTTCTCATGTCATGTTTGAGCTTACCATCTCACCCAGCATTCTTGATTATTTTGGACCTCAGCTCCTCCATAAATGTATCCCCGATCTTCGTTGTTGATCATTGTTGACTCCAAATGACCCTGCATATCTAAAGATAAAGAAATCATTTTCAAAGATAAATTCTTCACAAATTGACCCATATTAGCAATAGCATATCTCCTACACACTATAATCACTGACCTAGACACCAAATCATCTCATGATTTAAATTTTCTAAACTCATCAATTTATGCAAAGCAGTCTTAAAAAATATGTAAATTTACAAATTCTAATTGTTAACTCTTTCAAAATAATAATGATTTATCACAATAAAACCATGGACCTCACATAGTCCTTCAGCTTTATTTCCTTATATCCAATGGATCGAGTGTCGGAACTCATGGTCGAGTGTAAAATCATGCTCTAGCATGCATGTATACACTGAACGCAGTCCCAAAAAGGAGAAGAAAAGGTTTAAACTGTTACACCATTCAATAATTTTTTTCCATGTTATGTTGCTCTCAAAGAAATTCTGGTGTCGTTTTCCTTATTCACTTGCAAGCTCCAAGGATAGGTTGGAACCAACCACTAGCCTTCGAGCAATGAATGAATACTGGAGCAGATTCCTACCTCCACTCTTGTCTTGTTGAGTTTTGCATGCCCAGACCCACCCCAAAAATTAAATTTCAAATAGTCCAGTCTTTGTTCATCACTTCTGCACAAATGTCTGGAGTATTTTGTTTCGGTACCACTTTTGAGTTCAGTTAACACATCCATATGTTGGTATCTTTTTAATCTCTGTTTCCACAAAGTACCGCCTGAAAACACTTAAAAGAGAAAACAGTAGTAGACTACTTTTTTTTTATATATATGTAGTGCAAAGAATTTCATCTGGGAAGGTCGGATCACTCCTTCCTCTGGTTTCACCAAGTAAAAACATATTTTGTAACTAAGCATGAGTTCAACAGGAAACAAAACACTTGCAATCATGGAGAGAGTAGTGCTGCGAAATGATCTGCCAGGATCCTAACAGTCGTCGGGGAAACTGCGGTGCCCTGCCGAGGTACCATTTCTGGATCATCTCCGCCGAGGTACCATGTTCATTCAACGTACCTCTGCAACTCCAGGAGTGGTTGGGAAGTGGAAGCCGACGACGGAGTTGGGCTTGAAATACTTGGACTGAAAGAAGTCTGTCACCTTCTCGAGAGCCTCTTCTCCCTCGTCCTCGTCCATAGAGACCAGACGATCCCTGACAGAGCTCTCCAGCTGCACGCCGTACTGTGATCCTTTGATCTCCTTGATCACCAAGATCCTGAACAGTTTCTCCACAGGTGCTACGCGCACAACATCATAAACATATCACCAGTTTTAGTAGCGTATGCAGAAATACAGTACTGCAGTAGCTGACGTTGAGTGGCCGAACTAGTACCTACTGACTGAACCTTTTTCATGGAACAAGCGTTCCTAATTAAAAGCCTTATTTATCCATTCAGAAGTGTAAGCTCTTTTGTGCACCGAGTGATGACACACATTATCTTACCAGAAATAAGGGCTTGAAGGAAGGCATCATCCTCCACCAGCTCCTCTGCCTTCCTGCACTTCCAATTCTCCAAATGCTCCAGGACGTTGCTCTTGTCAAGATATATATATCCCAATGGCGTTGTACTTGATCTGAAGGAAGTGAATCTCAATGTCTGTGATGCCTGCGCGTCAATGATTTGGAAACATCCCTTTTTAGATAGATATTAATTTGACTATCTACACGAAAAGAGACGAGATAGAGGTAGCCTGATTAACGAACATACATACCGTGAGCTAGCAGCGAGAGAGGCTTGGCGACGGTGATCTCCTGTGGGAACAGGATGCCTTCCACTTGCACACAACTGACCGTCTCCGAACCCACTGCACTTGCATCATGCACACTCAAAAGTTGAAATCTTTCTCTTTAATTACCAGCAGTATTTCTTTTCTACTTCTTATTGTTTGTCATTCAAGTGACTGCAACCCTTTTGCGTGCTTAATTCCATTGAAAGAACAAAATCAGCAAAATGAAGGAAACAATCAGAATGGAAAGATCAACTTACTTTTTCTTATGTTGAGGTTAACAATTGGAGGAACCAAGCTACTAGAAGATGAAGCTTGTTCTTGTGATGACCGACTGATGAAGGAAGAGCTTCTTAGATTTGAGAGGCTAGCAAAAGAGCGTGAAACACTTGAGTTTTTTTTGGTCGAGTTGCCATGCAAAGGGTGTTCGGTATGAAAGAATAGGCAGGTGTCAGATTTGAGACCGTGATATACACCACCACCTTGTCTCAAAGTCTGAAGTAAGCGTCTAGACAAACAAGAAAATGAAGGGTTGAGATGCCTCTCTGCCTGAAAGTCTGATGTTTTACAAGTCCAACAGCTCTTCAGACAGAATTGGAACCCATTGGGCGTGGACAACCGATGGCAAATACACACCCAAATCGGCTTAGAACACCCTATGCTAGGGTATGATACTCCTCCTTTGTGCCAAGCAGCTATAGAAGAGTTCAGCACCCCTAAGGGCCAAAATGTTTACTTGGTTAGCCCTTAAGCAGAGGCTCTGGACATTCACGAGGCTTCGAAAACATAGCATTTCGGCGTCTCCAGCATGCCTCTTCTGTGACCAACAAACCAAGACAATTGATCACCTTCTCATCGGCTGTCCGGTGGCTAAAGAGATTTGGCACCGTATCTTTTTTTGGCTATCGCTTTGTTCTTCCTACCAATTCTTGGATCACAGCTTGCATGATTGCTGGTTAGCCGTCAGAAGAATAGCACCTAAGACCAAACATAAAGCTGTGGACTCCCTAATCGTTCTCATTGTCTGGATGATTTGGAAAGATAGAACCAAGCTTCGACATGACCAGGGAAGACTTATCATTGACGAGTGCGTCCTCCGGGTTAAACAGGAGTTCTTCATTTGGTCGTCTGAGACAGAAAAATAGTTGGTACTTTAAATACGATCCCCTATCTGAGTGAGAGTTTTGTGGGTTCTTATGTTCTATCTAGATATAAAGGGGGTCCCACTTTCCCTATCTCTGCCTTTTCACGATCTCCTTTACCCCTCCTATTTACATACCCTTATAGTGCAGCTGCTCTTCTCAGCCAGACTACTCTTTTTTTTCTTTTTCTCCTCTTTTCTTTTCTCTTTTCATCTTATTCAATTTAGTTTTTCAAATACAGTTTTCATGCAGATATATAGTAATGATACAAAATGTAATCTGTACATTTAACATAACTATATTTATGATCAAGAAATAGCATGCCTAAGTAGTAGTAAGTGTGCGGATCAATTGCAACCTGATCTGCAACCTTAGCTTGAATTGGCTTGACTTCTACATTACAGGTAGACGTAGTACTATAAGGAATTATTTATTTAGGATACTAATATATTTCTAGAAAAAAATCCCTTTTCCTGTTTTGGTGGATTTCTAGTCTACTGATGGGGGTTAGAATCCATTTGGTTTCCCTACTATTGTACTGTTCAAATGGCCAAATAGGCCCAAGCCTTCAGCCTGGCCTACTTAACCTTTGGCCCAACTTCTCTTGGCCCAGCGGGGCCGACAAAATGCCTTACCTCCTCGTACTTAGTCTGGCTTGGCCAACACAAAACACCTCGCCTCCTCCGCTCGGCCGACAACACTACATAACGCCTCACCTTCTCGGTTCTTCACGCCCTCGACCAACTCTCTAGCTCTCCATTGCTACTCTCCTCTCCTCGCTCCTTCTCATCAGACGTCGGTGCTCATCGCTCCTCTCCCATCTCCCCCGTGCTTTGGCTCTCCTCCTCACCGATTACTCTCAGTGTGTCTCCTCTCGGCTTAGATCTAGCCGATCCACCTCTCCTCGAGTCGCCTCTTGCCGGATCAATGGCTGTCGCCATTCCTCTTTGCCGGATCTAGTGGTACCCGTCGGATCTAGCGGCTATTCACAAGATCTAGCTGCTACTCTGTCGGATCTACGGTGTACACCGGATCTACTGGTTACTTGTTGGTTCGGTCGGCCCGACGCACTCGTTGAGCTCCCCTACTACTTTGACCTCTTGGCTTCCTTGATCTCTGGCTACTCGGCTATTCCGGCTACTCGGCCTCTGGCTACTTAACCTCCGGTTACTTAGGCAACTCGATTACTCAGCGGCTCCCTCAAGCTCCTTCCACCCTCATGGAGGATGCCACTGGCCTGGGTAGATCCTATGGTAGGTTTGGTCCTTGGCTAGTGGTTGTGGCTGAGGTGGTTCTATGGCTCGGCTTTCTCTTCTCGCCGGTTCTACCTTCTCCCCTATCCCTACTTACACATTTTGGTTTAGTTATTATTCTTGTTATACTTGTATCATTTTTATCACACCCGATTCTTGGGGGATTCTAGTGGCCATGTTATCAAGACTCGGTTCCTGGGGGTCTCACGCCCAGGAGTGGTCTCCCAAGTTCGAGAGCGCTCGTGGCTCTAGGATGTGCCGCTGGTTGCTGTGGTAGCCACCGGTTGGGCTGGGTGGCTTCTTCCTCCCTCTCGGCTGACTAGCTCAACCAGCCGAGCCGAGGTGAAGTGTGTGCCAAGCATTTTTGTGTGCTTATCTGGGATGAATCGAAAAAGGAAAATAATGGTGGGAGGAAAAAGTGGGCCTACTTGTGTCAAGCTAGAAATGAGAAGCTCGTTGGTTGGTCGCGATTGTGGACATGGATGAAGGTGTGGCTGAGGCTTCCTTGTCGTTGTTGGAAACATCGTCTTGTGGTGGTCTTGCCTTGTGGTGGTCCACCCGGTCGGCCTCTTAGTCTCATGGTCCATGCTCTCCTTCATCATCCTCTACCTTTTGCTTGCCCTTCTCCAACACTCCTCTCTTCTCACTTGGTGGGCTGCTGGCTTTTGTGGGGGGTGACTCTTGTGGCCTTCAGTCGAGAGAGGAATGCTGGGTTGTTCTTGGTTTTGCTTGGCTTGGTGTTCTAAGATGATTATTGGTTGGCTTTGCTGGTGGGATGGGGCTAGAATGCTCTCGGTTGGCTTTGTGCTCTCGATTGGGATGTTGTGGGCGCTCGAACATGCCGCTGGAGTCTATCGTCTCTACTCGAGCTCCTTGAGCAGCTGCGACCTGGTGTACACATCGTTGGGCTACAGCGTCGCCATCTTGAACAAGGGGTCCTCGGGCCGCTTGTATTGGTGCGGCGGTCGAGGAACTTGACGTCAGGCACCTTGTACCTCTGTCTCGTTTTGTTTGGCGAGCGGCGCCGGCGTGTCGGGCGAGAGCCCGTGCGTGTCCCAGTCCCCCGACGGCTACTCCTCGTCCACGCGCGCCGCGCCGGCGGAGAAGAGCCACGAGCCAAACATCTAATTTGCCATGTCACCCCTTCATTAATTACAGCGACACATCTAATTTGTCAGTACGACATTGAGCTTCTTTAGGCACAAAATTCGCTTGACATGGAACTCCTTTACTACGAGGAGGAAGACGACATACGTCTCCAGGAAAAAACGGAGGAAAGACCACATAGTTTGCCATCTCTTTTCTGATAAACGGAAAGAGGTCGCCAGAATTATTAAGTCGGAGGCAGGCATGCCCAGGTACAGGGTAGAATCCTACGCTGAAGGATGCAAGTTGGTCTAGAGATTTACAGGATGGTTTTAGCATGCTACACATAAGATCGTTTACGGTGATAAACATGCAAGACTAAGTGCTACATTCCTCTCTTCACCATTTTCGTAAGGTGGAAGCTGCGCTGCTCTTCACATCTCAATATGGTGCGAATGATTCGGAATTTCCCCTTGGTTGTCCAGGGGCATGTACTGAGCCATGATGGCACGGATCTCTGAATCCATGTAGCTCTGTAGGCAGAAAAGCAGAAGAGAATTAGATCCCAACCTAGAGTTATGAGCAGACAAGTAACTTGCAGAAGTTGTCCATATCATTCATACCCGGATCCTGTACTTGTACACTGCATATCCTGCAATTCCTGCTGCCACTAGGCCGAAGAAGATAACCCACAGGAAGCTCCACCCTACCTGTGCTGCTGCACTTTTGCCTGAATACAATGGATGTCAATTTAGTATCACTCAAGTCAATGCTTAAGACTTATCATATATGTTTCTATTTTGAGCTTTCAACAGCCAAGAAATAATCACCAATCAGATTAGTGTGCCTCAAATAGATTAACTAGCCTGCAATTTGTGGGACCTTATGACCTCCAAATCTCACTGGTTAGCTTAAGTCTAAGTGCAATTAATGACTACCGAGACAATAATAAGTCTAGAAAAGATAGGTACATACTTATGCATGTATCATGCTCCTTCATGTACAGCAAGCCTCCACTGCAGCCGCATGCATAGCTTCCCCATGTGTTCTTGCATTTGCATTCCTTACACTGGCATGCAGTCTTTTCCTTGCATTCGTTAATATCTGTCACGAAATATTTACCATCAGCACGACAGCAAAGGAGCAGCATGGCCAATGATATCCAATATGCTTTGACTCTGCCAGCAAATTCTTAGGTGCATATTCACATTTGTCCATTAAAACCTACAAGTTTTGCGGGACTTGCAAGCAATTCTAATAACCTAATGGAGTTCAGGATTTGACTGTTACCTTCACATTTGTGGGTGCCATCACCTTTGAACCCATCTGGGCATTTACAGCCGTCATCCTGTAGGTTATAAACACCACAAACATGGTTTTAGATTTTTTACAATACATGTGGCAGCATTAAGGTCAGCAAAAAACCCAACTCATAACTTACAGTGCAGGCAGAGTATGTCCGGCCATTCCTGGTCTCCTTCCAACATCCTCCATTGTTAATCTCACAACGCCCAGATCCCGAAGCTAAAATAACAAGGGCAGGTATAATTAAATAGTCAATAAGGCTAAAATTGCATGTCACAAAAAAACAACACTTTGTCTGTTGCAGTAGACAAAAAAACAACAATCAACCACTTAGCTACTTTGTGCTATCTCCATTAACAAGGTTAGTGCTAAACAACAATCAACCACCCCCAAGTAAAGAGAGACCATTATTTAAATACTCAAAATAAATAAAGAAGATGGCAATAAAATCATCTCCTGATTTCTTGCAGTATATATACCTTCACAATGAGTGTAGCCATCACCAACGAATTTTACACCTTTCACAACCGGACATTCGCAAACTCTTCCACGGAAAGTATCCTACATATATACCAGACAAGTACCATATGCATAAGCTAAACAGAGTAGCATTATCCCCTAAACTAGAATTTCGCAGAAAAGATAAGACCACCAGAACTACCTTGCATGCAGTGATGTTAGCAGCCTTATCTTGCCAACAGCCACCATTGTTCTCCAAGCACTCGTTTGTTTGTATATCTACAGTTTGACAGCATGAATTGAAGATGTTTAAGAGGAAGGTACAAAACAGGCTATGCTTGCAGTATAAGTATTCATCTCAAATGCAGCAAACTGAGGGGAAAAAAAGTAGAGGAATCAATGCACTAACCTTCACTCAAGCAAACAGTGGGCTCAGTAGTTTCTCGAAAACCTGCACAAAGTGCCTTAAGAACTGCTCCTTTGTCAAGTTTCCCTGAGAAGTGAGAAACAAATGTTTGGATAAGCACGACTGGAACCTCAAATCACTTTGCTGGAACTATAACGGTTTGAAGAGCACGAACCTCTGTATTGTCTATTGTTGATGACTAGTGTTGGTAAGATGGTAACATCACCACGAGAGCCCTTGCCAATCTATATAAAGGGGTCCAAAATGATACAATATGATCACAAGCGGGATGAATAGAAGAGATAAGACCACACTGAAGTACTAACCTGTGCATCCTGTTCAGCTTTCAGCACAGGATTTTCTTCATCAGCATCTGGATCACCAATACACTTATCTATTGCTTTGTGATCAAGGCCTGGAAATTATAAACGTATTCAGTACAATTATTGCACCTTACAATAAAAAATAGAAAGGCATATGCAAACTCCAACATACCAAGTGACTTGATAACTCCATCAGCACATTTCTTAGTGTACTTCTTTTCCTTCATTGGGCACCGAATTGCAAAATCAGTCACATAGTCCCACCACAACCAAGGTTTCTCATTCTCCTTAGCTACTTTATAAACACAAACTTGACGTAAATTCTGAACCACTACATCTTTCCCATCATACCCTTTGCTGAAATCCTGTTCCGGGTCAGGTGCGCAATACCTCCCATGGTTGATACACTGGGACTTGCACTGCTTGCTTAGAATGAAGGCCTCTGGGCAATACCAGGTAATGTAATGAGGAGTGAACTGCGTGTAGCCCTTCTTCTCAAGTATCTGTGCTGCTCCTTTGAAGCTCTTGACGAAATCAATCTGGCTGTCGCATTTTGGTCCACATTCATCATTACTGTTAGTCCAAAATTCATACTCAACACGCTCATCAGGGTGGGGCAGGGACTCCCGCCAATCCAAATTCACATTAACCATGTCACCGTTATCAATTGCTTTCTTGAGCCTATCCCCGAAGCTTTTGGTTATAAGCGCTGAAGGAATGGTGATGTTCTCTAAATAATCTGCCCTCCCGCCCTCTTCAGGTGTGTCCATTGTAATTAGGGGTTCAGCCTTGTCATCAGCAACAAGGATTGCTGCTGCTCCTGCTTTCTGTGCGTTCCATGCCTTCTTTGTGAAGAAGCAATCTATATAAACAACAAAAAACCATGTTATGTAATCCACAGTATATTTTAATTAATTGAGTAAGTATAATGCAACATCACAGAGCAGAAAAATAAGAATGTTAAGACAATAATTGGTTGAAAAAAATCAGTGGAGTATCATAGGGAGTAAACAACAAGACAGTGACCTAGCTACTAGAAAATGCAAGAGGGCTTGACAGTAAGCTTCCAGATTAAGTTTCCTCCACAAAACAAGTCATAGATTTGGTCGTTTTACCAAACTGGGTCAAAGAATGTTCAACTTAGTCACATCATCGCAAAGCAAGATGCAATTTTTAACGCACCAAACTAAAGCCCACACGACTAAACAAAAAATTGTGCCACTTGTGGTCAACCTTTCAACTGCAATCTATCCAATTCAACCAACCGAGGCATATAGAGCTTAGCTCGCTAACAATCACGAAGTCACACATGGATGACCTGAGACCAGCTGTACTGCAATACTAGCAACCAAAAGAAGCGATTTTGTACAAGTAATTTTCTCACCTCCCCTGTCGACGAGCAGGAAGATGGGGAAGGAACCAGGCTTGGACTTGTAGGAGATGTCGAAATCGTCGAAGCTCTTGCATGCCTTCCTGTTGGCCTTGGGGTAGGCGACGACACCGACCATGGTGCCGCCGTACTGCGGCACGCCGAAGTTGCCAATGGCGCACTCGTAGATTCCCTTGAGCTCATCCGGTGCCGTGACCTTGAGGCTGTTCTTCTCCACGACGAACCTCCCGTGGCAGCAACCCCACAGGAACGCCGTCCACAGCAGTAATCGCAGCATCTCGCGGCCGGATCGAAGCCTCATGCTCCAACCCGCATTTGAACCTTGCAATTCGCGAAACCTAGCTAGGGATTGGATTGGCATCCGCGGCTTGATCTTGGGGTTTGTACGGGACAAGAAAGCTGCGGAAAACGGCGGAATAGAGCGGAAATATTGGATTTTGAAGGCGGGGAAGGATGTGCGCAGTAGTAGGGAATTACCGTGCTACTTGGATGGAAGGAGGAGTTGGAGTGGGAGAGATTTTTTTCGGGGGGGTTTGGGCCGGGAGTGTTGGGGAAGGAGGAGACGGAGAGGTGGTGAAGAATCCTTTTGGTTAACACTTGGGCAACGTGTTGCAGTTTTTTTCCCCTTTTTTTAAACTTTTGTTTTCTTAGGAGGAAAGGAGTTAGTTTACCGGTGTAGGTAAGGTAGTGGCGACCACATGCAGGCCCCCGGGGGAAGCGGGCCAGCTGTTTGGGCCCTAAAATTCAGGGGTCTTTAAACGGATAAACGGTTCGCCTGTCACAGTTTACAACGGTACATGCAGGCATGCAACGACTCCTCAGAAACATGCAGACTTGGTCGCTCGTCTGCTCGTCCACGGCTGCTCGTCTGCTCGGCTTGATTCTCTCCCCTCCATGAGACCACAAGCGCTGCGTCGCTTGGTCGCCGCTCTTCGTCGGGCTCAAGCGGCGACGCATTGCGGTGCTCCGTGCTCAACATAAGCTTCCTCACACCTCCACTCCGCCGCCACCACCAGAGTGGCTGTCGCCAATGATTTCTTCTCCTCTAAACCCCTACTCTCCCTGTAATCGATAAGCCTCCCACACACTTCTTTCCCCAAGTCTTGCGAAGAACGAGAGATTCCTTGATGCTTTCTTGAGCTCTTGCATCTGCGTTCAAGCTGTTCTTGTGTTCTTTGAAAAATATTGGAAAGTTGATGGCTTGTAATGGAAGCGATGTTTCTTGGTGATTTGATTCCATGCGAGCGGACTCGCTATGCAACACGGTGGCGTGCGGGAAGGGGAACCGCACGGTGACGTCGGGGTTGCCGTCTACAGTGCAGTGCGAGCGGGATGGCGCAGATGCACGCGTCGGCGACGAGTTCGAGTTCTGCCGTCGTCTTCCCCAACTGTAAGGGTTCAATTCGCTGCCTCTGTACTTTACTCTTCAGTCTTCACATGCTCGACTTGCGTAGTTCGGCTCATCAATGGCCAGCAGCCAGCTCATACGATTTGTCCCATAGTTTGTTTGCTGTACTAGTGTCGACTCATAACTGCGTACCACCTACGTTTATCATGGCTAATTGGTTAGCAACTTTGCTTTAGGATGTGTGTGCAATTGAGAAGATAAAATTTCAGAACATAAAATAGCTTAACAATCTGAATTATACTAGTACTTTTCATGTTTTATACATCTTAAATACTTGATGTGGAATTCTAGAGTTGTGTACTGGAAGTCTTTTTTTAGACCGACTTGGTGCCTTTGGCATTTCAATTTCGTAACTCTGTTTGTGGTCTTTTTTTACGAAAAGCGCGTAAAAGAAGGCAGGTTTCATGAATTCAACATGTGTCTCCATCAGAAAGAAAAAGAACAGGTTATTTAGAATGCGTCTTTGTGTCATCTTCAGTTTATTTTTTGAACCAACAGTGTCATCTTAAGAGTTCCTGTGTGTTTTCTACACGAGAAGACATGCTAGTGATTATCAACCAGCTATCCACAACATTAATCATATCCTTTAAACAGCAAGTTTACTAATGTGTGCTCATATCAGCTCACATGATCAAATAATAATATATCCTTTCAGGTTCCATTGATCGCACATGTTCTGGCAATGCTTCAGCACCTTCACCGGTGCCTTTACAACCACCCAAAAATTTCTCAAGAGAGGTTAAACAGTTTGGCAACTTTATGTATTGAGAAGAAATTATTGGATGAGATTGATATTAATACCATTATCAATGACTTCGCATCTAGAAATGTTAGAAGAAATTTTTAAGGTAATATCTATAAACTATTTGATATGAATTTTTCTTTAATACATAACGCATTTTAAGTGTTTGTTAGTAAAATTAGATATATATATGTGTGTGTATGTAGATTTATACTAGGGCCCCTATTTCTAATTTCGCTCCGGGCCTCTAAAATCCCAGGACCAGCCCTGACCACATGTACCAGACTGGCATATAGTTTGTTGCTGTAGGTATGGTCTATAATATGATATAAATGATGTCGGGCTAGATCAACACAGTACAATAGGACGGGTTGTGCCTGGACCGTCACCTTGACTAAGCATGCTAGCACGGCATGGCACACACAGTGGCGGACCAAGCATGATACGGCATGGGCACGACACGGCACCGCACGATCCATTTGGCACGAAAAAGTGGCCGTTAGACACGTTTGATATGGTGGGTATGACCCGTTTGGCCCATTTAGCACGGTTAACGATCGATTTTTAAAAAATTATAACTATTTGTGAGTTTAAAATATGAAAAAATTAAAAAATTCTCAAAAATTTTCTATAAACAGGAAGCATATCATCCCCTCATTCAGCCACACCCTCACTAACAATTTCTTCTCCGATTCTCCTATGAAATATTCAATGCACATTGTGATAATTTAGCAAAATTCAAAATAATTTTGCCAAAAATCTGAAAATTCAAAATCCAGCCTACAGTCAAGAAAAGAGGTAACAATTATAATTTTTATGTATTATATTGTTCTTATTTTTCTTTATTATGATATAAAATAGGTAATAGTGTAATTTTTATTTACAGTTTTTTATATTTCTCTATGAAAAATTTTGACAGTTTTCCTATGAGTGAAAATAGAATTGATCGGACAAAACTTTCATCCTTCGGAGATAAAACGTCTTCATCTCCACATCCACCTCAAATGGCATAACAGACCCTGTCTATACTATCATCAGGCTCTACCAGTGCCTCTGCGTCAGCAAGCACTAAAGCAAAGAGATCAAAACCTAGCACGTCGAACATGTGGGCAAATTTCAACAAAATAATGAAGCGAAATACCTCTAGAGATCAAGTAAAAGTTGTTGTTTGTAAAATATATCAACATGAATTTTTTTGCAAAGTTTTCAGGTGGAACCGAGCACTTACATAGATATGCCCAAAAACGTAAAGAAAAGCAAGGCACAGTCATGAGGCAAACATAGTTACAATACAACCTCGACAATATAGTACGTAACTGGGATTATAATCCTGACATAGCTCGAGAATCTTTTGCCTGTTTAATTGCCTCATATAAAATCTTGATTTCTAGAGCCTTTTGAAAGCTTTTAAATAAAATTCACCATTGGGATTTTTCTAGAATTAAGTAAAGCTTAAATAGAATTTTTATTAAATAAAAGATTTAATATTACTAACATAAACTTAAATTATTGTTGAAAGTATTTTATTTGGTTTCTTGTGCTTTAAGGAATTTTACTGAATTTTTTGAAGTTTTTTTGGGTTTATTTAATATTTTTTAGAGCTCAATTTAATTTGTGGGAATTTATGAAATTAAGAAAACATTTAAAATCCCTAAAGACCTAGTGGGCCAAAGCCTTAGCCCTAGCCTATTTCTTCCGTTGTCCCGGTCCACCTCGACCTGCCTCGCCTCACACATCCGCCTGTCGCCTCATCCGCGGATGGTTGCCACATGTCGCCAATCCAAGCTATCCACGCCAACCGGTCCAATGGTCGCCATTCGCCCTGTTCTTATCCGTCTGATGAGCCACATGTCATGCATCAGTGGGTGCATGCACTATGGATCATCTCCGCCCGAGAGTCACCGCTGCGTTTGAGTCCGGCCAGGCACCATCGTCACCCATGTTTGTCCTGGATTCGATGTCCGTGCCGTCGTGGACTCTTTGGGGTCCGGCTATAAATACCCGGTCGATGCCCTCATTTTCCGTGTCTCGTAGCTGCTTGCTCTCGCCATGCCTCGTCGTCGTCGCTGAGCTCGTGCACCGTCGTCGGAGTTCGTTAGTGCCTCCGCCCTCATCTTCAACGTTGGCAAGGTCGTTGTCTTCGTCTTCATCGCTGTTCGCCATCATTCCTCATCGCCCGTAGCCGCTCTGCCTCAGGCTGTCATCGTCTTCATCATCGCCGGTGAGTTTGTCGTAGAGCCTCACTCCTTGTCCCTACATCTGCCACCAGCCGGCCGCCCCATGAGTGTATTAATGTCAAATCTAAATGCGAGCTTAACTTATTAAATCTAAATGTGAGCTTAACTCATTAATGACAAATCTAAATGTGAAACTCTTTTGTTGAGTATATTATTAATTAGTCTCATTTGGGTAAAAAGGTGAAAATCATGGAGATATACATTCAACGTTATATTTTTATATCTTGTTGCATTCCTTAGATCCACAATATAGGTTGAACTCCACAAAAAATCTAACTTCTATATGTGCATATGTTTTTATCACATATTCTTGTATGCACACATTTAAAGAGAGTTCACTCAATATTTTATAGTTTCATTAGTATTGATCCATATTTCTTTTTTTTTACATATATTGGGGATCTCTATTTTGAAATATATCCTTTGAGTATATGAGACTTGTTTAGTTCATACATACTCATATTGTTGTATATTCAATTATTTGTATTTGCAAAAAAGGACTAATATGTATATCAAGTGATCGAAATGTTTAGTCTCGGAATTCGTTTGACGATCTAGAAATGCATACTAAGGTTAATAAGAAGATTGACATGGCTTGGGATAAAGGTCAGCATGCATTTGACTTTAAATTCTAAAGCCAACAATGTATTATCAGGAAAATCAACAGTACCGGTGTCTAATCAGCAGTACTACCGCAGAACGGTATGACCGAGATGGTAGTGTGATACTACCATAACCCAGAAATACCGACGTGTAGTTGGTGGTACATTTTTTCAGAGAGTTCCTTTTGAAACTACTGGAAAGCGGAACTACTGGATCTTAGATGGCGCCATGTAATTATTTGCAATAAGACAATGATCTAGTTTGATGCATAATAAGATCTCGAAAAGGAAATAATCATGAGTTGATTATAAAGTCAAGAGAAGATAATGAACCAAACTTGAAGTGAAGATGTGTGTCATCAAACTTCAAGAGGATGCTCATGACAAAGGTATAACTAGGTAGGGTTAAAAATATGTTTCTAGTTTTTTATCGGTCTTGGTGTTTGGTTGGAAGACCGGATTATTAGTATATGTTTGCCGTACTATTAAGAGTGGTCTTATCTAGTAGCTTAAGTCTCATCATGTGTTAATAACTCAATCTCGTTTACTCTAACTCTCTATGGTATGATGCTATTATTTGTGAATATATTTTACAAATAGTTGAGTCTTATGCATCTAATCCTTGCAACACGTGATTATATTTTGTAAATTTATTTTACAAACGAAACAACTTTATTTTTAAAATATCACAGACAGTTTTTAGTTAAAATCGTCTATAATTATCACAGACGATTTTGACTAAAAACCGTCTTTAATAGTTAACTATCACATATGATTATAAGTTAATAACCATTTGTGATGAACTCGTGTTATTATTGACCTATAAATTTAGACGGCTCACGAAACCATCTGTGATGAGGTTTTGAATCGTCTGTAATAACCGTATTTGACGAGGTTTTGAACTGTCTGTGATGACCTTTTCTGCAGTAGTGAGAATTCCATGAGAGTACTTGAGGCTCAGCTTTGATGCTTGCTGGAACAGCAGCGGCGGCAGGTTGCTGCTGCTTCATAACGGAGAGGGCGACGTTCAGGGCTCGGAGCGCCTCGCTGAGGAGGTTCTGCTCCAGCAGCGTCGTCGTGGACAAGGACGGCGCCTGCTCGTCGGCGTGGACTAGGAGGAGGAGGGTTTGGTGGGTCTTGATGAGCTCGTACACCTGCGCCACCACCCTCACCGCGCCATCACGATCTGGCAGGCAATCGGCCATTACCAGTAGCTTATTGTTGCTTTATGCTTGTCAAGGAGCTAGCTACTGTACGTTTGCGTATAATCTCTTCAGCTGCTGCACGCCGAGGCCTGCGGTCTGCCAGAAGGATGTATATATGTTTTACTAACTGATCATCAAGACGCGTACGCCTCCGTCGATATAGATATGGCTGGGCCTCTAGCTTTATCTGTGCTGTGTGAAGTTTGATCAGTACTTGTGGAAATCGAGCCATGTGAGGACAAGGTAAGCTAGGTAGCGGATGCAATTATGCATATCACAGACAGGGCATGCATCAGGTGTAACCAGGATCGTGTAAGACAAAGGAGTTTATGGCCGGACGTGGATAGAGTCAATAAACGACTCGTCTACTAGGTGTCAAGTTACATGTTCTCGAAAAAAAGATAATTCTTGATATACCACTCGAAAGAATGTCCTAGTCTAGAATACCACTCCGAAAAATAACTTCTATCATATATCACTTTAAAGAAGTTTAAATTCAGTAGATATCATTTTGTCTTTTTTTTTTTGCAAATTAAAGCCTTGTCACCTTTTGACTATGGGAAATGACTATTTTATGACTCCAAGGAGTACCACTCAAGCCGTTATCACTTTCATCGGTTTATAGTTCATGTGTAACCATGTCGGTCTAGACGATGCTGACCGACCTCATTTCAGGTCCGTGAACACCACGCTAAGGGATTGAACTAAAGGTACCTAGAGTTTTTCCTTTTTGAACATGAGAAGAGATCTGCAGCACTCACCAAACCAAAGTTTTACCTTTTTAAAACAAAAGTATATCCTTCTCAATGAATGAATTAGCAACTCTCCTAGTTTTTTGTAAACAACATATAAAATATATCATTCCTCGTCCCAAAATAAGATTACGTGTACATATTTGGACCTATGTTGCATTACAATGCTAAGTCCATAAAAAGCTAATAGAGCTAGCATCAGTTGAGCATGAAAGGACTCAATCGCACTGTAGCAAAAAGGCTAGTTCGATCGTATGGCTTGTGTGGTATTTCCTAGAACCATGAAAACATGGCATATACCGGGCAAATAGTCCTTTTCTGTGGCTGAAAAAGGGTGAAAAGGCTTTAATTTGTAATAAATAGAGGAAATGGTATATGTTGAATCTAAACTTCTTTGGAGTGGTATGTGGTGGAAATCGTTCTTCGGAGTGGCATTCCGGACTACACCATTCTTTCGAGTGGTATATTATGAAGTATCCTAAAAAAAGCATCAAGTTAAACCTCAGTGAACCTCCCTGCTGTTCTTTCTGTAATTTGAAGGTTTAGATTTGATAGTATGCTTAGGCCTTAGAGATATAGGGCATGTTTGATGTGGCTGTACCTTATGATTTTTGGTTAAAATTTTTGAATTTTAGCTGTTTGCGACAGAGATTATGGAGAGAGACATACTCGCTTATGATTTTGGATGGTATAAATGTTGGGCTTTTAACGTGTACTACAATTAACTTGTAAACACTGTTTTAAAAAATATTTCATTTAAAAGTTAGGTATTGTAGCAAAAAGCCAAAAATCGCTTCTAAAAGTGGTTTCAAATAGACCCATATTAATTTGAATAAAAATAAGCAGTGTCACCCACAATTTAAAGGTTGAGAGTGTGTAAATTTGCTAAATGGACCCATCTTTGTCCCCTCGCTCACATATAGGGGGATAGATCTCAAAATAAATTGGATATGAAATCAAATATTTCAAATGTATTTTATTTGCGAAATAGGAATTTCAGAATTCAAAACCACGCAAAGAAAATTTTATACATTATACCGTATCACGCTACATCGCGCAATTGCGTGCGGTGATAATTAAGTTAACAACTAATTACCGGTCGAAAATGTCAAATCACATGAATGGCCTCTCCCCGGAAAGGATGAACTGGTTAAGACATGAAAATTACCAACTGACAGGGACATGAAAATTACCACGGCAGCGTTACACTGAATGCGTCATGCATATGACGATTAATTCCACGCACTTAGAGGCCATTGCACAGCATGTACATCTCGGTAACCAAAAAGAAAAAGAAAAGAAATGGAGGTACAGAGAGAGAGTGCTAACCAGAAAAAAGCGTATTGTAATTTTGATATCCGATGGATGTTCGCCATGCTTACGCTTACCGTGCAGCCAACTAGATGCAACTTGTACCGTGTGAGGATCCTCCATAGATTTGCCGCTTTCCACCTTTTTCTTTCCTTCTAGCTAGTTGTAAGTTGCTTTTGTCTAGATCTGTGTGTGCTTTCTTCCCCCTCTTACCGTGTGCTTTTGTTATATGTCATTTAAATGTTGTCATTACACATTTTTTATCCTTTTAAGTTGAAGGACTATGTAAAAAGATTCTATTTAATATTGTGATGAACAATTGCAATATTTCTGAAGTAGTTATTTGCTTTTACAAAGATCGCACTTTATTAGGATTGGTTTAGGTAGAAATTGGGAATTTTAGTATTTGAGTCATGGATTGAGTTAAAATGTCTTGGATCATTGCATTAAGATTAAATGATGCATGCTTTGACTAACGTGGGGCAAGTTATGAAGATCTTGGAAATAATTCATTTGTTTTTGGATGTGCAGGGTCTCTTGAAGTCAACTGTGGTCAACGGCGAGGATTGGAACTAGACTCATGGAGAAGTTGAGGTCCAGAACGATCGAGAATATCGAGTGAGACGGTGAACTCAAGCATGGTACGAAAAAGATGGGAAATATTGAAGGTGAGTTCGATCAGCGGGATTGCACCATGAGGCTTGAACGGTCTAAGTGAGCAGTGGTTCGCTGAAATCAAGATGGAAAAGACTTGATAATGCATGGCAAACTAGTAGTGCACCTATACATGATAAGCATGGTGATTGCTTGCAAAGGATGGTAATGATCGGGTCAACGAGGGATATTTTTGTAGTTTAGCCAAAATACCGAAAATCACCTAGGATCAAAACCGCGGCGCATGGGCAACGCATTGGAAAGCGGTTTAGGTCAAGGTAGAGCTGGTTTGATCGAGACGAATCGAAACTAAGGGTTTAGCGAATATAGGCTTATATACTTTGAAAAATATGCATAAGCGAACACGTGTGAGCAAAATCTATGTGTGGGGGGTTAACGGGTTTTTTCTATGTACTAAGTGGGTAGTATCCACTAAGTGATAGATGGAGCTGATTGGCCTATCTATGAATGGGGGTTAGGATGGAGATATGTAGTTATCCGTCCAACTTATCTCTTGTGTTTTGATATTTTTAGGGTTAGGATTTTGAATGCATGATGTGCACTCTATCCTCTAAGGTAGAGTGGCTGTAAAACCTACCTCTTCAAGTGGTAATATATCAATCTTTGATAATATCTATGTCTATTTTGTGTTTTGATTGATTTGTTGTTGTTTCGATTGGTTTTGATCTTTCCTCTTTCCTCTTCTTAATCTTGTTGTGCTAAAAACATGATTGAGATGGAGATAACATATGAAAATCAATCTTATATCATCTAAGCACTTTGATAGTAAGTTCATGAAGAAACCCATTTTTGCTTGATTTTAGTCTCTTCGAGTGATTACTTGTTTCAAGGGTTTTTGGATCGAATTCTTGGTATTCTATCTTGCTGTGATATGTGAAAATGCATTTAGAGTCATATTGGTCATCATCTACCTATGAGCAAATTGTATTCATTGTTTGGGGGTTTTAGCTCGGTTTTAGTGCAACATTCCAACAAACTAAAAAATGTCTCAAGTTTGGCTATAATTTTCATGATTAGTTGTTGGAATTGGTTCTTGATAACTTAGAGAAGGTTTCTGCAAAATTTTATGTCATTTAGATCTATGAATCAAAAGTTTGATCAATTTTTGAATTTGAAATCGGGCTAAAAATACTATTCATCGCCCTGATTTTACTGTAGCAACGGTCAGACCGCCCTTATACTAGCATTCAGACCACTCAGGACGATCAGATCACTGTTTGGAGGCCGGTCAAACTGTCGAGAAATGTTAGTTTCAAGTTTTATTGAATTGAGCAAATTTGTTTGATCTTTAGTTAAGAATTTTGTGTTCTAGACATCTGTAGGTATTTGAGGATAGAATCTTGAATACTTAGGGGAAAATTTTAAGTTGGCATCATTTACCCCTCGATTGTCATATTCGGTATTTCATAAGTATACTCTAATAATAATTATAAAATACTTTAAAGTGAGTTTTATGAAAATTTTTATAAAAATCTACTTGTTATTAGTATAATTTACGTACATACTCCTTCAAAAATAAAGTACTTTAATGAAAGTTTTTAACCAAATTATATTAAAATATCTTAAAATTAGTATTAAGTATACTGAAAGTGATAAAAATATATAGCATATTTTTAAGTAGCATATTCTTAGCATGTGATTCAGGTTAGCTTCTTTTTCTCTCTCGTCTATCCCTCACTTTCTGCCTACACCGACCGAGACGGTAGAATTGGCACGACAACTCCACGGCCACAACACGAGCTCTTCCTGAGTCCTAAACCCATGCAGCCACTCTATGAGCCTAACATGCTCAGATGGGCCCAATACCAAAGCCTGCCTGCCTTTCGGCCCGCAAATAACACGCAGCCACACAGGTCAAACACAGCCCACAGGATAAACTTCTTCAGGCCCACGTGCCAACTGTAAAGCAGCTCAGCTTCTTTCACCAGCGTTTCTCACCCAGCACCAGATATAAAGTAGCCTCTATTTCTAAAACTTTCCTTTTAGAAAAAAATTGTATTTCTAAAACTGCAGACATCTCAGGGGGGAAAAAAGCAGAGAGACAATTTGCAACCTTCAGTACTTCATTAGTAGCAGACTGACCTGGCAAATCTGCAGTCAGACTTGGGAGACATGGTATTCTGTAAACAGACGTTGCTAGCTTTAACTTCCAATCCAATCCTTTACATCATTCAAGCACAAAAATGTGGCTTGAAACCCAATGTAAAGAAGTAAATAACAAGGCAGTAGTATTTCTATGGGGATCATTCAAATCAGTGGGTTGGGTCCTATCACTCAAGCTCAGTACAACATCTCCTCCAGCTCCCAATATAAACTCCAAGTTCAGACAGGGACCAAGCGGCTCCCCAGCATATGTATATGCATCTCCTTCCATCAGAAATCATCACAAGAAATGGAAGTACTCGATGCACCTTGACTGACCGATCGGTAGCAATGTCCTCGACAGAGCACCGGTGGTGATGTTGGACGAAGCGCTTGTTTCAGCAAAATCGTCAACTTCCATCTTAACCGGAACATTGCTTGTAGATGATGATGTGTCTGTCCACTGACACTGGCGAGCATATGCGCTCCTGTCAAGTTGCTGGTTGGCTCCGTATGACTGTATGCTCGGCGACTGCAACGAGGTTGAGGATGACAGGAATGTGGGCTGTTCACTGGTGGCATGCGAGTTGAAGCAGATCGATACGGCCTTCCTTGAAGATGACTGTGCAGCAATATTTGTGCTACTGCCAATGGGCCTTGAGCTGCTATTGCAGGTATGGTGGTTGAAGTAAGTGACCGCGAACAATGGCGGATCGTTGGTGTCCTTCTGCTGGACTTGTTTTGTGGCGGGGCACTTCACGTCGTTCTTGTAGGTGCATCTGTAGTAGAACCTGCAAATACAATGATATGAACCCAGAAATCCCCGCAGAAACGAAAGAGAAGAAATCTTCACCAAAGTTCTAGTTACATATTACTGAACATTTAAGAAAAGTTTCCAGGCAGTTAGGGAGTACAAGTGTACAATGGCTGCACTCAAGAGAACATACATTTTGCATGTGCTTCTGTGGTACCTCAAATATAATGACGGTGAGAGTAAATTTTAGAATCAGATGATTAGGTAAGAGGATAAAATCATACTCCGCACCAGTTCTAGTTTATCTTTGTTTAGAAAAATAATAACTCCGCTAAAATTTACTCCTAACTGTTCTTGAATAACATGATTTTTTTGGAGCGTCCAGCCATCACCTAGATGTTTTCTTTCAAACAATCATCCAAATTTCTAACCGTTAGATCAAAGATCCAACGGCCCCTTTTTAGGAGATTTGATCTAACGGTCAGAAATCTGGATGATGGTTTGGAAGAAAACATCTGGATGATGTTTATCAACTCTCCTTTTTTTTTGTTTTGTTGACAGCAGAGAATCTTGTATAGCTTTGTTGCTATTAAAAGAATTAAATTTTCTTATATTGTCACTAATTTTCTATTTAAGAGCTTAACTAATCTACCTCTCAGTGAGTAGCCACCACTATCCTAATAAATTTCAAGCTGGATGGTTGACAACACATCGACTCTTTTCACGCCTTTGGTATACCAACTTGTGCTGTTCTTCTAGCAGTTGTCGAATTGTAGTACTTTACAATAAGCATTCGTATGTGTAGTATGATAATTCCAAACAGCATCCCTTTAAGGAAGCAGTAAAAAAAATATTTGGATGGTTAAATAGTATCTCTTTTTCAGTTTATAAAAAAAATCATGTCTTTTTTCCACTTCGCCCATCAACATTCACTCTACCTAAATTAGGTGGAATGTTGCCAATACACACCTTTTCTTCATCTACTACCTTTTCAAAAAAAGAAACATCTACATCTATTAACATGCTCTTGTTGGACTAACAAGGTATGTGGGGTTTGCATTGAGAGCCAATCTGTTGTGGTATGGGTTGGTTGGGTACAGATCTGAGGACCGAGATTAAGACACTCATCCTTGAATGGTCGGCCATGCCATTGCCAAAGCTCTGAGGTTTAGTTGAAAAAGTGAGGGAGAGACTAGGAACTTTACTTATTCATTGCTTGCTTATGAATGTTACGGTTTCTCTCTTTATATAGATGTTGCTTATATGTTGCTAACAATGTGAAAACTAATATGATCTAATATAATCAATCAACTAAAAATAAAATCATATCCATACCATCTAAATACAAAGATATACATATAACTATTCATTATACGAAAATATACATTTAACTATTCCAAATATAAAAATATGCATAACATTCTATCCCTAATCAGATAACACCGCTACAGTACCGTATGGGGTACTGATCACGCATACTACAGTAGCCACAACACTGTTCAAACGCCTGCTATGGTGCATCACCAGGACCATATACCGTAACATTACAACCCTCGCGGCAAGACAGCCCGTCCTCGAGCTGTCAAGTGGTGGCCATGGACTAAGACTTTGCGTCTCTACGTCAACAAAAGGGCACAATGATAGCAACGCATAGCGCAAAAGATGATTAATGAAGCCCTAATGCACAACAATGAGGACAACAACCCTCTAGTGTTGGGCTGTTGGCTAACGTCGTAGGAGTCACCAGCGGCAAGGGCAATCAGCGTAGGGCAACAACAACCTTCTCACCTCAGGATGCAATGGTTGTGGGAGAGATGCGATGATGACACTGACCCCCACATGACAGTCGTTGCACTCCGCATCTTTGAAGGTAGGAGGCACCAAAGGTGCAGCTAAGGACAGCAAAGTCTAGAGAGGAGTCATCATTGGTGAAAGAGGTAATGGGACCAACGCCGATGACAACGATGGGAACGGTGATGGCAGCGCCGCCATTGCAAAGATAGGCGTCGCCTCTTGCAGCTCCTCCATCTTGGATATGGTTGCAACTGACGGCGATGGCGATTCAGAAACCGTAGCAACATGCTACTTCTTCTCCTCCATCTTGACCATGAACTCTTTTATCAAGATCATCAAGTTGACGCAGATCTTGGCGGAGGGTAACTCCACATCAGAAGCCATGGTGGTTGGCTCGGTAGAGGCCTGATGAGTGGGTGGATACGGCACGATGGTGGTGGCAAAATGGAGATTGACGTGTTTAATAAAACTTGGCCAAATCTACACCCTAAGCGCACACTCCAGCTATCAGTACCACAGGACAGCATTTCCTGTCAGGTGGTGTGATGCCAACCACTCATTCTCTTTCTCCGTCATCCGCTGCTCCTTGAAGAATTGTTCAAAGTGATTCAACTAAGGTTGTGGGTCTTCTTTGTTGTCAAAGGTCGAAAGCCCTAGGTGTGGAATCCTGAAGCTTCAACCTTCATAGGATCGAAATCCCCATTACTTGCCATTGATGGCGGTGCACTAGTTGGTTCTGATACCAAATGTTATGGTATGGGTCTGACAACCGAGGGTAGGGCACTCGCTCTTGAACGGCCGATCATGTCGCCGCTAAGACAATGGGGCTTAGTTGAAGAAAAGAGGAAGAGACTAGGAACAGTTTATTCATTGCTTTCTTATGAATGCCACGACGTTTATTCATTGCTTGCTTATGAATGCCGCGACTCCTCTCTTTATATAGATGGGATTAGCCCCTAACAACATAGAAGCTAACACGATTTAATGCAACCAATAAACTAAATATAAAATCATATACATACTATATAAATATGAAAATATACATATAACTATTCCTAATACAAAGATATGTATCTAAATATTCTAAATATAAAGATATGTATAAGATTCTACCCCTAAATAGATAACATCGATACAGTAGCCACTGCACTGTTCATGTGCTACTATAGTGCATCATCGGGATTATAGATAATAACACAATCAGTTGTTAGTGAAATACCCTAGAGGCAATCATGGAGATGATTATATCACTTCTATATTTATGATCTTTTGAATAAAATGTTATTTTGTCTCTTGAATAAATGTCTTTTATATTGATCAATATGTGACTTGTTCGTGAAACTCTTTATTTATGTTTTGATGCTATTCTAAATTATTCCTGATCTTATATCATTATGTGGGACAATTATGATTTATACATCAGCACATGTATTGATTGATGATCATATTTCATGGATCATAGATATATGGTATCAAATCAATAATATGGACATATGTTAGAGAACATGATGTTGGATTGACCCACCATGAAACACTGTGAGAATTGTTATATTTTTAAGTGTCATCAGTTGGTCTCATACATAGTGTATGTAGGATTCTTAGATCTGAGATTGTCATTATTTTTTATATGTGTAATAGTTTACTTAGGAGTTAGCAAACACTACTTCGTGACTAGGTGATGATAAAAGTAGCTTTTGGATTTACTTTAAAATATACGGAAGAATATGCGCGATCAAGATGAAATTTACCCCTCTTATAAAAAAAGAAGAGATATCTCTGGGCCCTTCGATGTGGTTGAATTAAGAAAGTGCATGGCCATATCAAATGTAGTTGAGAAATTAATCATAACTGAGTAATCAACTATAAGTTCAAGTGAAGAATCAAGCTATCATAGGATGTCATACTTCTCTAGGGATGGTAATCGGGTGCGGAGGGCACATGTAGTGCTCGCTCATACCCATACCCGCGACCCCGATTTACGCCCACGAGTATGTCCATGAAGGACAACGGGTGAAGAACCTCGCTAATACCCGTCGCCCGTGGGCATACACGTTTACCCGCGAACTAAGAGTCATCATCTGAGAGTTGAACTAATGACAGATACATATAAGCAGCAGTTGTTGTTAGAAAATATAATAGCTATCTTTTATGGTTCTATTTAAATTCAATTTTAATCTAGTAGATTTCCTTACTAGGGTCCTTTCCAAAATTATTATGAAAATTAATTATCCCCTAGATCAGGAACTAAAGAGTCTAGAATCAGTTCTAAGTAACAGCAATAGAGAAGAGAATTGCACAATTAAAGAAGATCTCCCTTAATTGAAGTATTAAAAATATGCATGTACAAGTAATCATGTACTAGGTAATTGCAAACAAGGAGTGCTTGTAATGAGGAATTACAGAATTACAATCAGTAAGAATTGTCCCGATTATCTCAAAGACATGCATATTCTCGTGGGTAAATGGGCGAGACGAGTATGGGTGGAGCTTACTCATACCAGTGCCCGTTTACCCGACGGGTAGAGTGTTTCCCCCATTTCCATACCCGTGGGTAAAAAAAATATTTTATACCTGACTCTATTAGGGAATTTACTCACTGGCACGTGGGTAAACGACACAATTGCCATCCCTATGCTTCTCGCATTGAGTTTGATCTGGTATCATGAGACAAAGGGATTGGTATAAAAGCAATATATAAGTTCGTTCAATATGATCTTTATGTATGTTTAGAAGTTGTTATGTCATGTTAGGGACTGCTACTGACTTATGAACCGAAAAGGAGTTTTCGGCCCACGGCTAAATATACATGAACCTACAGGGTCACATACTTAATGGGTTGGAACGATAAGGGTTCGGATGATAGTCTCTGAGTGGGATACGATCTCTACTCGTATTGGATAAGGATCCGATTGGAAACTATATAAGGAGAGGAGCAAGGGTTGAGGGAGACATCCTGAAACATATCCATTGAAACCCTAGCCGTTACCTCTCATAATTACTGCCGTGCGCGCTAGTGCTAGTACGCCGAAGCATGGTGTTCTATTCCTAGACGTGTGGACCTCGGTAGAGGCGCTGCTATGACTATGACGTTGATCGGGGCGATCGCGAGGAGAAGACGATTGGCCGGAGGACGATCGACTGCTTCCACTACATCGACGCGCTCTTCATTGAATTGGTTGTTTCAACTCTACTTTCCTCGCGCTGCGCGTCTAGTGATAACAATTTATGATCTCTTACTCGTATAGTTTTTTAATTTACATGGTAGAAAATTTTAATTTACGCTAACGTAGTTCATCCGTATCCCAACATCAGTCACCAAGGAAGTAAAAAAGAGTTAGAGGAGACTGTCGGCACAATGCTAACGGTTGGAAAAATGAATCAGAACAAACGTGCCAAACAAATGAGGGAACTTCTAGTGTACTAGTGAAGTATAGATTTGGAACGAGTTGCACATGACAGTCAATAAAGGAGGGCCACTTGCGCTTTTTCTATTCAAATGGTGAGCTACACTTTTCTGAATTTTTATTTGCTTTGTTGGGTTGTCAATTTGGTATGTCCACAACAGTGTTTTCTTGCAAAAAACCAAATACATTGACCCAACCGTCCACTGGTATACAAACGTTGAGTGCATTAAGCGGTGATGTGATTTTCGATATAAAAGTTATTTGGCCCACCAGCTAGTTGCACACACCAAAATTATAGGTATGTTCTTTTCTGCTTATACTTATAGCTTACAACTTTTCTCAAATAAATAAATGAGATGGTTCTTTCATCATCGTTTCAAAGTGATTTATCGAGATAATCTTTTCGAAGTGACGTACAGTAAGTTTGTTCACACTAGGACCAAAAGCTATCAACCGTAGCTGAAAAGAACGCACCCTATATATTGACCCAAAAAAGATAGAATTATTTTATCTATAGATGTTACAGACATTAAAGATTACTAGTTACATAAACATGTACAATATCTGAAAGATATGTTCTCCACTTAGACCGGCGGGCCTGTGGTGTTCAAACTCCAAAGGCAGCAAGATATTGGTGAACTTAATTACCAAGCACTGAACAGGGTGAAAAAAAAATCAAGGACACACGGTGAGCACACGAGATTTGTGCAATCAAGAAGTAGACGGCCCGGACCGCAGTGGTCAATATTTGTTCTGGAAGAAATCGGCGACAACTGCAAACAGATTTACTCCCATGAATTCTATTTCTACCTGCTAAAAACGGGTAGAACTTAGTTCGAAAGGTTTCAGATCACCGCCGTCAGCTCACCCACCAACTACAGGTCCTGCAAATTCACTAGTAGATCTACTAATACCTAAATCAACTGTTCTTCTTGAAATTATATCATCAACAACAGTAAAAAAAATGTTTTTGCACAAGAAAGACATGCATGCATGGACTGAAAACATGCAATTTCTGGAATGAGTTGAATGGCGAAGGGATGAAGGCAAGAAGCGACCTTGGGAAGTTGGAGTTGGAGAGCTTCTTCTCGCCGTACTTCCTCCACTGGTGCCCGTCGTCGTACGGCGCATAGGTCTCCGTCGTCCATGTACGCTCGTCCTTCCTGCAGGTGCTATTACACACAAGAAAAGAAAATCAAGAAACAAAGCTCGAGGATCTTTGCTGCAAGAAAAGAGAGGAGATTATGCTGTGCATACCTGATTCTTTGCTGGGTTCTAGCAGGCCTGTTGGATCCCAAGTCGCTGGGATAAGACGGAACAGAGTCGAGAGCCATGGAGGAGGAGAGAACTGGAGAGAGGTTGAACTGAGAGAGAGAGAGAGAGAGAGAGAGAGAGAGAGAGAGAGGAAAGGAAGCCGTGGGATTTTGTGGGGGCACCGCCGGCGCCGTAGTATTCCCAAGAGAGGAGACGTTTCTTCTGGGGCCTCGCCTCGATCGGCCTCCTCCCTGAGACTCTTGACTTTATAGCATTAAACAACGACGGCGGAGCCGGTGGGGCATTCTTCAACGTTAACACGCGTCGTCACATCTGTTAGGGCATCTCCAATGGTCTGAGTCAGCTGGCTATTTGCATGTACACATCAGCATAAATCCTATGTGGAGGAAAGAGAGTATGCAAAAAAAATCGAGCCAGCTCTTCCTTAAGCACTAGGTTATAACAGAAACGAGGCAGTCTCTATAAATGACTGTGTGTGCATGTAAGTATCAAATAGCTATCCTTATAGACAGTCCTTTGTATGCTAGCTATTTGGTTGATGATGTGGAAGTCTCCTAGTTAGTTGCTAGCTAGGACCATTGGAGATGCCCTTAGGCCGCGCTCAGTTTCTCAGAAACTGTCGTTCGGCGTCAGTTTTTTCGTCTTTTTTACTATTTATTTTTTTGTTTTTATGTTTTTTTATGTTCCTTTATATTATTTGTGATAGGCTAATATATTTTTTATTTTTATTTTTTTAAATTTAATTATATCAAATAAGTCAATTCAGCTATAGTAAAAAAGCTATAAACCATTGTCGTTTTGAACGCTACCTTAGTACTCACCTCACGCCTCTTTCGTCTTAGCTTCTAGCTTCTGTCTTCTGTTTTTTTACTATTCATTAATTTTATTTTTTTATTCTAAGGATTTTTGTTTTTTCTTTTTTTTCCCGTATGCCTTTTACATTGTCCGTGATAGGTTAATATGTTTTTTCTATTTTTAATTTTTTTAAATTTAATTATATCAAATAAGTCAACTCAGCTATAGTAAAAAAATAAATCAACTACAGTAAAAAATCATAAGTCAACACAATTCTGAACACCCTTTCGTGCATTCTCAAACATTACAGGTGTATATGTTTTTGATGCTTGAGTCAACATCCGCACTTGTGTCACTCTTAGAGATGCTTGGCTTGCATAGAAGTCACTCACTAGTTCAGCATGCCTTCTATTATTCACTACTCTTTCAAAATGCTTGAAGAAATCTAATAGATCAAGGCGAATATGCTGCACCTTTTTAGTAGTGCATTTAGGCTCTCACTTCTTTGTGTGAATTTCATATTTGCACATGTTTGTCGACCATAAACCAAAGCCCACTTCTCCTTGCTCTCAAATAATCTATGTAACCACTCATTATCTTTCAAATTTTACTTCTTTATCATGTCATTCTAAGCTAATATGAATTCATCAACTTCTTTGAAATAAAAAACACACTAAAATCTTTCTAAAATTTTTTAGAGCCTTGAAAAATGTGGCTCAAATATGTCACATCATTTTGATACATGTGCCAAACACATAGGCGGTGAGTTGAATGAGGAAAAACTGTCCCGATGGCATTGATAATGGCAGCACATTGATTTGTCAATATTGTCTTTGGTTCCTTGCCAGACATAGCTCTTTTGAAAGTCTGAAACAACCATTCAAATGTTGTTGTTGTTTCATCGTACAATAATTCTACTCCAAAAACAATTGTTTGCTTGTGATGGTTGACGCCAACAAAAAGAGCAAATGGTCTACCATAACTATTTGTCCAATACGTTGTGTTAAAGCACATAACATCACCAAAGTAATCAAAATCCAATACTGATCTTTGATCTACCCAAAATATATTTGTCATCATCTCATCTTTATCTACTTGAATTGCATAAAAGAAGAAGGATTTTCCATTTGCTTGTCTTGTAGGTATTGAAGTATGGCACTTGTATCTCCTTCTTGGATTGATTCCATACGCTTAATCAGAGGTAGTTTTATAATCTTTTTGAGTAAAGCTAAGACTTTGTCGACCCCTGCTTGTCTGCTCATCACCTCATGGCCAGATTTTGATCTAATACCTAAATCATCCAAGATGTCAATTTGGGCCTTCTGCGCTTCTGTCATTTGTCTCTGAGATCGCAACATATGAGCCTTGCTTGGAGTTAGGATTTCATGATTGTGTACCTTCAAAGTTGCTTACAACATATTTTCCATTAGGAGTGATTTTGATGGTCATTTCAGCCACACAACCAACTCTTTCATTAGCTCGCTTCCGCTGGCTTGAAACCGAAGGATTCTTCTTATTGAATCCTTCCTTTCAGCATACATTTTTTTGTTCGGATCACACTTGTTGAAACTATTGTGCCAAAATTTTCTGACACTAAAATCAACGTTTCCTACATACCTATTGTAGAACTCATATGCGATATCGTCAGTCATAAAGTCCAATCCGATCACATTCCAATCACTCGCTATAATTTCTTCACATAACAATCATTTGTGTTTTTATCTGCCTCTCCCACATCTCCCCTCTCATGATCTACATAACAAAGAAATAACATTGCACAAATTGTCCTTACTAACTACTTAAATTAAATGTAAATGGAAAAATTTTGTTGTTTGGCAACACAATTACGTATCTGCTGAAGACAAAGGGTGAGCTAGAACTTCTGCCATAGTTTCCACCACTAACAATTGATCTGTTATGTTTGTACTGACAGGGAGGACGAAGAGAAGAGAAGAGATGCGTGCGGGAAGAAGACGGAACGGCGCTATCGCTTGCGCGGGCACATGGTGGGAGCACTAGAGGACAGGTGCTGTCTTTTTATTTGGCCTGCACATTTGCTATGTGCTGTGGCCCCCTGTAGGTTGAGCCGGACCCGAATATCTATTGCCAATGCCAATGCAGCTCCATGTGCAAAGAGTACAGTTCATGCCCCGCATTTCGATCTTCTCCTCCCATCTAGTCTCTCAGCTTGGTCTTTTATGTTACGTTGTTAAATAAAAAAAAAGGGTGGTATAGCTTTGTTAGTACAAAATCTTGGGTTTGGTGGATCAAGCGATCCTACCGACACAGGATAGCATTGGAATCAATCAAGAGCTTATGATACTCCATCCGTTTGGACAAGCTTCCGTGAACTAGTCTTTCTAAAGCGGTTCCAGGACAGCGAAAACACTATAAAAGAAACAAGCAAGGAACAAGTCTTGTTAATGACTCCTGAAAGTCCTGATTTAAATTGAGTGCTAGCTCGTTACCATGATAATGACATTATGGAAGGAAAACATATGCCCTTGTAAATATCATTAGTATTTTCAATGACTTATATTTCTTTTCAACTTTTGGAAAATGTTAATTTGGCAAGGATTACTACCTGTGATTAGGTTTTAAAAAAAAGCTCGAAACTCGTGAGCTGCTTGATTTTGAGCTCGCGAGTTTCAACAAACCGAGCTCGAATACCTCGTTAGGGCTCGATTCGAGCTTGAATATTGATGCATACTAACTTTTACCGAGTTTACTTAAGCTGAGCTCAAGTTTTTTTATTGTTAAAAATTAATGTATGTTAAATTATTTTTGACTGTTATCGAGTTTATTCTAGCCGAGCTCGAGCTTTTCTTATTGTTGAAAATTAGTGCATATTAAATTATTTTAATTGTTATCGAGCTTATTCGAGCTGAGCTAAGTTCAAGCCTAGGTCCAGTTTTGGATCCCAATTCAGACTCGTTCGAGCTCGGCTCGAGCTTCTACTGACCTCGAGTTTGAAGACCAAGCTCGTTCGAGCTCGGCTCGTTTATATCCCTACTAATGATATGACAAAAGCTAACATTTGAATTATGAAAAAATATATTATTAGCGGTCAGATAACGCTTCCCAATATTTTAGCCGCATCACCTCAATGCATTATTTTGTTGCAGCCGGTAGAGTCATCAAGACTTCCTGGTGACAGATTCAAACAGTCCAGCTTAGTTTATTTGGATTGATGGGACCAGATCAAATTGTATAGGTGATGATTCTGCAGAAGATCCCTATTTGTTTCCAACACATCTGCATAAGGAACAACTCATCCAACCATTGTTAAACGCTTCTTGCCCCCCCCCCCCCCCCCAAAGCTCCGTGAGTCTTTATCAAGTTTTATGAGGAACTCAGCGGCTAGCAACAAGTAATAGCAACGTAAAACTACTCTGTGAGACTGTCCTTTCCTTGAGAACTTCCATTTGGAACCTCCAAGAGCGCTGGCTCATTTTGTTCAGGAAATGATATTCCATCAACTGGCAAAGTTGACTGCTACCGCTGCTTGCCTCGGGGAGGAGTCATAAACAATGGGCACATATGCTCTGGAACTTGTGAGCTGCCCTTAATTGAATACCAATTAGAGACTAGTAATGGGAAAAAACAAAGACGACCTAGTTGATTCGCTATCTGCAGAGTGGTGCTGGTACAGAGTGCTTGCATGTGGTGTTGCGCTGTTCCCGCGCAAATCGATCCGTCTTAATCGATCCACGAGAACGATCATCCATCTAATCAATTGTTTGTGGTATGTATTCCTATCCTATGCTATGACGGTGGCGGTGGGATTCTTCCAGGAAAATCACTTCAGATGACTAACATAACATACTAGAAATTAAACAGTAAGTACAGAGCTTTTAACTACCCCTGACTTGTTTGTGTACTGAGAAACTTTCTCTAATGTCAAACTTACTGTAACATAGTGAACACAGAAGGAAGATGGATGAGTATTCCTCCAATTGGAGGCAACTTAAATTAATCCTTCAAATGTGGGAAACATCACGATCAAATGAGGGGTAAGATTGCCGTTTCTATCTTGTGAACATTTTAACACGGTAAATCAGAGATGGTCTCTTGAAGCTAACTCTATGCAAAGAAAGAATGGTTCTCAGGATGACAAACATGACACTTCAATAATACACGGACCGGTACGGATGGGTTTCGTAATACCAGTACCCACGTGTAGGACGGGATCAAGTGGTTGCGGGGAAAGTTTTTTTTTTTGTTAATTCAGAAGTTGAATCGGTTTAGGTTTTCGGGTTAATTAATTAGTTTAATTATTCAACCAGCATCCATCTGGAAGCAAGAGGAAGCAGCTTAGCGAGAGACACGGCAGCCTTGGCAATTTTATTCTAAGAGAGTATTCTAATGCTGCAGGCTGCAGCCCAACTAATAACTGTATTGTATTTCCATCCATCCAAGGTGTCGTCGATGAGAAGGAATTTTAGCATCATAAGAAGTTTAAGCAGCGGGAGATTACTAGAGTAGTTTAAATAAAATATGCTGATGATTGGACGCAGAAGAGGACTGATTGGTCTTATTTATGATCACAAGGCAAAGAAGAAAATGAAAAGAGAAGTGGGCCTTGAGGGCATGAACCAGAGATTGGGCCGAATAAACAACAGGAATGAACATTGGGCCTTGTTCGTTGGAGGTTTGCATCGATCGGGGACACATGATTCACAATGCATGGCAATGAGGGAGGCCACGCGACGCGACGAGGCCGACAAGGTGAAGCGACCCACACCCATCGAGGCCACGGCCAGCCGTCCATGATCCATCCATGGAATCGATCACCCTGGGCCTGGATACAGAAGCACTGCCTACCCCGAGGTCAGTTAAAAAAAAGGTCACCCATCGAGGTCAGTTACTTCCCTTAAAAAAAAGGTCACTTTCTCTCACTCACTCAGTTTTAAGTCTCTTTAATTTCTTCTTTGCAAAACTTACTGCTCTGAATTTCATCACCTTTCGTACCTACTCTACTCTTGGGATTTCAATTGCTAACAAAATTTACAAGGGCCTCAGGCACATCGTACTGCAGCATCTGTTTTCATACAACTGAAATCTGACAAGAAACAAACAGTAATAACCTCTGATCCACAAAATCAAATGGTTTTTGTCGAACCGGTATAGGTGTTTTCGAATTTGTCTCTCAAGTATTTATCGATCTTTACTTTAATAGCTATGACAAATTATTAAAATCAGAGACTAATCACCGCATCCAAGCGGAAACTGAGCAAAATGACCATTGACATGCCCAGAGGTTAAACCAGACGAACAGTACCCAATCAGACCGGTGATCAATAGACGGTCGGACCACTACAGTGAAATCAACACGAGAATAGTAAAAACAACATTGTTTCAAAACCAAAAATACATAGATTTTTGATCTATAGATCTCAATAACTTGAAACTTGGCATATATCTTCTCTAAGATGTCACAAACCTATCCAAACCAACGATCGAGATAATTGTTGTTAAAATTATGACTTTTTATTTGAAAAAATGTTACACCAAAACAGGTCAAAAAAAGGAGGAATATGACTTTCTCACTAGTGAATGATAACCAAGATGGTTTTAGATGTATTCCCATATATTACAGTAAGTTAGAACACTAAAGGAATTGAACAAAAAATAACTAGATCAAGAAATTACTCGGAGAGACCAAAATAAGCAAAAACAACAACTCCAAGAACTTACCAAATATGATTTCAATAGCTAGGTTGTATGATTAACTAGCAAGTTTTTACCCTAACCTATTAAATACATAGGCAACCAATATATATCTAATCATAGTAGAAACTATCCACTTAGCACATATGGAAAAAATCCGTTAACCCCACACAACACGGATTTTACTCACACACTAAACTTATACATACTTTTTAAAGCATATAAACCCGAATCTGTTAAGTTTTTAGTCTTGATTCAACTTGATCTTCTCAGGTTGTCCTTGATGTAAACTGCTCTCCCAAGTATCGCTCAGGTGCCACGATTTTGATCAAAGATAGTTTCTGGTATTTTAATCAACTTATCGAAATGCCATTTCTTGACACTGTCTTCATTTTCCATTGCAAGAAATCGCCATGTTTGTCATGTGTACATGCACCACTGGCTTGCCACACGTTGATAAGACGCCTCATTTGGACCGACCAAGCCATATGGTACAACTCATTGCTCGAACTTTTCTTTAATATTTACCGTCTTCCTTGTGCCATGCTTGACCTTAACCATTTCATCTGACATTCTTGATCGTTCTGGGTTTTGACTCCTCCATATGCGTAGCTTCGATCCTCGTTATTGACCATGGTTGATTCTAAGCGACTCCGCACATCCAAAAAAATCATTTTCGGATACAAATTCTTTATAACTTGACTTATGTTAGTTATAACATGCATCATACAATATCTATGAACTGACCCAAGTTAAATAAAATAATCATAATATTCAATTTCCCAAAAACCCATAATTTAAACAAACTAAACTTCCCTGTAGGTCTGATCGCACCCCCTGACTTGTTAGACCGGTCCCGCCCAATGGTCTAACTGGCCACCCTGAGCGATCAGACCAGTTTTGCTGACAACCAACATTGAAAAAATTTGAACTTTGCAAAATCCAAATTCATACTCCTCTAAAATGGTAATAGTTCATCACAACATAACCCTGAATGTTTTCATGTGTCCTTCAGTTTTTCTCTTCAAAAAAATCAAATGGTTTTGTTTCTTAATTTTACTATGATTGCTAGATTTAATTTAATTGAACATCGAACTGGTCAACTCGAGTACTCGTGTGAGGATGACCGACTAGCTAGGTTGTTGAAAGTGTTGCCCGTGGATATATAGTAAAACGTACCTATGTGTTTCTATTCGTGCCGACTACTGTTGAGTTTAGACAATCTCTTGAATCCTCACCTTAAAAAGGAAAAACAATATCTTGAATCCATAGATGTCAATTTCGTTGTCCTAATCAATTTAATTCAATCAACAAGAAACTAGAACAGAGACAATGAACCCTTGTCCTGCACTCAATGTATGTTCCTTGTATTGTCAATGCTATACATTTCGTTGGAATATATATGCAACCTGTACCTTGTCCATGGGTAACGTAAGCATGGCCGGCCGGTATTGTGACCATTGTCCACATGCAACTTGTGATCTTAGGTGCTAGGTTGTCTGGATCACGATACTAGCAGAATTGTTTTTTGTTTAACAAGATCAGATTGTGGAACCATGATACTATCAAATTTTTAAAAACATATATATTTTATATAAAAATTGAATTATATTTCTAAATATGCAAATCTATAGTAGATTTTTGAATTTAATTTTATAATTTGAGTACACTTATTCATGTTATATTGAATTAAGGTTGATTTCTAAAACTTATTTAATTATTTTTAATAAACTAATAATCTAAAAATACAATATGTTAAAGATAATACTTTTTTTACCTTAGAATAACATATAAACAACAAAACAAAGCAAATTTGCTAAATAACTTTTCTTGACCCGGTCTTTATCTTCTATTGTAAGTAATCGCCATACTTGTCATATGTAAATACACCATTGGTTTGCAACGCATTGACAAGTCTCTTCCGTTCTGATTCCACTGAACCACGCCTCACTTAGACTGATCAAGCCACATAGTGCAATCCATTGCTCGAATTTTTTTCAATATTCCTCACCTTCCTTGTGTTATACGTGAGTTCAGCCATTTCACTTGACATCCTTGATTGTTCTAGGTTTTGGCTCCTTCATGTGTGTAGTCCCGATCCTCGCTATTGATCATAGTTGACTCTAAGCGACCCTATATATCCAAAGACTAAGAAATCGTTTCTAGACACAGATTCTTCACAACTTGACCCACGCTAGCTGTAACATATATCATGCAACATGTACATATGCACTAACCTAAGTCAAATCTAATTATCCCAAACACAAATTCCTAAAAACCACAATTTAGCCGAAATTAAAATGCTTTTGCCGGTCAGACCGCAAGAGATGCAGCAAAACTGAAAACTCGTTTTTTTTACGAAATTCAAATCACAAAACCTCTAATATAGTAATGGTTCATCACAATAAAAACTTAATCTTCTCATATGGTTTTTCAATATTTCTTCTATGGCCCCGCTCATTTTGGTTTAAAGCCAACTTCTGCCTCTGATTTCTGTTTTTTTAATATTAAGTAATTTCGTCTTTTTCTGATTTTTATTAGATTTTTGGGCTTTTTTGCCTTTTTTCTCGTATTCTTTTGCATTGTCTATGATAGGCTAACATATTTTTTCTATTTTTATTTTTTTAAAATTTAATTATGCCAAATAAGCCAACTCAGCTACAGAAAAAAATAAGCTAACTATAAAAAAAATATAAGCCAACACTATTCCGAACGCCCCCCCCCCCCATCCGCTTCCTTAGATCAATTAAAGCTCTCAAACATTGTGTTTAGCACACATAATGTAACCATGTAAAACTCAATCATCACTTTAATTTGCACATTCAACATTGCTTTGAAACATGGATCTAGTATATTTCTTGCTTTTTAATTAACCGGTGTTACACTTTAATATATACTCTGATTGACATATCTGGTACAACAAGGCAGTAATAGCGTCAAGTTTATAGCTAACTGCGAGTCACCCCCACAACCACAAAGGGCTTTCTTGCTGACATGTTAACGAGTCAGAGGACTCCCAAGGCTCATAGTCCAATGGCAAGCTCGTAGTAACAGCTTCAACGACCCGTGCCATTTCAACGTCCGTCAAATATTCTGGCATGTCAGGTACCATGAACAAGTCCTCAAAGCTTTCATCCTGAACTTGATGGACTTCGTTGACAGGCATTGCGCTGTTGCATGTATTATGGTTGATAGGTGGTACACTACGATGATCCGTCTCAACAACATATGGATGGATTATGTCATCTCTCTCGCAAATGTGCCGGCCATAGTAGTCAACATTGAACAAACTCATCAGTTGATCACTTCCATGGGTTTCCATCTGTTGCACTGTCTTGGTTGCGTGACACCCTTGTCCTTTACTATTGGCACATCTGTAGTAGCTCCTGGTTAAGTGTAAGCTCATTAGATAGAGTATTTAGTTTATACATTAATACCCATAGATAAACTTCTATTAGATACAACTACACTACATCTATATATACTTGAATGCAGCTATATACACACGCATCAGTGTATACCGAGAGTGCTTTGCTTTGGAGATACACTTCTGCCCATACTTCTTCCATTGGTATCCATCATAGTATGGTGCTTGTGTCACAAGTGAACCTGTGTGTTGTGTATTCTTCCTACTATGCATCACCAAGAGAAGCAATCACATTGTTAAGAGCTCTAGTATGGAATGATAAGAAACTAGACATATACATGCTCAAATGCTAAGATATATACCTTCTCTTATTTCCAGTGACCCTGGCTTCCTCCCCAAAGTTGTTGTGATTTTCCATGTTATGCTTACCACCTTCTCTTTTTCCTGCGACCAGATTACCATGTTTGCCGTTGTTACCGCTAAGTTCTAGCATGGACATGGCCTTACTTGAGGAGCTCAACATATCTTCGAAGAGTTGAAGAACAGTCTTGCTTAGCTCATCGTGGGTCTTTGGAAGTATCGGTTGCACGATGTCGCGCAGCTCCAGCATGAGAGCCTTTTGGTGCTCGATCTCGTTGATCACCACTTGGCGGTCGTCATGACGAACGAAAGATTCGAGAATGTTCATCTCGCGATTTTGTCTATTATATATATATATGTGTGGCTACGTACAATAGTTGGAGTAGAAGGTGTTAGCTAACTGCAGCTTTAGGCATCTATATTTATACTAGCCAAGCAAGCAACACAGCACCATACTGGAGGGAATTGAGATTGTTCAGATATTCTCACTGCAAAATATCAAGGGGAAAGTGAGGTCCCTATCAGATAGTACGACGTCACAATTTAATATGGTATATATATATCTTGTATACTAATTAATTAATTTAATATTTAATATTAAATTATTATATATATGCGTAACATAGGACCAAAGCTGCCAAGAAAGACATGTTAAATGGTATATATATATTAATGGCGTGTCTGCTTTTACAAGAGCTGCCAAGGACATGTTACATAAGGGGATGGAATATATGTACTATCTATGCATTGACTGCGATAATCTAAAAATGTTTAAGAACCGAACACAGATTGAAACGCACTTGATTCAAAAGAGTTTCAAAAAGGGGTATGTGTGCTGAACCAATCATAGCGAAGAGAACATTACACAGGAATGTAGTAATAATGATATCACCGTTGAAGTCAATGATATGCCACCGAATGATATCTATTGTGGTTCGGATTCGGATAGGCTATACGATGAGAATCTGGATCAAATGCTTCGCAATGTAGAAGCGAACTAACATTCGATCATCCGATAATCGCTTAACAGTCATCCTTTTACCCCATCTTTAAGTATTAATGTTGCACCACTAATATAAATTTTCTAGCTCCGCCGCTACCTAGGAGGTGTTGTCCCCTGAGATAAGGAAAGATTTGTGCCTTTGATAGAGGATAATTCTCCTGGCCTAACTTGATATTGATCAAGTTGCCGATAGTTGGAGTCGAAAGTAGGCTTGCAGCGATGCTGGAGTCCGCCATGCTGGAGGTTGAAGTTGAAGTCGTCAAAGAGAAGAAAGATCTAGACGTTGACATGATATAGTAGAAGAGCAAGCTCAAATACCATGTAAAAGAGCGAGAAGAGATTGATTTTGTTAGGCTATTGCGCACCTCAAATCAAGGGCGCAAGGTTGCAATTTTATTGCCAAATTAAGTGTGTGATTGGGATTTGGTTTGGATTATGAAAACAATGCATAAGATAATTACTAAACAATTACCATAAAGTTAATTTATATAGAACACCTGTTACTGTAGAATGTTTGTAGAATTGGTTCGAGAACATCATGTCAATTATTATGGGAGTAACAACTCTCCTTTTGCCACCAATACATATAGGTTATATTGAATATAAAATGGCCGTAATTTGCCAATATGGATTGCATATGTTTTTTGTAACGCCCCATTTTTTAGGGCGCTAGTAATCCGCAACTGCACCAGAATTGCACAATTACGTTGTACTATACAAGAATGATTATCATCACAACACAAGCTTACACACAAGATCCACATTTTATTACAAAAGTAAGACTCATCGGTCTAGTTTTTAGCACAGCGAGTGATAGGTCCAAAATTAATTTACAATACAATAAGAGCTCCAAAGGCGAATTTGAGCGCAGCTAAGATCTAGAACCATTGATCTTCAAAGTAGATCGGCTCCTCTGGGTCCTCTTCAAATATTTGCTTTCACCCTCCCAAAGATTTTCTGTTGTTGTTTTTAGCAAATAATGAGTACAACCATACCCAGCAAGTCACAATGGTAAACCCTAATTTACTATTTACAAGGATTGTCAATGGATGGAAGCATACTGGTTCTATTATCGATGGTGGATGCAATTTTATTTGCAAACAATTTTTAAAACATAAAACAATTGAACTGCTTAAAAGATGAGGTTTCAGATATTGCTTTTCCATATTACACAATTTAAAATACTGGAAAACTACTTATGCTTCATTGCTGGAATCACCCATTAAACACAGCTCTATTAACCAGAAGCACGGCGTATTGGAATACCATTAAAATTTCACTCTGCAGAGTTGCTCAGCTTTACCCACAAGATTTCTCAAATTCTTAATGTCAAACTATAAACACGCTTCAGCTAGCGTGCAACTGAATTGAGAAAACAATGATTTTCACTGCTCAGTTCTCTATGTAAACCCTACCCGATAGACTCTTGGCCTCACTAAATTGGATATCCGTGGATCAATGCGAAACACAACCACTCAAGTTTGTGAGGACCTATCGTTGTATGTATGGTGTTACCACACCCATACCATATTTCAGCACTCCTGTAGGTTTTCAATTAAAGTGAGCAGTTACTAGATCAAGATTGACAAGCAACACTTGTGGTTGAGCGATTACTCTACTCTATACTTAGCATAATGGTCTAGTCCTTACTTTTCTTCCTGAGACTATCAACTACGACCGGTACCCAGTACACGACTATACCGTCACTGGCCTATTGCAACCTCCACCCTAGGGTAAGGTCGTGGACTCGAGCCACCGCGTGGCATTCCATAGCTTCTGCCTTACACTAAACTTTTTAAATAATTCTACCGGCAAATCGCCAAGTCACTTAGTAGTACAATATTTTATGTGAGCCATTCTATGGTTATTTATACTACAATTTTAATATTACTAGGGTTGTCAAGGTGAATGTGGTCTCAAATTAAAACAGGATATTTTTCAATGGTAGGACATAACTAAATTAATATGTCATTCTAAATATTTATTTTAACCAAATAATTTGGATAAATAACATTAATGCAAATATTGTAATTAAATAGTATGAAGTTTCATGGGTTCAATATGATCAAAAACTTGCAACTTGCCTTGCTGATCGACGACTTCGACCACTTCAAAAACTTATGTGCCTTGATTGGGTCCTTCAACTGACGCCTCAGTTTCGGGAGCTAGCGCAAACACACATAAACTAACATGAGCTGTGCTTAAATTTAATCAAGCTAGGGAAAATAAAATAAACTAAACTAATTAAACAAGAGAAAAATACAATAAAAATCCAAATGGAGTTGGTTTGAATTTTTGGGAGCTTGATATGAAGGAATAGACACCGAAAATGGGTTCAAGGCGTCGAAACGGTTCAAAAGGGGGATATTTTTGTAATTTTGGCTTAGGTGAATAGTGTTTACTACAGTTGTGAATAGTGTTGGGCCAGCCCGGGTGAACAGCGCATGCGCGCGCACGTTTAAATTGGCTAATGGGCCGTCGGGTGCGGCCCACGCAGCGCGCACGTAGCTGAAGTCGCTCAGGTGCAGTGTGCACTCGTGCTCAGCGACCATTGGATCGCGCGCGAACGGATCAAATGAAGCCACATCACTGACCTGGTGGTCGTCTTCTTCCTCTAGACGGTCGTGGCGGCGAGAAAAATAGGGGTGGCTCCCTGTTGCGATCTGGCTTTAGTGACAGGTCCTAGCGGTCAAGGACGGCACAGGGAGGTCCCTGGGAGAGAGAAGGTTCCATTTTTGGGCTTTGGATGGCACGAGCATAAGCGACGGCAGCTGGCGATAGGAGAGAAGGCGGTGGCTCTTTCTGTTGCTAGGAGCTATTCCGATAATGCTCTGGCGTGATTGGCTTTGTTTTAACCATCAACGGGGAGTGGGGTCTACGGTGAGGTGCTTCAGCCGGAAGAGGGCTCATGGTGCCAGGCCAGAGGGGACATGCTCACGGGAAATTAGCTTCGGCCAATTGAGTGCGATGCTCTGGGGATGCTTCAGGTGGAGGGAAACAGATTTTAATCGAGCGGAGAGGAGGATTGGGTTTAGGGCTCACTGGGCTCAGGGGTGGCTGAAGAGGGAATTGCGGCGGACGGGAGTTCAATTGAGCAGGTCTGGGAGGAGTGTGAGAGTGGCGTGAAGCTCTCTGCAGTGGCGATCGAGCTTTAAAGGCGGGTTGAGGCGGTGGGAGCAATGGCGCCATTCGAGGATCGCTGGTGCGTGGAGGAGGGAGGCGAGGGGGGCTCTACTAGGGGCGTGGGTAGGCAGGCGAGGTGGCGTACGGCCCTTGTGAAGCTCAGCAAGAGGTGATGGCGCGGGGTACGGGCGAAGATGCGTGGACGGTCGAGCGAGCGCGGGCTCGGCCAGGGGAGGAGCTCTGGTCAACTCGGCGTGTAGAGAGAGGGAGGGAGTGGTAGGGCCAGCAGAGGGGAGCCACTAGGAGGTGGGGACCACAGTGGCCGGGTAGGCACAGGTGTGGACACCAGGACGGCGCGAAGGTGCCGCAATTTTGTGCGGGTGCGCGTGGACGTGTGGGCAGGCGAGGAGGCAACACCTAGGAATGCGCCAGCACGGGGAGGAGGCCTGATCAAGGGGAGGGGATTAGCACAAAAATTAAGGGTGGGTAAGAAGGATTAGCGAGGGATTTGAAGATTCAATCAAAGATTCAAGAAATTAAAAAAACTCTTTGCATTTTGGGGTTATTTCATTTTTCCTTTTCTTTTATGGAGTATTTAGCATCTTGTCACTGTGACGAGGTACATATATGTAATACATGCGAACATGGGAGACGGAGAGGAATTCTCTTTTATCATGAACCTACTCCTATTTTCTTTCCTTGTAAAGTATCTGTGTATGAAAATTACGACCTCCATCAATTGATTGATGTGTGAATAAACGTTTCTGCCTGTCACTTCATGATCAGCTGGCTATGGGCTCATTTGCGGCGCGGCTATGATTTATTCCTATGGCAGTGACTTGTGACACCCCAAAGACTTAATTACCAAACTATAAATGTGCTTGTAACTGTTCATTCACATGACATCGATGCAAAGAACAAGTCTAGTGGCTGTAGAAACAAAGAGCACAGTTTGTTGCTCAATATTGCACCCCAAACAGGGACATGCTTGGTTTGATACTTTGACTCTAGTGGCAGGTATTTTTTACTGATCAGTTAGCCGTGTTCAGAGATCATATCCAATGTGCAAATAGAGTTGATGCTGATGTGGAAAAAATATATAACTTGGCGACATTTCATATGTTGAATGGGTCGCGCAATGGATTATAGTGTTTTTTACAGTGTAGATATGTCACATGCATGCAGCTATATCTATTAGTTGATAAATTAAAATATGCATAAATGGGAAAAGAATTTTAATTATCGTATGTGCAAAATAATAATATTAATTCCAGCACGTTTATACACGTGAGGTCAAATCGTCAATCGATCAATTAAAGCAACATTTGAGTAACTATTGCAACACAGTTGCGGTGCATGGGACATATATACTTTTGAGAAATTGGTCACAGTATATGTACTAGCACGACTTTTGAGAAATTAGTCACAGTATATGTACTAGCACGACTTTTGATAAATTGGTCACAGTATATGTACTAGCACGTTGATGGCCCCCGCTCAAAAGAGCGGGTGACAGCGGTCGGCGTTCGGCCAGCTTTAAAACTATTGTAGCGATTTTGTCTTCTAGTGTTTTTTTTATTTTTTTTGGTATTTTTGTGTTTTATTTTTTTCTCGTATTCCTTTGCATTGTCCGTGATAGGTTAGCATACCATTTTTATTTTTACAATTTTTTAAATTTAATTATGCCCAATAAGCTAACTCAGCTACAGTAAAAAATAAGCCAGTTACAGTGAAATTTCAACCAGAAGCCATCGCTATTCTGAACGCCCCCTAATCCAGCTGAAGGACCATGTGAAAGTCCTAGTTTATGATATGATAAACCATTGCAATTTAGAAGATTGAAATTTTTGATTAGCAGTGTTGCTAGTCGGTTAGGAGGAAGCTGGTCAGACTGGCATTGCGCCACCAGTCTGACAGGTTGGTCTCTGCTATCTCCAGTGCTGCAGCTATCTTTGCAATCATCCCTGCTCCTTATCTTGCCATTACACCCTCTTCGTATGCTGCCATTAGTGTAGCTAGTATAGGAACTCACGTTCTAGTCTATCTTTCTTTAAAGGAGCACAACTACTCAAAGTGGAGCACTTTGTTCTTTGTCTTCCTTGGTAAATATGATCTCATTGGACACATTGCCAGTGCCAATCCTCCCCAAGACACTGCCAAATGGCGCTAGCTTAACTTTGCCATTTGATCATGGATTTATGCCTCCATTTCTGATGACATCCTTGATATCATCATGGGACCAGCGCAATCTACTCATCAAGTGTGGACTAGAGTGGAAGAGCTCTTCCGCAACAACAAAGAAAATCGAGCAATCTTCCTTGAAGCTGAATCTGAGCACTAAGTTAAGGTGACATGTCTATCACGATGTATTGCTAGAAGATGAAAATGCTAGGTGATGCTCTGAGGGATGTCAACCAACCTATGTCTGACAAGACTCACATTCCCAATCTCATTTGAGGACTCAGCCCATTGTTTGACCAAACGGCAGCCTTCATTCCGTTGATGACGTCGTTTCCTAGCTTTCTTTGTATATGATCGCTTCTTTTTCTTCTTGAGGAGGCCCACAAGTTGATGATCTTGCTGCAGGAGGCTCTACTGCAGCACTATTGTTGCCTCCAACTTCACTAACAGTAGTCATGGTGATCACAATGATTGGCACACCTTCTTGGTTCTGACTTCACCAACAACAGTCATGGTGACTGCAATGATCGACACAACTTCTTTGGTTCCAGCTGTGACAGTGGCCAACGCTGCTGCAACAAAGCTCACGGTGGTGGTCGTGAGCAACTACGGCCACAACAATCCCGGGTTCTACACCAACTCTACCCCATGGATGTCATTCAATCTATGGAATGGGCAGTGGCCTAGACAGGCTCAACATACCTCTCAGACCTCACTGGCGCCATCCTGGCAGGGCTAGTGGTGTGCCTTTACTGCGTTGAGTCTCCTTGGCCCACGTCCTCTCCCACCCCAAGTGCACATGGCGTATGCTCCTATCCAATCCTTGAGAATTGCCTCACCTTGGTCGCCGACGCCATCCCACACTCCATCCAGGGATCAAGCGGGATTCTTGGTGGTAATGAACAACATGTTCTTTCATGTGACCAACTCTGGCAATAGGTCATGGACTCTAGTGCCTCCTCTATATGACTTTTGATCAAGGTGTCCTCTCTTCTCTCACTCCTTTCAATTCTTCTTCCCCTCATGTCACAGTCAGCAATGGCTCCTCGACACCCATTACACACATTGGTCATGCATCTATTTCTTCATTCCAACTCAAGAATATTCTATTGGTTCCTAACCTCATCAAACATCTGGTCTCTATACGCAAATTCACTAGTGATAACTCTTGCGCTATTGAATTTGACCCCTTTTGTTTCTCTATTAAGGATCTTTACACCAGGAAACAGATTTCTTGCTTCAATAGTGAGGGCAACCTTTATTAGAACCATGGTGCTCCTGCCTCCACTTTGCATGCTCTTCTCACTGCCTCCACATCCGCCGACTTGTGGCACTGTCGCTTGGTCACCCTGGAAGAGATGCTTTCTCTATTCTTTAGAAATCGAACCTCATTCTGTGTACCAAACCAGATTCTTCACTTTGTCATGCTTGTCAACTTGGCAAACATATTCAACTACCTTTCTTTAAGTCAACTTCCTCAACTGTGTCTCCTTTTCAGCTTATGCATTGTGATATCTAGACTTCGCTTGTGTTGAGTATTTCTGGCTACCAAAACTATCTAGTTTTTCTTGATGACTTTACACATTACTTGTGGGCTTTTGCCTTAAAGAGAAAATTTGATGTATTGGTCAGACTCACACACTTTCTCTCCTTTGTCCGAACTCAAATTCCATCAAAAAGTCCAGTCCATTCAAATAGACAATGGCAATGAATTTGTTCAGTAGTACCACCTCTCTCTTCCAAGCTCAATGCATTGCTCTTCATCTTTCTTGCCCTCATACTTCTCCACAAAATGGCAAAGCTGAATGAGCTATTCACACGATTAACAACGTCATTCAAACGAGGCTCATTCAAGCTCACTAGCCACCTCAGTTTTGGGCTGAAGCCTTGGTTGCTTTCATCCACCTTCTCAAACAGTGTCATACACATAGGGTTGTAAACGAGCCGAGCTCGAGCGAGCTTGGCCTTCTAGACTCAAGTTCGATAGAAGCTCAAACCGAGCTCGAGTTAAGGTCCAAGCCTGAACCTGGGCTCAAGTTCGGTTCGGTCTAAACTCGAGTAGGCTCGAGCTTGGCTCGTTGAAACTCGATAACAATTAAAATAATTTATTACGCACTAATTTTCGAAAATAAGAAAGATTCGAGCTCGAGCTCGGCTCGAGTAAGCTCGATAACAATCAAAATAATTCAAACATACGTTAATTTTCAATAATAAGAAAAGCTCAAGCTCGAATTCAGCTCGAGTAAGCTCGGTAAGAGTTAATATGTATTACTATTTAAGCTCGAATCAAGACTCGTGAACTATTCGAGCTCGGCTCGGTGAAGCTCGCAGCTCAAAATCAAGCTCGAGTTCGGCTAGTTTAAAGCTCGAGCCGAGCTCGAATCGATCCTAGAACGAGCCGAACTTGAGTAGCTTGCGAGCCTCGAGCTTTTTTTACAGCCTTACCTACACATACTCTTCCCTTTTCCACGCCATATGAAGCCCTGTATGGCATGTCTCCTAACCTTGAGCATCTGCGTGTCATTGGATGCTTGTGCTATCCTAACTTATCAGCTATAGCTCTACATAAGTTTGACCCATGCTTCATAGCTTGTGTCTTTCTTAGAGACCCCATGAATCATAAAGGGTATCGTTGCCTTGAGATTTCTTCTCAATGGATTATCATTTCTTGTCATGTTGTGTTCGATGAGACTATTTTTTTCATTTTTCACTCTTTCCTCTTCACAAACCTAGAGAAACACTCTTAATTTCTTCTTGACATAGCTACCACCATTCCACCTACTCTTCCTGTCATGGAGATAACTCCTACTCCGGTGGAGCCCCAATTATTTCCTTTCACTATCGTGTCCATGACACCGCCCCATTACTCGGTACACCATCATCCTCTCCACCAATTCTCCCATCATCATCACCTCCTGAAGCTTGGCCAGTAGCTCCTACTTCTCGTCCTCATGCTGGGCCACATCACATGGTCACCCACGAAAATTCAGGCTATGTGGCTTCAGTGCATCGCTTGAACCTTTCCATTCTTCACTCCTCTCTATCGCCCTTTCCAAAAACATATATCCGCGTCCCTCAAGGATCCTAATTGGCTTCAAGGCATGATAGAGGAATACAATGCCCTAGTTCACAATGGGACTTGGTCCCTTGTTCATCCTCCTACCAGTGCAAATATTTTTAGTAGGAAATGGGTATTCCACCATAAGCTCAAACCCGATGATACTCTTGATCACTATAAAGTTCAGTGGGTTGTTCGTGGGTTTTCTCAGTAGCCCGGTGTTGACAAAAACAACACTTTTAGCATAGTTGTTAATCTAGCCACCGTTAGAATTGTTCTTTCCATTGCCACCTTGCATTCTAGGCCCATTTATCAATTGGATGTCAAGAACGCATTCCTTCACGGGACTATTGATGAGATTGTTTACTCTCAACAATCGGCGGGGTTTGTTGATCCCTCGTGTCCCTCTCATGTATGTCATCTTCATAAGTCCGTCTACAGTCTTAAGCAGGCACCACGTGATTGGTACCACAGATTCGCATCATATATTCGCACTATTGGCTTCACGACATTTCACTCTGATGCATCTCTATTTATCCTCAAATATGGTACTGAGTTTGCCCTCTTACTTCTTTACATGGACGACATAATTCTTACTGCTTCCTCTTCTTATCTCCTCCATAGCATTACTTATTCCCTTCATCACAAGTTTGCTATGAAGGATCTTGGAGCTGTTCACTTCCTCATTGGAATATCTGTTACTCATTCCTCCAATGGGTTGTTCCTTTCCCAACAACAGTATGCGCATGACCTTCTTCAATGGGCTAGCATGAGCAATTGCAATGCCACGACAACACTAATTGAATCTCCTGCCAAGTCTCTACTGTCGATGGTGCACCTATTTCCAATCCCACAAAATACTGTAGTTTAGCCAGGGCTCATCAGTATCTTACACTAACGAGGCATGACATAGATCATGTGGTCCAACAAGTATGCCTCTATATGCATGCTCCTTGAGAATCGCATCTCAATTTGATCAAACACATCTTGCGTTATATCAAAGAAACCATGGAATTCGGTCTCCACTTGAGAGCATCTTTGACCGAAGGGTTAACAGCTTATACAGATGCTAATTGGGCCGGATGCCCCGATTCCCAAAGGTCTACATCTGGTTACTACATGTATTATGGTGAGGGCATTCCAGACTTCAACAGCTGTCGACAAGGTCATGACTTGTGCCAAAACTTCTGTGGTGAGGGAAGACAGAACATAGCTAAGCACAAGTTGATCTTGCTGAATCCAAAGCTGATACGCCAGATTTGGGATCTGTTGCGCTCCTTTGGTGGTGGGTGCTATGATCATCTATCCGGTGGCTGATTTTAACTATCAACAAATCCTAGGAGTATGGGCAGAGCCAGCTAGGATGGCCAGTATGCATAGGCACCCCCAATTTTTTTAAAAAAATTATGTATATACCCTTGTTAGCTATATGTTTCAATTGAATTTGGATTTCATTGTAATTTGCTAATACTTGAAGAAATTAGATATAAATTGTATTCCATGTCCTATGTTCAGATTTTCTAGATAGTCTGACAACTTTTTTCTCTACCTATATGGTACTGAGCTCTTAGGAACTTCTTTAATTAATTTCTAACTCAAAAATCAAGTATCTGATTCTCTATCTACTTGCGCCTTTGCGACCATCAAGATGAGTGCAATAATTGAAAACTAATATTGGATACCTTGTAAGAATCACTTTACTTATAAATTTTGAAGACATATATGACGTAAATAGGTCATATCAATACTAGCCTATTAAGCATAGATGTATTAAAAACCATACATGTTTATTGGGTAGTAGGGTACGCGAACTGTCATGTGGGTTGGCATGTTAATAAAAATTTATGGAATGGCTATACATTTTTAATAATATGTTCACACATATTTAAAATTTATATATCAATGTTAATATTTGTTATCATTATCATCCCATAAAATAAGTTTTGTTTCACAACTAATTGTCTAAAGTAGCCAATTAATTGGAATGTAAGCCCAAGTTAAGTAGCATATGAATACAATATTCATAATGCATGGTTCACCAAGCGCTAACATTCGAACATCCGATAATCGCTTAACGGTCATCCTTTTACCCCATCTTAAGTATTAATGTTGCACCCCTAACATAAATTTTCTAGCTCTGCTGCTGTCTAGGAGCTGTTGTCCCTTGAGGTAAGGAAGGATTTGTTCCTTCGACAGAGGATAATTCTCCTGGCCTAACTTGATATTGATCAAGTTGCCAATAGTTGGAGTCGAAAGTAGGCTTGCAGCGATGCTGGAGTTCGCCATGCTGGAGGTTGAAGTCGAAGTCGTCAAAGAGAAGAAAGATCTAGACGTTGACATGATATAGTAGAAGAGCAAGCTCTGATACCATGTAAAAGAGCGAGAAGAGATTGATTTTGTTAGGCTGTTGCGCACCTCAAACTAAGGGTGTAGGGTTGCTATTTATATTGCCAAATTAGTTACAGAAATTACAATTGACAACATGTTATCTCCGTGAGTTGGAAAGAAATACAAAGAGAATACAATCCGTGAGATGTACGTACCATCATGATTACAAACTAATACGAGATAGAATCCTGTACGAGGAAAATTCTATTATGTAATGCTGATACAATCCGGTCTGTGTAACAAACCAATTAAAGAGTGGTACGCGGCAAAATACTATAGCACACGGAAAAATACTGTAGCACGTGAAAACACCGTGCCAAAAAAAAGCGCGAATAGTTCGCTGTGGTACAGTACTGCTACAGTGTTTTTACTACAGTAGTCAACAGTGTTTGATACAGCTCGTAGTGCTGTGTTATTCTCTAATTAGCCAACCGTTACATAGTAGAATTTTTTGTGTAGGAGATTGTTTCTCAACAGTAGTGAGAAAAGATCGATCTCAAAAGGCAAACTGTGGCCGTACGTACGTACCTATCGTGACACCGGACGGCAGCACGGGCCACACGTGAGGCAGAGATTCACAGAAATTGCAAAGCGTCGCTCCGAGAGATTTTAGCACGTGGACATGCATGTCGTATATTACTCCAGGAAGTAACTAAGGCGCCGTTAAACAGCTCTAGTTTTTTTTTTAGTTTTTCATAAGACAAAAACCATTTAAAATATATTAACTTTTATCGTCACTTTTTTCCTTTTTTGTATTATCCACAAAATATATCTCTCTTATTTTAGTCACCACTCTCGTCTTCCTTTAATAAAATACTTTTTTAACTTTGCTATTTATTTTAGCTAAAAAATTATCCGCTGCGACCAATACGAGGAGAGCTTAAAACTGGCGAGCCATGACTCATCAGAGCTACGGCTGACCACTCAACGCCCAAAAGTTTTTTGCCAGCTAACTGATCGAGCTGAGCTTGATTTTCAAGGAAAGGACAACCTTGATAGCTAGGACGACGTGGCCTTGTTCCCTCGTGCCTCACGTTCCAACAAATTCGCTTTTAAAATATTAACTACTAATTAACATAAAATTAAATAACTTAAGTGAAATTACGTGGTACACTACTCTGATGGGTACTTATGCTCATCTCTAACCCATTAACGGATCTAGATCAAATTTTAGGAAGATGGCTAATAAAATTTGTTTATCGATTTGCTGAATAATAGTCTGATTGTGAGAAGAGCTTTTGATTGGTTGTATACCTCCTAATTCAGGTTGCCTAGAAAAGTTGTTGTGTCCACCATAAGACCGTACTGATAGCCCTTACATTATATGTTCTCATATTTGGAATCAATCCATTGCTGAAATCATCATGCATGATCTGATTGCCAATTATTGCATCCATATCATGCTTTCTTGTTTGATAAGTGACCCCTTCACTTCCCCTATCGAAACTTTGATTGAACATAGAGAACTCTGGGAGCTCAGGCATTATATCCTCCATGTCAAAGAAGTTCCTCAAATTATGCGGTGAGAATACATTGTCATGTTCTATATAGTCACCGGACAATTGATTTAGAGGATCAGGACAGATGGGATCATTAGTTCGTACTGCAAAAGCCTGTAAGGAATGCCTTTTCCTCAGAGACTGCAACAATGCACTACTGATACCAGAATCTACAGAAGAGCATTCAGTCATTACGGACCTTGATTCACCTAGCTCACCAAATTTGCACAAAGCACTTAATAGAGAAATGCTCTGCAAAGACAAAAGGATACTTTTGAATAGCTTGAATACGACGCTCATGTGACCGAGGAACTCCACCACAAGGCTGCCTTCAGAAGAAAGTGGGCCAGTTCTTTTTGGCTGCGGCTTATGGCTTTTGACTGGAATTTTTGAATTTTAGCTGTTTGCGACAGAAATTATGGAGAGAGAGATACTCGCTTGTGATTTTGGATGGTACAGATGTTGGACTTTTAACGTGTACTATAATTAACTTGTAAACTCCATCTTAAAAAATACTCCATTTGAAAGTTAGATACTGTAGCACAAACCAAAAGCCGTTTTGAGAAGCTGAAAAGAACATGCCCAGTACTATCTCATGCCGCAGCTCGTCCCATTGTAGAGCGATGGGCATGCCGTCGCCGAGTACCCAGGACTACCGATAGTAGGGGGGCGTCAGCCCCACCTGACTCACTGGTGGATCCACCCTTATTCCAACCCATGTGCCATGTCTAAATCACCATCACGTCATATTTGGCTAAGACGTAGGGGGAGAGCAATACTATTACAGGGCTACTCTAAGTGGTTTCGATTTCTGACTTATGGCTTTTATAATTTAGAAGTCATTTAGAAAGTATCAGTTTCTTAATTTTGGTTTTTTTAGCTTTTTTCAGCTTTTTACTTTTTCTTTTTCTCTATATTTATTTACATTGTCTATGAAAATATAACCATATTTTATTTTATTTTTCTTATTTTATTCTATATTTTCATTGAATGATTTAGAAAAACTAACAATTGCTACAGTGTAATTTTAACTATAAGTCAACAGTCATAGCTAGAAACCATGTGCTAAAACCGGTTGGTGGAAGGTCTATATATATCTCATGCAAGATAAGATGTTTTCACATGAAACAAAAAGGGCAAAGACATGGCAGACATGCATTGCTCTCGCCTCTACCAAGTCAGCAGGCCCTACAAACCACGTGGTGGTACATGTGGCCCTGCTCTTTAGAACTTCTGCTTCTGACTTATAGTTTCTTACTTTTGTCTTTTTCTGACGATATGACTTTTTGGGGCTTTTTTGCTTTTTTTTCTCCTTATTCCATTTCATTGTCCATAATGATATAACTTTTTTCCTTTTTAAATTTAATTACGCTGAAAAGGCTACCAGTAGCAATAGTATATTTTTATACGCTACAGTGCAAAATAAGCCATGAAACAGGGCTTTTAAGCCCAAATAAGCACCATATAAGCCATATGGTTTTATGAGATTCTGTACAACTATTTTCCTGAAGAACAAATTACGTAATAAGTGCAAGTTTTAGGGGCCGCTTCAAACGGCTTTAAGCTTTGGCTTCTAGTTATGACTGTTGGATTTTAGCTAAAATTGCACTATAGCGGTTGTTAGTTTTTTCTGAGTCATTCAATTAAAAAAATTAAAAAAGAGAAAAAAAACATTGCTATATTTTCACAGATAATACAAACAAATATGAAAAAATAAAAAAAAGGCAAACAAAAGTCAAAATTAAGAAGCCAACGTGTTCTAAGTGACTTCTGGCTTCTAAAAATCGGAAGCCAAAAGTCGAAGCCGGTTGGAGTAAAGCCTAATACTTCTGCTGTTGTGTATGCTAAAATATTTTTGTTTTTATTTTAATTTATTTTTCGAGGGGGAGACTAAAGAGACAATGGTCTCGTTCTTTTTAACTTATAGCTTATGATTTATTACTTGTCCCCAAAAATTGAACAGGATGATTTCTCCGCCCTTTTTTGAAGTGACTTGTTGGGATGGTCTTTTCGAAACGATTTATTAATATTTGGTTCGTTTGCATAAACACTAACACTATAATTAAAAGTTAGCATTTGTAACCATAAATCATCTATGGCAGCAGAAAAGATCACACCTAGTAAGATGCATGGTCTACGTACTGCACACTCCACTTAGAAGGACACTACAGACGTGGCTGCCCGTTCCTGAAATAGGTAGATAGTGCTAATAGATATATTATTGAACATCAAATACATACCTCACAAAAGCAAAACTGATATAATAGTAGACTTACACGTACGTCATCAAGACGAAATCTTTAAAGAGCATCAGCGGAAACATAAACTTCATACAAGTGGGGGCCCTCAAAATATACCCACCGGTAATCAACTAGTGCTCCTGATGTAGTTCTTGACTTTATCATCTTCTAGTCTTGTTAACGCCCTTAAATGACCGCATGGCTTTTATTTCTCCTTCTTACTTAATGAATAATAGTAATTAAGTAACAGTGTATACAAAGATACTCAGTAAGCCATCATACATAATACAATTATAATAGATGCAAGGCTGGTAAAAGAGGCTTGAGATTCTTTTGTTTGCAAATTGTCATAGTTGAATTACAGTAAGTAGAAAATAGGAGACTTAGCATTTTAACTAAATCATATTTTTAAAGAATATAAGAGTATGCAATAATAATAGTAGTATAGATTTCATCCACTTGTTATAGAGCAAGATTATATCCACCATATGATATTTTTATTTCTTGGGTTCTATCCACCCTTTACATTCACTAAGTTCCAACCACTCAGGGGAATTCAGTTAGGGTTCCAACCACCATTCCTATTTTCCATCCCAATCACAAATATTCTTTTGTAAAATAGACACTAACTTGAGTAAATTCCCATGCCCATCCATGACCGTAGCTACAGCTATTCGAACAATTTTCATTATGTAGATATCATACATTTTACCCATAAGAGATGCTTAACTTGTTATATTCCACATATTTTTTTTGGCCATGCAGATCAAGAATACCATCACAGGGCCTTTACAATGTATCTTCCACCGCTATGGGGTTATATCCACCCTCTCCAGAGGCCCCCTCTTGCGTCTCATGGAGGCTTACATCCAGCGACACGACCCGTGTTCATCTTGATGGAGCAACTCGTGCTGGGTTAATGCAGATTAATTAGCCAGATGACACCCATTATAGCTTGTGGTTGCACTATTTTACATTAAGAGATCATCACAAGATTTAGTTCTTAAAATTATCTAGATGATTCCACCGCATACCACACTCCCATGCTCCCTCCGCACTAGCCCCCCTTACCATCCGCCAAAATATTTAAGCAAGTTTAGAGTTTTGGGGTCCAAAATATCCTTTCGGTTTAAATACCAGCTATTTACATCCAATGGCTACACAAATCCAAGTTTTCATGTTTTGAAATAATATCTGGCAAATTAATACCTGCATGAATCAAAGCAATGCTAAGCATGGCACTTATGCTGTGAGCAGATTGAGTCGTTATACGTCTAATCCAGGAGATGATCATTGGATAGCGCTAGAGAGAGTACTTAGATATCTGAAAGGGACCTCTAATTTGGGAATACATTATTGTGGTCATCCGGCAGTCTTAGAGGGATTCAGTGATTCTAACTGGATTAGTGACTCGGATGATATGAAGGATACGAGTGGCTATGTGTTTACTCTAGCAGGTGGGGCCGTTTCGTGGAAGTCGTCCAAACAGACTATCCTTACACGGTCCACCATGGAGGCTGAATTAGTAGCTCTTGATTCAGCAGCTGTAGAGGCAGAATGGATTAGAGAACTCCTTTCTAACCTACCCATTCTAGAAAAGCCAATTCCAGCTATCTTGACCTAGTGCAATAACCAATATGTTATGGTTAAGGTAAAGAGTAGGAAGGACAATATGAAGTCATCAAAACATATAAAGCGATGACTTAAGTCGGTCAGGCATGCCAGAGAGACGGATATTATTTCTGTAGAATACATCCAGTCTGAAAGGAACTTGGCAGATCCTTTCACTAAAGGATTGGCGCAGAAGATCATCCTTGCAGCGTCTCAGGGAATAGGGCTCATGCCCATGTAGAGGCTCACATTGGTTGTAACCTATCCTAAAAGATCGAAGATCCCATGAACTAGGCTCTAGGACAACAAATTATGTGGGATGAGAGAGCACATCTAAAGGGTTCCATTAGCTGCAGTGCTTTGTCTGTATGAAAGGTTGAGCAATAGCTCTTAATGAATTCGATGTCTTTCTGACTTCGGGAATCATCCTACAGGATTCCCTAGAGAATTCACCTACGTGAGTATGATCGTGAGGTCGCGATCAAAGAAAGTTAAAGGTATACTTTCTTAAAATACTTATGAGCTAGATATGGGGACATGACCGTAACGTCCTAACCCGAGAGGGAAAAGGACAAGCCGCCCTGTACAGAGTGTGACTTGGGCGAAAACTCTCACATCAAGGCATTGGATCAAGGGGTAGTCCTCCTTTGGCTGTGCAGAGTCATAGTCCTTGTTACTAGACTTTGGGTTCAAACCCGAAAGGTACCCATCGTCGAATAGCTGTATATTGAACAAGACTTTGAGCATCGTTTATCAATTGATAAATTGGTGGGGACTGTTATGGAGACTTAGGGGCAAAAAGGAAATTTCCCAATTGCTAAAAGGAAAAAAAAGGAGGGCCCACCTGTCGGTGGGCCAGAGAGAAGATAAGGAGAGGGAGGAGCTCTGCTCCTCCCATTTCTTCCCGAGAGCGGCGGCGGCGTAGGCGATTTGGAGAGGGCGGTGGCGCAGGCGATTTGGAGAGGGCGGCGGCGCGGTCGGGAGTAGGTGGGCCCAGTAGCCTGGGTCGTCTGGCTACCCGTTTCCCCCTGCGGACCGCCTCTATCCATGCGCTCCTCTCCCGTGCGGCCTGCTCCACCTGAGCGATGCGCTCTCCGCCCGACTTGGTCCCGATCCGGTGCATGCGGGCTCGGTGAGCGTAGATCTGGGCTGTGCGGGTTCGGCAGGGAGGGAGGAGCGACGTTGGGCCGAAGGACCCGGTCTCGGCCGTTGGTGGCGCCCACGTCGAGTGCTCCTCTCTTGGCTATAAGTAGAGGCGGGCTGCTTTCGGTGAGAAGCATCCGAACAAGTGAGCTCCTCCTCTCTTCTCTCTTTGAGTTCCGATTGTGCCTGTGGTGTGTGGCTTCGGTAAGTTTGTGTGACTTCTCGACGCCAAGCTTGGTCCCCTGGTGCTTGATGGTGAGGTGCTAGGCCGACTCCTCCCGTGTGCTTGTGCGGCACTCTCCCTGTACCTCGACTTTGCTGATTTGTGAACAGCAAAGGTGGGCTTGTATCTCCATGCCTAATGCCCTCTCTCACGGTGGTGTGGGGGCAATAGGTTTTCTGGGACAGCACTGTTCAACGCGCCTAGCTTCGTGATCTTCTGATGATTTCAAATATCACTGGTTTTGTGAGTATACAATTTTCAGTTCTTTGCAATTTGAGGATTGTTCATATATATACACACTGTGATTGCAAAGACCAAGTGAGCTGTGGGATTGTAATGCTCAATGATGATATAAGTTATGTACTGAAATTTGTTAGATTGATCTTTGAGCTCTACTTAATATCAAACTCTGTCACTGCCATAGATTGTGAGTCTTAACAGTCAGTCACAATACATAAATATATTGTTCATTTGTTATTCGGTTTATGCTGTTGATTAGATAGTAGCAATATATATATATATATATATATATATATATATATATATATATATATATATATATTTATTTATTTGTCACATATCCGTTAGAAATCATACTTGATAAGTTTGATTTGTTAGAATAGAAGACAGTGGCTTGGTGATTAGATTTGCTCTATTTAAACCATATCTTGGCTGCATTGATTTTGGCCGAATATACACATGCTGGATATATTTTGAAACTTGTAAGTGTAGAGTTTATATCTAGAGCTCAAAGATTTAATTCTAATTGGCATAACCAATTGATAAAGAGTACAAAACTTAAGTAGCGGGATGGCCAAGTATTTGACTTGAGTAATCCTACAATCTGAGAGCACAAAATATCAATTAAAACTTGAGCTTGTTGCTAGTCTTAATTGATACATGTTTTACACATTGATATACATATTCAAGTTTAGCATGTTATTGTTTCTATTATTGAATATGTATTATACTTTGAATGATATGTTCAATTCATATGGTTTTATACGCGTTATGTCATTTATATTTGAATTGATCTCATTCTTGTGGTTATATAATTATATTGGAATTATATTTATATCTTTGCTTATACCGCAAATACTACAACACATACATTGTGTGCATGAACAATATATACCTAGAATAATTCAAGTTATGTAACCACTGTTTTGTCTACAAGTAGCTGCAAGAATCCAACAAAATATAAGCAGAACAAGCACAGTACATGAATCATCAACACATGAACTAACTTTTCAGGACACTGAAGTTGTTAGGACAGTAGCTCGATAGCATCAGGAATGGCTGTACTAGCCTGCCCAGAGCCTTTCACGCCTGACATAATGTGAGGTCCAATTGCAACTTGTAACAACTTTGTCTATTGCAATCATGAGAGACAAGATGCCTCATGCGTGTCTTGCAAAGACAAGGATTATTATCCCTGCATATCTTAACATGCATGAACAGAACGCATCGCGAGCTAGATTCAGAGTGATTGAATAGTCCCATTCACCTCCACACACGCACACGCGTGCGTGCCAACAGAAATAAGGGCTGGTTGCGCCACCTGATTTGATCCGTTAGCATGCAACTATCAATTTTGGAATGCAATAATGCAAACCGGCATAGATGCATTGCAGAAGGAAAAGAGAATGAAAAATGTAAGCGTCAGTAGAAATAACTATGACAATGTCAACCTTGAAGCACTTATCGTGTTAAGAATTCTCAGCCTCCTGTCATGACGGAGTTTTGATCTCTTTCTACTTGAGCAATGATAACTGAACTAAATGCCGGTATGGACACATTAACAGTACATCAATTGCTGTTATTACATCCTCAAATATGGGGAAAAAATTACACCAAGAATAAACAATCTATATAGCATAACTAAAGAATTTGACAAACCAAATTACTTAAAATAGACTTTTCTGAAAAACTTACGAAACTATTTGCAGGTGTCCGCTTGTCTTCATAACTATGATCTGTACAGTCGTACCATACTGCAAAATTGTTTGCCCTTCGTATCCTAATTGCAAGGGACCAAAGGCTTCACATCTCAGAGCAAAACCTCACATGTTCTTTCTTCTGGACACACTGTTGGAAACTGGCACCATTGACTCGAAGCTGTCATATCCATCATCAAACACCCTGCTGTGACGTAACAACTGGCTTGCAGAATCATAACCCATGAGTCGATGAAGTGCTGAATCTGACACCTTCTTGCCACTTTGAGAGGCAGCAAGGCCTGATCCAGCTTGAGTCGAGAAGCTTCTTGTGAAGGATGCTCCATGTTCTTCGTGTATACTAACAGAATCCTCTGTTAGGCACTCAGCAGAACGAGAAGCAGCATCCTCAGTCTTAGGGACTATGCTGTCATCAGGCTTGTTTGATTTTTGCGCTACTTCATTACTGATCTTTGCATCCGTGTGACATACAGCAGGAAATGATAGTACAAGAACTTTGGAGCACTGACCGCATTGTATTTTGCCTATCTTTGTTTTTGATAAGAAGATATCTGATGGCATTTGTACCAAATTGAAACATCTGTTGCAGATAGTAAACGGTGAAGCACCCGACAAAGGCCGCAAAATATGCTTTCTCACCACTCGCTGCTGCTCCCTGTAGCTTGACTTAAGTGACTCATGGTCAAGGATTGTGCTTCCAGCGTATGACTGGTAACATGAATTGAACTCCCAAGCATCATAATTGTACGGCATGTGTGCTTGCACATGTCCAGAATGGCAGTGAGTGCATGGATGGGTTGGTGAGAAAGTATTTGGCGGGGGGTACATCAGTGGCTTTCCATGACCATAATAGGACTCTAGAGTACAGGAACTTGGGATGGAATCAACATCAACACTTTGAAGATGTTGCTCAACATCATAGCTATTCAGTTGTGGCTGGCACTGAAGGCCTCTCTTCTGATACCTTTTCTCCAAGCCCTTCTGGCTAGAAAGCCTATTTAGTTGGTCTCTTAGTTCATCCATCTTCTTGAGGCGCTCAAGTCGATTAATATTCTTGAACTTGTTTGATGTTTTCTGCAACAAATCCCATTGACTGGAAGACCCACTAGAAAGAGAACTCGAGGTGCCATCCATTTGCGACTCGATAAAGGTTTGGATTGACTTGAAGTCTTCAGAATCAAGAGAAAGTCCCTGACGAAGTTGACTAGCTCTGTATCTGTACGATCTCTCTTCTTTCTTCTCATTAAAGCTAGGCGATTTGTGATGAATTCCCTCGTTTGACAAGCTTGAAAAAACAGCAACAGCTACATTGTCTGCTTGAACATAGTTGGTTGTATTGTCATGTTCTGTATGGCCCTCTTCCTTTTCATTAGTGCCATCATCAGCTAGCTCGTTCTGTTGAAAACTGTGGCTAGATTTGAGATGCCCATCATCGAACAAAGAGATGCTTCCTTCACACAGGTTTGCAATTTCACCGTATAGGGATTGCGGATCCTTATCATGTCCATTACCATGAATTCTCTCTGCAATGTCTTTATCTGTAACTGCAACATGCACATTCTCATGAACACAGTGGGTCTCATTGTCATATTCCATATGGCCCTCTTCCTTTTCTTTAGTGTCATTAGTTGTTAGCTCGTTTTGATGAAAACTTTCTCCAGATTTGTGATGTCCATCATCAAAGGAAGAGATGTTTCCTTCACATGGATTTGCATTTTCAGCATCCAGGGACTGTGTATCCTTACCATGCTCATTCCCATGAACCCTCTCTGTACTGTCCTTGTCTGCAACCACAACATGCTGCTCCAATGGTTTTTGTGTATCACTGAAAGACCTCTCTAGTTCCTCAATCAATCGACCATGAGGATCACTTCGGGAGGCATTATTCATTTTGCCCCATGACAAAAATCTCTGACTACCAATTTGATAATGTAGAGCATCATTAAGCCCGTCGTTGTCTGTTACATCCAAAAAGTCTTCTTCATCATCACTAAATGAAAGAGACCTCTCCAATTCTTCAATTAGATCTTCATGAGATTCAACACACAAACCCTCATACAGTTGTGTCCTCTCCTCTCTTCGAATCAGAATGTTACTGGATTTAGCCTCAGTTTCCTCATACAATTTGCTCCCTTCAGCTATCTCTTTGCAGTTCACATTTTTATTGCCAACAGAACACTTTTGCTCAGTCGCACTCTCTATTTCTCCCCTCATATTATTATTAGAATCAGCTCGTGATTCCACACCTACCATGCTATGGACGGCATCAACTTCATTGCCAACACTTCCATCGTACGCATCATCCATAGTGTAATCTTTTTCCCCATTTGCATTTTCACTCGTGTGAACATTCTCTACTTTTTCCATCAACTTGGAATTAGAATTAGCAACAGTGCCTTTGTCATCTGTCTCTTTGATCACAAACTCAGAGTTTGGGACATTCCCATCAATTAAGGAACAATTTTTCTCATTCTCATGCTCACCAGGGGTTACACTCTCTCCAATGGACATAGTCATCTCTTGATTTACATTCTCGCAGGAGTTGGCATTCTTGCTAGTAGAGGAAATATTTTCCTCCACAACATTTTCACTAGGCTGCACATTGGAGGAGACAATTTTCTGTTCATTCGAACAATTCGATTTGTTATTCTGAGGGGATCCTTTCAAGCTACTTGGAAAACTGTTGTGTTCACCGGATTCTGAATCCGTATGTGTTACAAGCACAACTTGATTTTTTACTGCATTATAGATTAAATAAAGATTAAAATTGTTCTTAAGAATAGAAATATTTCCCTTCTGAATAAGGCAACGGGAGATAGATCATATGATTTGTACCTCTAAGAACAGTACCGCAGCCACCGCATTTGTAAACAGGAATGGACGGGTATTCGACAAGAAGCTGGAGGCATTTCGGGCATCTAACGAACCGAAGCTTATGAGCTTCCATGGATACGATCTTCTCCCCCAAAATATCTCAATTACAGAAGCTAGATCACTTCGGTCGAATGACACCATCCATGAAGATTATATCCTGTTTATAAACAATACCACCTCAGTTATTGTCCACTCTCTGGCAACTATGGCAACTTTATTGAGAATGTTAATTATTGGGAAACCACTACTCCAACATTGTTTTGTGGCATGTATTGCACTATTAAGCGAGATGATTTATGAAAGCAAGAATAGTATAAATTATCGATAAGAATTTTTTTTAGAACAATTATCAATAAGAAATTGCAACAGAAGAGGAAAACCACCACAATATCCTGGCCCAAGAAATAGACGGGAATCAGTTGTTTTGGACTCGATTAATCCACAAGTACTAGACTTATGTTCAATAATCAAGTAGCTGCCACCGGTCGCACCAAACATCACAAGAAAGCACATAGATTAATCAAATCTTGGAGCACTTGCAGATCTAGGAACCCTGTTTTGGAGGAAAATCTACAGGTGTATTCAAGAAAGGGAAAGAAAAAAAAAGAACCTTTTTCTCTTAGCAGACCATGGTCCTCAAGATCATCCCATAGTATTTCGCTTCGCTTCTTGCTCGTTTGCCTCCTGCCGACGCCCCACAGAACTGAGAAGGAACTTCGAATGATTGCGATGAGGCGCTAAATCTGTCGGTGGCCAGCTGCTACAAAACGCAGAGATAAGGGAAGCAAAAGGTAAAGAAGATTATTAAGGTATTAATGGCCAGCTCAAGGTAGGTCTCACTGTCTGTCTTGTAGAATTATGAGCCCGCCCATTTCGCTCGAGTTTTTTATTTTTAATTTACTTTTTTATTATCCTTAAATTTCGTTTTTTAGTTTTTTGGTTTTTTAAAGTTTTTTTACTGATTCTTTTTCCTGCATTCATTTGTATTATACGTGATTAACTAACCTATATTTTCCATTTTTAATTTTTTTAAATTTAGTTATAACAAATAAGTCACCATCAGTTACAGTATAATATAAGTTAGTTATAGTGAAAATAAGTTATAAGCTATAGCTTATTAAGCCTAATTAAGGATTAAGGTTGAGAAATGGAGAAAGAGAGAGAAATTGGTGAGAAAGAAGAGAGGACTAGGATGGGAAACAGAAGAAAAGAAAAGAGAGGAGAATAAGAGGGACGACTGGCCACCTCACAACTTCCAAATAAATGATGTTCTTTGGGCATTAAAGGACGTTCTTCGAGCGCTGTGGTGGATGATTTTTAGATGTGAGTGGTAATTTTTATCTGTATTTTTTATATCATAGCGAATGATGAAGATGCTAATATAAATAACACAAGTAATTTTGAACTTAAAAATCCATTCGAAGAATTCGCTTTAAGAGAACCCATTTGGATGTTTAGTTTTTTATTTTCAAAAAGGCTAAAAATCAAAAAAATAATTAAAAGTCAAAAAAATCCAAAATAACAGTCTGCTTACTTGAGAGGAAAAATAAATTGCATGGGCATGCTAGTCTACAACGAAGTTTCGTGGGGTCTGCGTGTCTTCAAGTCAAAAACACATAAAAGATTTCTCACAAGTTTACCAGGAAAATCAAGTCTTTTAGTGTTAGTTGACTGGTCATACAATGACGAGAACTCTGGTACGTACAAAAGTGGCCTATTTTCTTCTTAAAAAACCTAGTTTTTTCAAGGTATTCTTGTGTGTACAAAAGTGAACATTTATTATTCCTCGTAGCGTAAAATTTTATCCTCTCTTTTCCCTACTAGAAAAATTAATAATTCACTCCGGCGCACAAATTTGTCATAATGTAATTTGTGCTAGGTTACTTATCACAAAAACTAATTATTAAGATGGTTATAGAACTGAGGATAGCGACTAAAGGAGGTAAATAGGAGCCACATCGAAAACAATTTCTCTAAAAATCTTTGCCTAAGATTGTTAGAGTCTTTCACTCCAATAGTTATAATAAGCTATAAAGATTGAAGCCTAAGCACCCCACAAAAATCGTCAAGAAAAACTGAGCCAAACGAAACTTGATAGCTCCGAGTGGTACTACTACCATGTAGAGTGCGGTACTACTACTATGTAGGGTGTGGTACTAGTGTCATGTAATGGACGGTACTACCTTTCTCTCAGATTAGCCAAGTGATTCAACTCAAATAAAACCAAAAATCATACAACTTTCAAAAGAAAAATCCAAAAGATTTGAAATTTTGTATATACCTTTTAAGATCTCATAAATCTATTCCAACCAAAGATCGCAAGAATCAAGTTAAAATTCAGATATTTTTCAAAAACAAGTAAGATTGCACCAAAACCAGACAAAAGAGGGAAAACGACGAATATAATTTGCTCATGGGTGGAGCATGACCAAGATAACTCTAAATGTATTTCCATATGTCACAATAAGTAATAAATTCCGTAGATTTGAGGCAAAAACATCTAGATCAAAAAATCTCTTGAGAATGTTAAATCCAAGTAAAATCGAGCAACTTCAAGAACTTACAAAATCTGATAGATAAATGGGGATTGATCTCTATGAATTATCTTTATCACTTATACATACTTTGCACATAAAAAGATCGAGAAGGGAAGAGAATAGATCAAAACCAACAAGACCAAGAGAAAATCAATCAAAATAAGATAGATCTATGAGAGATGAATAAAGTTGATGTACTGCTACATGATAATGAAGGTTTTACAAGCATTCTACCTGAATGACAAAAGAGCACATTACATCACCCACCCTTCTGAAACCCTAACCCTAGAACACTTGGCTTCAATGAGTAAAGTTAGGATAGTTGGATGGTTAAATAGATAAGATAGCTAGCCACATATAATCTTAATGGATACTGGGCTTGTTTGGTTAGTGCCCTGGGCCCTATGCTAGGCAAAAAGTGGTGCCTGAAAGTAGCCTGGTATTTTGATATCAGACAATTGTGAAGATAGATTGTTTAGTTGGTTACCTGTGTCTGGGACAAATGGATGGAAAATAGGACATTGGATCAAACAAACAAATGTTGGATCTTGGCTTGCTTCTCAGGCAAAAAAAAATGGACCCCTGAGCCTAGCGCAACTACCTAGGCCAGGAAGCAGACCAGGAGCGAACCAAACAGACCATTGGCTACTTCTAAAGACACTCCCAACTAGGCAACTTGCCTAGGGTTCAAACCAAACAGACTCACTATCCACTGAACACATATGGAGAAAATATGTTAACGTCACATAACGCAATTTTTACTCACACACTGCACTTATACATGATTTTCAAAACATATAAGCATGAATCTGCTAAATCCTTAGCCTTTGATACAACTTGATCCTTTTAACTTCTCTTTGTCCTAAATCGCTTTCCCAAGCGTCGCTCAAGCGCCATGGTTTTGATCCAAAATTATTTCTGATATTTTGGTCAACTTATCAAAATACCCTCTCTTGCCTTAGTCATCATCTTTCTTTACAAGCAATCGTCATGCTTGTCGCGTGTAGATGCACTACTAGCAAGTCTTTCCTATTTCAGTTTTACTGAACCACGCCTCATTTGGACTAACTAAACCACATTCCTTCAATATTTTCTACCTTCTTTGTGCCATACTTGAGCTTAGCCATCTCAAACGACATCTTTGATCGTTCTGAGTCTCAGCTCCTACATGAGTGTAATCTCGATCCTTGCTTTTGAATATAGTTGACTCTAAGCGTCCCTACACTCAATGACCAAGAAATCGTTTTTAGGTACAAGTTCTTCGTAACTTGACATACGTTAGTCAAAACATACTCCATGCTATATATATGCACTGACCTAGATCAACCCAAATCAATCCATATCTCAATTTCCCAAAATCTCAAAAACTTTTCAACTCGGCCTCTCTGAAAAATTGCAATCGACAAGTAATCTGCGGTATTACCAGCCAGCGGTTTGATCGTTGTGGCCATACTGCTCCCAACAGCCTTGCCGCTGCTATCATAGTGCTATCAACGGTTTGATCGGCGCTATACGTTTAGTCTGACCGGAAAGCATGATAACAAAACCAATAAAATGTAAACTTTGTAAAATTCAACTATTCACTCTACAAACTTAGTAATAGTTCATCACAACACTATTATAGATCTTCTCACATGGTCTTTTAATGCCACAAAGTAAAAAAAATATCAATTGTTTGTGACCCAACAGCATACTGTATTACTATGCAATATACACACGAGTTAAAACATTGCGTGCCAGTGTTTTGTATAAAGAAGAAAACCTATTACATTCCAATTACTACCTTCGTTTCGTAATACTTGTCACTCTTCATCAAAATTTTGATCCCAAAATTCTTCACTTTACGCATCCCAATGCACTTTCTCCCTTTTTGCCCCAGTGATCATTCTCCACCTTGTTGTATGTGCAGTCTAGATTAGTTGTGAGGGGCATTTTTGGTATAGTTTATTTTAAAAATAGTTATCGAAATATATGTGCAGTCAAGAGTACCAAGTATTAGGAAATGAAAACGATACCCAGAGCTTCCTTCACTATTGGCTGTTGCGTAGACATAATTTTGATTGATTGATCACTATTGGCGTTCACGTCCTATAATGGTCGCTTGCCTCTCGAATTATTTCTTCACGAGAGTGACAGTTAACCATCCACTCCTGGCCATTTGCTTCGAGAGGAACTAGATGTGTTAAATTAGTACTATATCCATTTCGCTATATTTATTCATAGCATTGGAAGTATCGGTCTTAATATATGTCTATGGAGAGAATTTAGAACGTAGATATTACAATTTTTCACTCTCTACCCCTACTTGAACTTTGGAAGAGGTTAAGTTATTATGATATATCATTTAATTGAGATATGTAGGGTCATTTCTCATTAAGTATTTTTTTTAGATTTATTATTTTCTTTATCCGTAAGTATGATGGGCTGTCGATAAATATAGCAAAAACATAGTGAGTAACTAGCTGGTTTTCTAAGTGCATACTATGGGTCTGTTCTTTGCAGTTTCTAAAAACCATTTTTGGCTTTTGCTACAGTAACTAACTTTTAAATGGAGTATTTTTTTAAGATAGGGTCTACAAGTTAATTGTAGTACACGTTAAAAAACTAATATCTGTATCATCAAAAATCACAAACGAGTATCTCTTTTTCTGCAATCTCTGTCGCAAACAGCCAAAAAGTCATCAGCCGCAGCCAAAAGCCATCAGCCGCAGCCAAAAAGAACAGGCCCTAGTCTACTGCATGTAACTTGAGTTTTGCAACAATCAGCAATTAATTTCACCGTGCTCAGGGACCTCAGGGTTGCAACTTCTTGAATTTTATGCATAGGAATAAATAGTATCCCTTGCCCTCAAACTTGGTTATTGCAACAAGCTCCACGCAACTACGACCGCCGGCGAGACGGACGGCGATGTTGCTGTCACTCGTCACTCCGGCCAGCTATAACTATATTCCATTCCATTTCCACCATCAGCATCAGGCCAGGTCAGTGGGCTGCTTTTTCTGTTGTTGAGAAAACGTTAATGGGCTCAGATAAATTAGTGAAGCTCAATTTGTCCTAGGCCCATATGTAGAGGATGGCTTTACAATCTGAGAAAGAAAAAGCCACCGAATAGGCAATTTGGAATACAAATGTCAGGCCCACCCAGAATGACCAGATGAGCCACGGCCTATATAATACAGCGTCTCTAAATGAGTTAAATCCTCGTTCTAAAAAAAGAGAGAGTAATATAAATTCCTCTAATTTGAATTGATTCTTAATTGATTCGATTCGAGAATTTAAAACAACAAGGCTAAGATGTTAAAAATCTTGATATCCAAAGGGCTCCTACGGGGCATTCTTTTTTTCAATTTAACATTGAAGAAGGGACTCCACGAAGAAATATCAAGACTTCTTAATTATTATACATTTTATTTATTGTACATCTTATGCTACCTATATACACTAAAGTAAGGACTATTGATTCATCGAGAATCAGATTGAATAGGCTGATCAAAAATCAATTTCAGATATTAGAGATAGCAATAAAGCTTTTTCGGCCATTGTAATTCGCGATTTAATCACGAAACATGCTACTTCTAATGTTAGGATTGCTAAAAGGACAATTTGGGAAAAGGAACCCATTGTATGGGAAATACTTCAAAAAGTTATGCGGGGACATCATGTACTATTGGATAGAGTACCTAACCTGCATAGATCAGGCATACATGTATTCCAACCCACTTTAGTAAAGGGACGTACTACTTGTTTACACCCATTAGTGTGTAAAGGTTTTCTTGCGGATTTTGATGGGGATCAAATGATTGTTCATCTACCTTAAAACAAAAAAAGTTTTATCAATGATCCTTTTTATTTGAGTCATGAGTTTGGTAATCATCTAAAATAATGTGGAATGGTTCCACAGCTAGCTCCACCGGGAACGTCTCAGTGGAATGGGATGTCTAAACGACAGAACCAGATCTTATTAGACATGATTCGGTCCATGATAAGTCAATCTAATCTGTCATTATCTTTTTGAAGGGTATGCTCTAAAAACGGCTGCGTTCATATTAAATAGGGCTCCATCAAAAACTGCAACAAAGACACCATATGATATATGGACTAGAAAGCATTATGGGTTGTGAGGTATATGTTAAACGCTTGACGTCTGACAAACTCACACCTAAATATGATAAATACTTCTTTGTGGAGTATCTTAATGAAACTAAAAAGATATTACTTTTATAAAATGGATGAGAACAAAGTGTTTTTTATTCGAAACAGTGTTTTTTGGAGAAAAAGTTTCTCTCAAAAGGAGTTAGTGAGAGCATGGTGTGACTCAAAGAAATTTGGGAACCATTAGAAAATATTTCAATTTCTACTGAATCTCTACATGTACAGGATGTTGTACAACCTGTGGAAGAGACACTAGCCCACATAGGTCTGAAAGACCACGTTAATTACCAATAAAGTATCAGAATTAATTTTATTGTTAGACAATGATGAGTCTAAAACTTATTAGGCAGTGATGATGGGCCCAAACTCTGATAAATGGCTTAGAGCCATAGATCCGAAATATAATCCATATATGACAGTCAATATAATCCAAAATATATGGGGGCACCATAGTCCAACACCCAGGTGCACAACCGGTTCACGCACTAAAGATCCATAGTGAGCAACAAATTTCACCATATGCTGGACTGCGTGTACGACATGGCGAAAGACTACGTGAAGCCAGTGTATCCAAGTTTTAGTATAATGCATGACAGATTGAGGGAACCCAAATTTTACCCTCACTTCTCAAGAGCCATAGGTGCCATCGACGGTACCCTCATCCTGGTTGTAGTCCCTACCGCAAGGCGTGTCATGCACACTAACCAGCATGGGTACACTAGCCAGAACGTGAAAGCTATATACGACTTCAATATGTGGTTCACATTTGTGGTTACAGTATGGCTTGGCTCGCCCAATGAAACACGCATCCTGCTAGACATGCTTGCTAGTTACGGCCACACGTTTCCGCATCCCCCGCAGGTACTACTCGCACTATTATTTTTACAATTCAGAAATGTATCTTTTATGTATGTACATATGACAAACTTGGGAATTTTTATCATAACAAATGAGCTTAAAAAATTACAAAGATTTATGTGTAGCCTCTTGACACAACTTAGTTGATTGTGTAATTTTTATTAATTTATCCACTGTGAATATTTCTCAACAATTTATATGGTTTTGATATTCGTAGGAACTATTACATATAGCAAACGAGCTCCACAAATTTTTGAGCAACATTCATAGTGGATAAAATTACCAAAAAAATTACACAGTCAACTATGTTGAGTTGGAAGACTGTACATAAATTTTTTGTAATTTTTAAGCTCATTTGTTATATTAAAAAATTCACATAAATTTTAAACAAAATTAAAAAAATAGTAGATGATTAAGAGGGCTAATTAGCTGGCCTAATCACCTATCGTCTCTTCATGGAGTGCCAGGCCTCCCTATCGTCCGATGGTGGGATGGCAGGTGGCCTGCCATCTGCTTGCGGGACGACAGAGGCCACACGTCACCCCTCCGTCGCTGCCGCTGAAAGCATGTAGGCCCTGTTTATTAGGATTTTGGTAATTAATGACGAATTATGAACATGAGACTAATGTGTGTGCTAAGATTGTATAGATAAAGTCTCACGTGTGCAAAGATGAAGAACAAGCTGCATAGAATATTGACGTCAAGATTTCAAAGATGAGGTACAAAAATTTAGGGTCTCTCTTTCGATTTTACCGGTTCTAGAAGTAAAAGTGAAAGACCGGATTATAGGCTAGATGTCGTACTATTAAGAGCGATCTTTGAAAGTAGCTTGATAGCATATTTTGGTGCACATTTGATCAAATTAGGAATATGCATGCATTTGAGAATAAGTTTGAAAACTCACTGTGCTCTCTCAGAAAAATCGGTAGTACTGCACCCACGGACGGTATTACCGCAGTGCGGTAATACCGGCATGTAAACAGCGGTATTACCGCAAGGCGGTAGTACCGGATTATATACGGTATGTTTTTTCCAGAGAGCATCCTTCCGGGGACTTAAACTCACAAGAAATCGGTAGTACCAGATTTTCAATGGCGGAACTACTGCATTATGGTAGTATCGCAGGGTACTGCGGTAATACCGATTTTCGGTATGTAATTTTCAGAATGCACCCCGAGAAACACTTAACTGGTCAGAAATCGGTAATACCGGGAATAGCACGGCGGAACAAACGCATCGCGGTAGTAGTCATGATCGACCTACGGTAGATACCGCATGATGCGGTAATACCGCATTTAACAGCGATAATACCGCACTAAATTCCAACGGCTAGTTCCACTCCGTCTGACATAGCCGTTACTGTGTGCTACAGTAAAGTGCGGTAATACCGCACTTTGTACAACGGTAATTCTGATTTCCTTGAATTTTTCAGAATAATTTTTAGCAACGGCTAGTTTTGGTTAGTGGGGGTATAAATACCCCTCCATCTACCATTGGGCAGGCTGCTAAGCTTGCATTGATCATCTTAAGCCCTAGAGCATTCACTCCACTTACTTTTCTCATTTGTGCACTCATTTTGAGTAGTTGAGAGATTTTCAAGTGCATTAAACTCTAGTTTGATCCAATTGCATTTGAGTGTCATCAAGCGGAATCATCGGTCTATTATCTTGGTGCTTGCCGGCACCTGGACGAGGAGGAGGTTGTTTGCCCGATGACTTCTTCAAGAAGATTGTGAAGAAGCCTGAGCCGATTGTGAGTGGTTTGGAGCTCGCCATCTCCGGAGAGGAGGAAGAGCTACCCTAGTGATCGAGGAGTAAGGCTTAATTCGTGGAGCCGGTCCAAGAGCGCTTGGACTTTCCTCAACGTGGACTAATGAAGACCGGCAAGTCTTCGATACCACGGGAAAACATCGCACGAGCCATTGTGATCTTTTTCTTACTCTCATTTAGTATTTCTATTATTGGTTGAGCAATTTGATACTTGATATATTAACTTGTGCTTGTGATTGGATTGTAGTCTATTAAATTATTTAACTAGAATTGTTACAATTGAGTAGGATTCATTCTTCTAGTATTCTTGTCTAGTGTTGAAATTGAAACTACTTGTTTAATTAGGCAAGAATTTTAAAACTTCTTATTCACCCTGCTCTAATCGGTTATCTTTGATCCTACAGCCGCCCAGCCACCAGATGGCAAAAACGATATTTCTACTAATATGGATTGCATACGGTTATTTTTGTAATTATGGTTGTAAACAGTGCCAAATCTAACAAAAATTCCAAACTTGGTTGCTAATTTGTAACACAGGGAAGTACGTCTTTTACGTATGTCCATATGACAGTCGGTACCACGTAGCCAAGTTCGCCCATGGCGGTCAGCCCCAAGGGTGCAACGAGTTGTTTAATTACCTATATTCCTCTCCGTGCAACGTCATCGAGCGTGCCTTCGGTGTATGAAAGAATAAATGACATATTCTGGAACGCATCTATAGCTTCAACCATGCCACGTAGAGGAAGATAATTGCTGCTACCATTATATTGCGCAACTTCATAATTGATGCTAAGAGGGGCGATGTGGATTTTGCCAATGCAGCCATTGGTGTGGATCATGGTTCCTCCGGAGTAGATGCCACTCCGGACACATGTGATGTGCATATGAATCAGGTACAAAAAAGGGACAGCAGACGCTCTAATCGCGTGAATTATTTTTGCCATTGTAGCACGTTCGGATGCGTGTATGCTTATAAGGTTACGTATGCCCTGTACAATTATGTGTGCCGCTGTGGCAGGTTCGGCTGGATGTATGATTGTAAGAATACACGTCTGCTATTCCTCGTGTAACGAACGCGTGCTCAACATGTTCAATTTCGTATTTGTACGCATGCAACACTCATATTCGTACTAACGGAAACAAGAGAAGGGCCGATTCGTGCTGTTAGCATGCCGGATCACTAAGTTAGCTTCAACTTGCACTAGTTTTAACTCATATTCGTATTACTTTGACTCGTACTAGTTTGGAATTTGCACGGTCGGCCGGATCACCAGGTTAGCATGACTAAGACCTCGCTCATTTTGGTTTTTTTTTTACTTCAGCTTTTTTTTCACTATTCACTGCACTATCCACTAACTCAATTCTGGTGTTTTTTCACCAAATTCTGATGTTTTTCACCAAAACCAAAAGCCATCGCTATTCCGATCACCCCTAATTAGCTTTCAAGGAAAGAACGGCTTGATCGTTTGTACAAATTAGCACGGCTAATTAGCTTGCTGTCCGTAGAGCCGTGCACAGCTCTCTGCGTGGACGCAATCCAAAAATTGTCTGGAATCCACGCAATTTGCACCAACACAATCTTCATTTCCGTTATTGCATTCCACTATAACTCCGTTATTACCAAAAAGACCAGGCCCTTCCTGTGCGGTTCCGTTCGGTGCTACTAGCGGTCAACGGCTTCACGACCCTACTGCTCTTAGGGGTGATCGGAATAGCGATGACTTTTGACTTTTAGTTGAAAAAATACTGAGCTGACTGAAAAAACACTGTAGCTGAGTTAGTGGATAGTGTAGTGAATAGTGAAAAAAAAGTTGAAGCTAGAAGCTGAAGCCAAAAAAACCGAAACGAGCGGAGCCTTAGATTGATACAGTCTGACATGCCGGCCCCACGTTTCGTGTGGCGCCACATGGAATGGGCCCCCGCGATGCCTGGCCGCTGAGCAACTTCGAGGCTGACGAGCGCGCAACACACGGACGGACCCATCGAAGCCCAGGTCCGCACCTCTGCTCCAAACCGCAACTCCCAATTCGTCCGTCGCGGCGGCGCGCATGGCGACCGGGGCGGCGGCGGCGTCGCTCCGCTACTTCCCCTCTTCACTCAGGAACCGTAACTATCCTGGACCTGTCAGCAGCGGCGTAGTCAGGCTTTCTTCGCGGCGGGGCTGCTGCGCAGCGGGCGTGGCGGCGCCTTCGCGGGAGGCGGAGCCGGCCTCCTCGCTCGGCGACCTCACCCGCGTCGACTTCCCCATCCTCGACCAGGTCTCTCATACCTATCTCCGTTAGATACCGCAGTTCGGTTGCGTCAGGGTACGGGCATGTACTTTGCGGTTTCTAAAACACTTTCTAATTTTTAAAAAGAGTATTTTTTTAAGATAAAATCTATAAGTACATATTAAAAATTCAATATCTATATCAGCTAAAATAACAAACGAGGAGCTTTCTTTCTGTATTATCTTTCGTGAGCAGCTAAAAATTTAAAAATTTCAGCTAAAAGCCATAAGCTACCACCGTAATCTCTGTCGTTTTTGTGCTGTTGCTATACTAGTTTAAGTTCGGTTTATGGCCTGCGGGTTTTAGGACACGTTTTCAGTGCTGCTTCATGGCATAAGTGAAACTAGTGCCAGTTTTGGGACCAATTTTGATGTCGGTTCGTGATTATGCAGATTTCGGTACTCGAGATGAGAGTTAGAGTTGCACATCCAGTTCTGATTGTTCAGAACAAACTATTGAATTGTTGTTGGTGTTGTTGTTTATGGATGAAACTGCACCCATATTAGTATGTTTGGTGCTAGTAAATTCAGTAGTTTACATGATTGATACTACCATCTTAGGTTAGGTATTGGTTCATACAGTACAACTGGTGAGAAATTGCTCATGGAGTGCTGCCCATTGCAGCTGGTCGAGGACTATTTCTGAGTTAGGTTCAACCGTTCAAGTTCGGTTTGCTCGGAATGAAATTTCATCTAAATTTTTCTTGTGGGTTGCTGCAAAAAGTTGGTGTTTCTGCTATGTGGTGGAATTTCACTGTATATCTGTTGAGTGTTGGAGAACTAATGTTGCTTTGGCTTAATTTAGTTTGGGTATAGGTTGGGGCATGCAGAATTTTATTATTTACTAATACTTAGAAAAAAACATTTGTTGAGTTCAATTGATTGAATTCATTTGTTGATATGTTGGTTGCTAATGAACTGATGCAAATATGGGGCTTTAGTTGAGTTTGATTTGAGTTGTGGGTGTTTGACTGGTAGGTACGGATAATTTCACTTGGTACTAATCACTGTGAAAAAAAAACGTTGTTCTTCATTTAGTTGACCCTTTGCATATGTTGGATACTGCATAAGTGGCAACTTTTGGAGTAGTCTGTATTTGGTTTTCTACTGCTTCGCTGATCAATCAATACTGCATGGACATGGAGAGAAATATTTTGGTTGTTATTATTGAGCTGCATGGAAGCATTACATCAGTCATTGTGGTTGTGTTGTGTGATTTCACTGTAATGGTACATTTAGTTATCCTTGATTGGAACAATTATATAGTTCTGCTTTGCTACCACCTAAAACCTTGTCATATTTTGCTAAAAGGGTGCGATTACCACTGTCGGTGTGTAGATTGCAATCGGATTGACTATCATTTTGATTCAGTCTGGCATGTCAAAGCTCCATTTTTCAATTGGTGCTTTTAGAAGAGCTCCTTGACAAAGTTGTTTTAGTCAATGTGTGTTGATTTTTGGTTGACATATTGGATTCTGTCATTGTTGTTATATTACAAATCTTAGCCTTACGTTTGTTGGATATTAGCTTTTGACATTTGAGTTAGGAGAATTTCATTTATTACCATTGAACTTGCAGGAATTTGATGGTGCCAAATTGGTTTACTTCGACAATTGTGCAACATCGCAGAAACCTTTTAGTGTAATAAAAGCCTTGGACGAATATTACCGATTTTACAATTCAAATGTTCACCGTGGCATTCATGCACTTAGGTAATGTTTACATTTGTCGTTGCATCTTGATTGAGGGTGCCCTCAACTCGTCGTGTCAAAACTGTGAAATCCATATCAGTACCAGGAATTTGGGATGCATATTTACCATTACCAAGTGTGAGTAATTCCAGGTGGTGACCTGATGTAACTGTTAAAGATATAGAGTTGTATTAGGATATAGAGTTGTATTCTATTCCTTATATGCCTTGTCTCTATATGGCATATCTCCTTGTACTCTCCTATATATATGGCCCCTTGGGTCTCATATCAATACACACAATATTCATAACATGGTATCAGAGCAAAGGTTCATACCTCTCAAACCCTAGCCTCCGCACATCTTTCGCTGTCGTCGCCCCCGGGAGGATCGATCTCTACTCCCGGGGGCGGCCACCTCGTTTTCGGGCTACCGCCGCCTCATCTCCGGCTTCTTCCTGTCGCTGGAGGCTCTCCATCTCACCGCCGGATCCAGACCTCTCCGCGCTGGATCTGGCTCGATGTCGCCTGGAGGCTCTCTCACCCAGATCCTCGTTCGCCGGCCTCAACGAGCCCAGCCGTGCGCTCTCTCTGCGCTGCTCCTGGCCGCCCGAGCCGTCGCTCGCCCGGCCTTCCTCATCTCTAGCTGCCGCCGCCAGTGGCCTGTTCGGGCAGCCGCCTCTCCCGGATCTGGCTTGCCCCGCTCGGATCCAGCCTCATTTGCGCTAATCCGATCGCGCCGACCCGCCATCGCCCTCTTCAACGGCTCGTCTTCGCTGGATCTGGGTACACGGCTGGCTCTTCCTCGCTGGCCGCCTGACTGTTCCGCCGCCGCCCCTCTCGCGCCTGTACGGCCTCTTCTCCGACTTGCCGCGCACTCTCCAACGCCGCAGCAGCAACAGCTGACTCGCCGAGGAAGACCTTCCGCCCGGCCACGCCGCCTGCAGCTCTGCCCAAAACCGGCGGCGTCCTCCTTGTCATGGCCGCCGCCGCCGGCGCACCCCCTGGGCGGGCCTGGGCGATTCCGGCCTTCAGGGCCTCGTTGGAGGGCTTGAGGGTGAACCCCTTCTCGTAGGCCTCCACGGCGCCTGTGGCGTCACCGATCCATCCGAGGTCGTGGGATCCGTCGGGAGGGAGGGAGAGTGTCACTTTCTGCTGCTGACGGACAGATGGAGTTCTTTGAAGTGTTGGGCGCGTGACAGATCGCAGTGCTTCAAGTCTTTCTAATGGATGTTGCTGCTATTAGGATCTACAACTTTAGATTGAGGTGGTTGGTTTTGTGCTAAGTATTAAATGATAGTCAGTCTTTTGTCTAGTATTTACTGTCTATCAGTCCTTTTTTTTTAGTTTTCCGCTGCGTCCATTCAAATCCATAGTTTTCTATCTTCCATTCGTCTAAGCCATGCGAGTCCACAAATTTTTTTTGTGTCATTTAGTTGATTGCTTTGCTAGCCTCAGTCCATCCTTTAGAATTTAGTGTGGTCTTTACTCTTTCGTATGACAACAAACGCCGCTCTTCTCTCTGAGCCGCGTGCAAGTCGTAGAAGTCGTTTTGAGCTGCCGCTTCTTTTTGAGCCGCTGCCCCGAGCTTTTAAGGCCGCCACGCTTTTTCTGCACTGCGTTTCTATTGCGCTTCTTGTGCACTGCGCCGCCGCCGTCTCGGATTTTCGATTTGCCGCCGCTTCTTTTTAAGCCGCCACCCCAAGCTTTTAAGGCCGTCGTGCTTTTTCTGTACTGCATTTCTATTGCGCTTCTTGTGCACTGCGCTGCCGCCGTCTCGGGCTTCGATTTGCTTTATGAGCTGCCACCATACTTTATAGGCTACTGTACAATCTCGGATGGAGATCTTCTATTTTTGATACAATTCTCAAGAGCCGCATGCTACGACGACGATTATAAGATTTAGATTTTGGATTTTTGTTATTTTAATGTCAACTCTTTCAAATGCAATGCTATTGCATACGTTTTGCATTTGAGGGGGTTTTAAGGATATAGAGTTGTATTCTATTCCTTATATGCCTTATCTCTATATGGCATATATCCTTGTACTCTCCTATATATATAGCCTCTTAAGTCTTATATCAATACACACAATATTCATAACAGTAACAACTGGCCCATGGGGACAAGCGGTCCTGAAGGCCGGGTGCAGTGCAGGAGGCAGCCCTCTTCCCCACTAGGACGGTGCTGCCAAACACACCAACAGTGCAAAACGATTTACATAATAACATTTCTAAGAATGGCACTTCATGATTTTCCCGTCCAATGTTTTTTCTGTAATTAAAGTGATTATTTTTCTCCTTCAATCATATGTCTTATTTATTAGGCATCATAGTACTCGCACAGCCTTCTTGTACTGGATGCTGATGTTATAGATGTAGAATTATGTGATATCTGATGATCAACTGCATGCACTATTGGTAGGAATATAGTAAATGCTTTGCTTCATAGTAAATCTATCATTTGTTTGTATGTTTTTAGTGTTTGTGCATCTATAAACATATGTATACACATGTTTGTGCTCCCATTAACATGCTTTCTTAATTCATTGACATCAGCACGAAGGCTACTGATGCATATGAGGGTGCAAGAACAAAAGTTGCAAATTTTGTCAATGCAGCTGATAGTAGAGAGATTGTTTTCACTCGTAATGCTACTGAAGCTATCAATTTAGTAGCCTACTCATGGGGCCTATCTAACTTAAAACAAGGAGATGAGGTGAGTGCTCTGTTTTGCCCAGCTAATACGTCATGTGTATCAATGTGAAAATTTGTCAACTGTTCCCGCTGTCTTTGTTCCTACATGGATGAATGTATTTGTGAAAGTTGTACTTCTATCATTGTTCTGGCCTTTTCGGGTATCTATGTAATATCATTTTTTCTTATTCCTTTTTAGTCTATTAATTCGCAAAGTCTTCATCTCAATGCCAGAGAATATTAATTATCTCATCCAAATTTCACAAAGTGGTTTTTTTTGTTTTGTGTTCTATGAAAATCTGCAGCCATTTGTATACTTCTTGGTAAGAACTTTGTCTTCTATTTTGTTGGCCAGATTGTTCTTACAGTTGCAGAGCATCATAGCGCTATCGTTCCTTGGCAATTTGTTTCCCAGAAGATTGGTGCTGTCTTAAAGTATGTTGAGCTGACTAAAGAAGAGGTTCCAGACATTGAGCAGCTAAAAGGGCTTCTGTCAAACAAGACAAAGATTGTTGTTGTTCATCATGTCTCGAATGTACTGGGTAAGTGGATGCTTTTCTATTAAAGGAAATTTACTTAAAGGTCATGAAAAATTTAAAACCCCTGTATATTAATCGTTGGCAAGTGTTATTCTAACTTTAATTTCATGTGATTTCTGTCTTGCAAGCAGAATTGATGAGAAGGGTTCTATTGTATTCCTTCATTATTTCCAGGTTCAATGCTTCCTATTGAGGAGATAGTAACATGGTCAAACAAAGTTGGAGCTAAAGTCCTTGTAGATGCTAGTCAAAGTGTTCCCCATATGCCAGTTGATGTTCAGCAGCTAGGTGCCGATTTTCTTGTTGCATCCTCGCATAAGGTTTTTGTTATCAACTCTCTGTTACTAAATAATTTCTTGGTCATTCAGAATAGCGCAATAATTGACCTTTATAAGTTATGGGCTAAACTTCTCAGATGTGTGGCCCTACAGGCGTTGGATTCTTGCATGGAAAATTTGAGACCTTGTCATCTATGGAGCCTTTCTTAGGTAAGATACTGTAATGAAGAAGGAATTTGTTCACACTATATCACTATATCAGTGGATAAATTGGATAGGTAACATTTATTGTTGAAACACAGACATGACTAAGCCTCAGTGTCCTGTTTGAGGGAAAGCTGTTGAAGTTTTACTTATTCTTGAAATACTAATTTCCTTGCAGGCGGTGGTGAAATGATTGCAGATGTGTTCCAAGACAAATCCACATATGCTGAGCCTCCTTCTAGGTGAGGAATCAAATTGCAACTTCCAGTTGTTTTCATCTTTCTAGATTAATTTTTTTCTGCCTTCGTCTGCTATTGGATCTTCTGAAGAAAGTCGGTATATAATATACAATATCTAAATTCTAAAGTGATAAAAGTTACTACATAATAGAGCACAATGATGCAGTCTTCTACAATCATGGCCATGGCTGATGTTACGTGGGATGGCCCTTAATTAGATAAATACAGTGACAAACACTAACAGCCATGCTCTTTCAAGTTTCTAATCAAACATTGATTCTGTTTACCCTTCATGTTCTGATATGGAAATTGATTATTTTCACCTTGATACGACACACCTAGAATATTAAAATATAACCTATACCAGAATTGTAGACAAGTGATACATGATTACTTAAACAAAACATGTTAGTTCTGTTGGAAAATCCGAAAATGATATGTTGTAGTTTTAGTTGTTTTACAAAGAGGGTTTCCAAGTTTGTCTCCGCTTGGCATTATTTGCTGGAGCAATTGAAAAGGCACACCTCCTGATGTTGTACTTAAGTCTGTATAAAATTGCTGTTGATGTTACATGGGTCCTTTTTAATTTATTCTCTAGATATTCTGATTATAATATATTCTGAAAAGATTTGAGGCTGGAACTCCTGCAATTGGAGAAGCTATAGGATTGGGAGCAGCAATAGATTATCTGTCACATCTTGGCATGCAGAGGATCCATGAATACGAGGTCAGTATAAATTCTCTTGACTTTTGTTTTACATCCTTTAGTTTTTTTGAAATATTGTTTTATAGTCTTTATGTTCAATGTTAGGGTTTTGCTTATTCTGCTCTTCAGAAAGATTGGGAATTGAATCACTATACCTATGATAGTATTCTCACTTGTATTGTTTTTTGTCATTCAGAAAGAGTTGGGGACGTATCTCTATGAGAGCCTTCTTTCTGTTCCAAATGTTCGGATCTATGGTCCGGCTCCTTGGCAAACTGATCACCATGCTCCTTTATGTTCTTTCAATGTTGAAAATGTTCACCCGACGGATATTGCAGAAATTCTTGATCTCCAGGTACGCTGAACTTTCAACCACTGATCTCAGATGCATATGTTGGTTTTGAGTTTTCATCAATAATTGGCTTATACTAGCTGTAAGCTTCTTTATTCGGACTGCATAAAGAAAAACTTCTCTGGTAAGTGGGAACTTTGTAGTTGTCTCACTTGTGTGCCTTTAGGTATTACTGATCTATCTTGGAGCTGTTCTTAACCAGCCATGTTGCCTAGCTTCAATTTCAACCAGAGAGCGTATATATTTTCTTTTTACATCATATGACAATCGGAAATTATGACTTTCAGCATCCAAGCGTAGTAATGATATCTCGGTTTTCTCATATATTATTTACCCCTGTGATATATGAGCCATCTAGTTGATTTGCACCAAAATAATGGTTAATAATAGCAGGTATTTGGGTTAAATGATTTTTATATTGTTTTTTGCTTACCTCCATCAAATAGATGTTCATTGGTGCTAGTAATTCAGTATTGATACGCTTGACTATCTGTTTCAGCACGGTGTAGCAATTCGGTCAGGGCATCACTGTGCGCAGATTTTGCATCGGACATTTGGTATCAATGCAAGTGCTCGTGCCAGTCTTCACTTTTACAATACAAAGAAGGAGGTGGATGTCTTCGTCCATGCGCTTAAAGCAACTATTGATTTCCTTACTTCTTATCACTAATACAGGTCAATTAGCAAATCCTCCCTTTTTACTAGTATCTTTATGAGCTGTTGTCTGATATAGTTAGACAAAAGGAAATAATCATCCAAAATGTACGTCTGCTCAAACTGCCCACTCCCTTTTGTGGCCCTTTGTAAATCAAGTACAGAGTAGAGACAGCCTCTTTTAAGGCTCAGTTCTTTTGGGGTTATGTTTAAGCTTTGTTTTCATTTCTATAGTAACTTATCGTTAAACAGTGTGTTTTTTCAAGGTGGGATTTACAGGTAAATTGTAATATATACTGTACCGAATTCAGCTGTACCGGTCAAAATCGCATGCGATTATTTCCCTCTGCGTACTGCCTCTCACGAACATGTCAGAATTCAAAAACCACAGCCATAAGCCTCAACCCAAAAGAACCTACCATCAAATTTTGGGATCAGCATTGTGCCATGCAGCTCGGGCAACTGAAATACGTTCTGCTGCTTCTTGCACATGCAACTGTATCAACTATTTCCAGCTAATAAGCTGTCTCTGTCATGGTGATAATACACATGATTATTACTGCAGCAGTAGTGTGTTTATGTATATAATTACCTGCAGAATTTATTCCTCAAGTTTGGACCAGACTTACCCCAGGGCCAAGGAAGGACAGGTAGGTATGCATGATTGGCAGTGATTTGCAGCGGAGGGAGTTTGCATTCAGTGCACTGGATGCACACCTCAACAGGCAGCTTCTCCCTTTTTTCCCTTGCTGCTTCTTGGCAAGTTTACTTTGCAAGACAATGACCGAGTAAAGGGGAACAACAGTATTGTCCTTTATCTTTTCGAAGGTGTGCAGTTAAAGCTTTCCCTGATAATGGATTCAAAGGTGCATTGCTACTTGAGATCTGTTACGTGTCATTGGCTCATTGCTGAGTAATGCATGATAGCCAGCAGGAATGTTTGTTTGAAGCCTTTGTTCTGTTTAGTTAATGTATGTGCAGAAAGCTAAGCCGTGGTATCTGAACCTTGTCGAGCTTCTACTCTACATCCACAGACACGTTCGCTGGCAGTCTGAAACCGTTATGTGGTAGTGGTACATCGTCATGTATGGGAGCTAGATGGCAGATTTGTCTGCTTAATTTTGCATCAGGACAGGCAGGTGACTGCTTTAATATGCCCTTGGTTGAGATGGGCAGTAATCTTGATCTGGCACTACTGATCTATACAGACTCTGAGCCGACTGATCCTTGTGTTGGAGACACAGACAGTGCATAGTGCTGTTGGATCTTCTTTTTGCTGTTGTTGCCTCGAATAATTGGATGAGCTAGGCTGCCCCCGTTCTCAACGCTGGGTTCCACGGTTGCACGAAATTATAAATGATGTTGCTCTTATATGCAGCAGATGCATGCATGCTTAATTTTGTGCACATGTCAAATTAAGCATACGGGGAACATTTCTGGGCGGCTGTTGAGTAATCAGGATTGATCTGTGCGTGGCTGCTGCTGCTGCTCCTCTTAACCGGTACGTGGTGGTTGAGATATTTCTTCTATCCATGTGAATCAGCGTGCTATGGGCTGTTGTATCCATTGTCAAGTGAGGGGACTTGTGGGCATTCAAACGCGGAAAGGTCAAATGAAAGTCAGATGACAAATTGGACTTTTTGAAATGGACAGTTAATTTGACTTTGATTGATTGGAATGGAAATATGGAAGGCAAATGTCAACTCTGTTAAATATCCCCAGCACAGATCATGCAGCTAGCGACCGAAATGAAGGCACAAGTGGTCTGCTACACGCATGATGTGAATGTCAGGATAGAGGCAGGCAGCTTATTTGTTGGAACACTCACTCAAATTGGTCAATTACAACCAGGCTTTTCTCGTTCAAGCACGAAACGAGAAAGATATATATTCTAGGTGTTGCGCTTCAGTATTTTTTTTTTCCTTTGACGGTATTGCACTGCAGTACTGAATCTACCCAAGCCAGGATTGGTTTCGTATGGATTCTTTTCGGCTACGGTTTATTGGTTTTTAACTCTAGCGTAAATGTTTATGTGAATGAACTAAATACTGATAAACCACTTTAAAACGGTTGTTTCAATAAATTGCTTCAAAATGGTGGTGAAGAAGTTATCCTAATTGTTTGTTTGAAGAAAGCAATAAGCTGAAAAAAAAACTCGGCGAATTCAGTTGCTGCTTGATTCATTAGCATTTCCCAGTTTTGGAGTTTGGTTGGTGCTGGCTAGTGTGGTGCATGTGTGCACCTTTGGCTTAATTTCCTGCTAGTCGGGGTAGGAATCATGACACTATGATGACCCTGCTGCAAGATCAGACTCCACCCTTGAAGATACATGGCCCTGTTTTTTTTTTTTTTTGGTTTTTAACTTTTTCAAAAATTGAAACGGACAAGATGATTTTTTGAAGTTAATTCTCCAAACGGTTTTCCGAGGCTAAAATCGTGTGCGTCATCTACATTGACGCTTTCGCCGTCTGTTGCCATTTTGAAAAGCATAGACAAAAAGTTATTAGTTATAATAAAAAGCTATCAACCGAATAAGTATGGTTATGCCTAAGACGGCTGCAATTTTCTCATCTTATACTCGCATACATATCTTTAGCCTATCCTAATTATGTGTGTATGCACAGATATGTAAGCTCTGTTCGGAATATAAGAATCTTATAAAAATTTCACACGGAAGATTTTATAAAAATTTCATACGGAACGGTTTAATTTCCGTAGGAATTGTCGGGTTCCAAACGGGCCGTAACGTGTACAGGACAAACTATATATAGTGTGTGGTGTGCTGATGATTACTCCATCGATCTGTCCATGTCCATCAGATGGTGCGCCATTGCTGATGATCCTAGCATGCATGAATGAGCGAGACATCGATGGTCCAGGAGATCCTGATTCTATTCATGTGTGCTTGGCTGGATGGCACTAGCTAGCTTGAGCAAACTGAAAAAAGAAAAAAAAGAAAAAGAATCGCCAAAGTTTAACTAGAAAAGAATCGATAAACCGCGCGTTTTGAAACGCAGAGGTCGACCAGCTGGATCTTGGCGACTTGGAGGGAGTCTTGTTTCACCAATCATTAAAAAAACAGACGTGAAATAGAAGGACGCTTCTATGGACCACATCCTCTTGTCCTCTCCCAACCACCTCATCTCGTCTTCCTCCCAACCGCACCCAGCATCGTCTTCCTCCCAATAGCCGCTTCTATGCTTCTCTTCTTCATCCACGACAACTTCCACCACCAGGCCAACACCGTGCTCCACCTCTTCTTTCTCCTTTACACATGAGCCCCTTCCTCCCTGTCGAGCTCTGCGTGTCTCCACTGCCACCTTTGCTCCCGCCGGGCACCACCCACGGTCGACGGTACCACTGCTGCCCCCTCTTTCCCGCCCACTAGGGTGTACATGGCCGGGTTTCACTGTTTATGGTGGTTTTGTAACCTAACTAGCGTGCTTATTTCCTTGTCCGGTTTGGACGGTTTTAATACTATGTTCCAAACAGTTTCTGGTTTTTGGTTTTTAGAAACTAACTTTTGAATGGAGTGATATCTTAAGGTAGTTTCTATAAGTCATTTGTAGATGTTACTATAGGAGCTACTTTGAACGAAATGTCTTCTTAACATGAGTGTCCCTTACTCCCTCAATCTGATACGGGGTTGTCCGATCTTCTCAACGTAGGATTGGATACTCACGTATAGCCTCTCGAATCGTAGCGATTCTCCGTTGCCAATGTAAGAACGAACACTCTTTAATTCACAAGATCACACGCGCCGAACTTCACGACCACCAAGGGAAGCCCTATCGCGCTCCCAATTCCCAACGGAAAGGTTGAATGATTACAATTTGTAAGAACTCTCAAATCTTTCTATTGAATTTGATTGCTATCAAAAGATCAAAGTTGTGTACAAAAATTCTCAAAACTCCTCCCTCTCCTCACGTCCTATGTTTTCCTTTTTCTAGTCATCCTCCTCCGTCAGTCCATGCAGGCATATATATATGGCGACGTCCGCACATGGGCCTTGGGCCAGCCGGCCCTCATCATCACCCCCTCTTGAAAAGGAGTCATCCTCGACTCTGTATCATCTTGACCAAAGAATGGTGACAAATCAGCAATATTAAAAGTAGTACTTACTCCATAATCGTCTCCTGCAAGTTCAATCTTGTAGGTATTATCATTGATCTTAGCAAGTACTTTAAAATGACCATCACCGCGGGGCATCAACTTTGATTTACGCTTCTCTGGAAAGCGTTCTTTGCGAAAGTGTACCCACACTAAGTCACCTGGTTCAAATAACAATTTCTTTCGAGACTTGTTAGCTTTAAAAATATAAGCACGTACCTTCTGTTCAATTACCTCTTTAGTCTTTTCATGGAGCCCTTTCACAAAATCAGCACGCTTCGAAGCATCCATATTAGTACGTTTTAATAATGGAAGTGGCATCAAATCAAATAACGTAATTGGTTTGACGCCATACACCACTTCAAATGGACACAGTTGAGTTGTAGAATGCACCGCCCTATTATATGCAAATTCGACATACGGTAGACAATCTTTTCACTCTTTTAAATTGTTTTTTATCATTTTCCGCAGCAGCGTTGAGAATGTATGGTTCACCAACTTTATTTGACCATCTGTTTATGGGTGACAGGTCATTGAAAACAACAACTTTATCCCAAGCTTGGCCCACAAAGTCTTCCAAAAGTAACTCATAAACCTGACGTCACAATCTGACACAATGGTTCTTAACATTCCATGCAATCTCACAATCTCCTTGAAAAACAAGTTAGCTACATGCGACGCATCGTCGCTCTTATGACAGGGAATAAAATGTGCCATCTTTGAAAATCTATCCACAATAACAAAAACAGAATCCCTCCCCTCTCTTAGTTCTAGGCAGTCCCAACACAAAATCTATGTTAATGTCTTCTCAAGAAGCACTAGGAACTAGAAGTGGAGTATACAAACCATGTGGATTAAGTTTTAATTTCGCCTTATGGCATGTGCTGCACCTTTGAACATACTGCTCGACGTCCCACCTCATCTTTGGCCAATAGAAATGATCGACCAACATTATGTACGTCTTGTCTCTTCCAAAATATCTCATTAGTCCTCCTGCATGAGATTCCTACAATAGTAGCAAACGCATGGAAGACTCTGGAATGCATAGCTTATTAATGCGAAAGAGAAAATCATCATGAACATGAAACTTATCCTACCCTTTCCCTTCTTTGCAATTAGAATATGGTACCGAAAATTTATGGTCGAAAGTATATAAATCTTTTAAACTTTCTAATCCAAGCACTTTTATTTTCAACTATGTTAAAAGCACATTCTTTCTAGATAATGCATCAGTTACCATATTTTCTTTGCCTTTCTTGTATTTGACAATGTATGGAAAAGTTTCAATTAATTCAACCTACTTAGCATGTCTACGATTAAGTTTAGCTTGGCCTTTCAAATATTTCAAAGCCTCATAATCAGAATGAATAATAAATTCTTTAGGCCAAAGATAATGTTGCCAAGTCTTTAAAACGCGCACAAGAGCGTATAATTCTTTGTAATAAATAGGATAATTCAATTGTGCACTGCTAAGTTTCTCACTAAAGTATGCAACATGTTTTCTTTCTTGCATTAAAATACCACCAATACATATCCTACTAGCGTCACATTCAATCTCAAAAGTTTTAGTAAAATCAGGTAAAACAAGCAATGGTGCTTCAGTCAAACATCTCTTTAATTCAGCAAAAGCCTTTTCTTGTGATTCTCCCTATTCAAAAGCAACTCCCTTTTTAGTTAATTCATTTAATGAGACAGCAATAGTGCTGAAATCTTTCACAAAACGTCAATAAAAACTAGTAAGTCCATGAAAGCTACGAATTTGACTAACATTGACAGGAGTAGGCCAATTTCGAATAGCTTCAATTTTAGATTCATCTACTTCAATTCCATGAGCTGAAATAACATAGTCTAAGAACACTACTTTGTTTGTGCAAAAGGTACACTTCTCAAAATTAGCATACAATTGTTCAGTTCTTAGCACTTTCTCGTATGGGTGGTAGACCAGCGGGTACCTTCTCCGGAAAGACGTCTTCATAAACCTGTAACACTTGAAAAACCACGCTAGAGAGAGAGGTTAAGTCATTAGTAGAAAGCAAAACATCTTTGTATAGCAATACCACATGCTCTAAAGTGGAATCATCTCTCATCTCTCTCAAATTAGATTTAGTGGCTACCACGACTAACTTTTTCTCTCCCTTATCTTTTTTTTCCCGCTCAATTTTAGCTTGTGGCTCTCACTCACCTTTTGTGTAATCACACTCTTTTGCTCCTTTCTTTTCTCACTTTCTATTTTCACCTCAATCTTTTGTATATTATCATGTATAATTTGAGAAGGACTTAGCAGTCGTAGCAATATTTCGTTATTATTCCACATGAACTTGTATTGTTAGTTCTTCCATCATGAATCATATAACGGTCATATTGCCATGGCCTACCTAATAACAAATGACATACTTCCATGGACACAACATCACATTCTACAATATCACGATAAGAACCAATCTGAAAGCCAACATCAACTATATACCCAACATTCATTGACCCATTATTGTTTAACCATTGAATTTGATATGTATGTAGGTGCTTCTTATATTTCAAATTAAGTTTAGAACAAAGCTCTTTATTAGCCAAATTATGGCAACTTCCACCATCAATAATGACTGTACAACACTTATCATTCTTACTCACCTAAGCCCGTGTTTCAAAAAGATTGCATCGCTGTTCATGATTTGATTTTGCTTGCGCACTCAACACCGTTGATCTACACACAAGTATAGAGCCAGCCTTAGGGTCACAAACACCATCTTCATTCCCCTCCTCCCCTTGTCCTTCCTCATCTGTTTCACCAAATCTTCCAAAATCAGCAAGGGTCTCACCTTCCTCCTCGCTAATAGAGTCATATTCACCATTTTTCAATAGCAATATGACCTTATTATTTGGACAATCTTTTTGCATATGATCTCGTCCAAGACATTTAAAGCATTAGATGGCACTACTTCTTGTAGAACCCACTAAAGATAAAGGCGAAGGTACTAAACTCTTCTTAGTAATTGGTGTTGTAATATTCTTCCCACTTGACGTAGCACGTGTACTAGTAGCAAAACTTCCACTAGGTTAGTTAGCTTTAAAAAATTGAAATGGAATATGGGTTTACCTTCTACAGGTGCTGAACAAGGCATGTAGAATGATGTTCTTGTTGCTCGCATATCAAGTTGCACTTGTCTCTCAGTCTTGGTTGCTTGATGCACTAATCCCATCATATTGTTGTAAAGCTGAAATTCGGTGATGCGCTTGATGGAAGGATGCAAACCAGCAAGGAATCGCGCCATTGTTTGCTCTTCTTAGTTATATACATTAGCTCTAATCATGGCCATTTTCATCTCTTTATAATACTCCACTGTGAGAGTTTCTTACTTTATTTGCAGCAGTTTGTTAAATAAATCACGTTTATATTGTTTAGGAATAAACCTTGTCTCATATGGTACTTCATCTCTTCCCATGTAGTGATGGGAGGCTCGTCATACTCTCTCCTTTGATTCTGAACTTGTTCCCACCATACGAGTGCATAATCAGTGAATTCAAGTCCCACCATATGAATTTTCTTCTCTCCGGAGTAATTATGCAGTCGAAACACTTTGTCCACCTTGAGCTCTCAAGTGAGGTAATCCTCAGAATCATGTATACCTGAAAATGTTGGCATAGTAAATTTGAAGTTACCAAACTTCTCCTCGTGTGGTCGGTCATTGCCGTAACGGTTACAACGACGGTAGCCATCATCGTAGTGCAGAAAGTTGTCGTCGTCGAAATGTGGTGCTCCTCCACCACGGCCTCCATGTCCATGGCCCCTCCCCAGACCATGGAAGCCGCCCCCTTCACCTCTCCTAGGTGGGGGTGGACGAACGATATTTGCCACCACGCGATTTCGTCTTTATTAAGTTTCTTGACCACCTCGAACAGCAGCCACTCCCTCACCACGTGGAGGAAGGGCAACCTCAAGATGAGCATTTCCTTCTTCTTATTGTGCCCGAAGTGCTCGCATAACATCGTTCACAATGTTTTCACGTAACATGTTCATCTGTTGATTGAGCTCAATACGAAGATCCTGCATATCCACTTTGAGTTCAGTGCGGAGATCCTGCATATTTGTCTTGAATTGTTCTCCTATTGCAGTAGTGCCAGCTACAAATTCTTGTTGCAATGTATTTCTCAATGCTTGATGTTGAAAGCGAGTCACCGGGGCATTAAGATTAACTTCATGCTCTTGACTATAATTATCTTCTCTACCTGACATGATTAGACTGTACAAAGAAAACACGAAGTAATAACAAAGTATATGGAGGATTAGTATAAATCACTCAATCTCTCTCTTTTCTCACACAAGTAAAGTTTCCACCGTTTCGAAGTGAATTAAGGTCAGTAAGAACTTACACTTAGTAGAAGCTACAACGACAATGTGATGATCAAGCGAATGTAAGAATGTTCATAATTGTACAACAACAGTTATTTAATGGAGCTTGGTATGGAAGTGTATATCCTAGCAATCCAAAATTCTTGTTGTTGTAAAATTAAGTAATAATTCAACCTAGAATATTTTGCCTAAGTGCTGATCCAAAAGGTTTAAGTGAAGTGTATGAACGCACACACAAAGATTAATGTGACTTAATGCAAACAAAGAAATGAACTAAATAAAGGCGATCGAACTTAATGATTAATTAGCTCGCTTTGCATCAAGTATTAGGAGAGACGCTAGTCAATTGCAATGAATGTAAATGCACAAGATTGTTTAAGAAATTAAATTACACAATCTGAATTTATGGACTAAGAATTCTCTCAAATTGGGCCAATATTTTTTTAAAGCCGTGACTCTTCTTTTCTTTTTTTTCTTTCTTTCTTTCTCTTTCTCTTTCTTTCTTTGTTTTTTCAAACTGTGGCTTCTTCCTTTTTTTTTAAAAAAAAAAGGAAGAATTAGATGCTCACACCAACAACGAATTTTGAAAAAAGTAATTTTCAATTCATGGTTGCAGTCTACTAGCTTGTGACCAGATTAACCCATTAATCATTTCTACAATAGAATAGATTATAATAGAAATATAATCCTACTAGATAGATGCATGGAATATTGGGGCACTCGTTTTAGCGATAGTTTCTGATTTTTGGCTGAAATTTCACTGTAGTTGGATTTTTTTACTGTAGCTGATTTGACTTTTTAGGCATAATTAATTTTAAAAAATGTAAAAATAAAAAACATGTTAATCCATTAGGGACAATACAAAGGAACACGGGAAAAAAAAGAAAATACAAAAAGCCTAAAATATCTAGAAAAATTTAGAAAAAGACGAAATACTGAATAGTGAAAAAAAAGAAGAAGATAGAAACAGAAGCCGAAAAAAAGTCAAAACGAGCAAGGCAACAAAACGTTGCTAGCTTTTCTTGGCAGGAGAGGAGGTTGAGGTGCCTACATATAGAGTGGTCACTGTAGTAGTATAATTCTCTCTTCTTTTAGGCTTTTAGGATGGTTTGCGAGTTCGACTTCCTAAAGTTAAAATAAACGGAGCAGTTTCTCTAAATAATTTGTAAATAGCTTTTTAAATTTAAAATTATATATATATATATATATATATATATGATCTATGTTGGTATCTCTGTTATCACTATTGTATTGATAAGCTCAGCTAAAAATGATCTGCAGTAGTCAAAAGTTACTTCTTTTGGGCATTAGCAGCGTGTACGGACAGTAGGGTGTTCCCTCGAGTGCTGAGCTCCAGCCTAGCGGTGCTCTGCTGCTCGCGAGCTGCTGCTGCTGCATGGGCTCCAGCCACGGTCACGTCAATGATATCTCTCTACGCAATCTCAATGGACTGTCACTCAAAATCAAATCAATCCTCGGCATTACCTTTCACCATCCGACCGAATAGATCGTCATCTCTTAGCACTACGAGTACACGATGGAACTGTTTATATAAATAATGTTATATATATTCTTTTCAAATTTATTCTTTGAACATCAGTTTTTTACAAATCAAGCCTCACATGGATAGAGTTGAAAAAAAGCTTATTAATGAGACTTGTTGGCTCAATTTAAAATTACTTTAATTATACTCAATAATTAGTTAAACATTGAAAGAGTCGATTTCAGATGAAATTAAATTTTCCTTTGGCTCGCCTCGTTAGCTCGATTCTAAAAATAATTGCAAACTATCAATAAAATAATATTTAATCAAACTATGTTAATTTTAAGAGAAACTCGATAAGACGACGAGTCGACTCGATATCCACCCCTACGCATAGACCTATCGACGCCGAGGTACCTAGGAAGCTCACCGAGTCAACACGTCAGCACCCCTTTTGTGGCAGGCCATCAGTATTCACCGATCGGCTACTATAGCTCTTCAGATATCTATTGAATTCGATAAATTTATGAAAAAAAACTAGATTTGTAAAAGAAAATATCTTAGGACCAAAATTTTTTAAAAAAGTTTTTGCGTACACAGTCGTACATGATGGTACCAAATGCGCAAATGCAGCACTATCGTGCATTGCTGTTACTACTTTACTAATTGGGCACGTGCGTGTTGTGGGCGGTGCTTGCGTTAACAATAAATTGGCTACGGATTGAGTGGAGTAATAATGAATATGCTAGGACCACACGGTCCACACATCGATCAAATACTGTACGAGATTGTATTGGGAATTTGGGGTTGGATATTTGGATGTGTACCACTGGCTTGTAGGCCCGCTTCCCTGTTACCATGGTATCCTCCGCTTGGGACGATCCCAATGCGAGAAAATAATGGCCTTGAGAGCATCTCCAACAGTTCTAACTAAATACTAAGAGATTTTCATATTATTTATAAAGTACATACTAAAAGCTAGCATTCTAAAGAACTATCTATAAGGATAGCTATTTGATGCTTACATACACAAAGAGAAAAGGATTATCATTTATAGAGACGGTCTCGTTTTGTGAGCGAGACTAGAGACGAAAGAATAGCTGGTTCGGTTTTTTTTTGCATACTCTCTTTCCTTCACATAGAATATATGCTGAGTACATGTAAATAGCTAGCTGACTCAGTCTTGTTGGAGACGCCCTGAATGAGCAGGCAATACTCTGCCCTCTTTCCTCACCAGTCTAAAATTACGAAATTGCAGATATCCTACTCCTTCGAAAATGCAAATCCATATGTACACGTGGATACGTACACTATCTTTAACTAACAAAAATGCTCTAAGATTTGTGCGAGAGATTTTCAATTATCAGAAGATGAGATGGTGGTTTAGATTTTGAAAGTTTGTATCAAAGCTCGACGCAAATTTGACGATGACTCTCACGTGTACGCGGGGAGACCACATTCGTGCTCTGTGGATATCTAAATGATGGACGGTTTGCTCTGTGACACGGTACCAAAACATCCGTTCTTCCGGTGACCAACTGAACATGCATGTATAGTAGCCACCACACCCAGGAGGCAGGAATTGTAACACACGCTAGTACTTACCATATACTACTAGAAACATTTCAATCTTTGCCGGATACAGTTACATTCTCCCGAGCTTGCAATCGCTCTCTCGTATTCCGAAGCACGGACGCGTAAAAGCTCTGCACTTTCCGACCATGCAATTTCCAGGCCACCAACACAAAAACAAAAGGAAGCCAAAGTAGCGAACTGTTAGCGTATTTAGTTCTGTAGCAATATTTTCAATTTTAATTTATAAATATCTATTTTTATAAAAATAAACATTCTTTCCAGACTCAAAAGGCACAGTAGGACACTAGCATACGGGAGAACAACCGGCAGGCCAGCACTGCTTAGCAGCGACCTGCCGAGCTGGTCCTGCTTGATAGGTTGCTGCCAAGCGCTGACAGCTCGACAGGAGGCTAGGTAGCAGCACACGGGCAGGTGGTTTGGAGAGGCCAATAAAAAGTGTTTTTGTAACTAGGTTCATGGCTACGACCTATAAGTTCCTAGGGTATCACATTCATAGCTACAACGGTACAAATAATACCTAACAGACACGTCTAACATTTCGTGAGATCCCCACCAAGCGGTTTACTTGTTCTTTATGTTCAAATAAATTAAGTTTTCTATGACTTAGAGAGACTGAGTTTACAGTAGCTACTTCCATATCGCTGAGTTCTTACCCGCATAGCTCTTCCCACCCTTTGCCCAACTTCCTGCCGAGCCATCGATGCTCAGTAGCAACCTATCGAGCAATGCTAGCTCAGCAACGTGTCAGGCCAACCCGTTGCTATGCCTGTTGATCGTCCTCCTGCACACCACTCAGGCCTAGCGAACAAGGGGCAGCGTGATAGGTAACATATGTAGCCTGCTACGTCTTTCCGAGAGCTCGAAGAGGAGACTATAGGGTATGTTCTTTTTAGCTGTAGCTGATGACTTTTGGCTGCGGCTGATGGCTTTTTGGCTGTTTATGATAGAGATTGCGGAAAGAAAGATACTCACTTGCGATTTTTGATGGTACAGATATTAATTTTTTAACGTGTACTACAATTAACTTGTAGATCCTATCTTAAAAAATACTCCGTTTAAAAATTAACTATAGCAAAAGCCAAAAATAACTTTTAGCAGTCGCAAAAAAATAAAATCTATTTTTGCAACAAAAAAGGACATTCAAGGGCTAAAATTGAAAAAAAAAGTTAGTACAGACCAAATACGTGAAGACTTGCCAAAGTATTCCGTTCAGTACATGGCTACACAGTACTTGCTGCTGAGCCTAGCTAGTTTACCAAAACACCCCAAAACATAACGGCTAACCCAAGCCTGCTCTGCTCTGTTCTGCGCTTGCTCCAGAGGAAAAAACACACACCAAGAAATACTCCTGTTATTTCCGCACCACTCGCAAAATTTGTAGACACCCGACAAAAAATAAAACAAAAGCTCTCCAAAAAATTAAAATACAGTGGAATTCCCACTCCGGTGGCCAAATCGAGTAAGTCAGACCGGCGCGAAGAGGTCGTCGAGGTCGCCCAGCTCCCCGAACTCCGCCGCCGCCGGGGTGCCCCACCATTGGCTCCCCGTCGCCGGCAGGCAGAACTCCATCAAATCCAACGTCTCTTCCTCCTCGAACCCCATCCCGAACGCCGCCGCAATCACCTCCTCCGCGTCGAACACAGACGAAATCAGCGATGGAGAGGCCGTGGAGCTCACCGGCGACGGCACCGAGGGAGAGACCGTGGAGCTCGCTGGGGAATTAGTCAACGCCAACGGAGGAGAGGCCAAGGAGGACGAAGACGAAGGGGAAGAGGAGAAGTTGGTGACGGCGCCGGGCCCGCGGAGGCGTAGCGCGGCGGAGTCGTAGACGGAGGCGGCCTCCTCGGCGGTGTCGAACGTGCCGAGCCAGAGGCGCCTCCCCAGCTTGGGGTCGCGGATCTCCGCCGCCCACTTCCCCCACGGCCGCCGCCGCACGCCGCGGAACCGCCTCCTCCCGTCGGCGCAGCCGTACACCCCCTTTTTCTTGGTGGGCACCACCCTCCTCCGGCTCGCTCCGGAGCTCACCGCAGCCGCAGGAGAAGACGGCAGGAGGTCGATTTGTTGGACGCAGCGATGAACACGGCGGCGGAGGTGGTGCTCATCGTCGGAGGAGTCGGTGGCGTCGGCGTCCAAGAAATGGATGCGGACGACACGGGCGGCGTGGTGGCGAGGGAGCTGCTGAGCATCCATCACTGTGGAGAAATTGCAACGGGTAACGATTTCATCCGATCCACGGGTGATGGATGGGAAGAGCTACGAGTTCCTCTTGAGTTGTCCCCGCGGTTTTGGGAGGGTTTTAGAGAGAGAAAGTTGCCATGGATGGGGTTCTCTTCTCTTCTCTTCTCTGAGAGAGAGAGAGAGATTGTCGTCCGTGGAAGCAGCAGCGTCTTGCTATGCAAGCCTCCCTCCCTCCTCGTTTCTATCATCACTGTCGACCTCTTCCACCTACTACGTCCAGCCGTACGAACCTCTGTGATACTGAGTTATCGGGCCCGAAACTAGTGGAGCCCACATGTCATATGCTATATGAGATTGTGTAAAGCGCCGTGCAGGGGTGCTGCTCGCCGTGCAGTGCTGCTGTCCAGCTGGCCTGGCCCCACGTACGTACGTGTCAGCCAAGATAGGACCCACCCACCCAGCGGTTTGCTTGCTGGGTCGAGCTAACAATTCATCTTTTTTTTCCCTTTTGCGAACGCGGTAATATTCTTTTTTATTTTTGGTATGTTTTTAGACCTATATTTATAAAAATGATAGTAATTATCACTTCTACTACACGGTGACTATGCAGCAGCCCTGGCGGAGCAACACGTGACCTCGACTGCACAACAACCATGCGGCAGGGTCCTCAACTGCACAGTCACCGTGCGGACCTAATTAGTAGGGTAATTAGCGTTAATCTAATCATAATTAGAAATTTTCTTTAGGTGCGCCACTTGTTCGATTTTTTAATAAGTAAATAAGTTTCTAAAATTATAAAATTTTATGTAGAGCTTTTTGACGTAGCTTACGTGATTGTGTAACTTTTTGTAATTCTATCGATCCTAAATTTAACTGCAAAATTTATTTAATTACTCTTTCTAGGGATTTTTTTAACATAACAAATGAGCTCCGAAAATAACAAATTTTTTTTGAAGGTTCCTTGCACAGTTAATTTAATTGTGTAATTTTTTCAAAGTTTGACATGCTAGAAATCGCCTAAAAAAATCAAAGGTTTAGGTCTCGGATAATCAGATTTCCCTTTTTGAAAATTAGGGTTTTATGATTTTATGTGACTTAAATGTGCAAACTTTAGTATGACGTGACTACTTTATGTTGCCTCGTTGCTTCAGGTAGCTGTTTGAGTTAGGGTTTCATGGTTCATTTTTAATGTATTACGCAAAGAATAGCTAGCCCCAAAACTATTACTTTGCGCATTATAGAAATCACTCGTACATGAATCTTTCAAGTTTTGCCACCCTCGCTACTACTACGGTATAGAGCGACATAAGCATTCAGACTATGTACAAATAGAAACCTTTAGGAGATACAAAACAAATATGGGAGGTAAGATTAGGGGCTGATCTAATGTGTGGACCAGGGCCATTTGCCCTTATTGCCAACTTCGACGTTGTAGTCCTCACTGGCCGCCCTAACCTTAGCTGCCCTTTCGCGCTTTCTCTCATGCTTCGCTTCACGAGCCTCGTGCTCTCTGTGTTAGCACGCCTCTAGACGAGCTCGCGTCTCTCACTGGATATGCTCGTTATGCTCTTCATTGCACCACCCGCTCCTCCGTAGAGGTGGCAATGGGTACCCGAAACCCGATACCCGATGGGTTTTTACTCTATTAGGGTATGGATCTGAGTCAATTTCCTAACCCATGGGTCTCTTAATGGGCAAAAAGTCTAACCCATCGGATCTACGGGTTCGGGTACGTTCCTATAGTACCCGAACCCGTAAACCCATGGGTAATATAAACCTGACCCATAGGAGTTATAAACCCAGCAAGCCAGCCCATAGCCCCATACGGGTTCGGGTATGTTGGCTTTTGAGAATTTAGCTACCATTGTAGTTTGCCTTTATAAGTAATTTTAGTACTTTTTCATTTTGAGTTGTCTGTTCTGTTAATATGGTATGAACTCAGTGAACTATGAACTATGAACTCAGTGGGCATGGGTCTGGGCATGGGCGACCCGTGGGTACCCGTTAACCCAGTGGGTATGGGTTTGGGCAAAAATCTGTACCCGTCACGGGTATGGATTTTTTAGCGGGTACGTCCAACTTTCGCGGGCACGGGTTTGGGACGGCAAAACCCAGTGGGTTTATGCCCGTTGCCAACCCTACTCCTCCCTCGTCTGGCGGGCCGTCTCAGCATCCCACTTTTCGCAGGCGAGATGTCACTGCTCATGTGGGTGGATCTCTCGGTCGATCCATTTGCGAAATACGCATAGTGGATCCAGAGACTAGGGTAGATTGGAGAGGTAGTTAGTACATGCTTTCGAACAGAAATGTAAGGGGAATATACCGTAACTAGTCCTTACCAGCTAGCAATACCGCACCGTGTCCCAACGACGGTCGAGGTAGACCCAGGCGTCCTTACCAGCTAGCAAAACCGCAGCGACTCCTTGGTGGCCGAAGGGTCGCGGTGCGACGGCGCACGGGAGCCGAGGTGGCAGCGCACAGGGATTGAGGGGCGGCAGAATGATGGCCGAAGTGGAGTGAGACGGCAAGGCAGCAATGGGGCTCACCAACGGATGGCGGTCATCGATGAGGACGAGCTGGTCGATCGGCGGTGCTCGACGAAGATGACGACAGCGGCGACTGCGAAGGAGGCGACACAGGCTGGTGATGCGGCTTTAGACCCAGATGCTGAGGATGGCCAGGTCGCGCATGGGCAGAGTCCGTGGCAGATACAGCAAGCAGTGGCGGGAGTCTGCGAAGGACACGGTGGAGGAATCCATCTCGGGGACAATGAACAGTAGCCAGACCACCAGATGAACGACGCACGGCTGACGGAGGAAATGGACGACCGAGACTAGATGGCACAGATGAACAGTGCTCGGGCAGGTTCAGACTGGGCGAACAGAGCGGCTGATCGAACGGTCCAAAAATGATCGGACGATCCGAATGGGTATGAACGTTCGGACGGTCTGAATGGCAATTTTGATCGAACAGTTAAGGACGCGCGGCGTGCGGCGGATGGCCGATGCGTGGAGGCGACAGATCGAATTGGTCTGATCGATACAGGAGGGTTTAGGGGATTTTCAATTTCAGAAATTGGAAGAAATTAAAATAAGCTCTAGAAAATAGCAAATAAATCCAAAAGAAGTACAGAAAAATTTTAAAAAATTCCTTGAGACACAAGGAATCCAAATAAAATATTTTTAGCATATGTTAATGGTTAGTTTATTCATATTAAATCCTTTTAATTATTAAACATTCAATTTAAGCTTGTATTAATTCTAGAAAAATTCAAATGGTGAAATTTATTTAAAAAGGCTGTAAATAACACTGAAAATCAGGATGTTACAAATGAGTACCCATAGTTGGTTCGTCCATCAAATCGTTGCCATCGCTGGCACCGTAGATACACGCGCTCCAACTGGTACGGTGTACCTATACCCGAAAATATGGTCGGCCAATAGGAAAGTGCTCCCACGACCACCGCTGTAACAAGATGTTGTAGCCGGCGAGGTTTGGCATACCAGTGGCACGCTGCGAGTCATCGTACAATGCCCTGTAGGTTATACACAGAATAGCTAAGCCCCAACTATGCATCGAGACCTCATCATAAGCCTCGGCATCAACTAGGGACTCATCGATGTGGATGTAGTTAGGGTACATCTAGTCTCCCTAAGTTGTAGGAAACATGATCTACCTGAACAAGAAGAGCAAGTAAGCCACTAGGTAGTAGGCATCGCCTGCATCGCCACTGCCACGAATGTGGCATTCTAGGGAACTTGTCCAGAATAGGATGACCAAATCGGTGCTGCATACATACCTTCCAAGTGAGAGATCTAGCGGGTGAAACCATGGGATGACCCTGTATTGGCAGACTAGTGAGGTACGCAATATCCTATAGGATGATAGTCATCCCTCCTACCAAAAGTGAAATGTGTGGGTCTCCAGCCTCCACTAGACAACGAGTGCTGATAGAAGCAGCAAGTTCAACGCGAATGACCGCCCAATGTGCAACATTCTCGCTATGGGCAACAACCCGGCATGTCGTAGAACTAAAACGTATTGATTGTCGAGAGGCCAATCCTCTTGAGCTCCTAGAAAAACAAAGGGGGCTGGTCCTTTATCACTCGACCACGCCTGACAACGATGCTAGCCATCCCAGGAAGGGTCGAGTAACATGCCACCCCCCAAGATTGCCACCAACAGTGATACATAAAATAATATGTCAGTGTCAAATAGTGCTAAATACAATTGACCACAACTGAGAATAATCATGTCGCATACGTACGTACATATTTCCTAAATTGCATTTTTCTTCTTGCGCTAGCTTGCTACTGTGATTAAATGCACATTAATGCTAATTTATTGCAATTAGTACTAATTAATTACTATTAGGGCTACACAATTAACGTACAAATAAAATGGGAATCTAACGTCGCGTTGCATCGTGTCATTACCCATGTGATTCCCTCATGTTAAAAACCAAACCGCCCGCACGTACACCCCCTGTGACTCCTCAGCCCCCTGCCCACTGCATGTGTGCACGTGGGCGCGATTCCCAGCTAGCTGCCGAGCCACCAGCACTCAACAATAGCATACCAAGTAGGGGTGGCTTAGCAGCACCTCGGCCCCACCTGCTGCCGCACACTCCTGTTGCCTCCCATGTGGGAGTGTCCTATCATGCGCCACCCATCTTGAAGAGCACGGGGGCGTGGCAGGTGACACGTGTCACATGCCGCGCCTTCCAAGCTTGGGGAAGGAGCTATTTTTATAAAAGCAGATGTTTAGAGGGCAAAATTAAAAAAAGTTGCAAGATGGTCAAACATGTGAACATTTTTTAATACCGTCGCTAAATTTTGAGATAAGTTTTATGGCATGTATGTATGTATGCTAAGGGCTAAGCAGCCGAGAGGAGGACGGTAGGTCGGGGTGGTACTGTAGTAAATAGCTGCCTCTAACAAGTTGGCTTGGTGCGCAAGTTGATACTGGTACTAATGGAATGCGTGGACCTGTGCTATCTGTCAGATATACTTTGCCTTGGAGATAGGCATGTTCTTTTTGGTTTCACCTTATGGCTTTTGGGCTATTTGTGAGAGAAAATACAGAGTAACAGAAACTCACATGTGGTTTTGAACAATATAAAGAAAGTCGCTACAATGTGTACTTTAATCAACTTATAGACTCTGCCTTAAAAAAATACTCTTTATAAAAATTAGTTACTATAGAAAAGCCAAAAAATAGTTTTTAGAAGTCGAAAAGAAGTGGCCCCAGGGGTGAGCAGTCTGCATTGCTGCTCCCTTTGTCTGGGGCTGGGGTAGTAACTGCTGTACATTGTTGTGTATCAGCCCAAGAGCCAGATGGTGTGTAGAATTTATCTAACTAAAATAGGCTCGCTAATCGTTAGTAGGATGTAAAAGAAAGGGCATACTTGATAAACTATTTCAACTCTATTCGAGTCAGGCTTAACTTGGCTAAAAAAGAAAAAGAGCCAAGGTTGACTTTTAAACAAGCCGAACTTAAGCTATTAGAAAAACAAAAGCAGGAGTGCATACTCTCCCATCATTCCTTGATGCCTCGTTGCCTCATCCTGTGGACCATCCCTCCGCGGCTCAATACCTTAACCGATATACACCGAATAGTTCAATCCTAGTGGCCACTTTGCAATAGCTAGGGTAAATTCTTTTAGACCGTGACTTATATTTTTTAGCTTATCCTATCCTCAACCATCTCTAATCCCTATTTCCCAATCGTAGCTCCTTGAGCTTCTCATGCTTGTAGACAGCACCGCTACCAAGAAGGCCAACGGATGCCCTCGCCACCAAGGAGACCACTAGCTCCAGCCCGATGCCCTCTCCTCCCACGTCGGAAGCCCCATCAGCCAGTAGGCCTCCCTGATCACCAATAGATCTGGTATGAGAGGTCGTTGCATTTCCAAGCAACTAATTATTTTGTTGATTTTTTTAGCACCACGGTTGTGTACTTTTGCTTCTTGGAAATTGCATCGTAGATCGAATACCCATTTGGCCGTATGTACTTGTCTATGGCCCTGTTCTTTGCGATTTCTAAAAGCCGCTTTTGACTTTTGCTACAGTAACTAACTTTTAAACGGAGTATTTTTTTAAAGATAGGGTCTACAAGTTAATTGTAGTACACGTTAAAAACTAATATCAGATCATCAAAAATCATAGCGAGTATCTCTCTTCTGCAATCTCTCGCATAAGCACCAAAAGCCATCACCAGACCAAAAGCCATCACCGCAAATTAAAAGAACAGGCCCTATATTCCTTGTACCTCAGTTTTGTTGAATTTCTTTACCGAACTCATTTGGGTTGAGCTTGAGACTACACAAGCTTTGACTCGAGCCTAGCTTCAAACATACCGCAAACACAGGCTCATTCTAGCTCAGCTCGAGTTGGCATCGGGCTCGAGCCTAACCTACATGACTAGTTTGAGTTTGATTTATTTATAACCCTACTCACTAGGGATAGTACGGTCTATTACTGTAGTTCAGTTGTATATTGTTTAGTTTATTAATATTACGGTTCTCTGTCTCGAATTTTGGATGGATTTGACACTGTTACACGGTAAAATACCAAATCTGGCCTCCCTACACAATAAAATTCTAAATCTGGATCCCTTCCGACAGCATGACTCGCGCGCGCGTGACATGTGTTGTCCCCGACTGCACTGTTCATCCGAGTCGTGCGGTCACCGACCGCACGACTACACTGTTCATCCACAATTTAATTTTTATAATTTGAAATATTTAAGTCGTGTAGTCTTTAATTTTTTAAATCTTTTAGAATTAGAAATATTTAAATTTTTGTCTGTAATTTATTTATGCTGATAATTTATTTAAAATGTATATGGTAGCTTAGATTGTAATGGATGCTAAATTTTCATATTTCATTTAAATTAAAAATAATGATCTTTTCTGAACTTACGGTGCTAGCTTTTTAAAACTATACCTGTGATAACTGAGGACATAACTAATTGTAAGTTTTAAAGGTTCGGGTTTATTTTTTTGGTTAAAAGTGATGATCACATAAAATAACAATAAATGCACAATATGGAACGATAATTTTTTAAAAAAGAAGATGATATCTTAGGGTGCAGTTCATGCTAACTTTAATGGAACTGATGATAAATTTTTAAATATTTCAAACTTATAGAAATAGTGGCAATTTTCAACTTACGATGATAATTTTTTAAAACTATAATGATAACTTAAGATTCGAATGATATTACTAAACTCTAAGATAACTACAATGATAACTTAAGTAAATAAAACTTTACATAAAATCATAATTTTCAAACCATATTTGCTATATCTAGAAATTATTACAGATAACTATTTAATATTTGCATTCATATACACAAGAAATATCATTTTTTTAATGAATAATCTAATCGTGCGGTTACCAACCTTCCAAACTTCAGACAATATAGTAAATGTATTATGTACACTGTGTAATGATTTTTTAAAAAATATTTACAAAATTTTACACCTTATTTCCTATGTTACAAAATTCATGTAGATTCTACAAATAAATAAATTACGGACAAAAATTTTAAATATTTCTAATTACAAAAGATTTAAAAAATTAAAGACTACACGACTTAAATATTTCAAATTACAAAAATTAAATTGCGGATGAACAGTGTAGTCGTGCGGTCGCCAACCGCACGACTAAGTGAATAGTGCAGTCGTGCGGTCCCCGACCACACGATTAACACGTGTCACACGCGCGCGAGTCATGTGGTCGGAAGGGAGCCAGATTTGGAATTTCATCGTGTAGGGGGTCCAAATTTGGTATTTTACCGTGTAATAGTGTCAAATCCGTCTAAAACTCATCTGTCTCTATAAATATAGGGTAGGAGATGACTTTTGTACACGATGTTCATTAATAAATAAAGCTAATAGAAAAGCTCGGAACTACATCACGTATCTTTTGTTTTACTTTTATTCGTATGAGATTAGGCTTTGCTCTAAACGTCTTTAGCTTATAGACTTAAAAAGTGCTTTTTTGTTTTTTGGCCTTTTTTTTTGCTTTTTATTTTTACCTCCTTATTCCTTTATATTGTCTCAAAAGATATGGTGGTGTTTTTTTTTAATTTTTCTTATTTTTTGACGTAGAAAAAGTTAACAGCCGCTACAGTGCATTGCAGCTAAAACTCTATACAAAAGCTAAAAAGCCACTTTTTTGAAGCCCTTTGTAGCAGCCCTACTTGATTGTTGGCAAACCCACATATCTAGAGGCATGTTAGTCATTTCTCGTATAGTGGAGTGATGTCGACCTAAGCTTGATACGTAGTAGGAAGAATGAGTATTCTTTTCGGCTATGATTGATAGTTTTCGGCCCTAGCATGAACACTTATGTGTGTGAATTGAATGCTGATAAGCCAATAAGTCACTTAAAAATGTTGTTCTGATAAATCATTTAACAAATAATAAAAAAGTTATTCTGTTTATTTATTTTAAAAAAACTATAAATTATAAGTTGAAAAGGGGAAGCAATCTTTTTCCCCGCGCACCGGAAGGGGGAATTTGTGGGCATGTTACGGCTGTAGGTTTGGGCACGTGGCAATTTTTCTTTCTTTCTTTCACCAAACAGCTTAACTTACAAAAGGACAGGCAGGAGGACGGCAGGCAGGGGTCACTGTTTATTAGCGAACCAATCAAAATCATCAGCCGCCCAGCCAGCCAAGGACATTTCTTTTCTGGCGACAAAAATGGAAAAAAAAAACATCGGTAGTCTCTTTGACTTCACCGGACGGCCGCGGAGGATGTGTCTCTCTCCTTGCTTCTCGTTCCCATTTCCCTCTTCTGATTGGACTTGTTGTCCAAAGCAAGCCAGGTCATCAAGCACAAGGGTCCTCCGGTAGTTAGTGTACTACTCAGGCACCAAAAATTCCAATCGAAATGATCCGGTCAGGATACCGGAATTGGAGTCCTGTAGCGATGTAAGTATGTTTCTATATTTGATACTTCGGGCATTCGGAATAGCGATGGTTTTTAGTTGAAATTATACTATAGCTAAGTTGACTTATTATGCATAATTAAATTTAAAAAAATATAAAAATAAAAACAGTATGTTAACCTATCACATACAATACAAAGGAATACAGGAAAAAAAATAAAACACAAAAAACAAAAAAGTAAACAGAAGTAAACAAAAATGCAACAGTGAAATAAAAGCTGCAGGCAAACGACGCGATCGATCGCGCAGCTTACTTGAGCGCTGCCGAATTGGGAAACTAGTGTAACTGGAGCCTGGAGTACATAGGGAGTACTTGGGTTCATAGAAACAAATCAACTACAATTGTCTTTCTCTCTATATATATATGCATCCAACTTTACAAATTTGAATTCTTAACATTGTAAGATTTTTCTCTTTTTTGTTATTTTTAACATAAAATAAATTTAAACTAAAAATTTTATACATAGGTAGAGCAAATTTAGCATGGTATATACTCACAATAGTCACATCAAACTCAAAAGTAGTTCAAACTAGTTTGAATTGAGTTCAAAACTCACTTACTATAAATATATCAAGAATATAAAATATTTTCATACCCAAACTCTAAAAAAATTATTAATCATACACATGTATTGGACGGTTCTTGATGTGGGTGCCTAGGCACCTAGGTGCCTTAAGTAATTTTTCTATATATATAATAGAAATACTATTCAGTAGCTATACGTAGAATAAACGTGTGACTCTGACTGACTCAACCAATCAACCACCCCATAATCTCACCCTATGGACGGTTACTAGCGTTTGTTAATTATGGCAAAGTTATTATCATATGTACATCAAGTTATCATCTATAATTCATGAAGTTACTTATATTTGGCAAGGTTACTATCTCATATGTAAAAGGTTATCATCTCTAATTCATGAAGTTATATAAAATTCTCACATGACTTAGTGGGGTTGTTAGTTATGGAAAAGTTACTATCTCTTGAATATAAAGTTATCATCTATAATTCATCAAGTTACTTACATTCGGCAAAGTTACTATCTCATGCAAAAAAAAGTTATCATTTCTAATTCACGAAGTTATGTACAGTTCTCATGTGATTTAGTGGGGTTGTTAGTTATGAAAAAGTACTATCTCCTGAAATAAAGTTATCGTCTATAATTCATCAAATGACTTATATTTGGTTAAATTACTATCTCATACACAAAAAGTTATCATCTATAATTTATGAAGTTACGCACCAACCGAGTTGCGCACGAACCGCACCAGAAAGGTAGGTCGTGTGCGATCAGTGACCCGCTCGTAGTGTGCGCGCACGTGCTCATTAGCGTAGCTGTGTGTGTATGAAAATAATTATATACTCTTGGAAGTACATACTCTCACTTCTTATATACTGCTTAAATGATGTGATTATACCTCTTTATCTTTTTAAATACGCTCTAATAATAATTATGAGATACTCCAAAGCGAGTTCTATGAAAAATTTTATTAAAGTCTATTTTTATAGCATAATTTATATATATAGTCTTTTTATATATGGAAAAAGGTATATAGCAAAAATAAATTATTTCGATGAATCTTTTCAACCAAATCGTATTGGAGTATCTTAGTATTAGGATCTAAGTATACCGAAATTGATAAATAAGTATAACATGTTCGTTAAGTGGTATATTAAAAGTGGGAGTATGTACTCAGTACATATATATATATATATATATATATATATATATATATATATATATATATATATATATATATATATATCTTCACAAATTTAGCGTGTAAGTATAGATGTGGGTTCTTTTGAGCTGTGGTCTTGACTTTTTGGTTTATGATTTTTGAATTCTAACTGTTCGTGAGAGACAGTAAGCAGAGAAAAATAGTCGTATGCAATTTTGGTCGATATAGCTGAACTCGGTACAGTATCAATTGTAATATACTTATAGACTCTGCCTTAAACAGATGCACCGTTTAAAAGTTAGTTATTGTAACATAAAGTGATAAGCTAAAGCCAAAAAAATCCACTAGGAAGAATAGAGATAATTCATGCCATACCACTTTAAATATTGATAACTACTAAAATATTACTTCAAAAATTTTTTAAAGAATACCACTCTAGAAATATTTAGATTCACACAATACAATTTCTACTTATCTTCCCGGTTTTTAATTTATTTTGCACCCTTTTTACTCGTGTGAAAAGATATTTTTGCACCTGGTGGCAACCGCCTGCGCACAGAATGGTGCGACCCAAGTAGCCCGACATTATCATATCTAGACCTAACACTGTGCGATGGATGTTATGTATGGCACTCAAGGGTTACAGCCCGCTCAAGTTAGCTTCTGTGAACGCGGTGGTGGCGATTTTTTCACTGTTGCTATAGTAAAATTTTATTTTTTTTTATTTTTTTTGTTTTTTTTAAATTTACTTATACTTTTTTTCGTTTTTTGTTTTTGATTTTTTTACATTTTTCTATATTTAATTATACTCAATAAACCAACTCAGTTACAGTGTTTTTTCAGCAAAAATAAAAAAACCATTGCTATTCCGATCACCCCTAAGTAATTTTTGCTAGTATGTGTCGTTGTGATCTGCAAACTTGCTCCATTCGTTATTTCCAGCAACAATCGAGATTATTTCATTATTTCCAGCAACAATCGAGATTATTTCATCATTTCCAGCAAACTTGCTCCGCCTACTTGATCCATTCATTATTTCCAGCAACAATCGAGATTGAGGATGTTGTCTTTCGTTGTTCCGGTGCTGCAGATACCCTTGTTCTTCATTTGGCTTTTGTGTGTGAGAGAGATGAGCGATTTTGTGGATGGTGGCTGGCTGGCTATTTGTTCTTCATCGGGCAAGTTGTTTCGGCGAGTTGGCGGAAGATGAGAAAATCGAATGTCCTATATGCTGCATTTCTTCTCGGGTTAAGCTCTAATTTTCTTTATAAAGGCGTTAGATCATGAGGTTCATCTCAACAGGGCTAAACTTTTGTAGTCAAATTGCTATGCTATGGTGGTTTTTCTTCTGATTTTTTGGTGTTCCCATGGTATTTAGATCTAGAGTGATTTGTGAGATATTTGGCCAACCCCATGATTTGTGAGAGGGGAATGCATCAAATCTCGTATTGGATTTTGAATTCTCTGTCCCTTTTTGGATTGTAATACGAGTTCATTCTCTATCACAATTGTTTTGTTATGTTTCAGTCAGATGCCGTTATATATCTTGTAGTATTTTGTGTGAGTTTAAAATGAGAATTTTCCATCTTTCTCAAAGTTATGTGTAGATAGCATAGTTACATTGATTGGTGTATGCAATATTTACCTTTTTTTTGCTCAAATATATGCTTGTCTCAGAGACTTAGACTCTGCTCTTTTATGGTCATAGAGGTTTAAAATTTTCTTTTGCAGCATTGGAGTAGTTCTAGTTTTGGTTGAGATTTTGGGGTAACTCTACCCGCTCGTTTCGGCTTTTTTTCGGCTTCTGCTTCTTGCTTCTGCTTTTTTTTTCACTATTCAATATTTCATCTTTTTCTGAATTTTTTTAGATATTTTAGGCTTTTTTGTATTTTCTTTTTTTTCCGTGTTCATTTGTATTGTCCCTAATGGGTTAACATGTTTTTTCTATTTTTACATTTTTTAAAATTAATTATACCCAAAAAGCCAAATCAGCTACAGTAAAAAAAAGGTAGCTACAGTGAAATTTCAGGTAAAATCCAGAAGCCACCGCTAAAACGAGTGCCTATCCAAAAGTGCATCTTCAGAACAAGTAACTTTTTGTATGTGACTTTGTCGGATTTTAAAAGCTAACCTGTCCAGTTTTCTCACAAGATTCCTTGGTTTTGTTTATTTCCGTTGCTAGCCGTGACTATGTTATGCTTCTTATGAAATGGATGGAGTTGTGGAATCTAAGTGCACTAGTGTAGCATTGGGAGCTTAGTTTGGTGCTGTTGATATGCCTAACCTAAGGTCCAGATTCTCAATCCTCTCCTACGATCCATACATTGCAAATGATAGTAGCCAAGTTAATTCAATTGCTGGTGCTGCGCAGGTTAGTACAAATGTTTCGTCGAAGTTGGTAGCTCAAACTTAATTGTACCTTTTGGTTTGTGTTAACTTTTTTCTTTCTCATTGTAGGGTCAATGAGTGATGTGGATGTGGAGGCTCTAGGACTAATGTGATGTGTATATTGGAAGTTTGATGCAATGACTTGACCATTTAAATATGATGTTCATCAGTTTTAAGTTTTCAATGGTTGCTTAAGTTTTGAACCTCCATCATGTCTGAAATTATCAGATAATCGGAACTCTTTTAGTTCTAGTTACTTATGAAAATTTGATAGTGAGAATAAGTTTATTATCAATAGGGTGTTTAGTGCTATACTTTTTGCCATTTTATACCTAATTGAAGCTTTTGTTAAGGATAGGATAGAATTGTTTATTTATTTCCTTATATGCCTTAGTGTCCTTATTTGTATATGGTATATTCCTCTGTATATCCTTTTTGTATTCTCTATATATATTGCCCTTTAGGCCTTATGAATATATATACAATATTCATAACATGATATCAGAACGCACCTAGGGTTATGGTGCTCTCGTACGCTCCGCTGCTATTCCGTCGCTACCGCCGCTGCCACTCAAGCCGCCGTCGTCCAGGTTGCTGCTTGCAGCAACCAATTCAATTCATATATTGCTTGGGTCCATAGATTCATGGTTTTATTCTTAGAAAAATGTTTTGTTGGCTTAAATAAATACAAAATCAGTTTTGTGTGATCTCATATCGTCATCGCATGGCATGTTTTGTTTCCGGCCATTTTGATGTGAATAGATTAAATGAAGCTCTGTTTTGTGTTTTGTTTCGTCATCACACAGCGTGCTTTGTTCAATTTTTTGGACCGTTTTGTGTGATCTCAAATTGTTCTAAGCTCTAAATATTTGGTCATATATCTTTTTCTACTATCCAATGTTGTGAATTTGCTAATTCTGCCAGTATTTGCAAGAAAGAGTCTAGGGAGCACTCGCGAAAGGATAGTTTTGGTTGTTAGCATAAGCTAGTTAATTATGAGATTGTGGTAGTAACTACAGCTACTCAAAGCTAAAATTATAGTAAATCTCACAGTGATAGTTCACCAATTTGTTATGTTTAAGTGCTCCCTAGAATAATAGTTTTGCGGAATTGCTTACAGTGTTAGTTTTGTTAGCTCCCCCAAAATATTTTGTTATCTTACTACTATAGTTTTGTGTGTTCACTAATTCTAATGTTTTGTTGGCTAAGGTTATTATTTCAAATGCTTAATGTCTCCCCTGAGAATTGTTTTGTTTCTTCATATTTTTGGGAATTGAACTAGTGAAAGGTAGTGTCAAATGGTTGTAATTGCTCTTTGTTCCAATTTGAGTGGTTTTATATTGATTAACTAACACCTACTAGTTTTTGGACTGTATTTTAAAATTAATTTGAAAATTATTGTTAAACTCAGCATTAAAGTAGTGTTAGGCTTCAGTACATAAATGCTTCAATAAGTTATTCAATTTTAAAGATAATGTAGCCAATGATCAAGTAGGCTTGAATGCCTGAGAGGGAAGTAGAAAAAGTAAGTGTTTTATTTATTGATGTGAGATCATAAATGTTTTGTATTTCAGTTTAGCAGTAAAGTAGCTTTGTTTCACTTGCAGCCTAAAGTTGCTGTAGTAAGAACTACAATTTTGTTATGGTTAATAAATTCTACGTTGTTTTGTGAGTTGAGGGAAGCATATCACGAACCCAGATGGATTAGAGTACATAATTCTTTTCGAAGTGATTGCATGAGCCCTAGCAGTTTTGTTTGTCTATCCATGAACCTAAATGGATATTGTGCAGCATAGAATGTGCAGAAATAACGGGTTAGTGTTGTTAAGCTTTTTCAACTTTTTACTCTAATCTAATGAACCAAGAAATTGTTGAAGCATAATTTTTGTTTGGTTATATCTTGTATGGAACCAATAATTGACAAGTCTGAATATGGAAATTATTTCAAAATATGCCAGGTCTGAATTTGTATATTGTTCTTTTCGTTGTCCAGAACTCAAGATTAAATTAGGGGTGGGATGATGTTTGGAATAATCATTTTTTGATTAGATTTGATTGCGAAACAGTGGTGTTCCTTTCTATTCAAAGCAACGTCTTCCTCATAGCTTTGCATTCTTGCGAAGAGTTCTTTTTATTTTCAAAATCAGCAATGTGTTCCCTCTTATTCAGATAACAGTAGTTTCGTCAGATTTTTTGTATATAGAGGCTAGGTCTCTATTGTTTCATAACTCACATCAGTTTTGCGCCCATGAGGAGAGTCTTCCGTTTTGGTGAGAGTATATGCAATTTTTTCAGCAAGAAAATAGAGCTATTTATGTTTTTTTTTCTCGAACGCGCAGGAGAACTGCACATCATTATATTAAGAAGAAGAAAGTAGTCTAAGCAGACTCGTACAATCCCTCACCAAAAAGACGAGGCTAAAAACAAAATCTCAAAACTAGAGCACAAACACAGCACCTATGGTCACATGGAACTAAGGCCTCTTGTCCCTGCCAGACACCACAATTTGGCCTCATCTATAATGTCTTGCGAGACAATGCTGACATTGGGTGAGGCGCCATCGAAAATGCAACCATTCTTATGCTTCTAAATCCCCTAAGCCACCAGCACGATCAAAGAATTAAAACCCCTGCGCTGCTGCTTAGGTACTTGTAGCAAAGCTTGACGCCACCATAAGGTAAAGACCAAATCATCTAGACCTGGAGTTAACTGCGGCAATCCCACTAGAGAAAGTACTGAGAACCAGACACTTCTTATGAACACACAAAAAGTGAGTAAGTGCTGAATATTTTCATCTACTTGATCACACAGCGGGCAGCACTCAGGGTGAACAAGACCACGACTGGCCAGACGATCAGCGGTCCAACAACGATTAAGTGAGGTATCCACAAAAAGAATTTGCAATGAGGAGGAGCCCAGGTTCTCCAAATCTCCTTCCATGGTTCAAATTCTACAGCCCCCACAAAAAAATGGCGGTAAGCTGATTTAATTGAGAACTTACCCGAGGAGGATGGCTTCCACACATGCTGGTCCTCCACGCCAGGGGTGAGCCTCACTCGGGCTAGAGCATCCCAAAGGCTAAGAAACTCCTCCAGGACGGCAGTAGGTAAACTACCTCTAATATCATACACCCAAGTATTATCTGTTAGAGCTTCTTGGACCGTCCTTCGACTTACAATTCTCTTTGGCACAAGCGCACAAAGAGAGGGGGCAAGGTCCATTATGGATTTGCCATGAAACCATTTATCACACCAAAAGACGGTCATGCTGCCATCTCCCACAATAGAGGTGATCGATATGGAGAACATAGCTGCTGAATTGGGGTGCACCTGAATGTCCAAAGCAGCCCATGGGCGATTAGGTTGGGTCTTTTTGAGCCACAGCCACCTCATGCGCAGCGCCCATCCGAGGATTTTCAAATCAAGAATTCCCAATCCACCAAGCTCAATTGGTCTCTTAACCGTGTCCCAAGAAACAAGGCAATGTCCTCCATTTACTTTCTTGCGATCCTTCCATAGAAAAGTTCTACGTATCTTGTCAATTGCTTTAATTGCTCATTTTGAAAATTTCAGTACAAAGAGTGGATAAATAGGAATTGCCGAGAGTACCGCTCGAATCAGAGTGGCTCAGCCAGCTGGGTGCATCATGGCAGCTTTCCATCTAGACAGCTTGTCAGCAATCTTATCAATTATCATGTAAAAACCAAATTTGGGGAGTTTCTTAATTGACAATGGGAGTCCTAGATATTTGCAGGGAAATTCTTGAACTTTGCAAGGAATGGATCCTTGCACTATTTTCATGTCTTGTTGGTGGCATCGGATTGAGGTCACCAAGCATTTGTTTAAGTTTGTGATCAAACCCGACGCTTCTCCAAAAACCCGAAGAATCTCTTTGATCAGCTCGAACTCTTCCAAGCAGGGCCGCAAGAAAAGAACCACATCATCAGCATATAAGGAGACCCGCTGACTAGCACCTCTAGAAAGAAGGAGCTGCAAAAGACCATTCTCGCTTGCCTTATTAATTAGCGAGTTAAGCACATCCATGATCAAGATGAAGAGCATCGGGGATAAAGGGTCGCCTTGCTGAAGTCCCCGCTGATGTTGAATTAACTCCCCCGGCACACCATTTACCGACACCCTAGTTGTTGAAGACCTCAGGAACTTGGATAACAAGTTACACCAAATTGGACCAAAACCCAAATGGCTTAGCACTTGCAACAGGAAAGATCATGACACCGAATCGAAGGTTTTTGAAATATCCAGTTTGAGAAGAACTTTTGGTTTCCTTTGTCTATGCAGAACTTTAGCTGTTTGCTGAACCAGAATAAAATTATCATGGATACAACTCCCTTAGACAAAAACACTCTGATTTGGTGACACTATATCCTTAACATAAGCATTTTCGATAAATGCTAACTGATTGTAAACTTACCTCTAACATTGGAACTATTCAAACTGTTAAATTAATAACATAACTACCAAAGTGGGGTGGAGCCTACCAACCCCCTGCTCTGACATGGAACTATGGAATAGAGGGCATGTCCGTACTGTTTGTTCTTTAACCAAGACATCCTATCACAATGTTTGCTTGTTGATCTTCAGTAGATCATTTTGAGACCCATCTAAGGTTTTACATGCTAATCTATCAAAAGAGAAAAACACGGCTAGAATTGTTTGTTGCATGTGGAACTATGTCATGAACAGTCTTTTCATTTATGTATCTTGACTTTGTTGTTTGCAGGTACTTGCAGTTGAACCCTAGTGACAGGAAAAGAATGGTGGTGAAAGAATATGTTCCCCTTGTCCTTGAGCTGTCACAAACTTCTCTGAAACTTGATGTCCTCATTGATGCGTCGTTCAAGTTCTTGATATACAACCAAACAAACCGAAAGCATAATGAATGTGAATGTATGATTGCTACGTTTTGTTGATAGTAATAACAAGGGTTCCTAGGACTTTTTTCAGTCAGTTCCTCATAAGTTTCTAGCTAAGCTGTACTTATTACTTACTAATCTTGTACTCATTTGTGCTTTTTTTAATGATTCTTCTATTTTCTGCTAAATTGATCACAATTCACAAGTCTTCAAGCTAAAGCAAAGAAGCTTAATTCCATTTGAGACAGCACTGTTGTTTGCTAGCTTCAGTAACATGCAGTTTCAGAAGATTGATTATGAAACATGTGTTATTTTGTTTCAAGATTGGTTCTTGTGTTACCTTACATTTGAATTTTATTTTTTAAATAGTCAGGTTGGACCACCCTTGGTACTTGTTTGCTTTGCCGATATCTATTTGCTTTTTTCGATTTTCTATGTCAAATTGGTTTTGATCACTCCTTTTTCTAGAGATGCAAAGTTGACGTACACAACTCACACACAACATCTGCGTTCACATTCTCTACACACGCTAATATGTCTGTTCTTTTCAGCTGCGGTTGATGGCTTTTGGCTGCGGGTGATGGCTTTTTGACTGTTTGCGACAGAGATTGTGGAAAGAGAGATACTCGCTTGCGATTTTTGATGATACAGATATTAGTTTTTTAACGTGTACTATAATTAACTTGTAGACCTCATCTTAAAAAAATACTCCGTTTAAAAATTAGTTACTGTAGCAAAAGTCAAAAGTGGCTTTTAAAAGCCGTAAAGAACAGGGCTATATCATTCGTAAATCAAACCTGGGGACTCTCTCCCCGGTCGCTCGTGCCACGTGGAATCTGCGCGCCCTTGGGACGACGCGTGTGCGCGCGGCGAACGTCTGGACTGTGTGCGTGTTCTTGGCCACGGGTAGAGCTGGGACTTGGGCTGGGCTTATTTGGGCCAGCCCGAAGCACGGTCGGCACGACATGGCCCAAGCACGGCCCAGCCCGACACGTGGCGGGCCGTGCCGAGCCTCAAAATCCGGCACGGTGGGCGGCACGGCACGGCACGGAAGATCGGGCCGTGCTTGGGCCGGCACGGCACGGTGGGCTCGGGCGGCACGACGGGCTTGGGCGGCACGGCGGGCTCGGGCGACGGGGCACGACCGCATGCCCGCCCTCCCGGCTCCCTCCCACGCCCCCGCCCCGCCTCCGTCGCCATCCCCAACCAGGCAACCAGCAAAAAAATTACACGTATTAAGACCTTGAATTAATTTTCAACGAGACGGGTGCGAGAGAAAGTAAGATGACGGATGTCACCACAATTGTCGCGCAGCCTTTGTCGTGCATAGTAACTTTGGGCCGGGCTTGGGCTGACACGGCACGAACGCCGGCACGATGGGCTTTGGGCCGTGCTTGGGTCTGGCCGAAGGTGAGGCGGGCCGGCACGGTGGGATAACTGGGCCGAGCCGGCACAGCACGAATCGGCCCGAAGCACAGTGAACTTGGGCCGCACGGCACGGCACAACTCTCAGCTCTAGCCACGGGTTAGCAAGCGGCGGTTTCCAGAGAACTGGTTTTTGCACTCCGCTGTTCGCGTACGCACGTCGCTGGCACTTGTGGCCCGCCTGCTTCGAGCGCGTGTTTTTCGGGTGAGCTCGCGATGTGCGGGCTTCGTTAGAGCCATTTCATTTTACCTTTCCGTTCGCTGAACGCGTCCGGTGCAGCTTCCTATGCGCGGGTTTTGCCAAAGACATTCTATTTTACCTTTTGTTCCCGGACGCGTCCGCTGCGCCTTCCTTCTCGGTTCTTCCTACGTCTTGTTCGTCTCGCCCTTGTTAGTCGGAGCCCTCACAGCCTTTGGAGCATAGTTACGTGTTGTTCCACTTAACTCACGTATGTAAGATCGTAAAAAAAAAACTTGAGGCTCGAATTACTCAAGTTTAATTTATTCTAGATTTAATTTAACCTCGTTTGACTTATTCTAGATTTGATTCGAGCTCAGCTCAAACTTTAAATGAGCCAAATTCGAGCTTGATTTCGAACTCACGAGCTTCACCGAGTCGAACTCAAATAGTTCACGAGTCTCGATTCAAGCTTAAACAGTGATACATACTAACTCTTACCAAACTTACCTAAGTCAAATTTGAGCTCGAGTTTTTCTTATTGTTGAAAATTAGTGTATATTTGAATTATGTTGACTCGAGTTTACTCGAGTCGAGCTCGAATTCAAATCTTTCTTATTTTTTAAAATTAATGTATAATAAATTATTTTAATTATTATCGAGTTTAAACGAACTGAGCTCGAGCCTACTCGAGTTTAGATCGAGCCGAGCTTGAGCCTATATTTAGGCTTGAACCCCAACTCAAACTCGACTCAAATTTCTACCAAGCTCGAATCTAAAAAGTTAAGCTCACTCAAATTTGACTCGTTTACCGTCCTATACGTATGCGTATGTGAGACGATGGGCCGGTAAGAGCGCACACCACGCTCCCACCACTGAGCTCTGGCCCAGTTCTTGGTTCGATGGTTCGACATGTGGGCGCCTATTAGTTTAGATCAAGGGATCTTGTGAACACGGACATCTTCTGTTTCATTTCAGCCTGTTCTGTTTCCGGCCCATTAGTGCAGCAAAGCACAAAATGGGTTATTGGATCTAGATCCGTTTAGACTTGATGGGCCTGCTAATGGAACACAGCGCAGAACGGAGGGTGCTTGCGAACGAGAGGTGGGATGGTGGGTCTGTCAGATCGAACGGCCCAAAATTTGGATTTTTTTTTTGAGAAACGAAACATCCGGGAGATATGTAGACACCCCTAGAGTTTTAGCCAATAAACATGAAAAGCAGGCCAAGAATGCTCTCGCCTCTTTTATCCATGAAGCACAATTTATCGGCTTGCTTCTTGAAGCTTTGAAAGAAAAAAGCACTATTTAGGAATATATGACCTCGTCTCTATAAGTTAAATACAATGTTTGATCCCCGTACCCCATAACGAAGGTAGGCTTCGTTTACAAGTTAGGATTTGTTGAAGGACTTCTATAATGAACCGTTCCCTGTAAAGTTTATGTGAAATTCAAAAGAATTCTATGTGTTAGTACTGGACCTATCGGTGACAAATCTAGTACGAAAGGAGAAGGAAAACCAAGCAATACAATTCAATGGCACTCCTTCATCCTATATACTAGTATCCAGCATATACCATACATAGCTCAAAACTTGAAAAAAAAAAAACATCGTGAAACTACAAGCGATAGATCATCTTAAGTAATCCTACACACCATTATATGAAAAGATATGGAATTACATGCATGATCTCTAATTAATTAACCAGTAGAGAACCTCCTCCTCTTGGGCTTGAGCACATGCATCGCGCCCGTTCTGTCACGCGCGTCGGCGATGCTCGACGTGTCCTTGGACCACCCGGCCTTGAACGGGTTCAGTCGGCTCAGCGTCCGCGACACCGCTCCCAAGAAGCTCGCCTTCTTCGTCGCCGTCGCCGTACTCGAGCCGCTCCCCTTGCTGTGCTGCATCTGCATGCCCGACACGTACGCCCGCATCCGCGCCAGCTCCGACCGCAACGCCTCGTTCTCCCGCGCCAGCGATGCGTCGGCTTGGGCCTGCATGCGGGCCGAGCCGGAGGCCGACCGCATGTCCCACCCGGCGTCGGCGCTGCGGAGCTTGAGCTGGTCGTAGTAGAGCGCGCTGAGCACGGCCTGGAGCGGGAGGCGCTTGTTCTGGGACGCGTGGAGGCGCGCCTGGTACGACAGCTTCAGCGGGTCCATCACGCTGCACACCTTCTCCCGCTCGATCTCGTCCAGCGCCGGGTGCGCCTTCAGGTAGATGTCCACGGCGCGGTACAGGCAGTCGTGGGTCACCCGCGCGTCCTTGGGCACCGCGCCGGTGACGCCCACGAACTTGGATGTCGGCAGTGCCTCCTCCGTCGCTATCTCCGCCGCGAGCTCGTCCACCGTCTTCACCACCTTCTGCATCGCCTCGGCACGGAGCGCTCCTCCTGATAGCGACGCCCTCCGGCTCCGGTCGTTTGCACTGCCAGCCGATGCCTCCTGTTCCACGAAGGCGGCGATGATGCGACGGACGGTGTCGATGTTTCTCACACACTCTCCAGCGCCGTCGAGCGCGATGCTGAGCAGGTCGACCGCGGTGGCCTGGTCGAGCACGGCCGCGACGCGGAGCTGCAGGTCGCGGCATGTCTTGGCGGAGGCCTCGATGGTGACGGCGACGTGGAGGAGGCGGCAGAGGAAGGCGGCGGGGAGGGGCGCGTCGTCTGTAGAAGGGAGCACTGCGACGATGGACTCGAGAAGAGCGCAGTGCACGCTGGGGTCGGCCTGGCCGTCTGCGAGGACTTCGGCCAGCAAGAGCTCCGCGTAGGCAGTGGCCGCCGTGACAAGCACCTCGGGGTCGGCGCGGCGGCAGCGCAGCGCAGTGACGACCTTGTGGAAGGACGCCGGCGAGAGGGCCGCGAGCTCCGCCGTCCACCACTCCGGCGGCGATCTCGTCGGGAACAGCACCTCGTTGCAGATCTTTAGCGCGATAGAGTCGGCGGATCGCTGCACGATGCTGAGCTCCTCGGCGGCCGGGAGGAGGCCCTCGCAGGAGCGCAGCACGGCGACGGCGCTGGGGAGCGTGCGGAGGCCGGCCTGGGAGAGGAACTCCTCTACGCGGCGCGCGAGGCCGCCGTCCGCCGGCTGCATGTCGAGGAACGCAGCAGCGCAGCGCAGCGCGGCTGCGTTGCGCACGGAAATCTCGAAGTTGGCGCCGTAGCAGTAGCGCGCGGCCTTCTCGAAGGCGTCAGCGCCGCCCGGCAGCGCGGAGAGGTCCAGCTCGACGGTGACGGTGGGGTCTGTGCGCGCCGCGGCGACGGCCTTGCGGATATAGCCGCACTTGGGCACCATCACCGCCTGGCATGCAGAACAAGGGAAAAAAGTGAGTCCACGTGAGACTTTGATGGTGTTACTAGGACATGCTAATCTTGCTGTGTTGACCAAAGCAGAGTTCTTTTTTTCTTTTTGAAAGGAGATCAAAGCAGAGTTAGTAGATAATCATAGTAGATCATGTTTCGGTTTATCATCGTGATCCTCTAGGTGCCGTGATCATTTTGGTTGACATTTTAACAGGAGAAAAACGTAGATACTCATAGTAGATCATGTTTGGCCTCTATGAAATTAGGTCGTTTTCCTTTTACAAGAACTGAATTCAGAGCGTTCCTTCCCTTTTTCTTTTTAAAGGGGGAAATCAGAGCCTTCTCTATCTTCTTTGAACACATACACTGAAGAAAGAAGGAGAAATGATCGATAACCTTATGGAGAGGGAAGACGGCGTCGTCGGCCATCCGGATAACAAGGTCAGTAGGGATGTCCGGCGACGACAACCTGCATCGATCGATCGAATACAATGAATTCCATGTAAGAATTAATAGATACAGTTTATAACTAGACATCGCATGGACTGCCGAGAAGCAGAATTGGTAGCAACAAGGAGTAATTCAGAACAGGAGAGAATAGAGAGAGGGTAAGGGAAGAGCATTCAGACATAAGACGACGTACCACTGGCTGGCCCTCTCCATGGATGCAGAGATGTGTGAGCTGCTGCAGCTGGAGGCTTGCATGAACAGCAAGGTAGAGAGGGGGGGCATGCAAAGGCAAGCTCACACACTAGCTAGCTAGGCATAGGAGAGCTGAGCTATCCAAGAATAGATGGGGGTGTGCTCATGCTCTGAGAGGAGGCAGTCTTTTGATCCATCCGATGGATATATACAGGTTCCATTCCCTTCCATGTTGCCTCTGGAGCTCTGCTCTCCTTTTCTTTCTTTCTTTTCTTTCCTTGTTATTTTAATAAGTGGGATCGATCTATATAAATATAGATCCTGGTTGGACGCAATATTGCATGGCTGGTGTTTGGTCAGCAAGTCATCCATCGCTAGCTACTTGAAAGTCATGGGACGGCTACTTGGTCTCAGTTTAGTTTTGAGCAACTACTGGCCACTAGTGTTTGCTGTGACTCGGTTTTTCGATGTAGGGGACACGACTCCATCTTGATGGTCACTTCTCCCTACGTTCCATAGCGCTATCGAGTTATTAGAGTGAAACAGATGGAATACGAATCGAATTATGTTTTTATTATATTTGTATTTTATAAATAGATATAAATTTGAATATTTTTAAATATAAATACAAATCGAATATTGTAACGAATATGAATTCGAATCAAATATCTACTTAATTCGGTCGGATATGGATATCCTTATAACTTATGTAATATGAAGATATTAATGATATTTTATTCTCGTACAGTTATGTTTATTTATTCTAATTAATTTACTTCACCTAAAGAAATTTGAATTTACATTGAATTTTAAAAAAACTTGTCCAACTAATTAGTCATATTACAATAATATATATTGCTTCGCCGATTACGAATATAGATAAGAATAGTTCGGATACAATAACATTTTGGATGGTAAAAATCTATATCATATACGCATTCATATTTTTATACGAATATGAATCGGAGAGAAATTGTTAGAGGGTGATCGGAATAGCGATGACTTTTGGTTTTTGCTGAAAAAACATTGTAGCTGGCTGAAAAAACATTGTAGCTGAGTTGATTTATTGGGTATAATTAAATCTAAAAAAATATAAAAATAAAAGCGGCACGCTAATTTAGAGCGGACGATGCAAAGGAATACGGAAAAAAAACAAAACACAAAAAAACCAAAAAATACAAAAAAAATCAAATAAAGACGAAAGTGCTACAGTACATTTTGCCGCTGCTACAGTACTTTGATCGCTAAACAGTGAAAAAACCTTCATTCTGAGCGGCCCCTTAATCGGATGAAAAATCTCTACCATATTCATCTTTACTATTATAAAAGAAGCAATTGGTGGTTGGTCCGTCGTCACTCCTCTTCTCTCAACCCTTCGATCTGATTACGACATAAAATCCGAACGGTCTATCTCGTAACCCCCTCCTCCCACCCCGCGCGCCGCCTCCTCTCTCTCTCTCTCTCTCTCTCTCTCTCTCTCGCAGCACCCCCGCGCGCCGCTCCTCCTCCCCACCCCGACCGCCTCCCCTCGCTCGCTCTTCCCCGCCACCTCCTCCCACCCCCGCCGCCCCGCCGCCTCCCACCCCCCGTCGCCGCCGCCGCCTCCTCCTCCTCCCAAGCGCCGCCTCGCTCTCCCCGCCGCCCGATCCGCCTCCCTCGCTCTCCCCGCCGCCCGACCGCCTCCCTCGCTCTCCCGTCGCCCCTCGCTCTCCCGCCTCCACCCCGCGCCGCCGCCTCCTTCCTCCCACCCCGCGCGCGCATCCTCCCTCCTCCCACCCGCGCGCCGCCGCCTCCTGCGACCCTTGTTGTGCTCTTTTATTTCTTTCACTCTACAGATCATTCATGCAAAGTGGATACCTGCGCAAACACATCCTCCCCTCTCCGTCCCCGCACCGCCGCCTCCTACTCCCCCCCCTCGCGCGCATCCTCCCCTCCTCGCGCGCCTCCCCCTCTCCATCCGTTGCCTCCTCCTCCCACCCACCCCGCGCCGCCGTCGCCTCCTCCCCCCACCAGCCCTTTCCCCGGCGTTTCCCTGGTTTCGTCGCTGCCCCCCGTGATCTCTCGCGACCGCGACCGCCGCCATCGCAGATCTTGCCAAGGGAGCGCGGGCTCGGTGAGCTCAGGTGATCCTTGGTTAATTCTGCATATCACACACGCTTAAATTTTGGCATGTACGATATATTACCTTTGTTTATTTGTGGTGAGAACTTGATCTTGATGTGATCATTCAAGCTGGCCCAGTCCTCGATGCGCTAGGAATCGGTTCCATGTGCCGTATGACTCTTGGATGGTTTCGTTTCTGAAGGCCAATTCCTCTCGCGGATAGGGCCAACTGATTTCCTCAAGGTGACTCTCAGGCTACTTAATTTGATGTACCATTCACTCAACTTGTAGCACGTACAAGTTCTTAATTTGCAGTGAGTTGTTTTGATACTCATTCATATGATTGTTCTCTGATTGCTGGGTAGGATTTGATGGGGAATTGCTAATAATATGCCTTGTAATTTGTTAACATTTTTTGGAGTAACCGATGTGCATTGTTACAACTTACAGGAAATGTTATTTCTTTCTCAAACATATCATGGTTGCTTATGGAACTTAGTAGTGCTCTATCACATTTATTCGGTGTTAAATGTTAACCTTTTGTTTGTCAGGATGCTCTGGTGAGTAGTGATTACATTCTGACTTGTAATTCCTGCAGGACCTTGAGACATATGTCGGTGTTGATGTAGTCCAAGAGTGGACAAAGCTGCTGGTGAGCTCCCTTTATCTGATATTTAGTTTCTTAGGAAAAGGTTTTTGGTTGTAGTACACTCACTGAACTGCTGAAAAACGCATGATAGGTAATGCATTCCTCTTTGTGCGTTTTAACTCTCATACACTTCATCATGTAAATTTGTACAAGAATCGTGATTCAAATGTGAGAGCAAGATTAATTTTTATGACAAATTATATTTTCATCTTAGGCTACTGTTATGGTCCATTAAAACGTGTGCTAATCCAATACTAAAAACAATCTCCCACCATGTTGCGTGCCACATCACGTGTTACTGCCTAACGGAGGTCGGCTTCCATTGTTTAGTCGCTACCCTTTTGATATGGTTTGTGCTTTGAAATTTGATTACCCCTTTGCTGTTTTGAATGCAGAATTTTGGCCGTGTCATGATGGCCCTTGTGGTAGATGTTTCGTTTTGAAGGAGTGCCGATGGCACCTCCAGACCCAATTCCTTAGGGCAGGCAATGAAAAGGTATTGTCCTACTGGAACCTACGATTGCAATTATGAAATGATATTCCAATTTATTAAGAAGGTTGGGATGTATTTCGGCTGGCAATTTGGTTCTGTACGCATAAAATTTGGTTCGTAAATTCTTCTATTTTTATCTTTGGATGCACAACTATGCTCTTTTATGTAATAGCTCATTCTCGTCATCGGCCCGCCGTGAGCGAGCAAGGTGATGGCCCCTACTCCCCCTTTGCTTTTCACTTCGTGCTTAATTTGTTTTGGAGGGTTTCTTTGTGATGACAAGGTGGTTGGTTCAATCTTCACACTGATTGGGATTCGGGCGAATTGGTTCGTCGCTACGGTATATGTGAGATATGCAAGTAGCCCTTAGACTCTAGACTATTTATAAGACTAACACCCTCTCAAACTCATGGTGGATCAATAACACTGAGTTTAGAGAGGTAGAAGCTATTGGTTTGAAACAAAAGAGTATTGTGATTTCCATGTGCAACATTCTTTTCACTCTTTCCTCTCTTTACCTTCAGTAATGATACCATTTTAGCCTCTGATCTGCAGAGTTTTCAAGTGCTTTTATTAAGTCCATGTGCACTACAATAAAAACTTCACGTTTATCTGAGAAATTGTACTGGTTTAGACATTTGAAGTAGTTTAGTATTCTTGGCTTGGCAGGAGGCTCAGAAACACTGATATGTAGTTGTGCAGGCTGACAAATACATTCATCTTGACACTCTCATATGAACATCTCGAATAGATGATTATACTCATGTTCTTATTATCTTTGTACATATTTGAAATCTGAATCAACTTTGAGATGCCACTTGTCTCGCTGATAGAATGATAGAAATCCCATGTTTTGTCATTTGTTCCAGTATCTTCTTATGGTCAAAGGTAATTTGCTTTAATGTGGTGTTCTCAGCCAGAAATATTAATCTCGATACTATCATGTAGGTTGGTGATTACAGCATGGTGAATTTCTCAATTTCATACCACTGGATTTGAGAAAAGAGACCAGGTAATGCTGTTTTTTTTGTCAGAATCTCATTTCTTAGTTTCCAAATGTCAAGCCTGTTTACATCATTTACTGCTCTTAGTTTATTGAGAAAAACTCCTCTAGATTGAGTTATTGACAGCCTTTTATCACTTGAATTTCCACGAGATCCCTAGGCAACATGTTTGTTTAGTTAGCATGCATATGGATGCAACTTTCATATATTATATTATTTTACGGAGGACACATTTCCATCTTGCCACGTCAAAACATCTCGTGTCAATAGCACACTTGTGACTTGACACTACTAATGTGTTCTTGCTCTTCATTCTTTATTTGTGATGAAATTATGTTTGATTTCATCGTATATCGCCCCGCCTTAGAGAAGTTTTAATTCGAGTCGCTTTTTTTGGGTGGGAAGTGGTGCGGTGGTTCGTCATATCAGGAATGGCTATAAGTGCTACAGTGAAAACGTTTCAGCAAGCTTGAAATGTATTTCTGATCCTTTTTGTTATGCCGACTTTTTAGATTTCCTATGCATTCCCATGGCATGCTATGGTTGGATTTTAGGGCTTATGGAAATAGACGACCATTGGGTGTTGTTCTTGATGGAATTAGGAAAATAGTTTTCGCCTTAGTGACTTTGTTTGTTATGCTATACAGTACTTGCTCATGAGCATACAAAGAATTCGACATGTCTCCTAGAACGTCTTTATACTTGATAAAATCAATTCTTGGCTTACACTGTGGTCATATAAATGTGGTGTATATACGGAAGAATCATGTATATAATGCACCAATAGCCTTGCATTATGTTGACCTGATTTCTTTGTTCCTCATGTTATCACCCTTCATATTTGGCCTTTCATATAATTAAGCAGCAAAATTCTGTTTTTTTTGTGATCTAATTCACCAAGTTTTCTCACATCAGGTCACTTAAAGAAGTTTCAATCTCGTGCTCTTCTATACCACTGTAAAGGAAACATCTAGCAGCTAATCAATGGTTCTTGTTTCCCTTTGGATGACATGTGTATATAGATGAGATTCCTTTAAAATGGTAATCGATAGTAATATACTTCTTGGAAGTATTGCTTCAATTTTCTTTTGGGTATTTCTCTTTAGGAAAAGGGTATATGCGGTAAGTTAATAGAGTATATGAACATGGCATGACATGGTATGAACATGTATGTTTTGTTTGATACATGATGACGTAAGAAAAAGTTGATATTTATTATTCAGTTTGAGATCATATTTGATAGTATGCATTACTTTTATTTGGTTTTCCGTTGCAACGCACGGGCACCTTACTAGTATCTTATTAAATATAATAATCAAATAATACGGATAATTTGTATTCATTTCCTAGTTCCGAGTTCCTACCCCTATTAGTTATCCAGCTCAGGGCTTGGAGATTCTCAACACTGTTAATTTGATACTCCTATATATTAGGTACAAGATCCCGATCTAAACCTAAATTATCTCATCTTACATGCCAACTATTTCTAGCTAGGGGCAAATTGAAATTGGTCCGTAACACTAAAGATCATGCGAGCTCCATTTGTTATGTTTGCAATGTTAACGAGCTTATTTTCTCTTCTAGCTATGCTGCCAATTAGGGGTGTGTCGGACTAGCTTTAAGCTAAATAATATGAGTAGTGCTTCCATGTATGCTCTCCTAAAAGCTAAGTTGGATAAATCCCAAAGTACGTACTACAGTTAGTAGTGAGCCTTAAGTCCTTTTCATTGAGTGCTCTAGTGTCAAACTGAATTTCATGCGCTAGCTAGTCTACTAAGGTTTACGTTGTTAAGAAAACTTGGACAATATACTTGTCTTCCAATACATGTTCCATTAGAAATCATTAGGTAAGATAGCTAGGGGAAAAAAGCATATATGGCATTGTTTGTATCTGTAATTACGAAAATATAAGTATACGTAAGTTGCCTCCTTATCGATATGACTCGCAGATGATCAACGGCTAGTACTACGATACCAGGCATACTCAGTAGATTGTGATGGTCGGCTGGACTCGTCAGGTCGCGATGACCTAGCGGGTGAGCATGGTGTCCCCACTGGGTGCCCTATGTACACAATGTGCTCTATCGAATGACCGCAACTCAGGTTATTCACTATTTTTTGGCCTTCTGTAGGATGTATTTCAAAGTATTCTACAGGGTCGGTGGTGTGTCCGGGCTGCTGATGGCAATCTCGGATGCACTTGCGATGTTCTGCGCCCACTCCAGCTGAAGTGACATACGAAACAGGTTTAGTAATGACCAGTATGGATTTTGTAAATGAAACGATAAAAAATTGTAACTGTCTTATACTGTCACGCCGCTGCAAAGTGTTGTGGTGATTGATCGAGCGTTGTACACTATTGTCATGCGTGATCTGCTCGGGGCGATCTAATGGAGGAAGGTGAGTCTGATGGGTGACAGAGGTACATACCACTCCATGTACTTGTCGTACATCCTGATGTTGTACGGATGTGGCTCCATGACGACATCTAGGTGCACCCTATCTGTCCATGCCATCATCCACTCCTGCTGCACTGGCTGCCAGTTCGTACCATACCGACCCATCCTCAAAGACTCAGTGAGGCGAATGAAAGCATTGCAAATATCACCATGTGTGGCTGAAAACATGCTCCAACTAAAGAGCTGAATAAGGTACACGACGAGGTGCGTCCTGATAACCTCGAGCGATGCATCTTGTGGGCACACACTGAAATTCTTCAGCCAAGTGCAGGGGACGCAACGAACATCCTCCTAGATAGACAGTTCGAACCGAACCGCCAGCCTCTTCTTCTAGTCTGTCGGTGTAGGGGCTGGAATAAGTACATCACCCCGGAAAGGGAGATCGATAAAGAATAAGACGTCCTAGAGAGTGACTGTCATCTCACTCCACCGAAAGTGGAATGTGTGCATTTTGGGCCTCTACCTGTCCACTAATGCCACAAGCAGACTACTGTCGATGGTGAACCGGCGTCTGATGGAGACCAGCCTCGCAAAGGGCAACAAGCTCATAGCCCGTAGGATTGAGATGTAGCACTTGTCCAGCTCCCAATGTCCCCTCCCTCCCCGCAGCTTGAAGGGCAAAGGGCCAGCCACATCACCTGTCATCCATGAGTGACACTGGTGATTCTCGAGAAACTCTGGTAAATCCATAGATTCCAACAAATGGAATAGACAAAATATTAGTGCGAAGATTGATAATAACAATAAAATACTAAAGATTAAAACTTACAATGAAATAAACAGTACATACATATATGTATTACATATTATATATGTGTATATGTAATAGCAATACAATACTACAAATTAAAAATTACTATGAAATAAATAACTACATAAATATTTATTTCATGGCAATACAATAATACAAATAAATAATTACCTAGTTATTTATTTCATGGCAGTACATTACTATAAATAAATAATTATTTCATGGTAGTACAATACTACATGAAAATTACGATGAAATAAATAATCTCGGAAATATTTATTTTATGGCAGTACAATACTACAAATAAATAATTACATAGTTATTTATTTTATGGCAGTACATTACTACAAATAAATATTTATTTTATGTCAATACAATACTACAAGAAAATTATGATGAAATAATGATAATAAAATACTGTAAATTGAAATTTACAATGAAATAAATCATGGCATGTTGGCACCCTACATTTTGCATTCGAGATTGATTTTTGTATGCTAACCTTATTTTAAGCTCCACTAAATAATCAACGATATGTTGAGTTATTGACTTCATTATTTTATGTGTGAAATTACTTAACATCCTAAGACCAGAGGGCCTGTGGAGGATTTACTCAATGATGAATCATCTATTTTAAATCTCCTCTACTTCAGATGTCTTTTGATCAAAAGCAAACAAATTAAGTGCTTAAGTTAATGAGTAATAGTGCGGCTTAAGACAGAATACATAGGCTAAAGCATGTTTGTGTGTGATTAATTAAGAATTAAAATGATCTAGTAGTAGCACTACTTATCTAGCTGGCCTAGGTTCACATGACAGGCTAACAGGGTACACATGTATAATAGTAGCCATGCATTTATGTTTGTAATATAATCTTTTCTTTGTCATCACAGTTTAATTAATTTCTACACTTAGTAGTTATGATTTTAATGTCTAATGCAGTCAACATAAAAGCATATAAAAACATATAATTAAACAACATATACTTGCTAACAGAAAATTAATTAATTAGCCTAAATAATTTGGACTAAATTAATTACACCTAAATAAATGCAAATAATTACGTACACATTTAACAAAAATATTCATATGACTAAAAAACTACCTGTTAATATGATTGCTAATAATGATAGTAAACAATATTTAATCGGCTGCAAAGAAAGCAGACAAAGAGCGCAAGCGAGCCGTGCGAGCCAAGAGACTCTCAGAGTTACTACAAAAGTTTGCTAGACATTAGGACTAAATTAGTTACACCTAAATAACTACAACTAAATACGTACACATTTAACAAAGACAATTCATACAATAAAAAAATTACCTATTAATATGACTGCTAACAATGGCACTAAACAATATTTAATCGGCTGTCAAGAAAGCAGATGAAGAGTACAGGCGACAAGTGCGAGCGAAGAGACTCTAAGAGTTACTGCAAAAGTTTGCGAAAGAGAGACTACGAGAGCAACTGCAGGAGAGTGTGCAATTTATAGCACGAGCCAGAGTGCAGCACGCGCCGATAATGGCGGAAGTGAATGGCACATGGGGAGACAGACGCTACACAAGTGATACTTTTAGTGGTCTATTTTCAGCATGAGTGCTCAATTTCCATATGAGTCAAATGTCTACGGCCCATTGCGTTTGTTCACATACGGATTAAATAAAGAAAAGAAAACTAAAATACAGATTAAACAAAGCAAAGAATACGAAATGACCCACCTCTGCTGCACCTGTTAATTACCTGGTAATTGCACAAATTTTTAGCAACATTCACAATGGATAAAATTATAAAAACTTTACACAATCAAGTACGTTGTCGCGAGAGGCTGCACTTTTTTGAGCTCATTTGTTGTATTTAAAAATTCAAACATTACCTGATAATCGTATGAATTTTTCAGCAAAATTCACACTAGATAAAATTATCAAAAAAAATTACGCTATCAATTGGAGAGTCTCCACATAAAATTTCATAATTTTTTGAGCTTATTTTCTATATTTAAAAATTTAAACAAATAGTATACAAAAAATTAAGATAGGCAACTAAGTTGACTAATTAGTTAACTTAATTACCTATCGTCCGATGGTGGGGCAGTAGGCAGCCTAACATCTGGTGGTGGGGTATCGTTGCCCAGCCCCCAAGCAGGAAAAACACCATTTTTGGCAATACGGCACGCATACTTTCATTTTCACAATTATGAGTGCAAACAATGCCATATATGCCAAAAACTCGATAGCTAGCCGGCTTATTGAGAGATTGAGTGCGTATGGCTTAGCCAAATTGATGACCCATTAATCAGCTTTAACTTGTTTTTTTTAAGGAACAGCTTTAACTTTTGAAGACACATGTTCAAACATGATGTAACTCTAACTGCTGAGACTAAGTGAGAGCCCATGTATTAGGTCTAATATATGTTTATGATAAATCATTAGCACTTTGGATGAGTTAAATTTGAATTTTTTAATAGTTTAAGAAAATTCAGAATTACTATCAGTGTTCCTAGTCGAATCGATCAGTGAGACTGGTCAGACCACTAGGAGGAAGTGGTTGGACTAGCCTATGAACAGCGGTCTGATTGGTGGTCTGGTGTGATCGGATTTTGGGAGCGATTAGACCATCGGGACGGTATGACAAATTTCTAGTTGTCAGATGCTTTTTTCCAGAGAGTGGTTTTTGGTGTCGGTCACGTGTGGTCAAATCGGCCACAGTTGGCAGTCGAACCAGGGGAGTTGGCTGGTGTGATCAGCATTCAAAATGTGGTCACACTGGGTGGCCGGTCAGACTATCCTGTGGTTGGCGATTTGACCAGGGCGGTCTGGGCGGCGTGAGGAGAGCGGCCAGAGATTAGGGTGAGTTCAGCTGAATTGGTTTGAGGTCGGTTCATAGCTTATGAGCCATGAGGGTTTGTGTTGCATTGCATCATGCATGGTTTTGACTAATGTGAGTCAAGTATATAGAACATGTACTCGATATAGTTGCTTTGGTCTTTGGATGTACAGGTGGCTTGGAGGACGTAGCAGTCAACGGCAATAGACTAGGACTAAGCAAGGGATTTGAGGTCCAAACACTCGTGTAAGTCTAGGTAAGACTACATGCAGTGGAGGAGCCATACTCTTTTTGCTTTTTGGAGCCCGGGCACACTAAGGTCCACATGCACAACTCTCTAAGCCCATTGACTTGCCGGTGTGGCGCTCCTCCCTCCGGATCAACTCACCGTCAATGTGCCACTCAATGACCTTGGCATCCCATGCAATGGCATTGTGGTGGAAGCCGCCGGAGGTCTCAAAGGTGAGCTGGTGGATCTTCTCCCGGCCATCGCTGCCAGTGACGTGGAAGTTGGTCTAGCTGGCGCACTTGTCGCGGCCGAGGAACTCAAAGTCGATCTCGTCCATATTGCAGAAGCCCTCGTGGAGGAGAGGTAAATGTTGTAGTTGAGGCCGGCGGTGTCCTCTGTGGGTGAGCGGATGGTGGCGGTGACGGCGCCGCCAGGGAGGAAGTGGCGGTACGAGTTCCAGCACGTGCCGCCGCGATGATCATAGGTGACATGGATCTCGCTGGAGGCGGGCGCGTGGTGGCAGCTCCGTACAGTAGGGGTATAGGTGCAGGTGCAGCACAACATCGTTGGATTCGCATTCCAACGCTATGGTGAATGGTGGGTGGAGAGCAAACTGCAGAGGAGTGGAGACCAATGCAGTACCTAGAGGGGAAGGGCCTTTGCATCATGCCCATCTCCCTAGCCTCCGCCATCTCCTCGGTCACCTCGTTGGCGTCGCTCTTCTCTCGGCCCACCATCCGCCACGCCGGAAGGTAGCACTCATCGCCGACGAGCCTAGACAGCCACCTAGGCTCGTCGGACGATGGCTCCACCCTTGGCTATGTGGCTCAAGCGGGAAGCATAGAGAAGACAATGATCGTAAAGAGACGACTTGGTGTATGTGGTGTACCAAGTGATGAGACTGATGTATGTAGAATGTTTCAAAGAGTCCAAAGTTTTGTCTCAATCATGTTCTTGTTTGTGTTATTATTTGGTTTTGGTTGCTCTTGAGTTAGATTTGTGATTTCAGATTTGTGGGAGTTCTAGTCTAATGTCTTGTTTGAATTACCTTACTAGAACATATGAGAATAGATCTAGAAGACCTTATGTCTTAGATACTCATAAGTAAGAAGTAATTTAAGATTAGAGTTCTTGGTGTTCTTGTGAACTAGATTTGATCCTCTTCAATTTACTTAATTCGAGCCCAAACATCATAATTCTTGATCAGGGGACCAGTTAGATCGGTCCTAGACCTACGGTCAGACCAGCCTACCGATATGACCGGTCACAGGTCGGCGGTCAAACTGGCCCATCAACGGCGATCAGACCACGCTGTAAAGGATGCTATTGATTCTGTTAGTTCTTGTTTTGTTTTGCATCATCGTATTGGTACGGTCTGAACTTAGAAAATGTTACAGTCACTCGAATGAAGATTTTAAATAACTTAAGAAAAAAGATTTTAGAAATTATTTATCCTCTTCTTATTATCGACATCGGTCCTACACTGAAAGTAGTAATCAGCATCATCAGACGCTCAGCAGATGCTCTGGCGTGGAGCCTACAAAATCGTGCTTTCGTTTTCATTTCTTGTTTTGCTGCACATTTCAGGACTTTATGCATGAATAGGACACGCATGTGGACGTGGCGTGCGTCTATCAACCAAGGAATAGTTTGCCCCTTTGCGTTCTTTGACAAGTAAGACGTTGCCACTACTATTATATTGATTGATGACAGTGGTGTCGGGTTAGTCTCCGTCCACGTAAACTAGTGATGAACAAGCAAGTGGTTCTTCTTCGGGACCTACGCCGACTAGTCTCCGCCGGTGCCGGAAAGGCAAAACCGTGGCTTGGGACTTGCCACGTCGGAGGGTAGCGTTCGGGGCCCACAAAAATCTAAGCGCCTTCCGCTAGGCCAGTGGGAAATCGCCACGTCAGGGAGTGGTGGGGACGGGTATCGCGGCCTCCAAAGAGAGCAGGCAGAAGCTGGCTGCTGAGCGATAGGAAAGCTCCTCTTTCGCTGGAGGATGATAGGCTGCACAACAAACAGAGATAAGAGAATATTCTATTTCATTTTTATTTTACCTTGCAATCCAGAAAAGGTATAGGGCATGTTTGATATAGTTGCGACTTATGACTTTTGATTGAATTTTTTGAATTTTAACTGTTTACGACAGGTATTACAGAGAGAGATACTCACTTGCGATTTTGGATGGTACAGATGTTGGTCTTTTAACGTGTACTATAATTAATTTGTAGACTCCGTCTTAAAAAAATATTTCGTTTGAAAATTAAGTACTATAGTAAAAACTAAAAGCCGTTTTGAGAAGCCGAAAAGAATATACCTGCATATACAATGACGATGCTCTTTTAGGAGCGGAAAATTTTGCACAGTAGCATTACAAATATGCATAAAATTAGGAGATAACATCTAATATAAGAATGACATATGGGATCAGGGGCACATGCTAGTGACACATAAATATTGTATGATCTTCGCAGTGTTACTAGGGAAATTTGTTCCTTTTCTTTGCAGAACTTTTTTAGTGACTGGACACAACCCGATCGCATGTAGAGAGAGAGAGCCCAACAATATGGTCCACTCAAGAGGTCGTCCGGGCCAACTGAATCAGGGTCGTAGGCCGGGTGTGTTCGTATCTCAGAGGCGGCTTACATGAATGAGTGCAGCTTGCGGCCCAGGGCTTCTACGAGCCCAACCACGCACGTTTAGGCAAGTGTCTAAGCGGAAAGAACGTACACTACTACAGCTATGGACTTTTTCAGCCCATAAGCAGAGTAGGCGCAGAGCCGGCAATATAGCGGTACGCAGCTCAGATTGGGCCATCAGCCCATCCCAAGACTCAATTAGCTAGCGTGCTGGTCCTAAAACCAGTATCGGGACAGCCTAGGCCTCTTGTCCTCACGCCAAACGCGAAGAAATCCTCCAATACTATCACAAGAAGAAATATCGATTATTAAGGTGGGGTATAATTAATAGAGATAGTTTCAATCAATCGGTCATGAACTGTTGTCTGTTACTAAATACCAATGGCTAATGTGGTAATACCCTCCGTGCTGCATGGGCCAAAATTGATTGTCCAATGGGCTGCTGGACTGGACTCCCTGAGATTCGGTCTGGTTTTTTCTCACAGTAGTGATCGGTTTTTCGGTTTTCAACGATTTTTTATAAAAAAAAACGACCTTAAAAACTCTAAAATCTATATAAATTTTAAAAACCGGTAAAACCGAGTTGACCGGTTGGTTGGTGTAAATGTGAACAGCCCTAGGCGGCGCCGCTTGCGGGAAGAAGAGGTCGGCGATCCGGCGCTGGACTGGAGGAATAAGACGATCTCCTAGGCTGCTGGGCGGGCAGGCCGTCTTGGGCTGGCAACTCCAACTAGTGGCTTATACTGGGTCCTGGGCGACAGTGCCACACGAGACGCAACGCTCTCCAAGCGCCAAACCCTAGAGAGTAGAGGCTGACGCGGGCACGCGGCGGTGGTGGCCGGCGGCGACTAGGCGGGAGGCGCGGAGCCGCGAAGGGCGAGGGCGCACCGACGCGGCTTGGAGTCGAGGCGTCGTGTCGCGGCTCGCCCTTGCCGGTTGGGCGCGGCCCAGGCGTGCGGCACGCAGCGTGTGGGGGGCCGTGGACGTGCGGTGACGGCAGGGGCACCTCTATTTTCGACGCATGAGCACCACCGCTATTTCCATCGTGCATGCCGCGGCCGTGTTGTTGCTCCACGCTCCGCGCCTCGGTTCCTCACCGCGTCAAGCCAGCCCATTCGTTGGGCCGTGCGGCGGGCCAACTCCACGGAACAGAATCAACCTGTGGGCCTAGCAGTCCAAGACCCATCCCACCCCAAAGCCGAATCGCCGTCCGCGCCGCGCGGCCCGCTGACACCGCGTCGCTGTCGCCCGTCGGCCGGTCGGCGGCACATCCACGCCGGGCTAGGCGCGGCGGTTTGACGATGCCGTCCGCCCACTCGACGTCCGTAGGCAGCACTTCCACGCCGCCGGCCGTCTACGCGCCGCAGGTTCACGGTGCGGCTGTCCCTAACCACTAACTGAGACAGTCTTACCGATGCGCATTACCAAATCTTCTTGCATGGTTTTGTTTTCCAGATATGGAGTGTCGAAGTCTAGTCATATGGAGCAGTACACAGCAGATTACACGCAGTGAGTTACTATAGCCCGAAAGCTCGCTTGGCAGGATCAGGCTCAAAGATGGGGAGTTTTCTTCAACCAGTCCCAGTCACAGGTGAAACACTTTCAGCTCCTCTTTTTCCTTTACCGAAATCATCAGGACCTTGTGTGTGCTTCACTCTGTAGCATTGATCAGATCCCGAATTGCACTGGTCCGTGTCTCTCAAAAGCGTGGCCTTACCAATCATCCTTCAGAATCTAATTTTACTGTACAACGTAGAGTACGGGTAGTTTGCCTTTCTGTCTACTTAAATTTGCAGGCAAGACTGTCGAGGCAAGGAGCATTTTGCACCTTCATTCTTGTTTCTCTTTTCTAGTACTCATCATTTTAGACCTTCTTAGCACCCAATTGAAGCTAGACCTGTTCTCCCACAAGCATGTGCATTGCATCAAAGCAAAAAACGAATCCAACAGTAGGACTGGAAAGGTATCCAGTTAATATAAGGAATCGACCTGGAAGCATAGAGAGATGCCCTGCAAAACCATCTAATTTTCCTAACCATCAACACCTTGTAAGAATCGTTCACCTGGGCTAGAGCGTTGTCTGGTTTAGGAGCATTGTTTGGAAACTATGGGCGCACACCATTCCTGCATAGTTCCTCCAAGATGCTTACAGGAAATACTTTTAGTCCAAGTAGGCATGCAGTACAAAATCAAGGAATCGCATTCGGTGTCCTAATATATGTAAAAGTGATGCTACAAATTGTATTATTTGATGAACAGAAATGTTGAAAAGTGCATCAGGCTCATTGGCTAGGTGTGAGATGGTAATTACAGCGAGACAAGATTCCTTGTTTGTTTGCTTTTGTAATTCCTTGTGTTTCCCCTGATCCCAGCAATCGCCTTCGAGGCAATAGGAACTCAAATAAATGGAATAATTACTTTAGGTAATTAGGTTTGCCTCTTGCCAACTTGCAGCTATGCATGGTTTTTTTTTATGTCAGACAAGCAGATAAAACCTTGTAAGATAATTTCAGTGCCTGTCATTCTCAAGACAAGTAACAAAAACCAGTTCAACAAAACTGCCCTCCCTTTTCTGCGCTACACTAGCATGCCAGCATAATCACCAGCCAATCATAGGCTCGAAGTTTTAATTTGAACTAGGCTGTTACAATGTTTCCTTCAGCTTGAAACTTCCGGCCGGAAGCATAAGGTCTCAAAACAGGGTGTGGCTTATCGGGCTTCTTTCGAGAGAGCCGCTTTTAATTAAGGAGATGATCAAGTCTCTCTTTCTATAAGTCTAGAGTGAAGAAGAAAATGTAAAAAAAAAGTATTTTTAACCCTCCACAATAACAATATAATTTGCGGCAATATTTCCAATAGGAAAAGATGTGATAAGCCCATGTTCTGATCAAAGTACCCTAGAATAGGACAGAAAACAAGTTGTGGTGACAGCGTCGGAGATGCAAAGTCCAACCACTTAATCGATTTTTTAACTCATCGACCGTGACTGATAGAAAGGGACCTTGCACCATTCTGACCCTATATGATTCTGTTCGATTTAGTTCCTATAAACTTTCTATAGTAAATAGTTTTTTATATTATCTAACTTTTAAATAAAGTATTTTTAAAAAAATAAAATTTATTAGTCAATTGTAGCATATACTACAGTGATTTTGTTAATATCAGCTAAAATCGTATATAATGTCTCTCTATAAATTTTTCTACAAATAATTAATATTTATAAATCAAATATAAAAACCATCATCAGCAAAAAACCAGTCCGTACGTCCGCACGGATGGGAGTCAGCAATTAAAGGTGACGGGTCCTCATTTGATTCCTTGCAGCGTATCTTTACAACTAATTAAACTCTATGAACGCAATTAGGATCAGCTAAAGAAAATTCCCATTCGCACTGAATCACATGGCTAGATTCTCTCTGCAGTCCAGAAGTACTGCAATAAATCGCAAAGCCATGGGCCGTAGCTAGTCTTATCGAATTCTGTGGGCGCCCAATGGATTCCAATAATACAAAAACATCTTTTGATAAGTAGCTCAGTACTCACTAAATTTTTTTGAATAAATAGCCCAAAGAAATAATAGAGGAAAAATGAAGAAATGGCATATGCTTTCTTAAATTGTTGCACAAGTAATGTGATATGGGATCATATTAATTAGGTAACGCTTAGTTTGACATTGGTTTATGGTTTTTACTGTAGTTGGTTTATATTTACTGTAGCTAAGTTGGCTTATTTGATATAATTAAATTTAAAAATATAAAAAGAGAAAAAATATATTAGCTCATCACGAACAATGCAAAGGAATACGGAAAAAAGAAAGGCAAAAAATCCCAAAAAAATCTTAAAAAATCAGAAAAACGAAATTATTAGATAGTGAAAAAAACAGAAACCAGAAGCAGAAACTGACTTTAAACTAACTTGAGCACGGCCTTAAGATGTTTGAGGTGAGGCAAAGTTGCCACCATGCTATATTATAACTGCAGGTGCTGAGTGCTGACTATATAGTTTTTTTTTGGGCCATTCTTAGTTAGTGAAGCTTTTGTGTTTGAGTGCTGACTATATCGTTGTTCTATAGCATTTACATAGGCTACCACTCTAGGAGATAGGATTAGTTTTGTACAACCGTGACATCATTTCGTTTTCCATGGGTTGTTTGTAAAAAAAGTTTTAATGGCCAAATAGTTTCCAACGAAAAAAATTCCCAAACGTTTGATCATTATTTTCCTTGCCACGTCAAAGTGTCAATTTCGTGCCACAAATGTCGAGCCACTTGTCGATGATACATTGCTCTCCCTGGTCACCGCAAGAATATTCTTCCAAGATTTCTTTAGTTTTGAGCAATAAGCCTGGTATCTGATGTAACATGCCACTCCATCCAGCACATCGGGTTTGTTTTTACTCCTACTTCAATTTTTTTTAATTATATGGGACTATCAGCAAGTATCATGCCAATCATGTTGTTTTCCAAATTCATTGTGTTGGACAGTGTGCTTAAGCTCTCGCGTCGATCCATAAGAAAATTGTTAAGTCGTTCTCTCACGTTGTTTTCTTCATAGTCATTTGATTTTACTTGGTCCTTAAAAATTATTGGTTGTTGTACAATGAACGAGCATTTCTTCTGTGAGGTACCACGAACGAACATACCAACACATTCAAAATAGACTCCTCAATTCCTCGAAAAATAGATTTCTAAATGTGTGATAGTGGCATTGATTGCCTTGTAGAGTCCGGCCTTTCTGAAGTTCCAACCCTAACAATAATTATCACGGTATGAGAAGAAAAAAACATTTTCTCAAGAGTCAAGACTCAATTAACATGGCTCAATCCTTTATTATATGGGTACCTAACAATGACATAATTGATTCTGTCCATGTTTCCTTCTCCAATATATGTTCCAAAAGCGACGTATCGGTGCCCTTGACATCTATGGTGCTGGATCTTGATTCCCTGCGGTGATTAAGAAATTTTGTTTCTTCAATTTTTTTAGTGCACGCATACACGTAATTACGTGTACCCAACGGGATTAAGACGTACACATCAGTGCAAGTCATTTTTGTGACACAGCATTGCATCGGAAAAGGGATGTCCATGGACAGGAGGGACACGGAGTGCCACACCACTCATTGGTGTGTGGTGGTGGATTGCTTGATCAATCTAATAGAATATTCGCAATAACGTTATTTTTTTTTCCCTAAAATCTGAATACCCATGTTAAAATCGGTAAACTTTCGTAAGGAAAATCCGCCCCATGACTATGATCTAGACAACCCTCTTTACATTTTGGAGGGCAAAATGTAGTCATGCCAAAATTTCAAATACTGATGAGTGATGATCCCAGAACGTAAGTCCCTTCACATTTCGTTGGTAGACGTGCTAATGTAATACCCCGTTCGTTTACGATTTTAACATTTAAGATAATTAGTTTTAATTGCAATCAGTAGGAGTTGTAGCTGTAAACGAAAAACATTAGACAAAGAAATAGGCAATGAGAAAAATAGATACTCCACCATTGGATGCGTATAGAGGCAGCCAAATGGGTCGGACTAATCATGCCAGCCCGAAGCTCGGTACTGTTAGTCTAACCTAGGTACAACACGATCCAGAGCTAAACGGGTCATGTCAGCCAGTCCGACATAGCTTGGGTCATAACCTTGGTCCAGTGGACTAACACGGCACAACACGCACAATACCGTGCTAGGCACGTGCCAGACACGGGTGAGCACAGTATGACCCGTTAGGCCTAAAGGTGTGGGAGTCAAGCCGATGGCAGTTTGGTGGATCTATTGGGTGGCGATAGCGAAGGAGTCGAGGAGGTGGGCGACGAACGGAGTGGGGGCGGGCAGGAGGCGGCGCGTCGGAGAGGTGGGGCGGACCGAGCGCTGGAGAGGTAGGCGGAGCGAAGGACGATGCGCGAGGGGGGCAAGCAAAGCGTCGGAGATGTGGGGACAAGCCAGTAAAGGAGGAACGGAGGAGATGGGTTGGTAGCAAGGGTGGAGCCAGGATTTAGGAATGAGAGGACCAACAACCTATATAATGTAATTATATTTGATGAAGGGGCCAAATAACATTAGCGATAATAAATTTTCTTAAAATATAGATGGCTATAGTAAAAATTTATCAAACCATAAGGGGGACCTGGCCCCTGCTAGCACCCCAAAACACTGATGTATGCAGAACTATAGGTTATACTCTTTTTTCTTACTCAAATTAGGTTTTTTCTTGGTAAAGTTTTTAATGAGGTAGCCATGTAAACATAAATAAAGCTCTGTATTACATCTTCAAATTATTACATACAATTGTAGAGTGTGGAATGTCGAGACATTATAAAATAAAGAGGATCCTCGGTGTTAAACATTTCTACAACATCAAGTTTTTGAAGTTGCTCAATTCTTATTTGATTTAAACCCCTTATTGAGAAATCATGATATGAGAGTTTTATCTTTGATTTATCGGTTAGTTTTGCTTACTATGGCATGCGAGAATACATTTAAAGTTATCTTGGTTGTTCTTAACCCACGAACAAGTTATCTCTCAAGATTTTAAGTTTTACCTGGTTTTAGTGCAACCTTACATTTTTTGAGAAAAGGTTGGGACTTTGGTCAGGATTATCTCGATCCTTGGATGGAATAGGTTCCTGAGACCTTTAACAAGATATGTGTACAATTTGATCTTATTTGATCACGGATTTTGAAGTTTGCACTAAAAATGGTTTGGACTCAAACTGATTTTCTGTTATGAAAATAGGGGAACGGTCAGACCGCTCCTAGGCCCAGTCAGACTGCAAGCCAGTTAGACCATCTGCTTGCCACCGGTCAGACCGTAATGTAGCCTCCAGTTAAGACTACAAGTATGTGGTCGGTCTGACCGCCCAGGTGCAGAGCTTAGCTCTTTGCTATTTCGATTGTTGCTTGGTTGTAGGCTATGAAATATGATATTCTTAACTCTCTAATTTTGAATAAAATATTTCTAATACTTGTGAAAAAACTAGAGAAGGCATCATATACCGTCCTCTATTGCCATTGCTAGTCCTACATCCTGAGCTAGATATCACCACATTTGCATTTTTGTTTCTCTTTTAGAAAAGTACGTGGCAATCCATGATGGTTAAATTTTGTACATGTAAATATCATGCATGCCCAATAATGGTTGGGTTCTTTTGGGTTTTTTGGTTATGCTACAATAATTAATTTTTAAACGGTGTGTCTTTTTAAAGTGGGATTTACAAGTCGATTGTAATAGGCACTGTACCGAATTCATCTATATCGACTTAAATGACACACGAGTCTCTCTCTCCGTACTCTTTCTTTCAAATAGTCAAAATTTAAATTTTAAACCAAAACGGTAAAAATCACAGCCAAAAAAATCCCATACAATACCTGAAGAAGAGGCCAAAAAGGGCCGGTGGGAGTTTCTGGTTGCATTTTGATCTCTGCCAAGCGAACAAAACATGACATGTCATTCACAGGAAATCGAGTGCGCCCAACTCCATCGCCCTCCTCACCTCGTCGCTCCGCGCACGACTTCACTTGTCACCTTCTACACTCGGGACTCTTCTCACGTGTGCTTCTCGCCTCACCAAACTAGCCTCAAAAACAAAGAAACTAGTCTCCGTTTCCCTAGAAATCTCTCGCATACTTTTCTTCTAACCTCGTGTTTATTTCCTGCTGTGCAACTGTCCATACTAGTAACAAAGTTCTAACTTCGTTTCAGAAAAAGCTATAAAGTTGCTCTCTTGTTTTCAGAAAGAAAAGATATATAAAAGGTTTGCTGCAGACAAGTCCATGTGCAGCTGTGCACGAGATGTTTGTTTTAATTTAAGCTAAACCAAAATGAAAAACTGGATAATTGATCGTAAAGAAGGAAGCATTAGCGTGGGTCCTACGTCTCCAACGAAAACAGGGGAACCTGGACTAGGGTTTGAGGCTATATAAGCACCACCAGTCCTTCCTCCATATCCATCCCGTGATAGCTCTTCCTCCGTGTGAGGGTTCCATCCAAGGAGTGTGGAAGGCCACATACCTGTGCTTACGCTAGCACCTTAGTTATCGTAGGAGAGGTAGCTGTGTTGATTAACTAGGTGTAGGTGTAGTTTCGTGTTAGCCAGTTCAGGTGAAGATGTTGGCGGTGTTCAACGGCGAGGCGGTGGGGGTGCCGACGGAGCTGGCGGCGGCCGGCAGCCGCACGCCGTCGCCCAAGACGAAAGCGTCGGAGCTGGTGAACCGCTTCCTGGGCAGCGCCGAGCCGGCCGTGTCGATACAGCTGGGGTCCCTCGGCCAACTCGCCTACTCCCATGCCAACCAGCCCCTCCTCCGCCCAAGGTATATGTATACTCCACTGTTTCATAGTACTAAGAGCTGTATTCACAGATTATTAGTACCAGCTGAAAACTGAGATAATTTCCCCTGAATTTCGCAAGATCTAAGGACGGATTCAAGAATTGCTTTCTGTGCATAGATCAGCTGATAAGTCTTTCACAATTAGCAGAGCCACCTGCTCTGTTTTTTGCTCTTTAGTTAGTGAGGTGTTAGCCGGCCCTCATGGCCCAGACTACAGTCTAGAACATGATCGCGTACACCTACCCCCAGGAAAAAGGCTCTGCAAAAGGACGTTCTAATGGTGGAGTAAGCTCGGCACGCTGCGACTGCAACATGTTCTCTGCTCTTGGCCTCACTACGTGCTGGGGGCAGCTTTAAGGAAAGACATGTCGCGAAAGATTTTTGTCCTAGCCAGTAGTGCTCGCGTCACGAGATCCGAGAGCACACTTAACTCACAAAATGTTGTTGCTTTTAATTGGGTCTCTAGATCTGATTGTTAAACAGCGTAAATTAACTATATTCATCGAACGTATGGTTTGAATAAATTAGTGCTTGGGATGTGTTACACCGATCTGGAGAACAAGCTTTCATCTACAGTAATAAACACGGTGGTGTACTCCCAACTTTGTTGTCAATAATTTCACAGTTTCTTCTCCATGTATAAGGACATGCTGCTTTCCTAAGACAAAGCTCTGTTCTTTTGGGGTCTTAGCTTCTCCAAAAATCGAAGCAAACGGGGTGGTTTCTTAAAATGAATTCTGTAAACGGTTTTTTTGAGTCTAAAACCAATCTCTGTAGTCTGTGTTAGCGTCTCCACCATTCATTGCGTCTCAAAAAACACAGATAAAAGTTATCAGCTGTAACCCAAAAGAACAGAACCAAAGCGAGCAATAAATTCGACCTCCTAATCCATTCCTGTAGGTGAGGGACCAAGTTGCCAACTCTCCTTCACTTATCGTTTCTCACTTAGTTCCGTAGAGCACGATTTTGCAAGCGGGATTCTTACGGAACATGGAAAGAGTTTTAGCTATAGTATGCGTCTGTTCATTCAGAAAGAATGAAACCAAATGAAAGAGAAAACGAAAATGCACAAGCTAGATGTGTCCCTTGCGGTCTTTGCCGTGGCGCTACGGTGACCAGGTCTCTCTTGCCATGGAGCTACGGTATCTCCGTTAGCTATAGTATGCGTCTGTTCATTCAAATGGTTGGTGCCACGATAAAAAAAAACAAGAAATGGCAGGAAGTTACGTCGATATTTATGTTGACATGGACATTGTCCACATCACTTCACCTTACAAAACAAGGTGTCAAATGACCTAACAAACGGGCCTCATGTTCTTTGCCAGGCTAATGAAAGTTCAATAGGCTAATTATTGATTAAGAAAACGGACTAAGAAAACGGACAAGTCCATGATCTGTTGGGCAAGTTACTAGGTTGCTAATAAAATCATCTTTAGTTTATGTCTTGTTTTCTAGCTATCACTATGCTATTCACATGTTTCGGTTGAGGTTGAGGGCACTTAGCGGTCAATGCCTATCACCATTCACCGGGAAACTCTCTCCGGTTTTCATACCCACAGATCTGAAAGAAAGTGAGGAAAGCTGGACTAGTTGGCCCATACGGTCTTTCAATTCACCGCTATGATTTGTGGGGCCTGGCTGCCCTTTGTTCTTATCTTGTCCAGTACTAGGCAGATTCGCTGAAGAAGCAGCATCCAAGGAATTCCACTCCGCTACTCCATTCATTATAGTACAAAGCATCTTTTCCCTTTTTCAACAAGTTTAGGTATCTAATTCTCCATGTTAGTTGCATCTCATCGATGTTGCACCTAATTTTGCATTCTTAAGAACCTGGTCCTCCACTCATTCAAGAAGAGCTGAACTGCCAGGCACCAAACATACTAATGTTAAAGTCTGAAAAACATGAACACGCCAATGTTGTTTTGCATGCCGGTTTAAGATTTTGATAACACCATCAAGAATCCAAGATGCATGCAACATCATCCAACAGCTGCTCATTGAGATGATAGTACCGTTTGTGCACAGATCCTTCGCGGCAAAGGACGAGATCTTCTGCTTGTTCGAGGGAGTCCTGGACAATCTGGGCAGGTTGAGCCAGCAGTACGGGCTGTCCAAGGGCGCCAATGAAGTGGTCCTGGTGATCGAGGCATACAAGACGCTGCGGGACAGAGCGCCCTACCCTGCTAGCTTCATGCTCTCGCAGCTCACTGGCAGCTACGCGTTTGTGCTCTTCGACAAGTCCACCTCGTCGCTGCTTGTGGCATCTGTAAGTTCATCACCAAGACATAGCTAGTGCTTGATTATTTGGGTTACTGGTTCTAAGTCTTAACGTGTTCTGGTGCTGAAATCTGTCGGTTCAGGATCCGGAGGGTAAGGTGCCGCTCTACTGGGGGATAACTGCTGATGGCTGTGTTGCCTTCTCTGACAACATTGACCTGCTTAAAGGATCATGTGGCAAGTCACTGGCACCTTTTCCACAAGGTAATGTTAGCTTGCTATGCAATGGTAGACCATGTGGTTAGCTTGTTATGCAATGGTAGACCATGTGGCGATTTTTTTCTTACGTCTTAGTTACAGATTTTTCTTGGTTCTGTTCACTAATTTCATGCTTCTGGCTGCAGGCTGCTTCTACTCTAATGCACTTGGAGGTCTGAAGTGCTATGAGAACCCAAAAAACAAAGTGACTGCTGTTCCTGCAAATGAAGAAGAAATTTGTGGTGCGACTTTCAAGGTAAAGAATTATTGCTTACAAAGGAATAGTGGGGAGTGCTGCTCTTTGGCTTGTTGTGTTAGTTCCTGAAGAAGAATAAAGTTTTGACATGATTCATCAGAGCTGCATTGATTATGCATTCTCTATTATCGAGTTGGGGTAGTCACAACAGAAAGTTCACATGAGGATTACACAGTGCAGAGTACTTCTGGGACTAGACATCATAAAAAACTGCACAGATATATAGGATACACAAAGTTATAACCTGAACCGACAGAGAAAGCACCACCGGAGATAAGGGAAATTGAGCATTCAAGTGCTTCCTTGTCTCTGAAAGTAATTACATTTCATCTGAACATTATTCTGAATGCAATATTCACCCCGTATGAATTCCTATGTGCAGGTGGAAGGGTCTGCAGTTCTCACAGCACTGCACTAGGAGGGGATTTGTCTCCAGGGGTCGCTGGCCAAACCTTTGTACATGGTGGTGTAACATAATGTCAGACATGCAACTGATCTGTATGATCTTCATAAGAGAAGTCTTGCCAACATGGCAAGCACTTCAATTGCGTTGTGTGTATCTGTACCCCGAGTTGTTCAAATTGCAGTGAACTTGAAACCTATTGTGATCGGTTGAATGTAGTTCTGTAGCAAATAAGCTTTATCCATTGTCAGTATGGTTGTGAATGATCGGTTGCAGATCGTTGTATTTCATGGACTTCAGGTCAAGCAGGCAGAGGCAACCTCTAATTCGTCTGCTATTTTACTTTGGAGAAAGGGGATATGATCCCAAAATGACCATTGGCACGTTATACGACAACAAACGCATTAAAAAAGGATTTATTCAAACTGCTGTTCGGTGGGCAGCCGACGGCGGCAGAGCGGGCAGATGCAGCTGATCCGGATGCAGCGCTCATGGAAAGAAGGAGCAGGGCATCCTCCTTAGCTTGTCACCTTCCTCGAAGTCCTGCAGGCACACCGCGCAATTCACCTCCCTCCCTTCGCCCACGGTCGTCTCTTGCAGGCCTTCGATGGCCTCGGTCGATGCCGGATCAGCACCGAACCCACCGTTCCTGTACGCGTCCGGCCGTGCAGTGTCCATGACGGCGATGAGCTGCCGCGCATCATCGACTTAATCTTGCTGGCGCTGCGGCGGCGGCGCCGCTGGCATCGGGTCAAACAACTGCCTCAGCGCCAGTAAAGGATTGGCCTCTGGCGAGAAATTGGAACTGTTCATATAAATGGCACCGTGATATTTTTTTTAAAATTTAACTTTCAAATATTATTATTTGTCCATATAGTGTGGTGATTGTTTCAATTTCAACTTCTAATTTCAGCTTTATCCTTCAACAAGACACTTGCGCCGCTAGTGCTGCTTCCCTGCGAAGAGGATGCAACGCAGACGACGGAGTCGTGAACGGAATGCATGAACGTGTGAGTAAATGTGAAGCGGATTCCGTTCCTAACTATGCCGTCTCCCGTGTGTTATCGGATTGGATTCGGACTCAACCCTGTCGTACGTTGGGCTACAGAAAAATCTTCTCATCTCTCACAACAATCAAACGGCCCAAACAGTGACGCATTAGCGCACGCACTCGGCCCACCATGTTTAGTTCGTCCTGCAAAGACTTCAGAGCAGGCTTCGGTAAACTAAATCCAAGGCCGGAAGGAAATTTTAGCCCTTTCCACCGGCCGAGCACAAGCACGCCTCACTTTTTCCACGATATAGCTATGTTTTTTATGTGGTTGATAATTTTTATCTGTATTTTTCGATATGATAGAGCTATTGATATGGATAGCACATATAATTTTAAGCTCAAAAAAACATTCAGAAAAGTGAATTCGAGAAACCTCTTGAAGAAGTTGATCGGTTTGTTTTGATTTTTAGAGAAGTCGAAACTAAAAATCATGAAAAAACCAAAAAGAATGTGGCTTAATTCGAAATCTCAATCAGGCCTAGTTAAAACACATAGGTCCTATTGTTTTCTGTTTTTAGTAGATTTTAGCTATTTTTAGTAATTATTATTTATTAAACTAATAACTTATAATTAAAATTCATAAGTCGTGGCAACTGCTGCCTACCGGAGCGGGCGGCACATAGCGAATTAGCGTCGTGTCGCTCACCTCGGCCCACCATCATACACAGTACGTAGGCCTTGTATGGGTCTATTTTTTCATATTCTCAAAATAGCTTTTAGTTTTTACTACAATATTTAACTTTTAAACGGAGTATTTTTTTAAGATAAAGTCTACAAGTTAATTATAGTACACGTTAAAAACCCAACATCTGTGCTATCTAAAATCACAAACAAATATTTCTTTCTCTATAATCTCTATCGCAGATAACTAAAATTTAAAAATTCGGCAAAATAGAATAGGCCACGCATGGGACCTCCCGAAAACAAAACGGCCCACGCTGCCACGCGTTCGCTGCTCACCCGGGAAAAAACGCCAAGAAGCAAATAAGCAGCCTTTAATATTGCACACTCTTCGAGGCGTGCTTATTTTTGTGATTCAAAAATTCAAACGTGTACATCTTCTACACCGACCACCGGATTATCCATCTATCCAAATGTTAATACAGATATTTAATTTCGTAAGGTAACTTTTTTTTCACTTTTTTCACTTCATAGATGAGACAGGGGTTACGAGTGCATTACTCACCTCATTCATCTATCTCCTATCATGCACATATATATTTCTCTCACTTTTTACATCACTCATCTTTTCTTCTAAAGTCACTTCCTTCAGTATTATTATTTATTTTTATCTAAAAATTATTAGCAAAAATCAATATAAACACCTTCTTAAAAAAACACCATATATATTGCATTTTAGCGATGGTAACATGCGTCGTCGGAATAATTAAAAAAGTACCACTAGAACCATCAAAACATAAAGCAAAAACCAGGAAAAATTCAAAAATATATTTCACGAATAATTGAAAATAGTGCAACAAATCCAATGGAACACTAGAAAACATTAGTAAAAACAAAATAAAAGAATGAAATGAATAAAATATAATAGATCAATTAAAAACCAGTAGACTAAACCAAAATTATTAGTGGAACAGATGAAAATTATTAGTGAAACAAATCATAACTATGGAATAAATGAATGGTGTGATAGAACAAATGAAAACAATTAAGAGAACAAATCGGAACTACTAGTGGAACAAATCGAAACTACTAGTAGAACAAATTGACGATGCTAGTGGACCAAATCAAAAAGCTATTATGGGAACAAATTTAAACTAATCTAAACTAGTAGCGTAACAAATTGACAGTGTTGGTGTAACAAATCAAAACTACTAGTAAAACAAATTGAATGGTGCTGGTGGAATAAATGAAAACTATTAGTGGAACAAATCGAAACTAATAGTGAAGCAAATTGAATAGTGCTGCTAGAGCAAATGAAAATTATTAATGGAACAAATCAAAGCTATCGGTGAAATAAATAAAAATAATTAGTGAAACAAATATAAATAGGGTTAGCGGAACGATCGGAATGTTCTGCTACTAAAAAAAGGTCGAAATATATGCATCATTTGTCCTGTTTTGAATATAAAATTATATTGAACACAAGGTTCAAACGGATTATAAAACTGATATTTGGTTTAAAAGCATCTTTGTCTTCTTGTGAAGCTATGAGTGAAAGAAAGATGCGCCGATTTGAAAATCTATGGTGGGTTGGGCCTGAAGGACACCGTGGGCGGCAGGCGCTTATATACCGCGCGCGTGGCGTATAGAATGGCCATTGCCCGTGCTCCGTGCACCCTGCCTGCTGGGCCGCTTCCGAGTGGGCCTTTCCATGGCGTAGTGAAGCTGTTTTGCACGGACATTGCCCGTTTAATTTCCTCCGAGTGGACCATTTATTTGTTCAAATGCACGCGCTATTCACGACATGGCCCGCACAAAACAGTTTCTCTTTTTTTCCCCTTTTTATTTCTTCATTTTCTTTCGATTTCAATTGGGAATTTACCATTAAAAGAAATGTGAATACTCCATAATTAATATTTATTTGATATATTTAACAGTCGTTGTCTCGTAATTTTTTAAAAATTATGATAAAATGGACATTTTGGGGGATGAAACGGGAGGATACAATATATTCCATTTGATTAAACGTAATGTTCAACACATTTTGTTTGAATGTTCCTTCAATTCATCGATGATATTCCACTAGTTGAATGACAATGTTCCTGCATATTTCTTTTTGAATTAGGTAGGAAAATAAATTAGGTGGGTATTGAATGTTTCAATAGTTAAAATAAAATGTTTCACACATTTAGTTTCAATGTTCTAGCGATTCATCGGTGATATTTCCGTGCATTAAATTCTAAACGGAATAAGTCATATTCCACGTGTTTGATTTCAATATTCCAATAGTGCACTAACACTGTTCTAATAGTTCTCAATGATGTTTCACGCATTAAGTTCTAAAAGGGAATGTGCCAATGTTTCACATGTTTGGTTTTAATGTTCCAACTGTTCATTAATAATGTTCCACGTATTAAGTTCTAAAAGGGAATGGGTGAACGTTTCACAAGTTTGGTTCTAATATTCTAACAATTCATCAACGATATTCCAGTAGTAGCAGAGCAAGGTGAATTGACTAGATGGGAGATAAATCAAGGTAATTAGCTAAACCAAAAGGTATTAATAGAACAAAAATGAAACAAAAACATGAGGAACAATAACAAAAGGCAACTAAATAGATAGAAGAAAAAAAGAATAAAAGACCTTAACTTTGATACCCTAGTAGCACCGCGGTGAGACTAAGGTAGCGTTTGGTCGAGCTTGACTTCTCCTTTTTAGGCTTTGAAGCCGTTCCCAGCCAAACGTGCGAACTTCGAAGCTGGGTCAAAAAGAAGCCAAGGAGAAACTGGGCCCAAAATGAACTAGGAAAAAAAACCTTCAATTTCCTAACTTCTCTTAAAGGCCAGCTTTGAAGCCAAAAAAAGGGAGAAACTGAGCTCTCCCAAATAGGGCCTAAGGCCCCGTTCTAAACAACTTCTGACTTCAAAAGCCAAAAAGCTGTTTGGAACGTGTTGGTTTCTTAATGTGGTTTTTTTTCTTGTATTATCTATAAAGATATGGCGGTGTTTTTTTATTTTTATCTATTTTTTTACTTGAATAGCTCAGAAAAAGCTAAGAAGCCACAACAATACCATTTTAGCTAAAAAACACAGCTAAAAGACAAAAGATGTATCACTTTTAAACATAGCATAATAAAGAAATCAAAAGGCTCTCGTGAAGTTTGGGTGACCCTTGGCGAGCACACATAGAGCAGCTCAACTGCAGCCCATCACCTGGCTACCGCACGAAGGCCCAAATGAGAAGAAGGCACCTGCTAGCCCTCAGGTTGCCACTTTCCCCTGGCTCCGCACAACTTGAGCTTTTGAGATTCTGAATTCCCATCCTCCCAGCTTTCTCCTCTCCGGACATCAGAAACATTTTCTATCCGTCCGATCCCGGAAGAACCAAGAATGTGTTTGGGAACTCGGGTATGATCCAGCGCTTTCCTCGTAATCCCGATACTTTTGTTCCCGTGAGGATTAGTTTAGTTTAGTTTAGTGGGTGAGCTGATCAGTGAAGGATGTGCGCGGCGTGCCTGCCTTTGATGACCGGCCAAACAAATATACTGTAACCTGAGAGAGAGACACGGGCAATGGTGAAGCTAGAATGAAAAATAGATAGTAGGCTTAAAAGACTAAATTGATATAAACATAGTCTTTTTACTCTTGTGCAATCTAAATTCATATATGAATAAAAAAGAAGCAAAAAGAGAGAGAAATACAATAAAGGCAATCACTAATGGAAAGTGCATCATGAAAATATATAAATATGCTTTTAGTGAGTAATGATATGTCATCTGTGTATCAAAATTAGTAACATTAATGATATATCAATAAATTGTAAGTAATCATGAATTTCAAAATAAACAAAACATACCACTAAGGTGCTAGCTTTAGTTGAGTTGTGCTCTCATCGGTTAGGAGAGTACTATTTGAATTCCTTATGAAATAGTTACTACTACTTGAACTCCTCGTGAAATAGTTAAGCAAACTATGTTTCACCATTATTGCAAATCTATCAACAAATTATAACTAAATTACTATACAACATTAAGTCATCAGCAATAGTATATGAATCTGAGTATATGCTAATTGGCTAATTGCTAAAGAAGTAAACTTAGTAAAGAGTAAAGAATATTATCTATACCAAGTGGTCTAAATCGACAATAAAATCCGGTACTCGTTGCTCCCAAACTCAAGTTCAAAATCCGGCCTCCCAGCTACGTCCCCTTGGCTTAGCTATGGGTGTCGTCAAGAATCCCAGCAGCACAACATCATCCCAGTGCTGCCCCCTTTGGCCTCCTCAACTCTTGGCTCCTCTGTGGTTTTTGTCCGATGATTCCCCTCGCCCCTAGCCTCCTCGGTGGTAGCCGGGCCCAGCCTAGCCTCATTGCACCACCCTCCCCCTTCCTAGGCACTGCCTCATACACCTCCTCATGCCGCCACCTCAAATCCCCCACGTAGCCATCGACCAGCCATCGCCCGTCGGTGCGCTTAGCCCTCAGGTATGTTGTACTCCTTCCTCTCCTCCTCCTCGAGCTTGCAATTTGGATTTTGGATGTGATGATTGGGAATTCTGGATGTGATGTGAGGTTGGGTGAGGTAGGTGGATTGGACTTGGATGGGAGGACATGAGCTATATGCGCCTTGCTTGTGGGCCAGCTTATTTCCATCTCTTCCTCAACGTTCAGCTTCATGCATGGATCCATGACGTTTGACGACTGGGGGTGGGAGAGAGGGCTTCGACATTGAAGGATAGACTAGTGCTTGACGAAGCCTCCGATGAATTCACACCTGCATACATGCTCACTAAGGCTCTGTTCGTATTGGCTTTTTTTTCTGGATTTTGCTTAGAAAAATTAGAAGTCAATACAAACACTCGGCTTCTCGAAATGGCTTCTCTATTTCTCTTACTACCGTCTCGCTCTAGAGATAAGACAGTGGGTCACGGGGCATCACCCATCCCATTGCTCTCTCTCCCATCACACGCACACATTTCTCTCTTACTTTTTTGCACTGCTCGCTTCCTCCTAAAAGTCATTTCTTTCAGTCACTACAATTCATTTTCAGCCAAAAGTTATTAGCAGAAACCAGTACGAACCCCCTAATGCTCTCACATGGAGTTGAGATAGAGACCGAGATAAAGAATAGAGATGGGTTAGTATGGAACAGTGCACAAAAATAGCACTAAAATGACACTGTAATAATTTTTTAATTTAACCTATGAACTTATTTTTTACAAATCTAGTCTTTTTCGTAGATCTATGAGCACAGCAACACCTACCTAGCCGTAGGAGCTCGGCAGGACAGCCTCTTCGCGGCATGTGCCTTAAGCACGCACAGTCAGCCATCCATTAACTAGCAAATGCGATTAACACTTCTGTTAGCGATTAACACAATGGGGTATATGGAGGAGGTTGGACCAAATATATATAAAAAAAGTTACTACAGTGCCTTTCGTGAACAGTTGTTAGTATGGGCGTGCATGGGGCCGCGGCAAAATTGCATGTGAGGGGGCCACCCGAGGCAGATGGCATGGCATGTGAGCCTTGTCCCCTCCCTCGTATTCCCAGCTACTCCGTCACCAGCAGCAGCAGCCAAAAATTCCATGCTTTCACACGAGCACAGCACCACCGCCCTACCTTGAGCTAAGAGCTTTTCTACCAAACTGTAACTCTTCCTTCCCCCCAAAACAGCTGCCAATCTTCTTACATGGCGTACGTACTACTTTTCTACTTACCATCGTATAGAAAGCCAGCAAATATAAACTAGCTAACTGATGACAAAACGCCAGGAAAAAGATGGGATACAAGAAGGTTCCAGTTATCCTCTAGCAGAGTACATTCTGCAACTCTAAAGTAGCTACTATAACATTTCATAATCGCCTTCTTTTCCTTTCAGATGAATCAGCAGCACCTTTTTCAGTGCAAATGTCTTAAGGGGCAATTGCTACGTCGTACAAAGCTTCACACAGCTTCTCACAGTTTGGTGTACCCAGAATACAAAGCTGCATCCGATACCCTAGCTGCATGTCCACGCCGCTTGTACCAGTACACTGTAGTGAGCACTCTCCTTGTGAACAGTGGCTACACACGGGAATGGTGGGATTGAGGAGAGCCCAAGTTCGATGAACGAACGAACGCATGCTCCTCCCCCCCCTTGCCATTCACCGCTTTCTCCTGCTCCATGCTAACAGTCGTTTTCCCGTCGCTCCCTGTGTTTATTGATAAATGTCCTGTTTCTGACAGCACCTAGCGACTTGGGAATCTGTTTAGTATATTTGTCGCTTAATTACCGGACCAATTGCATGTGCTCCTATATGCCTAGAATGTCTCACGTACATGGGGCTAGCTAGTTCCACCTTCAACCGTGCACTCACTGTACAATCATAAACACTCACTGTTTTAAAGCTGAAATAAATAGGACGATTTCCTAAGTGGTTTTTCGAAACAGCTTTTTCAAATAGCTTCTCGAGCTCAAAATTATGTGCACCGTCCACGTCGATATCTCCACCGTCCGTCGCTTTCTCGAAAAGTATAAATAAAAGCTATCAATCATAGCTAAATAAACAGGATCACAGACAGGGCCACTGATGAGCCTAAATGGGTATGTTTATATTAAGGTATGCCAGAAAATGTTGAAATTTGTTACAAGTGGTCAAAGAAACAGAACGTGTGATGTCCCTGCACTTACTGTCTATACTTTCTTTAGCCAATCAAAGTAAAAAAAAAGGTTCAATTTACTCTATCTAATAAAAATAACTTTATGCATATGTTTATAAATTTTAAAAGGGACTTTTTAATTAGTTTCTCCACTAATAAAAAGCAGTGTAGACCCCTCTAGTTGGGGAACTCTAGAATACATGGGTTAAGTACTGATTGTATGATCAGAAAAGATTCAAGCAAACTTGCTGCTTTGCGGTGAGGCAGCAGGCATCGTTTATAAAAAGCTTTCTAGTTTACTCCATCTTTTATCGCCAGTGTCGAGTCTCCAACCTAGCCAAATCAAGCTGCTGGCTATATTTAGTACTTTTCAGTTTATAGTTTAATAGTTTTTTTGTTACCATTTCCAAGATACTTTTCAGGATAGTTTTTTCAAAAAACTTATCGATATATCAATATTTAATTTATTCACATAAACGATCACACTAAAACTAAAAACTATCAATTATAGTCATAAACTATATAAGCCATGACCAAAGAAGGGCACCGTATAGCTACAACAGCCATAGGATGACAGGACTGCCACCTTGACAAAGGACGCACAGTGCATACCCGAGACAGAGAGGAGGGAAGGAGAATTTGTTTTCTTTCTTGTTTGTTGAAAACATTTTTGTGTGCACTGTCTGAGGGACGAATAGAAAAATTGCAATTGTGCTAACAAAAAACATTGTCAGATACACACCGAGGGCTCTGAACGTTGAGGAAACTGGCATGCCTAGCTTTTGCGCAATGCATATTGTTGGGTTCTTTTAGATTTACTGTTTGTATCTTTTGATTTATATTGCAGTAACTAATTTTTAAATAATATATCTTTTTAAGATAAAGTCTACAAATCGATCGTAGTAGATACTATATCGAATTAATTTATATCAGCTAAAATCACATACAAATATCTTTCTCTACACTCTCTCTTATAAATATTTAAAATTTTAAATAAAAAAATATAAGATATAGTAAAAAACCCCACCCATTTTCTTTTCATTAGGAAGTGATGTGGCATCCTGCCCTGCCCAAACAAACACACACGGACACAGCAGCAACAAGGTGATGTGACTTGGGAGCACGCACTTTCACATTTTTTGGCGGGCACCTCTGGATGATGAGATATGTCGCACGGAAACGAGGGGCACCCAAAGGTCAAAAAGGGTCAAAGGGAACCGCAATACAACAGAAGCTACCAAACCAAACAATTTTTGTCTGTCCCTGCTGTTAGCTTTTTTCTCTGTCGATTTTTAAACTCTAAACTGTTGGAACATGGCACACTACTGGAGTTCATACGCAGTACATGTCATCTTGCAGAACATAGTGTCACAGTCGCAGATAGATGCCTTTGTCGAGGAGGAACTCATACGTGAGGTCATGTCATCGCTTCACGTGATGGGTCAAACACTCAAAAGCGCAGAGAATCTACGTCTATGTATATTAGTATATTGCACGGATGAACTGTGTGTATATACTGTGGTGGCACGTGGATGTCTACACGCATAAAAACTGATCACAGAACAGACTCAACAGGGTACGTGGTTTAGGGGGTGATCGGAATGACGATGATTTTTGGTTTTTGTTGAAAAAATACTGTAGTTGACTGAAAAAACACTGTAGTTGAGTTGGTTTATTAAATATAATTAAATTTAAAAAAATATAAAAATAAAAACAGCACGTTAATCTAGAGCGGACAATACAAAAGAATACGGGAAAAAAAAATAAAAAAACGAAAAAAAATTTCACTGTAGCGCACAGTGTGGACGCTACAGTGAAAAAATCGTCCGTCGCCCACCGCTCATGGCAGAAGCTATATTGAGCGGGGCCAAGCTGCTTATGTACGTGAAGACATAAAGCAGCTCTAATAAGTAGTATTCTCCAGAGTACGTAGTACGCTGTGGACCTGTACATTATTCTACACCTTCAAGATATACCGTACGCGTATCGATGGGTGTATGCAAAATGCAATGGATGACTGGAAATCATGCAGGCATGCACCATGTCAGTTTTAAGCCACGGCGTACGTCCGGACAACCTGGCCGCCGAATGGTTGATTGCACTGCCGCGTCAGCTTTCGCGCGACGCGAGCTCGCCACAAGTGGGGTGGGGATTACCATGGAAGAATCTTGCGTTCACAGGTCGCGCGCGACGGGCACATCGATTTGTCGCGCCGACGAGCGGTTCGTCCGTTCCATTGCCATTGGGCGCGGGCAAGCCGAGAGATGGGAGCACGCGCGCGCGCGCGATGCCGACGCGGGTACGCACGCACGGGCGCTGGCGCCTTCCCGAGCGGGTCACATGCCCCGGCTGCCGGTGGTGGCGACTAATTGATGCCGCTGTCCAGCCCAGGCATATAAACAAATCTTGTGTTCGGGCCTGCTTGTCCTGGGAGAGCAGCATTCCGATGCGCCTCGACCAAAACTGACGACGTTATGTACGGCCCTTTAGTGCTCCGCTGCGCAGCGCCAGGCATATCGTACGAGCTATCCTGTTGTCAAATCAGGCGGAAAGGACCTCGGCTACCTGCCTCATTTCGTATTCGACACTTGCAATTACTCCCATTTTCCCCGAGCCTTTTCGTCGCTCGCGATCTTTTGTTTTAAGGTTGGTTTCATGGGATGCATTCCTGGCTTTCTTCCGCGCCTTTGCGCTGGCCGCAGCAGCCTTGTTGGTTGTCGACTGGTGGAGGAGACAGTGGGTGGGGCTGGGCATGTGTCGGTGCGGCTCCTCGTGTGCACCTGGTGATCGATCGATCGATCCAGGGATTCCCATGACCAGATCGCGGCGCCATTCACTCGCAATCTCGTGCCCTAGCGGAGGCGCCTGGTGATGGCCTCTCGTGCGCGCCAACGCCGAAGACTCGATGAAGAGAGACGCACACGCGGTTGGAAATTTATTGCGCTGAGATGCAACCAACTGCAACTAAATGGAGCACTAATCCGAGCAGAGCGGCGAGCAGGATCGGCGTCCCTGTCAGTGGAAGGTCCAAATCACGTCGTCCGCCCCATCTGTACGCAGCCAATGTTAAGGATCGGATATGAGTGGTTTTTTTAGTTTATAGCTGTGGTTTATAATTTTTTTGTTAAAATTTTTAAATTTTAGTCTATTCGTGATAGAGGGTACGAAGAGAGATACTTGCTTGCGATTTTGGCTGGTACAAATGTTGGGCTTTTAACGTGTATTATAATTAACTTATAGATCCTATCTTAAAAAATATTCCGTTTGAAAGTTAAGTAATGTAGCAAAAGATAAAAACCGTTTTTAAAAACCGCAAAGAACAGGCCCATGCCATTTGATATGAAATCTGTAAGACCAAGTACGAAATCAATGAAAATAATCAAGAACATTAGACAGATATTTAACGTAAAAACCCTTTCGGGTAAAAACTCATGGGTACACAATCAGCGGAATCACCATATGAGGAGAAGTTACAGAACATTCTTGGTGTATATATGATTCTAATTCTATATCTACACATACCTCTACTAGGTAGCTTACAGGGGGTATAAATAGCCTTAGAACAAGAGTGTCAGACAAGACAAGGTTAGGAACACAGTCCTAATCGGTAATAAAAACACAAGCTTATCGGAAACTGAAACAATAACCATCTTGGAGACAAGAACAATACCTCTCGGGAAATCTCAGAAGATAGCGGTGTAGAGTTGTAGTAAAAAAAGCCTCGAGTAGCCACGTCTGACGGACACGCGGTTGGAAATTTATTGTGCTAAGGTGCAACCAACTGCTACTAAATGGAGTACTAATCCGAGAACATCAGTGGGCAGGATCGGCGTCCCTGTTAGTGGAAGGTCCAAATCACGTTATCTGCCCATCTGTGCGCAGCTAATGTTAGGATCGGATATGGGTTGTTCTTTTTTAGCTTATAGCTGTGGCTTAGAATTTTTTTAATTTTTTTTTGAATTTTAGACTGTTCGTGATAGAAATTACGGAGAGAGATACCCACTTACGATTTTGGCTGATATAGATGTTAGGATTTTAACGTGTACTACAATTAACTTGTAAACTTCATCTTAAAAAATACTCTACTTGAAAGTTAGGTACTATACCAAAAGACAAAATCCGCTTTTAAAAGCCGCAAAGAACAGGCACATGCCATTTGATATGAAATCGGTAAGATAGAGTACGAAATCAACGAAAAACAATCAAGAACATAAGACAGAGATTTAATGTGAAAAACTCTTTCGGGTGAAAAATCATGGACGCACAATCGGCGGAATCACCATATGAGGAGAAGTTACAGAACACTATTGGCATATATGTGATTCTAATTCTACATCTACACATACCTCTACTAGGTAGCTTACAGGCGGTATAAATAGCCTTAGAACAAGACTCACAGGCAAGGTTAGGAACATAGCCCAAATCGGCAATGAAACACGGACTTATCGAAAGCTAAAATAGTACCATCTTGGAGACGAGAACAATACCTCTCGGAAAATCTCAGAAGATAGTGGTGTAGAATTATAGTCAAAAAAACGCCTCAAGTAGCCATGCTTGACTCCAGTCGGTGCATGCACCTTAGAGCACCATATTAATACAAGTCGATATAGAGTCTATTACAAACTCAAAGATGATCCCAATCATAACCATCGATCAGTTTGCATTGTTTTCCTGATTGAATTCTTCAAGCGGTCGGAACAACCAGTAGTAGTCGGACTTGACTAGAAGTATCGAATAACAAAATATAATAGTTACTTAAGTAGGAATACATGCAAAGACAAGTTTCTGTGCTCCTCTACAAGTAATCCGACTTTTGCTTGCACATTTTGCACACACAGGTAACCATAACTTAACATCATACCACTACTACCTGATAGCTACCCTACTCTATCAGAAATGTTGTGTAAAAAAGATAAATTTCTTGCGGAGGTGAATGCAATGCATCAAACCAGTGCCTCAGTATCAAAATTTTTATACACAACAGCCCTCGGATTGAGAGTTTATGAGATATAACATGAGCATATATGGTATCAAGAACGAAGAAAATAAATCTCATAGAGAGAACCAAAATAATGACATTGAAGCAACCACAACGAGAGAGAAAAGACTTGACGAAGCCGACCACAAATTCTAAGAACAAACTCAAAAGAGTACAAGAGATTGTCGCTCACTCACAACCCTCTCGAATCTTTTAGGACCCTCATATCCTTACCCTATAATAGAATCTAGTGCTAAAGTATATCCTAATCCCTAATCCTCTCATGCACCTCTATCTTTAGATGAGTAGACTTGGTTGCGTTACTACAATAGTTTTGATGTTTTATGATGATCGAACATCATCACATACGAACAATTTTCTGTTGTAGAACTTTTTTATGGTGTTTATTTCTTGTCACATCAGCCGTCATTGCATGTGCATCACATAATATATGTTGTGATGAACTAGAGCCGATTCGTCACAAATGGTATGACGAAAACATTATTTTCATGGTATGTTAACTTTTTGTGACAAAAATAATCATCATTATTGCATAATACAATGTCATACATTCCTATGCATTTCGTCATTAATGGGTAGGGTTGCCCATTCGGGCAAGGTCGGGCAGGGTGGAGCATGACAAATATTTTCGTCATAAATTGATATATTCTATAACAATTTTTTGTCACATGCTAAGCTTTCCTTTTGTCACAATTACATGCAGTACAAGACAACAAAATAAATCTTGGACGAACTGCATCCTCATGTAAAATGTCATTGCCCGTGAAAAGTATTTATCACAGAATTATTGTAAGATCACGTCATAGATATGATTTTGGACGTCACAAAATAAATGTCATGACTTCATTTATATCGACCAAAATTACACGCGAGTATCTTTTTCTCTACAAGATTTTCTACAAACTATTACTATTCATAAGCCAAAACCAAAAGCCTATATCATGCTAGCATATCATGGTATATCATGCTGATGGCATAGCATATGAATTGCCATTCACAAAATGATGCAATACCTTATGAGGAACCCACTTTCTTCCATCTGGGTCTTTCCACCTTGATTCATCACACATTGGGCAATCTCATTGTTAGCATACTCCTTCCGAAATAGGACATACTTATTCTTATACACATAGATTGATTCATATCCAAGTGACTAAGTTCCAATTCACGAAGAAGATTCTTTACTTAATTATATGATTTTGGAAGTGTATTGCAAGTCAGGAATGCTAAGAATAGGTGCTTAAGTATTGCATTAAATATTGTATTGGTGATCCGATAGTAGGATTTGATATAAAGTAACTTAACAAGAAAAGAGAATCTTAAAAAGTTAGCACATCCTAGGTTGTAACACATGTGCAAGCATTGGTTGACTTCTACTTTGGTCTGCAATTGTGTACAAGTCTTCTAGCAATTGTGGAATTCCATCGTCGTCTTCGCCATCCTCGTTTACACCAAACCCATCATTAGTATCATGTTCTATGTAATCAACAGTTTGATTCTCATGTTCTCTATCTTCATAACGTTCATCAATAAGTGATTCTCTATGATGTATCCATTTAGTGTATATACTTGACATGCCAGAAATAAGTATGTGATCCTCCACTTCCAATTGAGGCCTTAAACTTCCATTAAGATATTTGCAACATGGACAATGTTTGTAAGCATTTTCTTCAAATCGTTCTCAAACAAAATGCATAAAGTAGTCCACACCATTGATATATGCAGGGGTAAATGGTAGGGCATTTATCTAACTTCGGTCCATCTGACCATACAATGGAGTAAATAATTAGTCGTTGTTCAAAAATAAGGACAAAAAAGTTTTGCAAATGCAACTGTTAGTGATAATAGTTTGATCAATCTCATATCATAATATCCGATAGAAATATCATGTTCCATCAACTTATTTCTGATTGGAAAAATGAGATATCTCATTCAGACAGTTCATAGATCACATACGTTGCTTGCATCAATTAAATGGCACGTAAATGCAATTAGTTTTAGACAAATATTTAAGAGTGCAAAATCAACAACAACCAATCTACTCAGAGGAAACCATCAACAACAAACAAGAAATCAACCAATATTAGATCTACAAATGATTACTTTCATGTTCTCTAACATGATCAGCTCATCAAAAATAATAAAAAAAGAAGAGGTAAATTCTTGCAATCTAATATCTAATCTAGATCTCTTTTAGGTCTGAATCAGGAAGATCAAGGTTAGAATACATCTATAGATGACTCAATCTGACACCTCTATTCGTTAAAATGGGGAAAGGTCTGGAAAGTTCATGGCTTGGTTGGATTATAAATGTTAGAATCCAGAAAAGTCTTACCTTATGTAAATTTTTTTTTTGTAATGAACACCTTTTCATCACTAAAGAACTTGACAGGTGTGCAGTTACCACTATAACGAATACAATACCATCATAAAAATTGAAAATATTGCATGACAAAACATTTTCACCACAATTAAATATTTGCATCATAGATTCTTATGCTATAGTGCTTGCCCACAGTACATGACTATCTACAATGATTTGTTGCTATCTTCCGTGATGAAATATTTTTTATCGTCACAATGATCCTACCAAATCTGTTTCTACTTCGTGCTATGACGATCTTTGTATTTTCGCCACGCATAGTAACCAATTGAAGACATTATGTTCAAATGTCATAATCTATTTGTCATACAAGGTAAAAACTGTTGTAGTGGTTGGTTGGTCTCCATGGTCACCCCCTATAGTTTATATAGTCCCTTCTAGTTCTTCTTTAATTTAGAGTAGGAATCGTAATATAAATAGGAGCAGAAGTCCTAATTCTAGTAGGATTTATCTATAACTTTTTATAGTATACCTTTTTAAATTCTAAAAGACTAGATATGAGTCAACCTCACTCAACAATTTTCACCTTGACTTTTATCCGTTGAAGTCACTATGCTCCTTTCATGCCATAGGTTTGTACCACCTCCAAGCTCTACATGCTCCTGGTACCACGTGTTTGGTCCTACCACGTCTTTCTTCTTCCAACAGCTTGCACATTCGCCTTTGCGTCTGCTAGATTTTGTAATAATCTTTATAGTTTCGCACATAATTACAGATGAGATCTCAGTACCTACTATTAACGTCAACGGTTTCCTTTGCCTGACCATAATTTTTATCTGACCTTCTATTGGTTGCTCCACCTTTAAGATTACCCTTTAATTGATAACCTCAATTACTTTAGATACTTTTTATGACTACTTACCATTTACAAGTGACTCGTATGATTTCACTTCGAAGTGATACCTCACAACCTTCGAATTCAAATTACCTCATAGATATTATATTCTTTTTTAAGCCAGGAACATACTAAACTTCCGTCAATGTGCGATATGCTCCATCATACATCTCCAATATAACATTTCCCACCTGAGTAATTATGTACTTCTTATAATCCACTAAATGAACAGTTTTATGCGCCGAGTGTTGAGATCATTCGTCAAACATTTCCCTCGCTAAACATATATGAAAGTAACAACCTGAATCTAATATATATTCATAAGAAGTACCTGGTTCATTGACGATTAGTACGTTTGAATTATTCTTTGCTATTGCCACTAAGCACACACTTTTTATTTGCTTTAAACCCAGACAATCTTTTTATCATGTGATATTCCTTGTCACATGGATAGCATATGCGTATGCCTCTCATTTTGCACTTCTTATGATTTTTGATTTTGCCTACAACGCCTACTACGACCAATGCTTAATCACCTGAGAATGAAGATTTTGATAACTTTTTTAAGGACTCCGCTTTCAATAGATATGCATCTATCTTATTAAAGTTAATAGTATTTTTTGACGAGAATATTTATCACTTTTCTCCTATGATGATGGTAGAGGTGTTGCCATGACAGACTTCTCTAGATTTTAGGAGTAAAAGAAAAGGATATACTGCTACCTGACAGGCTGCTTCTAATAAAAGGTGCATACTGAATAAAAAGGAATTTAACATAGTTCTTTCTTCTGTGTATTGATTGGCTAGTTGGCCTGGCCTTGGAAACTCCCTCAGCTTGACAACCTTGGCTCATAGCAGGTCATAACTACAATAGCAACATGAACACATCTCCCAGTTTAGGCAGCAAGTAGCTAGTAGTAAACATTCTACATGGATTAAAAGAACATCTATTAGTAACAGTACAAACTAACCTGCTTTTTTAGCCAGCCCTCTTGGGCTTCTTTCAATCAACGGACCCCAAACTGTCACCCTGTCTTCTCACAAAACATAGAACAGTCTGTGAACGGATCGTAAGACTATTTTGGCATCCTCATGTCCTCTGCCAAGAGAAACAAGAACACCTTGTTCAGGTTAAGGCACGGGACGATTATTACAGTGCGTGATGCGACCGGGCCCTACGTTTAAAGCCGCTATAACTACTGCACGCCACACCGTCTTCCAGCCGCACTAAAGCGACTCAGCTCTTTACTTCGACAGCTATCATAACACACAAAACCATGGCCCGGTAGATTGTGGCTGATGGCTTTGGCTCCAGTGTAAGTGAACCGTATATCAATAAGTTATTTTAAAACAGTGATGAAGAAACTATCTTATCTATTTATTCAAAAAACTATATGTTATAAGTTGCAAATTAAAAGAAGTGGACCATAGATCACTTTGAAGCAGGCAAGCAGCAGCTCCTCTGCAATGATTCACTTTAAGCAAGCAAGCAAGCAGCAGCTCCTCTGCAATGATTCAGTGAACCCAACCCAAAAGAAACATGGCCCGGAACTAGCTTATTTTTTTTCTGAGTCGCGACATGACCTGCATAGGAGTAGCATAATTGTAGCATTCCATTCCATTCAATTCCATTCGGTTCATCACTTGCCCCACTTTAGACTGTACTGAATCGCTTTGGAGAAAGTTCTTGCCTACTTGGACAAACGCAAGTGGAGCGTTATAAAACAAGCTGCGTGCTCATTCCAAGTTCATCACGGCGACTCAGTAGTTTAAGGTATCGCTCAAAACGACTTAAAATCAGTTTCTGTTTTTGGTTTCTGTTTTTTTACTATTCAGTAATTTTGTTTTTTTGGTGTTTTAGATTTTTTTTGGGTTTCCTTTTTTATGTATTTCTTTGTATTGTTTGTGATAGACTAATATATTTTTTATTTTTTATTTTTTTTTAAAAAAATTAATTATACCAATTAAATCAATTTAACTATAGTAAAAAATAAATCAACTATAAAAAAATATAAGCCAACGCTAAATAGAGCGCTAGCTAAAGCCTGATGGGTTCCAATTGGAGGCGTGGTTAATGATAGTAATCCACTGCACGGCATGTTTTAGGCTATGCTCGTTTCAGCTTTTTTTCAGCTTCAGCTTCTAGCTTTAGCTTTTTTTTCACTATTCAATAATTTGTCTTTTTCTGAATTTCTTTTAGATTTTTTGAGCTTTTTTGCATTTTTTTCCCCGTGTTCCTTTGCATTATCCGTGATAGGCTAACATATTTTTTCTATTTTTATATTTTTTTAAATTTAATCATGCCTAAAAAGTTAAATCAGCTACAGTAAAAAAATCAACTACAGTAAAATTTCAATCAAAAATTAAAAGCCATCGTTAAAACAATAACCCCTAGTTTCTATTCGTGCCGTTGGAATAATAATCTAATCGGAGCAGTGAGCATCGTTGCCCGTGCCGGGTCCCAACCATTAGGCGCCCTGATGCGGAGCAAAGCGTGCGGTTCCGCGCGAAATCCAGCGGAGATGGATCCACCATTTGCGACAACTAACATGGAATCTCAAGCATCGAAAATACAAATACCACGCGTTGAACAACCCTGTACGAACTCTTAACAGAGTATAATAAGATCCATTCAGGTAATGGATGATAATTCGAGGCATCGCGGTAGTGCATGCCAAACCCAGGAGTTTTTTTACTCTGATCCGTGCATGGTTTATTTTTTTTTTTACCGCGGTAGTTGGACGGGAGAGGCCAGGCAGGCAGTGGTGCGTGTTACTGTGGCCATAGGATTGAAATGTGTAAGCCAACCTGAGCGCACGCAGGTGCTAGGGCCTAGGGGACAGCCCTATCTTTACCGCGTCAATAATGTAAGTGCAGGGTGCAGGAAAAAGGAGCCATAGCCAAAACTGCAGCAGCTCTTCCCTTCTGACAGGTGGGACCACCACCACCACCACCAAAACCACATCATGACCATCCATCCCCTCCATTGCTCCCACATTTGTCATCACCAACCTTCGGCATGCAACCGTCATATTTTTCTTCTCTCTCACCAAGGAAGAAAGAAAAGGCACTGATGAGAGTAAAAAGAACTGGCTACACTACTACCAGCCATGCATTCCACAACGCGGCACAGCACACTGACCAGTACATCGTCTTGCGCGTTATGGAGCAAGAAGGAAATCGCCACCACCACCTTCTTGATTTTTATAAAAGCATTCACCTCTTACGACAGCTATAGATAATTACTATACCTAGCTTCGCCTTCAAGGAAGTTGAGTTCTCTTTTAAAAGAGAGATGGAAAATAAGCAAAAGTAAAAAAGAGGAGTGGAGAGGAGAGGAGGAGCGAACTAAAGATGGGATTCGTTTCCCATGTATACTGATCCAGGGTCTTCTCTTCCCGCCATGATGATGATGGTCGGTCACCTGTGACGGGAGGAGTTCATCCGGTTTGGTTGCTGTCGTCAGGCGGCAATCTCCCCTCACATCACGGAGCAGCTGTTGGGGTTCTCGTCACTGAAGTAGTTGTAAGGCTCGGCATGCGGGTGCGGCGGCATCGGGTAGGGCATCGGCGGACGGCCGTACCCATAGCCCATCGGAGGGTACCCCGCACCACCGTGGCCATTCATCATCATCTGTTGCTGCTGCTGCTGCTGCTGCTGCATCAGTGCCATGTACTGCTGCTGCGCCATCGGGTTCCCGGCCACAGCGGCAGCCTGCAACATATCCGGCCCGAAGGGCATCCCGCCGCCACCCTGGTAGAAACCCGCCGCAGGCATGCCACCGGCGGGCATGCCCTGCACGGCACCGCCACCACCCTGCACGTTCCCCATGTGCGGGTGGCCCATGGGCGGGCCCATGCCGGGGAAACCGGCACCGCCCATCATGTTAGGCCTCATCAAGGCCTGCTGCGGCGGCATGCCGCCCATCATGTTAGGCCTCATCACGGCCTGCTGCGGCGGCATGCCGCCCATCGGGCCACCGACACATACGGCGGGGCCACCGCCGCCGCCGCCCTTCTTCGCCTGGCCCGGGTGGTTCCCGCCGCTCGGGGCTCCTCCGTTGGAGTTGTTCGGCTGCCCACCGCCTCCGTTTTTACCTCCGCCGTTGCCGTTACCGCCCCCGCCACCTTGGTTCTGCTTGCCACCTGCGTCTTTCTTGCCGCCACCACCGCCGCCGTTGTTGGCGTTCCCCTTGATCTGCACAGGGATCTCGTTGCCGCCCCCGCCGCCCTTCTTGCCAGCACCGTTGCCACCCTTCTTGTCGCCCCCGCCAGCGTTCAGTGGCATGGCCATGGGCTTCATCATCATCTTAGGATCATCATAATAGTCGTCGAGGCCTTCATCGTCGAAATCTTCGTCGTCGTCATAGTCATCGAAGTCGTCATCGAACTCGCTGCCACCATCGTCCCCGAACTCGTCCTCGGGGAGGTTGAAATTGACGGACTTAGGATCCTTCATCGGCGCGGCCGCCGCGAACGGCATCTTCGCGTCCATGAACTGCGGCAGTTTCAGCCCCTTCATATGCATCTGCTGTTGCAGCTGCTGAAGCTGCTGTGGCGTCAGCTGCGGCATTACCATCTTTGCGTCTTTGCTGCCACCTCCACCTCCACCGCCGCCGCCCCCTCCGCCCTTCTGGCCTTTGCCGCCGGCGTCCTTGGGCTGGCCCGGTTGGCCCTTGCCACCGGCATCCTTGGGCTGGCCCTTACCGCCACCGCCAAGATTAAGCTTTTGAAGCTGGTTGGCCACGCCAGCCTTGGAGCCCCAGAGCTCGGCCGGCTTGCCGGCCTTGTTCAGCTTCTTGATGATGGTGGCCGGATCCGCCACGCCGGACACCGTCACCTTCCCCTGCTCCGGGTCTATGCTGGTTTGGTATACACCTGCAGACGAATTCAAAGTATTTCCCTTGTAAAAAAATGGGGAAAATAAACAAGAATAAAACTCAAGCAATTTGCTTTTACAAAATCTTTCTTTTTTACCTTCAATCTTGTGGAGGATCTTCTTGACCTTCTTCTGGCACCCATCACAGTGGATGTTCACTTTCAACACACAAGTCTGGGAATTTGGGAGAAACAGAGAACACAGGTTTACCAAAATAGCAAGACAAAGAGGTTTCACAAAAACATAGCAGGAGACATGCAAGGAAACACAGGTGAAAAGAAAAGCAAGCTGCCTGCCTGATAAAAACGGCAGCAACAACAAGGAGTAGCATGGAATGTTCGCACTGCCGCTTGAGTTGAGAGGAAGCAAAAGAACTCACCTGTATCTTGAGGGCTCCCTCCTTACTCATCCCTGACCAACTCAAATGCTGCACCCCCCCACCACCAAAAGCGCAAGAGGCTTCACAGATCTAGTACACACAAGCCTCAAATCAGGGGAAGAACAACAAGAAGGCAGGCAGGCAGGCAGCAGCCATGAAACATTGCTCTATCAAAAAACAGGTAGAGGGGGTGAGAGCAGGGGAGGGAAAAAAATGCCTTCTTGCTGAAGATTACTTAATGGCCTGCAATATATGTCTTCACACACTCGCACGAGGAGTAAGTGCTGGTGCTTACGAGAGAGAAAGAACCATGGGCTTATTAGAGTTTGTGTGTTTGCAGAAAGCCAAGGGCTGTGCTATCAGCCTGTGGTCCAGAGAAAGAAGAGGAAGAAGAGAGCATCATCTCTCTACTACAGCAAAACTAATGAACACAGGCACCACCTCCTTACCCTTTTATTTCCTTTCGCCCTTTGCCACTGGAAGAAGCCTTTCCCTTCGCCCTCAACAGCTTGTGAAATCCGGCTCATATGAAAGGCTAGCTAAACAGGAAATTAAATACCCTTTGTCACTTGTCAGCAAGTACAGTGAGATGTTGAACATGTGAAGTACTCGGATGTTTATACTACCCTTACCAATGTCGTTTTTTTGTAAAGGTGTAGATGGAAGCCTGCCATTATTTCATATCAGCCCCTCCAGTTATCCCAGTTAGACTGTGCAGTCTAGTATGTTTTTGGGGCCGCGCATAAAACTGTTCATCAGGGGAATATTCCGCTAGGTATATCACCAATATTTGTTTACATGGTGTTCTAAGAAACTACGGAGAAAAGTACTAGCCGATTGTTGTAAGCTTTGATTTTTTATTTAGCCCTTTTAAAATTAGCCTTATACGATATGAAATTAAAAATATAGTTCTCTTGCCGAGTGTGGAAGAACCAGCGGTAGGTGGCAGGACCCACAAAGGGTCCACGCCATCCAACCACGGCAAGGACCTAGAACGGTCCCGTGCTCCGATTCCATGGCAGAAGTGTAAGCATAGCACATGCGTCGATGCGCCTCAACGGAGCCCCACCCCGTGCGCATGTCGCGTTGCGCAGGCACGACAGAAGTGACCGTAGCTGAAACACGTCGGCCACCTCGGTTGGCGTGTCTGTTGGCCCCCCGCCCTGCAAGCTTTGTGCAATAAAATAGTCCCAGGATCGCTACCCTCTATTTCATCCAAAGCCATGAGAGACCGAGAGAGGGAGAGAAGGGAGGAAGGAAGGACGTGCAAATGCCAAATTTTAAAAGGTACAAAAGTTGTAGATCAACTTGTGAGCACGAAGATAAGGTAATCTTCATCCACATGTGACTACAGTATTTGCAATGTGATTAGCATCTAATTAGCCAAATGATAGCTTCTTAGTCTAGAAAAGTAGTAGTTAACCTTATGTAGTTGGTCTTTGCCCATAGTTCACTTAGAAGACATAGTGTTATTAGTATCATTCATTACTTATTAGTTACAGTAATTACGTATCATAACATTGCTTATGTATAGCTAAATGAGTTTGCATGTAAACAAAATTGTTACAATTAGTGCCTTAAAAATAATTATTATGCAATGTGTAAGTTATTAATTTGTACATGTCCCCTAAAATTCAGAAATTTAAAAAATGTGAAACATTATTAGCAGGAAGTAGACAAACTATTTGACAGAAAAATTGAAAATACTTGGTGCGTTAGAAAATAATTATTGTGTACTGTAGGGTGTTAAGTTTTACAAAGCCTATAAAAGTAAAAAAAAATTGAAAAATCTGAACATTATTAGATGCAAGTATACACTCTATTTGATGAAAAAAATTAAAAATACTTAGTATGTTACAAAATAACTATTATATAATATGTACGGTGTTAATTTTGATATGTCCCATAATAGTCAGAAATTTTGAAAATCTGAAATATTATTAGCTGGAAGTACAAAGATTATTTGACAAAAACATTTAAAATACTTAGTGCAGTAGAAAATAATTATTATGCGATGTGTAGGGTATTAATTTTTACATATTCGATAAAAGTCAGAAATTTTAAAAATCAGAAACATTATTAGCTGGAAGTACACAGACTATTTGAAAGAAAAAATTGAAATACTTAGTGCGTTACAAAATAATTATTATACAATGTGTAGGGTGTTAATTTTTACATGTCCCCTAAAAGTCAGAAATTTTGAAAATCACAAACATTACTAGCTGGAGGTACACAGACTATTTGATAGAAAAAATAATAAAAATAATTTTCATATGTGATACTTTGAAGTGCACGAAATATGGAATGACAGCTTACGTTAAAATAATTTGAATACTCAAAATAAAGTGCTTACATTTCACAAAATCATTAACCAATCAGAAAGGATGTCCTCAATATGTACAAAATGAGAAAGCTACATAATGAAATATTGAATTTGAACTTAATAATGTGTAAAGATGATCCAGTAACAACAAGATAAATCCATTTGACGTACGATAGCAGCTGTGTTAGGTATGTCATGTTCGACATTTAAGATTTGTTCATATTACATGGGAATGGTCTCGTATGCGACGGGCCGTATGGGGCGGACCCCATGAAAATATGTCTAGACCGTGATCCTGGCACCGGGTCTAAAGGACATGAGTTTGGCTGAGCTAAGGAGGTGCGTGCGTTCCGCGTTCGATCGGGACACTACAAGGAAGAAGGTACGCATCGAGACATTATATGCCTTAATGGTGGGTGGTGCAAGAGAGACCTTTCGGTAACTTATGAAGATAACAAGTGACACTTCATAGGGCAATTGCATGGAGGGTGCAACCCTAATGCTGCGATATATGCGAGGCCGATGGTGTATGCTTAGTTTGTGGAGAAGATGGAATCATTCGACATAGGTGGTTCCGGTGGAGCTGCTGGTGATGAAGTGCCTGGGTTGGTCTCCGGTGGTAACGTAGATTCTAGCATTGGTGGAGATGCGGGTGAGGGAGTGGGTGATAGAGACTTGAGGGGGTGTGTCAAAAATTTTGAGCCGAATGAAGGTGTAGAGAGATGGTGGGTAGTCCATATTATTGTCAAGAGTACATTGCCGATCAGGTGGAAGAAGTAGAAAGTGAGGAGGAGGATGTGAAAACAGCTAGTTCAGGAGACGAGTAAGATAGAGATGCTGCTATGGGAAGTGTAGTAGGTGGTGTTGTGACCACCAACGTTGCATATGTCTTCTCTAGATTGGTCGACATTGCAGCGACATCCCTGGTTCTGCTACAAGTTGAGGGGGCACAGTGGGAGTTCAACAAAGATACTCTACTCCTAGGGTAACACTTCCCTAACAACAAAAGTGTTGCACAGTAGGCCATTACCAGTTATACCGTTAATATTAGCCGGATGTATCAGGTGCACAGGTCCAATCCTGACACCTATATCATTAAATCTGTGGATAATTCTTATCCTGGTAAGATTCGTGCACAGTGGTTCAGGGGCATGGCCATGGACTTCTAGATCTGAAGGATCACACATGCGAGCTTACTGAGCCATTTCATAGGCACCGCAATGTGACATCCTCATATGTTGCAAACCTGGTAAGCCACCTCATCCTCATAGATATTTTTGTTTCACTCAAATTTCTATTGATAAATATTGTCAATATGGTGGGGTTCCTAGTTAGCTACAACAAGGTATGGTGGGCGAATCGGAAGGTCACGGAATGTATGTTCAACACAAATGAAGAGGCTTATGACTCAGTCCCAAGATTGTTCCATCAAATTGCAGAATCAAATCCAGGCACATACATTAACAAGCTGGAGCGGGTGCATCCTATGAAGGGGCAAAATTATTTTGTACTTGACAGAGTCTTCTTGGCCTTCTATCAGGTAATCGAAGGGTTCAAGTACTATCGTCCCATACTAACGATGGACGATACCTTCCTATCTTGCAAATACAAGGGAACAATCCTCACCGCAGTTACAGCCGATGTGAACGGCCAGTTACTCCCCATATGTGTGTATGCTGGCAAATGTGAAGCAAGCGATGGTTCAAGACCGGCTAGATGTGTGTGTCATCTCGGACCACAATGTTGGGTTACTTTCCGTGTTAAGCACGATGTAGAACAGGACACAACCCCCATTCTAGTGGAATGATGTCATTAATTGTTGGTGCTTGAGGTATCTCGCGATGAACTTCCACACAAAGTTTCGAAGCAAGGACCTGATGAAGATATTCGAGAAGCTCTGCATATAGAACCAAATGCGGAAGATTGAGGCCATGTTAAGACAACTCAATGAGGAGACCAGCATGCATGTTAGACATTCCGACAATGCCAAACGAAGGGTAGCGGCGGAGGGTCCACGAGAGTTGGAGAGTTTATGCAATGGGTTAACTCGCACGCACCCGACTTGAAGAAATGGTCTCTGCTCCATGACATCGGTGGTGTAAGATATAGAATCATGAAGACTAACATATCTGAGTTGTACAATGGTGTCTTGAAGGGTGTCTAATCCCTACCCACCACTATAGTCAGTGAGGAAAGCTAGAACCATGCCATCGTGTTCTTCCTTAATAAAGTCATGATGGCGAAGAAGCATCTAGAGGAAGGCAAATAATTCTTCAAAGTAATGCAAGCGTACATGGGCAAGAAGATCAAGAAGGCTCGTTCGCACGTTGCTAAGAGCATGGATGGTGTCAAGAAGAAGTTCGAGATTCATCTCAAGGAAAAGTATGTTATGGGTCAAGCTAGAAGGGATCGTAAACAAGTCTACACGATTTATGATGAAGCAACTTGTAGCTGCAACAAGTCGTAACTTATTCACAAGCCATGCTCCTATGTGTATGTGGTGTGTGCGGCATGGCGCTAGGTCTCAGTGCATTACATATCCGAGTACTATGACATCTACCACCTGTATGGCACTTAGAGTGCCGAGTTCAATTCATACGGTGTAGATATGCATTACAGGGACCTCTAGCTAGGGCAGGTGAGGTAGGTGCTGACGATGCACTCAAGTATGCTGGCTGTGGAAGATGATAGTCCCATCACATCTGTAATGACATGGATGATAGTCAATATGGGCAATGGGTTAGGCGCCCGTGAAGTAGACTTTGCAAGACAGTTGACCACTCCATTAGTAACTGCCAAAACAGACCTAATTCAAGCAACGCACCATAGCAATCAACATATAACTCCCCTATAGTGATGTTTTCTGTTTGTTTCTTGCTTTCATTTTGTTTGACATAGCTCCTTTTTTTATTGTGGACTAACTTGTTCCATTTTTCACAGGAGAGCGATGCACTATCCTTGCCATATAATGAGCTTTCTAATTTTTTGTTTATACACACGTCGAGCGGATAGACCCAGAGGCTCACGAGTACTGGGTGTTATGTCTTCTCGAGGCTTACTTGTTGTGGTTGTTCAGCTGGCTAATGTTTACCAACAGCCACAGTGACTCCATCGACACCCGCCTCACGCGGTATGTGAGGGCCATCGCCGTGGGGAGGAGATGAACATCAGCTAGGGATCTGTTGTACTTGCCGCGATGTATTGTGGAATATGTGACTCTTGCTATAGGATGAGGCTGACCTCTATCCTCACAGGCTGCCCCTCCTGCTGTAGCTATGGTTGTTCGAGCACTTTTCCCTCAGGCGGCCGATACTGCATGATAGCGGTTCATATCACGCAGACATGAACCACAGGGGTGTCGTGGACCGGCCGACCATAGGATCCCTTTGGTGCCATAGATAAGTACGTACTCTCAAAAATCTTTACTATACGTGTATTAATGGTCATCTTTTGTAACGACTGTTCTGGCTCGCAAGCACAATTTGCACACCTGCAAGTCACCCATGTGCATGACAACTTCGTTGAGCATCTCGACCGCCTTACCGCTGACGACGTGCGTTGGGAGCCATACTCAGCTCAGGAGATGGAGGCCCATGCTTCCGAGAGGTTGTCCTCAATATGTTGGTGTGACTAGGTGTACTGGCTGACACGGAAGAAGTTCATCTTCGACATGTTTGTCGAGGACTACATGGTGCAGAGGGTGATGCAATAATTCGGCCTTCACCAGATTGTTATAGTCCCTATTGGACGTAGGGTGCCTAACTCGGTCCACGCATGAGTTACACACAACACATATCCTTAATTTTTTTTGAGTTCTGTTATGATGCTTTCTAGTTGCAGTGGTACATTTCGTAGGCATAACAGAAGGGGTGGCAACAGGACGAACTTGGCAGCGAAGATGGCGCAGTGGGTGGAGAAGTGGGCGGACACCCTCAAGGACTTTGTGCAGGAGGCCACACCATACGACCCCTACACGTATGACTAGTACCTACGCTGGTACGCTCCACAGACACACACCAAAGTCATGCATGTCATTGACCCTCCCCCCACTCGTATACCAGCACCGACCGGCATGTACTCTATACACTTGGCGCGGAACTTGTCCCTCAAGGTACGTACTCTCGAGTTTCGAAATGTTTGGGTACAGTTACCACAATTAAAAGTTTGACGCTCTGTTCTACTTCTTGTAGATGGACATCGCGGCTAGGATTACGAGGGACATCGGGTCGATCGTGGACAGGGTTGCCCATGGTTTGGAGGTGGCATGCGATGAACTGCTTTAGGTTATCCATTGGGTCCACAATGCATCCAAGCGTGTCAAGGCCTTGACATCGTGCAGGACGCTCCCAGAGGTGGCCACATCCTGCAGCTCAGGTAGGAGGCCCCGTAGGGCCACATCCACGTTCCCCGCTAGCATCTAACCAGCCTGGAGGGTTAGGATGGGCATGTGGCTACCCCTGAGCAATTCATCGCCAAACCAGGCCAGAGGGTCAGAGTTGGCACGTGTGTACATACCAGCACCACCATCGTTCCTAGACCAGTACCAGGCAGCGTCAGGGCAACACACGTTGTACCCTCAGTTGTTCGGGCAGGGTGGGCATGACAGTTGGCTACATGCCATGGCCACGTGGAAGGTACATTTCTGCTCTTCAGGTTTGTTCATATCGATATATTGCACGAATAAATAATATCAGTCCTGCAGGTATCGCAGCCCACCCCAGAGTTCAGTTATTCCCTCACGAGGATCCCTCGATGGACGTGAGTGACTTCCACGTAAGCAACCCGGCAGAGGTTAGGGGAGCACATGAGCCTGCACTCATCGAGATTCTTTTCGGGTTACATCTCAACAATACCCTAGTACCCATGCAGGCACAAGTGGAGTCGACCCCCGAGGCCTTGGGAGCACGGGTTAGCAGGTCTCCTGACCGTCTCACCCTGTCGGGGCACCGACACCTTGCACTGAGGAAGGCCAATCGGGTACATACCGGCGGGCATCGACCAAGGCTGGGGCACGGTGACGACGGAGGAGGTGCTACGGGTGATGTGGCGGGCGGCGTGTAGGGGTCTTTCTGTACTTGCATTCGTTGTGTACATATTTTACTTCGTGGTTACTATGGTATGATTGTGTATGTGTTCCCTCGTGCATCGTAATATCGCTTACCTTCATACTTATGAATCATTGCAATCTCAATTGTCTTCAAAATTCTTCAGAAACTTATCGCATTATAACAACATACGACGATCACAAAATGTTATTGCGAGTCAAACAAATTTCATACCCTTAAGAATCTACGAAAATCACAAATGAACTAACCAACATTGTCTACCCATTTTTAAAAAATAACGACTTACAAACAAGATTTGCTAAAATTATTGCGTACAAGAATTATCATTTACTCATCCATAATTATTTTCATCGGATTAATAAAATAATAATATCAATATTTTAAATAGCCAACCGTTAGACGATTTAGGCTAGTGGCTTAACCGTTAGATAACTTGATCATGTGTCGTCCAACCGTTGGATGACTAGCCTATGTCGTACAACCATTGAGTAATAGAAGGTTATTATTAGAAAAAGCGTAGACATAATACTATAATTTGAAATAAAATATATTGCTAAAAAAATTCGTGCGTGCACTGTGCGGATGGGCTTCATTCACGCCATCAGCATTAAACAGAGATCGATCAATGCAGAAGCAGCATCATAGTTCAATTCAACCAACAGATACACATAAACCTGCGATTACAAAAAAAAAATATCTGTGTTGCTTGTCATAACATGGGATGTGTTCTTTTAGGTTTATAGTTTAAATATTTGAATTCTGATTATTCACGAAAGATGGTACATACAGAAAAATAGTCATATATGATTTTAATCGGAACAGCTGAACTCAGTATATTTTTTACTGCAATCTTTTTATTGATCCTGTCTTAAAAAACACACCATTTAAAAGCTAATTACTGTAGTCCGTATAAGCATAAACTGATTGAAAGTGAAAAATAATCTAGCTATAATATACCGGAAAAGGAAATTTATTAATTCATATTTCAAAAACTAGTGCTTTGTAAAGTAGTATATCTTTGAAGATATCACGACTCATGCAAAAAAAATCTACCGTTCATAAACCAGACTAGATATGGGCTTGTTCTTTTAATTTGCGGTGATGGTTTTGGTCATGGTGATGGCTTTTTGGTATTGTTTGTGTGAGATTACGGAAAGAGAGATACTCGTTTGTAATTTTTGATGATACAGATATTAGTTTTTTAACGTGTACTACAATTAACTTGTAGACCTCATCTTAAAAAAATACTCCATTTAAAAATTAGTTATTGTAGTAAAAACTAAAAACAACTTTTAGAAGTCACAAAGAACAGCGCCATATTAGGTCTGCTAGCGCTAGAGATACACATGCGTGATCACCAGCAAATGGAGGCTACGTATTTGTTCGTCTCTCTGATGAAGAGGCTCCGGCCATGCATGCGCTGCTAGAGGACAATCTACTAGTCCTGGACCGTTCGTACTTGTAATTTTTCAACTTCGGTTACTTACACAATGAATGTGCTGGCATTCATGCATGTATGCATGCACTTGAATTTCTTTTTTTTTATGCATCTACTAATTGCAGGCATATATGGCAAGTGGCTTATTTACCATCTCTCAACCATTTGACTAGATACCGGAATTAATCTGGCTCCAACCATTTGCAATTGTAGACACCTTGTTGATCCAACAACTAACGATATATTCAGTAGCGGATGTAAGATTTCATCGCGTCTCAGGCTAAACTTTAATATGCTAACATCCTAAAACTAATGCCAATTTATATCCACATCATAGCGTAACAAATATAAGCCATAGATACATCATTGACATACAACTTTAACTTAATACATCAACATACAACATAATAGAAAAACACAGCAAAACATAAACAATGTAGTATAGTACACTCACACCAATTTATACCCACACCATGGTATAACAAATGTAAACAAACATAAAACTTTAACTCAATATTTCAACATGCAACATAATAAGAAAAACACGGTAAAACATAAAACGATATAGCATTACAGAGATACAATTTAAATACCTAAATAACAAGATTTGCTCTCTATCCTATTCATTTTATCTTGATCCTCTTTTATTTTGCATTCCTAATACGGTACTAATTCAATAATTCCCTGAATAGAAAAAAAAAGCATAACACACGACATACATTTAGATTTTAGTAGGAAGTATCAAAGTATCAAACATCAAAGGGAAAGGAGGAGTTGAGGAGTGGGGTGTAGTGAAGTACCAGATGGTCCAGATCGGTGCGATGACGTCTACATGCCTACCTTTGCATTTTTTGCTCGACTGCTCGTCCCCGATCCCTGTCTTGTCAATTCCAAGGGCCCGAGACAACAAGGCGGCAGCAGTGAGCTCCCAACGGCGGTGGTAGCCAACAGCAGTGAGCCCCTAAGGCGCGACGGTGGTGGAAGCCCAAGTAGCAGCATCGACGAAAACTACACACGTCGACACATACACATTGAGGGTGACCAGGCGAGCGATCGAAGGGAAGCGATAGGGTAACTTCTGCTTTATGCTTTCACATTTCAATATCCCTTCCATATTTTAATGGGCCTGCCTACCACCAGATTGCACTTTAGCCTTAGACTGGGCCATAGGAGTCAGGTTAGACCACTACTATTTGTATTTACTTGGATCACTACAAATGGAGACACCACTACCATTTGGATCTACTTGGATCACTGCAAATGGGGATACTCAGGCCTATCCCGAGGTCCGGATCTGTCCCTGGATACATTGATGTAAGATATATGCGCTCCTAGGGAAAAAATATTGTAGATCGCATCTTGTGACACAAGGTGATGGTTGAGTTCTTCTTCCTCTTGAAAAAAAAAAGAAAAAACGGAAAGAAAAAAAAGAAATAGGTGTTGTGGGGTGACGTTAACATGTCTGCTTGATGCTACAAGAGGACAATGTAATGGTAGACATACACGTACTTGAATTTGTACGCACGTATTAATTGTATGCATGCAGGCGTACGCTGCACTGAATCCGTGTGGCTCGACCCTTTCTTTCATATGAAAACAAACCTGCTCTATGATCATCCAGTCGTTGATACTTGCAATAAATTGGTTCGACGTATTTGCAGATCCAGCAGCCTGCAGGTCCAGGTTTTGTGAGTGGAGATTTGGAAGATTTGTTAGACTTGGGGTGACCACACTAGCTAGCTAGTAATTTTTACTAGATAAGTTTGAAGATGATGCATGCGTGGGCCGCGTGCCGGATGCGTGGCAGGTTGGTGTGGGGAGAAGAGGCCACCAAATGTGATCGATCTGTTGAGAGGAACGTTGCATGCATTTTTGATGTTGTTGGGTGTGGTGTTTTCGATCGTGGTTAATGGTTTTTAGTTTTCATGTGAGTGTTTATATTAATGAACTATTAGGAATAGTCTTATATTGATTGTGGGAGAGGAGAAAGTGCAATTTATAAGTGTAAGGGAGCTCCCACCCATTGGACTAGCCTTTTGAGGGAGAAGGCGTAATACCACTTATAAATATGTTGCTCCGTTGCTCCGTAAATTTAGTTCTGTTCAGCCCATTTGGATATGTGGCCCGGGGAGTAAACCCGATTAGACCTAGACATGCGACCAGGGTCCAAAAGTAACAATTGGTATCAGAGCTAAAGGTTCAAGATCAAGTCCAAGCGAAGAAGCACAACACAAAGATATCATCAAGATCAGAAGTAAGACGTCAAAGCGCAAACGACAATTACGTCAACACAAAATTTTGATGTGATCAGAGTTGTGAAGCATATTTTCTCGAAGCTCTCAAGATTCATCTCAAGGTAGTCTGATTTTTTATTTGTGCCCAAGATCATGTTACGTTCTTCGGGAAGTGGTGCCACTGGGGACGAGACATCATCCAGGATGACAGCGAAGGAGAGTTCTGCTGTCACGCTACATTATCCGATACTCACGACGAGCAATTATGCAGTATGGGTAATCAAGATGAAGGTGTTCATGAGGGCTCAAGAAGTATGAGACGCGATCGAGAACGGTAACGTTGATGTGCGCAAGGATCAGATGGCATTGGCGGTCATCTATCAGGGTATCCCAGATGAGACGCTCTTCCTACTAGCCGAAAAGGAGACGACCAAAGATGTCTAGGAGGCATTGAAGACGATGCATCTTGGAGCTGATCGTGTGAAGGAAGCAAAGATATAAACTCTCAGAACCGAGTTCGAGGTGTTACGTATGAAGGAAACGGAGTTGATCAACGACTTTGCCGTCCGGTTGGTGGTCATCGCCAATAAGATACGAGCCCTTGGCGAGAAGGTGGAAGAGTTATACGTGGTGGAAAAATTCCTTTGTACTGTTCCCTCACAATTTCTCCTAATTGCTTTAGTCATAGAGCAATTTGTAGACCTAAAGACAATGACCATGGAAGAGGTCATCGGTCGTCTTAAGGCATATGAGAAACGCATCTCCAACAATCGTAACAACAACGAAGGACATGTTTTATTGACCCGCGCCGAATGGAAGATCCAATCAAAGCGTGAAAGCAAGAACACTTCCAATCACTGAGGCTATCAGAATCAGAGGTTTGATAAGACAAAAGTGAGGTATTATAATTGTAATGATTATGGACACTTTGCTTCAGAATGTCACAAGCCGATGAAGGGGAAGCGTCTCTTGCCGAAGTGCTCAGTGATGATGAATCAATGTGCTCTAAATGACGAGATGAGTCTGGAGTGTTGAGAAGATGCGTCACTACCCAAACTCAGGCAAACTCAATAAATTAGATAGTCAAGATTAGGGGGGAGATTGTTACAAATAATTTTGACTCTGAGTCTAGACGAATCCGTCTCCGTGTGTAACTTAAGTAGAAGTCGAGTCCTACTTAGAGTCTGAGTCTTACTTAGAGTTTGAATAGGTGTGCTAGTTAGGCTATATATTGAGATACTTGTAATCAGTTTAATCGGAGGAGCAAGTAAGAGAATACAGAAATTCAGAAATCCCCTGTGTCCTCTCAGTTTATTTGCGAGGTGTGCGTTTTCTCCTGGAGCAAAAGAGTAATATGAACTGAATGCTGATAAGTCACTTCAAAAATGTTATCCTAATAAATTATCCTATTTATTTGTGCGAAAAAAAACTATAAATTAAAAAGAAAATAACCTTTATCTACGTGGCCAACACAGCAATTAGTTAATGGCATGCTTTTCATGGATCACGCCCTGGTCCACACAGCTTCTCTTGCCTTTCTCACACAGGCTGCAAATTAAGCTTAATTGGAATTATTGAAATCAGGGGCAATCCGTGGCGATGGCCCGAATCGTTTGATCGGACCTGAATTGACTATGATCAATCATGGCTCGGGTCGGACCTACACAGAAGCCATTCGGATAGGTCTACTCGGGTCAGGCAAGGCATGGTGGAGGGCACTTCTAGAATCGCAGTGGCAACGTACAACTGAACTCATCAAACAATAGCTACATCCAAACTCGTCCATTAATCGGAGCTAGCCACGGCTCTCGCGTCGCTGAAGCAAAGCGGTCATTTGTCCCATGGTTAGCACTTGGCAGTGGGTACATGCACGCATGCCAACGTGCTCCTAGGAGACATGTCGTCGGCACGTCGGGTCCTTGCGACCATCTTGTCGCGATGGCGTGTAAGGATTAATTCTTCCACTACATCGTTATTTTGGCAACTTGCGTGCACATCGATCTGATGGAAGATAGACTTGGCAATTTGACGTAAAATTAACGAACAAGGTAGGGTTACCTTGCACTCAATATGATGGATCATGCGTGTTAATTCTTTTTTCCAAGAATGACAAATATATATACGAGCATTGCTGAACAAATCCGTTTTAAGGTTTCGGTTGGACAAGCAACATCACATCGGCGTTGCGTTGTTAATGGTGTTCATCGGGATGCTAACAGTCCTGGTGAATTTACGAAGCAGTAAGTAAGCACCCTTTTTCCAGTACATGCTCCTGCAGTTGGCACTCCATAACAAACCGGTTGTTGTTCTTTTTTCTTTTTTTTTTTGCAATTCAATTTAGCGAAAAATCAGTACAGCTTGTACATGCGGTCGCATGCACAATCCTCCCCATACATTTTGCTTCAAGATTGGTGCACATGGGAGGAGGAAGTATAGTAAAAGATCTTCGTGAGGTAAATACATATCTCTCTTTCCTCTCTCTCAGCCTCAAGATTTTCAGCCTAAAGAAATCGCACGGGACAAACTTTGCAACATTTCGGATCCATTTTTTTTTGGACAAACTTTGTAACATTTCGATTCATTTCCTTTTTTTTCTTGAACAACTTTTGGATTCAAGAATTTGCACAAAGCAAAAACTTGCATGCTCAAGAAATTGCACAAGCCAATATTTTGTTTTTTTGGATTTCGGATTCATCATCACAAATTGCAATGCAATAACAAAAAATTGCACGGTTGAGTTTTTTTTTTCACATCTGAACATCACAAAATTGAAAAAAAAAACAATTCTCAATAATTGGTGATGGGCTTAGCGTGGCCGGGGCGGTGCCGTGCCTAAGGATAGCCGGATCAGACGGCCCGCAGGGTGGAGGTCACCGGGGATGACCAAATCTGGTTCGTCGATGTTTTTTTCGGTCGTTAGCACCGAGAACGATAGCTCTAGAGTCGGCGGGCTCTCGTGACGGTAGCGGCATAGGCTCACAGAGAGTTGTATGCCACAGAGATAGAGGGAGATAGGAGGGAGGAAGAGAGAGCGAGGTATATATATAGGAAGCCTCTTTTTTGCATTCGGATGTAATTACACTCTATATCGTATCTCGCAATGTAGAGAGTATCTTGCGTAACGGAGATTATGTACGTATAACATATGAGTATTTAAGATCATCTAGGTGGTATGAATAATTTTTCAGATGTAGTATGTATATTTTTTTAGACATACTCCTTTTTTATGTAGGTATATAAAGGTATTTATAAAATACGCTAAAAACTATGGACTACCTTACAATTTTTTCATGTGATTCACATTAGAGTATTTTATATTTAGTATATGAGTATACCTAAAGTGATAAAGAAGTATTTCAAGTTTGTTTAGGTGATATATTGGAAGTTGGTGTAATTACACCTGGGTGTAAAAAGTATTTTTCCTATATATATATATATATATGTATGTATGTATAGACAAATTATCTTTTACACCCAGGTGTAATTACACCTCTAATATAGCACCTAAACAAAGTTAAAATACTCATTTATCACCTTGAATATACTCGTGTACTAATTATAAGATACTTCAATACGAACTACATGAAAAAATTGCAAGAGAGTCTATAGTTTTTAGTGTATTTTGTAAATACCTTTATATACGCATATAAAAAGGAGTATATCAAAAAAAATATACATACCACCTAGATGATCTTATATACTCGTATACTACACGTACATACGCTCCATTACGTGATATACTCTCTACATTATGAGATACGATATAAGATATAATTATACTCGGGTGTAGAAAAGAGGTTTCCTCTACATAATTCCCTCTCCAAAGGTTGCACGAATCTCAAAATATTTCAACGGTGAGGATTTGCATCCAACCGCATGCGTATGTGATAAAACGACATACTTCAATTCAGTTCAATTATTAGGTTTCTCTTTTTTTTCTTTATCGCGACGTCCATGAATGATTTGATTTGATGTGTAATGATGCATAACGGGTGAAAATGAACAAGTACTGGATCAGGCCCGTCGTCGTGTAGTTTAATTTGGGCCATATAGCTGCAAACTGTACGTGTGGTCTTGTCGTCGTCATGGCCTCTGGGTCCATGCGTACGGCTAGCCTCACGGGGCACATCAAATTATACATGTTTCTGATTTTGAACACGCATATACGTAGGCCTCGTACAGCGCTAGTAAGCTGAATTTTTATCACATTTAGTATCTTTATAATCGTATTTGTATAAATAGATATATACAAACTGTATTTATAGAAATAACATTTTTATCGTCTGGTGGCTGGACGGCAACGACAGGGTACTGACGCATGGTGCATACCGTCCTACGGGAGGGCGGCAAGCCACCTGCCGTTTCATGGCTGGACGGCAGGTGATTAGCCGGTCTAATCACTGCTTTTTTTATTTTGGTTAATTTTTATTTAATTTTTTAATATAGTAAATGAGTTTAAAAAATTACAAAAAATTTATGTGCAGCCTTCCGAAACAACGTAGTTGACCGTGTAATCTTTTGGTAATTTTATCCACTGTGAATGTTGCTTAAAAAATGATACGATTTTGATATTCATAGGAGTTGTTACATATAGCAAACGAGATTCAAAAATTAAAAAATTTTATGCGAAGCCTCTCAATATAGTCATAGTAATTCTGTAATTTTTTTTGAAATTTTAATTGCTCTGAATTTACCATGTTAATTTAATCATTAAATTAGCGATATGTGATACTCATTTAATTAGCATGCATGCGTGATTGCAGTTCATTTGTAAATTATAAATCAAGGTAATTATTTAATTTAGTTTGAACTTGATTCATGAATTTAGAATCTTAGTATTTAGTGGTAAGATGGTAATATAGTGACTTCCTTATGAAGAATTAAACACGAAAAGACGATGACATTTGATGTTGAAAATTAAAATAGACTTTATGATAAAGCTAAAAATAACATGGTGCACAGAGTTTGATTACGTGCATAAGAAATAATATCGTGCACGATGGAAAAAACTAAAGTACTCATACGATACATATGCGCCTTTTTCGAATGAAAATAAATTCGAATGAAAATAAATTCGAATGGAAAAAACTAAAGTAAATGAGATGTTTGAGACAGGAGCAGTACTGGGTGACGCTCAGGTTGCCCTGCTGGACGCTACGGAACTCAGCCTCAAGATAAACAGCCCGCTGCATCTCGTTGTCACGGAAGAGGCTTTCAATGTCAGTCCAAATGGTGAACGCCGTCGCACGGGGCTTGTGGACGATATCGAAGACCTCCTTGGAGACGGTTGTGTAGATCCAGTTGCTGACGCAGTGGTCGACTTGACGCCACTCGGCGTTGCGCTGCGGTAGCGGTGGTGGAGAAGAAACATGCGCCTCGAGCCTGAACTTCCCGATGGCAGAGTCGATGAAGCACCTCCATTGACTGTAGTTGGAGTTGGCGATGTCGAGGGTGACCGGAACGTGGGATCGGATGTTCACGGTTTGGACCACCGACGCTGGCGCCGGTTGAGGGGGAATAGCGACAGAATCGTCGCCGGAGGACGCCGAGGAGTGAGCAGGCGAGGACATGGCGTAGGCGGGTGCTGAGAGAGGAGAGGGATGCGGAAGCAGAGGAATTTGGATGCGCTAGGTAACTGATACCATGTAGAGAGAAAATAGGATCAACCGTAACTTCATTGATCTCATGAATGAGTATTTGTACATGTTACAACAAGAGCAGATCCGCATGCCTAACTGTCTAGCTAATCTTCAGGTTGCCGTTGAGTGGTGCGCGGACTGGGAGATGTTGTGACCGTGGCGCATGCAGGCCGCGCATGCGAAGCGCTCTGACCGGGCCCGGAGGGAGGCACTCGCCAATAGGTCCGATCTGGAGGAGGATGGGGAAGTGGACGCCATGGCCGGAGTGGCCGGCAACGGTGCCCAGGAGATCGCGAGTGTCCGGCTAGCTGCAAATTGATTCAAAGTGCTAGGACACAGATCGTATTAGTTCTGTAGAAAGTAGAAACACCACAGAAGACGGGCATAATTCTAACCACGAAGGTGTAGCGCATCAGGTATATATGCGTGAATTGTAGATGTACGTAAGAAAAGTGCCTATGTCAGTATCTCCATCTCATCTGGATTCTGTACCGGAAGCTAGTACCGGACGGTGGTGGTGGTGGTGGTGGTCGATCAGTGCAGTGTAGGGAGGAGGTGTGCGGTGTGCCTGCCACGGCCATGCATGCCCAATTAAGCTCCAGACTTCACGGTGGTGGCGGTGGTCGATCAGTCACAGAATTCTAACCCAAGTTTGGTCGGGCATGCAGTGAGGGTGTCGCTTCTGAACTCCGATCGATCGTCCGGTGACAAGACCACAGCAATCCCAGCACGACAGTAGATAGGGTGCCTTTGTTTCTGCCAGTCAAGAGGGAGATGTCGTGCAACCACGGGAACAGATCCGCGTGACTACTCTTCTGAGCGTGTCAAAGATCCACTGCATGCAGCACCTCGCGTGCGCACGTGTACTCATCTAAAACAGACCACGCAGCAGCTAGCCTACCGCTACCGGTGTATCACCCCCAAGCTACTTGTACGCGAAGGATGACCATGCTCCAACCCCAAGCCCTTTTTTTTGCCCTTTTGAGGGCGCTCCAACTCCTGGCCCCTGCACGCCGGGTTCATGCGTGCGTCTCGCCGCCTCCGTTGCAGCTAGCATCTCTGGGTTTAGGCCTCGTTTGGAACGCGAGATTTTCTCTCGATTTCTGCGAGAATTGAATTACTTAGAACGTGGACGGGTTTTGTCCCGAAGCGACGACGACGACGCACGCGTGGCGCCCGTGTTAGCGTGCTCTGTCCGCCCTGTTTTCCTCCTGCGTACGTTCGTCGTTGCGAGTCTTGGCTAGGCAACAGGCCAACAGTAACCGCAGGCGTTGGCTGTGAAGAATCTAAAAAGCGCGGCCCAACACGACTAACTGAGTGGCGGTACGCATCATGATGCAGTGCAGGCTTTTCTAGTGGGAGGACGGAGACCAGCCGGCCTGTTCTTTTTACGCCTTCTCGTTGTAACTTATGGCTAAACTTTTTAAATTTTAGGTTGTTTATGAGAAATATTATAAAAAAATATTTACTTATGATTTTGACCGGTACAGAGGTTGAACTTTTAACGTATACTATAATTAATTTGTATACTCTATTTTAAATGTACTTTATTTAAAAATTAAATATTATAACAAAAATCAAAAAACGCTTCGAAAAACCGTAATGAACATGCTGTAGAATGGTCAATGGCACGCGCGCCTAGATTCGAGCGGGCGCGCGGCGAACCAGCCAACGGTCGGGAAACAGGCCGCCGGTTTGCACGCTGATGACGCTACGGTCTCTGGACGGACTCCGGCAGTGGGATGAGACGTAAGATATGGAAGTCGTGGGAGCCTTGTACGGTTGTACTGTACAAAACTGCTGCTCATTCGGTGCTGTGCGTAGCAACAGATGGTAGCCGCTAGCAAGTAAGCCGTCCAGCCAGACACTGAACAAGTGTTATAACTCCGTGTGATTATGAGCTGTCTGATCTAAGATAAACAGATCAGATCATATGCTAAGTACAAAGCAGTGATGATGCTGCAGCGAAATACTCCGTATATTATAGGAGGGCGACTCCTCAGCACATCCACGTGGTGTTTTTCACGAAATAGCTCTCAAAATTTTGGTAATTATATATAGGTTCTCGTTTCTTGCAAAAAGGTCTTTAATTTTTTACGAAAAACTCCTCCACTTTTTTTGCTGGATAGCGCCCCGCGGTTTCCCGTAATTATGTACATGCCTTTGTTTCTTTAGAAAATTCCCTTGGTTTTTTTTACAAAAAAACCCCTCCGCTCTCCTTTTATTGCAAAAAGGCTCTCGATTTTTTTTACGGAAAACCCCCTCTGCTTTTCTTTTGCTATGAAATTTTATCTTTTTTACTTCGGTCCATACGGTGGCTACCGCAGCGTGGCGCCGCACCTATGTGGCTAGTTTGCTACAAGTTCGTGAACAATGGAACCATTACAGTTATTTGCAGTTCACCCTCACTGTACGCAATTGTTGACCTCCGACTATGCTCTTTAACATTAGAGGATTTTTTTCATCGCCTCGCGTCGTAGCACAGCAAAGTTTGTTTTCTTCCTACTCCCTCTGTGTTGACCAGCGTCTTGTCATTTGTCTAGCAGGCAATATCCTGCTGTTGTAGAGTATACAGTGGTGAAACTAGAAAATTTTTAATGAATGTACACACTTCACACAAAAGTTTAATTAAAATCTTATATAATAGATTCACAACATTATAGTAATATTTATAGCCGAGAAACTGGGTTAACTGATGTTGTTGCCACCAATAGTCGCAAAAATCCATTTCTAGCAAATTAAAAAAACAACTATTCAAAATCAAGCAAAGATCACAGTCCACTTGGGACAACCATGTGAACATTAGAATTGACATTTAAGATGATAGAGTACTTACTAGTCTTAGACTTGGACATACGACAACCGGCACCACTGCTCCATTAGCTAGCTTGCTGGCAGTTGCTTGGCTCTTGAAGTCTTGATGCCTGTTTGCCCACACCAGCACTGCCCGTCACCATCACCACCCGGCACCTGTGGCCCAGTCTAGTCACCATGCGCCGCCCCTTGCCCCCTCGGCTTCTCGCACCTGCTTACCTCCTAGGAGTAGCGCCGCACATGCCGTGCCGCTACTCACCTGCTCTGCTTGCACGTGCACTATGACTTTGTCGCTCACCTCACGCCAAAATTGGCCCGCCGCGTCACGCTAGGGTTCGACCGTTGTTGCGCTAGAGTCTCAAGTAGGACATCAGACAATGTGCGATCTGGTGTCTGGGTGCCAGGCGAGCGGGGGCATGCCTTAGCTTCTTGTAGTGGCAAAGCTAGAAAATTTCAATGGGTGTGCACACTTCACACACAAGTCTATTGTCTTATACAATAGATCCACAACATTATAAAACTTGATAATATTCATAGACGAGAAACTGAGTCAACTGATGTTGTTGCCCTACCCCCTGGTGGTTTTCCAAAATTTTGGGTGTGTCAGTGCATACACGATACCATGCCTAGCTCCACCTCTAGCTAGCTTCTTGGGCTTTGGTGTCCATGGGACTTCCTTAGCGCAGTGCGGCCCCCATTGGTTCAAATGGCTCACGAAGCCATGATCTTTAGTCTTTCGAGCTCACGTGACACCATGATTTTCTTCTCAAGCGACGGCCTGGAGTGCTCAGCAGAGGGGGTTATCATTAATGGTAGCTCTGGCAGGCACCGGTGCTCGCCAGAATGGTAGGTCCGCCCTTTCTCCCTACTGGTTTTCCAAATTTTTGGGTGTGCCAGTGCATACACGATACCATATGCCTACCTTCGCCCCTGACAATTATGCATGCCAAATCAGATGAGAGAGATGCCAACCAGCTAATCAATGATCCTTCTGGTACAAGCAGTGAGTTCATTTGCTCAATGCGATTCTTTTTTAAATGTTAAGCATGATAAGCCCTACATTGATGCACCACTCTTTGCTAGCACTTGCCTTTGCTAGGCTATAGAGTCCCAATAGATTATCAATAAATCAAATTTTGACAACTTTTTCAACGCAACTACTTGTACAGTGGGTGTTTCTTCTTCAGTAGGTCAAACTCCTCATTGAATCAAATACCAATGCACCTACTATGAAGGGATAGCCACCTGGTCCAGTTCTACTTCAGACAAGCCAAACATGAGAAGAAGGATAGAGAGAGATCATTGAGAGCTAGACAAGTGCCTGTAGTCCAGAGTGTCCCGAGAGCTAGCTTCAGATCTAGATTTATTGATTACTTCTTTGATGGCTTTAAGTCGGCCTCTCATCCAGACATATGTTATCATGAGGCTAGGATTGGTTCATGAGTGCCTACCAGACAGGGCAAGTGCCAGACTCTTGTTAGACTTAGGTGAGAGTTCAAGGGGAGTCTGGGTAAAGCTCGTGTAGGGGTGCGCTCTTATGGTGTCCATGTTTCGCCTCATTCTGCATCATCTTCATCTTATGCTTCTACTAGCTAGTACTGCTTCTACTCTTCGTGTGTCCCGGTACTGGATTCTCAAGTTTTTTTATCACTAACCCTAGTACTGAGACCTTGAGGTTTTCTGCTTCTGTGATGTAGGTCCAGCAAGGGAGGAAGGAGAACATGTGGTTAGTGGACTCTGTATATTCTTGACACATGATCAAAAATTTAAGATGGTTCTCCTCTATCACCCGAGCATCTAGCAACGAGTCAATCATGTTCGAGGATGCTTCTAGCGGGATCATGATGGTCAAGGGTCACAGTTTGTGTTAATGATAACTTCATGCTTAAGGATATAACCCTAGTAAGCAAGCTCAAATGCAATTTGCTTTCAATCTTGCAATTAATTGATGATAGTTTTGAGGTGAGCTTTAGGAGGAGTGCCTGTAGAGTTTTGTGTAATCCTAGAATTTAATCTTCATTCCAATTCCAAATCTAAATCTAAATTCAAAATCTAAATCCAAATTCAATATTCAAAGTCCAGAAAAATATTAGATCCATTTTCTCTAGGCCGAAGCCCATTTTTTCCTTGGGTCGAGCCCATTTTTCTTGGCCCATATCTCCTTTTCCTTTTTCCTTCTCCTTTCTTTCCTTTTTCTTTTCCTCCCTTTCTATTTCCTGCCTAGCTTTCCTATTTCTCTCTCTTCTACTTCTATCGCTGAACGCCAACGCCTGTGCATCAGGCCGCTGAACCCAACCGTGACTCCTACCTTGCTTACTCCTATGCGCCACCCACCTCCACGTCTGTTTTCACCCTTATCACGCATATTGAAGCCTTCAACGAAAATGGCCAACATCAATTCCATCATGGCCACATCAATTTCTTCACCTCTTCGACTCTTGATCGAGGAGTCTTTGCAAAAAATCAATGTCACTTGAGAGGAACACTGATTCACCATTTGATAACAACATGATGGCAGCTAACATAATACTTTCTGGCAATAGTGAAGGTTATGTTCCAAATATGAGTTCGAGATGAAAGATTTAAAGTGCAAGGATGAGTTAATTATTTGCATAGATACTACAATATTTGGTATTGCAGGTGCAATATGTTCTATTTGTCATAGCTCAATATGAGAAATCTATTGCAAAGATTGTTTATATTCTATTGACGATACAAGAGTTACTTTCATCTAGATGTTATTCTATAGGATTAGGTTTCAACTATATTATGGAATTCAATTACTTTTACAGTCAGCAGTTTGATGTACGTGATGGTCACACGTGCAAGTTACTCTTCAATGGGAATTGTTTGCCGAGTTATGTGTTTCAGGTGTTGCATATAAAGAGTTCATGAGATGAGTTCTTACTATAGTTATCCTGTGCTACAAGAGAAGCATATGAAGAAGATTGATGGAAGCATATGAAGAAGATTGATTCATTCTTACTCATTGATTAGTCATATGGACTTTCAACATACAAGGATCATTGATGCTGAATTATGATTTGAGGAAATTTGGTTTGTTTTGGTTACTATAGGAGTGAATTCACTTTAAGTTGGAGATTGTTGAGTGTGTGATCCGAATTTATCTCAAGATAGAGATCGTTAAATATGATTCGAATTCGTATATGTGTCCAAGTGGACACATACATTGACCTCGTCTTGGTTTTATAATCTCGTAGGACCCTTGTTTTCTAGTCTATATATGTACATCTATAGTCGTATAGTTCAAACACGCCAAAGTTCCCCGTACTTGTAATCTCTCCTCATATAGTGAATTCCGTCTTCATGCATCCATGATTTTCCCGCGGGAATTTTTCACATTAAATCATATATTCTTTTCTTCTGATCATCTATATTTGTCGTGCGTTCTATAACAGGATATAAAACCTTATGGATTGAGCCTGGATGTAAGTATGATTTCCATCTTTCTAGCAAATCAATACATCATTACCAGCACTGACATATTGTATATGTGGCTTACCATACATATTAAGCATGCATGCATGATTAATTCTCTTTCTATCCCCTGGTTTCAAATGTAATAAGCATGCAGGTCACACATAAAATCAATACATCATTGCATATTGTATGTGGCATACCATACGTATTAAGCACGCATGCATGGTTAATTCTCTCTCTATCCCCTAGTTTCAAATGTAATAAGCATGCAAGTCACAAATATGAGAGATCTATCGTGCACGTCCGGCGGTACCGCGTTAGATATACAGATTATAAAGTACATCATCGGTTGATTTTTACGAGGTGTTCATGTATTTCGAGATTAAAAGTTTATAGACTTTGCACTACTACAAAAAAGTTTATATTAGACGCCTCATCATAATCGGTTCATAAAAACCGCTAGTATTAAATGCAATCACAGACGGTTCTTGATAAGAACCGTCTGTGATACTGTCACAGACGGTTCTTATTAAGAACCGTCTGTGATATGTTTTTCACCTCATATATCCCTAAAATTTCATAATTTGCCGCCTGAGTTCGAGTAAGATTCTGTTTTGTCACACCTTCAGTAAAACAGATATAATTTTTGCATGTGGTGTCCGTTTCTGACGTTCTTGTATTCATTGGAAAGCTAACGACGAGCTCGATCCAAAAACAACAACCCGCTTGTGCCAGTCGGCCTCAAAAACCCCTAAAATCGGTCATCTTTAGCCTCAATTTTGCATCGTCTAGTTGGCCTCAAAAACCCCTAAAATCGGTCATCTTTAGCCTCAAATTTGCATCGCAAGTTTTTTATTTTTGTTTTTACCTAAATTTTTGATCTTCCCTTCGAAAGTTGGGGTTTGTCTCAACTGTAAAGTTGTAGATCTCGTGAAAACCTTTTAAATGAGTATATATAAGCCATATAAAAGTTTGTTATTTCATATTTTGAGACTAGTTGTTTATATTGTATCGGTATATATATAGCCAATATATATCACATACGGTTCTAGTTTAGAACCATATGTGATAAATTGGTCTCTGTCTGTTGGGCCCGTCAATCATCTTCAACCCAATTCTAGCCAATAGATACCGATCAACCCACACCCGTAGATCGTCTCACCTCTCCCTTCCCTATAAATACTCACCCGAACACATCTCCTACCCTTTATGCGCTCAAAATCTCTTCAGGCTCCTCACTATCCTCCTCCTCGATCGACCTGATGGAAGCAAGTGCAGATGATTTGAAGGTCGTATACCAGGTCAGCCAGTTAGCACATCCCTCTATTGTTTTTTTCTAGTATTTGATTCTGTAACTACGATGATTCTGTTGCTACTTTGTAGTGTTTAGGGCGGTCCAGGAGTTTACAGTGAGGCGGCTGCCAAGAAAGCCTACTCGAGCTACTTTGTGGGGTTAGGGCTGCTCAGTTTCTAATATAAACGGAAAGTAAATAGAATGTTCTCTGTTATGTTTTCTTGTGATATTATAATGGTGGATTTAATCTTGTCATGTTGTAATGGTGGATTGTAATAGAAATAAAATATTATCTGATATATTTGATATCGTATTTGCTTATTTTCGCTTGTTTTCAAATGGCATAGCTAACATTTTCTGAGGCTAACTGAAAAATAGAAAAATATTTAGGTATAGAATGAACTATCATAGACGGTTTTATAGTATAAATCGTTTGTGATTCACTATTACAGACAGTTCTAGTTTAGAACTATCTGTGATGTATGAGTATCAGAGACGATTCTAACTAGAACCGTCTGTAATAGTGTTTTTCACAGACGGTTCTAGTTACAAACCGTCTGTATTATATTTATTATAGACGGCTCACAAACCGTCTGTGAGAACCTTCGATTATCACTGACCTATAAATTCAGACGGTTCAAAAAACCGTCTGTGATGACGTTTTTGAACCGTCTGTGATGATAATTTTTGTAGTAGTGTTGATCAATAATTAGTCCAACAATATATAGGTTATGTGAAACAAAAGTGGTACTGTTTGATTTGTATTTGAAAATCACTATCTTGTGATTATAACTTTATAGTTTTGAATAATATGTTGTAAAAAAATTAACAATCAAATATTAATTTTGAAGATCGTACTAAGTCAAGGCGCGTCTTACAAAAATAAACAGAGGAAGGACAATCTAGGGAGGTGCATGAAACAGCCGTTTCCCATCCTTGCTTACTCGTCTTCTAGGTCGCCTCGACTCCAGCCACCCGTAGCTTCCTTCTCGGCTCGTCGTCCTCGTTGAACGATGACTTGTCCCTCTTCGTGAAGAAGTACCACTTGTTCTCCCCATAACCCTTGTATCTCTCTACATGCATGTACACATGCAGTACATTGCTGGGTTCGTCGGTATATTTTTTTTAAGATGGAGATAATAATAAATTATAGTATACATTATGCTGACTTTATCTATAATAGCTAAAATCGCATACGAGTATCTCTCTCCGTAATCTCTTCTGTGAACAGCCATAATTCATAAGATATAAACAAAAAAAACATAAGTCACAGTATAATGTATAGCACATGTACGACGTAGCGATATCAATTGCTACTAGCTATCTAATTGCCTCAATTAATTCAAGGTGGATCTAGCTAATTAGATAGAGATAGAGATGGATGGTACATGCCGACGAGTTTGCCAGGCTCCCAGTGGAGAAGGTTGACTACGTCGAGAGGCAGCTCCCGGCCCTCGATCTTGGCTCGGAGGTAGATGACAATGACCTCCTCCTCGCTCAGCATGAAGTGGAAGCCCGGAGGGAACCGCAGATGCAGGAAGAGCTCATGCATCTTGCCCTTGGCCGCCGCCGTCATCGTTGCATTCCATTGAATGATCGAATTGGCACGCTGATCGATAGGATCCCCGAGAATAAGTAAAAAAGAGAGATGACAGGCGCGCGCGGCAGATCAACTTGCATGGAGTTATTACAAGCGGGAGAATACAGTATTCCCTCTGTCTAAGTTTAAGATAGATTTTTTATCATATAAATTAAAAAGATATTAAAAATAATTAGACTATCCATAATTATTATCTCTAAATACTATATTTGATACATGCATATAGAGAATATAATATAAAGTTATATATTTATTAGGGGTATGAGTGAACGTACCATTAATTTTATATTGAAATATAAAATATACCTTATATTTATAGATAAGATCATTTAAAAAAATACCCTATAAACTTGGACGGAGAGAGGATATAGCAATGGTAATATCGTGCCGGTTAAATAGTTGAGACTTGAGAGAGTGGTAATGTTGGGTAATTATTTTCTGTTTCTAGAAGCTTGGGTTGGGGATTACTTGCTTGGCGCTCCTATATTTCTCATGTGTTTTCTGTGCAAAATTAGCCCCTATTCTTTTTAGTTTTTTTTGTGGCTTTTGGTTTCGAAACAAACGAGGCGGCTTTTCAAGTGGCTTCTCGAAGCCACTTCTCCAGAAGGCTTCCTGAGCCCAAAACCGTGTATATCGTCCACGTTAGTGCCTCTGTCCCTCATCGCTGTCTCAAAAAGTGCAGCTAAAAACTATCAACCGCAGCCAAAAGAACAGGGCCAAAAACCTCTAGCCGAATCAAACACCTCTTACTTTCAGCCGCTTTTAGGGTGGATTCTTTTAGGCTGATGGCTTACATATTTGAATTCTGGCTATTCGCGAGAGGCAGTATACAGAGGAAAAATAGTCGCATACGATTTTAGCCGGTACAGCTGAACTCAATGCACTATTTACTATAATTTTTTATTGACCCCACCCTTGAAAAAATACATCGTTTAAAAGATAGTTACTGTAGACAGTATAAGTATAAGTCAACTTTAAACCCAAAAGAACCTGGCCTTACTTTCAGTCGCTACCATTTCAAAACTAAAAGTTTCAATCAAAAGCCAGAAGCTCATATCGATTTAGGCTCTGTTCGTATTGTCTTCTGCTTCTAGTTTTTGCTTGGAGAAAAAAACTAGATGCCAATACAAACACATGGCTTCTCGAAGAGATTTCTCCACTCTTCTCGCTATGAGGATAAGTTAGGGGTCACGGACGCATTATGTACTCTGTTCCTTTCACTCCAATCTCACGCATATATCTCTCCCACTTTTTATATCACTTGAGCCACTTCTTTTAATCACTACTATTCATTCTCATCTAAAAGATTTTAGCGTAGTTTAGAAGTCAATACGAACACCCCTTAGTTGGGCTACACGAGGCCTAGGCAGCAATGGTGTTGGGCTGGGTGTCACGGCCCACCAGTTGCTCCTAGTGAAGGCCCGGCCCAACGGTAAGACGAGCCAGCCCAAGCTGCTCCCAGAACCAGAAGGCCTTCAAATACCACCACCTTGCAGCCGCACCAGCAACCACCTGCCCTGCCTCCTCCAGTCCAGCCCTCGTCCCCGCTTTCTTCTCCGCCAAGTCCCAGCCCGAGTTCGCCACCTCCGTCTCTCGTACAGGTCTCCTCCTCCGCCTCTACTCGCCGTCGTCGTGTTCTGTTTTCTAGTGCGCTTGCGCTTAACATCTTCTCCTCCGATCGATCCATCTCACCGCACGAGCGCCGGTCCGTGCAGATGTCGAGCGGGCAGCTCCAGCTCATGGAGGCCGACAAGGTCGAGGAGGAGGAGGAGTGCTTCGAGCCCATCGATAAGTGTACGCCGTCTCCGACCCTCCCCTCTCGTCTCGTCCCCGAAACTACATTACTTGTTCGTGTGTGTATGTGTGCTCTCTCGCGCGTGTGGGTGTGTCCATTTCGCCTTGCCTTTCGGGTACTTCCCCTTCTAATTTCGTGTGTTTCAATCCCAACTTGGTGTTGTTTCGAGGTGGATTTGATGCGAGTTTAGCCTAGTCTCGACATTTGTTTGGTTTTGCTGCGTGCAGTGCGTGGTTGTGTTGCGTTGCGTTCGGTTTTCTCCCCAATTTCGTGCGTTCTGGGGCTAAATTAGTGCTGTTTCGTCGCCTAATTTCGTGCGGTTTTGCTCTTCCCCCACAATTTGATCTCTGTTCTACGGCAAATTCGCGCTGATCGATCACTTTTTCTCGGTGGATTGATCCGAATTTACCCCCATTTTGAGTTGTTCTGCGTTTATTCCGTCGTAGTGATCAACTGATCACTACATTAATTTGGAATTCGCAACTAGATAGTCCAATCCTGTATGATTTATGTAGATATTTGAACAAATTATACGGAAGTGTTTTGGTGTACTTCGAGCTGTAGGGTTTCCTCTTGTGTTTCACAATTACTTGGTTGCTGCGGCTAATTTTAACAAGTTTGATCATAACCTGTTGTTTTGGTGTGATCGGGCCTTCTCGTTTGGTTCCGTGTTCCAATTGGTTCTTCCTGCACTTCATTCATTTCCGTGAATTTGAATCTTGAGCATGATTCCTCCACTGCAACTAATCACTCGTACATCTGTCCATACCATACAGTGATCTCGCAAGGAATAAACGCAGGAGATGTGAAGAAGCTGCAGGATGCGGGGATCTACACTTGCAATGGCCTTATGATGCACACCAAGAAGGTTCCAAACTCGGCATCCCAAATCTTCATTCCATCTCTATAGAAATTTTGGTTGCACGCTGAAGTTGATTTCTGGTTTATGACACCTGTTTGCTTTCACTTGTTCTGTGTTCTGAGCATTTGGCTGATACTGTTTCAATATATGGATTCATCTCGCAGAATCTTACAGGAATCAAGGGCTTATCTGAAGCAAAGGTTGATAAGATCTGCGAGGCTGCCGAAAAACTTCTGGTATGATTCTTTTGCATTGATTTTGGTTTGAAATTTTCGGTGCCGTCCGTTCTGTGTGATGTGGTTATCTGAAATTGCTGTGATATTCGTTTGTCACAGAGCCAGGGCTTCATGACCGGAAGTGATCTCCTTCTTAAGGTAAGAAAGTAGGAGCTAAGCTACTGATTAGCATACAGTATAGTGCTGTGTTTTTACCAATTTTGCCATTATGCTAAACTAACTGGAAATGATTGTCGAGAATCTGCTTTAGTTCTTTCAATTACTCCACCTGTGTACTGTTCTTTAGGCTGTTTGATTTATTTTGGCTTATTTTGAAGCGGAAGTCTGTTGTTCGGATTACCACTGGGAGCCAGGCGCTTGATGAGCTGCTTGGCGGTAACATATCTCTTGTCCTTAATTCTGTTCTGAACAGTCGTGCTGTTATGTTGTTCTAATCTATTGACATTTTTTCAAATTTGGAAGGAGGGATTGAAACACTCTGTATCACAGAGGCATTTGGAGAGTTCCGGTGAGTAGATGTTCCTGTTCCCGTTGATTTTTTTCTGGAGTAACAACATTCTTTTTTCACACTTCCTATATTTCCTATTATTCATGCAATAAAATTTCTGAGTGTGGGATTGTCCCCTTTCATTATTCTCGTAAGTTCAATAGAAGACCCTGAGTCTTGTGCATCGACAACCTATTAGTTGTATCATTGAAATTTATGATGTGTGGCCATATTTGTCAATAGATGTAGTTATACCTAGTTTAGTCATGTTATTAGTATTCAGGTTTATAATAATATGATAAACAGCCTTTCCAAGCCTCTTGCACCTCTTTCTCTATTGTCTAATGTTGTAGAGGTATTGATGGCAGCGCATACAACAATTCCTAAACATGCTTTCTGTGCTGTTAACACTTCATATTTAATGAGAGCAATCATAATATTGACTCTTGATGCACTTGTGTACGTCTTCCCATTTCTCAATTCAGTTCCCAGCTTTCTAATTTTAAAATCTATATCATTTACTTGGTCTTGCAGGTCAGGGAAGACACAGTTGGCTCACACTTTATGTGTCTCCACTCAGGTTCGTTTCCCATGTCAAATTTTGTCAATGGCACCTACTACCATAGAAGCAATGAATAGTTTTCTTATTTTAATTAATGAAGTGCAGCTTCCACTCCACATGCATGGGGGGAATGGGAAGGTTGCCTACATTGACACTGAGGGAACATTGTATCTTTTGAATTGCCTGTGCAATACCTCTAACTGATTCGCTCAATGAATTTATTTACATTCCTGTTTCTCTCCAAATTGTTTCCTTAATGGAGTTTTCAGCCGGCCTGAACGCATTGTGCCAATTGCCGAGAGATTTGGGATGGATGCCAATGCTGTTCTTGACAATGTATGGCTCATTTTACATTTCTCTTAACCGTTTCAGGACTAATAGATCAAGCTGTTTGTTCAATCTTACATCTATTTCTGGTTTAGATCATATATGCTCGTGCATACACCTATGAGCACCAGTACAACTTGCTCCTGGGCCTTGCTGCCAAGATGGCTGAAGAGCCTTTCAGGCTTCTGGTAGGCATGAGCTTATAACATAAAGTACATTTATAAGTTCACAGATCTCTATTGTGCTCATGTGGCGTTGTTTAACCTGGAAATAGATTGTGGATTCTGTTATTGCGCTATTCCGTGTTGATTTCACTGGCAGGGGTGAACTTGCAGAGCGCCAGGTATTCTTGTTAGCTAGCTAATATAGTAAAAAACCCGACAACTCATAAAGTAGTTGAATGCTGCCATTTTATATACTTGCTTAAGGGTATGTGCTATGAAATTGCAGCAAAAATTGGCACAGATGCTGTCCCGCCTTACTAAGATTGCTGAGGAGTTCAATGTTGCAGTGTACATCACCAACCAAGGTGTGCTTTCTGATCTAATCCTATCTATTCCCAGAAAGAGTTCTTTAGATTAAGGTGTTTTAAATGATATGCTCTCTCCTTGTTCCAGTGATTGCGGATCCAGGTGGTGGTATGTTCATAACTGACCCAAAGAAACCGGCGGGAGGCCACGTGTTGGCTCATGCAGCCACCATCCGGTTAATGCTGAGGAAAGGCAAAGGCGAGCAGCGCGTCTGCAAGATCTTTGATGCCCCTAACCTTCCTGAGGGAGAAGCTATATCCTATTGCTTTATACATGTTTACTGCTTGTGCTGTTGATCGCTTTAATTTGGTAGGTTGCTAAAATCTGGATAAACTGCTTCGCTCAGATTTGCACAGCAAACTCTTGAGATTTAACTGTAGCTGCTAACCTACATGACTGGAAGCTTCACATGACACAAAGTAGCAATGATCTGATGGCAAGAAGTTGTTTCCCTTGACCAGCAACACGTTTTCCAGGTTACACCAGGCGGAGTGATGGATGCGAAAGACTAACTGTCCATTCAGGGTGCTTCCTGTCTTAAACTGTTCAGGTTTCTTACTAGTAAAATTCACAGCATATATAGGTAATTACGTGTTGACAAAAGCTACTGTACTGCTACTCTGTTTTGCCACTGCGGAGAGAGTAGGCAACCTGTATGCAGTGCTTATACCTCCTACTGGGCATTTTGCATGCTCGTAGGATCCACCAATTATACTGAAAACAAATGTTGTGTTAAGTGAATATACAAGAGCTTAACATGTTCTTGGCTTCCCCCAAAACTAGGGAGAGACCTAACAAAAGGAAGGCTATGTATGCAACAGGAGCAACCAAACTGAAGGATATGAAAATGAAATAGATTCTGGCTAGATTCTTGCATAAGCAACTGCACCAATAATCATATGATGTGCTGCCCGTTCAAAAAAAAAAAAACTTCCTCGATGTGACTCGGTTTGTCATCTAAAAGCAAATAGTGTATAATAGCAACCTAAACGCGACAGAACAAGGACCGTGTTAGCATCAGTGACGACATGGGTAACAACAATGGGAGACGCCATTCCACCGGATCATCCGCCGGTTGCTTCCAGCCCCGGCGCTCTTCGGCACGCTCGTGCTAATGATCATCGTGCTGCTGCGTGGGCAGTGCGTGGCGGCAGAGAGGGCAGACGCAGCTGACCCGGAGCCAGTCGAAGATGCAGCGCCGATGGAAGGCGTATTGACTTTATGGCCTTGCTCGAGGTGAAGATTCAAAACTAGCCAGTTAGTGTGTGGGATGAAGATTCCAGAAGGTCACAAGCCTATTGGAGCCTAAAAGCCGCATGTATACTGCAATACTTACGTTACCAGCAGAGCCTTCCGGCAATATTATTGTCATACGAGTAATTTACTATTTTGAACTGAGACGAATCTCTCCATATGAAGAGAGTGAGCACGCTTTGTTAGGTGGATTCAGACCCCAAACAGCCCCCGAGTTAGTGAAATCAGAACCTGAGAATATCTCATGAGTCACCTAGTGACCTGGATTGTTCAACCTTAGTTTAGACAGCAGCAAAAGCTCTTGAGGGCGCGCTCAGCTTCACTGGAAGCTGGCATTCGGCGGCCAGCGATGGCTTTCTTTTCACTATGCAGATTTTTGTTTTTTTCTATTTTTTTATTTTGTTTGTTTGTTTTTGTTTTTTCTCGTATTTCTTTGTATTGTCCATGATGGACTAACATGTTTTTTCTATTTTTATTTTTTTAAAATTTAATTATGCCAAATAAGCCAACTCAGCTACAGTAAAAAATCAACCAGCTATAGTAAAAAAAACTATAAATCATCGTCATTCCGAACACTACCCTTATACTGTGTGGTACACAACGAATTGTAATAATGAGTTATTTTAGTACCTCTCTATGTTGCAAACCTCCGTTGCGAGATACAAGTTACAAAGGTGCCGTGATTCCATCATGGGTTGTAGAGCTTTCTTGGTGGGCCTCCAAACAGTACGCTGATTGGATAAGTTGAAAAATTCGATTAAAGTCAAAATCCATTAGAATTCTTGTGGATCTATATAATCGCTAGCAGGGCCGCAGACAACATTATGGCAAACTATTTGCCAACCGTTCTCAAAGGCTCTTCCTGGTTATGGTTACTTAATTAGTTGGCCGGAACAATCTACATATGGAAACAATTGTGTGACTTGCTGATAGTCGACTTTTAGGAAACATCCGACCTCCTCGACAAGGAAGACGATATGCACCGGATACATCAAGAACCCAATGAAACTCTATGATAATACATTAAGAGGTTTAGTTAGGTTCACAATTATATCCTTGAGGTTGCTTACTCTTCTGTTATCTAGGCATTTAAGATTGGGCTAAGGAATAGGTTATTTATGGAGGATAGCGCTATGAATCCTCTATGAACAATCGTCGAACTATTTGACATGGTTGACAAGTACACCGCTGCCGGTGAGGTAGTTGAGTGGGACAAGGCAATTGATCGAATAGAAAAGATCCCCCAATCAGGTCTTGAGAAAAAGAAGAACAAGAACAAGAAGTCGCACAAGAGCAAGTGGAATCACAAAGTTAAACCAAAGGAAGCTCTTGCATCCCATAAAAGCATCCGAAGAGCGAGAAAGACTATTATGGATGGAGCAAGGGAAATGCTCCCAACCGATGAGTCTAAGAAGAACAAAAGATGGTGTCCATGCCACCAGACGACAAAAGATGGTGTCCACTCCACCAGATGGCAGGGCATGATACCCGCACTGTCATACCTGGCAAAAGAAGCTTGATGACTATTACTCAGGTAGAGGACCTCTTTCTTCCATCCAAAAAATTGGAGAACCAAGCACCAGGAGAGACAAAGACGAAGATGAAGAAATGGAGTATCAGGAATTTGAACACACCATTTATGTTATCTTTGGTGGATCTGCCTCCTATGAATCCAGAAGATAAATGAAAACTATAGAGCGTGAGATGAACCTTTTGATGCTCAGATAGCTATCAAGCCTTCCAAGTGGTAAGAAACAATCATCTCCTTCGACAAAGAAAACTACGAGTATATCTAAAGTTATAAAGGAGTATTTCAAGTTCATTTAGTTGGTATATTAGAGATGGGTGTAATTACACCCGGGTGTAAAAAGTATTTTTCCTATATATATATATACCACCTAAACGAACTTGAAATACTCCTTTATCACTTTAGATATACTCATATACTAAATATAAGATACTCCAATGTGAACCACATGAAAAAATTGCAAAGGAGTCCATAATTTTTAGCGTATTTTATAAATACCTTCATATACGTACATAAAAAGGAGTATGTCTAAAAAATGTACATACCACATCTGAAAAAATTGTTCATACCACCTAGATGATCTTAAATACTCGTATACTATACGTACATACTCTCCGTTACACAAGATACTCCCTACGTTGTGAGATACGATATAGAGTGTAATTACACCCGGGTGTAGAAAAGAGGCTTCCTATATATATATATATATATATGAAAACTATAGAGCGTGAGATGAACCTTTTGATGCTCAGATAGCTATCAATCCTTCCAAGTGGTAAGAAACAATCATCTCCTTTTATAAAGCCTCTTTTCTACACTCAGATGTAATTACACCCTATGAGTATCTTATAATTAGTATACGAGTATATATATAGGAAGCCTCTTTTCTATATTGGAGTATCTTATAATTAGTATACGAGTATATTCAAGGTGATAAATGAGTATTTTAAGTTTATTTAGGTAGTATATTAGAGGTGGGTGTAATTACACCTAGAGTAAAAGGTATTTTTCCTCTCTATATATAATACTTTTGAGAAATCAGTATGATTCCTCCTGTTAGGTTTACTCTGAGACCCATGCTATCTTATGACAGTTTATAGTTATGACATCAACAAATAGCTCTGCGAAGTTTCTCTGTGTTAAGTTTTTAGAGTTTATTGGCCGACTGCCACATATTTTGATGACTAGCCCGACGATAAGTGTCGAATCCACCAGGAGAGCTTCGTCAGGCTCGTCCTTTTCAAGAAAAAGACAAATGGGACTTGTACAACAGCAAGTCAATCAATTGTCTGTTTGATATCCTTAGCTCTCCATATGCACCTCTAGTGCTCCACAGATATGACAAACTCATCCTTACATTTCTTAGCTTCACAGAACGTCCATGGATCGCATCAAGAGAGCTACCAACCAGCTAGGTTGAGGTTCAATTGTATCTAACAGCAGTGCATCTATAGGACTATAGTTGAACGCAGAGATGCAATCAATGAACTGAGAGGAGCAGTGAGGTCAGGATACCAACCACGAGGAGATATCCGGTGTGTTTATTCAGGTTTCTCTTTTCAAATCACAGCTCAGCTCAGTAGAACCGCAGACGTTCCAAATTCTTGTATATCTTTGTCACATCAAACTCTTTCTTATCGAGGATGAAACAGAGAATGTAGTGTGATGGAGAATTAAAAATGTATAGGAAGACAAGATCTGACGTATAAATATCCAGCATGAGAGGACATACTCTGCACGAGGAATTACTGAATTTGGGTCTTCCAAAAAGTGCGTCCTCACCAAAATAGTCCAAGGAGAAAGTTTAAGGCCTGCAAGAACTACTGGGTGGAGCCTAGATGAAAAAGGAGACTGAATGAAGACACACACAAAAAAGGTTCATGCGGTTTGATGGTTTGCACTGCCTCCTGACCTCGCTGAAAAGGAAAACTCATAGCCTACGATGGGCACAGGAAGATATACTCAGCAGAGCCTCCATGCTCATCCGTGTTTGTATTTGCTTCTGATTTTTATTTGAAAAAGTCAAAAATCAATATAAATACCTAGCTTTCGAATCAGCTTCTCCACTTCTCTCGCTCCGAGGATAAGGCAGAGGTCACGGACGCATCATCTCGCTCTTGGTTCACACACACATCTTTCCCTTACTTTTCCCGCCACTCGCCACCTGTTGCTAAAAGCCACTTCTTTCAACCACTACCATTCATTTTTAGTCAAATGTCATCAGTCACAACCAAAACCCACTAGCTGTAGCCAATCCGAACACCCCTGTACTTATTTAGATGCTAAGGTCTATCTTCTGAGGTGAAGATGGTGTTACATCGAGTGAACGAAACCAAGGAAGAGTTTAGCACATTTGCTGAATTCCATGAAGATAGACTTCCATGAAGATATCTCTAGGATCATCAACATTGTGTCCCAACTCTCTAGGATCATCAACATTGTGTTGTTTACTCAGGAAAAATGAGAACTCCGTGGGTTTTATTCCTCGATGAAAGAATTTCTATATTAATCTTAATGAGGGAAATTCAACCACAGAAGGGTTGAAACTCCCTGGTTTATGGGGATCACAGAACTAAAAATCAAGTACAATAGGATCCTCCTCTAGTCTATAAGATACTTAGGTCAGGTGTATTCTGAAACGTCCCAAACATACGTGGTTGCAGCAAAATTTTGAGACAATGCCATTACAACCAAGTAATCAAGTCATTTTAGTTTACTTAAAGCTAGTCCTTACCAAAAAAAAAAAAAAACCAAGCACTGTAAAACTAACTAAAGAAGTACCCAGCTCTAGACTATGCTTGCAAAAATCAAACCTTGGCCAGGCGAGAAATTCCCGCAGCATCAATCCATCGATGAGCAACTCCGAGTCCACAAGAACTTCAGTCACACCAGTCCGGCATTCCTCTTCATCTCCTCCTCCCTCTTGATATCCTTCTTCTTCCTCATCTTCACTCTCGGCTTCATCGTCCGGTGCTGCAAATGCTCAGCCTGGAAGGCGACCATCGCCCTGAGGACCCGCACAATCGTCTCCTCGATCTCCGCACCCCTCCCCTCCGGCTCCAACAGCCGCAGCGCCCTTGCAACGGCCTCCATTGTGCTCATGCACCCCTTGTGCGGCTCCTTCCTCACCACGAGCTCCGACTCAAACATGCTGTCCCCGTCCTCACCGCTGTCGACGGGCAGGGAGACGGGAACGGCGAAGGAGGACAGGAACGGGAGGCTGGCGGCGTGCATCTCCTTGGCCTGCTTCCAGGTGCCATCGAGGAGGAGGAGGGTGGGGTTGGCGCGCGCGGAGGGAGGCGTGGATCGGCACCAGGAGGCGAGGTCGGAGGCAGCGGGCGAGGGGAAGAGGAGGAGGACGGGGTTTGGGGAGGGAGGGGGGAGGAGCGGGGTGGAGGAGGGGAGGAGGCGACGGCCGGGGAGGAGGTGGAGGTTGGAAAGGGAGCGGGCGAGGAGGGGGGGCGTGGAGAGGGGGTTGCGGCGGAGGGCGTGGGGGTGGTGGAGGATGACGACGGTAGTGGAGGTGGGGAGAGGTGAAGGGGGCAGGTGCGGGCAGAGGCAGACGCGGGACGGGCGGCCGCAGCCGGCGTGGCAGACGGCGCGGCCGGGAGGGGTCAGGGCGGTGGCGTCCTCGTCGGAAGCCGAGGAGGAGAGGTGTGGGTCCAAGTCCATCTTGTTCACGGTTAGTTGCTGGATGCTTGACAAGGTATAGCACTATAGCCCCACGGCTTGGGCCAGTTGGCCCGCCTGAACTTGACCAGTTTAGTACGGCCCGGCCCGAGCCCGAGGTTTACCGTTATGGACTAGAAGTGTCAATACTGGAAATTTCAAATTTTTTTGTTAGTACTAAATTGACTGCATTATATTTATCCAAGCATTGGAACTTTGTCACATAATTTCAATTTTAATATTACAATAGTTCAATCGAAATTTTATTTTAGTTACTTGGAAATGTTGCTGTACAAAAAAGTAGCTCTACGTGAACCTTTTATTGATATTTCTTAAGCTGAGAATCTTTCGATGGTACAAACTCAACTTTTCATATAATTTAAAGCATTTGACACCTAACTCATCGGAGTTATTAAAAGCCCACCCGTTCTCCTCACACCACAGCGCTCCACGCCCGCGCGAGGGCCTTCGCGCGCGATGCGTGGCTCGCCCGCTCCCCGCCTCCTTCCCCTCTGCGCGCTGCGCGCCTACGCCTCACCCGTGCCTCCCTCCCCCGTCCTCCCACGCCGCCTCCCCCCTCCTCCCCCGCCGTCTCCCCCGCTCACCCATCGGCCACCGCTTCCCCCTCCCCCTTCCTACCCCGCCGCCTCCTCCTCCCTTGCCGCCCCCTCCTTCCCCCTCCCCCGGTCCCCCTCCTCCCCCGCTCCCCCGCCGCCTCCCCCCTCCTCCCCCGCCGCCTCCTCCCTGCTCCCCGTCGCCTCCCCGCTCCTCGCCGTCTCTCCGCTCACCTGCCGCCGCCGCGCTCCTCCCCTTCCTACCCACGCCTCCTCCTCCCCGCGCGCCTCCTTCCCCTCCCGGTCCCCCTCCTCCCCGCTCCCCGCGCCTCCTCGCCCCCGCCGCCTCCCTCCCCAACCGCCCCTCTCCCCGCCCCGCCGTCTCCCGCTCACCCGCCGCCGCCGTTTCCCCTCCCTTCCTACCTCGCCGCCTGCTCGCCATACTCGGCGCCTACCCGCCAGCCATCGATCCGGTTGCAGCCCCGCTGCCGTCCTCTCCTCCCCCGCCGGTACTACCCATGGCCGTCATCTTTGGCTCCTACCCCGCCGGCCAGCGATCCGGTCGCAGCCCTGCCGCCGTCCTCTCCTTCCTCACTGGTAACACCTGTTCCTTCTCCTTATCCTCTTCTCCTCAGATCTACGGTTTTGCAATCTGGCATTTTTTTCTTCCAGATCCTCGACGGCTGGGGAGATAGGGGGAGAGGAGAGGAACTAATTTAGTTCAACAGTTTCACACTACAGTTGACATGTTGTAAGTTGATAGTTCATAGTTGTTTAGTTATTGCTTTCCTACATCCTACAGGTTTGCCATCACCATCACTATTGTTAGTATTTTCACAGTTGCAACTTGCAAATGTATCCCACCAGTCAATTATACTATTAATGCTGCAGCTCTTGGTTGTGCTCATGCACTCTACTCCCTCTCTCTCTTTGCTCTGTGATGTTTGATGACTTGTGATGGGTTCGCTTCGATTCGTTTGAATTGGTGCTGCAGAGCTAGGTTAACTTGTCCTGTTTCACTGGATTGATGTCGTTTGAATTGCAGAGCTAGGAAGGTTAATTGTAGAGCTAGGTTAACTATAGACAATTAGATAGGAGTCATGATGGGAGTTATATTTTGAAGGATGTTTGGTTGAGGAATGCCATCAATCATCACACAAGATTGGTTGCATTCATCTTTGCTTGCAGATGCTTTAGCTGTTTCTACCCAGGTATGTATTTTCAGTATTAGAAATCATTCCCACTTTTAAATCAGCTTCCTTTCACAGCTGTCATTGTGTATTACAATTTGTACAGAGCCACAAACTTCTAGGACAAACTACCAACTTCTAGGACATACTAATAAATACAAATATTGTTTCTCTAGCTTGAGGATCTCATCATGATTTAACTATTCTATAAGTCCAAACTAACTTTGCTTGCATTTGTTAGGCACTGATAGCAAGCTCTTATGCGATATTGGACTACAAAAGGGTCCAAAAGATAGAGAATGCAAGGTAAACTTACCAATATAGTCTAATTGGACTATTTCTCATGTGTGTGCATTCTGCAGATCTCTTCCAAGTCCTATCATATCATCTCAATATTTGTGCACGCTGTATCCAAGTGGCTTTTCATAGCTCCTTGGGGTCTTCAGAAATTACTTAAGTATATAGCAATGAGATTTGAAAATTCAGCAATTTATGTAACTGAGAATGGTAAGATTTCCATACTTCCTAAAATGAGCGTGGTTCAACATGCATGTTTCTAATACAGAAGTATGCCCATTTGTCCTACACAATTAAGTGTCTATTTGCTGCGGTGTGTGTTGAGCTCCAGACCCTTGTTTCTGAGGGTCTTCTTTATTTCACTATTCACTTCTATCAGAAATTGAGGGATACAACTGATACATTACTGTTGTAGACCAAAGGTTTATATATAGAGAGTACATAGGACACATGGGACCAAAGAAAAAGCAATGTGGTAATAATTTTAGACAAGTGCACCTATATCAATTACTTTAGATTTTATTTCAGATTAATGTTGGCAATATCACTACCATCCAAAACTGGTGGGTGAAGTATGTAATGACAATGAGCACTATGAATATACGGTGGAAGCAAATTTCTTGATATTATCTAAGCCAATGTCATCATAGTGTTTTGGTCATTCCTTTCCATCAATTGAAGTTGAAAGATTTAAATTTTGATATAGCCCATACTCCACAATCTGTCAATAGCCAATCATACCTCCTTTCGACTATCCAAAACTGGTGGGGGAAATATGTAATGACAATGAGCACTATGAATATGCATTGGAAGAAAATATCTTGATATTATCTAAGCCAATGCCATCACAGTGTTTTGGTCATTCCTTTGCATCAATTGAAGTTGAAAGATGGAAAGTTTGATATAGTCCATACTCGATAATCTGCCAATATCCAATCATACCTCCTTTTTACTCATTTGTGGTTTCTGTCTTCCTGTAAGATAATCCGGATAAATACCCTTCAACCATCATAGCATATATTTTCAATTTATTTCAATATTATAATGGACATTGAAGTATATATACAAGAACAAGATACATTGTGAATACCCACTGTGCCACTTAATATATTGCCTAATATGCCAAGCCCATCTTAGTGCCATTTTGGAAATAGAGTTTCCTACTATTGTGACATTGTAAGTTTCTAATGAGCAGGCTAATACAAATATTACAGCATGCATATTGAAAAACTTTTATCTTGTGCGGTGCAAATTGAACCAATTTGTGGAACAACAACAGACATATATTAAATAGAATGAATTATTAGAAATCAATGAGTGTGAAACGTGAATTTAAAATTTTTAAAATGTGACATGTGAAATGTACCATCTGTGATACTAGCACACTTAATAGTGTTTGTTACATGTGATATTTGGTAACCTGAACTAAATACTATTTTGCATGTTGTACTTACACTTAATAGTGATTAAATAATTGAGCAACTATCTCTTTCTTTGCTTGCCATTTTGCATGTCCGCTTGGCCACTTTCCCCTTCTCTTATCATGAAATTGCAGCTCTCAATTGTAGTATGCACTATTAAAGTCTGATTTATGTTTAGGGGAAAAAATGTTGATGTTCTATTTCTGTTGTTAGGAGCCAAACTACCAAAGGCATCTGGATAGCACGCTGTGTTGGTGTTGAGCCTTGTACTGTTGTATTGGATTTGGAGGGGACTGATGGAAGAGAAAGAGGAGAGGTATGCTTCCTTACACAATTCAATTTGCCTGTTCAATATCTTTTAGCAGAACTTTTGGAGTAGCAATGTGCAATGGTACAGAGTTGTTGGAAGTACACTTTGTAGACTTGTTAACTATAGTTGTTCTGATTATCTGATATGGTTTCACACAACAATCATCATTGAGTTGTATTGATTAGATTCTTATAGTTCTTGCCCATTGAGTTCGGTAGGAGAATTAATCTGATCTTGCCCATTGAGTCATGGCAAGGCGCGCGATGCGCGCCCGATGTTCTAGTCTAAAGTATTAAAACTTCCTCCTCTTTGCCTGCGCGAGAGCGTGCCATGGCGACGCGAGAAAAGCTGGTGGCGACGTGTGGCGAGGCTCCCGTTGGCGACGCCTCCCTCTTGCGCTGGCGCTCGCCCGAACCCCGCCTTCCTCCCTCTCACGCGTACGCAGGTGCCCTTGCTGCCGTGCATCCTTGCTCCGGTTCTCGCGGCGCAGAAGCTCCCCGCTGTCACTCCGCGCGCACGTCCGCCCGCGCCCATGCCCTGGCGCAACTCCCCGCCACTCTCTACCCGCGTCAGCGATTGCCTCCATGGGCCCTGCCTGCTGCATCACTTCCCCCCTCCCCCCAATCGCCTTCGCTCCCTTCTTCCGCCCAGTGGTCGCCGCAGCTCCTCATCCGTGCGACGCACCACTCCGTTCGGCCGTGCGACGTCGCCGATTCCCGAGGCCGTCTCCCTCCGCCAACTCTTGCAGACATCGTGCGCTAGACGGCATGGCCTCCATGACCTCGGCACAGTCTCCCCGGCCTCCATTTCCATGCGCCAGTAGCTCCCGAGCGCCCCTCGCAGCTCCCCTCACTTCCCCCGAGCTCTAAACTCCTTCCCCACTCCCCCGCCTCCTCCTCCCCCGCCGGCTCCCCCCTCCTACCCCGCCGGCTCCCCCCTCCCCCGCCGCCCCCTTCTCCCCCGCTGCCCCGCCACCTCCCCCTCCCCCGCCGCCCCCTCCTCCCTCCTCCTCCCCCCTTCCCCGGTCCCCCCTCCTTCCCCGCTCCCCCGGCCCCGCCGGCCCTCCTCCCCGCTCACCCGCCGGTTGCCGCTTTCCCCCCTCCCCTTCCTACCCCGCCGCCCCCTCCTCCCTCCTAGGCACCGGCGCTGCGGATTTGGCCCGCTCATATTCTCTGGCGGCAGCAGCAGCGGAGGGAGCGGCGGTTGCGGTGGAGACCGTGGGAGCACGTCGAGCTCGCCGATGACGAATGCGCTCCCCGCCGGAACATCGCACTGTCGGCGCGCGGCGGCGGCGGCGCGCGCCGACACGCTCCCACCCAGACGTGCTCGGATTTGGCACCGGCAACTACGGCCACGGGAGCATCATGCGCGGCGCCGGCATGGCCCCCGCCAGGAGCAGCATTGACGCTTCGTCGTTTCTTGGGCACTCCACGAGGTCTCCGGCTAGCTCCCTCCGCCGACCACCTCGGCTTCTTCCCGCCTCCGCCGACTGCGTGGTAAGCTTCCCCAGCCCTTCCTCGTACTTGTGCCCTCCTCCCCTTACTCTTCCTCCCCTTCGGCAGTCGTCGCCCCTGTGAGTCCTTCGCTTCGGCCGCCTCAAGCCGCCGACCGCTTCCGGTGCCACTCTGGCCAGTAGTCTGATTTAAGATAATTAACTTGGGGGATTTGGTGGAAGTGAAATGGGCCTCACAGGATGTATATTGATTTTCGGCGTTTCTTGGTTCATCAATTGCTACTTTGGTCATGTTATCTATGTTTTCAGACATCTGATGATTTTCAACCATCCAGTTTGTTTTGTAGCTAGAATTTCTGATCATGTTGCCATTCAGTGTTATAGATATTTAGGTTAATGATAAATTGATAATCGTATACTCAATTGTGCATCCACTGGTGGATTTACCAAATTCTAAATTTACAGACACATGGTTTTTCCCACGGGGCATTGACCTCCATGTAATTCATGACTACTGGATTCAAGAAACAATCCTTTTTTCAATGTTTTATGTTCGTGCTTTAGATCAACCAATTGTTTCCTGTATATCCATCTTATATGCATTTTGTGATGAACACATACCATCCTCTATATACAAACGGGTGTGGCTTTCACACAATATGTACCACCATGTAGGCCAGGACTATTGATCAGAGTATTAGACAATTGCCAAAATTTTGTGCAAAGTACTAGCATAAGTCAGCAACTGACCATACATATGCATCTTAATTTGTAATTTTTTAATTTTATTAATAAAGTGTTTAATCAATCAATGATTATCTGTGGTTTGTTTGGTTTGCACCCTAATTTTTTAATTTTTTAATGGAAGTAAACAAACATGTCCTTGGCACCTGGCTTTTTGGGAGAGTTGGACACTGATTGATTGCATCTATCTATTTGACTGATTGCTTTTGTACATTTCAAATTTGAAAAAAAGGTTACTTGCTTTGTTCTAAAATATATGTTATTTTGGAAATTGACATGGTCTTCAATAAGTAACATCAACCATCAATTTTTATGACAGCAAAAAATCACAACGTGTTATATTATGAAAGTGCTTTTCATGACGAAACTAATGTTACCTTTTTCACTTCACATGATCAATTTAAATAGTTTTGTATGTACTAGTAGTCAAAGTTAGAAAATTTTGATTTCACACAATCTAAAACGTCATGCAATTTTGGATATAGGGGTATATGGCAACTAATTTTGGTAGTACATTTCAATTTGGTATTTCTCATCAAATTAGATAGAGTATAATTAGGATGAGAAAAAACCTTTTCCAAGCACACCTGCACAAATCCCATACTGTATTTATCTTTAATACTTATATGACCTTATGAAAGTTTATGGTAATATGAGAAACTGAGCCAAAATTTAACTATGGGAGATCCTTTCAAACACTACAACTACCACCACCATGAGGTCAATATAATATATTGGCAAAAAAGAAGAACATCTGAGCAACAAATCTACTGTTTTGAACTTTTGATGCATCTGCAGTAAAAAAGTATTCTGAGATGCCGCTAGCGAGAGTTTCTTATTGTCCATTAATTTGTAGTTTCTAGGTAATACTTATGTTGATATTCCATGTGGTGTACTGATCCTGTAGAGTGACCGAATGACTTCACTCAAAATGCGTGCCCATGACAATCACTCCTTTGTGCATCGCTTGTCCCCGTCTCTTAACTCATGTTATTTTCAACAGAGAAACATGAAAGAAATGGTAGAATCAGGTCTTTCTGCTAAACAAGAGAAGGCCGATAGATTCCAGCGTGTAAAAATGGAGATCAATGAAATGATCAAGGCACCTGGCTGCCAAGGCCAAGGTAACGAACTAAAGATATCTGTGTAACAAGTATACAATTTCCATCTATCTTATTGAAGTTAGCATTCCTGTTTTTACTTGTAATGTTAGATGTTCTGTTATATATGTGCTACCAGGTCAATGAACAGCAGGATGGTTCAGCTGATGATTTTCGTGTTGTCAATGATGCTTGCTTGGTTGAGATTTAGTACCTTCTTGTTCTGAACTTCTGACCACCAACAAATTGTTCTTAGCCTTCTGATATTTGTAGTAACAAGCTCCAACAATGGCAGTACACACTATGACACCATGGTTCGCCATTCGAAAACATCACCGGACATACCTACTTTGCAGTTCTAGAAGTACTACTGACTATAGTTAGGTGCATTCCAGATATTGTACAATATGATGTGGCCTTCTAACAAATTTATGCATCCTTTGTCGTAGGATGCTCCCACACAACACAAGACTACTGATGCTTTTTTATCTATTTGCTTTTGTGATTTTAATTTTGTCATGTACCTGAGTACCTGACAGATGGACCTTTATCGTTACTGGTACATCTTTTGTCTGGCCAACTGGTTATGTTCTTTATGCTACTAATTGCATTGCTATACACTGTATCCAATCAGGTAATGTGGTATTGCTCAGTGGTGCCCTTGCTCTCGCCTTAATTCACACTTTACCGATTGAACTCCAATAGGTTAATCTCTTTTAATGGATGTTATGTTGTTACCAGTTGCCATTTATCGATGTTGTGTTCTGGTTATTGATGTTTTCACAGAGAATAAGGTTGAGTGGGCATCGAGTGATCTCAAGGCGAGAACTGCTTCGTTGAATCTAGCTTTTGTCATGGTATAAATATTTCTTTCTCAGTGTTCCCTTTGGTTAAAAGCAAATTCACCCGTAACAACTCACCGATCCCGTAACAATTCATCCATTATTTGTATGTGTATTGCCTCTATAATTGAAATATTCATACTTTGTTGGCAGATGACAACTACCTCAGAACATCTGAAAAGGCAGTCAAAAGCTATCAAACAGCTTTGCAGATTGTCCCAATGTGACGAGTAAGTTCTATCGTCTTGGCTGTTTAGTGTTTTTCTTTTTTTTCTGTATATATACTTTTGACATTCTTGGTGACAACTTCACTGGACAACCTTGTTATGAAGATTATAACTATTTGAGTTGTTATTGTAATATTGTTTTTTATTGGGCTGGACAGATCATTTGGTAGAGCAGTTTGCAAATAATAATTTGTGGATCTGGTTCTGAATTTTGTGGAACTTAAGTTTCTCCTTGTTATAGGTACATTTTACAACTCCTCAGTATTGTAGTCCCTATCCTATCTGCACCAGCCCTTCATGTATCCGGCTTTGGGGTAAGATCCAATCAGTGCCCTTAATCTATTATCACAAGATTGCCCTTGAAGTTAGCATGCCATGCAACATTAACAGATTCAATTAGTTAATCCTAACGGTTAAATAATATGAACCTCTAGCTGTAGCTTGAATTGTAATTTTAATTCTTGTCCTGTAAATATGGTTATTTTTGTTGAGAATCCCTTTGTTGTTGGATTATGGAGTATCTCTTAAGACTCTTAACCTGTCTGAGCATAGTATGATAGGCATAGCACCTTGCACTTAGTCAGGATCTATCCTTCACATACCATTTTTATGCAAACTATATGTATATATATATTCTTCATATTTTGCTTGTTTAGATTCGTGATAGCATGAGTAGCAGCATGAGCTTTCTATTGGTTATCCAGGTTAGTTGCATTGCTAATATATTTATACATGTGGTATATTAGGATTCATGTTCACGTGGCTTAATATATTAGGCGTCATAGCAAGGCGCGCAATGCGCGCTCGATATTCCAGTTGGATGTCAAATGCTAACGAATTGGTGACCACTGGCCAGTATATCCTTGGGACAATCAATATTTTTGGAGCATATTGCGTATATTCTTTTCTGCTATACCCCTACCCAGATGTTACAATATGAAACCAAAGATGGTTATCGTATCGTCGACATTGGCAAAATCGTAAATATTTGGAGATGACTTATTGCATTTGGCTTTTCAGTTAATTTTCTTGCGAATCAAAGAAGCATACAAACGAATATTGTTGTCTCGTGAATACGTACAAGTTTTGCGTAGGTACGCACGATCCTACCATATGTATACGCTACAGGCTACGACTACCTTCAGATTCACTAGCTAGCAGCCTAGCACGATACACAGAACAGCTATACATCACGTTCGTTAATCGTGATGGCCCAGGCAAAACGCGAAGAACACAGCAACGGCGATGGGGGCAGCCGCCACAGCCACTGACTTAATTGTGTAAATTTTTTATAATTTTATTGTATATAAAATTTTATAATTTATTTAATTTATTTATTATATTTAAAAAATCGAACAATCAATACACATAAATGATTAATTATGCTAGCTAATTAGCTAGTTTAATTAGTTGCCGTCTAGTGGCTAGGCTGTAGAGGTAGGCCGAACGGTGGTCATGCGGCCTTCGCGCGGCCGCACAGTGGCTAGGTAGCAAGCTCCTGCTGCACGTCCACAGAGCACCGCTGGCTACATATCAGTTCTATAGTGCTGCTGCTCGATGGTTATATGGCAAAAGTGATATTTTTTGTATTTATTTTTATAAATACGTGGTTAAAAATGCTAAAAACTCCGGATTCACCGGCTAGCAGCCTAGCACGATACACAGAATAGCTATACATCACGTTCGTTAATTGTGATGGCCTTGGCAAAACATGAAGAACACACCAATGGCGATGGGGGCAGCCGCCGCAGCCACTTCCTCGCGGCGGCCTACAGCATCCAAGGCCACCTCAATCCTGCGCGTTCCCTGGCCCGCCGTCTCGCTCGCATCGATGGCTCCATCGTCACCCTCTTGAGTTCCAATCTTTGGCAATCGTCGCATGTTCCCTGTCCTCAAGTCCTTCGACGAGGTCAACGACGGCGTCATCTCCTACATCCCCTTCTCCGATGGCAAAGATGATGGCAGTTGGCCCAACGACACGGAGGAGAGGACGTGGCGTCGTAAAGCGAACTTCAAAAGCCTCTTGGCCGTAGCTTAGTCAACTGCCTGGCCGCTAGTGGCCGGCCGGTCACATGCATGGTGTTATAAGACGAACGCAACCAAGAATAATCACAAGAATGAGACAAACATTTAACTCGAAAAAATAATTATAGAAAAATCTATGAATGTACAATCGGCAAAATTACTGTATAGAGTAGAAGTTACAGAACATTCTTGTCGTATTACATATGTAGATAACTTCAAACGCACTATCTATCATGAGCCTTATAGAAGGTAAAAATAGCTCTAGAAATAAAAGTCCCAGACGAGGAAGAAACAGATTTCTAAATGGCAATAGAAACAGAGATCTACTCAAAAACTGATAGAATTACCAGCTCAGAGACAGGAATAACACCTCGCTCGGAGACAAAATAGAGTCTCACAAGATAACGATGAAGAGTTATAGTCGGAAGCGCATCGAGCAGTCACATTGATTCCAATCGGTGTAAACACTTTTAGACTTTAGATAGTGCAAGTCGGTACAGAATTCATCGCGAACATAAAGATAATCCTAATCATAACCTCCGACCAATTCGCATTAACAACCAGTCATACTGGTCGAAATATATTTTTCAACGAAATTTGATCGAATTCTTCAAGTGGTAGAACACGGCCAGATTTGGATCATAAAATACAACAATATTCATCTTGAGCCAAATTCTTGCTGTAGCAAAAAAAACCAAATAACTTGTAAAACACTTCTTGTATGTCAAACGTCTGAAAGGACTGATGAGTAATACCGACCAAATCTGAGCAGAGTTTAAACTTAGCGGTAGGAAATAACTTTATCATCATATCAGCTAGATCATCACAAGGATTGATCTTGCAAACTTTAACATTATCCTGAGAAATAACTTCTCAGATGAAGTAATACCCGATATAAATGTGATTTGTTCTCTCATGAAACATTTGGTCTTTTATAAGATAAATAGCATTCTAATTATCACAATGGATATTGGTGCAAGATGTACTTTTACAAAACTCAGTGTACAGACTTCTTAATGAAACAACTTCTTTATAGATTTCTATGATTAAAAGAGCAAAAGTAGTTTGTAGACAAGCTTTTTAGCTTACGGCACAATCTCCAACAATGAATATATAACCAGTAAAAGACCTCTTCTTATCTAAATCTTAAGCAAAATAAAAATCTACATATCCGACCAGTCACGCACTGATCTTTTAAATGCAACAAGAATCTCCCATTCAAAACCTTCTTTTGTAAACACCCTTAGCATCATCATCTTGTTGTTTTTTCTTAGAATCATTATCATCTTCTCCTTATTCTAGAGTTTTTAGCACTTGGAGATATCATGTCCACCCTTTATTGCAGTAGCGGCATGACTTCTTGGTCTTCAACTTCAAATGAACCTTTTGCCTTTGGAATCACTAGTCGGAGAGCTATCGACTATCTGTCTTGAACGGACAAACCTTCTACGTGTGAACCCAAGCTCACACTCAAAACCATACATTTTATCTTTTCTTTTGCATACAAAGCTTCATAAATCTCTTTCGAAGTAAGAGTATCTTGATTGTAGAGAATTGTGTCTCTAAACATAGAGAACGAAGCAGGCAGTGAATAGACCAAAATGAGAACAAAACCTTCATCCATCGTATTTGACCTCTATAACTTCAAGGTCAGTGACCATATCTTTAAATGCGATCAAATTATCTTGTATTGATCCACCTTCTGCAAACTTGAGTCAGAAAAGGTTTTGTTTCAAATGCATCTTGCAGGTCAGATCTTTGGTCATACAGATCTATTTCAACTTCAGCCATAATGCAGCAGTGGTGTTCTTTATAACTTTCTAGAGTATTTTATTAGAAAAATAAAGATAAATTTGAGAGAGAGCCTTACGATATCTCCTCCTCAAAGGATCATGTAGCGGATATCTTGTTAATTCCTAATAACGTATTATCTAAATCATGTTGTGACAGAACAACTCATATCTTGACTTGCCATAGAGAAAATCTTGTATCACAATTCAGCAACGGAAGATCATACTTCATTGACGCTATCTCGAGTATACCCTAGATTAATCAGGCGAAGAATCAAGCCCTGATACCACTTGTTATAGGACACACAGCGAGATACGAAAATAATGAAGAATAATCAGAAGTACGAGATAAAGATTTAACATGGAAAAACTCTTGTGGAAAAACCCACATACATACAATTGACAAAATCACTATATGGAGGAGAAGTTACAAAACGCTTTTGGCATATTACAAGTGTAGATAACGTAAACTAAGCTATCTATCATGAAGCTTATGGGGGGAATAAATAGCCTTAGAAATAAGAGTCCCAGAAGAGAAAGGAACAGAGTTATAGTCGGCAATAGAAATAAAAACCTACTTAGAAACTGGAACAGTAACCTGCTCAAAAACGAGAACAATACCTCGCTCAGAGACAAAACATAGTCTCAAAAGATAACAATAAAGAGTTGTAGTCAGAAGCACTTCGAGTAACCACGTCGACTCCAACAGCGCAAACACCTTAGACACTAGGTGGTGCAAGTCGGTGCAGAGTTCATCACTAATATAAAAATGATTCCAATCATAACTTTCGATCAGTTTGTGTTATCGACTGGTCATACTGGTCGAAATATCTTTGAGCAAAATCCAATCAGATTTCGTAGGTGGTCGAACCCAACCAGATTTGAATCATAAAATACAACACACAGAGATGGCAACGGGTACATACCTGCTTGGTATAGTGTAACATCTTGTTTTTCTGAGATTTTTAAAGCCTGGAATTTAAAAATGAATTTTCTGAAATTTTTTCAATTTAATTCAAGCTTCAAATGAATTTTTTTAGAACTTTCAAAGATTTAATATGAATAAAATAAACATTAACATAAGCTGGAAATATTTTATTTGGATTCTTCAGGTCTCAAGGGATTTTTTGGTATTTTTGGTAAATTTTTGGGATTTATTTGCTATTTTCTAGAGCTCCTGGAAGTTTATTTGAATTTCAGGAAAAAGAAAAGAAAAAGAAAAAATATTCCCGCCGCCCGATCCCCCTCCCCGCCATGCGTCACCCATCCAGCGCCCCGCCGCCGTCGCCGCCGTACCCTTTCCCGCCCTCACCCGCTTTCCGCCGCCCGCCACGCGTCGCGCATCCGCGCTGACACGCGGCGGCACCAGCCGCGTCCCCACGCCGCGCCCCGCCTCCTTCCCCAGCCGCCCGATCGTGTGTCCGCGCTCGATCTCCGCCGTTCATTCCCGCTCGCGCGCGCGACCGTAACCCTAACCCTAATCCTCGGCCGCCGTCCGATCGTTCCACGTGGCCACATCCTAGCCGTTCGAACCGCGCCCGTTTCGCACCCGGGCCGTCTCCGAATCAACCGCCTCGGTTCACGTGATTTAAACACCGACGTCGCCTCGGTTCGCGTGCCTCACCCTCACTCTCGCCGTCGCCTTCGCCGCCGCTTGGAGCCCCGCCGCCGACGTCGCCGGAGTTCCCGAGCGTCGCTCGTCGTCGCCGTCGCCGCCGGTGAGCCTCCGCACCGTCCCCTCTCGCCCGCGTCGTCGCCGAGTTGCTCGCATCGCCCTCCGTCGCTAGACCCGCGACGCTTCCCTCGCCTCGGCCGCGCGCTCGCCCGCGCGTCCGCCACGCGTCGCCGATCCGCTCTCCGCGCCGGCTACGCGTCGCCATCTTCCCCGCTCCCGCCCGCGCCATCCTCACCGCCCATCCAGATCTGGACCGAAGGTCCAGATCATGCCGTGTGTCCGCACCCCTGCCGTGGACCTGCCACGTCAGCCGAAACCCCCCCCCCCGGTGCCACGTCAGCGCCACGTCACCCCCGTGCCACGTGGCAGCATATGCTGCTGCCACGTCAGCCCTAGCGCCGCGTCAGCCCGTCGCCCCCCGCGTGCACTGTTTCGTGGACCGAGTCCACGGTGGACCCGATTTCCCGTGCGCCCGGTCCATAGCACAGTAACTTTACCGAATTATCCCGATTTTCTTTAGATTAAATTTTCCGAGAGCCCGTTCTCCTCCGTCCTAGCTCCGATTGACCCCGTTCTTTTTTCTAAATTCATCTAAAATCGAGCTCTAGCTGTTGGTTCTGGTTTTGTGAATTTTGGAGTTCATTTGCTTATCATTTTATGTGTTTCTTTATTTTTGATCGTTTTCTCTCTCGTTATATTCGGATTCCGGAGGAGCAGGTTTTGCGCCCAAAGACCAGGAGTACCCCGCTGAGCATAACCAAGGTAAGTCGTGTCCTTTGATCATGTTGAACCCAGTTTTGCAATCTATTATTTAATTATTTTGTTTTAAATTACATCGCATTGCTATTTTTATTCAAACATTTGCACTGGTAGTTATCATCCCAATTGAGATTATACCTCCTTGATACTTTGGAATACCATGATGCTCTTGTCACCATAGGTTGGGAAACTTACTAGTGATGTATGATTATTGTCACATGGGTTGTACGAGTAGATGCTTAGTTCTGCTTATAATTGCGATTGATCTCATCAGCACCTGTTAATTATTAATTTGACTTAATGACATATGGAACTGTGGTTGGTGCCACGTATATAAAAATTTGTGCCACGTCATTGGTGTGACGTTGGCTTGGTTATACAAATTGGTTTTGCACTCGGGCGAGTGATCGTGCAGTAAAGGGGGAGGTGCAGTTGCACTTCGGGGATGTGGTAACCTCGTCCGGGTAGACTTAAGGACTTAACTTTGTACGCCATTGATCTGAGCTTAATCGTGCAAACCACATGTCTATTATGGGATGGAACTGGCTGATTAATTTGTAATATCCCAATTCAATTCTACCATTGTGATGGACATAGTTGCTGATTTCCATGTGGCGCAAGGGGGGGTGTGATGCGAAACCCTAGCGGGCAGGATTGGGTTGAGATAGAGCATTGTAAAGGCCTTGTTGTGATTTCCTGAGATCGAGGCTAATCACATCGTGTGGGTACAGTTGTGCAACCTTTGTAGAGTGTAAAACTATTCGAATAGCCGCGTCCTCGGTCATGGACATTGCTCGGGGATTTCACACAAGGGTTAGTGTTTCACTTATAACTTGGTGGTTTATGTTGGGAGTGGACAGGTAGTTCACTTTGGGCTTAGCTTGTGAATTGGTGTTCGCAAGTAGTTCATGTTTAATCCTTTGATTATTCATTAATACTGTTTTCACTTAACTTTCGCTTTAAAGTTATTTATTATATTTCATTATGAAGTGCTTTTATGCAAATTAACCTTTCAGCCTTCCTTTGGTAAGTCTTGCATATTATATTGCATTCATTTGTTACAAACGACTTGTTGAGTACCAATGTACTCACGGCTTTACGCCTATATTGCTCGATTGAGGAGAGAGTACTATCGCGGGAGGTTCGGAAGGAGAGTACTACGACGACTTCACGGATTAGGCCGTTCTCCACTCGTGCTTTGTGTGCTTGTCGATTGGCCGCTACGCTTTATTTTGGATTTCCGCTGCTATTTTGTTAAGCCCTTCCGGCTAGAGATATTGTAAGTTTGGCCATAAGGTCGTACCTTTCATATTTTATCGATATTTGAGTTTTCCTTTATTATTATCGTGTGTATGACTGTGATGAAATCTATGTTTGACTGTGTGCACTAGCGTGATCCTGGACTAGTGCAGTTTACACAGAGAGACCGAATTTGCATATTCGGGTCTCGACATATAGCCACCCCATACTTGCACTCGACAGATATAACTCTACCCGCTACGATACCCGTACCCGCACACGGGTATAGAAACTTACCCATACATGTACCCGTGCGAGTATTTGTACCTAACCCATACCCGATAGCATAAAGTGACAGGCACGGATTTCTTTTCCCACGGATTCCACACAACTAACAAGCACAAAGTGAATAAGGCATAAAGTGAAGATATCCCACGGATTTCCATCAGCTTTGTTTCGAATATATATATATATATATATATATATATATATATATATATATATATATACGGGCCACATGTATATGGGCTATGAGTGGGCTGAATTGATAAGGGTATGTATTATGTATATGGGCCGCCGGGTATATTTTACCCACGGGTATGTGATTACGGGTAGTATACAGTCGTACCCGCACCCGCTCTACCCGATGGGTAAAGGTTTTTGCCCATTAGTATACCCACGGGTGAAGATATCTTTCCATGCTCACCTCCTTATCGGGTAAAACCCATCGGGTACTCGGGTTTCGGGTACCCATTGCCATCTTTAGGTGTGTACGCTCAACATGCTTGCGGTGGTCAAGGTTGCATGCAAGCGCATGATACCGCTCATTGTCTACTAGATCCAACCAACAACCGCATTTGTCACCTCGCACACCATTGATCCAGCATATGAGGTAAGCTTACTAGGCTTGCACCCATAAGGCTCTATTCCAACATGCTATGGTTTTTAGGTAAAATAACACTGTAGTAACTATTATTTTTCTAAGGTATTCAATTAGAGAAAAAGAAAAAAAAAGAAAAAACACAATTATCTCCATGGATAATACAAAGAAAAAAGGCACATTAAGAAGTCAACGCGTTCCAAACGGCTTTGGTTTCTAAAAACCAGAAGCCATCGTTGTTTGATATAGGGCCTAAAAATCAGCGACATGCAACCTTCTTAACCGACAAGATGCACAAAGAGCTGTCCAAAATGACCCTCCAAGGATTCCATGAATTGTTGGAGCACATGGACCAGGATAAGACAATTGTTTTGGGTAACACCTTTGATGCATTGGAAGGCACAATACTGAAGGGTGGGTTCTTACTGGTTGCGTTTTATGGTTTTTGGTCATAATACAAGTGTTTGTGTGAATGAATCGAATGTTGATAAGCCATTTTGAAATAGCAACGAAGAAACTATCATGTTTATTTATTTGAGAGAAACTATAAGCCATATGGGCGTTTGTATTGGCTTTTATTGATGACTTTTAGCTGAAAATGAATAGTACTGACTAAAAGAAGTGATTTTTAAAAAGAAGGGGCGAGTGGGTGCGCATGATGGAAACAAGAGGAGTAGGGTGAGTGATATACTCGTAATTCTCTGTCTTATCTCTAAAATGAAATGATAGCGAGAAAAATAAAGAAACCATTTCAAAAAATTACATATTCATATTGATTTTTGACTTTTCTAAATAAAGACTAGATACAAAAGCTATTACGAATAAAGCCATAAACGGAAAACAACCGGACCGAAAGCAATCCAACATAGCTAGAAGTATTTGCCGTAGGGCCCACAGCGGCCGGCCGTACCTGCGGGTGGTGCGCCAGGAGGGGCGGGGCGTTCGGAGGTGGTGGATTTTTGCTTGGGGAAGGTGGAGGGGCCGGGGCAAATGGACCAGCTGCAGGTCCGTAGCGTGCTTCGTCACGCATTGCATTGCTGGTACGGTCGCCGCGCCAAGCTGAATCAGCAAGGTGCGTCGAGTTTAGTCTTGTTGGGTGGCAGTGAGAAGGCACTGGGACAAAGGCGAATGCTAATGTTTCGCAAGAGGCGATAGCTACGGATGGAACATCTCAAAGAAGCCTCCGAAGCTTTGCCAAGAAAAATGCAAGATCTAGATGGTAGCCGTCAAGAAAAATTCAGCTCAGCGTCTCAAATCTTGATGTGGTAAGGTAGCAATAGTTCCGAATACCATCACGTACTGTTTTGTCTTGCCAAGAAAAAAATGTTCCAGAGAATTGTAGCTGTTTTGAGTGCAGTGTACATGGCAATATGCGCTTTAGCGAAATGGTTTTTGTAGCTTCGATTTTGTTTTGTCCAAAACATACTTATGGTTTGCATTATTTTTCTACACACCACGCTTTCTTCGATTGGGCTAGTACTGGCTCTCGTCAAATAGTTTATTTACTGCTGCATGCAAGACTGTTTTGCATGGCCATTTGACATGCGCTTAGATACACAGAAAGCTAACCATCAATGGAAATTTGTTTACAAGCCGTATTTGATCTTCTGGATTGAAGTTTCTTGGGCAGGAACTTACCTCTCAGCTCACTTAATTTGACTGGTTGTGTGGCACACCAAGAGTCCAAAACAAGTGGTTTTCATGAATGGATGCCACTCAATTCTCTACCTGGACTAGATCGATGTCGACACGTTCGGTGGTATTCCTCGTGCAAACTTTATCTGAAGGTTGAACTGCCATGACAAAACTTCTGAGGCTTCTGTCCGCTGGCCCGCCTAAAGCTGCCGCCTCTTGTGCCATCCTTTTCAAAGCCTTTGCCCTCTCCCTTACCTCCACGGCTCTCGCACCATCGCCCATGACCAACTCGATGCACCTTGCCAGCTCTGCCCCGGCGAAAACCCCCTCCCCGTTCCGCTCCCCCCTAGCGCCGATCACCCACTCCGCCTCCACCAAGTATGCGTTGGTCGGCTGGTCAAACCAGTTTGGTACGGCAACTATCGGCACGCCCGACACCATGGCCTCCAATGTCGAGTTCCACCCGCAGTGCGAGACGAAGCACCCTACGGACGGGTGTGACAGGACCTCCAGTTGGTCGCACCACTCCACCACCATCCCATGGCGGCCCTGCACGTCCTCCAGGCAGTGGCTTACGTCCTCCTGACGCTCGTCCTTGCGCACAACCAACAGGTGCGGCCGCCCACTCTGCCGCAACCCTAGCACCAACTCCTCCATCTGCTGCTTGCTATACGTCCATATACTCCCGAACGACACGTACACCACCGACCTCTCCGGCTGCGCCCCGAGCCACTCCATGTACCTCTTCTCGTCGACGTCGTCGTGCTTGAACAGATGGATTCGGGCCTCGGTCGAGGACCCAACCACGGGCCCAACGGCAAACACGTCCAGCTGCTGTCTCATGGCGTTGAGCGCGGTCGCCTCCAACTCGTCGAACGTGTTCACGAGAACCTTCGTCTCCCCCTGGTGGGCCTGGTCCATGTGGTCGAAAAGTTCCCGGAACGCTCCGTTGACTACCTTGACCAGCTCGTTGCCGGTCGTGTCGACGAGGAAGGATGGGATGTCCCGTATACGAAGCGGCCGGGAAAGGCCAGGCAGGCTCACTTCGTATGCAGGATCGGTGGCGTGGGAGTCGATGAGCTCGTTGTAGCCATGGAAATAGTGGTAGTAGGCAGCAAGAACGGTGGCCGGCTGAATCCAGTACAAGGCTAGGGGGATGTCATGCTCCCGTGCAACGTCCAGCAGCGAGGGAGACATCATGGTGCACACGACGCACGTGACGGGCTGGCCGCGGGCGGCGAGGCGGGCGACAATGGCCGAGAGGCTCTCGAAGCTCGCACGGCGGCTGCGCGCCCTCTCCTCGGCGTCCTTGGGTGTGGTGCCATCGTCGAGGCCATCAGAGTAGGGAACATACGATATGACGCCGTCGGTGGTCTCCTCGTCGTCGTCGAATGAGGGGAACATGCGGCGGTGAGCAAACGCCGGGAGGGAGAGCGTGGCGAGGATGGGGCCGTCGATGTCGAGCCGTGCGAGGCGGCGGGCAAGGACACGCCCCGGGTTGACGTGGCTTTGAATGCCGTAGGCCACGAGTAGGAAGTGGTGGCCGTGGTGGCTCTCGCGGCGACTGCTTCTGTGCTGATGGTGTTCTGCGTTGGCCATGAGGAGATGGCTAAGCTAGCTAGAGAAGGCGTGTGTTTTAGTGGTCGAGTGTCTGCCATTGCTCAGAAAGTGTGTGGATATAAACACAGCAGATGGAGTGACTACGGGGTGATCGTTTTAGCGATGATTTCTAATTTTTAGTTGAAATTTTACTGTAGTTAATTTTTTTACTGTAGTTAATTTAGCTTTTTCGGCATAATTAAATTTAAAAAAAATGTAAAAATAGAAAAAATTTGTTAGCCTGTCACAGACAATGCAAAGAAACACGGGAAAAAAAAGAAAAATCTAAAAAATTCAGAAAAAGACGAATTACTGAATAGTGAAAAAAAGCTGAAACTAGAAACTGAAACTGAAACGAGCGGGGCCTACTCATGCTACTAGCTAGTCAATTAGGTACAATCGTGTATCTTGAATAGCACGGTCCCGCTCAGATCGGAGGTGGACGTTGGCTGGCGATAATACGTATTGTTCATCCATTCTAGCACTGTGTATTATTTTGTCATTTTCTTGTTTTTCGAGTTTTTTATGTTTTATTTTTTTCGTATTCTTTTATATTGTTCGCTCTAGATTAGTATACCGTTTTTATTTTTATATATTTTTTAACTTAATTATGTCTAATAAAGTAACTTAATTACAGTAAAAAAGTAAATCAGTTATAGCAAAATTTTAGTTAAAAACCATACTATTTCGAATGCTACCTAAAAGTGGACGTTCGATCTGTCTGATGTCATGAATCTGCTTGAAGCGGAAGCTTTTGATCTGATCTACTTGAACATTCGCTGAGAGAACCCAAACATGTGACGTTAGCACTGACGTTACTCGTCTTCTGATCTGTCCCGGTAGGATACCACACCTGCTAGCCAGCTGCCAAAACCAATAAAAGCATAGAGTGGATAACAATTAATCTTTAGACTTTGTGTATAAGGGATACCTTAGGCAGGAAAAACAGTGAGAAAAAGACAATACGTATGTTCGGTTGTGATTGTATCATCATTGACTGACCGTGTCAAACCTTGTCATTTTGGGAATTCAATATTTGCTTGAATAAAAATTTGAAATGCAAATTTAAATCAAACTCAAACTCAAAATTCAACCGGTTTTCAAAACTTCTCCAAGCCCAAATCCTCCCTTGGGCCAGGCCCAGCCCGCTTCCCATCTCTCCTTTGGTCCAGATGGCCTAGCCTAAGTTGGCCCACACCGCCCTCCTCGTGTTGTTCACACTCAAGGCGTGACCCGCACGCGTGCCAGCCGCACCGTGCACATCCCTGGCCTGACAGCGCTACCTACCTCTATGCGCCACAGTGCTTGCCCCCTCCTGTGCGCATCACTGTGTGCCCCTATGCAGAGCATGACCCCACCGCCTCACTTGGACCCCCCCTATCCTTTCCTCTTCTCAGTGCCATGTCCTCCCCACGCCACATGCCCGCCATTCACGTAGCTCAACCGTTGCTGCTGAGCCATCCCTTCCGTGCCTTAACCCTCGTGTCGCACGCTGGCTCCGCCTCCTCGCCCTGTGTCCATGCCATGCGCCGAGCGCTGTCGTCTTCAGTCTTCGCACCGCATTGATGCTGCCCCAACAACCACCTTCTTCTCCATGGCTACAAAGCCCCTGAGCCACCTCCTCTTGCCCCCAATTGCATCTCCACTACTCTAATTGCCACCAAGCCCCTCCCACCATCTTTCTTCCTGGCTCTAGTCGCTTGAGCCGCCGCCGCCATCCTTTGTTTGCCACGCCTACGTCTAATTCACCACGCTTGGAGCATCGCCTTGGAGTCCCAAAGACACCCCAAGCAACACCGACCATCCCCTTCTCTCCGGTGAGCCACCCTTGTCGACCTCCTCACCACCAACTAGGTCCATGTCGTCAACTCACTCATCTCTTCCCTGAGCCCTGTCCTTGCCTCTGATGAGTCCCTCCTAGCCCCTAGATGCTCCCCTAGCGTTTAATTTGAGTTTGGTATTGCCGACCGTTGTGGTGCCATGCGCCATGCCTCGCCGCCACATAAGTTCACAACCGGTCAACTTATGCGCCAAATTGAGCCACACCACCTTGTCTCTAGATGCAGTTCAACGTGGGCGACCCATTTTGGCCCTTCCCTTCGACCATCGTGGTTCTTCTCACTAGCAACCAGCTACGCCTTTCTCGGCGGGAGGAAGAGCTACCATAGATGCATAATTAAATTAGGTAATGGCTGTGTTTGGCATTCGTTCATCCTCGTTGACGGACGGACCCCATTTCATTAAGCCTTGATTCTATGACATGTGGGCCTCCGTTCATTTAAAATCCCTTAAAAACCTGGTTTAATGATTTCAGCCATTGACAAGCATGCCTGGTTCACTGTGTTCAATAGTATTGGTCCCACCTATCAGCCCCTCAGGCTTTTCTTTTAGAAATTTAATTCAAACTTTAATTTAAAAACTAAGTGTCCCACCTGTTAGTCTTTGTAACATTTTTCGATTAATAAATAATTCAAAAAAGAAATTAATTCTGGTGGACCCCCACTTGTCAGTGAGAGAGTACTCTATCTCCTCTGTTTATTTTTTTATTTAATCCAAATTTAAACTTTGAAGAGCCTATTCTTACTCATTTTGACTCCAAATTTGTTTATAAATTCATCCAAATTTAAGATCTATCTAATGGTAGTTGAATTGTTCAATTTAGAATCTATTTAAATTTTCTTTTTTATTTATTTATTTTGCTCACGTGTTTACTTGCTTTCCAATGTGATCGTCCGATTAGAGTGCGAGGACATGAAAGACCCGTAGTCGAACCAAGTCACAATTTTCAAGACCAACCCGCTTGTGAGCCAAGTGAGTCAATGCTATAAGTTGTACCTAAGCATTATGCTAGCTATAAGTTGTACCTAAGCATTATGCTTAGTCTTGCTTAAGTAACCAGGGCATTAAAATAACCTATCATTTTTTAATCATGAAACTAGTTTTGGGTAGCCACTAGAAAAAATGGTTGATATGTTGAGATAACTTAGTTTTATGCTTCTCAAAACTCTAAAACTTGTTTTATCATATCGGGACGGATGGTATGAAGGCTGGTGCAGATGTAGCACGATAAATTATGGTTTATAGTAGCACTGTCCAAATAACTCTAAGTATTGAATCTTGTGATTGCGTGAACCAATATTATTTAGGTCTTTGGTTAATATTGGTCGCACATGTTCTACCCTAGTTGTTTACTTGTGGTGAGATGTGTCTTCCCCTTTTGCTATCGCTTCCACTTCCTCTTTATATAATATATCTATTGGACCTAATCGGTCTTATTGTAAACTTGATCTGATGTGATTTATTTGAAATCTAATTTGTATTATTAATGATGGTATAGTTTACATCATGTATGAAATGATTCAGTGAAATATCTGTGAGCATTATCTACTGATCTAGGGACTAGTGCAGTGGTTTCATAGATGATTCTGGATTGGCTAAATCTCCAATAGAGCTGGTATCAGAGCATATGATTGTAGGTTAAGAACTCTTATTTAGACTGGTCGTAACTAAGAACTCGAGTCTTATTTTCAAAAGTTAAGAAAAGCTTTGACAAAAGATAGTGTATTACTGCTTTTACTCATTGCTCTTAGTTCTTGACTTATGACGATGATTGAATGAATCCATAAATGTGGCTTTAATATATAATTAAGGCCAAAGGATCCCCGTAGTCATAAACCTCCAGAAGTTGGTCCGCATGTAGCTTGTTCAAAAAAACATTATGTGTATTGTCTGACCGGATGACTTCTTGGAGAGTCTATGAACTGGTCCCTGGACCCGATTCTAAGATATTCCTTCTGTTCGATAGATGGAATATGTGTCTTATCCACTCCAAATAGTTCGATGCTTCGGCCCTGAGTCGCTAACAACAACTGTCATACGGTTGTTGCTCACGTTCATCTTCTGCTAACAATAACCAAGGATTAGGCGTTCTCTCTTTGATAATAACTATCTTCCTAACCAAATGCGCTGGTTTCACAAGCTATCTTCCCCAATGGATAATTGGTGTCATTTTGTTGTTTTTTAAGGATGGACACTGAGGACAATTCATATATCATTCAATTCAGTGTAATTAGGGCTAGCCTCATGGCTTGTTAAAGGTATTTTGTAACTAGTTCATAGCAATAAAGAGCATCCCTATTACCTCCTAAGGATTTTAGCCATTTTCCTTATATTATTTCATAAGATCGGTGACGTGATTGTCAACAGCTAGCGCTGTCCATGGAGATCAAGGCACTGAATCCTTGAAGTTCTCCTTCATTCAGCAATCCTCATTCTTCTATGTTCCTTGTCATCGCTAATGGGATCATGGCAAGGACATGGGATAAGAAGAACTGCTTTGATTGGAGGACTATGCCGACCTCGACATGGATGCATGCATCCATGCCATGGAACATGATGTGTCATTATCATCCTCTTCGATCTCAAGCTCGCCACTCATTGAAACCAGTGAGATCGATTGGATGAAAGAAGATTCGCTGCCCCTATCAGTGACACTCTCAGAGGAATTGGTTGTTCTAAACAAATCAGAATGCCCAAGTGCCTCTACAAGCCTAGTACTTCCAATTGGTAAAAATAGCAACAAAAGCTCAACACCTCAATCCAAGGGTCAGTGTACTCTCTATATTGTTATGGGCGACCATTATTCGTTAATGACTCCTATGTATTTCGGGAGCCGAGCAACACTTGGTCGTGGTGTCGTTGAAGTTACTACCGACAGAAAGCCAGGTAAAGATGATAATGCTCAACATGCGATTGGCAATCTGTCGGATGAGGCTGAGTCCACCACAAAGCCCACTAGAGGTGGTAATTTTCAACCGTTCTCCACCGTGGAGGCTCCTTGCTGAAATAGTGGAAGACTCTTTCTTAGTTTCAATGGAAACTTGTTGGGAGATTCATGTTGGAGGCATGAAGTTAATGCAGTCAGTGATACCGATCGAGATACTGTGCACGATTCTTCACGACAGAACCTGCTAAGACTCGTTGGTCAAAATAGTGCAAACGCTCATGCATCACCCTGAGACGACGAAGGCAATGGAGCTGGTGGACATTAATCGGCTAACCACCTGCTTCTACCCCACCACACATGACGGGTCGAACAGGACAAGTGAGAGGCTTGGAGGGCAACTCAAGTCATTGTACACCTTGCGCCAACAGAAATCCTTTGAGACCCTTGTTAACAATCCAGAACTTGCAACAAGTCCATGATATTTTAAACAACTCGGATTGTGCTCTGGCAGATACTCCAGATATGCTCAGATTGCATATCAAGTATTAGAAATCCTCTAGCAAACTGTGCAACGCACGAAAATGTACAAGGAACAAAGGAACTCGCAAAGTCATACTCTAACTTCGTCCAAGCATTCCTTCCTAAGCAGAAACCAATGTGGTCGAACTGAAAATAATCCAACATCTAGAGCTAGACCTCCTCAAAGATTCTGACAAGTGAGTCATGAGGGAAGACAGCTCTTCCATGAAGCCACTCCTCCCCCTCGTCATGAGAAATGAACACTCGAATCGGGTGATATGTGGAATCACCTGAATCAAGCAACCAGTCGGAGACACCATGTAAGTGTCAATGACTGGATTAGAGCACCAGTTCCTTAGTACATCTACTGGAGGAATCGGTCTCCAACTGACTATAATCTGGCTCCTTTCCAAAGAAGGTGCCATGACTCGATTGAAGACTATCGGGCATTCTTGGCAAGCCTTCACGCAGTACGCTAGTTAGATAAATTCCAACTAGCAAATCTAGAGAAATTCAATGGAACTCAAAACCCATTATAATTCCTCCAAATTTACACTACCGCCATCTGAGCTATAGGTGATAATGATAATGTGATGGTAAATTACTTGCTTATGGTTCTCGAGAGGTTTGCCCAGTTTTGATTGCTTAACCAACAGTTAGATCAATTTACACTTGAGAGCAGCTCTGTGACCTGCTAATCGCAAACTTCCAAGGTATGTGGCTGTGGCGAGGTCTTAGGCTTTAATGGCATGTGTCAGAGGTATGGCAGCGTGTGTATGGCCATTTGACGAGCTTGGCCACGGTGGGCGCATTCCCGTGGCGGCTGATAAAAGAAGTTGGCCAGGTGGCAGGGGCGAACAGAGGAAGGTGGCTTCTCAAGAAGCACCAAGGGTTGGAGAAAGCAGAAAGCCAATTAGGGAAAGTGGTTTTCGTTGGAAAGTTTTAAAATTGGGCAAGTTTTCAAATTTCAGTTAAAATTCCAGAAAATTCAAATTTTGAAATTTTTGGTTTTTTAGATCTCTCCGGCCGCTTGTCAAACCACTCCATGTAGCTCTTCTTTGTCCTCCTTTTACAGATATGTATTTACTCCTCGGCTGCATTCGTTTGTTGGAGACGAGGAGGAACTATCGGCCCAACTGCCAACGCATCAAGATGCAACCGCATTGCTTCGACGTCGTGGCTTCCAGTGCGTCGAACATGTTCACAGAAATATTGGGCTTCCCATGGCCGATGTGCTCCAGCAGCGCCCGCATCCATTAGGTGTTGGCCTTGGAATGCTTGCTGCCCGTGGCGTCGACGACGAACTTCCTGAAGTCGCAGATTCGGAACGGGTGTAGCCCGGGAAGGCTCACTTCATACCCTGGGTCTGCAATGTGTGAGGCGACAAGCTGCTCATAGCCATGGAAGTGGTGGTAGTAGGCGGCAAGCGTGGTGGTCGGCTGGATCCAGTGGATGGCAAGGGGATCCAGTGCTCAAGTGCCACGCCCGCCGCGGGCAACGAGAATGCGGACACGATGCATGTCACGGGACGCCCTGTGGCGGCGAGGCGGTGAACATTTGCCCAAAGGCTCTCGATGCTCTCATGGCGCCTTCACGCCCTCTCGTCGGAGTCCCCCAGCCTCGTCCCGAATTTGAAGCTGTCGGAGTAGTGGACTTAGTAGCTTTTGGAATAGTGATGATTTTTAGTTTTTGTTGAAATTTTACTGTAGTTGGTTTATTTTTTACTGTAGTTGAGTTAGCTTATTAGGCATAATTAAATTTAAAAAAAATATAAAAATAAAAGTGGTATACTAATATAGAGCGGACAATGCAAAGGAATACAGGGAAAAAAATAAAACACAAAAAATACAAAAAAAAACGAATAAAGACAAAAAGTGAACAGTGTTTTGAACGCTTGTAACAGTGAATCCATCGCTATCGCTGGCTTCTGAAGCCAAGTTGAGCGCACCCTAGATGAGCCTTTTGGAGGCCTCCTCTTCAGGGGAGCCGAGTGAGGGGAACATGCGGCCGTGTCTGGACTCTGTCACAAAGAGCATGACGTCCGCGGAGCCGTGGATGCGAGCGCGGCGGCGGGTGAGGGCACGAGCCGTGTTGAGGTGGCCTTGATGGCTATTAGAAAACGCATAGCTGAGATAAAGAAAAACAATGAAGAGTAATTATGATCTCGAGGCAACAATTTTATGTGGAATACCATTGCATAAAAAAATCACAAAAATGTAATCGATGAAATTACTATATAAAAAGAAGTTACAGTATACTTTTGACGTATGACATATGTAGACAACTTATGCTATGCACGCTTTGCTATATATTATGAGGGTTTTAAGGGATATAAATAACCTTATGAACAAGAGTTCCAAATAAAAAAATATAATCATAGTCGGTAATAGAAACAGAGACTTATTTAGAAACTAGAACAGTAACCTACTCGGAGACAGGAACAATAGCCCACTTGAAGACGAAACAGAGTATCAGAAGATAACGATGAAGAGTTGCAGTTAGAAGAGCTTCGGGTAGCCACATCTAGCTCCAGTTGGCGTAAATACCTTTATAAACTACAATGGTGCAAGTCGGTGTAGAGTCTATCATGTATCAAAAGATGATCTTAATCATAATATCTGATCAATTCATATTTTTGATAAGTAATGGTTGGAATATACATCTTTGAGCGAAATCTTACCAGATTCTTAAGTGGTCAAATCTAGCTAGATTTGGACTACAAAATACAACAGTAGCATAGTCGACCATAAGGAAGTGGCTGCCATCATGGTAACCGTAGCACCAGTTGTTGTGTTGTTCTCGGTGAGGCTTTGAGTCGTTCATAGAGTGGAGGACAGAAGGTGATAGCTGGGAGTGGTGTTTGGTGTGGAAGGGTGTGTCCGCTTGTTTGTTAGTAAGATCAGCAAATGCTCGTGGTTGGATTCTTTTGAGCTTCATACTTATAGCTTTTATCCTTTTGCTATAATGATTAGCTTTTAAATAATGTATTTTTTTAAAAAACACGGTATACAAATTAATCGTAGTAAACACTATACCAATTTTATATATACCAACCAAAATCATCTCGATTATCTCTTTCTTTATATTCTCTCTCGCGATAAGCTAGAATAAAATAGAAAGCACCCATATCACCGACGTGTTCCGTCAAAAAAAGTATTCGTTCTCCCGAGAAAAGCAAGAGCGACTCAAGTCTCACTGGGTTCAGGGACTCATTAGGATCTAGGGTTTGATCGTTGGAAGGGAGGGGGGAGAAGCAGTCGCGAAGATGATCGAGGTGGTGCTCAACGACCGTCTGGGGAAGAAGGTGCGGGTGAAGTGCAACGAGGACGACACCATCGGCGACCTCAAGAAGCTGGTGGCGGCGCAGACGGGAACGAGGCCCGAGAAGATCCGCATCCAGAAGTGGTACAACATCTACAAGGACCACATCACCCTCAAGGACTACGAGATCCACGACGGCATGGGCCTCGAGCTGTACTACAACTAGGTGCTAGCCCTACTCTTGCTAATTTCCTCTCGCTTTTAGAGTTATTGCGTGATGATTGGGGCTCGTCAATTGGGAGGGTTTAATTTGGGGGTGCGGCGCTGTACAGATTTCCCTATCTGAAATAGCCTATGGTCTCTGTTCTCAGGATAGTAGGATATATTGAAGAGTGTTGATAAACATCATCCAAACAATCATCCAAATTTCTGATCTTTGGATTCGTGCGAATTCCTCCCCCCAAAATTCCCCTAAAAAAGGAGCCGTTGGATCCAATGGCACAAAAGGATGATTATTTGAAAGAAAATATCCGGGTGATGCCTAGACACACCCTATATTGAATTCCTGTTAGGAAATATGAGGGTTTATTTTGGGGTGCTTTTAGTTCCTCATCCTTCATTTACTATGCACAGATATGATATATTTCGTTGTATTGATTAGAGTTTCAAATTGGGCATCTCTGATGACGATTGTAACATTGCTAAGTTACTGAGAGGGGTAGCTTACTCTGTCAACTTTTATACTGGATTCTCCAGCTGTTTGTAAAAAAATATCATGATGTTCATTTTGAGTTTCTGTGCACAATTGAATTCGTGAACTGCGAGCCTATGTGGAGTTGAAGTTCAATCGAACTATGTTTTAGTGTTGGGTTTCTATTGAACTCTTGCTTTCCTGAGTTAAAATAATATGCTTGTAGTTACAAGATAGTACTAGCTTCTTTTAGGATGTCTGTAATGATCTACTGCAACTTGCTAGAATCGTGCCATGTTACATTTTCTTTGTAATTATCGTGCCCTGAATTTGTCCTTGTTATGCTTGCTAAGTCGGTTGGGAAGGTTTAGCTTGGTAGCTTTCTTGCCAGAGGATTAAGTATACTGTGAACCTTCTCTCACTGGCATTGCATTCAGTATTTAAGAATTCAGTCAATTTAATAATACATGGGAGTTGTTGAACCATTCAGTCTATTTATTTATTGGGGATAAACTTGGTCTGATTGTATTCCCTACTAAACTTGACAGATATTTTGATCGTCTTAAGCTTTAGGAATTTGTGCTTGTGATTGTTTAGTCTACTGAAGTACAGAAACTTTTACTTATTCAGGGTCGAATCTGGACTTGGGTTTTGTGATTGCTACGTTAACAGTTGGCACCATCCAATGTGCAGTATCTGATGTCTTCTCTTGGATTAATTAGAAAAGCAAGATTGCCTTCCTATGAATAAGAGCTTAATTTGAGAGTTTCTCTTGGTGCTTGAGTTAGGGCCTGTCGGGTTTGCTGTGATCCGTAGTTAGTTGATAGTTTTATTGCTTAAATGACTTTTTGTCACCAATCGCTCTTTAACATTTCAATTTTGCCAGCATGATATGCATGTGTCCAACTTTGTGGAATGGGCTTAATACATTTAGTTTGCAATATGTGCTTTCTCTGATGCTTCTGGTTTTGAATTACAAAATACCCATTGAGCAAGCTGAATGAACAACTAAAAACATCTCCTGCATTGATAATTTAGAGCATGGAATGTAATGATTTTCGCAAATGGACATAGAATCTTGTGTGCTAAATCTAATACTCAGAAAAAAAGTTAGCCTAGCATCCTGCCCCACAATGACATTTTTAACAAATTTGTTGGCCTAACATATTAACTGCTTTTTTATCATTGTACTTTCAGAGCTGACATAACTGCCTTTTTTGTATTGCATAGGAGTAAGTACAGACTGGCAACTTGAAAGATTCTATTGTAAAAGCATCTGCTCTATACAGTTCTGTTTTGTCCTGATAATTTTGAATAGTTTCACCTGTGGTTTGAGTTGTGATTGAGCACTCACTGCATTAGGACCTGTTTAATGGTCACTCAGGGTAGTACAAAGTGTCTATTTGGCTAGTGTTGAAAGTTTTACGTAAATGAAGTGTAGAACTGTAGATTATCATGATTTGATAGCATGATGTGGGCCATATGGCATCAATTTGTCATCTTATGTTCCTTCTGTTTCTGGCCATGCTGATGGACCTTATGTTATGCCCATGTTTTGGGGTATTTATTGGGTTATCACTCTACATGCCCCTGTAAATTACTCACACTTACCAAGCACAGATTACTAGGTCCATAGCGTTTGGAAATAATGAAAATGGCAGACTTAGCATCAAGCTTGCATTTAGATCTCCTGCTGTTCCGCAGGATCTGCGCTAAAATTTTTGAAGACTTAGACGGTTGTTTTTTTTCATAGTTAGTTTTCTACCAGACAGGATGGCTTGTTTGGTCATTAAATTTGAATGTAGCCAGCTTATTCACTGAACAATCTGTAGTACAATTGCAGATTGGAGAATGATTTTGAAATGTTGGTCATCGGAACATTTTGAACAATCTGGCGCGTTGGTTGATTGTTGATGCTTGAATTTGATAATGTAATATTCTCTTGTGGTTTTCCGTATGATTATTGCGCCTTCTAGTTGTCCCCTTTTACTAGATTTATTTTACTGGTCTTCACATCTTCTGTGTCTGTGAAGAAAAGAATTAAATATTTCATGCAAATTAGGCATCTGGAAATATGTTCTGTTTCGCGTTGTTGTGTGTATTCTGCTGAGACAAAGCTGATTCCTCTGTTCAAATTTACGTGCTCACAGTCTTTTCATCTCCACTAATCACTGTTTGATTGCAATGCAGGTTAGTCTGAATTCTTCTAGACATGGATGCGATCTCTTCTGTTGCATTCCAGCGCCAGTGTCCTAAGCTCATACGTGAACTCCAATGAGCTATATACTACATTGTTGTACCAATGGTTGCTGACAGGTTGAATATTATATCGTCATTTGATCAACCTGCAAACGTGATGTGTTGCTACTCGTAGACTATATAAATAACATACCGCGTAACTTTGGTGTGATAAGTGCAGTCTTTTATCATGCGATTATGTTCAAGTCCTATCCTCTTTACGTTTATGCTTTGTACACGCAATCGTCCGCCAAAGCATCCTACGCCCTTGAGGCATGATTGGAAATCGAATGGAGCTTTAATTTAGTGTTAAGACTGTTACTGTTAAAGTTGCACGTCAATGCTTGCTGCAGCTGAGAGTTGAAAAGAAACAAGAGTTGTTCCTCACCCCGGCGCCCCGCCTCGCGGCCGAACGCAACGACGACGCGCCCGGCTTGTCCGTGCTCATCTCCCGCGTGTTCGAGTCCGAGAGGATCGAACTCTCGGACGACCGCCTCACCGCCGGCAGCACCCAAGGGCTTCCGCATGATACGCGCCACCCGCGGTGTCTCCACCGGCGCCTGGTACTTCGAAGTCAAGGTGCTGCACCTCGGCCCCTCTGGCCACACCCGCCTTGGCTGGGCCACCAACAGTGCTGACCTCCAGACACCCGTCGGCTGCGACGGGTTTGGTTTCGGATACCGCGACGTCGATGGCTCTAAGGTGCACAAGGCCAAGTACGCGGACGCAGGGTACGGTGATACGTGGACGGCATAAATCTAGAATCTCTATCTGAATAAGTATCAACCATTTCAATTTATCGCTAATCTTTCTCTAAATAGTTATACTAATTAATCTTATTTTAATTTGTCATCTACTGAGTAATATCGTCAGATGCTACTACTACCCTAGTACCTCTGACAGGCATCATTACTTTCCTCTCTCCTTTTGTGAATCTAACAAGATCAACGGCAACAACAGCAATTCACCATCCAATCAACGACATTTTAACGGCTACTCAAATCAATCCTAAGAGTCGATATAATAGTTTCTACAAGAATCGATGAATAAACAAAGAAAAGAGTCTTCGAAGTGTTACCCTAACCCCGAACAACTGAATCGGGTTGCTACCTGTCATTTCTTGTCCGGATTTGACGAATTGGGTGTGGATCAGACTCTCTTCTTTTTCTCCTCTCTTCCCCTTTCCTTCCTTCTTTCTTCTTTTCTTCCCCTCTTTTCTTTCTTTCCTCACCGGCGGCTTCTTCCTTTTTCTTTCTTTCGGCCGGCCTCCCTTCTTCTTCTTTCCTCTCTTCCTTTTTCTTCTCACCGGCGGCTCCTCCCTCCTCTTCTTTCAGCCGGTCAGCCCCCTCCGCTCTTGGCTGGCTCCTGGCTCTCCCCTGACTCCCTCTGGTGCGGTGTGCAGTCGGGAGGGCGGCCAGAGGGCAAGAACGGCGGCGATGAGCAACAGCGGTAACACGGGACGATGGCGGCGGCGTGCGGGATGGGGAGGAGAGCTGCTTGGGTTTGGCCTCCTCCCCCTGGCTCTAACTTATAGGGGTGGCTTGGGCCGGGCTGGATCAGCCTTGGGCCTAGCCCAGCCTCCCTATTTCTTTTTTTTAGTATTACAACTAGCAAGCTTTACTAAGATATCAAACACTTATATGCTGGTGACTGTTGTGTTCATTTAGACTTCAGCTTATGTTACACTATTTTTAGGCTGAGTTTGTCCTCTCCTCCCTGAGATTTTACCCCTTTGTTGAGCCTTGTGTAGAAAGGAAGAGATAATGTCAGTACGAAGAGTTGTGTAGGTCACAAGTGATACAAGTCTAAGTTGGGACTTTTGTGTATGCTAGTTGATTAATTGATTTAGAGCAAGGGAGCATTCAAGCATTCGGTTACTAACTTGAAATAATATGCACAGCAAGTTAAAACTGTAGGTGTATGCAGTCAACTGGAATACTGAAAAGCTGTTGGAATCACTTGCAGATCTACTGAAACGAACTTATTTTGAATTTATTTGCAGTAATTTTTCTAGCTTTCCTCAGCAATAGCATTTCTTTGGTTTCTAGCTTATGCCACCTTATAGATGTTTTTCAGAACCGAAGCAGAAAGTAATGACCCAGAAATAGATCAACTTTCGTTTACTGAATTGAGTTGCTTGCCCTTGATCCTCTGGATAAATATCATGTGATCAGAATTAATAAAGCAGAAGCTGAGTATTGGAAGAAGTCAGAGGGATATCGCCTGGGTTGGAGTGATGAAATATTAGGCTTTGATTGTGGTGGGCAGCAGTGGGTTTCTGAAACCCGCTTCCCTGCGGGAACCCTAGCAAATGCAAATATGAAGGATTTGGATTATATAGAGGATTTGCTGCAGTTGATTGAGAAGGAAGATATATGCGCACCTGCACCTATTGAACAGCATTGGACTGCCCGCAGCAAGAGTCCCATGAGCCCAGCGTCCAGCTCTGAAGAAGATGACATATTTTCATGGGTTATTTGTTCTTATACAATACCTTTTTTTGATGTATTAATCAATGTTGCTGACTTGCTGTTGCCACCATCAACCTTAAGCTTGTAATATCTCGTACTAATTTGTTCGCTGCTGTACTGCATAACTCGGTCCAAACTATGGTGTTGGATAATTAGTTTACAAGCTGATAGATAGCAACTCTACCCACAGAAATTAGAATTTCTTGTAATCTATAGGTGGTCTTTCTGATAATGTCTGCTATAATATTGCCATGGGAAGATCTATCTTGCTTCATGCTACTTTGACAAATATATGGGGAAATCTTTTCTTATTCTGTGGTCATGTTCTGCAGTCTTTGCTATCCATTCCCAAATTTATTAGAAATAATGTACAATGGAACAATGTGAAATGAATACATGAAACAACACTGACAGAATTTTAACTGCTTTGGAGAGCTCTGCAACTTTTGGGATTTTTACCATGGTCCTGTAAAACCTGGTCCACGTCTTGAGATGCTGTAGTTGCCTTTCCCCCCTTCTCTTCAGTTGTTGCAAAAAATTGCCACAAGGTCTTATGCAGTACTTAACCTTAGTGACCGACATACTGTGATTTATGCAATGCAGGTTGGTATAATAATGTACTTACCAACATCGGATGCTCGCCGAAGGATGGAAATTACGGAGTTCTTTAGTTACAGAAGTCTGACGCAGACGAGTCTATGGGATGATTATTCTGCATATGAACACTGGGCCAAAATTGAGGTGCCAACTTTTACTGCTAGTTGCAAGATATGGTCGAAATTAACACCAGGCTAGTTAATTTCGAGAGAATGACCTGTTCTCCAGCATGCATTGCAGTGGCCCAGCTGCTTTCGTTTGCACAGTTGCATACCTACTGATTATTGTTTCTCCATTCCTCCCTAGGTTCCGAAGGACAAGGATGAGCTTGCTGAACTCCAGGCTAGGTTGAGGAAGCGTTTCCCCGTTGATGCATATAACAAGGCACGCATGGAGCTGGATCCTAGTAAGGTTCTCTAGTTGGAGAAGCTGTTCCCAATAAGGGAGACTGTTCAACATGCAAAGTAAGGGTGTGCTGATTGATGGAAATGCTGAGGACACGGTGCTTGTCATAATGTGTATTCTTTCTTTGGGGGGAGATAAAGTCAAGATACTCAAGCCCCGCTCGTTTCAGCTTTTTTTCAGCTTCAGTTTCAGCTTTTTTTTCACTATTTAGTAATTTATCTTTTTCTGAATTTTTTTAGATTTTTTAAGCTTTTTTGCATTTTTCTTTTTTTCCCGTGTTCCTTTGTATTGTTTGTGATTGGTTAATATATTTTTTCTATTTTTATATTTTTTTAAAATTTAATTATGCCTAAAAAGCTAAATCAGCTACAGTAAAAAAATCAACTACAGTAAAATTTCAATCAAAAATCAGAAATCATCGCTAAAACGATCACCCCCCTCAGACAAGTTCGGTTCTGTCGTCGATGCTTGATCAAAAGCCAAAATTACCATCCTGAGCTGGTGGTGGCTTACATGATTAGACATGCAGAGTTTTAATTTCCTTGTTGTTGGTGGAGAATAGGTTTAGTGCTCCCCCTCCTGGGTCAGTACTCAGTACTGATGTGATGGATTTGTTGCTGGACGCTTATTCCTTGATTCACACTTGCAACTCTGTGGCCTGTGCCTGTTATGACATTACATGATCTGTCTTGTACCAAACAGAATGGTAATGAACATTTGCGGTTGAAATAAAGTGTGATTCTTCATCTGCAGCCGGTGAAACTAAAATATTATCATTTTTTTTATCGGATCGGTACATTTGTGTTGGAAAGAGGTACTGAACTCTGCTAGCGAGATGCTTTGTGCTTCTGGGGTGGCTCGATGCTTCGGCTTCTCGATAACCGAAACAAATAGGGTAATTTCTTTAAATAATTTTAATTTCTCTAGTAATTAAAATAAATAGAGCGCTTTTTTTAATCAAAACCGTCTAGTATTATTTTAAAAAAAATGCAGCTAAAAACTACCACGGTCAAAAGTCATCCGCCCAAAAAGATGTAATAGAAGAACCAAATCGTGTGTAGTACCACTGTACGCCAGGAGAGTGAGTAGTGGTGTGTGAGATTCCTCCTTCCACGGTGTTTGGAATGGTGGTTTATAGCTTTTTTTACTGTAGTTGGTTTATTTTTTACTGTAACTAAGTTGATTTATTTGATATAATTAAATTTAAAAAAATTAAAAATAGAAAAAATATATTAGCGTATCACGGACAATGCAAAATAATACGGAAAAAAAGAAAAGGCAAAAAAGCCCCAAAAATCTAAAATATCCAGAAAAAGGCGAATTTACTGAATAGTGAAAAAAAAGCAAAAGTTAGAAGCAGAATTTGGTTTTAAGCTGAAATGAGCGGTACATAACGCTCAGTTTGATGTTAGTTTATAAATTTTTTACTGTAGCTGAGTTGACTTATTTGGTATAATTAAATTTAAAAAATATATAAAAATAGAAAAAAACATATTAACTCATCACAGACAATATAAAGGAATATAAGAAAAAAAAGAAAAGATAAAAAAATTCTAAAAATCTAAAAAATAAAAAAAACAAAATCACTAAATAGTAAAAAAACCAAAATCAAAATAAAAACTGACTTTAAGTCAACTTAAATAGCCCCTAAAATCCCTTTTCCTATACTGTTGAGCACAGAACAGAAGGGGAGAAATGAATTTCATCCCCTCCCAGCAATCGTCAATCACGATGAACTCGGCGGAGAGCACGGCCGCCTCCGCCGCGTCCAACGGTGTCTCGGCCGCGTCTGTCCCCGCGGTCGATGACGTCCCCGAGGTCGTCGGCTGCATATCGTCGATGGTCGACCGGGGCGGCAGCGTGGAGAGTCACCGCTTGTTCCTGGCGCGCCGCACGGCGCTGGAGATGCTGCGCGACCGCGGCTATAGCGTGCCGGAGTCGGAGATCGCCCGCACCCTCCCGGAGTTCCGCGCGTGGTGGGCCGAGAAGCCCGAGATCGAACGCCTCGGCTTCTCTACCACCCTCACCTCCGACCTCTCCAAGAAGGTGGCTTTCATATTCCTTCCCGTGATATCCTTGATTTATGCTCATGATTAAAGACCATACTCATGGTAGAAGAAACATTGTAAAGTTGAAAAATCAAGGAGTTACAGGAAAAAAGAGGGGAGGATATCAGTCTTTTGTTACCATTTCATCAATAATTCATCTCGGGTGCATGTTGATGTTAATAGGGTTGTCTATTATGGTTTAGCAAAATTATTGTTCTTGCGGTTCCGATTGTTTAGGGTTAGCATCAATCTGCAAGTGGATGGCTCAATTTATTATGTATCTAGTGAAGTTTAATGCTTACATAACATATGAGAAATGCTTCATGTACGATGCTCCATGTACAATGTAGGATACAACAAAAAAACCTTTCACGTGACTGAACAATATGACAAAAAAAAAAACCTTTCATGTGACCACTGTGTCGGCTTCAAAGCCCAAATACTCATTGTTCTTTTTTACTTCTTAGAATCTATATGTCAAACTTTCTAAAGTTTGACCACCAATAGATTTAGAATTATCTAGATTGGCTATATTAAAATTATATCATTAAATTTATTGTTAAAAATACTTTTATAATATTACAATTTTATTAGTATATCAGTGCAAACTTATAAAAAGTATCGGTCAAAGTTGCATCTTGAGACCATAAAAAGTCAAAAAACGTCAAGTCAAAAAGAATAGAGAGAGTACTTCACGACTCAATGTCCATCCAAAACGTGAACATCCAATTATTCTGCACTCTTCTTTGCTGTGATATACCCAATCCATCCAAATACATCCCTTTGTTATGTAATCTAATACAAATTCAAAAGATTATTATCTAGATTGCACACAAAAGAGGGCATGCCCAACCCCTAATTTTTCCTAAGCCTTATCTGCATACAATTGATGTTGGATTTGTCATTTTGAACTCCTTAGGCCAAGAGGATTTGGACTTGTGTTTGGATATGGATTGAATCAATGAAGTCAGAGCCTATTTTATTTCTGCGTGGGCCCAAAGTTTGCATGATGCATGAGCTACTTCATCACATGATTTGCTCCGTCGTAACAAGATCGTACTACAAAAATCATATGTATAGCAGAGCTCATAACATATAATACAAGTGCTTTTATCTCTTTTTTTCATGCATAATGTTATTTGTTGTCGTATCTAATCTTTCCCCTTTTGCAAACGAGTAATAGATACACTCTAACTTTGTCTTAACTCAGGTGCAAATTGTATTCTGTCCACCTGAGCCTGTCAAAATCGCAACTATCCGGGAGATATATGGCCGAATCAAAGAAGAATACTTGTCTAGACTGATTCTGATATTGCAGGGGAAAATAATGTCTAGAGCTAGAGAGTCTATCAAGGAGATCTTTACATTTAAAGTAGAGATATTCCAGGTTAGTTTTGTTTGACTTGTTAATGTCCTATTCTAAAATGGAGTCTCTTTGTGTTGTAAGTACATTGGCATTTCTTTAAGTAAAGAATAGCAAGTAACTTCTATGTACTTTTTTGTGCCTTCAGTTTCAGTATCAATACTGACTAGTGGCTATAATGTTGTATTGGTTAGTATCTTAATTCAATATATTTGTTTCTGCAAGTTATGCTCGTAATCTGGAATCTTTTTTTTACAGTTTCATGACTTTAATCATGTACAGTTTATGTTTTATTGTTTTATCTACATATTCAAATTGATGTGCTCTTCCAATGGTAGATCACAGAATTACTGGTAAACATTACTAAGCATGTCCTGAAGCCCAAGCATGAAGTGTTGACTGCAGAGGAAAAAGACAAGCTCCTGAAGGAGTACAATGTGGAGGATTCACAGGTATGTTTGCCCATAATTTGCTTACAGTACTTTAGAATTTTGTTACTGATTTCTAATGTGAATTTTGTGATACTGCTGACAAAAATAAATTTATTCTAAATCGTGGTAACTATCAGACAAGTATACTTAAAATGGAATCACAGTTGTTCTTGTTTTAGATGAAATATTTGGCTCCAGCTTATACACACACACACAATTTTTTTTGTACTCGGGGAGTATGTACTTCCACTTCCAATATACTACTTAAATGAATATGTTATATTTATTTATTATTTTTGGTATACTTAAATACTAATTCTAAGATAATACAATGCGATTTGGTTGAAAAAAAAGTCATTGGAGTTTTTTTTTTTTTGCTATATACCCTTTTCCATATATAAAAAGCATATGTACATAAATTATGTTATAAAAAGTGAATTTTGATGAAAATTTTCATTAAAGTTACTTTGAAGTATCTTATAATTATTATTAGAGTATACTCAAAATGATAAAAGGCTATAACAACATCATTTAAGCGGTATATGACAAGTGGAAGTACGTACTTCCAGAAGTGTAGAATCATTTTCATACACACACATATACATATATTAGTTTCTTGTTTAGACAGTTGAGAAAGATCACCAGCTTTAAGACAAGATCTTTTATGGAGGCAATAATTTCTAATTGGAAAAATGGTGTTGATAACCTCTTGATAAATTCTTGTCTGGACTCTTCTTTACTTTATTTCCTTGCTTCTTTATCTTCTTATTGGGTTAATATGGTTTATCTATATCATGAATAGAGAGAACTTCAAACTTGGTGACTTGTATGATCATCTTTTTGAATTATATACTGGAACTCACACTAGTTCCATCGAACTAATCAACTAATATTTTGTGGCAGTCAAGTGTTTCATGCTGGAAGTACTGTTCTTTTTTTATCATACTGACATTGAAAATTATTGTGCAATGTGAATTATGTAGCCTTCTTCTGTTACATCCTGCCGAATGCAATTATTTCCTCCACCACAGCCTGGCTCTGGTTATTGCCTGTTGGTCTGCATGTTGCTTGTTGTAACACCATGATGCTGTACTTGATTTTGTTTGATACATGAATGTGACCATCAGGGAGACTGCAATCCCTTAGTGTGCTGGGATGTGATGATAGAGATGAATGATAACATGCTACCATGCTGATCACCTACTTTGCCAAATTACAGTAAATGAGGTCTTGAATTAAAAATATGCCCATTATATGTTTTATATTCATTGCGGGGATACCACATTTATCTTTATTTTGATTGTTGGAATCTTGATGTGCCTGAAATACCAAATCGCATTTGTTATTAGCTTTCTTACCCTTTGAATTTTAATTTAGTATAGCTACCTCCTCAACTTGTTATAAAGTATTTTTACACCACTTTGCTGAAATTGGTGCTTGTATCTTTCAGTTGCCTCGCATGCTAGAGACCGATGCTGTTGCTCGCTACTATGGCCTTAGCAAGGGAACTGTGGTTAAAGTTATATACGACAGCGAGCTTACCGGGAACCATGTGACATACCGTTGTATTTTCTGAGGGATCCATGTGTTTCTATGGAGGAAGGCGGCTAATGTTACCATCCTACTATGTTGTTTTATGTGAGTGTTCTTTGCCAGACTCACCTGAACGTAGTAAGAAAACTTAAACTATGCCCCTTATATGTTATTGGCAATCAGTTCCAGATGTTTCTTGGGAAATTTCGCACAAGATGTGTTCAATGGCTCGTTATACAGCAGGTGTTTGAAAATTGAAATGTGTTGCATAGATTAGAAAATTGCTCCATTGGATTCAAGCAGTATCGGTTTACGGATTCCATTCTATTTTGATACCTAAGGGTTAACAGCTGTTTTTACAAATCAGTAGGCCAAAGACCGAGTAAGGGAAAGAACCAGGAAAAAGAAGATTCAGTCATATAATCAGTCTGCTGCTAATTGTGACATGGTCTGATTGTCTGGGGCAAAATTTCGTCGTCTGCTGCCTTTCTCTTGCGGCTGTCGCTGATATCGCTGTTGCTGTTGTTTGTGGGGTTACTGTTGTTCCTATCGCTGTTGCTTTGCAGGTGTTGTTCCTGGTGGTAGTGCTCCTTGCATCTGCTTTTCAGAATGTGGGGCTTTAGCTTGCTCATGTCTGATAGCCGTACTGGTTTTAGGAAAAACTCATCTGCTCCTTCCTCCAGGCATCTGATTCAGAATATCAAAACCAAAGATGCATGAGTGTTTATTATAAGATCATAAAGTATGACATGCCATTCAGGAAGAAACTTTGTGCTATTTCTTTACAGTTTTCTTTCTATCCATATCTTAGGACATCAGCAGAGGTTATTTACTTTTACTTTTAGTGCCCAACTCTCTTTACTCCATTTGTGCAGATAGAAATAGAATACAAGGATTTACAAGTGATGCTAGTGAGTTGTCTGCAACTATAACCCATTTTATAAGATACCAAAGCATGAAAGATCGACAACATTGATCTGCGTATCATTTCATATCTTTATATTTATTTTACAACAACACTGTCGGGATAGAATATTGGGACGGTGTGAGCTGTGTGGGGGCTTGTTCCTTTATTATACTACATGTGACACCAAACCAATAAGGATTCGGAGAGAGCTCCATATCCAATTTAGTCATAAACCTATTGATTTCTTTATCTTCGTGCAAATAATAAGGGGGTGTGCAACTCTATGAAGATTTTCTTATCTTTATAAGATGATGTTCTTTCTTGGGATCATTTGAGTCAGGTGTTTACTAATTTTTCTGCACAACTTTGATTTGTTCACCCAAATATCATGGCATGTGTAATGTAACAGATGATCTAAACGATATTATAGATCCATAAGAGTCCTCACCTACTGACCCTTGAAGGAATGTTCTCAGATGACATGATCACAACCGGGATGTTATTGAGAGATGAAGATTCCTGATTGAACAAACCAGATAGACATATTTAGGCACTGCTGTCTTCAGTAGATCAAATCGATGGATGGTACCGAGAGTTTTTTGAGGAACGATGGTACCAAGAGTTACTCAAGCAAGAGTGTAAATTACCTTGATCTTCTTGAGCAGATCATATCCTGTCATGCCAGGCATGCAGTAGTCTGTGATGATCAGGTTCACCTCAACATCCTGGTTATCCACGCAGGAGCAAAACCAAAACCAGAATCAATCAGAAATCCTTCTTCAGAACAAAACAAGAACACAACTGCACATGGTAACCATCTTCTTACCATCTGGTCTGCATGAACAGAAACTAGGCTGTCCTCATGATCATGGAGCCCCAAGAACCGCAAAGCCTTGCTGCCAGAATCAACAGTGGTAACTGCACAAGCAAAGCCAAGCACACCAAACCCTTCATCAGATGCCAGGTTCCATAGCAACAAAGGAAAAGAAGTAAAGCTGCAAGCATGCAAGGATCTGGTGACAATACCTTGGAAGGAAGAGGTCTTGAGAAGCCTCTCGATGAGCTTCCTGTCAGGGAGGCTGTCATCCACGGCCAGGACATGGAATTGAGTTTCTGTAGCCACTGCCATGAAAGAAGGAAGAGAGCAGACTCGTACGTTTTTTCTCTGGATGTGCGTTTGTGTTTGATGAGGGAGCAGGAGACTACGAGGAGAAAGCAAGAATGGTAGAGGAAAGGCAGCTGGTGTGTGTGCTTGGCACGAGGACTCTTGCTTTTCAATGGTGAGGGTGTGGTTGAGACTATATATATAAGCATATGAAAGGGTTCCAGGAGATACGAGGAAAGAGGAAAAAGTTGATGGAGAAAACAAAGTGCAATTAATGACTAAAGGAAATCCCATCTCGTGGAAAGCAAGATCCCGAGCAGATTTCCTCCAAATCTTGCGAGGAATTGACTCCACAATAGAATAGACCCGACAGCAACATCAGCACCTCTGTATTCTACGGCAAGCCGGCGAATGGTCCACCATTTTCTTTTGTTCCCTCACCTTTCCCTATCTGCCTTTAGTTTTTCGTTTCCTGGGCTGTGTACTCTCGTTGGCTGACCTGAAAGATGTGGATCATTTTGGCGATTTGGTAAAGCAAGATTCTTCTCCTGGTGTGACCTTACGGTTTGCTGGTACATCGTCAGTATGTGCTACCCCAGTTACGTCCTGGTTCACAAACCAATTACCAGGTCAGTACGACAATAACCACATATAACAAACAGGCGAAAGAATTTATACAGACAGGGCGCGCACACCAATCAAAAATACAACCCATTAATGCTTAGCTGCTGATGAGCCCATACATAGAGGCTAGAGCTAGCCACTCCAGCTAAGCATCACCTGTACTACATGGAAATCCTCGGATTTGGAGATATCCCGTGTTTAGGTTTGACGATTTCTCGGTTGTTACCAACTCTCCCCTCCCAGATCTTTGAGATTGTACTTAAGTCGTCCGATTACGAGGCTTTTCGATTGGGTTAAAATTTGATGGTTTATGATTAAAATTACATTATAACTGATTAAAATTACACTGTAATTGATGATGACTTTTTTGGCGTAATTAATTTTAAAAAACTAAAAATAGAAAAAAAAAGATATGTTAGCTTATCACGTATAATACAAACAAATACGGAAAAAAGAACAGATAAAAAAGCTCAAAAATAACAAAAAATCAGAAAAAATCGAAAATTATGAATAGTAAAAAATAAGTCAGAAGCCGGAAACCTAAGCCTAAGGCACCGCTCAGTTTAGCTTCTGGCTTCTGCTTTTTTCATTATTCATTAATTTCATTCTTTTCTGGTTTTTTTGTCTTTTTTTCGTATTCATTTGCATTGTCTTTGATTTGCTAATATATTCTTATTTTTTAAATTTAATTATACTAAATAAGTCAACTAAGTTATAGTAAAAAAATAAGTTAATTATAATAGAAAAAAAAGTAATAAACCAAGTTATCCTAAATACCACCTAAGTAACCAGGCCTACAGCGGGTATGAAGTTTCAGATACGACGGAAGGTGAGGAAAGCAACGAACAAAGGAAGCGAAGCGGTTGGCGGGGCTGGGGCGCGGATCCCGTGACGCCTCGCACTATCGCGCCTGTTGTTTTCTCGCTCCAACAGCTGTCGCGTCGCATGAGGACGGACGAGATCCGCTTTGCTTCGGTCTCCGCGCGTATCCGCTACCGATCACCACGATAGTGGCGTTTTCCTGGGCCGCGATACGCTCCGGATTCCCTCCACTTGCGTCCCGTCCGTCGCAGTCCTATCGCTCGCTCGCGGCTTGTAAGTATGTGCGCGTTTCGTGACATGTGGATCTGGAAGCGAAGGCATGGAAGATCCCGTATCATCATGTGCAATGTGCATACCTGTAAAATTTCCACATATCGTTACGTTATACGTATGCTTCGTCACTGACAGATTTGGGCTCCTTCGGCGCTGCTTGAACAACGCACGAGAATTCATGTCATCCGATCTTATGGTGTGTTCAGAATAATATTGACTTATATATGTTTTACTGTAGTTGATTTATTTTTTACTATGACTGTGTTAGCTTATTTGGTATAATCAAATTTTAAAAAATTTGGCATAATCAATATTGATGCTGTGTGGGAAATGACAAGGTTTGCCCGCTCTGTCGTTGCAAAGCTAACTGTAGATAATGCTCGATTGCTCATGGAAACCGGACGGCGCCCCCCGTTATCTCACCCGAAGCACCATGTGAAGGTAGTTTTGTTGCGATGAACTATTGACATTTTAGAAGGGTATAAATTTGGATTTTGTAAAGTTTAAAATTCTTCAGTGTCTCTGTCAGCAAAATTGGTTTGACCGCTTGGCATAGACAATCAGACCGCTAGGGAAAATTAGTCTGATCGGCCAGGATATGCAGTTAGACTAGCAGAGGTGTTTATTTTGGCCAAAATCTGGTTTTTGGGAAATTTGGGTTATGAGATGATTTGATTTGACCTAAGTCAGTACATATATGTTGTATTATGTATGTTTTAGCTAACATGGGTCAGAGTCAATTATGATCAACGGCGGGAATCGGGGCTACGCTCATAGAGGAGTTGAGGTCTAAAACGATCAAGGATGCTGGGTGAGATAGCTGAGTTCACGTATGACACGAGAAAGGCAGGAAATGTTGAAGGGAAGTCCGAGCGACGGGTTGCACCATATAGCTTAGTTGGTTCAAGTGAGATGTGGTTGCACCATATAGCTTAGTTGCACCATATATATCGTTTTCGGTTTTTATCTAGTTTTGATGTAATCTTGCTTATTCTAGAGAAAGGACTGATTTTTAAGATATATTCTTGCGATCCTTTATTGGAATAGTTTCCTGAGATCTTAAATAAGGTGTGTACAAAATTTTATATTATTTTGACTTGTATTTTTAAAGTTGCACCAAAATTTGAATCGACTCAGGCTGATATTTTAGTTCTATAATTGGGGAGCCAGTTAGACCGTACATCTCCCTGTCATACTGCCAGGGCCGATCAAACCGGCACCTAGTTGGTGGTCCAACCACCCTTGGCAGCCGGTCTGATCTCCTGAGCACCGAATTTTTTGAATTTTTGGTTTCTTGATTTACTAGCTTTTCATCCTAATCTTCGTAGTTCTATAGCTATTAGAGTGAAGGATCAGTAAATATTTAGGAAAAATTTTGAAGGTACTATTCACCCCTCTCTATTGCTATACCGGTCCTTCATAACCCTCTGCCCACATATTTACATATCCACCTTGGCTGCATGCCTACATTTAAACTGAAAAAAAGCTTAAGGCTAGTAAACCAGCTCGGCTTAAACAAGCTTGAGCTACTCGGCCCAGGCTCGAGCTCGTGACATACACAAGCCACCTCGTTCTTAGTTCTCTTCGTTAATGAGCCGGGCCTGAGCCATTTGTGAGTTGCTGGTTGGGCTCGGTAGGCTCGAAGGGAAATAGGCCCCTGCAAGCATGATGGTGACTCAGTAGCACTGAGGCCCAGCCCAACCCATTATCCCCTTATCCTTAAGTAACCCTAAAGTCCAGCAGAGCAATCAGTAGACCAGCAGTTCAGTGCTGCCACATAGAGCGCAGAGTTGATGGGAGTGGTATCTGCCACGTCGTAGGCCACCCAGTCGCCGTCCACCGTGTGGTAGCTATCCGTCACGCCATCTCCTTGCCATTCGCCGCGCAGTCACCGTCCACCTCATCGTCTCCTCACCGTCCGTCATGCAGTGCCATCTCCTTGTTGTCCGGTGCACGTGTCCTTGCCATCCCCTCCTGATTCCCGAAATTTGGACGTTTGTGGCATCCTTGCGCGGACAAATTCCACAACTAGCACCGAGCGCCAAAAAATTCCTCATCTGGCCCCCCGTTCCGGCGCACGATCGATCATCCGAGCGCGACGATCCGGTGACGCCGACACTGTCCGTGCGTGCGATGCCGGACCGCACGGCCGGTGCTACGATGCGATCGTCGCGATGCCGGACCGCGACGACTACTTCGTAGCACACGGCGGGTGCTACGATGCGATCGTCGCGATGCCGGACCGCACGACTACATCGTAGCAGCCCGTCGTGCGGTCCGCATCGCACGACCGGACATGTGTCGGCGCCGGAGCGGTCGTGCGCTCGGATGTTCGATCGTGCGCCGGAACGGGGGGCTAGAGATGGAATTTTTTGCTGCTCGGTGCTAGTTGTGGAATTCCTTCGCGCGATGGTGCTAAAAACGTCCAAAATTTTAATTAGTGCGGCTAATTCTTGTTGTTATCCTGGAAGTCTGCCGCATCTCATTTCTACTGGCAACAAGTAATTCATGTTTAGTAGCTTGTTTTTGAAATCAATTCATGCTTAGTAGCTTGGTTTAACATATGGAAACTACTTCACGGTAACACATTCGTGTGCCAGCTTAAGACTCCTTTCAAGTCGAGTCGAGCATGGTTTTTGACTTATTTCCTTAACGAGTAGATCCAAGCCGAGTCGTAGTTCCAACCGAGCTTGGGCAAGCCCGCTTGAGTCGGCTTAGCTCAACTCGTTTCCATCCCTACCTGCATCTCCACATACGGCGTAGAACTCCTCCATGCCTCCATGGTGCCTACTCATCATGTCTTTGCGGTGCACGCCCAACACCCCATCCCAACACCCCATCGGTAGTTGCATCGATAAACATGTAACATCTTGGCTCAACCTCTGAGCCCAAAATACCACTACTACTTACTATCTCTCTAAACTTACTGCCATCACTACTATATTTTGGTAACATCTTCTCTAGTTATATCTCAAACAACTATGCTATTAACAAGAGTAGACATATCACAACTGGAACCTCTTGGCCTTCTTAAGATCATTACTCACCACCGATGGTACGAAATAGATCAGGTTGTTGAACCCGTCTTGCACTTTGCTATGGTCACCTTTCCCTGCACGAAGGTCGAATAGGCGACCTCCATCCTTTCCACAAAAGATTCTAGGTAATATTTCGCCTTGAACTGCTCGATGAAAATTCCCAAGTGGCTGGACCTGTAATACTAAAAACAAAGAAAGGGGGCAGCTAGGCTAGTCCCAAGGCCTAGTCGGCCCGGCCCACATTGCCCCATAAAAGGGGATCTAGGAGGGGGGGTGGAGGCAAAAATCGGATTTGCCTCCCCTCCCGTGCAGTCGCCGCCGCCGCTCCACGCCTCCGGTGGTTGCCGTCCCCGTCCTTGCCCTCCTGCCATCGCCATGTGCTGCTGCTGTTGCCGCGTCATTGCCCCTCCGTGGCGCGCGCCGCCGCGGTTAGCTGCTGTCGCAGCCTTTTCCCTGCACTCCCCCTGCTACTGTTTGCCGCGCGCCTCCGCCGCCGCTTCCTCGCCCACTTGTTTGTCGAGCACTGCCTCCAGGTTCCGTGCGCCGCTCACCGTCGACCCTGCCACTGCCCCTTGCTCCGCCCGTTCGCACGCTGTTGTCAACCATTCCGGCCGCTCGTCGCGCGAGGAGGTAGGGAGAGCCGGGGGTTGGCCATGAGAATGAGGGGAGCTGGCCAGCCGAGGGGAGGATGGAGAGGAGCCGCCGGTTGAGAATGAGGAGAGGAGCTGTTGGTCGAGGGAGGCGGCTGGGAGTGAGATCGGGTGAGGGCAGAGCCGGCCAAAGAAAAGAAGAAAGAAGAGGAAGCCGACGATAAGGGAAGGAAGAAAAAGAAGGGAAGACCGATCTGGCTCTGGCACTACCTTTCGTTCCTTGGCCTGATCCGTCAGATCCGGCCAAGGAATGAAAGGTAGTGCCCCGATCCAATTGCTCGGGTTTAGGGTAATGCCACAAATAACTTCTCCCTATTTGTTCATCGATTCTGGCATAAGTTAATTTGTCGATTGCTAGAATTAGTTACATGGCCATTAGAATATTGTTTATTAATGTGAATGCCCAGACGGTGATATCAGTGCTGCTGGTCAGAGGTTCTGGAGTAGCAGTAGCACCTAGCAATATTAATTAGTAGATGGCAAGTTAAAGTAAGGTTAAATAGTATAACTATTAGAGAGAAAAAAATTAGCGATGAATTGAAATGGTTAATCCTTGTTCAGGTGGAGGTTCGAGATCCGTGCCGTCCACAGACCACCCACAGGATTGATCAGGCAAGTATATGGTAAAATGGTATATTCGGGTAGTGGTTGCTATGAATTTGATTCAGATGCACTACCTACCATGTCATTGTGAGTTTATTTTTGTTGGCATAATGATGAATGTTGATATGTGGTCGAATAGTGGTTATTGGAATATGGCATGTTGATCTGTTTAAATGAAGAAGTTGCATTGCATGCATTCATGTCATGAAATAGATGACCTATGTGGCGTCTATGGTATACTATATGTGGACTTTCCACGGGAGTGAAGAAAGACTTACTTGGGTATGCACTCCACGGGAGTGGAGATTGTGATCATCGTATGAAAAAGGACGGGCTTGAGGTCCCCACATAAAAGAGGGCGGGTTTGGGTGAGCATCGACGGGTGCTCACTCCGCTATACCGATATAAGCTAAAGAAAGGAAAGGCATGTGTATGAGTATACGCATTTGCATGGCAATAGAGAAACGTGGCAAGTGTGTAAATACGGGTTGATGAAAAATGGGAGAGGTTGTACGAAAATTGAATAGAAGCATCTGTGTTGGATACAGAATGTTATGCGTATTTGTGTTACTGTTTTACCTTGTTCTTGCTGAGCTTTGGACTCACGCTTGTTTTGTTGCCTTTTTTCTAGGTGATCCTGATTAACAACATGCATGGGATGGGAGTAGGACTTGTTGCACCACACTTTGTTAAATAACCACCTAGCCAGTCACTTTATGTTCGTGTTTAAACTCTTATTGTGTTGGTTTTAGTTAAACCATGGTTTGAGTTGTGCTAAAAGTGTTGCAGGTTTGTTAGGACACGATCGATTCCCTTTTGCTCAAATAGGAGAATGGGTTTCTCCTGATAGTGCTAACGTCATACGATATGTCTTATGTGGTTCACCGTTTGGTTTAGAATGTCTGCGAGCTTGTGGTGTTGAGCCTTCTTGGGTGTGGAGCCTTAAGTTTATGCCTGTTTGGGTTATATGTGATATAGTACTGGTTATCCTATTATGATTTGATTAATGTTTGTTGTTTGCTCCCTGTTTGTAGTCGTATAAATAGGAGAGGTGCTGCTGAAATTTTTAATAGGAGCGCTCATTTATTCTGTTAAGGGGCTGTAGTGGTAGCATCCCGAGCTCTCAGGAGGGATGGGGTGTTACAGGACCCTGGATAGGGGTCCTAGTTAAAAGGACTCTTTTCCACTAGATGTCTGCTGACCCTTTATCTGGAAAGCCACGTAGCGAGCCCTCAGTTGTGAGGTCATCTCTAGGGCTTCAAACTGCCTCTCCATGTAGCATAACAAATCCGCAACTTGGACTAGTGTGCCTAATCTATCAAAGGTATCTAATCGCAACACCATCCACTCACGGAGGCCCATTCGTGCCTTTGGTGTGACCACAATAACAATAGCCACCACAGTGGTAGCAGCAGGTATGACAGCAGTAGGAGCTACTGGCACTTGTTAGCAAAGCGCGCAAATCTCTCCCAAAAGCTCTCCTAACACTGCTGAGGTCCCTGCTCGATCCTCAACCCCTGACTGTCTAACAGGAGCAACCTCCTCGCATGACCCTTCTAGGTGCGGTTCCCTTAGCGAATTGCTACCATCAGAGATAGACTCCTGTCCATCGGGCAACGGCACCACCCGGCCACACCCATGGCCATGGCCTCCTCCACGGCTAAGACCACAACCCCTAACCCTCAGCATAGCCATGCTTCACAGCCAAATAATCATGTATTCAATTCATAAGCATCTATCTCATATCATTACTAGTCAACAATGTCAACTAACGGAAACGTAAATGCAATGATTAATCCAAACCGAATCTATTGTGCACCAATGTTTGTTAAGTTTGGATTAATTATTTGGCCTAAATCAAAGTTTAGTAATTAATCAATCTAGATCAAGTTTTGGTTGAATAATTAAGCTAAGTTATCAATTTTCTTCACCACGGATCTAATGCCTACTTTGATACCAACTGTAACACTCCGGCTCAACATCTGAGCTTGGAATGGTACCACTACTCTCTATCTCTCTATTGTTTAACCAGGAATCGTTAATAATTTTTTAGTATTTCAACCACCTTTGTAATAGGTCCTTGAAGATCAAGGCTATGATGGTGCAATGACAGATTTGTGGTCATGACAGATTTGTGGTCATGTGGAGTTATTCTGTTCGTTCTGCTAGCAGGGTATTTGCCTTTTGAGGGCTCTAATCTTATGACGTTGTATAAGAAAGTAAGCATTGTACTTATTCTAGAGCACTGCTATTGTCTTGCTTGTTCATGCTTTTTTGGATTTTTTTCCCCCTGTACCTCCGGGCAGATATCAAATGCGGAATGTATGTTTCCACCTTGGACGTCTTTTCCTGCCAAGAGGTTGTTAACAAGAATCCTTGAACCAAATCCAATGACGGTATGCTAGAACACAAGAGCTGCTTGAAACAATACTAAAATAAGAAAATTTCCTGAGATAATTAAGTAGAATGGATCCCTGGTCGTCATGCAATTAATCCACTAGTAGGCTAGTAGATCACATGATGCCGGTACCATTCATCGACCAATTAATATTCCTAGCTCTTCTGTCCTTACTAATAAGCACTTAAAGAGCTGGTGTGCACCCATCCACTAATAATCCCATCTTGCACCATAACATGAAGCTAATGTCTTTAGAAACTGTGACAGAGCATAACAATTCCAGAAATATTAGAGGATGAGTGGTTCAGAAAAGGATCCAAGCGCCCAGAGTTCGACGAAAAATATGATACAACGTTGGATGATGTTGATGCTGTCTTCAATAATTCGAAAGTGAGTGGATGGCGATATGCACTCTTGCATTTCTATTTTCTCCCTCATGCAGAAATTCTCTCATGGATTCTACCTACTAACTAGTTTTACTACTGTGGTTTAACCTCCTCTAGGAGCACCATGTGACAGAAAAGAAAGAAGAAGAACCAGCAGCCCTGAGTGCATTTGAACTGATTTCAATGTCAGCAGGCCTCAATCTTGGAAACTTAAGACTCAGAGCTGGTACGAGATCTCCATAATTCCTTAATAGTAACCCAAAACTTTGAAAATTGTGCTGTGTGATAACTTAAATCACCATGATTTTCTAAGTTCCAATAATATCACCTAAATAATGACTGATATATGCACTTGAATATTTTTTTATAAAAAAAATCTGCTATAACTCAATTACTCAATTATACTGCATGATACAATCTAGCAGTTCTACATGCCTATGTAAATATAACATTGGTTCAGAAAATTTTGCAATATTTTTCTCAAGTTAGAATTTTCTGTTCGCCTTTTGTTGTGATTTTGCAGCTTCATTCTTGTATACCCTCTACTTCAATTTTTAATCACTCTATCGACAGGAATTTAAAAGAGAAACAAGGTTCACTCAAAATGTCCGCCAAAAGAAATCATTCGCAAGATTGAGGAAGCTTCAAAGCCTCTAGGATTTGATGTTCAGAAGAAAAATTACAAGGTCTGCTACCAAAAGCTTGGTTTAGTAACAGTCTGCATAAGTAATTTTCTAGATAATGTATATGAACTTTAAATAGCTCTTTTCTGCATGTTAAATTCCTTTTTTTATTGTTTGACCAGTTGAGTCTAGAAAAGGTAAAAGCAGGAATGGAAACCTCAATGTTGCTACCGAGGTGTAATGAAGAAATGCTGAATTGAAATCTGCTTTATGTTAACTTCTGCAGTCTAACTTTATCGTGCATTGTCATTCAGATACTGCAAGTTGCACCTTCTCTTCATATGGTTGAAGTGCGCAAAGCAAAAGGCGATACTCTGGAATTTCATAAGGTAAATATCATATTGAGAAGATCATGCCAATTAAAAAGCTGATGTTCATGGATTATCGTTGGAATCAAAGTTGAGCCTGTCATTTGAGAGGCGCATCAATTCCTAGCTTTATGCTTCTCCAATCTCAGTAATTTGGATTCACTGAGTTACCGGAATTGTAATTTATATTATTATTTTGTCACCTCAACGTTGAATAGTTTATACTGAAATACGTAAACTTTAATGTGCTGCAGTTCTACAAGAACCTTTCCAACACCTTGAAGGACGTTGTCCGGAAATCCGACGATCTGCAAAACCAACCTGCTTCCTAGCAGCAGCTTGGGAAAGGAAGGATGGGTAAACTATTGGCATCCCATTCTTCCAAGTTGATTCCATTTTCAGAGGCTGGATCAGCAAAACTTGTTCATTGCATTTCTAAGTACTAGTGGGTGGGCCTGTAAGATGTGCTTGTCCTCCACCACTGTTGTAAATGCTGCATTTTGACAGATTGTGTTAGACCATGTGGCTAAGTCTAGGCAAAATGATGAATAATTGACAACGTTGGTTATGATTTTACTTATATTATGTTGCGCGTGTGTGGATTGACGTTGGTCAAGTTCGGATGAACTTGTGCCGAAAGAATATTATTTGGTCTTTGCATGTGCAGGATAAGTATGGAGGCGATCGTGATTGATGACGAGTAGGACCGGAACTAGGATGGAGAGATCCGAGGTCAGGCGGTCGAGAGTCACAGACGGTTGAACTCATGCTTGAGCACGTGAAGATCAAAAGTGGATGATACGTATTGAAGCTACGGAGGTGTGGTCTGTAAGCTACGATACGTAGTAATTTTGGGAAGTATAAAATTTAGTTGGGACTTGTGTTATCCAGTTATGTATGCATAGCTTGTGTTGCATATACGGTATACGTGTACGGTTGCGTAAAACGGCATGTGGGCCAATAGCGTGTAGGAATAGGAGAATTCGTACTCGGTGGCGTGTGGGCCAATTCCGTGTAGGAATAGGTGTCCATTGGGTAGTTTAAAAGGATGTTGCCGCATGTGTTATCGGCAAGCCGTGAGTTGAACAACAAGGAAGAGAATAGGGTCACGGCGGCTTGTATGCATGGCCGTGATTTTTGATTGAAAAAGAGGAAGGCCGTCGAGTGATTTTTCTCTTGATCTGTTACTTCCGGCCGCTTGTGCTTTTGGCTCGTTACTACTCGTCGTGCCCGTGGCCGGACTTGGTGGACAGGTTGCACGCTCACACGGACGTCGGCGTCCTCATCCTGCTATTCCTGCACGGCGGCATCGATAGGCAGCGCATGCATGCAAGACGTCGGCATCAAGCAGCAGCTATTTTCTGGACGTGTGCGTGCGTGAAACAAAAGGACCAAGCCGTGATTTTGGAAGAGAGCAAGAAGAGTCTGTTGAGGCGTGTTCGTGAAGAGATTCGAGGACGTGGCGGAAAGGCTCGATTTTTGGAAGGCAGAGATCGACAGATCGGCGGATTTCGCGTCACCAACCGAGAAAGCAGGTAGTCTGCTACATCTAGTCGGCCATGAGGTAATGATCTGTATGCTGCTATAGAGTTGATGCATGGTGTTCTGAGACATCGTATCGGTGAATTAACAATTCTAGTGGGTGTTGTTTCGTTCGTTCAGGCTGCATGCATGATTATTTCTTTTGTTTGGCATGGTGACATATTGAGATGTGCTATTAAGAGTTAGCAAATCAAAGGGCTTCACGTGTGGAGAAAAAGGCCTACATGGAATACTAGAAGTGGTTGCTTTTGGTTTGGTTCTGAGCACAAGAAAACAATAGTGCATGCTTGCTTTTTATTCATTGATTGAAGCAACCGAGACAGCCATCTTTTCATCATGTTGTCAACAGCACTATAGGGTAAAAACAATATTTTATTTCTCTTACCTTTTTAGTTTCAGCTGAGCAGCAGTTCATTAGTTTTCAGCACGTCGCTCGCATTTGATTTTTGATCAGAGAAGTAGCAGTATAGAACCAGAGATTGAAATTATTATTATTATTATTTTTGTGTTGTTTTCTTTTTGTTGCTAGCTGGTGAAACAATCCGAAAACACAATAGGGGTTTAAAAAAAAAGAGAGCTTTCGCTAGACATAACAATCAATCACCCCTCTCTGATTGTCATCGACGATCCTACAGACTGTTTGGCACAATTCAAGTGAATTTCATTGAATAGGTTTTGTGGGTACGTTAGTATGCAAGTTTTAAAATCGTACCGAGTCATTTTGGAACGATCTAATCTGAATTTGCAAAATGTAGCTAAATATGTTGTTGCCACCTTGCTCCATAGTCCAATACTGAGCCAGAAAAGCTTAAGCTGGTCTGTTTTTGAGAATTGTTGGATCGTAAGGGCCTTCTCACCCCAAAAGCTAGCCAATGAGATGAGGGACTCCCCCACTTTTAAACTAGGTCCCTTGCCCTTCCACAACCAATGTGGGACTATTCCAACAATCTCCCCCTTCACACATTGATGTCTCTCAGCCGTTCACTGCCTCTTCACCGTACACCGACGGTCCCTCAGGGTCCCCTTCACCGTACACCAATGGTCCCTCAGGTTCACAGTCCATCAGGCATTCACACCCTAGTGTCCATTGGGCTAAAGATGTTAGAACTAGGCTCCGATACCACTTGTTGGATCGTAAGGGCCTTCTCACCCTAAAAGCTAGCCAATGAGATGAGAGACTCCCCCACTTTTAAACTAGGTCCCTTGCTCTTCCACTACCAATGTGGGACTATTCCAACAAGAATAATCCGGCCAGTCAAACTCATAATGGTCATCATTTCATTCTAATTTATATTGTGAACCATGGAGTTGCTTGCTTTGCTTGTTGTCAGTACATTTTTCGAGTTGTAAATCAAGGTAGAAAGGTAACAGGGAAGAGGAAATTAAACCCCGAATTGTATATACGTACACCAATTAGTGTGAGTTTTCAGAGGATGGTACATGATGAGGGGCAGCAGCAGCCGTCGCTCCGGTGGGAGTGATCCGACTGGTGAGCTCCAACTTTCTCTTTTTCCGTCATATTGTGCCGTCGTCTGCATATATATGCACATGGACAGTATATATCACTGTCAGATTCAGATGCAAATCATTCTTTTAGATGAAGTTTCGCTGACGCCAATTCAAGCCTAACTGATTAGGTAGAAACAATCTATCGACATACCAATCCTAGAACGCTAATGATCTGCATGAGAAGAATGCAATGCAATGCAAGAAATCGGCATGCAAAGGAGAGATGAGACTCACTTCGCCATCATGACCTTCGCGAACTCGGTGTAGTTGATCTGGCCGTCGCCATCGACGTCTGCCTCGCCGAGCATCTCGGCGAGCTCGTCGTCGGAGAGCCTGTCGCCGAGGTTGTTCATGACGTGGCGGAGCTCGTCGAGGGAGATGAAGCCGTTCTGGTCCTTGTCGAAGACGCGGAAGGCCTCGCGGAGCTCTTCCTCGGCGTCGGCGTCGCGCATGGTGCGGGCGAGGAGGCTGAGGAATTCGGGGAAGTCGATGGTGCCGCTGCCGTCGGCGTCCACCTCGTCGATCATGTCGTGCAGCTCCGCCTCCGTGGGGTTCTGGCCCAGCGACCGCATCACCGTCCCGAGCTCCTTGGTCGTGATCGTCCCTGTGCATGAAAATGCATCGAATTAAGCGCGCGAGATCAATTAATTGATGCGCGAATGCAATGGCAATGAAATGAAGCTAGGTGGTTACCGTCTCCATCTTTGTCGAAGAGGCTGAAAGCCTCCCGGAACTCGTCGATCTGCTCCTTGGACAGCTCATCCATTCGATTCCAAGTATGAATGTGTAAGATGGGTGGATCGAGACGAAACAATTCGGCAACTAATTGCCGCCAAATCCCCCCCTGTACGCTCTTGTTCTTGTGTTGGCTAAAATAAGGAGGGCGTGAGTTATTAGCTGACGTTTTGTGCCGCGTATCTTTGGAGGTTGCAGAGAGAATGGAGGTCTGGAGGAGGCCGTGCCTTTAATTTTCTGCAGGGTTAACAATTTCGGAGGACAGCGAAATTACCTAAATCACTGAAATTTCTGTAACTTTGGTTTAGATTTCATTCAAATTTTGGTAATTTGAATTTGAATTTTGATGAAACTTTAGAATTCTGAGGAAAAGGTTATCAAAGATGGTAGAGATGAATTAGATATTGGATACAGATGAAACTTGCTCTAATATTTGAAGTTCATCTCAAAGATTTGAATTTAAACTCAAATTTTGTTCTTACAAAATAATTTCGAAGGGGACCAAAATTACCGAAATTTCGGTGAAATTTCGTTGAAATTGTTAACCATGAATTTATGTGCATTTACACTGTGATTGGTTGCAAATGCAAATGCCAAATGCAAAAAAATTTGTCAAGCCGGCTGTGACACCTCGGCCCACGTGAAATTAGGCTCATTATGATCCATGTATGTGTGTGCACGTGAGAGTGTGAATTAGTCCCACCTTACTAGTTTAGCATGAGAAGCACCAACATATAAACCCATAGGTACCATTGTTAATAATCTCTGATTAACTGTTTTGTGCAAAGCGAGGACAAAATCGCAAGCAGGTTGTTACGTGTGCGTGGCTTATCCATAATGGGGTTAAACCTAAGCTGGTTTGTACCTTAGAGCGTTACAAATGATATTATAGCCGACTCTCGCGGTTACACGGGCACGTACGAGTCAGGGGTGTGGGCATATGATGCATGACGTGTGTGGACCCGGAGTGGACACACGGCATGATATATGTACCAGCATTGGATGCACGGACGTGTGCTATGAGGGGAGACCCTGGTCATTTGCTCTAGTGTGGGTATGTTGGACTGACGAGGATGTCGGGTTCTTTAAGGGGAGTGTATATGACACATCAGTCCATGTGAAATTAGGCTCATTATGACCTATGTGTGTGTGCACACATGAGGATGTGGATTAGTCACACCTTACTAGTTTAGCATGAGAAGCATAAACATATAAACCTATAAGCACTATTGGTAATAACCTTTGGTTAACCGTTTTGAGCGAAGCGAAAATGAAAACACAAGTATATTGTTACTGTGCGTAACTTATCTATAATGGGGTTAGATCTAAACCGGTTTGGATCTTAGGGTGTTACACCGGCCAAGCATACCAATCAAATTTTATTAAGATCAAGAAAGCAAAGCGAATCCAAGAACAAAAATTGTTGACAGAAAGGCTGTCAACTTAACCAAACAGGAGAACAATCGGATCCCCTGACACAGGATCCAAACTATTGAACAACTTGGACACATCGATCTAGAAAAACTAGGCAGCTAGACAGGCTTATTCAGGATTGCATATCGGACTCCTCCCTAAAGAAACATGTAGCCTGCCACCACCACAGTTCCTCCTTGATATCCCACAGCAGATCCACTAATGACTTCCTCTCCGCTCGGAACACACGCGCATCCCGTTCTTTCCAAATGAGCCAAAGGACGAGGATAACCAGAGAGTCAGAAGCCTGTCAGAACCTCTTGTTGAAGCATGACCGAGCAGTGCACCACCAGGGTTCCAAGTCATCTTCATTTGAGGATGGAACATCAAAGGAGAAATTTAGCGATTCTTGAAGAAGGGTCCAGATGCGTCTGGTGCAGGTGCAGCGAGCAAGCAAATGAATGCAGGTTTCTGGTTCCGTAGAACAGAGAGTGCAACAAGGCTGATGAGGCCACCCTCACTTCAGCAAGTAATTTGCAGTCAGACACCACCGCTAACCGCATGAAAAATTTGCAACATGATGGAGCTCTTGCCTTCCAAATCAGCAAACCACAAGCTGACTTTGTTGTTGCAATGAAGAAGAGTTGATTGGATGAGGATGTAGAGTACTGACCCAACAGCGAAGCGGGCCACCCGATGCTATCCCTTGCAGCAGGGTCAAGAGATTTATGGGACAGCATCCCAAAGGTTCAAATACTCCTCCATCACCTGGAGGGATAGGGCACCTCTGATGTCTCTGCAACTGAAAGCCCCTGATTCTTAACATGGCTGAAGAGCGCCATCCAAAGGAGGCAATTGGACCGTCCTCCAACTCAATTTTTGACATTGAATGGACGAGACAGTCCACTTCTTTGTCAGGGAAAGGTCGACATAGAGTCCATGGCATGTCCCTTATGGTCCATCGAAACCATGGCCGGTGGAGGCGTAACGCAATGCCCAATCGGTTCAGGTCTTTCACGCCTAGGCCACCGTTGGGAATCAGCATGCACACCATGTTCCATGCTACCAAACAGTGGCCTCCACTTATGTCCTCATGGCCCCTTCCAAAGGAAACCACTACATTTCCGCTCGATTAACTTGATCGCCAATTTTGGAAGTTGCAAGACAACCATGAGATAGACGGGCAACGCCATTAGCACTACGTTCGGAAGGATTAGCCTTCTACCCGGCGAGAGGAGTTGAGGCTTCCACCCTGCTAACTTCTTGGAGTATCTATCCATGAGAGGTTGCAGCTCCATTTTCGTAGGCTTCCTCTTCAAAGATAATGGCAACCCCAAATAAGTAATCAGGAAGTTCGGTACAACACACTGCAGGTGTTGTGAAACTTCGTAAATCCGCTCCTCGAGTAGCGAATCGGGGTTAAGGCACATAAATCTGCTCCTCGCAGAAACGAATTGGGGTTAAGGCACTCTTGTGGAAGTTGGTCTCCAGGCCAAACATCTAGCTAAATAATTGCAGGAGTTGTCTCACTACTCGAGTATCACGATGGCGCGAAGAAGACAATGGCATCATCAACATATAAAGATTTGTGAGCCTGAGCCCGACTATTGTTGATGGTAGCGAGGACGCCATGCGTTGTTTGTTGGAACCGGCGACCACTCTGGTTCCACCGGGTCCATTCCTCGGTCTCTTCTTTCTTAGATGGGCTTGCGTTCTCTGCGCACTGAGTCCACGGGCTGCTCACTAGCAAGCCCTCCAAGCAACAACCTTATAAGTGGTATTGGGCTTTCTCCCCCCAAAATACTAGTCTAATGGGTGATGGCTCCCTCACACTTATAAGCTGTGCTTTCTCCTCTCCCACAACCAATATGGGATTATTCCTAACATTATTGTCGTAGTAAAGATTGCACCGAAGGCCTCCATAACAAGGATGAAGAGTAGGGGAAAGGGGAGTCGCCTTGACGTAGCCCCCTAGCAAGTTGAATGGGACTACATTTCAAGCCATTGACACGCACTGTCGTAGAGGCCGAGAACAAGACGAGCGAGGTCCAACCCCGCCAATGCTGACCAAAACCCAGGTGTGATAGGAGTTGGAGGAGGAACTCCTAGGACACTGTGTCGAACGCCTTTGCAATATCAACTTTGAGCAACATCAACAGTCTGTGGGATTGGTGGGAAGTGTAGGCTAAACCCCTGACAAATATAACGTTTTCATGAATGCTCTAACATTTGATGAAAGCTGACTGGGTCAGGGAGATGATGTCATCTATGTTGGAACCGGCGAAGAATCAGTGAATGCTCAAGCTTTCACGAAGTTGAGGCAGCAGAAAAACATACGAGGACACAATGTATTTCGTTGTGCTGCTCTAATTTATTAGCCGCACCCGGCCTCTTCATTTATATGCAAATACAATGCCCGTAACTGAAAGCAAAACGGAGAATAAATCTGGACATAAACATATTCCTAATCAAACTTTGAAACGGACTCTGACTTCTAAAACAGCACGGCAGCCGACTCAAATACGTTGAATACGTAAAACCAAAATGCAAACTACTAAGAGATACTTAGTCAAGATTAAAGCTAACAATCTTCCCCCTAATCTTGACTTGCTTAGAGTAGCGCTGGGTTTTCGTCGGCATCTGCCTCGATGAGATATGACTGCGCTTTCTCCCTCTTGTTGGGCATCTGGCATTCTGAAGCAAAATATCCATAATCGTTACAATTAAAATACCTTACTTTTGCCTTATCAATCCGTCGGTATCGATGTCCACTGCCGCCACCAAAACCATCTGAGGAGCCTTCATACTTCGTCAATCGGGTCTCCCACTCTGCGCGCGTCAAGAGCAAGTGCTCTTTGTCTCTGTCGTTCTTGCCGTAGCGACGTTCTCCCTCTTCCTGCGTCTTCAAGATCTGTTACTAATAATCCATGTTGCATCCGCGTAGCTGTTTTTCTTTTTGAGTTTGTTTAGGAGTCAGAGTCCGTTTCAAAGTCTGCTTTGGAGCGTTCGTTTGTTTGTTTAGATTTGGTCTCAGTTTTCTGCTATAAATAAAGGATCAAAGGTGCGGCTAATAGCAAGCGCAGCACAACGAAATACATTGCGTCTTCATATCTGTTCTTGCCTCAACGTTGTTGAGTACGTGTGAGCGACCGGAGGTGTTCTTCACATTTGATGATGTCATCTATCCTTGCAGTAGGTCTTCCTTTTTGGGCAGCAGGGTGATAATTGTTGTGTTCAATTCGCCATATTCTGCCCATTGCAGCAATACAACTTCTGTAAGGCTACCAAGAGATCGTATTTGATCGTCTCCCAACAACATTTGTAGAAAAGGTCGGTGAAGTTGTTCGATCCTGGGCTTTCTCCGCAAAGTAAATAAAAAGGTAAGTAACATCTATCTACCATTCGTCATGCTTTAAAAATTGTGCAAATCACTATTGAGAAAAGCATTGAACTCTCGTTGCAAGGAGCGGATTATGTTCTTGCATCTTCTAGCATTGACCTTCATGTGTAAAAACTTTATTTTCGCATCTCCCTCGCGAAGGTAGCGGATATGAGATCGTCTTCTCACTCGAATGCGCTCCAGGGAAACCAAGGCCAAGCAGCGACCCTTGAGGAAAGACCGGAGCCTTCTCTCCAAGGCGGAGAGTTGTCGGACATCCTGTGACTGGTCGAACCTTGGGATAATCTCATGCTAATTTTCCACTCTCCCCAACGGCGAGAGCTGAAGCTGAAGTCGCAGAGAACTAATTTTCCACTCTCCCCAGCGGCTGAGTGCTTTCGATACCCATGCCAACTTGACGTAGAGGCCAATGAGGGGATCCTGGCTGTTAACATGCTGGTGCCAAGCTTGCGAGACCACATCCTGAAAACCCTCGAGTTTCGTCCAGTACGTCTCAAACCTGAAGCACCCTGTACACCTCGTGGGGGTGCCACAAGAAAGAAGAAGCGAGCAATGGTCAAACCCCGATGAGATTAAAGCTTGGAGGTGGAGCTTTGCAACAAATCTTCCCAGTTAGAGTTGAAGAACACCCTGTCAAGCTTGACCAAAGTAGGGATGTAGTTGCCTGTTACTCCAGGTGTAACACCGATCAAAGAGATACATCTCTTTTAGTTCAAGTTAGTTTAGAGTATTGCAAAAGCTATTTATCAATCTTCGATTCACATTGTTGTTGTTCTTGTCAGAGGCTGCACTTATAAGGTTTAAATCGCCATTAACCATCCATCCTCCGTGCACAAGGTTGGTGATTTGCACCAATTCATCTAAGAAGAGGTCTTTGTCATGGTTGAGTTGTGGTCCATTGTAAGATCTAGAATGATCGATTAGAAGAGGGTGAATAGGATGTAATAAAAATTTAAAGATATTGACAATTTAACAAATTTGAAGCACAATTTAAACCTACACAATTCTAGTAACCTTAAGGCACCTTAAAAGCAATAACTACACAAAGCTCTAATACAGTTAATTTCATAATAAATTAAATATATATAGAGACAAATAGAAACACAAATAATATCAACAAGACACATGATGTTTTACTGTGGTAATCGAAAACTTGGCCTGCACATTATCATAGACAACAATGAAAACAAGTTGTGAAGTATTAGTTTTCTCACACCTAGCATCTACTTCACTCTTTTTGTGCAAGCTCTTCAATAGGACATGTTTGGTCATGGGGTTTCTCTCATATTTTTATGGCTCACTCTATTTTTCTCTTTCTTTTTATCTCTCACTACATGAATGTATTACAAATAGATCTTTTGGAGACATTAGAATCAAAATGTAACTCTTGCCCCCCAAGAGTGCATTTGTACTGATTAGTTTTATCACGATGGATTGAGCCTCTGTCATATAGCCATAGATGTCCCAATAGTATGTGACATGCCTTCATGGGTAGCACATCATATATCACCTCATCCTTGTATTCACTAACGGAAAATGACACTTTAACACCAGAGTCACTTTGAGAATGCCACACTCATTCAACCATTCGACTTGATATGCCTTACGTTTCTTGAATGTAGGCAACCCCAACTTCTTGACCATATCAAGGCCAGCAATGTTATGACTAATTCTATCATCAATCATAATATTGCTTATCTTGCCTTTTATGTTACCTTGGGTATGGAAGATGTTATGCCACTGATTTGTGCCCAACTATTCTTCTCTTTCTTTATGCACCTTTCTAATAGAAAGTGCTTGTCCTGTCTTATGGCATTTAAATCATATAATATGCCTAGTTCGAGCAGTTGAAATAGTACTACTATCAACTTTACTTATTGAACTAGTTGCTTTGGAAGCTTCTTTTTGAAAAGGTTGTGCTGATCTGGTTGATATCGCAAGCTTGGATGATGAGCCAGCACAACCATCTTATTGATTGGAGCGCCTTCAAATAGAGGGAGATGAATAAGTGCTGATATCCATTGATTTTCGATGCACTTATTGCTCAGTCTTTAACATTTGATGCACTAGCTCTTGGAAGTTGGCATATGGGTGCATCTCAACAAGGTCTTGTATATCCTTACGTAGACCTTCCAAGAACCGTGCCATGGTGGCCTCCTCCGGCTCATGCATTCCTGCATGGATTATAAGCATCTCTATTTCTTTCCAATACTCATCAACGAAAAGATTACCTTGCTTTAGCCGCTGCAACTTAGTATAGATGGTTCTTCACATAATATTCGGTGAATTCAATTAAAGCGTCACGAATATTCTTTTCTTCAGTAAAGTTTTGGCCATCATATATCTGACCAACACGTATCACACATTCAAGATATTTCTCAGAATCAGTTCGGCCTGTGAAAGACGGTATGGAAATTTTGATTTTTCCAAATCATCATCCTCCCAATGATGTCCTCCATCATGATGTTGCACAAATAAACCACGCCCAAGAGGACCTACATCACTGTTTTGATGATAACCACGTCGAGGACCATAATGGCGGTAGTTTCCATTGAAGGCTCCATCGAACATAGCATCAAGGTCATGATCATCAAGATCATCACCAAAATTGTGTTGCACATGTGGACGTTGTGTTTGTGAAAGAACAAGGGCAACAATAGTTCTAGCTTTATTTTATAGTCCATGGTTCCTCTCTAATCACCGAAGAGAATTCACAATGACATCAAAATGAATATCAATAGCCTGTTCATGCCTTGTGAAGCGAGCATTCAGATTCTCCACCGAAACAATACATCCCCCAATTCAATGTGGAGATCTTGGATGGGCTGATCCAAAGCATTGCACCTCCTTGTGAAGTGTTGATTTATCGCGATTAATTGATCACGAGTAGCTTGGGGAAGGTCACCACTATAATATAGTTCATCTTCATCACTATGGTTTGAACCATGATGCAATGCACCTAACATGATTAGTGCAACAAAAAAATAACAATATATGTGGAACTTGGTAGGTTTAGTCAAAGGAGTGCAATATAAATTCTAGACTATTATCAAGTTAAATAATAAGCCAAACTAGAAAATAATTGCCTAGTTGCTAATCACAAAATTTATGCAAAAAATATAGCATCTCAGTGTAAGCGAAGAGCAAGTTAACCAGTTCTAGAAAAGCATTAGTGGTTAGACTGGATCTAGGTTTTTAGATAATGAATAGAAAGTGGACAGATCTAAAAATTGGACAATGTAGCTTAAGCCAAAAGTAAACAAGGTAGTTTTGGGTATTAGCAAGCTATCCAAGGTTCTAATGGATTAAAACCTAATCTAACTCACCAAAAATTTCATATTGAAATCAAAAGGCTAAATGGAAAGCAAATATTTTATGTTTTTTGTGGTAGGATGAAAACGAACTAAACTAAAGGATAGATGTCACCGTGCAATTGAAGTTTGTCACTATTCAACCTTAAGCTCCGAAACCATATGATACAGGTACAATCACGTGAACCCTTAGTGTAGGCCCGATCTTACAGTGACGATGACCACACAATCGACGAAGATAACTCAACCGAAACAATATAATTCAAGATCGTACCACAACGATCACAAGGGTAACTCGAAGAACGCAATATGATTTGATAAAAGAAGTAAACTAGTGTTAAGTATAAGATAATAACCACCATAACTGTATCACAATCTTCACAAGAATCCACACCACGCAACTCGCTCAACGACAAGAGCACAAAGTAGACAATCTCGACCAATTAATTCAAGCAACTTTGAAGAATTTGCAAGAACAATTGAAGAGTAGAAACTATTAGTGTTTCTTGTGCCCTAAGCACCTCAAAGCTTCTCAATATATCAAAACACCGAAAACCTAGTTTACAAGAGGGGTACCTTCCTTTTATATAGAATTTTAGGTCGGTTGCTACAATATGATTTTTGCTACAGTTCATCGCTTGCTGCAGTGCCAGCATTTAGAAACACCATTTGGTTTTCTTGCAAAACAAGATAGAAATGTCAAATAGAAATCAGATTTGTCTGGGTGCAACGAAAGGAATGCCAAATAGAGAGAGTGTTGCTTGTTCTTGCTATTGTAGGGGTTTTTTTGTTGTGTTGCTATGCAAGAGGTACGAGGGAGCAGAGGAGAAGTGAAGGAGGTGGATCTGGTGTGGTTTGTTGTTGGGTGTGATGTGCGATGTGGAAGCCAAAGTTTGTTAAGTCCATCGACATATGGAGGGTTGTGGTCAATGGACGCTTAGGTGGTTACAGTAGCCCAAGGTAGATGGAAGGTATGAAACTATTATTGGAGGTTTAGGGTAAGGTAGAGGCCCTAAAACTAGGGGAGAAGGATGCTCAGTTGACAGATTTGGTAGGAGTGTTGTTGATGACAGACTTGACAGTGGTGTTGTTGCTGGAATGGGTAGCGAAGGCGCTTGCATTGGTAGGCTTGTTTGTGGTGGTGTTTTTGGTGCAGGAGGTGGTGATGTAAGTGTGTTGGAGGTGCATCAGAGTTGGTGGTGATGGCAGAGTAGTAGCTAGTTGTTCCGGTTATTTCTATGATGAAGGTTTTTGGTGTCGGATGCGTAGAGCTGGTAGCAGCTTCGGTGGTTCAGTGTGGTGGTATTGGTGTCGATGGTGGCTATGGAGGAGGTGTTGGTATGGGTGTTTGGAGAGGTGGTGGAAACCGAGATGGTCCGAGGCATGTTGGGTGAGGTGGTGGAAGCTAATGTGGTTAGGGGCTAGAGGTGGAGATGGTAGAGATCAAGGCTTAAAGCATGTGGGTAGAGGTAGATTAGACCAAGGGTGTGATAAAGAAGGCAAAGGATTGCATGTTAGTTGAGGCTAGGTTGGAGTTGGTTAAGGTGATGAGGCGATAGGCGCTAGTCAGGTGGCAGACCAGCACCTAATCACCATCTAGGCAGGCTAGGTGGCTACCTAGGTGGGAAAAATCGCCTAGCGAAAGGGTGGGGCCTAGTGCCTAGATGCCGCCTAGACCCGATTTTTAGAACACTGGTGATGATCACGAGTGGGTACTATGGTCGATGGTGGTGTAGGTGACCGTACGCAGAGGTTGCATCTGTGTGGCGGTGTTGGACATGGCGTAGGTAGTGTGAGCGGCAGCATTAAAGGCAACTTGGTGTATGTGGTTGTCATAGTGGTGGTATTCTCCATGGTGTTGGTGATAGGTTTGATAAAATGTTAGAAATACATTGTACCTCCTCAACTTATGCCCAAAGTCCAAATAATATCTTCAACTACAAAATCGTTCACTTTACACCCCTCAAATATCAAAACCAGAACAAATCACCCCCTCACCCTAAACCACACCAGTTTTGGATGACGTGATATCCACATGTGTATGTTTCGTTGATGTGTCATACCAACACTACGTCCTCTTCTTACCTCAATCTCACCTCCCCTACACCACTCCTCCCGTCACTTCCCCTCCCCTCTTCTCGCTCCCGTTGCCATCACGTCCTCTACCATCGATGCAACATGTAGAAAATGAGAAATGCGGCCCGTGGAAGACAAGTGACAGACGACGACGACGCTCACGTTTGGCATGCAGTGTAGGCAAGGTAGCGCCAACCAAGCGATGGCGGAACGATCGAGCCCCGTAGAAAATGAGACGATATGCAACTCAGATGATGGCGTTGCGGATGGCGATGATCCTAAAGAGGTCAACACGAGTGTTGGTGGCTCCCATGGGTGGCACCTAGCGCTTAAGCACCCTTCGACCGAGGTCCCACTCCTACGACATGTATTGGCGCCTCAACTCAGAGATCCTGAGCTAGATCTACTTGTGCACAAACTCAAGGTCGACAACAGGCGACAGAGAGGCGAGTGTGATGGATGCGTCTCCCCCCTCTTCCTGCGCCGGCGAATCCCACACCTCACACTACCCCTTAAGAAGGGGAACACAATGCTGAGTCCCACACTTCAAGCTTGAGAGACAAGAGGAGGCGACGACATAGGTAGGAAAGGTGACATGGCTATCATATAGCACAATCTGATGACATGGCTATCAATGTAGCAAAATAATCAATGAAACATGTACACATGAACACCACATCGTCTAAAACCGGGATGGTTTAGGACAATGAGGTGATTTGATCCAGTTTTGATAATTAGGAGTGTAAAATGAGCTATTTTGTAATTAATGGTGTTATTCAAACTTTGGGCATAAATTGAGAGAAGTAAAGCGGACTTCTTCCTAAAACGATATATCCTAGCGGATCAATAAGAATCTAGGTCCAAATTCTAATTAAAGTCCATGTTAAGATCCAATTATAATCTTTGGAGGTCCTATAGGACAACACACAATTATTCCCCCAAATTATTCTACACAACTCAAATTCTATTATTAGCTCATCGCCAGCACCAACTAGCCTGCTAGCTGCTAGCTTCTCAAGAACCAAACAGTTTTGCTCGAATGCAGATGTTTGGCCGACTTTTGTTGCAATATCAGGCTTTCGGGCTGATCGGTACCGGGCCAAAATCCAGCTGAATTCTCAGAAAATAAAAGAAATCTTAATAATATAAGAAAAAGGAGACTTCTCGGTCCAGGTAAGATAGCGAGCAATAATATATCATCCAGGATGCTAGCAAAACGACGTGCATACATTAATCTTATCTAGTATATAGCAGAACATTTCAGTAAGTCAACACTTCTCATTATCCTATCCTGAAACGAAGGTCCATAATACCTTATTCAAAGCTGAGATAAGCTACCCCTGCAAAAGAAAACACAGGAATCGGATACATGCTATTCAAAACCGATACTCGCAGTATCACATATTCTTTGCATAGTTGGGAAATTAATTCATTAATCCATAACCCTGGAATTAGCTGAATGGTGCTTCCATAGGAACCTATGCCCCAGCTGATGGAATGGCTGTATCAATGTTGCTAGGCATCAACACATTGAAGCCATCAGCTGCTGTCGATACGATCACACCAGGTATCTGTGGGTGCCAGTGCAATTCTTTCAAATCTTTCTGGCCCTGCATATAAAAACAATGAACATCGTATATTTGTTTCTTCACAAGCAACAATGCTGTTTAGGAAAAATGCTTCAGCCACAAAAAGATGACAAAATGGGGCCACGAACCAGTGAAGTTTTAATATCTTGGTAACAAAGTGAGCACAAAAAAAAATTTGTCAAAAGAAATGTGAAAATAGTACCTGATGAACGAAGAGAAGCTGTGGGGGCAAATCATCAGGAGCATTTGCCTGATCTTTCATCTTTGCTTTGAATTCGGCCTCCTCTTCTGCATCTTTTTCCAATGAAAGATCCCAAATTCTGAGAAAAACAATTCAGGATGTTACAGCAAGGCAATTCGAGGTATCAGAGAATAGTAGGCAAAACATTTCGGTAATTTGGCACACTTAAAACATAAATAAAAGGAGGGGAGGGAGGGAAGAGTTACGTCAGTTGATGGTCAGCAGATGATACAGCCAATGTTGATGCTTCATGTGGACTCCATTCAACAGATGTAATCGGGTGCTTGTGGTACTCAAAATGTGCTACCAAGGAGTCATTCTACCAGTACAATAGAAAGCATAAGGGAAAAATGATTTGATGTGGATATATCATTCACAAGCAATACTGAATAATAATGACAAAATGAAAGAAACTATTATTAGTTGTGTATATAGCAAAATATGTTAAGACAAAAATAGTAATATAACATACTAGGTTTCTAGCTGCACTAATTTTTGCACAAGGTACGTACTATATACTACCAGCATATATCTAATTTGAATAATCTAGTAGCAACAACATGCCATATTTTCATCCACGTGAAGGTTTACTCATCTTGTATTATCGTCAAAGACCAAATCACTTGTATTTTTACAATAACAGTAACAAGTAACAACAAAGTTTTTTGTCCCAAACAAGTTTGGGATAGACTAGAAATAAAATCTCCTCAAGGTTAAAGAAAAGATAACCTTGTAATAAAACCCACAAGGATGAAACCCTAAGATATACATCCTGCCATCTGAATCGAAAGCCTAAAATACCGCCCCTAAAGCTTCTTATATCATGATTCCAGTACGTGGATCGTTAACTTCCACATGCAAAAGGCAAGAACCATGATAAATACCACCCCTAAAGCTTTGGATGCATTCCGATCTCTCAAGTCTCTTTTTAACTCCTTCCTCCCACGTCAGTCTTGGTCGATTTCTGCCTCTTATATTTTCGGAACATCTTAGATGCATTTAACTTGGTTAAAATCTCCCATCTTTCTTTCTTGAAGTTTAGCCATCTTGTAGGCATCCTTCTCGCCTTCCTTTGTACTTAGCTTCTGATAAATTTCCTCAAAGGCCTTGCCCCGTGCCTTACTGCTTTCTTTGCATCCTTTTTTGTCGCTTTGTACTTCTGTACGTTGTCGTCGCTCCTATCATGAAGCATATGCTTGTAGCATGTCTTCTTCCTCTCAATAGCCTTTTGCACTTCCGCGTTTCACCGCTCAGTGTCTTTAGGTTTGTATCTTGTCCCTCAGATCACTCCAAACACCTTCGTAGCCACATTCGTAATGTGAGTTGCCATTTCCGTCCAAATAGGCAAATACTATTCACTTCTCCCACGTTCCATATCCCTTCTGCGATCATCCTCTCATTAAACGCCTGTGAGGCGTTCTCTTTGAGTTTCCACCACTTTGTCCTCGTGGCTTTGGCGACCTTAGCCTGTCGAACCCGTATCCTAAAACAAAACTTGGAGACTAGCAACCTATTTTGCTGGACAACACACTCTCCAGGTATAACCTTACAATCTATGCAGGTTCATTTGTCCTCCCTCCTAACAAAAACAAAATCAATTTGACTAGAATGCTAACCACTGTTAAAGGTAACAAGCCACTTGTATTTTTCTTTCTAAAAATGTACATAGAGGAAAACAGAAGCTCAACAAAAAAAATCATAAATACACAGATAAAAAAAGCCAGTTAAGCGGGTTGTCTAAAACTGACAAGCATATAAAATTGCGCTTCATCAAGAAGAAAGTACCTCGATTAATCTAAGATCACGAATTGAGAAACTTCCATCATCACATCCTGAAGCTATCATACAGCTAGCAAGCCTAACAATGAAAGTCAAAATACGCATAAAAAATTATGCAAAAGAAATGATAGTGCTCATGAAGATAGTAAAACTTCTCACTAGATATACCGATTCCATGAGATAACATTCACATCAGCATTGTGAGCCTTAACAGAAATGCATGGTTTCTTTCCTTTTCGTATATCCCATATAGCTATTGTTCCATCCACTGAGCAAGAGGCAAATATGTCGGCTTCTATGGGACTCCACTGCAAGGATATAATTATAATAGTTGAGTTAATCAAATTTTCTAGAGCAAATAGGAGTAGATATATGATACATCATTCAATGGCATGCCTGTAGATCTTCAACGCTTGCAGAATGTCCAACAAATGGATTTGTATCTACGTTCCAACTGTTCGAAGTTGGCTCCCACAGGTGAATGCACTTGTTGCAATCGCCTGCGTAGACAAAGCATTAAATTGGTCTACGCCAATGTCCATATATCAAATTAAATGATACGGTTGATTGTTGAACACAGGACAGAGAGATCCAGATGATACATTAACATGGTAACATTTTAAACACCACAGTAGAGGACAAACAATGTAACATGGATAATATCTAATACACACCAGTAAGAAGTCTTCCAGTAACAAGTGAACTCCAATCAATTGCATAGCCTTCATCTTTATGGCCACCAAATATTTTCACAGGAACGTGATTATGGACTGTGTCGTCTTCTTTGTGTGCAACTGTTCCTGAGTCTACTAATGAATTAAGGAAGGATCTGAAGTCCCACACCTGCATATGTAGCAATGGAACGGACAGTTAATAATTATACACAAAGAAGTAATCGGTGCAGTACATTCTGTTCTTGGGAAAGTTTTTCAAAGGGAAATACTATGCATATACCATACATTCTGTTCCTGGGCAGATAGGACAGGGGATTGATGTACGATTCTTTTAAGACTCGGGATTGATGCACAAGGTGGGCTGTCGTTGGTATGAGTCCGGACAGTAAACTTGTAAGCACCCCCGATAGGATACGAAAACCGCTGCGGGTGCGAAGGGACTCGAGAGAAGCACACAACCCTAAAGTCCTTGCGGAAAGCCTCCTCCCTCCCCTCAAGTATATATCATATAAGTATTCTAGAGTTACAAAATGGCATCGTCTCTCCCATTACAAGGGGTTTTATTTATACAGGAGAGGAGGCAGCCAGCTTAGTTACACCCTTAGGGTTTGGTCTACTCCTAAGGGCATTTTGGTCATTTGCTCGTGCAGGCCCTGCCAGGTCCAGGACCCCGGGGTCCTCCCAAGAACGGTCTTGCGTACTTCGCCTGGGTCGGCCCGTGGTCCTCCTAGTTACAGTCTTCCATACTTCGCCCGGGGTTGGCCCGGGGTCTGAGGTCCTCCCAGGGACAGACTTTCATACTTCGCCTTGGGTCCTCCCAAGAACGGTTTTGCGTACTTTGCCTGGGAACGACCCAGGATCCTCCCAGGGACAGTCTTGCGTACTTCACCTAGAGTTAGCCCCAGACTTGCTCAGGGTAGACCTTCCAACAGGCACCGCCGCTCCGAGGTTGTTGTGGGCCTGAGGTAGCGCGGGGACCCTCCCCCAACATGGGCCAAGCATTACAGACAATAAAAGAGAAACTAAGGGGCAAAACTAATTACCTGAACATGACCTGTGTCTCCCCATGTAGCACATAGATGTGGTTGTTGAGTCATTGAGCGTATCCGGTTTACACACCCTGCATGAGCCACCTTTTTTAGCTGGTACAATGTACAATAGAACAAATTATAAGCTATCAAAAGGCCATGCTGAATTCTGAAACAATTACTTCCATGGCAAAATTTGGATTTTTGCACTTGGAGAAAGAACATACTTGTACAATGGGCTTTGTATCTTCGTTGATTTCTTCATCTTCTTCATCACTGCTGCTGTCACTACCCATATCATCGTCACCATCAACTGCTGAAGATGGTACAGGTTCCCGTTTCTTCCCGTTTATGTTTGAAAGCTTGAAAATACCAACATAATTCCATGAAGCCTTCTCAGCCTGAAAAAAGAATAAGTAGTATAAAGAGACAAAATAGTTCTTAGTATAAAGAGACAAACTATGTTTACAAAAGATTCATTATTTAGGTTGCGGAACACGGGAGTGGACAAAAATAATTAAATAAAAACAGAGCTGGTAAGCAAAGATCAAAAGTTTCTTCTCATGAGTCAATGACATAATTACGTGAACTTCCATCGATATCATGTTATTTCTTCAAGCTCAAAAACCTAGTGTGAGATCAATGCATTAAAGTTAAATGTCATGCTTGTGTTTTAGCAAACCAAGTTGAAGCTCATTTGCAAGCCATCATAATTTCGTGCAAGTACATGTTCAACCAGTAACAGGAATAACCATAAAGCACCAGGGCAACATCATGCTATAAGTGGCAGGAAGGACTACCATATGTTTATGACATGGTTTTTCCGTGTTTAAAGTTAAGCAATAGCATTTCGTTACAAATAGGCAACATCGCAGAACTCTCCCATGAGAATTTCCATACAAGTAAGACTCAGGCCATACATGATTAGCTACTACGAACCTAGAAAAGCACATATACCCGTACATGTTATGATTTAGAATACCGAACAGTCACTATGTGGCAGAAATGAAGAGCAATCCCAATTTTGTTGGTAAGAGGCACCATCAATTGTACTACATAGAGGTGAGAGTATTCTACGTCCAGAATTTACATGGGTAAAGAGAAACGCAACCTGAGTTCCAGCAACGCCGTATAATGTATGTGGGAACTCTGATCGGACAAGCCCAAGTTGATCGCGCACAACATCAAAGCTACAATGGAGGGGTAAATCGTCGAGAATAGGCCACAATATATTGGATTCAAATAGGATAAGAAGAATGCCCCTTGCGGAGAAACTTTACCTCAAGCAAGGCCAGCCAATGCTAAATCCTCGGAGATAATTATAAGCCTCAGGATCAAACTGGAGCTCCTCCCCCTCTTCTAGTGCATCTACGCCCGGCTGCCATACCTAGAAAGAACCACTAGTTGAGTGTGATTCGCACATAGAAACAAGAACAATCCGCATCTTCTTATCAAAAGAAGAGACCAAAGCCAAAAACTTGTGAGGAAAAAAAGACTTGTACAGGCATCTGTTCATAAGTAAGGATGAGTTATTTCTCCCTCACCTTAGCTGGGCCAGAAGCCACCGCAGGATTAGAAGACGAAGAAGCTTCACCTATCTTGAAAGCAAGAAAACATCAAAACTAGGGGCAAGCAAAGGTCAAAACTTACAGCAGAGACAAAAATATGTATCGAACGCAGTTTGATATAGAGTCCCGTACCTTGGTCTTTTTCTTGGATTTGGCCTTCTTGGCCCTCTTCACGGTGCGACCCATCGACTGTTTCTGTGAAGGAAGAGAGGGGCGCGACGAACGGTTTTGGCGGAATAGAACAGTGTAAAGGTGGGGGGTGGCCGGAGCTGCGCCTGCGAGGGAGGAGAAGAAGCGGTGGTCGGGGCGGTGAACGGAGGAAGGGGAGGACCGGAGGAGGGGTTTTGCGATTGGCGGCTGCCAAGCATCTGCTACATATGCTACCTCAGGGTTTCTTTCATGGTCCCCAAGAGGCGAGCCGAGCCGGGCCGGGCCGAGAGATTCAACGTGTGCACCATTGAATGGGCTTTGTGTCTTCGCCCGAAATATCTCGTTGCATATACAAAACAGATCCAGTAGAGAGTTGGCCCAAGTATCTCTCTCTACCTCTCTTGCGTCAATATTCTTGAGTCCATCTTGGTCCAGTGGCTGATCTCGCAATACGTGCTGTAATGTTTTTGAAAGATTGGTCAGTTACGTGACAAGCTAACACGCAACGCTTTGGACGTATTTTTATCAAAATCACGATTGAGTGAGATGAAAAAAAAACCCAAAAGAGTAAAGATGTAATCAAATGCCAGCTGTCTTGCGATAAACCTATTATCTTTACTATTATAAAAGAAGGAGTTGGTGGTTGACCCGTCGTCACTCCTCTTCTCTCAACCCTTTGATCTGATTACAAAATAAAATCCGAACCGTCTATCTCATAACCCCTCCTCCCACCCCGCGCCTCCTCCCCCTCTATCTCTCGCGCCTCCCCGCGCGCTCCTCCCCCACCCCGACCGCCTCCCCTCGCTCTCCCCGCCTCCCCTCGCTGTTCCCGCCGCCTCCACCCCCCCCCGCGCCGCCGCCGCCTCCTCCTCCCTCCCAAGCGCCGCCTCGCTCTCCCCGCCGCCCGATCCGCGCCCCTCGCTCTCCCTCCTCCCCCACCCCGCATCGCCGGCGCCTCCTCCTCCTCCCACCCCTCGGCTCCGTCACCGCCTCCTCCCACCACCCCGTGCCTCCCCCTCGTCCCTCGCCGCCGCATCCTCCCCTCCTCACGCCGCCGCCCCAACCCCACGCCGCCGCCTCCTCCTCCACTCCCGCCGCCTCCTCCTCCCCCTCTCCGCTCCGCCGCCTCCTCCCCACCCCACCCGGCGCCGCCTCCTCCCCTCCTCCTTGCTCAATCCTCATACATGGATTGTTCTTTATCCCAAATCACCAAGGTGGTGGTAAGTGTTCGATATGTTACTTTATCTTGTGTTAATGTTAACAACAAGATCTAAATCGAACAAATTATTGTATCAGCAAACATGGGAAAGACGTAGGATTTTGGATCTTCACCGCAAGTCCTATGAGGATTTGAGACATCACAATGTATAAATGAAATAAAGGTAACCAAGAGTAATAGGCCTCGCTTTGTTGCTATCAAGTGATATACATGCATTGTTGACAATTTTATGCTTTATGCTACACCTGTCGATGTATTTCTCTTAAGTATAGACTGGTGGTGATTTTATCTTATTTTTGTAGCAAAATCATGAGGAAATGTGAATTATATATTTTTACACTTTGTCTACGCAGAGGTCAGTTGCATCATCCACACGCGCCCACGTCTTGTGCCCTAGCCTGCCATCCTGTCCCAATGGGTAAGAACATGAAGTGGGAAGATCAAGACATCTTTTCTTTTTTTTTAGAACAGATTAAGACATCTATTCTTTAATTTAGAGCATATTAATAAGGGTAGTGATCAAGTGTTCCATTGTTCAAATTCAGTGTTATTTTGATGTTACCTCCTCTATATGAAATTTTCATTGCTTAGATTCACATTGTGCGTCTGTATGGCTGTGTTTGTGTGCACCTATGTAAGTGTATGCGTGATGTGTCTGTGATGGCCTTCAAGTGTGGGCCAAGTTTTGGTCTCAACTTTCTTTTTTAGTTTTGGTCTCAGCTTTCTTTTTAGTTGGGCAGTGATTAAGTGTTCCATTGTTCAAATTCAATGTGCAGGGTGGGGACCTCGACACAGAGGTTGTGCAGGGTGGTGGGAGTAGCATGCGATTCCCACAGGAGTACCATGGAGGAACACCTGATGGGCCAGGTGGAGGCTGGAGAAGGAGATCGAGGCGGGTGAGGATGCTGCGAGGATGGCGCAGGAGGAAACATGCTTGTAAGGGACGATTATCTTCAACTTAATTTGCACTTCAATCTGAATTTTGCATCTCACTTTCTCCGTTTTATCATTTGCAGGAGATACACCACTTCTTCGTAGTAGGTGAAATGCTATCACAGTTTTACACCCTGCTGACATAAACTCAGGTTAGAAATTCATCTTTTTCTTTCTCTCTGAACCAAAATGTATGTAAGGATTATAAAATAATATTTATAGTCACTGGTTCTTACAAGCACTTGAGAAGCTGATAGAGAAAGTAATGAGATGGAGAAGAGAGACACAACTGCGTACCATCAACTAACAGGTTTGTGGTGTGTTTGCAATATTAGCAAATGGTGTTTCGATAGTAACAACTAGACAAATGATAGTGAGAAACTATTTCAAACAATGAAAATTATGTACTGACTACAACGTCAACAATGTCTTCTTTCTTTGTACCAGCTGCTGCGTAACATGTAGTCTATTAGTCTTGAGCCATGCCATGAAGTCTTCTTCTTTAACTTTACCTTTGAAGAAAAAGTTTTTTATGACTATTCAGCTGTACATATCCCCCACGACACAAATTAAACTAGGAAAGTTAATTGATGAATAATCGAGTATGCAAAGGTCATTGTTTTGAAGCTGCTAGCTTACGCAAAAGATGCACACCAAAATGTAAGCTGTTAGCTTACAGAACTCATAGCAAGGGAAATCTGGGAGATTCATTAAGTGTGCAGAAAAGCCATTGTTTCTACTAGGAAATTAAGGATTCAGCTAAAGGTAAAAAATGAGTGATAAAAGCGGTAGTGGGTAATATTGATTTTGAAATTAGACATTGAAGTTCAGAGATTAGCATATGGCATCAGGATTTGCACATTGCCTTCACAGTTTAGCACATCTAAGAGACTTGCATTAGTTATAGTGCATAACTGAACTCATGGAATCCTTGCTTATTAGTTTTTTGAGATTTCTTTGATCACCATTAAAACTTGTTTTAAACAGATCTATTCAAAATAGCAGTCAGTACAAAAGCTAGACAAATATCCACTATAACTATCCAAAAATGAGATGTTACCAACAAAATGAATAGTAATTGAACTTATCTTCTATGATGATTTCACTGGGTACAATGTAGTGGCAAAAATTGGGTAACAGTAATTTGTTGCCAAATGAGTAAAGATTTTTTCTTGAAAATCGTACTATCAAATTGCGTGATCAATGCATTCTATTTTTCCATGCAGGAGAAGGGCGATGTTGATCTTGCAATTCATTACAGCCATTCAGGTTTGCTTCTGATGCTATTTTCTATTTTTATTTTTATTTTTTATTACTTATCCTTTTTTATTTCAGTTGTTTTTGAAATTTCCTTATTTGAATTTGGATCAAGTGAATTGTATGAATTGCTGTTGGGCTCCTCCAATGCGTGGTATAAGATTATGGAATTGTAGGGCATGATATTTAGGATGTCATGTGTGGTGGAAAGAGAATCGAATAGACACTTTCAAATAATATGGTTCTAGCATGTCCATTACAACCTTTAGAACTCATGTAGTTGAAATCAACGGTACCAATTTTGGTTTGATCAACTTCTTTTAATTCTATTTATTTGGTAATGTCATTACTATTAACTATTATAAAAGAACGGGTTGGTGGTCATCCGTTCTCCTCCAACCATCCTATTCTTTTAACTTCTTACCGCTCTCTACTTCCTAATTAATTAGAGACACTCTCTGTCATATCATTATTCTCTATACATCCAATGAATTACGTTGCAACGCACGGGCACTCTACTAGTTAGTAATAAAGGATATATAAAAGGCCAACAAGTGCCAAAACTTTCTTTGTAGTTAAGTAATAATCATTGGGCCTTTTTTCACTTTTTAAAAGCGGTTTTTTATTGAAAATATAGACAATATTTTAATTTCAATTTTTACTACAAGACAAATACAATAAAAAAACTAGTGATGCAAAGCTCACAGGTAACAGCAGACTACTCGTTATACTTCAGAAAATACGCAAGAAAAATACAGTATCAAAGTCGATCGAACGCACGAACAACTTACTGTTAGGCTTGATAAAGAACAGGAAACAGTGTAAACTCGATGCAGTACAGGAACATAGAAGTAGCAAGCAGGAGTGGTTACGCAAATGCGCTGCACAGAAACCTTATTGTCGTCATGTGCAGGTATTCTATGTGGCAATGGCTCGGAGATAGCCACTCTTCTTCCTTCCTAGTGCATGCTGAGAAGAAAAGAGCTGATAAGGTTCGGTTGCTCAACACTCAATACAAATTCACCGGAGAGGAAGAAAATGTGAGAAGAAAATGGAAGAGTTCTATCTCCAAACCTAGACGTATCTAGGTTTTTTATAAATATGTAAATTACTCTCTAGTAACTGTCCCATTAAACTGAAATAATTCACTGGTAACTACTAATTTATTCACTAGTAACATATAGTATTCAAACCAAATAATAAAATTTAAGTAGTCTCATGATCAATTTAAAAAAAAGAGATGATATATATTTCAGCAAAAAAATAAGGTAGACATGATATACCAGGCGGCACAGCATGTCACAGCGTACCGCACGTCTCAAGTCACAAGTCATGCATATTTGATATAATTAAATTTAAACAGGTTGTACCATCATGGACAATACAAACGAATATAGAAAAAAAAAGATAAGAAAAAAGCTCAAAAAAATCAAAAAGTCAGAAAAAACGAAATTTAGAAATAGTAAAAAATAAACCAGAAACTGAAGCTGAAATGAGCGGGGCTCTCTAACGAGCTACGAGAGATTAACTCCAACAAACTTCTGCTTTTGTTTTCTGGCCTCTAGTTTCTTGTTGGTTTTGTCTTGTTGTTTTTTGATTTTTTATCTTTTTATCTTTATTCCTTTACATTGTCTATGATAATATATTTTTATATTTTTAATTTTAATTATATTAAAAAGTTAACAGCAATTATATTACATTTTCAGCTAATATAATATATATAAAAAAGACAGAAATATGTTCTAATAAGTGCAATGAGCACTACGTAGACCGGGGTCTCTGCAACTGCAAGTGGTTAAAGGCAAAATTGGAAATTTGGACACATGTGGCTTGTTTATTCCCCGAAATTCCAAAAATAGCCCCTAGATCACCGGAATTCCAAAACTAGCCCCCTTCCCGACCGCGGAACAACGGGCGTGTGACACGTGGGCGGGTGGTGCGCCCGGGGGCCGCACCACGGGTGGTGCGCCCGGGGGCCGCACCACCGACTGTAGCGTGAATTGGTGGTGCGCCCCCCGGCCGCACCACCCATCGCTCATTCGCGCGCGGCGCCCCGGCGCACCACCCACTCGTCCCGCGCGCGCCGATGATTGGTGAGTCTGCATGCATCAATAATTTGCGTCTGTCGCCCGCGTGGGAAGATTCGAGGCATGCATGCGAATGAAAACGAAAGCACACAGTGGTAAACTATTTACAGTATCTTTATGTCTTGTCATTCACTGCTTTATGTCACTGTTTACGCTTTATGTCGCGTCGCTGTCTCGTTTTATATCACGAGGGGAGAGGAGGTGCATGCGATAAATTCATCGCTCTCAGTCTGTTCTTCATTTTCTTCGCTGCGTCTGAGTGAGCTGCGTGTGAGAGAGGGAGAAGGAGTGAAGGAACTCAAGGTTTAATCGCGGTGCACAGTTAATTTCATGTGCAATTAGGAGTTTGTGCAATTGAGAAAGTTATAGATCGTCTTGTGGGCTTCAAAAGGAGGTAATTTTTATGCCTTTGTAATTAAAATTTCTTTGTGTGATTAGTAGTAATTAGGCAAACTCTCGGTTTGTTCGTTTGCAATTAGGAGTTTTGCAGCTAGTTGCGAAGGTGTAAATCATCTCGTTGGTTTCAAGAAGAGGTAATTATTTTGTGCAAATGTAATCGATATTTTTTCCGTGTGATTATTACGTAATTAGGCAAACTGACAGTTTTTTCGTTTCAATTAGGAGTTTTTGTAGTTGCAAAGTTGTAAATCGTCTCGTGGACTTCTAGAAGAGGTAAATTATTTTTCCCCGTGTAACTATAATTTTTTTGGATATGTCATTTTAGTTTTAGCAATATTTTTAGTATGTAGTTAGTGAATGATGTCTTCTTAGTGTAGAAATATAGTATTAGCCTTGTGTAGTTGGTCTGTGCCCATAGTAAACGTAGAAGAGCAAGTGTTATTATTATCCTTAATTAGTTAGTAGTCACTATGACTTAAATTTAGCTAAATGAGTTTGCATGCAGACCAAGTAGTTTTATTTGGTATTTAGATTGTTATGCAATATTTAGATTGTTATGCAATATTTTGTACATAGGATTTAAAAGTCAGAAAACTAAAAATGTGAAACATTATTAGCTGAAAATACACAGACTATTAGATGGAAAAAAGTTTACCAGAAATTTTAGTAATTTGAAACATTAGTACAAATAAAAAATTTTATGTTACATGATAAATAATATGCAATGTGTACTGTGTTACTTTTGACATGTCCCATGAAAGTCTGAAAATTTATTTCAAGTATATATGTTGAAAGGTTTGCATATCATTATGATAGGTTATTGATGGATTTATATTGTAAACTGATATTAATAATCACGGTGCCCTGTAAACAAGGTGACCCTATTGGAAGGGTTCACATAACCTTTATAATTTTTGAAATCATTTGTTATATGTAACAACTTATATCATGTGCATATCGATAAATTTGTGCAAAAATTACAAAATTATGTACGTTGTATCGAGTCTCGCACTTAAATTAGTAAAATTTTTGTAGATTGTGTACTATATTGAAAACTCCAAACAAAAATTACACATAAAATGTGCAGTGTTTTTTTGTTAAATTCATTGGTATGAAGTTATTTTGTACACATATGTTGCATAGAGAATTAGTATCGCAACGTAAAGAATTTTGTATGATTTTTTTTGTTAAATTTTGTTGGTTGTGTACTAAGGTATTTTGTACGGAATAATCATAGGTACCCATGGCTAACATTCAAGACTTACTCGTGTTCTTTGGGAGTGGGCTCGTACGCGATGGGCCGTGCGGGGCGGACGTGTCAAATTGTGAACGGACTGTGATCCATGCACCCGGTTTGAACACCATGACCCTGGATGATCTTCGGAGGTATGTCCGTTATGCGTTCGATCGGGAGACCGGTCGGAAGAAGTTGCGGATCGAGGCGTTGTATGCTACTCCGGGAGATGGGGCTGGAGAGATTGTGTGGCAACTTATAAAGGTGACCAGTGATGTTGCATGGGCCCGGTACATGGAGGTCGTATGCAACCCTGCCGCATCGATATACGGCAGGCCAATGGTGTACATTCACTTCGTGGACAGGACGGAGGCATCCGTCGTTGGTGGTTCTAGTGGTTGTGGTGGTGGTGGCGGAGATGAAGCGCCGAGGCTCACTGGCGGTCATGAAGATGCCAATGCGGAAGAAGATCTCGGCGAGCAAGTGGGAGATGGAGGCCTGCAGAGGCGTGTGGAGGATTGTCACGAGTACCTCGCGGACCATTTGGAAGAAGTTGAAAGTGAGGAGGACGAGGAGGATATGGAAACAGCCAGTTCTGGGGAGGAGGAAGATGACGAGGCTTCAATGGGAGGTGTTGTAGGTGGTGTTGTGACCACGGACGTTTCATACGTCTCCTCCAGACTTGACGACATCGCAGCGGCAAGCCTAGTCCTACCACAGGCAGAGGGTGCGGAGTGGGGGTTCAATGAGGGCGCACTCATTTTAGGGGAGTGCTTTCGCGACAAGAGTGCCGCCCAGCAGGCTATTGCTAGACATGCCGTCGGCATTAGCCGGAACTATCGGGTGTATAGGTCCAACCCGGACACCTACATTGTGAAATGTGTGGACGACTCATGTCCTGGCAAGGTCCGTGCGCAATGTTCAAGGGTACAACCTCGGAGTTCGGATTACGGTCCGAAGATCACATTGCGAGCTTGCGGCGCCGCTACGTGAGGCACCGCAACATGACATCGGCGTATGTTGCGAGCTTATAAGCCACCTCGTGGTGGCAGATGTGTGTATTTCTCCCAAGTTACTGTTGGCTGAAGTGGCTAACATGGTAGGGTTCGAAGTCAGCTACAAAAAGGTGTGGCGGGCGAAACGGAAGGTGCTAGAGCGTATGTTTGGAACGTACGAGGAGGCGTATGACCTGGTCCCAAGAATGCTTCATCAGATTGCAGAAGCAAACCCAGGAACATACATCAACAAGAAGGAGCGGGTTCATCCCAACCAGGCCCGAATTGTTATGTCCTTGATAGAGTGTTCGGTCATTCCGACAGCGATCGAAGGGTTCAGTGGTGCCGCCCGGTGCTAACAATGGATGGGACATTTCTAGCTGGCAAGTACAAGGGTACGATCCTCACTGCGGTTGCAGCTGATGCAAACGACCAGTTACTCCCTGTGGCCTTTGCAATTGTGGAGAATGAGAACACTGATAGCTGGCTTTGGTTCCTGGTCAATGTGAAGCAGGCCGTGGTGCAAGATCGACCGGATGTGTGTATCATCTCGGACCGCAATGCAGGCTTGTTGTCCGCGTTGCGCGCAATGCACATCGCATGTAACCCCGTTTGGTGGAATGATATGAAGAACCGTTGGTGCATGAGGCATCTCGCGGCGAACTTTCACACAAGGTTCCGTAGCAAAGAACTAATGAAGATATTCAAGAAGCTTTGCATGCAGAACCAAAAGCGGAAGTTTGACTCATTGTGGAGGCTTCTTGATCAGGAGACCAGCAAGCATGGACAACAACCTGCCCAGGGTGAAGCTGGCCTTGTGGAGGGGGGTTCTACAAGAGTCGGGGAGTTTACACGGTGGGTTGGGCCGATCGCGCGTCGACTTGGCGATGTGGTCCCTGTTACATGACACCGGCGGAGCAAGGGAACGGAATCATGACAACAAACATGTCCGAGGTGTACAACGGTGTGTTGAAAGGTGTTAGATCCCTACCCATCACAGCGGTCGTGGAAGAGACTTGGAACCGTACTGTGGGGTATTTTGTGAACAGAGCCATGATAGCGAGAAAACATCTAGACGAGGGCAAACAATTCTCTGAGGTTTTCCAAGCACATATGAACAAAAAGATAGAGAAGGCTCGTTGTCATAATGCTCGTACCATGGATGGCATTAGAAGAAAATTCGAGATACGCCTTAGACAGAACTACATGAGGGGTCACACAAGAGGGGATCGCAAGCAGGTCTGCACGATTGATGACAACGCATGTTGCACCTGTAATAAGCCGCAACTTCTACATAAGCCGTGCTCCCATGTATACGCGGCATGCGCGGTATGGCGCTGAGCACCGACGACTTACATCTCCGGTACTTCGATATTCAAAGACCAGATCGGACACGAGTACGGAGTTCCATTCGTGCACGGGTGGACATGCACCACAGGAGCTATGGCTAGGTCAAGTGAAGTGGGTGCCCAACGAGGCATTGAAGCATGTCGGCCGAGGAAGACGGCAAAGCCGCCGCATCCACAACGACATGGGACGGCCGGCGTGGGGATCGGCGTCGACGTCCCGAGGTGCGATCGTGCAAGACGATTGGGCACTCGTTGAGGCAGTGCCCAAACAGGCCGACGTCAAGCAATGCTCCGCCGTAGTGAGCTCATAGTTATGCAGTGTTTTTTGCTAGTTGTTTTTATGTGTGTGTTGTACTATAGTCAAGTGGTATGTTCTACAATTTTGTATGGGGCTACACTTGTTACAATTCGCTATCGTGCCGTTATGGTGCTATGTTTGTATTTTATGGTGGTATCGCTACACAGGTCATGTGACAATTTTGTATTTTATTTACTTCATCGCATGGGTATGTTGGTACGTATATTTATTTTATATCTTGCTATGTTTGGTAAATGTCACCGCTCGTTACGCTTGTTCCACATTGTGTTATCGTTTTGGACTAACATTCTTTGCTTCAATGGCAGGACATGGCTTATGGGATGGTAGACCCCCGTTGGGATGAGCACCACCGATGTCAGGCGTGGATATCGGGTGAGGTCCCCCCAGCCTTCATCCTTAGGGGCCCCGCGAGCATCGCCTCGGACGAACGGTACATCCCACTTCTGCGGAACACTGGTCTGCTGCCTATTGCCCTCATGGTAAATGTACCACACGCATTCCAGTTCGATGCTGCGTTGTTGTCCGCACTTGTTGATCGCTGGAGACCGGAGACTCACACCTTCCACTTCCGGTGGGGTGAGATGACGATCACTCCCGCGTAGTGCAGCACGTGTCCCTCTTTCTTGGCTTCGACGGTACATGACCTGCCCCGAGGATGCGCCTGAGGACGTGGTGCGGACTCACTTCTTCGTACCGCTATTCCTCTTTGGGTGGGTCCTATTTCCTACCACCACTGGGGACTCCGTTCACCCTAGCTACATACACCTTGCGGAGTCCTTGGCGTATGCCTTGCCACACCAGGTGCCCGAGTACAGTTGGGGGTCTGCAGTGCTTAGCTCCACATACCGAGGCCTATGTGATGCCTCGCACAGATCTTGTGGCGCCGAGCCGGTCCTTGCCGTGTGTTACATTCTACTTGATTGTGGTCGTGGGAGCACTTCCGGTTGGTAGGCCGACTTTGCAGATGCCGTACACCCTTATGCCCTCATCCACATTTCTATGCCGAGGACCACGACCCTATTCATGGGCCCACAATGGGTAGTCGTTGGACACACGCGCAGCTTCGATGGGCTAAGGACAGAACCTCGGCGAGTGTACACAGAGTTCCACAACCAGTTGGAGAGTCTCCACGAGAGTGAGATAGTCTGGTTGCCATGGACTATAGAGTTCATTGCGAGGGTGGCCCCGCACGGCCTATCATCTCAGTGCCACCAGGACCAGTCGTACTGGCTGACGACTTGCCACCTCGTCTTCTCGCGCCGTCGAGCCGCACAACCCACAACGCGCGTCATGAGGCGGTTTGGCTGCACCGGTAGTTCCACCCCGCCAGGACGGCCACTTGCCGCAGACTCCCATCGGTATGTATCTTCAAGGTAATTGTGATTGCTTTATGTATGCATAGTAATACTAACCGTGTTATGTGTCACCCAAATTGTAGGCAAACGAGGAGAGGACGACAGGAGAATGACTGGACAGCCACACAGCAGCTGTGGACAGACTTGTGGCGTGACTACGGGGACACGGAGGTTGTGTACGAGCCACGGGCCTACGACCTCGCGACGTACACGGAGTACCTTAAGTGGTATGTTGAAAACACCCGCAGCAGACTTACGGGTCCAGTGCCACATCGCCCAGTAGAGGTCGTGCACGAGGCTGCAGTACAGGCAGGTCCAGACCGTCACCGAGCTGCACGGAACGACGAAGTGGTAATTGTGTTTACTTTAATAATACATCTCAATACTCGTATGTCGTCGCCATATCTCTTTACGCGTTGTGCACTAAATACTTGTTTCACTGCAGTCTGACCGCCTCCATCGTATACATGACGACGCTGCTGACCTTCTACACGTTGGGCTTCGACGAAATACGGCGAATCGTTGGATGTCTTCTGTCCGCAACATTTTCAACGAGGCGAAGGCTGCGATCAAGACCATCAGCTGCAGCCGGCACAGAGATGAAATCGTCGCACGACACGGTGGGAGGGGACCACATCCAGCTCCACCACCCTCGTCTGGACGTCCGTCGCAATCTAGTGCCCGTCCCAGCTACGCTCGCTCATCATCGGTGCGACTTGGCCACACGGTACGATAATTTCTAATCGTTGTTCATTCACTCTTTTGGCACTTATTTATCTAGTTCCACCGTGCTTGCAGCCATCACGACGGACACCGATTTGCTAGAGCCATCGCCGTCAAGGAGGTACACGCAAGGCGCAACGTCCTCTTCCGGAGATTGGCCAGACGGAGCGAGGCGACTCGCCCGAGATCGGGAGCGATCCCGCGGCCAAGCTTTGCTCGCTCGTCCTCCACGCGCTTAGGCCCAGCGGTGTGATATTTGCCAACTATTCGTTTATATACTCGTTGGGCGCATAAGTGTGATGCTTCAATTTGTTGCAGCGCTTGGCACAGGATAGCAGTTTCATGCAGCCGTCGGGGTCCCGGAGGGCGACACCACAACCAATGCTCCGTTCGGGCCAACAAGATCTCCCTATTGAAAGTGACACCGACTCGGCACAGCAGCAGGCCGAGACACCGCCTCCATGCGATTATGGCCGTCAGACAAGCGTGCATGGAAGTTTTGGTCACATGTATGAGCAGACGTACGAAGGGTACACTGCACAGGAGTACATGCACGACTTACCGCCGTATACTTCGGTACGATATAATGTCCAACACATAATATATATGTACGCCCGGACGCACTAACACATACTGTAAATGAATGCAGGGTTACGCGGAACAACTCGGACACGAAGGCCAGGGTCGTTCGTCTTCATTGCCGAATACGCAGGTACATGACTTACTACAGTACTCAGCACTATAAATGTCGCGGTGTTTGTACTAATCAACCTTTGATATGTGCACAGGACATAGACCCGACTGCGACCGAATGGCTAAGCGCCGTTTTCGGCAATACATCGCAGCCCTCCACGGAGTTCTTGGCAACACCGCAGCCTCACAGTACGACCTTCGAGGCGCAAATCGCGCGCCAGGCTCACATACTCTCATGACCACTTACGTCGGCAAAGGAAGCGGCCACCACCTCCAACATAATTTTTGTGCATTGTATTGAAACTAAAACGGGATGTAGTACATGGAAATAGACTTGCACCGCAGATGGAATTCACATAGCGCACAAAGTTTATTTAACATGCATTACACATACATATAATAACTCTCCAAACAGAGAAGACTCGCTAACAACAAACACAAGATACAACATAGCATACAACATTACGAACATAGACGATAACAACCTCCAGCTCGACATATTCACACTAAAAATGAACACAACACAATAAAGAAAATACCACACAATATTACGTTTATCTTCCACTCCAGTGTGTCGAAACGACGCCCCATCTCCTCGAAACGACGTCGCATCTCCACGAGGTCGCTATCCCCACGACGACTCTCTCACGGCGAACATTATCTCGTACTAGTGCCCATTTCATCCTCCCACACCCGAGCGGCAACCGCCCGGCCGCCCCGCACTTCATGAGAAGAAGATTATGAAATGTACCTACACGATTTGAACGAATACGAAACAATCGTCCTCACCGAGTGAAAGGGGCACTTGTAGTAGTGCCGCCCAAGATTCGCAGCCGTGTGTGAGGTCTTACGTCTCACTACCGCGTTGCATTGCGGGCAAATTACGGAGGGTGCCGATGAAGAGGTGCTGAGATGACTCATTTCGTCGTCCGGGGGAGTGAGCACGAAAGAAAGCTACAACTAACTCAGGAGGTGAGGGAGAGCAATGCGGGGACTAGGTGAGGAATGCCTCCCTCTTATAGGCTCGGTGGGGGCCTTCACTCGAGAAAAACAAAAGACGACACTGTGTAAAAGATCACTTTGCGCAGTTGAAATGGAAAAAGCTAACGACTTTGCGCTGATGACATGATAAAAGTGGTCGATTCTGCAGACATACATGACAAGAGCGGTCGGCTTTGGGCACCGAGATGACAAAAGAGGGCAGTCAGACGCAGTGACAAGATGCAAGAGGACATCTTTATGCAGCGATAAGACGAGACAACACGGCTTTGCATGCCGACATGAACACCGCGCGATTTGTGCATCGACGGGACACGAACACACCAAATAAAATAAAATAAAACACGCCGAATACAAGATACACCCACACCTCGTTGCCTACATGCCAAACGAGCCTCGTGGCACCCACGTGGAGTATTCTTTGAGGTGGACGCCTCGGACGTGGTCGGGCATCGTTGTAGTGGGCACGCATATATACTGACTAGGGTTCGCACGGCAACATCAGGGATCGACGAGCCGCCTATGTTCACGACCTCCTCGTTGCCCCTCTCGCGTTGCATCTGCCGCGGAGGTCGTTGTTCTCTCGTTGAGAGTCTCGATTCGCTCCTCCAACTCAAATATTCGCTCCCATAATGTAGTCACGTACATGACAACATGCCGTTCGTGAGGCGGGTCGATCCAGCGTGAGAAGTCGCATTTCGCCATCTGCGGGAAAGAACGGTTAACAAGGAGGTTCCATAAGCAGTAATGAAAATTGTACTATTAGCAATTTCTACCCCTGAGTGTGGGCATCGGAAGAAACGTCGCCCGCCATCGACTGGGCCATCCCAGACCTGCACGACCGCATCCTCCTTGTGTCTGCATTTTCGCCATGCGGGTTGAGCACGCCGGCTTGGTATCAGGCGGTAGTTTGAATCGAAGTTGTCCCTCCTTTCCAAGGGAAGTTCTTCCTTTAGTGACCCATAATCAACTGGACCCTCGACTTCCGACATGGTATGTTTCTGCACGACGGAGAAGGAGCTGGGGCTTCGTTCGGTTTAAATAGGTCTCTACGTAGGGGCCGGGGGAGGTGTCATCTTGTCATTTCATGGTTTGTTCATTTTTTCTGCGCGTGCCCACCCAACCGAGTGAGGGCTACCCACTGCAAAGGCTGGACTAGGCCACCTTTGCGCATCGACATGACCACAGACTGCAAAGATAGGACAGCGCACCTTTTTGTTTGAAGGTGAAGCTATCGTCGACTTTACGGCGAGTAGACATGGAGTACGGCATCTTGGCGGCTTTATGCAGCGAGCGGTATGGGTTACTGCTTTAGCAAATGACAAGATGGACGCACGGCTTTGGGCAAGTGATGACACATGAGTACATAGCTTTTGCGATCCGTGCAAGATTAGCCGCCGCAGGACAAGACAAAACGAGCCGCTTTGCGGTGACAACCCAAGCGCGCGACTTTTGCGCAGTGATGTGCCAAGACATGACGCGACGGACGAGGTGGTGGCTCTGCATAGATTTCATTACTTCGGACCAGCTTTTGCGGCGTGAAGTAACCTCTCCATACCATCCCTAATCATACATAAGGAGGTGTAGGGATTGGGAAGAAAGCACTACAAAGATCCAAACCCCTCACTTTCAAGATGGACAAGAAGCGTAAGGCCCGGTGGGAGAAGATGCGAAGCAATGGGAGGATACTCGCGACATAGCAAGAGCTGCGCGGCCGCGACGAACGGGTGAGGGCAGCTGCGGCGCGGGCCCAAGCAGCGGTGCGTGCAAGGACGACAGCTCCCCGAGAAGATATCCCGCGTTGCACCGACCCCATCCCGGCGGTTCCAACTGAGCGTTCGCCGCAAGACCCGCCAGAGGGGGAGATGCCACCCCTCTGTTGGTGTCAAGACCTATGTAAGTTCTTCAAGTCGAAGCACCCGCTCAGCTTGGGTATGCGCTACTGGGGTTGCGCAAACTACTCAAGCGACTATCCCGACCGACGTTGGGACACAACAACCTATCGACAGCCGGTAAGAACCACTTATAGTGTGTTTCTCCCCACTACTTCTCTCTTCATGTACGCACTAACATTTCTTGTGTACTCGAAGTCCCCGGAACCGCTGTGCGGGTATCGCAAGTGGATCGATCTAGAGATCCACCCATACGACCAGTGGACTCTCGACTTCCAGCAGTGGGCTGACAGAAGGGCATCAGAGACTCGCGAGGCGGAGCGCCGGATCGACGAGCAGGCCGACCGTATACGTCGGGAGACGCAAGCTCATTCCGAGGCGTGCACGCGTAGACAGCGCGAAGCTCGCGAAAGGGAGCGCGAAAGAAAGCGGGAACTAGCGGCCAAGGCAAAAGAGGCAGCTGAGGAGTTCGACGCAGAGGTCGTTAGGAAGGGAAAATGGCCCCGGTCCACGCAGTAGGTGGGGCTATTCCGCGCTAGTCTGGTGAATGGCCCCGGTTATTAGGTGTGTGTGTGTTCGGGTTTGTTTTCGTCCGCATAACAACGCGCACATGTATCGTAGGAGTATGTCGGTTTATTTTCTATCGTGCTACGCATGTAACCAAACTTTGTGTGCTATGTTATTTCCATGTTTATCATTTAGCATCCCATTCAATTCCATATGTTCAATATTTTTTTATGACGACATTAAGATGAATGATTTAGTATCAATCTCCATATGTTCAATATGTTTCAAATATCTTTTTACGTTTCAGTTACAATACAACGTAGTAGTACCAAATTCGAAAACACAAATTCACATCAAATCAATATTTGGTCCGTTATGTATTTGTAGGTAATCTTTACATGCACATACGCATTATAAGCCAATGTGTCATACAGTGCGTATGTGTACATACAAATCCACATATGATGCATGCTTCATTGTAGTGTACATAATGTTGTGGTACGAGGCATGTGTACGTACGAGGCAGCTTTGCCCAGTGACTCGACAAAACGGGCCAGCTTTCGATGACATTACAAAAGAGTCCGGCTTTCGCAGTGACATGACAAAAGCGTAAAATTTGCAGGCTCTGACAAGCCTTCATAGGGACATTTATTGCTACACTGCTATCCTGAGTATCAAAAGCTTCCCATCTCGTCCTCTCCATGGACTATGCCCATCGCACTGGATAATCGCCTACATAAGGGCCTCCTATGTCTTCCATACCACATCTCCTCCTCAAGCCATCACAAAATCCTACTACACAACAATGTCTTCCGGAGGTCCGACCCATTTGGAGTGCCGGAGTGGCATGACCGCCGAAGTGCCATTGCGGATTTAGGACGATGTTGCAAGTCCGACGGATCGAGTACAACGAGCCAAATACGGCCGTAGGTTCTTCAAGTGTCGGATCGGATGGCGACCGTGGTAACAACGACAACTAAATCATTTGTTTCGTTATCGTTTTCAACTTGATCCATGACATCTACCACGTCACACATAGGCTTGCACATTCATCGAATGGGTGGATCGGGTGTCGCCGGCATGGCCAAATAACCGGGCAGTGCAGGTGGAAAACAAAGGACAATACTTTGTCAAGATGACTCGAGCTCGCGAGGTGGAGCAGCGGATGCGGCTTGAGCAAGAGCGCCGCGTGAGTGGACCAAATCCGTCTCGAAGGGCAAGGAGGATGAGCTGCAAAGGAGGCGGAGCGGTTAAGTCTGCGTGAGGCAGCCATCAAGCGTCAGGAGGAAGAGCTTCAAGCTCGTGAGGCAGCTCTCAAGACCAAGAGTGACAGGAAGAAGGATGCAGCGGAGCCATCTTCAAGGCGCGACAAAAAGGGAAAACATCCACGCTTCACCCAGTAGATGAAATGTAATAGACCCAGCAAGTTATTTTCCCTAAGGCATGCATGTTAGGACTACTGGTGGAGAGTTCCACACATGCCACATGCCAATGGTCACATCACTTACCACTTTATGTATCGAATCGTTCCTAATAAATTTTTTTATGCATCTACAACTCACATTGAACATAAACTTCTATTACACCTTTATCTTATTTTCCCGTAGTTTATAATTACAAAATTGACAAAACATACAAACATCACGCGGATTGCAAACCCTTAAAACAAACCAAACCTAAAAGTCACTTACCCCTTTATATATCGATCGTTCTACGCACAATCGTTCCTAAAAAAAATTACCATCATTTTTTATGCATCTACAATGAGCCAATGAACATAAACTTGTTTTACAATTTTAACAGATTTTTTTCTGTTTCACAACTACAAAATTAACAAAACTTATAATCATTACAGTTCCTGCACTCATTCCCACGTGTTCAATATCACTTTCATTCATTTCGTCCAATTGTTCATATCACATTTGTGCTCAAAAAATTTTTCATTAAATTGCTTCTAATAAAACAACATACCATGATTGAAATTTGTTATTGCCACTTCAACACATTTTTCACGGTCGGCAATATATGAAAATCACAAATACACTAATCGTTACTTCACACAAATTTCGTTCGTACTCTACCAAACAATATTTTAAATTTTCAAAATTGCACAAAAATTAACACAACTATTACAGTGGACTCCACTTCAAATTTATATTTTTCCACTCATTTTATATATGCACATATATTTTTTTAAATAATTACTTTATATATATAAGTAAATATATATTTTGGGTGGAGAATGCATTTCAGGAGAGAGGAATGCAAAAAGTGGGGTGGTGCGCCCGGGGGCCGCACCACCGCGCGTGAACCGTGGGTGGTGCGGCCGGGGGGCGCACCACCAGTGCATGCTACAGTGGGTGGTGCGGCCCCCGGGCGCACCACCCGGGTGGTGCGGCCCCCGGGCGCACCACCGGCCCACGTGTCACACGCCCGTTGTTCCGCGGTCGGGAAGGGGGCTAGTTTTGGAATTCCGGTGATCTGGGGGCTATTTTTGGAATTTCGGGGAATAAACAAGCTATTTGTGTCCAAAATTCGCAAAATTGATGAATGGACGCTGCTTCTTGTGTCTCGGTACGTGTGCCCCGTTACTGGCGTTACATCTCTCTCTTCCGCCGACACTTTTGCTGTGCTTGCGGACTGCAACCAGTGCAACGCGCCCCGATGCACTCTCTTGTCTGACTCTGATAGGGTCCCCGTCGCTGATGGGTGGGGCCTCCTGGCCTGCCCCGTCGCGTCGGTCCTTATCCCTCGCCGCCCGCGCCTACACCACGCTGCCGTGCAAGCTTCGACGACCATCGGTTGGCATCTCGTATGTATTAATGTTCGGGGAGGAAATTAATGGTGAATCAATGCCCTGCCTCTGGCCTAATTTATTTGATTAATGAACCAAATTACCCATTTTATGAAAAAGGTAGTGGTCTTACAGGGTGATCGGTTTAGCTTTTTTCAGCTTCAGCTTCTAGCTTCAGCTTTTTTTCACTATTCACTACACTATCCACTAACTCATTTCTGATGTTTTTGGCAACCACTACGTGTTTTTCACTAAAAGCCATCGCTATTCCGATCACCCCCTAAATTCAAATTCAAAGCGTTTCGTATTTTTCAATCAGTTCTCTGCTTCAATATAATTTTTCGGAGTATGCACTATAGCTTGTTTCTAATACTTAGGAGGTGATAGGAATAGCGATGGCTTTTGGTTTTTGCTGAAAAAATACTGTAGCTGGTTGAAAAAACACTGTACCTGAGTTGGTTTATTGAGTATAATTAAATATAAAAAATATAAAAAAACCGAAAAAAGGTATAAGTAATTTTTTAAAAAAACAAAAAAACCGAAAAAATTTACTGTAGCAGGTACTGTAGCTACAGTACCTGCAGCAGTAAAAAATCGCCCACCGCCAACGACAGGAAGCCGAATTGAGCGCGGCCTTAGCGCTTTCAAATCAGGCTTCCACAATTCCCAAGTCATCCAGTAGAATGGATTGTTCTTCTCGGTTGGAATAGGTTGTTCCTTCCACTAGAACTGGAAATTTTCCTATCTCATACGGCTCAGAAAATTGCTATCTTAATTTCTCTTATCTTAATTAAATTTGATTTCTCAAAAAAGTTGTTGGAATAGTCTCATGTTGGTTGTGGAAGGATAATGAACTTAACTTAACTAGTCTTATTTGACTAGTTTTTGAGACGAGAAGATCCTTACGATCCAACAAGTAGTATCAGAGCCTGATTTTAACATCTCTGACCCAATGAATACTAGTGTGTGAACGCCTGATGGACTGTGACCCTGAGAGACTTTCGGTGTATGGTGAAGAAATAGTGAACGGCGGAGGGACATCAATGTGTAAAAGGGAAGATTATTAGAATAGTTCCACAATAGTTGTAGAAGTGCAATGAATCTAATTTAAAAGTGAATAAGTCTCTCATCTTATTAACTAGTTTTTGAAGTAAAAATACCCTTATAATCCAACAAAACTATCCAGTTTCTTCTTGGGTTAAGCAAGCTTCGACGGTCATCAGTTGGCATCTTGTATGTGTGTTGTTCGGGGAGAAAATTAATGGTGAATCAATGCCCTGCTTTGGGCGGCTTCTCGATCATTTGTTTTTTTACTTGAAGAAGCAGGAGCCGCCGCCCGACCGAATGGCTTGTTTCTACACTGATCCCAGCCGAGGACTGACCGTGGCTAGCTCACTAGGTTAGCAGGCCGGCCCGCTCTTTTGGGATACTATTTATTTTAATAATATTCTCTAGAGTGATATACATACGATGCGTATTTAATGATATTATGTGTGTCCACTTTCTAGAGGCTGTGGAACCTCAGTTTAAATTTCTAACATGTGTAGAAGATATATATATATATATATATATATATATATATATATATATATATATATATATATATATATATATATATATATACACGTATGGTATAAGTAGATGTATATGGATTATATGTGTCCACCTTGTACCTAAAAAAACAGACTGATCCCAGCCGGGATTTGGGTTTCCAAACAAGCCCGAACCGACGTGGCTTCTCGCAGAAACGAAGCCGCGTTGCATGGAGAAGCTGAAGCCGGCCGGAACCTGCCTCCGTAGCCTTTGCAACTGCCAACGGCTTGCGTTGCATGGAGAAGCAGCAAATACTCCCAAACAGGGCGTAATCATGCTAGTAATAAATGTGCTACCTCTCTTACTAGGCAGATCAGGAGCTGGCCGCGCTGCGCCCTCTCGTGCTACGATGAATGGGAGTCCTGTGAAAAAGTACTAGGAGCCAGGAGGAGCTCCAAAACAAAGAGAGGCCGCTTCCCTCCCTCCCCTGCAATGGTAATCCAGCCACCACGATTGGCTCGATCGAATCAGACCAGGCAAGCTGCGACCAGAAGATCCTGATTCCAATGGCAGTGATCTCTCATCCACAAGCTAGGTCCTGCATGCTAGCTCACTCAATTCTGAATCCCTCAGTAGGTATACACATGATCGATACATACTTGCCTCCATCTGATTCTGACCATATTCGATGCGACTTTTCCTGTCGCCATCGTCGATCAGTCCTCCATTATCGATCACAGCAGGACACAGCCACACAATCTTTCTTGATGAGTTCCTCTGATCAGATCAGAATTGTTAAGGATATAGAGTTGCAGTAGGATATAGAGTTTGTATTCTATTCTATATATACATTATCTCTATATGGTATATCTTTTATACCCTTCTATATATATGACCCCTCGGGTTTCATATCAATATACATAATATGGTATCAGAGCTTAGGTTACGTTAGGGTTTACCGTCCTAACCTTCACTCATCTTCCGCATCTGCTGCCCCTGGGAGGATTTCTGTGCTCCCGGGGGCGGCTAACTCTCTGGCAGATCCGTCGCGGCCTCCTCCGAATCCAGATCCGGCTCGCCCGGAAGTCGCTGGTCTTGCCTCGCCCTTATCCGGCATCCTCCGCGCTAGATTCGACTCGCCGCCGGTGCTCACCCGCCTCCCACTCGGATCTACGAGCTGCTGCACCGGATCGCTCGAGGCCGCCGCCTCCTCTCGGCGTAAGCGCGCCTCCGCCGCTCCTCGCCATGCGGGAGCTCTCTGCACGCGACCCCGCCTCTGCGCGTGGGCTCTACCTGCTCGGCTCGACCCGCCCGGAGCTCTCCGCCTGCTGCCGCTCGGGTTGCTGGTTGCCTTTGGAGCCGATCCGGAGAAGGGAGGCGAGAGAGCAGACCGCTCGTGCAGCCCCTCTGGTCATCGCCCGTGAAGGCCGCCCCGAGCCGCTGGTCTTGCCTCGCCCGGATCCGACATCCTCCGCGCCTGGCTCTTCCGCCGCCGCCGGTCCGCCTCCGCCTTCGAGAGCTCGTTGCATCGCAAGAGCCGAGGCTCCCCGCTCTCCGCCGTGTCGACGTGAGGCCGCCGCCTCTGGACCCATCACCGCGACCTCTCCGGATCCGTCGCTGCTAGGGATGAGCTTCGCCGCTGACCTCTCCGCCTTGACCGCCGTCCGTCGACTCCTCCCGCCGGCCGGTGCTGCTCTTGCCGACTGCTCCTGCAGCCGCCCGGGTGGGACTGAGCCACTCTCTGCTCGGCTGCTCCTGTTGGCTACCATGAAGAGCACAGATGGGAGAGAGAGAAGATGTTGGTTTGTTGGCTTGTTGCTGTCGCTTTAATGGGTGCTAAGAAGCGGGGTGAGAAGGGATGGAACCGAAGCACAATGCTACCTGTGCTGCTGTCTCTTTATGCAGGGCACTGTTTTCATTTGCTGCTGCTGTCTCCTTAGACAGGGCATTGGTTTCTGTGCTTGGCTTTCTAGTTATCCTAGCTATTTGTTGTCTGTTATTTCGCGTCTTCCACTGCGTCCATGCAAATCCATAGTATTTATTTTTCAGTTCGTCTAAGTCATGCGTATCCACAAAATTTTTATGTCAATTAGTCGATTACTTTACTAGCCATAGTCCATCCTTTAGGATTTTGTATGGTCGGTGTCGCCCCTCTCACGCCTGTATGGCTTTTCTCCGGCTCATCTTCACCAGATCTGGCCTTGCCCCGTTCGGATCCAGCCTCATTCGTGCTGGATCCGGACTCCTCCATGGGCGGCCTCTCGCGTCGCATTCCTGAGCTTTTAAAGCCGCCGCGCTTCTTGTGCACTGCGTTTCTATTGCGCTTCTTGTGCGCTGCGCCGCCGCTGTCTCGGTCTATGATGCCGCCGCTCTTCTTTCTAAGCCGCCGCCCCGAGCTTTTAAAGCCGTCACGCTTCTTCTGCACTGCGTTTCTATTGCGCTTCTTGTGCACTGTGTCGCCGCCGTCTCAGGCTTTGATCTGCTTTATGGGCTACCGCACGAACTCGGATGGAGATCTTCTATTTTCTACACAACTTTCAAGAGCCGCATACTACGACGACGTTTCAAGACTTGAATTTTGGATTTTAGTGTCAACTCTTTCAAATGCAATGCTATTGCATACGCTTTGTATTTGAGAAGGGGTGTTAAGGATATAGAGTTGTAGTAGGATATAGAGTTTGTATTCTATTCCATATATGACTTATCTTTATATGGTATATCTCCTTGTATTTTTCTATATATATGACCCCTCAGATCTCATATCAATATACATAATATTCATAACAAGAATCATTTAGCCTAGTTCTCCATCCGTAAGGACAGAGAGGAGATTATTGCATCCTCACTTCTGCTCCAGAAGGCGGTTTATTACCCACGGATGAATATGTGAGCGCCTTAGCTGCCAGCCCCACCAGCCACCAGCTCTTTTTTATTGAAGAACCATGAAATTTTGAGGACCGTGCGATCCTAAAGATGGCTTTGACAATGGTGCGGTTCAGGACTTCGAGGAACCTAATCATTTTTATGCAAGTTATATGCTACTGCATACAATACACCAATCTTATCTAATCAGTCGTTTTCATCAGCTGCCTAGCTTTTGACTGAACCAGTAGTTGGTCTTCAATTTGGTTCGATTCCTGACAGGACAACTGAACTATTACACTCTAGTGAAATAGTGATATCAGGTGCAGGGCATATCCATATCGTCAATATCTGACGATGGGGACTTGGCTACCTTCACTTTGCCTTCTATCTGCTGAACTTTATACAAAATATTCGTTCCATAGAGATGGCATATTATTAGTACTCTTCCACCATGATAACAAATTGGACATGTCATTCTCGCTAGATCAAGTGTCTTGCCCAACACTCGTTTTGGACTAATGCATTTGCATAGGTACAACTACAAACATGCCTTCTAACAGAATTGTTCTGGTACTGTAGGTAACACCAGAAAAGGTTCGAAGGTAAATATGAGTCCAAGGAGCTCCACCAAATTCAGCATCAAGAACACCACTTGATCACCTGCAGATTCAACAGACCAAATTTGGTCAAGAGTATATAATCGCAAGTACCATTCCTACATCTCTTCCGGGCAGATCTCCAGCCCAACAAAATAAGATAGGATACAAGGTACAAATATTGCATAATATGAAAGTTTACCAGCAAATAAATTGAAAACTACTAAAAATGCAAGGTACAGTACAGATTGATAGCTTACCTGGGAAGAAGGTGGCTTCCTGACGGTTTTGTGCCCATGAGAATCTGCGGTGATCAGTATGACAGTGTGTTCAGTAACATTACACGATAGAAACTTGTGAAACCGTATCAGTTTGATGATGTTTCACTCATCCATTGTGTTGATGAAAAAGATGTGATAAAAAGAGGTACTCACAGAACACCTCCCCCTACAGGACCAATCGCCTTGAAAAATGACATGGCGGTTGTTGATATACCATTCGCAGTGCCTCTCTGTTCTTGACGCTGGTATTCAATTTCAAAACAGTACATAGTTTTTATTTGATTTACGTAAGCAAACTACCGCAAAAGTTCAGTTGATTTGTACATACCACAGCATTGTTCTGAAGAAGGGAAATTCCTGTGCTGATAGTAATCTATACAGATTTGTAAAAAGACAACGATTAGATAGACTTGGATACTAGTAAAAGTATAGTACAGCTCTCTCTCTCTCTCTCTTTACTGTTATGTCTCTCTTAACACCCTAGAAAAAGATACTCTATACAAGGGCCCAAACTTGTCTTCCCCCAAGCAGTTACTCTTGACTATGTCATATTGTAGACTGAGTTAAATCTTCATATTTGCAGTGTAATAGATCATTCTTGCCTCTACCTTGACTATTGATCAACACATGAACTAAAACGAATAGCAGAACGTAGTCGATTGTAGTGGTATATATATATATATATATATATATATATATCTGTGTGTCTGTGTGTCTGTCCTGATTCCCACTCATTAGCTTACAAATGGTGTCGTGAGATAATATATAGTAATTGAAACTTTAGAGAAAGCAAGAGCTTTGGAATGCTTACCGCAAGAACACTTTTAGTCATGGCTGCAGAATAAAGAGCGAAAGAAAGTTTGGTTCCAGATAGGTATGTCATAAAGGGATAAGTAGCAAGAATAAGTATAGATAGAGCCTGCAACGTCAATGTTAAAATATGAATGATGATCATGAAATATTTTTTTATGTTTATTTGGAAGGCACAATAGGGGACTACTCACGGAAGCAATACGTGATGAAATGAGTGGTCCAAGAAATTTATGGACCCAGCGATAAATTATAAGCTGATATATAAGAAGACTAGCACCTGAAATAAAGGGAGGAAGCATAACCAGTGCTATCATGCATCTTTAAAGTCGCATGAACAAATCAGAAAATTAAAATTAGGTCATTGAAGGGAAGCTAGTTATCTAAACTTCTTTGTATCTGGGTGGGAAGGAAAGAGCAGAGGGATGCAATACCTGCCAGAGCAAGAACCTCACCAACATCTTCAGATAAGAAGTTAAGGCCACCATACTTTCTACCACTCACAGCCCATAAGGAAAGTATCTAGTAATGAAATATTTACATTACAGTTATAAAAACCGTTGAGTTCTAAATATTAAAGATGAATGCAAGTAGTTAAGCAAGCAGTAGATAAGATGTAATGAGAAATACATTGAATAGTATTTAAATTGATTACAAGACCTGCTGTGTAGCAACTTGCAAAAAAGGCAAGAATTCTGCAATAGTATGGTGTTTTACCTCGCTATATGCCGTGTCATGAAGACCAAATAAACAATATGATATCATAGTAGACATCCATGGCCAATTCTGGAGCAAACTCTTCTTACGAGGTGAATCCCAATAAGGCTGTTGTGATGGCAAGGCTTTGACTATTTTGATATCCTTTTCAGGAAATTTATGTTTATGTATAATCCCAATAATCCTGTCAGTTCCATTTCAGAAATATAACCATATTAATATTTTATTTGAAACAAGATGGCCATATTAATATTAATAATAATATTAGATAATCTTGATTGTAATAGCTTACCAAACTATATGCCTAGAGTGAACTTATTAAAAGCCTACGCATGATGTTTTCAGTATTAGCAAATATAGACAAACAGAGAAGCATAGTTTCCACAAAAATGACACAGCTTAGTTTCAATATTTGCTTCGTGAATTGTAACTTATGTAGCATATTTTACTTATTTGCTGCATTTGTGGAATATAAAATTTGATCAGACCACAGGAAAGGCTAAGTAAACCAAATATTTAGCGTTAGCATTATCTAAACAAAGATTGAATGAAGAGAAATGATATTAACAAAGATTGAATGAAGAGAAATGATATTATGTGAAATTATACATACCGGAAGCCACATACAACTTATTAGAACAATAGCGGCAAACAATGACACACCTAGATTAGGCAAGAGGTATGGGAATCTGCAAAACCCAATGAAATTAGCCATGAGTATGTGCTAGGTACAACATTAATTGCAAGCAGTTTGGTAAATAACTACATCTTGTGCTTGCATGATCTACCTCCCAAAAACTGACTCCTTCGAAAATGCTTGTGGGTGTTTTTCAACAGGCTGACAAAAGAAGAATGAAGTAAGGAAATGAAAGCGGTTCCTCTCTTCATTTTTGTTGAACCAGTACCTCTGCAAGGTAGCCTCCAAAAGCTGGACCAACAACAAGACCCAAACCCCACGCTGTATTCACCTATAATGAAAGAAAATTGGATTAGTCTGATCTAGGTATTGAAAGGATTATGGAAAAAAAAGAATATGAGTAAAAAATGTAGAGTTGATCGAGATATTACAACTGAGAGTCCAAGAGCTTGATGTTCAGTTTGACAAACTTCAATAGAATAAGCCTGCAATGGTCAATAAATATTATGTTATCGGTCCCATTGAGACATGAATTACAATTGAGATGTCTTCATTTTGAGACTGCTACTTGTTAAGTACCTTTATCGGGGCAAGTAAGCCATTTAGAGAACCTAGAACAAGTCTTGTAGTAATTGCCATCCAATACTTTGTACTTAACCCAAATAGTGTGCTAAATATGACCCTACAATTTACAAGTGGGAAAGCAAAGTGCCTACTGAATTGCTGATATACTAGGATGGAAATGGCGTCACATTGAATTATAATCCATATTATACTTACACAGACAAGATTGAAAATGCAACAACAGGCTTCCGTCCAATACGGTCGGCAACAATACCCCAAAAAATCGCACCAAAGGCTCTGCCAATCATGTATGAAGCACCTACAATTGAAAATACCAATATATGGATGCAGGTATACACATTTAAATTTGTTTGATATCTCAAGTACAATGTCTGACAATAGCAACATGCTGATAAATTATTTTGAAATGATGAGGCAGAAACCATACCAAGAAAACCAGCATAATATCCAATATCTTCCTCTGTTTTAGCAATGTGGAAGTCTTTAACCTGTAAAAGGATATAAAGAGATCAATAAATAAGCTAGACTATTACTAGTAATAATATGCAAAAAGGAAAAGGGATATTTTATTTGCATGAAGCAGCAGAGATCTTGATCAATACAACCGTGAGTGTGCCCTTGATCTCGGGCAGCATCTCATGAAAGCTAGGAATGTAAATTTAAAGAGGGCCCTTTGATGCTAATCTTGGATCTGAATTGTGTACTTGAAATAGCCAAATAACTATGTACTCTAGAATTTTTGTGAAGCTACTAATAGGTTGAAACAGATTCATATGGAGCTTTGTACGTGTAAAATTCCAACCGAAAACAAGTTCATTTTGGACCATGCCATTTGTGGGGATTCTATCATTTTTTTCCCATCATTTTCGTAACGTGTAAATAATGTAATGTTGCAATTTCATCTGGAGAGTAGCTGATGAGAAAAGGGAAGCAGACAATGAAATACTACATACCATGAAATAGAGGAAGGGGAAGAGGCACGTGATTGGTAAAGCTGAAAAAGACGAAGCAGGAGTGAGTAGCTTTATCAGAAAGACAAGTATAGCAGTACTGTAGTACGTCAGGTGAACTAGAAGATGTTGGGATGTATGCAAGGAATAATGCGGCAGGAAGAAATGAGCACATAGTAAGTACATAAGCATGGGGACAAAAAACACGTGCTAGCTCAGGTTGATGTTAATTGGTAGCTTTTCACATACATGATGCTGGATCTCAGATGCTTGCTCTCCTGAATCAGCTTGACGAACGAATCTTTACACTTTGAGTTGCAGAGATAGCTTGGGTTTCTCCTTGCATGCTTGTTTATAATTCCAGTAAAATTCATGTGTTCCAAACGGAGCTATATACCAGCTTAGTAGTACAGTAGCAGCGAGCTCAAGATCAAGAGAGCAGCACGGCTTAAGGTCCCACCGACACCACCACGGTCACGGGAGCGGGAGGGAATCGTGTCGCCATATCTCAGACTCAGTCACCCGAGCTCGGGGCCCGCTGCGTACTAGCTTGGTCAGCTTTACCACTTGGGTTCATTCATTCATGTCGCCGACGGCCATCGCCGGCCGGCAGCCATAAACACTATACTACATTCCCTAATTAACTTTGCATCCCAAGTGAGACGCATCCCCTTGCAACAACTTGCCGACTAGCTAGCTAGACCACAAGCACAAGCAGGCGCAGGCTGGCCGTTGGACACTACAAGAGCAAACAAACAACTGCTAGTAATAACTACGTCTACATTTCAACATGACCAAACTAGAACCCAACTGCACAAGGATGAACAATAATGTGCAACATTGCAATGCAGATTATCTCCATTCTTCGTTAGATAGATAGGGATGCCATATTGCATAGATAGATAGATAGATAGATAGATGGGGAACTTCATCATATACCCTCCCCACATTTGAGGATTTCAGGATTTACCCTCCCGGGTCAATGACATGTGGGGTCGGGATAAGTCACTGACACGTAGGCCGGAGGGTAAATCCTGAATTTCAATCTAAGAGGAGGGTATATGATGAATAATTCCATCAATCGAAATGCACAGCGAGGAAGCGCCGCTGAAAGTGCCGGCGGCGGAATGCGGGAAGGTGGCGCCGGTGTACCACGAGGGGTGCCCCGGATGCGCGCAGGAGCGGAGGAAGGAGCAATGCAGAGGGAGGATCCCATACAAGGAGCTCTTCTTCGTCGCCGTCACCACCCTCGCCTCCTGTACGTATGCCTATCTATCTAGGAATTATTCATCATATACCCTCCTCTTAGATTTCCCCTCGATTGATAGATATATCTTCTCCTTTCGGCTTGATTCACCTATGTAATGTAGCTAGCTTCCTACCTGTGCTGCGCGCAAACGGAACCAAGCTGGACCTCCAACTTATACTAGCAGCTAGTTTCCAACCGCACAAGCTGGCTATCTGGAACTTTTCACGCTTTTGATACCGTAGCCATTTTTTATTTTAAATTTACCTTTGAACACCTTTTTTTTAATGAAAAATAGCTTCATCTCCGAGTTCTAAAGATACGACAAACAACATCTATCACCTATCGCATCTAGGGAGCTCGGCTAGAGCGGGTGCGCACGGTAGCACGCACGGTCGCAGTAAGCGTTGGCGCAGACCATAGGTGGGCCCGAGGCACTATTGAGCTCCCACTGCTCGGTAACTGCTTACCGAGCTACCCTTCCTTGGTAGGAAGCTGCTAAGCAGCCCGAGCTCGACATGTGACAGCGCGCATGAAGGTGCAGGAGGGGGCCAGGGGGCTAGCTTGGCCGTTGGCGTGGAGAGGATTTCTTCTCGCGTCGCCAATCGTGACGACTTGATGCGACATGATGTATGATTCCCGTTTTATTCGTCCGGGGATTCAGCTATCATTCGCGCTTACGTGCGCTCGTGTGGGAATGTCGTCATGAATGCCTTCCCACGTGCACATAAAATAGAGAGGTGAGGGAGAGGAAGGAAAGAGAGATTGAAAGGCGAGTTCGTAATATATTTTTGAGGTGGTTTAGCTATGAGTTACGATTTTTCGCAGTTGAAAGTATTGTGGAGCAAATGAAGACTTTCAGAAAAAGGTATGCTTCATTTGCATGCAAGCAATATGGTTAATATGTCGTTAGCATTTCAGTAGCATAATGGTGATTTTGTAATGTAGAATGCACTAGGTAACCATGTTTAATTGATGGATGTGTTTCTGTAATTAGCCATATTTAGGATGTATCAATGGCAAGAATGATTATTTATTGTAAATAGCTGAAAAATACGGCCTGAAAAAATAACTGAAATATTTTTATGTAAGTCATCGCGTGTATATTTATTGCTCTCGTGCGATTATAGAAAGTTGTAGAAAATGATAGTTTAGTATGTATTGTTAGTTGCAGTGTATGTGTACATATGTATATACATTCATTTAGACATATTGACCCTTTTTTGTAAATAGCTGAAAAAATATATGTCGTTATTTTTAGTGTTCCTGGTGCGTGCATGATTTAGAAAATATATATGTAAGTCTGTGCATATATACTAAGCGCATGGCACTAGGTATAATTGTTAGCTCCGCTACGTACATGTGCGTGATTATTCTCAGTTATGGTTGGTTGTATTCAGCATCGTTGGACATCAATATATTATTTTCTGTATTACAGGGAATGACTGCTGATGGTGGTCAGGAGCGTGGTATGTTACTGGATCCATCTTGAGATGGGAAGCATCGTTGTCTAGCATGATCGAGCGGTAATGGACCGCCCCATTTGTTCTTCGGGGAGCTCGGGAGGATTGGCCTCTTGTCTATTGCTATGTTCCAATTCTACGGCAGGCCGTGTTGCTGCCCATAGTGAGGATGATGCACATTGGGCAGTTGTTCGCATTAGACTCGCCACTTTTATCAGCACTTGTTGACCGATAGAGGCCGAATATCCACACATTTTACTTTCGGTGGGGGAGATGACCATCACCTGCAGGATGTTGCTACCTTATCGCCTTGGCACTACGGGGTCATCCCGTGGTTCCACCCCTAGATCAGTCAACTAGAAGGCACATCTGCTGCATTATTTTGGTCATCCCATTCCAGACAGGATCTATGGAGTGCCACATTTGTAGCTGCGATGGTACAGGCAAAGCACGGCAGGTGTGCCTATATAGGTTATGAGGTCTCACCTAGTGGCGTACTTACTCTTCATGTTCAGGTGGATCCTATTTTCTAGGACTTGGGGAGGTTGGGTGTACCCCAGCTACGTCCATATCGCTGAGTCCCTGGTCGACGCCGAGGCTAATGAGGTCCCGATGTACAGCTAGGGCTCAGTTGTTTTGTGTGTGGCATACAAGGGTTTGTGCGATGGCTCGTAGCATGCTATTGGCGAGCCAAACCTCGTCATTTGCTACATCTTATTGCAGTTGTGGTCGTAGGAGCGCTTCTCTGTTGGCTAGCTGTACTTTCGGGTGCAAGTGCACTAGTACCAGTTGGAGGCATGGTTCTACGATGATGTCAATGGCAACGACCCGACAGACGACCACCATGGATACTCGTTGGATTGCCAGCGAGATAGAATGGTTCAGGGAGAGGCAATGACGAGTATACCTGGATTTCTACAACATGTTCGAGACCTTTCACGAGGGTAGTATCGTGTGGACGATGTGGACTACAGAGTTCATCTCTGAGATAGTGACTTTCGGACTGTCTGAGCACTATGACCAGGACAGGGAGCACCGGCTAACAGTCTACTACCTCGTCTTCTCCTATATGGTGGAGCCTACGCCCTCCTAACGAGTCATAAGACAATTTGGGCTTCACCAGCAAGTGCCACCAGCATCAGGTCAACCACTACCCAGCCAAGTTTACCTATAAGTAAATTTATTTGTTACCTCATTTCATACAATCCATTGCACACCATTCGTGTCTTCTTTATTTCCCCACTAAAATAACGGTTGTGTACCCCCACCTTTTCCGCAGGCAAACGAAAAAGGAACGGAAGAGCAACGACTGGAGGGCGACATGGGCGTTGTGGACCACAACCTAGGAGTAGTCGGCGATGATAGAGGTTGAGCAGGAGTGACGGTCATATGACCCAAACACGTACCTCATGTACTTAGAGTGGTATGTGGTGCGAGCCTGTTTCAGACTAATGCTCTCCCTACGCAGCCCCCAACGCAGGCCACGCACACCGATAAGATGGCACTGGGCTCGAATAAATATTGTGTGACACGGCAAGATGAAGAGGTAAATGATTTAATGTTTGTTCGTCGTTGCAAGCTAACCAGCTACGTCGCATTGTGTCTGAGGGTGGAGCCGCACTGCGCCACGGACGCTCGAGCTTGATCGAACGACTGCTGAGGTCCGTTCACAACATGTACAAGGACACCAAACATGCAGTGGGGGCCATCAGCTGCGGTCAACCTAGCGACATGTTTATCTTGAGGGACGATGAGCCGCAACATCATCTATCAGCGGCGTGGTCCGCGCGTCCTAGCTCGTCAGTGTAACGCCCTAGCCTCTATTGTTCCCAGTCTACGCAGTGTACTGGTCTGGTTTGAGAATTTTATATTTTGTTGCAATCCACACTACACCTTTATATTGTTGTTCTTTATACATATCGTCTCCATTTAGGACGTTCGCGCTGACACTACTCTACTTTCATCTTCATCGCGAAGGCAACTTGACCCCATACCTCCCTCGCCATGAGGTGGGGGATGATGTACCACTCTACTTCCGTTCTCATCACGAAGACAACCCAACACACATGATTCCCCAGGCAACAACATCAACTCGCTTATTCGAGACTATAAGGTGCAATACAGTACTTACGTACCCGCAGACCACCCATACCTCTAACAGCGTGAGGAGTGGTACGATCAGACATACGATGACTACACAGTCCACCAGTACGGCGTGGACTATGCAGCATCAGGCTTCGCTTCGCTATAATGGGCTACCATGGACTGAAGTACCAGGAGGTTTATCATCCACGCAACACATAACATCGGTGCTTACAATTATGAGTTTCATTGCAATTCTACCTTTCATCAGCCTAACGAAATATGTTTCTCTCTATAGGACGCCAGCAATTACCTGTGCACCCACAAGGTGACCAACGAGAAGCTGGCATGAAATATGATCGTGAAGCGAAAGTTTGCGAACAAGGAGGACATGGAAGACGTCCAGCGCGAGGTGCAGATTATGCACCACCTCTCCAGGCAGCCCAATGTCGTGGACCTCCAGGGTGTCTACGAGGATAAGCACAACGTCCACCTCATCATGGAGCTCTACACCGGCGGCAAGCTGTTAGACCGCATCATGGCCAGGGAGCACCACACGAAGCACGCAGTGGCGTCACTGCTACGCATCATCGTGGGGATCGTGCACGCCTGCCACTCCATGGGGGTGATGCACCGCGACCTCAAGTCGGAGAACTTCCTCCTACTCAGCTAGGATGAGGATGCGCCAATCAAGACCACCAACTTCGGCCTCTCCGTGTTCTTTAAGGAAGGCAAGGTGTTCGGGGGCATCGTTGACAGCGCCTACTACATCACGCCGGAGGTGCTCAAGAGGAAGTACTTCCCAGAGGCTGACATCTGGAGCATCAGCTCATGCTCTACATCTTTCTCGCCAGGTCCCTCTGGCAGAGTCTGAGAATGGCATCTTCATCACCATCCTGCGTGGGCAGATCGACTTCGCGAGCTATCCATGGCCAACATTTTGTCTGGCGCAAAAGACCTTGTGAGTTGTGAGGAAGATGCTCAACATTAACCCCATGGAGAGGCATACGACGTTCCGAGTCCTCAGTAAGCACAAAATATCTGAACGTTCAATTTGGAACCCCTGCTTCCTATCATATTGTTCGGCAATATGATCAAAGAAGATGATGGCAAGAATTTGCGGATTTGAACTTGCATATTACCCATGGATCAATGAAGGTGGTAATGCACCTGATACACCACTTGACAATGTTGTTCTCAACAGGCTCAAGCAGTTCAGGGTCATGAGCTAGTTCAAGAAAGCTACATTGAGGGTATATATTTTTCTCGTATCTAACTGTTGGATTGGAGAATAGTTCATCAGACGATCCTAATTTTGTCCTAGACTTAACTGTAGATTATAACTGGGTGCCTGTTAGAGGAGGAGATCAAGGGGCTCAAGGAGATGTTCGAGAACATTGACAAGGACAATAGCGGAACCATAACGCTTGAAGAGCTCAAGAACGGGCTAGCAAAGCAGGGCACCAAGTGGTCAAACATCGAGATTGAGCAACTGATGGAAGCAATGTCTTAAGAACATGGTTCTATTAAAGATAAGAATAGTTGGATGCATATCTTTTATAATAGAAATAGTTAGATGTATATCGAGAGATTTTATGGTCCTTGAGTAGGTTCCACAAGTTACCGATACCTCTTAAGTCAAGAAAGGGTACCATATACATCTTAGCCCTAATTACTTAAGGGTAAAATGGGGCAATATTTTGGTATTAGAGCCAATCGTTGCCCCTTCCACCATGTCGAGCAATGAGGGTTTCAATTTCATGCCAATCAACGACATGTTGTGTCGCATGATTGAGATACTTTCAAAGATGATTAGTGTTCTGAAGGAGGCGGCCAAGATTAAGAAGTAGGAGGTTCTTGTCATCACCACCATGGCTACACCTCCATTGCCACCGTTGCCACTTCCATCACCTCCATAACCAGCATCGCCACTGATGCCACTCCTGTCGTTGCCACCAACGCTAAGCGGGCAACACTATCCTTAGCTCCACCTCTGGTACCTTCGCCGAGAAGAAAGGTTGCTGCTGTCCAGCAACTCTCTTCTCCACACGGCCGGTCAACGCTGTGCCTTCAAAGGTGCATTGCGTAGTGGTTGTCATGTGGGGGTTCGTGACGCCACCACAACTCTCCTACAACTGTTGCAACCCAGGGCAAAATGGGTGTCATAATTGCCCCATGACAGTTGCTGATGTCGTCCACAACACCCTCAACTTCAAGCCACATGGAGGGGCATGAATCGGTGTTGTCGCCCACTGAAACTTCACTGATCCTCTTCCATGCGTCACAACGTCATCATCGTACCTCTCATCGGCATGAGGTTACGAATGACTTCAACCGTAACCACTACCGTAGCTCAAGGACAAGCTACCTTGCCGTAAGGGGTGAAATGTTATGGTCGCTGGTTGTTAGGGACATGGCTAGGGAGGCCACAACCTGTGCACAAGGAGGAGGTGCAGCAGCATGAAATATATAACATGCAGTGGCGGAGACAGGGAGGGCCAGGGGGGCCTGACACCCCCAACCTGCGGACCCCCTCCTCCCCCTCCGCACAGATCCGCGCCCCCCCCTGGCCCGCGCTGCCCTCCTCCCTCCTCCTGGCCCGCCCCCTCCCCCTCCGCACAGATCCGCGCCCCCCGGCCCGCGCTACCCTCCTCCCTCCTCCCCGCCCGCCTCCCCCCCCCCGCCGCCCCTCCCCGCCGCCCCCTCCTCCCCTCCCCCGGCCGCCGCCCCAGCCCCCTTCTCCTCCTCCGCACAGATCCGCGCCCCGCCCGCGCTACCCTCCTCCTCCTCCTCCCGCCCGCCTCCCCCCCCGCCGCCGCCTCCCCGCCGCCTCCTCCCCTCCGCACGCAGATCCGCGCCCCGGCCCCGCGCCTCCTCCTCTCCTCCCGCCCGCCCCTCCCCTCCCCCGTCGGCCGCCGCCCCGCCCCTTCTCCCCGCGCGCCCCGCCCCCTCCTCCCCGCCGCCCTTCCCCCGCCGCCCCTCCACCGCGCCGCCTCCTCCTCCTCCCCCCCCCGCCCCCGCCCCCTCCTCCCCCTCCCCGCCCCCTCCTACCCTCCTAAATCTTAACATTCGCAGTATGTTGTGCTTAATTGTGCTCCATCATTGCTCCTTTGCGCTTTTCGTTTACGATTTGTGTGAAAATCTTACTATCTGCAGTATGTGTTGCTTAATATGTGTTCATCTGCTGTTCTTGCTGTCATTTCGCGTTTACTCATTGTGGTGAAGTATCAAATCACGTCGACTCGGAATATTTGAGCCGAGCTGGGTTTCTATTGGTGTGCTAAAAGATGCAAGCTTTCAAATCGTTAGGGTTCTTATGGATCAAGTTTGTTTCGATTTGTGTTTCCAATTTTAATCCTCGCGTGCTCTTCTGTTTGAGCAAGTCACAACAGATTTCCTTCATATCACCAAAAGCTTGGATTTTGCCGCAGCTGCAGATCTTTGAACTAAAGGTCCTTGGATCGTAAGTCCAAATCCTTTAACCCTCGGTTTCCTTCACGATAATAAAGTGGCAGGATCATTTCAATATGTATAAATCCTTTGTTCTGAAAATTAAGTATTTTACTTTGCAATTTTACATGATTACATCTGTTCTGCAACCGTAAGATAAAGATTCATCCTAATTTAAAGTCCAATTGCTTTAGCAAAGTATTAGGAACACTATTATGTGCGCATTCTGCTTAACTTCGGCTTTAATTTGCAATCTCGGTTCAGACAAATTTATTTCGGATTTAGCATTAAAGAAAACATATTTCTTTGTCTTTGCTAGTGCAGTCTTGGGACACCTGCAATGACAGCTTACCAAAGTAGCCCTATATCTATATCTAAGTCATCGATGCTGAACACTGAGATTATCACTCAAAGAGTCACCAACTTTGCTACTGAGACTGCAAGCAAAGACAAGTCCATAGGTCGCCTTTATGTCTTTGTACATCGCCCCTCCCCATATCCAATTCCTAGCTCCGCCCCTGATAACATGCATGCATATATTCGTATTAAAAATAGTTAGATGCATACTTTTATATCTAGATAGTATAGATATGATCTTATCTTTAATTAATTATATTATATTATATTATATTAGTTTCTATATTGTTAAGAGCTAACCCCGTCTATATATAGAGATGAACCATAACATTTATAAGCAAGCGATAAATAAACAAATTTTCTAATCTCTCCTTCTCTTCTTCAACTAAGTCTTAGTGCCTTGGCGACGACATGGCTGATCATTTAAGAGCAAGTATCTTACCCTCGATTCTTAGATCGGACCCATACCTAACCAACCAGTACCACAACATAGTCCTGTAGCGAAACACACGGTGCACAGCAGGGGGTAGCGCACAGGACTATACACTAGCCTACAACTCAAACAAGCAGATGTGCACTCACCACCAGTGTAATGTATACAACGGAATTTTCTTTGCAAATGTTTCACGTTGAGCTCAAATCCACTTACATAACTGTGAATTGGGGGAAGATGGATTTGTCACCCTTTCTGCGTGTTTTAGTCACCTACTGATGTGATTGGTTGAGGGAGAACCATAGAGGGAAGACAAGACGAAAGAAGATGACTGGCCTTCACCAAAATGTTAATGACTATATAGTGAGGCACTCTGCAGTGTCTGAACTTACTTGCGAACCAACCCAAGGTACCCAACCAAAAAACAAAGTTACTGGGACCCTGATCAGCACAAAAGGTCTGAACCAAATAGATGATTCTGTTTACTTATGTTACTGCCAGATGATAAGTTGAAAACAGATTCATAAGAGTGTAGTTTCAAGAAAATATTTCACCACATCTAGTTTCCCTGGTTTGTCTTACATGGAACCGAAACATTTGAGGGTGCATCAAGCAAAATGATCTACCGATACTGAAAAGCATCACCACCTCACTTCTTCGTCAAACTTTCTCCATCCCAACTAGATGAAGAGTCCAGGGTGCCATGAAACTACCAAAGTAAGCGAATACCTGCATAAATTGAAGATATATTGTCGATTCAAAGAGAGGCCACTACTCATTAGACTGCTCAAGATGCATCTCAAGTTTGTTAAAACCCGTTCCCAGCCACTAAATGGTCTATAATAGATGAGTGCTTCTATCAAACAGCTTTTACAAGGAATGCTTCATACTAAAGAAAGCCATTTGATATGCTGTGGTGAGTCTGAATTCTCATCATGCGATATGCTTTGTCCGCCAAGGATCATACCCTATGCATCAAAGCTTAAAGATTATCAGTTCGTGTTCCCTCCTTGAGAAAACAAGAAAATATGCTTCTCAGTGGATGTATAACACTGTAGTATTTCCATACAAGAATACAATATAACTCATGCCCAGAGCCTTCCCATCTTTAAAACCAGCTGCAAATGACTGAATACTACACGTGTGCAGTACATACAAGCAGCAGTTGCCGATATTGCTTCATGATATCTGGTGTAAAATGGATCCGAAATCTTGAGGCGAGATCCCTCAAACAATGCTTGCTCATTGCACATTCTTCCTGATAAAATGGTACGTACACCACCTGGTATAGTCCTGAAATTTGCTCGCCTCTGCGAACCATCTAGGTGGTACTTATATCAACTTTGCTCTTCACAATTTGGAAGGCAGGGGTGATCCAGCTGCCACAATTGCATTGGATCCCTGACCAGTTGAAGTATCCTAGCCGTGCTCCACAGTGGATACACGATAGCTTCCCCTCCAAGGCACCATCTTCTACTGCTTCATCAAGAGCAAAAGCACCACTTAAGGGAAAGAAAACAAATAGAAGCAGATAATAAACCAACGACTGCTCTATAGTCGACACTTGTACGCTATAAACCACATCAATATGAGAACTGTGACTGTAGTTACTGCAAGGGAAGTTTATGAAGTCGGCTTACCTGGAGTCATCCACTTCAGGGGCTCAACAAACAAAGAAGAGCACTCTTGTTCCTTGTTAGATGGCCAACCACCTTTCCTTTTGTTGTACCACTCAAAAGAAGATTCACCCTCACCAGGAGTATGGCTCACGACATTGTCCTCCACAGCAACAATTCTCCTGCATTTCTTGCAGCGGTATGCTGTTTTATGGGTGTTGTTGTCTGACAAATCCTGAGTAGGATTAGGCTGTCGAGAAACACCAGGATCGTCTTCAAATACATAGCTTCCTATTTTCTCTCCAATTTTGTAGGATTGGCCTGCGAGAAGTAAAAAAGGCATACGTTTAATGAAAATTCTACAACGGAAGATGACATGTGTAACACCAGGGTGAAATAGTAGAGCAACTGAATCTGCTTCATATGGCTCACACAATAAAAAGATGCAGGAAGGATTTTCCTTAGAGGAATGTAGTAAGGGATATTGGAAAGTGTATGATGATAAAATTTCTTTATTTTCAACAGATGTAGCATCCTACAGTCAGAGAGAATTAAGGACCCAAAAAAGGCAGGAAAACATCCAATATATCACAAGAGCAACTCTTTTCATCTCTTTTTTTTAATGAATGTTGCTCCAAACTTTTGACAGTTTCTCAGGTATTAACCAGTCACCACAATAATCAAGAATCCAAGATGGATCATGACTAACCTAGCAATTTTAAGCGGAAGCGCTTGTATAAAGGACTTGAAGTATCAACTTTGAAGCCCATTTCTTCAAACAATTTCAACTGCAAGTTATAAAACATTCAACTAAACAAAAGGAATCTAAGGGCAATATGCTTCAATCAGATCATTAAAGAACTGTCACCTGTTCAAGAAAACCATCATTTGGGCAAACGGACTCACAAACTTCCTTCAGAGACTCTAGTGCTTCTGGAACAAGACAATAAGATGTGCATGCCACAGGAGAGTATTATAGAGAAGGATCAAGGGTTCGCCTGGAGTAATAACTCAAGTAATAATGTACACATTCTGTCGAAAGAGAAAGATTCGAACCTTCCAGAGATTTCTGTTCTGTTCTCATAAGATAAGCAGTGATGATGGAAGCACTACAACAAGATAGAAAGAAATTCAGAACAAATCAACAAATGAACAGGAATGACATCGTTATTAATGAATGGAGTTATGATAACCAATGCATCAACTAGGAAATATGGGGGAAATCACATTTCGTCGATACTTATTTATTAGCTAGTGCCATGAGTCTTCAGCTCTCTTGCCAAAATCTTGAAACTCGAAATCACAATGCCCATGTGAGTTTTGAAACTATACAGTTATGATAATCATGATGTGACTTAAAAAAACACTAAATTGGATTTTGCACTAGATACTTCGCCTGTATAGTTTTCTACAAAAGCATGTAAAAACTACTGCGTACTTACCTCACCTTGATTAGTCCAAGACAGTAAAAATTATGGACATTGCAGCAAAACGGAAATTGCTCGGAATTTAGTGTTGACAACCGTACCTCCTGGAGATCCCCGCGTAGCAATGCACCAGCACATTGCCTCCCTCCCTCCCCTCATCGATAAAATCAAGGCAAGGCTCGAGGTGGTCGAGCAGGTTCTCCTCCTCCGTATCCCGCAGCGGCACGGCCATCCGCGTCACCCGCAGCCCAACCCCGGCGCGCTCCACCACCCGCATCAGCCGCCCGGGGGCCACCGCGGAGACCGGCGGCGCGCCCTCCTCGCCGGCGACCACGCGGCGGACCTCCTCGGCGGGGATGGAGAGGCCGGGGCGGCAGTCGGTGATGAAGGAGATGGAGGTAGAGCTGACGACGGAGAGGACGTGGGTGAAGTCCGTGTCCGGGACGGAGGCGGTGAGGGCGGCGATGGCGTCGTTGATGTCGCCGAAGAAAAGGCGATCGCGGACTTGGTCCGGCATGGCGGGTGGGATCGAAGCGTCGAAGCAGCTTGAGGCCATGAGTGCTTGATTCGATCCGATGGGGAGGGAGACGAAACCCTAGGGAAGTTCCTGCTGTATTGCAAGCGTAGAGGGAGGGAACTCTTGGGTGATTATGCAAATTAACAATTGCAAATCTCAGCTCAACGGTTCCCAGTTTTGAGTCAAACCAACTTCCTGCTCCTGACCTAAATCCAGAACTCTAGTTCAACAATGGCCCTATTTTTTTTCAATTTACTGTTGACAGTTTTTAGCTATAGTTAATAGTATTTATTTATATTTTTTACAATGACAGCAAATAACAAAGACATCAACACGCATGATATGCACGGTTTTTACTCGGCTTCGACAGCGGACGGCGTAGATACCGACATAGACGGTGTATATAATTTTAAATTAAAAAAGCCATTTGAAGAATTTTTTTAAGAAGTATCTGTTTGCTTCAACTTTTGAAAAAAAAAAACAAAAGCGAAAAAAGAATAAGACTATACCCACAAACGACACTCAAAATAATTGGTCAGATCAGACGTTAGCCGGTCAAAAAATAAACCCCGATCGATTTCGTTTGGTCTTACGGGTTTCTCCAGGTTGGCTCGTTTCATCCGGCTTTCAAATACAAGTTAGTACCTAGCGGCTTAGATTGGATCCTTTGATACGTCAGTGTGTGTTTTCTCCGCGGCTGCGCTAATGTCCGTGAGGCGTTTGCTTTCAGCCATGGTGATGGGCTTTTGCACTATTTATTTT